>CANTUV010000015.1:10000000-15000000 GCA_947685225.1 Garcia nutans | reverse complement strand
AGACCATTTTGAAAAGTTTTTTTTTTAAATAGCTTTGGTCTTTTGGATTTTAAAGAAAATTTATTTTGAGCTCACAATGTATTTAGGTCATATATTCAAGCCAAGATAAATTAATCATAGTCAAACAACAAGCATTTAGGGTAAAAACCTAAGGAAAGTAACTAGGCCAATTACATGAGCTTTAGTCTTCGGGTTAAAAGGCTTAGGTTTCCATAGCAAGTATATACCAAAAAGGTACTAGGCTATGAGTGGTTATGCCATGCTCGATCTCCATACCTTGAATGAAAGTATGGTATCCCTTATATAACACAACACGGGTAACACGGGCATCCTAACTCACGAACACGATGCAATCTAATATGATGCAATGGATAATATCATTATAAGAAAGAATAGAATAATATAAAGATCAACAGAATCAACTTCTCTTTTCCCCAGCGGAGTCACCACTGTGAGCCAAAATTTTTGCCCCCACTCTCGGTGGAATGGTTCTTACGACTTTGGCACTGTTGGCCCAGGGCCTTAGAGAACATGAGCCTAAGCCGGGAGAAAATGGAGTTGCCACCCGGATGGGCCGGGAAAAAGAAAGGGGTGGATGACTCGATTCCTAAGGAATTCCCAACCCCCTAATGGGTTCGGAAAGTTGGGTACGTGTGGGGAAGGTGAGAAATGGCCCAGCAACCCCACAACGCCCGGTTCATTGGAACCGGCCTCCTTTGCAGGTCTTAATATTGTAAAATTCTTAAGTATAACAATATTATCCACACTACATGCAATAATTAAAATAAAGCATCATTATATTAAAATCAAAGCAAATGTCGAAACAAAGCAAATAAATGGACACCCATCTGAGGATGGAAACATGTCCTTACATCATTCATGTCTAAAACTAAATAGGACACCCACCAAAAGGTGGAAACATGTCCTTTACATTGGTCCAAAATATAAAAGCAATTTAAATTACATAAAATTTAACTAATGAGGCACCCACAAAGTGGAAACATACCTCTTAGAATTTTAATACCAAAACAAACAAATAATAATCAAAGTAATAAAAAAAATATCGATCCATGATAAATTAAATAAATCAAGTATTGAAATTAATTAAATCAACCATCAAAACATATAACCAGCTATATAATCAAATCTAAAATTAAATAAAGCAATAAATATATAAATTTAGGGTTTTAAAGAATTTAGGGTTTTTAGAATTTAGGGTTTTGGAACTTAGGGTTTTAGAAACTAAAGTTTTGTAATTAGGGTTTTGAAATTAGGATTTTTAGGGTTTTTGAAACTAGGATTTTGGAATTCAGAGTTTGGAATTAGGGTTTTAAAATTAGGATTTTTGAAACTAGGGTTTTGGAATTCAGAGTTTGGAATTAGGGTTTTAAAATTAGGGTTTTTGAAACTAGGGTTTTGGAATTCAGAGTTATGAATTAGGGTTTTTGGGTTTAACTTACTGACTTAAAAATATAATTTTTGATTTGGAGAAATAAATTAAGGTTTTGGAAAAATAATCAATATTTTGAAGTTTAATAATGAAATGGTTTAGGCTTTTGGATAAAAATAGTTTGAGGTTTTGAGTTTTAATAAAATAATTTACGGTTCTTGATGTAAAGTAAACAAAATAGATTCTAACAATTAATTTATATCCTCGACGGCTACTAGATAGTTTTATGTTTTTTATGAAATGTGCAAGTGGTGTTGCAAACACCAACTGATCAAGCAAACAATTAAAGTTATTAAAACAAAGACCAATTTAATGCATGTTCAAAGATCAAGGTACTGCGTGTTCAAAGATCAAGTTACTGCATGCATGTTCTTATTAATCAGAGAAAATGAAGCTACTATGAGCAAGAATAATTTATGATTAAAGATCAAACCTGCGTAGTCGATTCCACCAAATTGATTTCTGGATGAACAATAACAAAGGCAATGTTGCTGCCTTTGATGGATTGATGATTGATGAATGCTTGCTGCTAATCTTCTCTGTTTGTTGTCGTCTCTTCTGTTTTGTTGTTTAATCTCTCTTAATATTAATTATCGACCTCCTTAATGTTAATTGCTACCCTTGTTAATGTTCATTGCCATCTCTGTTAATGTTCCTTACTACCTTTCTAAATTCTAAAACGTTATTATTTATAGGCCCTAACCTCACTCAGAATCCTTAACCCCTAATATTAATCCATCCTTAAAACAAATTCTAGTTCAATTTGGAAACTCATTGAAACCATATCGATCTGGGGCAATCAGATTGACATGGACCAAAGCCATGTCAACCTAGTTGCCCTAAGTCGACATGAGTCCAACCTCATGTCGATCTGGGCTACCAGATCGACATGAGGAATGCTCATGTGGACCTGGTCTGCCCAGGTTGACATGAGTCCAACCTCATGTCGATCTGGGCTGCCAAATCGACATGAGGCATGCTCATATCAACCTTGTCCCTCCAAGTCGACATGAGCAATTACTGTGTAAATGTATTAATACTAACTATAATTAAATCTAGGGTTTGATGCTAATTGTGACTTATTGTGATAATTTCATTATTTTGAAGAATAAAAACATGCTACTGGAAATTTAAATAACTATAAGATAATAATAAACATAACTTACTGTAAGTTGAAAGTAAATTAAATATAAAAAAATTAAACCTGTGTTTGAAGGCTCCACCAATATTGATATGTTAAGACAATCTTTATTCATGCTACTGCTTGATCCAACCTTGATTTTGGGTGAGCGAAGCAATTCTGGAGACAATGGTCACCATGGACCAAAGGTTCATGGAAAATAGGAATTTTAATCTAAATCAAAATCAATTAAAGTCAAAATTAAAAAAAAACCATGGTGAATTAGTAACATGCCAATTCGCCATGGACCAAAGGTTCATGGCAAATTAGAATGCTTATAATTCTCCTTGAGTGGGCTCATGGCAAATTGGTGGTCCATGGCAAATTAGAATGCTTCTATTTGGAAATAAGAGGGCTCATGGCGAATTGGAATGCTTCCAATTTACCATGAGCCAATGGCCATGATGAAACGGGCCTAGTCAGACTTGTTTAGACTTTTAAAGCTAGACCAAATTTAATTTAAGCTTTTAAAATTATGTTGGAGTAGATTTGGTCCTTTAAAAATTAGATCAAACTAGGTTAGGGTTTTAAAAATTAAACCAACTAAATTTAGGCCTTTCAAAACTGGATCGACCTATTTCAAAGCTATAAACTAGGTTTAAGCTTTTAAAATCAGACCATATTTAGCTTGGCCTTCTTTAATTAAGATCAGATTAGCTTAGGGCCAAAATTAAGGGTCTATAGATTGCCCCATGCTTGAACGATCTGAGACTTCAGTAGAAGAGAGTGAAAAGCAATATGACTTTGAGCTGATTTTGGATAAGGATGGGCTTTGGACTCAAGATTGATTTAGGTTCTTGACCCGAGGTTGATTTGGGTTCTGGACCTAAGATTGGATTTGGGTTCTTGACCCTAGACTGGATTTTGGATTCTTGACCTGAGACTACTTTTGGGTTCTCAACCAAAGGTTGGATTTTGGGTTCTCAACCTGAAATTAGTTTTGGGTTCTCAACCAGAGGCTAGATTTTAGGTTCTTGACCCAAAGCTGGATTTTGAGTTCTTGATCCGAGGCTAAATTTTAAGTTCTCAGCCCAAGACTAGATTTGGATTCTACACTCGAGTCTGGATTTGGGTTATGGACCAGAGATTAGATTTGGGTTCTCCACCCGAGACTAGATTTGGGTTATGGATCTGAGATTGGATTGGGTGTTAGACCTAAGATTGGATTGGTTAGGTTTTGGACCTAAAACTGGTTTGGTTATGTTCTTGACCCAAGACTGGTTTTGGGTAACTCTAATATCCCAATAGGTTCATCAACCGACTCTAATATCCTGATGGAATGATGAAGTGACAAAATCATTGAGTGACTCTAATATCTCAATGGGTCAATGAAAAACTCTAATGTTCTAATGGATCTATCGAGCAAATTTAATACCTGGATAAAATTACTAAGAGACTTTAATATCTTGATCAGTGAAAACAATCATCGGGTGACTCTAATATCCCGATGAAATTCACCAACCGACTTTAATATCTTGATAAATCAAAACAATCATCAAGCGACTCTAATATCCCGATGAAATCTACCAAGTGACTCTAATATCTTATTAAATAAAAAAAATCATTTAATGACTCTAATATCCTGATAAAAACCACCAAGCAACTCTAATATCTTGGTAGGATAGTGAGTAACTGTAATATCTCACTATAAACAAACCTATATACTTCAACATATCAAGGAAAACTGCACCGTCAGGATACTTCAACATATCTAATATAGGCTAGGTGATCATTGTTCAATGTAATTTCCTTTGGATATGCTCATCCTTAAATTGATTGATGTTGATAAGGCATGCTTGCCCACCTTTGGACATGTTCATCCTCTAGCCGATTGTTGACCTTCTATCATTTGAGAGTTCTTATTTTCTTCTAGCCACTTGTTTCATTCTTCACCTTTCATAATAGATCTTCATCCCTGGACATTGGGTCTTTACCCTTCAAATGGATCTTCATCCTTTGGACAGTGGGTCTTCAGCCTTCAAAATGGATCTTCATCCTTTGGACATTGGGTCTTCACCCTTTGAAATGGATATTCATCCTTGGACATTGGGCCTTCACCCTTCAAAATAGATCTTCATCCTTAGATATTGTCCTACATTGTCTTTAGCTCTTCTAACTGGACTGATCTTTATCTTTTGTATTTTCATTCTTTTAGGGTTCGTACATTCTTCTTTTATTCTTCCATTCATAAAAAATTTAGCTATTTTTTAGCTAACCCTCATATCCTATCTTTGCCCCCCTGCATGGCAAAATATTGAAAGTGAGTCTGAAAATATTTTCTACACGCATAAAATCAAGAACTAAAAAGAGAAAGTTTTGCCCCCTGTGTAGGCTCAAACCACTGATTTTGTTCCCATGCAGGCTCTAATCAATGTTTATATTTTGTCTCATTATTTGCATAAGCATGCATCTCATCTTTCTTTTGCAATAGCCCTTTCATGCCCCCTGATTTCATATCTACTTTTGGTTATTTACTTCACTAGGTGTCTGCATTTCAAAGAATAGGCAACATAAGACAATAAAATACAATGTGATATGCTCATATATGTGTGTATGCATGATATGAATAAGTGATACTTACAGTGGTTCCATTGACTAACAAACTGAGGTGATAAGCTGAAGCGCTCTGATTGGTTCCTTCCAAATGTCTTATTAGGTCTTGTATTAGGACAAAAGAAGATATTACATCCATGTCTTTATCTTCAAGGTATGGGAAACATAAGTAGTAGGGGCCTAAGGAGTGTAGTCAAAGATATATCTTCTTCAAATCATGATTCTGGATGTCAGTTGGTATGAGCGGGGATTTTTTCCCCCACTCCCATGTGGAATGCTTTTTGCAACTTTGGCTCATTAGATTCAGAGCCTTAGAGAACATGGGTCTAAACCCAGAGAAAATGGAGTCGCCACCCGGACGGGCCAAAAAAATGAAAGAGCTGGATGACTCGATTCCTAAGAAATCTCCAACCTCCTAATGGGTTCGGAAAGTTGGGTACGCGTGGGGAAGGTGAGAATGACCCAGCACCCCCACAAACACCCAATTCATTAGAACCAGCCTCCTTTTTAGGTCTAAATATTATAAAACTCTTAATTATTATGATATTATCCATACTAAATACGACAATTAAAATAAAACATCATTGTATTAAAATTAAAGTAATGTTCATAACAAAACAATAAATGGGCACCCATACAAGATGAAAATAAGCCCTTATAGCCATATCCAATGTCTAAAATAAATAAATAGGATACCCACCAAAAGGTGAAAACATATCCTTTTACATTAATCCAGAACTTTAAACAACTTAAATTACATGATAAAAATTGAGGCACCCACAAATTGGAAATATGCCTTTTACAATTCAAGAAATCAAAAAATTAATCTCAATCAAATCATTCAAGCATGATAATTAAAACAAAACATCCATCATAAAATAAAATAAATCATCCATCATATAACAAATAGCGAATCAAATGAATAATTTAAAAATTATAGTTTGAATCATTAAATAACCAAAATTTAAAATTAGGGTTTTAGGGTTTAATTTGTAGTTCTTAGGTGAGGATTAGAAAATTTGGAAAATAGGGATTTAGATTTTAGGATCAAGGAAATTAGGGTTTTGGAACTAGGGTCTAGAACTTTAGGGTTTGAATTTATGGGTTTTGGAAACTAGGATTATGTTTTGAAATCTTGATTTTAGGAATTAGGGTTTTGGGGAATTGATGAACTAGTACTAGGGCTTGGTGATTTAGGCTAGAAAATTTCGAAAATAGAGTTGCTGGATAAAGATTTTAAAAGAGATTAGGGATTTCTAATTAATCATTTTAGAAAAATAGTTTAGGGTTGGGGAAACAGATTGAGGTTTTAATAATTAACTCAAGCCATGAGCTACTAGATGAGATGACATAAATTGAACCTTGGTTTATAAAACATATGATTAGGGTTTAATAATTTAAATTATTGCATTAAAATTATGATCAAAACAAATAATCAAAACATTTAAGAGAAGAGATGCTATGGCTACTGTATGCTTAAGTAAATTAAGTTTAATATACCAAATCTGTGTTGAAGGCTCCACCAAAGAGATTGTTGATTTCAAGCTACTGCTTGTAACAATGGTTGTTTCTGGCCTAGGAAATATCAAAGGCAGTGGTTAATGCCATTGATGAATTGATTGTTGATGAATGTTGTTGGTTGTTAATTGACTCTTACTAATTGTTGATTGTTGCTCATTTTTGCTTTATGATGATCAATCTTGTTATTCTTTTGATTATTCCTCCTCCCTGTTATTAACACTAAACCTTATTATTTATAGGCAAACCATCATAAAACCTTAAACCTAATATGTGTAATCCATTTTTAAAATGAATTATAGCCTAATTAGGAAACCAAATGGCCGAAAAAACTTAAAATAATTTAGGACCATGCCGATCTGGTGTGCCAAATTGACATGGGCCAAGGCCATGTTAATCTGGGAACCAGGTTGACATGAGCCTTGGCTCATGTCTTTCTAGGCAACCAGGTAGACATGAGCCATGTTCATGTCGACCTAGGCCCTCCAGGTCGACATGAGCAGTGGCTCAAGTCTCCTAAGACTATCCTGATTCAAATTAGTCTTATATTTTTGTTACTGGACCTAGCAGTCTCAATTTGGGCTGAACAAATTTAATTTTAGGGCTTTATAAAATTAATCAATTGAATTTATGGCTTTTGAAACCAGACCAACTCTTTTAAAGGTTGTAAACTAGGTTTAAATCTTTTAAAGTTGAATTTATTTGGCATTTCTTTAATTAGGACTGTATTAACTTAGGGCTAAAATTAAGGATCTACAGTTTGCCCCCTGCTCGAACAATCTTGAATTGATTCAGGGAGTGAAAAGTAACATGACTTTTAAATTAATTTTTGTGGAAATGAATTGGGCTCTGGTTCCGATGTTGGATTTTGGGTTCTCGATTCAATACTGGATTTGATTTGGGTTTTAGACTCGATTTTGTTTGGGTTCTGAACTTGAGATGGTTTGGGATCTGGACCCGGATTGAGTTCTAGACTCAAAAAATAATTTGGTTTCAGGACCAAAGTTGGTTTAGGTTCTGGACCCAGGACTGGATTAGAGTGCTCAACCAGAAACTGGATTAGGATTCTCAACCCAAGACTGGATTAGGGTGCTCATCCCAAAACTGTGTTTCATTTGTTGGGTACTTTAAAAAAACAAAAAAAAAAGTGGCCATTAGGATACTTTAACAAATCCAATATAGGCTAGGGGATATGCCGTCAGGATACTTCACCAAATCTGATATAGGCTAAATATTTTGCCATCAGGATACTTCACCAAATCCGATATACGCTAGAGATTGTGCCACCAGGATGCTTCACCAAATTCGATGTAGGCTAGAGATTGTGTCATCGAGGTACTTCACCAAATTTGATGTAGGCTAGAGATTGTTCCATTAGGATACTTCACCAAATCTGATATAGTCTAGAAATTGTGCCGTCAAGATACTTCACCAAATTCGTTATAGGCTAGAGATTGTGTCATCAGGATTCTTCACCAAATCTGATGTAGGCTGTGGATGCTTCAACAAATCCATTTGAAAATGTTTGCTTTTACATAAATGGATCTTTATTTTGATTCTCTATTCTTGCAGATGAACTTCCAGCTCTTCTAGCTGGACTGACCTCTTGTCATTTGAGGCTGTGGGCTTTCTTCTAGCCACTTATTCCCTTTTTCAATGGATCAACTTCAGCTCTTCTAGCTATCATCTAGCCGCTTGCTCTTTTTGCAAAAAATTTAGTTATTTTAGCTAGCCCTCGTTATCCTTTCTTTGCCCCATGCATGGCAAAATATTAAAAGTGAGTCTGAAAATATTTTGGACATGCATAAAATTAAACATGGAAAGGCGAAGCTTTGCCCCCTGTGTAGGTTTAAACCAATGATTTTGTTCCCATGCAGGCTCTGATTGATGTATGTATTTTATCTAGTTCTTTGCACAAGCATGCATCTTCTTTTCTGCAAAGTGATTCGATCTTTCTCAAGTAATGGGCTTTCCATGCCCCTTGATTCCATATCTGCTTCATGTTTACTTTACATGGTATTTATTATTCGTTTTGACAAAGAATAGGCAATATAGGAGAACAAAATGTGTTTTGATCTGCTTATGTATGCATGATATGCATGAATAATACTTATAGAGGTTCCATTGACTCATAAACTATGGTGATCAACTAAAGTCCTTCCATAGGTTGCTTCCAGATACTCGTTCATGTCTTTCATTTTTAAGATGTTGAAAATATGAGTGATGGGACCCAAGCAGCATAATTAGAGACCCAAGAAATATATATTTCAACACATTTGGTTGGAAACTTCTTCATGACCTTGCAAGTGATCCTTTCATTAGCCACATTTGCCCAATATGTCCTTCAGGGTTTGACAATACAACATACTTCCCTGAGCTTGAAGGCTTTGTGTGATAAAAACATATTTTTTAAAATCTTAAAATCATATTTTGGATTTGTCAAATCATTGTCAATATACCTCAGGACTCGATTTTTCCAAATTAACATATCTATAGCATCAAAACCTAGTTAACGTACTAAACTCAGAAATCATTTCCATTTAAGCAAGAATTGTTAAACTTCAGATAGGCACATACACATTACTTAGCCAAAGGTCTCATTGAGTTTAAATATTGTTTACCTCATATGCATCCTTATTCAAATAATCTCCACTAATAGACTCTACCTCCTAAGAGAGATCAACATATCTTTAATAGGCTTGAAACTGGGTTTATAAGAGATATGGGTTAAGTGAAGGCTATTTTTAGATTGGAGCTGATATGATACTGTTGACAAATCTTCACACTACAAACTTTCTGTTGGAACTGTAGATAGTTGGAAACATTAAACTCTAGACTTCATTTCCACCTTTCAACCATCTTATTCTTTGGCTTCATAAGTAGAGCTTGAATGTCCTTCCATCATTTGGTAGAATTCTTAATCTTTTCCTTTTGCAAAAACTCAGGACCATTATTTTGTCTTTTTTACCTTTGGAATATCAAGTATCAAGATTTTCAAGATTGCAGACTTGGAGTTGTGTTGAATAAAATGAAAGATGGTCTTTCTCTTATTTCTCTATTTTTATTTGAGTCTTTGGTTGAGGTAGACCAATTCAAGTTAATCTGTCATCATAAACTAAGTGAAAGTCTTCTATTAATTCAGATAAAAGGAACTCTGCAAGCTTTCTGAACCGCCCCTTTTTGGGTTTTATTTTTCTCTTTCTCTTCTCTCTTTCTTATTTTTTTTTATTTTCTCTTCTTTTTTTCTTTTTTTTGTCTTTTTCTTTTCTTTCTTCTTTCTTTTTTTGTTTTTTATTTTTGTTTTCTTCTTTTTTGTTTTGCCCTAGGTATAAGAGAGTTGTCTTATTTGTACTATCTTATGCTTTTGGCTATGAATGGGGTGGGATGACTTTGCTTCAACAAGGCTGAATCTTTTGTTGCCTTGATATAACTGAGGTATTAAGTCCAATTTAGGTAAGCTTCAACTATCTTTGTGATCTTGACTATACATCTTCTTCTTTGATCTTCTTTAGCCCTTAGTACCTTAGTGATCATCATACTTGCCATAAGTATCATGATGGCTCAGGCTAGGTTGTTGGAGTTTACAAGCCAATAAAAATAAGCTAAAAATTTTATGAAGGCTCAAAGGGATAAACTAGGGATTGATATTAATAGGGCGGATACTAGTTGTTATCTTGCCAAACAATGCCTAGATCATTTCTCCCTTAAATAAGCAGAGTTCAATTTTACCTCAAAAGTTTGTCAAAGCATATTCTAAGATTGACTAGGACTTAGACATTCATAATTATACAGGAGCCCTCTCCCAGTAAGCATATACAACTCAACGCTATAGAACAACTCCCTCACTTAGTAAAGTCATTTGGATCATCAAGCATAGATACAATAATTTATGAAAATCAAGGTACACTCATCATCGATTGAGTACCAAAATAAACAAAGACCAATAAAAATTTAATGAAAATAATTTATTGAAATAATCTTAATTTGAAAAGCATAATTGTTTCATAAAATATCAAAAATAGTAAATAAAACAAATAACCAAATAAGTCAAGGGGAGTTTTATTGAGTTGGAGTCAAACAATGCTTCATCTACTTGGACATGTCAGGGGCAAGAGCCAAAACTAGCAACCCCTTCCTCAGCAGTTTCTCCATCTATATCTTGATAAGATGACAAGACAAAACTCTCCTCCAATCCTCCCTTTATCATAAAGGTTATAGCCGGTAGGACCCTTCCAAATTTTGGCAGAGGATTATTCTTGGTGTTGGGCTTATTAGGCTTAGGTAGCTTACCATTGTCAATAAGATCTTAAATATCATGTCTTAACCAAATGCATCTATCTATCTCATGTCCTTGTGTCTAATGAAATTAACAAAAAGCTTTGGTATCAAAATTTAGGGGTAAAGGATGTGGCAAAGGTTGAGGAGCTAATGGCTGTAGTAACCTTTATTTTGCAACTTGTTAAAAATCCAAGACAAAGGTCTCCCCAGATCTGAAAACTGCTTCCTATTTGTTTGAATAGTTTCATTAACATCTATCGCTTTCTGTGTACCTTGACTGTCAGACTGATAATTCCCTCTCTCATTATTTCTTTCAGAAAAATGGCTCTTCTCTTTTTCCCATTCTTCTATCTGTAAGCCAGCTTAGAGGAGATCTTTGAAATCCCTTATAAGAGTGTGGGACATCCATTCATGAAGATTATGCAGTACCCCTCCCACTATCATTCGAATTTGATTTGATTCATCTGGCCTCTTATTGACTCAACCTTTTCACATAGTCAACAAAATTATCATTTTGTTTCTGCCTAATTGACTCAACCTCCATCAGAGTGTCCTCCATCTCAGCATTGTACCCATATTATTGGATGAAATATTTGTACAAAGAATCCCAGCTCTTCTAAGTACCATCCTCTAAGGTGTTGAACCAATTCTGCACAACAGGATCCAATGAAAGCATGAAGTACCTTAGGGTTTGAGCCTTAGTCGCTCGAGCAGACTGCATGGCTGTGATATATTACTTGACATGTAGATGAGGATTGCCAGTTTCATTAAACTTAGCAAAGGAAGGCATCTTGAGTTTGTATGGGACTTCCTCATCTTATTCAAACAATTTATCCACTTTCGACATTTCTTCAGTTTTAGCTTCTTTTTAAACTTCTTTTCCAAATCAGCAATCATCTTCTCCACATTAGAAGTTTTAGTCTTTTTCACAGTTGATTTCTCCACAACCTTCAGTTCTTTCTTCTTATCTTGAGAATTTTGGAAATATTGAGCCCAATCATCATCATCATCGATAACTACTTTGTCATCATCAAAAGCTACCTCACCGACCTTGGCCTTTCCCTTGTCTTTCTGCTTTTGAGTACTAGTAGATGCTTCAGCAGTGTTTCCCAATATTATAGCCATTTGGCTTTTCCTAGTCTCAGATATGGTCCCTTTTAGTTCTTCCATTTTAGAGTTGATTGCATCATCCACCATCTTCTGAATTTACTCTGGATTCATTACTTTTAGTGGGAAACTGACTGAGTCGTTGCTGGATTCTACGTCACCGACATAGGTTAGATTGTTATAGGCTCTTAAGCTGCTGTACTCCAGGGCTATGAGCCAGAAAGGATTAATGATATGAAATTTATGCATGGATTCATAAATAACAGATAGACAAAGATACACAGGACATTCCTTCCAACCTTATAACTTGCACACATTATTGGCAAGTCTCTTTTCCTAGGTATATGGTTAACAAAATATCAACATGGGATATCTTATTTCCAAACAATTCACTTAGATGGTTTAACCAATAATTATATTTTTAAATTTAAAAGTCAGTCCATGATAATTCCCATTAATTAAGTCTTAATTTGTTGGTCCAACAAAAAGATAGCTTTTATGCTATATTGGGATTAAAACTAAATTAAAATATTTTTCATAAATAGATTTCCCATTTGGAAAAATAACTAATGATTCATGCTTCAAATAAGCCCATGATTAATAATTCTTGGTATAAGCTAGGCCCACAATTATTTTAGATATTCCACAATTGACCTAACTAGTTGTAAGCCCATTGAAAAGGTTTCTTTCAAAAATGAATTTTGAGCTTTGAGCTTGGGCCATGGGGTGCAAAATGTTTTTATTTCAAAGCCCGTTGAGAAAAGGTTTATTTGAAAATATATTTTGAGCTTTGAGCTTGGACCATAAGGTAAAATGAATTTTTGACCCATCTTGGAAAAGGTTTTATGTCCAAAGACCATCTTGAAAAATTTTTAAAATAGTTTTGGTCTTTTGGCTTAAAATAATAAAATCATTTTGGGCTTTAAAATTACTTTTCAACTTATATCATGATTAGGCCATATTAAAAAAAGAACAAACCAAATAAGTCATGGTTTAAACCAAGATATATCAATCAAAGTAAAATAATAAGCAACTGGGTAAAAATCTAAGGAAAGTAACTAGGCCAATTACATTAGCTTTTATCTTTGGGTTGAAAGGTCTAAGCTCCCATAGGAAGTATATACCAAATGGTATGAGGTTATGAGAGGTTATGCCATGCTCGATCTCCATACCTTGTGTGAAAGTATGGTATCCCTTACATAACATAACATGAGTTACATGGGCATCCTAACTCACACACACAATGCAATCTAAATGATATTGCTATCCCAAGATGGCAACCAAGAGCGGGTGGTGAATTGGTTGGCTAGAAGAATGATGGAAAATTAAAATTTCAAAACTCAAAATTCAAGAAATGTAGAAGATTAAGTAAAGAGTAGAAGAATGAACACAAAGGGTTTACAGTGGTTTGGATTTATCTTGATCCTACATTCACTTCCTTAACAACCTGTTAAGGTTCCACTAGCTTTGAGTTTTTACAAGCTTAACTCTACATTGGTGTTTTCATAAGCTCATACTAAACTTTACAATGGTTTGAGATCACACACCTCACAACCCTTAAAAGAGTTTTTCCAGGCTCACTCTCACAGCCTATGTTTTCCAAGCTCACACTCAAACTTAAGATGGTGTTTAATGCTCACACCCAATACTCAATCAATATAAAAAGTGATTTTGATGCAAAGGAAATAAGTATGTTCAAGTAAGCTATTACAATCACAACTACTATTAAAAATGAAGTTACATATGGTATGTATAGCCTACAAGTCATAAACTAGCCATTTGAGGAGTGGTCAAACATGTTTGATCCTTGTCTTCAACTAATTATTTTGGCTAGAGCAATTTCATGGTCTGACTAGGTGAGGTCCGGTCAGGAAGCACTATGGTCCAGTCGAAATATTTAAACTTTTGCTTAATGCTCTTCCAACGGTTGGTCCACGTGGCTTCCAGTAATTGAGTGGCTTCTAATAAGCATTAAACTTTTGCTTAATGCTCTTCCAACGACTTCTAACTTGTGAATTATTTAAACATCCGGTCGGCCTACATCAGGGTCCGGTCGGAATAATGGTGGTCGGACCAAAAACTGGGCTTGCTTCTAGTCGGGAACTCTACTGGATTATTTTAGGAAAATCTGCCTTGACAGTCCGATTGGTATATCATGAGGTCCGGTCAGAATTTCCATGGTACGATGAGATTTTTAGAGTACTTTCAACCGTGAATCTCTCTATGTGTTTTGCAACTTTTTTTATCCAATAGTCCTATTGTACTTCTAGGTGGTCCGATCAGAATTTTCAAGGCACGTTAAGATTTAGAGCGTACCTCTAACCGTGAAACCTTCTGAGTGAATTTTCTCAACTTGGCATTGAAGGTCCAGTTGGGATTTAGTATGATCCGATCGGACTTTTGATATTTTCTTCAAAATATAAGTTCCTACAAAATGCAACTTGATACAAGCATTAGCTTAATTCAATTTGATTGCCTAAGATCAAAAATAGATTAATTGGGCCAACAATCTCCCCTCAAGGTTTCTAAAAATGTTATGTTACTTACTTTACTCCCCCCTCAATGTTTACTTCCCCTAAATAATGTTAAGTGGTCAACATTTTATGTGTTAAGTGCTCAACATTTGTATTTGTTCAAATTCAATAGAAGTTCTCTCTCCCCCTATGACAAAGGCAAAAAGATAAACCTAAAAACAATTAAATGCAATAAGTACAATTCAATAGAAATAAGCTTTCATTAAGTTCAAAGAAAATAACAAACATCATGAACATGACAAAATGAAAGTAATCAAATAAGAAAAAATAAAAAATGAAAAATATAAGCATCATCATCACTTTCTTCATCCTCTCCTTCTTCTTCATCCCCTTCTTCTTCTTCATGTTCCTCTTGCTCTTCATCTCTAGGTTGAGAGGCTGCAACTTCTCCTTTCTCTTCTTGAGGGAAGGAACCATAAAGGTGAAAGGCTTGGTTCATCCTCAAAGCATTTTGGAAAGCTTAGCTTCTTACATGGTTTGAATGTCAAGGTGAAGATGAGAGATATCTTGGGTTTTTTTTGTCAATCCTTGAGCTTTGTGAGCTCATTTTCCCATGGATATCTTGAATAAGTTGAAGGATGGAGGATTGAGGTCTTAGAGTAATCGGTCTAGGAAATTCCTTTTGAAAAGTTTTTTCACTTTCTTCAACAATCCTTAATCTCTTTCTTTGTTGAGCCCTAGCACCTAGTGCTCCCAAGAGATAAACATACGTACCATTATCCTCCCTAATACACTTAGCATGATGGACTTTTTGGTGGGATCCAAGGGATTGGTGAGAGTTGATTTGTTTGTTGGTGCAAGAGCACCAACATACTTAGCAATTTGGGTCACTTGTGAAGAGAGAAGGATAAGCTAGGATTTTATTTTCCTAAGGTGTAGGAAAGTGTCAATTAAGAATTTTCCAATTTGGATTAGTTGGTCTCTAAGCATGCAATAAAGAAAGAGTAAATTTTTCTGGGTTACTTTCTCACTGCTCTTCCCTCTAGCACCAATAGAGTAGGTGATAATCCTATACAACACCTAATAGGTAAGGGTCCTAAGGTGTTTGGCATTGGATAGTTTGTGGAGATTGGTTTTTATGGAAATTTCAGTCCAAAATTCCTTTTATCTTTCGGTGGTGGGAATGGTGTTGGTTATATGAGAAATTCTCTCTAATTGGAAACCCCAAATGGAGGAAAAATCTTCCAATGTGAGGCCATACTCTTGATTAAATAACCTAAAAGAAATTCCATAGTATCCTAATGGATTAGTGCTCTTCTTACTAACTGCGAAAGTGGTGAGAAATTCCTTAGTCAAGCTTTCCCAACCTAAATTATCATGTTCTAAGAAAAAAAATTTCTCCCAACCCAAAGATCTAAGACAAGCCCTAATGCCATTCTCAATACCTAAGGATTCTAGAGTGAGGGTAGAGAAGAGACGGTTAGGTTCTACGGTTTTGTCTTTGATAATTTCATACCTTTTCCTTTCTTCCTCATCTCTAAGCCTTATTTTGTGGCTTATTCTTGGAGGTTCTTCTTGTTGAGATGGGGCAGTAATTTCCTTCCCTTTTTTAGATCTTAAAGCCTTCTTCTTGTGTTCTTTAGGAGCCATCAAGTAGATCAAGAGAAATGATGAAGAGAAAATTTAAATTTGAGAGAATTTGAGTACTTTGAGAGTTTATTAGAATTTGAAAACAAAGATGCAAAATAGATATTGGGGGTATTTGTAGTTTTTAAGGTGAGAACTAGCCGTTTATAGCTGTTGGAGACAAAATATGCACGTTTTGATTGAGTTCTAATGGCTAGAAATTTTTGAATTCAGAGTGAAAGTGTGGTTAAAATTTCATGAGTTCGGTCGCGACATTTGAAACAATTTAAAAAGTCTAGTCAGACTATGTGAAGTCTGAAAGGGAATATTATTTTAGGCACAACGGTCATAAAAATTTAAAAATCATGGTTGTACCTTGAAAGGTATGGTCGTACTTTTACGAAAAAATTTGAAATCAAGAATTTTTAAAAAGTGCAATTGGACTTGGGATAGGTCCGAACGGGAAATATTTAAAAGTGTACAAATTTTGAGAAAACAAGTTCTTTTCATTTAAAACATGAAGATTTGATAAAAAAAAAAATAGATATCAATGTAAAGATTTTTGTGAAATGAAACTTGGTTTTCATGTGATTTTAAGTTCATGAAATTGTGCTTCCATCCAACATTCCCAAATATTGTTTTATGAAATTCATTCTCTCTTCATTCAAGGGTTTAGTGAAAATGTTAGTCATTTGGTTTTGTGTATCAATGAATTCTAAGATAATATTTTGGTTTTGGACATTATCCCTTAAGAAGTGGTGCCTAATATCTATATGTTTTGACCTAGAATATTGAATTGGATTTTTGGAAAGATTTATGGCACTAGTGTTATCACACTTGATGGGAATATGATCAAAAGATTTTCCATAATCAAACAATTATTGTTTCATCCAAAGGATTTGAGTACAACAAAAACATGTGGCAACATATTCAGCTTCGGTGGTAGACAAGGAAACCGACACTTGTTTCTTTCTAAACTAAGAAACTAAGCATTCACCTCGAAAATGACAAGCTCTATTTGTACTTTTTCTATCTAAGAGACTACCGGCATAGTCCACATCTAAAAAGTCTAAAATGTCAAATTATGTATTTCTAGGATACCAAAGTCCTAAATGTAATGTGTCATTCGAGTATTTCAAAAATCTTTTATTGGCATTCTAATGTGATTCTTTAGGGCATGATTGAAATCTAGCACATAAGCATACACTATACATAATATTGGGTATAGAAGCAGTTAAGTAAAGTACAGATCTGATAATATCTCGATATTTCTTCTCATCTACTACTTTACTATTTTCATCTTTATCCAATTTCAAGGATGTACTCATGGGAGTCTTGCTAGCCTTGCAACCATCAATTCCAAATTTCTTGATGAGTTCCTATGTATTTGGATTGGTTGATGAAGATCCCATCTTTGCATTGCTTGATTTGTAGTCCAAGGAAGAATTTGAGTTCATCCATCATGATCATTTCAAATTCCCTAGTCATACAAGAAGTAAATTCCTTGAACAAAGATTCATTAGTACCCCAAATATTATGTCATCAAAATAAATTTGCACAATCAAGATGTTATGCTTATTCTTTTTAACAAAGAGAGTTGTGTCCACTTTACCTTTTGAAAAATCATTTTCAAGAAAATATGCATTAAGTCTATCATACCATGCTCTTGGTGCTTATTTTAAGCCATATAAAGCTTTGGTAAGTTTGAAAACATGATTTGGGAATTTATAGTTTTAAAACCGGGAGGTTATTCAACATAAACTTCCTCATTTATAAAACCATTTAGAAATGCACTTTTAACATCCATTTGACAGAGTTTAAAATTCATATGACATGCAAAAGCAAGTAGAATTCTAATAGCTTCTAATCTAGCTATAGGAACAAATGTCTCATCATAGTCAATGCATTCCTCTTGGTTATAGCCTTTGGCTACCAATCTAGCTTTATTCCTAGTAATGAGACCATTTTCATCAAGCTTATTCCTGTAAACTCATTTGCATCCTATAATTGGATGATCTTTAGGTCTAGAAACAAGTTCCCATACATTATTTTTTTCAAATTGGTTGAGTTCATCTTGCATTGCAATCACCTAACATTCATCATTAAGAGCCTCCTTAATTGTCCTTGGCTCAATTTGAGAAACAAAAGCATAATTAGAATCTAAATGTTTAATTTTTGATCTAATAATTACTCCCTTTGATGTTTCACCAATGATGAACTCTTTTGGATGATTCTTCTTGTATTGCCAATCCTTGGGTAGTCCTTTAGTCTCTTCTTCTAGTTCATCATGACTGTTCCTTGGAACATCAATTGTTTCTTGTGGTTTAAGAGTACCTATAAATTCATCAAGAGTACTACCTTTTCTTTGATCAAGTTTAGAGGATTCATCAAAGACAACATGCATTGATTCTTAAACCACTAGAGTTTTCTTATTAAATACCATATATGCTTTGCTAAATGATGAGTATCCTAAAAATATGCCTTCATCCGATTTGGATGAGAATTTTCCAAGATTATCTTTGGTGTTAAATATAAAGCATTTGCATCCAAATACTCTAAGATATGAAATTTTGGGTATTCTTCCATTCCATAGCTCATAAGAAGTTTTGTTTATTAAATGCATTTTGTAAGCTTGGTTTGAAATATAGCAAGCGGTATTAATGGCTTCTGCCCAAAAATAAGATGGTAAATCACATTCATTGAGCATTGTTCTAGCCATTTCAACCAAGGTTCTATTTTTTCTTTCAACCACACCATTTTGTTGCAGCCAAAAAGTTATGTGAAATACCAAATTCATTGCAAAAGCTTTCAAAATTTTCATTTTCAAATTCTTTGCCATGATCACTTCTAATAGATGTGATTGCATAGCCCTTTTCATTTTGAACTCTTTTTGCAAATATTTTGAAGTGATTAAAAGCTTCATTCTTTTGAGCTAAGAAATTAAACCATATAAATCTAGAGTAATATTCAATAAGAACAAATGCATATAACTTGCCACCTGGGCTAGCAACTCTACTTGGTCCAAACAAATCTAAGTGAATGAGTTCTAAGGGTCTAGAAGTGCTTACAGCATTTTTAGACTTAAATGAACTTTTATGTTGCTTACCAAGTTGACAAGGTTTACATGTTCTATATTTTTCAAATTTAACTTTAGGGAGACCATCAACTAGATCTTCATTACTAATACATTTTAAATGATCCATACTAGTATGTCCTTGCCTTCTATGCCATAACCAAGGATCATTATTAATGAAAATCAAACATTCAAATGCATCATTGGAATGTATGTCAATTTTATATGTGTTGCTAATTCTAGCTCTTTTGAATGCAATGTCACCATTTGAATTAGTAACCTTGCATCCTTTGGAGTCAAAATTTACATCATATCCTTTATCACACAATTGACTAACACTAAGCAAATTATTCTTCAATCCATCAACAAGCCATACATTTTCAATTAAATTTTTACCAAGTATGCCAATGGAACCACTATCAATGATTTTACCTTTAGCATTATTTCCATAGGTAACACTACCTCCAAGCTTATAAGTAAGACTTATAAAGAGCTTTACATTCCCCGTCATATGCCTTGAGCATCCACTATTTATAAGCCATGTGCTTTCATTGATAGTAGATTTTAGACATACCTATAAGAATATTCACCTTCTTTTTGGTACCCAAATGAACTTGGGTCCTTGGGGGTTAGTCATAGAAAGATCCTCTATCTTAAGATGAGCCCTTCTAATATAGCAAAAATACTCTTATGCCCAAATTTCATGCAATATGTGCATTGATACAAAGTTCTATATTTATGCACTTTCCCATTGGCATTCACACAATTGCAAATATGAGTTTGTTTTTTAGTATTTTTGTGATGATGTACATGTCTAGTACACATGAATGCATGTTTTTCTCTTGGAACCTTAGTTCTAAAGTCTTGTGAGCTTAATGTAATCCTTTTGGGATTTTTGGGATTGGTTTGTGCATTAGTGTTTTTTACAGCTTCAATTCTAGATATTTGAGTTGTAAATGCTTTCATAAATGTTGGTTTACTAGAAGTAGTATTGGATGAGCCATTGAATCCTAAACCATGTTTCAAGAAGGGTGACCTTTGATTATCAATCAATGTATCTAATGCTTCTTTTCCCTTATGAAACTTTGAGATAGATTCTTTAAGTTCTTTTAGTTCATGCCTCAAAATTTCATTTTCCTTTATCACATTCTCTAAGCTATGTAAAGTTTTATTCAATTCATTAATTGATTTCAATAATTGTTCATTTGACGTTTTTAATTCTAATGTAGAATTTTTTAAGCATACAAAATCTTTTTCTAGCTTAGAGCATTTGTCCTTATAGAAATTCATCTTAGAAAAATACTTTTCTACTCTAAGGTTCATATGTTCAATCATGTCACTATCATCTAAAGCATCAATATCATTTTCATCATATGCAATTAAATTCAGGGATTAAGTACCTACCTCATTGGATTCATCCTCAATAGCCATGAGACATAGATTTGCGATTCCTTCTTCCTCTTCTTCTTCTTCTTCACTTGAGGAAGAGTCATCCCATTTAGCTTTGAGAGATTTCTTCTTTTCTTTGTCCCATTTCTTCTTGTTTTTCAACTTAAAACAATCTGATTTGATATGATTGGATTTGCCACATTTATAACATTTCACTTCATTCTTTTTATCTTTATCTTTAAAAGAGGATTTAGAGAGTGTACCTTTGTTAGCTTGTAGTCTTCTCTTTCTTTTCTAATCATTCATCCTTTTTGAAAATAATGCCATTTCTTCTTCATCATCACTTTCTTCATTGCTTGAGCTCTAAATTTCTTTAATTTCTTTGAGAGCTATTGGTTTTCTCTTCTCTTTTTCACCTTGTTCTTCTTCTCTTTCAGTGTGCAACTCAAAAGTGAGTAGTTTTCCGACAAGTTCATCGGTTCTCAAAGAGTTAAGATCATGTGCTTCTTCAATTGAAGAAACTTTGGATTCAAAGTTCTTCTATGCTCTTAGAGCTCTCAAGATTTTGCTGTTGACTTCATCTTGATCATATACCTTTCCATATTTCTTCAATTCATTGATGATGGCAAGCAAGCAACTGGTCATGTCAATAACGTTGTCATGGGCTTCATCTTGAATAGTTCATACTCATGTATATGCATTTGCTTCTTGGTGAGACTTACTTGGGTAGTACCCTCATGATAGTTCTCAAGAGTTTTCCAAATGCAATGAGCACAAGTGAGATGTTGGACTTTCCTACCTTCTTCTCTTAAAATAGAATTCATCAAGATAGAGGTTGCCCTATGATTTGAATTGATCCCTTGTATTTGTATTTGACCATTGTGGTTTGGGAAGAGGAACTTAGACACCATCAACTTCATGAGTTGGAGTTTTCCTTTTTAATATAATCCCAAAGCTCAATTCCTTCACTATCTAGGAAGAAGAATATTTTATGTTTCCAATAGGAATAATCTATTCCATTAAAGTAGGGTATAAGGATAGAGTTCAGATTTCCATGAGAGTTTGAGGTGGATGAAGAAGTTTCCATTGTGGATCAAATTTTACAATTAAGTTTAAGAAATTTTTAAGCTCTGATACCAATTATTGTCCCAAGATGACAACCAAGAGGGGGGTGAATTGGTTGGCTAGAAGAATGATGGCAAATTAAAATTTTAAAACTCAAAATTCAAGAAATGTAGAATATGTAGAAGATTAAGTAAAGAGTAGAAGAATGAACACAAAGGATTTATAGTGGTTCAGATTTACTTTGATCCTACACCCACTTCCTTAACAACTTGTTAAGGTTCCACTAGCTTTAAGTTTTTACAAGCTTAACTCTAACATGGTGTTTTCACAAGCTCACATCAAACTTTACAATGGTTAGAGATCACACACCTTACAACACTTATAAGAGTTTTCACAAGCTCACTCTCACAACCTAAGTGTTTCCAAGCTCACACTCAAACTTAAGATGGTGTTTAATGCTCACACCTAACACTCAATCAATACAAAAACTGATTTGATGCAAAGGAAATAAGTATGTTCAAGTAAGCTATTACAATCACAACCACTACTAAAAAATAATGTTACATATGGTATTTATAGCCTACAAGTCGTAAACTAGCCATTTGAGGAGTGGTCCAATATGTTTGATTCTTGTCTTCCACTAATTCTTTGGCCAGAGCAATTTCATGGTCAAACTAGGTTAGGTTCGATCGGGATTCCTTGATCCCAGTCGAGAAACACTATGGTCCAATCAAAATATTTGAACTTTTGCTTAATGATCTTCCAACGGTTGGTCCACGTAGCTTCCATTAATTGAGTGGAGGTTCAACTTGTAACACCCCGATGCTCCATATAAGTACTATACATATACCTGGTATACATACAGTAAGTATATAAAGTATAAGGATGTCACTTTTCGTTACATTTTTAAAACCTTTAACAGAGTTCAAACCACAATTCACAAATTTAAAGAACATTTTCAAAATCATTATACATTTAATGATCTTACAAATATATCATAATCTTATCTTTATCAAAACTTCATTTATACATGTAAATATACTCTTGTCAGAAATACATCATAGTTAAAAATTATACATGTGTGCATCACCCTTTAGTTGGTCTCGACAAACTCTTATTCTTCTCGTGGCAACAAAAGACTTCATATCTTCCACCTAGTCACCTGCGCGATTACACATCCGCGCTAAGCCCGAGAGCTTAGTAGTACAAATATAAAATATAAACATACATTATAGAAATTCTAACATATAACGAAATATCACTTCCATGTTCCATTAAATTCTTATCATGTTTTTATTTGCCTTCTTAACTGCACCATTCATATATCTCGCCTAATTTCGTATGTTATCTACATATATACATATCATTATCACCAACCACAGATCCATCATTAATACTCACAATCAATATATCAATACACACATTTCGTATCATATTTTATAACATTTCATATCATTATTTTATTCACAATTCACCAATCATGAATCACATTACCAACAAAGGCCACCATAGATCTCATTACTCATTTATTTCAACATTTGTATATCACATTGAAAACAAAGACAGACTCAGGCCACAAAAACACTAATATGCCATTCAACTTTCAGAGTTAATGTTTTGGTTTAATTCTCACATTTATCATTATCCCAACTAGGCTTCAAGGATTTAGGTTCAACCAAGCTTCAAGGGGAATAAAGCATGCTAAGTGTCAACCCAACTTGGCTTCAAGAACCAATCCAACCTAGCTTCAAGGGTTGTAACATCTCAATTAGGCTTCAAGGATTTAACCCAACCAAGCTTCAAGGGGAGTAAAACATGTTAAACTTTAACCCAACTTGGCTTCAAGGATCAATTCCAACCTAACTTCAAGAGATTGTTACTAATATTAGGCATGCCACCAACAACAAACTCTGAAAATGGAATAACACATTAGCCACACAATTCATTTATCAATTTCATTCTCAGTTGAATCATCACAGCCAATCACAATGGCTTCATATATCATTTGAATCATCATAGCCAATCACAATGGCTTCATATATCATTTGAATCATCATATTAATATACAACATCAATTGCATTAACTAAACCAACATATCATTATTCAATCATCTAGGCATGCTTCAATCATATCATTCACCTCATTATAACTCAAAACATTAGTTACACAACTCTTTATGTCTCAATTTACATTAAGGTAATTCATTATAAAAGTATTTACAATAATAAATTGCATTGCACATACCTTTTTGAATGATCCTCATCTCTTCCACACTATACAAGTCATAATACTAGTCACATTATAATACTTCATCACTCAAGTATACATAATCAAACACATTAAACATCCATTAAGAATGATCATCATTGATATACACATATATAATTTACCTTATTCTTAGATTTAGAATCCTCAATATACATTTGTTTAGGTCATCTTTGTTTTAAGTATATTCAAAGTGTAAATACAAAAAGACCTTAGAAGGATTCAACAATGTGAGAAAGGCAAGGAACAAATTACAGTAGCAAACACACTCAAGGGACACTGCCAAGCTTGTGGCCGTGTCTCTCAACCAAAAGCAACAGAAGCAAACATGGGCAAGGAACACGGCCGTGTCTTCTCCAAAAATCATCCAACACGGCCAAATTTCCATAGACTTGGCCGTGTCTCCCAAAAATATTTAGTTTTGGCCGTGTCTCTTCTTAGGTTTGGCCGTGTCTCTCATAAGTAAACCTTAAACATAGCCAAAACTCTTCTAATTGAATAAAGAACACATTATACACAATACAACCTCATTCAAAAGGATGTAATCAATGTTATTAATACATATTCATCACAATATTCACATTAACCATACATCAACAACACATTTAATCACCTACTACTTCAAAACCCTAAAACCAAACATCACCTTTAACTTATCATCTTCAAACCAAAACCAACACCAATTCAACCTTTTAACTTACAATCAATTTTAACACTTATAAACACATCTTAAACACACTTATTCATAAAATCAACAATTCATAAATCACCTCAAACACCATTTCAAAATAACAAAGGAAAACAAGAGAGTACTTACCAAAATTAAGGAAATTCCACAAATCTCCAACTTAATCCTTTGATTCTTCCTTCAATTTGAGCTTAGAACATCACAATCCTCTCTTGCTCTCTTGCTTCCTCTTGTCTTTGGGTGAGCCGGCCAACACAAGAAAGAAAGAAGAAAAATCTCCTCAAAAATCAAAGTCAATTTCTCTTTAAATCTCCACCAAGAATTTCACATTAAGCAATTACCTAAACACCCTTCTTTACTTTGTTTTAACTTTCTTTAAAAACAATTGCCCTTTTTGTAATTTCACATATCACAAGTTAAAATATCTTCTTACCTTGACTCCCCAATTGACCAACTTATATGTTATATATATTACAATATACACAACATATACATTCTCTTAACACACTCATTTCCTTTGCAAAAACATATATACATTTAATTCAAATCAAAACAACAATTGTATCAAAACTTCTAGGCACACTTTGGGATATTACAATTCTCTCCCCCTTAAATAATTTCGTCCTCGAAATTATCCAGTACAGTAACAATTCATTCTTAACAAAACATCATCTTAATCCTCATAAGAAGAAACTTGATTAGCCTTCGAGACATAAGACCTCTGCTTAGTCCTTGACTTCAATCCAGGTGGATAACCTATAATCTTATAACACTGTTGAACATTATGTCCAGGAATATTACAATGTGTACAAACAGGCCGTTTAGAAACATTGATATTCTGCCTATATCCACCAGACTGAGAATTCCTAGCATTGGCAGCATTTACAATAGGCAAAGATTGAACAACAGAACTTAGATCATCAGGAAAAAGATTCTCAGGATGTACAAATTGACGTTCATGTTGAGCAACTAAGGCAAAAACCTTATTAAGCGAAGGCAATGGCTCCATTTAAAAAAAAATCTGAGACCTAACTGTGTTATAACTTTCATTCAATCCTCTAAAAAAAATCGCAGAACATAATCAGAAGATTGATAATCCCTAATCTTGTTAACAGCATTACAAAAACAAGCAGGATTACAAACACAACTCACAATCGGTCTCAAACTAATATATTCATCCCAAAGAATTTTTTTTTTTTAATTTTGTAAGAACTCAGTTACAGACATCTCACCCTATCAAAGACCATAAATCTTAATATTAATTATCCCCTCCTTATTATCACTTTCAGAAAAGACATTAATCACTCCTTAATTGATAATTATATTTTTATTTTTCACACACTTATTTCCTTCTTTAGCATGATCCTCATTTAAATAACTAACTCAATTTATATATGTTCATTCACATATTAGAATATTACATTATCATGTATATCTTATACTCCTTGTACAGTTATACACATTAAATCTCAATAATAATTCATAATTTTAACAAAATCCAGATCAATTGATCTATCTGTCACAATATACTAACGTCTCAATCTTGCTTGATTCAAACCAACAATCAACTTATTTTCAAGTTCTAATCTCTTTAGATCCATATTCAACTATTTGAAACTATGATCATTAATACCAAATCACTTCAAATTATCTTAGTACAATTCTCACCAAATTCTCACGATTATTTCATACATATTTTATTCATAGTTCATTCACTTCAACTTTAAGTCTATCCACTTATTCACTTTATACCATAAACACATTTAGTGTAACTTTCAACCACATTTTATAATTTCTCTCATATATCATCTTCTCACATCTCATATCATTACTATATGGGCATAATTATTAATCTCACCAAAACTGTACTACCGTCATGTTATATCAGCCCCAATCGGAAGATAACAAAATTAATCGACCAAAACATACTAAACAAGTCATAGGATTATAAAAGATGAAGGGTCATGTTTGAAACTTATTAATCCATATGGTTCCTCTATTATTCTGTTTCCAACCTTTCCAATTACAAAACTAAATCATATCACAAAAATTACATATTCATTCTCTAAATTTTTACTACACCAAGAGTTAGTACATTTTAACTCCATCTCAAAATATTTTACTCTTGATTATCAGATCATCATTAGTCTAACTCATGCCCAACAATATTATCTTTAACATCTTCTACAGATAACATTTGATCATATGCAAATTTTACACAAGTTTCATTCATTACTCCATTTCCAATCTATCTTTTATAACCATTTTCCTATACTATACTTCCTTATTTCCTTATAATCTCTTATTATACACATAGGTATAGAACATTTCCACACATCAATACTTTGAGCTCAAAACATTTTATAATAATTTAATTCAGTTGTTATCATAACAATTTCACTGTCCAATATTACTCAAGTCCATTTTTCCTTATCTATTTCATCACATAATCTAGATCTGCACAAGTCAAGATTTAATCTTTCTTAAATCTACTACCACATGCAATACCATTTTCAATACTATTAAAAATGCAATTACATAAGATAATAAACATATCACATACACATTAATAATGTCTCTCACTTTTCACATTCTTTACATAATACCATTTCATTCATATCGAAGAACTCATCTTCCTTATTCTATACATGTATACACATAATTATGTAATCTTATTAAATTTCTCGTTGACATATCATCTTAAAAATTTAATATTTATTACTTTCCTTTGAACATTATCATTCTTATTCTCATTTGCTTATCCACTTCCCTTTTTATTTCACAACAAATTTTCATACTATCAATCTCATTACCAAATTCGTAGTATTCTCATATAAAATAATATTCCTTCAAATAACTCATATGTTTAACATACATTAAACTATCGATATTTACATAATCTTTATCAACATTCCATTGAACTCTAAATTCTCAAATCACTATCTCACCTAAACTTTAATTTACAAATCTCATCTTTTCTTAATATCATCTTAAAAACAAATATGTTATATATGTATACATATCACAAAACAACATCAAGACATATAATTTCCACAAGTATTAAACTCATTTCAACAATCTAATGGTTACATATTACCACCATTAACATGAGTTTTTGCAATATCCAAACATATTACATTTCTAGCATTGAAATTACAATTAATAATACAAACAATACCAATTTATCTTCTTACTTAATCAATATTATCTATTTTTCTTTTTAAAATCTTAACTTTACATATCCAGACCTTAAATTGTCACGCTTTGTCTATATCAATCAACTCATTCGATATTCCACCATACTCTCTTCATTATAATAACATGTCCATCCATATTACCCTTTCAACAATATTTCCTCTTTCTAATAATCCAACATAAGATTTATTAGTAAGGAATTCAAATTGTAAAGAAAAGAGTACATACTTTAATCTAGATTTTATGTTCAACTCATTTTCAACTTTATTCTCCTTTTCATTTCTTTATACTTCAACACATTTAACAATTTACTTTACTTGAATAAATTCCCATTCTTTAATGTAGCAATTTAACTTATATAAATTTTCTCATATTATTTCTTTCTCCAATTTTCATTCATGTAGAACTTCATCCACACACTATCATCCATCTCATATAATTCAAATACATTTCAATTCACATAATGCCACATCTGAGACCAACCTAGATGTTAATGCATATACATGTATTACCAATTGCATTTCAAAACTCTTCTTTTTAATTCATTTTAAGTGTTTCAAAACTTTTTCTTTTCAATTTCACTTAGGTCGAGAATCTCAAACCTAAGCTCTGGTACCAAAATAACTGTAACACCCCGATACTCCATATAAGTACTATACATATACCTGGTATACATACAGTAAGTATATAAAGTATAAGGATGTCACTTTTCGTTACATTTTTAAAACCTTTAACAGAGTTCAAACCACAATTCACAAATTTAAAGAACATTTTCAAAATCATTATACTTTTAATGATCTTACAAATATATCATAATCTTATCTTTATCAAAACTTCATTTATACATGTAAATATACTCTTGTCAGAAATACATCATAGTTAAAAATTATACATGTATGAATCACCCTTTAGTTGGTCTCGACAAACTCTTATTCTTCTCGTGGCAACAAAAGACTTCATATCTTCCACCTAGTCACCTGCGCGATTACACATCCGCGCTAAGCCCGAGAGCTTAGTAGTACAAATATAAAATATAAACATACATTATAGAAATTCTAACATATAACGAAATATCACTTCCATGTTCCATTAAATTCTTATCATGTTTTTATTTGCCTTCTTAACTGCACCATTCATATATCTCGCCTAATTTCGTATGTTATCTACATATATACATATCATTATCACCAACCACAGATCCATCATTAATACTCACAATCAATATATCAATACACACATTTCGTATCATATTTCATAACATTTCATATCATTATTTTATTCACAATTCACCAATCATGAATCACATTACCAACAAAGGCCACCATAGATCTCATTACTCATTTATTTCAACATTTGTATATCACATTGAAAACAAAGACAGACTCAGGCCCTAAAAACACTAATATGCCATTCAACTTTCAGAGTTAATGTTTTGGTTTAATTCTCACATTTATCATTATCCCAACTAGGCTGCAAGGATTTAGGTTCAACCAAGCTTCAAGAGGAACAAAGCATGCTAAGTGTCAACCCAACTTGGCTTCAAGAACCAATCCAACCTAGCTTCAAGGGTTGTAACATCTCAATTAGGCTTCAAGGATTTAACCCAACCAAGCTTCAAGGGGAGTAAAACATGTTAAATTTCAACCCAACTTGGCTTCAAGGATCAATTCCAACCTAACTTCAAGAGATTGTTACTAATATTAGGCATGCCACCAACAACAAACTCTGAAAATGGAATAACACATTAGCCACACAATTCATTTATCAATTTCATTCTCAGTTGAATCATCACAGCCAATCACAATGGCTTCATATATCATTTGAATCATCATAGCCAATCACAATGGCTTCATATATCATTTAAATCATCATATTAATATACAACATCAATTACATTAACTAAACCAACATATCATTATTAAATCATCTAGGCATGCTTCAATCATATCATTCACCTCATTATAACTCAAAACATTAGTTACACAACTCTTTATGTCTCAATTTACATTAAGGTAATTCATTATAAAAGTATTTACAATAATAAATTGCATTGCACATACCTTTTTGAATGATCCTCATCTCTTCCACACTATACAAGTCATAATACTAGTCACATTATAATACTTCATCACTCAAGTATACATAATCAAACACATTAAACATCCATTAAGAATGATCATCATTGATATACACATATATAATTTACCTTATTCTTAGATTTAGAATCCTCAATATACATTTGTTTAGGTCATCTTTGTTTTAAGTATATTCAAAGTGTAAATACAAAAAGACCTTAGAAGGATTCAACAATGTGAGAAAGGCAAGGAACAAATCACAGTAGCAAACACACTCAAGGGACACGGCCAAGCTTGTGGTCGTGTCTCTAAACCAAAAGCAACAGAAGCAAACATGGGCAAGGAACACGGTCGTGTCTTCTCCAAAAATCATCCAACACGGCCAAATTTCCATAGACTTGGCCGTGTCTCTTCTTAGGTTTGGCCGTGTCTCTCATAAATAAACCTTAACCATAGCCAAAACTCTTCTAATTGAATAAAGAACGCATTATACACAATACAACCTCATTCAAATGGATGTAATCAATGTTATTAATACATATTCATCACAATATTCACATTAACCATACATCAACAACACATTTAATCACCTACTACTTCAAAACCCTAAAACCAAACATCACCTTTAACTTATCATCTTCAAACCAAAACCAACACCAATTCAACCTTTTAACTTACAATCAATTTTAACACTTATAAACACATATTAAACACACTTATTCATAAAATCAACAATTCATAAATCACCTCAAACACCATTTCAAAATAACAAAGGAAAACAAGAGAGTACTTACCAAAATTAAGGAAATTCCACAAATCTCCAACTTAATCCTTTGATTCTTCCTTCAATTTGAGCTTAGAACATCACAATCCTCTCTTGCTCTCTTGCTTCCTCTTGTCTTTGGGTGAGCCGGCCAACACAAGAAAGAAAGAAGAAAAATCTCCTCAAAAATCAAAGTCAATTTCTCTTTAAATCTCCACCAAGAATTTCACATTAAGCAATTACCTAAACACCCTTCTTTACTTTGTTTTAACTTTCTTTAAAAACAATTGCCCTTTTTGTAATTTCACATATCACAAGTTAAAATATCTTCTTACCTTGACTCCCCAATTGACCAACTTATATGTTATATATATTACAATATACACAACATTTACATTCTCTTAACACACTCATTTCCTTTGCAAAAACATATATACATTTAATTCAAATCAAAACAACAATTGTATCAAAACTTCTAGTCACACTTTGGGATATTACACAACTGCTTCTAACTTGTGAATTTTTAAAAAATTCCAATAGGACTACATCAGGGTTAGGTCGGAATAATGGTGGTCTAACAAAAAACTAGGCGTGCTTCTGGTTGAGAACTCTACTGGATGATTTTAGGAAAATCTACCTTGACAGTCCGGTCGGTACATCATGAGGTTTGGTCGGACGTCGTGTGGTACGGTGAGATTTTTAGAGTACTTTCAACCATGAATCTCTCTGTATATTTTGCAAGTTTTCATCGTACTTCTTGGTCCAATCGGAATTTTAAAGGTACGTTGAGATTTAGAGTGTACCTCTAACCGTGAAACCTTAAGAGTAAATTTTCTCAACTTGACGTTGAAGGTCCGATCGAATTTTTAATATTTTCTTCAAAAATATAAGTTCCTGCAAAATATAACTTGATACAAGCATTAGTTTAATTCAATTTGATTGCCTAAGATAAAAAAAATAGATTAATTGGGCCAATAGATGCAATGGATAATATCATAATAAGAAAGAATACAATAATATAAAGACTAATGAAATCAACTTCTTTTATCCCCAGTGGAGTCACCACTTGGAATGGTTCTTATGAGTTTAATACTGTTAGGCTCAGGGCCTTAGAGAACACAGGTCTAAACCCAAAGAAAATGGAGTCGCCACTCAGACGGGCAGGGAAAAATAAAGTAGTGGATGACTCGATGCCTAAAGAATTTCTAACCCCCTAATGGGTTTGGAAAGTTGGGTACACGTGGAGAAGGTGAGAATGACCTAGTACCCCCACAATGCCTGGTTCATTAGAACTAGTTTCCTTTTCAGGTCTAAATATTATAAAACTCTTAATTATTATGATATTATCCATACTACATATGGCAATTAAAATAAAACATCATTGTATTAAAATCAAAGTAATATTCAAAACAAAATAATAAATGGGAACCCATATAAGATGGAAACATGCCCTTACAACCATGTCTAATGTCTACAATAAAATAAATAGGATAGCAACCAAAAGGTAGAAACATATCCTTTTACATTAATCCAAAACTTTAAACAACTTAAATTACATGATAAAAACCGAGGCACATATAAAGTGGAAACATGCATTTTAGAATTCAAGAAATCAAACAATTAATCCCAATCAAATAATTCAAGCATGATAATTAAAACAAAACATCCATCATAAAATAAAATAAACCATCCATCATATAATAAATAGCAAATTAAATGAATAATTTAAAAGTTATAGTTTGAATCATTAAATAACCAAAATTAGGGTTTTAAATTTTAAAATTAGGGTTTGAGGGTTTGAATTTGTAGTTACTGGATCAGGATTAGAAAATTTGGAAAATAGGGTTTTAGATTTTAGGATCAAGGAAATTATGGTTTTGGAGCTACGGTCTAGAACTTTAGGGTTTTGGAAACTAGGGTTTTAGGTTTTGAAATCTTGATTTTAGGAATTAAGGTTTTAGGGAATTGATGAACTAGTGCTAGAGCTTGGTGATTTAGCCTGGGAAATTTGAAAATTAGAGTTGTTGGATAAAGATTTTAAAAGAATTAGGGTTTTCTAATTAATCATTTTAGAAAAATAGTTTAGGGTTGGGGAAACGGATTGAGGTTTTGATAATTAACTCAAGCCGTGAGCTACTAGATGAGATGACATGAATTGAACCTTGGTTTATAAAACATATGATTAGGGTTTAATAATTTAAATTATTGCATTAAAATTATGATAAAAAAATTAATCAAAACATTTAAGAGAAGAGATGTTATGGCTACTGTATGCTTGAGTAAATTAAGTTTAATATATGAAACCTGCGTTGAAGGCTCCACCAAAGTGATTGTTGATTCCAAGCTACTGCTTGCAACAATGGTTATTTCTGGCTTAACAAATATCAAAGGTAGTGGTTACTATCTTTGATGAATTGATTGTTGATGAATGTTTTTGGTTGCTAATTGACTCTTACTAATTGTTGATTGTTGCTCGTTGTTGCTTTCTATTGCTCAATCCTTGTTATTCTTTTGATTGTTCCTCCTCCCTGTTATTTGCATTAAGCCTTATTATTTATAGGCAAACCATCATAAAAATCCTAAGCCTAATCTGTGTAATCAGTCTTTAAAATGAATTCTAGACTAATTAGAAAACCAAATGGTCAGCCAAAACTAATAATAATTTAGGACTATGTCGATCTGGTGTGCCAGATCGACATGGGACAAAGCCATGTCGATTTGGGAAACCAGGTCGACATGAGCCATGTTCATATCAACCCGAGCTCTCTAGGCCAACATGAGCAGTGGCTTAAGTCATCTAAGACTGTCCCAACTCAAATTAGTCTTATATTTTTAGTTACTGGACTGAATAGTCTCAATTTGGGCCGAATAAATTTAATTTTAGGGCTTTATAAATTTAATTAGTTGAATTTATGCCTTTCAAAACTGTACCAACTTATTTAAAAGTTGTAAACTAGGTTTAAATCTTTTTAAGTTGGATCAAATTTATTTTGGCATTTCTTTAATTAGGACTGTATCAACTTAGGGCTAAAATTAAGGGTCTACAGTTGGTATCTTCTTTATAACCTTGCAAATGATCATTTCTTTTTCCCAATATGTCCTTTAAGGTTTAACAATACAACACACTTCCCTAAGATTGAATGCTCATGTAACAAAAAATACCTTTTTTATTTTAAAATCACATTTTGTCTTTGTCAGATTGGTGCCATTATACCTCAGGACTCAATTTTTCCAAATTAATATATCTATAACATGACAGCCCTAGTTACCATACTAAACTTGAAAGTTATTTCCATTTGAGTAATAATTGTTGCACTTCAGATAGGCACATACATATTACTTGGCCAAAGGTCCATTGTTAAATATTGTATATCTCATATGCATGATTATTCAAACAATCTCTACAATAGACTTTACCTACCAAGAGAGATCAAGAGATCTTTATTAGGCTTAAAATGCGGTCTATAAGGGCCATGTGTAACACCCTTATACCCTAGATATATATAATACATATACCCTATATATAAAAAATACATATCTAGAACATAAGGATACTACAATAATTACATTTAGACACCTTCACTTAAATATAGTAAAAATAATTTATAAATTATAGAAGAAAATTCTCTGAAAAAAAAATTTACCATAGTTTCATTTGTAATTCTAATAAATTTCAATTTATCAAAATCTCACCCTGCATAGAAATAAACACTCCTAATATTTCCCAAATCCACAACTCCAATACTTCATTCAACCTCATCCAATATTTCACAAATATATACATTTATAACATAATTAACTACATTTACCAAACTATAATACCATAATCACATATACATATATACAAATTATTATTAAGTCCATATCCATAAAGTACTTGAACAAAATTCCTTTTTATGCCATGCACTATGAAACACTAATTATACTGGTCTCATGACAAAACTCTACCTTCAGAGATAGTCCCAAAACTCATGCTCTGCACTTTCATTACCTGCCCGATACATTCAACCGCGCTAAGCCCGAAAGCTTAGTGGTACAAATTCGATAATAATAAACATTTAAAACATATTATTTAAATTCATAATGTAATATACATTATTCAAACAAACCTTCTTAAAACCATAACATACACCAACATATCACAGCCGCCATATTGGCCTCAAATATACTTTGATGGCATCTAAGGCATCAAATATACTTTGATGGCATCTAACACATTATGTCACCTCACAATCCACTATATATTTACACAACTGTAAATGTCACCCTCAATAATTTTCATAGTTTTATAAATAATAGAAACACAATAGACTACGACAGCACACACATATTCACACACTAGTTCCTGTATAATACCCAAGTTCCTGAAATACCAATTTAATCCATCTTGACACCGGGGCAAGTGTCATATAAATCACCCAAAGGCAGCTTCTATGGACACCAAGGCTAGTGTCATAAAATCACCTGTAGGCTGCCTTTATTGACACCGAGGTTAGTGTCATAAAATCACTTTAGGTCGCCTCTATCGACACCGAGGGCAAGTGTCACATAAATCACCCGAAGACCGCCCTCTGTTGACATTGGAGGAAAGTGTCACATAATTGACCTGAAGTCTGCCTCCTCAGTATAGTACCATTTCTAATATTCTGGAATATAACATTGTACAAGGCATACACATAATACACATTACATCATACCGCACTACATATCCTTAAGTCACATTCACAATGTGCCTCACTCCACACATTTTTTCCACATTTTTCATATCTTATCAATTTTTCATTATTTTCATTCGTTTTCCCTGATTTTTCACATTTTTAGCTCATAAAATTTACAAATTCATAAGTCACATTCATAATGTGACTCATATTCCACAATTCATCACAAGTCACAAATATGTCTATATTGGACATCAAATCACAGAACATAAATATATCTCGCATATATCATACACAAACATCAATCTACATTAGACTATTATCCAATGTGACACTCAACAGGTAATTATGCCACAATGCATAGATTATGTTCATATCCATATTTTAAAATAACATTATACATGGCCACTTATATTTAATACAAATATAAGATTTGGAAATATGTATTAACGTTGGAGATGATAATTCCATCACTAATTTCACTATCCAAACTTTACTTCTCCAATGCCCTCCTCTCTTTGAATTTATCATTCCACCTTACTCAAACCTAAACCACATTTTAAGTAAACATATTCCATTAACAACACATTCAAAACCATTTTACACAACCAAACATCAATTATATTCTTTCCGCCAAAAATTGCTCCAAAACCCTACTTTCCCTCATTTACTATCTTATTTAAACTTTAACATTTCAAATTCATTTCCATCATTTTACCATAGAATCATTATTTAAATATCAATATAACATCATTACAAACCATTTTAGCAATTATTGAAATCTCCTACAAAAACTCAAATTTCACATAATATATTCATAACCCTAACTTCATCCCAACATATCCATATCCAAATTCTAACCATAAAATTATAATATATAAATTAAAATAACATTAAATCCTCCCATTACAATAATTATAGACAACCATACTGAAACCCTAATCTTCACATATTCATCCCATAACCCTAAATTCATCAATTATGTCTATTTCAACCAATCAACTAACAAATCATCATGTATTAATCATTTTAACTTCATTACTATCAATTTTAACAATTTAAACATATTTTATCTCTCTAATTATTTCAAACATAATCATAAAATCAATGAAAATAAGGTTGAAATAGAAAATACTTACTTAAATCCTTAGTAAATCTTCAAAATCCACTTAAATCCTCTTAAAATCCCTTGTGAATATGGTATATATATGAAAAACTCACTCTCTTCCTATTTCTCTCTTAACCTCGGGTTCAAAAGAGGAGAAGAAGAAGAAGAAGAAGAAAGCTTTTATTTTTTATTCTTGCTTATTTCCCATCCATAAATATAATTATATTAATTATTCATTTTATTAATTAAGAAATTAATTAATTTTACTTTAATTCTCCACTACAAATCTCCTTCTTCCTTTGGCTTTTCTTTTTCTTTTTCTTCCTTCTTCTTTTTTTTATTATTATAATTATCTCTTTCTCATCCATAATTATCTATTACCTACTTATACTTCCTTTATATGTTACAGAAATTTAATGTATATGTATATATCTTATATATGTTACTTATATTTTATATATACCATTATGTACATATTTATGTAATGTATAAACTATGTATATGTAATGTATATTTAATAAATATAAATACCCATATATACAATTAATGTGTATCTTGTACAAACATTAACTATACCTTATATTTATATTAAATAAAACATGTAATATATAAATCCAACATACACCATTAATATACACTATGTATATATTATGCATACACAAGGTATACATTGGGTATATATGACTTTTATACCTCCAAATATTCATTTAATTTCTCCAAAATCACGGATATGACACCATGGGTTAAGTAAAGGCCATCTTTAGATTGGAGCTGATGTAACACTATAGACAAACCTTCACACTACAAACTTCTTGTTGGAAATGTAGATAGTTGGAAACATTAAACTCTAGACTTCATTTCCACCTTTTATGCATCTTGTTATCTTTCTTTATGGAAAGAGCAATGTTCTTCCATCATTTGGCAGAATTCTTGATCTTTTCATTTTGCAAAAACTTAGGACTATTATTCTGTCCTTTTCCCCTTTGGAATATCAAGTATCAAGAATTTCAAGATTGCGAACTTGGAGTTGTGTTGGATAAAATGAAAGATGGTCTTTCTCTTTTTTTTCTCCGATTCTATTTGAGTCTTTGGTTGAGCTAGACCAATTAAAGTTAATCTTTCCTCATAAACTAAGTGAAAGTCTTATGTTACTTCAGGGAAAATGAACTTTATTGGCTTTCTAAACCACCCTTTTTGGGTTTTATTTTCTTTTTCTTTTCTTTTTTCTTTTCTTTTCTTTTTTTATTTTTTTCTTTTCTTTTTATTTTTTCCTATTATCTTTTTATTGTTTTTTTTTTCTAGCTTTAAGAGAGTTATCTTATTTGCACCATTCTATGCTTCTAACTATGGATGAGTGGATTAGAGTGACTCTGCTTCGATGAGGATGGACCCTTCGGTGCCTTCATAGATCTGAGATATTAATTATAATTTAGGTAAACTTCAACTAACTTTAAGGTCTTGACTATACATCCTCTTCCTTGATATTTTTTAGTTCTTAGTAACTAATCATTAGACTTGTCATAAGTGTCACAATAGCATAGAGTATGTTATCGGCCTTAAAAGCTAATAAAAAGCAAGCTAAAATCTCATGAAGGCTCGAAGGGGCAACTAGGGATCACTATTTAATTGGGTGGATTCTAGTTGTTGGCTTATTAAATAATGCTTAGATCATTTCTCCCTTAAATAAGCAGAGTTTAATTTTGCCTCGAAAGTTTGTCAAAGCATGTTCTAAGATTGATTAGGACCTAGACACTCATAATAATGCAAGAGCCCTCTCTAAGTAAGCATACATAGCTTAATGCAACAGAATAATTTCCTCATCTAGTAAAGTCATTTAAATTATGATGCATAGATATACTAATTTATGAATATCAAGCTAGACTCATCATTGGTTGAACACTAAAATGAATAAAGACTAACAAAAATTTAATGAAAACACTTTATTCAAACAATCTTAATTTGAAAAACATAATTGTTACAGAAAACACCAAAAAAATGAAACAAAAACCAAACAAGCCAAGGGAAGTTTTATTGATTTAAGTTGAAAGAGCCTTCTCTATTTAGACATATCAAGGGCAAAGATCATCAATGATAGTCAACGCTTCATCATTTGTGGTTTGTTCAAGCATGCTTAGTAGTACCTCCTTTTTAATAGCTTCTCCATCCATATCATGACAAGACGAAAAGATAAAACTCTCCTCCAATCCTCCCTCTATCATGAAGGATGCAGGCAGTGGTGCCCTTCTGAATTTAGGCAAAGGATTGTTCTTGGTGTTGGGCTTATCAAGCTCAAACAACTTTTCACTATCAATCAAATCTTGGATCTCGTGCCTTAAGTGAACACATCTATCTATCTCATGCCCTTGTGCTTGATGGAATTGATAAAAGGTCTTAGCATCAAAGCTTGATGGCAAAGGATTCGGCAAAGGTCGGAGAGCCAATGGCTGTAATAGCCCATTTTTTTGCAACTTGTTGAAAATCCAAGACAAAGGTTTCCCAACTCTAAAAACTATCTTCTATTTGCTTGACCAAATGTTGCATTGATATCCACTAACTTTTGTGTACCCTAACCATCAATCTGATAATTCCCCCTCTGATTTTTTCTTCTAGAAAAATGGCTCTTCTCTCATTCTCATTCTTCTATCTACAAGCCAGCTTTGAGAAGATCTTTGAAATCCCTGATATGGGTGTGGGACATTCTCTCATGAAGATTAGGCAAGACACCTCTCATTATCATCCTAATCTGGTCAGAATCATCCTGCTTCTTCTTAAGCAATGCAGCCTTGTTTCTCTATCTCCTTAATAGTCAATAAAGTTCTCATTTTGCTTCTACCTGATTAACTCTACCTCCATCAGAGTAACTTCCAATTTTGCATTATACCCATACTGCTGGATGCAGGCTTTATACGAAAAGTCTCAATTCTTTTGAGTCCTTTCCCCTAAGGTATTGAACCAGTTTTGCATAATAGAATTCAATGAGAGCATAAAATACCTTAGAGTTTGATCTTTAGTAGCTCTGGTAGATTGCATGGCAGTGATGTACTGCTTAACATGTAAGTGAGAATTTCATGTGCCATTGTACGTAGTGAAAGACGGCATCTTGAATTTATATGGAACTTCTTCATCTTGCTCAAACAACTTGTCCACCTTCGACATCTCTTCGATCTTGAGCTTCTTTTCAAACTTCTTTTCAAAATCAGCTATTAGTTTTTCAAAATCGGTAGGATCATCCTTCTCTTCAAACTTCTTTTCTTCTTTTTGATTTAAAGTAGTCATCCCAATTATCATCATCAATAGGGAGTGGAGAAAAAAATCCCCCCTCAATGGTGACTCCACTGGGGATAAGAGAAATTAATTCTGTTGGTCCATTGCATCATTTAGATTGCATTGTGCGTGTGAGTTAGGATGCTCGTGTAACTCGTGTAGTGTTATGTAAGGGATACTATACTTTCACCCAAGGTATGGAGATCGAGCATGGCATAACCACTCATAGTCTCATACCTTTTAGTATCTACTTGCTATGGGAGCCTAAACTTTTCAATCCAAAGACTAAAGCTCATGTAATTGGTCTAGTTATTTTCCTTAAGTTTCTACCCAAATGCTTGTTGTTTGACTGTGATTGATATATCTTAGTTTGAACCATGGCCTATTTGGTTTGTTCTTTTTCTAATATGATCTAATTATATTGTAAGCTCAAAATCGTTTTATTCCTTTAAAAGACCAAGAATTATTGTCAAAAAATTTTAAGATGGTCTTTGGACATAAAACCTTTCTAAAATGGGTTAAAAAAAAATTTCTACCTCACAGGCCAAAGATTCATTTTAAACAAACTTTTTTACAATGGGCTTTGAAACAAAACTATTTTTTTACTTTATTCAAATTACAACTTTTCTTAACCTTTTTCTTAAATGGGCTTACAACTATTTAGGTCAATTATGGAATACTAAAAATTAATTATGGGCCTAATTTTACCAAGAATTATTAATCATGGGCTTGTTTGTGGCATGAATCATTAATTACTTTTCCAAATGGGAAATCTATTTATGATAAACACTTTAATTTGGTTCTAATCTATAATATAGCATAAAAGCTATTTTTAGTTGATCCAATAGATTAAGGCTCAATTAACGGAAATTATCATGGACTGACTTCTAAGTTTAAAATTGCAATAATTGGTTAAACCATCCGAGTGAATGATTTCAAAAACAAGATATCCCATTTTGATATTTTATCAACCATATACCTAGAAAAAGAGACTCACCATTCGTGTGTAAAAGATATAAGGTTGGAAACAACGTGCTAATTCTTTTTGCTTATTTGTGCATGCATACATACATGCATTGCATTACATGGCATTGATCCTTTCTGGCCTATAGACTTGGAGTATAGCAGTTCAAGGACGTACAACAACCCAACCTACATCAGTGGCTCAGAGTTCAGTGAAGATACAGTTAATTTCACTCCCAAAACCATGAATCCCGACCAAGTTTAGAGCCTGGTAAATGAAGCCCTCACATCCAAGATGGGAGAGTTAAAGGAGGCCCTAGCTGAGATCATAAGAAGTCAACTAGCCACACTGTTAGAAGAAAATACTATTAAAGCATCTGCTAGTAGCAAAAAGTAAAAGGATAAGGGAAAAGCTAAGGTAGCTAAAGTGGCCTCTGAGGAAGATAAAGTGGTAATTGATGATGATAATTGGGATGCTTACTTTCAATCAAAAGAAGAAAAGAAGGATGAAGAGAAGGATGATCCTGCCAATGTTGAAAAACTAATTGCTGACTTTGAAAAAAAGTTTGAAAAGAAGCTCAAGTTGAATCAAACCTATTTGGATCTTTAAATAATAAATCAGACTAGATTTAGGGCTTTAAAAATTGAACCAACTTATTTTAGGCCTTTCAAAATTGGACCGACCTATTTCAAAGCTATAAACTATGTTTAAGCTTTTAAAATCGGAGCAAATTTAGCTTGGCCTTCTTCAATTTGGATCAGACTTTGTTTGACCATCGGATTAGCATATTAGGGATTTGTTTTAAACTTTCTTTACTTATAAATAGCCACAATTAATATAGAAAAAGGGGATAGCAACAAGAATTAACACAAAGACAAAACAACATAAAAATAAGAAAAGGCAGCATTAAACACAGAACACATCGAGCCAAAACACACAGCAACCAAAAGGAGACAGTGACGGTTGTCTCCAGAATTGCTTCGCTCTCCCAAAATCAAGGTTGGATCATGCAATAGCATGAATAAAGCTTGCTCAACATATCAATATTAGTGGAGCTTTCAAATGCAGGTTTAGTTTTTTGTATTTAATTTACTTTAAACATATAGTAAGCTATGCTTATTATATCTTACAGCTATTTAAATTTCCAGTAGCATGTTTTTATTCTTCAAAATAATGAAATTATCATATTATCCATACTATATCCAATTATTATAATAGGTAATTATTATATTATAAATCAAACAAACAAATAAAATGGACACCCATCCAAAGATGGAAACATGTCTTACAAATATCCAAATGTCCAAAAAGAAAATAAATAAAATAAGACGTCCACCAAAAGGTGAAAACACATCTCTTACAATTGTCATAAAGTCTTTAAATCAATTAAACTACATAAAATAAATAAATAAAATAAATAAGGCACCCATGAATGGAAACATGCCTTTTACATCCTTAAAATCCAAATAATAAAATTAACATAATTCAACCATTCATAGCAAAACAAAATAATCCAAACATGTAGTTTAATTATCACAAAAATAATGATAAATTAGAGTTTAATAAAAAAGAAATTAAGGTTAATCACAAGTTGCAATCTATAAATAAATATTGACCCCATTGACGAGAGGTCACATAAAGCGGTGTATATTTATACAAATTAGGGTTTTTCCTATATTAAGTTTTTACATGTGAATTAGGGTTTTGGAAATAAAGTTAAGGGTTTTGAATTTATGAAAATAATGGAAAAATATATATTATGTGTATTGATACGAACTATAATTAAATCTAGGGTTTGATGCTAATTGTGACTTACTATGATAATTTCATTATTTTGAAGAATAAAAACATGCTACTGGAAATTTAAATAACCGTAAGATAATAATAAACATAGCTTACTCTAATTTTAAAGTAAATTAAATATAAAAAACTAAACATGCGTTTGAAGTCTCCGCCAATATTGATATGTTGAGTCAAGCTATATTCATGCTACTGCCTAATCAAACCTTCATTTTGGGTGAGCAAAGCAATTCTGGAGACAATGGTCACTGTCTCCTTTTGGTTATTGTGTGTTTTGGCTTGATGTGTTCTGTGTTTATTGCTGCCTTTTCTTATTTTAATATTGTTTTGTCTCTGTGTTAATTCTTATTGCTATCCCCCTGGCTGCTTTAACCCTCTGTATTTATAGGCAAAGAAAGCTTAGAGTAAAACCCTAATACGCTAATCTGGTAGTCAAACGAAGTCCGATCTTAATTAGGAATTTTAATCTTAAAGCCAAAATTAAAAGTCCATGGAAAATTAGAAACATGCCAATTTTCCATGGACCAAAGGTTCATGGCAAATTAGAATGCTTCTAATTGGAAACATTCCAATTAGCCATGAGTTGCCCATGTTGAATTTGAATGCTTCCAATTTGCCATGAGTGAGCTCATGGCAGATTGGAAGCATTCCAATTCACCATGAGCCATGGATCATGGAAAATTGGGCATCCCAATTCGCCATGATCCAATGGCCATGATGAAATGGGCCTTGTCATACTTGTTCAGACTTTTAAAGCTAGACCAAATTTAATTTAAGCTTTTAAAATTAAGTTGAAGTTGATTTGGTCTTTTAAAAATTAAATCGGACTAGGTTAGGGTTTTAAAAAATTAACCCAACTTAACTTAGGCCTTTCAAAACTGGACCGACCTATTTCAAAGCTATAAACTAGGTTTAAGCTTTTAAAATCGGACCATATTTAGCTTGGACTTCTTTAATTGAGATCGGATTAGCTTAGGGCTAAAATTAAGGGTCTACACATAAATAAAGTAAAATTTAAAAAAAGTTATAAGTGAAAAAAACAACTTACGGCAATAAAAAAAAAAAAGACAAAACCAAAAATAGTATATGGTGTAATTTCCTCAATTTTGTATCCACTAATTATAGTAGTGCCCTTACTTTTTTTTTTTAGGAAATTAATTCATTTACTACTTTTTTTACTTTGTTTTTCATTTTTACTGCCTTTTTTTTTCTCATTTTAACTTTTTTTTTCAGGTATATTTTTTGTTAGATTTTTTTTCAAAAAGATGTTTCTTTCTTCATATTCTTTCACGTCTCTCCATCTTACTTTCTTCCTCTTCCTCTTCCCTTCTCTTTTCTGTTTTTCTATTGTTTCATTTATTTCATTCTTTGCTTCACCACCATCACCGCCTCTTCTTCATCACCAATAATTTTTTTTTTGCTTTTTTTCAATCAAAATCTAATCTTTTTTTTTTTTGTTAACCACTACAAGATGAAGAAATATGAATCAAATTGGTAAGATTTTGTGGCATTTACATTTTTAATTTTTTTTTGTCCTTCAACTGTGATAATTTTGGAATTTGTTTGTGTTTCAATTGTATTGCACCCCATATGTTCGATAATTCTTTAAAGTAAGAGACTTTCAATTTTTTAATTTTCCTACATTCACTGTAAAACATTTTCTCCATCCCATCATATTTTTTCAAATTATATGTAGCATATACAAATTTTAAAATAATATAAAAAAATCCAGCATATATGTTATATTAAAAATTATATGTAACATATGTTACATATATGAAAAAAAAATTATATGCAGCATATGTCACATAAACAAATTCCAATATATATGTTATATAAAAAATTATAGGCCAAATATATATGTAGCTTTTTGAACTTTACTCGTTTAATTAGTTTATCCTTTGAACTTTTAATTTAATCATATAACCTTCTAAACTTACATCATTTTAACTTATAAACACAAATTCTCTAAGTCATGTTTCTTAAAACTTATAAGTAGATTTTTTTTTCTCTCTAACTCCCTTCACATATAAAGTCTAATCTCTAAAATCAAATAACTAAGCTTCTTTTCAAGTTTTCTTCTTCTTTTTTTTTTTTAATATTTTTCACCCTTTGAGACTTTTTTACTGATTTGATATTTTTTGAATTTCTCTTCTCATAATATAATTGATTATTTTGCAACATACATAATTTGTGTAAGTTAAGAAAAATATAATTTTAGCGTGACTTGATGTGACTCAACGTGACTCAATAAATTTATATTTTTTTAATTTTTGTTACAAAAAATACTATACATAACTTTTTCTTCTTCTCCTCCTCCTCCTTCTTCTCTTCTTCTTCCTTCAATTTTACTTTTCCCTTCTTGTCCAATAGTCTACTTTTGGATAGAAAAGCATATGAGTATTAAATTACAACCATAAAGATTCATTTGTATATGTTTGAGGAATCTAAGTAAAATTTTACATCTTCTTCTTGTATTTATAATTTTTTTTCTTTTTATTTTAGTATTTTTTTTAACTGTAATGTTAGGGTTGTTTTTTTTTTGTTTTTGACTTTATTACTTTTACATGTTCGATAAAATATTTCAAAGGAAAATTTTTTTCTTTTGCAATTTTTTTATTATTTTTATCAATTTTTATTTCTTGAATGGATATATATCATTTATTTTAAATTGTATTTGTTTTTATTTCTAAATAGTATTGTTTGTTTCTATATAAAGACTAGAGCACAACATATTCCCAATATATACACAACATATCTGGAATATGTACATAACATATCTGAAACATATACACTAAAATTAGCCAACATATAAAGGTTGGAAGAGAACATATCTATAACATGTACTCTATAATTGAGAAATATATAATATTGTATAACATATAAAAATTGAAAGATAATATATATATAATATATCTGCAGCATAACATAAAGTCTGAAACACAAAACAATATATCTGCAACATGTACAATATATCTGCAATATATATACTATAATTAACCAATATATAATTACTAGAAGACAATATTTCAATAACATTTATACTATAATTAAGCTACATATAAAGGTTATACAACATATAAAGACTAGAACACAACATATCTACAATATATTTGTAATATATACAATATTTTAACAACATATACGCTATAATTAATCAATATATAAGTGTCGGTAGACAATATATACATCACATATGCATAACATATATAACATAAATGTTGGAACACAACATATCTACAACATATATATAATATTTTAGCAAAATATAAAATGATGTTATTAAGGTATTTTGTGACTTTTTTTTATAAATGATATTATTTTCTGTTAAAGTTATTATTTTAGAAAATACTATTTGAAATAAATTCAGTTTTATATTTTTTTTGAAGAATTTTATAACATATATATAACATATACATAGCATATACAAATTGCAAAATAACATAACTTTTGTGGGATGATGGAGCACAATATTTTTGTAATTTTGTAAGTGTTTTAGTAAATTTGAATTTTTTTTTGTGTGACTATTGTATTTTTTAAAAGACTTTTACTTTTACAGGTAATTTTGTAAAATTTCCTAAATTAAAATTTTAAGCGTCAAACTGACTAAATGAGTAAAGTACATGAGCTATATGTGTATTTGGCCAAAATTATATATAGCATATGTTACATGCATGGAAAAAATTTAATATGCAACATATATGTTATATAAATAATTATATGTAATATATAACATATAAAACAACATATAAAAGTCCGAAATTCACATTTTATCAAATTTTATAAGCATACATAACATATAAAAGTTTATATATGTATTATATTTAATATATAAATAATATATAAAAATTTATATATACTTCATTTAAATTTCATCATATTTAACATATTATATGTAACATATATAACTTATAAATATGGAATTCATCACATTTAACATATTATATGAAATATATATATATAACATAGAAGAGTTTATATATGCTTCTTAATATGTATTTATCATATTTAACAGCTTATATGTAATATATATATAACATATAAAATTACATATAAAAGCTTGTATGTGCTTCTTCATCTAGATTTCACCATATTTAATAGATTATACATAAAATATGTAACATAAAGAATGATATAAAAGTTTAGAGTTCATATTTTGTAAAATTAAATTCAACATATATAATATTTAAAAGTTTTATATGCTACTTCATCATGAATCTATCATATTTATTAAATTATATGCAGCATATATAACATATAAAATGATATTTAAAAACATCATATGATTCTTTATCTTGAATCTAAATTTATCAAATTATATGCAACATATATAACATATAAAATGATATTTAAAAACTTTTATATGTTTGGTAATTTGAAATATATCATATTTATCAATTTATATACAACATATATAATTTTATAAATGACATATAAAAGTTTGTATATATTTTTTCACTTTGAATTCATCATTTTTAACAAATTATATGGAACATATATATTATATAAAACAAGAAACAAAAGTTTATTTGTTGATTTTATAAATTTTATATGTTGATTATGTATTATTTATTTGTTGATTTATATGTTATATGTTATTTTATATGTCTTATATGTTGATTTAAATATTGTATATTGTTTTATATGTCAAGTTTTTTTATAAGTTCTATATGGAACATATGCAACATATAAAATTTATTAGGGAATGACACTGTTATGTGTTTTTGTAAATTGTAATTAATAATGTTCCTATTGTATTTTTGAAAATTTTTCAAAGCCTCCATAGAAATGAAAAGAACTTTTTTTTTATTAATTTTGTAAATTTCCCATGCTTTTTATCTGCTCTTGCTTTCATGACCAATGAGGCTCTAAACTATTGGTGTACGAGTACATCACAGTAACAATTCATGGATCATCAATATACATACAAACATATGTAAGGAAAATTTATATTTTTGTCTCGATGAAAATATAATATTTACATGAAATTGTAGTATTCAATTTTGTTAGTAAAATTGCATTATATTTTTCTAACTTAAAAAAATTTTGTAAGAATTGTCAATTTTTATTATCTTTATATATATAACAAAAATTTAATAAAAGAATGTAAATAGAACAACAAAAATTTAACATGGAAATTAAAAACACAAAATAATAACAAAGTCTTTAATTTTATATATTAATAGGATATATACCTTCTTTGTTACAAGATCAAAACAATTTTAAAATAAATAATATAAATAGATTTTTGATGCATTAGATCATATTAAACTACAGGTGCAGAGTATATTTAATACAAAACAAAATCAAAATACAAAATTTTAAAACTATATACAAAAGCTTTAAACTTATTGGAGATTATCAACAATAGAAGAAGGGGTAGAAGGGTTTTTTGGAGAGAGGATAGATAGAAAACTTAAAAATTGAACTTTGAAGGAAAAGAACTATGCCTTAAGCTTTCAGATGAGCTTCTATGAATAGGTTTTATTTTTTAAAAAGCTTTAAAATGTGCTTTCATGCGTCTATTACTGTAGATGAATAGTACTTTTATTGGTACTATTTACTTTTGTACTGTGGATAAATAGTATCTTGCCGATACTATTTACTTTACACTTATTCATTCACATTCTCAATACTGTAGATGAGTAGGTGCCTTTTAAAGGAATAAGATTCCTTCTACCTTCCAAACATTTCCTTTGCTATTTTATTTTTTTATTTGTTATTTTATTTTTTTATTTTTCTTTTTTCTTTTTTCTTTTTATCCTTTCTTTTTATAGGTGGTAAAATACCATAACAATCATCTTCATTCCTAGGAAGATAATCTAAATCAGATTTAGATGTTTTACTAGTGGATGATGATGTCATAGATGACGTAGCGCAAGCATAACCCGAGGAGGACTATTTTCTTCTGGAATGAGCTTTAGATCTTTTTGAATGGATTTTACTAGAGGATCCATAGGAACAAGGCTTTAGGGGCTTAGAAGTAGATGGGATAGAATCAACCGTCTGCTGACAAATCATTTTATATTTTTTTATAGTTTTTGCAGCTGCAAGAAGGGTTTGACAGTGAACCTTTTGGGCTCTAAAAGAGCTGGTAAGTTTTGGGTCAATACCACTATTATTTTTCTTCAGGATCCACTCTTCTACTGTTAAGTCACTAGTGGAATTTCGAAAGGCATTCCACCATTTAATTTTATGCTTTCTTAAAATAATGGGTATATTGGTTCCTAACTGGTAGGACAAGTCAAAATACTATCGATAAACCCATGGTATAAACAAATTCATACATAATAGAAGAAGAGGATGAAATTTCTTCTCATAAGGAGTTGGTTGGTTATTGGCTCTAAAATATTGAAATGCTAATAGTACTTTTTGTGATAAGGTATTATTATCTTTACCATAATAATACCACCAATCAACAAACAACATTGGGATTTTATCTATTTTTATGTTAGTATCAAAATATACTAACCAAGAATGGTGTTAGTTGGATTTTGGATATACAAAAATTTAGCCCAAGCATTGATATAATCCCAATAATTATAAGTAGGGCAAGTGGTTTTATATGAAAGAAAATTGACTTTAAAGGGTATAGTAAATGCAAAGGTTTTCTCCAATCAGAAGAATGGAGAATTTTCTTTATCTCGATTGAGGAATAGGCTATAATGGTTTTATTAATTTTATAATAATTATGTTTAATCTTTACAGATTCAGTATCCTCAAGAATAGCTAGATAGAATTCTTGAGGTTTTGATAAATTAAAAGGTTTAAAAAATCAATTGTTTTGACATACTGACTTAATAATTTCCCATGGATTGTAGTTATAGAATCCATCTTCTAATATTAATTATGTATCCATAAAGGCTTTAGTAAACCATTTGTATTTTACAGAAAAATTGGAAGAAATCATTTGAGTTGGAGATTTTGAAATTTTCAACTCTGTTTTTAAACCATTTCGAGATAGGGTTTTTGATGAATAAGATTCACCTACCATAGTTTTTACAAAGGGATTTGGACTTTTACCTGAGGCTTCTATAGCTTGTCATGGTGCGAAGTCCATATTTTGAAGTGCTTGGAGCACTTCTGGAGATTGGGTCAACTGAGAAACCCAATGTTTTACTGCTTCCTATTAGGCTTTAATATTTTCATCTTCAACCATTATGGCCAAGATTTAATTGCTTTACTTCTAGGTTTTAGGGTCTCTAAATGATCATATAGGGCTTTAGGAGATGGGCTAGAGTCTTTATTTTTCTCTATTTTCTCTATTTTCTTGGATTTTTGTTTTTTATTCCCCATGGTTCCTATAGAGGAATTCTCGGGTTAGGAAATCAGGAATACTATTGCTTTCTCCTTTAATATATTTTATATCAAAATAAAAAATACTTAAAATTGCTTGCCATCTTGCAAAATTTTATTTTGAAGTAAGGTTTTTAACATATTTTGTAAAACTTCTTTAGTAGATTTACAATCAATTGGAAATAAAAACTTTTGATTTAATAAATCATATTGAAACTTTGAAATACAAAGGACTATACTTAAAATGTTCTTTTTAATAGTAGAATAGTTTAGTTGAGTTGAGTTCTAATGTCCTAAGGTAAATTGGACAATGACTTCTTTACCTAGTTTTTGTTGCTTTAATGTACCACCATATCATATATCTAAGGCATATGTTTCTACTATTGTTATAGCTATTGGGTTAGGAATATGTAGACAAGGAATAACCTTTACTAAGGCTTTAATTAGCTAGACAATATATGTACGAATATCAGTTCATGGGTTAGGGTTTTTCCTAAGCCTATCATATCATGTAGTAGTTTTATTAATCTATCTAGATTTGGGTAAAAGTTTATAACATAATTTAAACATCATAAAAATATTTGTAATTGGGCCTTATTAAGAATTTTATCAGGAAACTTATTACCAAAAGCCAAATTATGTTCTATAGGTGTGATATGAACCAGCCACGAGGTAAGGATCCATTGGTGCTTCCAAATGGGCCATTGACTAGGAGCAGAGCTAAGAAGTTTGGAGCAGCTATGGGATTGCATATTTAAGATCAAATTTCAAAGGAAGTGACTGAAATGGCAATGGAAAAGTGCACAATAGAGCTTGAAGAAGGCACACCAAAGCTGATTATGATGCTTAGTGTGGAAGCTAAAGGCTAGCTAAAGAGGTCCAACGTGCAAGAAAGGGCCATGGGGGTTCATATAAAGCCTTGGGAAGTAATTTAAGGCCCATGGACAGCCCAAATAGTGTGGGGCATGTTCTTATGTTGAAGGGATTTAGTTTGGTTGTTTCTGTAACACCCCGATACCCTATATAAGTACTGTACATATACCTTGTATACATACAGTAAGTATATAAAGTATAAGGATGTCACTTTTTGTTACCTTTTAAAAACCTATAACAAAGTTCAAACCATAATACATTAATTTACATAATATCTACAAAATCATTGTCTTTATCAAAACTTCATTTATACATATACATATCCTCTTGTCAAAAATACATCAAAATTAAAAGTTATACATGTATGCATTACCCTCTAGTTGGTCTCGACAAACCTTTACTCTTCTCGTGGCATAACGAAACACTTGTATATTCCACCAAGCTACCTGCGCGATTATACATCCGCGCTAAGCCCGAAAGCTTAGTAGTACAAATATAAAATATAAACATACATTATAGATATGCTAATAGATAATAATATATCAATTCAATGTACAATTAGTTCTTATCATGTTTTTCCTTCTTGATTGCACCTTTCATACATATTGACAAATTTCATATATTATATACATTTAAACAAAACATTACCACCAACCACAATCCATTACTAATACTCATATTCAATATATCAATATACATACATTATATATCATACCAATCAAGAGTCACATTTCCAAAGAAGACAATTCTTATCACCAAACACAATTCATCATTACCACTCACAATCAATACACACACCACATATCATACTTCAAAACATTAGTTTGTTCACAATTCACTAATCATAAATCATATTTCCCACAAAGGCAATTATTGCCATCAACCATCATCCATCATCCATCACTAATATCCACAATTTATATATCTCATTTACAACAAATGACAGACTCGGGCCCAAAAGACACTAATATGCTATTCGACTTTCAGAGTTAATGCTTTGGTTTAATTATCACATTCATCAATATCCCAACTAGGCTTCAAGGATTAAGTTCAACCAAGCTTCAAGGGGAACAAAGCATGCTAAGTATCAACCCAACTTGGCTTCAAGAACTAATCCAACCTAGCTTCAAGGGTTGTAACATCTCAATTAGGCTTCAAGGACTAGACCCAACCAAGCTTCAAGGGGAGTAAAACATGTTAAACTTCAACCCAACTTGGCTTCAAGGATCAAGCCCAACCTAACTTCAAGAGATTGTTACCATTAGGCATGCCACCAACAACAAAACTCTAAAAATGAATAACACATTAGATACACAATTCATTGATTATTTCATCATCAATATCATTTTCAATTCTTATCATTATTTAGGCAAACATGCCTCATTTATCACAATTGATTCATCCTCTAGGCAAACATGCCTCATTTATCACAATTGTATCATCATAGCCAATCACAATGGCTTTATATTCCATTTAAGTTATCATTGCCAATAACAATGGCTTCATATCACAATATATCTCAAATCACATTTCATGTTTCATCATTGATATATGCAACATTAATTACATTGCTAAACAAACATGTCATTAATCAATCATACCATATAGGCATACTTCAATCATGTCACTCAATCATACATAATCCATTTCATTACACATGTATCTTAAATTCATTGTCATATAATCCATGTGTCTATTTATTTCATTTTGACCATCATTATCAATCATGATAACATCACATTTCATCATTTCTCAAACACATTAACACCATTCATTATTCAAACATTTATCATAACAAATTGCATTGCACGTACCTTTCTTTTTGGATGATCATTATAGCTTTCACACTATACCAATGACAACATTAGTAACATTGAATTAATCAATATAATAATCTACTTAACACATTTATACTAAGGGTGTTAAGTCTCAAAATCATATAAAAGATTACATCTATGTAAGTTTGTACTTACCTCAAGAACTACTCCCATCACCTATATCTTTCCTTTCCCAAGAATTCTTCACATTAGGTTAATGTAACACAATTTCTTCAAAACCTAATCCAAAGATAGTTATTTCCATAAGAACATAAGAATGATAATCAATTAGAGCAACCTCAACACAAGACACGCCCACCAACACGGGCACCAACACGGCCGTGTCCATCAATTACCTTTCACACAGTAGCTAACACACTCAAGGGACACGGCCAAGCTTATGGCCGTGTCACCCAACACATGCTCCAACACGACCAAGACTCCCTTAGCTTGGCCGTGTCTCTCAACCAAAAGAGGCAGTGACAGACACGGTCAAGGGACACGGCCAAGCCAGTGGCCGTGTCTCTCAACACCAAAATTCCAGTAGCAGACACGGGCAAGTGACACGGCCGAGACAGTGGCCGTGTCTCTCCAAATCGATCCAACACGACCGTGTCTACCCCAATCCTGGCCGTGTCTCACAAAGAATGAAGATTTCCAACGAGGCCAAAATCATATATTCAATGTATTTCAACTTCAATAAACATAAACATACATCATTCAATCAACTCTCCATCTCATATATATTAAACCTTACTAAACAATTTCAATAATCCATCATCAACCTCACAATTAACCTTATTAATATCATCTAACTATCAATTCAACATATCAATACTCTTAATCTTCCATTAACATCACCATCACACCAACCATATCAAATCCAACTCAAACAATAGAAATCAAGACAAAGAATTGAATACTTACTTGAATATCTTGTCAATTCTTCAATCTCTACCTTCAATTCTCTTAAAACCCCAAGATTTTGATGAAGATCATCACCTCTCTTTAACTCTCTCTCTCTCTCTCGTGCAAGAACCAAAAGGAGAAGAAGAAGAAGAAAGACAAATCTCTTTTCTCTTCTCACGATAGCCACACAAATATAACAATAATAATAATAATAATTTCCAAAAGAAAATTACTTAAATGCCCTTCAACCATTTATTCTAACTCTCTTATTACTCAAATGCCCATTTAAGTACTTTCACACTCAATAAGATAAATATCTTTTCCCCTTGACTCTCCATTTGACCAACTTATATGTTTTATATACTAACATATATACAATATATACATTCCAATTACACAATCATTTTCTTTGCACAACATATATATACCTTTAATTCAAATCACACAACAATTGTATTAAAACTCCTAGGCATATATTGGGATATTACAATTCTCTCCCCCTTAAATAATTTCATCCTCGAAATTATTAATACCATAAAAATCCGCTTTTAAGAAATTACTATCTTAACTTCCATATGAAGTTAATTATATGCTTAAGTTATTATTTCATCAAATCATATAACTTCAACTCTCCCTTTTTGAATCAACCATCTTCTCTAAATTCCATAGTTCATCATTCTATATGTCTATACATCTTATTACTTTCTTGATCAAACATTCAAAAGATCTCATTACATTTCCTATTAATATCTTTATACAATAATCAGATCATCATATAGCACAATAATACTTTGTCAAATCTTTATATTTAATAAATATATTGTTTCTTCATCTCTTTAATATTACTTTTATAGCTTTAACCTTAGAACCCATTGGTTTATATCTGAGCATTAACTATCTTGTCATTACTATCACTGTCTAAATAGACATTTATCACACCCCAATGGATAACAAATTCCTTATTTTTCACAAATGGGATTACTTCTTTAGCATGCTTTTCACTTAACTTACATAATAATACATTATCTTTCAATTTATTTCATACATACTTAACCTTTTCCCTTTTTATCATGATTAACAACCACTATACTCTATTCATTCATGTCCAAACACACTTTAAAATTTTTACCTCATATACATTATCATGTAAATACTTATTTTCTTAATACAACTATACACATTAAATTTCAATAATGATTCATAATCCTAGCCAAATCCAGATCAATTGATTTATCTGTCACAATATACCCACGTTCCAATTTTGTTCAATTCCAACCAACGATTAAGTAATCTAACTTATCATGAAATTTCACAATTTTCAAATAAGTATAAAAATAACTTAAGTCCATAGGAGCAAACTTATATTCAATTTCTAATCTCTTTCAATCCATTTTCAGTCAAATCATCATGATAACAAATCACTTCCCATTATCTTTAAATATACACATAGTTTACTTTCTATTATCTTAGTAATAATTTCCACCAATTCTCATAAAAATGTTATATCATGCTTAATATCCATAATTCATTCACTCAAACCTTGAGTTCATTCCCTTAAACCTCAAGTTACATATCATAAGCATATTCAGTATAACTTTCATTCATATCTTAGAATTTCTCCCTTTTTAATATCTCTTTACGTTTCAAATCATTGTTATACTTATTTCAATTACCTTTTTATCATATTATTCATATCTCACCACATTTCCATAATTTCCCTTTTTCTTTCTTTATCTTCACCATTATAACCAAATTCTTATCATAAAAAAAATAATAATAAGGTACAACCTTATCCATCATAACTTTTAACTATACTTTTCAAACAAAATTGTCAACCTCACCAAATCCGTATTACAATCATTATATCTAAGATTCAAATCCATAGATAACAAATTAACCGATCCAATATACTGAACAAAACACATGGCTTTAAGAGATTAATATTCAAGCCTGGGACTTCCAAATCAATAATGTTCTTTTATAATTCTATTCTCAATCTTTACAAATACAAGGCTAAGGTATATTTTAAGAATTATATAGTCCTTCTTTACATTTCTACTATATCAGAAATTAACACATTCCAATTTCATTTCAAACCAATTTGCACTCGAGTAAAAGATCTTTATCAACTTAATTCATGCTTCAACAATATTACTATACACATATTCAATCATATGCAGTTCTTATAAAATTTCTATTCGTCACTTCATTTCTAATCCATTTACAATCTCTTATGATATATAATTACATAGAACTTTTTTTTTATTTGAATACTTTGAAACTCTAAATATCATATGATCATCAAGTTCAATGCTCACCATAACAATTTCCACTGTTCACTATTATTTAAGTCTATGCCATTCTCACTTCCAGCACATAATTCATTTAGCTTTACACAATTCAAGACCTAATCTCTCTTAGGTCTAATACTACATACAATATTGTTTCTATAACATTAATTTTATATTATACCACATACATATTCATAAGTCACCTTTATAATGCGATTCACACATTTGTTGATATATATAATTTCATTCACAGTGAAAACTCAATTCACATATCACATACATATGTACACTTAATTGAATACTCTTATTTATCATACATTCAATACAAATTTTCCTTTATAACTGTAACAACCGTCCTAGTCCACCTGCTAAACCATTCCTATCCGAAGAAACCATCAGGGCCTCTGAGCTGGGCTGCTACAGTACCAAACTGCCCTCACGGCCTTCCAACAGGATTCACTTATTCGAATTACACCCAAGACACATGAGTGCAAGTCGCCACTCTGGATCGAATACCTAACCTCCCCCTTAAGAGAGTCAGTGAGAATCATCCAGTACCATCTCTTCCAATATGATGCAAAGTATTTATTCATACAACACACATATATATATACTGACTATAATAGCACTTTACATCCATCTTAACCACATTCCTAATGTAACATTTCTTTCACTTTCATCTTTAAAAGCATTTAATATATTTCCATATCCATTTTTACCCTTTTCAATATAATGCCTTAAAATAGCTCATCCTCATTTGCTTATCCACTTCTCTTTTATACTTCAAGATAAATTCTTATACTATCAATCACTTTACTCAATTCATAATACTTTCATATGCCATATTAGTCATTTCATTTAGCTCATGTATTGCATACACATTAAACCATCAATATCCAAGTAATCTTTATCAAATGCCACTAAAACTTTAACTTCTCAACTTTCTACCTCACTTAAACTTCAATTTGCCAAACTCATCTTATATATTTATATATCACAAAGCAATATTAAAACCTATACTTTTCACAATTATCAAGCTCACTTCAACAATTCAAATATCACCTATTACCACCATTACATTGAGCTTTCACAATATCCAAGCATCTCACATTTCTAACATTGAATTCACAATGTCCGTATTAAGGTAACAATACCAATGTATATTTTTACTTAACCCATATCATCTCTTTTTTCCTTTAAACAAAATCTTAACTTTACATATCCATTTGTTTACCATTCAACATATATATATATCACTCACATATATATACATATGTACATTACATCCAATCATATACACATTGAGCCCAATAACCTTTATACGCTTTTCAAGTCTAGTTATCACAAATCTCAGTTTCTTAAACCAACGTTGCTCAATCCAATTCTCACTATCAATCTTATCACGTGACCTAGCTTTGCACAAGTTTATCATTGCAAGCGTAATCATTCTCAACATTAATAGACAAGTAATTATATAGGTTACAAACATGCAATACTGTACGTACCTTACATTTTCAAGTGATCAACTCAATCTTTGATCACTAACATATTACATTACATTATCACATTAAATTTACAATATTTGCATTAAAACAACAATGCAAACAACACCATTATATTTCCTTACATTAACCAATATTTTTATTTTATTTTAGTTTTCATATCATTTCTTTCTCTAGTTTTTACTTTCAAGTAAAAACCTCATTCAGACATTATCATCCCTCTCATAAATCAAATTTATCCCACATCACATAATGCCACATCTGAGACCAACCTAGGTGTCAATGCATATACATGTATTACAAATTACATTTCAAAACTCTTCTTTGTAATTCATTTTAAACGTTTCAAAACTTTTTCTTTTTAATTTCACTTAGGCCAAGAATCTCGAACCTAAGCTCTGATACCAAAATAATTGTAACACCCCGATACCCTATATAAGTACTGTACATATACCTTGTATACATACGGTAAGTATATAAAGTATAAGGATGTCACTTTTTGTTACCTTTTAAAAACCTATAACAAAGTTCAAACCATAATACATTAATTTACATAATATCTACAAAATCATTGTCTTTATCAAAACTTCATTTATACATATACATATCCTCTTGTCAAAAATACATCAAAATTAAAAGTTATACATGTATGCATTACCCTCTAGTTGGTCTCGACAAACCTTTACTCTTCTCGTGGCATAACGAAACACTTGTATATTCCACCAAGCTACCTGCGCGATTATACATCCGCGCTAAGCCCGAAAGCTTAGTAGTACAAATATAAAATATAAACATACATTATAGATATGCTAATAGATAATAATATATCAATTCAATGTACAATTAGTTCTTATCATGTTTTTCCTTCTTGATTGCACCTTTCATACATATTGACAAATTTCATATATTATATACATTTAAACAAAACATTACCACCAACCACAATCCATTACTAATACTCATATTCAATATATCAATATACATACATTATATATCATACCAATCAAGAGTCACATTTCCAAAGAAGACAATTCTTATCACCAAACACAATTCATCATTACCACTCACAATCAATACACACACCACATATCATACTTCAAAACATTAGTTTGTTCACAATTCACTAATCATAAATCATATTTCCCACAAAGGCAATTATTGCCATCAACCATCATCCATCATCCATCACTAATATCCACAATTTATATATCTCATTTACAACAAATGACAGACTCGGGCCCAAAAGACACTAATATGCTATTCGACTTTCAGAGTTAATGCTTTGGTTTAATTATCACATTCATCAATATCCCAACTAGGCTTCAAGGATTAAGTTCAACCAAGCTTCAAGGGGAACAAAGCATGCTAAGTATCAACCCAACTTGGCTTCAAGAACTAATCCAACCTAGCTTCAAGGGTTGTAACATCTCAATTAGGCTTCAAGGACTAGACCCAACCAAGCTTCAAGGGGAGTAAAACATGTTAAACTTCAACCCAACTTGGCTTCAAGGATCAAGCCCAACCTAACTTCAAGAGATTGTTACCATTAGGCATGCCACCAACAACAAAACTCTAAAAATGAATAACACATTAGATACACAATTCATTGATTATTTCATCATCAATATCATTTTCAATTCTTATCATTATTTAGGCAAACATGCCTCATTTATCACAATTGATTCATCCTCTAGGCAAGCATGCCTCATTTATCACAATTGTATCATCATAGCCAATCACAATGGCTTTATATTCCATTTAAGTTATCATTGCCAATAACAATGGCTTCATATCACAATATATCTCAAATCACATTTCATGTTTCATCATTGATATATGCAACATTAATTACATTGCTAAACAAACATGTCATTAATCAATCATACCATATAGGCATACTTCAATCATGTCACTCAATCATACATAATCCATTTCATTACACATGTATCTTAAATTCATTGTCATATAATCCATGTGTCTATTTATTTCATTTTGACCATCATTATCAATCATGATAACATCACATTTCATCATTTCTCAAACACATTAACACCATTCATTATTCAAACATTTATCATAACAAATTGCATTGCACGTACCTTTCTTTTTGGATGATCATTATAGCTTTCACACTATACCAATGACAACATTAGTAACATTGAATTAATCAATATAATAATCTACTTAACACATTTATACTAAGGGTGTTAAGTCTCAAAATCATATAAAAGATTACATCTATGTAAGTTTGTACTTACCTCAAGAACTACTCCCATCACCTATATCTTTCCTTTCCCAAGAATTCTTCACATTAGGTTAATGTAACACAATTTCTTCAAAACCTAATCCAAAGATAGTTATTTCCATAAGAACATAAGAATGATAATCAATTAGAGCAACCTCAACACAAGACACGCCCACCAACACGGCCGCGTCCATCAATTACCTTTCACACAGTAGCTAACACACTCAAGGGACACGGCCAAGCTTATGGCCGTGTCACCCAACACATGCTCCAACACGACCAAGACTCCCTTAGCTTGGCCGTGTCTCTCAACCAAAAGAGGCAGTGACAGACACGGTCAAGGGACACGGCCAAGCCAGTGGCCGTGTCTCTCAACACCAAAATTCCAGTAGCAGACACGGGCAAGTGACACGGCCGAGACAGTGGCCGTGTCTCTCCAAATCGATCCAACACGGCCGTGTCTACCCCAATCCTGGCCGTGTCTCACAAAGAATGAAGATTTCCAACGAGGCCAAAATCATATATTCAATGTATTTCAACTTCAATAAACATAAACATACATCATTCAATCAACTCTCCATCTCATATATATTAAACCTTACTAAACAATTTCAATAATCCATCATCAACCTCACAATTAACCTTATTAATATCATCTAACTATCAATTCAACATATCAATACTCTTAATCTTCCATTAACATCACCATCACACCAACCATATCAAATCCAACTCAAACAATAGAAATCAAGACAAAGAATTGAATACTTACTTGAATATCTTGTCAATTCTTCAATCTCTACCTTCAATTCTCTTAAAACCCCAAGATTTTGATGAAGATCATCACCTCTCTTTAACTCTCTCTCTCTCTCTCGTGCAAGAACCAAAAGGAGAAGAAGAAGAAGAAAGACAAATCTCTTTTCTCTTCTCACGATAGCCACACAAATATAATAATAATAATAATAATAATAATAATAATAATTTCCAAAAGAAAATTACTTCAATGCCCTTCAACCATTTATTCTAACTCTCTTATTACTCAAATGCCCATTTAAGTACTTTCACACTCAATAAGATAAATATCTTTTCCCCTTGACTCTCCATTTGACCAACTTATATGTTTTATATACTAACATATATACAATATATACATTCCAATTACACAATCATTTTCTTTGCACAACATATATATACCTTTAATTCAAATCACACAACAATTGTATTAAAACTCCTAGGCATATATTGGGATATTACAGTTTCCATACTTTATATTTTCCTTAGATTTTGTTTCCATACTTTATATTTTCCTTAATGGGTTAGGATTTTGACTTTGTAGCTTTCCTTTTCCCATTAGAATTAGGGTTTCGGATTTATGTGTGCTTTTTAGTATAAATAGGGCCTTATTTTTCTTGTAAGGGGACTTTTTGACAAATTATTATTAAAAAAATTTTTGAATTTTTCTACAAGTTCTTCATGTGAATTTTCGTGTGAGAGAGATTAGAGTGGATTCTTTAATTCTTTCTTTGCATCAAGAATTAGGTTTACTTATCAACGAGAGTTGTGGCGTTTCCTTCTTCTTACCAACTAAATCCTTCAATCATAGTGAGTTCACGTCTCTTTATAGGCGTTGGGTTCCTTAGGAGGTGTTATCAAGTTTCAAGGAGTTCTCTACCATTGTTATACGTTGGGTTTGCTGCCATAGTTGCTAAGGGTCCGCGTCATTTGGTATCAGAGCCTTGCTACATGGTAATTTTTATCTACTTTGTCTTTCTAGGGTTTGTTAATTTAGGTCTTTTAATTTTCTGCGTTTTAGGGTTCTTAGAGAGTCTAGTCTTTAATTTTCGAAAAAGAGTCATATATCAAAATTTGAAAAGCCTAAAGATTGTTCAAAGTGTAATTCGAAACCTAGGAAAAGGAGTCTGATTGAATTTCAAAACCTAGGCCTTGCGTCTGAATTGGATTCAAAACCAAGATTAGGGTTCTTGAAAGAAAGCAAAAGCTAGAGTTTTTGTTCAAGTTTGATTTCGATTGGATTTTGAGTGAATCTGGGGTTGTGAATTAAATCCAGATTTCGAAAAGTTCTTGGGAGTAAATTAAGTCCCGAATCAAGACGATAGTGAGAGGAAGCAAAAAAAAAAAAGAGTACAAAACCACCTCAACAAAAATTGTTTGATATTCTTTCTATTTGGGTGCTAAGGATCAGATCTAGGTGGGTCAGAAGTAATAAAATTTTTTTGGACGAAAAATTTCACCTTTTGAGGGACTTTTGGAATTCAAAAATCAGACCTTAATATTCATATTATTTGAGTGTTATAGGTGGGAATTAGAGTCTAAAAGCTAGCGTTTTGGGTAGAATTGATTAGGTCCATAAAGCAGCTTGCCAAGTGTGGGTTGTTTTTTATTCAATATATCCAAATTTATCTTGTTTATTAGCTTCATTGTTTCTAATTTCTTTATCTAGCTTTTAATTCCATTACATTGCTAAGTATCATCTGCTTGTGTCGATACTTGGTTTTATATCGTGTAGTGCAAATTACCTTGCATTGCCTCCGGATACTTGTCTTGTTTTCTATTTAGTTCTAGGAGTTAGGTTCTAGTTTCTTGAACGACTTGACAATTGTTGGTTGGTGAGCTTGGTTCTGAAGTGCAATCAAGGAAGACAAGAAAAGTGAGGTAATTCTAAACACTTGAGTGAATTTTGATTATTACTAATCTTGTTTCTTTGAGTTTGTTTGTTCGTTAACATGGCTGGAAAAGGAGAAGAGACTAGCAAGGAAGGAGCTATGGCCGAAAGCTTGGCTAGGCTTAATGAGACATTGGCAGCAATGCTTGGTCGAATGGAGATGATGGATACTAGATTGCAAGAGAATGCAGCACGGCAAGCACAACAAATGCAATAAGTGCAACAAATTCAGCAAGTGCAACAAGGGCAGCCAGCCGCACATCCAAATCCCATAATGCGAGCTAGAAGAGTGCTTAGGAGAGAAGGGCAAGGAAATCTTGAAGCCCTAGAAGCAGCCGAAAGGGTAGAAATGAAGATGAAGGTGGAAATCAACCTACCACTGATGGTGACCTTACTTCCATCAAGATGAAGATTCCTTCCTTTGAAGGGAAGAACAATGCAGAAGAGTTCATAGAATGGGAGAGGAAAGTTGAGCAGATTTTCGAATGCCATAACTACACCGAAGAGAAGAAATCAGTTTTGGCAGCCGTAGAGTTCAAAGGGTATGCTACCTTTTGGTGGGATCAATTGAAAGCTAATAGAAGAGGGAAAGGTATGAGGCCTATTCCTGAATGGTCAACCTTGAAAGCCGATTTGTACCATCTCACTACATTCGGGATTTGTACAATCGACTAGCAAGACTAGTTCAATGTGGAAGAAGTGTGGAAGAGTACCAAAAAGAGATGGAGATGATCATGGCTAGGGCAAATATCGATGAAGATGAAGATAAGAAGATGTCACGATTTCTTGGGGATTGAATTTGAACATAGCCAATGAATTGGAGATGTATGAATTCAACACAATGGAAGAGTTAGTTCAAAAGGCCATGAAGATAGAGACAAGATTAAAGAATAAAGCTATTTCGAAAACTGGCTAGTCTAAAGCTAGTGAAAATTTTTCAAACTTCAAGGGTTCAAGTTTGAGTGGAGGTTCCTACAAAGGGGATTACAAGGGTTCTTTCCAAAAGAATTCTTCCTAAAATCCTAATTTCAAGAAGCCAAATGATGGGGATGCAAAAACAGCCAAGGAACCACCTTCTAGACCTACTCCAAGTAGGGAAATTAAATGCTACAAGTGTTTGGGAAGTAGACACATTGCTTCTCAATGTCCGAATAAGAGGGTGATGATTGCTACCCATGAAGGGGAAATTGAATCAGAATCTAAACATGAAGAAGAAGAGGAGGCCGAATGTGGTGATAAGGCCGAATATGATGAAGAGGCTTGGGAGAATCAAGTATTGAATGCTGAACACAGAGAGATGCTTGTTACTAGAAGAGCCTTGAATATTCAAGTCAAGGAAGAAGGCTTGGATCAAAGGGAGAATCTTTTCCACTCTGGGTGTTTGGTGAATGGTAAGGTTTGTACACTTATCATTGATGGTGGAAGTTGTACCAATGTTGCTAGTACTACAATGGTGGATAAATTGGGGTTAGCTTGTTTTAAACATCCCAATCCTTACAAGTTGCAATGGTTCAATGACGCTAGGGAAGTAAAAGTGTTGAAGCAAGTCAAGGTACCATTCTCCATTGGGTGGTATAAAGATGAGGTTTTGTGTGATGTAGTGCCAATGCAAGCTGGACATTTGCTATTAGGAAGACCATGGTAGCATGATAGAAGGGCACAACATGATGGCTTTTCTAATAAGTATACCTTTACTTATGAAGGAAAGAAGGTTGTTCTAGCACCATTATCACCTCAAGAGGTGTATGAAGATCAAAAGAGGATGCTAGAGAGGGAGAAAGAAGTTTCGACCAACATGAACTAAGGGGGTTCAAATTTGGCCAATGATGTTTCTTCAACACCCAAGGGTAATTCTAAGGGTAGGGAGAGAGAAAATAATAAAGTGAGTAAGTGCAGAAAGGAAAAAGAGGCCGAGAGTCAAAAGAAAGTAAGCAAACAAATAAATGGCCCATTGGTGAGAGAAAATAAGCAAGGAGAAAAAGCAAAATATACTTTTTATGCAAGAGCAAGAGAGATAGATGTAGGGTAGCCTGTACTCATTATTATGTATAAAGAATCGTTACTTGCTGATAGTGAAGAATCTCTTGATTCTTTACCTTCTAGTTTTGTGTCTTTGTTGCAGGATTTTAAGGATGTGTTTCCTGAAGACCTTCCTAGTGGTTTGCCGCCATTAAGAGGGATTGAACATGAAATTGACTTCATACCCCGTTCTACAATTCCAAACCGGCCAGCATATAGGAGCAATCCTATGGAGACAAAAGAGATGCAAAGACAAGTTGAAGAGCTTTTAGAGAAAGGCTTGGTTCGCGAGAGCCTTAGTCCTTGTGCCGTTCCAGTCTTATTAGTACCCAAGAAAGATGGTTTTTGGAGGATGTGTGTTGATTGTAGGGCTGTGAACAAGATTACTGTGAAGTATAGACATCCCATTCCTAGACTTGATGACATGTTGGACGAATTGCATGGGGCGAGATATTTCACAAAGATTGATCTTATGAGTGGTTATCATCAAATTCGCATGAAGTCGGGAGATGAATGGAAGACTGCCTTCAAAATGAAATATGGTTTGTATGAATGGTTAGTTATGCCTTTTGGTTTATCTAATGCACCTAGTACTTTCATGAGATTAATGAACCATGTTTTGAGAGCTTATTTAGGTAAGTTTGTGGTAGTTTACTTTGATGATATTCTGATTTATAGCAAAACTGAGGAAGAACATGTTGAACATGTTAAGAAAGTGCTTGAAATCCTTAGGGAGCAAAACCTTTATGCTAAGCTTAAGAAGTGTTCTTTTTGTCTAGATAGGGTTGTTTTTCTTGGTTTTGTTGTGAGTATGCAGTGAATTGAAGTTAATCAAGAGAAGGTGAAAGCTATCCAAGAGTGGCCGAATCCTTCAAGTGTGACAGAAGTGAGGAGTTTTCATGGATTGGCAAGCTTCTATAGGAGATTTGTCCCTAATTTCTCTACATTGGGAGCCCCCCTTGACTAGCATAATCAAGAAAGAAGTGGGGTTCATTTGGGGCAAGGAGCAACAAGAAGCATTTGATGCTTTGAAAGAGAAGCTTTCTACTACACCCATTTTAGCTTTACCTAACTTTGATTCTACTTTTGAAATTGAATGTGATGCTTCTGGTATAGGTATTGGAGCTGTTTTGATGCAAGAGAAGAAGCCCATTGCATACTTTAGTGAAAAGCTTAATGGAGCAAAGCTGAATTATTCAACTTATGACAAGGAGCTATATGCTTTGGTGAGAGCATTGGAAGTATGGGAGCATTATTTGCTGCCCAAGGAATTCATGATCCATTCAGACCATGAATCATTGAAGCATTTGAGAGGGCAAGGCAAGTTGAATAAAAGACATGCAAAATGGGTTGTGAAGATTGAGAAGTTTCCTTATGTGATCAAATACAAGCAAGGTAAAGACAATGTAGTGGCAGATGCACTTTCAAGGAGGTACGCTTTACTTAATGTTTTGAGTACTAAATTGCTTGGATTTGAAAGTATAAAGGACTTATATGTTGGTGATTCTGATTTTGGCAATGTTTATGATGCTTGTGAGCATGGTGCTTTTAATTCTTTCTATAGACATGATGGGTTTTTGTTTAAGGGTTCGAAATTATGCATGCCTAGATTTTCTATGAGAGATTTGCTAGTATTAGAATCACATTGTGGGGGGTTTGTGTTAGTGTATGTGCCCTAGGCCATTTATTTGGATCTTTATGTTATACATTCATTATTAATAAATGAGGTTTTATTATCATTATTGTTTGTTTGCATGTTACACAATTTTGATATTTGTCCCTGGTTTATTATTGTTATAGAGATAAAAAAAAATAATTCTTAACCAGTATGAACATTGATTTGATAATCATCAGATGGTTATGTGTATAGTGATACAAATCAATTTCATAGATACTTGTTAGAGAACAATGTATTGGATAGACCCATCATGAGATTACTACATGGGTTAGTGTCATAAGTAAATCTCATGACAGTTATGTATTAATTCTTTGACTTGAGATTGTCATAGTTTCCAATATAAGGACTATTCTATTTTGACATGATCAAACATTATCCGTAACTGGATAGTAATAAAGGTTATGATCATATATGATAGAAATTATGTAGAGGATAATGAAAAATCAAGATAGAATTTGTCCCTCTCTTTGAGAGAGATATCTTTTGGACCCCTCGATAAGTGAGACTGTGAAATGCATGGCCGTGCTCAAATGAATTGATAGTGTGATCAATTTCATTTGTTTTTTATCAGTCTACTTGGAGATCGAGTAATCATAAGTTTGGACAATATAAGTATGACGTTGACCATGACTTATGTTCAAGCTAGATATCATGTGACAAAGGGATTAATGCATGTACTATTATTAGGCAAATTGGACATTCCTTATATTAATTGGGTAGTTGTAACGCCTTGCTAGAGGCCAATTACGACTTGTTGGTTTAATAGAGATTAAATTGACTGCCAATTAATATGGGCCTATCGGGTCACACACAAGAATGTGCTTTGGGCTGGATATAATAATATTATATAATAATATTTATTATTATTATTATTTTCATTTTATATATATATTATTAGAAAATATATTCAGAATTATTATTAGATTTGGATTCTGAATTTGACTTACCTTATCCAATTTCGAATTGGATTCTGGAGTGATTATATTCACTCCAGACGTTAAGTCTTCTCAGAGGTAACATTAGAAAATGAAAGAGAACAAAAAAAAGGAACCCTAATACGTTTTAGAGAAAATGTTTTTCCAGCCTTCACCGTTGCAGAGAGCTAGCACTCTAGACAGTAGCATTCGTGTGGATACGCGATAGAGGATGTTTCGCGATCGAGGCATCTCTTCCAAACTGTGATTTTGAATCATCAACAGGTTAGTTCTTTGAACACTTTCGTAGAATTAAACGAACAGCATGGATCCTGGTGGGAAATCCGAGATCAAAAATTTTTCCACTGCGTGTTTTTGGTTTGTAGTAATCTCCTTGATTTTCTAACAGTGGTATCAGAGAAAGGTTGTTGTTTTCGTTTAAGTCGAAAATTCCATGTTGATATGATTACATGAGATATATTGATTTCGTATGGCATGTTAACTATAAAACCCTAATTCGTTTTTCATGTGATGAGAAAGGATTGGTGTTTTTAATTTCATTTTCATGAGATGATCACGTATATATGATTGGTTGATTAAAACTATTTTCATATGATGAAAACAATTAAGTTTATATGTGATATAAACATTTGGTAATGATTTTGTAATGGGTTGTACATATTCGAAATAAAATAGTAAGAAGGTTAATGAGATTAACGATTCTGTTTTAGGGTTTTGCAAAAGAAAAATGTTAATGAGATTAACGTTTCTGTTTGGCTTCGAGAGGCAGCCCGCCCAGGGGCGCTGCCCCTTCGGAACCTCGCCCGCTGACCAACCAGCGGGAGCCCCGCCGGCTAATTAGCTAGCGGGACCACCATATGTTTGCGCCCTATAGTTCGTTACCGCGACATTAAGAATGTCAATATATTTGTTTCTATTTAACATGTTGGTGATGAATATGTTATGTTTGTTTGATGTCTTGGCATGGTGCATAGCATGGCCTTATGACCTATGTGATTGGTTTATTCATATCTTAATTTTGGGTAAATACAGCTTGCGTGTCGTTTATTTTGTTGTAATTTATTTTACTAGTAGTTAGATTTTCTTTTATTGTAATAAATGAAGATTCAAGCTACAATGTTTGTGATGGAGATTCATACCAAGTAGAAGATGGTTCCATGGTGATGGAAGCACAAGCTCAAGTTTTGAAGATATGTAATATTGCAAGTGTTGTAATAGATAGGTTTTTCACCTAAGGTTGCCTTTATGATCTTCATTTGGTCTCTTGAAGATCATATTTAGTTTGGCCATGCTATGTCACGTTTACATATTTTGTCATTTGGTATATGATGCTTATGTGATAAATTATATATATGCATATAGGATGCTAAAATATAATGATATGTAATGCAAGACATGATAATAATTTAGTTGAACCCTCATTAATAATTTAAGTCTAAATGCCATCCACGTTTTGAACACCTATCAAAACTAAGATTGTATTAAAGTAGGTATTGCCAAAGCAATATGCTTTAAACATTCCTAGCTAAGTAGGATGCGTAATAGTGCTACTCATATGTTTTAAAATTGGTTAGACTTAATTAGGCTATCAAAATGGTTTTGGGCCTAAGGCATTAGATGGAATTCAACATGCTATGACATATGATGTCAATATTCCATAATTACTAAGAGTTACATGAGATGTAATTGGTAAAGATGTTACCTACCTAAATAACTTGATTTTAAGTGTCACGCCAAAGCTGAGTTTAGAATTAAGTGAAATACAGATCTTAGCCTACTAAAATATTTCTTTAGAGGGTTATATTTTTAGTAGGAGTTTAAATAATTTTAACCTCATTATTAATTAAAATTTGACTTTGCATATTTATTTTGTAGATGGCTACTAATAACAATTCCACCTTATCACTGCGATCTATCCTTGAGAAGGAAAAACTGAAAGAATGTGGGGCTAATTTTGTTGACTGGTTTAGGAACCTGAGAATTGTTCTCAAACAAGAGAAAAAGTCCTACGTGCTTGATGAAGCTATCCCTGACCCACCTCCTGCTGATGCTTCTAATGCTGCTAAGAGTAAGCATAAGAAGCATGTGGATGATTCCAATGACATAGGATGTCTTATGTTGGCTACTATGTGTCCAGGACTTCAGAAGGATCTGGAACACTTAGAGGCTTATGAGATGAGTGTGCATCTCAAACAAGCTTTCCAACAACAGGCTAGGCAAGATATGTTTGACACCGTTGTTGCATTATTTGACTGTAAAATGTCTGAAGGTGAATCTATTAATGCTCATGTTTTGAAGATGAAAGGCTATCTAGATCACCTTGCTAGACTTGGATATCCCCTGAGTTTAGAACTCTCCACGAATTTGATCCTACATTCATTGCCTAGCAGTTTCTCATAGTTTGTCATGAACTATAACATGAATGACATGGAGAAATCCATTCCTGAGATACATGGTATGCTCAAAACTGCTGAGGGGAATATCAAAAAGCCTACCCAAATATTGAATGTCAATATTAAACAAATGAAAAAGAAAGCCAAAGATACTAAAGGCAAGGGTAAGGCAAAAAGTGCTAAAGGGTCCAAGGGACAAGCTAAACCAAAACCTGAACCTAAGGCTAAAGTTCCTAAGGAAGGGACTTGTTTCCATTGCAACAAACCTGGGCATTGGAAGAGAAATTGTCAACTCTATTTGGATGAGTTAAAAAAGTTGAAGGGTAGTGCGACTACATCTTCAGGTATTTATGTTATAGAAATTAATTTATCTATTCCTTCTTCCTGGTTATTAGATACCGGATGTGGATCTCATATTTGTACAAATATGCAGGGACTCAAAAGGAGTAGGATGCTGAAGAAGGGCGAAGTGGACCTACGTGTTGGCAATAGAGCAAGAGTTGCTGCTATAGCTGTAGGAACTTATGAACTTGTTATGCCCAATGGGTTTTTGTTAATTTTGAACAATTGCTTTTATGTTCCTACTATGAGTAGGAATCTTATTTCAGTATCTGTTTTGGATGATGAAGGTTATTAATTTTTTATTAAGAATAAGAAATGTTCTATTTTTGATAAAAATGATTTGCTTTATGGTATTGAAAATTCTTATAATAGCCTTTATATCCTTAATCTTGATGATTCTAATGGTAATGATATCTATAACATAACTTCTAAGAGAACTAAGCCAAATGAGTTAAACCCTACTTATTTATGGCATTGTCGCCTTAGCCATATAAATGAGAAATGCATTTCTAAGCTCCATCAAGATGGATTATTAGATTCATTTGATTTTGAATCATTTGAAACATGTGAGTCTTGTTTGCTTGGTAAGATGACAAAGGATCCTTTTACTGGGCATAGTGAAAGGGCTAATAATTTATTGGGCTTGATACATACAGATGTATGTGGTCCTTTTAGCATTAGTGCTAGAGGAGGATTTCGATACTTCATTACTTTTACTGATGATTTCAGTAGGTATGGCTATGTCTACCTAATGAAACATAAGCATGAGTCTTTTGAAATGTTTAGAACTTTTCAAAATGAAGTACAAAATCAACTTGGTAAAACAATTAAACTACTTCGATCAGATCGAGGTGGTGAATATTTGAGCCAAGAGTTTGATGATCATCTAAGGGATTGTGGAATTGTTTCACAACTGACTCCTCCAGGAACTCCACAGTGGAATGGAGTTTCTGAAAGGAGAAATCGAACTCTATTAGATATGGTTCGATCAATGATGAGTCAAGCGGATCTTCCTTTATCTTTTTGGGGTTATGCCTTGGAGACAACTGCATTCATTCTGAACCATGTACCATCTAAGGCGGTTGAAAAGACACCATATGAGATATGGACAGGTAAGACACCTAGTTTGTCTTTTCTTAAGATTTGGGGTTGTGAAGCTTATGTGAAAAGACCAGTTTCAGATAAGTTAGCTCCAAAGTCTATCAAATGTAATTTTGTGGGGGGTATCCTAAGGAAACTAAAGGATACTATTTCTATACTCCTTCAGAGAACAAAGTGTTTGTTGCTCGAAATGGGATCTTTTTGGAAAAGGAATTTCTTTCTAAGAGAACTAGTGGGAGTATAGTAGAACTTGAGGAAACTCAAGTACCACAAGAAATCATTGAGCCGTCTATAGGGCCTATTTCAGAACCACAAATAGTTGTGGAGTCTACAGATGTAACACAAATCCCTCGCAGGACTGATAGGACACGTCGTCAGCCAGAGAGATGTGGATTTCTTGTGACTAATGATAGTGAAGTAATGCTCATAGATCAAGATGAGCCTACTACCTATCAAGAAGCTATGTCAGGTCCAGATTCAGAAAAAGGCTTGGAGCCATGAAATCTGAGATGCAATCTATGTTTGACAACCAAGTTTGGTCTTTAATTGATCCTCCAGAGGGCATTAAGACTATTGGTTGCAAATGGGTTTTCAAGAAGAAAACTGACATGGATGGGAATGTGCAGACCTATAAAGCAAGGCTTGTTGCAAAAGGTTTCAAGCAAACTGATGGTATAGACTATGATGAAACCTTTTCACCAGTTGCTATGCTTAAGTCTGTTAGAATTCTCATTGCCATTGCAGCATACTATGATTATGAGATATGGCAAATGGTGTCAAAACTGCTTTCCTTAATGGAAACTTGCTTGAGGATGTGTATATGACACAACCTGAGGGTTTTGTAAATCCTGAGAATTCTACAAAGGTTTGCAAGTTTCAAAGATCCATTTATGGATTGAAGCAAGCATCTCGAAGTTGGAATCTTCGTTTTGATGAAACAGTTAGGAACTTTGGTTTCATCAAGAATGAAGATGAACCTTGTGTTTACAAGATGGTTAGTGGGAGTGTAGTAGTGGTTTTAGTCTTATATGTGGATGACATATTACTCATTGGGAATGATATCCCTACCTTGCAAAAGGTTAAGACTTGGTTAGGGAATTCTTTCTCAATGAAAGACTTAGGTGCGGCTGCCTATATCCTTGGTATAAAGATCTATAGAGATAGATCTAGAAGGATAATTGGCTTGAGTCAAAGTACATACATAGATAAAGTGTTGAAGATGTTCAACATGCAAGATTCCAAAAAGGGATTCTTGCCTATGTCTCATGGCATTCATCTCAGCAAGAGTCAATGTCCTATGACATCTGATGAGCGAGATCGAATGAATAAGATTCCTTATGCTTCTGCTATAGGATCTATTATGTATGCCATGTTATGTACTAGACCAAATGTCTCATATCCATTAAGCGCAACTAGTAGATTTCAAGCTGATCCTGGTGAAGGTCACTAGACAGCTGTCAAGAATATTCTTAAGTACCTTCGAAGGACTAAAGATGTATTATTGGTTTATGGAGGTTTGGAAGATGAGCTAGTTGTAAATGGTTACACAGATGCTAGTTTCAAACTGACATAGATGATTTTAGATCACAGTCAGGTTTTGTATTCACATTGAATGGTGGAGCTGTTAGTTGGAAGAGTTCAAAACAAAGCATTGTGGCTGATTCTACAACAGAGGCTGAGTATATAGCAGCATCAGATGCAGCTAAGGAAGCAGTCTGGTTGAAGAAATTCATCACTGAGCTAGGAGTGGTGCCTAGCATTGCAAATCCTGTGGACCTTTATTGTGACAACAATGGTGCCATAGCACAGGCAAAAGAGCCTAGATCTCATCAAAGGTCTAAGCATATACTCAGGCGTTTTCACCTCGTTCGAGGCATTATCGATAGAGGAGATATCAAGATATGCAAAGTTGACACAAATGATAACATAGCAGATCCATTAACAAAGCCTCTCTCACGGGTCAAGCATGATCAGCACACTAGATCTATGGGTCTTAGAAATTTGTAGGCCTAGTGCAAGTGGGAGATTGTTAGTGTATGTGCCCTAGGCCATTTATTTGGATCTTTATGTTATACATTCATTATTAATAAATGAGGTTTTATTATCATTATTGTTTGTTTGCATGTTACACAATTTTGATATTTGTCCCTGGTTTATTATTGTTATAGAGATAAAAAAATAATTCTTAACCAGTATGAACATTGATTTGATAATCATCAGATGGTTATGTGTATAGTGATACAAATCAATTTCATAGATACTTGTTAGAGAACAATGTATTGGATAGACCTATCATGAGATTACTACATGGGTTAGTGTCATAAGTAAATCTCATGATAGTTATGTATTAATTCTTTGACTTGAGATTGTCATAGTTTCCAATATAAGGACTATTATATTTTGACATGATCAAACATTATCCGTAACTGGATAGTAATAAAGGTTATGATCATATATGATAGAAATTATGTAGAGGATAATGAAAAATCAACATAGAATTTGTCCCTCTCTTTGAGAGAGATATCTTTTGGACCCCTCGATAAGTGAGACTGTGAAATGCATGGCCGTGCTCAAATGAATTGATAGTGTGGTCAATTTCATTTGTTTTTTATCAGTCTACTTGGAGATCGAGTAATCATAAGTTTGGACAATATAAGTATGACGTTGACCATGACTTATGTTCAAGCTAGATATCGTGTGACAAAGGGATTAATGCATGTACTATTATTAGGCAAATTGGACATTCTTTATATTAATTGGGTAGTTGTAACACCTTGCTAGAGGCCAATTACGACTTGTTAGTTTAATAGAGATTAAATTGACTGCCAATTAATATGGGCCTATCGGGTCACACACAAGAATGCGCTTTGGGCTGGATATAATATTAATAATATTAATATTAGATATTAATATTTATTATTAATATTTTTTTTGTTTTTTATATATACTATTAGATAATATATTCAGAATTATTATTAGATTTGGATTCTGAATTTGACTTACCTTATCCAATTTCGAATTGGATTCTGGAGTGATTATATTCACTCCAGACGTTAAGTCTTCTCAGAGGTAACATTAGAAAACAAAAGAGAACGAAAAAAAAGGAACCCTAATACGTTTTAGAGAAAATGTTTTTCCAGCCTCGCCGTTGCAGAGAACTAGCACTCCAGACGGTAGCATTCGTGTGGATACGCGATAGAGGGTGTTTCGCGATCGAGGCATCTCTTCCAAACTGTGATTTCGAATCATCAACAGGTTAGTTCTTTGAACACTTTCGTCGAATTAAACGAACAACATGGATCCTGGTGGGAAATCAGAGATCAAAAATTTTTTCGCTGCGTGTTTTTGGTTTGCAGTGATCTCCTTGATTTTCTAACAGTTTGATGGGGCATTTTGGAGTTGATAAGACTTTAGACATGCTGAATGAACACTTTTATTGGCCGAATATGAAAAGGGATGTAATTTGGATTTTTAAGGTTTGTTTGGCTTGTAGGCAAGCTAAGTCTAAGTCTATGCCTCATGGTTTGTATATGCCATTACCCATTCCTAGTTCTCCTTGGATGGACATTAGTATGGACTTTGTTTTAGGATTACCAAGGACTAAGAGGGGGAGAGATAGCATATTTGTGGTTGTTGATAGGTTTAGTAAGATGGCACACTTTATCCCATGTCATAAGAGTGATGATGCTAGTTTAGTGGCCGAACTCTTCTTTAGGGAGGTGGTTCGAATTCATGGGATACCAAAATCCATAGTGTCTAATAGAGACACCAAGTTTTTGTCTCACTTTTGGCATGTGCTTTGGGGGAAGTTAGGTACCAAGTTGTTATTTTCCACCACTTGTCATCCTCAAACGGATGGACAAACAGAAGTAGTAAACAGAACTTTAGGTACCATGTTGAGAGCTTTAGTGGGTAAGAATTTGAGTTCTTAGGAAGATTGTTTGCCATTTATTGAGTTTTCTTATAATCGTGCTATTCATTCTTCTACAGGATATTCACCTTTTGAGCTTGTTTATGGTTTTAACCCACTAACAGTTTTGGATCTTGTTTCTATACCTTCTCATGAGCTTGTTAGTTTAGATGGTGAGAAGAAAGCTAAATTGGTGAAAGAGATGCATGAGAAAGCAAGGGCGAATATTGAGAAAAGGAACAAGAGATATGTTGATTCTGCAAATAGAGGGAGACGTGAGATGAAGTTTCAAGTAGGAGATTGGGTTTGGGTACACTTCCGAAAGGAGAGGTTTCCAAATCAAAGGAAGAATAAGCTTGATGCACGTGGTGATGGTCCATTTCAAGTGTTGGCAAAGATCAATGATAATGCATACAAGATAGACTTGCCTGGTGAGTATAGTGTTAGTACTACTTTTAATGTGCCTGATTTATCTCCTTATGATGATGCAGATTTGAGGACAAATCTTTTTGAAGAGGGGGAGAATGATACAAACCAGCCACGAGGTAAGGATCCATTGGTGCTTCCAAATGGGCCATTGACTAGGAGCAGAGCTAAGAAGTTTGGAGCAGTTATGGGATTGCATATTCAAGATCAAATTTCAAAGGAAGTGACTGAAATGGCAATGGAAAAGTGCATAATAGAGCTTGAAGAAGGCACACCAAAGCTGATTATGATGCTTAGTGTGGAAGCTAAAGAGGTCCAACGTGCAAGAAAGGTCCATGGGGGTTCATATAAAGCCTTAGGAAGTAATTTAAGGCCCATGGACAGCCCAAATAGTGTGGGGCGTGTTCTTATGTTGAAGGGATTTAGTTTGGTTGTTTCCATACTTTATATTTTCCTTAGTGGATTAGGATTTTGTTTCCATACTTTATATTTTCCTTAGTGGATTAGGATTTTGTTTCCATACTTTATATTTTCCTTAATGGGTTAGGATTTTGACTTTGTAGCTTTCCTTTTCCCATTAGAATTAGGGTTTCGAATTTATGTGTGCTTTTTAGTATAAATAGGGCCTTATTTTTCTTGTAAGGGCACTTTTTGACAAATTATTATTAAAAAAAATTTCGAATTCTTCTACAAGTTCTTCTTGTGAATTTTCGTGTGAGAGAGATTAGAGTGGATTCTTTAATTCTTTCTTTGCATCAAGAATTAGGTTTACTTATCAATGAGAGTTGTGGCGTTTTCCTTCTTCTTACCAACTAAATCCTTCAATCATAGTGAGTTCGCATCTCTTTATAGGCGTTGGGTTCCTTAAGAGGTGATTATCAAGTTTCAAGGAGTTCTCTACCATTGTTATATGTTGGGCTTGCTGCCATCGTTGCTAAGGGTCCGCGTCAAGGTGTTATAATACCTTGTTCTATATAATGTCCTAAGAATCTTATTTTAGTTTGAAGTAATGACATTTTTGTTTTACTAAGAACTAAACCATTTTTCTTACTATCATAAAAAATGTCTTTAAATGTTTACAATGTTCATCTAAGGTTTTACTAAAGATTAAAACATCATTTGTATAGATAATAAAAAAATTTATAAAGGGATTAAAAATATCATTCATAATCCTCTGAAATTTAGAGGGAGCATTTTAAGTCCAAATGGCATTACATTCCATTCATATTAACCAAATAGAACTGTAAATGCAGTTTTAAACCTATCTCTACGATAAATCTGAACTTGCCATAATTTGAATTTCATATCAAATTTAGAAAAGATATTAGCTTCATACAATATGTTTAATAAGTCTTTTTTATTTGGGATAGGATACCTAATTCATTTTAAAGCTTTATTAAAAGGCTTATAATTTATAACTAGTCTTGGGGTTCCTCTTTCCATTTCAGAAGCCTTATTCACATAAAAGGCAATACAAGATCATGAGTTGCGAGATTTACAAATTAATTATTTACTTTCTACGTTCGATATTTATTTTTACAAAACTCTATCATATCAAGGGCCATTTGTATAAACTAGGCTTTAGTTGTAATGGATTTTTCATTAAAATATGCTTCATATAGGAGATCAACCATATGTTGTTTTATATTCCAAAAAGCATTATGAAGGTTTGCACATAATTCATTTTCAATTTGAATTTTTATTTGTTTTATTTTATTTTGCATTATATCTATTTGTAATTGGTTATTTACTTTTTGTAATTGAAAATCATTTTTTAAATTATAAAGTTGTTCACATTTTTCTTTAATTAAGGTATTACTTTCTAAATTACGGATTGAGTATGCTTTAAGTAAACTGAGGTTCTTTCTTTTAGATTTTTCTATAAAAGAAAATATAATCTTTTGATTTTTTATTATAAAAGTTATATTATTTTCTTTTACTAAATAAGGGGTAATTAAGTTCATAAATGGTGTCCCTAATATTTTCATGTGATGAATTTCTTTTGTTAACATAAATGTATTTTAAATTCTATAACATAAATGTATCAAAGAGAGCTACGATATCTATAATATAATTTTCAGAAAATTTTAACTTTATTAAGATTAAATAAATTTTGATGTTATTTCTTATAATATAAATATTAGATTATTAGGCATATTATCTTTATCTAATAGACTTATTTCATTATCACTACATTTATCCTCTTGGTCTTTAGAGGAGTTTTCAGAAGATTTTTTTTTATCACTTAATAAGATTTTCATTAATTCTGAATCATTTTGCTGTTTAAGTTTTAGTTTTTTTTAATTATTTCTTTAGTTCTCTAATTTCATTCTGTAGATCACCAATTTTTGGTTTATTTTTTATTTATTTATTTTTATTTAAAATTGATGTTAGATCATAAGTTACTTTCCTAGTACTAAGTAATAAAGAAGTTTTTTTTATTACCATTTATTTTATCATTAAAACTGTCTAATAATTTATTTAAGAATTTTTCTTGAATTTTAGAATCACTTATGTGTTTTACAACTTCTAAAATAGACTCTTGTTCTTTAGTTAAGACATTTATTGATTTACGACTAGTTTTAGAGCTAGTACAATCTGAATTTATTTCATCTATTTTATCTTTTTTCTTAGAACCTGAAAAACTTTCAAAATCTAAATATTCTAAATATATTCATGGATTTTATTTAATATGGATTCCTCTAAATTTAATTCTTGAAGTTTCTTATTAAACCTATAAAATCTTGAAGTGTGTCCTTTTTTTTACCACAATCATAATATTCTAAATTTTTATATGTTCTATTGGACTGTTTATTTTTCTTTTTAAAGAATTTCTTCTTACTAGTTTTTCTAGGTTTATGAGATTTATAGTTTTTATAATAATCTTCTTTACTAGACTTTCTTTTATAATTCTTTTTATAAGAATTTTTTTATTACTTTTATAGCATTGTTCTTGGCAATCCTTATATTTTTGGGTTATACTGCAATCAAATTGTTTACAAAATGATCCTAATTCTTGTTTATTTTTTCTTATTTTAAACTTTAAAGATTTTTGTAATTTAATGTCTTGGCAGAGTTTTAATCCTTATCTTTAGACAATCCTAACTAGTTGACCATAAGTCAAATTGTTAAAAGGAATTGGATTTCTATATTCCTGTTTAATATGATTTCTTACATTTTCTCCTAAGAAAAAAGATAAACCTGTTAAGAATTTTTCTTTCCAGAAAGTCTAGTTAGAATCTTCTCTTAGCATTATTCTTGTAAGGAAAGTTGTTTTATAAAATTAAAAATTACTAAGTTTTTTACACCTAAGGTTACTTAGCAATTCAATAATTATATCTTTTAAGTGAGTAGGATCTCCTAAAAAATGAAGTGATATTGTTAAAATGAGTATTGCCACTGTATCTTAAATAGTATCGCCATATTCATTTAATATTGGGGTTTCATCCTCACTTGTTTTTATAGCATTTAAAATTTTAAAACATTGTTCGTCAGTGAGATGATTATCCCACCAACCTTTTTAATTGGCCTGTAAAGCCAGTTATAATTAATTTAATTATAGTTTTATCAAATGTATCAATTTGAGTTCTATAGGTATTAGCAGTCATAGTCATCTATTGCAAGAGACTAAGGATATTATATTCTGATAGGCTATCTGTGTTCCATTCATATATTAAAGAAGCATTGTATTTATATTGTGATAAAACATTAGGTCTTTCAATAATACCAAGGTCAGGTGCAGTCATTTTAGGCATTATAGATTGACTATGTGTAATATGATTTATTTGGGGATTAATATCTTTACTGAAGGATTCAAGATCTTCAATTTTAGGAGAGGATTCCTCTATTGATTCTTGATCTTGAGTAACAATACTAATGGTTTTATATTGGAGGGGGGGTTTCTTGGACAACTTGTTTGTATTCAGAAGTTGACTCAATTTTACTTAATTGATCTTTAATTACTTTTATAAAATCAAAATCTTTAGAATGTCTGATTTATGGTTGTCCTATTTTTGACAATTGAAAAGGTTTAAAAACATGACTTTATAGTTTGTAGATGTTATTACTTCTTTTCCTTATAGAGTATTCTATTCTATTTAATTGTTTTCTTATACTATGTAAATGAGCATCACAAAAAATTTTATGTTCTATAATTTTCCTATTAGGGTCATCATTAGTAACAATTTTAAAGGGTGCAACCTTTATTTCATGCTCTCCTTGTATAAATATACTAGTGGCTTTAGGTGGAAGTATACTTTGTATAATTTTATCATTTACTTTCCATTATGAATTTTTATTTCTATTGGTTATAGGATTAATGATTTTACTAGTTTTTTCCTACTTAAATTATTTTGTACTGCATAAATTCTTTTAAACCATTCAAAAAACTTCATATTAACTTTAGATAATTTTACAAAATTAATATATTCATTTTTTAAAGCTTCAAAGTCATTTACTTTATCAATTATTACTCTTAATTTTTCTACAATCTTTATTGATTTAATTCTTTATAGAATTTATTTTTATCAAATGTAATTTTTTTTTGTAATAACAATTACTTCTCTATCTATGTTTATTATATTTTTAGTTATTACCGAGGATGTGGGGGACATAGGTGAAGAAGGTGATTGTTCTCTATATTAATTTATTCTATGGTTTGGATCTATAGGATTTAAGTCATTATACAAAGAATATGGTATTGTTGTACTATACCTTTAAGTTTATGGCTAGATTCTGGTATATCTGAAATAGAATACCTAGGTTTGAAAAAAGTTTGTAATACAGGTTTAGAATTTGCTTCATTATAAGACCCATATAATACTGAAGGTAATTGAGACGCTCTTTCTATATCTACTGTTGACGTAGAAGAAGAGGTATAAGAATACCTATTACTTATACTATTTCTACTAAACTTTAATTTTTACTTTACCATCCTCATACTATTCAATTTTACAAATATTGACATTTAGTTTTACTGTCTTTTTAGGTGCTGGAGGAGGAATAACTCCTTCTAAAATCCATTCATCAGGAAAGTGTTATATATGTCCACTGTATAGTTTTTGGAATAACTATATTAGCTTTACTAAGGTCTGTTTGGAGAAATTTGATTTCTCTTGATTTAGGTTGTATCTTATATTTAGTTGAAAAAGTTGAAATAATTGCTTTATAATGTATTTTATATATTAATGCTACAAGAATAGATCATTCTAATATTTTATAATTAAGGGTCTTTACTTCTAATACTACACTTTTTAATATATTAATATCATTCAAATATATTGTAATATCATGATGAATACCAAAGGAAATGGGACCCTAACTAAGGCTGGTTTCTACTTATCCTAAAAGAGAATCCTGAAAATTTACAAATTTTGCATTTCTGACAATAGCCAGAATATTAGTATTTAATCATTCTATAGTTAAAGGTTTTATACCAATTTGTATTAATCTTATATGTTTATATTTATAATTTTTTTTCCATGTTGTTGCAAAGTTTTAGAAGATAACCGAGTAATTTTCTCAAAAGGTTTACTTAACTGCATATCTCGTTCTTCCATTTTTATAGTATAATCTGTTTTAAATATATTTAATTTAGAGATTTTATAAATTTGTTCTTTATCAACTTTGAGTATTTCTCAATCATCTATGGATTTATGAAAATCTTCTAAGATTACTTCATTTCTATTTACTATTCTTTTAATTTCTGAGTTATCTAAGCTATTAGATTTAGCAGTGCTAGCAGATTTATATAAAAAAAATTTTCATTTTTAAGTTCTAAAAAATAGAGTAAGGGTAAAATCTAAGGTTTTTGAAGCAGCCACCGACTAACTGCCCTCAACGCCGACCATTGGCTAACATGGGACTCATTGCATACCTAAATTCCTAGACAAATATCACACTCTTAGATCTATAAAATAAAACTTTAAATGAAAATTTGTAATATCCTGATTTTTAATGTACTTTGGAATAATAATTATGAGAGAGTATATTGGTGAAATAGGTAGAGAAAATATAATAAGAGATGGATGTGTATGATGGATGTTATACGTATATATTATGTATTTAAATATATATGAGAAATATAAATAGAGTATATCAGACATATACATATACATAAATATACATAAGATATATATAAAGTATAAAGGCACTAAATGATGAAATTAGGTAAAAAGATAAAAGTTAAAAAACAAAAGATGATCATGGAAAAGTCTAGATATTTTTGGTGAATGGCTACTTAAATTAAGTGATTAATTATATGTATATATATTTAAATATATGATAGGGAGAAAGTGAATGGTGGAAATTTTGTTATATTATTATTATATGTATAAGAGATAAAGATGGGAAAAGAAGAGGCACATTTCTTCTTCCTTCTTCTTCTTCCTCTTTGAACATGAGAATTGAGAGAGAGAGAGAGAGAAGAGCTTGATTTTGTTCATATACATACCAAATTTATAAGAGTTTTAAGAGATTTGAAGGTGGATATTGAAGATTTGACAAAGAATTCAAGTAAGTGCTCTTTTCCTTGAGCTTATTTTTATGGATTATATATATGTGATATGATTAGTGAGAGAAAGTGATGATCAATTGAATAAGATGATAACTATGGTAGGTGGAATATATATAAATGTTGAATTGATGCATAGATGAAGTAAATATGGTTAGATGTTGAGGAGGAGGATGATGGGTAGTTGGAATTAAGGAAAAGAGTAAGGGCTTTGTAGAAATGAATTGTGAATTGAGTGAATTGATATATGGATGATTGTATGAATGACTTATATGATGATTATTATTATGATTTTGTTTTTAGGCTAAGGGGGATTAAGAGAAGAAGAGTAAGTTTGGATTAACTAAGGTTTGTACATATAATTTCTTTGGTTTGTACATATAATCTTTTGATTGGTACATATGATTTTGAGTAAGTATATACTTGGATTATGCTCTTGATTTTGGTATGCATCATTCTAAGTTGATAGGTTTGTGTTTTGTTGATAAATATTGTATGAAAAAGTGGTTTTAAGATGCCATAGGTATAGCTATTGGATGCCTAATTCATACTTCAATTCAGATTTTATACCCAGAAAATTAGCCTGACAGGGGTAGTGACACGCCCATGTCACTAGGCATATTGTAGATGTTGTTTTTCAATATGAATGATAGAGGCAGTGACACACTCATGTCACTAGGCGTGTCAAAGCTTCTGTAAAGTGGATAAATGCACGGTCAGTGACACGCTCATGTCTTTGGCGTGTCAATTACAAAATTTTGCCCAAAATAGTTTTTTCATTGTCTTTCATCCGTGATTCATGGCTTGCATAGCTATATCTTTATATATATTGAATTAAAAATATATATGTGATTATAAAGTGAATAAAAATTAATAAAATATGCTGATCATGCAAATTGTTGGTATGTTTAGGAGTCACATGGTGAGTGTGGTTCATGATTGCATGATGAAATATGAAATGAGAAATGTGGTTGGATATCAAGTGTGAATTATATATTGATAATGAATATGATAAAGATGAGATGAATATAATATTATTGTTAGTTTGGAAACTTAATATAATCTTAGTTAATTCAAAACTCATAGTATGGAGTATTGAATTAAGTGTTATGAGTTAAGAAAGAAAGAAAGGATTTGAGTTGTATAATAGAAATATACAAATTGATATTATTAATATCTTGGTATAAAACATGCCATGATGATATTGAAATACTTTATATATGATTTGTGCTATAGTATTAGCAATTTAATGTGAAATATGTGTATGAAGTGTTGTGCGATGTGAGTGAGCTATAGAATTATGGCAAGTGATAATGTCATATAAAGATTGAAAAACCATGAAATGTGTATTGATAATTGTTTTGTGTTTTGTGCGAGGCACGGTCTTGGCTTTAGAGAAGACGTGCTATTGTTATTATAATCATGTAATGTAAAATGTGGATGTGATATTTGTTAAAGATATAAGAAGTGCAATTTGTGCATTAAAATTTAGATGTAAGCCACATTGGCATTATATATGATGATGGTTGATGGAAATCATGATATGAGTTGAGATGTGAAATTATGTTGAAAAATAAATGTGTATTGTGTGTACCTTATATAATATCTAGTTGCTAGAAGATTGCGCTTGCTAATTGGCATGCCTTACATGATGGGGTGGAGACATTGGGTGTCACAGAGATGTTAATACACCCCTAAGTTAGACACGTACGTGTCATTACTGTTGAGATATGTTGTGGATGAGACACTAAGTGTCACAGATATTGTTACGTCCACTAATGAGACACAATGGTGTCATTATGATGAGATAGGCCAAGGCAATGGTTCTAGAACTTGTTTATTGTATAAGGATAATTGGGCCCAATGTATGTGTTTGTGATACACAAGAATGATATTATGAATTGTGGATGATATATATATTTAAGTATAAATATAAAGCTAATAATAATAAAGAAAATACAAAGCATATGATGATAAATGATGTTAGTGTTGTGAGTGTGATTTTCTGTAATGTATTTATATATTGTTTATATGTACCACTGAGCTTTTGAGCTTAGCGTAGTTTTGTGGATCGCGTAGGTGAGTAGATTGTTGATATGAGAGTCAGACGGTTGTGCCACGAGAAGAGTAAGAGTATTTTGAGACCAAATAGAAGGTGATGTATGCATATAGAATTTTGTTATGTTGTATTTTAATCATATGTATATGTATATAAGTGAATTTTGGAAAGACAATGTATAATTATATATGTAATTAAATGAAAAGTTTAATGATTTTCAAAATGTTACTTATTAAATATGAGATTTGATAATTTAAATTATTCTTTAATTAAACATTTAATTGGTGTGAAATTAAGGTAAGGGTTTAAACAGCACTGTAATGTGACATCCTTATATTTTATGTGTATATTATATGCATACGGGTATATATATGGTATGTATATAGGGTATATGGGTGTTACAACATTCCTCTCTATGTAATTACTTTCACCCCCAAAGCCAACAAAAATTTAATAAAAGAATGTAAATAGAACAACAAAAATTTAACAGACAAATTTAAAACACAGAATAATAATAAAATCTTTAATTTAATATATTAATACCAGGATATATACTTTCTTTGCTACAAGATCAAAACAATTGTAAAATAAATAATATAGATAGATTTCTTATGCACCATATCAGATTAAACTGTATGTACAGAACATACTTAATACAAAATAAAATCAAAATACAAAATTTTAAAACTATGTACAAGAGTTTTAAACTTACAGGAGATTATCAACAATAGAAGAAAGGGCAGAAGGGTTTTTTTGGAGAGAGAATAGATGGAAAACTGACCAGTTTTGATACCAACAAAAATTTAATAAAAGACTATAATTAGAACTACAAAAATTTAACACAGAAATTAAAAACACAGAATAATAACAAAGGCTTTAATTTAATATATTAATACCGGGATATATACCTTCTTTAGATATAAAGATTTATATCCAAAGAAGGTTTTACTAAATTTTATTAATATTAAATATTAATACCAAGTATTAAATTTTTTAAGGTCTTACTAAAGATTAAAACATAATCTATTTTGACAATACAAAATTTTATAAAGGGATTAACAATATCATTCATAATCTGAAAAAAATTTATAAAATCTCTAAATTAAATATATTTAAAACAGATTATACTATAAAACGGAAGAACGAGATATACAATTAAGTAAACCTTTTAAGAAAAATTACTTTGTTATCTTTTAAAACTTTGCAACAGCATAGAAACAAAAATTATAGATACATACTGTGAACCTCGGTTTTCCACCCGAAAAGGATTCGGATGAAAGTTCACTCGTTGTCAGGAGTCGCCACTCAGTTTATTTTGTCCGAAGGGAAAAGCTGAGAAAACCCTTGTCTGACTCCAATTAACGCATCCAATGTAAAGGCTTCTAATCTACGAACCCAAGGAGGATTCGGGGACTATGTCATGTATTTGATTAATTTTTCAAATAAGAAATGAATCCAAAAGAAAAATAGAAAGGAAGAAGAAGAGATGGTTGATAAATTGTGGACTTGTTATTTGAGGTGAATCTCAAATATGCCTACATACTCTCGTTTTTATAAGAGATCAAAGCCCATGTAGTTCGGAAAAGCCTATTTAAAGGCGATGAAAATTATGCTTCATGCATGTGTGTGTGTATGCTTCGTGTATTTGTCGGGCTTTTTGCCAAAGTTGTTAATTTTAACACTTAGTGCAAATTTGTGAAATTTAGGTACTTTGTACCAAAACAGTGCAATTTAGGCCTTTGGCCAAAAGATTGATTTTAATTGTGAAATTTAGGTACTTTGTACCAAAAAGATACAATTCAGGCTCCGTGCCAAAAAGTTGATTGATTCGCGGCTTCATGCCGAAGTGTTAATTGATTAGTTAATTAGGCCTTAGACCTAAAAGGATTAGGTCTTTGACCGAAATGAAATTAAGAAGAAGATAGGATGCTTTATGACATGCTTGAATTGACAAATGATGAATTATCATACTACCTTGTTTAGGGTCCTTCCACTTCGAAGTTCCAGATCTTGTTTTCTTAGATCTTGAAATATGATTCTTAATCCTTGCCACCCAAGGTTAGATTCTTGCAAATAAAAGTCCAATAAGAGTTTTTTTAAGCGTGAAAAGAATTCAACAGCATGAGGCCCGCTCGAAAAAGTCCAACCCCTTTTTTGAAAGTTTAGCAGCATTTTATAGGCAAAATTCGGGCTGGACGGCGGTCGGACCGCCGGTCCCAGCGGTTCACCGCAAAACCGCACCGAAATTCGCATTTTTTCGTTCAAACTGATTTTCCGGGAGCTGCGGACCTCCAAAAATTATTCCGAGACCATACTTGTGATCCTTGCGTCGCTCCGGACATTTCAAGTACCATGAAGGTATATTTTTGGTGAACTCTGCCGCGGTCGACCGGTCTGGCTTGGTCTTTTGCAGTCGGCTTTCCGAGCCTCAAAATTCGAATATTCACAATTGCCCCCCACTGGGGCCCATAAAAATGATTTATGGGGCTCAGTGGTCATCTGAAACGAGAATTTTGAGCGAGGTGCAAAAAGACCCGCTATTTCACATTTTCCTTATAAATTGGCTGATTCAATTCCATTTTCATTTGCTTTCATTCTTTCTTTTTCTTCGATTCTCTTCAAACTTTCTTTCAACAATGGATTTCACTGGCTTTGAAGACTTCGAGATCCCACTCCCTCCCTGCAATCTTTTACTTGAGGAGGAGAAGCACAGCTCCAGGACCGGCTGTTACGAGGTAAGTACTTTATCTTTTACTTACCTAATATGCATGTTTTAGGAAATTTATTTATTTCTAGTAAGGAACTTAGAAACAAATTTTTAAGAATTTTTCCTTTACATGTACTAGTAATGAATCAAGGGTAATACCAGGTTTCACCATTTTCTGCCATCAGTAATTATTTCTAGTAAAGAACTTAGAAATAATCCTTTAGGAAGTCACACCCGGCTGGGGATAGAATTTAAATTTTTCTGAAGTTGCCCCCGAAATTATCCACGCTAATGATGATGATTTTTTTTAGGACACTGCGATTAGGATATCCACTGCCGAGAGACCCATGAGCACTATTCCGGCTTACATTCTTGAGGCCGGTCATCCGGTGGGGGATCTTATCAGACCTGCTTTCCTCCACCATTTGAGGACTATAGATGCGGGCAGGGATATCCACAGGGAGTTGATCTGCGCGCTGGCTGAGCGATGGTGGCCCACTACTGATACCTTCCATTTTGCTTGGGGGGAGATGACGATGACGCCCACCGACTTTTCCGTCATCTCTGGGATTCCATTTGGCGTTGAGATGGTGGAGTACTACAATGACTGGCGACATGACATCTCTTCAGCCGATATGGTCACTTTAATTGGGGTTGACTACCCTCGACATCAGGCGCCTCGCTGCATTCAGAGGAGGTGGCTTGTAGAGCAGGCGCCAGCCATCTATACCGGCTATGAGGTAGGCGATCTTACTGCTGATCAGGCAGCCAGGTTCACCCTGATCCTCCTGTTTGCTAGCTCCTTCTTAGCAAACAGAAAGGATGCAGTGAATCTCAATGTGCTGAAGAGTCTAACCGACCTGACACGACTTCAGATATATGATTGGGCTAGCATGATGCTGTGTAAATTGTATGACGACATGTCAGACCTTTGCTATACCCGCATTGCTCCATGTGGCCTGTATTACTTCTGGGAGGTAATGTAAAGAGCATTTCCTTCACCTTGCATACACCGACTCTGATCTCTTCTTCATTTTTTTAGACTTGGGCTTATGAGTACTTTCCCGATGTCGCCCCTTTTCTTCGTGAGCCACTTGCCCCTGTAGATCTTTTTTCTCCCATTGCTTGGAGGTGGTATAAAGAGAGGATAGCAGCACTAAAGAGGAAGCTTCCTATCAGAGAGCTTAGATCGTTCTTCGACAGTTGCTCCATGAACTCGGTAAATACTTTATCTTCATCATTATTTATTATATTAGAGAAAATGATTCACTAACATAATAAATTTTTACAGGTAGCATTTACAACAATGTCTAACCGGCTGACAGAGTGGATTGCTCAAGATCACAGCTTTCAGCGATCACAGACCCTGACCCACCGTCGATTCATATTTCCCCATCCAGAGTATCGACGATACTATCTCGCCGAGAGAGTGACTTTCCAGATTGCTGGCTTCCGTACAGTTCCCTTGGACCCCCCTGATGACATGCTGTCTCTGACGCTTCTACCTATTACAGCGTCCCAGTATGAGGGTGATCCCTTCGAATCGGCCTTTGCCCCGGACGAAGAAGATTATGATATCTACTGTCTTGAGCGACTGATGCCACACATTGGGGCCCGGTTCGATTCTGCACCACCTTATCGGTCCTCCCACTCTTCAGCCCCCACTTCCAACACCCCGGGAGACCATCCCTCTTCCAGCTGGCAAGCTAACAGACCCTCTTCCTCTAGGACTAGGGCTTCCACTTTCAGGGCTGGACCATCACATACTGGAGCAAGCAGCAGTTCATCACATTTGAGGCCTCCCCCATCCATCCTTGCAGCTACCGGTCAATTGGACCCTGCTTTAGCCGACTTGAGGTTGCCATATGCTGTTCGTTATCATGCACCTGATGGTTGGGTGTCCCGCCCAATTAGTACGGAGAGTGCACCTTATCGGAGGCTTGTTCACATCACTCAGGTATATTCTTTTAGAACTTTTCATGAAAAGGATTCATAAAATTTTCTTGAAATTGATTGTGATTGTGTCTTTTTCACAGGTACCTGAGGGCCTAGTTGCTGATATGACAGCACTGATCACTGCTTTGTCGGATGAGCTGGCTGGTGCTTGGACTGATGCTGCTTATGAGAGGCAGAACAGGCCGCAAAGACGGAGAGCCCAGCGCTAAATTCTGATATTTGTCTTGGACTATATTTGTAGTTTTTGAATGATTCTTGCTCTATACTTTGTATTTTTCGTATTTTCCACCTGTCATTCGAACTCAAGTACAAACCTGCACTAATTTATTAGTATTAACAGCAGATATGTATGTATGATGTTTGTTTTTTGTTTGTTTTAGAAATCTATTTTCAAAAATAAATCCCTGAGATAACCCCAAAAATAGTACCTAAAATAATCTAAACAGGGCCAAAACACAAGAATTTCATAAAATAAAATAAAATAAAGATAAAAATAAAATAAAATAAATATATATATATATATAAACGGGAATCGAGGCTATGTGGGGGCGGTTGGGAGACCCCGGGAGCAGTATATGTGTTGGAAAAAAAATAGAATTTTGAGTGCATTTTCGGGCCAGAAACAGATTTCTCGTTGCAGGATTTTTTTATTTATTTCCCTCAACAATGAATCCTCTTTTTAACCACGTGATGCATAACTGGACCAAGAGCCTTCATAACGTCGAAAGGATCAACATGGGAAGGTATGGACTGAAAGCCGTTACTACCCTTAGGGGCGTGGCTGTGGATTGGGATTTTTTGCATGCTTGCATTAGATTTTGGGATCCTCAAGCCCATGTTTTCAGATTCGGTGCTCGAATGGAGGAAATGTGTCCTCTTTTTGAGGAATTTTGTTCAATCATTGGATGTGACCCCAATGCCCCTCTTGTAAGGCATGAGGTCCAAGTTGGTTATGTGGGATCTTTTCAGAGGCTTTTCAATTTTACCAGGCCTCAAGCTCAAGCTATGATCATGGATGGGAGTAGAGCGATGCTGCTTCCCCTGATTGACGAATTTCTAACCGCCAACTTTGAAGATGAGGTTCAGCTGAAACACAGAATGCGAGCTTTTGTTTTCTGCCTATTAGCAGGGTTTCTTTTCAATCGTGATCCTGGCTTCGGTGATTTGAGGCTTTGCCCCATGGTTAGGCAGATGGAAGAGCTTAATTGCATCGGTGGTATGATTCTGGCTGAGACTATCCAGAGTCTTGACAGAGCTGCCCTCGGGTTTGAGAACTGGACTGTCACCCCGATCATTCTTCAGGTAATCTTGTTACACCTTTTGCTTCTTCTAATTTCATTCTCTATTTTTTGTTTGTAAATAGAAAGGATCTATTTTTTCAGGTTTGGCTGAGAGACCATCTCCGAGTGGTTGCTGCTCCTAATGCCTTGACATATATAAGCCTTCGCAGTACCGTACCAGGAGAATCCAGATTTCTTTTCCCTCCATGGCTAAGTGGGCTATCTGGTTGTTTGAGCTTGGACCCGAAGAATTGTTATGGTTCGTTCCTTGGTATAGAATTCCTCGCTTCATGGAGGCAAATGCCATGCACAACCATGTCTATCTCCTTGGTTTCACCCACAGCACATGGTATAGTGCTTCCCGGGTCCTCAGACAGATGGGGATTAATCAGAGGGTTCCCCTTCCGGTTGGGCTTACCATTGCTTCCCCTATTACCCCTGGAGTTACCCGAGTTGTTCTACAGACTTGGGTCAGAGACCATCAGATGATCAGGCCTTTTGCTGAGCCTTCCCTTGTTCAGCCTACTCCGGAGTATAGGACCTGGTTTATAGCTGAAGTTTGGCCCGTTGAAAAACCCAGGAGGTATGCCTTGCTGCAGGAGTTGGAGAGAGAGGAGGTGGTTCCTCTTAGCGAGGAGAAGATAGACGTTGCAGAGAGTTCCGGAACTAAGGAAGATACCGAAGACTCTGCCCCACGTAGGAGGCATAGGATTTAGATCCCATGGTGACTCCATTGTCTGTTTTTTGGGTTGTTTGTACCTTTTTAGTTCCTTGAATGTATAGGACTTATGGTTTGACTCTTTTTTTGTAATGACTAACTCTTTTTTGTAATAAAAGATTCTTCTTTTTTTTTAATGAATGACTCTTTCCTTTTCTTTTTTTTTTGTTTGCTTTCCAAGCATTATCTACTTTATTTATTTGCTCTAATTTTTGCCTAAGCCGTCCTTTCGGATTTTCAACTTAGCGAGCTCTTACCCATTCTTGCCTAAGCCGCCCTTTGTGGGTTTTCGACTTAGCGGGATTTTTTATTTTTTCTCTTTTTTTTATTTTTTCCTTTTTTGTTTGTTTGTTTTTTATATAATATTAGCAAAAGAAAGATGAATGGATGATTTTTATTAATATTTAGACCGTGCTCAAGGAGAGCTGCCAAATATCTCGAATTAGTTTGCGAGAATCAGGTCTAATGTAGTTCATTACAATGCATGATTATACATAATATTTCTTTAATTGATCCAGATTGCATGGGTTTGTGAACTCCAGACCATCCAAATTAGATAAGATGACGGCTCCGCCGGAAAGTATTTTCTTTAGAATGTAGGGTCCCGCCCAATGAGGACGAAACTTCCCACGAGGATCTGTAACAGGTGTTCTGATCTCTTTCAGGACCAAACAACCTTCTTCCAACTTTCGATCTTTGACCTTTTTGTTGAAATGTCTGGCCATTCGCCTCTGATACCCTTGAATCCGATGTAGAGCTTGAAGTCTTTTTTCATCCAAACCCAACAACTGATGATGATAATTGCTGATCCATTCAGCCTCATTTATCTGACTTTCTTGAATTATCCTCGCCGATTGAACTTCCAGTTCAATGGGGAGTACTGCTTCCATTCCGTACACCAGGGAATACGGAGTTGCCCCAGTAGGAGTTCTAATTGATGTTCTATATCCCCACAAAGCCAGCGGTAACTTCTCATGCCAACGCCTATGTTCCTTGATCATTTTTTGTATGATCACCTTTATAGACTTGTTCGCTGCTTCTACAGCTCCATTTGTTTGAGGTCTATAAGGAGAGGACTTATGATGCTGGACATTCTTATCCTTGAAGAGCTTAGCAAATTCTGCTTGGAAATGAGTTCCATTATCAGTGATAATCTCAAATGGCGTTCCGTACCGACAAAAGATGTTGGTTCGGACAAACTGTGCTGCCTTTTTGGCATTTAATTCTGCATAGGAAGCTGCTTCAACCCACTTTGTGAAGTAATCCACTGCTACCAAAATAAACTGATGTCCATTTGAGGCTTTTGGATGTATTTTTCCAATTATATCTATTCCCCAAGTAGCGAAGGGCCATGGAGAAGTGATCGGATTCAGGGCAACGGGAGGTTGCTTCTGCATCTTGGCAAATATCTGACACTGATGACATTCTTGCACAAATGCCATGCAGTCAGCATTCATGGTGGACCAATAATATCCTAGATTGGCAATTTTTCGAGCCAAGGCGATCCCATACATGTGTGGTCCTGATTCGCCACCATGTACCATTTCCATTATCTGCTTAGCCTCTGCTTCATTCACACACCTTAGGTGCATTCCATTCCAACTCCTCTTGTAGAGGATATCTCCATTAAGAATGTAACCTGTGGCTAGCTGCCTTATGGCCCTCTGATCAACCTTTGATGATCCCTCCGGATAACTTCCATCCTTGAGATAACCTTTGATATCCCAAAACCATGGTTTACCATCGGCCAAATGCATTATGTGGGCAGGTTGCATCTGAAGTTGAACTTTCAATGGACGAATGACTTTCCCCTCCTTGATATTGATCATGGAAGCTAAAGTAGCCAGGGCATCAGCAAACTGATTCTTTGCTCTTGGGAGATATTCGAAGGACAAATCATCGAATTGTTGTGCCAGATGATCAAGGCGTTGTAGGTAAGGAACCAAACGCTCTTCTCTTATCTTCCATTTCCTTAAGGCTTGTGATACTATTAAAATAGAATCACTGTAGACCTTTAGGTTCTTAATTCCTAATTCCAGGGCGGCTTCAAGCCAATTGATGCAAGCTTCATATTCTGCTTCATTGTTTGTGCAGCTAAAGTCAAGTTTAACTGCAAATGGAATGTATTCTCCATAAGGAGTTTTGAACACAATCCCAATTCCATTTCCATGATAATTGGATGCCCCATCAAAATACATCTCCCAAATACTCCTTTCCACATTCAAGAGGTCTTCGTCAGGGAAACCCACTTCTCTCATCTCGTCATTCACGGGTAATTCTGCTAATTGGTCAGCTATTGCGCCACCTTTCACAGCTTTCCTTTGAATGAATTTTAGGTCAAAGGCTGCCAATGTTGACACCCACTTAGCCATTTTGCTGTCCAAAATAGGCCTCTCCATAAGGAATTTCAAGGGACTCTGTTCTGCGATGACATAAGTAGTGTAAGAAGACAAGTAGTGTTGTAACTTCGTACAAGTCCAATACAAGGCTAAACACAACTTCTCAATCTTATTATACTTTAACTCATAGTCCAGCATCCTTTTGCTGAGGTAGTAAATTGCATTTTCCACCTTCGTACTTTCGGCTTCTTGAGCTAGCATTGCACCCATGGCTTCATCTGTTACAGACAAATACAAGAGCAGAGGCTTTCCCATTCTGGGAGGTTGTAGAATGGGTGGACTTAACAAGTATTCTTTGATCTTGTCGAAGGCCTTTTGGCAGTCTTCATTCCATTCTTGTGAAGCACCTTTCCTTAGTAGCTTAAAGATTGGACCACAAGTCTCTGCCAACTGCGATATGAATCGACTGATATACTGTAATCTACCTAGCAAGCCTCGAATCTCTTTTTCTATTCTTGGCGGAGGCATTTTTAGAATAGCCTTTGACTTTGCTGGATCAACTTCTATTCCTTTCTTGCTGACCAAATATCCCAAAAATAAGCCTGATGTTGCACCAAAGAGGCACTTTGCAGGATTAAGCTTCAAATTGTACTTGCGAAGTCTAAGGAAGAACTTCTCAAGTGCTTCAACGTGTTCTTCTGGAGATTTTGACTTAACAATCATATCATCAACATACACTTCTACTTCTTTGTGAATCATGTCATGAAAGACTGTTGTCGCCATCCTTTGGTAGGTAGCCCCTGCATTTATCAACCCAAAAGGCATAACCCTGTAGCAGAAAGTGCCCCATTCTGTAATGAAAGCTGTCTTCTCTTTGTCTGGTGGGTGAACTAGGATCTGATTGTACCCAACCGCGAGGTCAGTCATGGAAACCATCACATGCCCAGCCATCCTGTCTATCAGCAAATCGATGTGTGGTAGTGGAAAATCGTCCTTGGGACAGGCCTTATTCAAATCTCTGTAGTCAACACACATCCTGACCTTTCCATCTTTCTTCGGGACTGGCACGATGTTTGCTAACCAGGAAGGGTAGGCAATTGGTTCTATGAACTTATTGTCTAGTTGCTTGGCAACCTCCTCTTTAATTTTCAAAGACCATTTTGGCTTCATTCTTCTCAACTTCTGCTTAACCGGCTTTGCATCAGGGTATAGCGGAATCTTATGAACTGCTATGGCTGGGTCTATTCCCGTGACATCACTTGCCTTCCACATGAAGCAGTCGACATATCTTCTGATGCACTCAACAACGTGTTCCTTATTCACACAATCATATGCAATGTATGTATGTTCATTTTCTTTGCCAATCATTATTTTTTCATTTATTTCATTTATTTCATTTTTGCTAGATAATGCTTGGAAAGCAAAAGACACAGGGTAACCAAGAACTTGAACAATTTAATCAATAATGGCGAAGTCATCCTCCAGAGTTACATTACATTTGACATCAGGGTTTTCTATTCCTGAAGCTAAGAAAGACTCAGAACTAGACTCTGACTCAGTGTTTGACTCGAGATTTGACTCGGTACAAGACTCAGGCTCGGGGTATGACACATGACTAGGTTTGACTGTAGCTGCTTGTCCCTCCTCGGCATACCAGTTCATCAGTGGTCCATCTGTAGTCTTGATCAGCTTTGTGAAGTCCCTTTTGTCTTCAAAATTGGTTATCATAGCAACCTCATCAAAGAGACTAGGCCGCATGAAATCTTCCACTTGTGGTTCAGTTATAGGTTCTGGCTCTTCTTCCTTCAACACTAAAACATCAGTGAACATCTCAAAACCCGGTAACTGCTTCCCAGTCATAGGAGCATAGAATGGCTCCTGGAAACCGCAGTAAGGAGCTGTTTTCCCAGGTTTGCAGAAGTGACCATTCAGAGTTCTAAAATAAGGGCGCATTTTGAGGCTTCTTGCCCCCCAATTCTTCTTTTTCTTCCTTCCATGCTCAAACTCTTCTACCTCCTCATCTGTGGGTTTGTACCCTAGGCCAAAAGTTCCCCTATTCTCAGGTTCTTCCCATGGCCGCACCACGGGTGTTTTCCTCCCAGACTTTATCATTTCCATTCCGGGCAGCAGACCTACCCTTAGCATCATTCCCACCAGGCAATTGATTTGGACCTCTCCAAAATCATATAAGATAAATGGCCCTTTGGGTTTTTCTCCTTCAATGCATTGGACTGTATCATAATGGAAACCAGTCAAGGTCATGGCGGTTTCGCCAGGAACAACCTCAAAGAGAGACTGATCCATGGTTCTCTTGTTGATTTCACAGGTGTCACCTTTGATAGTGATGATTTTTCCTTCAAAAGGGAACTTAAGTTTTTGATGTAATGAAGAAGGGACAGCATTACTCTGATGAATCCACGGCCTTCCAAGGAGGAGATTAAAGCTCGCGGGTACATCAATGACTTGGAAGGGCACTCTCATTTTCACCGGCCCAATGACAATTTCCAGAGTGGCAACACCCAAAATTTCTCTTCGAGTGTTATCATATGCTCTAACAATCTGATCAGAAGGTGTAAGATCTGTAGCCTCCAACCCTAGACAACTTGCTACCTTCAAGGGACATACATTTAAGGCTGACCCATTATCAATGAGAACCATGGGCACAGTCTTTCCCCCAGTTTGTATGGTGATGTATAGAGCATCATTGTGTTTACTGCCATCTTCTGGTAGGTCTGTATCAGAAAATCGGATACTCAATGCCTTGGTTGATTGAGTCAAAGTGGCCACCAAAGCTTCTGGGCTTGTGTCCACTGATGTATCAAGTTGACTTAAAGCTTCGCTGAGAGCCTGACGGTGTGAGAATGAGGAAGCAAGGAGCTCCCAAATTGACACCTTAGCTTGAGTTTGTTTAAGCTGAGTGAGGACAGGGTCTTCTTTTGGCTCTGGTGTTTTCTTATGGGGGGGATTTGAGGTTGTAGGGGCTTTTCCCAAGTTGAGTGGCTGATATTGCCTTCCGCTTCTTGTCAAAGCATCGACCTCTTCAGCAAGGTCATTCAAATCCAACACACACACTTCATTCATTTCTAAGAGGAGTTTGAAAGGATCAAACAGCTCTTCTTCCACAGTGATGGCGTGAATGGAATGATTAGGTAAAGGGTTAGTATTAATGTTCGATTGACTCCTGAGAGGAATGATGTCACCCCTATCCACCAAATCCTGGATACGATTTTTCAGAGTCCAGCAAGCATCTGTTCTATGCCCTTTTCCTTGGTGGTATTCACAATATTCATTGGCCTTATAACTGGCGGGTAATGGGTTTGGAGGTGGCCTTGGGTCCAAAGGCTTCAAATACTTCCCTTCCACGGCCTTTTTAAATACTAGATGAAGGGGCACCCCAAGGTCGGTATATTGCCTTCTTGGCTGATTTCTCTGCCCAAGATTGCCCACACGTAAAGGATTCGCAGGGGCAATGTTGGCCACTTCATTGACCTTGCTTGAGGAAGTAGCTTGGCCTTGTTTCTTATACTTTGAAGTAGCTCCCTCATCTACTATTTTTCCCAATTGTATCAAGTCTTCTACCTTAGTTGCAGTCGCAATGAGCGATTTGAAAGTAGGTAGGTATTGGGTTTGCAGTTGAGCTTGATATGTAGGCCTTAGATTCCTGATTATAATATCAATCTGCTCCTGTTCTGAAGGGCGATTGATCATTTGGGCGGCTTTTGCCCTCCACCTCGTAAGGAACGAGGAGAAGGGTTCATTGTTGTTTTGTTTGGTAGTCTCAAGTTCTCTTCTAGTGACATCCACCTCAATATTGTAGTGGTATTGAGTGTTAAATGCATTGCAGATGTCTTCCCAGGTCTTAATTTTAGCACTGTCCAGGCTTACAAACCATTTTAGGGCAGCCCCAGTCAAGGACTGTTGAAAGAGTTGAGCAAAGAGCTCATCATTTAAACCCCAAGGGCTCAAGGCCCCCACATACATCTTCAAATGAGTTTTAGGGCAAGTGGTCCCATCAAATCTGTCCATCCCAGGCATCTTGAATTTTGGAGGCAATCTAGCCTGGGGAAACAAGGATAAGGAATCCATGTCTACCACCTCTTTATGAGTTTTCATGGCAGTGATTGACCTTTCAAGCAATTCAAGTTTCTTTTTCAGTTCATTAGTTTCATTTTTAGAGGGTGGATCCTCCAAATTGATGACAGGGGTATTGTTCTGAGCAGTCATGGGGGTACTAGTTTGCCCCACAATAGGTTCTTTTCCCAAATTTTCAGAAGTAGTGGCTGTCTTTGGTGCCCCTCCTAATTCAGCCAGGATGGCTATCCTTTGGGCAACTAAAGCTTCATCAATTCTCTCTTGCATTCTAGCTTCAATTTCCTTAACCTGTCCATCTAGCAAGGCCTTAATCTGTTCAATAGTAGCCATTTCAGTAATTGGAGCAGTTGGTGAAATTGGGGTAGCAGGACTTGTGGGTGATTGCACAGTTGGAGTTGGTGTAGCTTGAGTGGGTGAAGGCACACGGATAGTAGATACCTGCAAAGGTTAAGGGTAAAGGATCAGGGTAGTGTGTAGGGTAGGAAGAACTCTTGGTCCACTTATATACATCAAAAGTTTTCCCCAAAAGATTTTCCCCCAAAATAATGTTGTCATGTTGCATGAATGCACCTCATCACATCATAATTCATTTTAATGGAATGTGGCACTATCATTGGGTACATACAACCTAAGGGAAGGTTCTATTGTTCATGAAAAATAGAGAATAAGCTTATAATAGGGACCCTTGAGTCTTGAGTAAGATATACCTAACCACATGCGAAACAAGGAGTTTCGCGTGGGTCCAACAGTACGATTACTCATGGGCCACTCCAAAAGGATTGGAATGGTTTGCGACAACAGGGAGGATGCTTTGGCTGTCCGCCGGCATAATCAAGGAGACCTGCCGGTCAGCGCTACTTGCTATCCAGACTCAGAATTTTGAACAGAAAGAGAAGAAATTCATTTGGAAATAATTTTTTATGCAATGGAGGAAAAGGATTCCCCCATATGATGCAAGAGAAAAAGATTCTCTGAATGACACAATAAATGCACAACTAATCAAACAAGATGTCCATTAAAGGAAAAAGATTCCTTTTGTCAATTTTCAATCCAATATCCCCAAGGAGGGGATATATATTGCTAAGGGACCCTGCAAAATGAATAAAAGTACCCTAAAGAAGGGCAAATCAGTCAAATAAATAATAGTCTACTAGGATCCCATAAATTATTATTATTATTATTTTATGGTCCCCAGAAAGATTCTTTTTCTTTCAATTTTCAATTCTAATGTCCTTAAAGAAAGGACAACCATTGCTAAGATATCCTGCAAAATAAATGAAAATACCCTAAAGAAGGGCCAGTTAATCAAATAAACCATAGTAGTCTACTAGGATCCCATAAATCATTTTCATGGTCCCTAATGTCAAATTAATCAAATAAGCAATAGTAGTCCACTAGAATCCCATAAATCATTTTTATGGTCCCCAGTGGAGTCACCAATTTGTGAACCTCGGTTTTCCACCCGAAAAGGATTCGGATGAAAGTTCACTCGTTGTCAGGAGTCGCCACTCAGTTTATTTTGTCCGAAGGGAAAAGCTGAGAAAACCCTTGTCTGACTCCAATTAACGCATCCAATGTAAAGGCTTCTAATCTACGAACCCAAGGAGGATTCGGGGACTATGTCATGTATTTGATTAATTTGTCAAATAAGAAATGAATCCAAAAGAAAAATAGAAAGGAAGAAGAAGAGATGGTTGATAAATTGTGGACTTGTTATTTGAGGTGAATCTCAAATATGCCTACATACTCTCGTTTTTATAAGAGATCAAAGCCCATGTAGTTCGGAAAAGCCTATTTAAAGGCGATGAAAATTATGCTTCATGCATGTGTGTGTGTATGCTTCGTGCATTTGTCGGGCTTTTTGTCAAAGTTGTTAATTTTAACACTTAGTGCAAATTTGTGAAATTTAGGTACTTTGTACCAAAACAGTGCAATTTAGGCCTTTGGCCAAAAGATTGATTTTAATTGTGAAATTTAGGTATTTTGTACCAAAAAGATACAATTCAGGCTCCGTGCCAAAAAGTTGATTGATTCGCGGCTTCATGCCGAAGTGTTGATTGATTAGTTAATTAGGCCTTAGACCTAAAAGGATTAGGTCTTTGACCGAAATGAAATTAAGAAGAAGATAGGATGCTTTATGACATGCTTGAATTGACAAATGATGAATTATCATACTACCTTGTTTAGGGTCCTTCCACTTCGAAGTTCCAGATCTTGTTTTCTTAGATCTTGAAATATGATTCTTAATCCTTGCCACCCAAGGTTAGATTCTTGCAAATAAAAGTCCAATAAGAGTTTTTTTAAGCGTGAAAAGAATTCGACAGCATGAGGCCCGCCCGAAAAAGTCCAACCCCTTTTTTGAAAGTTTAGCAGCATTTTATAGGCAAAATTCAGGCTGGACGGCGGTCGGACCGCCGTGGTCAGCGGTCGGACCAGACGGTCGCCGGAAAAACAGGAAAGGACTCTGACGGCGGTCGGACCGCCGGTCGGACCGCCGTGGTCGGCGGTCGGACCGCCGGTCCCAGCGGTTCACCGCAAAACCTCACCGGAATCCGCATTTTTTCGTTCAAACTGATTTTTCGGGAGCTGCGAACCTCCAAAAATTATTCCGAGACCATACCTGTGATCCTTGCGTCGCTCCGGACATTTCAAGTACCATGAAGGTATATTTTTGGTGAACTCTGCCGCGGTCGACCGGTCTGGCTTGGTCTTTTGCAGTCGGCTTTCCGAGCCTCAAAATTCGAATATTCACACATACATATTATATATATATTCATAAAACTATCTTAAAAAGTTCAATTGCAAAAATATTATACCTTTAAAAAGTTTTCACAAATACTTCAAACAATTTTTTCTTTTGCAAAAGTAACTCTTTCCTCACTCCAAAATTTTTTTTTTCAAAAAATATTTTCTCCCTCACTTCAAACAATATTTATTTTAATTTTGATCTTTTTTTAAATACTCCTAAATAAATATATTTCAATAAAAATGACAAAAATTAGTATTTTAAACTATAATTTTAACGAATAAAATTTATTAATTTTTTATAAAGAAAAAATTTTGATTTTGATCTCAAACAAAAAATAACACTCATAAAATTTATATAAAAAGTAAAAAAAAATGTTTTAAAAAAATATTAAATTTATTTAAAATAAAATTTATATAGTATACAAATAAATAATTAAAATAAAAAAATATTAACTTTATTATGTATATGTTATGTGTATGTTATATATATTTGTATACATTATGTTTTATGTTGTGAATATCTTATATATATGTCTGTATATGTTGCATAGATTTAGTGTGTACATTATGTGAATATAAAACTAAAAAATAAATTAAAAAAAATAAGTTTGTAGTATATATATTAAGTATATAGTGTATGTATATTTATATTTATAGTGCATATTCTATACATGTGTTATGTACATGTTTTCATGCATTATGTATATGACATATATATATTCTGAATATTTTGTGTATTTGTTGAGAATATGAGAAAAATAAAGTTAGTCATTAATAAAACAAATCTTTAAAAAAATAGTATACAAAGAAAAAAATAACATAAAAAGAAAAAAAAATGAGCACAGTGCGACAAAACCATTAAAAAATTGTAATAAACAAATAGTTGAAAAGACATATAACTGAAAAAAAAAAAAGCCACTGTATAAATAAAAAAAAAATCAGTGACTTTTTGTATAAAATGCAAAGAAAAAGTCTACCACCGTAAAACCAAAAATCTAAAAACAAAAATGCATATATTATGTGATTTCCCCATATATGTATGTATTTATAGGATGAGCCTATTTTAATATACACAAAGATTTTAGGAAAATCTACAAAAGTGGAAAATCTACAAAAGTAATCTAAAAATAAAAGGTGTTTACAAAAATATGACTTCTTTGAAAAAATTTTGAAAATACAAATATGCAACTATTAGTTACAAAGCCACACAAGTATTAATTACAAAAGTGTCCTTCCTCCTCTATGTTGTATATGCTGTGCATGTTATATATATGTTGTATATATTATATATATTGCTCTAATCCTAGATCTTGCGCATTTGTTCCATATGTTGTTTATATTTTGTTTATACATAGCATGTATGTTGTATATCTTATTTATATGTTGTATATATTGTTTATATGTTTATTTATATATTATATATATTATTTATATGTTATATAAGTTATTTAATATTGTTTGTGTGTTGATTATATGTTATATATATTATTTATATGTTGTATATATATTCTATATGTTATTTATACCTTGTTCAAATATTGTGAATATGTTATATATGTCATTTATATGTTTGTTTATATTTTAATTATATAATATATATATTACAGATGTTCTATATGTTATTTTTATCTTGTTGTTTATATGTTGTATATGTTATTTATATATTATATGTATGTCATATATGTTATTTATATGTTACATATATGTTAAATATTTTATTACATCCAAAAATAAAAAAAATAAAATATATTGACCAAATATATATAAATAATTTAGAAATACTTACAAATATTTAAAATAATTTACAAAACAACAAATCCATTTTGAATAAATATCTCACTTTGACAAACTTTTATTTCTCACTTTATAAATTTTAATTTCTCTCTCTCCATATTTTCTTTTCCCTTGTTCATTTGCAATCTTCCTAATTAATATGTTTGTTGTATTCCACATGTCAAAACATATAGTTCTTCTATGTCTTATATATGTTGTACATGTTATTTATGTATCATGTATATGTTATTTATATATCATGTATATGTTATAAAACACAAAAAAAATTCTTTTTTCCACTCTTCCAATCTTCAAACCAAATAATATAAACATGAATCAATCATAAATTAAATAAATACAATTCAAATAAAATAGTATATACTCATTAAACAAAACACAAATTGAAAAAAAAAAAATCATGTCCATTACTTGCTGTCAAAATCGAGTGAATAATTAAAAAACTATTGTTGCAGTACACGTGTTTCAATAACAAAATTTGTCTCTTTTACACTCCCTAAGTATTTGTCTTTTTTTATTTTTTCACATTCTCATACTTTTTAAATTTTGACCTTTCCTATATTTTTAAATTTAAGAAATTTATTTACGGTGCTCTTAGAATTATATCATTTTTTTAAATTATGTTATTTAATATAAATATTCTAATATTTTAAATTGATGTTATAAAATTTCTTATCGACTTTAAAATTTTTAATATTAAAAATTTTAAATTTTAATATAAAAATGGAACTTAGAACTTATTAGACAAAACATGACAAGTGAAAGGGCTTTTAGACTAATTCAATTTTATAAATGAATATTCAAAATTTTTACCAGCTTTTATCAATAAGAAGAAATTTATCTACGTATATTTATTCTTCTCTTTTTTCTCATTATAACTAGAGTATAAAATAAAAGAGAATTTAATATGGTACGATTCTCATAATAATCATGGTTCAAATTTTATTTTTTTATTTGAATCAATAATATTAATTTAAAATATTAAATACATGAAAAAAACTAGACGTTGGTGAGAAAAAATTTATTAAAAAATCCAAATTGTGTAATTAATCTGATTAATTTTTAAAATATCATTGTTATAATTTTGAAGATATGGATAAAATATATATGTTACTTTAAATTTTGGAGTATTATAGTTATGACTTATGATTATAAAAATTAAATATGAAATATATATAGCTAGTAAAAAACTTAAAAAATTAGAAAATATTTACCTTTTTTTTTAAAAAAAAACATACAAATTATATTTAAAAAATAAAAATTTAAAAATTTTTATAGGAGAGAAATATAATATTGCAAATTTTAGAGGTCACTTATATATTCTTTAAAAGTTTGCATGGTAGAAAGCATAATTTTTGAAAAGTTTTAAGAGCAGTTCCTTTCTTCTAATATACCCATTTTTATCCTTTATATTTCGGTAGAAAATATATATAAATGTTGTTTTTTTGTGTCTCGTGATGATATATAGTGTGAAATCTCTTTCTCAAATTTGTGTGGAAATATGGCGTGAGACTATGATAACGAGCTGAAACACATGAATTGAAACAAGAAAAGCATAAACACAGGTGTGTCCATGTGTTAAGGTACGGTATGTGGATGAAGAACGGACTGTCTGAAGAAGGAAGAGAAATCCAGAGGCTGAAAAAATAGCATGGACGTGCAAAAGTCTAAGAGCACACTAGCGCATAAGAATCTCTAACTGTGTGAATAAGGGAAGTCGAGCACATAATCTGGCTTAAAAAATTATTTATATAAATAAAAAAAATTTGCCACCAAATAATTTGGACTATCTAGTTAGAGCCCCACTTTTTTTTATCATCAAAACTCAGTCCTCAAGACAGTAAATAAATTTTATTTCATTTTATTATTTGTTTCCAAATAAAAAAGGTAAGAACTTTAATGCCAAAGAAAGGAGAAAAGAAGCTATATAATCTACTATGCAAGTAGATTGTTGGATGACACGCAATTCAACTATGCCATTGATGACGAATCTGTTCTATCGCAGTGTAACACCCCTATACCCCGTCTACGTATACTACATACTACTACATCTGTAATATACGTATACCGAATACAGGAGTGCCACGGTTTACTAAACAAACAAATCTTTTCTTTTAAGAATATTATAAGAAAACTTAAAACATTTAAATCATATTATAAAGTATAGTAAATAAAACGTTCATTCAATACGCAGCGGAAAATATAGCGATATTTACATATATAATTACATCAAAATCCATGTTTACAAAACATAAAGTCTATACATGTTTGACAGTTTATCTCTGATCTTTAAGCCCACAATCAACACTTTTGGCTCTAAACTCAACTCGGTCTAGCTGAACTCTTTGGTTCTACTTTGCCACCTGCGCAATGAACCACAATCGCGCTAAGCCAACGGCTTAGTGGTACAAACCACAATAACAATATGCTTTAATGCAATGTCAATGTCATACATTCAAGCAATAGAGATCATATTCAAAAATGCTATATTTCATCACAATACATTTCATTATCTTATTTAATTATTTTACAATTTATTATTCACATTGAAACAAAGACAGGCATGGGCCCAAAAAGTATCTAATATGTTATTCAAAGTTCAGAGTTACTACTTTGGTCCATAATCACAATCATCAAGCCCGTAGGCGATACATATATATCTATCCATGGATAGTATAACAGACCCAGTCTTTTGGACCTCAATCCGGCTAGACCCGAGGGCTCCAGTATCTTGGTCCTCAACCCGGCTAGACTATTATTGTTTTTGAGGCTTACGACCCAGTCTTTTCACCCCAAAAACATCATATTTCACATTTATCAGCTGGACTCGGCTTACGACCCGGTCTTTTCACCTGTCCAGCAATTCATAGGCATGCCGCCAAACCTAGAACTCTGAAAATTGAATAACATATTAAGCACACAATCATTTCATTTATCTCTTTACCATTCTCTTACTCAATTCATTTCTCAGTTCATATACCATAATCAAATAGTCAACCATGCCCCAATTATTTCATTTGCATTATCATAGCCAACAACAATGGCTTCATATCTCATCATATCACAATTTACATTAAAGCAATTCATCACATTAAAGTATACATAACCAATTGAATGATCATCATATCTTTCACATTATACAAATTATAACATTAATCCAATATACAAACAATGTAATAAATTACTTAACACATTTACAACCAAATGTATTAAGTCTCAAAATCATGTAAATGTATGCAACCATGTAAGTTTGTACTTACCTCAAGAACAACTCACCCCAATCTATACACTTCCTCTTTCAAGAATTCTTCACTACTAGGATTAGGGCAACCCAACCTCTTCACAACCTAATTCAAAAGGAATAATACACACTTATTTAAAGATACACATGAGATAATAAGACTAAGGACTAACTAGGGCAAACTTTACACATGACACGCTCAATAACTCGGGCGTGTCCCTGACCGTGCCCTAACTCCACAACACAGAAACTTTGACACGCTCAGAACCACGGGCGTGTCACTGGACGTGTAGTATATTCTGTCTCACAGAAACATTGACACGTCCAACAACACGGGCGTGTTACTGATCGTGTCACCCATCCAAGAACACAGAACCATTGACACGCCTAAAGACCTGGCCGTGCTCATGGGCGTGTCAGGCCAAAAATCCAGATTCTGGCAACAACAACAACACATCCAACAAACCTCTTACTTCCACCATTTTCCACTTCAAACAAACTTAATTAAACACACCCATAAACCAATATAACTTGCAAAAACACTAAAATAACTCAATACATACATCAATTCACAATCATAACATAAACACAACTCTTACTCTTCTAACACCAAACCTAACTCCTTCTTTCCAATCCAACCCCAAAATCAAAATCAATTAAACCAAACACTCTTAAACACACCACAATCAAACAAACACATATCAACCACAACCTCAACTCACAAACTCAAAGAAAATCAAAGAATCAAGTGGAAAACTTACCAAGGATGAAGAAACTCTTAAATTTCCAACTTGATCACTTGAAAACTTCCTTCAATCTTGAGTTTGGAAAATCAAATCTCTCTCTTGCTCTCTTGCTATGGAGGACCGGCCAACATAGAAAAGAAAAGGAAAGAAGATGAGCCACGAAGAAGAAAGAAAGAAAGAAAACAAAGAAAGCAAAGTCAAACTCTCCCAACCACTCATTTCCTCAAAAACCTCTTCACCAAGCAATAAACAATAAAATAATCAAATATCTTCTTCCACTTCCACTAACTCAATTTCCCAATTAATTAATTAATTTCCTTTGACCCTTCATACCTTTGACTTGTATATGTTGTATATATTCCAATATATACAACATATACACTCTACTCAAAACCTCTTCTCTTACCACTAAAATAAATAAACTTAATCCAAATACAACAATAAATATTCCAAAACTTTTAGGGTATACTTTGGGATATTACAATTCTCCCCCTCTAAAAAGAAATTTCGTCCTCGAAATTACCTGATCTCATGTCTGAAACAATTGAGGATACTGATTTCGCATCGCTTGCTCATTCTCCCAAGTTGATTCTTCTCTACCATGATTTTTCCAAAGAATTTTCATAAGTGGCACTTTCTTATATCTCAACTCTTTCACTTTATATGCCAAAATCGCAATTGGTTCTTCTTCAAAAGTCAGATCCGGACTCACCTCAATAGATTCAACTGACAAAATATGAGATGGGTCTGATCTGTACCTCCGCAACATAGAAACATGGAAGACATTGTGAATTCTATCCAACTCAGGCGGCAAAGCAATTCGATAAGCAACTGGTCCCACTCTTTCTAATACTTCATAAGGTCCAATAAAACGAGGACTTAGTTTCCCTTTGCGGCCAAATCTCAAAATCTTCTTCCAAGGAGACACTTTCAGAAATACTTTATCTCCAACATCAAACTCTATGTCTCTCTCCTCTTCAAATCTGAATAAGATTTCTGCCGATCTGAAGCTACTTTCAACCGATCCCGAATTGTTTTCACTTTCTCTTCAGTTTCTTTAATCAAATCAGGACCAACCAATTTGCCTTCTCCAACTTCATTCCAACATAGAGGCGTTCTGCATCTTCTACCATACAATGCCTCATAAGGTGCCATTCCAATACTGGATTGATAACTGTTATTGTAAGCAAATTCCATCAGTGGTAAAAATCTATCCCAACTTCCCAAAAATTCAATGACACAGCTTCTCAACATGTCCTCAATAATCTGTATCACTCTTTCTGACTGCCCATCTGTCTGCGGATGAAAATCAGTGCTAAAGTGCAATCGAGAACCCAGCACCATGTAAACTCTTCCAAAACCTTGAAGTAAACCGAGGATCTCGATCAGACACTAAAGAAATTGGGACTCCATGCAACTTCACTATTTCACTGACATACAACTCAGCCAACTTTTCCAGAGAATAGTCCATTCTAACTGGAAGAAAATGAGCTGTCTTTGTCAACCGATCAATAATTACCCAAATAGCATCATGCTTCTTCTGAGTCAATGGCAAACCAGACACAAAATCCATTGTCACTCTCTCCCATTTCCATTCAGGCACTGATAAAGGTTGAAGCAACCCTGTTGGAACTTGGTGTTCAGCCTTCACTCTCTAACAAGTGAGACATTTAGACACAAACTCCGCTATTTCTCTCTTCATACCTAACCACTAGTAATGCTGCATTAATCATGATACATCTTAGTACTTCCAGGGTGCATAGCAAAAACCGACTGATGTGCTTCTTCTAAAATAATCTTTCTCAATTTAGCATCATCAGGAACACACAATCTATTCTTGAACCAAAGGGTACCATCTTCCCTCACATGGAAATCTTGATTCTCTCCTTTTTGGCAATCTGAAACAATCTTCTGAATACTCTCAACAACCAATTGAGCCTCTCTAATCTGATCCAACAACACCGGTCTCAACTGCAACTGAGCCAACAATGCACCATCATTACATGATTCAAAACTAACATGCAACGCTCTCAACTCAACAAGCAACGAGAGCGAATAAACAGTCAAACCTGCCAAAGACTTTCGACTCAAGGTATCCGCAACAATATTTACCTTACCAGGATGATAATCAATCAAACAGTCATAGTCTTTGATCAACTCCAACCACCATCTCTGTCGAAGATTCAGCTCCCTCTGAACACCCAAGTATTTCAAACTCTTATGATCTGTATAGATAAAACACTTCTCTCCATACAAATAATGTCGCCAAATCTTTAAAGCAAAAACTATAGCTGCTAAGTCCAAATCATGTGTCAAATAATTAAGCTCATGCGGCTTCAACTGCCGAGAAGCATAAGCTATAACTTTACCCTCTTGCATCAAAACACAACCTAAACCATTATGTGAAGCATCACTGTAAATTTCATATGGTTTATCTTCCATAGGCAAAGTAAGAACAGGAGCTTGAGTCAACATCTCCTTCAACTGCTCAAAACTAGCTTGACACTGATATGTCCACATAAATCTAACTCCCTTTCGAAGTAATCTGGTGAGTGGAGTAGCTATCAAAGAAAAACCTTTTACAAACCGTCGATAATAGCCTGCCAAACCCAGAAAACTTCTAACTTCAGTTACAGATTTTGGTGGACTCCAATTCAAAATAGCCTCAACTTTACTCGGATCAACTCTTATACCATCTGCTGAAACTATATGACCCAGAAAAGTCACTTGATCAAGCCAAAACTCACACTTCGACAACTTAGCATACAATTGCTTCTCTCTCAAGGTCTGCAATACAATCCGCAGATACTTGTCATGATCCTCTTCATTACGTGAATACACCAAAATATCAACAATAAAGACCACCACAAACTGATCTAGATAGGGCCTAAACACTCTATTTATCAAATCCATGAAAGCTGCAGGTGCATTCGTCAACCCAAAAGGCATCACTAAGAACTCATAATGCCCATACCTTGTGCGGAAAGCTGTCTTAGGAACATCTTCAGCTCTGACTCTCAACTGATGGTACCCTGATCTCAAATCAATTTTAGAAAACACTGCTGCTCCCTTCAACTGATCGAAGAGATCATCTATCCTAGGCAAAGGGTACTTATTCTTGATAGTCACCTTATTCAATTGCCTATAATCGATACCTAACCTCAAAGTACCATCCTTCTTCTTTACAAACAAAACAGGTGCTCCCCACGGAGACACACTAGGGCGAACAAACCCTTTATCCAACAACTCCTGCAACTGCACCTTCAACTCTCTCAAATCAGCAGGTGCCATTCGATATGGAGTAATAGAGATAGGAGTGGTACCAGACAATAATTCGATACCAAACTCAACCTCTCTCTCAGGAGGTAACCCTGGCAACTCCTCAGAAAAAATATCTGAAAATTTCGCAACTGTGGGTATACTATCAAGTTAAAAACCCACTACTCTGGTATCCAAAACATGAGCAAGATAAGCATCACACCCTTTTCTAATCAACTTCCTAGCTGCAACAGCTGAAACAAACAAGGATGCAAGTTGTTTCTGCTCACCAGATACCATCACACTTCTACCATCACCGGTTCTTAGGGTAACACACTTCTTTTGACAGTCTACCACAGCTCCATGCTTAGACAACCAATCCATGCCTAAGATCAAATCATACTCCTTAAAAGGCATTTCAATCAAATCACCCAAAAACTTCTCACCTTGCACAACAACTAAACTATCTCGGTGCACCTTGCTAACAACCACACTATGCCCTAAAGGATTTGACACCAAGACATCAAATCCTAGGGACTCAGAATGCAATTCAGACAAAGACAAGATAGATGCACTTATGTATGAATGAGCAGATCCTGGATCAATCAAAGCAAGAACTGAAATGCCAAATAAAGAAAATGTACCCACAATAACTGCTGAAGCATCCGGCTGCCTCTGCATCACATACACTCTCTGAGAAGACCCAGCCTCATTTGGCCTACTGCCTTCGGATATAGAGCCTCCTCTCTTACTGATTTCAGGTCGACCACCTCTACTAACACCTCTGTCACTTCGACCTCCTCTCACACTAGGTTGAGAAACTACAGAATCCGCTTGCCCATGCTCCTGTATCTCAGGACATTCTCTGATGAAATGGTCAGGCGATCCACATCTGAAACACACAACTGATCCACCAATCTTTCAACAAACGCCCCCATGTATCCTACCACAATGGACACATGTAGGTGGAGTAGATCTCTGAACCATAGGAGTCGGAGCACTCGCTACAGAAACTGTAGGTCTCAGTCTCTGCCTCTGATACTGAACTGACCTACCAAACTGCCTCTGGCTCCTACTGATCCTCGGAATAAAACTTCCTCTGCCTCTTTTAATAGATGAAGACCCTGCCTCAAACTGGGGTCTCCTAACTCTGATCTCCTCCTCAGTAGCAGCTGCTGCAATACCCTGTGCTCTCTCAACACTTCTAGCTGCTACAACCAATTGAGAAAAGTCTTGGTACCGAGAAATGCACATAATAGAGGGCCTCAATCCCTCCTCAAATCTCCTGCAACGATCAATCTCATCTGAAATAATCCCACATGCATAGTGACTCAACCGGATATACTCTGTCTCATTGTCATGACCCAATTTGTACATATGTACAGTACATCCGCGTATAGTAAGATGAGCCATCCCGAGTAACCACCAAAGAATACGAAGGGAAAGGAAGCTCTATAAGACAAAAAGGACCTAACTGAAAAGATTGCAAAGTTTTGTGGAGGTGATTGAATTACCAAAAGTTGTTCCGGAGGTCCTTAATAGTGCATATAACAGACTCCAAAAATGGAAAGTAGAGAAAAATTGGGTTGAAACGGAACGCCACTGTTTTTCCTGAAAACGCACAGTTTGAGAGATACAGTGGATTCTTGACCAAGGGTATTTTCATCATTCTTGTGATAATAATTTATACACTGGAAAACAAGACACATAAAGGTATCCGAAGTAAACGAAAGGACTCCTCAGTGATCGATGTTGAAGAACGAACCTAAGTGGAGACTCGAATCACGTAAGGACCTAAAGGAAATTTTTACAAAAGTCAAGGGCATGAGCGTAATTTTTATAAATTAGTTCAAAATCAAGAATGAATGTCAAAAATGGAAACTAGAGGTTGAAAGGAGGAGAATGGTATTTTTTGCGCGTCGTAAAACCACCCGGTTAGAAAGGAAAGGCAAAACCTTCAATTGAAGGGTATTTTGGTCTTTTCACTTCCACCCAAGCACCAAGGGGGACATGTGTGATAATTTGAGGATTAATTTGGTAAATTTTCAAGGGAGGACACATGGCATAGTAATTTTCTAGAAAAGGACACATGGCATAGTAACTTTCTAGAAAAGGACACATGGCAAAATCTTGTTTAAAACACTTTTGGGTTGGATTAATCTTAACCCTCCAAAATGAAATTAATTAAATAAATGGAAAATGGAAAAATATAAAAAGGGAGAGAAGGATGATTAAAGAACTAAGAACACATATTTTTCTCTCCATTTTTGAGAGGTATGGCGAAATTCTCTCCACCAAAAAAGGGAAGGAATTTTTCAAGTGTTCAAATGGATTTTTGGAAGGAAAAGCTTAATTTTAAGGTAAGTATTCCAATTCTAGCTTTAGTTTATTCATTTGATTGATAGTTTTCAAGTTATCAATGAAAGAAAAGTTGGGAAGATTATGGGAAAGTTAAGAAAGTGAAGAAAAATTAGATTAAATGATTCATACATGTAAAATTGATGAATTAATGGTGATTAGTAGCCTTAGATAGCAGGAATCAAGGCTTGAACATATGGTTTTTATAATGTTCTTATTATGGAAGTTATGAAAATTATAGGAAATCAAAGGGATAAAGAAGAAGAAGGGAAGAAAGAATAGGACAAGCAAGGGATAAAGCAAATAAACAAGGTTTGGTACTATTTTGCATTATGGGACTTTTGAAATGGTTTTGAAATGATGTTATTATGTGTGGTAAATATGTGGGAAAGTGCTCTTGAGCCATTTGTAATCAATTGATTGTGAAAAGAATGAAAACAAAACAAACTAGATAAATTTGCTCAATTATTCATAAACTTTGATGAACTTGTAATCACCCCTTTGGTTTGATTTTTGAAAGAGGGACCCTTAGTCCTTCAATGGTATCACAAAAGGAGTCTAAAAATCAATTTTGCAAGAAAAAATGAATTCCCCTCAAGTTTTGAAAATTGGGCCGAATGGTCCCTTTTGGGAACCATTCTGCAGCTTTCATTTTGGGCAGTTCGTTGAAGGGGCAAACGAAGGAATTTTTCGATGAAATTTTACATGCATTTAGTTAACTTATGAAAATATTTTCTTGCAAAAATTCAGCCAAAAATAAGTTTTTTTACTTGGTCAAAACTGTTGCCAAACTTGACTGATTTTCAGCAGTAAAAACAGATTTTACCATTTAGTTGTCGCGCGCCATTGTGTTGCCGATTTTACGCACCGCGCCACTATTCATTTGGTCATTTTTCTAAATGTGTTAAAAATTGAATATTATGATATGGATTGATGTTAAATCATATAAAATGACATGAAGGAGAATTGGAAATGATCAAAAAGGCATCATGACAAGCTATTCCGACAATACCTGCATTATGGAAAAATCATGGCTTATTGAATATCATGATCAAATTAATTAATAAATGGTTTACGCTCTACTTGGTTATGACAGAACCCTTGAGATAAGGGTATGATGCATCATACTATTATTGCAGTACTGCTCATGACATGACATGATATTCCGGCTGAAGGCCGATGATTACAATGACATGATCAATGATTCAATGAACAATGGCTATTAGCACATGTGCAAGAATTATGATGAAGGATGATGAAATATGCACCATGACGCATATCATCCTGTAATATCTCACCATGATGAGATATATTTATCATGACCCATGCCTTATCCATTGATGTTCTGTTAAACCAGTAGAGCAACCAAAATGAGAAAAGAAAGAAAAATGTTTTAAATTCAAATTATTCAGTTAAGCCTTTTTACCTTCTGTGTTTTGTATTTATTCCTTTCAATTATTTAAAGTATATAAATGTATGTTTAAATCATTCTTTCATTTTATTTAATTATTGCAATGATTTAAGTACCCACTAAGCAATTGCTTAGCGAGTTTAGTTTCCCTCTAAACTCGTAGGTTAAACGAGGAGACGAGATTACAGCATGTTTTGCGCAGCTGGCCTTGACTACTACTTTGGGTAGGAGTTTGGATATGATTGATTGTAGCAATATGGCATGTACATAAGCTTGTATGATCTAGCAAATAAATGTATTATACTGAAAAGCTAGAACACGTACACTGCTAGTAATCTAATAAATCTTATTTGGATTTAGCACTTATGTATGCAAGTATAGAAGTGTAAAGTTTTAGTGCACGATTTGGCGGAGGATATAAGGGTGATGAATATGGAAGTGTTTGAGGAGTGTTGCGATTGTTTGATTGAGATCAAAATTGTAACACCCCCATACTCTATATAAGTACTATACATATACCAAGTATACATACAATACGTATATAAAGTATAAGAATGTCACTTTTCGTTTCCAATTAAAAACCTTTATCCAAGTTTAAGCAATATTGCATTAATTTAAAGAGCATTTACAAAAATCATTATTCTTATAAAAAATACAACATAATTAAAGTCACACATGTATGCATCACCTTCTAGTTGGTCTCGAGACACTCTTACCCTTCTCGTGGCATAACAGCTGGACTTCCAGATCAACCACATAACCACCTGCGCGATTACACCACCGCGCTAAGCCCGAGAGCTTAGTAATACAAATAAATATAAAATATATATACTTTACATAAAGATCATACCTTATACTTTTAGCATCATGTTTTATTGTTTTCTTACCATGTTTTCCTTTCTCAAAGCATTCTTCATATATTCCCACTGATCTCATAAATCATACACATATTTACATAGAACATTCGCAAAACTATACTTACCATTTCTATCTCATATACAGATACATATACATCATTTTAACAAATCACTATTCAATGATCTATCCAAACCTTCATGAGAACAATTCTCGCAAATTCCACATTCATAAACATTTTACACATCATACTATATTCTCATAAACTCATATCTCAACAAAACTCCTCAAGCCATATTCATTTTCAATATATCATTACACACATTACCAAATCATACTTCATAACATTATTTTATTCACAAATTTATCAATCATGAAACGCACTTCCAACAAAAGCAACCATAGATCTCATTACTCATTTAGTTCAACATTTGGATATCACATTAACAACAAAGACAAACTCGGGCCCAAACAAAACACTAACATGCCATTCCATTATCAGAGTTAATGCTTTGGTTTAATCATCACATTTATCATTATCCCAACTAGGCTTCAAGGATTTAGGTTCAACCAAGCTTCAAGGGGAACAAAGCATGCTAAGTATCAACCCAACTTGGCTTCAAGAACCAATCCAACCTAGCTTCAAGGGTTGTAACATCTCAATTAGGCTTCAAGGATTTGACCCAACCAAGCTTCAAGGGGAGTAAAACATGTTAAACTTCAACCCAACTTGGCTTCAAGGATCAAGTCCAACCTAACTTCAAGAGATTGTTACTCATATTAGGCATGCCACCAATAACAAACTCTGAAAATGGAATAACACATTAGCTATACAATTCATTTATCAATTTCATTCTCAATTGAATTATCATAACTAATAACAATGGCTTCACATGTCATTTGAATCATCATAGCCAATAACAATGGCTTCACATGTCATTTGAATTATCATTGCCAATCACAATGGCCTCATATCTCAATTTATGTTATAACCTTTCATTATTCGAGTATACATAATCAATTACCCCATCATATCACTCACATTATACATATCGCATCATTAGTATCACATTTCAAATACATTATTCATATAACACATCACCATTCACAAGACTTACAATGCATAGTACATAACCTTGTTCATATAATATCATATGCATTATCAAATGTAAGTTCAATTCCAATCATTTAAGAAGAACAAAAACCAAACACAGTAACCAACACACCCAAGGGACACGGCCAAGCTTGTGGCCATGTCTCTCAATCCAACACTTCAGTAGCAAACACGGGCACAGGACACGGCCAAGCTTGTGGCCGTGTCTCTCAAAACAAATTGGCAGTGACCAACACTGGCATAGAACACGGCCGTGTCTCCTCAAAATCCACCCAACACGGCCAAAATTCCCTTGACTTGGCCGTGTCTCTCCTTGCTTTTGGCCGTGTCACTCATGGATTGAAACCCTAACATACACAAGTCTCCTCTAATTGCACTCAAACTCATCATACACAAAATAGCATGGTTCAAATGAATGGAATCAATGTTCTAAACACAAATTCTACATGTTTATCACAATATTCACCTTATTAAAACACATCCACAAAACATTTAAACACATACTATCTCAAAACCCTAAAACCAACATCCTTCTCCATCTTCCAAAATCAACATCCACCACTTTCAACAACACCACCTATTTAAACTCTTAACTTAAAACCAAATTTAAAACTTGAAAACACATTACAAACACATCTCATCATCAAATCAACAAACCCTCATTAACTTCAAATACCACTTCAAAAGAATAAAAGAAATCAAAGAAAAGAACTTACCTTAGTTATAAACTTCTTGAATCATCACTTGATCACTTAATCTTCCTTCAATTTGAGCTTAACTCTTCAAGATCTTCTCTTTGTCTCTTGCTTTCCTTTGTCTATGGAGGAGCCAGCCAACAATGGAGAAGAAGAAATCATGAAGAAAACAAAGTCAATTCTTCTTTAAATCTCCACCAAGAGTTTTTAACCAAACAATTACCTATATACCCTTATCCATTTAACTAACCTCTTGTCTCTTATATGCCCATATAAGTAATTTCACCTATCACAAATGAAAATATCTTCTTGCATTGACTCTCCCTTGACCAACTTATATGTTATATTATCATCATATAAACAACATATACATTTCTCTCTAAACCCTCTTTTCTCCCAAAACACATATACATAAGCATTCACTTTCCAATTCCTTTTTTTCTTTCAAATCAACATATACATTCAATCCCATTTAAAACAACAACAACAACAACAACATCAACAACAACAACAACATTCAAAACTTCTAGGGCATATATGGGGATATTACAATTCTCTCCCCCTTAAATAATTTCGTCCTCGAAATTATCCAGCACCACAACAACCCATTTAAAACAAATCACCATTTTAATTTTCATATGAAAACAATCGTATTCTTACACTATAATTTCATCAAATCTCATAACTTCTACTCTCCCCCTTAGAGATACTCATCTTCTCTGAAATTCATAATTCATCATTGTATAGGTATATATATATATCTTTGCATCTTATTACTTTCTCAACAAAGCAATCAAGATAACTCATAACATCTCTAATGACCTTTATCTTTGTACTAGAGTCAGATTATCACTTTATCTCTTTAGAGATATTTCCTTAACTTTAACCTCAAAAATCATTAATTAATATCTTAGCATTGTTTATTCCATTCTTACAATCACTTTCAAAATAAACATTTACCAAACCTCAATGGATAACAATATCCTTACTTTCTTTAGCTTGCTTCTCACGTAATATAATTATTAGTACAATACCTTTAAACTTACTTAACAGATAAACAACATTTCCCTTTTTCTCATCATGAACAAATGATATAATTCAATTTATTTATGTTTATTCATAGGCCAGAATATTACATCATACATATTACTATTTAAATTTTACACTCCCAGTACAACTGTACGTATCAAATCTCAATATTGACTCGCAACTTTAGCGAAATCCAGATCAATCGATCTATCTATCACAATATACTAACATTTAAACCTTATTCGATTCAATCTAACAGTTAACTTATCGAAGTTTATCATTGGATTTCACACAATATATATATATATAACCTAATTTCATTAGGTCAAATTTATATTCACATTCTAATCTTTTAATATTCATAAATTCAATCAATAAGAATCATGCTTATAAATATACATTTCATTATTTCAATAATTATATTATCATTTCTCATACTCATTCAAAGTTTATCAGTATAGCCAACCACTATGGCTTCATAAACGAACTTTTCCCCAACCAGATCGGTAGTCCAAGTTCGGTTGCCCAACACAATGGGTCCGCATGGTTCTGCAGGAGGCAGACAAGTCCGTTCATTTATCTTTTCACAATTCATTTCTCATAATCAATTAAGCATTCTACCTCAATTATAATTCATTTCCAACATCATTGCCAACAATCATGGTTTCTCATCACATCAAGATAGTATACACATATATCATCAATTATATTGAACATCTCATTATTCAATCATATCATCTAGACATGTTTCAATCATATCATTTCCTTTTATTATTTCTTCACTTCACATATTATTACTATATTTATATAATTATTTTTCTATCACATAATTCATAGCTGAAAACCTTATCACAATTCTCTTCCCTTGCGTTACCTCTCATAATTATAATTAAATTTTTTTTTTAAACATAGAAATTATAAGATATAACTTCACCAATCATATCTTTTAACCATGTTTTTGGAAATATAGTTATCAATCTCACCAAAACTGTACTACAGTTATATCATCTCAGTTCTAAATCTGAAGATAATAAAACTAATCAACTAGTCACACTAACCAAATCATATTACCATAATATATTAACAATCACGCCTGGGGTTTGTAAATCAATATTGTTCTTCTATTATTTGATTTCCAGCCTTTACGATTATAAGGCTAGATTGTATCACAAAAATTATATATATATATATATATATATTCTCCAAACTTTTATTACACCAAGAGTTAACACATTTTAAATTTCATCTCAAAACAGTTTGCTTTTGATTATTTGATCATCATTAACCTAACTCATGTTCAATAATATTATCTTTAACATTTTCTACGCCAACTTTCAATCATATACAAATCTTACACAAGTTTTATTCATTACTCCATTTCCAATCCATTTTTTCTAAAAATTTTTCAATACATTAGTCTTTTCTTACAATTTCTTATTATACACTTATACATAAAATTTTTCTACACACAAATACTTTGAGTTCCAAAACATCTTATGATCGCCTCATTTAGTTATTGCCATAACAATTCCACTGTTCAATATCACCCAAATCCATTCTCATTTTCTATTTCATCACATAATCTATTCTACGAAAATTTAATCTCTATTAGATCCACTACTATATGCAATCTCATTTCTAATACCATTAAACATACAATGGTATAAAATAATAAACATATTATATACACATATTCATAATGTGACTCTCTTCCCACCTTTCTTACATATATTCATTACATTCATGTCGAAAATTCCTTTTACATATCCTTTATTTATATACACATAATTATGCAATTTATTAAATTTCTCTTTTGCATATAGTTTATACAAATTTAATATTTATCACTTTGCTTTGACTATTATCATTCTCATTCTTTTAACATAACTTAAGTTATTCATTAACTTCAATAAATATATACACTCTACTTATAATATTATTTCACAAAGATCTTAATCACATTTCCAATGTGATATCTCTCTCACATTTATCTTTAAATACCTTTAACATATCTTTCATATTCATTTTCATCCTTTCCAATCAAATTACTTAAAGTAACTCATTTTCATTTGCTCAACTCCTTTTCTTTTCTTTTATTTCAAACCAAATTTTCCTACTATCAATCTCATCCCCCAATTCTTAATACTTTCATGTGCACTACTATTCATTTCGTATATCTCATGTATTAAATACATTAAACTATCAATATCTAAATGATCTTTATCCACATTCCATTAAAACTATAGATTTTCAACTTACTAGTTTCCTTAAACTTCAATTTATTCATCTCATTCTCTTAATATCAACTTTAAAACATATTATATGTATATACCACAAAGCAACATCAAAACATATATGTTTCACCATTACTAAGCTCATTCCAAAACTCTAAATATCACATATTACCATCATTTACATGAGCTTTTACAATATTCAAACATATCACATTGCTAACATTGAAATCACCATGTTTGCATTAAAATAACAATACAACAACACCAATATCTCTTTATACTTAACCAACATCATCTCTTTTTCCTTTTAAACAAAACCTTAACTTTTCATATCCACACCTTAAATTATCACACTTAATCTATACCAATCAACTCATTCAATAATTCACCGTACTATTTTCATTTAAATAATATATCTTTCCATATTACCCATCCAACAATATTTCCTCTTTCTAGAAATTCAAACATAAAGTTTATTAGAAAGAGGTTCAAATAGTAGAGGAAAGATTACATACTTTAATCTTAATTTTGTTTTTAACTCATTTCCAACTTTATTCTTCTAGCCATTTCTTTATATGTCAAACACATGTCAATAATCAAACTTTTTACTTATAAATTCCATATCATTCTTTTATATTGCAATCACCTTTCAATTATCAACATTTCAAAATTTGCTTTCATATAAAACCTCATTTACGCACTATCATCTATCTTATGTAATTCAGATACATCACAAATCACATAATGCCACGTTCGAGACCAACCTAGATGTGAATGCATATGCATGTATCACCAATTGCATTTCAAAACTCTTCCTTTTTAATTCTATTTAAACTCTTCAAATTTTTTTTTTTAATTTCACTTAGGCCGGGAATCTCGAACCTAAGCTCTGATACCAAAATAATTGTAACACCCCCATACTCTATATAAGTACTATACATATACCAAGTATACATACAATACGTATATAAAGTATAAGAATGTCACTTTTCGTTTCCAATTAAAAACCTTTATCCAAGTTTAAGCAATATTGCATTAATTTAAAGAGCATTTACAAAAATCATTATTCTTATAAAAAATACAACATAATTAAAGTCACACATGTATGCATCACCTTCTAGTTGGTCTCGAGACACTCTTACCCTTCTCGTGGCATAACAGCTGGACTTCCAGATCAACCACATAACCACCTGCGCGATTACACCACCGCGCTAAGCCCGAGAGCTTAGTAATACAAATAAATATAAAATATATATACTTTACATAAAGATCATACCTTATACTTTTAGCATCATGTTTTATTGTTTTCTTACCATGTTTTCCTTTCTCAAAGCATTCTTCATATATTCCCACTGATCTCATAAATCATACACATATTTACATAGAACATTCGCAAAACTATACTTACCATTTCTATCTCATATACAGATACATATACATCATTTTAACAAATCACTATTCAATGATCTATCCAAACCTTCATGAGAACAATTCTCGCAAATTCCACATTCATAAACATTTTACACATCATACTATATTCTCATAAACTCATATCTCAACAAAACTCCTCAAGCCATATTCATTTTCAATATATCATTACACACATTACCAAATCATACTTCATAACATTATTTTATTCACAAATTTATCAATCATGAAACGCACTTCCAACAAAAGCAACCATAGATCTCATTACTCATTTAGTTCAACATTTGGATATCACATTAACAACAAAGACAAACTCGGGCCCAAACAAAACACTAACATGCCATTCCATTATCAGAGTTAATGCTTTGGTTTAATCATCACATTTATCATTATCCCAACTAGGCTTCAAGGATTTAGGTTCAACCAAGCTTCAAGGGGAACAAAGCATGCTAAGTATCAACCCAACTTGGCTTCAAGAACCAATCCAACCTAGCTTCAAGGGTTGTAACATCTCAATTAGGCTTCAAGGATTTGACCCAACCAAGCTTCAAGGGGAGTAAAACATGTTAAACTTCAACCCAACTTGGCTTCAAGGATCAAGTCCAACCTAACTTCAAGAGATTGTTACTCATATTAGGCATGCCACCAATAACAAACTCTGAAAATGGAATAACACATTAGCTATACAATTCATTTATCAATTTCATTCTCAATTGAATTATCATAACTAATAACAATGGCTTCACATGTCATTTGAATCATCATAGCCAATAACAATGGCTTCACATGTCATTTGAATTATCATTGCCAATCACAATGGCCTCATATCTCAATTTATGTTATAACCTTTCATTATTCGAGTATACATAATCAATTACCCCATCATATCACTCACATTATACATATCGCATCATTAGTATCACATTTCAAATACATTATTCATATAACACATCACCATTCACAAGACTTACAATGCATAGTACATAACCTTGTTCATATAATATCATATGCATTATCAAATGTAAGTTCAATTCCAATCATTTAAGAAGAACAAAAACCAAACACAGTAACCAACACACCCAAGGGACACGGCCAAGCTTGTGGCCATGTCTCTCAATCCAACACTTCAGTAGCAAACACGGGCACAGGACACGGCCAAGCTTGTGGCCGTGTCTCTCAAAACAAATTGGCAGTGACCAACACTGGCATAGAACACGGCCGTGTCTCCTCAAAATCCACCCAACACGGCCAAAATTCCCTTGACTTGGCCGTGTCTCTCCTTGCTTTTGGCCGTGTCACTCATGGATTGAAACCCTAACATACACAAGTCTCCTCTAATTGCACTCAAACTCATCATACACAAAATAGCATGGTTCAAATGAATGGAATCAATGTTCTAAACACAAATTCTACATGTTTATCACAATATTCACCTTATTAAAACACATCCACAAAACATTTAAACACATACTATCTCAAAACCCTAAAACCAACATCCTTCTCCATCTTCCAAAATCAACATCCACCACTTTCAACAACACCACCTATTTAAACTCTTAACTTAAAACCAAATTTAAAACTTGAAAACACATTACAAACACATCTCATCATCAAATCAACAAACCCTCATTAACTTCAAATACCACTTCAAAAGAATAAAAGAAATCAAAGAAAAGAACTTACCTTAGTTATAAACTTCTTGAATCATCACTTGATCACTTAATCTTCCTTCAATTTGAGCTTAACTCTTCAAGATCTTCTCTTTGTCTCTTGCTTTCCTTTGTCTATGGAGGAGCCAGCCAACAATGGAGAAGAAGAAATCATGAAGAAAACAAAGTCAATTCTTCTTTAAATCTCCACCAAGAGTTTTTAACCAAACAATTACCTATATACCCTTATCCATTTAACTAACCTCTTGTCTCTTATATGCCCATATAAGTAATTTCACCTATCACAAATGAAAATATCTTCTTGCATTGACTCTCCCTTGACCAACTTATATGTTATATTATCATCATATAAACAACATATACATTTCTCTCTAAACCCTCTTTTCTCCCAAAACACATATACATAAGCATTCACTTTCCAATTCCTTTTTTTCTTTCAAATCAACATATACATTCAATCCCATTTAAAACAACAACAACAACAACAACATCAACAACAACAACAACATTCAAAACTTCTAGGGCATATATGGGGATATTACAAAAATTGTTTTCAAAAATAAAAAAAATCAGTTTTGGCGACACTTGGGACCTCCATTTTTAGGGGAGGTTATGGCAAAATTTTTTTTAAATCTGCACTTAAAATTGGCTAAGTAAAATATTAAGACACAACCATCATGAGATAACAGTCCATCTTGGTCTATAAACGTAGGCTAAGATGGGGTGTTACACTCATACTTTGTCACTATCTGGTTATCTTGTTTCAGATTCAGAAATTCCATCTTCATGACATCCTTATACTCCCTCGGAGTATATTTCTGGTCAAACTCCCGCAGAAAATCACTATAAAACAAAGTCGGTGGATCATCCATAGCATGTGGAACTGTCTTCCACCAATCATAAGCATCTTTCTACAGAAGGGATCTAGCATAATCGAACTTCTCTTCAGGAGTAGCTTACAACTGAATAAATACCCTCTGCACTCTATCTAACCACTGCTCAGCTACTGTAGGATCTGTAGTACCAAAGAAATCCTCAGCCCCATACTTCCTCAATTTATCATAATGTCTCACCGCCACTTGAGGCTGTGGTGGTGGTGGCGGCTGCTGCACTGGAGCTTTCCTCAACAATTCTACCACATGTCTTAGCCAAACTGGCGGAACCTCATTAGTAGCTGATCTCTCTGGCACAGGAACAGGTGCCTCTCCAGCTCTATCAACCCTAGCTCCATCTCTACCCTCTTCAGGAGCTACACTCTCTGCACTACCTTCTAAAGACTGACGTGACTGAGATGCCATCACTACCTATATCTGTAAACACAGCAGAATGTACCTCATTAAAGATCAGAGACTGCCAATACCAAAGCATGTATCTTATTCAAAAACCAACTTTTAAAATCAAAATGTTCTTTTTCTTACAAATTTCCTAGGTTGAGAATCTCAAACCTAGGCTCTGATACCAAAACAATTGTAACACCCCTATACCCCATATACGTACACTACATACTACTACATCTGTAATATACATATACTAAATACAGGAGTGCCACGGTTTACTAAACAAACAAATCTTTTCCTTTAAGAATATTATAAGAAAACTTAAAACATTTAAATCATATTATAAAGTATAGTAAATAAAACCTTCATTCAATACGCAGCGGAAAATATAGCGATATTTACATATATAATTACATCAAAATCCATGTTTACAAAACATAAAGTCTATACATGTTTGGCAGTTTATCTCTGATCTTTAAGCCCACAATCAACACTTCTGGCTCTAAACTCAACTCGGTCTAGTTGAACTCTCTGGTTCTACTCTGCCACCAGCGCGATGAACTACAATCGCGCTAAGCCAATGGCTTAGTGGTACAAACCACAATAACAATATGCTTTAATGCAATGTCAATGTCATACATTCAAGCAATAGAGATCATATTCAAAAATGCTATATTTCATCACAATACATTTCATTATCTTATTTAATTGTTTTACTATTTACTATTCACATTGAAACAAAGACAAGCATGGGCCTAAAAAGGATCTAATATGTTATTCAAAGTTCAGAGTTACTGCTTTGGTCCATAATCACAATCATCAAGCCCGTAGGCGATACATATATATCTATCCATGGATAGTGTAACAGACCCAGTCTCTTGGACCTCAACCCGGCTAGACCCGAGGGCCCCAGTATCTTGGTCCTCAACCCGACTAGACCCGAGGGCCCCAGTATCTTGGTCCTCAACCCGGCTAGACCCGAGGGCCCCAGTATCTTGGTCCTCAACCCGGCTAGACTGTTACTGTTTTTGAGGCTTACGACCCAGTCTTTTCACCCCAAAAACATCATATTTCACATTTATCAGCTGGACTCGGCTTACGACCCGGTCTTTTCACCTGTCCAGCAATTCATAGGCATGCCGCCAAACCCAGAACTCTGAAAATTGAATAACATATTAAGCACACAATCATTTCATTTATCTCTTTATCATTCTCTTACTCAATTCATTTCTCATTTCATATTCCATAATCAAATAGGCAATCATGCCCCAATTATTTCATTTGCATTATCATAGCCAACAACAATGGCTTCATATCTCATCATATCACAATTCACATTAAAGCAATTCATCACATTAAAGTATACATAACCAATTGTATTGAACATACATTTTGAATGATCATCATATCTTTCACATTATACAAATTATAACATTAATCCAATATACTAACAATGTAATAAATTACTTAACACATTTACAACCAAATGTGTTAAGTCTCAAAATCATGTAAATGTATGCAACCATGTAACTTTGTACTTACCTCAAGAACAACTCACACCAATCTATACACTTCCTCTTTCAAGAATTCTTCACTACTAGGATTAGGGCAACCTAACCTCTTCACAACCTAATTCAAAAGGAATAATACACACTTATTTAAAGATATACATGAGATAATAAGACTAAGGAATAACTAAGGCAAACTTTACACATGACACGCTCAATAACACGGGCGTGTCCCTGACCGTGCCCTAACTCCACAACACAGAAGCTTTGACACGCTCAGAACCACGAGCGTGTCACTGGACGTGTAATACATTCTGTCTCACAAAAACATTGACACGTCCAACAACACGAGCGTGTTACTAATCGTGTCACCCATCCAAGAACACAAAACCATTGACACGCCTAAAGACCTGGCCGTGCTCATGGGCGTGTCAGGCCAAAAATCCAGATTCCGGCAACAACAACAACACATCCAACAAACGTCTTACTTCCACCATTTTCCACTTCAAACAAACTTAATTAAACACACCCATAAACCAATATAACTTGCAAAAACACTAAAACAACTCAATACATACATCAATTCACAATCATAACATAAACACAACTCTTACTCTTCCTACACCAAACCTAACTCCTTCTTTCCAATCCAACCCCAAAATCAAAATCAATTAAACCAAACACTCTTAAACACACCACAATCAAACAAACACATATCAACCACAACCTCAACTCACAAACTCAAAGAAAATCAAAGAATCAAGTGGAAAACTTACCAAGGATGAAAAAACTCTTAAATTTCCAACTTGATCACTTGAAAACTTCCTTCAATCTTGAGTTTGGAAAATCAAATCTCTCTCTTGCTCTCTTGCTATGGAGGACCGGCCAACATAGAAAAGAAAAGGAAAGAAGATGAGCCACGAAGAAGAAAGAAAGAAAGAAAACAAAGAAAGCAAAGTCAAACTCTCCCAACCACTCATTTCCTCAAAATCCTCTTCACCAAGCAATAAACAATAAAATAATCAAATATCTTCTTCCACTTCCACTAACTCAATTTCCCAATTAATTAATTAATTTCCTTTGACCCTTCATACCTTTGACTTGTATATGTTGTATATATCCCAATATATACAACATATACACTCTACTTAAAACCTCTTCTCTTACCACTAAAATAAATACACTTAATCCAAATACAACAATAAATATTTTAAAACTTTTAGGGTATACTTTGGGATATTACACGCAGTATTACCGCAAGTGTACGGGTCGTGCAAGTAATAAAATAGTGAGTAAGATATCGTTTTACTGGCGACAAAGTCAAATGCTAATACAAATTTCAACTGTTTTTAAGCGAATCAATAGTTTATGTGGTGATTAAAATAAACTACGAATTACGAAATAAATTAAAGTAAAGAAAAACTAAATGTTGCGCAACAAAAGTTGATGATGAAGATATTATCCATATATTAAATCCCCCTAGCCATAAAAAGCATTTATGAATATCAATTCAATTAAATCAAATAATAGAGCTGAATTGGCATTCTCCTAAATTAGATTAAAACTTCTCTCAAGTAAATTAATCCATGATCACTAAGTAGAATGATAGAAATCTCTTCTCAAGAATAATTAAATAGATCTTGCAAAAAGATCAAGTAACTTTAAACCAAAGGGTCTTGTAAGTCTATCTCGAGCACTCCAATCAATCCTCAATCCTAATAAAAATTCTGTTCATATCAAGCTTTCTCAAGTCAATAATATGAAAATTGCAACCAATCAATAAGTATTCTATTATCAATTGGAAATAAGAAATTAAGAATCAAAAGGATAAAACAACTCAATTAAATGATTTAATTTAATAAGAACTATTCAATACATACAATAAAGCTAAGGTTCATCAATATCTAGATAGACAAAATCTAGCTCATGTTCATAACTAGAAAACCAAAACAGAGGAAATAAGTAAAAGAATTCAAACAATCCATAATGAACAATTTGTATTTCTTCACTTCAATCATCGAATCTTGGATTAAATCTCGCATGAATTGGATCTTCACCTTCATTCTTAGCTGCCAAAAACTCTCTTTTTCTCAAGAGGTCGGCTCTAAAAATAAAACTGGATCCCTAATTTGCTCTTTAGCTCAGATTTTATAGCCCAGAGATTTTTGCCTGACACGGCCATGGACACGCCTGTGTCTGTGGGCCTATCAACGATATTGTTTCGAGCTTTAATGACTTGGGCAATGACACCCCCATGTCCTTGGATGTGTCATTGCTACTGCAATGCTGAGTTAGAGACACGGTCAAGGACATGCCCGTGTCATTGGGCGTGTCACAACTTCTATAAGTCAGGAGTAAAGGCATGTTCAGGGACATGCCAATGTCTCCGGGTGTGTCGAAGCTTCTATAAAGTAGTTGAATGACACGGCCACTGACATGCCCATGTCACTAGGCATGTCAATTGAAGAATTTGCCCAACATAGCTTCTTTTCTTATCTTTCATCCATGATTCTGGCCTAAATAACCTTAAGGTCCTAACGGGTCAAAAGTTCTTGGAATCAACCCTAATAAACACTTGAACAAACAAATTAAAATCAATTTGACAAGAAATATATTAAGAAATAGGACAAAAATATCATCAATTATACACTTATCAAATTTTTTCACACTTGAGTTTTTGCTTGTCCTCAAGCAAACCAAATCACTATAATAGGTAGAAATGAAGGACCCCTCTATATCCAAAGAAAATAAAAATTTTTACAATACTTGAATTAGAAAACCCAACATTCTCAACCAAAAACTAAATCTCAAACATGATAGCTGAATTAAGAAGTTTCAAAACAAAGATCTAATAGATCCAAAATCTAAAAATTCAGAGTTAAAAGATTGAGCACAAAATTTTAAGAACTCAAAAGTTATGAACGAAGTAAGAAAGTGTAAGTTTTCTCTTAAGTTCTTTGACCGACTTATTTGAACTGATACTAACTTATTGACGGGAAGGTAAACATTTGTGATGTCGACCCTCGGTTACTCGGTTAGAATCACCATTCAAATGGCTACTAGCACTATTCATGATTCCAACTCATTTGTTTCAATTTAAGAGTTAAAATCAGCAAGAACAGGGATAAATTTTCAAAGCTCCTGAAAAATTATTTTAATCTATTTATTTTTTTGTTTTTTTGTTTTTATTTTTTTATAAAGTGGTCAGGAACTTAAGATAATAAAAATGTCATACTAAGTTCGACTCAAGTATCTAAAGAATTGGGATATGCTAAAAAATATAACTAACATTTTAAACTTCAGATGTGCAACTCTCATCAATCAACTACCTAATTCAAACTATCACATTTAGGCTTTAGCAATCAATTAAGAAAATCGAGTCAACTTCAACAAGAAATTATCATTTGTTAAATCAATCATTATTTTAATAAAAAGAGGAAAAAGAGGAACCATTTCACTTCATATTATATTAGCAACCTAGTTTACTTGAATCCAAAAATAAAATCAAAGAAACTAAATGAGACAAATGCATCAAATGGCAAGAATGAAAACAAAAGCTCAATTTATAAAACAAAGGCTAGTACAGTGGTGGCGGTGGCTACAAAGGGCTAAAGCCCTGAGATCTCCAAAACTCGAGCATAGACTGCTTGAGCCATTGCCTCCTCAGTATTTCGTGATCCAGTTGTGCTTGGAAGGATGAGTAGTGCTGCTCCATGGAATGCTGGATCTGATCCTGCTGAGTCAATAATTTATTCTGGTTTAGCTTGATGTTTCTGAGTTTTTCTTCAATCCTACATATCTGGCATTCAAACTCAGTTGGTTTTCAATCATCATCCCACTTAACATTCATAGAATGATGCTAGTCTCTGAAAGTAGGGACCAGAGTAAAAGATGGGCTAGTTGTGGAAGAAGTTCTAGCATTGGTGGACGGGCCGGTGATGTCTATCGGTGGAGGTGGAGGTATGTCAAAAGTGGGAGCAGGAGGAACCGGCTCAAAATCCATAGGAGGAACTGGCCCAGAATCCGTGGGTGGTGCCTGCAGCTCCACCACCTTCTCCCAGTTTAATCGTTTTAAAGTATCCATGCCCAAAAGTTTGGGGAGCCCATCCAAAGTCATCAGGAGGCATCCATCCAACACTCACAAAACTGCGAGCAAGTCTCGTGACATACATGCCACTATACAAGTTACCCTGTGAGCGGGGATTTTCACCCCCACTCCTCGTGGAATGGTTCTTGTGACTTCGGCATTGTTTAGGCTCATGGCCTTAAAGAACACGGGCCTAAGCCCGGAGAAAATGGAGTCGCCACCCGGACATGCCGGGAAAAAGAAAGGGGTGGATGACTTGATTCCTAAGGAATCCCCAACCCCCTAATGAGTTCAGAAAGTTGGGTACATGTGGGGAAGGTGAGAAATGGCCCAGCACCCCCACAACGCCCGGTTCATTGGAACCGACCTCCTTTGCAGGTCTTAATATTATAAAATTCTTAAATATTACAATATTATCCATATTACATGCAACAATTAAAATAAAGCATTATTATATTAAAATTAAAGCAATATTCAAACAAAGCAAATAAATAGACACCCATCCAAGGTTGAAAATATGTACTTACATCGTTCATGTCTAAACTAAATAGGAGACCCACCGAAAGGTGGAAATATGTCCTTTACATTGATTCAAAATATAAAAGCAATTTAAATTACATGAGAATTAATTAATGAGGTACCCACAAAGTGGAAACATACCTCTTACAATTTTAATACCAAAGCAAATAAATAATAACCATATTAATAAAGAAAATATCCATCCATGATAAATTAAATAAATCAAATTAAGTAAATCAAGCATTGAAACTGGGGTTTTGGAATTCAGAGTTTGGAATTAGGGTTTTAAAATTAGGATTTTTGAAACTAGGGTTTTGGAATTCAGAGTTTGGAATTAGGGTTTTTGGGTTTAACTTACTGCCTTAAAAACATAATTTTGGATTTGGAGAGATAAATTAAGGTTTTGGAAAAATAATCAATATCTTGAAGTTTAATAATGAAATGGTTTAGGCTTTTGGATAAAAATAGTTTGAGGTTTTGAGTTTCAATAAAATAACCTACGGTTCTTTGAAGTTTTAGTAAAAGAATAGATTTTGATAATTAATTTAAATCCTCAACAGCTACTGATAGTTTTTAGTGTTTTATGAAATATGCAAGTGGGGTTACGAATACCAACTGATCAATGTGTTAATTAAAGCAAACGATTAAAGTTATTGAAACAAAGATCAATTTACTGCATGTTCAAAGATTAAGGTACTGTGTGTTCAAAGATCAAGTTAATGCATGCATGTTCTTATTAATCAAAGAAATGAAGCTACTGTGAGCATGAATAATTTATAATTAAAGGTCAAACCTCCGTTCGTTGGTTCCTCCACAATTGATTTCTGGATGAATAATGAATAAAGACAGCATTGCTGTCTTTGATGGATTGATGACTGATGAATGCTTACTACTAATCTTCTCTGTTTGTTGTCGTCTCCTCTCTTTAATGTTTATTGCTATCCTTGTTAATGTTCCTTCCCATTCTTGTTAATGTTCCTCTCCTTAATTGCTCTGAAATGTTATTATTTATAGGCCCTCTGTAATATCTCAAAATATACCCTAGAAGTTTGGTATAATAGTTGTTGTAATTGAATTAAGTGTAATTGTGTTTTATTGGAAAAGAGAAAATTTAGTGAAGAGAGAGTTTATATGTTGTATATATGTAAATATATATAACATACACACAAGTCAATGGGAAAGTCAAAGAAAGAGATTAATTATTGATTAATTGTGTTTAAAGGATTATTTAATTATTTGAATTTGAGTTAGAGTAAGTGGAAGTAGATATTTTAATATTTTATATTAAATACTTGGATGGGAGGATTTTAAGGAAAAAGTGGGTTTGACTTGGGTTGTTTGGTTTTCTTTCTTTCTTTTCCTGCTTGGTTCTCCTCCATTTTCTTTCCTTTTCTTGGTTTTTCTGTGTTATCCGGCCATCAAGAAGAAAGAGAGCAAGATAGAGATTTGTTCTTCCAAGTTCAAGATTGAAGAGAGTTTTCAAGAGATCAAGTTGGAGGTTTAAGAGTTCTTCATCTTTGGTAAGTTCTCTCTTGATTTCTTGTGTTGTTTTTGAGGTTATATGGGTTTGTGAGTTGAAGTTGTGTTTGAGAATGTGTTTGGGTTGATTATGTTGTGTTTAAGAGTATTTGGTTTAAGTGGTTTTGGATTTTGGGGTTGGATTGAAGAAAAGAGTAAGTTGGTTGGTATAGATTGAGTTGAGGTTGTGTCTAGAGTTTTTGATGATGTTGTGACTTGTGTTTGATGTGTTTGTTGGCTTGGTTTGGTGTTGTTGTAAGTTTGAGATGGTTTTTGGGTATGTTTTGTTAAGTTTGGTTGAAGTAGATGTTGGTGGATAGAAGTGATTTGTTGGTTGTGGTGTTGTTTTGGCCGAAATCTGGGTTTTTGGCCTGACACGCCCATGAGCACGGCCAGGACTGTGGACGTGTCGAATGTTCTGTGTGGCAGTAGGATTGACATGACCAGTAACATGCCCGTGTTATTGAGCGTGTCATAGCTACTGTGAGTTTTGAAAATTTACACGGCCAGGAGCACGCTCAGGATGTTGGACGTGTCGATATTTCTGAGACACAAAATGTATTACACGCCCAGTGACACGCCCATGGTTCTGAGCGTGTCAATGCTTCTGTGTTGTGGAGTTAGGGCACGGTCAGGGACACGCCCGTGTGTGTGAGTGTGTCAAGTTTAGAGTTTGCCCTAGTTGATTCTTAACCTTATGATCTCATGAGAGTTTCCTCATTTTTTTTTCTTTGGAATAGGTTGTGAAGAAGGTGATTTACCCTAACTCAAGTGGTGATAGATTCTTGAAAAGTAAGTGTTTAGAGTTGTGTGGGTCACTTTTGAGATAAGTACAAACTACATTGTTGCATACATTCATATGATATTGAGAATTGAGACATAATTGGTTATATGTTGTGATGAGCATGTAAAATATGTGTTAATACCATTGATGATATTTATGTGATGATGAAATATAATGTGAAAGATATGAGGCCATGATTGTTGGCTATGATAATGAAAACGAGATAATTAAGGCATGGTGGCCTAATTGATTATGGATTATGAAATGAGAAATGAATTGAGAATGAAATTGATAAAGAAATAAATGAAATCATTGTGTACCTGATATGTCTATTCAATTTTCAGAGTTCTGAGTTTGGCGGCATGCCTATGAATAACTAGATAGGTGAAATGACCGGGTCGTAAGCCAATTCCAGTTGATAAATGTGGAATGTGATGTTTTTAGGGTGAAATGACTGGGTCGTAAACCTCAAAAACAAATTATTGAAACTAGATTGAGTGAAATGACCGGGTCGTAAACTCAAATCTAGTTGATTATCCATGGATAGATATTGCCTACGGGGCTAGACACAAGGTGTCAATATGGACCAAAGCAGTAACTCTGAACTTTGAATAACATATTAGTGTGTTTCGGGCCCGTGTCTGTCTTAGTTGTAAAAGTGATTCATGAATGAAGAAACAATTGAATAATAAGATCTAATGTACAAATATGAAATGTGATATGATTATGTATGGTTTATGAAATATAGAATTGTGACATTTGCATTGCATTAAAGCATAATGTTAGTATGAGTTGTACTACTGAGCTGTTAGCTCAGCGCGATTGTGGTTCATCGCGCAGGTAACAGAGTTGAACCCGAGAGTTCTTCGAGACCGAGTGAGTCTAGACATTGAAGAGTTGAGTTTGGACTTAAAGATCAGAGAAGAGCTGCCAATCATGTATATATTTTATATTTGTGTATTCTGATTTTGATGTATAAGTATTTGTAAATATTTGTTCTATTTTCCGCTGCGTTTTGAATGAACTTTCTATTTATTTGGTTTTTTTTATAAACTCTTTTAAAAGTTTTTAATTTGTTTACATTATATATACGAGTGAAATTTTAAATTGTGGCATTTCTATATTCAGTATACGTATATTACGATCGTATTAGCATGTTGTGTACGTATACAGGGTATAGGGGTGTTACACCCTCACTCAGAATCCTTAACCCTAATGTTAATCCATCCTTAAAACAAATTTTAGTTCAATTAGGAAACTTATTGAACCCATGTCGACCTGGTTACCCTAGGTCGACATGAGTTTGGACTCATGTCAACCTTGGGTTGCCCAGGTCAACATGAGGAATGCTCATGTCAACCTTGTGCTGCCCAGGTCGACATGAGGAATGCTCATGTCGACCTAGCCTGCTCAGGTTGACATGAGTCCAACCTCATGTTGATCTGCGCTGCCAGATCGACATGAGGCATGCTCATGCCGACCTGGTCCCTGTTGCGCTTAAATTAACACTATCACAAAGCGGCACTCGTAAGTATACAAGGCTATTGCAGTGACGGTGATCGCCCTAAGGTCGTCTCACAAGGAAGGAATTGCGTGTAATAGTTTGATTAACATGAAATAATAAACTTGAGTGTGTGTTTGGATTATTGAATTGTAATTAACCTTAGAAATAAAAATGAGTGATTTTATGTAAGATAAATTCAACTATGGAAATGATGCCTAGGGTTGTAGATCCATTTAATCAAATGTTTAATTATCAAATTATCCATCAATATAACCTTGTACCTTAATTTGTTCCTTTAGGTTAATTAGTCAATTATCAATTCACTAGTTTTCACATTTATGAATCAACAACAACCAACTACTTTACATTAGCAAATTAATAAACCTTAGAACTTATATTTCTAATTCATTCTTAGGGTAGTCAATTGCATAGTCCCAATATTAAACTTCTCCTCTCAGTCCGTCATTCAATATTAAGTAATCGATAGGTGGCCAATCTATCAATTTACCTTTAATTTCAATGCTATCAACAAATAACAAGGTATATCAATGGAATCATCAAATCAAATCATTTAATCAAATATACTACAACCCAAAGCATGAGTAAATTAGCTCATCATATTCTTTAAACAAATGCTCATTTCAATATAAACCAAATCAAAGATATTCATTGCAATATTAATGTTCTTAATACAACAACAACAAATAAGAAATGGATTAAAAGAAAGAGTTGGAAAAACCTCTTTTGGAGATGCTAAAAATCGGACTCCTTGTCTCTTTCGTAGCTCCCTCTTTGATGTGTGATGATGAACTTCCAAGCTCTCTTGAACAAATGGCTCTCTTCTTGAAGGATGAATGATAGCTCTCTCAAGTTCACAACTCTCCAATCAGGCCTCTTAAAACCCTCATCCTCAAGAACTAGCTACTCACTTCACTTCCAATGATTGTCTTTGCTCTTGGTGTGTGAAAGGAAAATGATGAATGAAGAATGGGAGAATGGTGTCTTGCTCTCTCAAGCAAGAACCAAGGAAGAAGATGATTATGGTGTAGAGAATGTCCACTCAATATATTCAATCTATTTTCTATTCCCTCCATGCTCTTCCACTTTGAATTTTTAAGACACCCATCACTCTTTGTCTCCCACTTTCCAATTTCTTTATATATTTCTTCCATAAATCCTTCCACATTTCACTCCTTTTTATCCTTTTTGTTCCCCACTAATCTCACCTCGTGCAAGCATAACAATTGATCCAGGGTGACACGGCCAAGCTTGTTGGTCGTGTCTCATGGATTTTCTTTTCTTTCTTGGGACACTGCCAAGCTTTTGGCCGTGTCCCTTTCTGCTTGATGTTCTCTAATTTGTTTTCAAGGAGTGACACGGCCAGTGGCTTGGTCATGTTTCTTGATGGTGTCAGTCTCTGCTTCTTTCTTTTCATTCTTTGCTTTTTGTTCCTTTGGTGAGACACAGCCAGTGGCTTGGCTGTGTCTCATGGCCGAGTCTGCTTCTGGACATGTTTGCTTGAGGGACATGGCCAAGCTTGGTTAATCCTGGCCGTGTCCTGCCTTGTCTTGGATTTCTTCTTCTTTTGTTAAAAATGGAAAATTAACTATGACCGTTTTGGGACAAACTGTAGAATTTTCAATTTTTAACACTTCTCCCATTCCCACTAGTGCTTTATATGAAGATTGCTCTTTCATTGGTTTTACTGATAGTGCTGTTAAAGAAGTTTTCTTGCAGGATAATGGCGAACACAGGGTTGAAAATTGCATGCTTAGCATCCCGTGGGATTTCTCCCCCCATATTTAAGACAATGAAATCGACGGGTACAATCAAACCTCCTACCTTGACTAGAACATCTTCTATGATTCCCTTAGGGTATCTAAGAGTTCTATCTACTAGTTGCAAAACCATTTTGGTCGGTTTGAGTTCCCCAAGCTCTAGTTTCAAATAAATTGAGTATGGCATCAAATTAATACTAGCTTCGAGATCACACATGCCAATGGTTTCTTTCCCATTCCCCATAGAGATTTTAACTATAAAGCTCCCAGGATCTTTTAGCTTAGGAGGTAACTTATGTTGTAAAATAGCACTTGTCACTTCCGAAACTATCATCTTCTCATCCAACTCATACCTTATCTTCTCAGTATTTAGCTCTTTTAAGAATTTGGCATAAGATGGCATATTCTTTATTACCTCTAGTAAGGGTAGGTTGATACTTACCTTTGAAAGCATGTTATAAATTTCAGAAAATTGCTTATGTTTTATTAGTTTTTGTTATAGATTTGTGTCTTATTTATTATGATAATTATTGTTTTAATTATGTATTTTGGTAGTTTTACTCGGTTTATTTAGTGTTTTCATTAATTTTGGTAGTTTTAGTTTATTTCAGTGTTTATGTCATTTTTTATCTAGTTTTTAGTACGGTGTTTATGTTTTGTTGGTTATTGTTTATTTACTTCTTGTTTAAAGTTTGTTTCAAGTTTTGTTTTAGGTTAAAAAGCCAAGGAACCAAGAAGAAGGAAAAAATGGACAGTAGCTGACACATGCAGAGGACACGGCCAAGCCACTGGCCGTGTCCCATACCTAGCTAAGGAGAAGCCACAAGACATAGTAGAAGACACATGCAAGGGACACGGCCAAGCTTGTGGCCGTGTCTCTCCAAAATTGTCCAACATGGCCAAGGGAACTCCAAACTGGCCGTGTCACTCAATCACTCCAAAGAAAAAAAGAAGAAACTCTCACAGAAGCAAACACACTCAAGGGACACGACCAAGCTTGTGGCCGTGAACCTCCAATACACCTCCAACACGGCCGTGTCTTATCTAACTTGACCGTGTCTCTCATGGACCAAAGACAATGCAGATTTTTAAGCGGAGGATCCATATAAATATAAAAAAAAGATAGGGTTTTCAGGGTTGTTGAGAGTTTGAGATTAGATTAGCCGTCAGAGAGTGAAGTTAGGGTTTCTAACTTGTTTTCTTTGATTTTTTATTACACTTTGGATTAAACTAGCTTAGATTAGATTTGTTCTAGCCATTGATGCATTCTTCGAGCGAGTTCTGAACAAGAGATTCTTCAAGAGCTAAGAAGTTTGTAATGTGATTTTGTTCTCGAACTTTATCTCTTTAATTTCATTGGAATTGTATTTATGGATATTATCATGTCTAAATTGATTTCTTTGAATTTTAATGAGATGAGTATGTTTGATAGCATTATGAACTAATTTGATCTAGTCTAGGGTTTGTATGGATCTGCTATGATTGTATGAATTGGTTAGTACTCTTAACCTAATTATTTCTTTAGCCTTTATTGAGTGAATTATTGCTAATATATAATTGATTGGCGACCAATTATGTGTTTTAGGTATTAGATGATGGATTGAGGGATGAAGTCTAATGCTTGAACAATTCAATTAAGGACTTAGGTGAATTAGAGATATAACCTAGGAAAAGATTATTTCAATTGGAACAAGATTATTTGAGAGAGGTTTGAATGCGAGAGCTTATTTCCTTTATTCAATTAATTTAGTTGCTTGAGATTTAATCTTTGAAATTAAATTGGTTAAGAGGAATAACCATTCATACATATAAGTAGTAGAGAAGTGCAAACCCTAGACCATTCTATTAAGTGAATCAAATCATCAACTCAATTTACTTTTATTGTTCTAAAATTCCAATCGATCTGTCTTCATTAGTTAGCAATTTAAATTTATTCATTACTTGTTATTTATAATCTGATAATCAATTAGCTACTTTAGCTTCCTTGTGAGACTACCTTGGGGCAATCACCTTTGCTACAGCTACCTCGTATACTTGCGAGTGACGCTTTGTGGTAGAGTTAATTTGAGCGCAACAAGTTTTTGGCGCCGCTGCCGGGGAAGCTAATTGGCGTAATTGTTTATTAGTAATAGATATTCTAGATTATTTTTCATTGTTTTCATTTTATTTTATTTGTCTTTTGCTTTTAATAATTCTTTTGTTCTAGAAATTTTGTTTATGCAAGGCAGGAGATCACTCGAAGGAGAGCTATATCCATTTATTCCAGAAATTCAGAGAGTGAAAAGGAGCAGAGAGGAGTTTGAACTTTATACATGATTTGATACCGAAGAGGACACTTCTGATTTTGAGTCAGAATCTGCACAATCTGTTAAAATGGCAGAAGAAAGACAAAGAACTATGAGAGACTTTGCTAGACCTGTCATTGGAACTTCCACCTCTTGCATAAGACTGACAGATGCAGCAAGGAATTATGAGTTGAAGAACATTCATTACAACATGCTGCCATCATTCTATGGAGTTCCAAATGAAGATCCTTTGAACTTTATTCGGGATTTTTATTCTACCCTCAACACTTTTCCATTGGGAGGACTAACAGAAGATCAGTTAAGGATGAGATGTTTCCCGTATACATTGAAGGATAGAGCTAAGAGCTGGTTAATGATGTTGCCCGAAAATTCTTTGACAACTTGGGAGCAAGTTTATAACAAGTTCATGGGCAAGTTTTATTCACATCAGAAGACAGCCGAATTAAGAGGGAAGATTGCTACATTCACTCAATTTGATGGAGAGCCATTTCATGAGGCTTGGGACAGATTTAAAATGTTATTGATCCAGTGTCCACATCATCACTACCCACTTCAACTTCTTAATCAGTTTTTCTATGATGGTCTAACCCAGCAATTTCAGAACACTGTTGACAATGCAGCTGGGGGAGCCATGGGAGAAAAGACAGCTGATGAAACTTATGATATCTTTGAGATGTTGGCAACAGAAAAGTGTAAGGGGAAGAAGTAAAGGGGTGAATCAACTGGAAACCAATAGTGAGATGGTCAATCAGATAGCTGAATTAACAAGGCAAGTGCAGATGCTGAATATGAAAAATAACACTTCTTCATCCACTCAAGAAATTTGTGGAATTTGTGGAACTCTTGGGCATGGAGCAAATATTTTCCCCTCTGCATATGAGTCATATGGGAATGAAGCTGAACAAGTCAATGCTATGGGGGGATTTCAACCAAGGGCCCGGAATGATCCTTATTCGAATACTTACAATCCTGGTTGGCGGAATCATCCTAATTTTTCCTGGGCAACAAATAATTCTCAACAGCCTTTCCATTTGCTCCAGAGACAGAACCAACAACAGGGCCAATCCTCAAATCAAGGGCAGTCTAAGATAGAGAGTTTGGAGGAAAGTTTACAAGCTTTTATCCAAGTCAGTGCTAAAAATAAAGAGATGACCAATAAGAGGCTGGATTCATTAGAAGCATCTTTTAAGAAAGTGGAGACTCAAGTAGGGCAACTTGCACAACAGATGCAGATTCAACAAAAGGGGAAATTCCCAAGTGAACCTGAGCAGGCACAATCAGTGACTGTTCTTAGAAGTGGTAAGGTAATTAACACTAATGTTGAAAATAATTCTGTGAATGCAGGTGACCATGAGAACAAGAAGGAAGGAGAACCAGAGAACAAAGGAGCTGGAGAAAGATCAACGGAGAAATCCCTTTCAACAGATTTACATAAGGCAAGCAATCCATACCGGCCACCTATACCATTCCCCAGCAGGTTGAAGGATGATAAAAAAGATAAGCAATTTTCTAACATCTTCAACATGCTGTCAAAGGTAAGTATTAACTTACCCTTACTTGAAGCAATAAAGAACATGTCGGCTTATGCCAAATTCTTCAAAGAGCTGATCACCAAGAAAAAGAGGTATGAGCTGAATGAAAAGGTGATAGTTTCAGAGGTAGCTAGTGTTGTTCTGCAGCATAAACTACCTCCCAAGCTAAAGGATCCTGATAGCTTTATAATTCAAATTACTGTGGGGAATGGAAAGGGGACTGAAGGCATGTATGATCTAGGAGCCAGTATAAATTTGATGCCTTATTCTGTGTATAAAGAATTAGAACTAGGGGAACTTAAACCAACCAAAATGATGTTGCAATTAGCTGATAGATCTCTTAGATTCCCGAAAGGGGTTATAGAAGATGTGTTAGTTAAGGTTGGAGGGTTGATAGTACCTGTGGATTTTATAGTTCTTGACATGGAAGGAAGTAACCCTACACCATCAGCACACACTATTTTGCTGGGTAGGCCTTTTATGGCTACTACCAACACCTTAATAGATGTTAAAAATGGTAAATTATCAATGACTGTCTTGGGACAGAAGGTTGAATTTTCTATTTTTAACACTTCTCCCATTCCTACAACTGCTTTATATGAGGAATGTTCTTTAATTAATTGTGTTGAAGCCGTTGTTTCAGATGCTTTCTTGCAGACAGGTTCCACAGATAAATTGGAGCTGACACTGACTTTAGAAGAGGGGGCTAAACCAGTGGGGGAGACCCAAAGGTGCCTTAACCCAAAGGCATATTAGAGCTCGAGGAATTATAAGGATCACTAAAGCACTTCATGACAGAATTATAGTGCGAAAGACTTTGAGTCCAGGTATGAAAGTTTTACTTTTTAATTCTCGACTCCGTCTGTTTACAGGTAAACTCAAATCTCGATGGAGTGGTCCCTTCGAGGTAACTAAGGTATGTCCTTCTAGTGCCATTGAATTGCTTAACTCTCAAACCAATAAGACTTTTAAAGTAAATGGACAGAGAGTTAAACCATATAAAGAAGGATTTCATGAAGTGAGGATCATTAACAACACTTTGATCCACGATCCCTAAGTCTTGCAGTGATGTCCAGCTTTATGACATTAAAGAAGCGCTAAATGGGAGGCAACCCATCAGTTTGCATTTCTTTTTCATAGTTGTAATTTTAAATTTAGCAAATTTTGATTTTATGTTTGGTTTAAATAAATTGAATGGGTACTTTGATCGGTTTTTATTTTTCTAATGTGTTTCAGGGTTGATCGAAGAAGAGTTTGCAATTTCTATGAAATTTGGTGATATAAAATAAAAAAAAATAAAAAAATGTTCAAATTCACAATGGGAGACACGGCCAAGGAGCTTGTCCGTGTCCCTTGGCCGTGTCATATGGGACACGACCAAGCCTCAAACAAAAATTTTTTTTGCACAGTTTTCACAGTGGGAGACACGGCCAAGGAGCTTGGCCGTGTCCCTTGGCCGTGTCACATGGGACACGGCCAAGCTTCACCAATTTTTCTTTGTTTTTATTTTTGTAGCTTTTCTTCACAGAGACAAACACACCCATGGGACACGGCCAAGTCACTGGCCGTGTCCCTCAAAACACACAAGACACGGCCGTGCTCACCCCAACTTGGCCGTGTCTCTCCACTTTTCCACTTTAAAAACATGATTTTTGCACAGTTTTGTCCATTCAATCCCTAATTTTCTTTCTGTTCTCTCTCTCGCTCTCTCATTTTCTCTCTCTTGCAACCTCCATTACTTGTGCTTACAAGCTCCAAAACCTCCATTAAAGCTCAAATTTCTTCACCAAAACTAGAATTAATCTGTTAAAACTTCTTCTTCTCTCACAAAAGATCGATTGAATCAAGATGCCAAGAACGAAGATAGTTTCCCACCGCAAGAAGAAGAGACCTACAACTGAAGGTGCATCTTCATCTTCATCGGTTCAATCTTTGAAGAGAGCAAATCTTTTGGCTCGGGGTTTCTTCCCGACGAGGTATGTCAATGATGAGTCCCTTGATGCTCTTAATATTAGGGATAATTTTTATCGATATGTTCAAATTCTTGGGTGGGAGAACCTAGTTTCCTTACGACCTTTGCAATTTCAAGAGCTTACTTTGGAGTTCTTAATTTCTCTTAATGTTGAAAGAGATGCGCAGAAAATTTGCTCTAGGTTGAGTTTTAGGTTGTTTGGGAAATCAATTGTGATGAGTATTGAACAATTAAATGGTATATTTGGTTTCCATCAACATGGCGAAAGGTCGGTACCTAAGGAGTTTAAACAACAATTTGCTTGGGGAACTTTGGGCTCGGGGACTTATGTGGCCAAATCGGCAAAAGCAACTAAATTGAGAAATCCCGCTTTGAGGTACTTGCATCATTTTATGTCATGTGGATTCTTTGCTAGGAAGGAAAGCACGGGTGTGGTGGAACTGAGTGAATTATTTTTCTTAGATTGTGTGGTTAATGCAGTGCCTATTAGTTTCGGCTATTGGTTAGCTGATGTTTTTGATAGTGTGGCAAATAAGAAGAAGGGGGCTATCTGTATTGGAGGATTGATTAACACATTAGCAGTAGCCCTTATTGATGATTTTGACCCGAGTACCAGTCACATGACTAGATTTTTGGGTAATGACTCATTGGATTTGGCCACATTAGAAAAGATGCATATGGTGGTGCACAGGAGAGGGACTTATATGATGGCTTCAGCTGAGCCAGAAGCACCGGGGGAAAGGCAGAAGAGAGCACGGGTTCAAGAAGAGTCTGACTCGAATTCTCTTGATCTAGATGAGGATGCTTCGGTCTCAGCTAATCAAGAGGTACTTAATAGGATTGAGGCCCTAGATGGAAAGGTAGATCAACTGGAGGGCAAGGTGGACCATAACCATGCTGAGGTCTTGCAGCAGTTGGAATAGATTAATAGCAACCTTGCAAAGATTTTGAGTCTCCACCCCTCGGCTGCATCATCTTCACACCCGCCTTCACCGTAGATTTTGAGTTCCTTGCTTTATTGTGTTTAGCTTATTTTTGTTATTATTTTTCGTTTTTGTTTTTAATTTTTAACATTTTATATTTTTGATATTTTATTTTATATATTGTATTTTTTTTTGTTTTTGAACATTTGTGTTTGTGATGAAAAGTTAGGGATTTTGCCTCACCAGGTACGATGGAAGACAGGTTGTACTTAACTCTTTCTCTTTATTATTCTTGTTTTTTCCATTGAGGACAATGTAAATTCTAAAGTGTGGGGTAATCTTTAAGCTTTTCTTTAATTCTTGTTTTGTTTGTCGTGGTGTGTTTTATTGTGTTGTGCATGGCATAATTGTTGAAAACTTATTGTTTTTTTTTTCTGTGATTCTAGCATTATAGTTGAGACTTTAGTATTATCATAGAAATGAGCATTTGAATTCATTCAGGATCAATTTTCAAATTCTGCAATTCATGACATATAAATTTTTGTGAACCCACCTTTGTGAGTTTTGAGCCTTATAGATTAAATATTAGTGTCAATTGATTTTCTTTTCTGAAGTGTGCACTTTCATGATTTTGCATCTCTAGAGCTTACTTTTGCATACTAATTGAACTCACATTATGATTTTATCTCAAGTTTTAAAATGATGAAGGCAAATTAGGTTAGCCCTTTAGCTTAAAAAGACCTCCCTTAATATTGAATTCCTTAGTGAGCCAAGTTGAGCCTTGACCTTTTTCTTGTTTGATCAACACAATTCATAACTCAACACTTTCTTATTATCATCATACCTGCATTAAGGAATGGAGTTTCTTATGATATGACAATAGGGTGGTTTAATTCAAAAGTGTGGGGTAAGCAAGTAAAAAAAAAATTGCTATTTGGGGTTGAAATGCATACTGTGCGCATTGTATTTAACTAAGAGTCGATTATTCTTTTCCTTTACATTTTAAGCTAGATGTTCCATGCAAGTTCATATTATATATATATATATTATTAAAAAATAATGATAAAAATAAAAGAAAAAGAAAAAGAAATAAAAAAAAGATATATATATATATATACAAAATTCATATATTTTCTAGCAAAAGAGGAATGTTGACTCGTGTATTTTTCTTAAAGTATGCAAGTTTGTGAAAGTATCAAGGGCTGATGAATATGCCATTTGAGGGAGCTATGAGTTTCTGAGCAAGAGTATTATCTAATTTAGATACTCCATTTCTTGATGCTCCAGCTTAAATGTCTTTTCTCACACCTTCACCTTAGCCCCATTACATCCAAATGAAAGACCTTCGGATTATTTCTTGAGAAAATCAGTGAGGGAGATTGGATAATTAAGCAAGTTTATGGTAGTATGCAGTCATGAGTGGTTTGAGTGAATTGACCTTTAAAATCGAGTGAAACACTTAGATGAGAGATGAGATTTGTATGTCTGGATTAATGAATGAGTTAAGAAAATCCTTGATTGAAGTAAATTGCAAATATTTATGGCTGAGTCTTAAAGGATTTCATCTTATATACTGGAATTATAGTTAAGGTTGTTTGAGTTTTTAATTTATGCCATGTGAATTTGCTTGAGGACAAGCAAAGTTTTAAGTGTGGGGTAGTTGTTTTATTAGTTTTTGTTATAGATTTGTGTCTTATTTATTATGATAATTATTATTTTACTTAGGTATTTTGGTAGTTTTACTCGGTTTATTTAGTGTTTTCATTAATTTTGGTAGTTTTAGTTTATTTCAGTGTTTATGTCGTTTTTGATCTAGTTTTTAGCACGGTGTTTATGTTTTGTTGCTCATTGTTTATTTACTTCTTGTTTAAAGTTTGTTTCAAGTTTTGTTTTAGGTTAAAAAGCCAAGGAACCAAGAAGAAGTAAAAAATGGACAGTAGCTGACACATGCAGAGGACACGGCCAAGCCACTGGCCGTGTCCCATACCTAGCTAAGGAGAAGCCACTAGACACAGTAGAAGACACATGTAAGGGACACGGTCAAGCTTGTGGCCGTGTCCCTCCAAAATTGTCCAACACGGCCAAGGGAACTCCAAACTGGTCGTGTCACTCAATCACTCCAAAGAAGAAAAGAAGAAACTCTCACAGAAGCGAACACACTCAAGGGACACGGCCAAGCTTGTGGCCGTGTCCCTCCAATGCACCTCCAACACGGCCGTGTCTTATCTAACTTGGCCGTGTCTCTCATGGACCAAAGACAACGCGGATTTTTAACCGGAGGATCCATATAAATATAAAAAAAAGTTAGGGTTTTCAGGGTTGTTGAGAGTTTGAGATTAGATCAGCCGTCAGAGAGTGAAGTTAGGGTTTCTAACTTGTTTTCTTTGATTTTTGATTACACTTTGGATTAAACTAGCTTAGATTAGATTTGTTCTAGCCATTGATGCATTCTTCGAGCGAGTTCTGAACAAGAGATTCTTCAAGAGCTAAGAAGTTTGTAATGTGGTTTTGTTCTCGAACTTTATCTCTTTAATTTCATTGGAATTGTATTTATGGATATTATCATGTCTAAATTGATTTCTTTGAATTTTAATGAGATGAGTATGTTTGATAGCATTATGAACTAATTTGATCTAGTCTAGGGTTTGTATGGATCTGCTATGATTGTATGAATTGGTTAGTACTCTTAACCTAATTATTTCTTTAGCCTTTATTGAATGAATTATTGCTAATATATAATTGATTGGCCACCAATTATGTGTTTTAGGTATTAGATGATGGATTGAGGGATGAAGTCTAATGCTGGAACAATTCAATTAAGGACTTAGGTGAATTAGAGATATAACCTAGGAAAAGATTATTTCAATTGGAACAAGATTATTTGAGAGAGGTTTGAATGCAAGAGCTTATTTCCTTTATTCAATTAATTAAGTTGCTTGAGATTTAATCTTTGAAATTAAATTGGTTAAGAGGAATAACCATTCATACATATAAGTAGTAGAGAAGTGCAAACCCTAGACCATTCTATTAAGTGAATCAAATCATCAACTCAATTTACTTTTATTGTTCTAAAATTCCAATCGATCTGTCTTCATTAGTTAGCAATTTAAATTTATTCATTACTTGTTATTTATAATCTGATAATCAATTAGCTACTTTAGCTTCCTTGTGAGACGACCTTGGGGCAATCACCTTTGCTACAGCTACCTCGTGTACTTGCAAGTGACGCTTTGTGGTAGAGTTAATTTGAGCGTAACAGCTTATCATGCTTCTCATTTTTTAACCTGCTGGGAAACAGAATTGGTGGTCTATATGGATTTGGAGATTTGTGCAGCTTTGGTGCAACGGATGCCTCCTCTCTATCCTCCTTAAGCTCATTTGGTTAAACTTTTTCTTCTTGCATTTCCTTGCCATTATCTTGCATTGTACCTGCATCAAATGAATTATCAATATTACTATCACCGATTTTATTATCAAGTACCTTACCACTTCTTAAAACGGTGATTGCTTTGGCCTGCTCCAGTTGGCTTGGAAATTTTCCTTTTTGATTGGCTTGAAGTTGATTAGCCAATTGACCCACTTGAGTTTCAACCTTTTTAAGCGATGCTTCTAAAGAGTAAAACTGCTTATTGTTCATTTCTTGATTTTGAGTGCTTACTTGAATGAAAGCATTCAAATTGTCTTCAAATGAAGGTTTCTTGACCTGCTCTTGATTTGAGGGTTGCCCTTGAAATTGGGGACCTCTTTGATATGGTTGGAATGGTTGTTGAGGTGGAGCATGTTGTTGATTTTTCCATGAAAAATTGGAGTGATTCCTCCAACCGGGGTTATATGAATTTGAATATGGGTCATTCCTACCCCTTTGTTGGAACCCTTCAAAAGCAAAAGCTTGTTCTTGCTCCTCTTGGAATGTATCAAAATTTAAGGGGCACACATTTGCTTGATGGCCTATAAGACCGCACAATGCGCATGACTCTTGGCTTGGTCCCGACAAGTTTCCTTTGGCATTCAACAATTTTACTTATTTTTTCAGTTCTGCAATTTGCCTGGCCATTTCCGAGTTTGCACTTATCTCGTGTGCTCCTCTTCTTCTTTCCCCAATACTCTTTTGTTGGGAATTTGCTCCCAACATTTCGAATAATGCAACTATTTTTGCAGCTGTTCTTTCACCCATTGCTCCCCCTGCTGCATTATCCACTGTGTTTTGACATTGTTGAGTTAGCCCATCATAGAAGAATTGATTAAGCAACTGTTGTGGATAGTAGTGGTGAGGGCATTGAAATAATAAGGATTTGAAGCGATCCCATGCCTCATGAAACGGTCCTCCATCAAATTGGGTGAAAGTTGCAATACTCCCCTAAGTTCCTTAGTCTTTTGGTGTGAATAAAACTTTCCCATAAATTTATTGTAAACCTCTATCCATGTGGTTAAAGAATTCTCCGGTAGGATCATCAACCACGCTTTTGCTCTGTCTTTCAAACTATATGGGAAACATCTCAACTTGAGTTCATCTTCTGTTAGTGTTTGCAAAGGGAATGTATGCAATGTTGAGTAAAAATCCCGAATGAAGTTAAGAAGATCTTCATTCGGCAGTCCATGGAAGGATGGCATCATACTATAGTGAGTACTTCTAAGCTCATAATTTCTTGCTGCGTTGCTCAACCGGATACAAGATGTGGTCACTCCGATGATTGGTCGGGCAAACTCCTTCATAGGTGGTTCTTGTGCATCACCCATCTCTGTTTCTATGTTCTTCTAAAACTGCTCGTCAGTATTTTCCCTTTCTTGCTCAATAGGACTTGGTCCCTCGGGTCTTGGAAGCCTATGGATGTTGTCTATAAATGGAACAAGTTCGTTTCCTTGAGACCTTCATCCATGCATAAAGTACCTAAGCAATTCAAAAAGAACACTTTAAACGATTTAACAAATAAATTAAAAGAATCAAACTATTAACAAAAATTGCCTTTCCCGGCAACGGCGCCAAAAAACTAATTGCGCTTAAATTAACACTATCACAAAGCAGCACTCGCAAGTATGAGGCTATTGCAGTGACAGTGATCGCCCCAAGGTCATCTCACAAGGAAGGAATTGCGTGTAATAGTTCGATTAACATGAAATAATAAACTTGAGTGTGTGATTGGATTAGTGAATTATAATTAACCTTAGAAATGAAAATGAGTGATTTTATGCAAGATAAATTCAATTATGGAAATAAAGCCTAGGGTTGTAGGTCCATTTAATCAAATGTTTAATTATCAAATTATCCATCAATATAACCTTGTACCTTAATTTGTTCCTTTAGGTTAATTAGTCAATTATCAATTCACTAGTTTTCATATTTATGAATCAACAACAACCAACTATTTTACATTAGCAAATTAATAAACCCTAGAACTTATATTTCTAATTCAATCTTAGGGTAGTCAATTGCATAGTCCCAATATTAAACTTCTCCTCTCGGTCCGTCATTCAATATTAAGTAATCGATAGGTGGCCAATCTATCAATTTACCTTTAATTTCAATGCAATCAACAAATAACAAGGTATATCAATGGAATCATCAAATCAAATCATTTAATCAAATATACTACAACCTAAAGCATGAGTAAATTAGCTCATCATATTCTTTAAACAAATTCTCATTTCAATATAAACCAAATCAAAGTTATTCATTGCAATATTAATGTTCTTAATACAACAACAACAAATAAGAAATGGATTAAAAGAAAGAGTTGGAAAAACCCCTTTTGGAGATGCTAAAAATCGGACTCCTTGTCTCTTTCATAGCTCCCTCTTTGATGTGTGATGATGAACTTCCAAGCTCTCTTGAACAAATGGCTCTCTTCTTGAAGGATGAATGATAGCTCTCTCAAGTTCAAAACTCTCCAATCAAGCCTCTTAAAACCCTAATCCTCAAGAACTAGCTACTCACTTCACTTCCAATGATTGTCTTTGCTCTTGATGTGTGAAAGGAAAATGATGAATGAAGAATGGGAGAATGGTGTCTTGCTCTCTCAAGCAAGAACCAAGGAAGAAGATGATTATGGTGTAGAGAATGTCCTCTCAATATATTCAATCTATTTTCTATTCCCTCCATGCTCTTCCACTTTGAATTTTTAAGACACCCGTCACTCTTTATCTCCCACTTTCCAATTTCTTTATATATTTCTTCCATAAATCCTTCCACATTTCACTCCTTTTTATCCTTTTTGTTCCCCACTAATCTCACCTCGTGCAAGCCTAACAATTGATCCAGGGTGACACGGCCAAGCTTGTTGGCCGTGTCTCATGGATTTTCTTTTCTTTCTTGGGACACGGCCAAGCTTCTGGCCGTGTCCCTTGCTGCTTGATGTTCTTTGATTTGTTTCCATGGCCGTGTCATGTGACACGGCCAGTGACTTAGCCGTGTCTCTTGATGGTGTCAGTCTCTGCTTCTTTCTTTTCTTTCTTTGCTTTTTGTTCCTTTGGTGAGACACGGCCAGTGGCTTGGCTGTGTCTCAGGGCCGAGTCTGCTTCTGGACATGTTTGCTTGAGGGACACGGCCAAGCTTGGTTAATCTTGGCTGTGTCCTGCCTTGTCTTGGATTTCTTCTTCTTTTGATGAGAGACAAAGACAAGCCATGACAAGCTTGGCCGTGTCACATGTTTTTCTCCAACAAGTCCACCAAATTTTGATTAAATAGCTCCATCAAATGTGCTTCAACCTAAATCAACAACTTCAAACAAAATTAAGTATAAATTAACATAAAAATTAACTTAAAATTAACAAAAACATCATAGAAAATATATACAAAATTGATCTAAACATTCCCTCCAGGTCGACATGAGCAATTGCTCATGTCTTCCTTGGCCGACCTGACTCGAATTATTCTTGCCTTTTTTAATTTATGGACCGAAAAGTTTTAATTTGGGGCAATTCAAATTGATTTTAGGGTTTTGTAATTGAATTTATGCCTCTTTAATCCGAACTGAATTCTTTAAAAGTTATAAACTAGTTTTAAATCTTTTAAAGTCTGATCAAATTTATTTTGGCTTCCTTTAATTAGGACCATATCAAATTGGGGTCAAAATTAAGGGTCTACAGTTTGCCCCCTGCTTGAATGATCTTGAATTGATTCAGAGAGTGAAAAGCAACAAGACTTTTAATTTTGGCAAAAATAGACTTAATTTTCTTGAGATGGTTTTGGTTTTGGGTTCTGAATCTGGTTCGAGTTCTGGATTCAGAAAAGACTTGGGTTCTGGACCCGGGATGGTTTGGGTTCTGGACCCGGTTTGAGTTTTGGACTAAAAAAAGATTTGGTATGGTTTGGGCTCTGAACCTAGTTCGATTTTTGGACTCGAAAAAGACTTGGGTTTAGGACTCGGGGTGGTTTGGGTTCTGGACCCGGTTTGAGTTTTCGACTCGAAAAAGTCTTGGGTTCTGGACCCGATGTGATTTGGTTTCTGGACCTAAGATGGTTTGGGTTTTGGACCTGGTTCGAGTTCTGGACTTGAAAAAATCTTGGGTTCTGGACCCGAGCTAAGTTCTGAACTTAAGGATAATTTGGGTTCTGGACCCGAGCTAAATTTTGGAATTAAGATAAAATTTGGGTTCTGGACCCGAGCTAAGTTTTGGACTTAAGAGAAAATTTGGGTTCTGGACCCGAGCTAAGTTCTGGACTTAAGGATAATTTGGTTCTGGACCCAAGCTAAGTTTTGGACTTAAGAGGAAATTTGGGTTCTGGACCCGAACTAAGTTTTTAACTTAAGAGGAAATTTGGATTCTGGACCCGAGCTAAGTTCTGGACTCAAGAGAGATTCAATTGTCTGTAAAAAATAATTGTAATGAGTAGGATACTTAGCTGATTTAATTGCCTATAAAAAATTTAGCTGATTTTTACTATACACATATTTTTTTCTTGCCCCCTGCGTGTAAAAATATTTTAAAAGTGCAAAAATATTTATATACATGCAATTATCTGAATGATTGAATTGAATAATTGAGTTTCCTATTTATTTATTGTGTAGTTACTGTTTATGCACTATTTATCACTATTCATTTATAAATAGTAATTTACTATTTATCAATAGTAAATTTATTATTTATCAATAATAAAATTTACTTTTTCTCTTTTTTTTCACGATAATACTATTTTTTTTTGTCTTTTTTCCTTTGCCATTTCTCTATATAAACCTTGCATCTTATTTCTTCATTTCATTCTTTATAAAGAGTTCGTATTATTTCTTTCCTTGCTAACTAAACATTGTCACTCTGAATTGTAAGATTCATAAAGCTCAAGCAGTTACCATGGCAAGCGTCCAACACTCTTCAAGGCATAGGACTTGATCAAATAATGAATTGATTTCTTACCTTCGAGATAATGAAATTGTGCAAATTTCGATATTACCCGGCATGCATCTCCATCGGAGTTATAAAGATAAAACACCGGTAAGTAGTACTTTTCCGTACATATAAGTAATTTATTACAAGATTTATTAGTATAATTATATTCATGTAGATTATACAAGAATAAGTATGAAAATTGATATACAAAAATATCTATGTAGCATAATTTATTTGTAAAATGATTGTATAAAAATGAAACACATCAATTGTTGTGCGAGAAATTATTTGTCTGTGTCCATTTATTTATTTATTTTTATCATATATACTTTTTATTTTTTATTTTATTTTATTTTATTTTATTATTTTATTATTATTTTTATTATTTTATTATTTTTTATATTATTATTATTATTATTATTTTTTATACATAAATATATTGTTTTACAAATTTATACAAAAGTATTTTATTTTATTATTTTAATTTAATAATATTTTTTTAATATTTTTTTAAGATTTAACATTTAACATATTCTATATTATTTACTATTTTATGTTACTATTATTACTTTTTATGTATTTATTATTATAATTATACTTTTTTTTAAGTGTGTGAGAGAAATTACATGTGTATTTACCTGGACTTACCTGTATTTGGACAGCATGATGGTTGCGATATTAAAGTGGGGGGAAATATTCACAAGGCCCGTAAGTGGTATGATCATGCCCCACCTGCAGTAAAGAGAATGGTGCAGGAAAGTGGTTTTGAGGACTTCGTTTTGCAATTACCAGCAAGGGGCTATCAAATAGACCGGAGCGTGATCCAGGCGCTTGCAGAACGATGGTTGGACACAACTCATACTTTTCATTTGCCCATTGGAGAGATAACAATTTGTCCGGTTGACTTTGCTGCTATAACCGGCCTCCAATGTGATGGAACCTGTAATATCCTAAAGTATACCCTAAAAGTGTTGGGGTTATTGTTGTATTTGGATTCAATGTGTGTATTGAAGGGAAAGAGAAAAGAAGTGAAGAGAAAATATGGGAATTATAAATGCAATATATATATGACATATACTTATATCTATATATATCACATATACATGAGGTATAAAATGGTGTAGGAAAAGTGAGTTGTATATATATATATATATTTGTATGATTAGTTAATAATAATGATGATAAGGACAAAAAGAAAAATAAAGAGAAAAGCAAAAAGAAATTTGTGTGGAGGAGATTTAATTGTATTATTGTTGTTATTATTAGTATTGTTATTATTATTATTATTATTATTATTATTATTATTATTATTATTATTATTATTATATATATATGATAAGAACGAAAGAAAGAACGAGATCTTTCTTTCTTCTTCTCCTTCGTCTTCTTCTTCATAGTAAACGAGAGAGAGAGAGAGAGAGAGAGAGAAGCTAGAGAGAGAAAGGTGAATTTTTCTTCTAATTACACCAAAGATTAAGGATATCAAGAGGCTTGCAAGTGGATATTGAAGATTTGGCAAGCTATTCATGTAAGTACTCCTCTCTTGAATTGATTTTATTGATTATGTATATACAGGTTTTTATCTTCTTGTTTTGGGTTTCTTTGGATTGAAGTTATGGTTGGTGTATAAGATGATGGAAATGAAGGATTGAAGTATGTAATTGTGTTGAATTGATATTTAAGCATTGATAAGTTGGGGTAATTGTGAGGATGTTGATGAATTGTTGAATTAGGATTTAATAAGAATGAATTGGTATTTTGAGTAATTGGTTATAGTGATGTATATATATATTGATTATTATGATGATTTAATGAAGTTATATAAATGTTAAAGTGATATGGAATTGATAAATATGAACAAAGATGATGATTAAAATGGTATGGTATGAATTTTGGAAAGGCTTGGTCTTTGAATCCTTGAAGGACACGGCCAAGTTATGAGAGACACGGCCAAGTTAGGGCAAACATGGCCGTGTTGGATGGATTTTGGAGAGACACGGCCACAAGCTTGGCCGTGTCCCTTGGGTGTGTTTGTTACTGCCTGACTTTTGTTGAGAGACACGGCCGTGTCCTTTGCCCGTGTCTGCCTCTGTTTGATTTGGTGTTGAGAGACACGGCCACAAGCTTGGCCGTGTCCCATGCCCGTGTTTGCTACTGCCAAAATTGTGTTGAGAGACACGGCCACAAGCTTGGCCGTGTCCCTCAAATGTGCTGCCCGTGTCCTGTGAGGGTGTTAATTATTGTGATTGTTATATGTTATTCTTATATTGTTGGATCTTCAAAAGGATCTTTTGGTACTTAAACACACTTAAAACAATAATGATCCAACCAAAGATGTATAGAAGATTATAAATCCATGAATGATGTAAATTGTTATGTATCTAACAATGATGATATAGGAAATGTGGAAGATACAATGATCATGGAAAAAGGTATGTACCATGTTATTGATTATGTGTATTTGAGTGATGAATTGATCAATATGATTTGATGATAATGATGATACTATATGAACAATGTTATGTTCTATGCTTTGTAAATTGTAATGTGTTATATGAATGATGTGAGATTATGATGAAATATGAAATATAAAAGATGTGATGTTGTGATGAAAGATGAAATGTGAGTTGAAATTTAAGAAGATGTGAAGCCATTGTTATTGGCAATGATAATTCAAATGATATGATGATTCAAATGAGATGTGGGCCATTGTTATTGGATATGATGATTTAAATGTGATGTGATGAAGCCATTGTGATTGGCTATGATGATTCAAATAAAATGAGAGCCATTGTTATTGATTATGATAATTTAATTGAGAATCAAATGAATTGTGTGACTAATGTGTTATTCCATTTTCAGAGTTTGTTGTTGGTGGCATGCCTAATAAGTGTAACAATCTCTTGAAGTTAGGTTGGATTGAATCATTGAAGCCTAATTGAGATGTTACCACCCTTGAAGCTAGGTTGGGTTGGTTCTTGAAGCCAAGTTGGGTTGAAGCTTAGCATGCTTTGCTCCCCTTGAAGCTTGGTTGAATCTAATCCTTGAAGCCTAGTTGGGTCTATGATATTGATAAATGTGATAATGAAACCAAAGCATTTACTCTGAAAATTGAATGGCATATTAGTGGGTTGTTTGGGCCCGAGTCTGTCTTTGTTGTTAATGTGTTTCATGCTTGATGAATTGTGAACAAAGTGATGTTATGAAGTATGATTTTGTAATATGTGCATTGATGTATTGAAAAGGAATATGTTTGAGGAATTTTGTTGAGATATGGGTTTATGAAAATGTTGTATGATGTGTAAAATGTATATGAATGTGGAATTTGTGAGAATTGCTTTCATGAAGGTTTGCATAGATCATAGAATGGTGTTTTATGGAAATGATGTATGTTACATGTATGTGAAATAAATTGTATGTTACATGTATGTGAAATAAATAGGGCAAGTATTGGGTTATGAATGTTCCATGTAATTTTATATCAAATGTACAAGGATAGTAGGAACTTTTGAAGAATGCATTGAGAAAGGAAAAAGTGGTAAGGAAACAATAAAACTTAATGCTAAAAGTTTGAGGTATGATTCTTTTGGTAAAGTGTATTTATTATTGTTTTCTTTTGTACTACTAAGCTCTCGGGCTTAGCGCGGATGTTTAATCGCGCAGGTATTATGCGGTTGATCTGGAAGTTTAGCTGTTATGCCACGAGAAGGGTAAGAGTGTCTCGAGACCAACTAGAAGGTGATGCATACATATTGTTATATTAATTATGTTTTATTTTTATAAGAATAATGTTTCTTGGATTTGGTCTTTATAATTAATGCAATAGTACTTGAACTTAGATAAAGGTTTTGAAATTAAAACGAAAAGTGACATTCTTATACTTTATCTACGCATCGTATATATATATACCAGGTATATGTATGGTGCTTATATAGAGTATGGGGGTGTTACAGAACCCCCGTCCCTTTGACCAGCAATATTTTGAAAGAAGAAGAAATCCGACAATTGATCGGTGTCAAGCCCCAATATAGGAAGTCAAATAAGATTCGATATGAGCCCATCCAAGAGTATTGGGTAAAGTACACTCAACTCGTGCAGGGTGAAAGGGAAAAATAATATACTCGGGGATTTTTGTTATATTTATTGGGGGCAAGCATTTTGGGTAGCACCGAGTCCGCCATTCACTTATCTGTGTTGCGCGCTCTTTCTCACTTGGATCACGTATCTTCTTATGCATGGGGGGAAGCTGGTCTAGCTTGTCTTTATCACGATTTTGATGTGCTCTGTAGGAAGAAAAGATCCTTTATTAGTTTTGCAGCCATTACTAAGGTGCTACTTCCTTTAAAATTATTAATCCACACAATGCATGTGCATAGGCTTGATTTTCTCTTTCATGTACCGGTCTGGGTATACAAGCATAACTTGGTGAGGGTTCCAAACATTACACAACCACTAGTCAATTTTCCAAGGTTGGGTGTTTGGTTGTCGGGTTGCAGGAAAGTGTCCGGGAGTCACCACGTGCACTCTCACCGTTACCACTTGAGTCATCTAACCTGGGATCAAGTAAGAAAAAATGTTAATATTAATATCAAACCTATGATAAAAGATAAATTACCGGTTTGCTTTTCTGCAGGTGGATACAACCTGGTGGAGAGCCGAAGAGAAAAATGGTTGGATTAGATGCATGACTGATGCAATGCCTTTGCACAACTCTCGTCGAATTATTGTTGGCCCGATCTCTAGTGGGTGGTTTCTAGGCGAGAGTATACATGACTAGTTCCTTAGACCTAACAGGTGCAGAGTATTAGTTGATATTCCATCATTTGTTTTGAACATTACAGCAATGCCGGAGCCCTTTGGAGTCATTCCTATATTGGTTTCGATATTCATGACTTCCTACTCTTACCGAACATGTCATATGCTCAATTTATCCAGGATTATCTGCTAAGTTTTGAAGTGTCACCTGCTGGTGTCCGTGGGCTATCTAGAGGTGAAGAAGAAATAGAAGTGGAGCAAGGAGATGATGAAGAAGATGAGGGAGTGGATGAGGATGAGGATGAGGATGAGGATGAGGAAGAAGATGAGGAGGAGCCTTCTTCTCAATCCCATGGCAATTCCGGGGCTGGCACTTTCTAGGTAGCTATCACTTTGTCATTACAACTGTCTCTTTGTTTATCTATTATGATTATTTATATGATCATTGCAGGCTAATGGTTCCTCTGACTATGGGGCTGTCCCTCTATATGATACCCCGATACAGCGACAGTTTTCTCCATTTGCCCCTTCTCATTTAGATGTGCCATCTGATTCGCAGAGCTTTGATCTGAGTTACCTGGTCAGTCATTCTTATCCCATAATGATGTATGCTTGCATGTATGCATGAAAATGCATGGATTTACCCTTTTCTTTTCTGGCTCATAGCAGATGCTTGAGGAGCAAAATAGGAAGCTTCAGGAGGAATTAGCTGCGAGTCGTCGACATGTGGCCCATTTTGAGGAAATGTATCAACAAGAGGCACGGGACTTCCGATACTTTTGATTTCAAGGCATGAGGGAACCAAATGCCTCTTCATCAAGAGGATCCTGGACTATTATCCATGATATACCACCTCCCTGTTTAGGCAATGATATAACCGATTTTTGAAGTCTTGAAGGTTTAGATATTCCTTCTTCGAGCGGATATGGGACGGATAATATGTCACCTCCTCCAACGGGTGATGATTTTTTTAGGGCTTTGTCTGATTATGAACCACCTCCTTCCTCGCAGTGGCAAAAATATAAAACTTGTAATAAAAACTTGTAATAAAACTTGTAATTAAGCCAAAAATGGTAATGATAATAATATTTTTTTTTTATTTTTTACACTTTTTTTTTACTTTTGCTCTCTTTTTTTCTTTTTCTTTTTTTTAATTAGATACAATGGCTTTGTCAAATCAGTGCCATAGTACCTCAGGACTCGAATTTCCAAATTAATATATCTATAACATCACAGCCATTAGTTGCCATATTAAACTCAAGAATCATTTCTATTTAAGCAAGAACTGTTGCACTTCAGATAGGCACATACACATTACTTGGTCAAAGATCTCATTTGAGTTTGAATATTATCTATCTCATATGCATGCTTATTCAAACTATCTCCACTAATAGACTCTACCTACCAAGAGAGATTAACAGGTCTTTAATAGGCGTGAAATGGAGTCTATAAGGGACATGGGTTTAAGTGAAGGCCATTTTGAGATAGGGGCTAATGTGACACAATGGACAAACCCTCACACTACAAATTTCTTATTTGAACTTTAGCCAGCTGGGAGCAATCTTGCTAGACTCGAAATTCCTTCTATCTTCTTGGCATTAATCTGGATCTTGATTAGGACAGTCTTTGCACTTGCAAAAAATTTTGGTATCCAAATTCATTTCTTTTCTTCTTCTCCCTTTTATTTCTTTTTATTTTTCTTACTCTTCCCTTTCTTTGAGCATTTTATCATTTTGTCCTTCTTCCTTGTAGGACTGTCAAGTACAGAACTTTCAAGAACTGGATGGTCTTTCTCCTTTTTCTCTGATTTTGATCCAATCTATTGTTGGGTTGGACCAATTCAAGTCAAACTGTCCTTATAAACCAAATGGAAGCCTTTTGTTGTCTTAGATAAAAGAGAACTCAGTTGGCTTTCTGAACCATTTTGGGTTTTCTTTTCTTCTTTTTTTTTCTTTTTTTCTTTGTCTTTTTGTCTTTTTTTTTTCTTTTCTCTTTTTTCTTCTTTTTTTTTCTTCCTTTTTTTTTGGTTCTAGCTTTAAAAGAGTCATCATGTTTGTACCAACTTGGGTTAATAATGGATGAATGAAATGGTATTAATCTTCTTCAGTCTTGACTTTATTTGTGATATTTGGTCTAATTCAGCTGAACTTCAACTACCCTTATGGTTTTGAGAACTTCAACTACTCTTATGGTCTTGAGAACTTCAACTATCTTCATGGTCTTGACTATTCATTTCTTTCTTTTATCTTCTTTCTTTCATCTTAGTGATCATAAGACTTGTCAAAAGTATCACAACAGCTCAGGATAGGTTATCGGGGTTATATGCCAATGAAAAGAAAGCTAAAAATTTTATGAAGGCTCAAAGGGACAACTAGGGATTGATATTTAATTGGGTGGATACTAGTTGTTGGCTCGTCAAACAATGCCTATATCATCTCTCCCTTAAATAAGCAGCGATCAATTTTGCCTTGAAAGTTTGTCAAAGCATGTTCTAAGACTGACTAGGACCTAGACAGAGGTAATTATGCAGGAGCCCTCTCTAAGTAAGCATACACAATTCAATACTATAGAGTAATTCCCTCATCTAGTAAAGTCTTTCAAATCATGATGCCTAGATACATTAATTTATGAATATCAAGCTAGATTCCTCATTGGTTGAGCACCAAAATGAACAAAGACCCACAAAAATTTTATGAAAAAAATTTATTCAAACAACTTTAAATTTGAAAAACATGATTGTTCTAATTAAATATTAAAGAAAACAAAATAAATAAAGCAATATTCAAGCTAAGGAAAGTTTGTTGGGTTGGAGGCAAGGATTGTTTTCATCATCAAGGATCATTGCTTCATCATCCACAGTTAGTCCAAGCTTGCTTAGTAGCACATCATCTTTAGCAGCTTCTCTATCCATATCATCACAGGATGCCAAGATAAAACTCTTCATGAATGTTGTAAGCGGTGGCGCCCTTCCAAATTTAGGTAGAGGATTATTCTTAGTATTGTGCTTATTAGGCTCAGGCACTTTACCATTGTGGATTAGATCTTGGATCTCATGCCTCAATCGAGTACATCTATCAGTTCATACCCTTGAGTTTAATGAAATTGACAAAAAGCCTTAGTATCAAATTTTAGGGGTAAAGGCTTTGGCAAAGGTCGAGGAGTCTAGGGTTGCAACAATCCCTTCTTTTGTAGCTTATTGAGAACCTAAGATAGCGGCTTCCCCAATTTCAAAAACTGCCTCATTCCTCTTTGACCGGTGGCATTAACATCAGCTTCCTTTTGAGTATTTTGATTACTAGGCTGATAATTTCATTTTGGAGAAAAATGGTTCTTCTCTCTTTCCCTTGGACTTTTTCCACTAAGGTTATAGCCGCCCTTATTGCCCCACTTAGATAGCACATGATTCGGTTGGTCTCATAGAATAGGGATTGGTCCCTCTTTTTTCATTTGATCTCTATTAGTGAACATGTTCTCCATGGATGCTGCCTTAGCATTGTTGATGAGCTCCGGAATTTCAATCAACAGGGTCTTCATAATTCCAACCAATTGATCTTGTAGCTCAGCCATCCTAGCTTTGACAACTTTATCGATTATATCCCTTAGCTGGTTTGCATCCATCTTTCCAATGAAGCACTTAAATCAAAAATCAATGCTATAGGTGATATCATTGTATGTTCTTGAATTGTCATACTTCAGGTCTATGAGCCAGAAAGGATTAATGATATGTCATGTGATGCATGTATGTATGTATGCACAAACAATAAACAAACAAGGACAAATAGGACATTCATTCCAATCTTATAACTTCCACACACAAATGGCGAGTCTCTTTTTCTAGGTATATGGTTAACAAAAGACCAACATGGGGTATCTTATTTTTGAATAATTCCCTCGGACGTTTCAACCAATAGTTATATTTTCAAAAATGGAAATCAATTCATGATAATTTCCATTAATTAGGTTTTAATCCATTTAACCAACTAAAGTAGCTTTTATGCTATATTGGATTAAAACTAAATTAAGAGGTTTATTATAAATAGATTTCTCACTTGAAAAAGTAACTAATGATTCATGCCAAAAACAAGCCCATGACCAATTATTCTTAGTATAAACTAGGCTCATAATTGATTTTTGGTATTTCGTAATTGACCTAAATAATTTGCAAGCTCTTTGTAAGAAAAGGTTGGATGAAAGTAATTTTGTTTATAAGCCCATTGTAAAAAGATTTTTAGAAAAAATGGATTTTGGGCTTAGTATTTAGGTCTTGAGAAAAAGAATTTTTGATTTGTTTTTAGAAAAGTTTTATGTCCAAAGACCATTTTAAAAAGTTTTGAAAATAGCTTTGGTCTTTTGGACTTTGAAAACATTTATTTTGAGCTTACAAATGTACTTGGGTCATATTAGAAAAAGAACAAACCAAATAAGCCATGATTTAAGCCAAGACAAATTAATCGTAGTCAAACAACAAGCATTTGGGGTAAAACCTAAGGAAAGTAACTAGGCCAATTACATGAGCTTTAGTCTTTGGGTTAAAAGGCTTAGGTTCCCATAGCAAGTATATACCAAATGGTATGAGGCTACGAATGGTTATGCCATGCTCGATCTCCATACCTTGACTGAAAGTATGGTATCCCTTACATAACACAACACGAGTAACATGGGCATCCTAACTCACACACACGATGCAATCTAATGTGATGCAATAGATAATATCATTATAAGAAAGAATAGAATAATATAAAGATCAACAGAATCAACTTCTCTTTTTCCCAGCGGAGTCGCCACTGTGAGAGGAGATTTTCGCCCCCACTTCCGGTGGAATGGTTCTTGCGACTTCGGCACTATTTAGGCTCGGGGCCTTAGAGAACATGGGCCTAAGCCCTGAGAAAATGGATTTGACACCCGGACGGGCTGGGAAAAAGAAAGGGGTGGATGACTCGATTTCTAAGGAATCCCCAACCCCCTAATGGGTTCGGAAAGTTGGGTACGTGTGTGGAAGGTGAGAAATGGCCCAGCAACCCCACAACGTCCGGTTCATTGGAACTGGCCTCCTTTGTAGGTCTTAATATTATAAAATTCTTAAATATAATAATATTATCCATATTACATGCAATAATTAAAATAAAGTATTATTATATTAGAATCAAAGCAATATCCAAGCAAAGAAAATAAATGGACACCCATCCAAGGATGGAAACATGTCCTTACATCGTTCATGTCTAAACTAAATAGGACACCCACCGAAAGGTGGAAACATGTCCTTTACATTGATCCAAAATATAAAAGCAATTTAAATTACATGAGAATTAATTAGTGAGGCACCCACAAAGTGGAAACATACCTCTTACAATTTTAATACCAAATCAAACAAATAATAATCATAATAATAAAGAAAATATCCATCCATGATAAATTAAATAAATCAAATTAAGTAAATCAAGCATTGAAATTAAATAAATCAACCATCAAAACATATAATAAACTATATAATCAAATTTAAAATTAAAAAAAGCAATAAATATATAAATTTAGAGTTTTAAAGAATTTAGGGTTTTTAAAATTTAGGGTTTTGGAACTTAGGGTTTTAGAAAAAAGTTTTGTAATTAGAGTTTTTAGTGTTTTTGATACTAGGGTTTTGGAATTCAGAGTTTGGAATTATGGTTTTAAAATTAGGATTTTTGAAACTAGGGATTTAGAATTCAGAGTTTGGAATTAGGGTTTTTGGGTTTAACTTACTGCCTTAAAAATATAATTTTGTATTTGGAGAGATAAATTAAGGTTTTGGAAAAATAATCAATATTTTGGAGTTTAATAATGAAATGGTTTAGGCTTTTGGATAAAAATAGTTTGAGGTTTTGAGTTTCAATAAAATAACCTACGGTTCTTTGAAGTTTTAGTAAAAGAATAGATTTTGATAATTAATTTAAATCCTCAATAGCTACTGGATAGTTTTTAGTTTTTTATGAAACATGCAAGTGGGGTTACAAATACCAACTGATCAATGTGTTAATTAAAGCAAACAATTAAAGTTATTGAAACAAAGATCAATTTACTGCATGTTCAAACATTAAGGTATTGCGTGTTCAAAGATCAAGTTACTGCATGCATGTTCTTATTAATCAAAGAAACGAAGCTACTGTGAGCATGAATAATTTATGATTAAAGATCAAACCTCTGTTTGTTGGTTCCTCCACAATTGATTTCTAGATGAACAATGAATAAAGATAGCATTGTTGTCTTTGATGGATTGATGACTGATGAATGCTTGCTGCTAATCTTCTCTATTTGTTGCGTCTCTTCTCTTTAATGTTTATTGCTACCCTTGTTAATGTTCCTCCCCATTCTTGTTAATGTTCATCTCCTTAATTTCTCTGAAATGTTATTATTTACAGGCCGTCACTCAGAATCCTTAACCCTAATGTTAATCCATCCTTAAAATAAATTTTAGTTCAATTAGGAAACTTATTGAACCCATGTCGACCTGGTTGCCCTAGGTCGAAATGAGTCCAACCTCATGTCGACCTTAGGCTGCCCAGGTCAACATGAGGAATGCTCATGTCGACCTTGGGCTACCCAGGTTGACATGAGGAATGCTCATGTTGACCTGGTCTACCTAGGTCTACATGAGTCCAACCTCATGTCAATTTGGGCTGCCAGATCGACATGAGGCATGCTCATGTCTTCCTTGGCCTACCTGACTCAAATTATTCTTGCCTTTTTTAACTTATGGATCAAAAAGTTTATATTTGGGACGATTCAAATTGATTTTAGGGTTTTGTAATTGAATTTATGCCTCTTTAATCCGAACCGAATTCTTTAAAAGTTATAAACTAGTTTTAAATATTTTAAAGTCGGATCAAATTTATTTTGGCATCCTTTAATTAGGACCATATCAAATTGGGTACAAAATTAAGGGTCTACATACCCGGTGCCCCTTTCTTGGATTGTTCATAGACAAAGTGTGTGATAGCTTGAGCTACATTGCACCGGATCTTCTAGACCATGTAGTTCAAGAAGAACAGCTCCCTCAGGCCAACAACTCCCGTCTTACTGAGTCGAGCTGTAATGGTGTGAACCAATAGATTATGTACCACTCGACAAGGGAAGGACTTAAAATTTGATGCCTTGGATACCTGTGGCTGATACTTGGGTGTATTTGGTACAAACGAGCTCCAAACCCTGGGAGGGATGACATTGTACTCTGAAAAATCAACCTCAATGTTAAGATACTCTACAGTCTGCACCTCCTCCGCAGTAAATAGACCCAAATGCATGCCAAGTTCATTGATACTCATGTGGAATCGCTGACCTCCCAACCAAAACTTCATCGTCGGCTTAATGATGGAGATCTTATTTTTATCGAATTGAAAAATGCAGAAGAACTCCATGGTTAACTCTCTGTATGAAGGCTCATTGATGGAGAAGAGTTGTTCCCATCCCAATTGGTTTATCAGATCTCGGACCTTAGTCAGTATGTTGGCTCGCTTCATGGCACCCCTGTAATATTCCAAAGTGTGCCCTAGAAGTTTTGATATTATTATTGTAATTGGATTAAGTGTATATGTGGAATTTGAAAAAAAAAAGAAAAGAAAAATTGAAGAGAGAGTTTATATGTTGTATATATGGAAATATATACAACATATATATACAAGTCAAAATGGATGGTCAAAGGAAGAAGATATTTATTTTGTTATTTATGAAATTACTAAAAAGGACAAATAAGTAAAAGGGAGTTAAGATTTATAGAAGAGGGTATTTTAGTAATTTTCTTTTTGGAATGCTTGGTGGAGGTTTAAAGAGATGAAAAGTTTGACTTTGTCTTTAATTTCCTTTTCATTTTTTCTTCTTTTTCATTTAACCCGTAACCATCACTGCCACCACCATTTCTTCTTATTTCTTTCTTCTTCTCCAATTATTTTAGTTCAAAATCAAAGAATCTTTAGTGATAATTTAGGAATTTTATGGGAAATAGCTAGACTATGTGAGATTTTACAAGGAAATTGCTAAGGAACCAAGGATTTCAAGGAAATAGGAATGAAAAGAGCTAATTGAAAGGTCAAGAGAGCAAGATAGAGTTTTGATTTTCTAAGATCAAATTCAAAGGAGATTTCAAGAAAACAAGTTAGAAATTCAAGAAGTTCATCATTTTTGGTAAGTTCTCTCTCTTGATTTCCTTTGTTCTTTTTGAAGTTGTGTTTGAGGTGGATGAATTGTTGTTGATAGTATGATTAAGGTTGTTGTGGTGTGTTTATAAGTGTTGAAATTGAATTAAGGATAAGAAGTTAGGTTGGTGTTGGTGATGAAAGAGTAAGAGTTGTGTTTAGTGAAGTTGAAATTTTTCTGTTTTACAATTAGTAAAGGCTGTGACTTGTATGATTTTTAATTAAATATAGAAAAACGATATTGAAGTGAATTTTTGATATGTTGTGCCTCAATGAGTCTAGAATGACCGAAAAATATGTTGAGTTGAATTCGGAATGGTTATGATTATGGAAAAATTATTTTTATTAGACCTGTTCCAGCAGGTACCTTGACTGAGACAGCTATTTTTTGGGATTTTTAATAAAATTTAGAGAAATAATATCCAATTGAATTTTGGATATGTTGTTTCTTAGTGAGTCTAGTATTTTATAAAAATAATTTGGAACCATGTTGATTGAATTTAATTCATGGAATTCACAAAGTTCAGAACTGCTGCCAGGATGCAGGGCAATTGGAGTAGTCTGGTTAGGTGAACTATTTGATCAAGATTTTGTGTTCCGTTTGTTCTAAAATTTTAAAGGAATGATTTTAAGATGTAAAACTAAATTCTGTAAAAATTTTAGAGTTTTTAGTCAAGCAGATTATTTTATACAATTTTGCAAAATAAGGATTAAGTTGAGTCCAAAACCAGAATTTACTATTCATATGGTCATTTTGCTAATATTCCTTTTGGATTAGGTTGTGAAGAGGTTGAATTGCCCTAACCTAAGTGTTGAGGATTCTTGGAAGAGTAAGTGTATAGATTGGTGTGAGTTGGTTTTAAGGTAAGTACAAACTACATTATTGCATACATTCATATGATGTTGAGACTTAACATACATTTGATTGTAAATGTGTTAAGAAATCTAATGCATTGTTAATGCATATTAATAATGTATGTTTGGTATAATGTGAATGTTGTGATGAGCATGTAAAATAAGTGTTAATGCCATTGATTATATCCATTTGAATAATGAATTGATTAATGTGATTTGAAATATAACGAAATGTGAAAGATATGATGTTATGAAAAGTTGCTTTATTGTGATTTGAGATCATATGAGATGATTGAGGCATGGTTGCCTAATTTGTTTATGAGAATGAAATGAATTGAGAAAGAAATGTATAAAGATATAAATGAAAAGAATTTTGTGTCTAATTTGTTATTCAACCTTCAGAGTTCTGGGTTTGGTGGCATGCCTATAAAGTACTGGATAGGTGAAAAGACCGGGTCGTAAGCCGATTCCAGTTGATAAATGTGAAATGTAAATTATAGTAACAGTCTTGCCGGGTTGAGGATCTCCTTGGTTTATCCGGGTTGAGGTCCAAGAGACTGGGTCTGTTATAGGTAACAGTCTTGCCGGGTTGAGGATTTCCTCGAGTTTAGCCGAGTTGAGGTCCAAGAGACTGGGTCTGTTACCCTATCCATGGATAGAGATATATATGTGTATCGTCTACAGGCTTGATGATTATGATTATGGACCAAAGCAGTAACTCTGAACTTTGAATAACATATTAGTGTCGTTTGGGCCCATATTTGTCTTTGTGTCAATGTAAATCATAAGTGATGAATAAAATGATGTAATGTAGTCTTGAACAATATAAAGATATCATTTGTGAATATTGTCTTAACTATTGAAATGTGTGACATTAGCATGGCATTAAAGCATCATAGCACTGTAGTTTGTACCACTAAGCCGTTGGCTTAGCGCGAATGTAATTCTTCGCGCAGGTGACAGGGAAGAACCAGATAGTTCCTCTAGGCCGAGTCGAGCCTAGATTTTGAAGAGTGAATAGTGGGCTTTAAGATCGAAGACTGACTGCCAAACATGTATAAATTTTATGTGTTGTAAAACTTGAGTTTTGATGTATATGAATTTGTAAATAGTATTACTTTTCGTTGCATAGTGAACAAATATTTTATCTACTGTATTTCATAATAAACCTTTACTTTATTTTGTACTAGAAGTGTAAATCCTTTTTGCAGGTTGTAGTTGAGGTTATAAGGGGGATTTATTGGAAATGTACTGAGAATGATTTTGTTTGCATTGGTTTGTGTAAAAATGTTTTCAAAAATCAGAAAAAAACCAGTTTTGTCGACACTTGGGATTGAATTTTTAGGCGAAACTATGGCAAAATTTCTGTAAAAATCGAAACAAAAATTTGACTAAGTAAAAGTGGTAGCAACATTAGGATAGTGTGGCGCCTCTACTCAGCTTACACACGTAGGTCGGGAAGGGGTGTTACAACCCCAATCCAAAATCCTAGGTGGCGACTGATCCTTGTTCCCTAATAATTCAAATCATTTTCTCTCCTCTAAAGTTGAGAATCAAAGGCACTTGTGTCCAACCATAAATTTTGAGATGGGATGGGTAGCGGGTCGGCTTCAGCTATCTTCACCTCTAGCCCGCTTAGTTGGTAATTTAGATGGCACTTGTTTGCGAGGACCCATGATCTGAATAGCGTGAAGACTGCAAAAAAAAATAAAGGAAAAATGATTAAATCCCCTCGAAATCATGAAATGGGAGTCGAAATCCCCTCTAGGATGAATGGGTATGTGATTTCGATTGTGAGAGTATGAAGATTTAAGAGAAAATCGAAAAAGAGGGGAAGAGGAGAGAAAAAATTATGTTTGATTCAAAATCGGGCACGACTTAAAAACCCATGGACATGCCCACGACACGGTCATGTCTATGGCCGTGTCATAACTACTGTTTCTGAACTAAAATGACACACTACTGACACGGGCGTGTCAGTGGGCGTGTTATAACTACTGTGACTCAATTAAATCAACACGGCCAGTGACATGGGCATGTCACTGGGTATGTGGTTGCTACTATAAATCTCAAATTTAACCAAAATGACATGACCAATGACACAGGCGTGTCGATGGGCATGTTGAAACTACTGTGGTGCCATCTAAATGACACGTCTAGTGACACGGGTTTGTCACTGGTCGTGTCATAGCTGCTGGCTTTGAAAATAAATAACACGTCCACTAACACGGATGTGTCTATAAATCAAGCTCAAATTACCCCTCAAAAGAAAATTTTCCTTAATAAATTTAAGTGAACTCAAAGTAACACACCACCAACCAGTGAAAGAAGAATTAAAAACCATAGAAACAAACTAAAAATAGAAAAGTTAAAGAAACAAATATAAAAAATAAATAAAAATAGTGGGTTGTCTCCCACCCAGCACTTCTTTAACGCCGTAGTAGTTGGACGTTCGGGATTGGTTCATCTTTAGTCTTGGAGGTATAAAACCTCCTTCAACTCACTCAAGTTTCCCCCTAAATACAGTTTAAGTCTTTGCCCATTAACCTTAAAATTCCCTTTTTCTGGGTGAGTAATTTTGATTGTCCCATAGGGAAAAACTTCTTTGACTGTAAACGGACCAGACCATCTTAATTTTAACTTACCTGGAAAAAGTCAAAGCTTCGAATCGTACAATAATACCTAATCTCCAACTTGAAACACTTTTTCATTCCTTAATGTGAGCATCATGCCATTTCTTAGTCCACTCCTTATACATCCTTGCATTGTCATAAGCTTGTAATCTCCATTCATCCAGCTCATTGATCTGCAATTTCCTCCTGTCACCTACACTAGCTAGATCAAGGTTAATCTATTTTATAGCCCAATAAGTATTATGTTCAATTTTCACAGGTAAAGGACAAGTCTTTCCATATACTAACCTAAATGGTGTAGTACCCATTGGAGTTGTGAATGTAGTCCTAAAGGCCCATAGACCATATTCTAATTTATCAGACCAATCCTTTCGGGATCGATCTATAGATTTTTCAAAGATCCTTTTTATTTCTCTATTTGTATTCTTAACTTGGCCACTAGTTTGGGGATGTTACGGAGTAGAAAACCTATGTGTAACACCTAGCCTTTTGAAAACTTTCTTAAGCTGAGTGTTACAAAAGTGAGTACCCCTATCACTTATGATCGCTTTTGGTGTACCAAATCGAGAAAATAACTTTTTTTAAAAACCTCATCACTACCCTAGCATTATTCATTGCTAAATCTTGGGCTTCAGGCAATTTAGAGACATAGTCTATACCTACAAGAATATATTTGTTACCAAAAGAACTAGGAAAAGGTTCCATAAAGTCGATCCCCCATACATCAAAGACTTTACATACTAGAATTCCATTTTAGGGCATCTCATCATGAGAGGAGATGTTTCCAGTTCTTTGATAATGATCACAACATTCAACAAAATCATAGCTATCCCTAAACAGCGTGGGCCAATAAAATTCTAGTGCTAGCACCTTTTTAGCAGTCTTGTTGCCTTCCATATGACCACCAGCTGGTCCAGCATGACAATGACGAAGAACATTTATCGTTTCAGGCCATGCCGCGCAACACCGGATCATGTGGTCTTTATATAACCTAAACAAGAAAGGATCCTCCCAGAAGTAATATTTCAAGTCAGAAAAAAAAATTCTTCTTCTCTTGATAAGTCATATCTTTAGGGAGTTCCCTAGCAACCAAGTAGTTAGCAAAATCTGCAAACCAAGGTACTTCAAAAGTTGAAACACTACCTCACTTACCATGGCGTAAAGTTGCTCATCAGGGAAATGATCATCAATGTTCTCTTCTTCGAACTTCTCCAAGGTTGGGTTATCCAAGCACGAAAGGTGATCTACTGCCAGATTTTCAGCTCCCTTTTTGTCTTGAATCTTTAAATCAAATTTGCATAATAATAAAACCCAATGAATTAGCCTAGGCTTTGCATCTATTTTGGCAAATAAATACGTCAAAGCCGAGTGGTCCATATACATAATCACTTTGGATAAGATCAAATATGATCTAAACTTGTCAAAAACAAAAACCATAGCTAGAAGTTCTTTCTCTGTAGTTGTGTAATTGGCCTGGGATGCGTTCAGCGTCTTGCTTGCATAATAAATGGGCTGAAAATGCTTCTCTTTGCATTGACCCAAAACTGCCCCCACTGTAATATCACTTGCATCACACATCAGTTCGAATGGGAAATTTCAATCGAGAGCTACCATGATTGGAGCATGGGTCAATTTCTCCTTAAGAATCGTGAAAGATCTTAAATATTCCTCGTCAAACACAAAATAAACATCCTTCTCAAGGAGCCTTGTTAGAGGATGAGCTATCTTAGAAAAGTCATGTATAAACCTCCAATAGAAGCCAACATGTCCCAAAAAGCTTCTGATGGCCTTGACCGATGTGGGGGGTGGTAGTTTTTCAATGGTTTCCACCTTAGCCCAGTCCACCTCAATACCCTTGCTTGAAATCTTGTGTCCCAGCACGATTCCTTCTTGAACCATGAAATGACATTTTTTCCAATTAAGTACTAGGTTTGTTTCCTCACATCTTACCATGGCCCTCTCAAGGTTTTCCAAACAACTTTCGAACGAGCTGCCATAAATCGAGAAATCATCCATGAAAACCTCCATAATATCCTCAATAAGCTCATTGAAGATTGCCACCATGCACCATTAAAAAGTTAAAGGTATGCTGCATAACCCAAATGCATCCTTCGATAAGCTAATGTCCCATATGGACAAGTGAATGTAGTTTTCTCTTGGTCTTCCGAGGCAATAGGAATTTGGAAGTAGGCGAAAAGGCCATCCAAAAAGCAGTAATACTCATGCCCGAACAATCTCTCCAACATCTAATCAATGAAGAGCAAAGGAAAATGGTCCTTTCTAGTTGCATCATTTAACTTTTGATAGTCGATGAAAACTCGCCAACCGGTAATTGTTCTTGTTGGAACTAGCTCATTATTTTCATTGGGAACCACCATTGTCCCTCCTTTCTTTGGTACTAACTGAACCGGGCTCACCCAAGAGACATCCAAAATTGGATATATAATTCCCGCATCAAGTAGCTTGATTACTTCAGCTTTAACTACTTATTTCATCTTAGGGTTTAGTCTCCATTGTGGTTGCACCACTAGCTTGAATTCATCCTCCATCAGTATTTTGTGAGTGCAATAGGATGGACTAATACCCTTGATGTCTGCTATCTTCCAAGCTATAACTTTCTCATACTTTTATAACAACTCAAAGAGTTTTACCTTCTGCTAAGAAGATAGGTGGGAACTCAAAATAATTGGCAATTTATTCTCCTCCCCTAAAAATTCATACTCAAGATGATCCAGAAGGATCTTAAGTTCTAAGTTGGGTGGATCAATCACAGTTGGTCATGGCTTCTGTTCTTTTAGCATTTCAATAGTTTCATATGCCCGACTCTTAAATTATTTGCTTGCTTCAAGACAAGCAAGCTGCTCCAGTGCTTCCTGATCCTCGACATTATCCTGCAATAAACATAACTCAAGGGGGTCCTTGGAAACAATGTTAGTAACACAATTAAGATTTTATGGTCAATGATATCATTGCATGAATCCACTTCATTGATTGTAAGTGGGTGCTTCATAGCATAATGTATATTAAAAATAACTTTCTTGTTTCCCACTCTTAAGGTCAATGTGCCATCATGGATATCGATAAGGGCATGGGCTGTATTCAAAAATGGCCTACCAAGGATAAGCAAAACATTCGCATCCTCATCTACATCAATGACAACAAAATCATTGAGAAAAATGAAATCCCTGACTTTTACCAACACATCCTCTATAATACCACGAGGGTGAATTACTAACTTATCAACAAGTTGAATGGTCATGAATGTTGGTTTAAGTTCTCTAACACCTAACTCTTTAAACATCTTTTAGGGCATAACACTTATGCTAGCCCCCAATTCAGCCAATGCACTTTAAACTTCAAGATTACCTATCAAACATGGGATAGTAAAACTACCAGGATCTTTTAATTTCTTAGGCAACCTTTTCTGGAAAATTACTGAACTCTTTTCTGATAATTGCACCAAAGATACTTCCTCAAGTTTTCTTTTATTAGAAAGGACATCTTTAAAAAATTTAGCATATTTGGGCATATGCGATAAAGCTTCAGCAAATGGAATTGTGAGCAGGGATTTTCGCCCCCACTCCCGGTGGAATGGTTCTTGCGACTTTGGCACTGTTTAGGCTCGAGGCCTTAGAGAACACGGACCTAAGTCTGGAGAAAATGGAGTCGCCACCTGGACGGGCCGGGAAAAAAGAAAGGGGTGGATGACTCGATTCCTAAGGAATCCCCAACCCCCTAATGGGTTCGGAAAGTTGGGTACGTGTGGGGCAGGTGAGAAGTGGCCCAGCACCCCCACAACGTCCGGTTCATTGGAACCGGCCTCCTTTACAGGTCTTAATATTATAAAATTCTTTAGTATAATAACATTATCCATATTATACACAATAATTAAAAGAAAGCATCAATATAATAAAATAAAAGCAATGTCCAAACAAAACAAAACAAATAAATGGACACCCATCCAAGGATGGAAACATGTCCTTACATCACATGACTAGGTAGGACACCCACCAAAAGGTAGAAACATGCCCTTTACATAAGTTCTAAAATAGAAAAGAAAATTAAATTACATGATGTTTAACTAATGAGGTACCCACCAAGTGGAAACATACCTCTTACATCTTTTGGAAGTCTAAATTAATTAATAAAGGTAAATAATCATCCATAATACATAAATCATTCATCAAAAATATTTAAATATCAATAATATAAACATCCATCCATGATAAATTAAATAAATCAAGTATTGAAATTAAATAAATTAAAGTATAAGAAATAAATCAAAGCATATCAAGTATGGAATTGAATAAAGCAAATAAAAGTCTAATTTATGGCTACTGTGACTTTTTATGGAATTAAAATAGATTAGGGTTTTAGGTTTTAAAAGGTGGGTAAGACTTTTTGATTAACCAAATTAAGATTTGAATGGTGAAATCTTGAAACTAGGGTTTTAGACACTTTGAAATATTTTTTTTAATTCATGATTTTAAATAATGATTTAAGCTACTGTGACTTTTTTGGTTTTTATGTTTTTATGTTTTTTTATGTTTTAAAGGGTTTAAAGTTTAGAAAAAGTTAGGGTTTAAGGTTTTAAAGGGTTTAGGATTCATTATTTTAGGTTTAAAAATTGAATTAAGGGTTTTAGGCTTTGAAATTGAATTCTCGGGTAATGAATTTGAATTAGGGTTTTTAAAAAGCAATTTGATATTTTATGAAGTTTTATGAATTTAAACACATGGATTGAAGTTTTTATAAGTAGAAAAGATGTTTTTTAAGGCTTTTTGAATGAAATAGAACCTACTTTAAAAATTTGAAAGAAACAGAATTTGATTTTGGTTTTGTTGAAAAATATGTTCAATTAGAGTTTTAAGGTTTTTAAGAAGAAAAAATAACAATTTTAAATCTTTTTAGAGAAGAAGGTCACGTTTTAGTGTTTAAATCTTGGAAAAACTAAATTAAAGTTCTAAGATTTTAACTTTTGAAAAACACTAATTCCATAATTTAGCTACTGTGAAAACATAAATTAAAAGAATTAAACATACCTTCTTTTGTTGATTCTCCAAAAAATAACTTTCTTGGATGAACTAGCTCCAAAAACAAACCTTGATTGCCTTTTTCTTGCTTAATACGTGCTACTGCTGCTTTAAATATCAATTGAATTGAGTTTTTCCTTTTCCTTCCTTGATTTGGTTTCAAAAATCAAGCCACTGCCAATTTTTTTCCTCCCTTGATTTGGTTTAATTGGTCCTTATTTATAGTGGTTTTTAGGTTGTTTATTCCTAATTAATTAAGGTAAGTAATATTAGTAAAAAAAAGAAATTAAAACCTAATTGGATTAGGATTCCAAAAATTGCGTCAAAGCCTGCGGGCGAAACGACCGCAGGCCTGCGGGTGAGTTGCTGCTGGCCCGATGGGCCCGCTTGACCACTTTTCGCTTCCGATTTTTTTTCCAACTCTGATTTTTATTTTTATTTTTATATTTTTATTTGTTTATTTTCATTTTTTATTAATAAAAATTAAATACTAAGGTAAAAATTATTTGATTAAAATTATTTTGGACCAATTAGACAAGAAAAATCATTTCAAACCAAATAAAACACAATGGACCGGATTGGGTCAAAAATTAAGGGTCTACAGTTTGCCCCCTGCTTGAATGATCTAAAACCTTAGTGAAAGAGAGTGAAAAGCAACAAAACTTAATTTTTGATATGGCAACCTGTTTTGGGTTCTGGACCCGAAGATGATTCTAGGTTCTGGACCTATGAAAAATTTGGGTTCTAGACCCGGTTCGAGTTTTGGACTCGAGGATAATTATAGGTTCTAGACCTAAGAAAAATTCGGGTTCTGGACCCGAGCTAAACTCTGAATTTAGAAAATATTCTAGGTTATGGACCTAAGAGTAATTTGGGTTCTGGACCCGGTTTGAGTTCTGGACTCGAGGATGATTCTAGGTTCTGGACCTAAGTAAAATTTGGGTTCTGGACCCGAGCTAAGTTCTGGACTTAGAAAAGATTCTAGGTTCTGGACATAAGGGTAATTTGGGTTCAAGACTCGGTTCAAGTTCTGGACTCAAGGACGATTCTAGGTTCTGGACCTAAGTAAATTTTGGGTTCTAGACCCGAGCTAAGTTCTGGACTTAGAAAAGATTCTAGGTTCTGGACCTAAGGGTAATTTGGGTTCGGGACCCGGTTCGAGTTCTGGACTCAAGGATGATTCTAGGTTCTAGACCTAAGTAAAATTTGGGTTCTGGACCCGAGCTAAGTTCTGGACTTAGAAAAGATTCTAGGTTCTGGACCTAAGGGTAATTTGGGTTCGGGACCCGGTTCGAGTTTTGGACTCAAGAATGATTCTAGGTTCTGGACCTAAGTAAAATTTGGATTCTGGACCCGAGCTAAGTTCTAGACTTAGAAAATATTCCTGGCATATGTATTCCTATTGCCCCCTGGGTTTAAAAATACTTGTATACTCGTAATTATTTGAATGATTAAAGTGAATAATTGAATTTTCTGTTTATTTACTGTGTGGTTACTGTTCATGCACTGTTCACTATTTATAAATAGTAAATTTACTATTTTGCAAATAGTATTAAATATTACTATTTGGAAAAGATGATTTTACTATTTACCAATAGTAATACTATTTATTAATAGTAACATTTACTATTTATCAATAGTAATACTATTTATAAATAGTGATATTTACTAATCATCAATAGTAATACTATTCATAAATAGTGATATTTACTATTCGTCAATAGTAACACTATTTATGAATAGTAAAATTCACTATTCATGCATAGTTTTGAATTTGTTTTTATCTGCTTGCCGTTCCTCTATAAAAAGCCATCAATTTTTCATAGAATTTCAAATTTTCAATTTCAATTTTGTAATCCTTTCAAATTTCTTTCAATTTCAACACATATTTTCAAGAACAATGCATGCTTCGAGGTCGCGGACTCATTCTAATGTTGAATTAATGGAGTTTATTCGGCATTATGAAGACGGAAATCTAGATATATTGGCTGGGATGCCGCTTCATCGCAGTTCCAATCAAAAGAGCGGGGTAATGATTTTTTTTATATATTTATATATATATATATTTCTTATTATTTTTTTTATTTTTTTATTTATTATTTATTTATTATTATTTATTTATTATTATCATTATCATTTTTAATTATTATGAAAAATAAATTAATTTAAATAGATTGAATAACGTGTACTTACCTGGTATTAACTTACCTGGATCTGTGTTAGCATGATCGTTGTGTCGTTCAAGCCGGAGGGTGTATTTACAAAGCTCGACTATGGTATGATGTAGTGCCTTCTCGGGTAAGGCGGATTATCCGAGATTGCGGCTTTGAGCAGTTTGTCTTACAATTGCCGTCCGAAGAATACCAAATAGACCGAAGCGTGGTCCAGGCACTAGCAGAGCGATGGCTGGATACAACTCATACTTTTCACTTGCCCATTGGGGAGATGACAATTGGTCCGGTCGATTTCACTACCATAACCGGCCTTCGATATGATGGTGCTCCGGTTCCTCTAACCAATGAAATTTTAACATTTGAAGAAATTCAGGAATTAATTAGTATGGAACCATCATATAAAGGACCTCGTAAGATAAAAATTGAGCCGATTCACAATTATTGGATGAACTACGAAGGTCGGATTGGCAGAAACAGGGCCGAACAGTATGCTCGAGGATTTTTGTTATATCTGCTCGGATCGACCATCTTTGGCAGCACTGAATCATCCATTCACTTATCAGTGTTGAATGCCCTTTCTTATCTCAGAATGGTACCATCTTCTGGCTGGGGTGAAGCTGGTCTCGCGTGTCTTTATCATTGCCTTGATAAACTTTGTCGAAACAAGAATTCTTTTGTCGGCTTGATGGCAGTTGTCGAGGTATTTATTATTTTTTCACCAATGCCTTTTCCCTTTTCCTCTTGTGATCTTTGTTGTTATTGCAGATATGGGCATATGAACACAACCTCATGAGAGTACCCGGCATTTCCCGAGAGAGAATCGGGTATCCGAGATTAAATTTTTGGTTGTTCGATCGTGTGAACGTCCCCGGCTCCCATCATGTGCATACTCATCGCTTTGTGTTGAGCCGCTTAACCTGGGATCAGGTGAAATAACATTAGTATACTTTAAACATTTTGCAAAAGTTTTACTTACCTTATGTTATCCTGCAGGTGAATTTGGCCTGGTGGAATCCAGAAGAGCGAGAAAATTGGTCTCCTTTGATGAGGGCTGCACTATTTTTCCAACATTCTCGGTGAATTATTGCTGGCCCCGTGTCTAGTGGCTGGTTTCTCGGGGAAAGAGTTTATGAATGGTTCCTTGGCCCAGAGCAGCGAAGGTTTCCGATGCAAATCCCAGAATACGCTTTAAATATCATGTCGATGCCGGAGGAAGCTTGGTGGTTGGTCCGATATGGATTTAATGCCGAGTTATTTCTCGATTTACCGGGTCCATTTTATGCTCGTTTTATTCAAATAAGACTCTTGCACTTTGATGTGTCTCCTATCGGTGTGCGGGGGATTTCCAATGGAAATGAGGATAGAGATGAGGAGGAACATGTAGGAGAGTCTATTCCATTTCTCGAGACCAATACTTCTCAGGTAAAACTCTTACCACTTTTCCGTTGCAACTGCTCTTTCTTTCTTTGATTCTTTAATGATCATTGCAGGTTGTTGGCTCGTTTGATCATGAGGCTGGACCATCTTATCTGCAAGGCATTGATATGAATTACCTGGTGCGTTTACAATAGTTTATGCCATATGTATGCATGATTATGTATGCTCTTACCTTTTCCTTCTTGGCTCACAGCGGATGCTCGAAGAACAAAACAAGAAGCTTCAAGAAGAGTTGGCTGCAAGTCGTCAGCAAGCTTCTCATTTTGAAAGTTTATATCATCAATCCGAAAAAAATTTTCGAGACTTTCGATTTCAAGGGATAAGGGATCCTGATGCTTCTTCATCGAGAGACCCCCAAGCTGATGACCATGAGATCCTTTCGTCTGCTTCCGACGAGGACCATGACAAATCAGAACTCCAAGGCAATAGGAACTTTAGTGCTTCTACTTCAGATGATCCCGGGACAAGTAATTTGCCTCCTCCTCCAACAACCGATAACTTTTTCAAGTCTTTATTTGGTGGTGACCTACCACCCTCTTAGTGATATGTAAATATTGAAACAATTGTAAAACATTGTACAATGATGAAAAATATATAATTTTCCTCGTTACTGTAATTTTTTTTTGTTACTGCCATTTTTTTCTTCTCTTTTTTTTTAAATTTAATTTAATTTTTTTATTTTTTTTATTTTTTTTCGTTACTGCCATTTTTTCCTTCTTTTTTTTATTATATATAATACACCATAATTAATATCCACTTCTTTTGTTAAACGAAATCCAAAATGGAAAAAGAAATTGTGACCACTTCCTTTCCTTGTGCCATATGGTCTTACCTTTTCCATTTCACTTTTGGAAAAGGTTTATTTTCTTCTATATAAATCACCTTGCATGCCATATTTCAATTCATAAACCAAAAATCTCTCTTTCAAAGTGAATACTCTCTCTTTAGCAATTTTGGCTCCCCTTTATTCATCAACTATGACCGATCACCATTTAAAGAAAATAAAAATTCTATTTAAGAATATGGATGCCAACCATTGGAAGCAATTTTCATGGTCAAAGCTTGATGTTTTAAAATGCTTTCAAAATGTCAAATTGGATCACTCCTTTTTACATGTCGCGGCTTCCTTGTGGGATACGGATTCCAGGGTGTTTAGAATTAAAGGCTTTGAAATGTGTCCCTTGATTGAAGAATTTGAGGCCATCCTTGGACATCCCAATAATCAGCAAATGGCATTACCCACATTGGTTTCCAAAACTTAACAGAAGATGCAGATGTTATTTCAAATTCCGCAACCCGAGATTCTTCGGTTGATGAGAGGTGAAAAAATTCTACTTGCTCCTTTGATTGACTTTTGTTCTTCTCATTTAGCCCCTACTAAGGCCTGGGGACGCTTGCTTTGTCTTTGCTTACTCGGCCAATTCTTACTTGTTTCTTCTGATGGCGATATTGACCCACGAGTATTGGATATCATGGATCAAATGGAAGGAGGCTTGTCGCCGGTACCTGTGATCTTAGCCAAAACCTTAGTTGGATTAGACCGATTTAAATCAGGAATGTCAAAGAGACTGACCGGGAGTCCATTGCTGCTTCAGGTAATTACCTAAACTTCCCTTTTGGGTTTTCAATTTAGGTTTTTTTTATTGCTCTAATTTTTGCCTAGTCCGTCCATGTGGGTTTTCGGAACTAGCGAGTTATCCTAATTTTTGCCTAAGCTGCCCTTACGGGTTTTCAACTTAGTGGACCTCCTTTTTTTTATTATTCTTTATTCTTTCTTCGCAAGTTTGGCTTCAGGAGCATTTCTGTTTGCTTGATACTCCCTCCATGGATTTTGCTAGATACCTGCCACGTCATCATTCTGCTAGGAAACTACTCCATCCTGCTTCTTCATATGCTGACTGGGTTGATTGGATCCACTCACGCTCCGAAGTCAATATCCGTTGGTTGGTACCTTGGTGGAAGATTTCTCATATTACCATGTGGACATACTTGATGTACATTCCCCTTGCTGCTCTTTGTCAAGGTACATGCTATGATCCTCGCTGACTTAGGCGTCAGTATGGAGCTGAGCCTCATGATTCTGACTTTGTTCCTGACCTAGACATGCCTTGCTTGACTGAAGCCTACTTGGACCGGCTTAGGCAAAGCTGGCCTGCACGCTACACTTATAGACTGCCATAGATTTTACATTTGTCAATTCAGAAAGTATTTTGTTAGAATGAAAAATAACTAAAATAATAAAAGATGCTTCTTTTCCATTGATAACTTGTCATCACCTTTTGCAATTATGATTATTTATTTCATCCGTATCTGGTCAAATACTTATAATAGTGCACATAGAACAAATTTAATCATTAATTCTATTTTATTAAATTGGGGAACAACCAAACATAAAGTCAGCATACACAAGATCACTCCTGTTGCCAATTAGCCCTTTTGGGTTTTCTAATTGACGATTTCCCTCATTAGTCCTAATTGTTGCCTAGCCCGCCCTTTTGGGTTTTCAGAACTATCGGACTGCTCTAACTTTTGCCTAGGCTGCCCTTTTTGAGTTTTCAACCTAGAGAGCTCTTTTTTTTTATCATACATAAAACCTCTTCAACCTGTCAATGTTTACTGGCTCACTAAATTCATTCCCATCCATGTCTGACAACTTCACTGCACCTTTGGTCATGACTTGCTTCACGACATATGGCCCTTCCCAACTAGGTCTGAACTTCCCTCATGGATCAGATACATTAGGCTTACATTGCTTCAATACCAAATCCCCAACTCTGAATTTTCTAATTTTAACCCTTCTATTGTAGGCCCGAGCTATCTTCTTTTGATACAGTTGGTGATGATACAGTGCCTTTAGCCTTTTCTCTTCTAATAGAGCTAACTGAGTGTATCTGCTTGCTACCCATTCTGTTTCAGGCAGCTCCGCTTCCAAGACTACTCTCAATGACCTGATTTCAATCTCAATTGGCAATACTGCTTCCATCCCATAAACCAAAGAGAATGGTGTCATTCCGGTAGGTGTTCGTACACTTGTCCTATATCCCCATAAAGCAAAGGGAAGCATTTCTGACCAGTCCCTATAAGTCTTGGTCATCTTGGACAGAATTTGCTTAATTGTCTTGTTCATTGCTTCCACTGCCCCATTAGCCTTTGGTCTATAAGGAGAGGATCTATGATGATGGATGTGGTATTTGGAAAATAAATTCGTAACTGCCCCTTGAAACTGTACCCCGTTGTCTAATATCACACTGTGCGGGATCCCATATCTGCAGATGAGGTTCTTTTCGATAAACCTAGCCATTTGACTTGCACCCAACTTGTTGAAGGATTCGGCTTCAACCCATTTTGAAAAATAATCGACTGCAACCACAATAAAACGGTGCCCGTTTGAAGCTGTCGGATGTATTTCTCCTATAATATCAATACCCCAGGTGGCAAAGGGCCAGGGTGAAGACATTGAATGTAGTTCTTCAGGAGGCATATGATTCAAGTTACCGTACATCTGACATTGTTGGCACTTCTTGACAAACTCGATACAGTCTTTCTCCATGGTCAACCAATAATAACCTTGTCGAATAATCTTCTTAAATAGGGCCAAACCACTCATGTTCGGACCGCAATTTCCCGTATGTATTTCTGACATGATGCTCTCCACTTCGGGCTTTCTTAAACATCTCAAATGCACCCCATCGTGCCATCTTTGATACAACTCCCCATGGAAGGTAATGTATTGCAGTGACCACCTCCTTATGGCTCTTCTCTCTTTCTTTGTTGCCCCCGGCGGGTATTCTCTTTCTTCCAAAAATCTCCTTATGGTATCATACCATGCATCATGGTCTGTATCAATTTCCATGATTTTTTCATATTCATAACAAGGAGTTGATGAACTGGTCAAGATCAGAGGCTTAAGGAATAGGTTAACAGGATCTTCCCAAACCGAAGCCAATGTGACTAGGGCATCAGCCATCTGATTTTCTTCTCTTGACAGGTGTACAAACCTACACTCCTTAAAATTCTTCTTTATTATGGTCAGGTAATGATGGTATGGTTTCAATTTTTCTTCTTTCAACTCCCACTCTCCATTTACTTGGGATACTACTAGCAACGAATCACCATAAACTTCCACCTTATCTACCTTCATAATCATTAGGGTTTCCAAACTGAAAATACAAGCTTCGTACTCCACCATATTATTGGTTGCCCTAAATTTCAACTTTTTGGCTAAAGGGATGAGTTCCCCTTCGGGCGATTCTAATATAGCTCCCAAACCTGCCCCTTTCCTGTTTGTTGCTCCATCAAAATACATTTTCCACCCTTGTACTTCAATTGCTTCTAAATGTTCATCTGGAAATTCCAAGAACACCTCTTCACTTTCAGGTAATGGTTGTTGAGCCAGAAATTCTACCACCGCTCTACCTTTGATTGTTTTCCTGGTTACATACTCGATCTCAAATTCTTCTAGTATTATCAACCATCGTCCATATTTTCCAATTAAAGAAGGTGTCTCCCTTAAGTATTTCATTGGATCCAACCTGGAAATTGCTTGCACACTATATGATTGAAAGTAATGCCGCAACTTCTTAGAAGACCAAACCACGACTATACATGTCTTTTCAATAATACTATACTTAATTTCATAAGGTAAGAGATTTCTACTCAAATAGTAGACTGCATGCTCAATCCCCGGCTCATCTGCTTGTGCTAGCATGGCTCCTATCGACTCTTCTTCTACCACTAAGTATAGTAATAGAGGTTTGTCGGGTTTAGGTGGCTTTAAAATAGGTGGGTTCAACAAATACTCCTTTATTCTTTCAAAGCCCTTTTGACATTCTTTGTTCCATACGACCGGCTAATTCTTCCTAAGCAACTTGAAGATAGGCTCACATATTGTTGTGAGTTTTGCTATAAATCTGCTAATGTACTGCAGTTTACCAATAAATCCCCGAACTTCTTTCTCCGTCTTCGGGACTGGCATATCCCTGATTGCTTTGACTTTGTCAGGATCAATCTCAATGCTATTCGGACCAATCACATGTCCCAACAATTTACCTGAGGTAACACCGAATACACACTTCTTTGGGTTTAATCTTAGCTTATACTTCAAAGCTCTATCGAAGAATAATTCCAAGTTCTGGAAGTGTTGCTCCCTTGTATTCGACTTCACCATCATATCGTCAACATATACTTCAACCTCTTTGTGCATCATGTCATGAAATAATGTGGTGGCCATCCTTTGGTAAGTTGCTCCAGCATTCTTTAAGCCGAAAGGCATCACCCTATAACAAAATATACCCCATGTAGTAGTGAAGGCAGTTTTGGCTTTATCCTCTTAGGCCACTAACACTTGATTGTATCCGGAAAATCCATCCACAAACGAGTGTAGCACACTAGAGGCTGCACTATCAATGAGTACATCTATATGAGGTAAAGGAAAATCATCCTTAGGGGAAGCCTTGTTTAAATCTCTATAGTCCACGCAGACCCTTATCCTCCCATCTTTCTTTGGCACAGGTACTATGTTGGCTAGCCAATCTGGGTATTCTATCACTTCAAGGAATTTCACTTGTATCTGCTTAGTGACCTCTTCTTTAACCAATTCAACCCATTCGGGTCTTAATCGTCTAAGCTTTGGTTTGACAGGTTTAATATGAGTGTAAGTAGGAATATGATGTTCGGCTATGTCTCGATCTATCCCAGGCATATCTTCATAAGACCAAGCAAACACTTCTTCATATTTTTTGAATATTTTTTCAAATCTCTCTCTCTCATCAGGAGTGAGGTCGGATGCTATGCTAATGTTTTTAGGATTTTCAGTTGTTCCCAAATTTAATGATTGTGTGTTAACAGAATTAATATTAAAGATGCTCATGTAATTGCTATTTGAATGTATGCAACCATCAGGAGAAACATCACACAAGTAAGCAAAATTAGACTTTATTGCATTCATTTTGGAAAAGAAAACATCATCATCCTCATACAAAACAGACAAATTAAAATCATAATCATAATCATTGTTCTCAAAATCATAAAGCAGAATGTCTTCAAACTTTTCTTCAACTAGGGCAGCAATCTCTTCTGGAGTCTTCTCGGCTCTCAGGGCAGCTTCATTCTTCTCTTTGTTGATTGACAGAGTGAGCTTTTTCTTCACTTGCTCCACTAACTCAGCAACATCTGCAAAAATTTCAAAACCAGGAATTAACTTACCCATGAACATGATCGGCTCGGGCTTTCCTTGGAGTGGTCCGATAATTGGAGCTTTGACAAAGATCTCTTCAAGTGGTGGGAAGCTCATCTTCTCATTCTTCTTTGGTTGAACATCATTGGCTTCATCATATCCCAACCCCTTCTTGGAAGTTTGAGTTTTAAAATCTGGCAATTTTGTTAAACCGGCTTTACCCTTTCCAAGGCCAACTCCGGGAAGGTAATTCATGTTTTTCATCATATTCAAGACTTTGGAGTCCACTGCTTCATCATCATAAATTACAGCTACTTGAAAACCATTGAGAGGCCTCTCAACCATTAGAGCGTTAACAATCTCATTATCTTCAGCTTCAATGACCATTGTTTCACTTCCATTGGGGAATTTGATCTTTTGATGAAGGGTGGAAGGAACTCCACCAAGAGGGTGAAACCATGGTCGTCCCAAGAGTAAGGCAAAGGTAACTAGTATGTCCAAAACAATAAACTCCACAATAGATTCAATTGGACCAACCTTGACGGCCGCTTTGAAAGTCCCTTCGGCATGCCTCTTAGTGTTGTCATAAGCACAAATTGTCACCTCGGTTGGGTTTAAATCTCTTGTTGACATGGCTAGCTTTGGTAGTATCTTAAGTGGACAAACATTTATGGCGGACCCATCATCGACCATTACACAAGGAGTCCTCTTCCCCTTGACTTCTATTTTGATAAAGAGGGGGCGGATGTAGTCTCTCCCTTCCTCTGGTAAGTCCGCATCGGAAAAAGAAACTGCTCCCATACTAACTTCGCTCTTCTCTTGAACCTCTTCACATTTCATTACCTCCCCAATTTTTATGAAGTTGATCAACTCCTCCGGTGTTGTGGAAATCGGCATGCTAGCCAAGGCTTTGGCCATAGTCTCTCGGTGCTTTCTAGAAGTAGCTAATAGGTCCCAAATGCTAACACTTGCTTGGGTTCTTTTCAATTGCTTGAGTACAGCATCATCTTCTTCTACTTCAACTTCCTTCCCCTTATTAGTTTCTACCTCCTTAGGTGGTGGTCTTGCATAAGGCTTACCGGATCTAGTATTCATCACCTCATCTTCTTCGGGCTTAGACAAAGTCCACTCCTCCTTCTTGGGTATGATATCATCATCACTATCACTTGAATCCCAAAACCTGTTGACCACACAAATTGTTACTTCCCCACCAATCATAGCTTGTTTAGCTCCATTAAATTCCTCTTCTTCTTTTATTGCTTCTCCTCCCATATCTTGAAAAGAAGACATGACAAAATCCTCATACAAACCTCCTCCAATCATGAAGGTTGCTGGTGGTGGTACTCTATTAAACTTTGGCAATGGGTTATCTTTGGTGTTTGGCTTGTTGGGCTCGGGTAGCTTGCCATTATCAATTAAGTTTTGGATCTCATGTCTTAACCTCACACATCTATCCGTGTCATGTCCTTGCATTTGATGAAATTGACAAAATGCTTTGGTGTCAAAATTAGGTGGGAGAGGATTAGGCAAAGGACGAGGATTTAAGGGTTGTAGCAGTCCCTTCCTTTGAAGCTTGTTGAGAACCCAGGACATCGGTTTTCCCAATTCCAAAAATTGTCTCCTTGTTCCTTGGTTAGTAGCATTAACACCGACGGCCTTTTGCATGCTTTGGCTACCAGGTTGATAGCCCCCTTTCTCATTCCTTTTCGTTGCAAATCGGCTCTTCTCCCTGTCCCATTCTTCAATTTGCAAACCAGCTTGAAGAAGGTCTTTGAAATCACGGATGAGTGTATGAGACATCCTCTCACGAAGATTAGGTAACACCCCTCTCACAATCATCCTTATTTGATCGGATTCATCAGGCCTCTTCTTGAGTAAAGCAGCCTTGTTTCTCCATCTCTTGACATAGTCTACAAAATTCTCATTCGGCCTTTGCCTAATGGATTCCACTTCCATCAAGGTAACTTCCAATTCAACATTATATCCATATTGTTGGATAAAGGCTTTGTAAAGTAGATCCCAGCTCTTTTGTGTTTCATCATCTAAGGTATTGAACCAATTTTGGACAACAGGGTCCAATGAGAGCATAAAGTACCTTAGAGTTTGAGCCTTAGTAGCTCGGGCAGATTGCATGGTAGTGATATATTGCTTCACGTGGAGATGAGGATTTCCAGTGCCATTGTACTTAGCAAAGGAAGGAATCTTGAATTTATAAGGGACCTCTTCATCTTGTTCAAATAACTTGTCAACTTCGGACATCTCTTCGGTCTTCAGCTTCTTCTCAAATTTCTTTTCTAAATTAGCAATCATCTTTTCAACATCAGATGTCTCGGTCTTTTCAATAGTTGCCTTCTCGACAGCTTTCGGTTCTTTCTTCTTTTCTTGAACCTCTTGGTAGTATTGAGCCCAATCATCATCATCATCAATGACCACCTTTTCATCATCAAAAGCCACTTCACTAACTTTGGTCTTCCCTTTGTCTTTTGGTTTCTTAGTGCTAGCAAATGCCTCAGCATGGTTCTTTAAGATTGCAGTCAATTGGTTCTTCATGGTCTCAGCTAGGGCCTCTTTGATTTCTTCCATCTTGGTATTGAGGGCTTCATCCACCATTCTTTGAATTTGTTCGGGCTCCATTGTCTTTGGTGAGCAAGTGATTGAGTCGTTGCTAGATACTTTGTCTCCGGCGTAGGTCGGATTGTTGTAAGCTTTTGAACTTTCGTAATCCAGGGCAGTGAGCCAAAGAGGACCAATGATATGAGATGCAAATGTATGCATGTATGCACAAACAATCAATAAACAAGTGTAATTAGGACGATCCTTCGAACGTTATAACATCCACACACGAATAGCGAGTCTCTTTTCCTAGGTATATGGTTAACAAAATACTAACATGGGGTACCTTGCTTTCGAATAATTCCCTCGGACGTTTCAACCAATAGTTATATTTTCGAAAATGGAAATCAATTCATGATAATTTCCATCAATTAGGTTTTAATCCATTCAACGAACTAAAGTAGCTTTTATGCTATGTTGGATTAAAACGAAATTAAGAGGTTTATTATAAATAGATTTCTCACTTGGAAAAAGTAACTAATGATTCATGCCAAAAACAAACCCATGGTTAATTTATTCTTAGTGTAAACTAGGCCCACAATTGATTTTTGGTATTTCATAATTGACCTAAATATTTTTGCAAGCTCTTTGTAAGAAAAGATTGGGTGAAAATTAGTTTTGTTTCTAAGCCCATTGTAAAAGATTTTAGAAAAATGGATTTTGGGCTTAGTATTTGGGCCATGAGCCAAAGAATTTTTGATTTGTTTTTCGAAAAATTTTATGTCTAAAGACCATCTTAAAAAGTTTTGAAAATAGCTTTAGTCTTTTGGATTTTAAAGAAAAATTTATTTTGAGCTTACAATATACTTAGATCATATTAGAAAAAGAACAAACCAAATAAGCCATGATTTAGACTAAGATAAACTAACCATAGTCAAACAACATGCATTTGGGGTAAAACCTAAGGAAAGTAACTAGGCCAATTACATGAGCTTTAGTCTTTGGGTTAAAAGGCTTAGGTTCCCATAGCAAGTATATACCAAATGGTATGAGGCTATGAGTGGTTATGCCATGCTCGATCTCCATACCTTGAGTGAAAGTATGGTATCCCTTACATAACATAACACGGGTAACACGGGCGTCCTAACTCACGCACACAATGCAATCTAATATGATGCAATGGATAATATCATCATAAGAAAGAATAGAATAATATAAAGACCAATGGAATCAACTTCTCTTATCCCCAGTGGAGTTGCCACTGTGAGCGGGGATTTTCGCCCCCACTCTCGGTGGAATGGCTCTTGCGACTTCGGCACTGTTTAGGCTCGGGGCCTTAGAGAACACGGACCTAAGTCCGGAGAAAATAGAGACGCCACCCGGACGGGCCAGGAAAAACGAAAGGGGTGGATGACTCGATTTCTAAGGAATCCCCAACCCCCTAATGGGTTCGGAAAGTTGGGTACATGTGGGGCAGGTGAGAAGTGGCCCAGCACCCCCACAACGTCCGGTTCATTGGAACCGGCCTCCTTTACAGGTCTTAATATTATAAAATTCTTTAGTATAATAACATTATCCATATTACACACAATAATTAAAAGAAAGCATCAATATAATAAAATAAAAGCAATGTCCAAACAAAACAAAACAAATAAATGGACACCTATCCAAGGATGGAAACATGTCGTTACATCACATGCCTAGGTAGGACACCCACCAAAAGGTAGAAACATGCCCTTTACATAAGTTCTAAAATAGAAAAGAAAATTAAATTACATGATGTTTAACTAATGAGGTACCCACCAAGTGGAAACATACCTCTTACATCTTTTGGAAGTCTAAATTAATTAATAAAAGTAAATAATCATCCATAATACATAAATCATTCATCAAAAATATTTAAATATCAATAATATAAACATCCATCCATGATAAATTAAATAAATCAAGTATTGAAATTAAATAAATTAAAGTATAAGAAATAAATCAAAGCATATCAAGTATGGAATTGAATAAAGCAAATAAAAGTCTAATTTATGGCTACTGTGACTTTTTATGGAATTAAAATAGATTAGGGTTTTAGGTTTTAAAAGGTGGGTAAGACTCTTTGATTAACCAAATTAAGATTTGAATGGTGAAATCTTGAAACTAGGGTTTTAGAGACTTTGAAATATTTTTTTAATTCATGATTTTAAATAATGATTTAAGCTACTGTGACTTTTTTGGTTTTTATGTTTTTATGTTTTTTTATGTTTTAAAGGGTTTAAAGTTTAGAAAAAGTTAGGGTTTAAGGTTTTAAAGGGTTTAGGATTCATTATTTTAGGTTTAAAAATTGAATTAAGGGTTTTAGGCTTTGAAATTGGATTCTCGGGTAATGAATTTGAATTAGGGTTTTTAAAAAGCAATTTGATATTTTATGAAGTTTTATGAATTTAAACACATGGATTGAAGTTTTTATAAGTAGAAAAGATGTTTTTTAAGTCTTTTTGAATGAAATAGAACCTACTTTAAAAATTTGAAAGAAACAGAATTTGATTTTGGTTTTGTTGAAAAATATGTTCAATTAGAGTTTTAAGGTTTTTAAGAAGAAAAAATAACAATTTTAAATCTTTTTAGAGAAGAAGGTCACGTTTTAGTGTTTAAATCTTGGAAAAACTAAATTAAAGTTCTAAGATTTTAACTTTTGAAAAACACTAATTCCATAATTTAGCTACTATGAAAACATAAATCAAAAGAATTAAACATACCTTCTTTTGTTGATTCTCCAAAAAATAACTCTTCTTGGATGAACTAGCTCCAAAAACAAACCTTGATTGCCTTTTTCTTGCTTAATACGTGCTACTGCTGCTTTAAATATCAATTGAATTGAGTTTTTCCTTTTCCTTCCTTGATTTGGTTTCAAAAATCAAGCCACTTTTTCCTCCCTTGATTTGGTTTAATTGGTCCTTATTTATAATGATTTTTAGGTTGTTTATTCCTAATTAATTAAGGTAAGTAATATTAATAAAAAAAAAGAAATTAAAACCTAATTGGATTAGGATTCCAAAAATTGCGTCAAAAAATTTTGCGCTGGCAAAAACTGAGCTGCCGGGCCCGTGGGCGTGCCAGCCCGCAGGAATTTCCTGTGGGAAGTTATTTCGCCCGCAGGCCTGCGGCGAGTTGCTGCTGGCCCGACGGGCCCGCGCGACCACTTTTCGCTGCCGATTTTTTTTTCCGACTCCGATTTTTATTTTTATTTTTATTTTTATATTTTTATTTGTTTATTTTTATTTTTATTAATAAAAATTAAATACTAAGGTAAAAATTATTTGATTAAAATTATTTTGGACCAATTAGACAAGAAAAATCATTTCAAACCAAATAAAACACAATGGACCGGATTGGGTAAAAAATTAAGGGTCTACAGGAATATTAATGTGCAGCTATTTAAAGAGTTTAAGGAACTGACCAAACTGAGCATCTATCTTGTCCTTGTTCATCCTTGCTGGATATGGCACTCAAGGTCGGTATTCCTTCACTACTAGATTGGGTTCTTGAGGTTGATTTCCTTTCTCATTTTCCACTGCAACCTTCTCACCAGAAGCGACAATAGGGTTATCTTCTTCTTTCTGTGTCTCAACCTCTTCTGCTTGGGACTCAGCCTCTTTTTCAACCACACCACCCTTAATTTCCTTTCCACTCCTTAGAGTAATTTCCTTCAACTACTCCTTTAAATTTGCCTCAGTATTGCTAGGTAAGCTCTCTTGTGGTTGTTCACTGAGTAACTTGGCAATTTGCCCCACCTGATTTTCCAAATTGTGAATGGAGGCTTGCTGATTTCTAAGGGTGGTTTCCATTGATTGAAATATGGTTTTCGAAGCTACTATAAACTTCTCCATCATGTCCTCCAAATTGCTCTTTCTTGTAGGCGCAACTTGTTGATGTTGAGGCTGGTGAAATCTAGGGGCATGCCTTGGATTATTCTGATTATTCCAAGAGAAATTAGGATGATTTCTCCACCCTGGATTATATGTGTTGCTATAGGGGTTGTTCTGTTGTTGCCTAGGTATATTTCTAACATAATCCACCTACTCATGTCTAGCAAACATATTGCCACTTTGGCAATTTTGAATTTGATGTCCACCCCCACACCATTCACAAGACATCACTTGCATTGACTTACCCAAAGATGAAGCTAAAGAATCAATCTTTTTATTCATTGCTTCCAACTGTGCTGTCAAAGCCACCACGGGATCCAATTGATGTGAACTAGTGACCCTCAGTTTTCCTTGTTCCCTTGGAGTTTGCCACTGATAATTGATAAGGGTCATATCTTTAATTAAATCCCTTGCTTGTTCAGGTGTCTTATTATTTATGGAACCTCTACCAGCTACATTGATGGATTGCTTACTTGCATAATTCAATCCATTATAGAAAGTTTGAATTTGGAGCCACAGCAGAAGCCCATGATGAGGACACCTTCTCATTAAATCTTTGAACCTCTCCCAAGCATCATAAAGAGTCTCACCATCTAGCTAGAGAAAAGATGAAATATCATTCCTCAACTTGGCAGTCTTGGACGGTGGAAAATATTTTTCTAAGAACTTTTCTGCCAATTAACCCCATGTGGTGAAAGTGTTTGGGGGAAAAAATTTCAGCCATTTCCTCGGTCGATCTCTAAGTGTGAATGGGAACAACCTAAGCCTAATTGCATCTTCGGAGACATTTTGTATCTTGAATGTGTCACATATTTCCAAAAAAGTCTCAATATGTACATTAGGATCTTCATCTGAGAACCCATCAAACTGGAAAGTCTGCTGCACTATTTGAATTACATTTGTCTTTATCTCAAATTTGCTCAAATCAGCCCCATTAAGAGTGGGCCTAGCAAATTCCTGCATTTTTCTTGGCTCATTTCCAGTCATCACTTCAAGTTCTTCTTCTGAGATGAGATCTTTAAAGTTTGGTTTCCATTTATGCCATAACTGCTTCCCTTTCTTCCTTTCGCTTTCTCCTCAATGTTCTCTCTAACTCTTGATCTAATTCAAGAAATTGGGAAGAGCTAGCTCGGGTCATAAATGGGAAGAAGTACCTAAAATGACAATCAACAAGCAAGAACTAATGTTAAAACAAATAAAAATAAAAACTAAATCAATAGTCTTGATTTTATTACTAATATTGAAAACTGTTGTTCCCCGGCAATGATGCCCCAAACTTGATGGCGAATCAGTGCTATCGCAGTGTCATCGCAAGTGCACGGGTCGCACAAGTAATAAAATAGTGAGTAAGATATCATTCCACTAGGGACAAGGACAAATATTAGTGCAAATTTCAACTATTGTTTAGCGAATCAATAGTTTGTATGGTGATTAAAATAAAAGACAAATTACTAAATAAATTAAAGTAAAGAAAAATTGAATGTTGTGCAACAAAAGTTGATGATTAAGATACTATCCAGATATTGAATCCCCTAGCCACAAAAAGCATTATGAATATCAATTCAATTAAATCAAATAATAGAGCTGAATTGGCATTCCCCTAAATTAGATTAAAACCTCTCTCGAGTGAATTAATCCCTAATTACTAAGTAGAATGCAAGAAATCTCTTCTCAAGCATAATTAAATAGATCTTGTAATAAGAACAAGGAACTTTGAACCAAAGGGTCTTGTAAGTCTATCTCTAGCACTCCAATCAACCCTCAATCCTAATGAAAATTCTGTTCATATCAAGCTTTCTCAAGTCAATAATATGAAAATTGCAACCAATCAATAAGCATGCTATTATCAATTGGAAATAAGAAATTAAGAATCAAAAGGATAAAATAACTCAATCAAATGATTTAATTTAATAAGAACTATTCAATCCATACAATAAAGCTAGGGTTCATCAATATCTAGATAGACAAAATTTAGCTCATGGTCATAACCAGAAAACCAAAATAGAGGAAATAAGTAAAAGAATTCAAACAATCCATAATGAACAATTTGTGTTTCTTCACTTCAATCCTCGAATCTTGGATTAAATCTCGCATGAATTGGATCTTCACCTTCACTCTTAGCTGCCAAAAACTCTCTTTTTCTCAGGAGGTCATCTCTAAAAATAAAACTGGATCTCTTTAGCTCAAATTTTATAGCCCAGATATTTTTGCTTGACACGCCCATGGACACTCCTGTGTCTGTGGGTGTGTCAACGGTGTTGTTTCGAGCTTTAATGACATGGGTAATAACACTCATGTCCTTGGGCATGTCATTGCTATTGCAATGCTGAGTTAGGGACATGATCAGGGACACGCCCTTGTCATTAGAAGTGTCACAGCTTCTGTAAGTCATGAATAATGGCACGTTCAGGGACACGCCCATGTCTTCGGGTGTGTCGAAGCTTATATAAAGTAGTTGAATGACACAACCACTGACACGCCCATGTCACTAGGCGTGTCAATTGAAGAATTTGTCCAACATAGCCTTTTTCCTTGTCTTTCATCCGTGATTCTGGCCTAAATAACAATAAGGTTCCAATGTGTCAAAAGTTCTTGGAATCAACCCTAATAAACACTTTAGCAAATAAATTAAACTCAATTTGACAAGAAATATATTAAGAAATAGGGAAAAAATATCATCAATTATACACTTATCAGCCATCATGGAGAAAGAGATGCTAACCATTTTCTATGCCCTTGACAAGTTTAGATCATACATCATCAGCTCCATGGTGATAGTGTACACGGATCAAGTTGTTATCCATTATTTAATGAGTAAGAAAGATGCCAAGCAAAGATTAATCTGATGGGTTCTATTGCTTCAAGAGTTCAATGTAGAGATGAAATACAAGAAAGGGGTAGAAAATGTCATATATGATCATCTCTCTCATTTGGTGTTGGATTCAAAGAACAAAGAAGAAACTTCTATTAATGAGATTTTTCTCAAAGAACATTTATATGCAGTGATTAGAAAATTATCATAGTATTCTGATATAGTTAACTACCTAGTAAGCAAGGTACCCCTCCAAACTTCACTTTTAACCAAAAGAAGAAAATTTTCTTTGAGGTTAAACACTACATATGGGAGGAACCCTTGCTCTTCAAGCATTACAATGATGGGTTGATCTAGAGATGTGTACCTGAAGAAGAGTTCCAAGCTATCCTTGAATGTTCCTACTCCAAAAAGTGTGGATGACACCCAAGCTCATCCAAGATCATTGCTAAGGTGTCGAAATCGGGTTTTTTCTAACCTACAATGTACAAATATGCATATGATTTTGTGAAAAGATGCATATGATATGCATATGATATGCCCCTTTAATATATATTGAAAGTTAAACTATTTGATGTTTGGGGCATTGACTTCATGTGCCCTTTTTGCTCTTCTTTTAACAATCAACGTATCTTTGTAGTAGTAGATTATGTATCCAAATGGGTAGAAGTAATCACAAGTCCAATAAAAGATTCCAAGGTTATGGCTCGATTCATAAAGAAAAATATCTCCTCTCAATTTAGGGTTATGTAGACACGTAAATTTGGCACCTTCCACAAGTCTCTTTAAGACTACCAAGTTATATCAAGCTCAATGGTTTTGAATTACCGAGCTCAATAATTATGGAAGATTATTGAGGATTATATATAAAGCAGGTTCAATGAACTTAACAAGAATTCTATCATGTAAGAATTAATTATCAAATTTGATAATTATTATTGTTGAGCTTGATAATTTGAGCCTCTTAACAGCAATTGCTGCCTAATAAAGGCAGCTTCCTGCACCTATTTAATGGTCCAAAATTTCAGCCAATAATAGCTCACTTTTCCAACCAAGAATAATGAATACCAAGTTTGACAAGTGGACTATAAGAGCCTATCACCCAAAGTCAAAGGAGATCACCAGAGCAGAAACTTTTTATGGATAAACTGCCCTTCGCAGCAAGTTTTTCAACTCTTAAGAGGTACCTCTTCAACTTATTGCAAGCCCCTTGTTAAACCTTTATACTTCAAATAAGTCATTTAATAAGATCAAGTTATATATGATAAAAATGAAATTATCTTAAACTAATCACCAATAACCTTATTTCGAGACAAAAATTGCATTTTAAAAAGGTTTAAAAATGGAAATTTTTAAAACTCAAAGAGTTTTGAATTTTAAAACTCCCATGAGTATATTCAAAAGATAAAAATGATTGAAGTAAGTGAAAATAATATGAAAAGGAATTCTTAAACATGTTTTTTTAGAAAACAAACTCAAAAGGATTTTTCTTTAATTTTTGAGAAATTTTTTTAAGCTTGATAGTATTCATTATCAAACTTGACAATTTGCACTAAAACTCTTTGAAACTAATTATTTTTCTTAGCTTAGTTCAGTATCCCTGTGATTAATCGAGCTCGATAACCTCGACAATTTTTTAATATTTTATATTTAAGTATTCTTTCCTTTTAAACTTATTTATTTTTGGTTATTTATATTTTACAATTATCACTGCATTATTCCGATATCTTATATGCATTATTATCACAATCATGTATAATATTTTTAGATTTGATGTATATAGGACTTGATGCAATTTTTTCTTTTTAGACTAATGCATATGATTTATTCAAAGCCATGTAAATAATTAATTTTCTTCCCCCTCTTCATTTTTAAAAGATTGTAAGGGTATATTTCCACTGTGGTGGGTGCCCATAAGGTATTTTTGTAACAACATGCATCATCTACACCTTATCATATTATATCTATGGCGAATGGTTTATTTATGAAAATGAAAGTTGTTTAACATTCCAAATAATTTTAATTTACTAATATTTAAATCATAGAGGAGTCTAATTCCTTTGGATCTAGCGTATGCAAATAATATGAAAAGAACCACTTCTCTTCTTGTTATTTCTATACGTACCTAACTTTTTGAACTCAGAAATGAGGGGTTAGGGATTCTTTATGGAGTCAAGAGTATGCTACCCCTCTGTCATTTTTTCTGGTCCAAAGTTGGGTGGCCCATTCTCATAGTTCTTAGCCTATTGGATGCCTGAGGTTAAGAGCCTAATAGTGTTGAGGCCACATAAATCATTTTCTCAAAACAAAAAAAGAGTGTTTCATGCTAGGCCCTCACAGGTTCCATAGGCTATCATTAGTGATGGAGGATCACATTTTTTAATCGAATGTTTAAGGCACTTCTAAAGAAATACAGGGTCCACCATAAGATAGCCACTCCTTATCATCCATAAATAAGCAATCAAGTGGAGATTTCCAGTCGTGTGAACTTAAATGGATTTTAGAGAAGACAGTGAATAGTTCTAAAAAAGATTGGGCATTCAAGTTAGATGATGCCTTATGAGCTTATCAGACTACTTTCAATACCCCAATTGGAATGTCCCCACATAGGTTGGTATTTGAAAAAGCTTGTCACTTACCCATGGAGTTGGAGCATCATTCCTACTGGGCTATTAGGCAATTGAATATGGATATGATAATTGTTAGTGCAAAGCAACAACTCCAACTAAGTGAGCTTGAAGAAATATGTTGTAACACCCTCACACCCCCACATATGTCATTACATATAAATAGGACACAAGGATGCTACAGGGGAAAACTACAGAGAACATTAACTTATAGACCTTATTTTAGGAATAATATCCAAACTCAGTTAAAAGCCAAACATTAGAAGTAATTATACATATATGTATTTATGACAAATTAATAAAAAAAATATTACTAACTAAAATATAGTTAAATTAAGTAACATAATAATTCTGAGAAAATTTTGGCAGAGTTCTATTTATAAAATCAACAGAACCAAAACTTCAAAATAGGAAAACCCTATAAGAAGAACACTTCTAAAATTCACATTTTTTTCATAGAACTCCTCAACTACTTCAATTTAAAATATTTCAAGGCAACACAATCTTTATACATTATAGTGGACAAAGTAATATATCTATATATAATATTTACAACAGCATAATATTTACAAACCCTCGACTAGTTTTCAAAAATACAATAGATAGATTTATAGAACCAAAATATATTTGATGCAAAAGCTATACATAATTTGCACTTATGTAATACCAGAAAATATGGTCTTATGGCCTCTATGATCTTCTAGAAACCCTAAACCTTCCTAGAACTACCTGGGCTTCTTCTATTCAAACCTTATCACCTACACAATAAAATTTAATCTCGCTAAGCTATATAGCTTAGTGGTATTTGCTTTGATAACATGATATAAACAAAGTAAAGATTTCATTTTCAATATAGAACTCATTTACCTTCAATTAGACTCAACACACATTAATATATAAACATTTCATAGATCTCAATTATAATTACATCAATCATTTCTATTTATTATCTCAAAATATATCATGGTCAGAACATATCATACTTAAACAAGCTCCTAAACAACATTCAATTTTTAGAAACATTAAATCAGCCCATCTGACTTGAAGGTCTCGACATTGGAGACTGAATGTCATGTGATACCAATGTATCTCACCCAAGGATGTATAATAACATCTCCTCAACACTAAAATGTCATGTTACTTTCCCGAAGGCATATATATATATATGTGTGTGTGTGTGTGTGTGTGATACAAGTGTACCTAGCTCAAAGGCATGTATATATGATATGTCATTGGCATGCCAACTTAATGGCACTAAATCTCAATATCCCAAAATAAGAACATGTGTAAGGCAATAATCACAACAACATTACATCAATCTTTCATATGCATGCTAACCCAATAGCGCCAAATTTCAATATCCCAAAACAAGTACATGTGTAGGGCAACAAATCACAGCAACATTACATCAATCTTTCACATTTTCAACACAATCATCATTTTTCATATTTCTCACATTTCACAAGAACTCACTGTATCATTTACAATTCATATGGAATATCCATAACTCATCTGATACACTTTAAGATTCAAACTCACATTCATATAAATGAATAACTCAATAATAACATCATATACCAATCATACATTCAACATTATTCATAAATAATAACAAATAACAATTTAATTACCAAAGCAAGATTTTACCAAGTTTGGCTAACCTCCATTAGTTTTAGGGTTATTATCCTCTAAACCCACCTAAACATATTCTAACCCCTTTCCTTTATATATTTCTCTCTTTTATGCTTTAATTACCCAATTTAACTCTTAATTACATTAATCCCAATTATTCCTCATCAAAAGCCTAAATTCAAAGTTCAAAGCCCTAATTTCTTGATTCAAACTTCATTTAATCACTTGTTTTTCACAAATTCAAGATGTAACCATCATTTTCTCTTCTTTACTCAAGTTATTTCCCATATATTTCAACTTTCACAACATAAACATATCTTCTCTTTAACTTTTAAACATTTATAATTCTTAAACTCATAAAAGAAAGGTTGAAGGTTACCCACCTTTAGCAAATCTTTAAAAGCTCTTTGAGAACCACTTAAAACCCTTGGTTTTTGGTGAGAATTTGAGTAGATAAGTATGTGTTTTCTTCTTCTTCTTCCTTTTTTTTTTTTTGAAGATGAGAAGAAGGTGAAGATGAAGATGAAAGAATAAGAAGAAGAAAAGTTTTACTTTTCGTCTTTCTTCCTTATCCCTTTTTATACTTTTTTTCCTTTTTTTTATTTTTTCTTTTCTTTCCTTTTCCTTTCCTTTCCTTTTCTTATCTTATCTTTTTTTATTTTGTTATGTTTATATATATGTAATATCCCAAAGTATACCCTAAAAGTTTTGGAATATTTATTGTTGTATTTGGATTAAATGTATATGTTTAAGTGGAAAGAGAAAAGAGGTAAAGAGAAAAGTGTATATGTTGTATATATAGAGATATATACAACATATATAAGTTAAAGAAATGGAAGGTCAAAAGAAGATTTAATTATTTTTAAATTAATTGAAATGGAAATTAGTAAGTAGAAGATGATATTTATGAATATTATATTATTATAATTGCTTGGTTGAGAATTAAAGGAAGTTTTAGTGGTTAAGAGAGAGTTGACTTGTGTTCTATTCATCTTCTTCTTCTTTTCTTTTCTCCTTGGCCGGCTATCTCCATAGCAAGAGAGAAAGTGAGATTTTGTCTTTCCAAACTCAAGATTGAAGGATGTTTCAAGTGATCAAGTTGGAATTCTAAAGATTTTCATTACTTTTGGTAAGTTTTCCACTTGATTCTTTAGTTTTCCTCAAAGTTTGTGTTTTGAGTTTGGTGTTTGATTGTTGATGGTATGTGTATATTTGATTATGGTGTATTTGAGGGTGTTTGATCTTATTGGTGTTGATTTTGAGATAGAGTTAAGTTTGGTGTTGGAAGAAAGCAAGAGTTGTGTGTATGTGATGGTTGTGAATTGGTGTTTGATGTATGTATTGAGTTGTTTTGGTGTTTTTGCAAGTTATTATGGTTTATGGGTTTGTTTAGTTAAGTTTGTTTGAAGTGGAAAATGGTGGAAGTAAGAGGTTTGTTGGATGTGATGTTGATGTTGTCAGAATCAGGATTTTTGGCCTGACACGCCCATGAGCACGGCCAGGTCTTTAGGCGTGTTAATGGTTCTATTTTCTGAATGGGTGAGACGACCAGTGACACGCCCATGTCACTGAGCATGTCACAGCTTTTGTGTTGTAGTAGCATTGGCACATCCAGTGACACGCCCATGTCACTGAGTGTGTCATAGCTACTGTGATGTTGGTGTATTGACACGTCCAGTGACACGCCCATGTCACTGAGCATGTCATAGCTGCTGTCTTGAGGGAGGATTGACACAGCCAGTGACACGCCCATGTCACTGAGCGTGTCAAAGCTTCTATGTTGTGGATTTAGGGCACGGTCAGGGACACGCCTGTGTCATTGAACGTGTCATGTGTAGAGTTTGCCCTAGTTGGTTCTTAGCCTTATTATCTCATGTGTATCTTTAAGTGAGTGTGCATTATCCCTTTTGGATTAGGTTTTGAAGAGATTGAGTTGCCCTAATCCAAGTGTTGGAGGATTCTTAGAAGAGGAGTTTGGTGTTGTGTGAGTTGCTCTTGAGGTAAGTACAAATCTATATGGTTGCATACATTTACATGACATTGGGACTTAACACCTTTGGTTGTAAATGTGTTAAGTAATCTATCACATTGTTGATACATTTGATTAATGCTATGATTTGTATAATGTAAAAGATGTGATGATCATTCAAAATGTATGTCCAATGTAATTGGTTATATATATACTCTAATGATGAGATGTGAAGCCATTGTTGTTGGCTATAATGATGCAAATGAAATAATTGGGGCATGGTTGCCTAGATGATTATGATGAAATGAGAATGAAATTGATAATGAAATAATGAAAGAATTGTGTGCCTAATGTGTTATTCACTTTTTAGAGTTTTGTTGTTGGTGGCATGCCTAATAGTAACAATCCCTTGAAGATGGGTTGGGCTTGATCCTTGAAGCCAAGTTGGGTTGAAGTTTAGCATGCTTAACTCCCCTTGAAGCTTGGTTGGGTCTAGTCCTTGAAGCCTAGTTGGGATGTTACAAATCCTTGAAGATGGGTTGGGTTTGGTCCTTGAAGCCAAGTTGGGTTGATGCTTAGCATGCTTTGCTCCCCTTGAAGCTTGGTTGGGCCTAATCCTTGAAGCCTAGTTGGGATGATAAATGTGATAATTGAACCAAAACATTAACTCTGAAAGTTGAATGGCATATTAGTTTCTTTTGGGCCCATGCTTGTCTTTGTTTAAAAGTGAATCATGAATGGTGAAACAAATGAATAATAAGATTTAATATAAGGTTTTGAAATACGATATTTTTATGTATTGTTCATAATATTTGAATGTATGACATTGGCATTACATTAAAGCATATTGTTATTGTGGTTTGTACCACTAAGCCGTTGGCTTAGCGCGATTGTGGTTCATCGCGCAGGCGACAGGGTAGAACTGGAGAGTTCAGCCAGACCGAGTTGAGTCTAGGCTTTTGAAGTGTTGATTGTGGACTTAAAGATCAGAGATGAACTGCCAAACATGTATAAACTCTATATATTTTGTAAATATTGATTTTGATGTAAATATATATGTAAATACCGCTACATTTTCCGCTGCCTAATAAATAAATGTTTTATCTAATATATTTTATAATATAATTTGAATGTTTTAAGTTTTCTTATATTGTTGTTAAATTGAAAGATTGGGTTGTTTAATATAAACTGTGACACTCTTGTATCTGATATACGTATATTAGAGATGTGTTTGTATGTAGTGTGCATATATGGGGTACGGGGGTGTTACAATTGTTTTGGTATCAGAGCCTAGGTTTGGGATTCTCAACCTAGGTGAATTTTAAGAAAAATAAAATTTTGATTTTAAAATATGGTTTTTGGATAAGATACATGCTTTGGCATTGGCAGTCTCTGATCTTTGATGAGGTATATTCTTCTGTGTTTACATATATAGGTAGTGATGGCGTCTCAATCACGTCAGTCCATAGAAGGTAGTGCTGAGAGTGTAGCTCCTGAAGAGGGTAGAGATGGAGCTAGGGTTGAGAGAGCTGGAGAGGCACCTACTCCTGTGCCAGAGAGACCAGCTACTGAGGAGATTTTTCCAGTTTGGTTACGGCAGGTGGTAGAATTATTGAGGCAAGCTCCGGTGCAGCAGCTCCCCCTGCAACCACAGCCACAAATACCGATGAGGCAGTATGATAAATTGAGGAAGTTTGGGGCTGAGGATTTCTTTGGCACTACAGACCCTGCAGTAGCTGAGTAGTGGTTGGATAGAGTTCAGAGGGTATTCATCCAGTTGCAAGCCACTCCTGAAGAGAAGTTTAATTATGCTAGATCTTTTCTACAAAGAGATGCTTATGATTGGTGGAAGACGGTTCCGCATGCTATGGATGATCCACCGACTTTGTCTTATAGTGATTTTCTACGGGAGTTTGAGCAGAAATATACTCCAAGGGAGTATAAGGATTCTAAGAAGATGGAATTTATGAATCTGAGGCAAGATAACCGGACAGTGACAGAGTATGAGATTGAGTATATCCGGTTGAGTCACTATGCCGGTGGGATTATTTCAGATGAGATTGACCGGTGTAGGAGATTTGAGGAGGGGTTGAGGCCCTCTATTATGTGTATTGTTGTTGGTTCTTGGTACCAAGACTTTTCTCAATTGGTTGCAGCAGCTAGAAGTGTTGAGAGAGCACAGGGTATTACAGCAGCTGCTACTGAGGAAGAGACCAGAGTTAGGAGACCCCAGTTTGAGGCAGGGTCTTCATCTGTGAAGAGAGGCCGAGGAAGTTTTGTTCTAAGGATCAGTAGGAGCCAGAGGTAGTCTGGCAGGTCAGTTAAGTATCAGAGGCAGAGACCGAGACCTACAGCTTCTGTAGCTAGTGCTCCAACTCTAGTGGTTCAGAGATCCATTCCACCTATTTGTGTTCATTGTGGTAGGGCTCATGGAGGTACTTTTTGGAAGACGGGTGGATCAGGAGTATGCTTTAGGTGTGGTTAAAGATTGCCCTGAGCTACAGGAGGATAGACAGACTGATACTGTAGCTTCTCGACCTAGTGTTAGCAGAGGAGGTCGAGGGGGCAGAGGTTTCGGTAGAGGTAGTCGACCTGGGATCATTCAGAGAGGAGGCTCTACATCCAGAGGCAGTAGGCCAGATGAGGCTGGGTTTTCTCAGTGAGTGTATGTGATGCAGAGGCAGCCGGATGCTTCAGCAGTTATTATGGGTACATTCTCTTTATTTGGCATTTCAGTTCTTGCTTTGATTGATCTAGGATCTACTCATTCATACATAAGTGCATCTATCTTGCCTGTGACTGAATTGCATACTGAGTCCCTAGGATTTGATGTCTTGGTGACAAATCCTTTAGGACATAGTGTTGTGGTGAGTAAGGTGCATCGTGATAGTTCAGTTGTGGTGCAAGGTGAGAAGTTTTTGGGTGATTTGATTGAAATGCCTTTTAAGAAGTATGATTTGATCTTAGGTATGGATTGGTTGTCTAAGCATGGAGCTGTGGTAGACTGTCAAAAGAAGTGTGTTACCCTGAGAACCAATGATGGTAGAAGTGTGATGGTATCTAGTGAGCAGAGACAATTTGCATCCTTGTTTGTGTCGGCTATTGCATCTAGGAAGTTGATTCAAAAAGGGTGTAATGCTTATCTTGCTCACGTGGTAGATACCAAAATAGTGGGTTCTCAACTTGATAGTATACCCACAATTGCTGAATTCCCAGATGTGTTTCCTGAGGAGTTGCCAGGGTTACCCCCTGAGAGAGAGGTTCAGTTTGGTATTGATTTGTTGCCTGGTACCACTCCCATCTCTATTACTCCCTATCGAATGGCACCTGCTGAGTTGAGATAGTTGAAGGTGCAGTTGCAGGAGTTGTTGGATGAAGGGTTTGTTCTCCCTAGTGTGTCTCTGTGGGGAGCTCCTGTTTTGTTTGTAAAGAAGAAGGATGGTACTTTGAGGTTGTGTATCGATTATAGACAGTTGAATAAGGTAACTATTAAGAATAAGTATCCTTTGCCTCGGATAGATGATCTTTTCGATCAGTTGAAGGGATCAGCAGTGTTTTCCAAGATTGATTTAAGATCAGGGTACCATCAATGGGCATTATGGGTTTTTAGTGATGCCTTTTGGATTGATGAACGCACCTGCAGCTTTTATGGATTTGATGAATAGGGTGTTTAGGCCCTATCTAGATCAGTTTGTGGTAGTCTTTATTGACGATATTTTGATATATTCGGATAATAAGGAGGAGCATGACAAGCATTTGCGGATTGTGTTGCAGACCTTGAGAGAGAAGCAATTGTAAGCTAAGCTGTCGAAGTGTGAGTTTTGGCTGGATCAAGTGACTTTTCTCGGTCATATAGTGTCAGTAGATGGTATAAGTGTTGATCTGAGTAAAGTTGAGGCCATTTTGAATTGGAGTCCACCGAAGTCTGTGACTGAAATTAGAAGTTTTCTGAGTTTGGCAGGCTATTATCGACGTTTTGTGAAAGGTTTTTCTTTAATAGCTACTCCACTCACCAGATTACTTCGAAAGGGAGTTGATTTGTATGGACAGATCAGTGTCAAGCTAGTTTTGAGCAGTTGAATGAGATGTTGACTCAAGCTCATGTTCTTACTTTGCCTGTGGAAGATAAACCATATGTAATTTATAGTGATGCTTCACATAATGGTTTAGGTTGTGTTTTGATGCAGGAGGGTAGAGTCATAGCTTATGCTTCTCGGCAGTTGAAATCGCATGAGTTGAATTATCCGACACATGATTTGGAGTTAGCAGCAATAGTGTTTGCTTTGAAGATTTGGTGACACTACTTGTATGGAGAGAAGTGTTTTATCTATACGGATCATAAGAGTTTGAAATACTTAAGGGTTCAGAGAGAGCTGAATCTTCGGCAAAGACGGTGGTTGGAGTTGATCAAAGACTATGACTATTTGATTGATTATCATCCTGTTAAGGCAAATGTTGTTGCAGATGCCTTTAGTCGGAAGTCTTTGGCAGGTTTGACTGCTTATTCGCTCTCGTTGCTTGTTGAGTTTAGAGCGTTGCATGCTAGTTTTGAATTATATGATCATGGAGCTTTGTTAGCTCATTTGCAATTGAGACCGGTGCTTTTGGATCAAATTAAAGAGGCTCAGTTGGTGAAGATGAAGATGGAAGGTGAAAGAATAAGAAGAAGAAAAGTTTTACTTTTCGTCTTTCTTCCTTATCCCTTTTTATACTTTTTTTCCTTTTTTTCCTTTTTTCTTTTCTTTCCTTTTCCTTTCCTTTCCTTTTCTTATCTTATCTTTTTTATTTTGTTATGTTTATATATATGTAATATCCCAAAGTATACCCTAAAAGTTTTGGAATATTTATTGTTGTATTTGGATTAAATGTATATGTTTAAGTGGAAAGAGAAAAGAGGTAAAGAGAAAAGTGTATATGTTGTATATATAGAGATATATACAACATATATAAGTCAAAGAAATGGAAGGTCAAAAGAAGATTTAATTATTTTTAAATTAATTGAAATGGAAATTAGTAAGTAGAAGATGATATTTATGAATATTATATTATTATAATTGCTTGGTTGAGAATTAAAGGAAGTTTTAGTGGTTAAGAGAGAGTTGACTTGTGTTCTATTCATCTTCTTCTTCTTTTCTTTTCTCCTTGGCCGGCTATCTCCATAGCAAGAGAGAAAGTGAGATTTTGTATTTCCAAACTCAAGATTGAAGGATGTTTCAAGTGATCAAGTTGGAATTCTAAAGATTTTCATCACTTTTGGTAAGTTTTCCGCTTGATTCTTTGGTTTTCTTCTAAGTTTGTGCTTTGAGTTTGGTGTTTGATTGTTGATGGTATGTGTATATTTGATTATGGTGTATTTGAGGGTGTTTGATCTTATTGGTGTTGATTTTGAGATAGAGTTAAGTTTGGTGTTGGAAGAAAGCAAGAGTTGTGTTTGAGTTGTGTGTATGTGATGGTTGTGAATTGGTGTTTGATGTATGTATTGAGTTGTTTTGGTGTTTTTGCAAGTTATTATGGTTTATGGGTGTGTTTAGTTAAGTTTATTTGAAGTGGAAAATGGTGGAAGTAAGAGGTTTGTTGGATGTGATGTTGATGTTGTCTGAATCAGGATTTTTGGCCTGACATGCCCATGAGCACAGCCAGGTCTTTAGGCATGTTAATGGCTCTGTTTTCTGGATGGGTTACAAGACTAGTGACACGCCCATGTCACTGAGCATGTCATAGCTTCTGTGTTGTAGTAGCATTGACACGTCCAGTGACACGCCCATGTCACTGAGCGTGTCATAGCTACTGTGATGTTGGTGTAATGACACGTCCAGTGACACGCCCATGTCACTGAGCGTGTCATAACTGCTGTGTTGAGGGAGGATTGACACGGCCAGTGACACGCCCATGTCACTGAGCATGTCAAAGCTTCTGTGTTGTGGGTTTAGGGGACGGTCAGGGACACGCCCGTGTCGTTGAACATGTCATGTGTATAGTTTGACCTAGTTGGTTCTTAGCCTTATTATCTCATGTGTATCTTTAAGTGAGTGTGCATTATCCCTTTTGGATTAAGTTTTGAAGAGATTGAGTTGCCCTAATCCAAGTATTGGAGGATTCTTGGAAGAGGAGTTTGGTGTTGTATGAGTTGCTCTTGAGGTAAGTACAAATCTATATGGTTGCATACATTTTGTAGACCCTTAATTTTTTACCCAATCCGATCCAATATGCTTTATTTAGTCCAAAATAATTTTTGTTGTCTAATTGGTCCAAAATAATTTTAATTAAATAGTTTTTGCTTTATTATCTAAGTTTTATTAATAAAAATAAAAATAAACAATTAAAAATTAAAAAGATAAAAATAAAAATAAAATCGGAGTCGAAAAAAATCGACAGCGAAAAGTAGTTGTGCGGCCCGTGGGCGTTTTGCCCGCAGGAATTTCCTGCAGGCAGCACGCCCGTAGGCCCAGCACGTCACCCACAGGCCTGCGGGCTGGCACGCCCACTGGCCCCAGCCACGGGCCCGGCTGCCACAGTTTTTGCCAGCGTAAAATTTTTCAACGCAAATTTTTTTGAAACCTAACCCAATTAGGTTTTAATTTTTTTATTAATATTACTTACCTTAATTAATTAGGAATAAATAACCTTAAACCACTATAAAAAGGACCAAAGGTAATTAGAAATGAGGGGGGGCCGAGAGAGAGGAAATCCAAAGGGAGTTTGGAAAATTTGAAACCAAATCAAAGAAGGAAAAAAAGAAATTCAATTTAAATTTTTCTGAAACAGCAGCATCACAAAGAAAAGGGATTCCAAAGGCAAAAAAGGTTTGTCTTTGGAGCTAGTTCATCCAAGAAGAAGCAATTTTGGAGCAACTTACAAAAGAAGGTATGAAATTCTAAATTCTAATTTTTTTACACAGTAGGTAAAACTAGGATTTTTTTTGTGTTTTTTAAAAGTTAAAATCTTAGAACTTTAATTTAGTTTTCCAAATTTAAAACACTAAAACGTGACCTTATTTTCTAAAAAGACTTAAAATTGTTATTTTTTCTTCTTAAAGACCTTAAAACACTAATTGAACATATTTTTCAACAAAACAAAAATCAAATTCTGTTTCTTTTAAGATTTTAAAGTAGGTTCTATTTCATTCAAAAAGCCTTAAAAAATATATTTTCTACTTATAAAAACTTCAATCCTTTTGTTTAAATTCATAAAACTTCATAAAATATCAAATTGATTTCTAAAACCCTAAAAATTCTTCATTACCCGAGACCCAAATTTCAAAACCCTAAAATCCAAAATTTAACTTTTAAACCTAAAATAATGAACACTAATCCTTTTAAAACCTTAAACCCTAATTTTTATGAACCCTAATCCTTTTAAAACATAAAAAAAACATAAAAACATAAAAACTCAAAAATTACATAGTAGCTTAAAACTCAATAACCAAAAATACAAATTAAAGTATTTTAAGGTATTTAAAACCCTAGTTTCATGATTTCATCATTCAAACCTTAATTTGTTTAATCAAAGAGTCTTATCAATCTTTTAAAACATAAAACCCTAATTTATTTTAATTCCATAAAAAGTCACAGTAGCTTAATTTTAGAAATTTCCAAAACCTTAACACATGAGATAAAAAAAACCCTAAATGGAAATAGTAGCTATACTTGAGCTTTTATTTGCTTTGTTCAATTCCATGCTTGATTATGCTTTGATTTATTTCTTATGCTTTAATTTATTTGAATTCAATACTTGATTTATTTAATTTATCATGGATGGATGTTTATTTTATATCTTGATTAATAGCTTTGATGAATGATTTATTTATGATGTATGATTATTTACTTTTATCAATCAATTTAGATTTCCAAAAGTTGTAAGAGGTATGTTTCCACTTGGTGGGTACCTTATTATTTAAACATCATGTAATTTAATTTGCTTTTCTATTTTAGAACTTTTGTAAATGGCATGTTTCTACCTTTTGGTGGGTGTCCTATCTAGTCATGTGATGTAAGGACATGTTTCCATCCTTGGATGGGTGTCCATTTATTTGTTTTGTTTTGTTTGGACATTGCTTTGATTTTAATATAATGATGCTTTCTTTTTATTGTGTAGTATGGATAATATTGTTATATTTAAGAATTTTATAATATTAAGACCTATAAAGGAGGCCGGTTTCAATGAACCGGGCGTTGTGGGGGTGCTTGGCCATTTCTCACCTTTCCCACCCATACCCAACTTTCCGAACCCATTAGGGGGTTGGGGATTCCTTAGGAATCAAGTCATCCACCCCTTTTTTTTCCCAGCCCGTCCGGGTGGCGGCTCCATTTTCTCCGGACTTAGGTCCGTGTTCTCTAAGGCCCCGAGCCTAAACAGTGCCGAAGTCGCAAGAACCATTCCACCAGGAGTGGGGGCGAAAATCCCCGCTCACAGTGGCGACTCCACTGGAGATAAGAGAAGTTGATTCCGTTGGTCTTTATATTATTCTATTCTTTCTTATAATGATATTATCCATTGCATCATATTAGATTGCATTGTGTACGTGAGTTAGGACGCCCGTGTTACCCGTGTTATGTTATGTAAGGGATACCATACTTTCACTCAAGGTATGGAGATCGAGAATGGCATAACCACTCATCGCCTCGTACCATTTGGTATATACTTGCTATGGGAACCTAAGCCTTTTAACCCAAAGACTAAAGCTCATGTAATTGGCCTAGTTACTTTCCTTAGGTTTTTACCCCAAATGCATGTTGTTTGACTATGGATAATTTATCTTGGTTTAAATCATGGCTTATTTGGTTTGTTCTTTTTCTAATATGACCCAAGTACATTTGCAAGCTCAAAATAAATTTTTCTTTAAAATCCAAAAGACCAAAACTATTTTTCAAAACTTTTTAAGATGGTCTTTGGACATAAGACTTTTCTAAAAATAAATCAAAAATCCTTTGGCTCATGGCCCAAATACTAAGCCCAAAATCCTTTTTTCTAAAATCTTTTACAATGGGCTTAGAAACAAAACTATTTTCACCTAACCTTTTCTTATAAAAAGCTTGCAAAAATATTTAGGTCAATTATGAAATACTAAAAATCAATTATGGGCCTAGTTTACACTAAGAATAAATTAACTATGGGCTTGTTTTTGGCATGAACCATTAGTTACCTCTTTTCAAGTGAGAAATCTATCTATGATAAACCTCTTAATTTTGTTTTAATCCAATATAGCATAAAAGCTACTTTGGTTGATTGAATGGATTAAAACCTAATTAATGGGAATTATCATGGATTGATTTCCATTTTCGAAAATATAACTATTGGTTAAAACGTCCGAGGGAATTGTTCGAAAGCAAGGTACCCCATGTTGGTATTTTGTTAACCATATACCTAGGAAAAGTGACTCGCCATTCGTGTGTGGATGTTATAAGGTTGGAAGGAACGTCCTAATTTGTCCTTGTTTGTCTATTGTTTGTGCATACATGCATACATGCTTACATTTGCATCTCATATCATTAATCCTCTCTGGCTCACAGCCCTAGATTACGATAGTTCAAAAGCTTACAATCCGACTTACGCCGGAGTCGAGATATTTAGCAACGACGCAATCACTTGCTCACCAAGAACAATGGAGCCCGAACAAATTCAAAGAATGGTGGATGAAGCCCTCAATGCCAAGATGGAAGAAATAAAAGAGGCCCTAGCTGAGACCATGAGGAACCAATTGACTGCAATCTTAGAGAATCATGCCGAGGCTTCTGCTAGCACTAAGAAGCTAAAGGACAAAGGGAAGACGAAAGTTAGTGAAGTAGCTTTTGATGATGATAAGGTGATCATTGATGATGATGATTGGGCTCAATATTACCAAGATCTTCAAGACAAAAAAGAACCGAAGGTTGTTGAGAAGGCAACTATTGAAAAGACCGAGACATCCGATGTTGAAAAGATGATTGCTGATTTAGAAAATAAATTTGAGAAGAATCTGAAAACCGAAGAGAAGTCTGAGATCGACAAATTATTTGAGTTAGATGAAGAGGTCCCATACAAGTTCAAGATGCCATCTTTTGCAAAGTATAATGGCACTGGAAATCCTCATCTCCATGTGAAGCAATATATCACTACCATGCAATCTGCCCGAGCTACTAAGGCTCCAACTCTAAGGTACTTCATGCTCTCATTAGATCCTATTGTCCAAAATTGGTTCAATACCTTAGATGATAGAACACAAAAGAGTTAGGATCTACTTTACAAAGCCTTCATCCAACAATATGGATATAATGTTGAGTTGGAAGTTACCTTGATGGAAGTGGAGTCCATTAGGCAAAGACCGAATGAGAATTTTGTAGATTATGTCAAGAGATGGAGAAACAAGGCTGCTTTGCTCAAGAAAAGGCCCGATGAATCTGATCAAATAAGGATGATCGTGAGAGGTGTCCTACCCAATCTCCTCGAAAGGACGTCTCACACCCTTATAAGGGACTTCAAAGATCTTCTCCAAGCTGGTCTACAAATTGAAGAATGGGAAAGGGAGAAGAATCGCTTTTCAATAAGAAGGAATGAGAAAGGGAACAACCAGCCTAACAATCAAAGCACACAAAAAGAAGTTGATGTTAATGTAACCGGTCAAGGGAATAAAAGACAATTCTCAGAATTGGGAAACCTCTATCTTGGGTTTTTAGCAAGCTGCAATAGAAAGGGTTGTTACAACCGTTAGCTCCTCGACCTCTACATAATCCACTGCCACCAAACTTCAATGCCGAGGCCTTCTGTCAATTTCATCAAATGCGAGGGCATGAAACAGATAAATGTGCTCGTCTAAGGCATGAGATTCAAGACCTCATCGATAGTGGCAAACTACCCAAGCTGGATAAGCCCGACACCAAAGACAATCCATTACCAAGGTTCAATAGAGTACCTCCACCAGCAACCTTCATGGTGGGAAAAGGATTGGAAGAAGATTTTGTTTTATCATCCTTTTAAGATGGGGATATTGAAGATATGAAGGGAAAAAAAAAGCCTAACTTAATGAACTTTCCTTAGCTTGAATGTTGCTTTTCAATCTTACTTTCTTTAATGTTTTGGAACTATCGTGTTTTTCAAATTTAAATTTGTTTGAATAAATTACTTTCATCATAAATTTTTGTTGGTCTTTGTTCATTTTGGTGCTCAACCAATGAGGAATTTAGCTTGATGTTTATAAATTAATGTGTCTAGGCATCATGACTCGAATGACTTTACTAGATGAGGGAATTGCTCTATAGCATTGAGTTGTGTATGCTTACTTAGAGAGGGCTCCTGCATAATTATCTTTGTCTAGGTCTTAGTCAGTCTTAGAACATGCTTTGACAAATTTTCGAGGCGAAATTGAACTCTACTTATTTAAGGGAGAAATGATCTAGGCATTGTTTGATTAGCCAACAACTAGTATCCACTCTATTAAATATCAATCCCTAGTTGTCCCTTTGAGCCTTCATAAAATTTTAGCTTTCTTTTCATTGGAATATAACCTTAATAACCTACCCTGAGCTGTTGTGATACTTTTGGTAAGTCTTATGATCACTAAGATGAAGAGGCAATAAGATCAAAAAAGGGCAATGATTAGTCAAGATCATGAAGATAGTTGAAGTTCTCAAGACCATAAAGATAGTTGAAGTTCTCAAGACCATAAAGATAGTGGACATTTTCAAGACCCTAAGGGTAGTTGAAGTTCCCTTAATATCTCCAAGACAACATCAACATTGGAGTAATAAATGATTTATCCCTATTAAAGAAGATTTATGTTACTCCACTCATCCATTATTGGAAGCCCAAGTTGGTACAAATAAGACAACTCCGTTTGAGCTAGAACCAAAAACAAAATAGGAGAGAAAAAAAAAGAAGAAAAAAGAAAAAGAAGAATAAATGTGAGACAAAGAGAAAAGAAAAAGAAAAGAAAAAAAGAGAAAAAAAGAAAAAGAAAAAGAAAACCCAAAATGGTTCAAAAAGCCAACTGAGTTCTCTTTTACCTAAGACAATAAAAGGCTTCCATTTGGTTTATAAGGACAATTTGACTTGAATTGGTCCAACCCAACCAAAGATTCAATTAAAATTGGAGAAAAAGGAGGAAGACCATTCAGTGCTTAAAAGTTCTGTACACAACAGTCCTACAAGAAAGAAGGACAAAATGATAAAATGCTCAAAGAAAGGGAAGAGTAAGAAAAATAAAGAGAAAGAAAAGGGAAAAGAAGAAAAGAAATGAATTTGGGTCTTAAACTTTTTGCAAGAGCAAAGATTGTCCTGATCAAGATCCAGATTAATTCCAAGAAGAATTTGGAGTCTAGCGAGATTGCCTCCAAGCTGCCTAAAATTCAAATAAGAAATTTATAGTGTGAGGGTTTGTCCATTGTGTCACACCAGCTTCAATCTCAAAATGGCCTTCATTTAAACCCGTGTCCCTCATAGACCCCATTTCAAGCCTATCAAAGACCTGTTGATCTCTCTTGGTAGGTAGAATCTATTAGTGGAGATAGTTTGAATAAGCATGCATATGAGATAAACAATATTTAAACTCAAATGAGACCTTTGGCCAAGTAATGTGTATGTGCCTATCTGAAGTGCAACAGTTCTTGCTTAAATAGAAATGATTCCCGAGTTTAGTACGGTAACTAAGGTTGTCATGTTATAGATATGTTAATTTGGAAAAATCAAGTCTTGAGGTATTTTTACATCAATTTGACAAAACCAACATTTGATTTTAAAAAATTCAAAAAGTTCAAAAAAAAAAGTTTTATCATACAAAGCCTTCAAGTTAAGGGAAGTATGTTGAACCTCCAAAGGACATATTGGGCAAAGAAAATGATTATTGGCAAGCTGCCAATTGACATGCTGAAACATAATTTGAAATGGATGCATCCCTGACTCTACCATTAGGGGTCTCTACCACTCATGTTCTCAACATATAGAAGATAAAAGCCACAAATGCAAAGCTTTCAATCATTCCAATGCAAGACTTGAACAAGCGTCAAAACGGAACCAATGAGAACACTTCTGCTGATTACCTCGGTCTGTGAGTCAATGGAACAACTGTAAGTATTATTCATGCATATCATGCATACATAAGCATATCACATCGTACTTTCTTGTCTTGTATTGTCTATTCTTTATCAAAGTGAACAGCAAACACTTTGTGAAGTGAAGAATCAAAAGAAAATGTCAAATCAGGAGGGCATGGAAAGCCCATTGCTTGAGAAAGCTCCAGTAATTTTGCAAAGAGAAGAAATGCATGCTTGTGTGAAGAACTAGACAAGAAAAATATCAATCAAAGCTTGCATGGAAAAAAAATCTTTGGTTTGAGCCTACACAGGGGGCAAGGTTTCTCCTTTTCAATTTTTGGGTTTATATATCAAATATTTTTAAACTCACTTACAAATATTTTGCCACAGAAGGGGGGCAAGGAGAGGATATAAGGTTTAATTAAAAATAGCTAAATCTTTGCAAAAAGGAAGAACAAAAGAATGGAACAATTATAACTCTTAAAAGAATGAAGATGCAAAAGACGAAAGATCAATCGAGCTAAAAGAGCTGAAGCCAGGGTAAAGACCTGACCTCCAATGGATAAAGATCAATGTTTCAAGGGTAAAGACCCGATGTCAAAAGATGAAGATTCATTTTCAAGGATAAAGACCCGGTCTCAAAGGATGAAGATCCAACTTGATGGTGAAGAATCACAATGCATAAAATAGCCAGAGCAGTCAGACTTCCCAACTAAAAGGTTAGCCAAAATCAATTCAAGTTTGGGTCCAAGTACCCAAGCTAAGGTCCAAGTACCCAATCTCGGGTCCAAGTACCCAATCTCGGGTCCAAGTACCCAAAATCAATTCAAGCTCGGGTCCAAGTACCCAATCTCGGGTCCAAGTACCCAAGATCAGATCCAAGTACCAAATCTCGGGTCTAAGTACCTAAATCAAATCAATCTTGGGTCCAAGTACCCAATCCCGGGTCCAAGTACACAATCTCGGGTCCAAGTACCCAAAATCAATTCAATCCCGGGTCCAAGTACCCAATCTCAGGTCCAAGTACCCAAAATCAATTCAATCCCGGGTCCAAGTACCCAAGCTCGGGTCCAAGTACCCAATCCCGGGTCCAAGTACCCAATCTCAGGTTCAAGTACCCAAAATAATTCAAGCTAGGGTCCAAGTACCCAATCTCGAGTCCAAGTACCCAATCCCGGGTCCAAGTACCCAATTTAGGTCCAAGTACCTAAATCAAGTACCCAAATTAGCTCAAAATTAATTCGAACTGGGTCCAGAACCCAAATTTTCCTTAGGTCCAGAACCTAGAATCCAGAACCTAAATTTTCCTTAGGTCCAAAACCTAGAATTATCCGTGAGTCCAGAACTCAAATTGGGTCCAAGTACCCAAAACAAGTCGCCATATCAAAAATTAAGTCTTATTGCTTTTCACTCTCTTTCATTAAGGTTTCAGATCATTCAAGCAGGGGGCAAACTGTAGACCCTTAATTTTTTACCCAATCCGATCCAATATGCTTTATTTAGTCCAAAATGATTTTTGTTGTCTAATTGGTCCAAAATAATTTTAATTAAATAGTTTTTGCTTTATTATTTAATTTTTATTAATAAAAATAAAAATAAACAAATAAAAATCAAAAAGATAAAAATAAAAATAAAATCGGAGTCGAAAAAAAAATCAGCAGCGAAAAGTAGTCGTGCGGGCCCGTGGGCATTTTGCCCACAGGAATTTCCTGCGGGCAGCACGCCCGTAGGCCCAGCACGTCACCCGCAGGCCTGCGGGCGAAATAACTTCCCGCAGGAATTTCCTGCGGGCTGGCACGCCCACTGGCCCTAGCCACGGGCCCGATTGCCACAGTTTTCGCCAACGTAAAATTTTTCAATGCAAAATTTTTTGAAACCTAATCCAATTAGGTTTTAATTTTTTTTATTAATATTACTTACCTTAATTAATTAGGAATAAATAACCTTAAACCACTATAAAAAGGACCAAATGCAATTAGAATTGAGGGGGGGCCGAGAAAGAGGAAATCCAAAGGGAGTTTGGAAAATTTGAAACCAAATCAAAGAAGGAAAAGAAGAAATTCAATTTAAATTTTTCTGGAGCAGCAGCATCACGAAGAAAAGGGATTCCAAAGTAGGTTCTATTTCATTTAACAAAACAAAAATCAAATTCTGTTTCTTTTAAGATTTTAAAGTAGGTTCTATTTGATTCAAAAATCCTTAAATAACATATTTTTCTACTTATAAAAACTTCAATCCTTTTGTTTAAATTCATAAAACTTCATAAAATATCAAATTGATTTCTAAAACCCTAAAAATTCTTCATTACCCGAGACCCAAATTTCAAAACCCTAAAATCCAAAATTTAACTTTTAAACCTAAAATAATGAACCCTAATCCTTTTGAAACCTTAAACCCTAATTTTTATGAACCCTAATCCTTTTAAAACATAAAAACAACATAAAAACTCAAAAATTACACAGTAGCTTAAAATTCAATAACCAAAAATCACAAATTAAAGTATTTTAAGGTATTTAAAACCCTAGTTTCATGATTTCATCATTCAAACCTTAATTTGTTTAATCAAAAAGTCTTATCAATCTTTTAAAACATAAAACCCTAATTTATTTTAATTCCATAAAAAGTCACAGTAAATTAATTTTAGAAATTTCCAAAACCTTAACACATGAGATAAAAAAAACCCTAAATGGAAATAGTAGCTATACTTGAGCTTTTATTTGCTTTATTCAATTCCATACTTGATTATGCTTTGATTTATTTCTTATGATTTAATTTATTTGAATTCAATACTTGATTTATTTAATTTATCATGGATGGATGTTTATTTTATATCTTGATTAATAGCTTTGATGAATGATTTATTTATGATGTATGATTATTTACTTTTATCAATCAATTTAGATTTCCAAAAGTTGTAAGAGGTATGTTTCCACTTGGTGGGTACCTCATTATTTAAACATCATGTAATTTAATTTGCTTTTCTATTTTAGAACTTATGTAAAGGGCATGGTTCTACCTTTTGGTGGGTGTCCTATCTAGGCATGTGATGTAAGGACATGTTTCCATCCTTGGATGGGTGTCCATTTATTTATTTTGTTTTGTTTGGACATTGCTTTGATTTTAATATAATGATGCTTTCTTTTTATTGTGTGTAGTATGGATAATATTGTTATATTTAAGAATTTTATAATATTAAGACCTGTAAAGGAGGCCTGTTTCAATTCCATACTTGATTATGCTTTGATTTATTTCTTATGATTTAATTTATTTGAATTCAATACTTGATTTATTTAATTTATCATGGATGGATGTTTATTTTATATCTTGATTAATAGCTTTGATGAATGATTTATTTATGATGTATGATTATTTACTTTTATCAATCAATTTAGATTTCCAAAAGTTGTAAGAGGTATGTTTCCACTTGGTGGGTACCTCATTATTTAAACATCATGTAATTTAATTTGCTTTTCTATTTTAGAACTTATGTAAAGGGCATGGTTCTACCTTTTGGTGGGTGTCCTATCTAGGCATGTGATGTAAGGACATGTTTCCATCCTTGGATGGGTGTCCATTTATTTATTTTGTTTTGTTTGGACATTGCTTTGATTTTAATATAATGATGCTTTCTTTTTATTGTGTGTAGTATGGATAATATTGTTATATTTAAGAATTTTATAATATTAAGACCTGTAAAGGAGGCCGGTTTCAATGAACTGGGCGTTGTGGGGGGTGCTGGGCCATTTCTCACCTTCCCCACACGTACCCAACTTTCCGAACCCATTAGGGGGTTGGGGATTCCTTAGGAATCGAGTCATCCACCCCTTTCTTTTTTCCCGGCCCGTCTGGGTGGTGACTCCATTTTCTCCGGACTTAGGTCCGTGTTCTCTAAGGCCCCGAGCCTAAACAGTGCCGAAGTCACAAGAACCATTCCACCGAGAGTGGGGGCGAAAATCTCCGCTCACACATTTGCATGACATTGGGACTTAACACCTTTGGTTGTAAATGTGTTAAGTAATCTATTACATTGTTGATACATTTGATTAATGCTATGATTTGCATAATGTGAAAGATGTGATGATCATTCAAAATGTATGTCCAATGCAAATTGTTATATATATACTCTAATGATGAGATGTGAAGCCATTGTTTTTGGCTATAATGATGCAAATGAAATAATTGGGCATGGTTGCCTAGATGATTATGAAGAAATGAGAATGGAATTGATCATGAAATAATGAAAGAATTGTGTGCCTAATGTGTTATTCACTTTTCAGAGTTTTGTTGTTGGTGGCATGCCTAATAGTAACAATCCCTTGAAACTGGGTTGGGTTTGATCCTTGAAGCCAAGTTGGGTTGAAATTTAGCATGCTCAACTCCCCTTGAAGCTTGGTTGGGTCTAGTCCTTGAAGCCTAGTTGGGATGTTACAAACCCTTGAAGCTGGGTTGGGTTTGGTCCTTGAAGCCAAGTTGGGTTGATGCTTAGCATGCTTTGCTCCCCTAATAGCTTGGTTGGGCCTGATCCTTGATGCCTAGTTGGGATGATAAATGTGATAATTGAACCAAAACATTAACTCTGAAAGTTGAATGGCATATTAGTTTCTTTTGGGCCCATGCTTGTCTTTGTTTAAAAGTGAATCATAAATGGTGAAACAAATGAATAATAAGATTTAATATAAGGTTTTGAAATACGATATTCTTATGTATTGTTCATAATATTTGAATGTATGACATTGGCATTACATTAAAGCATATTGTTATTGTGGTTTGTACCACTAAGCCATTGGCTTAGCGCGATTGTGGTTCATCGCGCAGGTGACATGGTAGAACCGGAGAGTTCAGCTAGACCAAGTTGAGCTTAAGCTTTTGAAGTGTTGATTGTGGACTTAAAGATCAGAGACGAACTGCCAAACATGTATAAACTCTATATATTTTGTAAATATTGATTTTGATGTAAATATATATGTAAATACCGCTACATTTTCTGCTGCCTAATAAATAAATGTTTTATCTAGTATATTTTATAATATAATTTGAATGTTTTAAGTTTTCTTATATTGTTGTTAAATTGAAAGATTGTGTTGTTTAATATAAAACGTGACACTCTTGTATCTGATATACGTATATTACAGATGTGGTTGTATGTAGTGTGCGTATATGGGGTACGGGGGTGTTACACATAATTATGATGGTTTGAGTTCCGTTGATAGTGTCATATCCGTGATTTTGGAGAAAAATATATATACCTAGTATATATATAATATATACATATGATATATTAATTGTATATGTTAGATATATACATTACATACTTAATATATTTAATACACATATAAGGTACATTTGATGTGTATATAAGATACACATTATTTATGCATATATGTAATATCTCAAATTTTTTTAAAAAAATTTTAATTTTTGGAAATTTGATAAAATATATTATAATTAAATTAGATAAATTAAATTAATGGTTTTAAATAAAAAAAATGAAGGGATTTTAAATGAAAAAGTGGAATATATATGTGATATATATATAAAATATATACAACATATAAAAGTCAACAATTTTAAAGAAAAAGTCAAAAGTCAAAGTAAAAAAGGGTATTTTGATAATTAAATCTTAAAAATTTAAAATTATTAAATTAATTCAAAAATAAATAATTTTTGAATGGAAGAGAGATTTTTGGACTTTTAATTTATTAAATAAATAATTAAATTATTAATTATTAAATTAAATTAAATAATGTATATATGGTTCAAATTAAAAGATGAAAGGAAAGAAAAAAAATCAAAAGCCATTTTCATCTTCTTCTTCTTCCTCCTTGGCTAAAACCTCCATTGGTGGTGTCCAAGGAATTTTGCTCTTCCATACTCAATTTATTGAAGGATTTAACAAGTTTAAAGTTAATTTTTAGTGATTTCGACTAAATTTGGTATGTTTCCAACTCTTTTCTTTGAATTTCATAAAAATTTTGATTATGTGTGATTTTGAAATTTTAAGTAGTATGTTATAATTATTGAAATTAGTGCGTATGATATTATTTTGGGTAGTTAACAATAATTTTAAGGTTGGATTGAAGAAATGGTTGCGTTTGGGTAAGATTGGTGAAGAGAGAGAATTTAGGATTATGTAATTTTTGGAGTTTTGAAATCATGATTTTTTTATTGTGCAAATTGATTCCAAATGAGTTGTTTTGATGCATAAACAAGTATTTTAAAGTCAAAAATTAAATTTGGTTGTGTTTGGTTGGAGTTTGAGAATGGAAGTGTGATTTAGGGTTTTGGAAAATGATTTTTTCAAAGTTATTGAATTGTATAATTTTATTGGTTTAATCTTGTTGTTTGGTGATATAATTCATGAATATAAGCTTAAAATGATTATTGGATTGTGTTGGAATGAAAAGCCTTCAATAGGGGAAGGTTATGCCATTTTAGGATTTTGTGTATAAGAGTGTGTTTTTGTAATGTAAATGGTTTAAATGTATTAAAATATGTTTCTAATAATATAAATAAATTTAATATATTAAAATGAATGGCCTAGTATGAGAATCCAAAGTTAAAGTGAGGTTAGCTTTAAATTTTAGATTTTTGCTTGGATGGGGTTTAATTATGGTTTAATATTGAAAATGCCATTAAATGTGATACTAAATTATTATTTGCTATCACATTTGGTTTAGGCATTGAGGGAGGTTATTTTGCTTCATCCAAGTAGTGAAAGGCAAGTTGGAAGGATAGGATAGGAGGTTGTTTTAAGTTTGTTTTGGTTGCTATTTGAGGTAAGTATAAACTTTGAATACATTGGATATGTTTACATGACATTTGGGCTTAACACATTTTGGCTGGAAAATGTGTTAAGCTACTTGATACATTGGTTATGTATGAATAATGTGCTATGACATTTGTAATGTCATATTTATGTTAAATGTATTGTGAAAAGCTATTGATAATGGCTAAATTGTGTAAATGTGATTAGTATGTGAATTATGTGAAAATACCCAAAGTAATTGGGTAACGTGTTGTGGATGCAAAAATGTGATATAATGTAAGGAGATATTTGGAAACATAATGAAATGAATTGATATTGATATAAATGAGAAAATAAGGCAATGTGCGTAGCTTGATTATGTGATAATGAGAAAGAGATTGATCATGAGAAATATGAATAAATTGTGTACCTAGTATGTTATTCAATTTTCAGAGTTCTATGTTTAGCGGCATGCCTATGATTTGCCTACGGGCTAGACGTTGAGCGTCACTGTAAAAATATTTTTGAGGTGAAATGACTGAATCGTAAGCCTCAAAAACAAGTCCTTGAAGCTGGGCTGAGTGAAATGACCGGGTCGTAAGCTCAGACCTAGTTGGACTATTACTTTAATATTTTGCCTACAGGACTAGACATATAGTGTCATTATAGACCAAAACAGTAACTCTGAAATTTGAATAGCATATTAGTTATCTTTGGGCCCATGTTTGTATTTGTTTTGATGTGAATTGTGGATTGTGAAATATTTGAAAAGTATGAGAAAATGAAATGATGTGACATCCATAAGCATTTTGCATTGGCCTTACTTTACAGTTTTATTATTATCAAAATTTGTAATGCTAAGCTTTTAGCTTAGCATGATTGTAATTCGTTGCGGTGGTGACATGAACGATTTGGTAGAGTCGGAAAGTCCTACTAGATCTAGTCATATCTAGGCTTGCATTTATTGAGCTTGAAGTATTTTTGGGTACATCAAGATCAGAGTCATTTGCCAGTATGTACATATTTGATTTTATAGTATATTTTGATATTATGTATATTATATTTACTTTTGAAGTATATATTGTAAATTGTAAAGAATGTTTTGAATAATTTGTTTAAAATGGGATTCTATATGTGTTGTTGATATATATATATATATATATATATGCATAAATATTTTGAGAAAATATGGAGAAATTGAGAAGTATTGGTGAAATGGAGATTTAATTTTATTGGGAGTGTTTGATTTATGCAGGTTGAGTTTATTAAATTTTAGGATGTCCAAATTACAGACAAAACTCTGGCAAAATTTTTTCTTATAGATTTTCATAAAAAATATTTATTTTGGGTTCCTATAATAAATAAAGAATATTTATATACTATTTAATTTTATACATTTAGTTTTTGAAATTTTAAATCAGAAATGTGAAAAAATTTTATTAAACAGGTTTGTGACATTTTTATACCGTATATGTGTATTGTATATATGCTGAAAATATGTATTGTATGTATATAGGGTATAAGGGTGTTACAGATAGTATATGCATTTGTGAGACAAAATGTGTGAATGATTGAGTACATATGTGTAGTATGTTAAAATTGTTATGTATCCAAGTATATCCCACTAAGCTCTCGAGCTTAGCGCTGTAGGGTGTATCTCACAGGTGATTAGAAGTATTGATAAGGGTAATCTAGATAGTGATGGAGATTTGGAGATTATGTGTGCTACGAGATCAAACTAGGAGTGTTGCATATCATGTATAAAGTTGTTTTGAAGGCACTAGTTTATATAATATATTTTTTTCTTAAAAAGGGAATGTATTGGAAATGGAGGACTATTATGTATAATATTGTGTATGTATATAAACAATAAATTTGAATTTATATATAAATTTGATAGACATTGTTTTTAATTATGGATGACGCGGTGTTGGTTAATAAAGTGATTTTGGGAGTGATTTTTAAATTGCAGGTTGTGTTGCTTGCATTTTGGGATTTGACAAATTATAAATAAAACTCTAGCGAATTTCTTTCAGATATTTTCATTAATAAATAATCAGATAAGTTTTTAACTTTGTTTATATTAATGCATTTTATATATTTATATTAATCTAAATTTATATCACCAAATGAAGGTGTGTATACAGTCAATTATGATGACACTCTTGCAGTCTATATATGCAATTTATGTATACGAGATATATGTATTGTATGTATATAGAGTATAAGGGTGTTACAACTCATTTATAAACTTTGCTCTTTAACTGTTGTACACAATGGATATTTCATTATATTTTATTTATTCTTCTTCAGCTTGATGTAAACTATAAACTATCCAGAAGCAATCTAATACTCCACTTGTATTTTTTTACTCTTCTGTATTTTTTTAGTTGCAACATACTCATCTGCAATATTTCTTCATATTGGCATTCTTCAGAAATAAGGATTCCATTTACTTCAAAATTTATATATTTCAAGTTGTCCCATTTACTATTATGTTAAATTAATGCTGGAAATTTCCCCATTTTTTACATGTTTAAAAATAATAATTTTTTAATAAGATGTATTTTTATATAATATAATCAAATGCAGTAGAAAAAATATCATGAGAGTGATATTCATTTCAAGTGCATTGCTTACATCCAGGTATATACTTCATATACCTTCATATATTGACACATAAAAATTTATAAACTGATATTCATTTTAAATGCATTGTTTTTTGTATAGGTATATTAAAAATATACTTACATATACTAAAATAAAAACTTGTAAACTGTTAAATATTTTAAATGCATTACTTACGTATAAGTATATTCTTCATATACATTCATATAGTGATACACACAAATTTATATATTGATATTTATTTTAATTGCATTGCTTTAGATATAGGTATATACCTAGTAGATATACATATATTGAAATACAAATCTATGAAATGATAATCATTTGATATGCATTACTTATGTACAAGTATATGCATCATTTACCTACATATTGTAAAATACAAATCTGTAAACCAATATTCATATAAAATATAGTACTTATTTTTAGGTATATATTTCATATACCTATATACACTGACACATAAAAATTTGTAAATTGATATTTATTTTAAATACATTACCTATATTTAGGTATATTAAGCATATACCATCATATACACACAAATCTGTAAACTAATTTAAATACATTACTTTTATGTCGGTATATAATTCATATACCATCATATATTGACACATACAAATCTGTAAACTGATATTTTTTTTAAATTTAGTACTTATATTTAGGTATAAGCTTCATATACCTATATATACTGACACATAAAAATTTGCAAAATGATATTTATTTTAAATTCATTACTTATATCTAGGTATATTAAGCATATACCATCATATACACACAAATCTATTAACCGATATTGTTTTTAAATACATTACTTATATCTAGGTCTATGATTCATATACCATCATATATTTAGTCAATTATGTAAACTAGTATTCATACCAAATACATTATTTTTAAATTTAGGTATATGTTTCATATGCATATATATACTGACACACAAATTTGTAAACTGATATTGTTTTTAAATGTATTAATTATATCTAGTTATATTCTTCATATACAATCATATACTGAGAGTCAATTATGTAAATTGGTATTCGTATCAAATAAATTATTTTAAATTTAGATATATCTTTCATATACATACATATATTGACACACAAATCTGTAAACTGATATTCTTTTTAAGTGCATTACTTATATTCATGAATATGTATATGCATATACATATCTAGGTATATTGTTCATATAGCTACACATACTGATACACACATGCATAAACTGAATTTCTTTTTAAATTCAATACTTATATGAAAATATACATTCTAACAATCACTTTTGAAACAGATATTATAAAATTATTTAAATATATCTATAAATAAATTTTATGTTTTATATTTGAAATCATATCATATAGTAATTACAGATCTAATATATAATGATAATATAATATATTCTTATGATATATTTTTCAGATCTGAAATTTAATTGGTTTAAATATATATTGAATCAAAATTATCGAACTATTTTATATCTTCTCTATTTTTAGTTTGTTAATCTCTGTCTTCTTCAATTTATAAATTTAAATTTAAAAGCATTTATCTTCTGTTTATCGATTGATTTGATGTTTAGATTTGATAATTAAAAAATATCTTTCAATTTTTGACGTTTAAGTTTGATAATTGAAAAAATATATTTCAATTTTGTGTTTAATCAAGTTTTTTTTTTGAATATGATGCAGGGTCGTATTTTTATTAATAAATAATTTACCATAAATATGAAAAAAAAATCCACCGTAATTTAAAAAATGCAAATTAATTTTAGGTGAGTTTTGTAATTACCCAAAAAAAAAAGGTGTACACAACGTAAAATTGAAAAAAGAAGAAAAAATGGAGATAGTCCAAGTAAATTCCTCAAAAAATTATTCTAAAAAACATTCACTTATCTTTTTCTTTAAAAAAATCACTTTCTAATATACATTAAAAATATATTCAACTTCTAAAAATATACACTTACTCTATATTTAGTATATTAAAAATAAATTAAAATAATGAGACATTTAAAAAAATAAAAAATATATATTGTGTAGTTTTCTTTTATACATATTTCTATTTGCACTTGGAAAATATGATAATTTGCTATATATTTTTTGTTTATAAATGACATTATACTTTACGTATTTAATTTATTTCATTCTAAGAAAATGAAATAAAATTAAAAAAAAAAGAAAAAGAAAAAGAAAAATTAAGATACACACATGAAATAAAAACTCGGTATAAAATAATTTATTTTAACAATCCCTATGAATAGAAATAATAAAAAAAATTGTAATTCCCAATACAGATTAATCTAAACACTCAACATAGAACTTTAAATTTTTATATCGAAACGCAATCCAAAGAAAAAGTTTGGGAAATATACAAAAAAAAAAAAAAATTGTTTCTATAGACCACAGAACATAATACACAGCCTATAACTAAGAATAAGTTCAATCATGACACGCTAATTAACAAATACCATGCTTAGCCATACCAAGATTCTCCACAGCCTATATAATAACTTTGGGTGAATATACAGTGAAAAGTTGCAGCATTTGAACTGGATTAAGCATATACCTTATTTCCGTCTTTTGATCATTATTCAAATTTTGCCAAGAAAAAATGTTTTTACTTTATCTCTCCCATCTGATTTCTCTTTAGAAAGCTTACTTTTTGAGAACTCATCCGGTCCATTGCCACCATTGAAGCAGCTCACTACATTATCATCTATCCTTTTCAGGCCTTCAACATTCAGCTTCTTAAATTAGCCTCCAGCCTCCATCTCAATCTCAATTAAACCAGCCTGGACAACATTCTCCTTGGTCTTATCAGAATCTTCATTGCCACGACGGAGAGAAGTGGAACTGGAAAGGACTGGGATTCTTTAAACTTGAGGAGATGAAAGGGATTCATCATCAGAAGAGTCAGACTCTGGACAAATTTCTAGTTCTGTCGTGTCAGATGAACTGCATTGATGTTTTCTTGACCCTTTCTGGGAAAGTACATGCTTTATGCTGCGAGCAGACTTCTCAGCATGTTTTAAAATACTCTTTGCCATGTCTTTAACATTTCCCTTTCCTGGGCTTTCTGGACCACTTCCCTCAGGAGTCAAATAGATATCTTTCTGATTCTTATCCAATGTGGTCCCAGGGAGGCCGTCTTCCACTATGAAATTTACACCAATTTCCTTCTGATCAACTGCATTAATATTAGCATAAGGAGATGGAACAGTCTCTTCATTGCTGCCCAAATTATCCTCATTTCTGGGGCTTCTGTGAAACACAAAGCTAATCTTACGTAAACTCTGCTGGACTCGGTTCATTCGACTTTTACCCTCAGCATTTTCATCGGTACTGCTACTGTCATTGTTAAGGGGCCCAGAGGCTGTTGGACTACCACCAAATGAATCACCAGCAACTCCACGGGCTTGATTATCAAGGGGCTTACTCTTGCTTCTTCTGGGATCCCATGTTTGAAACACATCACTTCCAGGTTGATGGATCCATACTCCAGTCTCTGGCTGCCCTTCAATGTTGATAGGCTCAAAATTATCCACTCTATGAGACTTGTCCGATGTTGATGAGGAGTCAGCTCTTTTTACAGTCTCGTTTATCAAGGAATCTTGTATTTCTTCCATGCTAAATGTTTCTTCATTTAAAGAATTAGCACCATCCTGAACAAATAGCATCCCAGTTTCCGTTGAGTAAATTAGACAAGTGCAATATACTTCTTAAATTCCATATCTGAAGCCCTTATATTTCATTTACTGTCAAATAAAAATTTGAGAAATTACCTTCATATTTTCTTCAAGAACAGTTATTCCAAGATGAAGTCTCCCAATTCTAATGTTTTGGAGAGGCAACCACATGTCATGTCTCTCGCCATCTCTGAGATCATTTATGGTAATTGTACAATCACTGTAGATAGATAGATTAATAGCTGATAAAATATATAAAAGGAACCATGGAAAATAAAACTTTTTTTTTTAAAAAAAAAAGGAAAATAAAATTGTACAAATTCTCTGGCTAATAACAACAATGAAAATACAGCTTGTCATGAGGAAACAAACCCAAGTGAATCATCGACAAAATGATCTTTGTCACGAACTTCAATAGCTAGCACATTAGGTGACTCCCATATGCAAATGGGGATCTTGAATTCCTCCAGCCATTTTGGAGACAAAGTTTTTCTTCGGACTTTTGTCCTGAATTTATAAGGGCCAAGTTGTCCTTTCACATATGGATCAGCCAATCCTGAAAAATAGAATCAAATTAGTCGATTGATATATGTGCAAAATTACCCAGTGAAAGATGAAACATATATAGCTAAAACTAACCATTGAGGTCAGATGGTTTCATGTCGGATGCTTCTACAACTTCAACTTTGGCATAAGCAATAGGTTCCTTCTCATCCACGGAGAACCAACATTCTGACAAAGTTACACATTTAGCTACGTAAGTATACAGTCAAGCTGACACCACAAAACACTCACTTAGCATGCCTAATAGCATGCATTACAATGTTAAAATCAAAACTCTCACATTTCTATAATAGAAGGATGACAAATGATATAATTGCATTGGAATAAATCATTAATTGCTCAAACCAATCCAATATTTTGTGAAATTCTTATTTATCTTTTTAGAAAAGGTATGGATGAGAAAAGCTTTTTTCATGAAAGCTTCTCATTAAGGGCCTCTTTGGTACGTTTTCAGCTTTTAAGAAACTGAACAATTTTTCAGTGTTAGTATAAAAATACTAAATCCAGTGATTTTTTATAAAACAGTCAAAATCATGATGATAATTTTAAAAAAGCACACAAATATCAATTCATTTAGGTATTTCCAAACAGAAAATTGCAAATTTGAAAGATTAGAAAAAGAATCCTTAGAACTTGCTCATAGGTTAGCCACTGTTAAATTTTCAATATCTACCAATTTCTTCCATATAGAACTCAATTTCATGAATTGATCAATCAAATTAACGTTGTCAAAATTTTAGAAATTTAAAGTTAGTTGATGGCAAAATTTGAAAATTTACTTAATCGCACAAAGACCATTAATCAAAGCAAAATCGAAAGAAAAGCCGAATACAAAATCGAAAGAGACTAAAGTTTTGTGAAATACGGTAATGGTGAGAACAATTGTAATTGCAGGTGCCAATTAAAGCATAGCAACAATGGAGATTGCTAGCAGATGAAAGAAAAGAGAAAGGGAAGAAGGGAGAAGAGTATAATTTCAACGATAAAAATAAGAGGGCAAATGATGAGGATAAAATAAAATAAGAACGAAAAATTAAAAAAGGAGAAGAGTTAAAGTGAAAGACAAAAACTCTAAAACCAAGATTTCTCACTTCTTAGTTATTGCTTTTTGTTTCCAAAACATTTTTTTGAAAAGTGATAAAGTAAAACAAAAATGCATCTGCCAGAGATAATTTTGGTTTTTCTAAAGTGAAAAGAGAAGAAAAAAACTAGAGAACCAAAATGATATCCAATGCAGCCTAATATTGCATGTATTGAAATTAAGCCTATTAACAAAGTAAATTAGCCTGCTAACGTTATACTGAAAATTTGTTTAGTGAGTATCTACGTCACATATAGTAATCAATATGCCCAACTTCAGACAACTTCATCAAGCTTTCTAAAACTCCATTTAGTACAAATATAATGCTGCTGCAATCTGCAGTGCAGTTTATTCTCTCTCTCTCATCCCTATTGAATCCATGTCACACTTTTCCTTCTATTTTCCTCTGACCTTGGCAGCCTTTTAAAATTGTAAGTCAAAACATGACAAGCAATTTACAACCAGTGCAAATAAGCAACAGTTCAACTAAAAAAAACTAAGTAAAACTAGGAAGATTCCAAGCACCTCGCAGAAAAATTCATCCTTGCACTCATCAGTAATATCTACAAATAAAACTAGGAAGAATCCAAGCACCTTGCAGAAAAATTCATCCTTGCACTCATCAGTAATATCTACACTTCAACTGAACAAGACTAAGTAAAACTACAAAGATTCTGAGCACTTAGCAAAAAAATTCATCCTTGCACTCAGCAGTTAATATCTACAATTCTTCTGTACCTTTTGTGATCATCCATGAGTTTACTCCTCAAGGTTGTCTGCAATACTTGCGGTAAAGGGCTACGAAGGAGAACATAATATTGAAAGAGAACAGTCCTTGGGACTTAGAACCACATTCAAGAAGATGTTAAGCCATAAATGTGCATCCTTACAATGTTTATGGTGTAATTTTTACCCAGCATTCAACATTATTAATTGCATCATACTCGCCCATACTTACACTAGCAAAATTAAAAATGGTTAGCATAAAGCACGGTAACAGTTGGCAGAGCATGAAATTGCTACAATTAAATCTGCCAAAAAACTAAGGCAATAGTTCTATAGTTATCAGTTAAAAGACTTCTTATTCTTTGTGCAGGTGAGCACTTGCCATGCCCATTCAAAAGCACATAAATGGTAGAACAGATATGGAAGCTACCAGCACTGATAAAACTTTAGCTTCTTTCCAAACTTGATAATTGTCTCCAACCACACACCCACGAATACAGAAAGAGGTTTCTAGCGATTCAATCACTGTACCAGTGGAACAGCGCCAAGGTTGGATTCCTGTTATCATTCAACGCCAAGCCAAGCCCCTTCTTTGTCCTTTTGTACAGTTCCTTTTTATTTCATAAAATACTTTACCAATCTATAACCAATATTTCATGAAATCAAAGCATCTTCATTCCCTCACAAATTATAAATATTTAGAAAATGATCAAGGAAATTCTAAAACTGAACCTTAATCCATAAAAATGTTCCCTTCAATATGGAGTTAGAACACAAGCAACATGTTTTCTACAATACCAAGTTTAAATTCCTAAAGGAATGCCCATCTCATCGTGCCAATTGCCACATAAGAAACATAATAATATTGATTACATGAAATTTCACAGTGCCTACCATCCCAACCTAAAGTCACCTTAAAAAAATTAATTCAGCAACAAACTGCTGATCATGTATCTACTTAAAAGTGAAGGTGAAAATAGTTCCAGATAATCATTTTCTTCCTTCTTGTATTCCTTTTCTTCATGATCTGTCTTCATTCCGGAATCAAAGGAAAACAAAGCCAAAAACCTTTCCAGTATATCGGGGAAGGTAAGGAATGAATATGACAGAAGCTTGTGAGCATATTTGGGGATACATGGTGTTAGCCAAATAATCTCAATTTTGATCTTTAACATTCAAATTGAATGATGCATTTAATATGTTTGTAAGACATTCGTTGCAGGAATAGATTGCTCAACATATTGCAAGAACAAGGCAAAAGGTGCGGTCACTACAGGCCCAAGGACGACCGCCCCCGATGATTTGAAGAACAAGTTGTATCACAGTAAGGTACGCAGTCAGAATCTCGACCTCAGCTGCGACCGTCCAGTTGTTGGGACAATCGCACCTCAAATGACCAAATCTCCAACATTCTCAATAGGAAACGAGGTGACAAGCACAGTCTAAGGAGCGGTCTCTATGTACCATGTCGCGACCGTCCCTACAATGTCGCGACTGCCCATCCATTTTAAAAGAAAATTACAGGGATTGGCAGTAGTGTTCGCAACCTCGAGTGCACCAAGAAGTTCAACGCGAGACACCCAATCCGACCGCTATTTCAGCCCCAACGCGACCGCTACGTTCATATTTTGGTGGAATTTTACTTTGTCCAATGAAGTAGTGCCACGTAGAATGACTGTTGTAAACCCACTTTTAGATTCAAAAAGGGCGACGCCTCTGGACCTTGGGCGACCGTTTCGACAGCCACAGCAAGGGCAAGATTCCACCAACAAAGCACTAACATTTGACCGTTGAAAAATTTTCAAAGGAGCGACCGTCCCTTTGTGAAGGACGACCGCCCGTAGTATCTGGGCGACCATTCTCTACGCCAGGACAACCGCTCCTTGTGAAATTTCTTGTTAACACAAAGAACTAGCCTACCAAGATACATCGCACGACTTATAACGGCTAGTTAGAACATATTAGCTATAAATACCCCTAGAACCATCTTGTTAAAGGGTAATCTTTTGATTGTAATATCCAAGAAACATACCTTCATTTTATTCACTACAATTAACATTTGAATTGAGTGTTTGGTGTGAGCACTAAACACCAAAGTTGTAAGATTGCATGTGAGCTTGGAAACACTTAGGTTGTGAGAGTGAGCCTAGAATTGTAAGAGTTGTGATAAGTGATCTTAAACTATTGTAAAGTTTGGTGTGAGCTTATTAAAACACCAAGTCAAAGTTAAGCTTGTAAAAAACTCAAGACTAGTAGAACCTTAACAAGTTAATAAGGAAGTGGATGTAGGATTGAGATAATCCGAACTACTATAAATTCTTTTGTATTCACTACTCTTGTTTTGATTTGATTTTGAGTTTTCAATTTGCCTTCAATTATTCAAATTAACCCATCCTCCCCCCCCCCCCCCCCCCCCCCCCCCCCCCCCCCCCCCTCTTCTTGGTTACTATATTGGGACAACACATGGCAACCATGGTATTTGCTAAAATGAGGGAAAATAAAAAGAAAAACAAAAAGAAGTGTAGAAATATGGGTCAATGCCCCTTGTTTTTCCATTCCCATTTCAATCCTATAAAAATTAAGGCTTTGAGAGATTTGAATCACGCAGCCAACTCTTTGGCTCTCTCCCCTCTCATGCAATCAACGAGTCAAAATAAATAAATAAAAAGAGAGAGCAAGGAGGATTCAAATTTCAAAAGCCCTTCAAAATTTTGCAAGCTAGCCATTTGTGCAGCTTAGTGCCACATTCTCCCACAGTTGTCTCTCAGTTTATTTTGCTTTATATGTTGTCTATTACTTTTAATCGTCATAAATTCTCGCTGGCTTTCTTAGTAGTATGATCTTATTTTATTACAAATATCTTATGAATTGGAATGAGTAGAAAAACTATATTTGGTAATTTTGAAGTATATAGTAAAGCAACTAATTCAATCATAAAAATAATCCATAAAGCATTCCACAACAAGTCCTATTAGCATTTCCTGTTGGTAAATTACCTGGTTCTGTTGAAGCAAATTTCTCCATGTCAACAACTAGCATATTGGGCTACAAGCAAGACAATCATCAATTTCAAATAAGAAAAATAATTGCTCACTAGATAAAGAATTATCAAGTCACAATTATAAAAATCTCCACAATTTTTGGCCTAATACACACCTCAGTTCACTTTTCTAAATGAAACACTTAGGTCCTTGAATTTTATAAAGTTTAGCTGTTTGGTGTTTATTGGCTAAAAGAAATCTCAAAATGATGTAGTTCAGTAAAAACACATAAAAGTATAGCCTATACAAGGACTAAAACGTCGAATTTCATAGAACACAGGAACAAAAATGTTTTATGAAAAGGAAACACTCGAGCATTCATTAGGCCAACCTTCAGGTTTTTTTTGTAAATTTTAATGGAGAAAAGAAAAATCACAAGTCAATTTGACAAAGTTATAGTGGTCAAAACAGCTTTACCTGAACTAGTGTCTGTTCAAATGCAACTGACAGAAGTTTATCCTAATAAAGAAAAAGATAGGACTTCAGATTAGGATAGAGTTAATAAGCTGGTAAAATTATGTGTTTGTGCATATATCCATTTACATTTAAGTATCTGTGACACAGATCAAAATGAAAATTTAAGAAATGTTTCTGATATTTGCATGTGACTTACTAGCCATCCAGCAATCCCTGGTAGTTCAGTAACATCAAGCCCATAAGTGAAGATAGGTTTCACGGTCATTTGAAAATGAGGTGGCTCAGCAAAACAGACCCATAGACGACCAAGGAAAGGCCAGTGGCGAAGGAACTTCACTCCAATCAGGACTTGAAAGAGTTGGACATGAAGTGAAAATAGTAACTTCATTGAAATGCCAATTTAAGACTTTTTTTTTTGGGGGGGGGGGGGGGGGGGGGGAGGTGATTGGGATGGAGAATTTCACATCCTTAAATAGCAAGTTCATCTATATAGCAAGAATTTCTTATTCCAATTAAGAAAAAAATGAAAAAGATTTTAGGTCCTACATAAAACATAAAAGATCCAGACTTCCACAAGTTCTACTATCCTCAACTAAGTGAATTAACATCATTCAATCCTCTACATGCAAATATAAGATATGCAGTTTTGCTAAATTGTTAAGAGCTATATAACCAAAACAGCCTCCTCATCAATACCCTATGTAAATAAAAAATAATTAATGGAAGAAAACATAAACAAGAAAGTTTCATCTGGAAGAAGTTGATGCATAAAGTTAAAAAAACTGAAGATTTTTGCGCAGACATCCTAAAGTTAAAAAAAAGTATTACAAGACTGAAGACACCTTGAATGAGGCAAAACTATATAACCAAAGAGTGTCCCGAAGTTCCACAGAAAAGAAAAAAAAATATGAGCAAAAGCAGTAAAAGTTTATGTCGTCATTTTTGACAAGTAATTCATTCCCTCTTTATATATGTAATCATGAAAAAAAGGTTACAATAATTTGACAGCAACTGGAAGCCAAGCCAACATAATAAAAAAAAATGCAAGATAAACTTTATTCCACAAAAAAAAAAAGATTCCAGGAAAGATAATCTTGCAGGAGATAGACATGCAAAGGCATGTTCGGTGTTGAAGAATATAAATAAATCCCACATCGAAAAACTAAAAGAAAACAAAATGACATATAAGCGGTATATATTAGGCCTTAACACAAGCCAATTAGTTTTATGTTATATCAAGTTCCAACCCCATTTATATGATCATTGTGCATTTGACCAAACACTCTCAAAGCCCATGTAGTTTCTACATTTGGGATTTTCCGGAGCAAAAACTCAGAAAAATAAAGGCAACAACTCAGAAAAATAAAGGCCCAAGGAAAAGCAAAATGACAAGTGCACTTCTTAATATTTCACTTTGTATGATAAATAGATGCATTAAGATATTTTTTTGTGAGACATGGTGAAATTAAATTGACAGGAGAGTGAATTTTGCAATTGCTTCGTTTCTGTTAAAAAATGAAGGGGAATATAAGTGTTATGGGATGAACCAAAAAGAATCGCTTCTGCCATTTTAGCATACAATAATAACCAAAAAAAGTTCCAAAATTGTTGTTGTGAAGTTGCAATTTGGAGTACTCTCTAGGCCTCAATGGCTAACAATTTCCTATGCAAGCATTATCACTTGCCCACCCCCCTCTTAGCCTAGAATTTCTCCCTATATTATTCCACCAAATCAGGCTCAGATTAGTTGTAATTTATTGTGATTTATTCTGTAAATCATTACCATATTTTGTCTGTAATCTCCCTATTTAAAGGGCTGTACATCAATACAGAAAGGACACAGAATTCCAGAAACCTTAATCTCTTTTATGGTATCAGAGCCTCGGTTCTGAAATTTATTTTTTTCCCTTCTTCTTTCTGCAGTCGACAACTATGACCCAGATAGAGGACCAACCAGCCGCCTCCAATCCCAAGCAAACCACCACCATCCACCCTGCCTACTCTGTCACTAACATTCAATCAAAGATCAGAACCCTAGACGGCACCTCAGTAACCTACTCCTCCTGGGTAAAGCTATTTAAATTCAATTCTGTTGCCTATCGCGTATTAGATCACATCGACGGCACACCACCTCCGGCTTCCGCAGACCCATCGTATATAACCTGGAAAGAAATCGACGCCTTGGTGTCACAGTGGATTTACAGTACTATATCCGACGATCTTCTTACCCGTGTCCTGGATGTTGAAGCTTCGGCCCGTACGACATGGTTAAAGCTTGATAAAAATTTTCTTAGTAACAAGAAAGCCAAAGCTGCGGCCCTTGAAACAAAGTTTGTTAATCTCACCCTAGCCTCTTGCAGTTCCGTTGATGACTATTGCAGGAAATTAAAAGAGACGGTAGACCAGCTGACTGAAGTTGATCAACCAGTCACAGAATCCAGACTAGTTCTCCAACTGGTTCGAGGCCTTCCTCAAGAGTTTGACGCCACTGCATCTTTAATCAACTCACAGAATGCCGACTGGGATCTTGCTTGCACAATGTTAAATGATGAAGTTATCCGTCAGGCCACACGACAACAACAACAAACCTCTGTCCTTGTCACTCCAGCCGCTCAAAATACATCCTCCCAGCCCAACATCGCCCACCATACCTCTTACCAATCCAACTATCACGGCTGTGGCAGAGGACGACGAGGAAGAGGACGCGGTCGCGGCTACCGGGGCAACCCTACGGGGACCCCTTGGTTTTTTACACCTCAACTTGCAAACCAAAACTACCCGCCATGGGCTTGGTGGAATACCCCACCTTGTCCATATCCAACACAAGCTCCATGGACCCCAAACCAAAATCAGACCAACCCAGCGGCTCATTATACAAGACAGCAACCATATGGATTAGTACTACCATATCCACATGCTTCTCCTACAGGATATGATGCTTTAAATCCTTCGGAACTCAGTCAAGCTTTCAACACAATGCAACTAAATTATTGTGATCCGAATCTAATCATGGATACAGGAGCTGAGCGCCATGTCACAGATAATCAAGGTATGATTCGACACCCTGACTCATTTACTGTTAAAACTAAACTTTTAGTCGGCAATGGACACTATTTACCAATTGAGGGTTCTGGCACAGGTTACCTTCCCATTTTTAACCGTACCTATATTCTTCCAAACATTCTTTACAGTCCAAAGGTCATTAAAAAGTTATTGTCTGTCCGTCAGTTTACCCGTGATAACAATGTAACTGTCGAATTTGACCCTTTTGGTTTTTCTTTGAAGGATCTCAAAACGGGACGGCTCCTTTCCCGCCACAATAGCACCGGCGACCTTTATCCTGTCACTCCACCAACCCTACCACCTCAAGCTTGTTCAATCACATCACCACATCTACCATGGCATGACCGTCTTGGGCACCCTGGGTCCCCTGTTCTAGATATTTTACTTAGACAATTTGGATTATCATGTAATAAGAACAAGAGTTCCCCCTTTTGCAATTCTTGTCAATTATCAAAAATCAAACGTTTACCTTTTTATGAGTCAAATTCATTTACTTTCTCTCCTTTTGATATAATACATTGTGACTTGTGGACATCACCTATCACCAGCAAAACTGGTTATAAATACTACATGGTCTTAATAGATAATTTCTCAAATTTTGTGTGGGTGTATCCTCTAAAATTCAAATCAGAAACCTTCTCTACCTTTCAAAAATTCCACCAACTGATTGCTACTCAATTCAACCGACATATAAAAACTTTCCAATGTGATTTGGGCGGGGAATTTGATAACAATGACTTCAAAACTTTTGCCCACCAACATGGTCTTTTATTTCGTTTCTCCTGCCCCCAAACCTCCTCCCAAAATGGCCGAGCCGAACGTATGATTCGTCGACTAAATGACATCATACTGTAACACCCCCATATCCAATGCACACACACTACAACCACAACAATGTAGCATAAGTGCACCAAACATAGGGATGCTACGGTTTTCTTAACATTCAAAACACTTTAAACTTGATTCAATACCCTTATCATTATACATTATAGAAAAGTAGATCATTTACTTATAAAACAAAACATATTAGTTATATATATATACATCTAAATATTACACAGCGGAAGTTATAAAATATGTACATATTTACATATTAAACATTTCTTTACAAAATATAAAGAAGTATACATGATTGGCAAGTCTGCTATGATCTTTAAGCTCCCAAAATGGATTCTTCAAGGTCTACTCTCATTTGGTCTTGATGAACTCTCGGGTTCAACTCTATCAACTCTATTACCTGCGCGATTAAACACTATCGCGCTAAGCCAACGGCTTAGTAAGATAATCATGCAAATGATATGACTTAGTGCAATGCAATGTCATTTCTCAATCCATATTATACATGTAACATCATATGTGCGAAACTAACAACATACTTTCATATTACATATCACATTTCAATATCTTTTCATATCTCTCATTAATATTCATTTAACCATTCATAATCAACACTAAACAAAGACAAGCATGGGCCCAAGACACACTAATATGCCATTCAATTTTCAGAGTTAATGGTTTGGTTTTGTTATCACATTTATCAATATCATATACCCAACTAGGCTTCAAGGATTAAGTTCAACCAAGCTTCAAGGGGAGCAAAGCATGCTAAGCTTCTACCCAACTTGGCTTCAAGAACTAACCCAACCTAGCTTCAAGGGTGGTAACATCTCAATTAGGCTTCAAGGATTCAATCCAACCTAACTTCAAGAGATTGTTACACTTATTAGGCATGCCACCAACAACCAACTCTGAAAATGGAATAACACATTAGCCACACAATTCATTTATTATTCAATTATCATTTTCATTCTCAATTCTCAACAACATTTAGGCAAACATGCCTTATTTCTTTCAAATGCATCATCATAGCCAAACACAATGGCATTGTCTCATATCATGTCTTATTTGAATTATCATTGCATCTTTGATATACATTTCAATGTATATTACTTATGAAACACATTACTATTCACAATGCATAACATAACATTGTTCAATCTCAACAATGCAATTAGGGCAAAAAACAATTGATATGATTCATAGTTTTAGGACCTTACACATGCATTTGATTATATCTTTCATTGATTCAAGTGTTTTTAAAGTGTTTAGGGTTAGGTTTAAGGACCAACCTACCCTTGGAAAACCAAAACAATGCAATTAGAACAAAGAAATAAAACCCTAACCAACACATTGGAGGGACACGGGCAGCACCTTTGAGGGACACGGCCAAGCTTGTGGCCGTGTCTCTCAACCTCACTTGACAGTAGCAAACACGGGCATAGGACACGGCCAAGCTTGTGGCCGTGTCTCCCAACACCAACATCCAGTAGTGAACACGGCTAATGGACACGGCCGTGTCTCTCAAAAACCAATCCAACACTCCCAAATTTTCATGACTTGGCCGTGTCACCCAACATCAAAACCCTAAAATGCACAACTCTCCTCTAATTGCACTTCAACTCATCATAGACAATATAGCATGGTTCAAATGAATGAAATCAATGTTCTAAACACAAATTCAACACAAGAATCACTTCACAAAACATTCATAATACATTTAAACACAAACCATTCCAAAACCCTAACTCCAACTTCACTCTTGACTCTCCACTAACATCCTCCACAAATCTTACCATATTCACAACCAAACCAACACCAATTCCATCTTTTAACTTAAAATCAATTCTAACACTTGCAAACACATATCAAACACACCAAATCACAAAATCAACCAAACCTTAATTCACATCCAACACCACTTCAAAATAACCAAAGAAAACAAGAGATTTCTTACCTTAAATGAAGAAATTCCACAATTCCTCAACTTGATTTCTTGAAATCTCCTTCAACTTTTGAGCTACAAACATCAAAACCTTGCTTGGTTCTCTTGTCTTCCTTTGTCTATGGTGAGCCGGCCAACACAAGAAGAAGAAGAAGAAATGATGATGAAGAAAACACAAAGTCAACCTTCATTAAATACCCATCCAAAAGAAAATTACTATAACACCCTCATACACATTTTAATTCCCTTAATTATCTCTTGCCCACTTTGGTAATTTCACACTTAACAATATAAATATCTTCTTCCCTTGACCAAGCCCTTTGACCAACTTATATGTTATATATATCACCATATACACAACATATAAACTTGTCTCTAAACCCTAAATTTCTCCCAAAACACATATACATATACTTTTCTTTTCTCAATTTAAACCAACAACAACAACAACCACATACAAAACTTCTAGGGCAAGCATAGGGATATTACAATTCTCCCCCTCTAAAAAGAAAATTTCGTCCTCGAAATTACCTGATATTAAAGCTGAAACAACTGAGGATATTGCTCTCGCATAGATTGCTCACTTTCCCAAGTTGCTTCTTCTTTTGCATGATTCTTCCATAGAACCTTCACCAATGGCACTCTCTTGTTTCTCAGCTCTTTCACTTCTCGTGCCAAAATAGCAACTGGTTCCTCTTCAAATGTCAAGTCTGGGCTCACTTCAATAGATTCAAATGGCAACACGTGAGATGGATCCGACCTATATCTCCTCAACATAGAAACATGGAATACATTATGAATACGATCCAACTCAGGTGGCAAAGCTAGTCGATAAGCCACTGGTCCAACTCTTTCTAACACTTCATACGGCCCAATGAAACGAGGACTCAATTTTTCTTTCCGACCGAACCTCAAAATCTTCTTCCAAGGAGACACTTTCAGAAATACCTTATCTCCAACATCAAACTCTATATCTCTCCTTTTCAGATCTGCATAAGACTTCTGTCGGTCTGAAGCTGCTTTTAACCTGCCTCAAATCAACTTTACTTTCTCTTCAGTTTCTTGAATTAAATCAGGCCCAACCAACTTATTATCTCCAAGCTCATTCCAACAAAGAGGTGTCCTACACCGTCTGCCATACAATGCTTCAAACGGTGCCATACCAATGCTGGATTGGTGACTGTTGTTGTAAGCAAACTCCACAAGAGGTAAAAACCTATCCCAACCTCCAGAGAAATCAATGACACAGCTTCTCAACATATCCTCAATAATCTGTATCACCCTCTCTGACTGTCCATCTGTCTGTGGATGAAAAGCAGTACTGAAGTGTAATCGAGAACCCAAAGCACTATGCAAATTCTTCCAAAATCTTGACGTAAACCTAGGATCTCGATCAGACACTAAAGAAGTTGGAACACCATGCAGTTTCACAATCTCATGGATATACAGCTCAGCCAACCTCTCCAAAGAGTAATCCATCCGCACTGGAAGGAAATGAGCTGTCTTAGTCAATCTATCCACAATCACCCATATGGCATCATGTTTCTTTTGTGTCAATGGCAAACCAGACACAAAATCCATTGTCACTCTTTCCCACTTCCATTCTGGCACTGACAACGGTTGAAGCAACCCGGTTGGAACTTGATGCTCTGCTTTAACCTTCTGACAAGTGAGACATTTCGATACAAACTCAGCAATATCTCTCTTCAGACCCATCCACCAATAATGCTGTCTCAAATCATGATACATCTTTGTATTACCCGGATACATAGCAAACACTGACTGATGAGCTTCTTCCAAAATGATCCTTTTCAAATCAGCATCATCGGGTACACACAATCTGCTCTTGAACCAGAGACTTCCATCACTCTTCACAATAAAATCTCTACCCTTTCCACTCGGACAATCCGAAACAATCTTCTGTATCTTCTTATCAACCAACTGAGCTTCTTTGATCTGATCTAACAAAACCGGCTTCAATTGCAACTGTGCCAATAAGGCACCATCAACACAAGGTACAAAACTGACATGCAATGCTCTCAACTCAACAAGCAACGAGAGCGAGTAAACAGTTAAACCAGCTAAAGACTTCTGACTCAAGGCATCAGCAACAACATTTGCTTTACCTGGATGATAGTCAATCAAGCAGTCATAGTCTTTAATCAATTCTAACCATCTCCTCTGACGAAGATTAAGTTCTTTCTGGACACCCAAATACTTCAAACTCTTGTGATCAGTGTAGATGAAACATTTCTCCCCAAACAGATAGTGGCGCCAAATCTTCAATGCAAACACAATGGCAGCCAATTCCAAATCATGAGTCGGATAGTTAAGCTCATGCGATTTCAACTGTCGAGATGCATAAGCTATAACTTTCCCTTCTTGCATCAATACACACCCCAAACCTCTATGTGAAGCATCACTGTAGATCACATATGGTTTGCCTTCAACAGGTAAAGTAAGAACAGGCGCTTGAGTTAACATTTCTCTCAACTGTTCAAAGCTCGCCTGACACTGATCTGTCCACAAAACCTCACTCCCTTACGAAGCAATCTGGTGAGTGGAGTAGCTATCAAAGAAAACCCTTTCACAAACCGCCGGTAATAGCCTGCCAAACCCAGAAAACTTCTAACCTCTGTCACCGACTTGGGTGGACTCCAATTCAATATAGCTTCAACTTTACTTGGATCAACTCTAATGCCTTCAGCTGAAACAATATGTCCGAGAAAAGCGACTTGATCCAACCAGAACTCACACTTCGATAATTTGGCAAACAACTGCTTCTCTCTCAAAATCTGTAATACAATCCGCAGATGCATGTCATGTTCCTCTTTATTCCGCGAATACACCAGAATATCATCTATAAACACTACCACAAACTGATCCAGATAGGGCCTGAACACCCTATTCATCAAATCCATGAAAGCTGCAGGTGCATTCGTCAGACCAAAAGGCATAACTAGAAATTCATAATGCCCATACCTGGTCCAGAAAGCTGTCTTCGGCACATCTTCAGCTCTGACTCTCAGCTGATGGTACCCTGATCTCAGATCAATTTTAGAAAACACAGCTGTACCCTTCAATTGATCAAAGAGATCATCGATTCTAGGCAAAGGATATTTATTTTTAATAGTCACCTTGTTCAATTGCCTATAATCGATACACAACCTCATAGTACCATCTTTCTTCTTCACAAATAGCACAGGAGCTCCCCAAGGAGAAACACTGGGGCGAATAAATCCTTTGTCCAACAACTCCTGTAATTGCACTTTCAATTCCCTCAATTCTGCTGGTGCCATTCTGTAAGGAGTAATAGAGATAGGAGTGGTACCAGGCAACAATTCAATACCGAACTCCACCTCTCTCTCAGGAGGCAATCCTGGCAACTCCTCTGGAAACACATCTGGAAAATCTGCAACTGTGGGTATATCATCAATAGGAGAACCTCTCACTCTAGTATCCACCACATGAGCAAGATAGGCTTCACACCCCTTTCTAATCAATCTCCTAGCTGCAACAGCTGAAACAAATAAGGAGGCTAGCTGTTCCTGCTCATTAGATACTATCACCTCTCTACCATCAACAGTTCTCAAAGAAACAATTTTCTTTTTACAATCCACCACAGCTCCATGTCGAGATAGCCAATCCATACCTAAGATCACATCATATTCCTTAAATGGCATCTCAATCAAATCTCCAAGGAACTCCTCACCCTGCACCCTCACTGCACTATCCCGGTGCACTTTACTAACAATCACACTATGCCCTAACGGATTTGTCACCAACACATCAAATCCTAGGGACTCAGCATGCATATCATACACAGGCAAAACAGATGCACTAATATATGAATGCGTGGAACCCGGATCAATCAAAGCAAGTACTAAAGTATTAAATAAAGAAAAAGTACCAGCTATGACTGCCGATGCATCTGGCTGCCTTTGCATAACATACATCCTCTGGGAAGAACCAACCTCCTCTGGTCTACTCTCCCTGGATGTAGCACCTCCTCTAGCACTGAACCCAGATCTGCCTCCCCGGTTGCTACCTCTGCCTCCTCGGCCTCCCCTCGCACTAGGTCGAGAAGCAGCTGTATCAACTGACATCAGCTCTTGCCTCTCAGGGCAATCTCTCACAAAGTGATCAGGTGACCCACACTTGAAACATACCCCTGCAACACCAGCCTTCCAACAAGGACCACCATGCGGCCTACCACAATGGATGCAGATGGGTAAGGTGGATCTCTGAACCATAGGGGTCGGAGCACTCGCCACCGAAGCTGCAGGTCTAAATCTCTGCCTCTGTAACTACACTGACCTACCCGCTGGTCTCTGGCTCCTACTACTCCGAGGAACAAAACTTCCTCTACCCCTCTTCGCAGAAGAAGACCCTGCCTCGAACTGGGGCCTTCTAACCCTAACATCTTCTTCTGAAGCAACCGCAATACCCTGAGCTCGCTCTACACTTCGAGCTGCTGCCACAAGCTGTGAAAAATCCTGATACCTGGATCCAGCCACTAAGCACATGATCGAGGGCCTCAATCCCTCCTCAAATCGCCGACATCTATCAATCTCATCAGCAATGATACCCCCAGCATACTGACTTAATTGAATAAACTCAACCTCATATTCAGTTACAGTCCGGTGATCTTGCTTCAAATCTAGAAACTCTCTTTTCTTCCCATCTTTATACTCCCTTGGAGTATACTTCAATTCAAACTCCCTCAGAAAATCTGTATAGGATAAGGTAGGTGGATCATCCATAGAATGGGGCACTGTCTTCCACCAACTATATGCATCCTTCTGCAACAAGGATCTTGCATAATCAAACTTTTCCTCTGGAGTGGCTTGCAACTGAACAAATATTCTCTGAAATTTATCAAGCCACTGCTCTGCTACAGCTGGGTCAGTAGTACCAAGAAAATCCTCCGCTCCATACTTCCTTAGTTTGTCATAATGCCTCACAGATACCAAAGGCTGAGGAGGTGGTGGCGGTGGTTGTACTGGTGCTTCCCTCATAACTTCCATCATATGTCTAAACCAGGCTGGCGGAACCTCTTCACCAACTGGTCTACCCGACACCGAAGCAGGTACCTCCTCAACACTATCAATCCTAACTCCATCATCAGGAGCAACGCTCTCCTCACTACCCTCAACTGACTGTCTCAAATGAGGATCCATCAACACTTAACACTGCAAACACAACATACTACATCTTATTAAAGATCAGAGGTTGCCAATCCTAAACATGTATTTTTATTCAAAACCAACTTTTTAGGTAAAATATTCTTTTTATTACATTTCACCTAGGTGGAGAATCTCAAACCTAGGCTCTGATACCAAAACAATTGTAACACCCCCATATCCAATGCACACACACTACAACCACAACAATGTAGCATAAGTGCACCAAACATAGGGATGCTACGGTTTTCTTAACATTCAAAACACTTTAAACTTGATTCAATACCCTTATCATTATACATTATAGAAAAGTAGATCATTTACTTATAAAACAAAACATATTAGTTATATATATATATACATCTAAATATTACACAGCGGAAGTTATAAAATATGTACATATTTACATATTAAACATTTCTTTACAAAATATAAAGAAGTATACATGATTGGCAAGTCTGCTCTGATCTTTAAGCTCCCAAAATGGATTCTTCAAGGTCTACTCTCATTTGGTCTTGATGAACTCTCGGGTTCAACTCTATCAACTCTATTACCTGCGCGATTAAACACTATCGCGCTAAGCCAACGGCTTAGTAAGATAATCATGCAAATGATATGACTTAGTGCAATGCAATGTCATTTCTCAATCCATATTATACATGTAACATCATATGTGCGAAACTAACAACATACTTTCATATTACATATCACATTTCAATATCTTTTCATATCTCTCATTAATATTCATTTAACCATTCATAATCAACACTAAACAAAGACAAGCATGGGCCCAAGACACACTAATATGCCATTCAATTTTCAGAGTTAATGGTTTGGTTTTGTTATCACATTTATCAATATCATATACCCAACTAGGCTTCAAGGATTAAGTTCAACCAAGCTTCAAGGGGAGCAAAGCATGCTAAGCTTCTACCCAACTTGGCTTCAAGAACTAACCCAACCTAGCTTCAAGGGTGGTAACATCTCAATTAGGCTTCAAGGATTCAATCCAACCTAACTTCAAGAGATTGTTACACTTATTAGGCATGCCACCAACAACCAACTCTGAAAATGGAATAACACATTAGCCACACAATTCATTTATTATTCAATTATCATTTTCATTCTCAATTCTCAACAACATTTAGGCAAACATGCCTTATTTCTTTCAAATGCATCATCATAGCCAAACACAATGGCATTGTCTCATATCATGTCTTATTTGAATTATCATTGCATCTTTGATATACATTTCAATGTATATTACTTATGAAACACATTACTATTCACAATGCATAACATAACATTGTTCAATCTCAACAATGCAATTAGGGCAAAGAACAATTGATATGATTCATAGTTTTAGGACCTTACACATGCATTTGATTATATCTTTCATTGATTCAAGTGTTTTTAAAGTGTTTAGGGTTAGGTTTAAGGACCAACCTACCCTTGGAAAACCAAAACAATGCAATTAGAACAAAGAAATAAAACCCTAACCAACACATTGGAGGGACACGGGCAGCACCTTTGAGGGACACGGCCAAGCTTGTGGCCGTGTCTCTCAACCTCACTTGACAGTAGCAAACACGGGCATAGGACACGGCCAAGCTTGTGGCCGTGTCTCCCAACACCAACATCCAGTAGTGAACACGGCTAATGGACACGGTCGTGTCTCTCAAAAACCAATCCAACACTCCCAAATTTTCATGACTTGGCCGTGTCACCCAACATCAAAACCCTAAAATGCACAACTCTCCTCTAATTGCACTTCAACTCATCATAGACAATATAGCATGGTTCAAATGAATGAAATCAATGTTCTAAACACAAATTCAACACAAGAATCACTTCACAAAACATTCATAATACATTTAAACACAAACCATTCCAAAACCCTAACTCCAACTTCACTCTTGACTCTCCACTAACATCCTCCACAAATCTTACCATATTCACAACCAAACCAACACCAATTCCATCTTTTAACTTAAAATCAATTCTAACACTTGCAAACACATATCAAACACACCAAATCACAAAATCAACCAAACCCTAATTCACATCCAACACCACTTCAAAATAACCAAAGAAAACAAGAGATTTCTTACCTTAAATGAAGAAATTCCACAATTCCTCAACTTGATTTCTTGAAATCTCCTTCAACTTTTGAGCTACAAACATCAAAACCTTGCTTGGTTCTCTTGTCTTCCTTTGTCTATGGTGAGCCGGCCAACACAAGAAGAAGAAGAAGAAATGATGATGAAGAAAACACAAAGTCAACCTTCATTAAATACCCATCCAAAAGAAAATTACTATAACACCCTCATACACATTTTAATTCCCTTAATTATCTCTTGCCCACTTTGGTAATTTCACACTTAACAATATAAATATCTTCTTCCCTTGACCAAGCCCTTTGACCAACTTATATGTTATATATATCACCATATACACAACATATAAACTTGTCTCTAAACCCTAAATTTCTCCCAAAACACATATACATATACTTTTCTTTTCTCAATTTAAACCAACAACAACAACAACAACAACAACAACCACATACAAAACTTCTAGGGCAAGCATAGGGATATTACACATACGTTCTCTTCTCATTCATGCTCAATTACCGCCAATCTTTTGGGTTGAGGCTCTTCACACAGCCGTCCATCTACACAACATACTTCCATCCAAGAGACTAAACTTTTACACACCCACCTTTACTTTATACCTCCGCCATCCCACATATGATCACCTTCGTGTCTTTGGGTGCGCCTGTTATCCCAACACTTCTGCCACCCAACCACACAAATTACACCCACGATCCATCAAATGCATCTTCCTAAGTTACCCCCCTGATTTTCGGGGCTACCGATGCTTCGACCCTACCACCGGAAAAGTCCACATTTCTCGTCATGTCACCTTTGATGAAAATACATTCCCCTACACCATTCCTACACCAACCACTACCTATTCATTCCTGGATGACAACCCACCACCAGGTTTCACCTTCACACAGCAAACAATTCCTCCAAAACCAAATCATCACTCCACCGTACCTTTCCGTTTCACCTACACCCGACGCCCAAGACCACCACCCACTGGGGCTGCAACAGAACCCTCACTGCACCAAAACACTGCTGTCCCACCACCATTACAGCCCCTTCCACGTCCCACCAATGCCTCAATACCAGCTCAGAATACCCATCCCATGACCACCCGCTCTAAAGCTCGCCATACCCTAATAACAACACACATATCACCTATACCCACCTCTTATGCCAAGGCCTTTGCCGACCCTCACTGGTTAAAAGCTATGCAGGCTGAGTTTAGTGCTTTGCAGGAAAATGACACATGGGAACTCGTGCCAAGACCTCTTGATAGACCGGTCATCAGATGCATGTGGCTTTTCCGCCACAAGTTCAAATCAGATGGGTCTCTACAGCGATACAAAGCTCGTTTGGTTGTGAATGGAAAGTCACAAACAGTTGGCGTTGACTGCAACGACACATTTAGTCCGGTGGTCAAACCGGCTACTGTAAGGACCGTTTTATCCATTGCGGTTTCACGTTCTTGGCCCATTCATCAACTGGATGTCAAGAACGCATTTTTACATGGGAACTTACATGAAACTGTCTTTATGCATCAGCCTCCAATTTTTATGGATAAACGGTATCCTAACTTTGTGTGCCGGTTGAAAAAATCCCTCTACGGGCTAAAACAAGCTCCTAGGGAATGGTACACACGATTTGCTACTCATCTTCAATCTCAGGGTTTTCGCAGCAGTGTGTGTGACAATTCTCTATTTATTTTTTCAAAAGGAACTCAGATTGCATATTTACTCCTTTATGTTGATGATATAGTGCTCACTGCTTCTTCTAATGAGTTATTACAGGACATTATATCCATGCTCTCCAGAGAATTTGCAATGACAGATCTGGGACATTTACATCATTTTTTGGGGATCAAAGTCACAAAAACAGCAGGTGGATTATTCCTTGACCAGACTCAATATACTAAGGATATAATCTCCCGAGCTTCTATGTCATCTTGCAAACCATGTGCAACACCAGTTGACTTATCTTCCAAATTGAGTGCTTCGGATGGTCCACTTTTCCATGACCCTACACTATACCGAAGCCTTGCAGGAGCACTCCAATATCTCACATTCACACGCCCAGACATCTCCTATACTGTTCAACAAGTTTGCCTCTTCATGCATGAACCTCGGGAACCTCACTTTACCTTCTTGAAAAGGATTGTCAGATATTTACAAGGCACAGTTGACTATGGTATATGCATTAGCAAGTCACATACACATTCTTTAGTTGCTTACTCCGACGCTGATTGGGGAGGCTGCCCAGACTCCCGTCGGTCAACCAGTGGTTACTGTGTTTTTCTCGGATAATTTGATCTCTTAGTCGTCCAAACGGCAACCTACAATATCACGCTCCAGTGCAGAAGCGGAGTATCGTGGTGTCGCCAATGCTGTAGCCGAAACAACTTGGCTACGGAATCTACTGCTGGAACTCCAGGTTCCACTCAAGCAAGCAACCGTAATATACTGTGATAATGTTTCTGCTGTTTACATGTCTGACAATCCTGTCCAGCACCAAAGGACCAAACACATTGAGATTGACATTCATTTTGTTCGTGAAAAGGTTCGAGTCGGCCACATCCGAGTATTACACATCCCATCTACTTTTCAGTATGCAGATATCTTCACCAAAGGCCTTTCTCGACAATTATTTCAGTCTTTTCGGTCCAGCTTGAGCGTCTGTCCTCCGCCCGCTCAAACTGCGGGGGAGTCTTAGCCTAGAATTTCTCCCTATATTATTCCACCAAATCAGGCTCAGATTAGTTGTAATTTATTGTGATTTATTCTGTAAATCATTACCATATTCTGTCTGTAATCTCCCTATTTAAAGGGCTGTACATCAATACAGAAAGGACACAGAATTCTAGAAACCTTAATCTCTTTTACCCCCTACTCCTCCTCCTTCACTTGGATTCACTATTGGAATCGCTCATCAAAAATTTGCCTAACAAAAATGTACCTTGAGCTAATAAATATACCTTGGCAGATCATTCAACAGTGTGGTATTCTTCCCCATTAAAAAAAAATTACATATGCAAATTTATATGTGACTGCTGTGAGAATAGGCTATTAATATATACACGTCATGAAATTCAATGAATTTGAGCTCCATACCTTCCCTTCAACATGCATGGCTGTCATATGCAACTTAGCCCACATTCCAAATCCTAGCCTTTTCCTCAATTTGACAGCCAGTACTGCACTCATATCATCAGCTGTGCAAAAATTCATTCCCAACTCCAGTGCCTGCATTTATCACATTCAAATTCTACCTTGAAGAAATAAGCAAACAGGTTGCAGCCATAAAAAGTTTACAATAAGAGATAAATCCACATGCTTGATGATATATACCAAGTGGTCATCACTGGCGCATTGGCCAAGAACCCTCATTTCTGTGAACATTGGTGGATTTCTTCCCAAATACATGTGTTGAACCAAAGCCTTTTTCTGCACATTCAGCATATGCAATCTGCCATAAATCAAACGAGAAAAAATTTGGGGAGAAAACAAAATTTTCGTAGGAATTCAAACTATGGCGTGGATAGATGATTCCACCCACAAGATTAGTCTGAGTGACCATTTAAAACAAATGTTCTCAAGTTCATTCAACATATAGAAATTGAAAATAACTCATAAAGTAAAATTGAATTGCCAACAAATTCAAAGGGTTGTCCTTAAATACAAATGAAGAACACATATGCTACTTGGACTTGGGGGTGAGAATTGAATAACGGACTTTAGTACATATATCATGTCTGAAGTAGCGAGTCAAAGTATCACATACCATGTATGCATACTCTAATTCTGACGTCCAAAAACAATAGCAACAAAACTGAAGCGGAACAAAGAAAAGAATAAACAAGAGTTGACAAAGTAAGAGAAAGTTAAAAGGGATTGATACAGCAGTCCATGGTTTATACTTGTCCAGAACCAAGGAATAATGGGTAGAAGAATCTTCTGAGATACAATATGTTCCAAACATATGGGCCATATCTTTTCCACAGCATGATTCAACCAGCGAACAGTTTCAGAATCAGAAAGCACCTGAACAAGCAAAGAATTATTAAAAAGATGTGAAGAAGAAACAGAATAAACACCTTTATAAGTCCAAAATTCAGAAAAACAGAAATTACCCTTTTCTGATTGGCTTGTTTTTGTTCATGGAATTGCAATTTCCTCTTCAATCTCATAACATATCTTTCATGAACCTTCATTTTTTTTCAGATTCAAGAAAAAAATACATATATAAATCATCAGAAATTCAAAAAAAAAGACAGCAAAAAACAAGGAGTTGGAGGAGAAAAATCAAATACCGCAAAAAGATAGATCAAAGACATGAAGTAAGCGACTGGATGGCATCGATCGAAGGAAGAAAGCAACCATAGCAAAAACAGTACAATGCCGACATGATGTATTATTGAAACCTCTGTAATATCCATTGACTTGAAAATTTTTCTATATACACTAACTCAGTCTCTCTCACCTCGTATTACTATTTACAACTACTATACTTAGAATCAAATCCAAATTCCAAAAAGCTTGAATTTGAATTCAAGCATAAACTATAAGCTACAAGCAACACACGGTCAATAGTTTACAACTACAAAATTATTAATTCAAGAAAAAGAAAAAAGGTAAAGTTGGTGAAGAAACAGTGTCATCGTATTCCGGGGAAGAAACGGCGGCTTAACAACGAAGTAATCCGGTGATAAAACAAGGAAGACCGAAGAGAGTAAGATGGGTCATCGGAAATGGTTTTACACTGTATGAATGGATTACGATTGTTTATTTTATTTTATTTATATTGATGATGTCTATAATGATGAAGTGTATGTGTCCAACTGTCGACATAAAATTGATTAATTATTTTAATATTAATTTTTGGAATTTTGTTTGAAATTGGAATCGAGCATCATGTGAAAGCAATAGACTGAACCTGGATAACGAATTAGTTGGAGTGTGCATTTTAAGATGACAAACTATGTTACGACTATTTTGCTATTCGTTCTGTTGCAACGCGTTAATCAATGTCGGTCAAGAAAAATTATTATATATATTTAGCCTAAAGTTCGAGTTAATTCACCAAATGATTCAGACCGTGTACTGAAGAATTAAACAATTAACCGCCCCAAAAAAAAAAGAATTAAAGAATTACAATGTATGAATAAAGCAGTAGATACACCAAAAATTTCAACTTGAAGTTAAAATTCTAAGATATTGTATAAGGAGGCTGTTATTTCTTTATGGACACATTGAAAGTACTTGAGCAAACTCATCATGGATGACTGCAAATTTATAAGTTATTATTAGGCTAAATAATTATAAAATTTTTAAAATTTTACATATTACACAAGTCAGTTTATATATTTTCAATATCTAATTTTTACATTCTTCAATTTTTAAAAATTAAACTGTTTAGTCATTCTGTTAATATTTTCATCTTAAAAATATTAGTCAATTACTTTGATATTATAAAATAATTTATTTATTTTTTTATATATATTTTTCTTTATTATTTGTTAAGTCATACTTATTTTTAATTTTATTTATATTTCTTACACATAATTTATTTTAATTTTATAAATATTATTAAAAAATAATTTTAAATAATACGAATAATATCTTTTATTATTTTGCAGACAATCTATATATATCATTTATTTTAATTTTATAGGTATTACTAAAAAATAATTTCAAATAATATAAATAATATCTTTTATTATTTTGCAGACGATCTATATATAAAATAAAATTAAAAATAAAATAAACTTAATAAATAATAAAGATAAATATATATAAATGAAGAGCAAATAAGTTATTTTATAATATATTTATCTTTGTAAGAATATATAAATTAACAATATATTTATCTTTATAAATATATATATAAATTAAAATAACTTATTAAAATATTTATAAAATTAAAATAAATTATATGTAAGAAGTATAAAGAAATTAAAAATAAACCTGACTTAACAAATAACAATATATATATATAATAAATAAATTATTTTATAATATCAAAGCAATTGACTAATATTTTTAGGATAAAAATATTAACAGAATGACTAAACAGTTTAATTTTTGAAAACTGGAGGATGTAAAAATTAGATATTGAAAATATAGAGACTGACTAGTATAATATGCAAAACCTCAGGGACTTTATAATTATTTAGCCTTATTATTACTTGCCAAAGGGCTAAAAGCATGAGTAAGGAAAGAAAAATTTCTCAACTTCTCAAGGAAATTTTCTCTCCACTCTTGAGTGAGATCTTTTCCCCTTTATGCCTTTGATCGAGGTCTATCATTGGCTTTCTGATTGACGGTAGCCCTAAATCAACTAACTGTCTTATGATTTCCCATTTACTTATAGTTTTTTTCTATTAATATATAGTATGGTTAATAATTTTTCTAGATTTGGCCTTTTTTTAATCCTTGTATTTTATCATCTCATTATTGGATCATTTTTAGGGTTCTTACTCTGTGCAGGTATTGTTGGAAGATAAGGATAGCTTATCAATCTTTTGTTGCAGGCTTAGTCCTCTGATTTTTGTCTCCAAATACTCTTTTGGTTTGCTATGTCTTTTATTGTTGAAGAAAGCTAGAAGTAGTATTTTCTCTTTCCAATGTGACTCCCAAGTTTCATATCTCTATAGATGACACTCACTACTCAGGGTCTCCCTTCTTTTTAGGAGGGTGGGGAACATTTTAGGTGCTTGTTTCTAACCTAGTTTTTTGGTATATGGATCATGTTGGCCCCTAGCTTCACTAATGGGGTGCTTAAAGAGGTTGTTCTTATGGTTAGAAGTTTGGTATTATCTCTTTGTTTCTTGAGCACTTTTCTTTGAGACTTTTCTCTTAGTTCTTATCTTGGTCTAGCCCTTCACTTTCTCGCTTGCAACAATGGAATTCACAACTATTATAACAGTTTAACCAACTTTTACTCTAAGACGATGCTTTCCTATTTGCTGTTAAGAACTTTTTATAGGCCTTGTATGACAAGTTTCTTATCACCTTGGGAGGTTTTTACATTTGGTTCTACTTAGCTTTGTATTTTTCAACACAAATTGTATTGCTTTGTATTTCTTTTATCTAATGAAATTATATTTTTTGGCCAAAAAATAACATGAGTGAGATATTATGTCTTAAAGCTACGCGGTAATGAGAGTTTGTTTGGATAATTATTTTTTATGGTTATATAATATATAATATAATATAATTTATTATTTTTTAATATTTTAATTTTTAAATTATTTTAAAATATTATTTTTCAAAAATATAATTATTTATATTATTTATGTATTTGTTATTTATTCATTTAATTTATTTTTAATTATTTAAAAAAAAGAGGAGAAAAAACTTATCAGAAACAAATGACTTAAATTAATTTAATGATCTATTATGATATTTTAATATTTAATAATTATTTAGACTTGAGAAATTTTTTTGGATTGTTGTCGAGAATAGAGACATAGAAGTGAAATTAATAATTATTGGTTGTATTGTGAGTATTGTGGATTATTTAGAAGTGCTTTTTTCTATAGTTTGTCTCGGGAAGAATGTTATAGTTATAGGAAAGACTCTACCAAAATTTCAGTGAAATCTTTACTTTTTATAGGCGTTGTATGACAATCCTTGTAGCCATCAAACCCATTCCACCAATCTCTAAAGAACAACGAGAGAATTTTCAAGTAGTGCTCATCACACAACAGGCTGTGTTGCTGAGCTCATCAAGAAGCTAACAGATCATGTTGAAGCTGCCACTATCTTGAACATCCAACATGCCATTTTCAGGAACATCCTAATTAATTATTTGGAGGCTCAACACCGATTCTCATATAAGTCAGATGAAACCAACACAGCAACTAATCCAGCAGCCACCCAAAAGGATCCCTAAGTAAACATTAACCTTCCTCCTTCATTGAGTCATTTTCAAGGTAGAGAAGATAACTCTAACCATCAAGAACTCATGGAGCATGACACAACAATAATGGATCCCCTTAAGATGAGCAAGCATTTCAAGGAGAGCAACACCAAAAGAGAATTTACAAACTTGGGGATGCCATTAGAACTTGTCAATATGAAAGCTTTAGAAGCTCATCTAGTGACACCTCTAAAACTAAGCAAGCTTTCTTTCCCCTTACCTAAGAGCTATAAGGTCAATAAATATTGTGCATACTACCAAGGGAGTGGACATAAAACTAATGAATATAAAAATCTGATGCACAAAATTCAGGACTTCGTTACTAATGGAATGATCATTTCACCCAAGACAACCAGTACTGACATCCATTTCCAACCAGTATTAAGGCAAGACTAAATATGCCTTGATCAATTGGACCTCTCCATAACCACCAAAATACCAATTTCATTTCCTGACTAGACCTAAAAAATCACCCCTTTCATGTCTACCATTCAGAAACCCTTCAACAATTGGTACTATAAGAAGCCTGAGTCCTAGTCAAGTCAAAGCCTGTGTCAAATACTGAGCTAAAGTCAAAAATTGAGTCCAAGTATCAAAGCATCAAGCCAAAACTCAAATCAATCAAAATTGAAGTTGGAGTATTATCAGAATCTAAAAAGTTGGAGTCTACCAACATCAAGTGAACGTCAAAATCATAGTCTAGTCAAAGTCTCAATAGTTTGGGTCTACCAACATCGAGTCAAAACTTAAAACAATCAAAATCAAAATTTAAGTTTGAGTCTACAAGCATTAAGTCAAAACTCGAGTCAATCCAAGTCAAAGTCAGAGTTCAGTCTAAGTTTGAGTCAAAGCCTATGTCAAACATCAAGGCTGTAAAATCAATCCCTTTTGTAATAGTCCATTTATTAATAAGATACAGAAGGTTATTCTTATTATTTTTCTACATGCTGTAAAAAAAGAAAAAACAAAAAGAATAAAAAGAATAATAAACAATGACCTTGGCATTGCATCATTGTCTAATAGAAAATGAGGATCGGTCGTCTTCTAAAAGAATTTATAAGATCAAGATCATAAAGCTTGTCAAACATAAGTTTAAAGTCGACATCCATTGGAACCCTGCATGGATCTTAAAAGAAGAAAAAATCATCCAATAAATGAGGACCGACCCTCTAGAAGAATTTATGAGATCAAAGATCAAGAAGCTTGAAGCAACATAGTTCTCTCCAAGGTCAACAACTTTTGAGGCTCATCATATCTCAACATAAAAGTTACAAGATCATCACAGTTCCTCTAAAACAACATCTTTTAGAGGAGGAAGTCACCTTGCTAAAAAAGCAGAAGATCCAACACCACAAACTAGTGAGACATTCAAAAGTGTCTATAAAGCTATCGAGTCGACCCAGCAGAAAATGGTTGACAGTGACTCAAATCAGCTTAAGTACCAACCTTCACATCATAGAGCTATAAAACTTCAACATCCTTTCCTATAAGAACACAAGAGAGGCATCAAGGGCTATGAAAAAAAATGAGCCTAACACTTTAACAAGAGAGGTCATCCTAGATCCTTTGAAGCAAGTATTCCCTTCAGAGCTCCCATCTTTATATATTTAGATAGGATCAAGACAAGAACTAGACAAACTTGATTCTCTTGTAAAAACAATTGATATGTAGGCAACCCCATTGAGCTCGATCCCACTTGTTCCAACCCGGTCCAAATTGGTCAAAATAATACCAAATCTTTTTATGCCAAGGTCATGTAACAAAAAAAATAAAGAAAAGCTTGCTAAGATGAAAATATGAAATGATGCCTTTGGCAAAATTAGAGCAAGCTCATCGAGTTAAAAACCTGCAAGGGCAGCTTAGGTAAAATTAGAATAAAAAAAAGTGTTTTACTCAAATCAAGGCTTGTAAAAGTTAAATTTCTAATAAAAGAGTCAAAATTTCAATGTCATATCCCAGAGGGCATACCCTAAAGTTGTCATTCAAACCTTAAATATAGGTGCAACCTCCTCCCTAATGTCTCCCTTTAGTACAATTGACAAAGTTCAATGGTTACGCCTTCTTGTAGGACCATGAACCAAACACACATACAACTGCCCAAGTTGGTACACCTCTAAATCATACCATCGAATGAAATCACCAATCATTTCTACTCGAGCTATAGTCTCAGAAAGCTCAACTCATGAATAACTCAGATCATATCTTCACCCTCCAGCAAAAGAAGAATTCAATAAAAGATGCCTGGGCACATCAACCTCATTTGCCTATGCAAAACAAAGAGCTCATTACTCTGGTAACCCCTCATTAAAGATAGAAATCATCAAGAAGAAGCTAGGTTCATATATAAGACAAATTTCATAAAATTGGGGTCTCTCTTGGACAAACCAGATAACCAACCCATCTTCATAAACCAAAAACAAAATCAATCAGCTAAACCATTAGCCTTAAGCCATGCTTAGACAAGCCTAAGCAGCCTCCTCACCTTGTTGTCATAATTCTTCATAAAAAAAAAACTTGAGCTACCCTTGGGAAGCCCAAAGTCGCAAAAATTTCAATCTCTCAAAAAGCCCTTCCTTACACTAACCAAATAAGCCTTCATTCAAATCCAAGAATCTATTGGGGCATGAATAAACCCTCATTCAAAACCCAAAAATTCATTTTTGACACAGCCTTCCAAATCAAACTAAGACCAAAGCTTTGGAAACCAAGAACAAACCAAGACCAAAGCATTGGAAGCTAAACTGGTTGATTTAAGTGAAAGCAACAAATTTAAGCCAATTTAAATATTTTCCTTAGCCACCTCAACCAAAGGTCAGAGCCAAAACCCATCTTTCATGTCCTAATGGCCTATAGCCAAGCCAAAGGCCAAATTTGACTTAAGGCTTTAAAGTCAAGCATCTCCCAAACCAAAGCTTGATGGAAGCTCGTCTAAATAAAGTTGCACCATTCCTAAATTAGCATACCACAATCTATCTGTAGACCCTTAATTTTTTACCTAGTCCAGTCCAATATATTTTAATTAGTCCAAAAATATTTTTTTTGTTGTCCAACATATTTTAGTTAGTCCAAAATAATTTTTATGGTATCTTGATTAATTTTAATATTTATTTTAGTAAAAAATGGTGAAATGAATAAAAATTCAAAAATAATAACAAAAAACAAATCGGCGACAAAAAAATCGACGACAAAAAAATCATCGGCGAAAGTCAGTGCAGGCCCATGGGCATTTCGCCCGCAATTAACTCCTGCAGGCGAAATGGCCCGCCGGCCCGTTCCGCCCGCGCTACCGCAGCTAGCTGCTGCAGTTTTTTTTTGCCAGCGCAGTTTTTCCGCAGCAGTTTTTTTTTCCAGCAAAATTTTTCCGACGCAAATTTTTCGAAACCTAATGCAATTAGGTTTCGATTTCCTTTTCTTATTGAATATTGTATGCCGTGAATAATTAGAATTACCCATAGAATTCTTCTATAAATATGGACTAAACAACACAAAAAAAGGGAGAGGAAAAAAGGAAGAAATTGGACAGAAACTTGGAGCAAAAGTGAAGACCGAATCTGTGAAGGAAAACCTTGAACCAAGCTGATTTTTTGAGAGAGCCGAAAAACAATTCAAGCAATTCAAAGGCAAAAAGGCTTGTCTTTGACCTTGTTCATCCAAGAAGCAATTTTTGGTGGAACTTACAAATTAAGGTTTGAATTCTTAATTTCTTTTATTTGGTCACAGTAGCTAAATTATCAAATTGTGTCTTTTAATTCAAAAACCTTAGAACCTCAATTCGCTTTTTCTAAAGTTTAAAAACCTTAATTCGTTGCTTTGTTTTCCAAAAAGTTTAAAGTTGTTAGTTTTGTTTCTTCAAAACCCCAAAACCAAAATTTATTTTCCAAAATTTCAAAACTCTAAATTGTATTCTGTTTCCTTCTAAAAGACTTAAAAATATCTTTTTTGCTTTTATAATTTTAAATCGTGTTGTTTATCTTCATAAAATTATCAATTGATTTTTCAAATCCTAAAAATAACTCATTATCCGAAACCCTAAATTCAAAAATCCTAAAGCCCTAATTCAATTCCAAAACCTAAAATAGTGAACCCTAACCTCTTTAAAACCTTAAACCTTAATTTTTTTCTAAACCCTAATCCTTTAAAACTTTAAAAAACCATATAAACACAAATATTTAATTTTACACAGTAAGCTTGAAACCATAATTCAATGAATAGCCATAAACCACAAATAAAAAATGTTTTAAAGTGTCCAAACCCTAGTTTCATGATTTCACCATTCAAATATTAATTTAGTTAATCAAATAATCTTATCAATCTTTTAAAACATAAAACCTTAATCTATTTTAATTTCTTAAAAAACTCACAGTAGCCATAATTTAGACTTTTATTTGCTTTTATTCAATTCTATATTTGATTATGCTTTGATTTATTTTATATGCTTTAATTTATTTAAGTCCAATGCTTGGTTTATTTAATTTATCATGGGTGGATGTTTACTTTCTATTGATATTTAATATCTTTGATGAATGATCTATTTATTATGAATGGTTATTTACTTTTATCAATTTATTTAGATTTCCAAATGTTCTAAGAGGTATGTTTCCACTTGGTGGGTACCTCATTAGTTGAATATCATGTAATTTAAATTGCTTTTCTATTTTAGAACTAATGTAAAGGGTATGTTTCTACCTTTCGGTGGGTGTCCTATTTAGGCATGTGATGTAAGGACATGTTTCCATCTTCGGATGGGTGTCCATTTATTTATTTTGCTTGGACCTTGCTTTAATTTTAATATATTCATGATTTCTTTTAATTATTGAGTGTAATATGGATAATGTTGTTATATTTAAGAATTTATAATATTAAGACCTGTAAAGGAGGCCGGTTCCAATGAACCGGGCGTTGTGGGGGTGCTGGGCCATTTCTCACCTTCCCCACACGTACTCAACTTTTAGAACCCATTAGGCGGTTGGGGATTCCTTAGGAATCAAGTCATCCACCCCTTTCTTTTTCCCGGCCCGTCCAGGTGGCTACTCCATTTTCTCCGGACTTAGGTCCGTGTTCTCTAAGGCCCCGAGCCTAAACAATGCCGAAGTCGTAAGAACCATTCCACCAGGAGTGGGGGAGAAAATCCCCGCTCACAGTGGCGACTCCACTGGGGATAAAAGAAGTTGATTCCGTTGGTCTTTATATTATTCTATTCTTTCTTATAATGATATTATCCATTGCATCATCTTAGATTGCATCGTGTGCGTGAGTTAGGACGCCCGTGTTACCTGTGTTATGTTATGTAAGGGATACCATACTTTCACTCAAGGTATGGAGATCGAGCATGGCATAACCACTCATAGCCTCTTACCATTCGGTATATACTTGCTATGGGAACCTAAGCCTTTTTAACCCAAAGACTAAAGCTCATGTAATTGGCCTAGTTACTTTCCTTAGGTTTTACTCCAAATGCATGTTGTTTGACTATGGTTAATTTATCTTGGCTTAAATCATGGCTTATTTGGTTTGTTCTTTTTCTAATATGACCTAAGTATATTGTAATCCCAAAATAAATTTTTATTTAAAGTCCGAAAGACCAAAGCTATTTTCAAAATTTTTCAAGATGGTCTTTGGACATAAGACTTTTCTAAAAACAAATCAAAAATTCTTTGGCCCATGGCCCAAATATTAAGTCCAAAATCCATTTTTCTAAAATCCTTTACAATGGGTTTGGAAACAAAATTATTTTTATCCAACCTTTTCTTACAAAGAGCTTGCAAAAATATTTAGGTCAATTATGAAATACCAAAAATCAATTGTGGGCCTAGTTTATACTAAGAGTAAATTAACCATGGGCTTGTTTTTGGCATGAATCATTAGTTACCTTTTTCAAGTGAGAAATCTATTTATAATAAACATGCTAATTTAGTTTTAATCAATATAGCATAAAAGCTACTATAGTTGGATAAATGGATTAAAACCTAATGAATGAGAATTATTATAAACTAATTTCCATTTTAAAAAATATAACTATTGGTTGAAACATCCGAGGGAATTATTCGAAAGCAAGGTGCCCCATGTTGGTATTTTGTTAACCATATACCTAGGAAAAGAGACTCGCCATTCGTGTGTGGATGTTATAAGGTTAGAAGGAATGTCCTATTCATCCTTGTTTGTCTATTGTTTGTGCATACATGCATATATGCATACATTTGTATCTCATATCATTGATCCTCTCTGGCTCACAGCCCTGGATTACGATAGTTCAAAAGCTTACGACAATCCAACCTACACCGGAGACGAACAATCTAGCAACGACTCAATCACTGGCTCACCAAAAGCAATGGAGCCTGAGAAAATTCAAAGAATGGTGGATGAAGCCCTCAATGCCAAAATGAAAGAAATAAAAGAGGCCCTAGCTGAGACCATAAAGAATCAACTAGCTACAATTTTAGGAAACAATGCCGAGGCATCTGCTAGCACCAAGAAAGTTAAGGGGAAGGCTAAAGTTGATGATGATAAGGTAATCATTGATGATGATGATTGGGCTCAATATTACCAAGATCTTCAAGATAAAAAGGAGCCGAAGGTTGTTGAGAAGGCCACTATTGAAAAGACCGAGACATCCGATGTTGAAAAGATGATTGCCGATTTAGAAAAGAAATTTGAGAAGAAGTTGAAAACTGAAGAGATGTCCGAGATCGATAAACTATTTGAACAAGATGATGAGGTCCCTTATAAGTTCAAGATGCCATCCTTTGCTAGATACAATGGTACTGGAAATCCTCATCTCCATGTGAAGCAGTATATCACTGCTATGCAGTCTACCCGAGCTACTAAGGCTCAAACTCTAAGGTACTTCATACTCTCATTGGACCCTGTTGTCCAAAATTGGTTCAATAGCTTAGATGATGGAACACAAAAGAATTGGGATTTGCTATACAAGGCCTTCATCCAACAATATGGATATAATATTGAGTTAAAAGTTACCTTAATGGAAGTGGAGTCCATTAGGCAAAGACCAAATGAGAATTTTGCAGATTATGTCAAGAGATGGAGAAATAAGGTTGCTTTGCTCAAGAAGAGGCCCGATGAATCTGATCAAATAAGGATGATCGTGAGAGGTGTCCTGCCCAATCTCCATGAAAGGATGTCTCACACCCTTATAAGGGACTTCAAAGATCTTCTCTAAGCTGGTCTACAAATTGAAGAGTGGGAAAGGGAGAAGAATCGCTTTTCAATAAAAAGGAATGAGAAAGGGAACTACCAGTCGGGCAATCAAAGCACACAAAAGGAAGCTGATGTTAATGTCACTAGTCAAGGAGGAATGAGACAGTTTTCAGAATTAGGGAAGCCACTGTCTTGGGTTCTCAATAAGCTACAAAAGAAGGGATTGTTATAACCCTTGAATCCTCGTCCTTTGCCTAATCCTCTTCCACCTAACTTTGATACTAATGCATTTTGCCAATTCCATCAAAGGCCTGGACACGAAACGGACAATTGCATGAAGTTGAGGCATGAGATCCAAAATTTAATTGATAATGGCAAGTTGCCCGAGCCGGATAAGCCCAACACCAAAGATAATCCATTTCCAAGGTTCAACAGAGTACCTCCACCAGCAACCTTCATGGTGGGAAAAGGATTGGAAGAAGATTTTTTTTTATCATCCTTTCAAGATGGGGATATTGAAGATGTGAAAGGAAAAGAGGTTTAAACTCAATAAACTTTCCTTAGCTTGAATGCTGCTTTTCAATTTTACTTTCTTTAATATTTAATTGGAACTATCTTGTTTTTCAAATTTAAATTTGTTTGAATAAATTACTTTCATTAAAAATTTTGTTGGTCTTTGTTCATCTTAGTGTTCAACCGATGAGGAATCTAGCTTGATGTTTATAAATTAATGTGTCTAGGCATCATGACTTGAATGACTTTACTAGATGAGGGAATTGCTCTATAGCATTGAGTTGTGTATGCTAACTTAGAGAGGGCTCCTGCATAATTACCTTGTCTAGGTCCTAGTCAGTCTTAGAACATGCTTAGACAAACTTTCGAGGCAAAATTGAACTCTGCTTATTTAAGGGAGAGATGATCTATGCATTGTTTAATGAGCCAACAACTAGTATCCACCCAATTAGATATCAATCCCTAGTTGTCCCTTTGAGCCTTCATAAAATTTTAGCTTTCTTTTCATTGGTTTACAAACCTCAATAACCTACCTTGAGCTGTTGTGATACTTTTGACAAGCTTATGATCACTAAGATGAAAAGGCAAGAAGATCAAAGAAAGCAATGATTATTCAAGATCATGAGGATAGTTGAAGTTCTCAAGACCATAAGAGTGGTTGAAGTTCTCAATACCATAAGGGTAGTTGATGTTTTTAAGACCATAAAGGTAGTTGAAGTTTTCTCCAATATATCAAGACAGCATAAGAGTAACAAATGATTTATCCCTATTAAAGAAGATTTATGTTACTCCACTTATCCATTATTGGAAGCCCAAGTCGATACAAACAAGACAACTCTGTTTGAGCTAGGACAAAAAAAAACAAACAATAAAACAAAACAAAAGAAAAAAAGAAGAAAAAGAAGAAGAAAAAAAAAGAAAAGAAAAAAGAAGAAGAAAAGAAAAAGAAAAAAAGAGAAAGAGAAAGAGAAAGAAAAGAAAAAAGATAAAACCTAAAAGGTGGTTCAAAAAGCCAACTGAGTTCTCTTTTACCTAAAGCAGCAAAAGGCTTCCATTTGCTTTGACTTGAATTGGTCCAACCCAACCAAATATTAAATCAAAATTGGAGAAAAAAGGAGGAAGACCATTCAGTTCTTGAAAGTTCTGTACTTAACAGTCCTACAAGGAAGAAGGACAAAATAATAAAGAGAAAGAAGAGGGAAGAGTAAGAAAAATAAAGAGGAAAGAAAAGGGAAAAGAAGAAAAGAAGAAAAGAAACGGATTTGGGTCTTAAACTTTTTGCAAGGGCAAAAAACTGTCCTAATCAAGATCCAGATCAATGCCAAGAAGATAGAAGGAATTTGGAGTCTAGCAAGATTACCTCCAAGTTGCCTAAAATTCAAACAAGAAATTCATAGTGTGAGGGTTTGTCCATTGTGTCACACCAGCTCATATCTCAAAATGGCCTTCGTTTAAACCTATGTCCCTTATAGACCCCATTTAAAGCCTATAAAAAACCTGTTGATCTCTCTTGGTAGGTAGAGTCTATTAGTGGAGATAGTTTGGATAAGCATGCATATGAGATAGATAATATTTAAACTCAAATGAGACCTTTGGCCAAGTAATATGTATGTGTCTATCTGAAGTGCAACAATTCTTGCTTAAATAGAAATGATTCCCGAGTTTAGTACGGTAACCATGGTTGTCATGTTATAGATATGTTAATTTGAAAAATCAAGTCCTGAGGTACATTGACATTCATTTTGGCAAAGCCAACATTTGATTTCAAAATCAAAATTCAAAAAAAAAATGTTTTGTCATACAAAGCCTTTAAGTTAAGGGAAGTATGTTGAACCTCCAAAGGATACATTGGGCAAAGGAAATTATTATTGGCAAAGTTATGAAGAAACTACCAACCGACATGCTGAAATATAGTTTGAAATGGATGCATCCCTGACTCTGCTGCTTAGGGTCTCCACCACTCATGTTTTCAACATCTTGAAGATAAAAGCCGCAAATGCAAAAGCTTTCGATCATTCCAATGCAAGACTTGAACAAGCGTCAAAACAGAACCAATGAGGACACTTCTGTTGATCACCTTAGTCTGTGAGTCGATGGAACAATTGTAAGTATTATTCATGCATATCATGCATACATGAGCATATCACATCGCACTTTCTTGTCTTGTGTTGTCTATTCGTTGTCTGAATGAACAGCAAACACCCTGCGAAGTAAAGAATCAAAAGAAGATATTTAATCAAGAGGGCATGGAAAGCCTATTTGCTTGTGGAAGCTCCAGTCATTTTGCAAAGGAAGAAATACGTGCTTATACGACGAACTAGACGGCAAAAACATCAATCAGAGCCCCCATGGAAAAATCTTGGGTTGGAGCCTACACAGGGGGCAAAGTTTCTCCTTTTCAATTTTTTGAGTCTATATATAAAATATTTTCAAACTCACTTACAAATATTTTGCCACGCAGGGGGGCAAGGAGAGGGTATAAGGTCCAATTAAAAATAGCTGAATTTTTACAAAAAGGAAGAACAAAAGAATGAAACATTAGAACTCTCAAAAGAATGAAGATGCAAAAGACAAAAGATCAGTCCAGCTAAAAAAGCTAAAGCAAGGGTAAAGACCCAATCTCTAATGGATAAAGATCCAATTTCAGAGGGTGAAGACTTGATCTCCAACGGATAAAGATCCGTGTTGCAAGGGTGAAGACCCGATCTCAAAGGATGAAGATCCATTTTCAAGGGTAAAGACCTAATACAAGGATGAAGATCCAGCTCAAAGGATGAAAATCCATTTTCAAGGGTGAAGACCCGACCTCAAAGGATGAAGATCCATTTACAAGGGTGAAGATCCGATCTCCAAGGATTAAGATCCGTTTTCCAAGGGTGAAGACCCAATACAAGGATGAAGATCCAGCTCAAAGGATGAAAATCCATTTTCAAGGGTGAAGACCCGACCTCAAAGAATGAAGATCCATTTACAAGGGTGAAGACTCGATCTTCAAGGATGAAGATCCGTTTTCCAAGGGTGAAGACCCAATACAAGGATGAAGATCCAGCCCAAAGGATGAAAATCCATTTTCAAGGGTGAAGACCCAATCTCAAAGGATGAAAATCCATTTTCAAGGGTGAAGACCCAATCTCAAAGGATGAAGATCCATTTTCAAGGGTGAAGACCCAATCTCCAAGGATGAAGATCCATTTTCAAGGATGAAGACCCGATCTAAAAGGATGAAGATCCATTTTGTGGGCGAAAAACCACAATGCATAGAATAACAGGAGCAATCAGACTTCTCAAATGATAAAAGGTCAGTCAAACTCAATCTCAGGTCCAAGCACCCATTCTCAGGTCTAAGCACCCATTCTTGGGTCGAAGTACCTAAATCAAATAAATTTCGGGTCCAAGTACCCAAATCAAATCAATCTCGGGTCCAAGCACCCATTCTCGGGTCAAAGTACCCAAATCAAATCAATTTCGAGTCCAAGTACCCAAATTAAATCCAATCTCGGGTCAAAGTACCCAAATCAAATCAATCTCAGGTCCAAGTACCCAATCCTGGGTCCAAGTACCCAAATTCAATCAAATCTTGGGTCCAAGTACCCAAATCAAATTCAATCCAATCTCGGGTCCAAGTACCCAATCTCGGGTCCAAGCACCCAATCTCGGATCCAAGTACCCAAATCAATTCAAGCTTGGATCCAAGTACCCAATCTCGAGTCCAAGCACCCATTCTCGGGTCTAAGTACCCAAATCAATTCAAGCTCGGGTCCAAGTACCCAATCTCGGGTCCAAGCACCCACTCTCGGGTCTAAGTACCCAAATCAATTCAAGCTTGGGTCCAAGCACCCATTCTCAGGTCCAAGTACCCAAATCAATTCAAGCTTGGGTTCAAGTACCCAATCTCAGGTCCAAGCACCCACTCTCAGGTCTAAGTACCCAAATCAATTCAAGCTCGGGTCCAAGTACCCAATCTTGTGTCCAAGTACCCAAATCAAATTCAATCCAATCTTGGGTCCAAGTACCCAATCTTGGGCCCAAGTACCCGATCTCGGGTCCAAATACCCAAATCAAATCCAATCTTGGGTCCAAGTGCCCAATCTCGGGTCTAAGTATCCAATCTGGGGTCCAAGTACCCAAATTCAATCAATCTTGGGTCCAAGTACCCAAATCAAATCAATTTCGGGTCCAAGTACCCAAATTCAATCAATCTTGGGTCCAAGTACAAAAATCAAATCAATTTCGGGTCCAAGTACCCAAATCAAATTCAATCTGGGGTCCAAGTACCCAATCCTGGGTCCAAGTACCCAAATTCAATCCATTCTAGGGTCCAAGTACCCAAATCAAATCCAATCTCGGGTCCAAGTACCCAAATCAAGTTCAGTCTCGGGTCTAAGTACCCAAAATAAATTTAAATAACCATCTCAAAAATTAAGTCTTATTGCTTTTCACTCTCTTTCACTTAAGTCTCAGATCGTTCAAGCAGGAGGCAAACTATAAACCCTTAATTTTTGACCTAGTCCGGTCCAATATATTTTAATTAGTCCAAAAATAATTTTTGTGTTGTCGAACATATTTTAGTTAGTCCAAAATAATTTTTATAGTATCTTGATTAATTTTAATATTTATTTTAGTAAAAAATGGTGAAATGAATAAAAATTCAAAAATAACAAAAATAAAAAATAACAAAAAAAAATAGTCGCCGAAAGTCAGCGCGGCCCGTGGGCATTTCGCCCGCAGAATTTTTCTGCAGACAAAATGGCCAGCGGGCCCATTCCGCCCACGCTGCCGCAGCCAGCTGCGGCAGTTTTTTTTTGCCAACGCAGTTTTTCCGCAGCAGTTTTTTTCCGCCAGCAAAATTTTTCCGACACAAATTTTTTGAAACCTAATGCAATTAGGTTTCGATTTCCTTTTCTTATTGAATATTGTATGCCATAAATAATTAGAATTACCCATATAAATCTTTTATAAATATGGACTAAACAACACAAAAAAAGGGGGAGGAAAAAAGGAAGAAATTGGACAGAAACTTGGAGCAAAAGTGGAGACCGAATCTGTGAAGGAAAACCTTGAACCAAGCTGATTTTTTGAGAGAGCCAAAAAATAATTCAAGAAATTCAAAGGCAAAAAGGCTTGTCTTTGACCTTGTTCATCCAAGAAGCAATTTTTGGTGGAACTTACAAATTAAGGTTTGAATTCTTAATTTCTTTTATTTGGTCACAGTAGCTAAATTATCAAATTGTGTCTTTTAATTCAAAAACCTTAGAACCTCAATTCATTTTTTCTAAAGTTTAAAAACCTTAATTCGTTGCTTTGTTTTCCAAAAAGTTTAAAGTTGTTAGTTTTGTTTCTTCAAAACCCTAAAACCAAAATTTGTTTTCCAAATTTTCCAAACTCTAAATTGTATTCTGTTTCCTTCCAAAAGACTTAAAAACATCTTTTTTGCTTTTATAAATTTTAAATCGTGTTGTTTATCTTCATAAAATTATCAATCGATTTGCCAAATCCTAAAAATAACTCATTACCCGAAACCCTAAATTCAAAAATCCTAAAACCCTAATTCAATTCCAAAACCTAAAATAGTGAACCCTTACCTCCTTAAAACCTTAAACCTTAATTTTTTCTAAACCCTAATCCTTTAAAACTTTAAAAAACCATATAAACATAAATATTTAATTTTACACAGTAAGCTTGAAACCATAATTCAATGAATAGCCATAAACTACAAATCAAAAATGTTTTAAAGTGTCCAAACCCTAGTTTTATGATTTCACCATTCAAATATTAATTTAGTTAATCAAAGAATCTTATCAACCTTTTAAAACATAAAACCTTAATCTATTTTAATTTCTTAAAAAACTCACAGTAGCCATAATTTAGACTTTTATTTGCTTTTATTCAATTCTATATTTGATTATGCTTTGATTTATTTTATATGCTTTAATTTATTTAAGTTCAATGCTTGGTTTATTTAATTTATCACGGGTGGATGTTTACTTTCTATTGATATTTAATATCTTTGATGAATGATTTATTTATTATGAATGGTTATTTACTTTTATCAATTTATTTAGATTTCCAAATGTTGTAAGAGGTATGTTTCCACTTGGTGGGTACTTCATTAGTTGAATATCATGTAATTTAAATTGCTTTTCTATTTTAGAACTAATGTAAAGGGCATGTTTCCACCTTTCGGTGGGTGTCCTATTTAAGCATGTGATGTAAGGACATGTTTCCATCTTCGGATGGGTGTCCATTTATTTATTTTGCTTGGACCTTGCTTTAATTTTAATATATTTATGCTTTCTTTTAATTATTGTATGTAATATGGATAATGTTTTTATATTTAAGAATTTTATAATATTAAGACCTGTAAAGGAGGCCGATTCCAATGAACCGGGCGTTGTAGGGGTGCTGGGCTATTTCTCACCTTCCTCACACGTACCCAACTTTCCAAAACTATTAGGGGGTTGGGAATTCCTTAGGAATCGAGTCATCCACCCCTTTCTTTTTCCCTGCCTGTCCGGGTGGCGACTCTATTTTCTCCGGACTTAGGTTCGTGTTCTCTACGGCCCCGAGCCTAAACAGTGCCGAAGTCGCAAGAACCATTCCACCGGGAGTGGGGGCAAAAATCCACGCTCACACTATCTAAACATACCACAACTTACTTGCTTATCCAAGCTAAAGTTCCATAGCATGATGACCAACTCATCCCAAAATCCAAACATGAGGCCAAGCTTTCCAAAATGAACCAATTTGAGGCCAAGTCCTCTAAAGAAACTCAAACTTAAGTTAAACTTGAGGTCAAGCCTCCCAAGATAAACCAATTTGAGGAAAAGCCCTTTAAAAGTAATTCAGACCTAAGATGAAATATTTCAAAGTAGGTCGAGCCTCCCAAGTTATGCCAATTTGAGGACAGGCCCCAAAGCAATTCAAACCTAACTTGAGGCCAAGTCCAACAAAAATGAGCCAAGCTTGAGGTCGAGCCCTCTTAAACAAGCCAACCTTGAGCTAACCCTTCATGATAAGTCAAAGGACACACCCAATACCAAGTGTGAGCAAGGATTTTACCCCTACTCCCAGTGAAATGGTTCTTGTAATTTCGGCAATGTTAGGCTCAGGACCTTAGAGAACACGACTTAAACCTAAAGAAAATGGAGTCGCCACCCAAACGGGCCTTGAAAATAGAAAGGAGTGGATGACTCGATTGCTAAGGAATCCCCAACCCCCTATTGGGTTTGAAAAGTTAGGTACGCATAGGAAAGGTGAGAATGACCCAACACCCCCCATAGTGTCCTGTTTATTGAAACCGACCTCTTTTTTATATCTAAATACTATTAAATTCTTAACTTATTAAAATACCATCCATACTAAATATAATTTAAATTAAACATTCATTGTATTAAAATTAAAGAAGTTTGAAATAGACAAATAAAAAATAGGCACCCGTATAAGATGGAAATATGCCCTTACAACAATGTCCAATGTCCAAAATTAAATGAAATAGAACACCCACCATTTGGTAGAAACATGTCCTTTACATTAATTTCAAAACTTAAAATAAATTAAATTATATTGAACTTTAACAAATGAGGTACCCATTAAGTGGAAACATACCTTTTACATCCTTGGAATCTAAATGATTAATCAAATACGATTTAAACCATTCAAGCATTCACCATAAGTAAAATAGCAAAAAACCATTCATCATAAACAGCAAAATAAAATCAAAGCTCATCATCCATCATAAGTAGGCAATAATAAATCAAATAATAAATTAAAATATACAAAGTTAGGTTAAAAGTGTAGTTAAGGGCTAAAACATATAAACTAGGATTAAAACTAAAGGATTAAGGTCTCAGATTAGGCTTTTAGAATCTATGAAATTAGGGTTTTGGAAATTAGGGCTTTAAGATTGGAGTTTTAGGAATTAGGGTTTTAGAAACTAGGGTTAGGAATTTAGGGTTTTAGGAATTAAGGTTAGAAATTTAGGGTTTTAAGAATTAGGGTTAGAAATTAAGGGTTTTAGGAATTGTGGTTAGGAAATAGGGTTTTAAGATTTTAGGATTAGCATTTTAAGACAAAAACTAGGGTTTTGGAGTTTTAGGAACTAAGCTAGGGTTTTTAAGATAAAAATTATGACATCAAATTATACAAATCCCTTATTCAAAGATTAAAACTAGCCATAGTTGCTAAAGCTTCACCAAAGCACCTCTAGTCTTGCCAAAATTGAACATTCCATTAACCATGCATACTCAATAAGCCGAATGGAATCTCCTGGATTCAGGGGGCATCCCCTTAGATCCTTTTCATTATTATCCAAGAGCTTAGATTTTAAGGTACCTAAAATCCTCATTTTTGTTCCCAAACCAAACTTGGGATTGTCCTTTACCATTATTCTAGGAAAGGGCCCCAAAATTCAACTATCAAACCAATTCTAAATCAAAACCCTAAAGCACATCCCTTATAGGTATCCTAGGTTAGCACCCTAGAGCACAACTAAGGTCAGCGCCTTAGAATGTATCTTTCAAAAGTCTTAGGATCCAGTTTAAGATACATTCTAGGTAAAAGCCCTAGAACTCAAACCTCTGTTCAGTAACCAAAATGATGATATAGTTGTAGAACAATTAATATAAGACCGAAAAACAATTGGCAGCATAAGCATCTAGGGATAAGGTTTACATAAACATCAAAGGTAAACCTAGATGGGCCTTCCTTCACCCCATAAGGGTAGGTTTACATCGACATTTTAGAGCAAAAACCTAGAATAGGCCTTCCCTCACTCATTTATGATAGGTTTACATAAATATCTTAGATCAAGCCTAGATGGGCCTTTTCTTACTTTACTAGGGTAGATTTACATATAAACATCTTAGGTCAAACCTAGATAGGTCTTTCCCTTACCCTATTAGGATAAGCTTACGTAGAAATTCTAAGACAACCTTAGAATGAGCCATCCCAAATCACCCTAAAGTGAACAATCATTTCATTAAATGCCAAGACATGGCGTCTTGCATCGAAATCATTGTGTTCACAAGCATCATAGTTGCTTTTTAAATAAAGAAACCATGACAGGGGATGACAATAAATCCTTAATTTTGCACCTATGTTAAATTTCATGTGATTATGATTCCAACAAAATTAGAATCACACGAGCTGAGTTCGAAAGGGCCAAAAATGGCCCCGAGAGCCCTCAATTATGGAATTGAGGAAAAATCCTCAAATTTTCCTCTAAATAAAATCCCATGGGATAGTGATTTCAATAAAATTAGAATCACATGAGTCGGAGTTTGGACAAGCCTAAACGGTCCATAAGAACCCTCGATTTTAGACTTAAGAAAAAAATTCTCAATTTTAACTTTAAATGAAAGCCCACATGATAAAAAAATAATTCTAACTCTAAAATTTAAAAGTTAAATATATATATATATTTAATATTAGAAAAAGAAAATTAAAATTAATTATGGATAGAAAAGAAGATTAAAAAATCTAAATGTTATAATAATTAATTAAATAAATATATAAATATATGTGTGAGCGGAGATTTTTGCCCCCACTCCTGGTGAAATAATTTTTGCAACTTTAGTACTGTTAGGCTATGGGCCTTAAAGAACACGGGCCTAAACCCAAAAAAATAGAGTTGCCACTTAGGCAAGCTGAGAAAGAAAAGAAATGGGTAGATGACTCGATTTCTAAGGAATCTCCAACCCCCTATTGGGTTTGAAAAGTTGGACACGCATGGAAAAGGTAAAAAATGACTCAGCACCCCCCATAATTTTCAATTCATTAGAACCGACCTCCTTTTTAGGTCTAAATATTATTAAATTGTTAAGCATTATAATATTATCCATACTACAGGCAATTAATGAAATAAGTAATCATTATATTATAAATCAAACAAATAAATAAAATGGACACCCATCCAAAGATGGAAATATGTCCTTACAAATATCCAAATGTCTATAAAGAAAATAAATAAAATATGACACCCACCAAAAAGTGAAAATGTGTCCTTTACAATTGTCCCAAAGTCTTTAAATAAATTAAATTACAGAAAATAAATAAATAAAATAAATAAGGCACCCACGAGTGGAAACATGCTCTTTACATCCTTAAAATTCAAATAATAAAATTAACACCATTCAACCATTCATAGCAAAACAAATAATCCAAACATGTAGTTTAATCATCACAAAAATAATAATAACTTAGAGTTTAATAAAAGAAAATTAAGGTTAATCACAAATTACAATTTATAAATAAATATTGACCCTATTAACGAGGGGTCGCATATGGCAATTTTGTATTTATAGAAATTAGAATTTTTTCCAAACTAGGATTTTAAGATAAAATTATGATTTTTGGAACAAAATTATGATTTTAGGGTTTTGGATGATCTAATTAGGGTTTTCATTTTTTAAAAAAATATGCAAATAGGAATTAATATAAAATTAGGGTTTTATGCTTAAGATCCGATTTTTGTCCAAGACTAAGGACTTTGTCACTGCGGAATATTAATTTAAATGAGCTACTGCACAATGCTATATTGATTATGGAATGTAAATTGCTACTGTGAATTTTAAGCAAGCTAAATAACAAAATCAAACCTCTGTTTATTGGCTCTACCAAAGTAGATTCTGCCGTCCAAACTTGATTAAAACTTGCTTCCTGGATCAATGTTAACCTTTGGTTGAGCGAAGCAATCTGGAGACACGATGGCTACTACCTCTTTGTTGGTTGCTGTGTGTTTTTAGATTTTGTGTGTTTCTATTAGTTGTTGCTGTGGCTATCAATTGCCACCTCCCCCCCCCCCTGTTAATTGTTGTTGCCTATATTTATAAGAAAAATTAGGTCAAAAGTTAGGTAGGTAAACCTACTTATCTGAGCTTAATTAGGATTGTTCATTAAACATGGTTTGGATTAAGTCTTAATATCAAAGCCATATCGAATTGGATATCCATATCGAATTAGATCAAATCTAATTCAACATGGATGTTTGTCCATGCCGAATTAGATGTCCAATTCGACATGGATGTTTGTCCATGTCCAATTGGATGTCCAATTCGACATGGACATTGCCCATATCTAATTAGATTTTATCCAATTCGATATGGACAAATTCGATATGGCATGATCCATACCGAACCGAACTCATTCTTACTTCAAATCGAACCTAATTCAGGCTTTTAAAAATTGAACCAGCTTATTTTTAGGCCTTTTAAAATTGGACTGTCCTAATTAAAAAACTTTAAATTAGGTTTAAGATTCTAAAGTTGGATAGAACTTAACCTGGCCTCTATAAATTGTTATCGGACCAGTTATGGCTAAAATTAAGGATCTATAATAAGGATGGAGATGAAGATAAAAATTAAAAAGTTTCTTTTCTTCTTCTTCTTCAACCTTGGATCGACCACCATTAGAGAGAGAGAGAGGGGAAGTCCTACTTCATAATATACACTAAATTTCATCCAAAATCAAGGGAAAACAAGTTGTTTTGAAGAAATAACAAGGTTTCAAGTAAGTTTCTTTTCTTTTAAGATTATTTTATTGAGTTATTAGGATGTGTACTGATATGGTAGAGAGATAAATTGGTTTTAATTATTAAAATAGATGAATATAAAGCTAATATGATGAATAAAAGATAATTTAGTGTTTAGTTGACTAAGTAGAGCTTGTATGATGAAACTAGATCTCAGGGTTGAATATGTGAATTTTGGATTTTTAATGGAGGTATTTATAATTATTGTAATAGGTTGTTTTGATGTTATTTTCATGTGTATGTCATGATTTTATGGTTGGATGATGGAAATAAGTTGTTTATGGTGAAGTTTGAGTAAGGTCGTAAGAGGAGAAATTAGGATTTTTGCTGGAACTTTGATAGAAATTGTGTTATTAGTGGTAGTTTGGTGTAAATTAAGCATGGATATGATTCTAATTGAATAATTTTGCTTGTTGTATGAATTATATGTGTATAGGCCAAAATTGTCCTATAGAAGGTATTTAGGGTTTGGCAAAAATTGAGTTTGGGATGTGTTATTGAGTTGATTAGGAACAATAACATTTAATTTGAATATTCATGTTTAGCATCATTCATTTTGGCATAATTTAAAGGATGTTATTATTCCTTTAAAAGGGCATTATGTATAAATATGTGCGTGATTGTGATTATGTAATGTTGGTTGAATTTGATAAGATAAATGATAATGTTTTATGGAATGTGATGTGAAAAATGGTTGTGGAATAATGTGAAACATGAAGATGATCATGTTTGAGTTTATCACGAGGAACATATGGAAATTGTGAGAAATAAAATGATAAATGGGATGTGTAGAACCTTATATTTTGACCAAAGTACAGTCCAAAGATTTAAAACAGTCCGAAATCATTTTTATAATATTTACTACTTATTTTACTATTTATTTTTTATTTTAATAATATAATATTTATTTTAATAATATAATATTATTTAAAAAATAATAAAAATAATAAAAAATAAAAATCGAACGAATCGAGGAATGGCATGCGGCAGCGCTGCCGCGCTGGCCCAATTCGCAGCAGGCGCTGCCTGTAACGAACTGGCTTGCCTAGTTTTCCACACTCCTCAGCAACCCACAACACAATGTCTAGTAGCCCCTGCATCCTGTGCCCAGCAACCCTAGCAGCAGCGCGCAACAGTCTGCAGGCCCGCACTTACTATCGCCCACGCTTGCAGTAGCCCGCGCCGCGTGTGACTTGCCAGTTTTCGCCTAATCCTATTTTTACTAGGATGTTTTAATTTATTTCCTAATGAGATTATTTTCCTTAATAAACTAGGTTTTTCTCTTAATTTCTTATAAATAAGAGCACTAAGCACAGAAAACAGGGACGGCCAAAAAAATAATAAAAAAAAAGAGGGCAGCAGCTATTACAGACTTTTAGCAATTTAATAAAAAACTAGGAGATTTTGGCAGAGAGCAATGAGTGAAAAAATTCAAACAGCAAGGAGACTCCACTTTCGACTTTTGGGATTTTGAACAAAAACAGAGACAGAAAGCAAGAGAGAAATTAAAGGCTTGAGACCACCAACTAGAAGGAATTGCTATATGTCTGTCTTCAATTCATTTCAACCAAGATTTACAAGCTTAAATATTGGTGGAACCTACGACATAGGTTTACAATCTTTCATTGAAATTGTTTTTAAGATTACAGTTATTTAATTATTCTTTTTTCATTGTTTTATTTTCGTTTTGTTTTAAGATTACAGTAATTCAAATAAATCTAAACCCTAATCAATTCTTAAAACCTCAAACCCTAAATTCTATTTTCTTAAAACCTACAAAAACCTAATCTTATTTAAGAAACTATAATTTAAAATGTAAACCTAAATTTATATATTTATTATTTTATTTAAGTTTAGATGCATGGTTTATTATATATCTTTGATGAATAATTTAATTATGATGAATGGTTGGTTATTTTTATTGATTTATTATTTATTTATTAAAATTGTAAGAGGAATGTTTCCATGATTAGGTACCTCATTAGTTAAGCTTCATGTAATTTAAATTATTTTCATATTTTGAAATTAATGTAAAAGACATATTTCACCTTTTGGTGGGTGTCCTATTTAGTTTTAGACATTAGACGATGTAAGAATATATTTCCAACCTCGGATGGGTGTCTATTTATTTATTTTGTTTGAACATTACTATGATTTTTAATAAAGTATTTGTTTATTCTTATGATTGCATATATTATGGATAATATAGTTATATTTAAGAATTTTATAATATTAAGATTTAAAAAGGAGGCCGGTTCCAATGAACCGGGCGTTGTGGGGGTACTGGGTCATTTCTCACCTTCGCCACATGTACCCAACTTTTTGAACTCATTAGGGGGTTGGGGATTCCTTAGGAATCGAGTCATCCACCCCTTTCTATTTTTCCAGCCCATCCGAGTAGTGACTCCATTTTCTTCGGGTTTAGGCTCGTGTTCTCTAAGGCCCTGAGCCTAACAGTGCTGAAATCGCAAGAACCATTCCACTTGGGAGTGGGGGCAAAAATCTCCGCTCACAGTGGAGACTCCACTGGGGATAAGAGAAGTTAATTATATTGGTCTTTATATTATTTTATTCTTTCTTATTATGATATTATCCATTGCATAATTTAGATTGCATTTGTGTGCGTGAGTTAGAACATCTGTGTTGCCCGTGTTGTGTTATGTAAGGGATACCATACTTTCACTCAAGGTATAGAGATCGAGCATGGCATAACCACTCATAGCCTTGTAGCTTTTGGCATATACTTTCTATGGGATCCTAAAACCTTTCAACCTAAAGACTAAAGCTCATGTAATTGACCTAGTTACTTTCCTTAGGTTTTTTTATCCCAAATGCTTGTTGTTTGACTATGGTTAATTTATCTTGATTTAAATTCTAGTTTATTTGGTTTGTTCTTTTTCTAATATGGACTACCTATATTGTAAGCACAAAAATAATTTTTTTCTTTAAAAGACCAAAATCTCAAATTTTCAAAATCTTCAAGATAACCTTTTTCAAGATGGGTTAAAAATCTTCTTTAACCCTATGGCCTAAGGGTTTTGAAACAAAATTATTTTTTCAATTACAAAAAGAGCTTACGAATATTTAGCTCAATTATGGAATATCAAAAATCAATTGTGAGCATAGTTTATACTACGAATTATTAATCATGGGCTTGTTTTTGGCATGAATCATTAGTTACTTATTCAAGTGAGAAATCTATTTATAATATATCTCTTAATTTATTTTTAATCCAATATAGCATAAAAGCTGCTTTTGTTGATTGGATGGATTAAAGCCTAATTAACGAGAATTATCATGAACTAATTTTTATGTTTAAAAATATAACTATTGATTAAATTGTCCGAGGGAATTTTTCAAAAATAAAATATCTCATGTTGGTATTTTGTTAACTATATACTTGAGAAAAGAGACTCGTCATTCATGTGTGGAAGTTATAAGTTTAGAAGGGACGTCCTAATTATCTTTGTTTCTTATTTGTGCATGCATGCATACATGCATTGCATAATATATTATTGATCCTTTCTGGCTCACAGACCTGGAGTACAGCAGTTCAAAAGCGTACGACAACCCAACCTGCGCCAGTGACGTAGAATTCAGCAGCGACTCAATTAGGTTGTCATCGAAAGCAATGGATCCCGAGCAAATTCAAAGAATGTTGGATGATGCCCTTAATGCCAAGATGGAAGAATTGAAGGAGGTCCTAGCTGAGTCTATGAGGAACCAACTGACTACACTTTTAGGGAACACTACCGAGGCATCCGCGAGTACTAAGAAGCCTAAGGACAAAGGGAAAGCTAAGGTTAGGGAAGCAGCCTCTGATGATGATAAAGTAATTATTGATGATGATGACTGGGCTCAATACTTTCAAGAATCGCAAGAAGAGGAAAGAGCCGAAAGTTGTGGAAAGGGCAATAGTGGAAAAGACCAAAACATCTGATGTTGAAAAAATGATTGCTGACCTAGAAAAAAAAATTGAAAACAAGCTTAAAATTGAGAAAATGTCAGAAATTGATAAGTTGTTTGAATAAGATGAAGAGGTCCCATATAAATTCAAGATGCCTTCCTTTGCTAAGTTTGATGGAACTAGGAATCCTCATCTCCATGTGAAGTAATACATCACTATTATGCAATCTGCTCGAGCTACTAAGGCTCAAACCCTAAGGTACTTCATGCTCTCATTGGATCCTATTGTGCAGAATCGGTTCAATACCTTGGAAGAAAGTACCCAAAAAGATTAGGATATGTTGTATAAGGCCTTCATCCAGTAGTATGAGTACAATGCCAAATTGGAAGTGACTTTAATGGAAGTTAAGTCCATTAGACAAAGGCCAAATGAGAACTTTGTGGACTATGTGAAGAGGTGGAGAACTAAGGTTGTATTGCTCAAGAGGAGGCCTGATGAGTAGGACCAAATCAGAATGATAGTCAGAGGCATCATGCCCAATCTCCGTGAAAGGCTATCTCACACCCTTATAAGGGATATTAAAGATCTTCTCCAAGCTGGATTGCAAATAGAAGAGTGGGAAAGAGAGAAGAATTATTTTTCTGCAGTTAGTCCAAGCTTGCTTAGTAGTACATCCTCTTTAGCAGCTTCTCTATCCATATCATGACAGGATGACAAAATAAAACTCTTCATGAAGGTTGCCAGCGGTGGTGCCCTTCCAAATTTAGGCAGAGGATTATTCTTAATATTGGGCTTATTAGGCTTAGATAGCTTTCCATTGTCAATTAAATTTTGGACCTCGTGCCTTAATCGAACACATTTATCTATCTTGTGCCCTTGAGTCTGACGAAATTGACAAAAAACTTTGGTATCAAAGTTTGGAGGTAGATGATTCGGCAAGGGTCGAGGAGCTAATGGTTGTAGCAAATCCATCTTCATTAGATTCTCTAACATTTTTGATAAATGTTCTCTTAAGTTTGAAAATTTACTCTTCTTTTTTGGTTCAGTTGTTGCATTTTTCTCAACACCTCCTCTCTTCCTTTGATTTTGCTCATTGGGGTGGTAGCTGCCCTTGTTTCCCCAGTTAGACAATACATGGTTCGACTGGTCTTGAAGAATAGAAATTGATCCCTCATTTTTCATTCGATCTCTATCAGTAGACATGTTCCTTGTTAATGTTGCCTTTTCCTTCTTCTTTACATCAATGAGAGATGCCTCGTTAGCATTGTTGATGATCTCCCGAATCTGAATCAACTCGGTCCTCATAATTTCAACTAATTGATCTCTTAGCTCGGCCATCCTAGCTTCAAAAACTTCATCGATTATATTCTTTAGCTGGTTTGCATCCATTCTTCCAATGAAGCAATTGAATCAAAATCAATGATGTAGGCGGTATTATTGTATGCTCTTGAATTGCCGTACTTCAGGTCTGTGAGCTAGAAAGGCTTAATGATATGTCATGTGATGTGTGTGTGCATGTATGCACCAACGACAAACAAACAAGGATAAATAGGACGTTCCAACCTTATAACATCCACACACGAACGGCGAGTCTCTTTTCCTAGGTAATATGGTTAACAAAATACCAACATGGGGCATCTTGTTTTCAAATAATTCCCTCGGACGTCTCAACGAATAGTTATATTTTCAAAATAAAAATCAGTTCATGATAATTTCCATTAATTAGATTTTAATCCATTCAACCAACTAAAGTAGCTTTTATGCTATATTGGATTAAAAATAAATTAATAGGTTTATTATAAATAGATTTCTCACTTGAAAAAATAACTAATGATTCATGCCAAAAACAAGCCGATGATTAATAATTCTTAGTATAAACTAGGCTCACAATTGATTTTTGGTATTTTCATAATTGACCTAAATAATTTGTAAGCTCTTTCAAAGAAATGGTTGGATGAAATGCAAAAAATAGTTTTATTTGAAAGACCCATGGTAAAAAATTTTTAGAAAAAATGGATTTTGGGCTTTGTATTTGGGTCATGAGAAAAGAATTTTTGATTTGTTTTTAGAAGAATTTTATGTCCAAAGACCATTTTGAAAAGTTTTGAAAATAGCTTTGGTCTTTTGGACTTTAAAGAAAATTTTATTTTGAGCTTACAAATGTACTTGGGTCATATTAGAAAAAGAATAAACCAAATAAGTCATGATTTAAACCAAGATAAATTAACCACAATTAAATAACAAGCATTTGGGGTAAAAATCTAAGGAAAATAACTAGGCCAATTACATGAGCTTTAGTCTTTGGGTTGAAAAGGCTTAGGTTTCCATAGCAAGTATATACCAATTGATACAAGGCTACGAGTGGTTATGCCATGCTCGATCTCCATACCATGAGTGAAAGTATGGTATCCCTCACATAATATAATACGAATAACACGGGCATCCTAACTCACGCACACGATGCAATCTAATATGATGCAATGGATAATAACATGATAAGAAAGAATAGAATAATAAAAAGACCAACAGAATCAACTTCTCTTATCCCTAGTGGAGTCGCCACTGGAGCGGGGATTTTCGCCGCCACTCCCTGTGGAATAGTTCTTGCGAGTTTGGCACTGTTTAGGCTCAGGGCCTTAGAGAACACGGGCCTAAACCCGGAGAAAATGGAGTCGCCACCCAGATAGGTCGGGAAAAACAAGAAAGGGGTGGATGACTCGATTTCTAAGGAATTCCCAACCCTCTAATGGGTTTAAAAAGTTGGGTACGTATGGAGAAGGTAAGAAATGGCCCAACACCCCCATAATACCCGGTTCATTGGAACCAGCCTCCTATGCAGGTCTTAATATTATAAAATTCTTAAATATAATAATATTATCCATACTACATGTAATAATTAAAATAAAGCATCATTAAATTAAAATCAATGCAATCCAAACAAAGCAAATAAATGGACACCCATCTAAGGATGGAAACATGTCCTTACATCGTCTATGTCTAAAACTAAATAGGACACCTACCGAAAGGTGGAAATTTGTCCTTCACATTAATCCCAAAATATAAAAATAATTTAAATTTCATGAAAATTAATTAATGAGATATCCAATAATGAAAACATGCCTCTTACAATTTTAATATCAAAATAAATAAATAATAATAATAAATAAATCATCCATCCATGATAAACAAATCAAATATCAAAATTAAATAAATCACATCAAAACATATAATAAACTACATAATTAAATTTAGAAGCAATATATAAATTTAGGTTCACATCTTGAATTAAGTTTTTTTTAATCAAAATTAGGGTTTGGAATTCTTATAAAAATAATTTTAGGGTTTAGATGAAAAGCTATGATTTTATGGATACTTGGAATTAAATTAGGGTTTTGGGAATTTAGAAAATAAATTAGAATAATAGGGTTTAGAAATTTGGCTATTGGATCAATTTTAATAATTAAAGTATTTGCAAACTCAGGTTTATGGCTTCTGGAATTGAGGTTTGAGAATTAGGGTTTTAGAAAGCTAGGGTTTTGGATAGTTAGGGTTTTTAGAATTTGAAAACTATTTTAAGGTTTTTATTTTAAGGAAAATAATTAGGGTTTTGTTAAGTTATGAAACTAATTGGGGTTTGAGAAATTAGACTAATATTTAAATGATCATATTTACTTTAAGTAAAACCTTAGCTATTGTTTGAATTAAAAAAGAGAATTTGATTATACAAATAGTGTGATGAAAATTTGAAAGGTGAAGATGGTTATTTATTCAATAAACTGAATTTAGAGAACTTACCTACGTTTGAAGGCTCCACCAAATTCAAAGTGTTTGAATCAAGCTTATTTGGATATGTGCTACTGCATGAATCAAAGTTTATTTTTGGGTTGAGCTAGATCAAGACAACACTGCTTTTATTGCCTTGATTTTGTAAATTAGATCGTCACTTATTGATGTTTTCTCTCTGTCTCCTGTTGCTCTTTTTAAATAATTCCAGTCGCCTCTCCATCTCTTCCTCTTAGTTTGCCTCCTCCCCTTTTTTATTCATGTTAATCATGTATTTATATAAAAACCAACACTTTAACCTAAACCTAATCCGACTCTCATAAGGTAATTAGGAAGTCTAATGGCTGGTACAATTACGTTTAGGATTCGGATTAAAGGCCAAAATCGACATGGAGTACAACTCATATCGATTTGGGCTAGCCGAATCGATATGAAATTACCTCATATCGATTTGGCTTGCCAAAATTGATATGTGGCACTTGCCCATATCGATTTAGCAAGCTCAAATCGATATGGGCTACAGCCCATATCGATTTGAGCTTGCCAAATCAATATGGCAGTAAACATATCAAACCAACTCGACCAAAACCATTAACTTCAACACAAATCGGTCAAAAATAATTAAATTTTCGGCCAATATTTTTGTAATTTTGATATAACTTCCAATTTAATTCTAAAATTAGGTTTAAGAAATCTAAATTCATAATGGACCAACATAAACCTTTTAAATTTAAACCGGTCCAAATTAACGGGTCTACACAAACTTTTTACAAAGGCAAAGACTTTCCTAATTAAGATCCAGATTCATGTCAAGAAGAAAGAAGAATGTTCAAAGCTCTATCGTTTCATGCTTCCAATTGTAAGAAATTTATAGTATGAGGGTTTGCCTATCGTGTCACATTAGTTCCAATGTCAAAATGGCTTTCATTTAACCCGTGTCCCTTATTGACCCCGTTTCAAGCCTATTAAAGACCTGTTGATCTCTCTTGGTAGGTAGAATCTATTAGTGGAAATAGTTTGAATAAGCATGTATATGAGATAGACAATATTTAAACTCAATGAGACCTTTGGCTAAGTAATATGTTTGTGCCTATCTGAAGTATAACAATTCTTGCTCAAATAGAAATAATTTTTTAGTTTAATACGGTAACTAAGGTTGTCAAGTTATAGATATGTTAATTTGAAAAATCAAGTCCTAAGGTAAATTGACATTGATTTGGCAAAGCCAACATTTGATTTCAAAATCAAAATTCAAAATTCAAAAAAAAAATCGTACCAAGCCTTCAAGTTAAGGGAAGTATGTCGAACCATTGAATCTCGAAGGACACATTGGGCAAAGGAAATGATTATTGACAAGGTTATGAAGAAGCTACCAGTTGACATGTTGAATTATAGTTTGAAATGGATGTATCTCTGACTCTACTGCTTAGGGTCTCCACCACTCATGTCCTCAACATCTTGAAGATAAAAGCAATAAATGCGAAGCCTTCTGTTATTCCAATGCAAGACCTAAACGGGCATCTAGAAAGAGTCAATGAGAACACTTCAGCTAATCACCTTAGTCTGTGAGTCGATGGAACCACTATAAGTATTACTTTGCATATCATTCATATATGAGCATATCACACTGTATTTTTCTTTGTCAAAAATAAACAGCAATATTGTTGCGCTCTAATTAACTCTACCACAAAGCGTCACTCGCAAGTATACGAGGTAGCTGTAGCAAAGGTGATTGCCCCAATGTCGTCTCACAAGGAAGCTAAAGTAGCTAATTAATTATTAGATTTTAATATCAAGAGATTAATAAATTTAAAATGCTAACAACTAATGAAGAAGATTGATTGAAGTTTAAAACAAATAAAAGTAAACTGGACTAATGTATTGATTCACTTAATAGAATGGTCTAGGGTTTGCACTTCTCTACTACTTATATGTATGAACGGTTATTCCTCTTAACTAATTTAATTTCAAAGATTAAATCTCAAGCAACTTAATTAATTGAATAAAGAAAATAAGCTCTCGCATTCAAACTTCTCTCAAATAATCTTGTTACGATTGAAATAATCTTTTCCTAGGTTATATCTCTAATTCACCTAAGTCCCTAATTGAATTGTTCCAGCATTAGACTTCATCTCTCAATCCTTCATCTAATACCTAAATCACATAATTGGTGGCCAATCAATTATATATTAGCAATAATTCATTCAATAAAGGCTTAAAGAAATAATTGAGTTAAGAGTAATAACCAATTCATACAATCATAGCAGATCCATACAAACCCTAGACTAGATCAAATTAGTTCATAATGCTATCAAACATACTCATCTCATTAATATTCAAAGAAATCAATTTAGACATGATAATATCCATAAATACAATTCCAATGAAATTAAAGAGATAAAGTTCAAGAACAAAACCAAATTACAAACTCCTTGAAGCTTCTGAAGAATCTCTTGTTCAAATCTTGCAAGAAGAATGTATCAATGGCAAGAACAAATCTAATCTAAGCTAGTTTAATCCAAAGTGTTCAATAATCTCTAAGAAAACAAAGTTAGAAACCCTAACTTCACTCTCTGACGGCTGATCTAATCTCAAACTCTCAACAACCTCTTGAAAACCCTGATTTTTCCATTTATACGAAACCTTCGCTTTAAAAAAATCCGCGTTGCCTTTGGTCCATGAGAGACACGGCCAAGTTGGATGAGACACGGCCGTGTTGGAGGTGCATTGGAGGGACACGGCCACAAGCTTGGCCATGTCCCTTGCTTGTGTTCGCTTCTGTGAGAGTTTCTTCTTTTCTTCTTTGGTGTGATTGAGTGACACGGCCAGTTTGGAGTTCCCTTGGCCGTGTTGGACAATTTTAGAGGGACACGGCCACAAGCTTGGCCGTGTCCCTTGCATGTGTCTTTTACTGTGTCTTGTGGCTTTTCCTTAGCTAGGTATGGGACATAGCCAGTGGCTTGGCCGTGTCCTCTGCATGTGTCAGCCACTGTCCATTTTTTCCTTCTTCTTCGTTCCTTGGCTTTTTAACCTAAAACAAAACTTGAAACAAACTTTAAACAAGAAGTAAATAAACAATAACCAACAAAACATAAACACCGTACTAAAAACTAGATAAAAAATGATATAAACACTGAAATAAACTAAAACTACCAAAATTAATGAAAACACTAAATAAACCGAGTAAAACTACCAAAATAAAACAATAATTATCATAATAAATAAGACACAAATCTATAACAAAAACTAATAAAACAACTACCCCACACTTAAAACTTTGCTTGTCCTCAAGAAAATTCACATGGCATAAATTAAAAACTCAAACAACCTTAACTATAATTCCAGTATATAAGATGAAATCCTTTAAGACTCAGCCATAAATATTTGCAATTTACTTCAATCAAGGATTTTCTTAACTCATTCATTAATCCGGACATACAAATCTCATCTCTCATCTAAGTGTTTCACTCGATTGCAAAGGTTATTTCACTCAAATCACTCATGATTGCATACTACCATAAACTTGCTTAATTATCCAATCTCTCTTACTGATTTTCTCAAGAAATAATTCAAAGGTCTTTCATTTGGATGTAATGGGGCTAAGGTGAAGGTGTGAGAAAAGACATTTAAGCTGGAGCATCAAGAAATGGAGTATCTAAATTAGACAATACTCTTGCTAAGAAACTCATAACTCCCTCAAATGGCATACTCACCAATCCTTGATACTTTCACAAACTTGCATACTTCAAGAAAAATACATGAGTCAACATTCCTCTTTTGCTAGAAAATATATGAATTTTGTATATATATATATCTTTTTTTTATTTCTTTTTCTTTTATTTTTATCATTATTTTTTTAATAATATATATATATATATACAAAATATGAACTTGCATGGAACATTTAGCTTAAAATGTAAAGGAAAAGAATAATCGACTCTTAGTTAAATACAATGCGCACAGTATGCATTTCAACCCCAAATAGCAAATTTTTTTTTTTTACTTGCTTACCCCATACTTTTAAATTAAATCACCCTATTGTCATATCATAAGAAACTCCATTCCTTAATGCAGGTATGATGATAATATGAAAGTGTTGAGTTGAGAATTGTGTTGATCAAACAAGAAAAGGTCAAAGGCTCAACTTGGCTCACTAAGGAATTCAATATTAAGGGAAGTCTTTTTAAGCAAAGGGCCTAACCTAATTTCCCTTCATCATTTTAAAACTTGAGATGAAATCATAATGTGAGTTCAATTAGTATGCAAAAGCAAGCTCTAGAGATGCAAAATCATGAAGTTGCACACTTAAGAAAAGAAAATCAATTGACACTAATATTCAATCTATAAGGCTCAAAACTCACAAAGGTGGGTTCACAAAAATTTATATGTCATGAATTGCAGAATGTGAAAATTGATCCTGAATGAATTCAAATGCTCATTTCTATGCTGATACTAAAGTCTCAACTATAATGCTAGAATCACAGAAAAAATCAATAAGTTTTCAACAATTATGCCATGCACAACACAATAAAACACACCACGACAAACAAAACTAGAATTAAATAAAAGCTTAAAGATTACCCCACACTTTAGAATTTACATTGTCCTCAATGGAAAAACAAGAATAATAAAGAGAAAGAGTTAAGTACAACCTGTCTTCCATCGTACTTGGTGAGGCAAAATCCCTAACTTTTCATCACAAACACAAATGTTCAAAAACAAACAAAATACAATATATAAAATAAAATATCCAAAATATAAAATGTTAAAATTAAAAACAAAAACGAAAAATAATAACAAAAATAAGCCAAACACAATAAAGCAAGGAACTCAAAATCTACGGTGAAGGCGGGTGTGAAGATGATGCAGCCAAGGGGTGGAGACTCAAAATCTTTGTAAGGTTGCTATTAATCTATTCCAACTACTACAAGACCTCAGCATGGTTATGGTCCACCTTGCCCTCCAGTCGATCTACCTTTCCCTCCAGGGCCTCAATCCTATTAAGTACCTCTTGATTAGCCGAGACCAGAGCATCCTCATCTAGATCAAGAGAATCCGAGTCGGACTCTTCTTGAACCCGTACTCTCTTCTACCTGTCCCCCGGTGCTTCTGGCTCAGCTGAAGCCATCATATAAGCCCCTCTCCTATGCACCACCATATGCATTTTCTCTAATGTGGCAAAATCTAATGAATCATTACCCGTAATTCTAGTCATGCGACAGGTACTCAGGTCAAAATCATCAAAAAGAACTAAGGCCAATGAGGTAACCAATCCTCCAATACAGATAGCCCCCTTCTTCTTATTTGCCACACTATCAAAAACATCGGCTAACCAATAGCCGCAACTAATAGGCACTACATTAACCACACAATCTAAGAAAAATAATTCACTCAGTTCCACCACACCCGGACTTTCCTTCCTAGCAAAGAATCCGCATGACATAAAACGATGCAAGTACCTCAAAGCGGGATTTTTCAATTTAGTTGCTTTGGCCTATTTGGCCACATAAGTCCCTGAGCCCAAAGCTCCCTAAGCAAATTGTTGTTTAAACTCCTTAGGAACCGACCTTTCGCCATGTTGATGGAAACCAAATATACCATTTAATTGTTCAATACTCATCACAATTGATTTTCCAAACAACCTAAAACTCAACCTAGAGCATATTTTCTGCGCATCTCTTTCAACGTTAAGAGAAATTAAGAACTCCAAAGTAAGCTCTTGAAATTGCAAAGGTCGCAAGGAAACTAGGTTCTCCCACCCAAGGATTTGAACATATCGATAAAAATTATCCCTAATATTAAGAGCATCAAGGGACTCATCATTGACATATCTCGTCGGGAAGAAACCCCGAGCCAAAAGATTTGCTCTCTTCAAAGATGAAACCGATGAAGATGAAGAAGCCCCTTCAGTTGTAGGTCTCTTCTTCTTGCGGTGTGAAACTATCTTTGTTCTTGGCATCTTGAAAAATCTAAAAAATTTAACACCGAAACTTGATTAAATCGATCTTTTGTAAGAGAAGAAGAAGTTTTAACAGATTAATTCTAATTTTGGTGAAGAAAATTGAGCTTTAATGGAGGTTTTGGAGCTTGTAAGCGCAAGTAATGGAGGTTGCAAGAGAGAGAAGATGAGAGAGTGAGAGAAAGAACATAAAGAAAATTAGGGATTGAATGGACAAAACTGTGCAAAAATCATGTTTTTAAAGTGGAAAAGTGGAGAGACACGGCCAAGTTGGGGTGAACACGGCCGTGTCTTGTGTGTTTTGAGTGACTTGGCCATGTCCCATGGGTGTGTTTGTCTCTGTGAAGAAAAGCTACAAAAATAAAAACAAAGAAAAATTGGTGAAGCTTGGCCGTGTCACCCACTGTGAAAACTGTGCAAAAAAAATTTTTTATTTGAGGCTAACACGGCCAAGCTCCTTGGCCGTGTCTCCCACTGTGAATTTGAACATTTTTTTATTTTATTTTATATCACCAAATTTCATAGAAATTGCAAACTCTTCTTCGATCAACCCTGAAACACATTAGAAAAATAAAAACCGATCAAAGCACCCATTCAATTTATTTAAACCAAACATAAAATCAAAATTTGCTAAATTTAAAATTACAACTATGAAAAAGAAATGCAAACCGATGGGTTGCCTCCCATTTAGCGCTTCTTTAATGTCATAAAGCTGGACATCACTGCAAGACTAGGGATCGTGGATCAAAGTGCTGTCAATGATCCTCACTTCTTGAAATCCTTCATTATATGGCTTAACTCTCTGTCCATTTACTTTAAAAGTCTCATTTGTTCGAGAGTTAAGCAATTCAATGGCACCAGAAGGATACACCTGAGTTATCTCGAAAGGACCACTCCATCGAGACTTGAGTTTACCTGGAAACAGACGGAGTCGAGAGTTAAAAAGTAAAACTTTCATACCTGGACTCAAAGTCTTTCGCACTATAATTCTATCATGAAGTGCTTTAGTGCGATCCTTGTAAATTCTCGAGCTCTCATACGCCTCATTCCTCAGCTCATCTAACTCTGAAATTTGCAGAAAAAGTTCTCTCTTCGCTTTGTCCAAGTCCAAATTCAGAGTCTTGATTGCCCAATATGCTCTGTGCTCCAACTCCACTGGTAAGTGACAAGCTTTTCCAAAAACCAATCGGTATGGACTCATACCCAGAGGAGTCTTGAAAGCAGTCCTATATGCCCATAGTGCATCATGCAATCTACTTGCCCAATCCTTCCTTGATGTGTTTACTGTTTTCTCCAGAATTCCTTTTAGTTGCTTGTTTGATGTTTCAACTTGCCTAGAAGTCTGTGGATGGTATGGGGTTGCCACCTTGTGCTTCACACCAGATTTGTGCATTAACTTCTCAAAACTTCTGTTGCAAAAATGGCTTCCCCCATCACTGACTATCACTCTTGGTGTACCAAATCTGCTAAGAATATTTTCCTTCACAAATTTAACAACCACGTTAGCATCATTAGTTTGGGTGGGGATTGCCTCCACCCATTTTGAAACATAATCAACAGCAACTAAAATATATTCATAACCAAAAGATCTGGGGAAAGGACCCATAAAGTCTATTCCCCACACATCAAACAGTTCAACAACAATATATGATTGAAGGGGCATTTCATTCCTTCTCCCAATGTTACCTACTCTCTGACAGCGGTCACAGTGCTTACAATACTCTTGAGCATCCTTAAATAGAGTAGGCCAGTAAAAACCACTTTGGAGCACCTTTTCTGCAGTCTTTCTTCCTCCAAAATGACCACCACAATGAAGGTCATGACAAAATTGAAGAACACTCAGTTGTTCTTCCTCAGATACACACCTGCGAACTATCTCATCTTTGCAAATCCGGAATAAGTAAGGTTCATCCCAAAAATAAAATTTACTCAAGTGTAAGAACCTTTTCTTCTCCTGAAATGACATGTTAGAATGCAAAATACCACAGGCAAGATAGTTAGCAATATCTGCAAACCAAGGTGCATTAATTACCACAAACAGTTGTTCATCAGGAAATGCTTCTAAATTTTTATGAATGCTATCAGATGCAAGATTTTCACTAAAGAAGGGTAATCTAGATAAATGATCAGCAACAACATTCTCATTACCCTTAGTATCTTTGATCTGGAAATCAAATTCTTGCAATAACAGCACCCATCTAATTAAGCGGGGTTTAGCATGTTGTTTTGTTAAAAGATATTTTAGAGCTGCATGATCAGAATGCACAATAATTTTCGACCCAATTAAATATGCTTTAAACCTATCTAAAGCAAAAACAACAACTAACATTTCCTTCTCAGTTGTTGTGTAATTCATTTGTGCACTATTCAGGGTCAAGCTAGCATAATATATAACTCTCAAGAATTTATCAACCCTTTGCCCAAGAATAGCTCCTACTGCATGATTAGAGGCATCACACATGATTTCAAAAGGTAAAGACCACACAGGAGCTACAATCACTGGTGCACTAGTCAGTTTTTCCTTAAGGGAATTAAAGGCTTGCATGCATTGTGCTGTAAATTCAAATGGAACATCTTTCCCAAGCAAATGACACAATGGCTGGCTTATTTTAGAAAAATCTTTAATAAACCTCCGATAAAAACTTGCATGCCCTAAAAAACTTCTTATTCCCTTAACAGAAGTAGGTGGGGGTAATTTAGCAATCAATTCAACTTTAGCCTTATCCACCTCAATCCCTTTACTTGACACCACATGACCTAAGACAATGCCTTGAGTAACCATAAAATGACTCTTTTCCCAACTTAAAGTGAGGTTACATTCAATGCATCTCTCAAGCACACGAACCAGTTTATTAAGGCAATTTTCAAAGGAACTACCAAAAATAGAAAAGTCATCCATAAATACCTCAATAAAATCATCTATCATGTCTGAGAAAACAGACATCATGCATCTCTGAAAAGTTGCAGGTGCATTGCACAAGCCAAAGGGCATACATCGAAATGCATAAGTCCCAAAAGGGCAAGTGTGAACCTCGGTTTTCTGCCCGAAAAGGATCCAGGCGAAAGTTCACTCGTTGTCAGGAGTCGCCACTCAGTTTATTTTATTCGAAGGGAAAAACTAAGAAAACCCTTGTTTGACTCCAATAACTTGTCCAATGTGAAGGTTTCTAGTCTGCGAACCCAAGGAGGATTCGGGGACTATGTCATGTATTTGACTAACTCGACAACAATAAAAAAATGAATGTAAAAGGGATGAAGAAAACAAAATAAAGAGATTGTTATTAAAATGTGGACTTGCTATTTGGGGTGAATCCCAAATATGCCTACATACTCCCGTTTGAATGGGAGATCAAAGCCCATGTAGTTCGGAAAAGCCTATTTAAAGGCGATGAAAATTATGCTTCATGCATGTGTGTGCGTGTATGCTTTGTGCATTTATCGGGCATTTTGCCAAAATTATGAAATTTAGCACTTAGTGCAAAATTGTTGAATTTAGATACTTCGTACCAAAAAGGTTGAGTTTAGGCTTCATGCCAAAAGTTCATTTTAATAGTGACGTTTAGGTACTTAGTACCAAAGAGATGCAATTTAGGCTCCGTGCCAAAAAGGTTGATTTTATTTACGGCTTAATGCCGAAAGGTTGATTGATTAGTCCATTAGTCCCTCAGACCTAAAAAGATTAGGTCTTTGACCAAGAAGAAATTAAGAAGAAGATGGAATGTCAATAATATGCTCGAATTGACGAAGGATGAATTATGATATTACCTTGTTTAGAATTTTTCCACTCCTAAGTTCCAGATCTAGATTTCTTGCACTTCAGAATAAGATTCTCGCTTCTTGTGACACAAAGTTAGAAATAAATATTTCGACAGCACAAGGTCCCGGATCCAAAAAAAAATCGAACCCTCCTTCTGAAAATCTGAATGCCTTTTATAGGCAAAATCGGACTGGACGGCGGCCGGGCCGCCGGAAGCACGGCGGCTGGCCGCCGGAATCGAGGGGGCCGGGCCGCTGTCCTGGCCCACCGCAACTCGCGCTATTTCTGCTAAAACTGACTTTCCGGGAGCCACGGGCCTCCAAAAATTATTCCGAGACCATATCCATGATCCTTGCGTCGCACCTGACATTTCAAGTACCATGAAGACATACTTTCGGTGGACTTTTACCGTTGTCCCCCGGTCCGGCCTGGTCTGAGGAAATTGGCTTTCCCAGCCTCAAAATTCGAGTGTTCACAATTGCCCCCCACTGGGGTCCATAAAAATGATTTATGGAACTCAGTGGTCTTCTGAAGAGCGAATTTTGAGCGAGGTGCAAAAAGACCCGCGTTTTCATTTTTTCCTATAAATAGGCTCATTTCATTCAATTTTCATTTGCTTTCATTCATTCTTCTTCTTTCACTTCTTTCAAATTTTTTTCGACGATGGATTTCACCGGCTTTGAAGACTTCAAAATCCCACTCCCTCCCTGCAATCTTTTACTTGAGGAGGAGAAGCACAGTTCTCGGACCGGCTGCTATGAGGTGAGTACTTTCCCGTTTGTTCATCTAGTATGCATGCTTAGAAATTTTATCTATTTCCAGTAAGGAACTTAGAAATAAATTTTAGGAACCTTTCCTTTACATGTACTAGTAATGAATTAGGATCAGTACCAGGCTTCATTATGTTCTGCCATCAGTAATTATTTCTAGTAAAGAACTTAGAGATAATCCTTTAGGAATCACATTCGGCCGGGGAAAGAACTTGAATTTTTCTAAAGTTGTCCCCAAATTTTCTGATTTTTTTTTTCAGACTTGGGCTTACGAGTACTTTCCTGACATTGCCCCTTTTCTTCGTGAGATACCTGCCCCCGCAGATCCTCTTTCCCCCATTGCTTGGAGGTGGTATAGAGAGAGGGTAGAAGTACCAAAGAGGAAACTTCCCATCAGAGGGCTGAGATCGTTCTTCGACAGCTGCCCAATGGACTCAGTAAATGCTTTATCGTCATCTTTTTTATTATATTAGAGAAAATGATTCACTAATATAACAAATTTTTACAGGTTGCATCTGAAGTGATGTCTAATAGACTGGCAGAGTGGATTGCTCAAGATTACAGCTTTCGGCGATCAGAGTTTCTAACTCGCCGTCGATTCATACTTCCCCATCCAGAGTTTCGACGGTATTATCTCGCTGAGAGGGTGACTTTCCAGATCGCCGGTTTCCGTGCAGTTCCCATGGATCCCCCTGATGATATGCTATCTTCAACACTTCTGCCTGTTACTGTGTCCCAGTATGAGGGCGACCCTTTCGAGTCGGCTTATGCCCCGGATGAGGATGATTATGACTTCTACTGTCTTCATCGACTGATGCCACGCATTGGGACACGATTTGACTCTGTACCCCCTTATCGGTCTTCCCACTCTTCGGCTCCCACTTCTAGCACTTCGAGAGACCATCCCTCTCCCGACCGGCGAGCTGACAGACCCTCTTCCTCTAGGGTTGAGGCTTCCGCTTTCAGGGTTGGACCATCACACACTGGAGGAAGCAGCAGCTCATCTCATTTGAGGCCTCCCGCATCCGTCCTTACAGCTACCGGCCAATTTGACCCTATTTTAGCCGACTTGAGGCTGCCTTATACTGCTCGTTATCATGCACCTGGTGGTTGGGTGACCCGACCAATTAGTGCAGAGGGTGCATTATATCGGATCTTTGCTCATGTCACTCAGGTATATTCTCATAGAACTTTTCATAAAAAGGATTCATAAAATTCTCTTGAGATTGATTGTGATTTTGTCTCTTTTACAGGTACCAGAGGGCCTGATCACGCAAATGGCGGCACTGATTACTGCTTTCTCGGATGAACTTTCTGGTGCTTGGACTGAGGCTGCTTACGAGAGGCAGAGCAGGCCGCAAAGACGGAGAGGCCGGCACTGATTTTTTTTTCATACTTGTCTTGAACTATGCTTGCTGTATTTGAACTATTCCCCTTCTGTACTTTGTACCTTTCATGTTTTTCAGCTGTTATCTGAACTTATCTGTAAACCTGCACTTATTTGTTAGTATTAACAGCACATATGTATGCATGATGCTTTTTCTTTTTAGAAATCTCTTTTAAAAATAAATCCCTGACACAATCCCAAAAAATAGCACATAACAGGGCCTAAACAGGGCCAAAACACGAGAATTTTACAAAACATCAAAAAAGAGGAATCAGGACGGTCGGCGGCTGCCGAACCGCCGGAAGTGGCAGCTGAGCCGCCGTGTACGGCGGCCGAGCCGCTGCCCGGGCCAGACCAGTATAAAACTCAAGGTTGTCTTACATCTGTGGGCCAGAAAGCAATCCTCTTACTGCAAGATCTTATTATTTTTTTTTCAAATAACAATGAATCCCCTTTTTAATCACGTGATGCATAATTGGACCAAAAGTCTCCACAATGTTGAAAGGATCAACATGGGGAGGTACGGGTTGAAAGCTGTCGCCACCCTCAAAGGTGTAGCTGTAGACTGGGATTTCTTGCACTCTTGCATCAGGTTTTGGGATCCCCAAGCCCATGTTTTCAGATTTGGGGCTCGGATGGAGGAAATGTGTCCTCTTTTTGAGGAGTTCTGCTCGATCATTGGGTGCGACCCAAATGCCCCTCTTGTGAGGCGTGAGGTCCAAATCGGCTATGTGGGATCTTTTCAGAGGCTTTTTAGCTTCACAAAACCCCAAGCCCAAGCTATTATTGTAGATGGGGATAAGGCGATGCTGCTTCCCCTAATTGATGAATTCTTGACCGCCGATTTTGAAGACGATATTCAATTGAGGCATAGAATGCGAGCCTTCGTCTTTTGTCTGTTAGCTGGGTTCCTCTTCAACCGTGACCCCGGCTTTGGAGATTTGAAACTTTGCCCAATGGTTAGGCAAATGGAAGAGCTCAACTGTATCGGGGGCATGATCCTGGCTGAGACTACTCAGAGTCTCGACAGATGTGCACTTGGATTTGAACGTTGGACCGTCACCCCGGTCATCCTTCAGGTAATTTATACCTTTTGTTTTTTTGCTTATTCCATCATCTCTCTTTTCCTTTGAAAAATAGAAAGGATCTATTTTTTTCAGGTTTGGCTGAGAGACCATCTTCGAGTGGTTGCCGCCCCCCAGACTTTGACCTACAACCCTTCGCAGTACCGCACCAGGAAAATTCAGATTTCTTTTCCCTCTATGGCCGAATGGACTGTTTGGCTGTTTGAGCTTGGACCGGAAGAATTATTATGGTCCGTCCCTTGGTATATGATTCCTCAATTCATGGAGGCAAATGCCATGCACAACCATGTCTACCTGCTTGGGTTCACTCACAGTACTTGGTACAGTGCTTCCCGCGTCCTCAGGCAGATGGGTATTGATCAGAGAGTTCCCCTTCCTGTCGGGCTTACCATTGCTTCTCCTATTACCCCCGGGGTTACTCGGGCTGTTCTACAGACTTGGGTCAGAGACCATCGGATGATCAGGCCTTGTGCAGAGCCTTCTCTCGTTCAGCCCACTCCAGAGTACAGGACCTGGTTTATAGCTGAGGTTTGGCCCATTGAGAAACCGAGGAGGTGTGCATTGCTGCAGGAGTTGGAGGGAGAGGAGGTGGTTCCTCTTAGTGAGGAAAAGGTAGATATTGCGGAGAGTTCTGGGACTAAGGAAGACGCCGAAGACTCTGCCCCCTGTAGGAGGCGTAGGATTTAGATCCCAGGGTGACTCCATTGTCTTTTCTATTTTTGGGTTGTTTTTACCTTTTTGGTTTTTTGGGGAATATGACTTTACCTTTTTGTATTTTATAGGCTGAATGACTCTTTTTGTAACAGATGATTCTCTTTTTGTAATGAATGATTCTTAATGAATGACCCTTTTGTTTGCTTTCCAAGCATTATCTACTTTATTTATTTGCTCTTATTTTTGCCTAAGCCGTCCTTTCGGATTTTCAACTTAGCGAGCTCTTACCCATTCTTGCCTAAGCCGCCCTTTGCGGGTTTTCAGCTTAGCGGGCCCCACTATTGCCTAAGCCGCCCTTTGTGGGTTTTCGGCTTAGCGGGATCTTTTGTTTTTTTTTGTTTTTGTTGTTTTGTTTTTTTTTTCTCTTGGCAAAAGAAAGATGAATGAATGATTTTTATTAAAATTTAGACCGTGCTCAAGGAGAGCTGCCTACATATCTCGAATTAGTTTGCGAGAATCAGGTCTAATGTAGTTCCTTATTGGAATGCATGATCATACATAATATTTCTTCAGTTGATCCAGATTGCATGGGTTTGTGAACTCCAGACCATACAAATCAGACAAGATGACGGCTCCGCCGGAAAGTATTTTCTTCAAAATGTAGGGTCCCACCCAATGAGGACGAAACTTCCCACGAGGATCTATAACAGGTGTTCTAATCTCTTTCAGAACCAAACAACCTTCTTCCAACTTTCGATCTTTGACCTTTTTGTTGAAATGTCTGGCCATTCGCCTCTGATACCATTGAATCTGATGTAGAGCTTGAAGTCTTTTTTCATCCAAACCCAACAACTGATGATGATAATTGCTGATCCATTCAGCTTCATTTATCTGACTTTCTTGAATTATCTTCGCCGATTGAACTTCCAGTTCAATAGGGAGTACTGCTTCCATTCCGTACACCAGGGAATACGGGGTTGCCCCAGCTTCATTTATGTTTTGTATGATCACCTTTATAGACTTATTTGCTGCTTCTACAGCTCCATTTGTTTGGGATCTATAAGGAGAGGACTTATGATGTTGGATCTTCTTATCCTTCAAGAGCTTAGCAAATTCTGCTTGGAAATGAGTCCCATTATCAGTGATAATCTCAAATGGCGTTCCGTACCGACAAAGGATGTTGGTTCGAACAAACTGCGCGGCCTTTTTGGCATCTAATTCTGCATAGGAAGCTGCTTCAACCCACTTTGTGAAGTAATCCACTGCTACCAAGATAAACTGATGTCCATTCGAGGCTTTTGGATGTATTTTTCCAATTATATCAATTCCCCAAGTAGCGAAGGGCCATGGAGAAGTGATTGTATTCAGGGCAACGGGAGGTTGCTTCTGCAGCTTAGCAAATATCTGACACTGATGGCATCCTTGCACAAATGCCACACAGTCTATGTTCATGGTGGACCAATAATATCCCAAATTGGCCTGATGTTACACCAAAGAGTCACTTTACAGGATTTAAGCTTCAAATTGTACTTGCGAAGTCTAAGGAAGAACTTCTCAAGTGCTTAGACGTGCTCTTCTGGAGATTTTGACTTGACAATCATATCATCAACATACACTTTTACTTCTTTGTAAATCATGTCATGAAAGATTGTCGTTGCCATCCCGTCTATTAGCAAATCGATGTGTGGTAGCGGGAAATCGTCCTTGGGACAAGCTTTATTCAGATCTCTGTAGTCAACACACATCCTGACCTTTCCGTCTTTCTTCGGGACCGGTACAATGTTTGCTAACCAGGAAGGGTAGGCAATTGGTTCTATGAACTTATTGTCCAGTTGTTTGGCAACCTCCTCTTTAATTTTCAAAGACCATTCTGGCTTCATTCTTCTCAGTTTCTGCTTAACCGGCTTTGCATCGGGATATAGCGGAATCTTGTGAACTGCTATGGCTGGGTCTATTCCCGTGACATCACTTGTCTTCCATATGAAGCAGTCGGCATACTTTCTGATGCATTCAAGAACCTGCTCCTTATTCACACAATCACATGCATTGTATGTATGTTCATTTTCTTTGCCAATTATTATCTTTTCATTTATTTCTTTTATTTCATTTATATCATTTTTGCTAGATAATACTTGGAAAGCAAAAGACACAGGGTAACCAAGAATTTGAAGAGTTTCATTGATAATGGTGGAGTCATTCTCCAAGATTACATTAAATGTGACATTTGGGTTCTCTAAATCTGAAGCTATAGAGGACTCAGAACTAGACTCTGACTCGGTGTTTGACTCAGGATTTGACTTAGTACAAGACTCGGGTTCAAGGTGTGACACTGGACTAGTTTTGTCTACAGCAGCTTGTCCCTCCTCGACATACCAGTTCATCAGTGGTCCATCTGTTGTCTTGATCAGCTTTGTGAAGTCCCTTTTGTCTTCGACATTGGTTATCATAGCATCCTCATCAAAGAGACTAGGCTGCATGAAATCTTCCACAGTGATGGCATTGATGGAATGATTGGGCAAGGGGTTAGTGTTAATGTTTGGTTGCCTCCTGAGAGGAATGATATCACCACTATCCACCAAATCCTGGATGCGGTTTTTCAAAGTCCAGCAAGCATCTGTTCTATGCCCATTTCCTTGGTGGTACTCACAGTACTCATCGGCCCTGTAATTGGAGGGTAATGGGTTTGGAGGAGGCCTTGGGTCCAAAGGCTTCAAATATTTCCCTTCCACAGCCTTTTTAAACTCCAAATGAAGGGGCACTCCAAGGCCAGTATATTGCCTTCTCGGCTGATTTCTCGGCCCAAGATTGCCCACACGTAAAGGATTCGCAGGGGCAATATTGGCCACTTGATTGACCTTGCTTGAGGAAGGAGTTTGGCTTTGTTTCTTATATTTCGATGCAGCCCCCTCATCCACTATTTTACCCAACTGTATCAAATCTTCTACCTTGGTTGCAGTCGCAATGAGCGATTTGAAAGTAGGTAGATATTGGGTTTGCAGTTGAGCCTGATATGTAGGTCTTAAATTCCTGATTATGATATCAATCTGCTCTTGTTCTGAAGGGCGATTGATCATCTGGGCGGCTTTTGCCCTCCACCTCGTAAGGAACGAGGAGAAGGGTTCATTGTTGTTTTGTTTGGTGGTCTCAAGTTCTCTTCTAGTGACATCCACCTCAATATTGTAGTGGTATTGAGAGTTAAATGCATTGCAGATGTCTTCCCATGTCTTAATCTTGGAACGGTCTAGACTCACAAACCATTTAAGGGCAGCCCCAGTCAGGGATTGTTGGAAGAGTTGAGCAAAGAGCTCATCATTTAAACCCCATGGGCTCAAGGCCCCCACATACATCTTCAAATGGGTTTTAGGGCAAGTGGTCCCATCAAATCTGTCCATCCCCGGCATCTTGAATTTTGGAGGTAATCTGGCTTGGGGAAACAAGGATAAGGAATCCATGTCTACCACCTCTTTGTGAGTTTTCATGGCAGTGATTGACCTCTCAAGCAATTCAAGTTTCCTTTTCAGTTCATCTGTTTCATTCTTGGAGGGTGGATCCTCCAAATTGATGACAGGGGTATTAATCTGAGCAGTCACGGGGGTACTAGTTTGCCCCACAATGGGTTCCTTCCCCAAATTTCCAGGAATAGGGACTGTCTTTGGTGCTCCTCCTAATTCAGCCAGGATGGCTACCCTTTGGGCGGCTAAAGCTTCATCAATTTTTTCTTGCATTCTAGCTTCAATTTCCTTAACCTGACCATCCAGCAAAGCCTTAATCTGTTCAATTGTGGCCATTTCAGTAATTGGAGTAGTTGGTGAAGTTGGGGTAGTAGAACTTGTAGGGGATAGCACAGTTGGTATTGGTGTGTCTGGTGTAGGTGAAGGCACACGGACAGTGGGTACCTGCAAAGGTTAAGGGCAAGAGATCAGGGTGGTGTGTAGGGTAGGAAAAACTCTTGGTCCACTTATATACATCAAAAATTTTTCCCCAAAACAATGTTGTTATGTTGCATGAATGCACCTCATCACATCATAATTCATTTTAATGGAATGCAGCACTATCATTGGGTACATACAACCTAAGGGAAGGTTCTATTGTTATGTGAAAATAGAGAATCGGCTTATCATAGGGACCCTTGAGTCTTGAGTAAGATATACCTAACCACATGTGAAACAAGGAGTTTCACGTGGGTCCAACAGTACGATTACTCATAGGCCACTCCAAAAGGATTGGAATGGTTTGCGACAACAGGGAGGACGCTTTGGCTGTCCGCCGGCATAATCAAGGAGACCTGCCGGTCAGCGCTACTTGCTATCCAGACTCAGAACTTTGAACAGAAAGAGAAGAAATTCATTTGAAAATAATTTTTTATGCAATGGAGGAAAAGGATTCCCCCATATATGCAAGAGAAAAAGATTCTCTGAATGACAAAACAAATGCACAATTTATCAAATAAGGGACCATTAAAGGAAAAAGATTCCTTTTGTCAACTTTCAATCCAACATCCTTAAAGAAAGGATATATAATGCTAGGGTACCCTGCAAAATGAATAAAAATACCCTAAAGAAGGGCAAATCAGTTAAACGAATAATAATAACAGTCTACTATAATTCCATAAATCATTATTATTATCATTTTTTATTATTTTTTTATGGTCCCCAGGAAGATATATTTTTTTTCAATTTTCAGTACTAATGTCTTTAAAGAAAAGACAACCATTGCTAAGGTACCCTGCCAAAATAAATAAAAATACCCTAAAGAAGGGCCAGTTAGTCAAATAAACAATAGTAGTCCACTAGGATCACATAAATCATTTTTATGTTCCCCAGTGGAGTCGCCAATCTGTGAACCTCGGTTTTCCGCCCGAAAAGGATCCGGGCGAAAGTTCACTCGTTGTCAGGAGTCGCCACTCAGTTTATTTTGTTCGAAGGGAAAAACTAAGAAAACCCTTGTTTGACTCCAATAACTTGTCCAATGTAAAGGTTTCTAGTCTGCGAACCCAAGGAGGATTTGGGGACTATGTCATGTATTTGACTAACTCGACAACAATAAAAAAAAATGAATGTAAAAGGGATGAAGAAAACAAAATAAAGAGATTGTTATTAAAATGTGGACTTGCTATTTGGGGTGAATCCCAAATATGCCTACATACTCCCGTTTGAATGGGAGATCAAAGCCCATGTAGTTCGGAAAAGCCTATTTAAAGGCGATGAAAATTATGCTTCATGCATGTGTGTGCGTGTATGCTTTGTGCATTTATCGGGCATTTTGCCAAAATTATGAAATTTAGCACTTAGTGCAAAATTGTTGAATTTAGATACTTCGTACCAAAAAGGTTGAGTTTAGGCTTCATGCCAAAAGTTCATTTTAATAGTGACGTTTAGGTACTTAGTACCAAAGAGATGCAATTTAGGCTCCATGCCAAAAAGGTTGATTTTATTTACGGCTTAATGCCGAAAGGTTGATTGATTAGTCCATTAGGCCCTCAGACCTAAAAAGATTAGGTCTTTGACCAAGAAGAAATTAAGAAGAAGATGGAATGTCAATAATATGCTCGAATTGACGAAGGATGAATTATGATATTACCTTGTTTAGAATTTTTCCACTTCTAAGTTCCAGATCTAGATTTCTTGCACTTCAGAATAAGATTCTCGCTTCTTGTGACACAAAGTTAGAAATAAATATTTCGACAGCACAAGGTCCCGGATCAAAAAAAAACCGAACCCTCCTTCTGAAAATCTGAATGCCTTTTATAGGCAAAATCGGACTGGACGGCGGCCGAGCCGCCAGCTACGGCGGCTGGGCTGCCGTGAACAGCGGCCGGCCGTCGGAATCGAGGCGGCCGGGCCGCCGGTCCCGGCGGCTGGGCCGCTGTCCTGGCCCACCGCGACTCGCGCTATTTCTGCTAAAACTGACTTTCCGGGAGCCACGGGCCTCCAAAAATTATTCCGAGACCATATCCATGATCCTTGCTTCGCACCGGACATTTCAAGTACCATGAAGACATACTTTCGGTGGACTTTTACCGTTGTCCCCCGGTCCGGCCTGGTCTGAGGAAATTGGCTTTCCGAGCCTCAAAATTCGAGTGTTCACAGCAAGTAAAGGTAGTCTTGGATTGATCCTCTGGAGATATTAGCAACTGATAATAACCTGAAAGGCCATCCAGAAAACAATAATGTGAGTGTCCAGAAAGTTTATCTAACATCTGATCAATAAAAGGAAGAGGGAAATGATCTTTCTTTGTAGCATTGTTCAACTTCCTATAATCGATGCACATTCTCCACCTAGTAGTAGTCCTAGTAGGAACCAATTCATTATTCTCATTTTTCACCACAGTTATTCCAGATTTTTTAGGCACTACATGTACTGGGCTCACCCACACACTATTAGCTATTGGATAAATTACCCCTTCATCCAGCAATTTGAGCACTTCCTTCTTAACCACTTCACTCATATTTGGGTTAAGGCGCCTTTGGGTCTCCCTCACAAGTTTAGCTCCCTCTTCGAAGGTGATTCTATGCATGCACATTGAAGGGCTAATACCTTTGATGTCACTCAATCCCCATCCTATTACTTTTTTCAATCTTTAAAGCTCACTCACCAACTTCATCTCCTCCTCTTCACTAAGTTCACTAGATATTATCACAGGTAAGGTATTGTGATCTCCCAAAAACACATATTTTAGATTTTTAGGTAACTCTTTCAGCTCTAACTCAAGTGAAGGATTCTTCTCTTCCTTTTGAATGGAGGGAAGTTCAAAAACTGGGTCCTCCTTAAGTTCCTCTATTTTAGCACTCTCTAAGGTCTCAAGGCAACTGACTATTTTTGCATCAAAAATATCTATACCACCATCTAAGGTCAGTGCCAGCTCCAATTTATCTGAGGAACCTGTCTACAAGAAAACATCTGAAACAACTGCATCAACACAATCAATTAATGAACAATCCTCATATAAAGCAGTTGTAGGAATAGGAGAAGTGTTAAAAATAGAAAATTCAACTGTTTGTCCTAAGACAGTCATTGACAATTTACCATTTTTAACATCTATCAAGGTGTTGGTAGTTGTCATAAAAGGCCTACCCAGCAAAATAGTATGTGCTGATGGTGTAGGGTTACTTCCTTCCATGTCAAGAACTATGAAATCCACAGGTACTATTAACCCTCCAACCTTAACTAACACATCTTCTATAACCCCTTTCGGGAATCTAAGAGATCTATCAGCTAATTGCAACACCATTTTTGTTGGTTTAAGTTCCCCTAATTCTAATTCAAGGTACACAGAATAAGGCATTAAATTCACACTGGCTCCTAAATCACACATGCCATCAGTACCTTTTCCGTTCCCCATAGTAATTTGAATGATGAAACTACCAGGATCCTTTAGCTTTGGAGGTAGTTTATGCTGCAAAACAACACTAGCTACCTCTGAAACTATCACCTTTTCATTCGGCTCATACCTCTTTTTCTTGGTATTCAGTTCTTTGAAGAATTTAGCATAAGCCGGCATGTTCTTTATTGCTTCAAGTAAGGGTAAGTTAATACTTACCTTAGACAGCATGTTGAAGATATCTGAAAATTGCTTATCTTTTTTATCATCCTTCAACCTGCTGGGGAATGGTATAGGTGGCCGGTATGGATTGCTCGCCTTGTGCAAATCTGCTGTAGGGGACTTCTCCATTGATCTTTCTCCAGCACCTTTGTTTTCTGGTTCTCCTTCCTTCTTGTTCTCTTGGTCACCTGCATTCACAGAATTATTTTCAACATTAGTGTTAATTACCTTACCACTTCTATGAACAGTCACTGATTGTGCCTGCTCAGGTTGACTTGGGAATTTCCCCTTTTGTTGAATCTGCATCTGTTGTGCAAGTTGTCCCACTTGTGTCTCCACTTTCTTAAAAGATGCTTCTAAGGAATCCAGCCTCTTGTTGTTCATTTCTTGATTTTTAGCACTTACTTGGATAAAAGCCTGTAAACTTTCCTCCAAACTCTCTCTCTTAGGCTGCCCTTGATTTGAGGATTGACCCTGCTGTTGGTTCTGTCTCTGGAGCAAATGGAAAGGCTGTTGAGAATTATTTGTTGCCCAGGAAAAATTAGGATGATTCCGCCAACTAGGATTGTATGAATTTGAGTAAGGATCATTCCGGGCCCTTGGTTGAAATCCCCCCATAGCATTGACATGCTCAGCTTCATTACCAAAAGACTCATATGCAAAGGGGCATATATTTGCTCCATGTCTGAAAGTCCCACAGATTCCACACACTTCTTGAGTAGATGAAGAAATATTGTTCTTCATGTTCAGCATCTGCACTTGCCTTGTCAACTCAGCTATCTGATTTACCATCTCACTATTGGCCTCCAGTTGATTCACCCCTTTACTTCTTCCTCTTACACTTTTCTGTTGAGAATTAGCTCCCAACATCTCAAAGACCTCATAAGTTTCATCAGCTGTCTTTTCTCCCATAGCTCCCCCAGCTGCATTATCAATAGTGTTCTGAAATTACTGGGTTAAACCATCATAGAAAAACTGATTAAGAAGTTGAAGTGGGTAATGATGATGTGGACACTGGATCAATAACATTTTAAATCTGTCCCAAGCCTCATGAAATGGCTCTCCTTCAAATTGAGAGAATGTAGCAATCTTCCCTCTCAATTCAGCTGTCCTTTGATGAGAGCAAAATTTTCCCATGAACTTGTTATAAACTTGCTCCCAAGTTGTCAAAGAATTTTTGGGCAACATCATTAACCAGCTCTTAGCTCTATCCTTCAATGTATATGGGAAACATCTCATCCTCAACTGATCTTCTGTTAGTCCTCCCAATGGAAAAGTGTTGAGGGTGGAATAAAAATCCCAAATAAAGTTCAATGGATCTTCATTTGGAACTCCATAGAATGATGGCAACACGTTGTAATGAATGTTCTTCAACTCATAATTTCTTGCTGCATCTGTCAATCTTATGCAAGAAGTGGAAGTTCCAATGACAGGTCTAGCAAAATCTCTCATAGTCCTTTGTCTTTCTTCTGCCATTTTAACAGATTGTGCAGATTCCGATTCAAAATCAGAAGTGTCCTCCTCTATAGTATCAAATCCGGTGTACAGTTCAAACTCTTCCCTGCACCTTTTCACTCTCTGAATTTCTGGAATAAATGGATACAGCTCTCCTTCGAGTGATCTCCTGCCTTGTATAAACAAAATTTCTAGAACAAAAGAATTATTAAAAGCAAAAGACAAATAAAATAAAAAGTAAACAATGAAAAATAATCTAAAATGTTTATGCCTAATAAATAATTACGCCAATTAGCTTCCCCGGCAGCGGCGCCAAAAACTTGTTGCGCTCTAATTAACTCTACCACAAAGCGTCACTCGCAAGTATACGAGGTAGTTGTAGCAAAGGTGATCGCCCCAAGGTCGTCTCACAAGGAAGCTAAAGTAGCTAATTGATTATCAGATTTTAATATCAAGAGATTAATAAATTTAAAATGCTAACAACTAATGAAGAAGATTGATTGAAGTTTAAAACAAATAAAAGTAAACTGGACTAATGTATTGATTCACTTAATAGAATGGTCTAGGGTTTGCACTTCTCTACTACTTATATGTATGAACGGTTATTCCTCTTAACTAATTTAATTTCAAAGATTAAATCTCAAGCAACTTAATTAATTGAATAAAGGAAATAAGCTCTCGCATTCAAACCTCTCTCAAATAATCTTGTTACGATTGAAATAATCTTTTCCTAGGTTATATCTCTAATTCACCTAAGTCCCTAATTGAATTGTTCCTGCATTAGACTTCATCTCTCAATCCTTCATCTAATACCTAAATCACATAATTGGTGGCCAATCAATTATATATTAGCAATAATTCATTCAATAAAGGCTTAAAGAAATAATTGAGTTAAGAGTAATAACAAATTCATACAATCATAGCAGATCCATACAAACCCTAGACTAGATCAAATTAGTTCATAATGCTATCAAACATACTCATCTCATTAATATTCAAAGAAATCAATTTAGACATGATAATATCCATAAATACAATTCCAATGAAATTAAAGAGATAAAGTTCAAGAACAAAACCAAATTACAAACTCCTTGAAGCTTCTGAAGAATCTCTTGTTCAAATCTTGCAAGAAGAATGTATCAATGGCAAGAACAAATCTAATCTAAGCTAGTTTAATCCAAAGTGTTCAATAATCTCTAAGAAAACAAAGTTAGAAACCCTAACTTCACTCTCTGACGACTGATCTAATCTCAAACTCTCAACAACCTCTTAAAAACCCTGATTTTTCCATTTATACGAAACCTCTACTTTAAAAAAAAAATCCATGTTGCCCTTGGTCCATGAGAGACACTGTAACACCCCCACATCCGGTACAAGCACACTACAAACACCACAATGTAATATACGTGCACTGAACATAGGGATGCTACGGTTTTCTTTAACCATCAAATCATTTTAAAAGATACCATAATCTTTATCATTATAAATTATAGAAAATAAGTAATTAACTTGTAATATAAAACAAAATAGATATAAATACATTTACTTAATACGCAGCGGAATTTATAAAATAGTTACATATATGAAAACATTTAAATCCATATTTACAAATATACATATATTCACATTATAAACAATACTTTACAAAATATAAAGAAGTTATACATGATTGGCAGCTTTTCTTTGATCTTAATTCCCAAAATAGATTCTTTAATGTCTACTCTCACTTGGTTTCGAGGAACTCTCGGGTTCAACTCTGTCACCTGCGTGATCAACACTATCGCGCTAAGCCAACGGCTTAGTAGTACAAAGTATACTAACATTATGCTTTAACATGATATAATATCACAATTAATCTCATACATCATTTAAAAGAATATCACAATTCCACATCATACTTTGATTAATGTCATAACAACATTCATATTATATCTTCCTAATTCCATTAATTTCACCATTCAAGAATCACATTAAATACAAAGACAAGCATGGGCCCAAGAACACTAATATGCCATTCAACTTTCAGAGTTAGTGTTTTGGTTAAATTATCACATTTATCATTATCCCAACTAGGCTTCAAGGATTTAGGTTCAACCAAGCTTCAAGGGGAACAAAGCATGCTAAGTATCAACCCAACTTGGCTTCAAGAACCAACCCAACCTAGCTTCAAGGGTTGTAACATCTCAATTAGGCTTCAAGGATCAAATCCAACCTAACTTCAAGAGATTGTTACTAATATTAGGCATGCCACCAACAACAAACTCTGAAAATGGAATAACACATTAGCCACACAATTCATTCATTATTTAATTATCATTTCCATTCTCAATTCTCATCATCATCTAGGCAAACATGCCTTATTTCTTTCAATTGAATCATCATAGCCAATCACAATGGCTTCATATCACATTTGAGTTATCATAGCCAATCACAATGGCCTTATATCATATCATGTCTCAATTCAAATTATAATATTTCCATTCAACTTTCAAAGCAATTCATCATAAAAGCATTCATATACGTCATCAATACTCACATTGTGTCCCACATTATACACAATATAACATTATTCATAGATTTAGAATCTTCCACATATATTTGTTTAGGTCATTCTTTGTATTAAATGTGTTTAGAGTGTCTATTTTTATGTTTAGGTGCAAGAAGACCTTTGAAGAATCAAAACAATGCAAGAAGAGCAAAAAACAATCACAGTAGCTAACACACTCAAGGGACACGGCCAAGCTTGTGGCCGTGTCTCTCAACACAAAATCAAGCCGAGGCAGACACGGGCAAGGGACACAGCCGTGTCTCTCCAAAAATCATCCAACACGGCCAAATTTCCTTAGACTTGGCCGTGTCTCCCAAAAATTCTTTAGTTTGGCCGTGTCTCTTCCTTAGTTTGGCCGTGTCTCTCAAGAATAAAACCCTAAACATAGCCAAATCTCTTTTGATTGAATTAAAACACATTATGCACAACATAACCTCATTCAAATGGATATAATCTATGTCATCAACACTTATTTTACATGTTCATCACAATATTCACATTAACAATACATCAACAACACATTTAATCACTTACCACTTCAAAAACCCTTAAACCAACATCACTCTTATTCTTTCAATATCAACATCCACTTAACTTACCATCTTCAAACCAAAACCAACACCTATTTAACTTTGTAACTTACAATCAATTTCAACACTTATAAACACATCTCAAACACACCAAATCATAATAACAACAAATCCTAACTCACCTCAAACACAACTTTAAAGATAACAAAGAAAAACAAGAGAGTACTTACCAAAAATTAAGGCAATTCCACAAATCTCCAACTTAATCCTTTGATTCTTCCTTCAATTTGCTTATAGAATTTAGAACACCTCTCTTGCTCTCTCTTTCCTTTGGTAGCCGGCCACACACATGAGAAGAAAAGAAAATGAAAACAAGTCAAACTTCTTTTCTTCTTTAAATCTCCACCAAGCAATTCTAACCAAGCAATTACCTAAATGCCCTCATCCATTTAACTTAGCTTCTTTCACTTATATGCCCATTTAAGTAATTTCACATATCACAAATAAAATATCTTCTTCCCTTGACTCCTCATTTTGACCAACATATATGTTATATATATTACCATATACCCAACATATACACTTTCTCTCTACACATTACTTTCCTTTTTAAACAATTCCTAAACATTCTCTTTTCCATTTCTTTTCTTATCAACATAACATATACACATAATTCAAACAAACAACAATTATATCCAAACTTCTAGGGCACACATTGGGATATTACAGACACAGCCAAGTTGGATGAGACACGGCCGTGTTGGAGGTGCATTAGAGGGACACGGCCACAAGCTTGGCCGTGTCCCTTGCTTGTGTTCGCTTCTGTGAGAGTTTCTTCTTTTCTTCTTTGGTGTGATTGAGTGACACGGCCATTTTAGAGTTCCCTTGGCCGTGTTGGACAATTTTGGAGGGACACGGCCACAAGCTTAGTCGTGTCCCTTGAATGTGTCTTCTACTGTGTCTTTTGGCTTCTTCTTAGCTAGGTATGGGACAAAGCCAGTAGCTTGGCCGTGTCCTCTGCATGTGTCAGCTACTGTCCATTTTTTCCTTCTTCTTGGTTCCTTGGCTTTTTAACCTAAAACAAAACTTGAAACAAACTTTAAACAAGAAGTAAATAAACAATAACCAACAAAACATAAACACCGTACTAAAAACTAGATCAAAAATGACATAAACACTGAAATAAACTAAAACTACCAAAATTAATGAAAACACTAAATAAACCGAGTAAAACTACCAAAATAAAACAATAATTATCATAATAAATAAGACACAAATCTATAACAAAAACTAATAAAACAAATACTCTATGAAGCAACCATGAAGCGGATATGGAATCAGGGGACATGGAAAGCCCATTGCTTGAGGAAGCTCCAGTCATTTTGCAAAATGAGAAATGCATGCTTGTCCGAAGAGCTAGAAAATATACAAACATCAACCAAAGCTCGCATAGGAAAAATTACTGGTTTGAGCCTACACAGGGGGCAAAGTTTCTCCTTTTCAAATTTTGAGTTTATGCATGTACAAAGCATTTTCAAACTCACTTTCAAATATTTTTCCACGCAGGGGCTAAGGGGAAAATATGAGGACCAGCTAAAAAATAACTGAATTTTTTACAAAAGGAAACACAAAAGAATGGAGCATAGAACTCTCAAAAGAATAAAGATGCAAAAGACAAAAGATCAATTCGGCTAGAAGAGCTAAAGAAAATATAAGACAAATGTCCAAAAGGATAAAGATCCATTTTTAAAGGGTAAAGACCCAATTTCCAATGGATAAAGATCCATGTTTCAAGGGTAAAGATCCAATCTCCAATGGATAAAGATCCATGTTTCAAGGGTAAAGACCCAATCTCCAATGGATAAAAATCTATGTTTTAAGGGTAAAGACTCGACCTCCAATGGATAAAGATCCATTTTTGATGGGTAAAGACCCATAATCCATTAAAGAATGAAACAACCAATTAGGCCAAAATTCTCAACTGATAAAAGGTCAGTAAAATCCAGTTTAGGGTCGAGAATTCAAATTCAGTTTAGGGAACCCAAAATTCAGTGTTGGGTCGAGTACCCAAATCTAATTTAGGATCGAGCATTCAAATCCAGTTTAGGGTCGAGCACCCAAAATTCAATTTTGGGTCGAGTATCCAAAATTCAGTATTGGGTCGAGCACCCAAATTCAGTTAAGGATCGAGCATCCAAATCCAGTTTTGGGTTGAGAACCCAAATCCAATTTAGGATCGAGAACCCAAAATCCAGTTTCGAGTCGAGAACCCAAATCTAATTTTGGGTTGACCACCTAAAAATCCAGTTTTGGGTCGAGCACCCAAATCCAGTTTAGGATCAAGGATCCAATTTCAGGTCGAGAACCCAAAATCCAGTTTAGGATCGTACATCCAAAATTCAGTTTCTGGTCGAGCACCCAAAATTCAGTTTTGGGTCGAGCATCCAAAATCTAATTTCGAGTCGAGAACCCAAATCTAGTTTAAGGTCGAGAACCCAAAACCCAGTCTCAGGTCCAAGTACCCAAACTCAAATCTTTTTCAAGTCCAGAATCGTATCTAGGTCTAGAACCCAAACCAACTTCAACCTCGGATCGAGAACCCATCCTCATCCAAAATCAACTCAAAATCATATTGCTTTTCACTCTCTTCTATTGATGTCTCAGATCGTTCAAGTAGAGGGTAAACTGTAGACCCTTATATTTTGACCAAAGTCTAGTCCAAAGATTTAAAACAGTTTGAAATAATTTTTATAGTATTTATTATTTATTTTAATATTTATTATATATTTTAAAATATAATATTTATTTTAATAATATAATATTATTTAAAAAATAATAAAAATAATAAAAAATAAAAATCAAACAAATCGTGAAACGATGCGCGGCAGCGCTGCCTCCTGGCCCAGTTCGCCACACACCTCAGCAGCCCACAGCGCAATGCCTAGCAGTCCCTACGTCCCATGCCCAATAGCCCTAGCAGCAATGCGCAATAGCCCGCAGGCCCACGCTAGCCAATGCCCACGCTTGCAGTAGCCCGCGCCTGCGTGCGACTTGCCAGTTTTTGCCTAATCCTATTTTTACTAGGGTGTTTTAATTTATTTCCTAATGAGATTATATTCCTTAATAAACTAGGTTTTTCTCTTAATTGCTTATAACTAAGAGCATTAGGCACATAAATAGGGACGGCCAAAAAAACAAAAAAAAGGGCAGCAGCTATTACGGACTTTTAGCAATTTATTCAAAAACTGGGAGATTTTGGCAGAAAGCAACGAGTAAACAAATTCAAACAGCAAGGAGACTCCACTTTTGACTTTTGGGATTTTGATTGGAAACAGAGACAGAGAGCAAGAAAGAAATCAAAGGTTTGAGACCACCAACTAGAAGAAAGTGCTATATGTCTGTCTTCAATTCTTTTCAACCAAGATTTACAAGCTTAAATATTGGTGGAACCTACGACGTAGGTTTGCAATCTTTCATTGAAATTGTTTTTAAGATTACAGTAATTCAATTATTCTTTTTTCATTGTTTTATTTTTTATTTTGTTTTAAGGTTATAGTAATTCAAATAAATCTAAACCCTAATCAATTCTTAAAACGTCAAACCCTAAATTCTATTTTCTTAAAATCTACAAAAACCTAATCTTATTTAAGAAACTCTAATTTAAAATGTAAACCTAAATTTATATATTTATTGTTTTATTTAAGTTTAGATGCATGGTTTATTATATATCTTTGATGAATAATTTATTTATGATGAATGGTTGGTTATTTTTATTGATTTATTATTTATTTATTAAAATTGTGAGAGGTATGTTTCCATGATTGGGTACCTCGTTAGTTAAGCTTCATGTAATTTAAATTATTTCATATTTTGGGATTAATGTAAAGGACACGTTTCCACTTTTTGGTCGGTGTCCTATTTAGTTTTAGATATTAGACGATGTAAGGACATATTTTCATCCTCGGATGGGCGTCCATTTATTTATTTTATTTGAACATTACTGTAATTTTTAATAAAGTATTTTTTTATTCTTATGATTGCATATATTATGGATAATATTATTATATTTAAGAATTTTATAATATTAAGACCTAAAAAGGAGGCCGGTTCTAATTAACCGAGCATTGTAGGGGTGTTGGGCTGTTTCTCACCTTCCCCACGCGTACCTAATCCATTAGGGGGTTGAGGATTCCTTAGGAATCGAGTCATCCACCCCTTTCAATTTTTTTGGCCCGCCCGGGTGGCGACTCCATTTTCTCCTAATTTAGGCCCGTGTTCTCTAAGGCCCTGAGCCTAACAGTGCCGAAGTCACAAGAACCATTCAACATGGGAGTGGAGGCAAAAATTCCCATTCACAGGATGAAAATGTGAAAAATGTATAATGTTGATATGTGTGTTTACCTTGCATAATTACTTGTTCTAGAATGTTGATCTTGGTACTATCGAGTTGGCATACCAACGATACGTCATGACATTTTATATGCCTTTGGGCGAGATGCACTGGTGTCATCGAGGAGGTAGCCTTCAGGCAGTATTATATGACACTTGACCTCTTGTGTCGATAGGGGGACGTGCCTTTGAGCGATATGATCTGACACTCAGATCCCCGACGTTGATAGAGGACGTATCTTCAGGTAGTATTATATAACACTTAGATTCCCGGTGTTGGACTTTCAAGTAGCGATAGTCCAAATTAATATTTCTGAAACTTGAATATTGTGTAAGGATTTATTGGGCCCAATATATATGTTTGTGATATATGTATTGGACTTATAAGTTGATGAATATTAAGAGAAGCATAATGCATTTTTAAGGCATGAGAAAATACTTTGGTTTTAAATTTTAATTGTTATCAAAGTATGTAATACTAGGCTTTTGGGCTTAGTGCAGTTGATTGTATCACGTAGGTGATATGACTGCAGATCAAAGTGGTCCTAATTGAGATTGAGATTTGAAATTTGAGTTTTTCCATGAGACCAAACTTGATGATGTTGCATACATATAAACTTTCGATTATTATATATACTTTGGTTTGTACATTTACTCATATTTAAAATAAGTAATATTTTAATTATGAAAACTTTGGTTTTAAATTATTGAAGAAGAGGATTTATAATTTAATGTGAATTTAGGAGTGTAAATTTTTATTACATACTATGTTTTATTTGATTTTGGGATTTAACAAAATTGCAGACAAAACTCTGGTGAAATTTTCCCTGGATTTTCTTTTATAAATTAATTAAATTATATTTTTACTATAGTTATTCAATTGCAGTATATACATTTATAATGGTGTATTTTTATAATATCAAAGGAGAGTGTTTCCACATTTAATTTCTATAGCACTCTTGTATTCTATATGTGTACTTTATTTATACGGGGTATATGTATTGTACATATTTATGATATAAAATTGTTACATTTATTTTGATATCAGAGCCGAGGTTTGAGATTTTTTACCTAGGTGGGTTTTTAAAAAGAGTTAGGGGAATGTTTAAAATGTGATTTGAGTTGTGATACATGCATATGCATTAGCACCTTTGTTAGTCTCTGATGTGGCAATATTTAATTATTGTGATAGATATAGGTTGCGATGGCGTCAGGAATGCGTAAGTCTAAGGAGGATAGTGCTGAGAGTAATGCTCCAGGTAAGGGTAGAGCTGGAGCCAGTTTAGGAGGTAGTGTAGAGGGTGCTAGAGAAGTCTCATTGCCAACCATATCAATGGCATAGGTTCTTCTACTAGTATGGATGTAGCAAATGGCGAAATATTTTTGTCATGCCCCAGCACCTTACCATGGTAGGAAATATGATAAGCTCAAGAAATATGGTGCTATAGATTTTGTTGGTATTGTTGATTTAGCTGAGGCAGAACAGTGGCTTGATAGATTGGAGTGGGTTTTTGTTCAGCTGGAGGCTACAACGGAATAGAAATTTGATTATACTATCTCTCTTTTGCAGGCAGATGCTTATGACTAGTGGAAGACTATTCCATATGGGTTAGATAGGCTACCAGTGTTTGTCATATGATGATTTTCTAATAGAGTTGTGTGAGCAGGGATTTTTGCCCCCACTCCATGTGAAATGTTCTTGTGACTGAGGCACTATTAGGCTCGGGGCCTTAGAGAATACGGGCCTAAACTCAGAGAAATAGAGTCGCCACCCGGATGGGCCAAAAAGATAGAAAGGGGTGGATGACTCAATTCTCAAGGAATCTCCAACCCCCTATTAGGCTCAGAAAGTTGGGTATGCATGGGAAATGTGAGAATTACCTAGCACCCCTATAGCGCCTAATTCATTAGAACCAATATCCTTTTTAGGCCTAAATATTATTAAATTTTTAGATTATTATAATATTACTCATACTAGATACAATTAAAGTCAATAAAAAATCCATCATATTATAAATTAAACAACCAAATAAAATGGGCACCCGAAGATAGAAACATATCCTTACAATATATCAATATCCATAATATAAAGGAAATAAGATGGGACACCCACAAAAGAGTGCAAACATGTCCCTTACATTAATATCTAAATATAAAAAAAAAGAAACAAATTAAATAAACAAGGAACCCATAAAGTAGAAACATGCCTTTTACAATCTTAAAATTCAAATAATAAAATTAACACCATTCAACCATAATAAAACAAATAATCCAAACATATAGTTAATCATCACACAAATAATAATAAATTAAGGTTTAATAAAAGGAAATTAAAATTAATTAATAAAATTACAATTCATAAACAAATCTAAATATTAACCCATTAAGAAATACAAGGCGCAATGCACATGGCAGTCCCGCTAGCCAGTTAGCAGGCAGGGGTCAAGGGGACAGTGACCCCAAAAGGTAAATGATTTATAAAATAAGTTTTATTATGGAATTAGGGTTTTATTATGGAGTTAGAGTTTGATTCTAAAAACTAATATTTTATCCTAAATGTAGGGTTTAATTATACAAAACTAGGGTTTTAACATACAAACTAGGATGCAAACTCGGGTTTCATATTCAAAATTGAGTTTGAATCTTAGAATTAAGGTTTTACTGGATGAGATTAGGGTTTTAATTAAAAACTAGAATTTTTATATTTAATCAAACAAAATAAAAACAAATTAAAAATGAATAATAATTCATTGAATAAGAGCATTGGGGGTCATACCTGCATTGTTGGCTCCACCAAATATTGAACACTGAACCGAATCTTTTTAGTTGAACCACACAATCCTTTTTTTATCTTGGACAATACTTCGAGTCTGGATCAACGGAGTTTGGCTACTATTTTTAGCTTTTTCTTTCTTGTTATTCATTGATCAATGCTTGCTCTCTATTTCTTTTTTGTTTCTGTGTCTCTCTAATTTTTTAGTGGTTTGCTTTATTAATGGTCACTCTTGTTTTGGTGATAGTGGCTTTCAATTGCTTGTGGTTGTCCCCCTTCCAAAGTCTATTTGAATCATATTTATAATGTTTAAATAAGTGTTAACTCTGATAATTAATCCTAAACTGGTTCCAACTCTCAATTTCTATTCGAGATTTCCACAAGTTAAACATGATTAGGACTTCTAACTTTGGCTGAAACCAAACTCATGTCGAATTAGACCGTGGCCAATTAGATATGAGCAAATCTCATATCGAACTGGGCCATGGCTAATTTGATATGAGCTTTATGCTCATATCAAACTAGACATTATCCAATTCGATATGAGTATAGCTCATATCTATTTGGACAATGTCCAAATTGATATGAGCTTGCTCATGTCAATTTGGATAAGTCCAACCAAACTAGACCTAATTTGGACTTTATATATTTTATAAAAATGGACTGATTTAATTTTAGGTCTTTTAAAATTGGACCAATCTAATTTAGGCACTAAACTAGGTTTAATCTTTTTTCAAATCAGACCAAAACTTGGGTTGGCCTATTTTAATTGGAATGGGACTTGTTTAGGGCCAAAATTAAGGGTCTAAAGTTTGATAGAAAGTACATGCTCAAGGATTATATAGATGGGCAGAAGAGAGAGTTTTTGAACCTCGAGTAGGGAACAAGATCTATAACAGAGTATGAGAAAGAGTTCCTGTAGTTGAGTAAGTATGGAGGTGAAATTATTTCTGATGAGGTTGATAGATGCAGGAGGTTTGAGGAAGGATTGAGGCCTGCTATCAGATTTCAGGTAGCAGCAATACAGTATAAGATTTTCTCCCAATTAGTAGCAACTACTAATAGTGTGAAAAAGGCTTAGGAGGTTGTGGCTACAGCAAGGTTGGAAGAGAGAAAGGACAGGAGATCTCAGATTGAGGTAGAGTCATCATCTCACAAGGGAAGGCGAGAAATTCATCACAAAGTCTTAGTGAGAGTCAGGAGCAGTCTGGTAGACCTTTTCAACCTAGGCAGAGGCCTATAGCATTAGTGGCTAGCGCCCCTACCCCTTCTTCTCAGGGATTTATTCCACCCATTTTCACTCAGTGCGGTAGAGTGTATAGATTTAGGGTTTTCATTAAGGTGAAACCTAAAATCAATATAGACTTAGGCTCGCCTAGCATAGGTTAAAAAAAATATTTCGAGTCCAAAACCAACCATCTTACGATTGTTAGAACTACTTGACTTTGATTCCTATTCAAATAGGATATGTAAGCTTGCTTGAAATTTCACTCCAAGTATCAAGTCCATTTTGTAAAATAAACTTTCCTCTTAAAAGCCTCAACTAAAATTGTCCTTTTGAGAAAACACAAGTTACTTGAAGTTTCTCATATCTAGGACATACCTAAAAAGTCAGTTAAAACTAGTAGTACTTAACCTCAAGTCAGCAACAATAGTTGGAAAATGTATGCTCAACTTATAATCCATAAGACTGGAGTTGAGATCTCCTTATTTTTTTGTTTTGAAATGTAAACTTTAATTTCTAGACTTTATTTTGCTATAAGTCTTCCTTAATTCATCATATCATATTGAAACTGTCATACCATGAAAATTCATTTTGTAAGTTCTTATTTAATCTAAGGTTGAAATATTTTTACTTAAAATAAGTCTAAATCTAGCCCCCCCTTAATTCATCCTTTGGTTCAAGGCTAGTGATCTTTTACCCAGGAGATAATGTTGGAGTTAATTTTGGGTTTTTCTTAAATTTTTCTTTTTTTTAAATAAATTTAATGACGACTCATTTTTAAAATCATTTTACTTGAACTGAGCGTAGCCAACTAAGGCAGAGTGACCTCGGCACTTTTCATGAGACTTAAACCAATTTTTACCACTTCGGTTCGCATCTTTTATGGGCCAAGCCAAAAGGCATGCTCGGGCTAGGGCCTTACACCTACAGTTGTTGCATGCCCCGTTGCAGCAATGCACTACAACGAGCCTGATTTTGAGCAGAAAAATTTTAGAGGACCACTTAGTCCCATTCAATTTTCAATTTGAGTTTTTTTGTGCGTTGGAATCTTAACAGACTAAATTTTAATATAATGGTGAAAAATTAAAGATTTGTAGCCACAAAAATCCTTGGTTTGTGTAGAGAACTTTTAGAGGCCCATTTGGGCTCGTCTAACATCCTATTCACATGATTCATGGTTACATGGGCTTTTATTTAGAATCAATAATTGAGTATTTTTCTTAGGTACAAAATTAGAGGGTTCACAACTAGTTATGTCCTAACTTGATTATTGGCATTATATTTGTTGATTTTTTACATTATATATTTCAATTCTTTAATTAAATCTTAGGAAAAAAATTAGTTAATTTTATTACATATAATTTCTACACTAATTATACCTTAATTTGATTATTGGCATTACATTTTCTTGATTTCTTTACATTATATATTTAAATGCTTTAATTAAATCTTAGAAAAGAAACTGGTTAATTCCATTACATATAATTTCTATAACAATTATACCTTAACTTAATTATCGGCATCATATTGATTAATTTCTTTACATTATATATTTTAATGCTTTAATTAAATCTTAGGAAAGAAATTGGTTAATTTCATTACAGATAATTTCTACACTAACTATACATTAATTTGATTATTAACATTATATTAATTGATTTCTTTACATTATATATTTCAATACTTTAATTAAATCTTTGAAAGGAAATCGGTTAATCTCATTACATGTAATTTCTACACTAATTATCCTAACTTGATTATTGATATTACATTGGATGATTTCTTTATATTATATATTATAATGCTTTAATTAAGTCTTAAAAAAAATTAATTAATTTCATTACATGTAATTTCTACACTAATTATACTCTAACTTGATTATTAGCATTGCTTGATTGATTTTTTCACATTATATATTTCAATGCTTTAATTAAATCTTCGGAAAGAAAATGGTTAATTTTATTACATTGATTAACTCGTGTTCAATAATATAAAAATTATAGAAACTTAAAAATAAAAGTTTAAAATTAATAAAAAAAATATAATTTATCAATTCAAAAATATCATATATTAAATCTAATACATATAAAAAATGAATCTAAACTTTTTTCTCTGATTTTTATTAAAAAATGACTTAAAATTTAGAAAATCAATTCGATCTGGTTTGAATCGATTTGGTTCGATTCACATGATATTGTCAGTTTTGACTGGTTTTTTGTAAATTTGATTTTTTTTTTAGTGCTTTTAATCTTCCTTTGTCTTTTTCCTTTCGTCATGTTAAGTTTGTTTATGAAATATTGTTAATGGAGATGCTTAAATAAAGGTACACATGCATTAGTCTACTAACAACATCATTAATATTTACATGGAAATGTAACAATCATATTTGGAGGGAAAATTGTTAGGAAAAAAGAGTTAAAAATTGATTCCAAAATATAGTAGGGGTTCATTAGTAAATTCATTAGCAATAAAAAATTATTTAGCGTTTCTAAATTAATTTTAATGAAAGCATGCTTTTGTTCCCATTTGATTTGTCGCTGCTTGAACCCTATAGCATTTTTTATAATTATGGATTAAAATTTTGTTTTTCTAATTGATTTATTTGTATTTTAGGTAGAAAATTAATTTTTTAATAATTAGTATTAAAATTTAATTTGTTAAGTTAATATAGTGTATTTTAGGTAAAATATATATACTTTTTTTTATATAATTAGGTAAAAACTATATGTTTTTTATAATTAGGAAAAATTATATTTTAATTAATATAATGGCATTTTAGGTAAAAATTAGATTTTTTATTATTAGGTAAAAAAATTCTAATTTTTTAACTAATATAGTAGTATTTTATGCAAAAATAGGATTTTCAGATTATTAGGGTTAAAAACTTAATTTTTAAAATAATATAATGGTATTTAGGTAAAAATTAGATTTTTTTTATACTTAGGAAAAAATTAAAATTAAAATTGTTATATATGAATGTCAATATTTAATTTAATTTATTTCATAATATCATTTGTTTTATTATATTTTATAAAATTGAAGTATATTTGAATTGGATTATATAAAGTAATTATGAAAGTGTGTGATTGTTGATGAAATCTGAGTGGTATAAAGATAAAATATTAAAAGTAAATTTTTTCTTTGTAAGAATATTAAAAATTAGGTTGGTAGCGACAGATATATGGAAGATTTTGCCAAATTTTTTTTATAAAATTTTAGTTGTATAAAATTTAATATATTTGTATAAAAGAAGATATATGTCAATATAGGGTTATTTCAATTAAATTCTCCTTAAAAATATATTTAGTTGAACTAAAATGTTTAAAAATTATATTGCATAAATTTTAAAACACCCTAATTAAAAAAAAGATAATTCTCAATATTAGCGTAATTCAACAGAATTTTCATAAAAAAAAATTGTTTGAATTAGGATTTTTAAAAATTTAATTGCATAAATTTTAAAACACCTGAATAAAAAATTAAAAAATTTTGCATAAACTGTAAAACATTTGATTAAAAATTTTAATATGAAATAAAAAATAATGTAAAATACAAAAATTAAAGAAAAACATAAATTTTAATACATTTGATTGAAAAAGGGAGAATGTACAAAAAAAATCTCAATATTTTTGTGTCGATATAAATTAATGTTTAATATTTATTTTGGCTCATTTATACCCTTAAAATTTTAAAAAGATGATAAATTAGCCTTTATGTTAATAGAAAGTTAACTGTCGTTAAATTTTTGTTTAGTTTTTCATTAAAATATATAAATATATCCTTCAGTTTACGCAAATGTACACAATGACAATTTTTTTTCTTAATTATGCACAAAAATAATATTTTTATGTATTTATAAATGAATCATTCATATTTAACAATATTTATATTTAATAATATTTTGATTAAAATTATTATTTATTGCTTATTCTAATAAACATTTAAAATTATTAATTCACATTATATATATACATATTGCATGTGTTATGTCATTATGATGATATATTTAAGGGATTTCCTTAAAAATCTTAAAAATTAAAAATATTTTGAAGAAATCTATTTTTTAAAAAAAATTGCTTTTAATTTTCAATTTAAAATTAAAAATTGATACTTTTAAAATCAATTTCAATTGATTAATTATAGGGTATAATTTTAAAAGCTAATTAAAATTTGATATTTTTTAAAATAAAAAATAATTTCAATTGAAAGTTAGGAGCAATTTTTTAAAAATTGAATATTTTTCAAAATATTTTATTTTTTAAAACTTTTAAGGAAATCTCTTAAATATATCATCATAATAGCATAACACATAACACATGTGGTGTAACATGTATATATATAATGTGAATTAATGATTTTAAAAGTATTAAAAGAAGGAGAATTAGTTAGATATATACCCTTGATCAAAACACTAATAAATTATAGACCCTAGTATCCTTAATTAGACCCTTCTAAACAAAAATACCCTCTTATTTTAAAAGCCTGCTCATATTTTTAGAAGCAGTTTTCTTCTCTCTCTATTTTTGAATTTCATCTTCTCCTTCATATTCTCTGTTGAAGCAAGAAAGTTGCCGTCAATAATTTTCGACTGTCTCTTCTCTCTAATTCTGTCCATTTTAGTTTTTAAGGTCGAAGCTGCTGTCTTCTTCATTCTTCTCTCGTAGCTATTATTTTTTCACCATTCATCATACTGATTTGAAGGTATTTGTCCTCTTTCTCTCTCAATCTCTCTCTTGTAAATCATTGTGCTTAATTTGACCGCGAGAATGGAAATGTGTTTGTGGAATGTTTGATTTTCGGTGAAATTTATGATTTTAACATGTGATTTTCGCTTTACTCTTGTGGTGATATAAACACTTTATTGATATGAGTTAGTATGATTTTGATATGAGTTTGATATGAGTGGGTCTGAGTTGATATGCATATGATATGAGTTTGATATGAGTTTTTATTATTGATATGAGTTTGTATGAGTAAGTATTGTTAGTATGAGTTTGATATTAGTTGATATGAGTTAGTATGTGTTGTTATGAGTTTGAAATTAGTTGGTATGCGTTTCATATGAGTTAATATAAGTTGATATAAGTTTGAAATTAGTTAGTATGAGTTTGATATGAGTTAGTATGAGTTCATATGAGTTAGTATGATTTGATATGGGTTTTAAATTAGTTAGTATGACTTGATATGAGTTGAGATGTGTTTAAAATTAGTTGATATGAGTTTGTATTATTGATATGAGTTTGAAATTAGTTGGTATGAGTTTTAAATGAGTTGGTATGATTTTTATATGAGCCTGATACGAGTTGTAATATATATGAGTTTAAAATATTATTGGTATGAGTTTAAAATGAATTGGCATGAGTTGATATGAGTATAGTATGATTTGATAGTAGTTTGATATGATTTGGTAAGAGTTTGTATTATTCGTATGTGTTTAATATGAGTTGATATGAGTTTGATATGACTGGGTATGAGTTGGTATGAGTATAATATGAGTTTATATTATTGATATGAGTTGGTATGAGTAATTATTATTGATATGAGTTTGATATTAGATAATATGAAGTTGATATGAGTTTAATATGATTTTTTAGGAGTTTGTATTAGTGATATGAGTTGGTATAGGTTAATATGAGTTTTGATATGAGTTTTTGTAAGATGGTATAGGTTAGTATGAGTTTTGTTATGAGTTGTTATGAGTTAGTATAATTGGTATGAGTTTGATATGAGTTTGGTATGAATTAGTATTAGTTGATATGAGTTTGATATGAGATGATACGAGTTTGTATGAGTTCATATGAGTTTGTATTATTGAATGAGTTTGAAATTAGTTTGTATTATTGATATAAGTTTGATATGAGTTGGTATGCTTAGTATGAGTTTTGATATGAGTTGTTGTAAGTTAGTGTGGACCATTAATTTTTGACTCAGTCCGGTCCAATATATTTTAATTAGTCCAAAATAATTTTTGTTATCTTAATTAAATAATATTTGCTTTAGTATCTAATTTTTATTAATAAAAAATAAAAATAATAAATAAAAATAAAAATCGGCGACAAAAAAAATTGGCGACGAGAGTTGCGGCGAAATGGCCCGCAAGTCAATTTTCGCCCCGCAGCCCGCAGCCCCCTGCGGCAACTTTTTTGCCAGTGCAATTTTTCAGCAGCAATTTTTTTTTCGCCAGCGTAATATTTCCGCAGCAGTTTTTTTTGCCAACGAAATTTTTTCGATGCAAATTTTTTTGAAACCAAATACAATTAGGTTTCGGTTTTATTTTCTTAATTAATGTTAGATTCCAAGAATAACTAGAATTAATCATAAAAATCTTCTATAAATAAGGACTAAAACAACACAAAAAAGGGGAGGTGAAATTTGGAGACCGAAATTGAGGAGGAAAACTTTGAAAGAATTGAAGAATTCCTTCTGGCAGTGAAATCGATCGGACTTTTGAGAGAAGTAAGCAAGTAATCAATCCAACAAAGGCAACCACCTTGCCTTTGTTCTTGTTCATCCAAGAAGAAATATTTGGTGGAACCAACAAACGGAGGTATGAATGTCTAATTTCTTCATAGTAGCTTGAACCATTCAATTGTCTCTTTTGATTCAAAAACCCTAGAACTTTAATTTACCTTTTCTAAAGCTTAAAATCCTTAATTCGTCTCTTTTTTTTCAAAAATCTTAAAATTGTTATTTTTGTTTCTTCAAAATCTTAAAACCCTAATCTACTTTCCAATTTTTCAAAACCCTAAATTGAATTTGTTCCTTTCCAAAAACCCTAAAAAATATATCTTTTCTGTTTCTATAAACCTTAAATCGTTTTGTTTATTCTCATAAAACTTCATAAAATTATCAATTGTTTCTCCAAATTCTAAAATCTAATACATTCTTAAAAACCTTAATTCTAAAATTCTAAAACCCTAATTCAACTTTAAAACAAAACAGTAAACCCTAAACTAGCTAACCTAAACCCTAATTTTTCTAAACCCTAATCCTTTAAACCTTAAAACCTTATAAACCTAAAATTAAACACGGTAAGCCTAAAAACCATAATTCGGTAGCTTAAACTCATAAATTTCAAAACCCTAAACACATTAAATAAAGAATCTTAAATAGAAATAGTAGCCCTGATTTTAATCTTTATTTGCTTTATTCAATTTTATATTTGATTATGCTTTGATTTATTTTATATGCTTTGTTTTATTTAAGTTTGATGCTTGATTTATTTAGTTTATCATGGATGGACGTTTACATTCTATTGTTGTTTAATATCTTTGATGAATGATTTATTTATTATGAATGGTTATTTATTTTTATCGATTTACTTAGAGTTCCAAATGTTGTAAGAGGTATGTTTCCACTTCGCGGGTACCTCATTAGTTAAATATCATGTAATTTAAATTGCTTTTATATTTTAGACCAATGTAAATGACATGTTTCTACCTTTCGGTGGGTGTCCTATTTAGGCATGGATTATGTAAGGGCATGTTTCTATCTTCGGATGGGTGTCCATTTATTTGTTTTGCTTGGACATTATTTTGATTTTTAATATAAAGATGCTTTATTTTAATTGTTGTATGTAATATGGATAATGTTGTTATATTTAAGAATTTTATAACATTAAGACCCGTAAAGGAGGCTGGTTCCAATGAACCGGGCGTTGTGGGGGTGCTGGGCCATTTCTCACCTTTCCCATACGTACCCAACTTTTCGAACCCATTAGGGGTTGGGGATTCCTTAGGAATCGAGTCATCCACCCCTTTCTTTTTCCTGGCCCGTCCGGGTGGCGACTCCATTTTCTCTGGACTTAGGTTCGTGTTCTCTAAGGCCCCGAGCCTATATAGTGCCGAAGTCGCAAGAACCATTCCACAGGGAGTAGGGACGAAAATCTCCGCTCACAGTGGCGACTCCACTGGGGATAAGAGAAGTTGATTCCGTTGGTCTTTATATTATTCTATTCTTTCTTATAATGATATTATCCATTGCATCATATTATATTGCATCGTGTGCGTGAGTTAGGACGTCCGTATTACCCGTGTTATGTTATGTAAGGGATACCATACTTTCACTCAAGGTATGGAGATCGAGCATGGCATAACCACTCATAGCCTCGTACCTTTTGGTATATAATTGCTACGGGAACCTAAGCCTTTTAACCCAAAGACTGAAGCTCATGTAATTGGCCTACTTACTTTCCTTAGGTTTTACCCCAAATGCATGTTGTTTGACTATGGTTAATTTATCTTGGTTTAAATCATGGCTTATTTGGTTTGTTCTTTTTCTAATATGACCTAAGTACATTGTAAGCTCAAAATAAAATTTTCTCTAAATCCAAAATACCAAAGCTATTTTCAAAACTTTTCAAGATGGTCTTTGGACATTAAACTTTTTCTAAAAATAAATCAAAAACTTCTTTTTTTTTCATAACCCAAATACTAAGACAAAATCCATTTTTCTAAAATATTTTTACAATGGGCTTAGAAACAAAATTATTTTCATCCAACCTTTCTTAAAAAGAGCTTGCAAATTATTTAGGTCAATTATGAAATACCAAAAATCAATTGTGAGCCTAGTTTATACTAAGAATAAATTAACTATGGGCTTGTTTTTGGCATGAATCATTAGTTACCTTTTTCAAGTGAGAAATCTATTTATTATAAACCTTTTAATTTAGTTTTAATCCAATATGACATAAAAGCTACTTTGGTTGGATAAATGGATTAAAACCTAATTAATGGGAATTATTATAAACTGATTTCCATTTTTGAAAATATAACTATTGATTGAAACGTCCAAGGGAAATATTCAAAAATAAGGTACCCCTTGTTGGTATTTTGTTAACCATATACCTAGGAAAAGAGACTCATCATTCGTGTGTGGATGTTATAAGGAACGTCCTAATTGTCCTTGTTTGTTGATTGTTTGTGCATATATGCATACATGCATACATTTGCATCTCATATCATTGATCATCTCTGGCTCACAGCCCTAGATTACGATAGTTCTAAAGCTTACGACAATCCGACCTACGACGAAAGTAAAGAATCTAGCAACGACTCAATCACTTGCTCACCAAAAGCAATGGAGTCCGAACAAATTCAAAGAATGGTGGATGAAGGCCTCAATGCCAAAATGGAAGAAATAAAAGAGGCCCTAGCTGAGACCATGAAGAACCAATTGACTGCAATTTTAGAAAATCATGCCGAAGCATCTGCTAGCACTAAGAAGCCAAGGGACAAAGGGAAGACTAAAATTAGTGAAGTAGTTTTTGATGATGAAAAAGTGATCATTAATGATGATGATGATTGGGCTCAATACTACCAAGATGCTCAAGAGAAGAAAAAAGAACCGAAGATTGTTAAAAGATCAACTATGAAGAAGACCGAAATATCTGATGTTGAAAAGATGATTGTTGATTTAAAATAGAAATTTGAGAAGAAACTGAAAACCGAGGAAATGTCCGAAGTTGACAAATTATTTGAGCTAGATGAAGAAGTCTCGTACAAGTTCAAGATGCCATCTTTTGCAATGTTTGATGGAACCAGAAATCCTCATCTCCATGTAAAGCAGTATATCACTGCCATGCAGCCTGCCCGAGCTACTAAGGCTCAAACTCTAAGGTACTTCATACTTTCATTGGATCCTATTGTCCAAAATTGGTTCAATACCTTAGATGATGGAACACAAAAGAGTTGGGATCTGCTTTACAAAGCCTTCATCCAATAATATGGGTATAATGTCGAGATGGAACTTACCTTAATGGAAGTGGAGTCCATTAGGCAAAGGCCAAATGAGAATTTTGTGGATTATGTGAAGAGATGGAGAAACAAGGCTGCTTTGCTCAAGAAGAGGCCCGATGAATCTGATCAAATAAGGATGATTGTAAGAGGGGTGTTGCCTAGTCTCCGTGAAAGGATGTCTCACACCCTTATAAGGGATTTCAAAGATCTTCTCCAAGCTGGTCTACAAATTGAAGAGTGGGAAAGGGAGAAAAATCGCTTTTCAATAAGAAGGAATGAGAAAGGGAATTACCAGTCTGGAAATCAAAGCACACAAAGAGAAGTTGATGTTAATGCCACTAGTCAAGGAGGAATGAGGCAGTTTTTAGAATTAGGGAAGCCACTGTCTTGGGTTCTCAATAAGCTACAAAAGAAGGGACTATTAAAGCCATTGGCCCCTCGACCTTGGCCGAATCCTTTACCCCCAAAATTTAATACTAAAGCCTTTTGTGAGTTTCATCAAACACAAGGACATGAGACAGACAAATGCTTGTATTAAAACATGAGATCCAAAATTTAATTGACAGTGGTAAGCTGCCTGAGCCTGATAAGACCAGCACAAAAGATAATCCTTTGCCTAAGTTTGGAAGGGTACCTCCACCGGCAACCTTCATGGTGGGAAAATGATTGGAAGAAGATTTTGTTTTATCATCCTTTTAAGATGGGGATATTGAAGATGTGAAAGGAAAAGAAGCTTGACTCAACAAACTCTCCTTCGCTTGAATGTTGCTTTTCAAATTTTGCTTTAATATTTAATTAGAACAATCGTGTTTCTCAAATTTGTTTGAATAAATTACTTTTATCAAAAATTTTGTTGGTCTTTGTTCATTTTGGTGCTCAACCGATGAGGAATCTAGCTTGATGTTTATAAATTAATGTGTCTGGGCATCATGACTTGAATGACTTTACTAGATGAGGGAATTGCTCTATAGCATTGAGTTGTGTATGCTTACTTAGAGAGGGCTCTTGCATAATTATCTTTGTCTAGGTCCTAGTCAGTCTTAGAACATGCTTTGACAAACTTTCGAGGCGAAATTGAACTCTACTTGTTTAAGAGAGAAATGATCTAAGCATTGTTTGGTTAGCCAACAACTTGTATCCACCCTATTAAATATCAATCCCTAGTTGTCCCTTTGAGCCTTCACAAAATTTTAACTTTCTTTTAATTGGCATATAACCCCAATAACCTACCCTGAGTTGTTGTGATACTTTTGACAAGTCTTATGATCACTAAGATGAAGAGGCAAGAAGATCCAAAGAAAGCAATGATTAGTCAAGATCATGAAGATAGTTGAAGTTCTCAAGACCATAAGGGTAGTTGATGTTTTCAAGACCATAAGGATAGTCGATGTTCTCAAAATCATAAGGGTAGTTAAAGTTCCCTTAATATCTCCAATATATCAAGACAACATCAACATCAGAGTAACAAATGATTTATCCCTGTTAAAGAAGATTTATGTTACTCTACTCATCCATTATTGGAAGCCCAAGTTAGTACAAATAAGACAACTCTTTTAGAGCTAAAACCAAACAAAACAAAAACAAAACAAAACAAAAAAAAAAGAGAAGAAAAAGAAGAAAAGAAAAAAAAAGAGGACAAAAGAAAAAAGGAAAAGAGAAAAGAGAAAAAAAAAAAGATAAAGCCTAAAAAGGCGGTTCAGAAAGCCAACGAAGTTCTCTTTTACCTAAAGCAATAAAAGGCTTTGGTTTATAAGGACATTTTGACTTGAATTGGTCCAACCCAACCAAAGATTCAATCAAAATTGGAGAAAAAAGGAGGAAGACCATCCAGTTATTGAAAGTTCTATACTTGATAGTCCTACAAGAAAGAAGGACAAAATGATAAAAGAAAGGGAAGAGTAAGGAAAGAGACAGAAAAGGGAAAAGTAAGAAAAATAAAGAGGAAAGAAAAGGGAAAAGAAGAAAAGAAATGAATTTGGGTCTTAAACTTTTTGCAAGGGCAAAGACTGTCCTAATCAAGATCCAAATTAATGCCAAGAAGACAGAAAGAATTTAGAGTCTAGCAAGATTGCTCCCAACTGCCTAAGGTTCAAACAAGAAATTTGTAGTGTGAAGGTTTGTCCATTGTGTCACATCGGCTCCTACTTACAAATGGCCTTCATTTAACCCATGTCCCTTATAGACCCCATTTCAAGCTATAAAAGACTTGTTGATCTCTCTTGGTAGGTAGATTCTATTAGTGGAGATAGTTTGGATAAGCATGCATATGAGATAGACAATATTTAAACTCAATGAAACCTTTGGCCAAGTAATGTGTATGTGCCTATCTGAAGTGCAACAGTTCTTGCTTAAATAGAAATGATTCCCGAGTTTAGTACGGTAACTAGGGTTGTCATGTTATAGATATGTTAATTTGGAAAATCAAGTCCTGAGGTGCATTGACATTAATTTGGCAAAGCCAACATTTGATTTCAAAATCAAAATTCAAAAAAAAATAAATAAAAAAAATAATAAAAAAAAGAGTTTTGTCATACAAAGCCTTCAAGTTAAGGGAAGTATGTTGAACCTCCAAAGGACACATTGGGCAAAGGAAATGATTATTGGCAAGGTCATGAAGAAACTATCAACTGACATGCTGAAACATAGTTTAAAAAGGGTGTATCCCTGACTCTGCAACTTGAGATCTCCACCACTCTTGTTTTCAACATCTTAAAGATAAAAGCCACAAATGCAAAGCTTTCAATCATTCCAATGCAAGACTTGAATGAGCGTCAAAAAGGAACCAATGAGAACACTTCTGCTGATCACCTCGGTCTATGAGTCAATGGAATGACTGTAAGTATTATTCATGCATATCATGCATACATGAGCATATCACATCGCACTTTCTTGTCTTATATTGTTTATTCCTTTTCAAAGTGAACAACAAATACCTTATGAACTAAAGGATCAAAAGAAGATATTGAATCAAGGGGGCATGGAAAGCTTTTTTTTGTGGAAGCTCCAGTCATTTTGTAAAAGAAGAAATACATGCTTGTGCGAAGAACTAGACGGCAAAAACATCAATCAGAGCCCGCATAGAAAAATCATGGGTTTGAGCCTACACAGGTGGCAACGCTTCTCCTTTTCAATTTTTGAGTTTATGCATAAACAAAATATTTTAAATATCTTGCCACGCAGAGGGCAAGGAGAAGATATGAAGGCTAGCTAAAAAGGCTGAATTTTTTTGTTCATGATTAATTAATGAACAAGAAAAGGAATTCTCAAAAGAATAAAAAATCATCATCAATCAAAAGAAAAAAATTAGAATGAAAATGCAAAAGACAAAAGTTCAGTCCAGCTAAAAGAGCTGAAGCCAGGGTAAAGACCCAAAGTCCGAAGGATAAAGATTCTTATTTCAAGGGTAAAGACCCGATTTCCAATGGATAAAGATCCATGTTTCACAGGTAAAGACCCAATCTCCAATGGATAAATATCCATGTTCCTAGGGTAAAGACCCGATTTCCAATGGATAAAGATCCATATTTCAAGGGCAAAGGCCCGATTTCCAATGGATAAAGATCCATGTTTCAAGGGTAAAAACCCGATTTTCAATGGATAAAGATCCATATTTCAAGGGTAAAGACCCGATTGCTAATGGATAAAGATCCATATTTCAAAGGGTAAAGACCCAAAGTCCGAAGGATAAAGATCCTTGTTTCAAGGGTAAAGACCCGATTTTCAATGGATAAAGATCCATATTTCAAGGGTAAAGACCCGATTTCCAATGGATAAAGATCCATATTTTACGGGTAAAGACCCAATATCCAATGGATAAAGATCCATGTTCCTAGGTTAAAGACCCAATTTTCAATAGATAAAGATCTATTTTTAGTGGGTAAAGACCTACAATTCATAAAAATGGAACAACCAGTTATGTCAGAATTCTCAACTGATAAAAGGTCAGTCAAATCAAATTCAATCTTGGGTCCAAGTACCCAAAACAAATTCAAGTAAACATTTCGTCAAAAATTAAGTCTTATTGCTTTTCACTCTCTAAAGTCTCAGATCGTTTAAGCAGGGGGCAAACTGTAGACCCTTAATTTTTGACCCAGTCCGGTCCAATATATTTTAATTAGTCCAAAATAATTTTTGTGTTGTCCAATATATTTTAATTAGTCCAAAATAATTTTTGTTATCTTAATTAAATAATATTTGCTTTAGTATCTAATTTTTATTAATAAAAAATAAAAAAATAAAAATAAAAATCGGCGACGAAAAAATTCGTCGCCGAATAGTTGCGGCAAAATGGCCCATAGATTATTTCTGCGAGCGAAATGGCCCGCAGGCCAATTTTCTCCCCGCAGCCTTTCGCCAGCGCAATTTTTCCGCAGCAGTTTTTTTTCGCCAGCAAAATTTTTCCTACGCAAATTTTTTTGAAACCAAATACAATTAGGTTTTGGTTTTCTTTTCTTAATTAATGTTAGATTCCGTGAATAACTAGAATTAATCATAAAAATCTTCTATAAATAATGACTAAAACAACACAAAAAGGGGAGGTGAAATTTGAAGACCTAAATTGAGGAGGAAAACTTTGAAAGATTTGAAGAATTCCTTCTGGCAGTGAAATCGATCGGACTTTTGAGAGAAATAAGCAAGCAATCAATCCAACAAAGGCAGCCACATTGCCTTTGTTCTTGTTCATCCAAGAAGAAATTTTTGGTGGAACCAACAAACGGAGGTATGAATGTCTAATTTCTTCACAGTAGCTTGAACCATTCAATTGTCTCTTTTGATTCAAAAACCCTAGAACTTTAATTACCTTTTTTAAAGCTTAAAATCCTTAATTCGTCTCTTTTTTTCAAAAATCTTAAAATTGTTATTTTTGTTTCTTCAAAATCTTAAAACCCTAATCTACTTTCCAATTTTTCAAAACCCTAAATTGAATTTGTTCCTTTCCAAAAACCCTAAAAAAAATATCTTTTCTGTTTCTATAAACCTTAAATCGTTTTGTTTATTCTCATAAAACTTCATAAAATTATCAATTGTTTCTCCAAATTCTAAAATCTAATATATTCTCCGAAACCTTAATTCTAAAATTCTAAAACCCTAATTCAACTTTAAAATAAAACAGTAAACCCTAAACTAGCTAACCTAAACCCTAATTTTTCTAAACCCTAATCCTTTAAACCTTAAAACCTTATAAACCTAAAATTAAACACAGTAAGCCTAAAAACCATAATTCAGTAGCTTAAACTCATAAATTTCAAAACCCTAAACACATTAAATAAAGAATCTTAAATAGAAATAGTAGCCCTGATTTTAATATTTATTTGCTTTATTCAATTTTATATTTGATTATGCTTTGATTTATTTTATATGCTTTGTTTTATTTAAGTTTGATGCTTGATTTATTTAGTTTATCATGGATGGACGTTTACATTCTATTGTTGTTTAATATCTTTGATGAATGATTTATTTATTATGAATGGTTATTTATTTTTATCGATTTACTTAGAGTTCCAAATGTTGTAAGAGGTATGTTTCCACTTCGCGGGTACCTCATTAGTTAAATATCATGTAATTTAAATTGCTTTTATATTTTAGACCAATGTAAAGGACATGTTTCTACCTTTCGGTGGGTGTCCTATTTAGGCATGGATTATGTAAGGGCATGTTTCCATCTTCGGATGGGTGTCCATTTATTTGTTTTGCTTGGACATTATTTTGATTTTTAATATAAAGATGCTTTATTTTAATTGTTGTATGTAATATGGATAATGTTGTTATATTTAAGAATTTTATAATATTAAGACCCGTAAAGGAGGCCGGTTCCAATGAACCGGGCGTTGTGGGGGTGCTGGGTCATTTCTCACCTTTCCCATACGTACCCAACTTTTCGAACCCATTAGGGGTTGGGGATTCCTTAGGAATAGAGTCATCCACCCCTTTCTTTTTCCCTGCCCGTCCGGGTGGTGACTCTATTTTCTCCGGACTTAGGTCCATGTTCTCTAAGGCCCCGAGCCTAAACAGTGCCGAAGTCGCAAGAACCATTCCGCCGGGAGTGGGGGCAAAAATCCTCGCTCACAGTTAGTATAATTGTTATGAGTTTGATATGATTTGGTATGAGCTAGTATGAGTTAATATGAGTTTGAAATTAGTAGGTAAGAGTTGGTATGAGTTGATATTAGTTTGATATGAGTTAGTATGAATTGATATAAGTTTGATATGAGTTGGTATGGGTTAGTATGAGTTTTGATATTAATGTAGTTAACTTCTCCTAAGGGCTGGAGGATAAAAAGAAGATTGTCTTGTGAACCAGGTGTGGCTAGTAAGGCAAAGAAGCCAAGATTCGGGGTGTTATTTAGTGACGACATGCCCATTAATAAGAAGGAAGTGGGAGGTGAACATACTAACAAAGAATGCATCGGAGTAAGTAATTATCAAAAATTTATTTTACAGTTTCACTTTATTTGAAAATGTAACTTGTCAATGATTGAGGAACTAATCAATAAAATATGTACCAGGATATTAATTATGTCATCCCTCCAAGTGATTGGAGGTACTAGCAGATTAACAGGGCAGGCTGTGGATTGCAAATAATTCAGTTGATAAAGAACGTAATTGGTTCTAACAAAGAAAAGGTTTGTATGATTTACAATGCTCAATATGAGTTTATTTATTGACAACAATCTTTTATTATTTTAGTATAGATGGCTATCTTTAAATGATACAATGTTAGCCACCTTCTTGGGCTTGATGAAGGAAATTTTGATCTTTGGCATGGCCTCTTTCATTGGCTTTTCATACACCAAGCTCCAAATGAAAATAAAAATGAGCTTTCATTTAAGTTTGGAAAGTTAGTCCTAAAGTTTGAAATTATTGAGTATTGTTTAATAATGGGGCTGAAATACTCTGGCTTAAAAGACATGGTTGGGGGGACTAAATTCTTAGTTCATCCCTATGGTGGATGGACATGGGAGAGATTGTTTCATGGATTTAAAAAAATACAAGGATACTGAGTTACAAATCAAATTAGGAGTAACTTGCTTGATTGATATGTTGGTTTTGGGAAAGGGTAAGACTATAAAGGTGGATCCCAAAATATCAGCTCTTGTAGATGATGTTGATGCATTCAACAACATCACGTGGGGGTTTATGAGCTAGAAATTCCTGTGTTCGAAGTTGAAAGAATCCTTAGAAAAATTGAAGAACAAAGTGGTGGGTGGCTATTCTGTCATTGGTTTTTCTGATGTCTTTACCATATTTGGAATGGAGGTTATTCCTAATTTACAAGAGCTAGGGGTAGAGAGGTACAAAATTGGATTTTCGCTATTAATGAACTGAAAAATATCTTTAAAATATCCATATCCACAAATTTGTTTGAAGTTATCACAACAGGTATTTAACTTGATACGAATTTGATATTTTGAGTTTTACCAATACCAATGCTATTATTCATTTACACATATTGAATCAATATTATAATGTATAGGAGCTGACTGCTGTGGAAATGAAAATAACAAATGTTGAGGCCGAGTCTCCTAATCTACAAGGAATTTGCATAAAGGAAATCCAAAGACACTCGAAAAAGGAAAAAATTATTGACCCTCAGGTATTACTTGCATTTCATTCCATTTATGGTATCATAATGCTTAACAATATTAGATGTTTTTTTTTTATTAGTATATCAATTTTTAGGAAATTGGATTTAATGACAAACCAATTAGTGATACTGAAGAATGAAATGCAAGTAATACAAATGAAAGTGAAGATGAAGAAAAGGAAGAGGCTCTAGAAGAAAAAACAAATGAAAATGTAGCACTGAGATTGGATGATACAATTTTACACCTATTTCTGAGTATGGCGATTATACTAAATCACTATTATTTATTGTAAAATTTTATAAATGCACTTATATCTAATCACTTAAAATATGACTACTTATAGAAAAGATATATCAATGGCAATCGAGGACATACTGCAGCTAAGCCTGTCAGTGGTTGAAGTGACGGAGACCACATATAATGAACAAAGGAAGGAACATTTACCTGCGATGAACTCTAAATACATTGGTGATGAGTGGACTCCTAAAGGAAGAGGTCAACATAGAAAAGGGAGCAACATTTTCAAGTTTTATGTCGAAAGATGGTGGATGAAGTTGAGTATGCGCCTATTCTTCCCTTGGATCCTTTCTCCCCCCCATCTGTTGATCAGTGCCAAAGTTTTGATAATTGGTGTCATATGCATTTTGATAACTATAAGTAGTAAGCTGCACTTTAATTATAGATTTTGGTTTTCACAATAATTATATTTAGATATAAACAAATTCTTCTTCCTATAATGTTAATATTAGTGTTTTAATTTATAATAGTGATCCAAAAGTGGAACAACCTTTGTCGGAGGGTGAGAACTATGATTTCACAGTGCATTCCACAAATTATGAATAAATGATGCTTGGCTGTCAAACAATGTAAGATTTCAATATAAATGCATATTAATGGATATTATATTACAAATCATTGTATTATATTATTAATATTAATGTGTTTTTATTGAATTTTAGGAAATTGATGTCATACTATATTATGTGTGCCAAAAATAGAAATATAATTCAGACTTCTTTGACCAAAGAAAGACATATGAATCTTGTTATATCAATCAAATTTTTATGTCATGTCATGAAGAGTTCAAAAAGAAAAATTGGAGGACTCCCAGTTCTATAACAGATTTTCTTGAGAGCAAGCACAAATATTATAAACATGTCAAAAACGTTGACATCATTTATCTACCGGTGAACCAAACTGCACACCATTTGTTTTTAATAAAAATAAATATACTTGAGTGGTCAATAAAGATATATGATTCGCTGTATGCAGATGCCCGCAGAAGCGATATAACAAAATGTGTTAATCCAATTGTAGAGATGCTGTCCCATGCTTTGAATGATGTTAATTTTTTCAACCATAGACCCGAATTGGAGACTAAAAAGGATACGAAGATGAAAATAAATTATGAGAAGAATATTTTTCCATGTCAAGATGGATAAGCTAGTACAAATTATCCATTCTCAGTCATTATGTAATGATTGTTATTTGCCTTTTAAAGTTGCTAATATTAATATATTATGACAGAAAAGATTGCGGAATGTTTGTTGTCAAATTTGTTAAGTTTTTAATGATGACCAGCCTGAATATATGAGACTGCAATTAGCAAAACATGCAAATATTTAGATATAACACGACAATTAATTTGTGGGTGCATGCTACAAATAAGAATAACAATGCTTATGATAGCGAATAACATTTTGAAATATTATACGAATACTGTGAATAGATTAGATTGTATATATGAAAACATTATTTTCAAGTATATTGATTGAAATTAATATGAAGCAATTATTTATTGATATGAGATGTTATTACTTGATGTTGGATGATGTATGTTAGTGTGAGTTGATGCAGGATGCCTATTTTGATATGAATTTGGTATGCATTGTAGAAATATGTTGATACAGGATGTGGCGTGGCCAAATTTTGTTGAGTTTGGCATGAGTCGGTATGGATTTGATATAAGTATTCGATTATATCAGTAAAAATATACTCATAACCAACTCATACCAACTCATATTAATAAAAATATGATCATAACAAGCTCATACCAAGTCATATCCACTTATATCAAACTCAAATCAATGACAACAACTCATATCAAACTCTTGTCAATAAAAATATACTCATTCCAAACTCATATCAATAAAAATATACTCATATCAAACTCATATCAATAACATTAACTCATATTAAACTCATATCAATGACTCAATAAAAATATACTCATTCCAAACTCATATCAATAAAAATATACTCATATCAATAACACTAACTCATATCAAACTCATATCAATAACAGTAACTCATATCAAACTCATATCAATAATACTAACTCATTTTTAATATCATATAAAACTAGTATCAGCTCATATCTTCTCAAATCAATAACACTACCTCATATCCAACTCATATCGATGAAAATATACTCATATCAATAAAAATATACTCATTTCAAACTCATATCAAACTCATGTCAATAAAAATATACTCATTCAAAACTCATATCAATAAACATATACTCATATCAATAACACTAACTCATATCAAACTCATATCAATAATACTAACTCATTTTCAATATCATATATACTCAATTTTCAATATCATATAAAAATGGTATCAATAATACTAATTCATTTTTAATATCATATAAAACTGGTATCAGCTCATATCTACTCATATCAATAATACTACCTCATATCAAACTCATATCAATGAAAATATATTCATATCATACTCATATCAATAAAAATATACTCATTTTAAAATCATATCAATAAAATATTCTCTTTTCAAACTCATATTAAACTTATATTAATATAAATATACTCATATCAAACTAATACCAACTCATATAAAATTCATATCTACATCAAAATAACTCATATATACAAATAAAGAAAAAAAGAGGAGGAATGAAGGAAGGATAAAGACAAAGATTTGTAATAATATCGTTTAAAAAAATCATTCTAATAATGATAAAGTATAAGGCAACGTCTTTTTTTGAAACCTAACATCTACATACTTTGTCGACATCTTCTCATGTTAGCTCAAACTAGATTTTTTCTAGAAATAAAATAACTTTGACTATTTACTTTTTTACTTAAGTGAGACAAAGTAGATCGATTGCTGGCAGCAAATGGAGGCATAAAATATAGGAACTATAGGCAAAAAGGAGAGATCGACAAGGAGAAAGTGAGAGAAGTGATCGAACAAGAGAAAGAGGAATAAGAGATTGATAAACAAAAAGAGAAAGAAAAGAACATAGCAGAAGGCTGAGAGAAAGACAAAGCCGAAGAGAGAGAAAGGTTATGCATATTATTTTTCTTTTTTTTAAGGAATGAGGGGTATTTTTGTCCAATAAGGTATATAATTTATTAGTATTTTGCTCAAGGGTATATTACCGGCTAATTCCCTAAAAGAAATATTAAATAATAATTTTAATTAAAATTTATTTAATATAAAATGCTCTTAAATATGTGTGATTTATTTATAAATAGGTAAAAATATTATTTTAGTACACAATTGATCAAAAAATAAATTCAGCGTTAATTCGTACTTTTTTTTTCAAATTTAAGGGGCATATTTGCATCTTTCAATGAAAATTTAAATATAGTCAATGGCATTTTTCGTTAAAAAATTAGCTAATTTGTTAGTTTTTTAAGGGTATAAATGAGCCAAAACAAATATTAAGCTTGAATTTGTACCCTCGAGCAAACTTCAGAGGCATTTTTGCACCTTTTCCATTAAAAAAATATATCATAGAAAATAAAAAATAAAACTAAATGTTTGTATATGTAACATTATAGAATTCTTATAATTATAGAATTTACGAAGATGTTACTAAAATAATAACTTATATCTATGTAATATAATATAAATGAATAATTAGTTAATAATATAATTGAATATAATATAATTAGTTAATAATATAATTGAATATTTGATCAATTAAAGCCCTTTCTTCTGTTAAACATAATAGTTTTATTTTTATACAACATAGTACTTAATTAGCTTCTTCTAGAAAAGCAAAAAATCATAAAACTTTAAATCTAATGTGATAAGGAAATATGAAATTTTTGAAATTGTTCTTTAAAATAACTATTTTTCCCTTGCATAATATTTTTTTAATAAAGAATCTTATAAAAGATGCTTCGAAAAATAATTTCAAGAATTTCATATGTCCTTGTCACATTAGTAACTTATATATATATATATATAAGCCTCTTAAACTTGTAGGATTTAGTTACTTTACTCCCCTCCCCCTCCCCTTTTTGAACTTTTAATTAAACCATATAATCCTTTGAACTCATATTTTTCTTAATTTATAAATACAAACTTACTGAGTCACACCGAGTTACTAACATATCTATTTGGTAAAAAATATACAAATACAAGAGATAAAGTAATCAATATTTATGACACTACCCCCTAATTACCAATATAGATGGCAATTGGGCTAGACAACCTAGCCCAACATGGCACGACATGATTATCTATATGTCAATGAGTCGTGTTGGGCTGTTACTTTTTTAATTTTGACACTGCCTGGCATGACATGATTGATTTTTTAAGCCGGCACGACACAATGGATCTGCTAGCCTAATCCAATTGCCATGTATAGTTACCGGGGCTCATGAAATGAGCCGATACCCTTCTGGTGTTAGACCGAATTATTAATAAGATGTGGGTCTTAGTACATAGCTCTTCTAGATAACTGAGCTCCAGATGTTCGAGAGACAGATCTCTAATATAGCCATTTTATGATACTGACACTTTCTGAAGATCTGCTAACATATTTAGGCCTTGTCTCCTACTCCTTAACTATAAATAGGGTGGAGTCCTACATGTAAATGATCTTTTTTTTCGCTCTTCTTGCTTACTTATCTACAGACCAACCAAACTTTGACTTAGCCATTAGAGTCTCCTTATTGGAGCCCGATCCTTTCTTCCCTTGTCTTACAAGTACGTGGGCCGACCTTGATACCCAAACTTGAGCTCTTGAAACTACTGAAATTCACCTTGTAATCAGTTAATATAAGCGTCTATAGAAAGAAAAAGATAAGTTCAAGAGGTAAAGTTGTTAAAATGTAAGTTTAAGAGGGATAAAATGACTAAACGCTATAAGTTCAGGAGGCTACGTATGTATATTTAGCCTATATATAAGAAAATTTATATGAAATAAAAAAAGTAAAAAATTAACAAGAATTAAAAAATAATTAAAAAAAAATATTAGGTTAAGAAAATATTAAAGATCTAAGTCTAAAGGTATGTCTTTTTAACATTGAAAAAATTTAGATAGGTGAAGTTATAGGAGAAAATCTACTAAATTTTTCTTTAAAATAACATATTGATCTAGTAAAAATGATTTAATTGAATAAAATTGAAATCTTATATTAATATAAACTAATCAAATATTAATAAATAATAAATTTAGCTTAAGAAAATATTAAAAATCTAAGTCTATAGGGGAAATTCTCCTGAATTTTTCTTAAAAACATATTTATTAGAATTTTATTACCTTAAAATATCAATTGCATAAAATATTATAGAATATTCGATGAACTAATAACTTAATTGTTATATGTTTAGATATGGTTAAGTATCAAGGAAATATGCATCCCCATGGATGTATATCTGGTGCTATGTAAGGAAGACATCCAACGATTAGAGTTGCAGGGGATAAATCTATTGGAGAATATTTCTTTGCATATGCTATGGAAATTATTGCATTAGTTACTGTCGAACCATGGAGACTACTCATTCCACTGTGACGGGTACACCATTAATTTCAGTTTCAGCTTCAGCTCCATCTACTTCCATTGTATCGCATGCGAAAGTAGATCCAGTAGGTGTTGATGTTAATACAGTAGCATCAACACTGAACAAGCACGCCTGTCAAATTCAGGTCACTATCCACTCATGAGAGTAAGTAATTTATAGTTTGCTCTTTTTTTAAAACAATAAAGTTTAGTAATTAATCTATAATTAATAAATTTTTTCATTAATTACAGCAAGTTGTTGGAGCCATCTGGTCTATGCTTGTAGAAGATTAGGAAGAAAATGCAGGAGAAGTTAGAGTCGACTAGAATTAATTGGAAATCGATTTCCAAAGAAAAGAAAGATTGTTATTTTAAAGAATTTAAGGTATAAAAATTATTTAAATTAATTAGAATTTAATAATAACCTTATATAATTATAAATTTAATAATTTAATCAATTTGTTTTTCCAAAATATTTCTAGTAGAAGGAGGTGATCGACTCTTTAGTCAAAATTGTCTTTGAGAATAAGGTCGTTATTCTCTATAACGATATAATAGATAAAAAATAAAGAGAAAGGAAAGTAGCTAAAATATTTTTTAGACGAGTTATGGACTGCTCTTTAGGTATACTGGCATCTCTAGAGGGCCAAACTCATTCTTAGGTGTCCTCCCATAACATACTTTACAGCCTTACTAATGGTGTAAGCCCATCTACACATACTAGAGGCAGCAAAACACATTATGAGCACGTTCGTCGACTAATAAGTATAATTGAATTATTTTTTATCTTTTATTATTATTTTTTTTTGCTAAAATGTGCTATTTTTTTTTATTAATTCACTAGGATGAGCGATTGGGGTACTCCCACCGAGTATGAGTTGTTCTCCATACTTACACCAAAAAATCATGATGTACAAATTTTTCTTGATCAATGCTCTTGAGATGTATATGCACGTTTATAAATTTTAATATGTGCATTTAGTTTTTTCTATATCTTATATCTATTGTATTACTATTTTTTTTACAAAACTACTTTATAGCATCTTAGGTCTAGCCGTTTCAGACAAGTAAGCCTATTAATGAGACTTGACTGTTTATTAAGGCTATTGGTGGGGGAGAGGAAGAGAAGGGTGTATAGGCTGGGCTCTCAGTATGTCTTTGAGTCTAACACCTCATCTTCAATTTTCTCTTCATTGTATCAAGAAATGGGTAGTTGAAGACATCTTTTTAGGAGCAGGTCCAAGCACAACGAAGAGAGATGGAAACAAAAGCACTTAAGCGTGAGTGCGCATTGCAAGAGCATATACAGAGAGATTTTCAAGCATAGTTTTATTAATTTCTGCAACAATATCTCTCCACCACCTCCATCTCTCAATCTTCAACTGCTCCAACTCTACCTTGGCCTCTATCTCCCCCTGACAATTAGTTTTTTTTTTACTTTATTTGTATATTTTACTTGTATATATTATTTTTATATTCTATTTTCATATATTTTTTTATTATAATTTTATTTATATGTATTATAATTTTATTTGGAATATATAATATAATTAAATGAAAAATATAAATAATAAATTATAATAAAATATAAATATAATAATTAATAATAAAACATAATAACTATAATAATATATTAATTTAAAATTTTATTCTTTAAAAAATAAAAAAAATTACTGATGAATTATCCATATTTGAATAAAATATTAGTTATTTATCAGCCAGATTACTAACAAAAAATTTGTATCTAAATAAATATTACCGCATATTATTAACCAATAATAGAATTTAAAAAATTATTATCTTAAAAATTTACCGACGATTATTGATGAATTTAAAAATTCTTAATATAATATTAAAATATTTTACCGAAAATTTACCAACAAAGTTATGAGCTTATGATAAAATTTGATATCTAATTTATGGATGGCTTTTCTATTAGTAATTATTGATAGATCCCTTAATCTCTTAGTAAAGCAAAACTTTTCAGAAATAAATATGTTATTGGCAATCTTTCGGTAGCAATTGATGGTGTTTGTTTTCTTTCGATAAATTTGTTGCTGACAAGGTGATTATAGACAAAAAAATTTGGTCAGAAATCTATTGATAATTTTTTTTTGTCATCAAAATTTTTAGAGGTATCAGATGAAATTTTTTGTTAGTAGTGTGCGCTTGATAGAATATATGTTGTTGGTTTGATTGTTAAAAAAAGAAGAAGAAAGTTTAAACTTTGCCATTTACTTTCTCACTTTATATGTCAATCTTATCATACTAAAAAAATTACAGTTTTACCTTAAAAAATTACAGTTTTTACTATTTTTCAAATAAACTATTTATTAATTTAATTTGATGATCTAAAATCCATTATTATTTTAAATTGAATTTCGTAATTAAAATATATAATAATTCATTTTCTATATTATACTCTATGTTAAATAAACTAAAATGACTTTTTTTTGAAGTATACTAAAATGACTTTTTAAAAAATCGAAAATGACTAGTTGTTTTTTAAAATTAAAATTGATAATAACAAATAATTGTAGTTGTTTGAATTGTCCCTTCTTATCATTGTTAACAAAAATAATAGTAATTTCATTTCTAGTCTTACGCCATCTAATTTAGAGCGAACAAAATTTACACAAATGTTTTTTAGCATACAAATTTTAAATGCAAAACTTATAAGTTTTCCTAAATCACAGGGAGGATAGGCAATAATAATAATAATAAGTTTTGCGGAGTTTAATTATATATACTTTTCTTTAACTTGTATACATGTTTTAAAATATTTTAACTGATGCGAATTATTATTGAGTTTTTATTAAATATAAATATTATTTTTATTAATTTTGAATACTATTATAAATATATATGTGAAATATATATAATTTATTATATGTAACTGGCTAAAAATATGTTATATGTATTCATCTGTTTTAATTTTACTGATGCTTAATAAAATATATTTATAAAAAATATTATTTAAAACATTAATTTTTAGAAGGGTTGTGCTACACATATAATGTTATTTTTATTTATAAAAAGATAAAAATTAAAGTGCAAATTTTAAAACCTTTATTTTTAATTAAAAAATTAGATTAATTAGATGAAATTTTAATGTGTTTTAATTAAAAAGATAAAAATTATCAAAATAAATTAAATCGTTATCTAAAAATAAAAATAAAAAAATAAACATTTCTTACGTAATTAAAATTTATATTTTAGCATGACCTAATCCTCAAACTTGAAATTATTGTACAGTTAAAAAAAACATGAAATTATTGGCCAATAGAAAAATACAATGTCACAACACCATTATGCGGGCGAACTAACGTCTAAATTGTTTGAGTCAACGGCGATCCACGTGCGCCTCATGAGTCAAAATTCAAAAATATCTACACAGTTTTCTCAAATTCCCTGAAAAAAATAAATACCAAAATCATCGCTAATTCGCTACTACTTAGATCACAATTATAATCAGTGGCTGTTGAAAAAAAAAAAAAATACAGTAGTAATGAGCGAAGGCGAGAAAGGCCATAGCAGAGGAGTGGTCGTAGATCACCAGCACCAGTACGGTACGTTTCAAGGTGTTGCTAATTATCCTCCTCCTTCTCAACAACCTGTTATTGGTTTTCCACAACCTGTTCCTCCGCCCGGAGCTACTGAGCCCTCGGCCCCTCCACCACCTCACCCTCCTCAGTATTATGCTCATGGTTACCAAACAGTTCCAGGTAAACCTATGTTTATAGCTATATGAATTGATGTATATATTTGCTTAATTTGATTTATTAACGAAAAAAAGTAGCCTTTTTTTTGACGTTTTTCCTCCTTTTTGACAAATGGGCTAAAAGGGTTTTTCAGAATTCCTTTTTTTTTTTTGTCATTTTCATGTCTCTCTCTCTCTCTCTCTTTCCTCCATCGTTTTGTATTTCATTAGCTTAAGTTTTAATTAGTAATCAATTATCATAATCATTAAGCAATATGAGAAATTATGCTTGATTTATTTTGCTGTTTCAGGTTATGCTGTTGCTGAAGGAAGACCTGTAAGAGAACGTCGCCTTCCTTGCTGTGGCATTGGTGTTGGTTGGTTCTTGTAAGTTATTGTCATTTCAAATAGGCGGCAAATATATGGATGCTATATTATGGTTATAAAATTTTCATTCTTGTAAATGTTTTGAGCTAATTGACCCAATTGGATCCTTACAAAAAATATACTTCTATATGGTTTATTCCTATAAGCTCTCATAAGGGGTGAGTTTTAATAATTTTCGAGTCCCTTGTAATGAGCATATTCTTTTGGCACTTATAGTTGTTATCAGATGCTTTTACTAAGGAATCTGTTTAAAGGTGTTGTTCTTTTGTTTGTAATTCTTTTTAAAATTTAGACCTTCTATTTATGATTCTGGTTATTTATCAACGGTAAAGAGTTGTTTTCCTTTTGAAGGTTTATTATCGGTTTCTTTCTTGGTGCTATCCCCTGGTATGTTGGATTATTTATTCTCCTATGTGGAAGGATAGATCCCCGAGAGAAACCAGGATACATTGCTTGCACCATTGCTGTGAGTGACACTTTCTTTTCATTTCATTGCCTGATAATTTTCAAGCAGTTGTGATGTGTTATTTTTCTTTTTCCGGGGATTGTATTTATTTTTTATTCATTACAAATAAATTATTGCTATTCTTTTGAAGTTATCAAATATTGTGCTAAAATAATTGAGTCCGAACAGAACTATCTTGATGTGCACGATTGAAAAAGTGGAGAAAGCTATAAATTGAACACTCTAAAACAAATATTTACTTCGTGTACAAACCGTCAACAGGTCGCACCGATGATTAAATTTCTTAAAGTTTAATTCGATGTAGTAGATTCTAAAAGGATGTCAATTTACCATATGAGAAGCTTTTTGTTATCTAACTAATCAATCACAGCAATATTAGATAACAATAATAATACTACGAATAGAAAGAATCAGAAAGATTAAGACGAGGTAGGGTAGAATGCAGGGAAGATGAGAATAGAGGCAGGAAGATAGAGAGAGAGAGAGAGAGAGAGAGAGAGAGAGAAAGAGCAGAGAATAAGTTGGAGAATAATTTTTTATTCATGTTGTCCTTGCATAACAATATTCCGCTGATATATGACATCTTCCGCATACCAACAAAATATGCTAACAAAATTTACTAACAGAAGATACTAACAACTACAATTATCCTTTATACATTCTTCCTCTTCCTTCTTCGATATGCAACACTTTTCAAAGAAAAAATAAAGAAGCAATAAACTTTTGGTCTGGAGGACGAATTATGAACGTAAAAGTACAGCAGTATCACATATTGTGTCATGGCTGTTAAACTTGTGTTTGACATGGAATAGGTGAAGGGACTTGGTTGCTAAGCCATTTGGCTAATTGGTTGTTCATCTTGTTTCATTGCAAAATTGAGTAGAAAATGGGTACAAAATAGAAAAAGGTTCAACATGAATAAACACTTATAATGCAGTATTCAGTTCTCACTTTGTTATCACTTGCCTGCATTCTTATTTTCAACTAATAAGATTTGGGGCACTCAAGTTAAGGGCTTTTTTCTGGTTGCAAAATTATAATTAGACGGAATAGCAGTGCCTCATAGTACTTATTTTAGATACCTTGGCTCTATTCTTCAAGAAGATGAAGGTTATGAAGTAGATGTAAATTATAGGATTAAAGCTGGTTGGATGAAGTGAAGAGGTGCTACAGGAGTTCTATGTGATCGAAAAATACCAATTAAATTAAAAGGAAAATTTTACCGCACTGTAATACGGCCTGCTATGATGTATGGTAGTGAGTGTTGGGCAGTAAAAGGACAACACATGAGTAAAATGCATTTTGCGGAAATGAGAATGATAAGATGGATGGGTGGTCATACTAGGATGGATAGAATCCGCAATGAGTGCATTAGAGAAAAAGTGGGGGTAACACCTATAGAGGATAAGATAAGAGAGCATAGATTGAGGTGGTTTGGCCATGTGAAACGAAGACCTAGCGATGCGCCAGTTAGAAAAACGAACAAGTTAGAGTAGATATAACTAAGAGAGGCAGAGGTAGGCCTAAATTGACTTGGTCAAAGGTGATCCAAAATGATCTTATGATGTTACATCTATCAGAAGAGATAATCTTAAATTGTATTGAGTGGAAAAGAAGAATCCATATAGCCGATCCCAATTGACTTGGGATTAAGGCTTTGTTGTTGTTGTTGTTGTAATAATAATAATAAAAGCAGTTTAATAAATCCTTGTCTGCTAATCATTTGTAACCTTGTCTCCTAATTGTTTTTTCATGTGTCAATTTGAAATTTGCGTATGGAGAAATGAGTATGTTCAGATGCTCTGTAGATATTTGCTGGTATGGATAGGGTTTGACAGTATAAAGGATATTAAATTTTTAATGATATTATGGAGTATTTAGATGGAAAAGAATATCCTTATATTAAAATTCATTTTCTTCACTTTAGTTTGCCATGTGAATGAATGTTTTTTTCTGTCCTCTGTTTTGAGGGATTTCTTGATTATTTTTAAATAACTTGGAGGGTGTTATAGTTTTAGTTTCTTTCATTTGCTGCTTTCAACTATGTGTTGCTTGGGCTAAGAGGACGTCTTATACTTCACATTGCATGTTCACTTCTTCGTACTTAGAAGAAAGTTTTTTGTTTTTATTCAAAAGAAAAATAAGAAGAATAGGCAAAAATAACTGCTAATTATATCGCATGTTAACAAAAAAAAAAAGGAAAAAAGCACATGGATATTCATGAGTTTGAAGCTGTGGAGTACTATCTGTGTTGGTGATAGGACATTGAGGATGCAGAGACATTCATATTATGACCACCAATATGTTTATTGTGGATGGTCTACGTTTTCATTTTCCCATATGTGTTTTTTTATCTTAATTTCTTTTCTGATGCTACCTGAACTATGTAAAACAAGTTATGTAGCTTTAGCCATCTGATTCAAGTATATTGAGGTGTGTGCACAAGTTAAAACGTTTCATGTTGGACAAGCCTACCCAGAGTACAATTTGAAATACTTATGATGTACTATTTTGCAAATTTCTTAGCTGGCATTAAGGCTCCTATTTTGATGTAGACAACAAATTGATGCAAGATTAGGTGAGGGTTTGGTAGGGTTGAAGAAACTTGGGCTGAAACAGAAAAGGCAGATATAGTTCAACTTGCAAGAAATTAAGCACACACAAAAAAAAAAAAAGAACTTCAGCTAACAGAACTTCAGCTCCACTCTAGTAGGATCTAGGATTTGCTGATACAAAGAAAGCCTCAGTTCATAGGGTTTGGAATTACTCTATAGAATTCAAAACATGTTGCCGGAATTTTAATTTTTATAAATCCGAATGTCAAAGCATTACAACCTTAGGTATTTACAGACTGAGAGTAATCCTAAACCTTCAAGCACTTTTATTCTTAGTTCTAAGCCATTAGCGTACCTAAGGCTGTAATAACATCTTTCATAATTACAAAGAAATTCACTATTATAAATAACCATATTGATAAAGAAGGAAGCATCTTCATTTTGTGGTCTCACTCTCCATATCATTTCGGGTTTTAGATGGGCTCATCTAATCTCTCTCGAGTATGGGCGAGAATTCTATCTGCTGTAGAGCAGATTACAACTATAAAACAGTGGGATAACTTTCATATTTGTAATGCTTCATTCCAATTGAGGGTGGATCTTGGTGCAATTATGAGGTTTTCCATTGTGATCTGGAGTTCTCAAGGTTAAAAATGAAAAACCTCCTTGCGTGCTTCAGGAAGGTCACGTGCACCTATTAAAGCCTTGTGCATCGGTACACCTTTAAAATTTTCATCTTGATTGCATGAAATTTACATAAGTCATGACTTATGTCAGTCAGCATTACCCCAATAATCATCTTAGCAATCTGTTGTCACTTACTCTGTTTCATATCCCTTACCACTTGATCCTTCCCTTTCTCTCTGATCTGCTAACATTATGGAGATGGAAATAAAAGTAATACAAATTGTGGAGATTTTGCAGTTATTGGGAACTCTAACCTTTTCATTGTAATATTTATGGAATTTTATCTCTTCATAAGAATGATTTTTATGTCTCATGTTGTGAGAATATTTAAATGGAAGTTAGTAGGAAGTCTCTTTTTGTTGCTTTTGGAAAATTAGAATGTGGGCTTGGAGATTTGGAAGGCTGATTAGGTTATTGAAAGTTAGAATGGTTATAAACATAGGTAGGTAGGTAGGGTTTGCAAAATGGTGGAATTAAGAAGCAAAAATAAACGAAAAAAAAATCGTCAAAAGAACTGTTTGCATTGTTAGAGAGGCCCTGTGAATAGCACCATGAACAATAACACGAATAGAAAAATAAAAGAAATAATTTAGGCTTCACATTTGAACTTTTCAGACATGCATCAATTGTGATTCTTGAGGTCTTAAAGGTGTGCCTCAAGCCCATCGAAAGTGAGCAACCTACAAGAGGCATGCGCCTTAGACAAGGAAAGGTGCATTCCTAGGCACATCTTTGTTGATTTAATTTGTATGGGATACTCCTTTTTTTCCCTTTTAAGTTATTTTTTTAGGCATCATTAGTAATGTTCCAGTGATTGGCTTACCTTATATATGCAATAAGTTATGCATATAAAAGGAATGTAGATAAGATTACAACTTACAACAAAGAAATAGACCCCATCAAAAACTTGGACTTGAAATATATCACCCAGCCACTAAGGAATCTAAAATAATACTTAAATTAAATATAAAGGCACCTAAAAGAATAGGGACAGTTTGTCCGGCAAATTTGTCAAAGTTGCCCTTAAAATAATGGACGAGGAGCTTGACTTATCCTAAAGGATATATAAATAAGACTCTAAGGGGACTGGAAAAATATACTGTGACATCCCAAATGAGTCCCATATATAATTTTTATTTTTGTGTCTATATTACCAAACTTGTATAAAACAAGTACATTGTAAAGTTTGTGTTTTATTTAAATTAGTTATTTTTTATAATTCTACTTCAAGATAATGTTTATGCCTGATTGATATTAATATTGATTTTATGCCAAGTAACCTAAAAATTCTAACCTTTTCACACATTTTAATTGTAACTAATACTTTTAGAGTTATCAGTTCTGTTTGGGCCTTATGATATTGCATCAGTTGTAGCCAGTTGACTGAATTGGACAAAAGAAATAATTTTCATTGCTGATACAAACAAGATATTATATTTTAGTTGCTTTTTTTTTCTCCTTAAATTGCTCACCTCTTTTAGAGGAGCTTGGTCTTCATTTGGATGTCAAGATCCAAATATTGAATGCGAACTTTAATGATCTATGATTCACCTTTTCATCCACATAACTATGGAAGCTTTTCTTCATTTCCATTAGACATAAGCCACAAACTACCTTTCCTCTGGAAGTCAAAAGTTCTTTGTTTTTAAATATTAGTAAGAATAAATGAGTAGTAGTTGTAATTCTCTACACCAAGAAAGCAGTCTCCATAGCAAAGTAAAAAAAAATGCATATAATGGGTTTGGGGGTTGGGGAAGGAGGGCAGTGCAGGAGAAAGGAATTTTTAAAAAGAAGTAACTATAATTTGAATCAACAATATATAGTGAAAGTCTTGGGGTCTTAGGAGTCCAATAAGATGGAGTAAGTCAAAATAAAGGTCGTTGAATTTTATAATATAAAATAGCTTCAGTCATTTATGGCTTACCCTCGTTAGTATTATAAGCCCTGTCTAATTCTTCGAATTACTCATTTTTATTTTTATTTTTGTGGTGTGTGTGTATCACATTGGTTAATTCCAAGAACTGTCAAGGGCTTGCGTGTGTGTATAAATAAGAAGAGTAAGCTATATATATATTTCAGTAGACCGGCTACAGTTATTTCCCATGCCATAAGGTCCAATTGAAATAGATAAATGGAAATGTAAGCAAAGGTTTTTGGTCAGCTGGTCTTTATTTAAAATCTTGCAAGATTATATTATACCAAGTACAATTACATGCATACATATATGTATTTATGCATTTATTTATTTAATAGGAATAACACCTTAAGCTATGAAATTGATTTTTTTCAGAGAAGATGAACTGAGATAGTATGTAATGATATAGAGTAAAATGGCACATTCATAAAAAGAAAACCATTTCTTTTGATGAAAATTGGCTCTTATAGCAGGTAAGCAAACTGGAATACTAGAATTTATGCTAGCAATACGTATGCCAACACATCAATAATATACCCAAATAAGGAATGAATCCTCCTGAAATGACCCTAGTTATATTTTAATTTCTGACTGTCCATTTGAGATCTTCTTTGGAGTATTTTAAGTTTTACTTGAGTATTGTTTGAGTCCTTTTTGCCTTGGATGACATTATTTAATACCCTTACTTTAGAAGTCCAGCTCCTTGGATTATGAATAATTTTGAATTCCATTACCTTAGTTTTAGGAGAAGTTGGTTCTATTAAATACTGAAGAAACAGGTTTGGAAAGAAAGAAATTTACTTATATTTTTCTGTTTCATAATGAAATACATGTAAGTTTATATATAGCTAGAAAGGCAGACAACCAATCTACAATTATTCTTTGCCCATTCTCTTACAACTAAGCTTCCATACTCTCCATAATATACAACCTATCATTCCACTTTCACCAATTATACTCCTATTTCCCATACCAACTATCTTATTTACAATGTTCCTCCTCAAGTTGGTGCATGGATATCACACATGCCCAGCTTGCAAGCAAAGGTGTGGAACAGTTTGCTGCTCAATCCTTTGGTAAAAATATTAGCTAGTTGTTCTTCTGAGGTCACATAGGAAATGTTTAGGGAGCCTTCTTCAATCTTCTCCTTTATAAAGTGACAATCAATCTCAATGTGTTTAGTTCGATTATACTGAATTGGATTATTAGTTATACTGATGGCTACTTTACTATCACAAAACAAAGAAAAGTTCGTTGTTTCTAGCAATTTTAATTCTTCCATCACCTTCTGCAACCATAGAAGTTCACATATTGCTTGTGCCGTAGCTCTGTATTTTACTTCTGCACTAGATCTTGCTATCACAGTCTTTCTTGCTCCTCCATGTGACCAAATTTCCTCCAACGAAAGCACAGTAGCCAGATGCTGATCTTCTATCATCTAATGATCCAACCCAATCTGCATCTGTAAAAGCTTCTATTTTTAAATGACCATTTTTTGAAAAAAAATAGTCCTTTTCATGGCGCAGATTTTAATACGATAAACTTCTTCCAAATGAGATTCTCGGGAGTCATGCATATATTGACTTACTAGGCTAACAACATAATATATGTCTGGCCTAGTATGAGAAAGTTAGATTAACCTACCAACCAATCTCTGATATATACCTAGGTCAACAGGCTTTCCCACTCCTACTGGAAGCTTGTGATTAGTCTCAACAAGAGATTCTGCAGGCTTACATCCCAACATGCCAGTTTCTTTTAGGAGATTGAGAATATACTTTCCCTGGGACATAAAGATCCCCTTATCAGATATTGTAACTTCAATTCCAAGGAAGTACCGTAACTGCCCCAAATCCTTAATCTCAAACTCCCTACCTAAAAGGTCTTTTAAGCGGACTATTTCTTCCTTGTCATTACCAGTCACTACTATATCATCAACATAAACAATAAGTAAAGTGATCTTCCCTCCACAATGCTTAATGAATAAGGTGTGATCAACATTACTCTGAGTGTACCTGAAAGTCATTATGGCTTTACTAAACTTCTCAAACTATGCTTGCGGCAACTGTTTTAGCCCATATAGAGATTTCTTAAGTCGGCAAACTTTCCCTCTTGTTTTTTCATTATCAAATCCAAGAGGAATCTCCATATACACTTCTTCCTTTAAATCGCCATGCAAAAAAGCATTTTTGACATTAAACTGCTGTAAATCCTAATCAAAATTTGCTGCACAAGACAACAATATTCTAATAGTGTTAATTTTTGCTACAGGAGCAAAAGTCTCTTGATAATCTACACCATATGTCTGATTAAACCCTTTGGCTACTAATCTAGCTTTGTATCTTTCAATCGAACCATTTGCCCTGTGCTTTACAGTAAAAATCCATTTGCTTCCAACTGGTTTCTTCCCCATAGGAGTTACAAGATCCCATGTTTTGTTTTTTGTTAGGGCCTTCATCTCTTCAATCATCACAGCCTTCCATTTTGAATCAAGAAATGCTTCCTGCAAATTCTAAGGAATAGAAACAGAAGAAACAGATATAACAAAGGCTTTATAGGGTGAAGATAAAACATCATAGGAAATAAAGTTAGAAATTGGATGTCTAGTATAAGCTCTTAACTCCTTTTCTATGAGCAATAGGGATATCAAAATCATTATTAGAAGGATTAGAATTACCAGAAGAGGCAACACATCAGGTTATGTTGTAATTTGGGGAACTGAAGCCAGAGAGAGCAAGTGATCAAGGGATACATGCTCAATAGTTGTATCTGTATTGTTCCGTCGAAAGTAAGTTTTCAAATCTAGTCTTATCTAATCTTCCCACAGGTTTTGATGTTTGATTCTTTGATGTTAGATCCTTGTGTGAATCTTCACTATTTTTTAGGTCAATATCTACAAAAGTCTCCCCCTGAAGAGGAATACCAGTAGTTGTTACCTCTTCATCCGTTTGATTCTCCCCTTGAAGAGGTGTCTGGGAAAAATAAGGCTCAAATTCTCTGAAAGTTACATCCATACTTACAAAGCATTTCCGAGAAGGGGGATGATAGCATTTATAACCCTTTTGTGTAGTAAAGTATCCCACAAAAACACATTTAAGAGCTCTAGGATCTAATTTGCCAACATTATTTTGATGAACAAAACAAAGACATCCAAAGACTTTTGGGGGTACAATGTAAAAATTTCGTTTATGGAGGACTTCTAAAGGAGTCTTAAAATTTAATGTTCGAAGAGGCATACGATTAATAAGATAAGCATCACACAAGACAACATTCCCCCAATAAGGTTTGGGAAGATTCATTGTAAACATAAGAGACCTAGCTATTTCCAACAAATGCCTATTCTTTCGTTCAGACACCCTATTTTGAGCACTAATGTTGACATAACTAGTTTGATGCAAGATACCATTAGAATCCAAATATACGCGAAAAACTTCATTTATATATTCAGTATCATTATCAGTCCTTAGTATTTTAACTTGTAAATCAAACTGCGTGCTAATCATTTTATGAAAGTTTTGAAAACACAAAAAAACCTCATTTTTTGTTTTCATCAAATATACCCAAGTCAATCTAGTACAATAATCAATAAAAGTCACAAAACCATCTATATCCAGAAAGAGAGACAGTTTTAGTAGGACCTCAAACATCGGAATGTATAGTTGCAAAAGGAACCAAACTTTTATTATTTTGTGAAGGATAGGAATTTCTTGTATGTTTGGCCAATTCACAAGCATCACACACTAATAATTTAGAATCACACTGGCTCAAAGTAGGATATTATCGTTCTAAAGTAGAAAATGATGGATGCTCTAATCTTCTATGCCATTGAATAATATCATGAGAGAGATTTTTAGAGACTCATAACAAGGCTTGGCTGGTACTAGGATCTGAAGGTCTACAAACGTCATCCAACATATACAAGCCATCGTGCAATCTACCACTGCCAATCATTCTCCCCGTGTTCAATTCCTGAAATTCACAATGAGTAGGAAAAAATGTAACTTTGCAATTAAGTGCTTTAGTAATTAAACTGACAGACACAAGATTATTAGGAAAACAAGGAATGTGAAGAACAGAAGAAAGATTGATAGTAGGAGTACAATTAACAGAATCTGTACCAACAATGGAAACTGAGAAGCCATCTGCAGTACGGATTTTTTCCTTGCCATGATATTTAGAATAGGTAAGGAATTGATGAGATGAGCCAGTTGTATGTTTGTTTGCTCCTGAATCTATAATCCATGAGGGTTTTGCTAATTTGGAAGTAAGAAAAGCACCTAAAACAAAATTAGAAGTTGCACCTTGAGTTGAAGAAGGATCAAGTTGTGACAACAAACGCTTAAGTGATTGAATATCTTTATCAAAAAACATATTAGGCTTGGATGATTCGTCAGACTGTTTTGTAGCATCATATATGTGCGCTTGTGGTCTAGAAGAATTCTTGCATTTACCTCCACGTCCCCTAATTGGGCGTCCATGTAATTTTCAGCAATATTCTTTATTGTGCCGAGGTTTGCCACAATATTCACAATGCAATTGACTTTTATATGAAGGACAAACATTAGATGTCGGAGTTTGTTCATGTGTAGAAGTAGCAATCAACCTTGTCTTCTCTATTGCGAAATTGTGAACCATAACACTCCTATTCTCTTCTTGCTGCACATAGGAGTATGCTTGTCTCAAAGATGGAAAAGGATCTCGACCGAGAACTTGAACCCTAATCTGATCATATTCTTCATTTAGTCCTGCTAAGAAGTCATACACGCATTCTTTCTCAATCATCTTTTGAAATTTTGTTGCATCAGTTGGACAAGATGCTTGGAAGTCTTGATAATAGTCCAACTCTTGCCACAACCCACTGAGTTCGAAAAAATATTGAGCAATCGTCAATTCTCCTTGTTTTGTGTCATGAACCTTTTTCTGCAACTCGTATACCTGGACATCATTCCCATATTGGGAATAAGTCTGTGATGTTGCTTCCCATATTTTTTTGGTTGTGTCAAGAAGTAAATATCCTCGAGCAATCGCAGGCTGCATAGAATTAATTAACCAAGACAATAAGGGAATTTTTAGATTCCCATTTGTAAAGGTTCGAATATGTTGCATCCAGTTTAGTCTTTTTACCATTAATGTAATTTTGCAAACCCCTAGCTTGAATGCATAACATGCTAGACTGGGACCAAGCATGATAATTTGTTCCATCCAATTTAACAGGACTAATTTGAAGAGATGGATTGTCCGAAGTAAAAACGATTTTTGACTCAGTTTTGCCATCACTCATTATGATTCCGTAAGAGTAAACCACTACACAACCCCAAATAAACGTCTAGCAAATCACCAAACAACCAAAAAACAGCAAGCAGGAGCAGCAGCAACAGTGATGCCAAAGTGAAACGCACTAAAAAAAGAGCAAACCTGATGCTGTAAAAGCAGGAGCCGAAATCTACTGAGAGGACTGCCGGAAAGAAAAAATGGGAAAAAATCTCACCGGAAACCCAAAAAAAACTGTCGGCAAGTGAACATTCCAAAATCTTTGGACGGCGTGTGAGCACACGCGTGTGGTCGGACGACGACGAGACTCCACTGGAAGGCCGATCGGCAGTAAGGCTCCCCTTCTGAGGTGGCGGTGACACTCAACCTTCACTCCTACAGATGCTTTTTTTTTTCTTCCTCCCTCAGCCTCGCTTTGATACCATGAAGAAACAGGTTTGGAAAGAAAGAAATATTTTTCTGTTTCATAATCAAACTATTCTTTGCCCATTCTCTTACAACTAAGCTTCCACACTCTCCATAATATACAGCCTGTCATTCCACTTTCACCAATTATACTCCTACTTCCCATACCTACTACCTTATTTACAATATTCCAGCAGTCCCCCTCAAGTTGGTGCATGGATATTACACATGCCCAACTTACAAGCAAAGGTGTGAAAAAGTTTGCTGCTGTATCCTTTGGTAAAAATATCAGCTAGTTCTTCTTATGAGGTCACATAGGAAATGTTTAGGGAGCCTTCTTCAATCTTCTCCTTTATAAAGTGACGATCGATACCCATGCTTGTAATGCATTATTTTAAGTTTTCATTCAGCAAGATTCCGGCAGATTATGCTTTTATATTTGAGTTGTCTGATGCAATTATATCCCTAGGAGTGTAATTGTTTTCTTGATAGTAGCGAGTCCTGGATCCTATTAGTTTAATTCTAGTTGTTTATTTTATGTTTGTTTTATTTTGCTTTATTTTCTAAAGATACACAGATCTGCCACACTAGTTTTAATGCCCTAATTCTTTATCTCTACAATTCCTAATACCCTAAAAACACGGTTTTACGAAGTTTTCCTTCTCACCTCTTGTGTTGATTGTGTTGGTATTAAAGGCCATTATTATATCTTACTCGCTATTCCTTGCATTGTAAAGGGACGTTGACAAATATCTTACTTGCAATTCCTTGTATTGTTAAGGGACATTCACAAATATCTTATTTGCAATTCCTTACATTGTTAAGGGACATTCACAAATGTAACATTTTCAAATAAAGAAAACTGCTTGTTGTCTGGCCATAACATTATCTGTTGAGCACGCTATTCCTCCTACAATGTGATGGCAGGTTCATACAGTGTCGCATAGCATTGAGAAACTTGTATCATTGAGAGCCTATTGCAGTTCCTCATATTAACTTCACTTTTCTCACCATGCTGTGCACAATACTTTTTGTTCTAAAAGTTTTATTCAAGTATTACATTTTTATGTGAAGATATCATGCAGAACTTGGTGATATCACATTAATCAGAGACCAGGGAATGCCTGGAAACTAATAGATAAGCAGCTGTCTCAGTGTGATTGTGATTTATACTTTAGCTTGTGTTCTTTTCTTGAATTTATCATCATTTTCTGTGTGGTGAATCTTCCATAATATATGCACTTGCATGAACCAGGCCCTGCCTGAATCAGCAGCAGTAATTTTTTTTTTTGAATATTTTTTTCGATACAATCACCATGTGCTATTTCTTTCATTTGTTAGAAAACTGTTAGGACACTGCTCTTTGTGCAGGCTGTTCTTGCTACCATTGCAATTATCCTTGGCGTAACGAAGGGGTCTGATGACTGGTAATCTTTTCGCCAAGGGTTGCAAAATTGGAATATTGAGAACTTTGATATGCAATCATATTGTTTCTTATGTTTTGTTGCGAGTGCTGTGAGAAATGAAAAATGCAAATTCGTTACCCAGTCGAGTGATTTTCATAATGGTTTAATGCAGTTATCCTTGTACTTAGCTGAAGCTATGATTCGCTATTTATTTATTTGTGAAACCCAGCCTGGATATTGTATGTGTATAATTATTATGTTAATAGCAGGAGAGATGAGTTGGTATATATAAATATAACATTTCTTGTGATATGTTGAGGAAAAAACTTTATTTATTTATTTTTTGCCACGTATGGTTTCAAGGAAATTATTCACTGCACCCGGTGCTAGTAGAAATAATGTACTTTTACTAACTAAATATATGGAGAGATGAGTTCCACGCGATCGTGAGAGGGATATTAATTTCATGTAAACCGGATCATGTCTCATAATTTCTTATTGTTTTTCTTTTTTATTTTTCCATCAAAATCTACTAATGTATAAATGATGAAAATTTTCCCAAGTGTTTATTTGGATAACCAATCATTTGAAATAAATGAACTTAAAAATTTCTCAAAATATCTATTTTTTTTTATTCTATACTTGCAATTTAAAAACGAACCCACCTTAATTTCGAATAACGGTCAAACGGACTGTAAAGATATTTTCTTTCACCTGTTTTGAATTATTTTGAAGGGTTATTTCATTTCCTTATTGGCAAAATTAAAGAGATATTATCCAATGCGATGTTCTATATCATTATAGGATGCCTATAATTGATAAAAAAAATGCAAATATGTTTCTTAAAATTTATGTGAATAAATTAATTTTTGGTACAATGCTTCAAAAAAAATTTTCAAATGTATACTGAATAAAACTTTTACTTCCAAAAAAAGGGGAAATGGACCTTTTGTTGGTTTTCTTGTTATTTTCTTTAAGAACATTTATATAATTACCTTAAAAAGTAATTTTTATTTCAAAAATACCATAAAACTAAAAATATTTACATTTTTATAAAAAGTTAGAATAAAATTTTAAAAATACATCAATATTCACTGAAATAAGAGTTTTTTTAAATACCTCTTTCTTTACTACAATCAATATTACTTTAATTTTTATCTTTTGTTTTTCAAACTTCACTATTATATAAAAATATTCTAATAAAATAATAAAAATTAATATATTAAATTAATTTTCAGCATATAAAAATTATAATTTTTTATAAAAAAATTTAATTTTAATTATAAAAAAATAACAAAAAATAAAATATATAAAAATATATTAATAAAAATCGTTACATTTACTTTTAAACAAATTTTACATATTATAAATATAAAAAATAAAAACAGAACATTAATTTCGTTATATATATATATTATATAGATATTTTGTAGATATTGTGTGTATATTATATATTTGTTATTTAAGTTATATTTATTTTATGTAAAAATTATTAAATATTATATGAATATTATGAGATTGTTGTATGAATATTGTTAAATATTATGAAAATAAAAAATTAAATTAATAAAATTAAATAATATTGTCCTATGATAGCAACTAAGAGGGGAGGGGTGAATTGGTTGATTTGAAGAATTGAAGACAATTGAAAACTCAAAATCAAACCAAAGCAAGAGTAGTAGAAGAAAAAAATAAATACAAGAGAATTTATAGTGGTTCGAATTACTTCAAATTTACACCCATTTTGGTAATAACTTGTTAAGGTTTCACTAGTTTTGAATTTTTATAAGCTTAACTCTGACTTGTTATTTTCACAAGCTTATATCAAATTTTACAATGATTTGAGATCAATCCTCACAACCCTTATAAGAGTTTTTCTAAGCTCACTCTAATAACCTAAGTGTTTCCAAGCTAACACTCAAAATTTTGATGATGTTTAATGCTGACACCCAACACTCTAATAACTCAATTGTTAATTGCAGTAAATATAAATAAAAGTATATTGCTTAGGCTATTACAATAAAAAAATTACCTTTGAACAAGATGTTTCTTGGGGTATTTATAATCAATATGATCCAACTAGCCATTATAAGTCATGCGATGAATATTAGTAGGCTAGTCCTTGTGTTAAACTAAAATTTCCACAGGAGCGGTAGTCCTGCACATGGGATGGTCTCCCTAGCTCGTTGGGCGGTCGTCCTTTAGGCAGGGACGGTCATTCCATTTGAAATTCTTCCAACGGTCAAATGTGAGTGCTCTGCTGGTGGAATCTTGCCCATACTGTGACTGTCGGGACGATCACCCAAGCTCCAGGGATGGTCGTCCTTTTTGAATTTAAAAGTGACTTTACAACGGTCATTCCACATATCACTTCCTTATTTGACAAAGAGTTTTCCGCCAAAATATGAAAGGGGCGATCGCGCTAGTGCTGAATTCGTAGTAGAATTGGGTGACTCGCGTCGAACTTATAGGCGCTCCCAAGGTCAAGAACACTACTGCTAATCCTTGTGATTTTCTCTTAAAATAAATGGACGGTCGCGATATGGAAAGGACGGTCGTGACAAGGTACAAAGAGACCGCTCTTTAGATCACGCTTGTCTCCATGTTCCCTACTGTGAATGTTGGAGATTTGGCCACTTGAGGTGCGATCATTCCAAGAAATAGACGGTCGTGGTTAAGACTTTCACGGTTGCTACTGAGATTGAGACTCTGGCCGCGAACCCTATTGTAACTCAACTTGTTCTTCAAATCATCAAGGGCGGTCGCCTTTGGCTAGATGTGAACACATTTTTTGCCCTGTTCTGGCAATATATTGAGCAACATATTCCTGCATCAAGTAACTTAAAGATATATTAAACAAATTATTCAATTCGAGTGCCAAAGATTAAAATTAAGATTATTTGGCTAACAAATAAATATTAAAAATATTATGTAGATGTGTAGTAGATGTATTGTAGATGCAGTTTGTATTATTGAGTATGTATTTTGTACATATTGTATATATATTTATTTTGTGTATATTAAAAATATGATATTAAAAATTTTTTTTAAATAAAAAATAAAAAAAATAAAAAAAATGAAACTAGAAAAAATAGAAAACTTACGGTGGAAATGTAAATTTGGAAAAAAATAAAATGAGCATGTTTGCATACAATTAAAAAGACAAAAAACTGGGCCGGTATTTTTGAAATGTAAATCTTAAATGAGGCGGAGGATGTAATTTCATCTTTTTTTATATAATGGTTTTTTTTGTTATTTTTTTTGTATAATGTGTAATATATGTAATTAATAAATTTAAAATCTCAATATTTTAAACTTAATATCAGTATATTAATAAAAAAATAATGAATTTTTTACCTTAATTAAATATATAGTTTTATTTTATATATTAAAATTAATATATGATAAAATATTGTTGGCAACATATTTGATTTTTTAAACCCAATTACAAAGAAGCCCACCTGCAGGAAAGAGGCCCATAAGCCTTGGTATCAGTATTTAAAAATGCAGCTACAAAAAAGAAGGTTGGTGCTCTAATAACTGACAGCTATGGCATGCGCAATTATAACCGTCCTCCACGATCTCCAGACAGCAGGAAAAAAGGGTACGAAGTTGAGAGGCAGGGAATAAAAAGGAAAAGAAAAAAGAAACAGCCCTAACACTTGATCCATAGAAAACCAGATTAAACAGCCCTAACCAGATTAAACCAGATTAAACCAAATCAAATGTAATCAATTTTCATTTGATTTTTCAATAGTTACAAGTTGTTTCTTGTAGTTTGAAATTAGTCTTCGTTCAATTATTATTACCAAACCAACATAATTTGTCAAAATTAGGTGGTATTGCTGTTGAATTTAAGAAATTTGTGTGTAAAGAGCTTGAGAATCCTATTTCTTTAGGACCTTTAAGAAAAATTACAATTGTTTGAATGAAGTTCAGTATAAAACACATTCAAATTGAGGTGTCTCCATCTCTAGCATGTCCACTCCATAGACAAGTATTTTCTCTAGGTCTTGAGGAAATAATTTTAGTACACCCAATGGAATCGTTTGAGAGCATTGCCACCAAAAAGAAATGTAAGAGATACTGCCGGACCTAGTGATCCAGATGTTGCTGCTGCAACTGCAGGGCAAGAGGGATACGTCTCATCAATGGTGGAATAGATTGAGAAAAAGGGTTTTTCCTTGCTAGAGATTCCTATAACACAACTGAGTGTAGATAACTCCAAGGAAGGGTCTATTCTTGCTGAAAAATGGGATCGATTGACTTTAGTAGATATCTTTAAACAAATTTTGGAAAACACAAAAAGGACTTTAGGCTTCACAAGCAAAAATTCAAGAGTCCCATATAGAATCCTAAAGGAAATTCCAAGAAGCACAAGTTCATATGCAAAACCAGCAAGAATTAATGTTACAGACAATGAGTGAAAGAAATTTGACGCTTGGAAAACATAATCGTTCTCAGGAGGTAAGCCCATTTGCACAGAATGCAGGTACACAATCCTCTAAACAAGTGATAGAAGAGCTCAAGGAGCATTATGCTAACATATAGTCTAGAAGATTGGCATAGGCCATAAAGTTATGCTGATGAGAAATATGAGAAATATGTCCCTCATCCTATAAGAGAATAATTGAATGGAAATAGCAAGGTTACTAGTGGCAATGGCCGCGTTAATGGTAGGCCAAATCAAGCCCAACAAATTTTTGGAATGACTAACCCTCATATGCAGCCACAGGTTTATGATGCTGATTTTCCACAAACCCTGGTTTGAAGACCACCATAATTAATTCCACAGGAAAATTAGTACTGTAGACCCCTAAATCTGGCTTTGAATGAGCTTAGTTCTAATTTAAAAGCCCAAACCAATGTTTGTCCAATCTTAAAAGCCCAAGTTAAATCCAATCCAATTTCAAAAGCCCAAATCAAGTCCGAACCCAATTAAAAAGCCAAAACCAACTCTAGTATGATTAAAAAAGCTAAATCGACCCAAACATCATGAGAATTGGCCATTTTTTATGGCCAATTCATTTATGAGCCATGCTCATAATGAATTGGCCAATTAGGCATGCCCACAGCCCAATTCGCTTAATTTAGCTGCTTAAATGTCCTAAATCTATTTAAACTCAGATTGATTCAGATAAGAAAGGGCTTTCTAATATGATTGGGACTGGGTAATTACGATGAGGCCAGATTATTATCCTAATATTGCCTATAAAAGGCAATTAATAGAAGCCACAAGGGGAATTTTTTTTAAAAAAAAAGAGACAGAGAGCAATTGATGGCCAAAAAATTATCAAAAGTAAAGCACATAAACATAATAATTACAATTAACAAAAAGTAATTAAAAGCAAAAAGAGACACAAAAGTAAAACAAAAGCTAGAGACAGTAGCCAAGATTCATTGATCGAGACCCACCCAAACCGTCTAAAGGTAAAGGAATTGTGTGGTTATCCAGTAAGGCTTGGTTCATTGACTTTCACTTGGCAAAACCAACAATGGAGGTAAGATTTCTATTATCCAATTCAATTAGATTCTATTGATTACCTTCAATGCTTAAATTACTGTGTTATCAAATTTTAAATGTGTGTAGACCTTTAATTTTGGCCTTAAGCTAGTTCGGTCCTAAGTAAAGATGACCTAAATACTGATCGGTCCATTTCTTAATGGCTTAAATCTATTTTAATCCTTTATTTTGACTGGTCCAATTTTTATAAGTCCCAAATAAATCTGGTTTATCTTTTAAACCTTGAAACTGTCCGAAATCAGGTATGGAAGCCATTTTGGTTGAATAGGACCAGCTAGTTCGATATGGACATGGTCCATATTGAACTGGGACAAGCCAATTTGATATGGACTTGTCCATATCAAACTGGGACATTCCTAGTTTGATATGGACACCCATATCAAACTGGGAATGCCCCGGTTCGATATGGACCTATCCATATCGACCTGGCAAGCCCCAGTTCAATATGGTTTTGTTTTAGCTTTGGATTCGGTTCGACATGGTCATGTTTTATCACGAATTCAAATTATTTTAAGTCAACATGTCTTTGATAAAAATGTGTTTAATCAGGAAACTAATACTAGATTTATGAAGTTTAACCTAATATTTTCTTATAATACAGAGTGAAAGCAAGCAGCAAGGTGCAACAAAGAATATGAAGTAAGCAGTAACCAAAACAACAAACAAAATCCCTAGTAGTTTGAGTGAGAAGTGAGAAGAAACACTAAACCATCAAACCAGAAGGCAGTGCTATACGTCTGTCTTCATCTTGTTCAACAAAGATTTTACAAGCTCGATTAAAGTGAAATATTGGTAGAACCAAGGACGGAGGTTTGCAATCCTTTATCTAATTTATTTTAAGCTTATAGTTTTTCAGTCATCTTGTTTGATTGTTTTATTTTTATTCCTGTTTCATTATCTCGAAGTGTTATTCATGTGAAGAGAAACATCCAGTAGCATTAGTTGAAGTGCTATTCAATAATCCATATAGTTAAACATGATTCATGTGGATGTTAATTGATTTATGTGTTTATCATTCATTAAGTCATATTAAACTATTTTCAAAACAATTTATTTAAACCAATTTTAAAGTCACAGTAGCCCTAAAGTCAATTTTCAAAACCTTTAAATCTAAAATAGTTTTTGAACCATAAAACTATAAAATAGTTTCCAATATCAAAACCAATCCTAAAATAATTTTTAATACTAAACCCTAAAATCAGTTTCTAAATTCCAAAGTCTCGAGGATAGTTTTTAAATCCTAAATCTTAAAACCAATTTCTTAAGCTTTGAAACTCTAGTCCAGCTTTTTCTAAAAAACCTAAACCCTAGTTTTCTTTTTAAATCAAACCTAAAACTCTAAACTTTATTTCCTCAACCCAAGACAGTAATCATGTTTTCCTAAAAACCAAAACCCTAACTGCATTTTCATGAAGCCCTAAAACATTAATCACATCTTCTTAAAACCCTATTTCATAAGTTAAAAACTGTAGTTTGTATATTAACCGTTTAATATGACATTTGAATGTAGAATTAATTGTTAATTCATATTTATGTCTTGATGTATGTTTTATTGCATTTTACGTTGGATGTTTTGTTTTAAATGCTCAAATAATTTAATTAATTATTTATTTAGCTTTTAAGATTGTAAAATGCATGTTTCTACTTCGTGGGTGCCTAGGTTTTTATTATGTAATTTAATTTATCATTTAAAGATTTTGGATTAATGTAAAAGGATATGTTTCCATCTTTTAGTGGGTATCCTATTTATTTAGTTTTAGACATTGGATTTGGTTGTAAGGGTACGTTTCCACCTCGTGTCACTGTCTGTTTATTGTTTTATTTTGAATATTATTTTTAATTTTAATATAATAATACTTTATTTTATTATTCACATATAGCATGAATAATATTGTAATAACTAAGAATTTTATAATATTTAGATCTGAAAAGGAGGCCGGTTCTAATGAATAGGGCATTATGGGGGTGCTGGATCATTCTCACCTTCCTCATACGTACCCAACTTTTTAAACCCATTAGGAGGTTGAGGATTTCATAGGAATCGAGTCATCCACCGCTTTCTTTTTCCTAGATTGTCCGGGTGGCTACTACATTTTCTTTGGGTTTAGGCCTGTGTTCTCTAAGGCCCTAAGCCTAACAGTGCCAAAATCGCAAGAACCATTCCACATAAAAGTGGGGGCAAAAATCCCCGTTCACTGTAGCAACTCCACTGGGGATATGAGAAGTTGATTATGTTAGTCTTTATATTATTTTATTCTTTTTTATTATGATATTATCAATTGCATCATTTTAGAGTACATTGTGTGCATGTGTTAGGATGCCCATGTTACCTGTGTTGTGTTATGTAAGAGATACCATACTTTCACTCAAGATATGGAGGTCGTCGAGCATGGCATAACCACTCATAGTCTCATGCCATTTGGTATATACTTACTATGGGAAGCTAAGCTTTTCAACCCAAAGACTAAAGTCCATGTAGTTGGCCTAGTTACTTTCCTTAGGTTTATACCCAAATGCTTACTCTTTGACTATGTTTGATATATCTTAGTTTGAATCATGACCTATTTGATTTGTTATATTTCTAATGTGACCTAATTATATTATAAGCCCAAAAATAATTTTCAAAGCCCAAAAAGGCTAAAATTATTTTCAAGACTTTTTAAAGATGGTCTTTTGATATAAAACCTTTTTTCAAGATGGGTAAAAAATCTTTCTTCCTCATGGCCCAAGTTCAAAGTCCAAATCCATTTTCAAACAAAAATTTTCACAATGGGCTTTGAAACAAAAATATTTTTCACCTCATGGCCCAAGTTCAAAGCCCAAATCTATTTTCAAACAAATCTTTTCATAATGGGCTTTGAAACAAAAATATTTTTCACCTCATGGCCCAAGTTCAAAGCCCAAAATTCCTTTACAATGGGCTTTGAAGCAAAACCATTTTTAAACAAACCTTTTCATTGGGCTTATAACTATTTAGGTCAATTATGGAATACTTAAAATTAATTGTGGGCCTAGTTCATGCTAGGACTTATTAATGATGGGCTTGTTTGTGGCATGAATCATTGGTTGCTTTTCTAAATGGGAAAATCTATTTATGATAAGCCTTTTAATTTAGTTTTAATCCAATATAGCATAAAAGTTGTCTTTTATTGACCCAATAAATTAAGACCTAATTAATGGGAGTTATCATGGATTGACTTCTAAAATTAAAAATGCAACTTTTGGTTAAAATCGTCTGAAGAAATTGTTTGAAAATAAGATACCCCATGTAATATCCCAAACTATACCCTAAAATTTTTGAATGCTTATTATTGTAATTGAATTAAATGATATTAAGTGAGAAGATTAAAGAAGGAGTGTGTATATGTTGTATATATAGAGATATATACAACATATACAAGTCAACTAATGAGATGGTCAAATGAGATTTATTGATTATTTAAAATGGAAATTAAATAAGTGAAAGATGATATTTTGGTTAATTATATTATTATAATATTTAATTGCTTGGTGGATATTAAAAGAGAATTTAAGTGGTTAAGAGAGGTGGCTTGGGTTGACTTTCCTATCATCTTCTTCTTTCTTCTTGTGCTTAGCCGGCCACCACCATTAACAAGAGGGAAAGAGGGAATTTTGTTGCTCTCTAACTCAAGATTTGAAGGTGTTTCAAGAGATCAAGTTGGAGTTTGAATGGTTTTCATCACTTTTGGTAAGTTTCCAATTTGTTTCCTTGGTTTTCTTTTGAGTTTGTGTATTGAGGTTGGTGAATGGTTGTTGTTGAGGTGTGTGTGGTAAACTTTGATGTGTTTGAGAGTATGTTGTCTATTTGACTTTGATTTTGGGGTTGGTTTGGAGGAAAGGTTAAGTTTGGTGAAAAGAAAGCAAGTGTTGTGGATTGTGTATGGGTTGAGTTGTGATTATGGTTGTGATTTGTGTTTGATGTATGTATTGAGTTGTTTTAGTGTTTATGCAAGTTTATTATGGTTTATTTATGGTTTTGGGTAAGATTATTTAGAGTGGAAAAAGGGTTAAGTATGGTGTTTGTTGGATGTGGCCTTGTTGGTGTCGATTTCAGGGTTTTTAGCCTGACACGCCCATTAACACAGCCATGTCTTTGGGCGTGTCATTGGTTCTTTTTTTCAGTGTGTGTGACACAAGCAGTGACAGGCCCATGTCACTGAGCGTATCACAGCTTCTGTGTTATTGGTGGATTGACACATCTAGTGACACGCCCAAGTCATTGAGTGTGTCATAGCTATTGAGTTGGAGGAGAATTGACACGTGTAGTGACACGCCCATGTCACTGAGCGTGTCAAAGCTTCTATGATGTGGATTTAGGACATGGCCAGGGACACGCCCGAGTTGTTGAGCGTGTCATGTGTAGGGTTTGCCCTAGTTAGTTCTTATTCTTATTTCCTATAATCACCTTTGGATTAGGTTTTGAAGAGAATTGAGTTGCCTTAATCCAAGAGTTGAGGATTCTTGGAAGAGGAGGTTGATAGATTAGTGTGAGTTGCTCTTGAGGTAAGTACAAACCCTACATGATTGCATACATTTACATGATTTTGGGACTTAACACATTTGGTTGGAAAATGTGTTAGGTTACCTATTATATAGTTGATATATGAGAATGGTGCAATGATTTATATTATGTGCATTATGTGAATTATAGGTTGAGGATTCAAAATATATGAACAATGTAAGTTGTGATGTGCACTCAAATGATGAAATGTGAAGACATTGATGTTGGCTATAATGATGTAAATGAAATATATTTGGGGCATTGTGCCTAGATGATTATGAGAAAATGATAATGGAATTGATAATGAAATAATAAAAGAATTGTGTTATAACCTCCATACCCCATATACGCACACTACATACAACCACGTATGTAATATACGTATATCAGATACAGGAGTGTCACAGTTTATATTAAACAACCCAATCTTTCTCTTCTGCATTAATATGAGAAAGACTTAAAACATTTCATATATATTATGGAACATAATAGGTAAAACATTTATTCATTATGCAGCGGAAAATGTAGCGGTATTTACATATATATTTACATCAAAATCAATATTTACAAAATATATAGAGTTTATACATGTTTGACAGTTCGTCTATGATCTTGAAGTCCACAATAAATACTTCACAAGCCTAGACTCGACTCTGTCTAGCAGAACTCTCCGGTTCAATCGGATCTACCCTGTCACCTGCGCGATGAACCACAATTGCGCTAAGCCAACGGCTTAGTGGTACAAACCATGATAACAATATGCTTTAATGTAATGCCAATGTCATGCATTCAAATATTATAAACAATACATGAGGATATCATGTTTCAAAACCTTACATTAAATTTTATTATTCATTTGTTTCACCATTCATGATTCACATTTAAACAAAGAAAAGCATGGGCCCAAAAGAAACTAATATGCCATTCAACTTTCAGAGTTAATGTTTTGGTCCAATTATCACATTTATCAGCCCAACTAGGCTTCAAGGATTAGGCCCAACCAAGCTTCAAGGGGAGCAAAACATGCTAAGCATCAACCCAACTTGGCTTCAAGGACCAAAGCCAACCCAGCTTCAAGGGTTTGTAATATCCCAACTAGGCTTTAAGGACTAGACCCAACCAAGCTTCAAGGGGAGTTAAGCATGCTAAACTTCAACCTAACTTGGCTTCAAGGATCAAGCCCAACCCAACTTCAAGAGATTGTTACTATTAGGCATGCCACCAACAACAAAACTCTGAAAATTGAAAAACACATTAGGCACACAATTCTTTCATTATTTCATTATCAATTCCATTCTCATTTCCTCATAATCATCTAGGCAAACATGCCCCAATTATTTCATTTGCATCATTATAGCTAACAACAATGACTTCACATCTCATCATTAGGGTATACACAACTAATTTCATTGTACATATAATTTGAATGATCATCATATCTTTCACATTATACAAATCATAGCATTAATCAAATATATCAACAATGTAATAGATTACTTAAAACGTTTACAACCAAATGTATTAAGTCCCAAAGTCATATAAATGTATGCAACCATGTAAGGTTTGTACTTACCTCAAGAGCAACTCACACTAATCTATCAATCTCCTCTTCGAAGAATCCTCAACACTTGGATTAGGGCAACTCAATCTCTTCAAAACCTAATCCAAAAGGAATGATACATGCTTACTTAGAGATACACATGAGATAATATGGATAAGAACCAACTAGGGCAAACTCTACACATGACACGCTCAACAACATGGGCGTGTCCCTGACCGTGTCCTAAATCCACAACATAGAAGCTTTGACATGCTCAGTGACATGGGCGTGTCACTGGCCATGTCAATCCTCCCTCAACATAGTGACTATGACACGCTCAGTGACATGGGCGTGTCATTCGCCGTGTCAATCCACCGATATCACAGTAGCTATGACACGCTCAGTGACATGGGCGTGTCACTGGACGTGTCAATGCTACTACAACACAGAAGCTGTGACATGCTCAGTGACATGGGCATGTCACTGGTCGTGTCACCCATCCAGAAAACAGAACCATTGACACGGCCAAAGACTTGGCCGTGCTCATAGGCGTGTCTGGCCAAAAATCTTGATTCCGGCAACAACACCACCACATCCAACAAACCTCTTTCTTTCATCATCTTCCACTCCAAAAAAACTTAACCAAACACATCAATAAATCATAATAACTTGCAAAAACACCAAAACAACTCAATACATACATCAAACACAAATCACAACCATCACATACATAAAGCAAAACACTTGCTCTCCAGCACCAAACTTAACCTTTCCTTCAAACCAATTCCAAAATCAACAACAATAAGACCAAACACTCTCAATTACACCAAAATCAAATATTCACATACCATCAACAATCAAACACCAAACTTAGAACACAAACTTAAAAGAAAACCAAGGAATCAAGTGGAAAACTTACCAAAAGTCATAAAAACCCTTAGAATTCCAACTTGATCACTTGAAACACCCTTCAATCTTGAGTTTGTGTGAGCAAAATCTCTCTTTCCTCTCTTGCTATGGTGATAGTCGGCCAAACAAGGAAAGAAGAAGAAGAAGAGCAAAGTCAACTTGCTAACCACTCTTAACCATACAATTCTCTCTTTAAATCTCAACCAAGCAATTATAATAATATAGTATTCATAAATATCATCTTCCACTTACTTTAATTAAATTAATTATTTCTTTTGACCACTCATTAATTGACTTGTATATGTTTTATATATCTCTATATATACAACATATACACATTTCTCTTACTTTTCTTATCTTTCCACTTAAATATATATACACTTATAACATTTAATTCAAATATAACAATAAGTATTCCAAAAATTTTAGGGTATAGTTTGGGATATTACAATTCTCCCCCTCTAAAAATAAATTTCATCCTCGAAATTACCTAATCTTAAATCTAAAATAGCTGGGGATACTGGTCTCGCATCGCTTGCTCACTCTCCCAAGTTGCCTCTTCCTTTGCATGATTCTTCCAAAGAACCTTCACAAGTGGCACTTTCTTATTTCTCAACTCTTTCACTTCATGTGTCAAAATAGCCACAGGTTCTTCTTCAAAAGTTAGATCCGGACTCACCTCAATAGATTCAACCGACAAAACATGAGATGGGTCTGATCTGTGCCTCCGCAGCATAGAAACATGGAAGACATTGTGAATTCTATCCAACTCAGGTGGCAAAGCAAGTCGATAAGCAACTGGTCCAACTCTTTCTAATACTTCATAAGGTCTAATAAAATGAGGACTTAGCTTCCCTTTTCTGCCAAATCTCAAAATCTTCTTCCAAGGAGACACTTTCAGAAATACTTTATCTCCAACATTGAACTCTATGTCTCTCCTCTTCAAATCTGAATAAGATTTCTTTCGGTCTAAAGCTGTTTTCAACCGATCCCGAATTATCTTCACTTTCTCTTCCGTTTCCTTAATCAAATCGGGACCAATCAACTTGCCTTCTCCAACTTCATTCCAACACAGAGGCATTCTGCATCTTCTTCCATACAATGCCTCATAAGGTGCCATTTTAATACTAGATTGATGACTGTTGTTATAAGCAAATTCTATCAATGGCAAAAATCTGTCCCAACTTCCAGAGAAATCAATGACATAGCTTCTCAACATGTCCTCTAAAATCTGTATCACTCTCTCTGACTGCCCATCTGTCTGCGGATGAAAAGCAGTGCTAAAGTGCAATCGAGAACCCAAAGCACCATACAAACTCTTCCAAAACCTTAAAGTGAACCGGGGATCTCGATCAGACACCAAAGAAATTGGGACTCCATGCAACTTCACTATCTCACTGATATACAGCTCAGCCAACTTCTCCAGAGAATAGTCCATTCTAACTGGAAGAAAATGAGCTGTCTTTGTCAACCGATCAACAATCACCCAGATGGCATCATGCTTTTTCTAAGTCAATGACAAACCAGTCACAAAATCCATTGTTACACGCTCCCACTTCCATTCAGGCACTGATAAAGGTTGGAGAAACCCTGTAGGAACTTGGTGCTCGGTCTTCACTCTCTGACAAGTGAGACATTTGGATACAAACTCCGCTATGTCCCTCTTCATACCTGACCACCAGTAATGCTGCTTCAAATCATGATACATCTTGGTACTCCCAGGGTGCATAGCAAAAACCGATTGATGTGCTTCTTGCAAAATAATCTTTCTCAATCTTGCATTATCAGGAACACACAATCTATCGTTGTACCAAAGGCTATCATCACCTCTCATATGGAAATCTCGGCTCTCCCCATTTTGGCAATCTGACACAACTTTCTAAATTTTCTCATCAGCCAACTGCTCCTCTTTAATCTGATCCAACAACACCGGCCCCAACTGCAACTAAGCCAACAACGCACCATCATCACATAATTCAAAACTAGCATGCAACGCTCTCAACTCAACAAGCAACGAGAGAGAATAAATAGTCAAACCTGCTAAAGACTTCTGACTCAAGGCATCTGCAACAACATTTGCCTTACCAGGATGATAATCAATCAAACAGTCGTAGTCTTTGATTAACTCCAACCACTGTCTTTGCCGAAGATTCAGCTCTCTCCGAACACCCAAATATTTTAAACTCTTATGATCTGTATAAATGAAACACTTCTTCCCATACAAGTAGTGTCACCAAATCTTCAAAGCAAAAACTATTGCTGCCAATTCCAAATCATGCGTTGGGTAATTAAGCTCATGCTACTTCAACTGCCGAGAAGCATAAGCTATGACTCTACCCTCCTGCATCAAAACACAATCTAAACTATTATATGAAGCATCACTGTAAATCACATATGGTTTATCTTCCACAGGCAAAGTAAGAATAGGAGCTTGAGTCAACATCTCCTTCAACTGCCCCAAACTAGCTTGACACTGATCTGTCCACACAAATCTAACTCCCTTTTGAAGTAATCTGGTGAGTGGAGTAGCTATCAAAGAAAAACCCTTCACAAACCGTCGATAATAGCCTGCCAAACCCAGAAAACTTCTAACTTCAGTCACAGACTTCGGTGGACTCCAATTCAAAATAGCTTCAACTTTACTCGGATAAACTCTTATACCATCTGCTGACACCACATGACCCAGAAAAGTCACTTGATCAAGCCAAAACTCACATTTCGACAGCTTAGTATATAATTGCTTCTCTCTCAAGGTCTGCAACACAATCTGCAAATGCTTGTCATGCTCCTCCTTATTATGCAAATACACCAAAATATCATCAATAAAGATCACCACAAACTGATCTAAATATCGTCTGAATACCCTATTCATCAAATCCAAAAAAGCTACTAGTGCATTCGTTAACCCAAAAGGCATTACCAAAAACGCATAATGCCCATACCTTGTGCGGAAAGCTGTCTTAGGAACATCTTCAGCTCTAACCCTCAACTGATGGTACCCTGATCTCAGATCAATCTTGGAGAAAACTGCTGCTCCCTTCAATTGATCAAAGAGATCATCTATTCTGGGCAGATGATACTTATTCTTGATAGTCACTTTATTCAACTGTCTATAATCGATGCACAACCTCAAAGTACCATCCTTCTTTTTCACAAACAAAACAGGTGCTCCCCACGGAGACACACTAGGGCGAACAAACCCTTTATCCAACAACTCCTGCAATTGCATCTTCAACTCTCTCAACTCAGCAGGTGCCATTTGATAGGGAGTAATAGAGATGGGAGTGGTACCAGGCAACAAATCGATACCAAACTCAACCTCTCATTCAGGGGGTATCCCTGGCAACTCCTTAGGAAAAACATCTGGAAATTCCACAACTTTGGGTATACTATCAAGTTGAGAACCCACTGCTCTGGTATCCACAAAATGAGTAAGATAAGCATCACACCCTTTTCTAATCAACTTCCTAGCTGCAACAGCTGAAACAAACAAGGATGCCAGATGTCTCTGCTCACTAGATACCATCACACTTCTACCATCACTGGTTCTCAGGATAACACTTCTTTTGACAGTCTACCACAGCTCCATGCTTAGACAACCAATCCATGCCTAGAATCAGATCATATTCCTTAAAAGGCATTTCAATCAAATCACCCAAAAACTCCTCACCTTGCACTAAAACTAAACTATCACGATGCACCTTACTCACCACAACACTATGTCCTAAAGGATTTGTCACCAAGACATCAAATCCTAAGGACTCAAAATGCAATTCAGACACAGGCAAGATAGATGCACTTATGTATGAATGAGTAGATCCTGGATCAATCAAAGCAAGAACTGAAATGCCAAATAAAGAAAATGTACCCGCAATAACTGCTGAAGCATCCGACTGCCTCTGCATCACATACACTCGTTTAGATGGCCCAGCCTCATCTGGCCTACTGCCTCCGAATATAGAGCCTCCTCTCTGACTGATCCCGGGTCAACCACCTCTATTGAAACCTCTGCCCTCTCCACCTTCTCTGTTGACACTAGGTCGAGAAGCTGCAGTATCAGTCTGTCTATCTTTCAGTAGCTCAGGGAAATCTTTGATAAAATGAGCTGGTGACCCACATCTAAAACACACTCCGGGTCCACCTGTCTTCCAGCAAGTACCTCCATGTGCCCTACCACAATGGACACATGTAAGTAGAATCGATCTCCGCACCACTGGAGTCGGAGCACTCGCTACAGAAACTATAGGTCTCGGTCTCTGCCTCTGATATTGAACTAACCTAACTGACTGCCTCTAGCTCCTACTAATCCTCGGAACAAAACTTCCTCAGCCTCTCTTCATAGATGAAGACCCTGCCTCAAACTGGGGTCTCCTAACTCTAGTCTCCTCCTCAGTAGCAGCTGCTGCAATACCTTGTGCTCTCTCAACACTTCTAGCTGCTGCAACCAACTGAGATAAATCTTGATACCGAGAACCAGCAATAATAAACATAATAGAGGGTCTCAATCCCTCCTCAAATCTCCTGCACCGGTCTATATCGTCTGAAATAATCCCTCCGGCATAATGACTCAACCGGATAAACTCAATCTCATACTCTGTCACTGTCCGGTTCTCTTGTCTCAGATTTAGGAATTCCATCTTCTTGGCATCCTTATACTCCCTCGGAGTATATTTCTACTCAAACTCCTGCAGAAAATCACCATAAGACAAAGTCGGTGAATCATCCATGGCATGTGGGACTGTCTTCCACCAATGATAAGCATCTTTCTGCAGAAGTGATCTAGCATAATCAAACTTCTCTTCAGAAGTGGCTTGCAACTGGATGAATACTCTCTGAACTCTATCCAACCACTGCTCAGCTACTGCAGGGTCTGTAGTGCCAAAGAAATCCTCAGCCCCATACTTTCTCAATTTATCATAATGTCTCACTGGCACTTGCGGCTGTGGTGGTGGTGGCGGCTGCATTGGAGCTTGCCTCAACAATTCTACCACATGTCGTAACCAAACCGGCAGAACCTCATCAGTAGCTGATCTCTCTCGCATAGGAGCAGGTGCCTCTCCAGCTCTCTCATCCCTAGCTCCATCTCTACCCTCTTCAGGAGCTACACTCTCAACACTACCTTCTATGGACTGACGTGACTGAGACGCCATCACTACCTATATCTGTAAACACAGCAGAATATACCTCATCAAAGATCAGAGACTACCAATGCCAAAGCATGTATCTTATCCAAAAACCATATTTTAAAATCAAGATTTTTTTTCTTACAATTCACCTAGGTTGAGAATCTCAAACCTAGGCTCTGATACCAAAACAGATGTAACACCCCCGTACCCCATATACGCACACTACATACAACCACATCCGTAATATACGTATATCAGATACAAGAGTGTCACGGTTTATATTAAACAACTCAATCTTTCTTTTCTGCATTAATATGAGAGACTTAAAACATTTCATATATATTATATATATATTATGGAACATAACAGGTAAAAAATTTATTCATTATGCAGCGAAAAATGTAGCGGTATTTACATATATATTTACATCAAAATCAATACTTAAAAGATATATAGAGTTTATACATGTTTGATAGTTCATCTCTGATCTTGAAGTCCACAATCAACACTTCACAAGCTTAGACTCGACTCGGTCTAGCTGAACTCTCCGGTTCAACCAGATCTACCCTGTCACCTGCGTGATGAACCACAATTGCGCTAAGCCAATGGCTTAGTGGTACAAACCATGATAACAATATGCTTTAATGTAATGCCAATGTCATGCATTCAAATATTATAAACAACACATGAGGATATCATATTTCAAAACCTTACATTAAATTTATTATTCATTTGTTTCACCATTCATGATTCACATTTAAACAAAGACAAGCATGGGCCCAAAAGAAACTAATATGCCGTTCAACTTTCAGAGTTAATGTTTTGGTCCAATTATCACATTTATCATCCCAACTAGGCTTCAAGGATTAGGCCCAACCAAGCTTCAAGGGGAGCGAAGCATGCTAAGCATCAACCCAACTTGGCTTCAAGAACCAAACGCAACCCAGCTTCAAGGGTTTGTAACATCCCAACTAGGCTTTAAGGACTAGACCCAACCAAGCTTCAAGGGGAGTTAAGCATGCTAAACTTTAGCCCAACTTGGCTTCAAGGATCAAGCCCAACCCAGCTTCAAGGGATTGTTACTATTAGGCATGCCACCAACAGCAAAACTAAAAACACATTAGGCACACAATTCTTTCATTATTTCATTATCAATTCCATTCTCATTTCCTCATAATCATCTAGGCAAACATGCCCCAATTATTTTATTTGCATCATTATAGCCAACAACAATGGCTTCACATCTCATCATTAGGGTATACACAACCAATTGCATTGTACATATAATTTGAATGATCATCATATCTTTCACATTATGCAAATCATAGCATTAATCAAATTTATCAACAATGTAATAGATTGCTTAACACATTTACAACCAAATGTGTTAAGTCCCAAAGTCATATAAATGTATGCAACCATGTAAGGTTTGTACTTACCTCAAGAGCAACTCACAATAATCTATCAACCTCCTCTTTTAAGAATCCTCAACATTTGGACAACTCAATCTCTTCAAAACCTAATCCAAAAGGGATGATACACGCTTACTTAGGGATACACATGAGATAATATGGATAAGAACCAACTAGGGCAAACTCTACACATGACACGCTCAACAACACGGGCGTGCCCCTGACCATGCCCTAAATCCACAGCATAGAAGCTTTGACACGCTCAGTGACATGGGCGTGTCACTGGCCATGTCAATCCTCCCTCAACACAGTGACTATGACACACTCAGTGACATGGGCATGTCACTGGCCGTGTCAATCCACTAACATCACAGTAGCTATGACATGCTCAGTGACATGGGTGTGTCACTGGACGTGTCAATGCTACTACAACACAGAAGCTGTGACAAGCTCAGTGACATGGGCGTGTCACTGGTCGTGTCACCAATCTAGAAAATAGAACCATTGACATGTCCAAAGACTTGGCTGTGCTCATGGGCGTGTCAGGCCAAAAGTCTTAATTTCGGCAACAACACCACATCCAACAAACCTCTTTCTTTCACCATCTTTCACTCCAAACAAACTTAACTAAACACATCAATAAACCATAATAACTTGCAAAAACACCAAAACAACTCAATACATACATCAAACACAAATCACAACCATCACATACACAAAGCACAACACTTGCTCTCCAACACCAAACTTTACCTTTCCTTCAAACCAATTCCAAAATCAACACCAATAAGACCAAACACTCTCAATTACACCAAAATCAAATATTCACATACCATCAACAACCAAACACCAAACTCGAAACACAAACTTAAAAGAAAACCAAGGAATCAAGTGGAAAACTTACCAAAAGTGATAAAAACCCTTAGAATTCCAACTTGATCACTTGAAACACCCTTCAATCTTGAGTTTGTGTGAGAAAAATCTCTCTTTACTCTCTTGCTATGGTGATAGTCGGCCAAACAAGGAAAGAAGAAGAAGAAGATGAAGAAAGAAGAGCAAAGTCAACTTGCTAACCACTCTTAACCATACAATTTTCTCTTCAAATCTCAACCAAGCAATTTTAATAATATAATATTCATAAATATCATCTTCCACTTACTTTAATTAAATTAATTATTTTTTGACCACTCATTAATTGACTTTTTTATGTTGTATATATCTCTATATATACAACATATACACACTTCTCTTACTTTTCTTATCTTCCCACTTAAATATATATACACTTATAACATTTAATTCAAATATAACAATAAGTATTCCAAAAATTTTAGGGTATAGTTTGGGATATTACATGTGTGCCTAGTATGTTATTCAATTTTCAGAGTTTTGTTATTGGTGGCATGCCTAAAAGTAACACTCCCTTGAAGCTGGGTTGGGCTTGGTCCTTGAAGCCAACTTGGGTTGATGCTATGCTCCCCTTGAAGCTTTGTTGGGCCTAGTCCTTGAAGCCTAGTTGGGATGTTACATATGAGATGTTTCTCGTTGTGATAATGATTTGCCTAAGGGCTTGATAAATGTGATTATTGGACCAAAACATTAACTCTGGAATTTGAATAGCATATTAGTTTCTTTTGGGCCCATGCTTGTCTTTGCTTAAATGTGCATCATGAATGATGAAATGATTGAGTAATATAATGAAATGTAATGTTATAAAATATGATATTCTTGGGTATTGTTTATAATTCTTGAAAGTTTGACATTTTCATTACATTTGAATCATATTGTTAGTATGGTTTGTACCACTAATCCTATGGCTTAGCACGATTGTGGTTCATTACGCAGGTGACAGGGTAGATCCGGTTGAACCGGAGAGTTCAGCTAGACCTAGTTGAGTCTAGGCTTGTGATCCTTATGAAGTGTTGATTGTGGACTTCAAGATCAGAGACGAACTGCCAAGCATGTATAAACTCTATATTTTTGTAAATATTGATTTTGATGTATATATATGTATATTCCGCTGCTTATTAAAAAAATGTTTTGGATATAATGAAGATATATGTTTATGCATTTTAAGAAGAAATGTTTTATCTATTACTATTTATAATGACAATTTGATGTTTAAGATCGTATATCGCATATAGGATGTGCATATGTGGTGTACGTTTATTGGGTGTAGGGGTGTTACACCCCATGTTAGTATTTTGTTGGCCATATGCCTAGGAAAAGAGACTCACCATTTCATATGTGGAAGTTATAAGGTTGAAAGGTTCCTCCCTACTATGATCTGACTCATAGCTCTAGAGTACAACAATTCAAAGACTTATAATAATCTGACCTATGTTAGTGACTCAAAATTCAGCGAGAATTCTATCAATTTCTCATCAAAAGAAATGGAGCCTGAACAGATTCAAAAGATGTTGGATGATGCCCTTGAAGTCAAGATGGAAGAACTAAAGGGGGCCTTGGCTGAGATCAAGAAAAGCCAAATGGCTGCAATATTTGGAAACACTGCTGAAGCATCTGCAAGCACCAAGAAAGACAAGGGAAAGGCTAAAGTTGATGAAGTAGTCTTTGATGATGGCAAGATGGTTTTGAATGCTGATGAATACTAGGCCCAATACTTTCAAGATCTTTAAGATAAGAAGAAGGAGCCGAAGGTCATAGAGAACACAACTGTTGAAAAGATCGAGACTTCTGATGTAGAGAAGATGATTGCTAATTTGGAGAAGAAGTTTGAGAAGAAGCTGAAAACTAAAGAGATGTTAGAAGTGGACAAAGTTGTCTGAACAAGATGATGAGGTCCCTTATAAGTTCAAGATGCCAACTTTTGATAAGATCGATGGAATTGGCAACCCTCATCTTTATGTGAAATAGTATATCACAACTATGCAATTTACCCGAGCTACTAAGGCTCAAACTCTAAGGTATTCCATGCTTTCATTGGATCCGGTTGTGCAGAATTGGTTCAGCGCCTTAGAGGATAGTACTCAAAAGAGCTGGGATTTTTTGTATAAGGCCTTCATTTAACAATACGGGTACAATGCTAAGTTGGAGGTCACTTTGATGGAAGTTGAATTGATAAGGTAGAAATTAAATGAAAACTTTATTGACTATGTCAAGAGGTGGAGGAACAAGGCTGCGTTGCTTAAGAAGAGGCCTGATGAATCCAATCATATTAGGATCATTGTGAGGCGAGTGCTGCCTAGTCTTTGTGAAAGGATGTCACACACACTCATATGAGTTTTTAAGGATCTTCTTCAAGCTGGTTTACAAATTGAAGAATGAGAAAGGGAGAAGAACCGCTTTTCTGCAAGAAGAAATGAGAAAGGGAACTATCAGTCTGTAAATCAAAGCACGCAAAAGGCAGTAGATGTTAATGAAACTGGCCAAGGTAGTACAAGATAATTTTTAGAGTTGTACAAACCGCTATCTTGGGTTCTTAATAAACTACAGAAAAAGAGGCTATTATAGCCATTAGCCCTATGCCCATTGGCAAATCCTTTACCACCTAATTTTGTTGCAAAAGCATTTTGCCAATTTCACCAGATGCAAAGGCATGAGACGGATAAGTGTTTGAGGTTGAGACATGAAATTTAAAACTTGATTGATAGTGGGAAGTTGCCTAAACCTAATAAGCCCAGCACAAAGGACAATCCATTGTTAAGATTCAACATGGTCCCACCATCGGCAACTTTCATGATCGGGGGAGGCTTGCATGAGAGAATTGTGCTATCTTCTTTCCAAGATGTAGATGGAGAGACAACCAAAGAAGAAGTGATCCTTAGTAAGACAGAGTTAGATGAAATTAAGAAAGAAGTAGTCATTTATATCGTAAGTGAGTTTTGGGACTCAACTGATAGTGATGATGATTATGAACCCAAGAAGGAAGAGTGGACCTGGACCAAGCCCGAAGATGATGAAGTTATGAACACATGATCTGGTAAGCCTTATGCAAGGCCACCGCCAAAAGTGGTAGAAGCTAATAAGGGGAAGGAAGTCAAAGCCAGAAAACAAAGAAGAAGAAGACGATGCTATTCTTAAGCAGTTGAAGAGAACACAAGCTAGTATCAACATATGGGATTTGCTAGCTACATCAAAGAAGCATCGAGAAGCAATGGCCAAGGCTATGGCTTCTACCTCTATAACACCAGAGAAGCTATTTAATTTTGTGAAAGTTGAAGAAGTATTGAAATGTGAAGAGGATAAAAAGAAGAGCAAAGTTGATGTGGGGATGGTATCATTCTCGGATGCTTATTTGCTAGAAGAGGGAAGGGACCACGTCCGCCCGCTTTTTATCAAGGTAAAAGTCAAAGGGAAATGGACTCCATGTATAATGGTTGACGATGAGTTTGCCATAAATGTTTGTTCACTCAAAATCTTGCCCAAGCTAGCCATGTCGATGAGATATTTAAGCCCGACCAAGGTAACAATTATGGCATATGATAATACCAAGAGGCATGCCAAAGGAACCTTCAATGCTATTATAAAGGCTAGTCCATCGAATTTATGGTTGAATTTGTGGTCTTGGATATGTCACTTTTGCACTACTTTTGGAATGACCCTGGTTTCATCCTCTTGGTGGAGTTCCTTCCACCCTCCATCAAAAGATCAAATTCCCAAATCGGGATGAGACAATGCTCATCGAGGCAGAGGATAATGAAGTGGTGAATGCCTTGATGAGTGAGAGGCCCCTCAATGGATTCCAAGTAGCTGTAATTTTTGATGATGAAATGGTAGACCTCAAAGTCCTGACTATGATGAAAAACATGAACTACATGCCCGGTGTTGGCCTTGGAAAGGGTAAGACACGTGTGACAGAGCTTCCAGACTTCAAGACTCAGACTACCGAGAAAGGGTTAGGATATGATGAAGCTAACAAAGATGTTCAACCAAAGAAGAATGAGAAGATGAGCTTCCCACCACTTACAGAGATTTTTGTCAAAGCTCCAGACATGGGACCACTCCAAGAGAAGCCTGAGCCAGTCATGCTCATGGGAAAGCTGATCCTGGGTTTTGAGATTTTTGCTGATGTGGCTGAATTAGTGGAACAGATGAAGAAAGAGCTCATCCTGCCAACTGACAAGAAGCCTAACCCAGAAGAGAAGAAGGAAGCTGTCCTGAAAGTCCAAAAGACTCCAGAGAAAATTGCTATTTTAGTTGAAGAAAAATTGAAGATGTTTTCATTTATGATTTTGAGAACATTGATTTTAATTTTGATTTTAGTTTGTCTACTTTGTATGAGGATGAAAATGTTTTCTTTTCCAAGATAAATGCAATAAAGTTTACTAAATGCAATAAAGTCTGATTTTACTTACTTGTGTGATGTTTTTTCTGATGGTTGCATACATTCAAGTAGTGATTACATAAGCATTTTTTAATATTAACTCTGTTGACATAGAAACATTAAATTTGGGAATAACCGATAATCCTAAAAATATTAGCATAGCATCCGACCTTACCCTCGAAGAGAGAGAGAGAGAGATTTGAAAAAATATTTAAGAAATATGAAGAAGTCTTTGCTTGGTCTTTTGAGGATATGCCTGGGATTGATCGAGACATAGTTGAGCATTTGATTCCTACCTACACTCACATGAAACCTATCAAACAAAAGCTTAGATAGTTAAGGCCGAAATGGGTAGAATTGGTCAAAGAAGAAGTCACTAAGCAGATACAAGTCAAATTTCTTGAAGTGATAGATTACCCCGATTGGTTAGCAAACATAGTTCTCCTACCAAAGAAAGATGAAAGAATTAGGGTTTGTATGTATTATAAAGACTTGAACAAGGCTTCCCCAAAAGATGACTTTCTTTTGCCCCATATAAATGTCCTTATCGATGTGCTACACTCATTTGTAGAAGAATTTTTCGGGTATAATCAGGTGTTAATGGCCTAAGAGGATAAAGCTAAAACTGCTTTTATTACTACACAGGGTATATTTTGCTATAGGGTAATGCATTTTGGGTTAAAGAATGCTGGAGCAACCTACCAAAGAATGGCCACTACTTTTGTTTCATGGCATGATACACAAAGAAGTCGAGGTCTATGTTGATGATATGATGGTTAAGTAAGACATGAGGGAGCAACATTTCCAAAACTTAGCATTATTCTTTGAGAGGGCAGTTAAATATAAGCTAAGGATGAACCCGAAGAAGTGCGTGTTTAGGTTTACTTCAGGCAAGTTGTTGGGATATGTGATAGGTCCAAATGACATTGAGATTAACCCCGACAAAATTAAGGCAATCAGGGATATGCTAGTCCCTAAGGCAGAGAAGGAAGTTTGGGATTTATTGGTTAATTACAGTACATTAGCATATTCATAGCGAAGCTTACCATGATCTGTGAACCGATCTTTAAATTGCTCAAGAAAAACCAGCTAGTCAAGTGTAATAAAGAGTGCCAAAAGGCCTTTGAGTTTATTAAGAAATATTTGCTGAATCCACCTATTTTAAAGCCACATAAACCTGGTAGTCCTTTATTACTATACTTAGTAGTAGAGGAAGAATCGATAGGAGCAATGCTCGCCCAAGCAGATGAATTGGGAGTTGAGTATGCAATTTATTATTTAAGTAGAAAGCTCCTATCTTATGAGATTAAGTATAGTATCATTAAAAAGACATGCATAGCTGTGGTTTGGTTGTTTAAGAAGTTGTGGTATTACTTTCAGTCTCATAGTGTGCAAGCGATTTCTAGGATGGATCCAATAAAGTATTTAAGGGAGACACCTTATTTGATTGGGAAATACTGTAGATAGTTGATCATTTTAGAAGAGTTTGAAATCGAGTACATAACTAGGAAAACCTTTAAAGGAAGAGCAGTAGCAAAATTCCTGGCCCAACAACCATTGCCAGACAGTGAGGAAGTGATTTTGGAATTTTTAGATGAACATTTAGAGGCCATAAAAGTACAAGGATGAAAGATGTACTTTGATGAAGTAGTAAACAGAAAAGGTGTTGGTCTGGGGGTAATTTTGGAATTGCCTGAAGGGAGGGGCCCATCTCTCTAGCTAAGAAGTTGAAGTTTAGGGCAACCAATAACATGGTTGAGCATGAAGTATGCATTTTTGGCCTAGAAACCCTGATGATCATGAAGTTGGATAAGGTGCATGTTATTGGTGATTCTTTGCTAGTGGTTTCCCAAGTAAATGAAGAATGGGAGTTGAAGGAAGAAAAATTGAAATCGTACCATAATCATTTGACCTTGATGAAGAAAAATTTCAAGGAATGCAGATTTATACACCTGCCAAGGGAAGAGAACCAGATGGCCGATGCCTTAGCCACCATGGCTTCGGTATGGGAAGATCTCGTTAAGTTATTTCTTAAGCCTCTGGTTTTGACTAGTTCATCAACTCCTTGTTATGAGAATGAAATAGTTATAGAAACTGACACGGACCATGATGCATGGTATGACACCATAAGACAATTCTTAGAAAGTAGAGAATACCCACATGATGCAACTAAAGAAGAGAGAAGAGCTATAAGGTGATAGTCATTATAGTACATCACCTTTCATGGAGAGTTGTATCGAAGATGGCCCAACAGAGTGCATTTGAGGTGTTTGAGGAAGTCTGAAGTTGAGCAGATCATATCCGAGATACATGCCGAAAGTTAAGAAGACAATCCAATAAGGCTATTATTGGATGACTATGGAAAAAGATTCGATTGATTTTATGAGAAGGTGTCAGTAGTGCCAAAAGCATGGTAACTTGAACCACTTGACTCCCAAAAAGCTACATTCAATGTCTTCTCCCTGGCCTTTTGCAACTTGGGAAATTAAAATCATCGGGGAGATACATCCGACATCTTCAAATGGAATCAGTTTATTATAGTAGTAGTTGATTATTTCTCAAAATGGGTTGAAGCCTAATCTTTCAACAAGCTGGGGCCAAAAAATGGCTAGGTTTATTGAAAAGAACATTATCTGCAGATATGGGATCCCACACAGTGTGATATCGCATAATGGGGTGCAGTTTCAAGGGGTAGTTAAGGATTTATTCTCAAAGTATAAGATCTATCATCACCTATCTTTAACTTACATATCGAAGGCTAATGGTGCAGTGGAAGCAGCCAACAAAATGATTAAGCAGATTCTGTCCAAGATGACTAAAATATATAGGGATTAGTCAGAAATGCTTCCTTTTTCCCTGTAGGGGTATAGGACTGGTGTGCGAATATCGACTGGAATGACGCCTTTTTCCTTAGTTTATGGGATGGAAGCTGTGTTGCTGATTGAGATTGAGATCAAATCATTATGGGTGGTACTTGAAGCTGAATTGCCTGAGATAGAATGGGTATCAAGAAGATATACACAATTGGCTTTACTAGAAGAAAGAAGGTTGAAGGCATTGTATCATCACTAGCTGTATCAAAGAAAAATAGCTCGGGCCTACAATAGAAGGGTTAAGGCTAGAAGACTTAAAGTCAGTCATTTAGTATTAAAACAATGCAAACCTAATGTCCTTGATCCAAGAGGAAAGTTTAGACCTGGCTGGGAAGGACCGTATGTTGTGAAGCAAGTCATGAGCAAGGACGCGGTCAAGTTGTCAGACATGGACGAGAACGAGTTTAGTGAGCCAATAAATATGGACAGGTTAAAGAAGTTCTATGTTTGAGATAAAAAAAGAGCTCGCCAAGCTGAAAACCCAAAAGGGTGGCCTAGGCAAAAGTTAGAGCAGTTCGCTAGTTTCGAAAACCCAAAAGGACGGACTAGGCAAAAATTAGGGCTAAATGAGTGAAAATTGTCAATTAGAAAATCCGAAAGGGTTGGTTGGTGACATGAGTAATTTTATGTATACTAGCTTAATGTTTTTAGTTGTTCCCTAATTTAATAAACAGAGTTGATTTTGAAAATTTTTTGACCATTAAGGTATAATGAATATCACAATAGCAAAAGGTGATGACAAATTATAAAAGGAAAGAAAACATCTTTTATTAATCATTATTGTTCATCCTAACATTATTTTCCTAAAGATTGACAAATGTGAAGTCTATGGCAAATGATAAGTGTAGCATGTAAGCCAGCTTTGCTTCATTCGATCCAAGAAGGCTTCAGTCGGACGAGGCATGTCCAAATCAAGTGTGAACTCAAAACCTCGAGGCTCTACTCCATAATGGCGGTCAAGTCGATGAGGATCATAACAAGTGTCTCAATGAAGAAAAGTAAGAGGGACATACATCAGATACATTCGAATGGTAACATGGGAAACCCTATACTAAGGTACCAACCAACAGATGTTAATCATAACTCGTGAGCAAATCCAGTCGATCTAGTCAGCATATGAAGAAGTAGGACGGAGCAATTTCTTGGCAGAATGATGTCATGACAGATATTTAGTGAAGTCCACAGATGGAATGTCGAGTAAGCAGAGGTTCTTTTGTAGCCAGAACTGTAAAAAAGGATAGCCATACTCATAAAAAAAGGAGCCCGTTAGGTTGAAAGCAAGGGCGGCCTAAGCAAAAATTAGGGCAGTTCTCTAGTTCTGAAAGCCTGTAAGGGTAGTTTAGGCAAAAATTAGAACCAATAAATAAAAGAGAAGAAAAAAAGAAAAAAAAAAGAGAAAAAAGGTCTGCTAGGTTGAAAATCCATAAGGGCAGCCTAGGCAAAAATTAAGACAACTCGCTAGTTTTGAAAATTTGGAAGGGCAGACTAGAAAAAAATTAGAGCAATAAAAATAAAAGCCTAAATTGAAAACCCAAAAGGGAAGTTTAGAAAAATACTTGAAGCAACAAGGGACTTCTAGCCAGCTGTGAGCGGGGATTTTTGCCCCCACTCCCGGTGGAATGGTTCTTGCGACTTCGGCACTGTTTAGGCTCGGGGCCTTAGAGAACACGTACCTAAGTCCGGAGAAAATGGAGTCGCCACCCAAACGGGCCAGAAAAAAAGAAAGGGGTGGATGACTCAATTCCTAAGGAATCCCCAACCCCCTAATGGGTTCGGAAAGTTGGGTACGTGTGGGGAAGGTGAGAAATGGCCCAGCACCCCCACAACGCCCGGTTCATTGGAACCGGCCTCCTTTACAGGACTTAATATTATAAAATTCTTAAATATAATAACATTATCCATATTACACACAATAATTAAAATAAAGCATCAATATATTAAAATTAAAACAAGGTCCAAGCAAAACAAATAAATGGACACTCATCCGAAGATGGAAACATGTCCTTACATCACATGCCTAAATAGGACACCCACCGAAAGGTAGAAACATGCCCTTTACATTGGTTCTAAAATAGAAAAGCAATTTGAATTATATGACTTTAACTAATGAGGTACCCACCAAGTGGAAACATACCTCTTACAACTTTTAAAAATCTAAATAAATTGATAAAAATAAATAACCATTCATAATAAATAAATCATTCATCAAAGGTATCAAATATCAATAAAAAGTAAACATCCATCCATGATAAATAAACCAAGCATTGAATTTAAATAAATTAAAGCATAAGAAATAAAACAAAGCATGATCAAATATGGAATTGAATAAGGTAAATAAAAATCCAAATTATAGCTACTATTTCCATTTAGGGTTCTTTATCTCATGTGTTAAGGTTTTAGAATTCATAAAATTAGGCTACTATGACTTTTTTTTTATGGAATTAAAATAGATTGAGGTTTTATATTTTAAAAGGTTGGAAAGACTCTTTAATTAAACAAATTAAGGTTTGAAGGGTGAAATCATGAAACTAGGGTTTTAGACACTTTAAAATACTTTTGATTCATGGTTTTAAATGGTGATTCATTGTGTTTTAAGCTACTGTGTAAAATTAAAGTATTTATGTTTTTGTGGTTTTTAAAATTTTAAAGGATTAGGGTTTAGAAAAAATTAAGGTTTAAAGTTTTAAAGGAGGTTAGGGTTCATTATTTTAGGTAGAGTTGAATTAGGTTTTCAGGCTTTTGATTTTAGGGTTTCGGGTGATTTGTTTATTTTTAGGATTTGGAAAAACAATTGAAGATTTTATGGAATTTTATGAGTTTAAACAAAGTGATTTGAAGTTTACAGAAATAGAAAAGATATTTTATAAGGCTTTTTGAAAGAAACATTACCAAGTTAAAAGTTTTGAAAGAAATAGAATCAAATTTTGGTTTTATTGAAAAATATGTTTAATTAGGGTTTTAAGATTTTAAAGAAGTAAAAATAACAAATTTAAGCCTTTTGGAAAATAAACCAACGAAATAAGGTTTTTTGACTTTAGAAAAACTAAATTAAAGTTCTAAGGATTTTTATTTTGAAAGACAAAATTTCATAGTTTAGCTACTGTGTAAAATATAAAGAAATTAGAATTTCATACCTTATTTTGTAAGTTGCACCAAAATTGCTTCTTAGATGAACAAGCTCCAAAAGACCAGCCTTTTTGCCTTTTTTCTTTCCTTAAATCGTGTTTCTGCTACTTTAAAAATCAATTGAATTCAAGCTTTCCCTTCATGGATTTGGATTTCCCTCCCACTGTCTAATTTTTGTCCCTTTCGGCCTCCTCTTTTTTGATTTCCTTTGGTCCTTATTTATAGAGGTTTCATATGGTTTATTCCTAATTATTCATGGCAAGTAATATTGATAAGAAAAGGAAACCGAAACCTAATTGAATTAGGTTTTGAAAAATTTGTGTCGGAAAAATTACGCTGCCAAAAAAAATTGCTGCAGGAAAAAATGCGATGGCGAAAAAAATCTGCCGCAAATTTTGCGGCAGTGGGCGAGCTGCGGGCGAAATGCCTACGGGCCCGCGCGATGATTTTTTTGTCACCGATTTTTTTGACGCCGAATTTTATTTTTTTATTTTTATTTTTTATTAATAAAAATTAAATACTAAAGCAAAAATTATTTAATAAAAATTATTTTGGACCAATTAGACAGCACAAAATCATTTTGGACTAAATAAAACATATTGGACTGGACTGGGTCAAAAATTAAGGGTCTACAGTTTGCCCCCTGCTTGAAAATTCTGAAACTTTAGTGAAAGAGAGTGAAAAGCAATAAGACTTAATTTTTGAAATGGTTGAGGTTTTGGGTTCTGGACCCAGTTTGAGCTCTGGACTCAAGGATAAATTCTAGGTTCTAGACCTAAGGAAAATTTGGGTTCTGGACCCGGTTCGAGTTCTGGACTCAAGGATAATTCTAGGTTCTGGACCTGAGAAAAATTTAGGTTCTGAACCCGGTTCGAGTTCTGGACTTAAGGATAATTCTAGGTTCTGGACCTAAGGAAGATTTGGGTTCTGGACTCAGTTCGAGTTCTGGACTCAAGGATAATTCTAGGTTCTGGACCTAAGGAAGATTTGGGTTTTGGACCCGATTCGAGTTCTGGACTCAAGGATAATTCTAGGTTCTGGACCTAAGGAAGATTTGGGTTCTGGACCCGGTTCGAGTTCTGGACTCAAGGATAATTCTAGGTTCTGGACCTAAGGAAGATTTGGGTTCTGGACCCGGTTTGAGTTCTGGACTCAAGGATAATTCTAGGTTCTGGACCTAAGGAAGATTTGGGTTCTGGACCCGGTTCGAGTTCTGGACTCAAGGATAGTTCTAGGTTCTGGACCTGAGGAAGATTTGGGTTCTGGACCCGGAAGGTTTGGATACTCGATCCTAAATTGGATTTGGGTACTTGGACCCGAGATTGGGTACTTGGACCCGAGATTTGAATTTGATTTGGGTATTTGGACCCAAGATTTAATTGATTTTGATTAAATTTAAGTAATTGGACCTGGGATTGAATTGATTTTGATTAAATTTGGGTTCTTGGACTCAGGATTGAACTTGATTTTAGGGTATTTAGACTCGAGAATGAGTTTGACTAACCTTTTAGGTGAGAAGTCTAACTGCTCCGGCCGTTCTATGGATTGTGGTTCTTCACCCTTCGAATGGATCTTCATCCTTTGGAGATTGGGTCTTTACCCTGGCTTCAACTCTCTTAGCTGAACTGATCTTTTGTCTTTTGCATCTTCATTCTTTTGAGAGTTCTAATAATGTTCCATTCTTTTGTTCTTCCTTTTTTCAAAAATTCAGCTATCTTTAATCGGACCTCGTATCCTCTCCTTACCTCCCCCCAAGGATTTTTTTATGCCAGCTTTGATTGATGTTTTTCTTGTCTAGTTCTTTGCATAAGAGTGCATTTCTTCTTTTGCAAAATGACTGGGGCTTCCACAAGCAAATAGGCTTTCCATGCCCCTTGATTTGATATCTTATTTTTGATTCTTTACTTCGCAGGGTATTGATTTGAATTACCTGGTACGTTCCCAATTTCATGGTAATTTATGCTATATGTATGCATGATTATGTATCCTCTTACCTTTTTTCCTTTTTGGGCTCACAGCAGATGCTTGAAGAACAGAAAAGGAAACTTCAAGAAGAGTTGGCTGCAAGTCGTCAGCAGGCTTCTGTTTTATTAGTTTTTGTTATAGAATTGTATCTTATTTATTATGATGATTATTGTTTTCTTTTGGTATTTTGGTAGTTTTAATCTGTTTATTTAGTGTTTTCATCAATTTTGGTAGTTTTAATTTATTTCAGTGTTTATGTCATTTTTGTTCTAGTTTTAGTGTGGTGTTTATGTGTTGTTGGTTAATGTTTATTTGATTCTTGTTTAAAGTTTATTTAAGTGTTTATTTTAGGTTAATATGCAAACATTTCCTTGGATGAAAGAATAGCATGAAGCATGTCTCATCTTAAGTGCAAAACCAAGGAACTAAGAGAGAAGGAAAATTTTGGGTAGTAACTGACACACTCAGAGGACACGGCCAAGCCACTGGTCGTGTCACATGACATGGCCAGGAGCTTGGTCGTGTCACATGACACGGCCAGGAGCTTGGCCATGTCCCATACTAAGCCAAGGAAGAAGACCAAAAGAAAGAGAGCAAAGAACGAAGAGATCAGTAGGTGACACACTCAGGGGACACGGCCAAGCCACTGGCCGTGTCCCTCCAAACACATCAAACATGGCCAAGCTCACCCAAGCTTGGTCGTGTCACACTCCATTCCAAAGAAAGAAAGATGAAAATCACACAGAAGTGGACACATTCAGGTGACACAGCCAGGAGCTTGGCCGTGTCACTCCATGGACTAAAGGAAGAAAGAAAACGCAGATTTTTAAGCGAGGTTTCGTATAAATAAGCGGATTAGAGTTTTTGAAAGAAGAAGTTTTTCAGTTGTCAAGCATAAGTTTTAGATTTTCCATTTGTTTTCTTTGAGAATATTAATTACACTTTGATTCAAACAGTCTAGATTAAATTTGTTTTAGCCATTGCAACATTCTTCTAGCAAAGATCTGAACAAGAGATTCTTCAGGAGCTAAGAAAGTTTGTAATTTGATTTTTTTCCTCAAACTTTATCTCTTAAGTTTCATTGGAATTGTATTCATGAATTCTATTATGTATAAATTGATTTCTTTGAATTTTAATGAGATCAATATGTTTGATAGCCTTATTATGAACTAATTTGATCTAGTCTAGGGTTTGTATGGATCTACTATGATTGTATGAATTGGTTATTGCTCTTAACTGAATTAATTCTTTAGCCTTGATTGAATGGACTACTGTTAATATATAATTGATTGGCCACCAATTATGTGTTTAAGGTATTAGATGAAGGATTGAGAGATGAAGTCTAATGCTGGAACAATTCAATTAGGGACTTAGGTAAATTAGAAATATAAGCCTAAGAAAAAGATCATTTCAATTGTAGCAAGATTATTTGAAAGAGGTTTGAATGCGAGAGCTTATTTCCTTGATTCGATTAATTAAGTTGCTTGAGATCTAATCTTTGAAATTAAATTGGTTGAGAGGAATAACCGTTCATACATATAAGTTAGTAGAAAAGTGTAAACCCTAGACCTTTCTATTAAGTGAATCAATTTATCAGCTCAGTTTACTTTTATTATTTTAAACTCCAATCGATCTGTCTTCATTAGTTGTTAGCAATTTAAATTTATTGAAAATTTGTTATTTACAATCTGATAATCAATTAGCTTATCTAGCTTCCTTGTGAGATGACCTTGAGGTGTTCACCAAAATACTACAGCAGCCTCGTATACTTGCGAGTGTAGTTCTAGTAGTGTTAATTAGAGCGCAACAGCTTCTCATTTTGAAAGTTTTTATCATCAATCCGAACAACATTTCCGAGACTTCCGATTTCAGAAGATGAGGGATCCGACGCTTCTTCATCAAGAGGCCCCAAGACTGATGAATATGAGATCCTTTCATCTGCTTTTGATGAAGACCATGACAGATCGAAACCTTAAGGTAATAGGAATTTTGGTGCTCCCGCTTCGGGTGATCCTGGGACGAGTAATTTGCCCCCTCCTCCAACAGGCGACAATTCTTTTCAAGGCTTTATTTGATGACTTACAACCACCCTCTCAGTGATATGTAAAATATTGTACAATAATAAAAGAACACAATTTTCCTCTTTACTGTAACTCTCTTTTTTTTATTATTTTTTTATTATTTATTATTTATTATTTTTCATTATTTTTTCGTTACTGAAAAATTATTATTTTTCATTATTTTTCATTATATTTTCATTACTGCAAATTTTTTTTTCATTATTTTTCGTTACTGTAAATTTTTTTTTATTATTTTATTATTATTATTTTTTACAGTACATCATAATTTCATAATTAATATCCACCTTATTTGCTTAAACCAAATCCAACATGGTAAATGAAATTGTCACCAATTCCTTTCCTTATGCCATATGGTCTTATCTTTCCCCATCACTTTTCCTTATCACCTTTGGAAAAGGTTTATTTTCTTCTATATAAATCACCTTGCATGCCCCTTTTAATACAAAAACCAAAATTCTTGTCCCTTTCAACGTGAAGACCCTTTTAACAATTTTGGTTCTCCTTTATTCATTAACCATGACAGAGCACCATTTAAAGAAAATAAAAATTCTATTTAAGAATATGGATGCATCCATTGGAAGCAAATTTCATGGTCAAAGATTGATGTTTTAAAATATTTTTAAAATGTCAAATGGGACCACTCCTTCTTACATGCCGTGGCTTCCTTTTGGGATTCATATTCTAGGGTATTTAGAATTAATGGCTTTGAAATATGTCCCTTGATTGAAGAATTTGAGGCCGTCCTTGGATATCCAAATAATCAACAAATGGATTTACCCACACTGATTTCCAAGACTCAACAGAAGATGCAGATGTTATTTTAAATTCTAAAACCCGAAGTTCTTCGGTTGATGAGAGGTGAATAAATTCTACTTGCTCCTTTGATTGACTTTTGTTTCTCTCATTTGGCTCCTACTGAGGCATGGGGACGCATGCTTTGTCTTTGCATGCTCGGCCAATTCTTGCTTGTTTATTCTGACGGCGATATTGATCCATGAGTATTGGATATTATGGACCAAATGGAAGGAGGCTTGTCACCGGTACTTGTGATCTTAGCCGAGACCTTAGTTGGATTAGACCGATTTAAATCAAGATTGTCAAAGAGACTGACTGGGAGTCCGTTGCTGCTTCAGGTAATTACCTGAACTGCCCTTTCGAGTTTTCAATTTAGGTTTTCTTTTTCTTTTTTTGCTTTGTTGCTCCGATTTTTGCCTAGTCCGCCCATGCGGGTTTTTGAAACTAGCGAGCTGTCCTAACTTTTGCCTAAGCTGCCCTTGCGGGTTTTCAACTTAGCGAACTCTTTTTCTTTTTGTTATATATTCTTTTATTGCTCTAATTTTTGCCTAGTCCACCCATATGGGTTTTTGGAACTAGCGAGTTGTCCTAATTTTTGCCTAAGCTGCCCTTGTGGGTTTTCAACAGATTTGGCTTCAGGAGCGTCTTTGTTTGCTTAATACTCCCTCCATGGATTTTGCCAGATACCTGCCCATCATCATTCTGCTAGGAAGCTACTCCATCCTGCTTCTTCATATGCTGACTAGGTCGACTGGATCCACTCACGCTCTGAAGTCAATATCCGTTGGTTGGTACCTTGGTGGAAGATTTCTCATATCACCATGCAGACATACTTGATATACGTTCCCCTTGCTGCTCTTCGTCAAGGTACATGCTATGATCCTCGCCGACTTGGGCGTCAGTATGGAGCTGAGCCTCGTGATTCTGACTTTGCTCCCGATTTAGACATGCCTTGCTTGACTGAAGCCTACTTGGATCGGTTAAGGCAAAGCTGGCCTGCACGTTATACTTATCGACTGCCATAGATTTTACATTTGTTAATTCAAAAAGTGTATTGTAAGGATGAAAAAATAATTAAAGTAATAAAAGATGCTTCTTTTCCATTTATAATTTGTCATCACCTTTTGCTATTGTGTTTATTTATTTCATCCATATCTGGTCAAATAATTATAACAGTGCACATATAACAGTTTTAACATCAATTCTGTTTTATTAAATTGGGGAACATCCAAACATAAAGCCAGCATACACAAGATCACTCATGTTGCCAATTAGCCCTTTCGGGTTTTCTAATTGATAATTTTCTCTCATTTAGCCCTAATTGTTGCCTAGACCGCCCTTTCGGGTTTTCGGAACTAGCGGACTGCTCTAACTTTTGCCTAGGCTGCCCTTTTTGGGTTTTCAACCTATCGAGCTCCTTTTCTCCTTTTTTTCTATCATACATAAAACCACTTCAACCTGTTAATGTTTACTGGCTCACTAAATTCATTCCCATCCATGTCTGATAACTTCACCGCACCTTTGCTCATGACTTGTTTCACGACATATGGCCCTTCCCAGCTAGGTCTGAACTTCCCTCTTGGATCAGATACATTAGGCTTACATTGCTTCAACACCAAATCCCCAACTCTGAATTTTTTTATTTTAACCCTTCTATTATAGGCCCGAGCCATCTTCTTTTGATACAGTTGGTGATGATACAGTGCCTTTAACCTTCTCTCTTCTAGTAGACTAACTGAGCGTATCTGCTTGCTACCCATTCCGTTTCAGGCAATTTAACTTCCAAGACTACTCTTAATGACTTGATCTCAATTTCAATTGGCAACACTGCTTCCATTCCATAAACTAAAGAAAACGGTGTCATCCCTGTAGGTGTTCGCACACTTGTCCTATATCCCCATAAAGCGAAGGGAAGCATCTCTGACCAATCCCTGTAAGTCTTGGTCATCTTGGACAAAATTTGCTTAATTGTCTTGTTTGTTGCTTCCACGGCACCATTAGCCTTTGGTCTATAAGGAGAGGATCGATGATGATGGATTTGGTACTTCGAGAACAAATCCTTAATTGCTCCTTGAAACTGTACCCCATTGTCTGATATCACACTGTGCGGGACCCCATATCTGCAGATGAGGTTCTTTTCGATAAACCTAGCCATTTGACTTGCACCCAGCTTGTTGAAGGATTCAGCTTCAACCCATTTTGAAAATAATCAACTGCTACTATAATGAAACGATGACCGTTTGAGGCTGTTTGTATCTCTCCTATAATGTCGATACCTCAGGTGGCAAATGGCCAGGGTGAAGACATTGAATGCAGTTCTTCAGGAGGCATGTGATTCAAGTCACCATACATCTGACATTGCTGGCACTTCTTTACAAACTCAATACAGTCTTTCTCCATGGTCAACCAATATTAACCCTGTCGAATAACCTTCTTAACTAGGTCCAAACCACTAATGTGCGGACCGCAACTTCCCACATGTATTTCTGTCATGATGCGCTCCACTTCAGGCTTTCTTAAACATCTCAAATGCACCCCATCAGGCCATCTTCGATATAACACCCCATGGAAGGTGATGTATTGCAATGACCACCGCCTTCTGACTCTTCTCTCTTTCTTTGTTGCCCCCGTCGGGTATTCTCTTTCTTTCAAAAATCACCTTATAGTATCATACCACGCATCATGGTCCATATCAATTTCCATGATTGTTTCATATTCATAACAAGGAGTTGATGACCTGGTCAAAATCATAGGCTTAAGGAATAGGCTAATAGGGTTTTCCCATATCGAAGCCAATGTGGCTAGGGCATCAGCCATCTAATTTTCTTCCCTTGATAGGTGTATAAACCTACACTCCTTAAAGTTCTTCTTCATCATGGTCAAGTATTGGTGGTATGGTTTCAATTTTTCTTCTTTTAACTCCCATTCTCCATTTACTTGGGATACAACTAGCAGTGAATTGCCATAAACTTCCACCTTATCCACCTTCATAGTCATTAGGGTTTCCAAACCGAAAATACAAGCTTTGTACTCCACCATATCATTGGTTACCCTAAATTTCAATTTCTTTGCTAAAGGGATGAGTTCCCCTTCTGGCGATTCTAGTATAACTTCCAAACCTGCTCCTTTCCTGTTTACTGCTCCATCAAAATACATTTTCCACCCTTGTACTTCAATTGCTTCTAAATGTTCATCTGGAAACTCCAAGATTACCTCTTCACTTTCTGGTAATGGTTGTTGAGCTAGGAATTTTGCCACCGCTCTACCTTTGATTGTTTTCCTGGTTACATACTCAATCTCAAATTCCTCTAATATTATCAACCATAGACCATATTTCCCAATTAAAGAGGGTGTCTCCCTTAAATACTTCATTGGGTCCAACCTGTAAATTGCTTGCACACTATATGTTTGAAAGTAATGCCGCAACTTCTTAGAAGACGAAACCACGGCTATACAGGTCTTTTCGATGATACTATACTTAATTTCATAAGGTAGGAGCTTTCTACTCAAATAGTAAACGGCATGCTCAATCCCTGACTCATCTGCTTGGGCTAGCATGGCTCCTATTGACTCTTCTTCTACTGCTAAGTATAATAATAGAGGTTTGCCGGGTTTAGGTGGTTTCAAAACAGGTGGATTCAATAAATACTCTTTTATTCGATCAAAGGCCTTTTGACATTCTTCATTCCATACGACCGGCTAATTCTTTCTAAGCAATTTGAAGATAGGCTCACAGATTATTGTGAGCTTTGCTATAAATATGCTAATGTACTGCAGTTTACCAATGAATCCCCGAACTTCTCTCTCCGTCTTTGGGGCTGGCATATCCCTGATTGCTTTGACTTTGTCAGGATCTATCTCAATACCATTCGGACCAATTACATGTCCTAATAATTTGCCTAAAGTAATGCCAAATACACACTTCTTCGGGTTTAATCTTAGCTTATATTTTAAAGCTCTATCAAAGAATAATTCTAAGTTTTGGAAGTGTTGCTCCCTTGTATCCGACTTAACCATCATATCATCAACATATACTTCAACTTCTTTGTGCATCATGTCATGAAATAGTGTGGTGGCCATCCTTTGGTAGGTTGCTCCAGCATTCTTTAAGCCAAACGGCATCACCCTATAACAGAATATACCCTATGTAGTAATGAAGGCAGTTTTGGCTTTCTCCTCTTGGGCAATTAACACTTGATTGTATCTGGAAAATCCATCTAAAAATGAGTGTAGCACGGTAGAGGCATCACTATCAACGAGAACATCTATATGAGGTAAAGGAAAATCATCCTTAGGGGAAGCCTTGTTTAGATCTGTATAATCCACACAAACCCTTATCCTCCCATCTTTCTTTGGCACAGGTACTATATTGGCTAGCCAATTTGGGTATTCTATCACTTCAAGGAACTTCACTTGTATTTATTTAGTGACCTCTTCTTTAACCAATTCAGCCCACTCAAATCTTAATCGCCTAAGCTTTTGTTTGACAGGCTTAATGTGAGTGTAAGTAGGAATGTGATGCTCGGCTATGTCTCGATCTATCCCCGGCATATCTTCATAAGACCAAGCAAATACTTCTTCATATTTTTTGAATATTTTTTCAAATATCTCTCTCTCAACAGGAGTAAGGTTGGATGCTATGCTAATGTTTTTAAGATTTCCAGTTGTTCCCAAATTTAATGATTATGTGTTAACAGAATTAATATTAAAGATGCTCATGTAACTGCTATTTGAATGTATGCAACCATCAGGAGAAACATCACACAAGTAAGCAAAATTAGACTTTATTGCATTCATTTTGGAAAAGAAAATATCATCATCCTCATACAAAGCAGACAAATTAAAATCAAAATCAAAATCATTGTTCTCAGAATCATAAAGCAGGATGTCTTCAAACTTTTCTTCAACCAGGGTGGCAATCTCCTCCGGAGTCTTCTCGGCTTTCAGGGCAGCTTCATTCTTCTCTTTTGGATTGGATTCTTTGTTGGTTGACAAGGTGAGCTCTTTCTTCACTTGCTCCAATAGCTCAGCAACATCTGCAAAAATTTCAAAACCTGGGATTAACTTACCCATGAACATGATTGGCTTAGGCCTTCCTTGGAGTGGTCCCATATCTGGAGCTTTGACAAAGATCTCTTTAAGTGGTGGGAAGCTCATCTTCTCATTCTTCTTTGGCTGGACATCATTGGCTTCATCATATCCCAACCCCTTCTTAGAAGCTTGAGTTCTAAAATCTGGCAATTTTATCAAACTGGCCTTACCCTTTCCAAGACCAGCTCCGGGAAGGTAGTTCATGTTCTTCATCATATTCAAGACTTTAGAGTCTACTACTTCATCATCAAAAATTACGGCTACTTGAAAACCATTGAGAGGCCTCTCAACCATTAGAGCGTTAACAATCTCATTATCTTCAGCTTCAATGACCACTGTCTCATTTCCGTTGGGGAATTTGATTTTTTGATGAAGGGTGGAAGGAACTCCACCAAGAGGGTGAAACCATGGTCACCCCAAGAGCAAGGCAAAGGTAACTGGTATGTCTAAAACAACAAATTCAACAATAGATTCAATTGGCCCAACCTTGACGGCTGCTTTGAAAGTCCCTTCGGCATGCCTCTTAGTGTTGTCATAAGCACGAATTGTTACCTTGGTCGGGTTTAGATCTCTTGTTGACATGGCTAGCTTTGGTAATATTTTAAGTGGACAAACATTTATGGCGGACCCATCATCGACCATCACACATGGAGTCCTCTTCCCCTTGACTTCTATTTTGATAAAGAGAGGGCGGATGTGGTCTCTCTCCTCCTCCGGTAAGTCCGCATCTAAAAAAGAAACTGCTCCCATATTAATTTCACTCTTTTATTGGACCTCTTCACATTTCATTTTATGAAGTTGATCAACTCCTCCGGTGTTGTGGTGGTAGAAATTGGCATGCTAGCTAAGGCTTTGGCCATAGTTTCTCGGTGCTTTTTAGAAGTAGCTAACAAGTCCCAGATGCTAACACTTGCTTGGGTTCTTTTCAGTTGCTTGAGCACAACATCATCTTCTTTTATTTTGACTTCTTTCCCCTTAGTAGTTTCTATCTCCTTAGGTGGTGGCCTTGCATAAGGCTTACCGGATCTAGTATTCATCACCTCATCTTCTTCGGGCTCGGACCAAGTCCACTCCTCCTTCTTGGATATAATATCATCATCACTATCACTTGAATCCCAAAACCCGTTGACAACACAAATTGCTACTTTTCCACCCATCATAGCTTGTTCAAATGCCTCTTCTTCTTTGGTTGCTTCTCCACCCACATCTTGAAAGGAAGACATGACAAAGTCCTCATGCAAACCTCCTCCAATCATGAAGGTTGCTGGTGGTGGTACCTTATTGAATTTTGGTAATGGGTTGTCTTTGGTGTTTGGCTTGTTGGGCTCGGGTAGCTTCCCATTATCAATTAGATTTTGAATCTCATGTCTCAACCTCACACATCTATCCATGTCGTGCCCTTGCATTTGGTGAAATTGACAAAATGCTTTGGTGTCAAAATTAGGTGGGAGAGGGTTAGGCAAAGGATGAGGATTTAAGGGTTGTAGCAATCCTTTTCTTTGAAGCTTGTTGAGAACCCAAGACATCGGTTTTCCCAATTCCAAAAATTTTCTCCTTGTTCCTTGCTTAGTAGCATTAACACCGACGACATTTTGCATGCTTCGGCTACCAGGTTGATAGCTCCCTTTCTCATTCCTTTTTGTTGCAAAGTGGCTCTTCTCCCTTTCCCATTCTTCAATTTACAAACTAGCTGGGAGAAGGTCTTTGAAATCATGGATGAGTGTATGAGACATCCTCTCAAGAAGATTAGGCAACACCCCTCTCACAATCATCCTTATTTGATCGGATTCATCGGGCCTCTTCTTGAGTAAAGCGGCCTTGTTTCTCCATCTCTTGATATAATTTACAAAATTCTCATTTGGCCTTTGCCTATTGGACTCCACTTCCATTAGGGTAACTTCTAACTCAACATTATATCCATATTGTTGGATGAAGGCTTTGTAAAGTAGATCCCAACTCTTTTGCGTTCCATCATCTAAGGTATTGAACCAATTTTGGACAACAGGGTCCAATGAGAGCATAAAGTACCTTAGGGTTTGAGCCTTAGTAGCTCGGGCAGATTACATGGCAGTGATATACTGCTTCACATGTAGATGAGGATTTCCAGTGCCATTATACTTAGCAAAGGAAGGCATCTTGAACTTATAAGGGACCTCATCATCCTGTTTAAATAGTTTGTCGATCTCGGACATCTCTTCGGTTTTCAGCTTCTTCTCAAATTTCTTTTCTAAATCAACAATCATCTTTTCAACATCGGATGTCTTAGTCTTTTCAATAGTTGCCTTCTCAACAGCCTTCGGTTCTTTCTTCTTTTCTTGAATATCTTGGTAGTATTGAGCCCAATCATCATCATCATCAATGATCACCTTTTCATCATCAAAAACCACTTCACTAACTTTAATCTTCCCTTTGTCCTTTGGTTTCTTAGTGCTAGCGGATGCCTCGACATGGTTCTCTAAGATTGCAGTCAACTGGTTCTTCATGGTCTCAGCTAAGGCCTCTTTGATTTCTTCCATCTTGGCATTGAGGGCCTCATCCACCATCCTTTGAATTTGTTCAGGCTCCATTATTTTAGGTGAGCAAGTGATTGAGTTGTTACTAGATGCTTCGTCTCCGGCATAGGTCGGATTGTTGTAAGCTTTAGAACTATCATAATCTAAGGCTGTGAGCTAGAGAGGATCAATGATATGAGATGCAAATGTATGCATGTATGCACAAACAATCAACAAAAAGGATAAATAGGACGTTCATTCCAACCTTATAACATCCACACACGAATGGCGAGACCCTTTTCCTAGGTATATGGTTAACAAAATACCAACATGGGATATCTTGCTTTTGAATAATTCTTTCAGACATTTCAACCAATAGTTCTATTTTCGAAAATGGAAATCAATCCATGATAATTCCTATTAATTAGGTTTTATTCCATTCAACCAACTATAGTAGCTTTTATGCTATATTAGATTAAAATGAAATTAGATAGATTTCTCACTTAAGAAAGGTAACTAATGGTTCATGCCAAAAACAAGCCCATGGTTAATTTATTCTTAGTATAAACTAGGCCCACAATTGATTTTTGGTATTTCATAATTGACCTAAATATTTTTGCAAGCTCTTTATGAGAAAAGGTTGGGTGAAAATAATTTTGTTTCTAAGCCCATTGTAAAAGATTTTAGAAAAATGGATTTTGGGCTTAGTATTTGGGCTATGAGCCAAAGAAAAGTTGATATGTTTTTAGAAAAGTTTTATGTGCAAAGACCATCTTGAAAAATTTTGAAAATAGCTTTGGTCTTTTAGATTTTCTAAAGAAAAATTTATTTTGAGCTTACAATGTACTTAGGTCATATAAGAAAAAGAACAAACCAAATAAGCCATGATTTAAGCCAAGATATATTAACCATAGTCAAACAACCTGCATTTGGCGTAAAAACCTAAGGAAAGTAACTAGGCCAATTACATGAGCTTTAGTCTTTGGGTTAAAAGGCTTAGGTTCCCATAGCAAGTATATACCAAACGGTACTAGGCTATGAGTGGTTATGCCATGCTCGATCTCCATACCTTGAGTGAAAGTATGGTATCCCTTACATAATATAACATGGGTAACACGGGCGTCCTAACTCACGCACACGATGCAATCTAATATGATGCAATGAATAATATCATTATAAGAAAGAATAGAATAATATAAAGACCAACGGAATCAACTTCTCTTATCCCCAGTGGAGTCACCACTGTGAGCATGGATTTTTGCCCCCACTCCCGGTGGAATGGTTCTTGAGACTTTGGCACTGTTTAGGCTCGGGGCCTTAGAGAACACGAACCTAAGTCCGGAGAAAATGGAGTCGCCACCCAGACGGGCCGAGAAAAAAGAAAGGGGTGGATGACTCAATTCCTAAGGAATCTCCAACCCCCTAATGGGTTCGGAAAGTTGGGTACCTATGGGGAAGGTGAGAAATGGCCCAGCACCCTCACAATGCCTAGTTCATTGGAACCGACCTCCTTTACAGGTCTTAATATTATAAAATTCTTAAATATAATAACATTATCCATATTACACACAATAATTAAAAGAAAGCATCAATATATTAAAATTAAAATAAGGTCCAAGCAAAACAAATAAATGGACACCCATCCGAAGATAGAAACATGTCCTTACATCACATTCCTAAATAGGACACCCATCAAAAGGTAGAAACATGCCCTTTACATTAGTTCTAAAATAGAAAAGCAATTTGAATTACATGACTTTAACTAATGAGGTACCCACCAAGTGGAAACATACCTCTTACAACATTTAAAAATCTAAATAAATTGATAAAAGTAAATAAACATTCATAATACATAAATCATTCATCAAAGGTATCAAATATCAATAAAAAGTAAACATCCATCCATGATAAATAAACCAAGCATTGAATTTAAATAATTAAAGCATAAGAAATAAAACAAAGCATGATCAAATATGGAATTGAATAAGGTAAATAAAAATCCAAATTATAGCTACTATTTCCATTTAGGGTTCTTTATCTCATGTGTTAAGGTTTTAGAATTCATAAAATTAGGCTACTGTGACTTTTTTTATGGAATTAAAATAGATTGAGGTTTTATGTTTTAAAAAGTTGGAAAGACTCTTTGATTAAACAAATTAAGGTTTGAATGGTGAAATCATGAAACTAGGGTTTTGACACTTTAAAATACTTTTGATTCATGGTTTTAAATGGTGATTCATTGTGTTTTAAGCTACTGTGTAAAATTAAAGTATTTATGTTTTTATGGTTTTTAAAATTTTAAAGGATTAGGGTTTAGAAAAAATTAAGGTTTAAAGTTTTAAAGGAGGTTAGGGTTCATTAATTTAGGTTTTAGAGTTGAATTAGGTTTTCAGGCTTTTGATTTTAGGGTTTCGGGTGATTTGTTGATTTTTAGGATTTGGAAAAATAATTGACGATTTTATGGAATTTTATGAGTTTAAACAAAGTGATTTGAAGTTTACATAAATAGAAAATATATTTTATAAGGCTTTTTGAAAGAAACAGTACCAAGTTAAAAGTTTTGAAAGAAATAGAATCAAATTTTGGTTTTGTTGAAAAATATGTTTAATTAGAGTTTTAAGATTTTAAAGAAGTAAAAATAACAATTTTAAGCCTTTTGGAAAATAAACCAACGAAATAAGGTTTTTTGACTTTAGAAAAACTAAATTAAAGTTCTAAGGATTTTTATTTTGAAAGACACAATTTCATAGTTTAGCTACTGTGTAAAATATAAAGAAATTATAATTTCATACCTTATTTTGTAAGTTCTACCAAAATTGCTTCTTGGATGAACAAGCTCCAAAAGACCAGCCTTTTTGCCTTTTTTTCTTTCCTTAAATCGTGTTTCTGCTACTTTAAAAATCAATTGAATTCAAGCTTTTCCTTCACGGATTCGGATTTCCCTCCCACTGTCTAATTTTTGTCCCTTTCGGCATCCTCTTTTTGATTGCCTTTGGTCCTTATTTATAGAGGCTTCATATGTTTTATTCCTAATTAATCACGACAAGTAATATTGATAAGAAAAGGAAACCAAAACCTAATTGAATTAGGTTTCAAAAAATTTGTGTCGGAAAAATTGCGCTGCCGAAAAAAATTCTGTCACAGATTTTGCGGCAGTGGGCAAGTTGCGGGCGACCATTTCTCCCGCAAGCATCTTCTGCGGGCGAAATGCCCACGGGCCCGCGTGATGATTTTTTTGTCACAGATTTTTTCGACCCCGATTTTTATTTTTATTTTTATCTTTTGATTTTTATTTGTTTATTTTTATTTTTTATTAATAAAAATTAAATACTAAAGCAAAAATTATTTAATAAAAATTATTTTGGACCAATTAGACAACACAAAAATCATTTTGGACTAAATAAAACATATTGGACAGGACTGGGTCAAAAATTAAGGGTCTACACCAGCCTTCTCGAAGATTCTAATTTGAATTGGTCCAATCCAACTAGGGTTTCGGCCAAAATCACAGGTATCGGTAATAAGCCTCCTTCCATTTGGTCCACGATGTCCAGTATTTGTGGACCAATGTCACCATCAGCAGAAATAAACAAGAATTGGCCAAGTAAACATAAACAGAACATGCGTAGAACCCAAACCAATCTGGGTCCGTAACCCAAAATATTTTTTGAGTCCATACCTCAAACCGGGTCTAGAACCCAAATCATTTTTAAGTCCAAAACTCAAATCAGGTCCAGAACCCAAACTAATCCAGGTCTAGGACCCAAAATATTTCTCGAGTCCATAACTCAAATAGGGTCCAGAACCCAAATCATTTTCGAGTTCAGAACTCAAACTGGGTCCAGAACCCAAACCAATCCGAGTCCAGAATCTAAAATATTTTTTGAGTCCAAAACTCAAATCGGGTCCAGAATCCAAACCAATCCGGGTCCAAAACCCAAAATATTTTTCTAGTCCAAAACTCAATTCGGGTCTAGAACCCAAACCAACTCGGGTACAAAACCCAAATTATCATCGAGTTCAGAACTCAGACCTAGTCCAGAATCCAAACCAATCCAACATCAGGTCCAGAACCCATTTGCATCCAAAATAAGCTCAAACTTATGTTGCTTTTCACTCTCTAAATAAATTCAAGATAGTTCAAGTAGGGGGAAAACTTTAGACCTTTGATTTTGTACCTAAGCTAGTTCGATCCTAATTGAAGATGACCTAAATATTGATCGGTCTATTTATTAATGGCTTAAATCTATTTTAAGCCTTTATTTTTTATTGATCCAATTTTTATAAAGTGCAAATAACTCTGGTTTAACTTTTAAACTTTGAAACGGTTCGAAATCAGGCTTGAAAGCCATTTTGGTCAAATAAGACCTGTCACTTCGATATGGACCTGTACATATCGAATTGGGGCATTCCTAGTTTGATATGGGCCATATCGAACTAGGACATATCAAACTGGGAATGCCCCAGTTCGATATGGACCTATCCGTATCAACCTCGGCAAGCCCCAGTTTGATATGGTTTTGTTTTGTCTTTGGATTCAGTTCGACATGGTCATATTTTTATCATGAATTCAAATTATTTTAAGTCAATATGTCTCAGATAAAGTTGTGTTTAATCAGGATACTAATATCGGGTTTACAAAGTTTAACCTAATATTTTCTTATAAATATAGAGTAAAAGTAAGCAGCAAGGGACAACAAGGAATAGGAAGTAAGCAGTAACCAAAACAACAAACAAAAACCCTAGCAGCTTTAGTGAGTAGTTAGAAGAAACACCAAACCATCAAATGAGAAGGCAGTGCTATACATTTTTCTTCATCTTGTTCAACCATGATTTTACTAGCTCGATCAACGTGAAATATTGTTGGACCAATGATGGAGGTTGCCATCCTTTATCTAATTTATTTTAAGCTTATAGTAATTCAGTCATCTTGTTTGATTGTTTTGTTTTTATTCATGTTTCATTGTCTCAAAGTAGCATTAGTTGAAGTGTTATTTAATAATCCATATAGTCAAACATGATTCATGTGGATGTTAATTGATTTATGTGTTTATCATTCATTAAGCCACATTAAACTATTTTCAAAACAATTTATTTAAACTAGTTTTAAAGTCATAGTAGCCCTAAAGTCAATTTTCAAAACCTTTAAATCTAAAATAGTTTTGAACCATAAAACTCTAAAACAATTTTCAATATCAAAACCAATCCTAAAATAGTTTTTAATACTAAACCCTAAAATCAGTTTCTAAATTCCAAAGTCCCGAGGATAGTTTTTAAATCCTAAATCTTAAAACCAATTTCTTAAGCTTTGAAACTCTAGTCTAGTTTTTTTCTAAAAAACCTAAACCCTAGTTTTCTTTTTATATCAAACCTAAAACCCTAAACTTTGTTTTCTCAACCCAAGACAATAATCCTATTTTCCTTAAAAGCAAAACCCTAATTTCATTTTCATGAAGCTCTAAAACATTAATCACATCTTCTTAAAACCCTATTTCATAAGTTAAAAACTCTAGTTTGTATATTAACTGTTTAATATGATATTTGAATGTAGAATTAATTGTTAATTCATATTTATGTCTCGATGGATGTTTTATTGCATTTTTATGTTGGATGTTTTATTTTAAATGCTTGAATAATTAATTATTTATTTAGCCTTTAAGATTGTAAAAGGCATATTTCTACTTCGTGGGTGCCTAGGTTTTTATCATTGTAATATCCCAAAATGTACCCTAGAAGTTTTGGTATATTTGTTATAATTGGATTTTATGTATATGTTTCTTTGGTAAGAGAAAAGAATTATATAGAGAATGTATATGTTGTGCATATGAAAATATATACAACATATACACAAGTCAAAGTCAAAGAAGGTTAGTGGAAGAAGATATTTAGTTATTTTAAATTAATTAAGTTAATTAGTGGAAATGGGAAATTTAATGAATGGAAGAGGTTAATTTGGATTATTTTAATATTATTATTGCTTGGATGAGAGGGTTTTAAGGAAAAGTTTGACTTTGATTTCTTTGGTTTCTTTCTTTCTCTCTTTCTTCATCGTGGTTCTCTTTCCTTTTCTTTCTTTTTCCTTTTGTTGTCCGACCATCAAAGAAGCAAGAGAGCAAGAAGAGTTTTGATCTTCCAAGTTTAAGATTGAAGGAAGTTTTCAAGAGATCAAATTGGAGATTTAAGAGTTTCCTCATTCTTGGTAAGTCTTTCCACTTGATTCTTTGATTTGTTTGGGTTTGTGAGTTGAAGTTGTGTTTGAGAATGTGTTTGTTTGATTTTGGGTGTGTTTAAGAGTGTTTGGTTCTATTGATTTTTGGATTTTGGGGTTGGATGGAAGGAAAGAGTAAGTTTGTTGGTCTAGAAGTGTTGTGGTTGTGTTTAGGGTGGTGATGATATTTTGGATTGTGTTTGATGTATATTTTGGGTTGTTTTGTTATTTTTGCTAGTTTGAAATGGTTTTGGGTATGTTTGGCCTAAGTTGGTTTGAAGTGGATGATGGTGGTAAGAAGAAAAATGTTGGTTGTGAGGTTGTTGTGGCCAGAATCTGGGTTTTTGGTCTGACACCCCCACGAGCACGTCCAGGTCTTTAGGCGTGTCAATTGTTCTGTGTGGCAGTAGGTTTGACACGGCCAGTAACACGCCCGTGTTATTGAACGTGTCATAGCCACTGTGTTATTGGGGAATTGACACGGCCATGAGCACGCTCATGTTGTTGGACGTGTCAATATTTCTGAGAGACAGAATGTATTACACGCCCAGTGACACGCCCGTGGTTCTGAGCGTGTCAATGCTTCTGTGTTGTAGAGTTAGGGCACGGTCAGGGACACGCCCGTGTGGTTGAGCGTGTCATGTTTAAAGTTTGCCCTAGTTGGTTCTTAGCCTTATGATCTCATGTGGGTTTCATCATTCTTTTGGAATAGGTTGTGAAGAAGGTGATTTGCCATAATTTAAGAAGTGAAGGATTTTTGGAAGAGGAAGTCAATAGAGTTGTGTGAGTTGTTTTGAGGTAAGTACAAACCTTGCATTATTGCATACATTCATGTGATTTTGGAACTTATACATTTGAGTATGAATGTACTAAGGAATCTTATTGCATTGTTGATATATATAAATAATGTTATGTTTTATACAATGTGAACTTTGTGAAATGCAATATGATGTATGTATATTGATTATGAGTATTTGAATATGAATTGAAATAGAATGAAATGTGAAGCCATTGTGGTTGGCTATGATATTGTAAATGATGTTGAAGACATGAATTGAGAAAGAGAATGGTAAAGAGGTAAATGAATTGATTGTATGCCTAATATGTTATTCAATTTTCAGAGTGCTGGGTTTGGTGGCATGCCTATGAAAGGTAACAGTCTTGCCGGGTTGAGGATCTCTTCAAATTGAGTTGAATTGAGGTCCAAGAGACTGGGTCTGTTACACTATATGAATTATTGATATGAAATATATGAAAAGTAACAGTCTTGCCGGGTTGAGGATCTCCTCGATTTCAATCGGGTTGATGGTCGAAGAGACTAGGTCTGTTACTAGTAACAGTCTTGCCGGGTTGAGGATCTCCTCAAGCTTGTTGAGTTGATGGTCCAAGAGACTGGGTCTGTTACACTATCCATGGATAGAGATATGAGATATATTGCCTACGGGCTTGATCATTGTGATTATAGACCAAAGCAGTAACTCTGAACTTTGAATATCATATTAAATACTTGTTGGGCCCATGTGTGTCTATGTTATCATTATTGAATGTATGACATTGATATTGACATTGCATAATATCATTATGGTTTGTACCACTAAGCTGTTGGCTTAGCGCGATTGTGATTTATCGCGCAGGTGATAGGGTTGAGAGGAAGATTCCTCTAGACCTAGTTGAGTTTATGCTTGAAGAGTTGGCCTAGAGCTTAAAGATCAGAGAGTCAAGCTATCAATCATGTATATATTTCATGTTTTGTAAATTTTGATTTTTAATGTATTTGTACTTATTTGTTATAATTTCCGCTGTGTATTAATAAACGTTTTTATCTATTATGTTTTATGAATTTCTTCTAAACCTTTGATATTTGTTTTATTTCTTTTCGAGTTATGACTTGTGTATTTTATAAACTGTGGCATTTTTTATATTCAGTATACGTATATTACGATCGTATAAGCATGCTGTGTGCGTATACAGGGTATAGGGGTGTTACAATCATGTACTTTAATTTATCATTTAAAGATTTCATATTAAAGGATACATTTTCATCTTTTGGTGGGTATCTAATTTATTTAGTTTTAGACATTGAATTTGGTTGTAAGGGTACGTTTTCACCTTGTGTGGGTGCCCGTTTATCATTTTGTTTTGAATATTATTTTTGATTTTAATATAATGATATTTTATTTTATTATTCGCATGTAGTATGGATAATATTGTAATAACTAAGAATTTTATAATATTTAGACCTAAAAAAAAGGCCAGTTCCAATGAACCGGGCATTGTGGGGGTACTGGGTCATTCTCACCTTCCCTGTACGTACCCAACTTTTTGAACCCATTAGTGGGTTGGGAAATCCATAGGAATTGAGTCATCTATCCCTTTCTTTTTTCTGGCCCATCTGGGTGGCGACTCCTATAGATCATTAATTTTTGACCTAGTCTAGTCCGATATTTTAAAATAGTCCGAAATAATTTTTGTGGTATACGTTATTTATTTTAATATTTATTATTTGTTTTAATAATATAATATTTATTTTACTTATTACTTATTATTCATTTTATTTTATTTAAATAATATTTACTATTTATTAATTATATTTATTTTTTTTAAAAATATATATAAATAAAAATAAAAAATAGGCAACGGCAAAATCGGCGACAGCAGCTGCAAGTGCGGCGAATTGGCTTGGGCCAATTTGCCGTAGGCTTCGCTTGCTGCAAAATTCCACCCCAGCCCATAGAAGTCCAGCATGCCCTCGCCAGCCCACAGCAGCACGCCGATCCTCGCACTCCAGTCTCTCCTAGCAGCCCGCGCGCACTGCTGGTTTCTGCCCAAACCTTATTTTACTCGGATGATTTAATTTATTTCCTAATTAGATTTTATTTTCTTAACAAAATATTTTTTATTTTTTGAATTACATATAAATAATAGTGCGGAACACATAAACAAGGGAGGAAATTTTGATTCGGCCAGGGGAGAATTTACTAAAGAATTATTCAGACTCTTCTTAGCAATTTACTCAGAACCTTGGACTTGTGAAGGAAGGAGCAAGAGGCAACAAGAAACAAACAATAATCCAACAACAACTAAAGATGTTGATCAAACAAACAATCCATAAAAGGCAGCACACACTGTTTTTGTTATTGTTCAACCAGAATTCCAACGAAAAATTATTGTAGAGCCAACAAACAACAGTAAACTCTAAACTAATTCAATATAACATGTTTCAATGGTCTTAAATACTAAATAACATTCTTTGATGATTTTGTTCCTAGGTTAGATTAATTTTAAGATTAATTACAATAGCTTATTTTTTCCCAATATCAACAAAATTTCAATCATATTTTCATAAATCCAAAACATCCATTCTTTAGATTCAAACCCTAATTTATTTCAAACCTAATCCTTAATTTAAACATCATAGTAGCTATGTTATTTTATCTTTAAAACTTTTTGATTATTTTGGGTTGTTAATTAAGACTATAGCTTCATTATTTTGATCATATAGATTTAATTACTAAAGCCTTATTTACATAAAATCAAAGATCAATCTGTTTTCCCATCTAGTAGCCATGTTATTTCTTTTATAATGAATATTTATTAGTTGACTAATCTAGTAATTAAAATACAAAACCCTAAAATCTTAACTTTTAGACTTAAATCCTCTAAATCCTAATTTTACTCAATAAACCCTATTTAAGATATACACCTAAAATTGTATCTTTATTGCTTTATTTAGTTTTAGATTTGATTATGTAGTTTATTATATATTTTGATGATTGATTTATTTAATTTTGATATTCGATTTGTTTAACTTATCATGGATGGATATTTTCTTTATAATTATTTGTTTATTAAAATTATAAGAGGTATGTTTTCATGTTATGGGTACCTCATATATTGAACATCATGTAATTTAATTTATGCTCTAGTTCCGAATCAATGTAAAGGATACGTTTTCACCAATTGGTGGGTATCTTACTTTATTTATTTTCTTTTGGACATTAGACAATTGTAAATGCATGTTTCCATCCATGGATGGATGCCTATTTGTTTGTTTTTTTTGGACATTGCTATGATTTTTAATAAAGTATTTGTTATTTTTATGATTGCATGTAGTACGGATAATATTATTATATTTAATAATTTTATAATATTAAGACCTGAAAAGGAGGCCGGTTCCAATGAACCGGGCATTGTGGGGGTGCTGGGCCATTTCTCACTTTCCCCATACGTACCTAACTTTTTGAATTCATTAGGAGGTTGGAGATTCCTTAGGAATCGAGTCATCCACCCCTTTCTTTTCCCGGCCCATCCTGGTGGAGACTCCATTTTCTTCAAGTTTAGGCCCGTGTTCTCTAAGACCCTGAGCCTAATAGTGCCGAAGTCACAAGAATCATTCTAAGTGAGGGTGAGGGCAAAAATCCCTGCTTACAATGGCGACTCCACTGGGGATAAAAGAAGTTGATTCCATTGGTCTTTATATTATTATATTCTTTCTTATTTTAATGTTATCCATTGCATTATTTAGATTGCATTGTGTGCATGAGTTAGGATGCCCGTGTTACTCGTGTTGTGTCATGTAAGGGATACCATACTTTCACTCAAGGTATGGAGATCGAGCATGGCATAACCACTCATAGCCTTGTACCTTTTGGTATATACTTGCTATGGGAACCTAAAACTTTCAACCCAAAGACTTAAGCTTATGTAATTGACCTAGTTACTTTCCTTAGGTTTTTACTCCAAATGCTTGTTGTTTGACTATGGTTAATTTATCTTGGTTTAAACTATGGCTTATTTGGTCTGTTCTTTTTCTAATATGACCTACCTATATTGTAAGCTCAAAAATAATTCTTTTCTTTTAAGATCCAAAGACCGAAACTATTTTTGCAAATTTCAAGAAGGTCTTTGGACATTGAAACCTTTCAAGATGGGTCAAAAATCTTTTTACACCTCATGGCCTAAAATTGTATTTTGATCACAAAAGAGCTTACAAATATTTAGGTCAATTATGAAATACCAAAAATTAATTGTGTGCCTAGCTTATACTAAGAATTAATAACCATGGGCTTATTTTTGGCATGAATCACTAGTTACTTTTTCAAATAAAGAAATCTATTTATGATGAACCTCTTAATTTTATTTTAATCCAGTATAGCATAAAAGCTATTTTAATTGAGATTCGATGGATTAAAACCTAATTAATGAGAATTATCATGGATCGAATTCTATATTAGAAAATGCAACTATTTATTAAACCATCCAAGGGAACTTTTCAAAAATAAAATATCCCATGTTGGTATTTTATTAACCATAAACCTAGGAAAAGAGACTCGTCATTCATGTGTAGAAGTTATAAGATTGGAAGGAACGTCCTATTTATCTTTGTTTGTTTATTGTTTGTGCATACATGCATACACATATTACACGACATTAATCCTTTCTGGCTCACATACCTGGAGTATGGCAATTCAAGAGCATACAGCAATACCACCTACAACATTGATTTTGATTTAAGTGCTTCATTGCAAGGTTGGATGCAAACCAGCTAAGGGACATAGTCGATGAAGTTGTCAAAGCTAGGATGGCCGAGCTACGAGATCAATTGGTTAAAATTATGAAGACCCAGTTAATTGAAATTCTAGAGATCATCAACAATACTAATGAGGCATCTCCCATTGACATGAGAAAGAAGGGAAAGGCAGCATCAATAGGGAACATGTTCACTAATAGAGATTGAATGAAAAATGAGGGATCAATCTCTATTCTACAAGACCAGCCAAACCATATGTTGTCTAAGTTGAGCAATAAGGGCGGCTACCACCTCAGTGGGCAAAGTCAAAGGGAAAGAGGAGATGTTAAGCAAAATGGAACAGCTGAACCAGCAAAGAAGCGTAAATTTTTAGACTTAAGGGAGCCTTTGTCAAAGATGTTAGAAAATCTAATGAAGATGGATTTGCTACAACCATTGGCACCTCGGCCTCTACAAAAGCCTCTACCACCAAATTTTGATGCCAAGGTCTTCTGTCAATTCCATCAAGTGCAAGGGCATGAGACGAATAAATGTGTTTGATGAAGAAATGAAATCCAAGATTTGATTGACAGTGAAAAGTTGCCTGAGCCTGATAAGCCCAACAATAAGAATAATCCTCTACCTAAATTTGGAAGGGCACCACAACTTGCAACCTTCATGAAGAGTTTTATCTTGTCATCTTATGATGATATGGATAGACAAGCTGCTAAAGATGATGTGCTACTAAGCAAGCTTGGACTAATTATGGATGATGAAGCAATGATCCTTGATGATGAGAAATCCTTGCCTATGACATGTCTAAATAAATGAAGTATCTTCGACTCCCACTCAATAAACTTCCCTTAGCATGAAGTGTTACCCTTTTTATTCTGCTTTCTTTAATATTTAATTAGAGAGATCATGTTTTTTTTAAGATTGTTTTGAATAAATTATTTTCATTAAAATTTTCATGATCTTTGTTCATTTTTGTTGCTCAATCAATGACAAATATAGCTTGATATTTACAAATTAGCGTATCTGTGCATCATGATTTGAATGACTTTACTATGTGAGGGTATTTCTCTATAACATTGAGTTGTGTATGCTTGCTTAGAGAGGGCTCCTACATAATTACCTTTGTCTAGGTCCTAGTCAGTCTTAAAACATGCTTTGACGGACTTTTGAGGCAAAATTGAACTATGCTTATTTAAGGGAGGGATTATCTAGGCATTATTTGGTCAAGCCAACAACTACTATCCACCCAATAAAATATCAATCCCTAATTGTCCCTTTAAGCCTTCATAAAATTTTAGCTTTTTTTTTATTGGTTTACAAACCCCGATAACCTACCCTGAATTGTTGTGATGCTTATGAAAAATTGGATGATCACTAAGGGGAAGAGGCAAGAAGATCAAAAAGAAAGGAATGCCTAGTCAAGACCATAAAAGATTATAAAAAAAAAAGAAAAAAAGAAAAGTAAGGAAAAAGAAAGAAAAAAGAAAAAAAAAGAAAAAAAAGAAGAAAAAGAAAATAAAATAAGACCCAAGATGGTTCAAAAATCCAACCAAGTTCTCTTTTACATAAAGCAGCAAAAGACTTCCATTTAGTTTGTAAGGATAGTTTGACTTGAATTGGTCTAACCCAACCAAAGATTCAATCAAAATTAGAGAAAAAGGAGAAAGACCATCTAGTTTTTGAAAGTCCTGTACTTGACAATACTACAGAGGACAAGGATAAAATGATGAAATATCAAAAGCAAAAAAAAGGGAAAGCAAAAAAGGGAAAGAAATGTGGGTATCAAACTTTTTACAAAGGTAAAGATTGTCCCAATCAAGATCCAGATTAACGCCAAAAAGATGGGAGAATATTCAAAGCTTTATCTTTTCATGCTCCCAACTACCTAAAGTTCCAACAAAAAATTTGTAGTGTGAAGGCTTGTCCATAGTATCACATCAGCTCCAATCTCAAAGTGACCTTCATTTAAATCATGTCCATTATAGACCCCATTTTAAGCCTATTGAATACCTGTTGATTTCTCTTGGTAGGTAGAGTCTATTAGTGAAGATAGTTTGAATAAGCATGCATATGAGATAGATATATTCAAACTCAATGAGACCTTTGACCAAGTAATGTGTATGTGCCTATCTGAAGTGCAACAGTTCTTACTTAAATAGAAATGATTCCCGAGTTTAGTATGGTAACTAGGGTTGTCATATTATAAATATGTTAATTTGAAAAATCGAGTCCTGAGGTACAATGACACTAATTTGACAAAGCCAAAAAATGATTTTAAGATTTAAAAAAAATGTGTGTTTTTGTCATACAAAGACTTCAAGTTAAGGGAAGTATGTTGAACCATCGAATCTTGAAAGACACATTTGGCAAAGTAAATGATTATTTGCAAGGATGTAAAAAGTTACCAACTGGTGTGATGAATCCTAATTTGAAATGGATGTATCCCTGACTATGCTGCTTGAGCCTCTACTGCTCATGTTTTCAACATCTTGAAGATAAAAGCCATAAATGTGAAGCCTTTCATCATTCCAATGCAAGACCTGAACTAGCATCTGGAAGAAGTCAATGAGAACACTTCAGCTTATCACCTCGAGGGTCTGTGAGTCGATGGAACCACTGTAAGTATTACTCATGCATACATGAGCATACCACACTGTATTTTCTTTGTCAAAAGTAAACAACAATACTCCATGAAGCAAACATGAAGCGGGTATGGAATCAGGTGGCATGGAAGGCCCATTGCTTGAGGAAGCTCCAATCATTTTGCGAAAGAAGAAATGCATGCTTGTGCAAAGAAATAGACAATAAAAACATCAATTAAAGCCTGCATGAAAAAATCTTTGGTTTGAGCCTGCACAGGTCTCTCTTCAATTTTTGAGTTTATGCGTATAAAAAAAATTTGTAGATTCACTTTCAATATTTTAACACGCAGCGGGCAAGGAGAAGATATAAGGGGCCAGCTAAGAAATGGCTGAATTTTTTTGCAAAAGTGCAAAGGAAGAACAAAGAGAATAAAAAAAAAGAAGAAAGTAAGACTCTCAAAAGAATGAAAATACAAAAGATAAAAGATCAGTCCAGGTAGAAAATTTAAAGCCAATATAGGACAAATGTCCAAAAGGATGAAGATTCAACTTAAACGGTGAAGAGCTGAAGTTCTAGGATGAAGATCCATTTTAAAGGGTGAAGACCCGAAGTCCAAAGGATGAAGATCCAATTTAAAGGGTGAAGACCCAAAGTCCAAAGGATGAAGATCCATTTTGAAGGGTAAAGACCCTACCAAGGATGAAGATCTATTTCAAGGGTGAAGACCCTGCGCTAAGGATGAAGATCCATTTTAAAGGGTGAAGAGCCAAAGTCTAAAGGATGAAGATCCAATTTAAAAGGTGAAGACCCAAAGTCCAAAGGATGAAGATCTAATTTAAAGGATGAAGACCCAAATTCTAAAGGATGAAAATCCGTTTTGAAGGGTGAAGACCCTGCCGAGGATTAAGATCTATTTTTAAGGGTGAAGAACCGATGCCAAGGATGAAGATCCACTTTCAAGGATGAAGACCTGAAGTCCAAAGGATGAAGATCCATTTTGAATGGTGAAGACCCTGCCAAGGATGAAGATCCAGCTTAAAGGATGAAGATCCAATTTCAAGGGTGAAGACTCGATTTCCAAGGATGAAGATCCATTTTCAAGGGTGAAGACCAGATGCCAAGGATGAAGATCCACTTTCAAGGGTGAAGACCTGATTTCCAATGATGAAGATCCATTTTCAAGGGTGAAGACCTGATGCCAAGGATAAAGATCCAAGGTCCAAGGATGCAGATCTATTTTGAGGGTGAAGACCCATAATCCATTAAAGAATGGAACAACCAGTTAAGCCAGAATTCTCAATGATAAAAGGTCAATCTCGAGTCCAAGTACCCAATTCAATCTCGGGTCCAAGTACCCAATCTCAGGTCCAAGTACCCAAATCAAATTCAGTCTCGGATACAAGTACCCAGTCCTGGGTCCAAGTACCCAAATCTTTTTCAATCAACCCATCCTAACCTAAAATCTGCTCAAAGTCATGTTGTTTTTCACTCTCTTCTACTGAAAGTCTCAGATTGTTCAAGCAGGGGTAAATTGTAGACCTTTAATTTTTTACCAAGTACAGTCCAATATTTTAAAACAGTCTGAAATAATTTTTGTGGTATATATTATTTATTTTAATATTTATTATTTATTTTAATAATATAATTTGTATTTTACTTATTATTTATTATTCATTTTATTTTATTTTAATAATATTTATTATTTATTAATTATATTTATTTTTTTTAAAATATATATATAAATAAAAAATTGATGACGACAGAATCGGCGACAGCAGCTGCAAGTGCGACGAATTGTCTTGGGCCAATTCGCCGTAGGTGAAACTCCCCAGCCTGCAGCAGCCCAGCATGCCCTTGCCAGCCCACAGTAGCATGCCGATCCTCGCACGCCAGTCTCGCCCAGCAGCTAGCATGCGTTGTCGATTTCTACCCAAACCTTATTTTACTCGGATGATTCAATTTATTTCCTAATTAGATTTTATTTCCTTAATCAAGTAGTTTTTATTTTTTGAATTGCCTATAAATAACAGTGTGAAGCACAAAAACAAGGGAGGAAATTTTGATTTGGCCAGGGGAGAATTTACTCAAGAATTATTCAGACTCTTCTTAGCAATTTACTCAGAACCTTAGACTTGTGAAGGAAGAAGCAAGAGGCAGAAAGCAACAAACAATCATCCAGCAACAACCAAAGACGTTGATCAAACAAACAATCCATAAAAGGCATCACACACTATCTTTGTTATTGTTCAACCAGAATTTCAATGAAAAATTATGGTGGTGCCAACAAACGACTGTAAACTCTAAACTAATTCAATATAACATGTTTCAATAGTCTTAAATACTAAATAACATCCTTTGATAATTTTGTTCCTCGTTAGATTAATTTTAAGATTAGTTACAGTAGCTTGTTTTTTCCTAATATCAACCAAATTTTAATCTTATTTTCATAAATCCAAAACATCAATTCTTTATATTCAAACCCTAATTTATTTCAAACATAATCCTTAATTTAAACATCACAGTAGCTATGTTATTTTACCTTTAAAACTTTTTGATTATTTTGGGTTGTTATATTAACACTATAGCTTCATTATTTTGACCATATAGATTAATTGCTAAAGCCTTAATTACATAAAATCAAAGATTAATCTATTTGTCCATCTAGTAGCCATGTTATTTCTTTTATATTGAACATTTATTAGTTGAATAATCCAGTAATTAAAATACAAAACCCTAAAGTCTTAGCTTTTAGACCTAAACCTTCTAAACCCTAATTTTATTCAATAAACCCTATTTAAGATATAAATCCAAAATTGTATCTTTATTTCTTTATTTAGTTTTAGATTTGATTATGTAGTTTATTATATGTTTTGATGATTGATTTATTTAATTTCAAAATTTGATTTATTTAACTTATCATGGATGGATATTTTCTTTAAAATTATTTGTTTATTAAAATTGTAGGAGGTATGTTTTCATGTTATGGGTACCTCATATATTGAGCATCATGTAATTTAATTTATGCTCTAGTTCCGAATCAATGTAAAGGATACGCTTTCACCAATTGGTGGGTATCTACTTTATTTATTTTCTTTTGGACATTGGACAATTATAAAGGCATGTTTCCATCCATGGATGAATGCCTATTTGTTTGTTTTATTTGGACATTGCTATGATTTTTAATAAAGTATTTGTTATTTTTATGATTGCATGTAGTATGGATAATATTATTATATTTAAGAATTTTATAATATTAAGACTTGAAAAGGAGGTCGGTTCTAGTGAACCAGGCATTGTGGGCGTGCTGGGCTATTTGTCACCTTCCCCACACTTATCCAACTTTCCAAACCCATTAGGGGTTAGGGATTCCTTAGAAATCGAGTCATCCACCCTTTTCTTTTCTTGGCCCATCCAGGTGGGGACTCGATTTTCTCCGGGTTTGGGCCAGTGTTCTCTTAGGCCCTGAGCCTAACAGTGCCGAAGTCGCAAGAATCATTCCACGTGAGAGCGGGGGGGGGGGGGGGGGGGGGGGGCAAAAATCCCTGCTCACAACTCCATTTTTTTTTTTCTGGTTTAGGCTTGTGTTCTCTAAGGCCCTGAGCCTAACAGTGCCCAAGTTGCAAGAACCATTCCACATGAGAGTGGTGGTGAAAATTCCCGCTCACAATATGATTTTGAACATTCTATATAGTAATCCATAGAAATATAATTACATGTTAGCTCTATAATTTTAAACCTTAATTGGTACGGTCAAATTCTATTTTTAAGAAAAATCCTAATTTATATTATCAAGCCCTAGCTTTGTATGCTTTAACCCTACTTTATGATTTAAACTCTAATTTGTATCTATAAAACCCTAGTTTAGGAAGAAACCCTATTTTGCATGTTAAACCCTAGTTTTAAGATTAAACCCTAAATTATGATTTAAAACCCTAATTTATATTTTGGAAGCAACAACTCATTCAACGATTATGGTAAATGGGTTAACATTAAGATATGTTTGTGGATTACAATTTTTGTGACAAATCTTAATTTTATTTTATTCAATCCCTATTTTTTTTATTGTTTAATGATTATATGCATGATTATTATTTATGTGTTTATATATTGGAATTTTTATTATTTGGATTTTAAGATTGAAAAAGGCATGTTTCCACTTTGTAGGTGCCTTATTTATTTAATTTGTTTCTTTTATTTAATTTATTTTTAGGGATTAATGTAAGTGCCATGTTTCTACTCTTTGCTGGGTGCCCTATTTTTATTTGTATTATGGACATTTAAATATTGTAAGAGCATGTTTTCATCTTGCATGGGTGTCCATTTTGTTTAATGTGTTTGATTTATAATATGATGTTTATTTCAATAATTGCATGTAATATGAATAATATTGTAATAATGTAAGAATTTAATAATATTTAGATCTAAAAAGGAGGCCGGTTCCAATGAATCGGACGTTATGGGATGCTGGTCATTCTCACCTTTCCTATGCATACCCAACTTTCTAAACCCAGTAGGGGTTGTGGATTCCTTAGGAATCAAGTTATCCTCCCGTTTCAATCTTCTTGGCCTGTTTGAGCGGTAACTCTAATTCTTCGAGCTTAGGCCTGTGTTCTCTAAAACCCAGAGTCTAACAGTGTCAAAGTTACAAGAGCTATTCCACTGGGAGTAGGGATAAAAATCTCCACTTATAGGTACATAGGTAATATTGATATGGATGCTATAAGGGAGGCTGTTCAAGAGCTTTATGAACCTGGCCTAAGAAAAATTGGCCGTCCAGAGTTTGTGAAGTTGTATCTTGAAATAATTGACAGGGAGAATAGCTATACAAGAGGATATCATATCCTAGATTTTTCATTGTTCTTTGGAGAGGATGAGCAGCCTTCTATAGAACATATTACAAGATTTACCATTCAATGTGGTGAATTGGTAAATTATGATAACTTTGCTTTTTACAAGTTAAGGTTATTTCCTAATTCTCTAATAAGAAATGCATTCACATGGTATAATACTCTTCCTAGTAACTCAATCTTTACTTAGCAGGAAATGGAGCGTCAGTTCCATACTCAATTTTTTAGGGCTGAACCTGAAGTATGTATAGTTAAATTATTTGGGATTACTCAAAGAGCTAGCAAAGCTACTAATAAATTTATTACCAGATTTAAGAATATGAGGAATAGGTGTAAAGTGTATTTGCCAAAGACAAAATTTGTGAAGATTGCACAAAAGATTAGATATGGAATTAAGGCAGAAATTTTAGGGGATGGAATTTGGAGATTTTTATGAATTGGTTGCTAAAGTGGCCGAGTATGAAGAATTACTTCAGGAGGAAAGGCAAAGGAGAAGAAATGCTATAGGAACATAATTCCAAGAGATTGGCCAAGCAGAAGCTATTATAGCTGACTTATACATTACTGGTACCGTGACATGCCCTTTATTGAAGAATAAAAAATTGGAGATATGGAAGAAGGCTCCTACTTCAAATGCATAACCACAATATACATTTGATGTCTCAAAAATGGAGGCTATCTTTGATTTCCTCCTTAAGGAAAAGTTTATAGAACTTCCTTCATATCATCACATCCCCAGTGCTGAGGAATTGAAAAGGCAGGAATATTATAAGTTTTATAATTCTAAAAATCATTCCACTGGTTCTTCTTAGGGATTTATGAATGTGTTACAGGATAGGATCAATAAGGGAAGTTTTAAGTTTCTCGAAAATAAAGAGACGATGGTAGCAGATGAGGACCCCTTTTCTTTTGTGAATGTAGCCAACTTTGATTTAAGATCACTGTTGAATGCAAAAGGGGCAAGAAAGAATGTAGAGATTTGAGAATAGAGACTAGTAAAGGAAAAAAAAGTTTGGGTACCTAAAGAGTATAGGTCACATCAGAGAATTGGAAAGGGAAAAAAAGTGACAAAGTGGATAAACCTGAGTGGAAACCTCGATTTGTGGCTCCTCCACCAATGAAGGTGAAAAATCAATGGCATAGGGTAGATCATAAGAAATTTCCATAGCCACTCATGAGAACACAGAAGAGAAGATTGATGAGGCAAAGTGCTGCTAAACGAAGGCAAAGTGCTAAGGATGAAGAATACAGAGAAAAACAGTTAGACAGGGAAAGTTATAAAGACAATGAGCAGGAGCTCATGATCATGGAAGTACAAAAGTCAAAGTCCACGTTTAGTCAAAAGGTAACAGAAGATGAGGAGAGTGACTCTGTAGATGAAAAAGAAGTTTTTAAAGGAGGATTTTATGTTGGAAAGATTCATATATCTTTCCAATGCTTAGTTACAAAATTGGTGCTCCCATCAAATTTTATGGCACAAAGCAAAGTGATAGAAGCTAAAGTAGAAGTAGATTTGACTCGAGGGGCAACATTAAAGTTGGAAGCTTCAGATGAAGCATGTAGAGGTATAACTATTCCAGCCACTCGGCCAAATCGTTCCAAGAGGGTAGTATTTGAGAAACCTTCTATGGAAATGACAAAGTATATCCATCCACTACATATTAAAGCGGATTTTGATGGTAGAATAATTACAAAAGTATTGGTGGATAATAGGTCATCTATTAATATTTTTCCATATAAGATACCAAGGCTATTAGGGAAAAATGAGGAAAACTTAATTGCAATAGATGTGAGTGTGTCAACCTTCACTGGTGAAGTGACACCTAGTGTTGGAATTTTGCTAATTCAATTGTCAGTGGGGAATTTGACCTTTATGATAGCATTTTTTATAGTTAATTCCTCAGGTAGTTACAATGCTTTATTGAGTATAGATTGGATTTAGGCAAATGTATATGTCCCTTCTACTTTGCATCAGGTACTTTTATGCTGGAAAGGGAACAAAGTAGGAACTATTTGGGTTAAGAAAAAAAATCTTTTACTACATCTGCAGAACGTATCATGGCCAGATACTATGAACAGGGTTTTTATCCTATATATTTTAAGGGCAAGAAGAAGAATGGTAGTCCTAAGGGAGCTTATATGTCTTCGGTGGACAAGCAACAAATACAAGATCAATCCAAGGCTCTCCTCAAACCTACTGTGTAACACCCTTATACTCTATATACATACAATACATATTTCTAGCATATGTAAAATACATATATACGGTATAAAAATGTCACCAACCGGTTTAATATTTTTTTTTCACATTTCAAATTTAGAATTTCAAAAACTAAATATATAAAATTAAATAGTATATAAATATTATTTGCTCATTATAGGAACCCAAAATAAACATTTTATATCAAAATCTCTGGAAAAAATTTCGCCAGAGTTTTGTCTGTAATTTGGACATTCGCAAAATTTAGCAAAACACAACCTGTATAAAACAAACACTTCTAATAAAAATCAATTCACCATTTCACCAATACTTCTCAATTTCTCCATATTTTCTCAAAATACTTATATATAGGTATATATATCAATAACACATATAAGATCCTATCCTAACTAAATTATTCAAAACATTCTTTACAATTTACATTATATACTTCAAAAATATATCATAACATATATAATATCAAAAAATACTGTAATATAAAATATCTACATGCCGTCAACTTGCTCTGATCTTGATATACTGAAAAACTTTTCAAGCTCAAAAACTACAAACCTAGACCCGACAAGGTCTAGTAGAATTTTTCGGCTCTACCAAAACGTCCATGTCACCTGCGTGACGAATTACAATCGTGCTAAGCCAAAGCCTAGTGGTACAAACTTTGATAATAATAAAAATTTAAAGTAATGCCAATGCAAAATGCTTATGAACATTACATCATTCCATTCCAATGCAAAATGCTTATGAACATTACATCATTCCATTTTCTCATACACTTCAATTATTTCACAATCCACAATTCACATATAAACAAACACAAACAAGGGCCCAAAGACAACTAATATGCTATTCAAATTCCAGAGTTACTGTTTTTGTCTATAATGACACTAAGTGTCTAGTCCCGTAGGTAATATATCAATGGAATATTTCAACTAGGCATTAGCTTACGACCCAGTCTTTTCACTCATCCTAGCTTTAAATATTTAATTTTGAGGCTTACGACCTGGTCTTTTCACCTCAAAAATATTTTCACAATGACGCCCATCGTCTAGCCCGTAGGCAATCATAGGCATGCCGCCAAACCCAGAACTTTGAAAATTGAATAACATACTAGACACACAATTTATTCATATTTCTCATTATTAATCTCTTTCTCATTTTCACATATTCAATTTAGGCACATTGTCTTATTTTCAGATTTTTTTCTCACTTTTGTCATTTTTCACATCTTTCTCATTTTTCTTACTTTTCTCATTTTTATCAATATCAATTCATTTCATTATACCACATATCTCATTTTTGCATTCACAACACATTACCCAATTACTTTGGGTATTTCCACATAATATGCATATTTCACATATTACACAATTTAGCCATTATCAATGGCTTTTGACAATGCATTTAACACATATATGACATTACAAATGTCATAGCACATTATTCATACACAATCAATGTACCGAGTAGCTTAACACATATCAAAATGTGTTAAGCCCAAATGTCATGCAAATATAAACAATATATTCAAAGTTTGTACATACCTCAATTAGCAACCAAAATAATCTTAAAACTCTCACCAACCTTCTCTTCCAAGTTGCCCTTCAACACTTGGATAAGCCAAACTACTTCCTCTCAATGCCTATATTAAATGTGATAATAAATAATCATTTAATATCACATTCTAAGGCATTCTCAACATCAAACCTTAATTTAACAACACTCCTACAAAATTTCAAAATTAAGGCTTTCCTTACTTTAACTTAGCAAATCCATATTAACCCATTAAATTATTGTTTTGAGTTTATTTATATCATTACAAACATATTTTAACTTGTTTAAACCAATTACATTAATTAACCACATGCTTATGTTCAAAACCCTAAAATGGTATAACCTTCACCATTGAAGGATCTCCATTCCAACTCAATCCAATTATCATTTCAATCTTTTTTTCCACCACTTATATCATTAAATAACAAGATTTAAGCATTAAAATCAAATAATTAATCATTCTTTGAAAATTCACTTTTCCAAAACCCTAAATCAATACTACCATCTTCAAACTCTATCCAAACTTAACTAAATCCATCATTTGATTTCAAAATCCTTGTTTATGCATCAAAACAACACATTTGGAACCAATTTGCACAATTAAAACTCATGATTTCAAAAACTCAAATGTTCCATAACCCTAAATTCTCACTCTTCACCAATCTTACCCAAACTCAACCATTTCTTTAATCCAACCTTAAAATCATTGTTAACTAGCCAAAATAACATCATACACACCCATTCCAATAATTATAATATACTACATCAAAACTCCAAACTCAACATATTCATAAATCTATAAAATTCCAAAGATTAAGATGAAAATCTTACTAATTACGGAAGAAATTACCAAGACTCCTCTTAAATCCTTGAAATCTCTTCAATAAATTGAGTATGGAAGAAGGAAAAATCCTTGGCCACCATCAATGGAGTTTTGGCCCTAGAGAAGAAGAAGAAGAAGATGGAAAAACTTTTAATTTTCTTTTTCTTTTCATCTTTATTTTAAACCATATATATATTAAAATAATTAAATATTTAAATATTTAATTATTTATTTAATAAATTAAAAGTCCAAAATCCCTCTTCCATTCAAAAATAATTTATTTTTGAATTATTTTATTAATTTTAAATTTTTAAGGTTTAATTACTAAAATACCCTTTTACTTTGACTTTTCTTTTAAAAAGTGTTGACTTTTTATGTTGTATATATTTTACATATATATCATATATATATTCCACTTTTTCACTTAAAATCCCTTCATTTTTTATTTAAAACCATTAATTTAATTTACCCATTTAAGTTATAATTTATTTTATTAAATTTCCAAAAATTAGAACTTTTCAAAAATTTGGGATATTATACATATGCTCAAGTAATGTGTATCTTATATATACATCAAATGTATCTTATATGTGTATTAAATATATTAAATATGTAATGTATTAATTCAATATATACAATTAATATACCATATGTATATGTTATATATACACTAGATATATATTGGGTATATACAACTTTTATATTTCCAAAATCACAGATGTGATAATTTTCTCCCCCTTAAATAATTTCATCCTCGAAATTATCCAGTACTGTAATAAATCATCCAAATAAAACATAATCTTAAAATTTCATCAAAATTATTATTTCATCAAATTACATAATTTCTATTCTCCCCCTTAGGTTCATTCTCAATTACCTTTTTACCATTCCATAACTCATCATTATACTGTCTATTTACTCAAACAATCACAATGGATTATCATATCATCAATTGAATTGCCATTAGACAAAATTAGTTCATCTCTTTAATATATATACACCACACACCTATTGCACTCAAGAAATTTGATCACTTCATTATCTTAAAATATACTCTTATCACCTTAAATTCAAATGTTAATAACTTTTATCTTAACACAATAATTTTACACATCTTCACTTTGATCCTACTCTTTATACAATTACCACATGTTAATTTAATATCACTATTGTACAACAACAAAATCTTATTTCCTTATTAAGATTCATTCCAATTATACTATAACTAACATAACTTAGCTCCTTTCATATGCATATGCATATCAGAACATTGTATTATGCAAATTATCACATAGCTTGCATATTCTTAATACAACTAGATATATTGAATTTCAATAAATATTTGTAAACTTTTTACAGTTCAGATCTGTAACACCCCTATACTCTATATAAGTACTATACTTATACCTTGTATACAAACAGTATGTATATAAAATATAAGGATGTCACTTTTTATTACAGTTTAAAACCTTTGCCTTAGTTCCAAATAATAATACATTTTATTTAAAGAACATTTATAAATCATTATAATTTTGATGATATTACATATATATTAATTACCTTGTCTTTTCCAAAATCCACTTATGTATATATACATTTTTATCAAAATATAATATAATTAAACTGTACATGTATGCACCACCTTCTAGTTGGTCTCGAAATACTCTTACCCTTCTCGTGGCATAGCATTTTGACTCCCGAATCAACCATCTATTCACCTGCGTGATTTACACAACCACGCTAAGCTAGAAAGCTTAGTAGTACAAATAAATATTATAAACATACATTACAGAAAAATCATACTTCATATATTAATATCATGTATCATCATTTTCTTATTATGTTTTCCATTTCAATGCACTTTTCGTATATTTCCACTAATCTCATAATTTATTTACATATACACATATATCATTAAAACAAACACAATTCAATGGCTTATCAGAACATTCATGAAATAATACTAACAATTTCCACATCCATATACATATTACACATCATATTGTATTTTCATAATCTCATTTCCAAAATCAAGACTTTCAACAATTCATTTCTTATCATTCATCATAGTTTCTCAAGTCACATTCATTTTCAGTAATTTATTTATGTATTGTGATCATATCATTACATAATTATCATCATATATCTCATAACATTATATCTTATTCCATAATTCACATTAAAGCAAAGACAAGCATGGGCCCAAAGAAACTAATATGTCATTCAAATTCCAGAGTTGCTGTTTTGGTCCAATAATCACATTTATCAAGCCCGTAGGCGAATCATTATCACAATGAGAAACATCTCATATGTAACATCCCAACTAGGCTTCAAGGACTAGGCCCAACCAAGCATCAATGGGAGCTCAGCATCAACCCAACTTGGCTTCAAGGACCAAGCCCAACCCAGCTTCAAGGGATTGTTACTTTTAGGCATGCCACCAATAATAAAACTCTGAAAATTGAATAACATATTAGGCACACAATTCTTTTATTACTTCATTATCAATTCCATTATCAGTTTCTCATAATCATCTAGGCACAATGCCTCAATATTTCATTTGCATCATTATAGCCAACAACAATGGCTTCACATCTCATCATTAGGGTATACATAACCAATTGCATTGTACATGCATTTTGAATGATCATTATATCTTTCACATTATGCAAATCATAGCATCATTCTCAAGCATCAACAATATAATAAATAACTTAACACATTTTCCAACCAAATGTGTTAAGTCCTAAAGTCATGCAAATATATACAATCATATAAGATTTGTACTTACATCTAAGAGCAACTCACACCAATTCCAAACTCCTCTTCCAAGAATCCTTTAATAATTGGATTAGGGCAACTCAAATCTCTTCAAAACCTAATTCAAAGGTGATTATACACACTCACTTAGTGATACATATAAGAAAAATAAGAATAAGAACTAACTAGGGCAAACTCTACACATGACACGCTCACCAACACGGGCATGTCCCTGATCGTGCCCTAAACCAACAACACAGAAGCTTTGACACGCTCAGTAACATGGGCGTGTCAGTGGACGTGTCATTCATTCTGCCTCACAGAAACATTGACACGCCCAACAATACGGGCGTGTTCATGTCCGTATCAATTACTTTATCTCTCAGTAACTATGATACGTCCAATGACATGGTCATGTTAATGGTCGTGTCACAAACGTTAACTCAGCACTGTTGACACGCCCAACGACATGGCCGTATCACTGGCCGTGTCAGGCAAAAATAATGCATTTCAAACTCTCATCCATGTAAACACAATCACTCCAAAATCTATACTACAACACCCTCAATCAACATCTTAGTTTATATTCATAAATCACCTATCAATTCAACACTTATATAACTTCAACATATCATAATAATAATCATTATATACATCATCCATGTATCAATTACTCAATTTTCCCAACTCATTTATACTAAACCCTTGCTAAACAATTTCAACAATTCATCATCATCCTCACAAATAACCATATTATCATCATCTAAATACCAATTCAACATATATATATATATACTTCAATCTTTCATTATCATCACCTTCACACACTAACCATATCAAATATAAACTCAATCTATAAAAATCAACACAAGGAAAAGAACACTTGAATTCTTTGCCAAATCTTCAATATTCACCTTCAACTCTCTTAAAACCCTTATGAATTTAATGTGTATGTGAACAAAATCATACTTCTCTCTCTCTCTCTCTCTCTCTCTCTCTCTCTCTCCCCCACGTTCAAGAAGAAGAAGAAGAAGAATAAGAAAGAAAGAAAGAAAGAAAAAGCTCTCTTGTCAAACTCTCATCCTTATCTTATATATATATATATATAAATAATTATTTCCACCTAAAAATTCTCTACCACAAATACTGATCCATCTTTTGACTTTCTCTTCTTCTTTTTCTTTTGTCATTATTATCATTATTATTATTATTTAATTATTTACAATTTACTTTTCCTACACCAATATATACATCATGTATATGTGGTGTATATGTTGATATATGTATATGTCTTATATATTGTATTTATATTTCCCATATTTTTCAAATGCAATATATACATATCATCCTTCATATACATCTATCTCTTATAATATTTTCTTTACATATTTCACCAACATACTCTCTCACAACTACTATTCCAAAGTACATTAAAAATCGGGGTATTACAATTCTCTCCCCCTTAAATAATTTCGCCCTCGAAATTATCAAGTACAGTAATAATCCATTCTTAACAAAATACCATCTTAATTTTTATATGAAGTTAATCATATTATTAGGTTATTATTTCATCAAATCACATAACCTCTACACTCCCCCTTAAAGTCAATCATCTTCTTCCAATTTCATAACTCATCATTATATATATCTATATATATTATTACGTTCAAGATATTATATCACTTTATCTCTTTATAGATGCTCCTTTAACTTTAAATTTAGAGGTTATTGAATTATATCTTAATATTGACTGTCCCGTCACTACAATCATTTTCAAAATAAACACTTATCAAATCTTAATTTATAACAATATTCTTATTTTTCATACACTTAATTCCTTCTTTAACATGTTTTTCACTTAACATTAATATTAATACAATGCCTTTAAACTTACTTTACAGATAATCAACCTTTTTCTTCTTTTTTTTTCATCATTTACAACTGATATATCTTAATTCATTCATCTCTATACACATATCAGAATATTACATCATATACATTATAACATATATCTTATACTCTTAGTACAACTATACATATTAAATCTCAATAATGATTCGCAATCTTAGCAAAATCTAAATCAATTGATCTATCTGTCACAATATGCCAACATCTCAATCTTATTCGATTCAAGTCAACAATTAACTTATTTAAACTTATCATTAGATTTCAATATATGACGTAACTCTATTAGGTCAAACTTATATTCAATTTCTAGTCTATTCGGATTCATCTTTTCAACTTTCTGAAATTATGATTATATATAACAAATCACTTCAAATTATTTTTCAATATTCATTTATTTTATTTTCTAATATCTTAGTACAATTTTCACATAAGTCTCACGATTATTTCATACCATATTTATTACCCATAGTTCATTCTCTTAAACATTATTTCCATCAACTTATTCACCTTATACCATTATGAACATATTCAGTATAACTTTCAATCATATTTTATAATTTCTCCCATTTATCATCTCCTCCCATTTTCCATACCATTACAATATTTATATAATCACCTTTCTATCACATTAACCATAACTCAATACATTTTCACAGTTCTCTTCTCTTTCCATACTTTCTATAATTATAATCAAATTTCTACCATAAAATTATAAGGTACAACTATACCAACCATAACTCTGGACCATGTTTCTTGAAGCATAATTATCAATCTTAACAAAACTATCCTACTGTCATGTCATCTCAAACCCTTGTTTGTGGATAACAAAACTAACCGGCCAAAATACTAAACAAAACATATGGTCACAGTAGATTAATGGTCACTCCTATGGCTTATAAATCAATACTGCCCCTCTATTATTCTTCTTCAAACATTTCCAATTACAATGCTAAGTTTGTATCGCAAAGATTACTTATTCATTCTCTAAACTTTTGCTACACCAAGAGTTAACACATTTCAACTCCGTTTCAAAACAATTTGCTCTTGATCATTTGATCATCATTATCCTAACTCATGTTTCAACAATATTATCATTAACATATCTTATGTATACACATTTGATCATATGTAAATTTTACACAATTTCCATTTCTTACTCCATTTCTAATCTATCTCTTATAGAAATTTTCATGCATTATACTTGCCTTTTTTTCCCATACAATCTCTTATTATACACATATACATAAAACATTTCCACGTGCATATAATTTGGGCCCAAAACATTATATGATCATCAAGTTCAGTTATTACAATAACAATTTCATTGTCCAGTATTACTCGAGTCCATTCTTGCTCTCAATTTCATCACATAGTCTAGCTCTGCGCAGGTCAAAACCTAATTTCTCTTAGGTCCACTAATATATGCAATGTCATTTTCAATACCACTAGACAAGTAATTGTATAAGATAACAAACACACAAAAACATTTTTTTTTCTACCACATATACATTCATAAGTCACATTCATAATGTGACTTACTTTCCACATTTTCTTACATATTTCAATTGTGTTCATATCTAAAAACTTATCTCACATATTATATGCATGTATACATATAATCATACAATTATTTTTAATTCCTCTTTTGCATAAAATCTATACAAATTTAACATTTATTAATTTTCATTGAACATTATCATTTTCATTCTTTTGACATGACTTAAGTTATTCATCAACTCAACATATATATACACGCTAACCATAATAACACTTCACACAAATCTTAATCACATTTCTAATGTGACATCTCTCTCACATTTTTTTAAAAAAGTGCATTTAGCATACCCTTCATATCCATTTTCATCATTTACAATCCAATTACTTAAAGTAACTCATTTTCACTTGCTTAGTCATTTTCCCTTTATTTCAAAACAAAATTTCATATTATCAATCACATTACACAATACATAGTACTTTCGCAAGAAATAATATTCACTCAAAATAGCTCATATGCTTAATATACATTAAACTATCAATATCTAAGTAATCCTCATTAAAATTTCATTAAAACTCTAAACTCTCAACTTACTACTTTACCTAAACTTCAATTTACTAATCTCGTTTTCTTAATATTAACTTTAAAAACATATTATATATATATACCATAATGTAACATAAAAACATATCATTTTCACAATTATTAAAGCTCATTTCAAAAATCCAAATTTCACATATTACCACCATTAACATTAGCTTTAATCACACTTAAGCATATCACCTTTCTAACATTAAAATCACAATATTTTCATTAAAACAACACTATTATATCTCCTTACTTTAACTAACATCATCCCTTTTTAAAAAACCTTAATTTTTCATAACCAAACCATAAATTTTCACACTTTGTCTATACCAATCAACCCACTCAATATTCCACCATACTCTCTTCATTTTAATATCATATCTATCCATTTTAACAATCGAACAATATTTCCTCTCTCTAGTAATCCAAACATAATCTTTATTAGAAAGAGATCCAAATTTTAGAGAAAAGGTTACTTACTTAAATCTTGATTTTTTTTCCATATCATTTCTTTCTCTATCCTCACTTTCATGTAAAGCCACATTCACACATTATCATCCATCTCATGTAATTCAAATACATCACAAATCACCTAATGCCACATCCGATACCAACCTAGATGTTAATGCATATGCATGTATCACAAATTTCACTTTTCAAAAATTTTCCTCTTTTCTTTTTAAATCTACTTAGGCTGAGAATCTCAAACCTAAGCTCTGATACCAAAATAATTGTAACACCCCTATACTCTATATAAGTACTATACTTATACCTTGTATACATACAATACGTATATAAAATATAAGGATGTCACTTTTTATTACAGTTTAAAACCTTTGCCTTAGTTCCAAATAATAATACATTTTATTTAAAGAACATTTATAAATCATTATACTTTTGATGATATTACATATATATTAATTACCTTGTCTTTTCCAAAATTCACTTATGTATATATACATTTGTATCAAAATATAACATAATCAAACTGTATATGTATGCACCACCTTCTAGTTGGTCTCGAAATACTCTTACCCTTCTCGTGGCATAGTGATTTGACTCCCGAATCAACTATCTATTCACCTGTGCGATTTACACAACCGCGCTAAGCTCGAAAGCTTAGTAGTACAAATAAATATTATAAACATACATTACAGAAAAATCATACTTCATATATTAACATCATGTATCATCATTTTCTTATCATGTTTTCCATTTCAATGCACTTTTTGTATATTTCCACTAATCTCATACTTTATTTACATATACACATATATCATTAAAACAAACCACAATTCAATGGCTTATTAGAACATTCATGAAATAATACTCACAATGTCCACATCCATATACATATTACACATCATATTGTATTTTCATAATCTCATTTCCAAAATCAAGACTTTCAACAATTCATTTCTCATCATTCATCATAGTTTCTCAAGTCACATTCATTTTGAGTAATTTGTTTATGTATTGTGATCATATCATTCCATAATTATCATCATATATCTCATAACATTATATCTTATTCCATAATTCACATTAAAGCAAAGACAAACATGGGCACAAAGAAACTAATATGCCATTCAAATTCTAGTGTTACTGTTTTGGTCCAATAATCACATTTATCAAGCCCGTAGGCGAATCATTAACACAATGAGAAACATCTCATATGTAACATCCCAACTAGGCTTCAAGGACTAGGCCGAACCAAGCTTCAAGGGGAGCTCAACATCAACCCAACTTGGCTTCAAGGACTAAGCCCAACCCAGCTTAAAGGGATTGTTACTTTTAGGCATGCTACCAATAACAAAACTCTGAAGATTGAATAACATATTAGGCACACAATTCTTTTATTACTTCATTATCAATTCCATTATAATTTTCTCATAATCACCTAGGCCCAATGCCTCAATATTTCATTTGCATCATTATAGCCAACAACAATGGCTTCACATCTCATCATTAGGGTATACATAACCAATTGCATTGTACATACATTTTGAATGATCATTATATCTTTCACATTATACAAATCATAGCATCATTCTCAAGCATCAATAATATAATAAATAACTTAACACATTTTCCAACCAAATGTGTTAAGTCCCAAAGTCATGCAAATATATACAATCATATAAGGTTTGTACTTACCTCTAAGAGCAACTCACACCAATTCCAAACTCCTCTTCCAAGAATCCTTTAACATTTGGATTAGGGCAACTCAAATCTCTTCAAAACCTAATTCAAAGGTGATTATGTAATATCCCAATGTATGCCCTAGAAGTTTTAATACACTTGTTGTTGGATTTGAATAGAAGGTATACATATGTTTTTGCAAAGGAAATGATTGTGTTAATGGAATGTATATGTTGTATATATGTTAATATATATAACATATAAGTGGGTCAAAAGAAAAGTCAAGAGAAGGAAAGGTGTGGTGGAGGATTTTTGGAAATAATTGATTATTATTATTATTATTATTATTATTATATATATATATGTGGTTAACGTGAGAAGAGGAAAGAAATGAAAAGAAGGAAAAGATATTTTCTTTCTTTCTTCTTCTTTTTCTTCTTCTTTTGGTTCTTGCACGAGAGAGAGAGAGAGAGAGAGAGATGGAGAGATGTGATGATCTTCATCAAAATTTTAGGGCTTTAAGAGATTTGAAGGAAGAGATTGAAGATTGGACAAGATATTCAAGTAAGTATTCAATTCTTTGTTTTGATTCCTATTGTTTGAGTTGGATTTAATAGGATTGGTGTGTGATGGTGATGTTAATGAAAGATTAAAGTTATAGATATGTTGAATTGATAGTTAGATGATGTTAATATGATTAATTGTGAGGGTAATAATGGATTATTGAAATTGAAAGAAAAAGAATGATGTTGTTTTAGGGTTTTGAAGTGTTACATGATGTTTTGCTTGAGTTTGCTTCATTATTTTCATAGATCTTCATGTGGTTGATGTTTGCTGGAATTTTAGGCTTTGGAATGAGATTTTGGCCGAAGGCAGTAGCCTTCTGGATGCCACGCCCGTGGCTTTGGTTGGCCATGGCCGTGGCCATTTGTAGACTTTTGGTGCCATGGCCGTGGGAGGATGAACACTTTTGGGCAGAAGTGGTTTGTATCCCACGCCCGTGGGGGTTGAGTTGACCACGGCCGTGGGCTACTATGTGTGATGTTGAATGATATTTTGTGATTTAAAGGTCTAGTAAGAAGTTATTAAGTGATTAAATGATACTAGAATTGATGGATTGTATTATTTTGGATTAGGGTTTGAAATAAAGTGAATTGCCCTAATTTGGGAAGTGAAGAATCTTGAAAAAAAGAAAGTGTTGATAGTGTGTGGAGTATTATTGAGGTAAGTACAAACTTACCTAGATGTATTCTTTTATATGATTTTATATTTAAAACAATGTTAAGAAATTTATTATGTTGTTAATATAATGTGACTTGTATAGTGTGAAAGAGAAGAGGATCATTCAAAAAGGTATGTGCAATGCAATTTATTATGATGAATTACTTTAAGGTAAATTGAGACATAAAGAGATGTGAAATTAATGTTATGAATTATAATAATGTGAGTGATAAAATTGAATAATGATATGTTTGTTTGGTTAATGTAATTGATGTAGTGTATTATAATGATGATGCATATGAACAATGTTATGTTTTATGTATTGTAAATCTTGTGAGTGGTATTGTGTTACATGAATAATGTACTTTGTAATGTTATAGCAATGATGTTATATGTATAATGTGAATGAGGTGATGAGGTAATTGGTTATGGACACTTGAATAATGAAATATCATAATATGAGTTGAGACATAATGTGATGTGAAGCCATTGTGATTGGCTATGTTGATTCAATTGAAAAAAAAAAGGCATGTTTGCCTAGATGATGATGAGATTTGAAAATGATATTGATGATGAAATAATCAATGAATTGTGTGACTAATGTGTTATTCTATTTTCAGAGTTTGTTGTTGGTGGCATGCCTAATGATAGTAACAATCTCTTGAAGTTAGGTTGGATTGATCCTTGAAGCCAAGTTGGGTTGAAGTTTAACATGTTTTACTCCCCTTGAAGCTTGGTTGGGTCAAATCCTTGAAGCCTAATTGAGATGTTTCAACCCTTGAAGCTAGGTTGAATTGGTTCTTGAAGCCAAGTTGGGTTGATACTTAGCATGCTTTGTTCCCCTTGAAGCTTGGTTGAACCTAATTCTTGAAGCCTAGTTGGGATAATGATAAATGTGATAATGAAAACCAAAGCATTAACTCTGAAAATTGAATGGCATATTAGTGTCTGTTGGGCCCGAGTCTGTCTTTATTGTCAATATGATATACAAATGTTGAAATAAATGGTTAATGAGATCTATGGTTGATTTTGTTGGCAATGTGACTTATGATTGGTGAATTGTGAACAAAATAATGCTATGAAGTATGATGTGAAATGTGTATATTGGCATACTAATTATGAGTATTAATGATGGATTGCAAATAATGATTCAATTGAATGGTATAATGATTGTTTTTGTTGAAAATGTGATTTATGAATATTGAACTGTGGATAATGATTCAATTGAATGGTATAATGATTGTTTTTGTTGAAAATGTGATTTATGAATATTGAACTGTGGATAATGATTTAATTGAATGGTGTAATGAAATATAAGGTTATGAAGTATGGAATGATAATATGGTATAAATGAGTTATTGAAAAGAGATTCGATTTTGAGAAGCTATGTGGAGATATATGATTCTGGAAGTGTAATATAATATGTAATATGTATATGAGGTAGCAATGGTAAGTATAGTTTTGTAAATGTTTTATGTATATATATATAATCTATGAGATTAGTGGGAGTATATGAAGAATGCACTAAGAAAGGAAAAACAGGATAAGAAAACAATAAAACATGATGCTAAAAATATGAGGTATGATTCTTTTGTAAAGTATATTTTAATATTTATTTGTACTATTAAGCTTTCGGGCTTAGCGCGGATGTGTAATCGCGCAGGTGACTAGGTGGAAGATATGAAGTCTTTTGTTATGCCACGAGAAGAGTAAGAGTTTGTCGAGACCAACTAGAGGGTAATGCATACATGTATAACTTTATAACTATGATGTATTTTTTATAAGAGGGTATGTATATGTATAAATGAAGTGTTAATAAATATAATGATTTGTAAATCTTCTTTAAATTAAAATATTGTGATTTGAATTCTGTTAAAGGTTGTTGAAATGTAACGAAAAGTGACATCTTTATACTTTATATACTTACTGTACGTATACCCAGTGTATGTATAGTACTTATATGGAGTATCGGGGTGTTACAGATTATGCACACTCACTTAGTGATACACATAAGAAAATAAGAATAAGAACTAACTAGGGGAAACTCTACACATGACATGCTCACCAACAAGGGCGTGTCCCTGATCGTGCCCTAAACCAACAACACAGAAGCTTTGACACGCTCAGTAACATGGGCATGTCACTGGACGTGTCATTCATTCTACCTCACAGAAACATTGACACGCCCAACAATACGGGCGTATTCATGTCCGTGTCAATTACTTTATATCTCAGTAACTATGATACGTCCAATGACAAGGTTGTGTTAATGGTCATGTCACAAACATTAAATCAGCACCATTGTAATGCCCAATGACATGGCTGTGTTAGGCAAAAATTATGCATTTCAAACTCTCATCCATTTAAACACAATCACTCCAAAATCCATACTACAACACCCTCAATCAACATCTTAGTTTATATTCATAAATCACCTATCAATTCAACACTTATATAACTTCAACATATCATTATAATAATCATTATATACATCATCCATGTATCAATTACTCAATTTTCCCAACTCATTTATACTAAACCCTTGCTAAACAATTTCAACAATTCATCATCATCCTCACAAATAACCATATTATCATCATCTAATTGCCAATTCAACATATATATATATATATACTTCAATCTTTCATTATCATCACCTTCACACACTAACCATATCAAATATAAACTCAATATATAGAAATCAACACAAGGAAAAGAACACTTGAATTCTTTGCCAAATCTTCAATATCCACCTTCAACTCTCTTAAAACCCTTATGAATTTAATGTGTATGTGAACAAAATCATACTTCTCTCTCTCTCTCTCTCTCTCTCTCTCTCTCTCTCTCTCTCTCTCTCTCTCTCTCCCACTTTCAAGAAGAAGAAGAAGAAGAATAAGAAAGAAAAAAAGAAAGAAAAAGCTCTCTTGTCGAACTCTCATCCTTATCTTATATATATATATATATATATATATAATTATTTCCACCTAAAAATTCTCCACCACAAATATTGATCAATCTTTTGACATTCTCTTCTTCTTTTTCTTTTGTCATTATTATCATTATTATTATTATTTAATTATTTACAATTTACTTTTCCTACACCAATATATACATCATGTATATGTGGTGTATATGTTGATATATGTACATGTCTTATATATTGTATTTATATTTCCCATATTTTTCAAATGCAATATATACATATCATCCTTCATATACATCTATCTCTTATAATATTTTCTTTACATATTTCACCAACATACTCTCTCACAACTACTATTCCAAAGTACATTAAAAATCGGGGTATTACAAGATCAATTGATCTAACTATCATAATATGACTATCACAGCCTTATTCCATTTTGACCAACCTTTAGTCTATTTTAAATTCATCAATCTGTTTTCAATTTATGACCTAATTCTATTAGGTCAAATTTATTCTCAAATCTTAATTCCCTTCGAATTCATCATTACAGATAATATTCAATTTTCCTAGTCTCATTCACTTTAAATATCGTTTTCATCAACTTATTCATTTTATACCACTTTCAAACACATTCAAAATAACTCTTACTCACATTTCATAATTCCTTTCATTTATCATTTCTCACATTTCTTATAATTACCATATCTACAAAAATCACTTTTCTTACACATCATTTAAAGCTCATCATATTTTCACAATTCTCTTCTGTTCCACACTTTCTATAATATAAACAAATTTCTAATATAAAATTATAAGATACAACTATGCAAACCATAAGTCTTGACCATGTTTCTTGAAGCATAACTATCCAACAGTCATGTCATCTCAGGTCCATGCCCGTGGATAACAAAACTAATCGGTCAAAATACTAAACAAATCTTACGACCATGGTATAATAATGGTCATGCCTGTGGCTTATAAATAAATACTGCCCCTCTATCATTCTTCTTCAAACATTTCCAATCACAATGTTAAGTTTGTATTGCAAAAAATTACATATTCATTTTTTAATCTATTGCTACACAAAGAGTTAACACATTTAAGTTAACACATTTAAGCTTTGTTTCAAAGCAATTTACTTTTGATCATTTCTATTTCAAAACAATTTATTCTTAATCACTTGATCATCATTAGCCTAACTCAAGTTTCAACAATATTATCATTAACATCTCTTACATATACACATTCGTTCATATGCTAATTTTACACAATTTCCATTTATTACTCCATTTCTAATCTATCTCTTATTAAAATTTTCATTCATTTTTTTCACTTCCATACTTTCTTCATTATACTTTCATTTTCCTTACAATCTCTTATTTATACGCATATAGTTTGGGCCCAACACTATACAATCATCAAGTTCAGTCGTTATAATAACAATTTCACCACCCAGCGCTGCTCGAGTCCATTCTCAATCTCAGTTTTATTACATGACCTAACTCTACGCAGGTCAAGACCTAATCTCTCTTAGGTATATTAATACTTGCAATATCATTCTCAATATCACTAGACAAGCAATTGTATAAGGTAACAAACACTCGATAACATTTTTTTTAATCATCCACATATACATTCGTAAGTCATAATCACAATGTGACTTACTTTCCACATTTTCTTATATATCACAATTGTGTTCATATTGAAAATCTCATCACACATATCATATAATTATACGCAATTCCTCTTTTACATACAACCTATACAAAGTTAACATTTATCACCTTTCAGAGAACATTATCATTTCTCATTCTTTTGACATTACTTAGGTTATTCATCAATTCAACATATATATACACTCTGACAACAACATAATTAACATCTTTCTTATTTAATTGCCCATCTTTTAAATAAGTTTCTTATTATATTTTTTAACACTTCACATAAATCTTAGTCACATTTCCAATGTGACATCTCTCTCACATTTGTTTTTTTTATGCATTTATCATACCTTTCATATCAATTTTCATCATTTCCAATTCAATTAACTAAAGTAACTCATTTTAACTTGCTTAATAATTTCCCTTTATTTCATAACAAATTTCTATATTATCAACCACATTACACCTTAGTTAGTACTTTCATAAATAATATTACTCATTCAAAATTACTCCCATGCTTATTAAACATTAAACTATCAATATCTAAACAATCTTCATCGAAATTTCCTTACAACTCTAAATTTCCAACTTACTACTTTACTTAAACTTCATTTTATTAATCTCACTTTCAAGAGCTAACTTTATAGACATTATTTTTATTTTAATATAGCATCAAAACACATCACTTTCACAATTATAGAAACCCATTTCAAAAATTCAAATTTCATATAATGCAACCAACAACATGAACCTCACCAAATCTCATCCATATTACATTCTCAATCTTAAGATCATAACATTTACTTTTAAACAACACTAATTCATTTCCTTACACTAATTAACATCATCAATTAGATATCCTACTTTTACATACTCAAACCCTAAAACATGAATCATTCATTTTTTTTATGAACTGTTTGTTCTAAATTATTAAAACTCCATATTCCTTCTTCATACTTCTACCCGTATGCATATAAATTTTCATAATTGTTCTTATTCATTTGTCATGAAATTAATTTATTACTCCTGTACACAAAATTGTATGACTTCCTTAGTTTCATGTCACTCTCAATTTCAATTTTTATATTCCTTACCAATTCTTTATAAAAGCTTGTAAACTTTTATCCATGTGCACTTGACACATATATGGACTTTTATTTTAAGTTTTAGATTTTTCCAAGTTGATTTAATATATTTAAAAATTAAATCTTCCAAAATCAGAGAATCTGTCTCTTTAATAATTTCTCTAGCAGCATTCGGTTGTCCATTTTTTTAGGTATCATACCTTAATAAAAATTCATGAAATTTTAACCATATGTCATAGGAATACATATGATATTGGGTGTAAATTTTCATATTTTTCTGGGTTGTTTTGCCATAGTTTTTAAATATGGTTCTCAATTTCTATAGATTCTGAGTTTCTGGAACTCCTCCAACAATATGTGTTCTTCTACCCAATTAATAATTCATCTTTAAAAATTATGAAATCTTATACATTAGATTCAAACATATAGAAAAACTTTTCATTAAATTTTCAAACTCATCCAACATTCCTATATTTATTCAAAGATTTGACAATATCATTTTACAGCACACCTATAAAATTTTCTGTAACTATCATGCTCATTTCTCAAATTTTTTATTTCATATCTTAAATCATTTCATAAATTATTTTTCTTAATTTCACTTATTCATCAATTGAATCAGCTATGAATTTTAATTTCAAATAAAAGTTCCAAAAATTCTTAATCCATACTCTCTAGAATGACGTTTCTATTGTGCCACTCTAATCTATATAACCCAGACATCATCTCAACTCATATCCATTATATCAAATAGACATTACCACATCATGGATCAGATAAATTGCCAGTGCCAATACATGCATCACAATTGAAAATTATTTTTTTATATTCCAATTTTCTCTCTCAAACAACTCACCTAGGTCGAGAACCTTAAAACTAGGCTCTGATACCAAAATAAATGTAATACTCTTATACCCTATATACGTACAATACATATTTCTAGCATATGTAAAATATGCATATGTGGTACAAAAATATCACCGACCAGTTTAATAAATTTTTTTTCACATTTCAAATTTAGAATTTCAAATACTAAATATATAAAATTAAATAATATATAAATATTCTTTGCTCGTTATAGGAATCCAAAATAAACATTTTATATGAAAATCTCTGGAAAAAATTTCGCCAGAGTTTTTATAGACCCTTAATTTTTTACCCAGTCCGGTCCAATATATTTTATTTAGTCCAAAATAATTTTTGTGTTATCTTAATTAAATAATAATTATTTTAGTATTTATTTTTTTATAAATTATTATAATAAATAATAATAATAATAATAATAAACAAATAAATAAAAATAAAAATCGACGACGAAAAATTCATCGCCAAAAATAGTGGACGAAATGGCCCGCAGCCCGCCCCTTGCAATTTTTCGCCAGCGCTCGTAGCCCCTCGTAGCCCGACGCAGTTTTTGCTAGCAAAATTTTTTCGACGCAAGTTTTTTCGAAATTAAATTCTATTTGGTTTCGGTTTTTTTTTCCTAATTAAATACAGTTTCCTTAAACAATTAAAATTAATCATCTAAATTTCCTATAAATAGGACTAAAAAACACAGAAAACGGGAGGAAATTTTTGGGGGAGGAATCGGACTTTGGACTGCGACTTGGATTTTGAACTGGAACTTTAAAAATTGATAAGACTTTTTAAAGGAGAATAAGCAAGCAAGCAATCAAGCTATCAAAGGTAGCAACCTTGCCTTTGTCCTTGTTCATCCAAGAAGCAATTTTTGGTGGAACCAATAAACAAAGGTTTGAGTATTTAATCTTTTTTTTTCCTTACAGTAGCTTCAATCAATAAATTGTTTCTTTTGATTCTAAAAACCTTAGAGCCCTAATTTACTTCTTCTAAACCTTAGAACCTTAAATCGTCTCCTCTATTTTCAAAAATCCTAAAATTACTTTTCTGTTTCTTCTAAAACCTAAGAACCCTAATCTATTTCTTCAAAATCTTAAAACCCTAATCTACTTTCCAACTTTCCAAAACCTTAAATTGTTTTATTAATTCCCAAAAACTTTATAAAAACTCTAAACTATTTTCTCAAATCCTAAAACCAAAACATGTTTTTCAAAACACCAAAAACCCTAATTCTCTCAAAACCAAAACCGTAAACCCTAATTTTCCTAAACCCTAATCCTTGAAACCTTAAAACCTTATAAACCTAAATATTAAAATTCAACACAGTAAGCCTAAAAACAATAATCCAGTAGATAATAATCATAATCCTAATGTTTTAATATTCTAAAACCCTAATTTCATAATGTTACCCATAAACCCTAGTTTGATTCATAAACCCTAATCCATTTCAATTCTCTTAAAACGTCCAGTAGCATTACTCATTTCATAATGGGACTGCCGTATGGGCTCGTCGAAGGGGTCAATATTTATTTATGTATTATGAGTCCGTGTATTTAACTTTCCTTTTTCCAAAGCCCTAATTTAGTAATTAAAATTCTAAAATCTTATTTTAAGATGCGAACTCTAATTTATATTGCTTTATTTAATTTTGGATTTGATTAGGTAGTCTTTTATATGCTTTGGTGGTTGATTTATTTAATTTCAATGCTTGATTTATTTAACTTATCATGGATGAATGTTTATTATTTTTTATTGATGTTTAATATCTTTGATAATGATTTATTTATTATGAATGGTTATTTACTTTTATCGATTTATTTTTGATTTCCAAAAGTGTAAGAGGTATGTTTCCACTTTGTGGGTACCTCATTAATTAAATATCATGTAATTTAAATTGCTTTTATATTTTAAACCAATGTAAAGGATATGTTTCTACCTTTTGGTGGGTGTCTTATTAGTTTATACATGGATGATGTAAGGACATGTTTCCATCTTCAGATGGATGTCCATTTATTTTGCTTGGACATTGCTTTGATTTTTTTAATATAACGATGCTTTATTTCAATTGTTGCGTGTAATATGGATAATATTATTATGTTTAAGAATTTTATAATATTAAAACCTGTAAAGGAGGCCAATTCCAATGAACCAGGCGTTGTGGGGGGTGTTGGGCCATTTCTCACCTTCCCCACACGTACCCAACTTTTTGAACCCATTAGGGGGTTGGGGATTCCTTAGAAATTGAGTCATCCACCCCTTTCTTTTTTCCCGGCCCGTCCGGGTGGTGACTCCATTTTCTCCAAACTTAGGTCCGTGTTCTCTAAGGCCCTGAGCCTAAACAGTGCTGAAGTCACAAGAACCATTCCACCGGGAGTGGGGGCAAAAATCCCCGCTCACACTGGTGACTCCACTGGGGATAAGAGAAGTTGATTTCATTGGTCTTTATATTATTCTATTCTTTCTTATAATCATATTATCCATTGCATCATATTAGATTGCATCATGTGCGTGAGTTAGGACTCCCGTGTTACTCGTGTTGTGTTATGTAAGGGATACAATACTTTCACTCAAGATATGGAGATCAAGCATGGCATAACCAGTCATAGCCTCATACCATTTGGTATATACTTGCTATGGAAACCTAAGCCTTTTAACCCAAAGACTAAAGCTCATGTAATTGGCCTAGTTACTTTCCTTAGGTTTTATCCCAAATGCATGTTGTTAGACTATGGTTAATTTATCTTGGCTTAAATCATGGCTTATTTGGTTTTTTCTTTTTCTAAAATGACCTAAATACATTGTAAGCTCAAATAAATTTTTCATTAAAATCAAAAAGACCAAAGCTATCTTCAAAACATTTCAAAATGGTCTTTGGATATAAAACTTTTCTAAAAATAAATCAAAAATTCTTTTGCTCATGGCCCAAATACTAAGCCCAAAATCGATTTTTTCTAAAATCTTTTTAAAATGGGCTTAGAAACAAAATTATTTTCATCCAAACTTTTTACAAAGAGCTTGCAAATTATTTAAGTCAATTACGAAATACCAAAAATCAATTGTGAGCCTATTTTATACAAAGAATAATTAATCATGGGCTTATTTTTGGCATGAACCATTAGTTACTTTTTTCAAGTAAGAAATCAATCTATAATAAACCTCTTAATTTAGTTTAATCCAATATAGCATAAAAGCTACTATTAGTTGGTTGAATGGATTAAAACACAATTAATTGGAATTATCATAAATCGATTTCCATTTTTGAAAATATAACTATTGGTTGAAACGTACGAGGGAAGTATTCGAAAACAAGATACCCCATGTTGGTATTTTATTAACCATATGCCTAGGAAAAGAGACTCGCCATTCGTGTGTGGATGTTATAAGGTTGGAAGGGACGTTCTACTTATCTTTGTTGATTGTTTGTGTATACATGCATACATTTGCATCTCATATCATTGATCCTTTCTAGCTTAAAGCCCTGGATTACGATAGTTTAAAAGCTTACGACAATCCGACCTACACCGGAGACAAAGAATCTAGCAATCACCAAAAGCAATGGAGGCCAAACAAATTCAAAGGATGGTGGATGAAGCCCTCAATGCCAAGATGGAAGAAATAAAAGAGGCCATGGCCGAGACCGTGAAGAACCAATTGGCTATAATTTTAGGAAATAATGCCGAAGCGTCTGCTAGCACCAAGAAGCCAATGGAAAAAGGGAAGACTAAAGTTAGTGAAGTAGCTTTTGATGATGATAAGGTTATCATTGATGATGATGATTGGGCTCAATACTACCAAGATCCTCAAGGCAACTATTGAAAAGACCAAGACATCTGATGTTGAGAAGATGATTGCTGATTTAGAAATGAAATTTGAGAAGAAGTTGAAAACTGAAGAAATATCCAAAGTTGACAAATTATTTGAGCTAGATGAAAAAGTTCAGTACAAATTCAAGATGCCATCATTTGCTAGATATAATGGTACTGGAAATCCTCATCTCCATGTGAAGCAGTACATCACTGCCATGCAGTCTGCCCGAGCTACTAAAGCTCAAACTCTGAGATATTTCATGCTCTCATTGGACCCTGTTGTCCAAAATTGGTTCAACACCTTAGAGGAAAGTACTCAAAAAGATTGGGACATGTTATACAAGGCTTTCATTCAACAATATGGGTACAATGTCAAGCTGGAAGTAACCTTGATGGAAGTTGAGTCCATTAGACAAAGGCCAAATGAAAATTTTGTGGACTATGTGAAAAGATGGAGAAATAAGGCTGCTTTGCTCAAGAAAAGGCCCGATTAATCTGATCAAATAAGGATGATCGTGAGAGGCATCCTGCCCAATCTTCATGAAAGGATGTCTCACATCCTTATAAGGGATTTCAAAGATCTTCTCCAAGCTAGTCTACAAATTGAAGAGTGGGAAAGGGAGAAAAATTGCTTGTCAATAAGAAGGAATGAGAAAGGGAATTATCAACCTAGTAATCAATGTAACACCCTTATACCCTATATACATACAATACATATTTTCAGCATATGTAAAATACGCATATACGGTACAAAAATTTCACAGATCGATTTAATAAAAAATTTTACATTTCCAATTTAAAATTACAAATTCTAAATATATAAAAATTAAATAGAATACAAATATTCTTTACTTGTTATAAGAACCCAAAATAAATAATATATATAAAAATATCTGGAAAAAATTCGTCAGAGTTTTGTCTGTATTTTGGATATCCCAAAATTTAGCAATTACTCAACCTGCAAAAAAAGAAACTCCCAAATAATTTCCAACCACCATCTCAACCATACTTCTCAATTTCACCAAGTTTCTTAAACATTTATACTTATAGATATATATAATTTAAAACACACTTACTCTCCCATTTCAAATACATTGAGCCAAACATTCTTTATAATATACAATACGTAAAATTCAAAAACATAATATATTATGCATAAAACTCAAAAATGTACAATAACATAAAATTATATACATGCTGCTGGTAGTGTTTCTGATCTCGATAGCAACTCAATAAGCTTAACTACAAGTCTAGACTCGACCTGGTCTAGAAGAACTCTCTGGCTCAGTTGGGTCTACCCTGTCACCTGCGTGATGGAAACAATCGCGCTAAGCCGAAGTCTAGTGGTACAAACTTTGATAATAACAATGTAACTCAATGCAATACCAAATGCACAATGCATATAGAAGTCACATCTACTTTCTTATATTTTTCAAATATTCCATAAGCACAACTCATAACATTATATTGCTCAATTGTATCATAATTCATAATTCACATTAAAACAAAGACAAACATGGGCCCAAAAAGGATCTAATATGCTATTTAAATTTCAAAGTTACTGCATTGGTCCATAATGACACCATGTGTCTAGCCCCGTAGGCAATATATATATCCACGGATAATGTAACAGCCCCAGTCTCTTGGATCTCAACCCGAATAGACCCTTAGGCCCCAGTATCTTGGTCCTCAACCCGGCTAGACTGCTACAGTTTTTGAGGCTTACGACCCAGTCTTTTCACCCCAAAAACATCATATTTATCAGCTGGCTTGGCTTACGACCCAGTCTTTTCACCATTCCAGCGTATAGCCCGTAGGCAATCATAGGCATGCCGCCAAACCCAGAACTCTGAAAATTGAATAACATACTAGGCACACAATTTATTCATATTTCTCATTGTTAATCTCTTTCTCATTTTTACATATTCAATCTAGGCACATTGCCTTATTTTCACATTTTTTTCTCACTTTTCTCATTTTTCACATCTTTCTCATTTTTCTCACTTTTCTCATTTTTATCAATATCAATTCATTTCATTATTATACATATCTCATTTTTGCATTCACAACACATTACCCAATTACTTTGGGTATTTTTACATAATATGCATATTTCACATGTTACACAAATTAGCCATTATCAATGGCTTTTCACAATGCATTTAACACATTTATGACATTACAAATGTCATAGCATATTATTCATACACTATCAATGAACCAAGTAGCTTAACACATTTTTCAACCAAAATGTGTTAAGTCCAAATGTTATGCAAATATAAATGTTATATTCAAAGTTTGTACATACCTCCACTAGCAACCCAAAGCAAGCTAAAAAACAACCTTTAATCCAATCTTTTTAACTTGCCCTTCACCACTTGGATGAAGCAAATCAATCTCCCTCAATGCCTAAACCAAATGTGATAGCAAATAATCATTTAGTATCACATTTAATGGCATTTCCAACATTAAATCATAATTACACATCACTCCTACAAATTTTCAAAAATTTAGCCTTTCCTTACTTTAACATTAGAATTCCATTCTACTACAATTAAATTAGTGTTTTAAGTTTATTTATATTATTAAAAACATATTTTAATACATTTAAATCATTTACATTATAAAAATACACTCTTATATACAAAATCTCAAAAATGGCCTAACCTTCCCACATTGAAGGTTTTCCATTCCAACACAATCCATTACTCATTCCAAACTTATATTCATCACTTTTAACACTAAACAACATGCTTAAACAAATAAAATCACACAATTCATCCACTTTGGAAAATCACTTTTCCAAAACCCTAAATCTCCACTTCCATTCTCAAACTCCAACCCAACACCACCAAATCCAATATTTGACTTTAAAATACTTGTTTATGAATCAAAACAACTCATTTGGAATCAATTTGCACAATTAAAATTCATGTTTTCAAAACCCCAAAAATCCATAACCCTAAATTCTCTCTCTTCACCATTCTTTAACCAAACTCCATCATCTCTTCAATCTAACCTTAGAATCATTGTTAAATACCCAAAATAACATCATACACACCAATTCCAACAATTATAACATACTACATAAAAATCCAAACTCTCACATAATCTAAATTTCCAAGGAATTCAAAGAAAAGAGATAGAAACTTACTAATTTTGGTGGAAATTACCAAAAATCTACTTGAAACTTGTTAATTCCTTCAATTTATGGGCTATGGAAGAAGCAAAATCCTTGGTCTTCAATCATCCATGGAAGCCACATTCTTGAGAAGAAGAAGAAGAAGAAAAAGAATATTTTTAATATTCTTTCCTTTTCATCTTTTTTTAACCACACATATATATATTAAAATAATTTAATATTTAATTATTTAATTATTTTTTTAATAAATTAAAAGTCCTAATTTCCATCTTCCATTTAAAATTAATTTTTTTTAAATTATTTTATTGATTTTGAATTATAAGATTTAATTACCAAAATACCCTTTTCTTTTAAAAAGTGTTGACTTTTATATATGTTATGTATATTTTGCATATATATCATATATATATTCCACTTTTTCATTTAAAATCCATTCATTTTTCTTTTAAACTATTAATTTAATTTATCCTTTTAAATTATAATTTATTTTATTAAATTTTCCAAAAATTAAAAATTTTTAAAAATTTTGGATGTTACAATTCTCTCCCCCTAAAACAAATTTCGTCCCCGAAATTACCTGTCCTCAAGTCTGAAACAAATGGGAAAACTGACTCTACATCGCCTGTTCACTTTCCCATGTCGCCTCCTCAGTGGCATGATTCCTCCAAAGGACTTTCACAAGTGGCACCCTCTTATTCCTCAATTCTTTAACCTCTCGTGCCAAAATCGCCACTGGTTCTTCCTCGTAAGTCAGATTTGGACTCACCTCAATGGACTCCACTGACAAGATATGAGATGGGTCAGACCTATATCTCTGAAGCATCGAGACATGGAAAACATTATGTATTCGATCCAACTCAGGCGGCAAAACTAGTCTCTAAGCCACTGGACCAACTCTCTCCAACACCTCATATGGTCCTATGAAACTAGGACTCAACTTTCCTTTGCGGCCAAATCTCAAAATCTTCTTCCATGGAGACACCTTCAAAAACACTTTATCTCCCACACTGAACTCTATATCTCTTCTCTTTAAATCTGAATAGGATTTCTGTCGGTATGAAACTTCTTTCAAATGACCCCGAATCACCTTCACTTTCTCTTCTGTTTCCTAAATCAAATCGGGACCAACCAATTTACCTTCTCCAACTTCATCCCAACACAAAGATGTCCTGCATCTCCTACCATATAAAGCCTGATAAAGAGTCATCCCAATACTCGACTGATGACTGTTGTTATAAGCAAACCAAATTAATGGCATAAATCTGTCCCAATTTCCGGTAAAATCAATGATAAAGCTCCTCAACATATCCTCCAGAATCTGTATCACTCTCTTTGATTGTCCATCTGTCTGAGGATGGAAAGTAGTACTAAAATGCAATCGAGAACCCAGATCATTATGCAAACTCTTCCAAAACCTCGAAGTAAACCAGGGATCTCGATTCGACACCAAAGAAACTGGGACTCCATGCAACCTGACTATCTCATTGATATACAGCTCAGCCAACCTCTCAAAAGAATAATCCATCCGAACTGGAAGAAAATGAGTTGTCTTCGTCATCTGATCAACTATCACCCAGATTGCATCATGCTTTTTCTAGGTCAAAGGCAGTCCAATCACAAAATCCATTGTCACTCGCTCCCATTTCTACTCTGGCACTGATAAAGGTTGGAGCAATCCTAAAGGAACTTTGTGTTCAGCCTTAACTTTCTGGCAAGTGAGACATCTGGATACAAACTCTGGTATGTCCCTCTTCATACCTGACCACCAATAATGTCGCTTCAAGTCTTGATACATCTTGGTACTCCCAAGGTGCATAGGAAAAAGTGAAAAGTGACTGATGTGCTTCCTCTAATATCATTCTTTTCAATTATGCATCATCAGGAATATACAATCTATCTCTGTACCATAGACTGCCATCATCCCTCACATAAAAATCTCGACTTTCCCCTTTCTGACAAACCAACACAATTTTTTGAATTCTCTCATCTACTAATTGAGCCTCCCTAATATGATCCAACAAGATTGGCCTTAACTGCAACTGAGCCATCAAAGAACCATCATCAGAAGACTCAAATCTAGCATGCAATGCTCTCAACTCAACAAGCAACGAGAGCGAATAAGCAGTCAAACCTGCCAAAGATTTCCGACTCAAGGCATCATCAACAACATTTGCCTTACCAGGATGATAATCAATCAAACAGTCATAGTCTTTAACAAACTCTAACCACTGCCTCTGCCAAAGATTCGGCTCTCTCTGAACACCCAGGTATTTCAAACTCTTGTGATCTATATAAATGAAACACTTTTCCCCATACAAATAATGCCGCCAAATCTTCAAGGCAAAGACTATTGCTACTAATTCCAAATCATGCGTTGGATAATTTAGCTCATGTGGTTTCAACTGTCGAGAGGCATAAGCAGTGACTCTACCCTCCTGCATCAAAAAACAACCTAAACCATTGTGTGAAGCATCACTATATATCACATATGGTTTACCTTCCATAGGCAGGGTAAGGACAGGAGCTTGAGTCAACATCTCCCGTAGCTGCTCAAAACTTGCCTGACACTGATCTGTCCACACAAATTTAACTCCTTTCTGAAGTAATATGGTGAGTGGTGTAGCTATTATAGAAAAACCCTTCACAAACCGACGATAATAGCCTACCAATCCCAGAAAACTTCTAACCTCTGTCACAGTCTTTGGTGGACTCCAATTCAAGATAGCCTCAATTTTACTCGGATAAACTCTAATACCCTCTGCTGAAACCACATGACCAAGAAAAGCTACCTGATCGAGCCAGAACTCACACTTAGACAGTTTAGCATACAACTGCTTCTCTCTCAGAGTCTGCAATACGATCCGTAAATGTCTATCATGATCCTTCTCATTATCCGCATACACCAAAATGTCATCAATGAAGACCACCACAAACTGATCTAAATATGGTTTGAATACCCTGTTCATCAAATCCATAAAAGCTGCTGGTGCATTCGTCAATCCAAAGGGCATCACCAGAAACTCATAAGCCCATACCTCGTACGAAAAGTTGTCTTAGGTACACCCACATCTCTGACTCTCAACTGATGGTACCCTGATCTCAGATCAATCTTAGAGAATACAACTGCTCCCTTCAACTGATCAAAGAGATCATCTATCCGAGGCAAAGGATACTTGTTCTTGATGGTCACCTTATTCAACTGCCTATAATCAATACACAATCTTATGGTGCCATCCTTCTTCTTCACAAACATCACATGCGCTCCCCACGGGGACCTCCTCTCTAACTAAACCCAAGTCGATCACCTCTACTAAAATCTCTGCCAGCACGACCCCCTTTGACACTGGGTCGAGAAGCTACAGTATTTGCCTGCCTAACCTCTGGTGGCTTGGGACAATCTCTGATAAAATGGTCTGACGACCCACATTTAAAACATACTCCCAAAGCACCTCTCCACCAGCAGACACCTCCGTTTAATCTACCACAATAAATGCAAGTAGGTGGGGTAGGTCTTTGAGCCACTGGAGTCGGAGCACTAGCCACTGAAATTGCAGGTCTCTGTCTCTATCACTGCTGAAGACCCTGCCTCACTCTGGGGTCTCCTAACTCTGGTCTCCTTAACCCTGGCAGCTACTGTAAGATTTTGCTCCCTCTCAACACTCCTAGCAGTTGCAACTAACTGGGAGAAATCCTGATACCAAGAGCCTGCAATGATGCACATGATATAGGGTCTCAGTCCCTCCTCAAACCTCCTGCACCTGTCAAACTCGTCAGAAATAATCCCACCAGCATAGTGACTCAACCGGATAAACTTAATCTCATACTCGGTCACTGTCCTAGTATCCTGTCTCAAACTCAGGAACTCCATCTTCTTTGCATCTTTATACTCTCTTGGAGTATACTTCTCCTCAAATTCCCACAAGAAATCATCATAGGTCAGGACTGGTGGATCATCCAGAGCATGTGATGAGGATCTGATTGCTAGCATACAACACCAAGGACCTGTTACTCGATCAATGGCAAGAAAACTTCAAGGATTAGTTTCCAAACATCTATATGTTCTCAATACAATTGGAACATTAGGACTTGAAGAAAATAAGAGCAAAGAAGCTGTTTGGTTGCACGTGTCCAAATTGCAATCTACCCAAGAGGCCAATTGACCCAAAGGAGTTAGAATACATATTGGCATCTATCATTATACCTTTGGGAGCTAAATATATACCGTTCACGTACCATTGGATGCCCATATATTAAGAGTGGCTGAAACTCACATTGGGAGTCAAAGATGCCTTTTAAAAGCTAGTGGGAGACAAGCTATATGGCTGCCCAATTTGTTTTATGTAACCACATCATTATATTTGTATTTTTCCATCATTTCACTTGTTTTATGCTTTCTTTAAGTCTTTAAAAATAGATGTAATGGCAGACTTTGAACTTAATGAATATTCTGAGTTTTCTCTCCATTTTTGAGAGCTTTGAGAGGTTTTTAGCCTTCTTTTGAGTTCTGGTTAGAACTTGCACGAATTTCTTGCAAAAATAACCAAGTTTGCTAGGTCTTAACTTATATTCAAGGTTTTTCCTTCACAAGTTGGGGTTGGGTCTTGAATCTTTGGTTTCCAGCCATATAGCTTCAGTTTTACATCACAAGTTGGTGTTGGGTTGAAGGTGTTGGTTGGTGTTCTTATGTTTTGGAGACGATCCGTAGCTTGAGCTTCCTTAGGAATTAAATCCCAGCAAGGCAGTCTCACATCATTTGGTATCAGAGCTTAGGCTCTCCAAATCAGGTTTTTGCATCATTCCTTCTTGTTTATGTCAAAAAAAACCTTTGAGTCATTTTCTGCCATTAGTTTAATTTCTACAAGCTGTATGCTTTCTTGTTTCTTCAAGTCCTTCTTCCTTAATGTTGTTGTTGGATTAATTTAAAAAAAAAAGAAAGAAAGAACAGAAAAGAAAAAAAAGAAAAGAAAAGAAAAAAAAAGAGAAAACAGCAACTAATCTCTCAAATTTGCTAGTGGGTTAGAAACTGAAGTTGGGTTTGCACATAACCAAATCTTCTCAAATTTTATATGCTTGTTTCAGATGCTAAACTTAGCTTGGAAATCAAATTTTAAGTCAAAATTCCTCCATTTTCCTAGTTATCCATATATTGTAGCCAATTTAGCTAGTTTTATGTCCAAAAGTGAACGTGTATGTAAACATGTCCAAATCCTTTCAAATTTTACAGGCATGTTTTAGATATTCAGCTAAGCCTAAATATTAAATTTCATGTCAAAATTTGTTCGTTTGCTTGGTTGTCCATATATTACCGCTAGTTAGCCATTTTTGGGTCCAGAACATAAACATTTCATAAGAGACCTAAAAATTCATTTTTCTTCTTCCATTTTGTCTCAATATATTGTCCTAAATCCAGTTTTGTCAAATTCTTCCCTTTAGTAATGTTTGTCTAAAATTTTAGTGTCTTTCGTCCTTAGGTTTCAAATATCAGATATTCTTTTTTTTTTTCCAGCTTGTTTTACTCTTATTCCATTCTTGAATGTGTTTTAAACATTTCAATTTAGTTATTTAGTTGAGGAAATATTAAGTTCTTGCTAGAACTTCAAAGAGGCTGAAGTGAGTGGAAAAAGGCATAGAGTGGTGAGATTGTTAGAGGGTAAAAGCCAAAGTTTGAGTGAAACACAGATTGAGTGTTACCAGATTAGAGTGAAACAAGTGAGGGAGTGTGTGAGAGAATATTTCTAACATTTGTTTTGCAGCAATCAGTATGTCAACGAAATGAGATAGTGATCGAGAGAGCAACCAGCCCCAAGAGGAGCCAAAAGCTTCTTATGTTCTTAAGGCATTGCAATCTCAATTTCAAAGGATGAATGTGTTGTTTGTTGATATTAGAGAACAGATGGAAAAACACTCAAAGCAAATTGAAGAATTGCAGCAAGCAAGCTCTACAAATCAAAGGAATTTAGGAAGGGATGAACAAGATAATTTTCATAGGGAGCAAAACACAAATAGGGGGCGGAATAGAGGTAGGCGCACTGGACTAAATGATTTGCCAGTTTTCAATGACTTGGAGGATGTAGATGAAGATAATCTTGATGATGATGATGGGCAACAATCTATTGCACTTGATGATGTTATTAGACCAAGATATATGAGAGGTAATATGGGAGGTAGAGGTGGTGGCAGAAATATTAGGCAAGAAACTATGGAAAATGCAAGAGGGAGAGGGAGAGTAGACAGCAACGTTAATGGAATTAAAATGAAAATTCCATCATTCCAAGGCAAAGCAAATCCAGATGCATATTTGAAATGGGAGAGAAAGACCGAACTCATCTTTGATTGCCACAACTATAGTGAGCAAAAGAAGGTGACACTTGTTGTGGTAGAGTTTACTGATTATGCATTAGTTTGGTGGGATCAATTACTCACTAAACGAAGAAGAAATGGCATGAGAGGAGTGCAGACTTGGGATGAGTTGAAACAGGTAATTAGAGATCGATTTGTTCCACAACACTACTATAAAGAGTTGCATCAAAGATTACAAGGGCTGGTGCAGGGCAATAAAAGTGTGGAAGAATATTTTCAAGAGGTGGAAATGGCTATGATACGAGCTAATATAGAAGAAGAAAGGGAAGCAACTATGGCACGATTCCTACATGGGCTAAAAGATGAAATTGGTGGCACAGTGGAGCTGCATCATTATGTGGAGCTTAATGATATGTTAAATATGGCAATCAAGGTAGAAAAACAACTCAAGAAGAAGAAAACAACCAGATCGGGTATGGGAATGAATTCTACCAACAATGTTCCATGGAAGCCAAATTGGAAGAAAGGGGAATATAGTGAGAGTAAATTTGTTTCAAAGGAGAAGAAAGAGGGAAACAAGGCTGGAGAAAAACCCATTGTGATTGATAAGGGTAAGGCACCAATGAACTCCAGCGGAAGAACTAGAGACATCCAATGTTTTAGATGCTTAGGCAAGGGACATTATGTTGCACAATGTCCAAATAAAAGGGCAATGGTGATGAGGCCAAGTGGAGAGATAGAATTTGAAGATGATGAGGCTGTTAATGATGATTCAAGTGATGACATTCAACCTATTGGTGATGATAGCGATGTAGAGCATGCTATACATGGCAACGTTCTAGTTGTTATGTGTGCTTTAAATACCCAAGTAAAGGCAGATGATGGTGATGAGCTACAAAAAGAAAATATCTTTCATACTAGGTGTCTAGTTAAAGATAGAGTTTGTAGCATGATAATAGACAGTGGAAGTTGCGTGAATGTGGCTAGTACTCTACTAGTGAAAAAACTTGATTTCCCTACTACAAAACATCCTAAGCCATATAGGTTGCAATGGTTTAATGATTGTGGTGAAGTTAGGGTGACTAAGCAAGTGCTGCTAACATTTTCCATTGGGAGGTATAAGGATGAAGTGTTATGTGATGTTGTTCCTATGCATGCTAGTCATATTCTGCTTGGGAGGCCATGGCAATATGATAGAAGGGTTGTACATGATGGATTCAAAAATAGGTACTCTTTTGATTTTGAAGGTAGAAAGTTGACGCTTGCACCTTTGACACCGATGGAGGCTTTTGAAGACCAAAAATGAATACAAGCTGCCATGGAAGAGAAAATGCAAAAAGAATCTGAAAAGAGAGTGAGAGAAAGAAAAGAGCAAGAGGAAAAACAAAGAATAAAAAAAGAGAAAGAAAAAGAAAAAAAAAAGAGAAAGAAAAAGAAAATGAGAAAAAGAAAAAAATTTACAATAAAAATGAGAGTTGTGAGAAGAAAGTAAGTTTAGTTGCTAAGGGAAAAGATGTGAGGCAAGCCTATTCTTCAAATAATGTGATGCTACTCTTACTATGTAAGGGAGCTTTTCTTAATGTAACTGACCTTGATCCTCCTATTCCTAGTGTTGCATTGACTTTGTTGCAGGAATTTGAAGATGTCTTTCCCGATGAAGTATCTAGCGGACTACCACCTATCAGAGGAATAGAATATCAAATTGATTTTGTTCCTGGAGCTGTAATTCCAAATCGGCCAGCATATAGAACCAATCCTCAAGAGGCCAAAGAGTTACAAAAACAGGTGGAAGAATTACTTTCAAAGGGTTATGTCAGAGAGAGCATGAGTCCATGCGTTGTACCGGTACTTTTGGTACCCAAAAAGGATGGATCAATGCGAATGTGTGTGGATTGTTGCGCCGTCAATAAAATGACTGTAAAGTATAGACATCCAATCCCTAGACTTGATGATATGCTTGATGAATTGCATGGTGCATGTATATTTTCGAAAATTGATCTTAAAAGTGGTTATCATCAAATAAGAATGAGATTAGGAGATGAATGGAAAATAGCTTTTAAGACTCAATATGGTTTGTATGAATGGTTAGTCATGCCTTTTGGACTAAGCAATGCACCTAGTACTTTCATGAGATTAATGAATCATGTCTTGCGTGCTTTTCTTGGAAAGTTTGTTGTTGTGTATTTTGATGATATTTTACTGTATAGTCAAAGTTTAAATGATCATTTAATGCATTTAAGATGTGTGCTTGAAGTTCTTAGGAAAAAGAAATTGTATGCAAATTTAAAGAAATGTACATTCTGCATGAAAAAAGTCATTTTCTTAGGATTTGTAGTGAGTGGGAAAGGAATTGAGGTTGATGAGGATAAGGTAAAAGCCATCAAAGAATGGCCTACACCAAAATCCGTGACTGATGTTAGGAGTTTTCATGGTCTTGCTAGTTTTTATAGGAGGTTTGTTAGAGATTTTAGCACAATTGCAGCCCCATTGAATGAAATAGTGAAGAAAAATGTAGGGTTCAGATGGAATGAGGAACAGGAGCATGCATTTAGATTACTGAAAGAAAAATTATGTTCTGCACCATTACTTGCATTACCTGATTTTTCTAAGACTTTTGAAGTTGAATGTGATGCTTCAGGAGTGGGTATAGGTGCTATTTTGATGCAGGAAAGAAGACCAATTGCATACTTTAGTGAGAAGCTAAGTGGAGCTCCTTTGAATTACTCTACTTATGACAAGGAGATGTATGCATTAGTTAGGGCGTTGGAGACGTGGCAGCATTATCTTTGGCCAAAGGAGTTTGTTATTCATAGTGATCATGAATCACTAAAATACTTGAAAGGACAAAGCAAGCTGAACAAACACCATGCCAAATGGAGTGAATTTATTGAAGCGTTTCCATATGTGATTCAATATAAGCAAGGAAAGAAAATGTTGTTGTTGATGCCTTATCTAGGAGGTATGCCCTAATCTCTATGCTTGATGCTAGACTTCTAGGATTTGAGCATATGAAAGAATTGTATAAGCATGACTTTGAATTTTCACAAATATATGCCTCTTGTGAAAATGCTGCCTTTGAAAAATTTTATAGGCATGATGGTTTCTTATTTAGAGAGAAACGACTTTGTGTTCCAAATAGCTCTATAAGAGGATTGCTTGTAAGAGAGTCACATGGGGGAGGTTTAGTGGGACATTTTGGGGTGGCTAAAACATTAGAAATTCTGAATGAACATTTTTATTGGCCACATATGAGGAAAGATGTAGAGAAATTTTGTGCTAAATGCGTGACATGTATGAAAGCAAAGTCCAAAGTAAGACCACATGGTTTGTATATGCCTTTAAGTGTACCTAGTGAACCTTGGGTAGACTTATCTATGGACTTTATTTTAGGGCTACCTAGGATAAAAAAGGGTCATGATAGTTTATTTGTTGTGGTTGATAGACTTTCTAAAATGGCACATTTCATTCCATGTCATAAAACTGATGATGCATGCCATATATCTGATTTGTTCTTTAGAGAAGTAGTGAGATTGCATGGTATTCCTAGGACCATAGTAAGTGATCGAGATGTAAAATTTTTGAGTCATTTTTGGAAAGTCCTATAGGGAAAGTTAGGTACAAAGTTTTGTTTCTCTACTACATGCCATCCGCAAACAGATGGGCAGACGAAAGTTGTTAATAGGACTGTGGGCACTCTTCTTCATACCATGATTAAACAAAATTTGAAGACATGGGAGGAATGCATACCATTTATTGAATTTGCATATAATAGATCAATGCATTCATCCACTGGATTTTCACCCTTTGAGCTTGTCTATGGTTTTAATCCACTTACTCCATTAGATTTGTTGCCTCTTCCTACTAATGAGATTACTAGTTTTGATGGTAAAAAGCAAGCTGAATTGGTGAAGCAAATGCATCAAAGGGCCAAGCAACAAATGGAGAAGATTAATGAGAATAGAGCAACCAAAGTAAACAAAGGAAGGAAAAAGATGGTGTTCCAGCCTGGTGATCTGGTATGGGTTCATTTGCGAAAAGAAAGGTTTCCTACACAAAGGAAATCAAAATTGCAGCCGAGAAGTGATGGACCATTTGAAGTACTCGAAAGAATTAATGATAATGCCTACAAGATTAATCTACCAGGTGAGTATGGTGTAAGTGCAACTTTTAATGTTTCTGATCTTGCTCCTTACTATGCAGATGATGAAGATTCGAGGATGAATTCTTTTGAAGAGGGAGAGGATGATGAGGATCTGATTGCTAGCATACAACACCAAGGACCTGTTACTCGATCAATGGCAAGAAAACTTCAAGGATTAGTTTCCAAACATCTATATGTTCTCAATACAATTGGAACGTTAAGACTTGAAGAAAATAAGAGCAAAGAAGCTGTTTGGTTGCACGTGTCCAAATTGCAATCTACCCAAGAGGCCAATTGACCCAAAGGAGTTAGAATACATATTGGCATCCATCATTATACCTTTGGGAGCTAAATACATACCGTTCACGTACCATTGGATGCCCATAGATTAAGAGTGGCTGAAACTCACATTGGGAGTCAAAGATGCCTTTTAAAAGCTAGTGGGAGACAAGCTATATGGCTGCCCAATTTGTTTTATGTAACCACATCATTATATTTGTATTTTTCCATCATTTCACTTGTTTTATGCTTTCTTTAAGTCTTTAAAAATAGATGTAATGGCAGACTTTGAACTTAATGAATATTTTGAGTTTTCTCTCCATTTTTGAGAGCTTTGAGAGGTTTTTAGCCTTCTTTTGAGTTCTGGTTAGAACTTGCACGAATTCCTTGCAAAATAACCAAGTTTGCTAGGTCTTAACTTATATTCAAGGTTTTTCCTTCACAAGTTGGGGTTGGGTCTTGAATCTTTGGTTTCCAGCCATATAGCTTCAGTTTTACATCATAAGTTGGTGTTGGGTTGAAGGTGCTGGTTGGTGTTCTTATGTTTTGGAGACGATCCATAGCTTGAGCTTCCTTAGGAATTAAATCCCAGCAAGGCAGGCTCACATCAGCATGTGGAACCGTCTTCCACCAATCATATGCATCTCTTTGCAGAAGAGATCTGGCATAATCAAACTTTTCTTCTGGACTAGCCTTTAACTGAATAAATATCCTCTGAACCCGGTCTAGCCACTACTCTGCCGTAGCAGGTTTTATAGTATCAACAAAGTCCTCAGCCCCATACTTTCTCAGTTTATCATACTGCCTCACCGGCAACTACGGCTGCAGCTGTGGCTGTGGCGGCTGTGGAACTGGAGCCTGCCTCAACAACTCTACCATATGTCATACCCAGCCAGGCGGAACCTCATCAGCTGCTGGTCTCACAGGCACAGAAACAGACGCCTCACCAACAGATACAACTCTAGCTCCATCTCTACTCTCATCTGGAGCCACACTCTCTGCACTACCCTCAGCAGCCTGATGCTGCTGAGACGCCATAACTATCTATATCTGCAAACTCTCACATAATCTAAATTTCCAAGGAATTCAAAGAAAAGAGATGGAAACTTACTAATTTTGGTGGAAATCACCAAAAATCCACTTGAAACTTGTTAATTCCTTCAATTTATGGAGTATGGAAGAAGAAAAATCCTTGGTCTTCAATCATACATGGAAGCCACGTTCTTGAGAAGAAGAAGAAGAAGAAGAAGAAGAAGAATATTTTTAATATTCTTTCCTTTTCATCTTTTTTTTAACCACATATATATATATATTAAAATAATTTAATTATTTAATTATTTTTTTAATAAATTAAAAGTTCTAATTTCCCTCTTCCATTTAAAATTAATTTGTTTTTGAATTATTTTATTAATTTTGAATTTATAAGATTTAATTACCAAAATACCCTTTTCTTTTAAAAAGTGTTGACTTTTATATATGTTATGTATATTTTGCATATATATCATATATATATTCCACTTTTTCATTTAAAATCCCTTCATTTTTCATTTAAAACTATGAATTTAATTTATCCTTTTAAATTATAATTTATTTTATCAAATTTTTCAAAAATTAGAAATTTTCAAAAATTTTGGATGTTACAATCAAAGCACGCAAAAAGAGGTTGAAGTTAATGTGACTGGTCAAGGAAATAAAAGACAATTCTCAAATTTGAGGAAACCTCTATCTTGGGTTTTTAGTAAGCTGCAAAAGAAAGGGTTGTTGCAACCGTTAGCTCCTCGACCACTACATAATCCACTGCCACCAAACTTTAATGCCGAGGCCTTCTGTCAATTTCATCAAATGCAAGGGCATGAAACAGATAAATGTGCTCGTCTAATGCATGATATCCAAGATTTGAATGATAGTGGTAAGCTACCTGAGCCGGATAAGCCCAATAACAAGAACAACTCTTTGCCTAAATTTGGAAGAGTGCCACCACTAGCAACCTTCATGGTAGGAAAAGGATTAAAAGAAAATTTTGTTTTATCATCCTTTCAAGATGAAGATATTGAAGATGTAAAAGGAAAAGAAGCTTAACTCACCAAACTTTCCTTAGCTTGAATGTTGCTTTTCAATTTTACTTTCTTTAATTTGAAAAATTATGTTTTTCAAATTTAAAGTTGCTTGAAATAAATTACTTTCATCAAAATTTTTATTGGTCTTTGTTCATTTTGGTGCTCAACCAATGAGGAATCTAGCTTGATATTCATAAATTAATGTATTTAGGCATCATGACTTGAATGAATTTACTAGGTAAAGGAATTGCTCTATAGCATTGAGTTGTGTATGCTTACTTAGAGAGGGCTCCTGCATAATTACCTTTGTCTAGGTCCTAGTCAGTCTTAGAACATGCTTTGACAAACTTTTAAAGCAAAATTGAACTCTGCTTATTTAAGGGAGAAATGATCTAGGCATTGTTTGGTTAGCCAACAACTAGTATCCTAGTAAATATCAATCCCTAGTTGTCCCTTTGAGCCTTCATAAAATTTTAGCTTTCTTTTCATTGGCATATAAATCCAACAACCTACCCTGAAATGTTGTGATGCTTTCGACAAGTCTTATGATCACTAAGGTAAAGAGACAAGAAGATCAAGGAATGGAATGCATAGCCAAGACTTTAAAAATAGTTGGTGTTATCAAGACCATAAGGGTAGTTGAAGTTTTCCTAATATCCCCAATATATCAAGACAACATTAGAGCAACAAATAATTTATCCCTGTTTAAAAAGATTTATATCACTCCACTTATCCATTATTAGAAACCCAAGTTGGTATAAACAAGACAACTCTTTTAGAACTAGAACAAAAACAAAACAAAACAAAAAAAAAACAAAAAAAAAAGAAAAGAAGAAAAAGAAAAAAGGACAAAAAAAAGGAAAAAAAAAAAGAAGAGAAAAAAAAGAAGAAGAAGAAAGGTAATACCCAAAATGGTTCAGAAAGCCAACTGAGTTCTCTTTTACCTAAAGCAGCAAAAGGCTTCCATTTGGTTCATAAGGACATTTTGACTTGAGTTGGTCCAACCCAACCAAAGATTCAATCAAAATTGGAGAAAAAGGAGGAAGACCATCCAATTCTTGAAAGTTCTGTACTTGACAGTCCTACAAAGAAGAAGGAGGATAAAATGATAAAATGCTCAAAGAAAGGGAAGAGTAAGAAAAATAAAAGGAAGGAAAAGGGAGAAGAAGAAAAGAAACGAATTTGTTTACCAAACTTTTTGCAAGGGAAAAAACTATCCTAATCAAGATCCAGATTAATGCCAAGAAGATAGAAGGAATTTGGAGTCTAGAAAGATTGCTCCCAACTGTCTAAAGTTCCAACAAGAAATTTGTGGTCTGAGGGTTTGTCTATTATGTCACACCAGTTCCAATCTCAAAATGGCCTTCACTTAAACCTGTGTCCCTTATAGACCTCAAGCCTATCAAAGACCTGTTGATCTCTCTTGGTAGGTAGAGTCTATTAGTGCAGATAGTTTGAATAAGCATGCATATGAGATAGACAATATTTAAACTCAAAAGAGATCTTTGGCCAAGTAATGTGTATGTGCCTATCTGAAGTGCAACAATTCTTGCTTAAATATAAATGATTCTCGAATTTAGTGTGGTAACTAGGATTGTCATGTTATAGATATGTTAATTTGGAAAAATCAAGTCCTGAGGTACATTGACATTAATTTGGCAAAGGCAATATTTGATTTCAAAATCAAAATTCAAAAAAAAATTCAAAAATGTTTTTGTCATATAAAACCTTCAAGTTAAGGGGAGTATGTTGAACTGTCGAATCTCGAAGAACACATTGGGCACAGGAAATGATTATAGGCAAGGTCATGAAGAAGCTACCAACTGACATGCTGAATCATAATTTAAAATGGATGAATCTCTGCTGTTTGGGGCCTCCATTATTCATGTTTTCAACATCTTAAAGATAAAAGCCATAAATGTAGAGCATTGTGTCATTCTAATGCAAGACCTGAACGAGCATCTGAAAAGAACCAATAAGAACACTTATGCTGATCACCACGGTCTGTGAGTCGATGGAATGACTGTAAGTATCATTCATGCATATCATGCATACATGAGCATATCACATTGCACTTTCTTGTCTTGTATTGTCTATTCATTATCAAAGTGAACAGCAAACACCCTGTGAAGTAAACAATCCAAAGAAAATATCAAATCAAGGGGGAATGGAAAGCCCATTGCTTGAGAAAGCTCTAGTAATTTTGCAAAGACAAGAAATGCATGCTTGTGCGAAGAACTAGACAACAAAAACATCAATCGAGGCTTGCATGAAAAAAAATCTTTGGTTTAAGCCTACACAGGGGGCAAAGTTTCTCCTTTTCAATTTTTTGAGTTTATATATAAAATATTTTCAAACTCACTTGCAATTATTTCACCACGCAGGGGGCAGGAGAGGACATAAGGTCCAATTAAAAATAGCTGAATTTTTTTGCAAAAATGAAGAACAAAAGAATGTAACATTAGAACTCTCAAAAGAATGAAGATGCAAAAGACAAAAGATCAGTACAACTAAAAGAGTTGAAGCTAGGGTAAAGACCCGACCTCTAGTGGATAAAGATCCATATTTCAAGGGTAAAGACCCAATCTCTAATGGATGAAAATCCAATTTTAAAGGGTGAAGACATGAAGTCCAAAGGATGAAGATCCATTTTCAAGGGTGAAGACCCGATCTCCAAAGGATAAAGATCCATTTTCAAGGGTGAAGACCTAATCTCAAAGGATGAAGATCCGTTTTCAAGAGTGAAGACCCGATCTCAAATGATGAAGATCCATTTTCAAGGGTGAAGATCCGATCTCAAAGGATGAAGATCCATTTTCAAGGGTGAAGACCCGATCTCAAAGGATGAAGATCCATTTTGAGGGTGATGAACCATAATGCATAGAACAGCCGGAGCAGTCAGACTTCTCAACTAATAAAAGGTCAGTCAAATCCAATTCAATTTCGGGTCTAAGTACCCAGTCACGGGTCTAAGTACCCAAATTAAATCCATTTTAGGATCGATTGTCCAAATCCAGTTTAGGATCGAGTATCCAAATCCAGCTAGGATCGAGTATCCAAATTCAGTTAGGATTGAATATCCCAATCCAATTTAGGATCGAGTCTCCAAATCTAGCTACGATCGAGTATTCCAATTCAATTTAGGATCGAGTATCCCAATCCAATTAGGATCGAGTATCCAAATCCAGTTAGGATCGAGTATCCCAATCCAGTTAGGATCGAGTATCCCAATCCAATTTAGGATCGAATATCCAAATCCAGTCACTAAAAAAAAGCACAATCAGCGACGCATTCTGCGACAACTCTTATTTCGTCGCTGATTAACGACTTTATCAACGACAACTTTACGACAAAGAATCAAGATAAGCATCTTTCCAACATTCCGTCGCTAAATGGGTCGCTAAATGTGTCGCTGATTAACGACAAAAACAATGGTCGTAGAATCTGTCACTGAATAGCGATAAAAGGTAGTTTCTCGCTGAATGTGTCGCTGAATTTTGCGCCAAATTTTGGCGCCAACAATCAGCAACGACGTTACGACTAATTTACGACAAATTAGCAAAGAATGTGTTTATTTTTTATTGGAAAGTTTTTGTCGCTAATTAGTCGCTAAATTGCTCGCTGATTTGCGAGAAAAATAGTTAGTCGCAGAATTATCGTTAATTTGCGAGAATATAGTGACCAATTAGCGAGAAATTAATTTTATTTTCTATTTTAAAGTAATTGGTCGCTAATTAGTCGCTAAATGGCTCGCTGATTTGCGAGAAAAATAGTTAGTCGCAGAATTATCGTTAATTTGCGAGAATATAGCGACCAATTAGCGAGAAATTAATTTTATTTTCTATTTTAAAGTAATTGGTCGCTAATTAGTCGCTAAATGGCTCGCTGATTTGCGCGAAAAATAGTTAGTCGCAGAATTATCGTTAATTTGCGAGAATATAGCGACCAATTAGCGAGAAATTAATTTTATTTTCTATTTTAAAGTTGGTCGCTAATTAGTCGCTAAATGGCCCGCTGATTTGCGAGAAAAATAGTTAGTCGCAGAATTATCGGTAATTTGCGAGAATATTGCTACGGATTATCGAGAAATTAATTTATTTTTTATTTTAAAGTAATTGCTCGCTAATTAGTCGCTAAATGGGTCGCTGATTGGCGAGAATTTTTATTTGTCGCTGTACTGGTCGCTGAATTTTTCTGGCGCCATATTTTAGCGCCCAAAGAAAATTGGCCAATTTGAGAAAATAATGTAGCGAGATGGTATGGAATTTTTATTATTAATGATGCGGAGCAGATTGAATTGCAGTACATGGAGAATTTGGATCGCGGCAAGATTAGCGGCCGTTTGCGAAAATAGGCATAACTTTTGCCCAGGAGGTCCGAATTGAACCCACGATAGCTTTTCGGAAGCGTTTTCGCAAGCCGGACAATTTTGAAAAGTGCCACCCTGTCCTTTGGACTACAATGGCAAAGTTTGGGGGGTCAAAATTTGCTGTTTAGGGCCTCAAAATTGCGTTTTAAGTTTTCAGGGACTATTTTGCAATTTTCCTTTATTATTTTCGGGTTTAATTTCGGATTTTTTATTTTTTTTATGACGGTTTAGGGTTTTGGCCAATATAAATAGGCCTGATTTTGCTTGTAACGAACCATCTTATTTTTTTTAACCAAAATTAATATTTGGCTTCTGCCGTTTCAAGATTCCTGAATCTTATCTTTTCCGTCCAACCAAACGATATTGGTTAAACTCTTGAACATAGTCTAAACGTTCTTGTTATTTGTTATTTTTCGTTCTGCGTCAATTAATTTGTTTATCGTAGATTTGTCTGTAAATAGTCGTTGATTTGCGAGCAAATACAGAGAAATCAACTACTAATTTTGACCAACAGTAAAATAAAGAAAGAGATTGTTATCCCAAGATAGCAACCAAGAGGGGGGGTGAATTGGTTTCCTCAAGAAATAATGACAATTAAAAACTCAACAAAATAGAAGTGTGGAATTAAGAGATGGTTGAGTAATGGAAGAAAGAAAGGACACACAAGATTTATAGTGGTTTGGATTTACTTCAATCCTACATCCACTTCCTTAACAACTTGTTAAGGTTCCACTAGACTTTGAAGTTTTTACAAGCTCACTTCCAACTTTGGTGTTTTCACAAGTTCACACCTAACTTTACAAGTGTTTTTCTAAGGCTCACACTCACAACCTAAACAAGAGTTTTACAAGGCTTGCTCTTACAACCCAAGTGTTATTCCAAGCTCACACTCAAACTTATACAATGGTGTTTTTAATGCTAACACCTAACATTCATTACAATTCAAATGTAAGTTTAAGTAAAAGAAAATTTGTTGCTTGGCTATCAAAATCTGATTTCTTGCTTTTTTTCTTTTTTGTTTTCTCATAGAAACATTGTATTTATAGCCAATGTGGTCTTACTAGCCGTTATTGATAGTAAGAATAAAGTCTTGTCAGCTTAGACCTTCTTTACTTAAACTGTCCGAAGTATTTCACGGTCGTCCTGCATACCAGGATGGTCGCGTTCATAGAGCATGCGGTCGTCCTTGGACAAGGAGCGGTCGCTGCATTTTAAAATTACTTTAAATACTTCAACGGTCGAATTATAGTGCGCTGCAGCAGGAATCTTGCCCATGCTGTGATTGTCTGGACGGTCCCTATTTTATTAGTTTTTGTTATAAGTTTTGTGTCTTGTTTATTATGTTAATTATTGTTTTATTTAAGTATTTCGTTAGTTTTTATCGGTTTGTCTAGTGTTATCTTTAGTTGTGTATTTTAGTTTATTTTTAGTTTTATGTCGTTTTTGATCTAGTTTTTAGTTTGTGTTTATGTTTTGTCGGTTATTGTTTATTTACTTCGTGTTTTAATTTTGTTTTGAGTTTTGTGATAGGTTAAAACAGGCAAGGAAACGAATTGAAGATGAAATGGGCAGTAGCTGACACAGGCAGAGGACACGGCCAAGTCACTGGCCGTGTCCCATACCAAGATTAAATTGAAGAGCAAGTCCCAGTAGCAGACACAAGCAAGGGACACGGCCAAGTCACCTGGCCGTGTCCCTCCAAAGAAGAGCAACACGGCCAAGTCATCTTGACTTGGCCGTGTCTCATTTGTTACCAAAGGAAAGGAAGAGTAAAGCAGACAGAGGTAGACACAAGCAAGGGACACGGCCGTGTCACCTGGCCGTGTCCCTCAAACATGATGCAACACGGCCAAGTCAAGCTCCACTTGGCCGTGTCATTCAACAAGAAGAAAAGAAGATCAAAGGGCAGGCAGTAGTGGACACATGCAGGGGACACGGCCGTGTCACCTGGCCGTGTCCCTCCAACAAGCCCTCACACGGCCGTGTCCCTCATCACCTGGCCGTGTCCCTCATGAATCAAACGCGCACCGAATTTTAAAGCCGACGTTTCATATAAAAGCAAAAAGAAAGTTAGGTTTTAGGGGAGTTGACGATTTAGAACAGATTTGGAGCCGTCAAGATAGTGAACTGAGGGTTTTTAAACATTTGTTTTCTTGATTTTGATTTCACTTTGGATTAAAACTAACTTAGATTAGATTGTTCTAGCCATTGAGACATCCTTCTTGCAAGATTTGAACAAGAGATTCTTCAGAAGCTTCAAGGAGTTTGTAATTTGGTTTTGTTCTTGAACTTTATCTCTTATTTTCATTGAAATTGTATTTATGAACATTAGCATGTCTAAGTTGATTTCTTTGAATATTAATGAGATGAGTATGCTTGAAATCATTATGAACTAATTTGATCTAGTCTAGGGTTTGTATGGATCTGCTATGATTGTATGAATTGGTTATTCTCTTAGCTAATAATTTCTTTAGCCTTGATTGAATGGAATATTGTTAATATATAATTGATTGATCACCAATTGTGTGTTTTAAGGTATTAGATGATGGATCGAGAGATGAAGTTTAATACTTGAACAATTCAATTAAGGACTTAGGTGAATTAGAGATATAACATATTAAAAAGATTATTTCACTTATAACAAGATTAGTTGAAAGAGGTTTGAATGCGAGAGCTTATTTCCTTGACTCGATTAGTGGAGTTGTTTGAGATTTAATCTTTGAAATTGAATTAGTTAAGAGGAATAACCGTTCATACATATAAGTAGTAGAGAAGTGCAAACCCTAGACCATTCTATCAAGTGAATCAAAACACAGCTCAATTTACTTTTATTGTTTTAAACTTTAATCAATCTTCTTCATTATTTAGCAATTTATAAATCTCTTTATTACTTGTTAAACATAATCTGATAAGCAATTAACCACTTTAGCTTCCTTGAGAGAACGACCTTGGGGCGATCACCTTTGCTACAGCTACCTCGTATACTTGCGAGTGACGCTTTGTGGTAGAGTTAATTTGAGCGCAACAGTCGCGCCTAGCCAAGGTGCGGTCACCCTTTTTGAATATTGAAGTGGGTTTACAACGGTCATGTCACGTGTCATTCTCTGACAGGGCAGAAGAGATGTCCGCCATAATTTGAATATCGCGGTCGCCCTAGGTAGCATCTCACGGTCGAGTTGACAAACTCGCGTCGAACTTCTGGACGCACCTGAGGACGCGAAACCTACTGTCTCTTTAAGCAATTTTTCTTGAATTTGCAGCGCGGTCGCTATTACTCAAGAGCGGTCGCTAAAGTGATAAGCGAGGATGCATCATTCACCGTTCTTGTCACCGCGAACCTTACTGTGATTAGAATGATTCGAGGCCTTTGAGTAGCGGTCGTCCATAACTTGGGACGGTCGATCTTCTTGAAGTGCGGTCGTGACTTAGGTCGGGCTTCTGACCGCGAAACCTACTGTGATAAGGTTTCATCCTGTAATTGCATGGTGCGGTCGTATTCATGTCGGGTGCGACTGCTAGAAGTGTTATGTTCAGTCTTTTTGAAGCAACCTAATCCTGCAACAAGATTCTTCAAACACATGTTAAATGGATCATTCAATTTGAGTTGTCAAGGATCAAAATTGAGATCTTTTGTCTAACAATCTCCCCCATTTTGACTTTGAAAATTCAAATGGAATGATGAGAAAAAATAATAAGTTTAAAATACTCCCCCTTAACATATGCATGAATCATGATTAAGAGCATTGTGATTATTAGATTATCTTGGTGCAAATGTTATTGTTTGATGCAAACATTTCTCCCCCATTGTCATTTCTCTCCCATTGTCAATAAACATAACATACCTTGGTGCAAATGTTCAACAATCATTCCAAGTTATTTCATTTCTCCCCCATTGTCATAGGCAAAATGTTTATTTAGTTTAAATATTGTTTGATGATTTAAACATTGATGATTTGAAAGTAGTGAACATTATGTTTATTAAAATATAGAGAAAAATACAAGGAGATAGTAAACAAAAAAAAAAACAACAAAACAAATCAAGGCAGAACACAAAATGTAAATATAAAATTATGAAAAACTATGTAAATCTAATAAGATTCATCATCCTCATCTATCTCTTCTTCTACTAAAGGAGCTTTTCCTTTATCAAGAGGAGCAATAGAGGCAGAGCTGGTGCTAATGGACTCTTCTTCTTCAGGAAGGCTTTGGGTATGATCACTTATATCCCAATCTTCAAGGTTGCATTGAGGCAAGTCCAGTTTGCCTTGCATATCATATAGATCATGATGCATGTGAGATATAAGGTCAATTCTCTTGTTCAAGTGCTGGAATCTTTTGGAGACACTTTTCTTGAACTTAGAGAGTTTCCTGGAGAGAGATTTGATAGCATGGAGGATAAGTTGTGTAGAGGATGAGGTAGTTTCTTGAGCAGCTTTTGATGAAGTAGCCTTTGGAGGTAATTCCACAGCAACTTCCACAGAGTCTCCCTCTTCCTCAATTGTATACCTTGTCCTTTTCTTTTGTCTATCCACAACTCCTTTCTTGCCAAAGTAATACACATATGATCCTTCAATCTTCCTCACACATCCAGCATGCTCTAAGTAGTCAATAGTAATGGCACTAGAGGCAAGATTGAAAGGGTTTCTCAAAGTAGCTAAGTTCAAATCATTCAGTAGGTTTAAGTGCCTAGCTATTTGAGTAATTTGTGAGGATAGGAAGAAAGTTCCAGTTCTTGTAACAGCATGATGATAGAGGGTGTCAATCAAGAACTTGGTTGTGTTCATTTGGATGTTGTGGGTGAAAGCATATAAAAAGATGAGGTCTCTCTTGGTTACTTTTTCATTCCCATATGCTCTTTGATGGATGGTGTAGGTGATAATCCTATGGAGCATCCAATGGGTGAGAGATTTGATGTGTCTGGCTTTTGATTCCTTTTCAAAAGAAGTTTCTACTGAAATTTCTTGCCAGAATTCAGAAAGAGTTTGGTTTGAGAAGATTTGGTCATTGTAGGAGGTTATACCATCAGTAGGAAAGTTCCAAATACTGCCAAAATCTTCTAGGGTTAAGGATTGGTATTGATCAAAGAGTTTAAACCTAACCCCATACCATCCTAGTGCAGAGTTAGCACTCTTTTCTATTTGAAAAGACATAAGAAACTCCTTGCTCAGACTGGAATAACCTACCTCTTCTGGAAATACAAACTTTCTCCATCTAAGGACATCTAGCAATCTCTCAATCTCGTCCTTGATATTTAGGGCTGAAAGCATCCCACCAAAAGGAGATTTGGTTCCCTCAACCTTTTTTCTCTTCAACATAGCATACCTAACATCTTCCTCAGAAGTTTGGTGGTGAGGTTTGTGAATTTTCTCACCTCTTCTAGACTGTGGAGGAGATGGAGGATCAACTATGGGTTCTCTAATTGTGATTCCTGGAACTCTCTTTGCTTGTCCTTTTATTTTGGAAGTGGTTTTCTTTTTGGGAGCCATCAGAACATAAACAACAGAAGAGAGCTGGAAAATAGAGAGTGATTGAGAAACAAATGATTTTGAGAAGATTTTAGAGATTCAGAGGGAAGATTGTGTGTTTTAATAAGCAAAATATCAAAGAAACTGATGTAACATACTCTTAAATAGATGAAATTAAGAAAATAGCCGTTTATGACTGTTGAAAGTTAAGAGTTGCGACCTGTCACACAGCCAACGGTTATAAATTTCGAGCAGAGTGTACAGAGTGCGGTCGCAGATTTAAGTGGGTGCGATCGCGACATGTGGTCTAGCGACCATTTGAAAGATAAGTACACTCGCGAGTGAAGAAATTATCTGTAACGGTCGAAACTGTTCAAATTTTTGCATCCGCGCATAAAGTTTCTCGACCGCGCACAGAGTTATTTGTTTGAATGAATCTGGCAGAAATGATAGCGATCGCGAAAGGACACTGGAGTGACCGCAAAAGACTTAAAAATGAAAGATTCAAGGAAAGATGGAAGATATTTCTAGTGTTTTAAGAAAAAATAAATTCATGCACATAGAAACTTCATTGATAGGCAATTAATTCAAAGTGATTCCATCAATCATTCCTAAGTTAAGTTTGATGAAGTTAAGTCTATCTTCATTCAAGGGTTTTGTAAAGATATCAGCAAGTTGATTTTGTGTATCTATAAATTCTAGGATTATGTTCTGATTTTGTACATTTTCTCTTAAGAAATGATGTCTAATATCTATATGCTTGGATCTAGAATGTTGGATAGGATTTTTAGACAAATTGATAGCACTAGTGTTGTCACATTTAATGGAGATATTGTTAAACACTTTACCATAGTCAAGCAATTGTTGTTTCATCCATAATACTTGTGTGCAACAAAAACATGCTGCAACATATTCGGCTTCCGTTGTGGATAAAGCAACCGATGCTTGTTTCTTACTATGCCAAGAAACTAGACAATTACCAAGAAAGTGACATGCTCCTGTAGTGCTCTTTCTATCTAAAATACTACCAGCATAATCAGCATCTAAAAAGCCTATGATATGAAATGATGTGTTTTTAGGATACCAAAGTACTAAATGCATTGTGCCACTCAAATATTTCAAGATTCTCTTAGTGGCATTCAAGTGTGATTCTTTAGGACAGGTTTAAAATCTAGCACATAGACATACACTATACATTATATCAGGTCTAGAAGCAGTTAAGTAAAGTAGTGATCCGATGATACCTTGATATTTCTTCTCATCTACTGCTTTACCATTTTCATCTTTACCTAATTTCAAGGATGTGCTCATAGGAGTTTTGCTAGTTTTGCAGCCATCCATTCCAAATTTCTTGATGAGTTCTTTCGTATATTTGGATTGGTTGATGAAGATCCCATCTTCACATTGCTTGACTTGCAGTCCAAGGAAGAACTTGAGTTCACCCATCATGCTCATTTCAAATTCCCTAGTCATACAAGTAGCAAATTCTATGCACAAGGCTTCATTAGTAGCTCCAAATATTATGTCATCCACATAAATTTGTACAATCAAAATGTTATGCTTATCCTTTTTAACAAAGAGAGTTGTGTCTACTTTTCCTTTTGAAAAACCATTTTCAAGCAAATATGCACTTAGTTTATCATACCAAGCTCTTGGTGCTTATTTCAGTCCATATAAAGCTTTGGTAAGTTTGAAAACATGATCAGGAAATTTGTAGTTTTCAAAATCAAGAGGTTGTTCAACATAAACTTCTTCGTTTATAAGTCCGTTTAGAAATGCACTTTTAACATCCATTTGAAAGAGTTTAAAGTTCATGTGACATGCAAAAGCAAGTAATATTCTAATAGCTTCTAATCTGGCTACAGGGGCAAGGGTTTCATCATAATCAATACCTTCTTCTTGATTATAACCTTTGGCTACCAATCTTGCTTTATTTCTAATAATGTGACCATTTTCATCAAGCTTATTCCTATAAACCCATTTGCATCCTATTATAGAATGATCTATAGGTCTAGGAGTAAGTTGCCAAACATTATTTCTTTCAAATTGATTAAGTTCATCTTGCATTGCAGTTATCCAATTTTCATCATTTAAAGCCTCCTCAACAGTCTTTGGCTCAATTTGAGAAACAAAAGCAAAATTAACATCTATATGATTAATTTTAGATCTAGTAATTACTCCCTTAGATGTTTCTCCAATGATGAGTTCCTTTGGATGATCTTTCTTGTATTGCCAATCCTTAGGTAGATCCTGAGTCTTTTCTTCAAGTTGATTGATCTTTGGAGCATCAATAGATTCAAGAGGTTCAAGAGTACCTGCAGGGTCATTGAAAGTAATACCTTTCTTTTGATCAAGTTTAGATGACTCATCAAATACAACATGCATTGTTTCTTCTATAACTAGAGTTTTCTTGTTAAATACTCTATATGCTTTGCTATATGATGAATATCCTAGGAATATGCATTCATCTGATTTGGATGAAAATTTTCCAAGATTATCCTTGGTATTCAATATGAAGCATTTGCATCCGAATACTCTAAAATATCCAATTCTGGGTATTCTTCCATTCCATAGCTCATAAGAAGTTTTATTAGTTAAATGCCTTTTGTAAACACGATTTGCAATGTAACAAGCTGTATTAACGGCTTCCTCCCAAAAATAAGATGGTAAATCATATTCATTGAGCATTGTCCTAGCCATTTCAATTAAAGTTCTATTTTTCCTTTCAACTACACCATTTTGCTGTGGAGTTCTAGGAGCAGAAAAATTATGTGAAATGCCAAGTTCATTGCAAAAGCCTTCAAAATTTTCATTCTCAAATTCTTTGCCATGATCACTTCTAATAGAGGTAATCACATATCCTTTTTCATTTTGAACTCTTTTTGCAAACATTTTGAAGTAATTAAAGGCTTCATTCTTTTAAGCTAAGAAATTAACCCATGTGAATCTAGAGTAATCATCAACAAGAACAAATGCATATGATTTGCCTCCTAAGCTTGTAACTCTATTTGGTCCAAACAAATCCAAATGAATGAGCTCTAAAGGTCTAGAGGTACTTATAACACTCTTCGTTTTAAATGAGCTTTTGTGTTGCTTACCATGTTGACAAGGTTCACAAATCCTATCTTTATCATATTTTATCTTAGGTAAGCCATCAACTAAGTTTTCATTGCAGATATATTTCAATTGATCCATACCAGCATGACCTAGTCTTCTATGCCATAACCATGCATCATTATTAGTGGACATTAAACATGTATGATTTGAATGTATGTTGGCATTATAAGTGTTGTTTGTTCTAGTACCTTTAAATATGATAACATCATTTGAATTTGTGATTTTGCATTCCTTGGAATCAAAATTGACAAAGTATGCTTTATCACAAAGTTGACTAACACTTAGCAAGTTATGTTTCAAACCATCAACAAGCCATACATCTTCAATTAAATCCTTACCAATAGAACCAATGGAGCCAACACCAAGAATTTTACCTTTAGCATTATTTCCAAAAGTTACATTACCTCCATGTTTGTAGGTAATACTTGTAAAGAGCTTTGCATTTCCAGTCATATGCCTTGAGCATCCACTATCTACAAGCCATGTGCTTTCGTTGATAGTAGATTTTGGCATACCTGCAAGTCAATGGTGATCATCTCCTTTTAGGTACCCACATGAAGTTGGGTCCTTGATGGTTAGTAGTAAAAGTGCCTTCTAACTTGAGATGAGCCTTTCTTATATAACAATAGAAATTTTTGTGTCTGAATTTCATGCAATATGTGCATTGCCATGGCATTCTATACTTCTGCATTTTTCTTTTTGTATTTAACGTATTATGCATACAACTACAAGTATGTGATTTCTTTTGTGCAGGTTTAGAGTACAAAAATGCATAATTGTTTTTGGCTTTATTTCCTAGTGACCCATAAGAAGTTCTTTTAGACTTGGTGCAAGCATCTTTGATATGAACATCAAAAATTTCAATTGTAGATGCTTTCACAAATGTTGGTTTGCTAGGTGCAATGTTGGTTGAGCCATTGAATCCTAATCCATATTTCAAGGAAGGTGATCTTTGATTATTAATTAATGTGTTCAATGCTTCCTTTCCTTTATGAAATCTGGAAATTGATTCTTTTAGTTCTTTTAGTTCATGCTTCAATGTTTCATTTTCTTTAATCACCTTTTCCAAGTCATGTGAGTTTTTATTTAACTCTCCTATCGTATTCATCAAGTGTTCATTTGAGGTTTTCAATTCTAAGGTAGAATTTTTTAAGCATATAAAATCTTTTTCTAACTTAGAGTTTTTCTCTTTATAGAGCATCATTTTAGAGAAATATTTTTCTACTTTAAAATTCATGTACTCAATCAAATCACTATCATCTATATCATTTATATCATCATGTGCTACTAGATCAAAGGATTGAGTAATTACCTCATTGGAGTCATCTTCAATAGCCATGAGACATAGATTTGCAATTCCTTCTTCTTCTTCTTCCTCACTTGAAGAAGAGTCATCCCATGTGGCTTTGAGAGACTTTTTCTTTTCTTTATCCCATTTCCTTTTGTTCTTTAATTTGTAGCAATCCGATTTGATGTGACCAGTTTTTCCACATTCATAGCACTTTACCTCATTTTTCTTTTCTTTATCTTTGAAGGAGAATTTAGGAGGTGTACCTTTGTTTGCTTGTAATCTTTTCTTCCTTTTCCATTCATTGATTCTTTTTGAGAACATTGCATTTCATCTTCATCATCAGTACCTTCATTGCTTGAGCTCTCAACTTCTTTTATTGCTTTGAGTGCAATTGGTTTTCTCTTTTCTTTCTCACCTTAATCTTCTTCTTTCTCACTGTGTAGCTCAAATTTGAGTAATTTTACAACTAGCTCGTCGGTTCTTAATGTGCTGAGATCATGAGCTTCTTCTATGGATGATACTTTGGATTCAAAGTTCTTTCTAGCTCTTAGGGCTCTCAAGATTTTACTGTTTACATCACCTTGATCATGTACCTTGCCATACTTCTTTAGTTCATTGACAATAGCAAGCAAGCGATTTGTCATGTCGGTGACATTTTCATTTGGTTTCATCTTGAATAGCTCATATTCATGAACATGCATTTGTTTCTTGGTAAATCTCACTTGAGTCGTACCTTCATGGTAGTTTTCAAGTGTTTTCCAAATGCAATGTGCACAAGTTAAATGTTGAACTCTTCCACCTTCTTCTCTTGAAATGGAATTCATCAAGATGGAAGCAGCTCTATTGTTCTTGAATCGATCTCTGATATTGCTAGTTGACCATTGAGCTTTGGGAAGTGGAACTTGAATACCATCAACTTCATAAGTGGGAGATTTCCACTCACTTTCCACGAAATCCCATAGTTCAATCCCTTCACTGTCTAGAAACAAATACATTTTGTGTTTCCAGTATGAATAATCAGTTCCATCAAAGTAGGGTCTAAGAATAGTGTTAAGATTTCCATGAGAGCTTGATGAAGAAGAAGTTGCCATAGTGGATCAGATTTCACAATTAAGTTTAAGAAATCTCAGGCTCTGATACCAATTGTTATCCCAAGATGGCAACCAAGAGGGGGGGGGGTGAATTGGTTTCCTCAAGAAATAATGACAATTAAAAACTCAACAAAATAGAAGTGCGGAATTAAGAGATGGTTGAGTAATGGAAGAAAGAAAGAACACACAAGATTTATAGTGGTTCGGATTTACTTCAATCCTACATCCACTTCCTTAACAACTTGTTAAGGTTCCACTAGACTTTGAAGTTTTTACAAGCTCACTTCCAACTTTAGTGTTTTCACAAGTTCACACCTAACTTTACAAGTGTTTTTCTAAGGCTCACACTCACAACCTAAACAAGAGTTTTACAAGGCTTACTCTCATAACCCAAGTGTTTTTCCAAGCTCACACTCAAACTTATACAATGGTGTTTTTAATGCTAACACCTAACATTCATTACAATTCAAATGTAAGTTTAAATAAAAGAAAATTTGTTGCTTGGCTATCAAAATCTGATTTCTTGCTTTTTTTTTCTTTTTTGTTTTCTCATAGAAACATTGTATTTATAGCCAATGTGGTCTTACTAGCCATTATTGATAGTAAGAATAAAGTCTTGTCAGCTTAGACCTTCTTTACTTAAACTGTCCGAAGTATTTCGCGGTCGTCCTGCATACCAGGATGGTCAGGCTCATACAGCATGCGGTCGTCCTTGGAGAAGGAGCGGTCGCTGCATTTTAAAATTACTTTAAATACTTCAACGGTCGAATTATAGTGTGCTGCAGCAGGAATCTTGCCCATGCTGTGATTGTCTGGACTGTCACGCCTAGCCAAGGTGCGGTCGCCCTTTTTGAATATTGAAGTGGGTTTACAACGGTCATGTCACGTGTCATTCTCTGACAGGGTAGAAGAGATGTCCGCCATAATTTGAATATCGCGGTCGTCCTAGGTAGCATCTCGCGGTCGAGTTGACAAACTCGCGTTGAACTTCTGGACGCACCTGAGGACGCGAAACCTACTGTCTCTTTAAGCAATTTTTCTTGAATTTGCAGCGCGGTCGCTATTACTCAAGAGCGGTCGCTAAAGTGATAAGCGAGGACGCATCATTCACCGTTCTTGTCACCGCGAACCTTATTGTGATTAGAATGATTCGAGGCCTTTGAGTAGCGGTTGTCCATAACTTGGGACGGTCGCTCTTCTTGAACTGCGTTCGCGACTTAGGTCGGGCTTCTGACCGTGAAACCTACTGTGATAAGGTTTCATCCTGTAATTGCATGGTGCGGTCGTATTCATGTCGGGTGCGACCGCTAGAAGTGTTATGTTCAGTCTTTTTTGAAGCAACCTAATCCTGCAACAAGATTCTTCAAACACATGTTAAATGGATCATTCAATTTGAGTTGTCAAGGATCAAAATTGAGATCTTTTGTCTAACAGAGATAAAGGCATGATATCTGATATCAATAAAATGACCATAATATGCTTAAAAAAATTAAATATGATATTATTCTGAATCAACGAATAAAACATCAATAATAGAGGGCAGAACATTAACCCCCACTCTATAGGACCAGTCATACACACTAAATTAAAATTTAATTATTTGTTAATCTTCAAACATGAATAAGATTATACTTATCAATTTATATTTTCTATACATGTTGAAAGCAAAAACGGCACCGCGCAGATGAAATATATTTCCCTAATCTATTGAACCTAGAGTCACAGTCACTCACACTTACACTCTCCCTCGCAATCACAAGTCACCAGCCTTGTAGAAACGCCATTGCCAAGTCCCAACGCCATAAGCACCGAGCCATCGCCGAAAACACAGAAGACCAGCACAGCCGCATTTCTAGGTATTTTTTTGATTTCCTTCTTGTCTATCTTTCAAGGTTTAATTTGTGTTAATTTGTTGCGATTTCATTATTGATAATCGATTCTTTTAGGGTTTTTCTTTGATGATTGAATTGATGGAAATGGCATTTTTATGGTTCTTGATTTTGGCTTTGTTGGGGATTTTGTGAGGTGTTTCTTTTTAGCTTGGCTGCTGGGGAACTGATGGAGAAGGGCTCGATAGATTAGAATGAACTGAGTGTATGTTTTTTTTGCTGTTGTTGGTTATCCTGAAAGTTTGAGAATTTTTTCCTGCGAGAAATGCAAGTAGCGGGCTTAATTAACTGATCGCACCATTATTTGATATTTTAAGATTTTTTGTTTTGATTAGAGTTCTCCAGCATCAAATAATAACGATTACAATGAACAGAATACCATCCCTTCACTAGTAGCTTCAACCTTCCATCTTCTACCCATTTACTAGAAATAACCAGGAAAATCTTCTGCAGTAACTGGTGGCTAAAAATCTTCGCATTTTATAATCAGTTTTTGAGTTTTTTAATTTATATATTCTTCACTAAATTTATCTTTTTTATCTAAAATTATTTTTACATTTTAATTTCTAATAGAAAGAATTTCCATGTAAGTTCAAATTAATTTATAGTCTATGAACTACCAAATTCTAAAAATGAAGAAAATTCTCTTATCCTTATTATAGAGGGGTAGTTAAATTAGGATGGCAACATGTTACCTCTTCTGAATCTTGGGTTCAAATCTTGATACCTTCAATACAAATGAAAAGTAATAGTTTCTAAACTTTTTTACAAGTTCTGCACATTTGTGTTGGGCTGCTATTAGGACCGCAATTTTAGCAAGTCTGCCATGTGAGAAAATGTGTAGAGTACAGATGTTTATACACTCAGTATTGACCTATTTCTTTTTATTAGAACTTCTGGTGCTAGAGATGAACTTTTGGGTATGAGTCTTAACCCCCATAGTCCGATACTCTAGATGAAACATAATTAACTAGTGTTTTGAATTGTACATGTTATCAGGCTTAAGCATGTGAAAGAACCGTTGTAAGAAATGTGTATTTTGGAGTCAATGGTAAATAGAATTTATAGGTTTGAGTCTTTAAACTGTCACTTTTAGAGAAAAATATCCAAGAAATGTATATTTTGGATATTTTTTATACTTTTTCTTTGAAATTCTTGGCTTGATGAGCTTGTGCCTTATGAATTGATCTAAGAGAGGATCTTTGAAATTTTAATAGAGGAATATGGTTGTCATCTAGTCTGGAATTGTGAGGATAAATTCCATTGCTTTTAAGATTAATATGAATACAGGATAATGGGAAATGGTTTACAAGTCAAGTCTTCAGTCTTCTTTTTTCCTTTCTTTTATTGTAAGTTAGAATTCTGCTCCACTTTATCACTTTAGGGGTTTAGCTTTTCAATACGACAAATGACAAATGATGATCTAAATGGATTGTTTCTTTAAAATCTTTATTTAGACCCTAAATCACCAACCTAAGTTTTAATTCAATGCTCTTAATTACTTATTAATGAAGGTTATTAGCAGTGTTTTTTTTGGATAAGCCATTTCGTTTGTTCAAGCATTGGACCAATCATAAGATGCTGGTTGTCTGCAATAGTCGAATACATGTGTAAGCACCTTAATGAAAAGGTGTTCTATCTCAAAAAGGCATCAAATAGGAATCTAAAGAGTGATAGTGGAACTTCTCCTTTATGCCTTTCTTGCTCTACTCCTCTTTCTCCTTCTCAATTAGACTTGCTCATGTTGAATTATTCCACCGTAATTTTTTTTTTATAAATTAAGATTAAAAATTCAATTCTGAACTTATCCATTCTCAATCATCAATATCATGATTTTGCATATTTCAAATAGTAATATAATACATAAAAAAAAAATTAAAGAAAATTGAGCTCAATATTACACTTTTTTTGTGGTGGTTGGTTTGTGTTATTATTGACTAATCAAGTAATGCTTGTCAACGTTGAAATTGGGGTCTGTCTATAGTTGTCTTGCTGTGTGTCATCCGACTCATCAATTGCCAATTTATTTCTTGGGGAAGGACTTTGTTAAGGATTTGCTACTTTTATTATTATTTTTAATTTTTTATGAACATTCATGGTACCCACATGGTTTCTAGGTTGAGTAATTATTGTCACCAGTAATCATTTTCTCTGAAAAAATTTTTCTTTTTTTTCTTTTTTTAAAACAAATATTAAAGATCAGCTCAGTAATTCAGCTAATGTAATAGATTCATTTAATATATTTTTATATTAAATGAATTTTTAAATAAATTAATTATTAAAAATTATATAATATCTTATGCCAACATCAAATATGATATTTTTAAATGGATTTTTCTAAACCATCTATTAATGTATTAGTGTTTAACATGTACTTTGAAGGCACATATTAATAATAAATATTTTAATATTTATTAAAATATATTTCATTCTCATATTAATAAATATTTAATTATTAATTCGTAGGAAGATGAATTTTGAACGAGAATGGATGTACAAGAGGACAATTGATGGTTGGTTGAATGTGGATTTTGTACATGGATTAGAAGAGTTCAGGTGCATGGATTCCAAATTAGTAGCTAATGTTGTGTGGAATGATATATTGTTCATTTATTTTAAAGTAGAATGATATATTGAAGCATATATATATTTTTTGGTTTTTGTGGATGTAGAAATATTGTCGATGGGACTCTAGAAATGAGAGTTTAATGAGTAGCTACTTTGAGTCCAAATGTGGTGACAGGTATTCGGATTTTATTTACAGTGTTAAAAAAGAAAGCATATTCGTACCTGAAAATATACTAACTCAATGGAAAGCTGATTGGAGTACTGATAAAGCAAAACATCGTTTTTCCGTTGCTTCAAAGAATAGGTTTGTTTTTATTTCATCATTCATATTTATGGTATAATCTAACTGCTTGATGACATAACATGTGGTATAATATTATGACAATATAGGCTAACAGAAAAAGCAGGACCTGGAACTGGCCCTTCTAAGCACACATTTGGATCCATTTCCCAAGAAGCACATAGACAAAGAATGGTAAATTATTAAATTAGCCATTATTATTAGAAAATGTATGTTTTATATATGCAAATTTAATTACCAAGATATAATTTGACAGAGTAAAGAATTGGGACGTGAAGTTTTGATTGGAGAGGTTTTCTTATTTGGTCACACAAGCAAAACCGATAGAAATAAAGTCTTCATTGATAAGCGCTCCGAGTTAGTTTATGTATGACTTTGTTTCTTCTCAAGTTAATTTAATTTTTTTATCCTATTTTAGATTAATTAGTTAAAAATGTAATTTAATTTGCATATATCTTTGGCAAGAGAAATACCAAGAACTTAAGAATGCCGAGCCTGAGTTGCAGACACTTGAGGCTGAGGAGGATGATATGCCTTCATTAACACCAGCCCAAATAGAGCTTGAGCGACGCGTGTTTGTGGAGGCTGCTGATGGCACCGGTAAGATATCTCTTATTTATGGGCTGGGTTCTTCCTCATCCCATTATTCATGCTATGAACCATCTGGGTCATCATTTTCTGCAACGTCTGCTAATCGCAATGACTCTGAGGTATTGGAAACTATGAAAGTATTACAACAAAAGGTAGAAGAGCAAGCCAAGGTTATAGCATCAATGAATGAAGTTATAGCTAATGTGCGCTCAGTGAATGATGTTTTAGATGATATGCGCTTATTCTTATCTGAGCAACGAAGGAAAACAAATGCTCCTCCTGCTCCGGAAAATGACAATGTGGAGGAAGACGATGTTCGTATGTAGGATATACTTGATAGTTGGTGTTCTCTTTGTTTGTGTTTGGAGTGTCGGATTAATAAAGTTGGTGTTCTCTTTGTTTGTGTTTGGAGTGTCGGATTATTAAGACCTTATGTGTTCAATATACTTTCTTAAGGGGTAAACTTTACATTCGAATTGTTTATGTATACTTATTGCCACTAATAACTTAATTATGAATGTTGTGTTATTTGATTATTATTGTAATGAATGACTATTTTATAAACAGGTTTGGTTATTATATTTGAAATTCAACAGGTTCTTGAAAATGAGTAGACAAAAAAAAAATTTGGAATACTGGAAAAATATAGCCAAACAATTACAAAATTTGCGACAAAATTGCAACAAAATCAGCGACCAAAGGTGACAAAAAAAATATTAAATTCTGCGATGAATCAACGACTGAAACAACGAGAAAAATATTACGACATATTTTGCGACACATCAGCGACAAACTTTAGCGAGCATATTAGCGACAAATTCAGCGACTAAATTAACTGTTTTTTTTGTAGTGAGTTAGGATCGAGTATCCCAATCCAATTTAGGATCGATTATCCAAATCCAGTTAGGATCGAGTATCCCAATCCAATTTATGATCGAGTATCCAAATCCGGTTTAGGATCAAGTATCCAAATCCAGAAAGGATCGAGTATCCAAATCCAGTTAGGATCGAGTATCCGAATCTAGTTTAGGATCGAGTATCCAAGTCTAGTTTAGGATCGAGTATCCAAATCTCTCGGTTCCAGAATCCAAATTATCCTTAGGTCCAGAACCTAAAATCTTTTCTAAGTTTAGAACTTAGCTTGGGTCCAGAACCCAAATTATTCTTAGGTCTAAAACCTAAAATCTCTTCTAAGTCCAGAACTTAGCTCGGGTCCAGAACCCAAAATTACCCTTAGGTCCAGAACCTAAAACTATTCTTTGAGTCCAGAACTCAAACCGAGTCCAGAACCTAAAACCTCAACCATCTCAGAAAAATTAAGTCTTATTGCTTTTTACTCTCTTTTACTAAAGTCTCAGATCATTCAAGTAGGGGGCAAACTGTAAACCCTTAATTTTTGACCCAGTCCGGTCCAATATATTTTATTTAGTCCAAAATAATTTTTGAGTTATCTTAATTAAATAATATTTTTTAGTATTTATTTTCTTAAAAATTATTATAATAATAAAAATAATAATAAAAATAAAAATAAAAATAAAAATCGGCGATGAAAAATTCATCGCCGAAAACAGTGGACGAAATGGCCTTAAGCCATTTTACCCGCAGGAGTTTCCTACGGGAAAAATGGCATGCCCGTAGGAAAATCCTGAGAGAGAAATGGCCCGTAGCCCACCCCTCGCAATTTTTCGCCAGATCCTCGTTGCCCGATGCAGTTTTCGCCAGCGAAATTTTTCAGATGCAATTTTTTTTTGAAATCAAATTCTATTTGGTTTTGGTTTTCTTTTCCTAATTAAATACAATTTCCTTAAACAATTAAAATTAATCATCTAAATTTCCTATAAATAAGACTAAAAAACACAAAAAACGGGAGGAAATTTTTGGGGGAGGAATCGGACTTTGGACTGGGACTTAGATTTTGAACTGGAACTTTAAAAATTGATCAAACTTTTTAGAGGAGAATAAGTAAGCAAGCAATCAAGCTATCTGTGAGTGGGGATTTTCACCCCCACTCCCGGTGGAATGGTTCTTGCGACTTTGGCACTGTTTAGGCTCGGGGCCTTAGAGAACACGGACCTTAGTCCGGAGAAAATGGAGTCGCCACCCGGACGGGTCGGGAAAAAAAAGGGGTGGATGACTCAATTCCTAAGGAATCCCCAACCCCCTAATGGGTTCGGAAAGTTGGGTACGTGTGGGGAAAGTGAGAAATGGCCCAGCACCCCCACAATGCCTGAATCATTAGAACCGGCCTCCTTTATAGGTCTTAATATTATAAAATTCTTAAAAATAACAATATTATCCATATTACACACAATAATTGAAATAAAGCATCGATATATTTAAAATCAAAATAATGTCCAAGCAAAACAAATAAATGGACACACATCCGAAGATGGAAACATGTCCTTACATCCCAGGCCTAAATAGGACACCCACCGAAAGGTAGAAATATGTCCTTTACGTTGGTTCTAAAATAGAAAAAGCAATTTAAATTACATGATATTTAACCAATGAGGTACCCACCAAGTGGAAACATACCTCTTACAATACTTGGAAATCTAAACAAATCGATAAAAGTAAATAACCATTCATCATAAATAAAGATATCAATCAAAATATAAAATAAACATGCATCCATGATAAACTAGATAAACCAAACATTTGAACTTAAATAAATTAAAGCATATAAAATAAATCAAAGCATAATCAAATATAAAATTGAATAAGGCAAATAAAGATTCAAATTAGGGCTACTGTTTCTATTTAAGTTTCTTTATTTCATGTGTTTAGAGTTTTGGAATTCATGAGTTTAAGCTACTGTGAGTTTTAATGGAATTGAAATAGAGCAAAAGTTTTATGATTTAAAAATTTGGTAAAGTTCTTTGATTCACCAAATTAGGGTTTGAGATGTATAATCATGAAATTAGGTTTTGGATACTTTAAAAAATTTAGATTTATGATTTATGGTTAATGAATTGTTGTTTTGGCTTACTGTGTTTGAATTAGATTTATATGGTTTTAAAGTTTTAAAGAATTAGGGTTTAGAAAACTTTAGGGTTTAGGTTTTAAGGGAGTTAGGGTTCACTGTTTTGGGTTTTAGAGTTGAATTGGGGTTTTTAGTGTTTCGTAGAATAGATTTTATTTTTAGAGTTTGAGAAAACAATTTATAATTTTATAAAGCTTTATGTGATTTTTAGAAACTGTAAAGTGAAGTTTATGGTTTTAAGGTTTTGAAACTTTGGAAAATAGATTAGGGTTTTGGGGTATTAATAAAATGATTTAAGGTTTTGGGAAAGTTGAAAAGTAGATTAGGGTTTTGATATTATGAAGAAACAAAAAAAATAATTTAGGGTTTTTTGAAAATAGAGAAAACTATTTAAAGTTTATAAAAGCAAAATAGACAATTTAGGATTTTTGGGGACAGAAGGAATAAGTTAGGTTTTTGAGGATTTTTAGGGTTTTAGAACGATTTAAGTTTTTTTTGGAAAAACAAAGAAACAAATTAAAGTTTTTAAAGGTATCTAGAAACAGAGGAAGTCACTTAAGGTTTCTAGAAACAAAGATCAAGTTGTTACATCTTCAAAGATTGAAGTTTTGAGTGTGTAATCTATCAATTAAATAAAGAACAAAGCTACTGTAAGAAACAAAAAGAAATTAAGAATTCAAACCTTCGTTCGTAGGTTACACCAAAAATTGCTTCTTGGATGAACAAGGTCAAAAACAAGCTTTGCTGCCTTTGATGGGTTGAATTGCTTGCTTTCTCTCTCAAAACAAGTCCAATTGATTTCACTGCCCAAAGAGCTTTAATGTTCGATAACTTTTCTTAAGTTTTTCCTTTCAATTTTCGATCCAATTTCCTTCTTTTTCCCTCCCCTTTTTTTTGTGTTGTTTTAGTCCTTATTTATAGAAGATCTCTATGGTTAATTCTAGTTATTCACAAAATATAACATTCATTAAGAAAAGAAAACCAAAACCTTATTGTATTAGGTTTCAGAAAATTTACGTCGGAAAAATTTCGCTGGCAAAAAAAAACTGCTGCGAAAAAATTACGCTGGAGAAAAAAAAACTGCTGCAGAAAATTGCGCTGGCAAAATAGCTAACGCAGTTGGCTGCTGCAGCATGAGGCGAATTGGCCTGATGGCCATTTCGCCTGCAAGAAACTCCTGCGGGCGAAATGCCCATGGGCCCGCACTGACTTTCGGCAATGATTTTTTCATCGTCAATTTTTCCGTTGCCGATTTTTTTTTGTTATTTTTTATTATTTTTGATTTTTTATTCACTTCACCATTTTTTACTAAAATAAATATTAAAATTAATCAAGATACCATAAAAATTATTTTGGACTAACTAAAATATATTGGACCGGACTGGGTCGAAAATTAAGGGTCTACATTATCAAAGGTAGCAACCTTGCTTTTGTCCTTGTTCATCCAAAAAGCAATTTTTGGTGGAACCAACAAACGAAGGTTTCAATATCTAATCTCTTTTTTTTTTTCCTTACAGTAGCTTCAATCATTAAATTGTTTCTTTTGATTCTAAAAACCTTAGAACCCTAATTTACTTCTTCTAAACCTTAGAACCTTAAATTGTCTCCTCTATTTTTAAAAACCCTATAATTACTTTTCTGTTTCTTCTAAAACCTAAGAACCCTAATCTATTTCTTCAAAATCTTAGAACCCTAATGTACTTTCCAACTTTCCAAAACTTTAAATTGTTTTATTAATTCCCAAAAACTTTATAAAAACTCTAAACTGTTTTCTCAAATCCTAAAACCAAAACATGTTTTCCAAAACACCAAAAACCCTAATTCTCTCAAAACCAAAACCGTAAACCCTAATTTTCCTAAACCCTAATCCTTGAAACCTTAAAACCTTATAAACCTAAATATTAAAATTCAACACAGTAAGCCTAAAAACAATAATCCAGTAGCTAATAATCATAAACCTAATGTTTTAATATTCTAAAACCCTAATTTCATAATGTTACTCAGAAACCCTAGTTTGATTCATAAAACCCTAATCCATTTCAATTCTCTTAAAATGTCCAGTAGCATTTCAATATTCATTTGTGTATTATGAGTCCGTGTATTTAACTTTCCTTTTTCCAAAGCCCTAATTTAGTAATTAAAATTCTAAAATCTTATTTTAAGATGCGAACTCTAAATTATATTGCTTTATTTAATTTTGGATTTGATTAGATAGTCTATTATATGCTTTGGTGGTTGATTTATTTAATTTCAATGCTTGATTTATTTAACTTATCATGGATGAATGTTTATTATTTTTTATTGATGTTTAATATCTTTGATAATGATTTATTTATTGTGAATGGTTATTTACTTTTATCGATTTATTTTTTATTTCCAAAAGTGTAAGAGGTATGTTTCCACTTTGTGGGTACCTCATTAATTAAATTTCATGTAATTTAAATTGCTTTTATATTTTAGGCCAATGTAAAGGACATGTTTCTACCTTTTGGTGGGTGTCCTATTAGTTTAGATATGGATGATGTAAGGACATGTTTCCATCCTTGAATGGGTGTCCATTTATTTTGCTTGGACATTGCTTTGATTTTTTTAATATAACGATGCTTTATTTCAATTGTTGCGTGTAATATGGATAATATTGTTATGTTTAAGAATTTTATAATATTAAGACCTGTAATGTAATATCCTAAAGTATACCCTAAAAGTGTTGGGATTACTGTTGTATTTGGATTCAATGTGTGTGTTGAAGAGAAAAGAAGAAGAAAGTCAAAAAGAAATTGTGTGTGGTGGAGATTTAAATGGTATAATTGTTATTATTGTTATTATTATTATTATTATTATTATTATTATTATTATATATAAGATAAGAACGAAGGAAGGATGGAGAACCTTCCTTCTTCCTCTTCTTCTGTTTCTTCTTCGTGGACAAGAGAGCACGAGAGAGAGAGAGAGCACGAGAGAGCGAGAGAGAGATTGATCTTCATCAAATTTCTTAAGGATTTTAAGAGTATTGAAGATGGAGATGAAGATTTGGCAAGCTATATAGGTAAGTACACATTTCTTGAATGAATTTTATTGATTATACATATATATAAGTATATACCTTCTTGTGTGGTTTTCTTTTGGATTGAGGTTATGTTGGGTATGATTGGTGTGTAAAATGATGATAACAAGAGATTTAAGTATGTAAATGTGTGGAATTGATATCTAAGTGATGATGAGTTGAGAAAATTGTGAGGAAAATGATTAAATGTTGAATTAGAGTTTGGTTTAGATGAATTTCGAAGTGTTTGGTCTATGAATTATTGAAGGACACGGCCAAGTTATGGGAGACACGGCCAAGTTAGGGCAAATTTGGCCATGTTGGATGAGTTTTGGAGAGACACGGCCACTGGCTTGGCCGTGTCCCTTGCCTGTGTTTGTTACTGTCTGATTTATGTTGAGAGACACGGCCGTGTCCCTTGCCCGTGTCTGGTACTGGATTGTTGTGTTGAGAGACACGGCCACTGGCTTGGCCGTGTCCATTGCCCGTGTTTGCTACTACTTGTATTGGTGTTGAGTGACACGGCCACAAGCTTGGCCGTGTCCCTTGGGCGTGTTGGCTACTGGATGTTTATATTGGGAGACACGGCCACAAGCTTGGCCGTGTCCCTTGAGGGTGTTTGCAAATGTGTTTGTTATTTGGTCTTCAACATTGTTGGATCTTCAAATGTCTTTTGTACCTAAACACACTTAAAACAATAATGATCCAACCAAATGTATATGGAGGATTCTAAGTTCTTGAATAAGGTAAATTGTTATGTATGAATATATCAATGATAATATAGGAAATGTGGAAGATATAATGATCAATGAAAAAGTATGTGTAATGTCATTGATTATGTATACTTGAGTGATGAATTGAATTGATCAATATGATTTGATGATAACGTTGATATTATATGAACCATGTTAGGTTTTGTGCATTGTCAATCTCATAAATTGTATTGTACTATATGTAGATTGAGGATGCATATGAATAATGGCATGTTGTGTATAATGTGGAATATCATGAGATCATTGATGATGAATTACTTTAATGTTATGATTGAAGCATGCCTATATGGTATGATTGATTCATGATATGTTTGTGTAGTAATGTAATTGATGTTGCATATATCAATGATGAAACTTGAAATGTGATTTGAGATATAATGTGATATAAAGCCATTGTTCTTGGCAATGATGACTCAAATGTAATATAAAGCCATTGTGATTGGCTATGGTGATGCAATTGAAAGAAATAAGGCATGTTTGCCTAAATGATGATGAGAATTGAGAATAGAAATGATAATGAAATAATAAATGAATTGTGTGACTAATGTGTTATTCCATTTTCAGAGTTTGTTGTTGGTGGCATGCCTATTAGTAATAATCTCTTGAAGTTAGGTTGGATTTGATCCTTGAAGCCAAGTTGGGTTGAAGTTTAACATGTTTTACTCCCCTTGAAGCTTGGTTGGGTCTAATCCTTGAAGCCTAATTGAGATGTTACAACCCTTGAAGCTAGGTTGGGTTTGGTTCTTGAAGCCAAGTTGGGTTGATACTTAGCATGCTTTGTTCCCCTTGAAGCTTGGTTGAGCCTAATCCTTGAAGCCTAGTTGGGTCTATGATAATGATAAATGTGATGAATAAACCAAAGCATTACTCTGAAAATTGAATGGCATATTAGTGTTGTTAGTGTATGTGCCCTAGGCCATTTGTTTGGATCTTTATGTTATACATTCATTATTAATAAATGAGGTTTTATTATCATTATTGTTGTTTGCATGTTACACAATTTTGATATTTGTCCCTGGTTTATTATTGTTATAGAGATAAAAAAAAATAAATAATTCTTAACCAGTATGAACATTGATTTGATGATCATCAGATGGTTATGTGTATAGTGATACAAATCAATTTCATAAATACTTGTTAGAGAACAATGTATTGGATAGACCCATCATGAGATTACTACATGGGTTAGTGTCATAAGTAAATCTCATGATAGTTATGTAATAATTCTTTGACTTGAGATTGTCATAGTTTCCAATATAAGGACTATTATATTTTGACATGATCAAACATTATCCGTAACTGGATAGTAATAAAGGTTATGTTCATATATGATAGAAATTATGTAGAGGATAATGAACAATCAAGATAGAATTTGTCCCTCTCTTTGAGAGAGATATCTTTTGGGCCCCTCGATAAGTGAGACTGTGAAATGCATGGCCGTGCTCAAATGAATTGATAATGTGATCAATTTCATTTGTTTTTATCAGTCTACTTGGAGATCGAGTAATCATAAGTTTGGACAATATAAGTATGACGTTGACCATGACTTATGTTCAAGCTAGATATCGTGTGACAAAGGGATTAATGCATATACTATTATTAGGCAAATTGGACATTCCTTATATTAATTGGGTAGTTGTAACGCCTTGCTAGAGGCCAATTATGACTTGTTGATTTAATAGAGATTAAATTGACTGCCAATTAATATGGGCCTATCGGGTCACACACAAGAATGCGTTTTGGGCTGGATATAATATTAATAATATTAATATTAGATATTAATATTTATTATTATTATTATTTTCGTTTTTATATATATATATTATTAGATAATATATTCAGAATCCTAATTAGATTTGGATTCTGAATTTGACTTACCTTATCCAATTATATTTATTATTAGATAATGTATTCAGAATCCTAATTAGACTTGGATTCTGAATTTGACTTTCCGTATCCAATTTTGAATTGGATTCTGGAGTGATTATATTCACTCCAGACGTTAAGTCTTCTCAGAGGTAACAATAAAAACAAAGAGGAACGAAAAAGGTAACCCTAATACGTTTTTAGAGAAAACGTTTTTCCAGCCTTCGCTGTTGCAGAGAGCTAGCACTCCAAACGGTAGCATTCGTGTGGATACGCGATAGAGGGTGTTTCGCGATCGAGGCATCTCTTCAAAACTGTGATTTCGAATCATCAACAGGTTAGTTCTTTGAACACTTTTGTCGAATTAAACGAACAGCATGGATCCTGGTGGGAAATCAGAGATCAAATATTTTTCCGCTGCGTGTTTTTGTTTGCAGTGATCTCCTTAATTTCCTAACAAGTGTGTCTTGGGCCCATGCTTGTCTTTGTGTAATGTGAGTCATGAATGGTAACATGATTGATAAATAAGATATATGGAAACAATGTTGAAACAAATGAATAATGAGATCTATGAATGCTTTTGATGGAAATGTGTTTCATGATTAATGAATTGTGAATAAAGTGATGTTATGAAGTATGAGTTTGTAATATATGTATTGATTTTGTTGAGATATGAGGTTATGGAATTGTTGTATCATGTGTAACATGTTTGTGAATGTGGAATTTGTGAGAATTGTTCTTTTAAAGGTTTGAATGGTGTTTTGTTGTGATTATATATACATATATATGTGTATATGAAATAGAAAGGGTAGGTATTGTGTTGTGAATATGCTATGTAATGATGTATTTAATTTATGAGATTAGTGGCAATATATGAAGAATCCATTGAGAAAGGAAAAAGTGGTAAGAAAACAATAAAACATGATGCTAAAATTATAAGGTATGATTATTTTGTAATGTATATTTTATTATTTATTTGTACTACTAAGCTCTCGGGCTTAGCGCGGTTGTGTAATCGCGTAGGTATTTATGCGGATGATCTGGATGCTTAGCTGCTATGCCACGAGAAAAGTATGAGTGTCTCGAGACCAACTAGAAGGTGATGCATACATGTATGATTTTAATTATGTTTTATTTTTGATAACAATAATGATTCTTATAAATGTTTCTTAAATTAATATAATATTGCTTGACCTTGGATAAAGATTTTTAAATAGAAACTAAAAGTGACATTCTTATACTTTATATACGCATTGTATGTATACCAAGTATATGTATAGTGCTTATATAGAGTATGGGGTGTTACAGTTATTTTGGTATCAGAGCTTAGGTTCGAGATTCTCGGCCTAAGTGAAATTTAAAAGAAAATTTTTTGAAGAGTTTAAATAAGAAGTGAAAAGAAGATTTTTGAAATGCAATTGGTAAGACATGCATATGCATTCACATCTAGGTTGGTCTCGAACGTGGCATTATGTGAATTGTGATGTATTTGAATTACATGAAATAAATGATAGTGTATAAATGAGGTTTCATATAAAAGCAAATTTTGAAATGTTGATAATTAAGAGATGAGTGTGATACAAAGAAATGATATGGAAGGTATAAGTAAAAAGTTTGATTATTGACATGTGTATGATATTTAAAGAAATGGCTAGAAGAATTAAGTGGGAAATGAGTTAGAAACAAATTAAGATTAAAGTATGTGATCTATCCTCTATTGTTTGAATCTCTTTCTAATAAACTTTATGGTTGGATTTATAGAAAGAGGAAATATTGTTGGATGGGTAATATGAAAAGATATATTATGTAAATGCAAAGAGTACAGTGAACTATTGAATGAGTTGATTGGTATAGATTAATTGTGATAATGTAAGGTGTCGATATGTAAAGTTAAGGTTATGTTCAAAAGAAAAAGAGATGACGTTGGTTAAGTACAAATATACATTGGTGTTATTTGTATTGCTATTTTAATGCAAACATGGTGATTTCACTATTAGAAATGTGATATGCTTGAATTTTGTGAAAGCTCATGTTAATGGTGGAGATATGAGATATTTAGATTTTCTTTGGAATAAGTTTAATAATTGTGAAACGTATATGTTTTGATGTTACTTTGTGGTATATACATATAAGATGTTTTAAAGTTAATATGAATAGTAGGAGATGAATAAATTGAAGTTTGAGTAAATTAGTAAGTTGGAAATTTATAGTTTTCATGGAATGTGGATGAAGATCAATGAAGTATTGATAGTTTAATGTATTTAATACATGAGATATATGAAATGAATATTAGTGCTCATGAAAGTATTATGAATTGGGAGATGTGATTGATAGTAGGAAAATTTGGTGTGAAATGAAAGAAAAGGAATTGAGCAAAAGAAAATGAGTTACTTTAAGTAATTTGATTGGGAAGGATGAAAAATGACAATGAAAGATGTGTTAAAGATATTTATAAACAAATGTAAGAGAGATATCACATTGGAAATGTGATTAAGTTCCTTGTGAAATAATATTATAAGTACAGTATGTATATTTATTGAAGTTAATGAATAACTTAAGTTATGGTAAACAAATGAGAATGATAATAGTTAAAGGAAAGTGATAAATATTAAATTCGTATAAATTATATGCAGAAGGGAAATTCAGTAAATTGCATAATTATGTGTTTGTATAAAGAGGATTGTGAAATGAACTTTTTGATATGAATGTGACCTATGAAGGTGTATATAATATGTTTATTATTTTATATCATTAAATGTTTAATGGTATTAGAAGTAAGAATGGACCTGGGTAATATTGAACAGTGAAATTGTTATGGCAATAATTAAATGAGGTTATTATAAGATGTTGTGGAACTCAAAGTATTTGAGTGTGAAAATGTTTTATGTATAAATGTATAATAAGAATTGTAAGGAAGGAATTATGTATTTGAAAATTTCTAGAAGAGATGGATTGGAAATGGAGTAATGAAAGATACTTGTGTAAGATTTGTATCTAGTTGAAGGTTGGGTATTGGAAATGTTAAAGATAATATTATTGAACATGAGTTGGGTTAATGATGATTAAATAATCAAAAGCAAACTGTTTTGAAATAGAATTAAAATGTGTTAATTCTTGGTGTAATACAAGTTTGGAGAATACATATATATAATTTTTGTGATATAATCTAATATTATAATTGTAAAGGTTGGAAATCGAATAATAGAAGAACGAGATTGATTTACAAACCCCAAATGTGATTGCTTATATATTATGGTCATATGACTTGGTTAGTGTGATTAGTGGTTAGTTTTATTATCTTCAGATTTAGAACTGAGATTGATAACTATGTTTCTAGAAACATGGTTAAAAGATATGATTGGGGAAGTTATATTTTATAATTTCGATGTTAAAAAGTTAATTATACTTATGAGAAGTAAAGCAAGGGAAGAGAATTGTGATAATGTTTTAAGTTATGAATTGTGTAATAGAACAATAATTATATAAATATAGTAATATTGAGTGAAGAAATAATAACATGAAAGAAATTGTAATCATGATTGAAAGTTATACTGAATATATTTATAGTATAAAGTGATTAAGTGATTAAACTTAAAATTTATGGGAGTATGAATAATGTAAATTAATATGTGTATATCAATAATGTTGGAAATGATATGATTGAATAATGAGGTGTTCAAAATAGTCGATGATATATAAGTATACTATTTTGATATGATGGGAAATCATAATTGTTGGCAATGATGTTAGAAATAAATTATATTGAGGTATAATGCCTAAATGATTATGAAAAATGAATTGTGAAAAGATAAATGAACGGACTTATCTGCCTCCTGTGGAACCATGCAGACTCAATGTGTTGGGCAATTGAACTTGGATTACTAATTTTGGTTGGAGGAAAAGTACGTTTATGAAGATATAGTTGTTGGCTATATTGATAAATTTTGAATGAGTATAAGAAATGATGAAATAATTATTGAAATAAGGAAATGTATATGTATAAGCATGATTCATATTGATTGAATATATGAATTTGGAAAGATTAGAATTTGAATATAAGTTTGACCTAATGAACTTAGGTTATATATAAGCATATATGGTAAAATCCAATGATAAATTCCAATAAGTTAATTGTTGGTTTGAATTAAATAAAGTTGAAATGTTAGTATATTGTGATGGATAAATCGATTGATCTAGGTTTCGTTAAAGTTGCAAGGCAACATTGAGATTTAATATGTGCAATTGTATTGGGAGTGTAAGATTTAATGGTAATGTGTATGATATAATATTCTGATTTATGAATGAACATAAATAAATTGAGGTATATTAATTGTACATGGTGAGAAACAAGCTTAAGAGAGTAAGAATTTAGTTATCCATTGAAGTTGTTTATTTTGAAAGTGATGGTAAGAATGGAATAAAAAATGCTAAGATATTGATTAATGATTTTTGAGGTTAAAGTTAAGAGAATATCTATAAAGAGTTAAAGTGATAATCTGACTTTAGTACAAAGATAAAATGTATTGGAGATGTTATGAGATATCTTGATTGCTTTGTTGAGAAAGTAATAAGAGGTAAAGATATATATATATATATATATACCTATACAATGATGAATTATGAATTTCAGAGAAGATTATCTCTAAGGGGGAGAGTAGAAGATATGTGATTTGATAAAACTATATTGTAAGATACGATTATCTTCATATGGAAATTAAGATGGTAAATTGTTCTAAATGGGTTGTTATTATACTGGATAATTTCGAGGACGAAATTATTTAAGGGGGAGAGAATTGTAATATCCTAAAGTATACCCTAAAAGTGTTGGGATTACTGTTGTATTTGGATTCAATGTGTGTGTTGAAGAGAAAAGAAGAAGAAAGTCAAAAAGAAATTGTGTGTGGTGGAGATTTAAATGGTATAATTGTTATTATTGTTATTATTGTTATTATTATTATTATTATTATTATTATTATTATTATTATTATTATTATATATATATAAGATAAGAACGAAGGAAGGATGGAGAACCTTCCTTCTTCCTCTTCTTCTGTTTCTTCTTCGTGGACAAGAGAGCACGAGAGAGAGAGAGAGCACGAGAGAGAGAGAGAGAGATTGATCTTCATCAAATTTCTTAAGGATTTTAAGAGTATTGAAGATGGAGATGAAGATTTGGCAAGCTATATAGGTAAGTACACATTTCTTGAATGAATTTTATTGATTATACATATATATAAGTATATACCTTCTTGTGTGGTTTTCTTTTGGATTGAGGTTATGTTGGGTATGATTGGTGTGTAAAATGATGATAACAAGAGATTTAAGTATGTAAATGTGTGGAATTGATATCTAAGTGATGATGAGTTGAGAAAATTGTGAGGAAAATGATGAAATGTTGAATTAGAGTTTGGTTTAGATGAATTTTGAAGTGTTTGGTCTATGAATTATTGAAGGACACGGCCAAGTTATGGGAGACACGGCCAAGTTAGGGCAAATTTGGCCGTGTTGGATGAGTTTTGGAGAGACACGGCCACTGGCTTGGCCGTGTCCCTTGCCTGTGTTTGTTACTGTCTGATTTATGTTGAGAGACACGGCCGTGTCCCTTGCCCGTGTCTGGTACTGGATTGTTGTGTTGAGAGACACGGCCACTGGCTTGGCCGTGTCCATTGCCCGTGTTTGCTACTGCTTGTATTGGTGTTGAGTGACACGGCCACAAGCTTGGCCGTGTCCCTTGGGCGTGTTGGCTACTGGATGTTTATATTGGGAGACACGGCCACAAGCTTGGCCGTGTCCCTTGAGGGTGTTTGCAAATGTGTTTGTTATTTGGTCTTCAACATTGTTGGATCTTCAAATGTCTTTTGTACCTAAACACACTTAAAACAATAATGATCCAACCAAATATATATGGAGGATTCTAAGTTCTTGAATAAGGTAAATTGTTATGTATGAATATATCAATGATAATATAGGAAATGTGGAAGATATAATGATCAATGAAAAAGTATGTGCAATGTCATTGATTATGTATACTTGAGTGATGAATTGAATTGATCAATATGATTTGATGATAACGTTGATATTATATGAACCATGTTAGGTTTTGTGCATTGTCAATCTCATAAATTGTATTGTACTATATGTAGATTGAGGATGCATATGAATAATGGCATGTTGTGTATAATGTGGAATATCATGAGATCATTGATGATGAATTACTTTAATGTTATGATTGAAGCATGCCTATATGGTATGATTGATTCATGATATGTTTGTGTAGTAATGTAATTGATGTTGCATATATCAATGATGAAACTTGAAATGTGATTTGAGATATAATGTGATATAAAGCCATTGTTCTTGGCAATGATGACTCAAATGTAATATAAAGCCATTGTGATTGGCTATGGTGATGCAATTGAAAGAAATAAGGCATGTTTGCCTAAATGATGATGAGAATTGAGAATAGAAATGATAATGAAATAATAAATGAATTGTGTGACTAATGTGTTATTCCATTTTCAGAGTTTGTTGTTGGTGGCATGCCTATTAGTAATAATCTCTTGAAGTTAGGTTGGATTTGATCCTTGAAGCCAAGTTGGGTTGAAGTTTAACATGTTTTACTCCCCTTGAAGCTTGGTTGGGTCTAATCCTTGAAGCCTAATTGAGATGTTACAACCCTTGAAGCTAGGTTGGGTTTGGTTCTTGAAGCCAAGTTGGGTTGATACTTAGCATGCTTTGTTCCCCTTGAAGCTTGGTTGAGCCTAATCCTTGAAGCCTAGTTGGGTCTATGATAATGATAAATGTGATGAATAAACCAAAGCATTACTCTGAAAATTGAATGGCATATTAGTGTGTCTTGGGCCCATGCTTGTCTTTGTGTAATGTGAGTCATGAATGGTAACATGATTGATAAATAAGATATATGGAAACAATGTTGAAACAAATGAATAATGAGATCTATGAATGCTTTTGATGGAAATGTGTTTCATGATTAATGAATTGTGAATAAAGTGATGTTATGAAGTATGAGTTTGTAATATATGTATTGATTTTGTTGAGATATGAGGTTATGGAATTGTTGTATCATGTGTAACATGTTTGTGAATGTGGAATTTGTGAGAATTGTTCTTTTAAAGGTTTGAATGGTGTTTTGTTGTGATTATATATACATATATATGTGTATATGAAATAGAAAGGGTAGGTATTGTGTTGTGAATATGCTATGTAATGATGTATTTAATTTATGAGATTAGTGGCAATATATGAAGAATCCATTGAGAAAGGAAAAAGTGGTAAGAAAACAATAAAACATGATGCTAAAATTATAAGGTATGATTATTTTGTAATGTATATTTTATTATTTATTTGTACTACTAAGCTCTCGGGCTTAGCGCGGTTGTGTAATCGCGCATGTATTTATGCGGATGATCTGGATGCTTAGCTGCTATGCCACGAGAAAAGTATGAGTGTCTCGAGACCAACTAGAAGGTGATGCATACATGTATGATTTTAATTATGTTTTATTTTTGATAACAATAATGATTCTTATAAATGTTTCTTAAATTAATATAATATTGCTTGACCTTGGATAAAGATTTTTAAATAGAAACTAAAAGTGACATTCTTATACTTTATATACGCATTGTATGTATACCAAGTATATGTATAGTGCTTATATAGAGTATGGGGTGTTACATGTAAAGGAAGCCAGTTTGAATGAATCGGGCGTTGTGGGGGTGCTGGGCAATTTCTCACCTTCCCTGTACGTATCCAACTTTCCGAACCCATTAGGGGGTTGGGGATTCCTTAGGAATCGAGTCATCCACCCCTTTCTTTTTTCCCGGCCCGTTCCGGTGGCGACTCCATTTTCTCCGAACTTAGGTCCGTGTTCTCTAGGCCCCGAGCCTAAACAGTGCTAAAGTCGTAAGAACCATTCCACCGGAAGTGGGGGCAAAAATCCCCGCTCACAGTTTTGTCTGTAATTTGGATGTTTCTAAAATTCAGCAAAACATAACCTGCATAAAACAAACACTCCCAATAAAAATCAATTCACCATTTCACCAATACTTCTCAATTTCTCCATATTTTCTCAAAATACTTATATATAGGTATATATATTAACAACACATATAAGATCCCATCCTAACTAAATTATTCAAAACATTCTTTACAATTTACATCATATACTTCAAAAATATATCATAACATATATAATATAAAAATATACTATAATATCAAATATCTACATGCTGGCAACTGGCTCTGATCTTGATATATTGAAAAACTCTTCAAGCTCAAAAACTACAAACCTAGACCTGACCAGGTCTAGTAGAACTCTCCGGCTCTACCAAAACATCTATGTCATCTGCATGTGAATTACAATCGCGCTAAGCCGAAGCCTAGTGGTATAAACTTTGATAATAATAAAAATGTAAAGTCATGCCAATGCAAAATGCTTATGACCATCACATCATTCCATCTTCTCATACTCTTCAATTATTTCACAATCCACAATTCACATATAAATAAATACAAACATGGGCCCAAAGACATCTAATATGCTATTCAAATTTCAGAGTTACTATTTTGGTTTATAATGACACCATATGTCTAGCCCCATAGGCAATATATCAATGGATTGTTCCAACTAGGCATGAGCTTACGACCTAGTCTTTTCACTCATCCTAGCTTTAAATATTTGTTTTTGAGGCTTGCGACCTGGTCTTTTCACCTCAAAAATATTTTCACAATGATGACCAGCGTCTAGCCCGTAGGCAATCATAGGCATGCCGCCAAACACAGAACTCTGAAAATTAAATAACATATTAGACACACAATTTATTCATATTTCTCATTATTAATCTCTTTCTCATTTTCACATATTCAATCTAGGCAAATTGCCTTATTTTCACTTTTTTTTCTCACTTTTCTCATTTTTCACATCTTTCTCACTTTTCTCACTTTTCTCACTTTTCTAAATTTTATCAATATCAATTCATTTTATTATACCACATATCTCATTTGTGCATTCATAACACATTACCCAATTACTTTGGGTATTTCCACATAATATGCATATTTCACATTTTACACAATTTAGCCATTATCAATGGCTTTTCACAATGCATTTAACACATATATGGCATTACAAATGTCATAGCACATTATTCATACACAATCAATGTACCAAGTAGCTAAACACATTTTTCAACCAAAATGTGTTAAGCCAAATGTCATGTAAATATAAACAATATATTCAAAGTTTGTACATACCTCAATTAGCAACCAAAATAATCTTAAAACTCTCACCAACCTTCTCTTCCAAGTTGCCCTTCAACACTTGGATTGGCCAAACTACTTCCTTTCAATGCCTATATCAAATGTGATCATAAATAATCATTTAATATCACATTCTAAGGCATTCTCAACATCAAACCTTAATTTAACAACACTCCTACAAAATTTCAAAAATTAAGTCTTTCCTTACTTTAACTTAGCAAATCCACATTAACCCATTAAATTATTGTTTTGAGTTTATTTATATCATTACAAACATATTTTAACTTGTTTAAACCAATTACATTAATTAACCACATGCTTATGTTCAAAACCCTAAAATGGCATAACCTTCACCATTGAAGGATCTCCATTCCAACTCAATCCAATTATCATTTCAATCTTTTTTTCCACCACTTATATCACTAAATAACATGATTTAAGCATTAAAATCAAACAATTAATCATTCTTTGAAAATTTCACTTTTCCAAAACCCTAAATCAATACTACCATCTTCAAACTCTATCCAAACTTAACTAAATCCATCATTTGATTTTAAAATGCTTGTTTATGCATCAAAACAACACATTTGGAACCAATTTGCACAATTAAAACTCATGATTTCAAAAACTTAAATGTTCCATAACCCTAAATTCTCTCTCTTCTCCAATCTTACCTAAACTCAACCATTTCTTTAATCCAACCTTAAAATCATTGTTAACTATCCAAAATAACATCATACACACCCATTCCAATAATTATAACATACTACATCAAAACTCCAAACTCAACATATTCATAAATTTATAAAATTCGAAAGATTGAGATGAAAATCTTACTAATTATGGAAGAAATTACCAAGACTCCTCTTAAATCCTTGAAATCTCTTCAATAAATTGAGTATGGAAGAAGGAAAATCCTTGGCCACCATCAATGGAGTTTCAGCCCTAGAGAAGAAGAAGAAGAAGAAGGACAAACTTTTAATTTTCTTTTTCTTTTCATCTTTATTTTAAACCATATATATATATATATTAAAATAATTTAATAATTAATTATTTAATTAATTAATTAATAAATTAAAAGTCCAAAATCCCTCTTCCATTCAAAAATAATTTATTTTTGAATTATTTTATTAATTTTAAATTTTTTAAGATTTAATTACCAAAATACCCTTTTACTTTGACTTTTCTTTTAAAAAGTGTTGACTTCTATATGTTGTATATATTTTACATACATATCACATATATATTCCACTTTTTTACTTAAAATCCCTTCAATTTTCATTTAAAACCATTAATTTAATTTATCCATTTAAATTATAATTTATTTTATTAAATTTTCAAAAATTAGAACTTTTGAAAAATTTGGGATATTACACATATGCACAAGTAATGTGTATCTTATATACACATCAAATGTACCTTATATGTGTATTAAATATATTAAGTATGTAATATATTAATCCAATATATAAACTTAATATACCATATGTATATGTTATATATACACTAGATATATATTGGGTATATACAACTTTTATATTTCCAAAATCACGGATATGACATACTGCAATATTGCCTTTCAAGCTGGTAGGTTTACCAATTATTGAGGAGGTGGAATGATTAAAATAACCATTGAGGGAGAGGCAGTAGCTGCAGATGCCATATGAAAATGTTATTTGTAGCGCATGTGTGAAGAGTTGGAAGAGATGGAAGTTTGTGAAGCAGAGGTTATTTTTAAAGATGATCAAGAGGGGACTAAAGCTAAGGAAATACAATTTAAAGATTTGATTCAAGCCCTTAGAAAGTTTGAAGATGTTCAACCTGAAACTCAAGATTCAAATGGAAGAAATTAATTTGGGAACACTGGAGGACCCTAAAGTTACATATATGAGTTTGTTGCTTGCTAAATACTTGAAATAGGAAATGATAAACCTATTGCATGGATATAAAGACTGCATTGCTTGGAGCTATTAAGATATGCCTGGGCTAGGTAGAAGATTGGTAGAGCACCATCTTTCAATCAAGTTAGGTTTCAAGCCATTGCAATAGCCACCACGAAGGATGTCTAAAGAGGTGGAAGCTAAGGTGAAAGAAGAAATATAGAAATTGTTGCAGGCCAAATTCATTAGGCCTACAAGGACTGCAACTTGGCTTTCTAATACTGTACTAGTAGTTAAAAAATGGAAAATTGAGAGTTTGTGCAGATTTTAGAGATTTAAATGTTGCTATCCCAAAAGATGAGTATGTTATGCCTAAGGCGGATATGTTGATAGATTCTGCCACTAAAAATGAATTATTGTCTTTTATGGATGGATCTTCTGGTTATAATCAAATTTTAATTTTAGAGGATGAAATTTCCAAAACATCATTCAGATGTCCTAGTTCAGTAGGAACTTTTGAATAGCTTGTAATGCCATTTGGTTTAAAAAATGTTCATGAAACATATTAAAGGGCTATAAATGCTATATTCCAAGATATGATTGGAAAATTTTAGAAGTGTATATTGATGATATTGAGGTTAAATATGAGAAAGCCAAAGACCATATTCATCATTTGGAAAAAAGCTTTGAAAGAATGAGAATTCATAGATTGAAATTAAATCCCTTGAAATTTGTATTTGTGGCAAGGGCTGGAAATTTCTTAGGATTTTGGTGCACCATAGAGGTGTGGAGATTGTAAAAATAAAATAAAGGCAATTATTGAAGCTCAACCTCCATAGAATAAAAAAGAGTTACAAAGGTTTTTAGGCCAGATTAATTATTTGAGGAGATTTATCTCCAATCTAGCCAGTAGAACAAAGGTCTTTTCATAACATTTGAAACTAAAAGCTTTCAAGGAGTTTATTTGGGGTCCTCAGCACCATTAAGCATTTGATATGATAAAGGAATATCTTATGAATCCTCCTGTATTAGTATAACACTCTTATACCCGATATACGCATAGTACATATATCCCTTATATGTTAAATACGTATATAAAACATAAGAGTTCCATTATAAACTCCTTAATAAAATCTCTATTTCAAATTATATAAATAAATTTCAATAGTTGTTAGTCCAATTACTCTATTTTTATCTTAGATAATCAAATTGAACAAAGCTAACATTAGTATTAAGTTACAATTTGCTGAAAGTTAATTTTTTGAAGAATTTATGAAAAGTCCGATCGGGCCATCAAGTAGTCCGACCGGACCTTACATGTTAAATTGAGAAAAATATCATAGAAGGATTCACGGTGGAAAGTACTCTCAAATTCTCATCGTACCTTAGAAAATTCGACCGGACCTTGAAGAATTCTGATCGGACTATTGGAAGAAAATGTTGCAAAACACACAGAAGGATTCGCGGTCGAAAGTACTCTCACATTCTCAATGGACTAGCAAAAGTCCGACCGGACTAAGGGAAAGTACGACCGGACCTTTCAAGCCAATTTTGTTAAAAACATCCAGAGAGTTTCTCGTCCAGAAGTATGCTCTGTTTTTCACCGGAGCAGAAAATTTTTGACCGGGACCTAATGCAGTTCGATTGAGATATTTAAATAATTCTTAAGTCAGAAGTTGTTGGACCTCCACTCAATTAGTGGAAGCCATGTGGACCGAACGTTGGAAGAGCATTCAACATAATTTCAAAAGGTACGATCGTACCACTATGTTTCCCGACCGAAATTAAGGAATTCTGATTGAACCTTGGTAAGTTCGACCATGAAATTGCTCTGGCCAAGAAATTAGAGAAAGACAAGAATCAAACATGTTGGACCACTCATCAAATGACTAGTTTATGACTTGAAGGCTATACATACCATATGTAACTTCATTTTACAAGTTGTGATTGTAATAGCCTACTTGAACATATTTATTTTCTTTGCATCAAAATTATTCTTTGTATTGATTGAGTGTTGAGTGTGAGCATTAAACACCATCTTAAGTTTGAGTGTGAGCTTGGAAACACTTAGGTTATGAGAGTGAGCATGGGAAAACTCTTGTAAGGATTGTGAAGTGTGTGATCTCAAACCAGTGTAATGTTTGGTGTGAACTTGTGAAAACACCAAGTTAGAGTTAAGCTTGTAAAAACTTAAAGTTAGTGGAACCTTAACAAGTTGTTAAGAAAGTGAATGTAGGATCAAGGTAAATTCGAACCACTATAAATCTTTGTGTTCATTGTTCCATCTTCTACTTAACCTTTTTCTATATCTTATACATTTCTTGTTCTTGAATTTTGAGTTTTGAATTTTTGAATTTGCCATAATTCTTCAAACCAACCAATTCACCCCCTCTTGGTTGCCATGTTGGGATAACAATAGTTAAAGAGATACTCTAGTAGTACATTGTTAAAAATATTAATTTATAAAGAAAATCTCTGGAAAAAAGAAAAAAATTACCAGAATTTTATATGTAAATTTAATATTTCCCCAATTTAATCAAATCACAACCTATACAAAATTGAACACTCCTAAAAATATAGTTTTCACCAATTCTCCAAATCACCAATTTATAAATACATATTCAAATTCATAACTCAAAATATTATTTACAACCAATCATCCAAATTACTATTTCATTAGTTTATGTAACAAGATTTTATATACATGACATTTTTCACCATAAATATTTATACATACAAATATAGATAATATCACTCTTAATCATATATATATGCATAACATTACCTAAAATCATCATTTATTATATAGAATATATATTTACCTAAAACATTTTACAAAGTCTTGCTTAACTCAAGTATTTAACATCAAATTCTATTATGCTCAAGAATTATAGTACACCAAAATCAACTTATACATGGTGTGAGCAGGGATTTTTGCCCCCACTCCTGGTGGAATGGTTCTTGCGACTTCGGCACTATTTAGGCTCGGGGCCTTAGAGAACACGGACCTAAGTCCGAAGAAAATGGAGTCGCCACCCGGACGGGCCGGGAAAAAGAAAGGGGTGGATGACTCGATTCCTAAGGAATCCCCAACCCCCTAATGGGTTCGAAAAGTTGGATACGTATGGGGAATGTGAGAAATGGCCCTGCACCCCCACAACGCCCGGTTCATTGGAACCAGCATCCTTTACAGGTCTTAATATTATAAAATTCTTAAATATAACAACATTATCCATATTACACACAAAAATTAAAAGAAGGCATCATTATATTAAAATCAAAACAATGTCCAAACAAAACAAATAAATGGAAACCCATCCAAGGATGGAAACATGTCCTTACATCACATGCTTAAATAGGACACCCACCTAAAGGTAGAAACAAGCCCTTTACATAGGTTCTAAAACAGAAAGGCAAATTAAATTACATGATGTTTAAATGAGGTACCCACCAAGTGGAAACATACCTCTTACAACATTTGGAAATCTAAATAAATTGATAAAAGTAAATAACCATTCATAATAAATAAATCATTCGTCAAATATATTAAATATCAATAGAAAGTAAACATCCATCCATGATAAATTAAATAAACCAAGCATTGAATTTAAACAAATTAAAGCATAAGAAATAAAACAAAGCATGATCAAATATGGAATTGAATAAGGTAAATAAAAATCCAAATTATAGTTACTGTTTCCATTTAGTGTTCTTTATCTCATGTATTAAGGTTTTGGAATTCATAAAATTAGGCTAATGTGACTTTTTTTATGGAATTAAAATAGATTAAGGTTTTATGTTTTAAAAGGTTGGTAAGACTCTTTGATTAAACAAATTAAGGTTTGAATGGTAAAATCATGAAACTAGGGTTTGGACACTTTAAAACATTTGTGATTTGTGGTTTATGGTTATTCATTGTATTTTTAAGCTACTGTGTAAAATAAAAGTTTTTATGTTTTTATGATTTTTAAGGTTTTAAAGGATTAAGATTTAAAAAAAAAATAGGGTTTAAGGTTTTAAAGGAGCTAGAGTTTACTATTTTAGGTTTAGAAGTTGAATTTGGGTTTAGTGTTTTAGAATTTAGGATTTCGGTGATGCATAATTTTTAGAATTTGGAAAAATCAATTGAAGATTTTATGGAATTTTATGAAAATAAACCAACGATTTAAAGTTTATAAAGCAAAAAAGATATTTTTAAAGCTTTTGGGAAAGTAACAGAACACAATTTTGAGTTTTAAAATTTGGAAAACAAATTTTGGTTTTGGAGTTTTGAAGAAATAAATCTAATAGCTTTAAGCTTTTAGAAAATAAAGCCACGATTTAAGAATTTTAATCCTTAGAAAAAAGTGAATTGAGGTCCTAAAATCTTTGAATTAAAAGAAATCAAAGGGTGATTATGCTACAGTGTAAAATATAAAGAAATTAGAATTTCATACCTTATTTTGTAAGTTGCACCAAAATTGCTTCTTGGATGAACAAGCTCCAAAGACCAGCCTTTTTGCCTTTGTAATTCCTTAAATCGTGTTTTTGCTACTTTAAAAATCAATTGAATTCAAGCTTTTCTATCACGGATTTGGATTTCCCTCCTACTGTCCAATTTTTGTCCCTTTCGGCCTCCTTCTTAATTTGATTGCCTTTGGTCCTTATTTATAGAGGTTTCATATGGTTTATTCCTAATTAATCACGTCAAGTAATATTGATAAAAAAAGGAAACCGAAACCTAATTGAATTAGGTTTCGAAAAATTTACGTCAGAAAAATTGTGCTGCCGAAAAAAATTGCCGCAGTCAACTGCAGCAGTGGGCGAGAAGCGGGTGTCGCCCACAGGAAATTCCTGCGGGCGAAATGGCCCACTGTCCTCTCCCGCAGCTGCCCTGCACTGATTTTTGGCGACAAATTGTCATCATCGATTTTTTCGTCGCCGATTTTTATTTTATTTTTATTTTCATTTTTTTTATTTTTATTTGTTTATTTTTATTTTTTATTAATAAAAATTAAATACTAAAGCAAAAATTATTTAATTAAGATAAAAAAAATTATTTTGGACCAAAAAAATATATTAGGCAACACAAAAATTATTTTGGACTAAATAAAATATATTAGACCGGACCGGGTCAAAAATTAAGAGTCTACAGTTTGCCCCCTGCTTGAAAAATCTGAAACTTCAGTGAAAGAGAGTGAAAAGCAATAAGACTTAATTTTTGAGATGGAGGTTTTGGGTTCTGGACTCGGTTTGAGTTCTGGACTCAAGAATAAATTCTAGGTTCTAGACCTAAGAAAAATTTGGGTTCTGGACCCGGTTTGAATTCTGGACTCAAGGATAATTCTAGGTTCTTGACCTAAGAAAAATTTGGGTTCTGGACCCGGTTCGAATTCTAGAAATAAGGATAATTCTAGGTTCTGGACCTAAGAAAAATTTGGGTTCTGGACCGGGTCGAGTTCTGGACTCAAGGATAATTATAGGTCCTGGACCTAAAGAAAAATTTGGGTTCTGGACACGGTTCGAGTTCTGGACTCAAGGAAGATTCTAGGTTCTGGACCTTAGGAAAATTTAGATTCTGGACCCGAGCTAAGTTCTGGACTTAGAAATAATTCTAGGTTCTAGACCTAATGGTAAATTTGGGTTCTGGACCTGATTCGAGTTCTGGACTCAAGGAAGATTCTAGGTTCTGGACCTAAGAAAAATTTGGGTTCTGGACCCGAGATAAGTTCTGGACTTAGAATTAATTCTAGGTTCTGGACCTAAGGAAAATTTGGGTTCTGGACCCGCACTAATAATTTTTTATTTCAAAAAGTTTGACTAATTTTTATGCATATGTCTTCTTCTTGCCCCATGTGTATAAAAATATTTATATACACGCAATATTTTGAATGATTAAAGTGAATAATTGAATTTACTGTTTATTTACTGTATAGTCGCTGTTCATGCACTATTTACTATTCATAAATAGTAAATTTACTATTTGCAAATAGTATCAAATAGTATTTACTATTGAAAATAATAATTTTACTATTTATCAATAGTAATACTATTTATAAATAGTAAAATATACTATTTATAAATAGTAAAATTTAATATTTATGAACAGTTTTGAATTTGGTTTCTTTGCTTGCCGTTCCTCTATAAAAGGCCACCATTTCTTCATTTCATTTCACAATTTCAATTTCAATTTCGTAACTCTCTCAATTTTTTTTTCAATTTCAGCATATATTTTTTAAAAACAATGCATGCTTCGAGGTCGGGGACTCATTCTAATGCCGAGTTATTTAAGTTTATTCGGCATCATGATGACAAAAATATAGATATATTGGCCGGGATGCCGCTCCATCGCAGTTCTAATCCAAAGAGCGAGGTAATTATTTTTCTTTCTTTTTCTCTTGATTGATTTGATATATATATATATATATATGAAAAAAATAAATTAATTTAAGTAGATAGAATAACATGTACTTACCTGGTATTAACTTACTTGGGTCTGTGTTAGCATGATCGTTGTGTCGTTCGGGCCGGAGGGTGTATTTATAAAGCCTGACAATGGTATGATGTAATGCCTTCTCGGGTAAGGCGGATTATCCGAGATTGCGGCTTTGAATAGTTCATCTTACAATTGCCATCTGAAGAATATCAGATAGACTGAAGCGTAGTCCAGGCGCTTGCAGAGCGATGGCTGGATACAACTCACACTTTTCACTTGCCCATTGGGGAGATGACAATTGGTCCGGTTGATTTTACTGCCATAACCGGCCTTCGTTATGATGGTGCTCCGGTTCCTCTGACCAATGAAATTTTAATATTTGAAGAAATTCAGGAATTAATTGGTATGGAACCGTCAAATAAAGGGCCTTTTAAGATAAAAATAGAGCCGATTCATAGTTATTGGATTAACTACGAAGGTCGGGTTGGCAGAAACAGGGCCGAACAGTATGCTAGAGGATTTTTGTTATATCTACTTGGGTCGACCATCTTAGGCAGCACTGAATCGTCCATTCACTTGTTAGTGTTGAGTGCCCTTTCTTATCTCAGAATGGTACCATCTTCTGGCTGGGGTGAAGCTGGTCTTGCAAGTCATTACCATGGCCTTCATAAGCTTTGCCGAAACAAGAATTCTTTTGTCGGCTTGATGGCGGTTGTCGAGGTATTCTTTCTTCCACCAATGTCTTTTCCCCTCTTCTCTTGCATGAATGTGATCTTTATTGTTATTGTAGATATGGGCATATAAACACAACCTCGCGACGATACCCGGAATTTCCTGAGAGAGAATCGGGTATCCGAGATTAAATTACTGGTTGTCCAATCGTGTGGATGTTCCCGACTCTCATCATGTGCATACTCATCGCTTTGTGTTGAGCCGCTTAACCTGGGACCAGGTAAAATAAAATTAGTATGCTTTAAATTTTATGAGAAAGTTTTACTTACCTAATGTTATTTTGCAGGTAAATTTGGCCTGGTGGAATCCAGAGGAGCGAGCAAATTGGTCTCCTTTGATGAGGGCTGCACTGTCTTTCCAACATTCTAACTGAATTATTACTGGCCCAGTGTCTAGTGGCTGGTTTCTCGGGGAGAGAGTTTATGAATGATTTCTCAGTCCAGAGCAGTGGAGGTTTCTGATGCAAATCCCGGAATATACTTTAAATATTATGTCGATGCCAGAGGATGCATGGTGGTCAGCCCGGTATGGTTATGGTGCCGAGTCATTTCTCAATTTACTGGTCCATTTTATGCCCGTTTTATTCAAATAAGACTCTTGACCTTTGATGTATCTCCTGTTGGTGTACGGGAGATTTTCAACGAAAATGAGGGTAGAGATGAGGAGGAACATCACGGAGATGCAGGAGAGTCTATTCCACATATCGGGGCCTGTACTTCTCAGGTAAAACTTTTACCACTTTTCCATTGCAACTGCCTTTCCTTTCTTTAATTCTTTAATGATTGTTGCAGGTTGTTGGCTCTTTTGATCATGAGGCTGGACCTTCTTTCACTGCCCCTTCGTTTGCTCATTCTAGCCCGCCGGATATGCCATCTCATCCGCAGGGCATTGATATGAACTACCTGGTACGTTCCTTATTTCATAATAGTTTATGCTATATGTATGCATGATTATGTATGCTCTTACCTTTTCCTTCTTGGCTCACAGCGGATGCTAGAAGAACAAAATAAGAAACTTCAAGAAGAGGTAGCTGCAAGTCGCCAGCAGGCTTCTCATTTTGAAAGTTTATATCATCAATCCGAACAAAATTTTCGTAACTTTCAATTTCGGGGGATGAGGGATCCCGACGCTTCTTCATCAAGAGGCCCTCAGACTGATGTACATGAGATCCTTTCATCTACTTCTGATGAAGACCATGACAGATCAAAACTTCAAGGCAATAGAGATTTTAGTGCTTCTGCTTCGGGTGATCCCGGGATGAGTAATTTGCCCCCTCTTCCAGCAGGCGATGATTTTTTCAAGTCTTTATTTGGTGACCTACCACCACCCTCTTAGTGATATGTAAATATTGTAGCAATTGTAAAATATTGTACAATAATGAAAAATATACAATTTTCCTCTTTACTGTAAACCTTCATTTTTTTTTACGTTACTGCACCACTTTTTCTTTTTATTACAGTACACCATTAATTTACATCCACTTCTTTTGTTAAACCAAATCCAACGTGGTAAAGGAAATTCATTGCCACTTCCTTTCCTTATGCCATATGATCTTATCCTTTCCCATCATCTTTTCCATTTCACTTTTGGAAAAGGTTTGTTTCCTCTATATAAATCACCCTTCATGCCATATTTTAATTCATAAACCAAAAATCTCTCTCTTTCAACGTGAAGACTCCCTTTAGCAATTTTGGTTCTCTTTTATTCATCAACCATGACCGAGCACCATTTAAAGAAAATAAAAATTCTATTTAAGAATATGGATGCCATCCATTGGAAGCAAATTTCATGGTCAAAGCTTGATGTTTTAAAATGTCAAATTGGACCACTCCTTACATGCCGTGGCTTTCTTTTGGGATACGGATTCTAGGGTATTTAGAATTAATGGCTTTGAAATATTTCCCTTGATTGAAGAATTTGAGGCCATACTTGGACATCCCAATAATCAACAAATGGTGTTACCCACATTGATTTTCAAGACTCAACAGAAGATGCAGATGTTATTTCAAATTCCAAAACCCGAAGTTCTTCAGTTGATGAGAGGTGAAAAAATTCTACTTGCTCCTTTGATTGACTTTTGTTTCTCTCATTTGGCTCCTACTAAGGCATGGGGATGCATGCTTTGTCTTTGCTTGCTCGACTAATTCTTGCTTGTTTCTTCTGATGGCGATATTGACCCACGAGTATTGGATATTATGGACCAAATGGAAGGGGGCTTGTCACCGGTACCTATGATTTTAGCCGAGACCTTAGTTGGATTAGACCGATTTAAATCAGGATTGTCAAAGAGACTGACTGGGAGTCTGTTGCTGCTCCAGGTAATTACCTAAACTTCCCTTTCGGGTTTTCAATTTAGGTTTTCTTTTTTCTTTTCTTCTTTTTTTTTATTTTAATTCTTTCTTCACAGATTTGGCTTTAGGAGCGTCTTTGTTTGCTTGATACTCCCTCCATGGATTTTGCCAGATACCTGCCACGTCATCATTCTGCTAGGAAGCTACTCCATCCTGCTTCTTCATATGCTGACTGGGTTGACTGGATCCAATCACGCTCTAAAGTCAATATTCGTTGGTTGGTACCTTGGTGAAAGATTTCTCATATCACCATGCGGACATACTTGATGTACGTTCCCCTTGCTGCTCTTTGTCAAGGCACATGCTATGATCCTCGCCGACTTGGGCATCAGTATGGAGCTGAGCCTCGTGATTATGACTTTGCTCTCGACTTAGACATGCCTTGCTTAACTGAAGCCTACTTGGATCGGTTGAGGCAAAGCTGGCCTGGACGTTACACTTATCGACTGCCATAGATTTTACATTTGTCAATTCAGAAAGTGTATTGTTAGGATGAAAAAATAATTAAAGTAATAAAAGATGCTTCTTTTCCATTTATAATTCGTCATCACCTTTTGCTATTGTGTTTATCTATTTCATTCATATCTGGTCGAATACTTATAACAGTGCACATAGAACAATTTTAACATTAATTCTGTTTTATTAAATTAGGAAACAACCAAACATAAAGCCAGCATACACAAGATCACTCCTGTTGCCAACTAGCCCTTTCGGGTTTTCTAATTGACGATTTTCTCTCATTTAGCCCTAATTGTTGCCTAGCCCGCCCTTTCGGGTTTTCAGAACTAGAGGATGCTCTAACTTTTGCCTAGGCCGCCCTTTTTGGGTTTTCAACCTAGCGAGCTCTTTTTTTTTCATACATAAAATTTCTTCAACCTGTCAACGTTTACTAGCTCACTAAATTCATTCCCATCCATATCTAATAACTTCACCACACCTTTGCTCATGACTTGTTTCATGACATATGGCCCTTCCCAGCTAGGTCTGAACTTCCCTCTTGGATCAGACACATTAGGCTTACATTGCTTCAACACCAAATCCCCAACTCTGAATTTTCTGATTTTAACCCTTCTATTGTAGGCCTGAGCTATCTTCTTTTGATACAGTTGGTGATGATACAACGCCTTTAATCTTCTCTCTTCTAATAGAGCTAATTGTGTGTATCTGCTTGCTACCCATTCCGTTTCAGGCAGTTCAGCTTCCAAGACTACTCTCAGTGATTTGTTCTCAATTTCAATTGGCAATACCGCTTCCATCCCATAAACCAAGAGAACGGTGTCATCCCAGTAGGTGTTCGCACACTTGTCCTATATCCCCATAAAGCAAAGGGAAGCATCTCTGACCAATCCCTGTAAGTCTTGGTCATTTTGGACAAGATTTGCTTAATTGTCTTGTTTGTTGCTTCCATGGCACCATTAGCCTTTGGTCTATAAGGAGAGGACCGATGATGATGGATTTGGTACTTCAAGAATAAATCCTTAACTGCTCCTTGAAACTGTACCCCATTGTCTGATATCACATTGAGCGGGACCCCATATCTGCATATGAGGTTCTTTTTGATAAACCTAGCCATTTGACTTGCACCCAACTTGTTGAAGGATTCAGCTTCAACCCATTTTGAAAAATAATCAACTGCTACTACAATGAAATGGTGACCGTTTGAGGCTGTCGGATGTATCTCTCCTATAATGTCGATACCCCAGGTGGCAAATGGCCAGGGTGAAGACATTGAATGTAGTTCTTCAGGAGGCATGTGATTCAAGTTACCATACATCTGACATTGCTGGCACTTCTTTACAAACTCAATACAGTCTTTCTCCATGGTCAACCAATAGTAACCTTGTCGAATAACCTTCTTAACTAGGGCCAAACCACTCATGTGCGGACTGCAACTTCCCGCATGTATTTCTGACATGATGCGCTCCACTTCAGGCTTTCTTAAACATCTCAAATGCACTCCATCAAGCCATCTTCGATATAACTCCCCATGGAAGGTGATGTTTTGCAAAGACTACCGCCTTATGGCTCTTCTCTCTTTCTTTGTTGCCCCCGGCTGGTATTCTCTTTCCTCCAAAAATCGTCTTATAGTATCGTACCATGCATCATGGTCTGTATCAACTTCCATGATTGTCTCATATTCATAGCAAGGAGTTAATGAACTGGTCAAGATTAGAGGCTTAAGGAATAGGCTGGCAGGATTTTCCCATACCGAAGCCAATGTGGCTAGGGCATCAGCCATCTGATTTTCTTCTCTTGACATGTGTATAAACCTACACTCCTTAAAATTCTTCTTCATCATGGTCAGATAATGGTGGTATGGTTTCAATTTTTCTTCTTTGAACTCCCATTCTCCATTTACTTGGGATACAACTAGCAATGAATCGCCATAAACTTCCACCTTATCCACCTTCATAATCATTAGGGTTTCCAAACCGAAAAATACAAGCTTCGTACTCCACCATATTATTAGTTGTCCTAAATTTCAATTTTTTAGCTAAAGGGATGAGTTCCCCTTCGGGCGATTCTAGTATAACTCCCAAACCTGCTCCTTTCCTGTTTACCGCTCCATCAAAATAAATTTTCCACCCTTGTACTTCAATTACTTCTAAATGTTCATCTGGAAATTCCAAGATTACCTCTTCACTTTCTGGTAATGGTTGTTGAGCCAGGAATTCTACCACCGCTCTTCCTTTGATTGTTTTCCTGGTTACATACTTGATCTCAAATTCTTCTAATATTATCAACCATCGACCATATTTCCTAATTAAAGAGGGTGTCTCCCTTAAGTACTTCATTGGATCCAACCTGGAAGTTGCTTGCACGCTATATGATTAAAAGTAATGCCGCAACTTCTTAGAAGACCAAACCACAGCTATACATGTCTTTTCAATGATACTATACTTAATTTCATAAGGTAGGAGCTTTCTACTCAAATAGTAAACTGCATGCTCAATCCCTGATTTATCTGCTTGGGCTAGCATGGCTCCTATCGACTCTTCTTCTACTTCTAAGTATAGTAATAAAGAATTGCCAGGTTTTGGTGGTTTTAAAACAGGTGGATTCAACAAATACTCTTTTATTAGCTCAAAGGCCTTTTGACACTCTTCATTCCATAAGACCGGCTGATTCTTTCTAAGCAACTTGAAGATAGGCTCACAGATTGTTGTGAGCTTTGCTATAAATCTACTATTGTACTGCAGTTTACCAATGAATCCCCGAATTTCTCTCTCCATCTTTGGGGCTGGCATATCCCTGATTGCTTTGACTTTGTCAGGATCTATCTCAATACCATTCAGACCAATTACATGTCCCAATAATTTGCCTGAAGTAACACCGAATACACAATTCTTCGGGTTTAATCTTAGCTTATATTTTAAAGCTCTATCGAAGAATAATTCTAAGTTTTGGAAGTGTTGCTCCCTTGTATCCGACTTCACCATCATATCATCAACATATACTTCAACTTCTTTGTGCGTCATGTCATGAAATAGTGTGGTGGCCATCCTTTGGTAGGTTGCTCCATCATTCTTTAAGCCGAAAGGCATCACCCTATAACAAAATATACCCCATGTAGTAATGAAAGCAGTTTTGGCTTTATCCTCTTGGGCCATTAACACTTGATTGTATCCGGAAAATCCATCTACAAACGAGTGTAGCACGCTAGAGGCTGCACTATCAATGAGAACATCTATATGAGGTAAAGGAAAATCATCCTTAGGGGAAGCCTTATTTAAATCTCTATAGTCCACGCAGACCCTTATCCTCCCCTCTTTCTTTGGCACAGGTACTATGTTGGCTAGCCAATCTGGGTATTCTATCACTTCAAGGAACTTCACTTGTATTTGCTTAGTGACCTCTTCTTTAATCAATTTAGCCCACTCAGGTCTTAGTCGCCTAAGCTTTTTGTTTGACAGGCTTAATGTGAGTGTAAGTAGGAATGTGATGCTCGACTATGTCTCGATCTATCCCCGGCATATCTTCATAAGACCAAGCAAATACTTCTTCATATTTTTTGAATATTTTTTCAAATCTCTCTCTGTCATTAGGTGTAAGGTCGGATGCTATGTGTAAGCGGGGATTTTCGCCCTCACTCCCGGTGGAATGGTTCTTGCGACTTCGGCATTATTTAGGCTCGGGGCCTTAGAGAACACGGACCTAAATCTGGAGAAAAATGGAGTCGCCACCCGGACGGGCCGGGAAAAAGAAAGGGGTGGATGACTCGATTCCTAAGGAATCCCTAACCCCCTAATGGATTCGGAAAGTTGGGTACGTGTGGGGAAGATGAGAAATGGCCCAGCACCCCCACAACGCCCTGTTCATTGGAACCGGCCTCCTTTACAGGTTTACCTTCTTTTGATGATTTCACCAAAAACAATTCTTCTTGGATGAACTAGCTCAAAGACAAGCCTTTTTTGCCTTTGAATCCTCTAAATCGTGCTGCTGCTGTTCCAGAAAAGAGTTGAATTGAATTTCTTCTTTTCCTTCCTTGATTTGGTTTCAAATTTTCCAAACTACTCTTGGATTTTTACCTCCCCTAAATTAATTGCCTTTGGTCCTTATTTATAGTGGTTTGAGGTTGTTTATTCCTAATTAGTTAAGGTAAATAATATTAATAAAAAAAAGAAACTAAAACCTAATTGGATTAGGTTTCGAAAAATTTGCATCGGAAAATTTGCGCTGCCGAAAAAAAACTACTGCGGAAAAACTGCGCTGGCAAAAAAATTTGCCCCAGCTGGCTGCGGCAGCGGGCGTGGAGGGGGCCGTAAGCTATTTCGCAGGCAGAAAATTTCTGCATGCGAAATAGCACAGTGATTTTGCCCGCAGAAATTTTCTGCGGCGAAATGCCCACGGGCCTGCTCCATGCGCCCAGGAATTTTCGACTCCGAATTTTATTTTTATTTTTATTTTTTGACTTTTATTTGTTTATTTCTTTTTTTATTAATAAAAATTAGATACTAAAGCAAAAATTTTTTAGTAAAAATTATTTTGGACCAATTAGACAACAAAAATCATTTTAGACTAAATAAAATATATTGGACCGGATTGGGTCAAAAATTAAGGGTCTACACTATGCTAATGTTTTTAGGATTTTCAGTTGTTCCCAAATTTAATGATTGTGTGTTAACAGAATTAATATTAAAGATGTTCATGTAACTGCTATTTGAATGTATGCAACCATCAGGAGAAATATCACACAAGTAAGTAAAATCAGACTTTATTGCATTCATTTTGGAAAAGAAAACATCATCATTCTCATACAAAGCAGACAAATTAAAATCAAAATCAAAATCACTGTTCTCAGGATCATAAAGCAGGATGTCTTCAAACTTTTCTTCAACCAGGGTGGCAATCTCCTCCGGAGTCTTCTCAACTTTCAGGGCAGCTTCATTCTTCTCTTTTGGATTGGATTCTTTGTTGGTTGACAGGGTGAGCTCTTTCTTCACTTGCTCCACTAGCTCGGCAACATCTGCAAAAATTTTAAAACCTGGGATTAACTTACCCATGAACATGATTGGCTTAGGCTTTCCTTGGAGTGGTCCCATATCTAGAGCCTTGACAAAGATCTCTTCAAGTGGCAGGAAACTCATCTTCTCACTATTGTTTGGCTGGACATCATTGTCTTCATCATATCCTAACCCCTTCTTGGAAGTTTGAGTTCTAAAATCTGGTAACTTTGTCAAACCAGCCTTACCCTTTCCAAGACCAGCTCTAGGAAGGTAGTTCACGTTCCTCATCATATTCAAGACTTTGGAGTCCACTACTTCATCATCAAAAATTGCAGCTACTTGAAAACCATTAAGAGGCCTCTCAACCATTAGAGCATTAACAATCTCATTATCTTCAGCTTTAATGACAACTGTCTCATTTTCGTTGGGGATTTTGATTTTTTGATGAAGGGTGGAAGGAACTCCACCAAGAGGGTGAAACCATGGTCACCCACCCCCAGAGCAAGGCGAAGGTAACTGGCATGTCTAAAACAACAAATTCAACAATAGTTTCAATTGGCCCAACCTTGACGTCCTCTTTGAAAGTCCCTTCGGCATGCCTCTTATTGTTGTCATAAGCACGAATTGTCACCTCGGTTGGGTTTAGATCTCTTGTTGACATGGCTAGCTTTGGCAATATCTTAAGTGGACAAACATTTATGGCGAACCCATCATCGACCATTACACATGGAGTCCTCTTCCCCTTTACTTCTATTTTGATAAAGAGAGGGCGGATGTGGTCTCTCCCCTCCTCCGGTAAGTCCACATCTGAAAAAGAAACTGCTCCCATATTAACTTCACTCTTTTCTTGGACCTCTTCACATTTCATTACTTCCCCAATTTTTATGAAGTTGATCAACTCCTCTAGTGTTGTGGAGGTAGAAATTGGCATGCTATTTTCAATTGCTTGAGCACAACATCATCTTATTCTATTTTGACTTCCTTCCCCTTAGTAGTTTCTATCTCCTTAGGTGGTGGCCTTGCGTAAGGCTTACCGAATCTAGTATTCATCACCTCATCTTCTTCGGGTTCAGACCAAGTCCACTCCTTCTTGGATACAATATCATCATCACTATCACTTAAATCCCAAAACCCGTTGACAACATAAATTGCTACTTCTCCACCCATCATAGCTTGTTCAATTTTGATAAATGCCTCTTCTTCTTCTTTGGTTGCTTCTCCACCCACATCTTGAAAAGAAGACATGACAAAGGCCTCATGCAAACCTCCTCCAATCATGAAAGTTGCCGATGGTGGTACCCTATTGAATTTTGATAATGGGTTGTCTTTGGTGTTTGGCTTATTGGGCTTGGGTAGCTTCCCATTATCAATTAGATTTTGGATCTCATGTCTCAACCTCACACATCTATCCATGTCATGTCCTTGCATTTGGTGAAATTGACAAAATGCTTTGTTTTCAAAATTAGGTGGGAAAGGGTTATGCAAAGGATGAGAATTTAAGGGTTGCAGTAATCCTTTTCTTTGAAGCTTGTTGAGAACCCAAGACATTGATTTTTCCAATTCCAGAAATTGTCTCCTTGTTCCTTGGTTAGTAGCACTAACACCGACAGCCTTTTGCATGCTTTAGCTACCAGGTTGATAGCTCCCTTTCTCGTTCCTTTTTGTTGCAAAGCGGCTCTTCTCCCTGTCCCATTCTTCAAGTTGCAAACCAGCTTAGAGAAGGTCTTTGAAATCACAGATGAGTGTATGAGACATCCTCTCACGAAGATTAGACAACACCCCTCTCACAATCATCCTTATTTGATTGGATTCATCAGGCCTCTTCTTGAGTAAAGCGACCTTATTTCTCCATCTCTTGACATAATCTACAAAATTCTCATTCGGCCTTTGCCTAATAGACTCCACTTCCATCAAGGTAACTTCCAACTCAACATTATATCCATATTGTTGGATGAATGCTTTGTAAAGTAGATCCCAACTCTTTTGTGTTCCTTCATCTAATGTATTGAACCAATTTTGGACAATAGGGTCCAATGAGAGCATGAAGTACCTTAGGATTTGAGCCTTAGTAGCTCGGGCAGACTGCATGGCAGTGATGTATTGCTTCACATGAAGATGAGGATTTCCGATACCATTGTACTTAGCAAAGGAAGGCATCTTGAATTTATAAGGGACCTCTTCATCTTGTTCGAATAGTTTGTCGATCTCAGACATCTCTTCGGTTTTCAACTTCTTCTCAAATTTCTTTTCTAAATCAGCAATAATCTTTTCAACATCGGATGTCTCGGTCTTTTCAATAGTGATTTTCTCAGCAACCTTCGGTTCTTTCTTCTTCTCTTGAACATCTTGGTAGTATTGAGCCCAATCATCATCATCATCAATGATCACCTTTTCATCATCAAAAACCACTTCACTAACTTTGGTCTTCCCTTTGTCCTTTGGTTTCTTAGTGCTAGAGACGCCTCGGCATGGTTCTCTAAGATCGCAGTCAACTGGTTCTTCATGGTCTCAGCTAGGGCCTCTTTTATTTCTTCCATTTTGGTGTTGAGGGCCTCATCCACCATCCTTTGAATTTTTTCGGGCTCTATTATTTTTGGTGAGCAAGTGATTGAGTCGTTGCTAGATACTTCATCTCTGGCGTAAGTCGGATTATTGTAAGCTTTAGAACTATCGTAATCCAGGCCTGTGAGCCAGAAATGATCAATGATATGAGATGCAAATGTATGCATGTATGCACAAACAATCAACAAATAAGGATAAATAGGACGTTCCTTCCAACCTTATAACATCCACACACGAATGGCGAGTCCCTTTCCTAGGTATATGGTTAACAAAACGCCAACATGGGGTATCTTTCTTTCGAATGATTCCCTCGGACGTTTCAACCAATAGTTATATTTTTGAAAATGGAAATCAATCCATGATAATTCCTATTAATTAGGTTTTAATCCATTCCACTAACTATAGTAGCTTTTATGCTATATTGGATTAAACCAAAATTAAGAGGTTTATTATAGATAGATTTCTCACTTGAAAAAAGGTAACTTAATGGTTCATGCCAAAAACAAACCCATGGTTAATTTATTCTTAGTGTAAACTAGGCCCACAATTGATTTTTGGTATCTCATAATTGACATAAATAGTTTTTTTTCTAAGCCCATTATAAAAAGATTTTTAGAAAAGTAGATTTCGGGCTTAGTATTTGGGCCATGAGCCAAAGAATTTTTGATTTGTTTTTAGAAAAGTCTTATGTCCAAAGACCATTTTGAAAAGTTTTGAAAATAGATTTGGCCTCTTGGATTTTAAAGAAAAGTTTGTTTTGAGCTTACAATATACTTAGGTCATATTAGAAAAATAACAAACCAAATAAGCCATTATTTAAGCTAAGATAAATTAACCATAGTCAAACAACATGCATTTGGGATAAAACCTAAGGAAAGTAACTAGGCCAATTACATGAGCTTTAGTCTTTGGGTAAAAAGGCTTAAGTTCCCATCGCAAGTATATACCAAATGGTACTAGGCTATGAGTGGTTATGCCATGCTCGATCTCCATACCTTGAGTGAAAGTATGGTATCCTTTACATAACATAACATGGGTAACACGGGCGTCCTAACTCACGCACACGATGTAATCTAAGATGATGCAATGGATAATATCATTTTAAGAAAGAATAGAATAATATAAAGACTAACGGAATCAACTTCTCTTGTCCCCAGTGGAGTCGCCACTGTGAGCGGGGATTTTTGCCCCCACTCCCGGTGGAATGGTTCTTGCGACTTTAGCACTGTTTAAGCTCGGGGCCTTAGAGAACACGGACCTAAATCCGGAGAAAATGGAGTCACCACTCGGATGGGCCGGGAAAAAAAAAGGGGTGGATGACTCAATTTCTAAGGAATCCCCAACCCCCTAATGGGTTCGAAAAGTTGGGTATGTGTGGGGAAGGTGAGAAATGGCCCAACACCCCCACAACACCCGGTTCATTGGAATCGGCCTCCTTTACAGGTCTTAATATTATAAAATTCTTAAATATAATAATATTATCCATATTACACACAAAAATTAAAAGAAGGCATCATTATATTAAAATCAAAGCAATGTCCAAACAAAACAATTAAATGGACACCCATCCAAGGATGGAAACATGTCCTTACATCACATGCTTAAATAGGACACCCACCGAAAGGTAGAAACATGCCCTTTACATAGGTTCTAAAACAGAAAAGCAAACTAAATTACATGATATTTAAATGAGGTACCCACCAAGTGGAAACATACCTCTTACAACATTTGGAAATCTAAATAAATTGATAAAAGTAAATAACCATTCATAATAAATAAATCATTCATCAAAGATATTAAATATCAATAGAAAGTAAACATCCATCCATGATAAATTAAATAAACCAAGCATTAAATTTAAATAAATTAAAGCATAAGAAATAAAACAAAGCATGATCAAATATGGAATTGAATAAGGTAAATAAAAATCCAAATTATAGCTATTGTTTCCATTTAGTGTTCTTTATCTCATGTGTTAAGGTTTTGGAATTCATTAAATTAGGCTACAGTGACTTTTTTATGGAATTAAAATAGATTTAGGTTTTATGTTTTAAAAGGTTGGTAAGACTCTTTAATTAAACAAATTAAGGTTTGAATGGTGAAATCATGAAACTAGGGTTTGGACACTTTAAAACATTTTTGATTTGTGGTTTATGGTTATTCATTGTGTTTTTAAGCTACTGTGTAAAATAAAAGTATTTATGTTTTTATGATTTTTAAGGTTTTAAAGGATTAAGGTTTAGAAAAAATTAGGGTTTAAGGTTTTAAAGGAGTTAGAGTTTACTATTTTAGGTTTAGAAGTTGAATTTGGGTTTAGTGTTTTAGAATTTAGGATTTCGGTGATGCATGATTTTTAGTATTTGGAAAAAGCAATTTAAGATTTTATGGAATTTTATGAAAATAAACCAACGATTTAAAGTTTATAAAGCAAAAAAGATATTTTTAAAACTTTTGGGAAAGTAACAGAATAAAATTTTGAGTTTTGAAAATTTGGAAAACAAATTTTGGTTTTTGAGTTTTGAAGAAATAAATCTAATAGCTTTAAGCTTTTAGAAAATAAAGCCACGATTTAAGAATTTTAATCCTTAGAAAAAAGTGAATTGAGGTCCTAAAATATTTGAATTAAAAGAAATCAAATGGTGATTATGCTACTGTGTAAAATATAAAGAAATTAGAATTTCGTACCTTATTTTGTAAGTTGCGCCAAAATTGCTTCTTGAATGAACAAGCTCCAAAGACCAGCCTTTTTGCCTTTGTAATTCCTTAAATCGTGTTTCTGCTACTTTAAAAATCAATTGAATTCAAGCTTTTCCTTCACGGATTTGGATTTCCCTCCTACTGTCCAATTTTTGTCCCTTTCGGCCTCCTCCTTAATTTGATTGCCTTTGGTCCTTATTTATAGAGGTTTCATATGGTTTATTCCTAATTAATCATGGCAAGTAATATTGATAAGAAAAGGAAACCGAAACCTAATTGAATTAGGTTTCAAAAAATTTGCATCGAAAAAATTGCGCTGCAAAAAAAAAATGCCGCAGGAAAAAATGGGCTAGCAAAAAAATCTGCCGCAGTCAACTGCGGCAACCATTTCACCATCAGAATTTTCCTGCGTGCGAAATGGCAAAGCTATTTCGCCAGCAGGAAATGGCCCACGGTCCTCGCCCGCAGCTGCCCCGCACTGATTTTTGGCGACGATTTTTTTGTCGCCGATTTTTATTTTATTTTATTTTATTATTTTTATTTGTTTATTTTTATTTTTTATTAATAAAAATTAAATACTAAAGCAAAAATTATTTAATTAAGATAACAAAAATTATTTTGGACCAAAAAAATATATTAGGCAACACAAAAATTATTTTGGACTAAATAAAATATATTGGACCGGACCGAGTCAAAAATTAAGGGTATACACATGGATACCATCCAAGTTGGTCTCATGGCGCAGAAGAGCTTCAAGACTCAACCTCAATCCGGATTTACACTTCTAATCACCTATACGATACACACTACTGTGCTAAGCTTTACAGCTTAGTGATATATATTTATAAATAATAAATATTACACACTTTTTTATTACTCATTTTATTCATTATATATATATATACATATATCTCTTTAATTTCTAATACACATTATATCGATTTCACGACCCAATTATGCTTAGGTCATCTCAGTCTTTAGACCCAGCTCTACTCGGGTCTATCAACATAAGCACTTTCAGTCATATATTATTCATATCACAATCAATTCATCATATTTTATTATCCATGACACAACACACATATGCACATAAACATATAAAAAACACACACATTTGGCCCAAATATCCCTATATAATATTCAAGTTTCAAAGATATTGCTTTGGACCAATTTTTGACACCTAGTGTCTGGCCCGAAAGGGAAATAATAGTGACTCTCAGCATCTGGCCCGATGGCAATATAATAGTGATGCTCAGCATCTGGCTCGAAGGCAATAATAATGATGTTTAGCGTCTGGCTCGAAGGCAATCATCGGTATACTGTAACACCAAACACAATACTGTGGAAATTGATATTACATAAGCTGACATAAATTCATTAAATAATTTCTTATTTTTCTCATTCTTTGGCAATAATGCCAATTTCCATTCTTTATGCATTTTTTCATCATTTCCAATTATTTCCACACATTTTCAATAATTTTATCAATTTTCTTACCACATACTCAATGTGGCCGAATTATGCATTTATTAAGCAAAATTACATATATTAAGGACATTAACCATTCTACAATGGCTTAATATCTCCCAATTCAAGCATTTCATATGATTTTTCTTATTTCATATTCTTTTATTTTTTTTCCTCACTTTTCAAGTGATCAGCTTAATCCTTGATCACATTTACATTACATCATATTTTCACATTATTTCACATTTTATCACCTTTCATATTTTTTGTTCATCAAATTTCATATCCGTAAGTCTCTTGGCCGTGTTATCTTCTAGAATTTTTTGACAAATTTGATCCTCTGGCTGCGTTGGTGTTGTCTTGGCTGTGTCCACTAAATTCCATCCAATTGAATTGATTCTCCATTACTTTGCACTTCAACCTAAATACAGCACTTCAAGCAATCTTTAAACATAAATTAAAAGAAAAATTAACTTAAAACTAGTAAAATTAACCAAAACATGTATACATATTTGATCAAAACAATCATATTTCTATTATGTGTGATAACACTAGTGCCATAAATCTCTCCAAAAATCCAATTCAACATTCTAGATCAAAACATATAGACATTAAGCACCATTTCCTAAGCGATAATGTCCAAAACCAAAATATTGACTTAGAATTCATTGACATACAAAACCAACTTCCTGACATATTCACTAAACCCTTGAATGAAGAAAGAATGAACTTCATAAAACAAAATTCGTGAATGATGGATGGAAGCACCATTTCATGAACTTGGTATTACATGAAAATCTAGTTCATTTCATAAAATTTTTTCTCTTTAATATCTATTTTTGATCAAGTCCTCACGCCTTAGATGGAAAGCACTTGTTTTATCAAAATTTCTATATTTTTTGAAGATTTCCTGATCGGAGCCATCATAAGTCCGACCGCACTTTTTGAAACTTTATAAATTCAAAATTTTTCATAAAAATATTACCATACTCTCCAAGGTGCAACTGAAAATTTTCAAAATTGATGACTATTGTGCCTAAAACCAAAATTTTGTTCGGTATTCATAAAGTCTGATCGCAATTTTCAAATTTTCAAATTTTCCCACCGGACTTTATAACGTCCGACCGGACTTTATAACGTCCGACCGGACTTTAACACAGATTTTAAAAAATTCTAGCCGTTGGAACTTAATCAAAGCGTTTATTTTTAATCTCCAATAGATGTTAACGGCTCTTTTTCATATCAAACACTATAAATACCCTCTAATATCAGTTTATACATCTTTTTATCAAACTCCAAACACTTAAACACAAAATCTCTCTCAAATCAACTCTTTTCTTCATCTATTCTCTAAGATCAATCACTATGGCACTTATAGAACACAAGAAGAAGGCTTCTAGAGCTGAGAAAGGAAAGGGTGTTGCTGCCCCTTCCCAACAAGAAGAACCCCCAAGAAGAAGCCACAAGCTAAGGTTTAGAGAAGAAGAGGAAAGGCAAAGGTATGCTATAGTCAAAGACAAACTCATAGAACCAAACCGTCTCTTCTCTACTCTCACTCTTGAGTCTTTAGGGATAGAATATGACATTAGGGGATGTTTTAGAACATTGGGTTGGAAGAAATTTGTCTTGGGTGGGAAAGTTTAACCAAAGAGTTTCTAACCACTTTGGTAGTGAGTAAGAAAAGCACAAACCCTCTAGGCTATTATGGGATTTCCTTTAGATTATTCAATCAAGAATATGCCTAACTTTTGAAGACTTCTCTTCTATTTAGGGTTTTCAAATTGAGGGCTTTTTTTGCATTTCAAACACCATCCTCACCTCCGAAAGACAAAAAGAATTTTGGATGGAAATTTCTATAGAAACCACTCTCTATAAACAATCCAATGCCAAACACCATAGGAATCTCACCTAATAGATGCTACATAGGATTGTTACTTACACCATTAGGGCTAAAGGTGAAAGCAATGAGAAGGAGACTCAAAAAGACTTACTCTTTCTCTATTACTTACTTTGAGGTCAACCTATTCAAATGGGTAAATTCCTCATTGACATTTTCTTACACATTAGGAAAACCAAGTTAGGTATCATACTCCTCTCTTCTTAAGTGACACAAATTGCAAAGTATGTTGGTGCACTTACACCAACTAACAAAGCAAACCTCTCTACTCCTTTAGATCCTACTATAAAATCCATTAACATAGCTTACCTTAAGCAAGCTAAGTGCATTAGGGATGAAGATGGGAACTATGTCTACTCCTAGGAGCACTAGGTGCTAGGGCTCAACAAAGGAAGAGACCAAGGATAGTAGAGGAAAGGGAAGAGATTTTCCAAATGGAATTCCCAAGACCCATAACTCCAAGACCTTAATCTTCAATTCTCCAACTCCTTCAAGGTATCTATGTTCAAATGAGCTCTCAAAGCTCAAGAATTGACAAGATTACCAATGATATCTCTCATCTCCATCTTGACATCCAAACCATCCAAGAAGCTTTAGGATTGCCAAAATGCTTTGAGGATGAACCTAGCTTGTCACACTCCATTCATGGCTCCTTCCCTCAAGAAGAAGAAGGTGAAGTAGTTGCCGCTCAACCAATGGAAGAAGAGCATAGAGAAGAGGAAAGTGGTGAAGAAGAAGAAGGTGATGAAGAAGAAGGAGAAGATGAAGAGAGTGACAATGATCTTTAGTTTATATTTTCTTGATTGTTCATATTTCTTTGTTAACTTATTTTTTTTAAATTTGACAAGTTGAATTTAATAAAAGTTTTTTCTTTGTTAATTTGATTGATTTTTTGAATTCATTTGGTTGTTTTTTTGTTAAAATTGTTCAAAATTTCATAATTAGGCATTTGTTTTTTCCTTTGTCAAAGGGGAAGAGAACATCAAATTCAACTAAAATTGAACTAAATAATTAAATTGCACATATTGAGGGGGAGTAATTAAGTAATTTAATATACTTACACAATTTAACATTTTTTACAATTTAAATTTCAATTTAATTGTCAAAGTGAAAAAGGGGGGTATTGTTAGTCCAATTATTCTATTTTTGATCTTAGACAAACAAATTGAACTAAGCTAACATTTGTATTAAGTTATAATTTGCAGGAAGTTAATTTTTTAAAGGATTTAGGAAAAGTCTAATTGGACCATCAAGTAGTCCGACCAAATCTTACATGTTAAATTGAGTAAAATATCACAAAAGAATTCATGGTAGAAAGTACTATAAAATTCTCATCGTACCTTAAAAAGTCTAATCGGACCTTGAAGAATTCCAACCAGACTATTGGATGAAAATGGTAAACATTTGTGATGCTGACCCCCGGTTACTCAGCCAGAATCACCTTTCAAATGGCTACTAGCACTATTCATGATTCCAACTCATTTGTTTTAATTCAAGAGTAAAAATCAGTGAAACAGGGATAAATTTTCAAAGCTCCTTTTGTTAGAATTATTTATTTATTTATTTATTTATTTATAACTGTTCAAGGGTTAGAAACTTAAGGGTCATACTAAGTCTGACTCAATAATCTAAGGAATTATAACATGCTCAAAAATGTAACTAAGGTTTTAAACTTCAGATGTATCCAATTTCCATCAATCCACTACTTAATTATAGCTATTACAGTCGATCCTCAGCAATTGATCAAGAAAACCAAGTTAACCTCAACAAAAAATTATCATTTAGAAAATCACAAATTAATTTAATATATAAAGAGGAACCATTTCAATACACACTATTATAGCAATCTAGCTTACTTGAATCCAAAAACAATTTGCAGAATTTAATTAAGACAAATGAATCAAATGAAAAGAATGAAATAATAGAAACTCAATCAAGAAAGTATACCTCTCCCCCACACTTAAGACGCACATTGTCCTCAATGTGTGTGCAAAACAAGAAATAATGAAGAGAGAGAAAAATTGCCCTTCCATGTCCATGATTGGAAAAATATGAGTACGATTCCAAGAGTATGGTGAAGACAAATTTCTTCAAAACAAAAACTAAAATACATAAACAAAGTTAAGACATAAGAAAATGAAATTAACAAACAGATAAAACAGTTCTTAAAGAAAAATGCAATTGTCCAAAGGGAATAAAAATAAAAATAAAAGAAAACAGAAAAAGAATAGTAAATAAGTCAAGAAAATGAAATGAAATGTGGGCTAATAAAAAATCGGTGCATCGCTGGAATCATCACCGCTGGTCTCATCATCAGAAACATCAACCGGAGGTGCAGGTGCAGGTGCAAGTGGCTGTTATGATGGAGGTAGTGGTTGCGAAGGGTTAAACCCTTGATACCTCCAGAACTCTAACATGGATTGTTCTAGCCATTGCCTTCTCAAGTTCTCGTGATCCAGCTGGGCTTGGAAAGAAGTAGTCTGTTCAAGCATGAACTGCTGCATTTGGTCCTGTTGAGCTATGATCTTATTCTAATTCAGCTCGATATGCCCTATCTTACCTTCGATCCTACAAATCTAACGCTCTAAATATGTGGGCTTCCTGTCATCATCCCACTCAACATTAACTGACTAGCGCCAGTCTCGGAATGTAGGGGTCTGGAAAAAAGATGGTCCAGCAGAAGAAGAAGGTGCAGCAGTGGAAGAAGGCCCAGCTGTAGTGGACGAGCCCAAAAAATCTATTAGTGGAGGTGGTGGTATATCCGAAGGAGGAGCAGAAGGGGCTGCCTCTGGTATATCTGAATCCATAGGAGGTGCCTGCAGCCCAACTACCTTCTCCAGTTCAGTCTCTTCAATGTGTCCATACCCAATAGTTTGGGCAAACCATCCACCGTCATAGGTAGGCAGCCATCTAACACACCCAAGCGACGAGTGAGTCGTGTGACATACATGCCACCATGCAAAGTACCTGATGCTCCCTTTTTAGACTGCTCGTAAAAAAAGTGTGTGATGGCGAGTGCAGCATTACACGAGGTCTTCTGTAACATGCACTGTAGGAAAAGCAGATCTTTCAAGCTTACCACCCCTGTGCTGCTCAGCCAAGCTATAAGAGTGTGAACTAATAGGTTGTGCACCACTCGACAGGGGAAGGACTCAAAGTTGGATGCCTTAGAAACCTTGGGCTGATATATCTGCAGTGGGTGCAAAGGTCCTCCAAAACCCGAGGAGCAACCTCATACTCGACAAATTCTACCTCAAAATTTAGATAGTCGAAAGTCTGTACCTCCTCTGCAGTGTACAAATCGAGATGCACCCCAAGGTCATTAATGCTCATATGGAATCTCTGCCCTCCCATTCTGCATTTAATTGTTGGCTCAGTAATTGAAACCTTGGTCTTTTGGAATTGAAAGGTGCAGTAGAATTCCAATGTTAGTTCTCTGTAGGAAGGCTCATTGATGGAGAACAGGTGGTCCCATCCAGGTTGGTTGACCAGTTCCCGAATATCTGCTGCAATATTGGCCAATTCCATAGCATCCCAATCCAAAACACGAGGTGGGGACCAATCCTTGTTGCTGAAAAGTTCAAATCGCCTTCTTTCCTCGGCATTCGACAATCTAAGGCATTTGTGGTTTTTCATGAACTTAGAAGTTGGTTGTGTAGCAGGTTGGCTTGAACTGCCGTCCCCTCGTACACGTTTTATGGGTAGCTGGGAGGATGATTGTTTGTGAGGGCCCATTGTCTGCAAAACAAATAAGAATTCCTCAATAACCATAAAAATATACCACGATACAAAGCACCAACAAAAGACCGGCACAAAGTTACCGAAATAGTGGCATTATAATGATGAAGCATAATATATATCCTAACAAAATTGATGCCAACAGCCAATTTAAAACAAGTTTAAGCAACCTATATCAACACACATTTAACCAACAAAAGTGACGAACCAATTCGAACGACAACAATTCCAATAATAGCGATTCTGTTTTCCAACAATAGCGATTAACCATAACCCAACAAGCAAATCAAGCAATTTATAATTCAAACACAAACTAAATCAAAATAAATCAAATGCCGAATCAAAATGGAATTAAAATCAAAACAAAAGCAAAATTAATTAATCGTCGCAAAAATCACGATAAATCAAAATGAAGCAAAATAAGGCAAACACGGCATAAATCTTGCAATGCTAAGGAAAATAAAAGAGAATACAAGGAATCCATAAGAAAAACGAAAGAAAAAAGAAAGAAATCCAACAAAAATTGCAAAAGTGAGAATTCATACTTGAAAAGTGCGAAAATCGTATGGAATCAAACGGAAATCGAGCAAATTCGCGCAAATAATGCAAACCGGGAGTTAAAATCTCTCTTAAAGTGATTGGGTGTATGAATGCGCCGATTGGAGTGCAAGAAATTTGAGAGAAAATGAGAGAGAAGGGAAAAAGAAAACTGATTTTGCATTTAAAATAGCTTAGGGTCTTTATATAAAGACGTTGGCATGCCCAGTGACATGCCCGTGTTACTGGGCGTGCCCTATGTAATGAGAGACAGTGTATACGACACGCCCACGGACACAAACGTGTCCATGGACATGTCACAGGAACTGGATGAATTGATAAATGACATGCCCATTGACACGGTCGTGTCACATGTACTGTGACAACAAAGGAAACGACACGCCCACTGGCCTAGGAGTGCTGGCTCTTCTTTTTTTTTATTTTTATTATTATTATTTTTTTGAGGCATGACCAGTGACACGGGGGTGTCCCTGGGTGTGCCATAGCTACTGTTTCTCATTCAAAATGACACGCTCAGTGACACGGGTATGTCACTGGGCGTGTTGTAGCTACTGCCTCTTAAAAATAATGACACGCCCAATGACACGAGCTTGTCCTAGAAATGCTCAATTGACCCCTCAAAATCAAATTTCCTCTATAAATTCAAATGAATGCAAGGCAAAAAAACCACCAACCAATGATAGAAGGATAAAACTAAAACAAAATGATGACACAAATTAAAAACACAGAAATTAAAGACAAAAAATTAAAGAATGAATAAAACGGTGGGTTGTCTCTCACCCAGCACTTCTTTAACGTCGTATTAGTTGGATGGTCAGGGCAAATTCCCTAGTCTTGGAGGTGTAAAACCTCCTTCAAGTCATGTATTTCCTCCCAATGTATAATTTGAGCCTGTGCCCATTTACTTTAAAATCCCATTTTTTCGGATGAGTTATTTCAACCACTCCATAAGGGAAAACTTCCTTAACTATAAAAGGACCAGACCAGCGAGATTTTAACTTACTTGGAAAGAGTCAAAGCCTCGAATTATACAATAATACATGATCTCCTGCTTGAAACTCTTTCCGCTCTTTGATGTGAGCATCATGCCATCTCTTTGTACGCTCCTTATACATTCTTGCATTGTCATAAGCTTGCAATCTCCACTTGTCCAACTCGTTTACCTGCAATTTTCGCCTTTCACCTGCACGAGCTAGATCAAGGATAATCTATTTTATAGCCCAATATGCATTATATTCAATTTCTATAGGTAAATGACAAGCTTTTCCATATACCAGCCTAAATGGCATAGTGCACAAAGGAGTTTTAAATGCAGTCCTAAAAGCCCATAGACCATTGTCCAATTTCTCGGACCAATCTTTTCGGGATCGCTCTACAGTTTTTTCTAGAATTTTTTATCTCCCTATTCATGTTCTCAACTTGGCCACTAGTTTGGGGATGGTAAGGAGTAGCAAACCTATGTGTAACTCCTAATCTTTTGAAAACTTTCTCAAGATGAACATTACAAAAGTGAGTACCCCTATCACTTATGATTGCTTTCGGTGTACCAAATCGAGAGAATAACTTCTTCAAAAACTTCATCACTACCCTGGCATCATTGGTTACCAAGGCTTGGGCTTTAGGCCATTTAGAGACATAATCTATAGCTGCAAGAATATATTTGTTACCAAAGGAATTTGGAAATGGTCTCATAAAATCGATCCCCCATACATCAAAGACTTCACACACTAAAATTCCATTTTGGGGCATCTCATCAAGAGATGAAATGTTTCCAGTCCTTTGGCAACGATCACAACGGTTCACAAATTCGTAGCTATCCCTAAACAAAGTGGGCCAATTCTAGTACCTTTTGAGCAGTCCTATTGCTCCCATATGACCACCAGCTGGTCCAACATGGCATTGACTAAGAATATTCATCGTTCTGGGCCATGCCACACACCATCGGATCATGTGATCCTTACATAATCTAAACAAAAAGGGATCCTCCCAAAAATAATATTTTAAATTGGAAAAGAACTTCTTCTTTTCTTAATAAGTTAAGTCCTTAGGAAGTTCCTTAAAAGCTAAATAGTTAGCAAAATCTGCAAACCAAGGTGTTTCAAAATTTAAATTACTTACCTCACTTACAATGGCGTACAGCTGCTCATCGGGAAAGTGATCATTAATGTCCCCTTCTTCAACCATCTACAAGGTTGGATTCTCCAAGTGAGAAAGGTGATATGCTGCCAGATTTTCAGTTCCCTTCTTGTCTTGAATCATCAAGTCAAGTTCCTGCAATAACAAGACCCAATGGATTAGCCTAGGCTTTGAATCAATTTTCGCAAATAAATACCTCAAAGCTGAATGGTCTGTATAAACAATCACTTTTGACAAGATTAGATATGATCTAAACTTGTCAAAAGCAAAAACTATAGCTAGCAGCTCTTTCTCTGTAGTTGTGTAATTAGCTTGAGTTGTGTTTAAAGTCTTGCTTGCATAGTAGATAGGCTATAAGTATTTCTCTTTGCATTGACCCAAGACTGCTCCCACTGCAAAGTCACTCGCATCGCACATTAGTTCAAATGGTAGATTCCAATTTGGAGCTATCATGATTGGAGCATGGGTCAATTTCTCCTTAAGAGTTGTGAATGCTCTAAAACATTCCTCATCAAAAACAAAATCCACATCCTTCTCAAGGATTCTTGTCAGTGGGTGGGCTATCTTAGAAAAATCTCGTATAAACCTCCGATAAAAGCCCGCATGTCCTAGAAAACTTCTGATGGCCTTTACAGATGTGGGTGGTGGTAACTTCTCAATGGTGCCTACCTTAGCCCGATCCACCTCAATGCCTTTGCTTGAAATTTTGTGTCCCAACACAATTCCCTCTTGAACCATGAAATGACACTTTTCCCAATTAAGCACTAGGTTGGTTTCCTTACATCTAATAAAGACTTTTTCAAGATTTTCCAAACATCTTTCAAATGAGCTGCCATAGACCTAGAAATCCTCCATAATATCCTCAACAAGTTCATCAAAGATTGCCACCATGCACCTCTGAAAAGTCGCAGGTGCATTGCATAACCCGAATGGCATTCTTCGATATGCGAATGTCCCATATGGGCAGGTGAATGTAGTTTTCTCTTGGTCTTCCGGGGCGATAGGAATTTGGAAATAGCCTGAAAGACCATCCAAAAAATAGTAATACTCATGTCCGAATAACCTCTCCAACATCTGATCAATGAAAGGCAAAGGAAAATGGTCCTTCCTAGTTGCATCATTCAATTTTCGGTAGTCGATGCAAACCCTCCAATTGGTAACTATTCTTGTTGGAATCAGCTCATCATTTTCATTCGGTATTACCGTCATCCCTCCTTTTTTTGGTACTACCTGAACTGGGCTCACCCAAGAGCTATCCGAGATCGGATATATAATCCCTGCATCAAGTAGTTTTATCACTTTAGCCTTCACTACATCTTTCATCTTTGGGTTTAGTCTCCATTGTGGTTGCACTACTGGCTTGAATTCGTCCTCCATCAGTATCTTGTGAGTGCTATAGGATGGATTGATACCCTTGATGTCTGCTATCTTCCAAGCTAGCACTTTCTTATGTTTCTACAACAATTGGATGAGCTTTACCTTCTGCTTAGAAGATAGGTGGGAACTCATAATGATTGGCAATTTCTTTTTCTCCACCAAAAATCCATACTCAAAGTGATCTGGAAGGGGCTTAAGTTCCAAGTTGGGTGGATCAATCACTGATGGTTTTGGATTTTCCTCCTTTGGCATCTTAATAGTTTCATATGCTCGACATTTCTTGAAGCAAGCTGCTCCATTGCTTCTCGATCCTCAACATTTTCCTGCAATAAACACAACTCAAGGGGATCCTTGGAAACAATATTAGTAACACAATTGACGGTTTCTGTAACACCCCGATACCCCATATAAATACTGTACATATACCAGGTACACATACAGTATGTATATAGAGTATAAGAATGTCACTTTTCATTACCATTATAACTCTTTACTTTAATTTTTAAAACCATAATACATTTAAATCATATGAAAGTATTTACAAAATGGTTATTCTTATCATGGTAATACATACATATAAGTTACATTGTTTCTTCCAAAGATTCATTTATACAAATGAATACATTCTTATGAAAATACAGTATAATTACATGCATGCACCACCATCTAGTTGGTCTCGAACTATACTTGTCCTCGTTGTGACATAGTAGCTTATCTCCAGCTTCATCACCTATATACCTGCGCGATTAAGATAACCGCGCTAAGCTCGAAAGCTTAGTAGTACAAGTAACCATTAAAATATACAATATAAAGGTAACATACCTCATATGTTTAGTCTCATGTTTTAACATTTTCTTACTCTGTTTTCTCCTTTTTCAATGCATTCTTCATATAATCCTATTAACCTTATAGAGGATATACATATACACATATAACATAACCATCAAACATAATTCAATAAATTGATAGAACCTTCATATTATGATACTTACCAATTTCATCTCATACATATCATATATATCATTTTATACTTTATAATCGCATATTGCATATAACTTCACAAACCATATCTCCTTTCAATAATTCATGTATGTTATATAATCATATCACTAACCACAATTCATCATTCACAACTCACATTTCCAACAAAGGCAACATAGATCCCATTACTCATTTATTTCAACTTGTATATACATCACATTAACAACAAAGACAGACTCGGGCCCAAAAGACACTAATATGTCATTCAAAGTTCAGAGTTAATGCTTTGGTTTTGTTATCACATTTATCAATATCATATACCCAACTAGGCTTCAAGGATTAAGTTCAACCAAGCTTCAAGGGGAGCAAAGCATGCTAAGCTTCTACCCAACTTGGCTTCAAGAACTAACCCAACCTAGCTTCAAGGGTGGTAACATCTCAATTAGGCTTCAAGGATTCAATCCAACCTAACTTCAAGAGATTGTTACACTTATTAGGCATGCCACCAACAACAAAACTCTGAAAATGAATAACACATTAGCCACACAATTCATTTATTATTTCATTATCAATTTCATTCTCATTCTCATCATCATTTACATCATCATAGCCAACCACAATGGCATCATTTAGGCAAAACATGCCTCATTTATCTTATTCTCAATATCATAGCCAACCACAATGGCATCATTTAGGCAAAACATGCCTCATTTATCTCATTCTCAATATCATAGCCAACCACAATGGCTTTATACATCATCACCTCTCAATTTACATTTCATATTCCATCACAATATCACATTTCATAGTTCACCACAATATCACATTATCACATTTCATAGTTCATCACAATATCACATTATCACATTTCATAGTTCACCACAATATCACATTATCACATTTCATAGTTCATCACAATATCACATTATCACATTTCATAGTTCATCTTTGATATTTATATACATAATCATTCATTACTCAAGTATGCACAATCAATTGCATTACCATATAAATTGGAATACACATCATACAAATCATATCCTCACATCTTTCACATTTCATAACATATATATATTGAATGCCTTCACATCTTATATGTATTAATGTATTATCATATCTCTTATCTTTTCATTGCATATACAATATTAATATTTATTTTAACAATATACTTATATGCAATCCAATAGAGTTTTGTACTTACCTCTAAAGAACTCACTCCCATATAACTTCTCTTCCATAGATCTTTCAATACTTGGATTAGGGGCAATTCCATCTCTTAAAACCTAATCCAAAAGTAATCATACACACTCACTTAGAAATACACATGAGATAATACAAATAAGAATCAATTAGGGCAAACTCAACACATGACACGCTCATCAACACGGGCGTGTTCCTGATCGTGCCCTAACTCCACAACACAGAAACATTGACACGCTCATAACCACGGGCGTGTCACTGGGCGTGTAATACATTCTGTATCTCAAAAACATCAACACGTCCAATCAACAAGAGCGTGCTCATGGCCGTGTCAATTCTCCAAACTCACAGTAGCTATGACACGCTCAATAACACGGGCGTGTTACTGGTCGTGTCAATTCTACTGCCACACAGAACTTATGACACGCTCAATAACATGGGCGTGTCACTGCTCGTGCTACCAACTCCAGAAAACAGAACCAACGACACGCCTAACAAACTGGCCGTGTCTCTGGGCGTGTCCGACTAAAAACCCAGATTCCGGTCAACACACAACAACATCCAACAATACCCATCTTTTTATCATTACTCACTTCAAACAATCTTCATCAAACACACCCAAAAACCATAACAAACTTACCAAAACATCAACAACACTCAAAACACACACCAATCATCATTATAAACATCATTCATATACCAATTTATCAAATCCCCAAATTTCATTAAACTCAACCCTTATTCAACAATTCATCATCATCTTCACAAATAATCATATTATCATCATCCAATTACCAAATCAACACATATATATACTTAAATCTTTCAATATCATCATCATCACACATCAACCATACCAAACCCAACTCAAACAATGAAAATCAATTTAAAGAAATAAATACTTACTTGAATCCTTTATCAAATCTTCATCTCTATCATCAAATCTCTTAAATTCCTTAAGAAATTTGGTAAGAAAATCACATCTTTCTCTCTTTCTCTCTCTCTCTCTCTCTCTCTCTCTCGGCCAAGAAGAACGAAGAAGACGAAGAAGGAGTAGAAGGAAGAAGAAGTTTCTACTTCTTTCCTTTGTCCTTATCCATATATATATATATATATATATATAATAATAATAATAATAATAACAATAACAATAACAATAGTAATAATAATAATAATAATAATACTTTAAATCTCCACCACATATTCTTTCTTTGATTTTCTTCTTCTCTTTTCTTTTTGTCTTTATTATTATTATTATTATTTAGTTATACAAATATATATACAACTCACTTATCCTTCACCATTATATATATCCCATGTATATGTGATGTATATGTATATGTCTTACATATATTATCCTTATATTTCACATATACACATATACATTAAATCCAAATACAACAACAATAACTCCAAAACTCTTAGGGTCTATTCCGGGATATTACAGTTTCATGCTCAATAATATCATTGCATGATTCTGTCTCATCAAGTGAAAGTGAATGTTTCATAGCATCATGTATTCTAAAAATAACTTTCTCACCACCCACTCTCAAAGTTAATGTGCCATCATGAACATCGATAAGGGCACGGGCTGTATTTAAAAATGGCCTACCTAGAATAAGTGAAACATCCGCATCCTCATCGATATCAATTACAACAAAATCATTGGGGAAAATGAAATCCCCGACTTTTAACAACAAAATCATTGGGGAAAATGCCACGAGGGTGGACTACTGGCTTATCAGCAAGTTGGATGGTCATAAGTGTTAGTTTAGGTTTACCAATGCCTAACTCTTTAAACATTTTATAGGGCATAACACTTATGCTAGCCCATAAATTAGCTAATGCTCTTTTAACCTCAAGGTTACCTATCAAACATTGAATGGTAAAACTACCTGGATCTTATAACTTCTTAGGTAACCTCCTTTGCAAAATTGCCGAAGTCTTTTCAGACAAATGCACTAAAGACACATCCTCAAGTTTCCTTTTGTTAGAGAGGATATCTTTCAAAAATTTAGCATATTGAGGCATCTGTGACAAAGCTTCAGCAAATGGAATATTAATGTGCAATTGTTTATAAAGTTCAAGAAACTTACCGAACAAAGCATCAATCTTGCCCTTATTCAACCTTGCCGGATATGGTACTCTAGGTTAGTATTCCTTCATTATGGAGCTGCTTTCTTGTGGTTAGTTCTCTTTCTCTCTTTCAATTGAAGCTTTCTCTCCCAAAGTGACGGGAGGATCATCTTCTTTTTCTTTTTCTTGTACTTCAGCTCCTTTCTCTGCCACTTCTCCTCTTTTCTCATCCACATTACCCTTGATCTCTTTTCCACTCCTTAGTGTAATTTCCTTAAGCTGCTCTTTAGGATTTACCTCAGTGTTGCTAGGTAAACTCCTTTATGGTCTCTCATTGAGCAGCTTGGTAATTTGCCCCACCTGATTCTCCAAATTATGATAGAGGCTTGCTGATTTCTTAGGGTAGTTTCAGTTGATTGGAACCTGGTTTCAGAAGCTGCTATAAATTTCTCCATCATGTCCTCCAAATTACTCTTTCTTGGAGGGGCAGCTTGTTGATGTTGGGGCTGCTGGAATCCAGGGGGAGGTCGTGGATTATTATGATTATTCCATGAGAAATTATGATGATTTCTCCACCCTGGATTGTACTGTTGCTATAGGGGTTATTCTGATGTTGCCTTGGCATATTTCCAACATAATCTTCTTGCTCTTTCCTAGCAAACATGTTGCCACTTTGGCAATCTAGACTTTTATGTCCACCCCCACACCATTCACAGGATATCACTTGCATCACTTTCTCTGAAGAAGAAGAAGCTGAAGAATCAATCTTTTTGTTCATTGCTTCCAACTGTGCTGTCAAAGCAACTATGGGATCCAATTGATGTGAACTAGCAACCCTTAACTTCCCTTATTCCCTTGGGTTTTGCCACTGATAATTTGTAAAGGCCATGTCTTGAATCAAATCCCTTGCTTCTTCAAGTGTTTTATTATTTATGGTACCTTCGCCGGCTGCATTGATGGACTGCTTACTTGCATAATTCAATCCATTGTAGAAAATTTGGATCTGAAGCCACAGTGGAAGCCCATGGTGAGGACATCTTCTCAATAAATCCTTGAATCTTTCCCAAGCATGACACAAAGTTTCACCATCTAGATGGAGAAAAGAACAAATATCATTCCTCAACTTGGCAGTCTTGGACGGTGGAAAATACTTCTCTAAGAATTTTTCTGCTAGTTGGCCCCATGTAGTGAAAGTGTTAGGAGGGAAAGACTTCAGCCACTTCTTTGGTCGGTCTCTAAGCGTGAATGGGAACAACCTCAGCCTAATTGCATCTTCAGAGACATTCTGTATCTTGAATGTGTCACATATTTCTAAAAAAGTCTCAATGTGTACATTAGGATCTTCATCTGGGAACCCATCAAACTGACAAGTCTACTGCACCATTTGAATGACATTTATCTTTATCTGGAATTTATTTGTAGCAACCACCAGTCTTTGTATACTTGATTTAGCCCCATTAAGAGTAGGCCTAGCAAACTCTTGCATGGTCCTTGGCTCATTTTGTGCCATTTCTTCTTCTAAGATGAGATCTTCAAAGTTCGGTTCCGTCTCTGCCAAAACTGTTTCCTCTTCTTCCTTTCGCTTTCTCCTCAATGTTCTCTCTAACTCTTGATGTAATTTAAAGAGTTGGGAAGAGCTAGCGCGGGTCATAAACAGGAAGAAGTACCTAGAATGACAGTCAAAAAGCAAGAACTTATGTTAAAACAAAATAAAATAAAAAATAAATCAACAGTCTTAATTATATAACTAATATTGAAAACCGTTGTCCCCGGCAGCGGCGCCAAAAACATGATGGCATGAACCTATGCTATTGCATTACCACAAGTGCACGAGTCGCTCAAGTAATAAAGTAATGAGTGAGTTATCATTCCACTGGGGGACAAGGCCAAGTACTAGTGCAAATTTCAGTTGTTGTTTAGCAAATCAATAGTTTTGTGAAGTTATGTAATTAAAAATAATTAACTTAATAACTGAAAATAGAGAGAGGTTGAGTATTGTGCAAAAAGGATTGATGAAGAAAATACTACCCAGATATTGAATCCTCCTAGCCATAAATATATTTATGAAAATCAATTCAATTAAACCAAATAATAGAGTTGAATTGGCATTCCTCTAAATTAGACTAAAACCTTTCTCAAGTAAATTAATCCCTAATCACTAATTAGAATGCTGGAATCTCTTCTCAAACATAATTAAGTAGATCTTGCATTAAGAATAAGGAATCATAAACTAAAGGATCTTGTAAGTCTATCTCTAGCACTCAAATGAATCCTCAATCCTTATGAGTATTCAATTCATATCAAGCTTTCTCAAGTCAATAATATGAAAATTGCAACTAATCAATAAGCATGCTATTATCAATTGGAAATAAATTATTAAGCATCATAAGAATAAAACAACTCAATCAAATGATTTAATTAAATAAAATTATTCAATCCATACAATAAAGCTAGGGTTCATCAATATCTAGATAGAGAATGAGTTAATTCATGTTCAAAACCAGAAAACCAAAACAAGAGAAATAAGAAAAAGAATCCAAACAATTCATGGTGAATAATTTGTATTTCTTCACTTGAATCCTTGAATCTTGGTTTAGATCTTGTTTAGGATATGTCTTCACCTTCAATCTCAGCTCCAAAACTCTCTTTTTTGCTCTAGAAGTCGACTCTAGGTTATAAAATATGAAAATTGACCCCCCTAATTCGTGCTTCAGCTCAGCTTTTATAGTGCAAATATTTTCGCCTGACACGCCTAGTGACACGCCCATGTCACTGGGCATGTCATTGCCACTGGGATTTTGAATATAAGGCGCGTCCAGTGACACGCCCATGTCACTGGGCGTGTCACAGCCACTCTGAATCATTGCAATAGGCAAACTCGATGACACGCCCATGTCACTGGGTGTGTCCATACTTTTGTATGGTAGTATCAAGGGCACGTCCATTGACAAGCCCATGTCCATAGGCGTGTCACTTGAAGAATTTTGCTCTTTTCCTCTACTTTCATCCATAATTCCTCCGAAATGACGATAAGCCTTGAAATACAGAGAATTTTGAAATTAACCCTAAAAAGAACTTGAACAAACAAATTAAACTCAATTGGATAATAATCATATTAAGAAATAGGGGCAAAATATCATCAATTGTGCACTTATCAGTACTTCATGCTCTCATTGGACCCTGTTATCCAAAATTGGTTCAATACCTTAGATGATGGAACACAAAATAGTTGGGATTTGCTATACGAGGCCTTCATCCAACAATATGGATACAATGTCGAGATGGAAGTTACCTTAATGGAAGTGGAGTCCATTAGACAAAGACCAAACGAAAATTTTGTGGACTATGTGAAAAGATGGAGAAATAAGGCTGCACTGCTCAAGAAGAGGCCTGATGAGTCAGACCAAATCAGAATGATAGCTAGAGGCATCCTGCCCAACCTCCGTGAAAGGCTGTCTCACACCCCTATAAAGGACTTCAAAGATCTTCTCCAAGCTGGTCTATAAATTGAAGAGTGGGAAAGGGAGAAGAACCGCTTTTCGGCAAGAAGGAATGAGAAAGGAAATTATCAGCCTAGCAATCAAAGTACACAAAAGGAAGCTAATGTTAATGCTACTAGTCAAGGACAAATGAAGCAGTTTTTAGAATTAGGAAGCCGATGTCTTGGGTTCTCAATAAGCTACAAAAGAATGGATTGTTACAACCCTTGACTCCCCGTCCTTTGCCTAATCCTCTTCCACCTAACTTTGATACTAATGCATTTTGCCAATTCCATCAAAGGCCAGGACACGAAAAGGACAATTGTATGAAGTTGAGGCATGAGATCCAAAATCTAATCGACAGTGGTAAGCTACCTGAGCCAGACAAGCCCAATACCAAGAACAAGCCTTTGCCTAAATTTGGAAGAGTGCCACCACCAGCAACCTTCATGGTAGGAAAAGGATTGGAAGAAGATTTTGTTTTATCATCCTTTCAAGATGGAAATATTGAAGATGTGAAAGGAAAAGAAGCTTAACTCAACAAACTTTCCTTAGCTTGAATGTTGCTTTTCAATTTTACTTTCTTTAATATTTAATTGGAATAATTGTGTTTTTGAAATTTAAATTTGTTTGAATAAACTACTTTCATCAAAAAATTTATTGGTCTTTGCTCATTTTGGTGCTCAACCAATGAGGAATCTAGCTTGATAATTCATGAATTAATATATTTGTGCATCATGACTTGAATAACTTTACTAGGTGAGGGAATTGCTCTATAGCATTGAGTTGTGTATGCTTACTTAGAGAGGGCTTCTGCATAATTACCTTTGTCTAGGTCCTAGTCAGTCTTAGAACATGCTTTGACAAACTTTCAAAGTGAAATTGAACTATTCTTATTTAAGAGAGAGATGATCGAGGCATTGTTTGGTTTGCCAACAACTAGTATCCACCCTATTAAATATCAATCCCTAGTTGCCCCTATGAGCCTTCATAAAATTTGAGCTTTCTTTTCATTGGCATATAACCCCAACAACCTACCCTGAGCTGTTGTGATACTTTTGACAAGTCTTATGATCACTAAGATGAAGAGGCAAGAAGATCAAAGAAGGAAATGAATAGTCAAGATCATAAGTATAGTTGATGTTCTCAAGACCATAAGGGTAGTTGAAGTTCACCTAATATCTCCAACATATCAAGACAACATCAGAGTAACAAATGATTTATCCCTGTTAAAGGAGATTTATGTCACTCCACTCATCCATTATTAGAAATACAAGTTGGTACAAACAAGATAACTCTATTATAATTAGAACCCAAAAAAAAACAAAAAAAAAAGAAGAAGAAGAAAAAAAGAAAAAAGAAAAGGAAAAAAAAGAAGAAGAAGAAAAATAAAAACCAATAAGGCAGTTCAGAAAGCCAACTGAGTTCTCTTTTACCTAAAGCAGCAAAAGGCTTCCATTTGGTTTATAAGGTCAGTTTGACTTGAATTGGTCCAACCCAACCAAAATTTGATCAAAATCAGAGAAAAAGGAGAAAGACCATCCAGTTCATGAAAGTTCTATACTTGACAGTCCTACAAGGAAGAAGGACAAAATGATAAAATGCTCAAAGAAAGGGAAGAGTAAGAAAAATAAAAAGAAAGAAAAGGGAGAAGAAGAAAAGAAACGAATTTGGGTACCAAACTTTATGCAAGGGCAAAAACTGTTCCAATCGAGATCCAGATTAATGCCAAGAAGATAGAAGGAATTTGGAGTCTAGCAAGATTGCCTCCAAGCTACCTAAAGTTCAAATAAGAAGTTTGTAGTGTGAGGGTTTGTACATTGTGTCACATCAGCTCCTATCTCAAAATAGCCTTCACTTTAACCCATGTCCCTTATAGACCCCATTTCAAACCTATCAAAGACATGTTGATCTCTCTTGGTAGGTAGAGTCTATTAGTGGAGATAGTTTGGATAAGCATGCATATGAGATAGAAAATATTTAAAAATGAGACATTTGGCCAAAAAATGTATATGTGCCTATCTAAAGTGCAACAATTCTTGCTTAAATAGAAATGATTCCCCAGCTTAGTATGGTAACTAGGGTTGTCATGTTATAGATATGTTAATTTAGAAAATCAAGTCTTGAGATACATTAACATCGATTTGGCAAAGCCAACATCATATTTCAAAATCAAAATTCAAAAAAAAAAATTATAAAGCCTTCAAGTGAAGGGAAGTATGTCGAATCATTTAACCTCAAAGAACACATTGGGCAAAGTAAATGATTATTGGCAAGGTCATAAAGAAGCTACCAACTAACATGCTGAAAAATAGTTTGAAATGGATGTATCCCTAACTCTGCAAGCTTGGGGTCTCCACCACTCATATTTTCAATATCCCGAAGATAAAAGCCATAAATGTGAAGCATCCTCCCATTCCAAAGCAAGAATTGAACAAGCATCTAGAAGGATTTAATGAGAATACTTCAGTTGATCACCTCAGTCTGTGAGTCGATGGAACCATTGTAAGTATTATTCATGTATATCATGCATACATGAGCATATGACATCGCACTTTCTTGTCTTGTATTGTCTATTCTTTGTCAAAGTGAACAGCAAACACCCTGTGAAGTAAAGAATCAAAAGAAGATATTGAATCAAGGGGGGCATTGAAAGCCTATTGCTTGAAGAAGCTCCATTCATTTTGTAAAAGAAGAAATACATGTTTATGAAAGGAACAAGATAAAATACAAACGTCAATCAAAGCTCGCATGGAAAAAATCTTTGGTTTAAGCCTACATAGGGGGCAAAGTTTCTCCTTTTCAATTTTTTGAGTTTATATACAAAATATTTTCAAACTCACTTGCAAATATTTCTCCACACAGGGGGCAAGAAGAAGATATGAGGGCCAACTAAAAATAGTTGAACTTTTGCGAAAGGAAGAACAAAAGAATGGAAAAACCAGTTAAGCCATAATCCTCAACTGATAAAAGGTCAGTCTAATCAAATTCAGTCTCGGGTCCAAGTCCCATTCTCGGGTCTAAGTACCCAAATCAAATTTAATCTCAGGGCCAAGTACCCAATCTCAGGTCCAAGTACCCAAATCAAATTCAATCTCGGGGCCAAGTACCCAAATAAAATTTAATCTCGGGTCCAAGTACACAAATCAAATTCAATCTCGGGTCCAAGTACCCAAATCAAATTCAATTTCGGGCTCAAGTACCCAGTCTCGGGTCCAAGTACCAGTCTCGGGTCTAAGTACCTAATCTCGGGTCTAAGTACCCAAATGAAATTCAATCTCGGGTCCAAGTACCTAGTCTCGGGTCCAAGTACCCAAATCTAATTCAATATCGGGTCCAAGTACCCAAATCAAATTCAATCTCGGGGCCAAGTACCCAATCTCGGGTCCAAGTACCCAAATCAAATTCAATCTCAGGGCCAAGTACCCAATCTCAGGTCCAAGTACCCAAACTAAATTTAATCTCGAGTCCAAGTACCCAATCTCGGGTCCAAGTACCTAAATCAAATTTTATCTCGGGTCTAAGTACCCAAATCAAATTCAATCTCAGGTCCAAGTACCTAAATCAAATTCAATCTTGGGTTTAAGTATCCAATCTCATGTTCAAGTACCCAAATCAAATTCAATCTCAGGTCCAAGTACCTAGTCTCGGGTCCAAGTACCTAAATTTAATTCGATCTCGGGTCCAAGTACCCAATCTTAGGTCCAAGTACCCAAATCAAATTCAATCATGGGTCTAAGTACCCAATCTCGGGTCCAAGTACCCAAATCAGATTCAATCACGGTCCAAGTACCCAATCTCGGGTCCAAGTACCCAAATCAAATTCAATCACAAGTCCAAGTATCCAATCTCGAGTCCAAGTAACCAAATCAAGTTCAGTCTCGGGTCCGAGTACCCAAATCAAATCCAAGTTTCCATCCTCATCCAAAATCTACTCAAAGTCATGTTGCTTTTCACTCTCTTCTACTAAAAGTCCCAAATCGCTCAAGCAGGGGGCAAGCTGGTAGACCCTTAATTTTGACCCCAATTTAATGTGGTCCTAATTAAAGGATGCCAAAATAAATTCGATCCAATTTACAACTTCTAATAAGTCTGTATAATTTTAAAAGTCACAAACTCAACTACAAAACCCTAAACCAAGTCTTTTTTAGAAGGTCCGGTCCAAAAAAATTAAAAAAATGAGAAATTAGTTCAAGTTAAAAGGCCCAATTGACATGAACCTTGGCTCATATCGACCTAGAGGCCCCAGGTCGACATGAGCATTGGCTCATGTCGACTTGGATGTCCCAAGTTGACATGGCTTTGGTCCATGTCAACCTGTAGGCCCCAGGTAGACATGATGGGCAGCCCAAGGTCGACATGACGTTGGTCTCATGTCGACCTAGGGCAACCAGGTCAACATGAGTTCAATAACTTTCCTAATTCAACTAGAATTTGTTTTAAGGACTGGTTAATATTAGGTCAAGGATTCTAAGTGAGGTGAGGGCCTATAAATAATAACGTTTCAGAATTCAGAGAGAAGGAGGAAGCAAGGAACATAAGAAAGGAACATTAATAGGGAAGCCTAGAAACCACCCACTAGAGATCGGGCCAGCCATAATTCGACGAGAGTTGTGCAAAGGCATTGCATCAGTCATGCATCTAATCCAGCCATTTTCCTCTTTGGCTCTCCACCAGGCTGTATCCACCTGCAGAAAAGCAAACCAGTAATTTATCTTTTATCATAGGTTTGATATTAATATTAACATTTTTCTTACTTGATCCCAGGTCAAACGACTCAAGTGGTAATGGTGAGAGTGCACATTGTGATTCCCGGACACTTCCCTACTACCCGAAAACCAAACACCCAACCTTGGAAAATTGACTCGTGGCTGTGTAATGTTTGGAACCATCACCAAGTTATGCTCATATGCCCAGACCCGTACATGAAAGAGAAAATCAAGCCTATGCACATGCATTGTGTGGATTAATAATTTTAAAGGAAGTAGCACCTCAGCAATGGCTGCAAAACCAATAAAGGATCTTTTCTTCCTACAGAGCACATCAAAATCATGGTAAAGACAAACTACACCAGTTTCCCCCCATGCATAAGAAGATAAGTGATCCAAGTCAGAAAGGGCACGTAACACAGATAAGTGAATGGCCGACTCGGTGCTACCTAAAATGGTTGCCCCCAACAAATATAACAAAAATCCCCGAGTATATTGCTTTACCCTCTCACCCTGCACGGGTCGAGTGTACTTTACCTAATACTCTCGGATGGGCTCATATCGGATCTTATATGACTTCCTATATCGGGGCTTGACACCGATCAATTGTCAAATTTCTTCTTCTTTCAAAATATTGTTGGTCAAAGGAACAGGGGTTCCATCACATCGGAGGCCGATTATAGCAGCAAAGTCAACTAGACCAATTGTCATCTCTCCAATGGGCAAGTGAAAAGTATGAGTTGTGTCCAACCGTTGTTCTGCAAGCACCTGGATCACGCTCTAGTCTATTTGATAGCCCCGTGCTGGTAATTGCAAAATGAAGTCCTCAAAACCACTTTCCCGCACCATTCTCTTTACTGCAGGCGGGGCCTGGTCATACCACTTATGGGCCTTGTAAATATTTTCCCCCACTTTAATATCGCAACCATCATGCTATCCAAATACAGGTAAGTACACATGTAATTTCTCTCACACTTTAAAATAATAATAATAAAAAAATTATTATTAAATTAAAATAATAAAATAAAATACTTTTTATAAATATGTAAAGCAATATATTTATGTATAAAAATATAAATAATAATAATAAAATAAAATAATAAAATAATAAAATAAAAATGATAAAAAATGAATAATAATAAAAGTAAAACATATATAAAAATAATAATAAAAATAAAAATAAAAAATGGACACAGACAAATAATTTCTCGCATAATAATTGATGTGTTTCATTCTTATACAATCATTTTAGTACATCATAAGTTTTTTACGTAAATTTGTAGATTTTGTCAAATAAATTCTGCTACTTTCATACTTATTCTTGTATAATCTACATGAACATAATTATACTAATAAATCTTGCAATAAATTACTTATATGTACGGAAAAGCACCACTTGCCAGTGTTTTATCTTTGAAACTCCGATGGAGATGTATGCCGAGTAACATCAGAATTTGCACAATTTCATTATCTCGAATGTAAGAAATCAATTCATTATTTGATCGAGTAGACAAAAATCAAAAAGAGAAAAACAACATTCTCGTGGAAAAAGAAAAGAAAGAAAAAGTAAATGTACTATTAATACTATTGATAAATAGTAAATTACTATTTACAAATAGTATATGAATAGGGTGAATAGTGCATAAACAGTAACTACACAGTAAATAAATAGAAAACTCAATTATTCAATTCAATCATTCAAATATTTGCATGTATATAAATATTTTTGCATTTTTAAAATATTTTTACACGCAGGGGGCAAGGAGAAGATATGTGCATGGTAAAAATTAGCTAAATTTTTTGTAAATTTTTTTAGTATCCTACTGACTACAATTATTTTTTGCACACAATTAAATCTCTCTTAGCATAGGTCCAGAACCTAAATTCCCTCTTAAGTACAGAACTTAGCTCAGGTCTAGAACCTAAAATTACTCTTAAGTCCAGAACTTAGCTTGGGTCCAGAATCCAAATCTTTTTCGAGTCCAGAACTCAAATTGGGAGTCTTTTCCTAGTCCAGAACTCGAACCGAGCCTAAAACCGGGTCCAAAACCCAAACCATCCCGGTCTAGAACCCAAGTCTTTTCCGAATCCAGAACTCAAACTGAGTCTAGAACCCAAACCATCCTCCAGAACCCAAGTCTTTTCCTAGTCCAGAACTCGAACTGGATCAAAAACCCAAACCATCCCAGGTCCATAACCCAAGTCTTTTTCTAGTCCAGAACTCGAATCGAGTCTAGAACCCAAACCATCTCGGGTCCAGAATCCAAATCTTTTTTGAGTCCAGAACTCGAACCGGATCCAGAACCCAAGTCTTTTCCAAGTCCAAAACTCGAATCGGGTCCAAAATCTAAATAATCTTGGGTCCAGAACCCAATTCTTTTTCGAGTCCAAAACTCGAACCGGGTCCAGAACCCAAACTATCTCTGGTCCAGAACCCAAGCCTTTTCGAGTCCAGAACTCAAACCGGGTCCAGAACCCAAACCATCTTGGGTCCATAATCCAAATCTTTTTCGAGTCCAGAACTCGAATTGGGTCCAGAACCCAAATCTTTTTCGAGTCCAGAACTCGAACCGGGTCCAAAACCCAAATTTTTTTTCGAGTCCAAAACTTAAACCTAATTCAGAACCTAAACCATCTCGGGTCCAGAACCCAAAACCAAAACCATCTTAAGAAAATTAAGTTTATTTTTGCCAAAATTAAAAGTCTTGTTTCTTTTCACTCTCTGAATTAATTCAAGATCATTCAAGCAGGGGGCAAACTGTAGACCCTTAATTTTGGCCCCAATTTGATATGGTCATAATTAAAGAATGCTAAAATAAATTTGATCCGACTTTAAAATATTTAAAATTAGTTTCTAACTTTTAAAGAAGTCGGATCGGATTAAAGAGACATAAATTCAATTACAAAACCCTAAAATCAAGTTGAATCGGCCCAAATTAAACTTTTCGGTCCATAAGTTAAAAAAGGCAATAATAATTCGAATTAGGCCAGCCTGAGCAAATGCTCATGTTGACCTGGAGGGACAAGGTCAACATGAGCATGCCTCATGTCGATCTTAGTAGCCCAGATCGACATGAGGTTGGACTCATGTCAACTTGGGCACACCAGGTCGACATGAGCATGCCTCATGTCGATTTGGCAGCCCAGATCGACTTGAGGTTGGACTCATGTTGACTTAGGGCAACTACATCAACATGGCTTTGGTCCATGTCGATCTGGTTGCCCTAGATCGACATGGTTCCAATGAGTTTCCTAATTCAACTAGAATTTGTTTCAATGAGTTTCCTAATTCAACTAAAATTTGTTTTAAGGACTAATTAATATTAGGTTTCTAAGTGAGGTTAGGGCTTATAAATAATAACGTTTCAGAGCAATTAAAGGGAGGAGAAAAACCCTAGAGAATGGCAATCAAAGAAAAAGAAGAGAGATAAAAACAGCAAGGCCAGAAACAAATCATCAACAATCGAGGAGTATAACAATGAACATTCATCATCTAACAGAGGCACTAATCATCATGTTTGATCTTTGCTTGGCTAGAAATAAATATTGATGCAGGCAATAGCTAGGAGTCAATATACAATTTGGTGGAACCTTCAACGCAGGTTTTGTGTCTTAATCTTGAATTTACTTAAACATTCAATTGTTATATCGTTTTTGTTCTTACTGGTTTTCGTTTATTTTTATTATCACTTTGATTCAATAGTATAAATTGATAAACCCTAATTATGTATTCTATTCATTATTGTTTCATCTAATAGCTCAAAAATCCAAAGAATTCCAAAAGCCCTGAACTATCTTCTTAATTCTCTAAACCCTAATTTTCTTTACAGTTTCTAAAAAACTTTGATATTAATTGTTTCTATAAAAAACTCTAAACTATTTTCTTAAATCCTAAAATCGAATATGTTTTCCAAAATATATAAAACCCTAAACTATCTTATTAATTCTCAAAACCCTAACCCTAGTGTCTTAAATCCTTAATTTTCCTAAACCCTAATGTTCTTAAAACCAATCCAGTAAACCCTAGTTTTCCTAAACCCTAATTCTTAAAACATCAAAACCTTATCAACACCTTAATTTTTCAAACCCCCATCCAGTAAATCTAACAAACCCTTAAGCCCAAATCCAATAAATCTCATAAATCTTTCTCTCCAGTAAACCTAAAAAATCTTAAACCCTAATCCCAATCTTTTAAAATTATAAACCCTAATGTCTTAAGGTTCCAAAACCCTAATTTCATGATGTTAGCTTTGTTGTCCCAAGATGGCAACCAAGAGGGGGGGGTGAATTGGTTTCCTCAAGAAGTAATGACAATTTAAAAAACTCAACAAACAAGAAGTGCGGAATATAAAGATTGTTGAGTGATGAAGGAAGAAAGAACACACAAGATTTATAGTGGTTCGGATTTACTTCAATCCTACATCCACTTCCTTAACAACTTGTTAAGGTTCCACTAGACTTTGAAGTTTTTACAAGCTCACTTCCAACTTTGGTGTTTTCACAAGTTCACACCTAACTTTACAAGTGTTTTTCTAAGGCTCACACTTACAACCCAATCAAGAGTTTTACAAGGCTTACTCTCACAACCTAACAAGAGTTTTACAAGGCTTACTCTCACAACCCAAGTGTTTCCCAAGCTTACACTCAAACTTATACAATGTTGTTTTCAAATGCTAACACCTAACATACATTACAATTCAAATGTAAGTTTAAGTAATAGAAAATTTGTTGCTTGGCTATCAAAATCTGATTTCTTGCTTGTTCTTTTTTTCTTTTCTCAGAGAGACATTGTATTTATAGCCAATGTGGTCTTACTAGCCGTTATAGACATTAAGAATAATGTATTGGTAGATTAGACCTTCTTTACTTAAACTGCCCGAAGCACTTCGCGGTCGCCCTTCATGCAAGGATGGTCGCGCTCATGCTTCTCGCGGTCGTCCTTTAACAGGGGACGGTCGCTACTTTTGAAAAGACTTCAACGGTCGAATTTTAGTGCTCTGCAGCTGGAATCTTGCCCACGATGTGTTTGTCGGACCGTTTCTTGCCCATGCTGTATTTGTCGGGACGGTCGCGCCAAGCAGAGGTGCGGTCGCCCTTTTTGAATTATGAAGTGGGTTTACAACGGTCATGTCACGTGTCACTTTCTGACAGAGCAAAAGAGATGTCCGCCATAATTTGAATCTTCGCGGTCGCCCTTGGTAGCTTTTCGCTGTCGAACTCACATACTCGCGTCGAGCTTCTGGACGCACCTGAGGACGCGAACACTACTGTCTCTTTGAGCAATTTCTTCTTGAATTGTTGGGCGGTCGCGACTCTGAATGGGGCGGTCGCTAAAGTGATAAGCGAGGTCGAGTCATTCACCATTCTTGTCACCGCGAACCTTACTGTGATTGTAATGATTTAAGTTCCTTGAGTAGCGGTCGTGCAAATATTCGGACGGTCGCTATGCTGTAGGAGCGGTCGCGACTGAGGTCGAACTTCTGACCGCGAAACCTACTGTGACAAGGTTTCATTCTGTAATTGCTTGGAGCGGTCGTATTTAGGTGATGTGCGACCGCGAGAATTGTTCTGTTCACCTTTAATTGAAGCAACCTAATCCTGCAACAAGATTTCTCAAACACAAGTTAAATAGATCATCCATTTGAGTTGTCAAGGATCAAAATTAAGATCATTTGTCTAACAATCTCCCCCATTTTGACTTTGACAATTCAAATGGAATGATGAGAAAAATAATAAGTCTAAAATGCTCCCCCTTAACATATGCAACAATCATGGTTAAGAGCATTTGTGATTTAGTAGTTTATCTTGGTGCAAACATTTTTCTCCCATAAACATTTTTTCTTATTTGCAAATGTTCAATAAATTTCAACAAGAAATTAACTCCCCCATAAACATTTTTCCCTAATTTGCAAATGTTCAAACAGATTGTTCTTATTTCTCCCCCATAATTTTATTGACATTCCATTTATACCACATTCCATTTTGGTATTTTCTCTCCCCCATTGGCATAGGCAAAATGAAATAAATGTTAAGCAAAAATATTAACAAAGCAAATGAAAGGAAATATAAACATTATATAGATTGAAGTGGAAGAAAATACAAAACAGAAAGCAAATTAGCAAACATATGAAAATGCAAGCAAAAACAGACTAAAGCTAAGCTATTCTGAGTCATCATCTAACTCTAACTCTTCTTCAACTAAAGGAGCTTTCCCCTTATCTTGAGGTGCAACAGAGGCAGAGCTAGTGCTAATGGACTCTTCTTCTTCAGCAACGCTTTGGGTGTGATCACTTATATCCCAATCTTCAAGATTGCATTGAGGCAAGTCCAATTTGCCTTGCATGTCATAAAGATCATGGTGCATGTGGGATATAAGGTCTATTGTAATATCCCGGAATAGACCCTAAGAGTTTTGGAGTTATTGTTGTTGTATTTGGATTTAATGTATATGTGTATATGTGAAATATAAGGATAATATATGTGAGACATATACATATACATCACATATACATGGGATATATAATGGTGAAGGATAAGTGAGTTATATATATTTGTATAACTAAATAATAATAATGATAATAAGGACAAAGAGAAAAAAAGAAAGTCAAAGATTGGAAAAAAGATGTGTGGTGGAGATTTGTTGATATTTATAATTATTATTATTATTATTATTATTGTTATTATTGTTATTGTTATTGTTATTATTATTATTATTATTAATATATATATATATATATTTTGGGATAAGGATGAAGGAAAGAAGTAGAAACTTCTTTTTCCTTCTGCTCCTTCTTCGTCTTCTTCGTTCTTCTGGCCGAGAGAGAGAGAGAGAGAGAGAGAGAGAGAGAAAGATGTGATTTTCTTACCAAATTTCTTAAGGAATTCAAGAGATTTGATGATAGAGATGAAGATTTGATAAAGGATTCAAGTAAGTATTTATTTTTTTTAAATTGATTTTCATTGTTTGAGTTGGGTTTGGTAGGGTTGATGTGTGATGATGATGATATTGAAAGATTTAAGTATATATATGTGTTGATTTGGTAATTGGATGATGATAATATGATTATTTGTGAAGATGATGATGAATTGTTGAATAAGGGTTGAGTTTAATGAAATTTGGGGATTTGATAAATTGGTGTATGAATGATGTTTATAGTGATGATTGGTGTGTGTTTTGAGTGTTGTTGATGTTTTGGTAAGGTTGTTATGGTTATTGGGTGTGTTTGATGAAGATTGTTTGAAGTGATTAATGATAAAAAGATGGGTTTTGTTGGATGTTGTTGTGTATTGATCGGAATCTGGGTTTTTAGTCGGACACGCCCAGGGACACGGCCAGTTTGTTAGGCGTGTCGTTGGTTCTGTTTTCTGAAGTTGGTAGCACGAGCAGTGACACGCCCGTGTTATTGAGCGTGTCATAGCTACTGTGAGTTTGGAGAATTTACACGGCCATGAGCACGCTCATGTTGATTGGACGTGTTGATGTTTTTGAGATACAGAATGTATTACACGCCCAGTGACACGCCCGTGGTTATGAGCGTGTCAATGTTTCTGTGTTGTGAAGTTAGGGCACGATCAGGAACACGCCCGTGTTGATGAGCGTGTCATGTGTTGAGTTTGCCCTAATTGATTCTTATTTGTATTATCTCTTGTGTATCTCTAAGTAAGTGTTTATGATTACTTTTGGATTAGGTTTTAAGAGATGGAATTGCCCCTAATCCAAGTATTGAAAGATCTATGGAAGAGAAGTTATATGGGAGTGAGTTTCTTTAGAGGTAAGTATAAAATCCTATTTGATTGCATATAATTATATTGTTAAGATAAATACGAATATTGTATATGCAATGAAAAGATAAGAGATATGATAATACATCAATATATATATGTTATGAAATGTGAAAGATGTGAGGATATGATTTGTATGATGTGTATTCCAATTTATATGGTAATGCAATTGATTGTGCATACTTGAGTAATGCATGATTATATATATAAATATCAAAGATGAACTATGAAATGTGATATTGTGATAAAATATGGAATATGAATGATATGATATTGTGATGAACTATGAAATGTGATAATGTGATATTGTGATACAATATGGAATATGAATGATATAATATTGTGATGAAATATGAAATGTGAATTGAGATATGATGATGTATAAAGCCATTGTGGTTGGCTATGATATTGAGAATGAGATAAATGAGGCATGCTTTGCCTAAATGATGCCATTGTGGTTGGCTATGATGATGTAAATGATGATTGAGGCATGTTTGCCTAAATGATGATAAGAATGAGACTGAAATTGATAATGAGATAATGAATGAATTGTGTGGCTAATGTGTTATTCATTTTCAGAGTTTTGTTGTTGGTGGCATGCCTATTAAGTGTAACAATCTCTTGAAGTTAGGTTGGATTGAATCCTTGAAGCCTAATTGAGATGTTACCACCCTTGAAGCTAGGTTGGATTAGTTCTTGAAGCCAAGTTGGGTTGATGCTTAGCATGCTTTGCTCCCCTTGAAGCTTGGTTGAACTTAATCCTTGAAGCCTAGTTGGGTATATGATATTGATAAATGTGATAACAAAACCAAGGCATTAACTCTGAACTTTGAATGACATATTAGTGTTGGTTGGGCCCGAGTCTGTCTTTGTTGTTAATATGATATACAAATGTTGAAATAAATGAGTAATAAGATCTATGGTTGACTTTGTTGGCAATGTGACTTATGATTGATGAATTGTAAACAAAATCATGCTATGAAGTATGTTGTGTAATGTTTGTGTGTTGAGATGTTAACTGTGAATGTTAGTGATGTATTCTGGTTGGTGCATTGTGAATTAAACAATATTATGAAGTATAATGTGTAATGTGTAATGAAACTATGTTGAAAGATGTGATTATGAAATATAATATTACATATTATGTGTATATGAGGTGTAAGTGATAAGTATCATATTAATGAATATCCTACTAAATTATTGAAATATATTTGATAGTAATGCTATATATATGGATATGCATATAATGTATGAGAGGTATAGGAATATATGAAGAATGTATTGAAAAAGGGGAACACAGAGTAAGAAAATAATAAAACATGAGACTAAACATATGAGGTATGTTTCCTTTATATTGTATATTTTAATGGTTACTTGTACTACTAAGCTTTCGAGCTTAGCGCGGTTATCTTAATCGCGCAGGTATATAGGTGATGAAGCTGGAGATAAGCTATTATGTCACAACGAGGACAAGTATAGTTCGAGACCAACTAGATGGTGGTGCATGCATGTAATTTCACTGTATTTTCATAAGAATGTATTCATTTGTATAAATGAATCTTTGGAAGAAATAATGTAACTTATATTTATGTATAAATGATGATAAGAATAACCATTTTGTAAATACTTTCATATGATTTAAATGTATTATGGTTTTAGAAGTAAAGTAAAGTAATTTAATGGTAATGAAAAGTGACATTCTTATACTCTATATATATATTGTATGTGTACCTGGTATATGTATAGTATTTATATGGGTATCGGGGTGTTACAATTATTTTGGTATCAGAGCTTAGGTTTCGAGATTCTCGGCCTAAGTAAATTTACAAAGAAAAGTTTTTTTTTTTTTTAAAAAAAATGATGATAAATGAAAATAAAAAGAATGAAAATTTTGATACATGCACATGCATTAACACCTAGGTTGGTCTCGGATGTGGCATAATATGATTTGTAAAATATTTGTGTTACATGAGATGTTTAATATAGTTGATGATATATGTGTATACTATGTTGATGTGAGAAGAAACCATGATTGTTGGCAATGATGTTGGAAATGAATTATAATTGAGGCATAGTGCCTAATTATTTATGAGAAATGAATTACGAAATGTAATGTGAAATATGCATGTTGATGAGACATATGAAAAATGTTATGTCATGTGCAACATGGAATGTAATATTGATGTTTATGAGTAATATTATGTATGACATAATATAAATTGAAAAATAAAGAAATGGAAAGGAAAATAAAGTTGGAAATGAGTTGAAAATCAAATTAAGATAAGAGTATGTACTCTTTCTTCTATACTTTAAACCTCTTTATAAGAAAGTTTATGTTGAGTTTGCTAGACAGAGGAAATAATGTCGAATTGTGAGTATTGAAAGTTATGTTATTTAAATGAAGAGAGTATGGTGGTATATTGAATGAGTTGATGGGTATAGACAAAGTTTGATCATTTATGATTTGAATATGTAAAGTTAAAGTTTTTTAAAAGAAAAAGAGATGATGTTGGTTAAATAAGGAAATATAATGGTGTTGTTGCATTGCTGTTTTAAATGCAAACATTGTGATTTTAATGTTAGAAATGTGATACGCTTGAGTGTTGTTAAAGCTCATATTAATGGTGGAAAGATGTGATAATTAGATTTTTGGAAATGAGCTTTAATATTTGTGAAAAGAATATACTTTGAGGTTGTTTTGTAATGTGTATATATAAGATGTTTTTTTTAAGTTGATATTAAGAACATAAGATGAGTGAATGGAAGTTTAAGTAAAGTAGTAAGTTGTGAAATTATAGTGTTAATGGAATTTGGGTAAAGACTATTTGAGTATTGATAATCTTAATGTAAGTTAAACCCATGAGCTTGTGGAATGAATATTACTGTATATGAGAGTACTATTAAATTGAATAATGTGATTGATAGTATGAGAATGATTATGCTTGCATTGACAAACCTGAGCAAAGCTAGGTCATGGGATAATATTGACAGTAAGAAATGGGATGGATCAATGTGGATTTAAGAAATTGAGATTTGTCATAATTAGACTTGGAGCGTATAAAGAGATTATTGAGCCCAATGTATATATGAGTGGAAGTAATGTACATGTGTATAGATATGTGAGTAATATATATATATATCTATGTGTTGAAGAATAAACAAATGGATGTATAGATGGTATACTAATGCATTTAGAAATATATGTGAGAGAGATGTCACCTTAGTAGCGTGACTAAGATTTTGTGAAGTAATATCATGGTGATAATGTATATGTGTTGGGTTGATAAACAACTTAAGTCATGTCAAAAAGGGATAAAAATGATGTTGTTCACGGAATAGTAAAATGTTAAATTGTGTTGAAAATATGTAAAAGAGGAATTAAATATCATTGTATGATTATGTGTATACATGTATAGAAAATGTGGAATGAGTTTTTGATATGAATGTAATTGTAAAATGTAAGAAATGTGGAAAGTAAATCACATTGTGAATGTGATCTATGGATGTGTTATATAATTGCATACTTGATGTATATTGGAAATGACATTGCATGTAGTAGTGGACCCAAGAGAGATTAGGCCTTGATTGACGTAAAGAGTATGTGATGAAATGAAAATATGAATAAACTTAAGAAATGTTGGATAGTGAAATGGTTATGGAAATAAGGATTAATTTGGGAAATGGTGGACAGTAATATTATTATGATAATAACTGAATTTGGCTATCATAAATGTTATGAGCCAAAGTATTTGTGTGAGGAAATGTTCTGTGTATATAAATTTAATAAGAAATTATAAGGAAAAAAAGAAAGTATAAAGAATGGAATTTATGTAAGATCTGTATAAGATTGAATGATGTGTGAAGGAGAGGTTAAGGATAATATTGTTGTATATGAGACATGCAAATGGTGATCAAATAATTAAGAGTAAATTGTGTTGAGATAGAGTTGACATGTGTTAATTTTGGATGTAGTAAAGTTTGGAGAATGGAGATATAATATTTGTGATGCAATTTAGTAGTATAATTGGAAAGTTGGAAATAAAATAATAGAGGAACAGTATTGATTTATAAGTTTCAAAAGTGATCATTAATTTCCTATGGCCATATGGTGTATTTATGGTATTTGGCCGATTAACTTTGTTATCCACAGAATTGAGACTAAGAAAGTATAACTGTAATACTACTCTGGTAAGATTGATAATTATGTTTCTAGAAACATGATTAACGGTTATGATTGATGAAGTGTATTTTATGGTGTTTGTGTTAGCAATTTGGTTATAATTCTGGAAAAGAAAAGACAGAAAGAGAACTGTGGAAATACTTTAAGTTATGAGTAATGTGAGAAAAAGGTAATTATTATAGATATAGTAATGATATGAAAGGTGAGGAAATGATAATGAAAGAAGATTGCAGAATGTAATTGAGAACTATATTGAATATGTTTATGGTATACGATGAATAAGTGGATGGTTATTCATGATAAATTTAGATAAGAAAACTATTGAGTTGAATCAAACAAAATTGTGATGTTAGTATATTGTGGAGAATAAATCAATTGATCTGGATTTTTGCCATAATTGTGAATTATTATTGAGATTTAATATGTATGGTTGTGCTAAAGGCATAAGAGATAAATAATGACGTATACAATGTAAAATTTTGATAGACGAACGGACATGAATCAATTGAATTATATCAATTATAATGATGAGAAAAGGGAAGAAGTTGATTTCCTGTAAAGTAAGTTCAAAAGCATTGTATTAATATTGATGTTAAGTGAGAAAATACTAGAGAAGGAATGAAGTGTATGAGAAATAAGAATATTATTATCAATGAAGGTTTGATAAATGTTTGTTTGTAAGGATGATTGTAATGATGGGATAATTAATATTAAGAGATAAGTTTATGATCTTGAAAGTTAAAGTTAAGAGAATAGTTATAAAGAGATGAAGTGATAAAATATTTTGAATGTAATAATGGAATGTAACATAAGTATGTTAAAGGATGATTGAATTTTTGCATATAGATAAGGTATTTGAGAGTATAATGAGTTATTTTGAATATTGGATGAGAATGTAATAAGGTATAAAGATTTTTATCGTGACAAGTTGTGGAATTGAATAATATAATTGACTCTAAGGGGGAGAGTGCAAACTATGTGATTTGATGAAAATTTTAAATGGTGTATTGGTAAGAATGGAATGTTATTGTACTGAGTAATTTCGAGGACGAAATTATTTAAGGGGGAGAGAATTGTAATATCCCGGAATAGACCCTAAGAGTTTTGGAGTTATTGTTGTTGTATTTGGATTTAATGTATATGTGTATATGTGAAATATAAGGATAATATATGTGAGACATATACATATACATCACATATACATGGGATATATAATGGTGAAGGATAAGTGAGTTATATATATTTGTATAACTAAATAATAATAATGATAATAAGGACAAAGAGAAAAAAAGAAAGTCAAAGATTGGAAAAAAGATGTGTGGTGGAGATTTGTTGATATTTATAATTATTATTATTATTATTATTATTGTTATTATTGTTATTGTTATTGTTATTATTATTATTATTATTAATATATATATATATATATTTTGGGATAAGGATGAAGGAAAGAAGTAGAAACTTCTTTTTCCTTCTGCTCCTTCTTCGTCTTCTTCGTTCTTCTGGCCGAGAGAGAGAGAGAGAGAGAGAGAGAGAGAGAAAGATGTGATTTTCTTACCAAATTTCTTAAGGAATTCAAGAGATTTGATGATAGAGATGAAGATTTGATAAAGGATTCAAGTAAGTATTTATTTTTTTAAATTGATTTTCATTGTTTGAGTTGGGTTTGGTATGGTTGATGTGTGATGATGATGATATTGAAAGATTTAAGTATATATATGTGTTGATTTGGTAATTGGATGATGATAATATGATTATTTGTGAAGATGATGATGAATTGTTGAATAAGGGTTGAGTTTAATGAAATTTGGGGATTTGATAAATTGGTGTATGAATGATGTTTATAGTGATGATTGGTGTGTGTTTTGAGTGTTGTTGATGTTTTGGTAAGGTTGTTATGGTTATTGGGTGTGTTTGATGAAGATTGTTTGAAGTGATTAATGATAAAAAGATGGGTTTTGTTGGATGTTGTTGTGTATTGATCGGAATCTGGGTTTTTAGTCGGACACGCCCAGGGACACGGCCAGTTTGTTAGGCGTGTCGTTGGTTCTGTTTTCTGAAGTTGGTAGCACGAGCAGTGACACGCCCGTGTTATTGAGCGTGTCATAGCTACTGTGAGTTTGGAGAATTTACACGGCCATGAGCACGCTCATGTTGATTGGACGTGTTGATGTTTTTGAGATACAGAATGTATTACACGCCCAGTGACACGACCGTGGTTATGAGCGTGTCAATGTTTCTGTGTTGTGAAGTTAGGGCACGATCAGGAACACGCCCGTGTTGATGAGCGTGTCATGTGTTGAGTTTGCCCTAATTGATTCTTATTTGTATTATCTCTTGTGTATCTCTAAGTAAGTGTTTATGATTACTTTTGGATTAGGTTTTAAGAGATGGAATTGCCCCTAATCCAAGTATTGAAAGATCTATGGAAGAGAAGTTATATGGGAGTGAGTTTCTTTAGAGGTAAGTATAAAATCCTATTTGATTGCATATAATTATATTGTTAAGATAAATACGAATATTGTATATGCAATGAAAAGATAAGAGATATGATAATACATCAATATATATATGTTATGAAATGTGAAAGATGTGAGGATATGATTTGTATGATGTGTATTCCAATTTATATGGTAATGCAATTGATTGTGCATACTTGAGTAATGCATGATTATATATATAAATATCAAAGATGAACTATGAAATGTGATATTGTGATAAAATATGGAATATGAATGATATGATATTGTGATGAACTATGAAATGTGATAATGTGATATTGTGATACAATATGGAATATGAATGATATAATATTGTGATGAAATATGAAATGTGAATTGAGATATGATGATGTATAAAGCCATTGTGGTTGGCTATGATATTGAGAATGAGATAAATGAGGCATGCTTTGCCTAAATGATGCCATTGTGGTTGGCTATGATGATGTAAATGATGATTGAGGCATGTTTGCCTAAATGATGATAAGAATGAGACTGAAATTGATAATGAGATAATGAATGAATTGTGTGGCTAATGTGTTATTCATTTTCAGAGTTTTGTTGTTGGTGGCATGCCTATTAAGTGTAACAATCTCTTGAAGTTAGGTTGGATTGAATCCTTGAAGCCTAATTGAGATGTTACCACCCTTGAAGCTAGGTTGGATTAGTTCTTGAAGCCAAGTTGGGTTGATGCTTAGCATGCTTTGCTCCCCTTGAAGCTTGGTTGAACTTAATCCTTGAAGCCTAGTTGGGTATATGATATTGATAAATGTGATAACAAAACCAAGGCATTAACTCTGAACTTTGAATGACATATTAGTGTTGGTTGGGCCCGAGTCTGTCTTTGTTGTTAATATGATATACAAATGTTGAAATAAATGAGTAATAAGATCTATGGTTGACTTTGTTGGCAATGTGACTTATGATTGATGAATTGTAAACAAAATCATGCTATGAAGTATGTTGTGTAATGTTTGTGTGTTGAGATGTTAACTGTGAATGTTAGTGATGTATTCTGGTTGGTGCATTGTGAATTAAACAATATTATGAAGTATAATGTGTAATGTGTAATGAAACTATGTTGAAAGATGTGATTATGAAATATAATATGACATATTATGTGTATATGAGGTGTAAGTGATAAGTATCATATTAATGAATATCCTACTAAATTATTGAAATATATTTGATAGTAATGCTATATATATGGATATGCATATAATGTATGAGAGGTATAGGAATATATGAAGAATGTATTGAAAAAGGGGAACACAGAGTAAGAAAATAATAAAACATGAGACTAAACATATGAGGTATGTTTCCTTTATATTGTATATTTTAATGGTTACTTGTACTACTAAGCTTTCGAGCTTAGCGCGGTTATCTTAATCGCGCAGGTATATAGGTGATGAAGCTGGAGATAAGCTATTATGTCACAACGAGGACAAGTATAGTTCGAGACCAACTAGATGGTGGTGCATGCATGTAATTTCACTGTATTTTCATAAGAATGTATTCATTTGTATAAATGAATCTTTGGAAGAAATAATGTAACTTATATTTATGTATAAATGATGATAAGAATAACCATTTTGTAAATACTTTCATATGATTTAAATGTATTATGGTTTTAGAAGTAAAGTAAAGTAATTTAATGGTAATGAAAAGTGACATTCTTATACTCTATATATATATTGTATGTGTACCTGGTATATGTATAGTATTTATATGGGTATCGGGGTGTTACATCTATCCTCTTGTTTAAGTGCTGGAATCTCTTGGAAACACTTTTCTTGAACTTAGTGAGTTTCCTTGAGAGAGTCTTGATAGCTTGGAGGATGAGTTGTGTGGAGGATGAAGCAGTTTCTTTAGCAGCTTTTGATGAAGTTGCTTTTGGAGGTAATTCTACTGCAACTTCTACAGAATCTCCCTCTTCCTCAATTGTATACCTTGGCCTTTTCTTTTGTTTATCCATAACTCCTTTCTTGCCATAGCAGTATACATATGACCCTTCTATCTTCCTTACACAACCAGCATGCTCTAAGTAATCCATTGTGATAGCATTGGAGGCTAGAGTGAAAGGGTTCCTCAAAGTAGCTAAGTTCAAATTATTCAGAAGGTTTAGGTGCCTAGCTATTTGAGTAACTTGAGAGGATAGGAAGAAGGTACCAGTTCTTGTAATAGCATGATGATAAAAGGTATCAATCAAGAACTTGGTGGTGTTCATTTTGATGTTATGGGTGAAAGCATACAGAAATATAAGATCTCTTTTGGTGACTTTCTCATTCCCATCAGCTCTTTGGTGAATGGTATAGGTGATAATCCTATGGAGCATCCAGTGGGTGAGAGATTTGATATGTCTGGCTTTAGATTCCTTTTCAAAAGAGGTTTCAATGGAAATTTCTCTCCAGAAATCAGAAAGTGTTGGGTTTGAGAAGATTTGGTCATTGTAGGAGGTTATACCTTCAGAGGGGAAGTTCCAAATGTTGCCAAATCCTTCTAGGGTTAAGGAATGATAATGATCAAAAAGCTTAAATCTTAACCCGTACCAACCTAGAGCAGAGTTTGCACTTTTTTCTATTTGAAGAGACATCAGAAATTCTTTGCTAAGACTTGAGTAGCCTACCTCTTCTGGAAAGACAAATTTTTCCCATCCAAGGACATCCAACAATCCTTCAATTTCGTCCTTGATGTTCAAGGCAGACAGCATCCCACCAAAAGGTGATTTGGTGCCTTCAACCTTCTTTTTCTTAAGCATAGCATACCTAATGTCTTCCTCAGAGGTTTGATGATGAGGTTTGTGAATTTTTTCACCCCTTTTTGACTGTGGAGGAGATGGAGGTTCAACAACAGGTTCTCTAATGGTGATTCCTGGAACTCTCTTAGCTTGACCCTTAATTTTGGAAGTGGTTTTTCTTTTGGGAGCCATTAGAAAAGAGAGTAGAAGTAAATTGGAAGACAGAGGGTGATTGAGAAGTAGAAGTTTTTAGGGTTTCAGAAGGAAGTTTGTGTGCTTTGATAGGCAAAATATCAGATAAACTGATGCAAAACACTCTTAAATAGATGAAGTAAAGAAAATAGCCGTTTATGACTGTTGTGAGTTAAGAGTTGCGACCTGTCACACAGCCAACGGTTATAAATTTTCGAGCAGAGTGTACAGGGTGCGGTCGCAGATTTAATAAGGTGCGATCGCGACATGGGGTACAGCGTCCATTATTATGATCAGTACGCTCGCGAGTGAAGAAAACAACTGTAACGGTCGAAACTTTTCAAATTGGTGCGGTTGCGCACAAATTTTCTCGACCGCGCTCAGAGTCATTAGTTTGAATGAAACTGACAGACAGGATAGCGACCGCTAAAGAATACTGGAGCGACCGCGACATACTTAAAAATGAAAGATTCAAGGAAAGATGGAAAATATTTCTATTGTGTTAAGAAACATTAAATTCATGCACATAGAAACCTTATTGATAGGCAATTAATTCAGAGTGTTTCCATCAATCATTCCTAAATTAAGTTTAATAAAATTAAGTCTATCTTCATTCAAGGGTTTTGTAAAGACATCCGCAAGTTGATTTTGTGTTTCAATAAATTCTAGAATTATGTTCTGATTTTGCACATTTTCCCTTAAAAAATGATGTCTAATATCTATATGCTTGGACCTAGAATGTTGTATAGGATTCTTAGACAAATTTATAGCACTAGTGTTGTCACATTTAATGGAAATATTGTTAAAAACTTTACCATAGTCAAGCAGTTGTTGTTTCATCCATAATACTTGTGTGCAACAAAAACAAGCTGCAACATATTCAGCTTCCGTTGTGGATAAAGCAACTGATGCTTGTTTCTTACTATGCCAAGAAACTAAACAATTACCAAGAAAGTGACATGCTCCTGTTGTGCTTTTTCTATCTAAGATACTACCAGCATAATCTGCATCTGAAAATCCTATAATATGAAATGATGTGTTCTTTGGATACCAAAGTCCTAAATGTATTGTACCACTTAAATATTTCAAGATTCTCTTTGTGGCATTCAAGTGTGATTCTTTACGACAAGTTTGAAATCTAGCACAAAGACATACACTGTACATTATATCAGGCCTAGATGCGGTTAAGTAAAGTAGTGATCCGATGATTCCTCGATATTTCTTCTCATCTACTGCTTTACCATTATCATCTTTACCTAATTTCAATGATGTGCTCATAGGAGTTTTGCTAGTTTTGCAGCCATCCATTCCAAATTTCTTGATGAGTTCTTTTGTATATTTGGATTGATTGATGAAGATCCCATCCTCACATTGCTTGACTTGCAGTCCAAGGAAGAACTTGAGTTCACCCATCATGCTCATTTCAAATTCCTTAGTCATACAAGAAGCAAATTCTTCGCACAAGGTTTCATTAGTAGCTCCAAATATTATGTCATCCACATAAATTTGTACAATCAAGATGTTATGCTTATCCTTTTTAACAAAAAGAGTTGTGTCTACTTTTCCTTTTGCAAAACCATTTTCAAGTAAATATGCACTAAGTTTGTCATACCAAGCTCTAGGTGCTTGCTTTAATCCATATAAAGCTTTGGTAAGTTTGAAAACATGATCAGGAAATTTGTAGTTTTCAAAACCAGGAGGTTGTTCAACATAAACTTCTTCATTTATGAGTCCGTTTAGAAATGCACTTTTAACATCCATTTGATAAAGCTTAAAATTCATATGACATGCAAAGGCAAGTAATATTCTAATAGCTTCTAATCTAGCTACGGGGGCAAAGGTTTCATCATAGTCAATACCTTCTTCTTGATTATAACCTTTGGCTACCAATCTTGCTTTATTTCTAATGATGTGACCATTTTCATCAAGCTTATTCCTATAAACCCATTTGCATCCTATTATAGAATGATCTATAGGTCTAGGAGTAAGTTGCCAAACATTATTTCTTTCAAATTGATTAAGTTCATCTTGCATTGTAGTTATCCAATTTTCATCATTTAAAGCCTCCTCAACAGTCTTTGGCTCAATTTGAGAAACAAAAGCAAAATTAACATCTACATGATTAATTTTAGATCTAGTAATTACTCCCTTAGATGTTTCTCCAATGATGAGTTCCTTAGGATGATCTTTCTTGTATTGCCAATCCTTAGGTAGATCTTGAGTCTTTTCTTCAAGTTCATACTGATTTATCTTTGGAGCATCAATAGATTCAAGAGGTTCAAGAGTACCTACAGGGTCATTGAAAGTAATACCTTTCTTCTGATCACGATTAGATGATTCATCAAATACAACATGCATTGATTCTTCTATAACTAGAGTTTTTATGTTAAATACTCTATATGCTTTGCCATATGATGAATATCCTAAGAATATGCCTTCATCTGATTTGGATGAGAATTTTCCAAGATTATCCTTGGTATTCAATATGAAGCATTTGCATCCAAATACTCTAAAATATCCAATTCTGGGTATTCTTCCATTCCATAGCTCATAAGAAGTTTTATTAGTTAAATGCCTTTTATAAACACGATTTGCAATGTAACAAGCTGTATTAACGGCTTCCGCCCAAAAATAAGATGGTAAATCATATTCATTGAGCATTGTCCTAGCCATTTCGATTAAAGTTCTATTTTTCCTTTCAACTACACCATTTTGCTGTGGAGTTCTAGGAGCAGAAAAATTGTGTGAAATGCCAAGTTCATTGCAAAAGTTTTCAAAGTTTTCATTTTCAAATTCTTTGCCATGATCACTTCTAATAGATGTGATCACATATCCCTTTTCATTTTGAACTCTTTTTGCAAAGGTTTTGAAGTAATTAAAGGCTTCATTCTTTTGAGCTAAGAAATTAACCCATGTGAATCTAGAGTAGTCATCAACAAGAACAAATGCATATGATTTGCCTCCTAAGCTTGTAACTCTATTTGGTCCAAACAAGTCTAAATGAATGAGCTCTAAAGGTCTAGAGGTGCTTATAACACACTTTGATTTAAATGAGCTTTTATGTTGCTTACCATGTTGACAAGGTTCACAAATTCTGTCTTTATCATATTTTATCTTAGGTAAGCCATCAACTAAATTCTCATTACAAATATATTTCAATTGATCCATACCAGCATGTCCTAGTCTTCTATGCCATAACCATGCATCATTATTAGTGGACATTAAACATGTATGATTAGAATGTATGCTTACATTGTAAGTGTTGTTTGTTCTAGTACCCTTAAATATGATAACATCATTTGAATTTGTGATTTTGCATTCCTTGGAATCAAACTTAACAAAGTATGCTTTATCACAAAGTTGACTAACACTTAGCAAGTTATGTTTCAAACCATCAACAAGCCATACATCTTCAATTAAATCCTTACCAATAGAACCAATGGAGCCAACACCAAGAATTTTACCTTTAGCATTGTTTCCAAAAGTTACGTTACCTCCATGTTTATAGGTAATACTTGTAAAGAGCTTTGCATTTCCAGTCATATGCCTTGAGCATCCACTATCCACAAGCCATGTGCTTTCATTGGTAGTAGATTTTAGGCATACCTGCAAGCCAATTGTGATCATCCTTTTTTAGGTACCCACATATAGTTGGGTCCTTGATGGTTAGTAGAAAGAGTGTCTTCTAACTTGAGATGAGCCTTTCTTATATAACAGGAAAAATTTTTGTGTCCAAATTTCATGCAATATGTGCATTGCCATGGTATTCTATGCTTCTGCATTTTTCTTTTTGCATTATACATACAACTACAAGTATGTGATTTCTTTTGTACAAGTTTAGTGAACAACAATGCATAATTATCTTTAGCTTTATTTCCTAGTGAACCATAAGAAGTTCTTTTAGACTTGGTGCAAGCATCTTTGATATGAACATTAGAAATTCCAATTGTAGATGCTTTCACAAATGTTGGTTTGCTAGGTGCAATGTTGGTTGAGCCATTGAATCCTAATCCATATTTCAAGGAAGGTGATCTTTGATTATTAATTAATGTGTTCAATGCTTCCTTTCCTTTATGAAATCTGGAAATTGATTCTTTTAGTTCTTTTAGTTCATGCTTCAATGCCTCATTCTCTTTAATCACTTTTTCTAAGTCATGTGAGCTTTTATTTAATTCTCCTATTGTATTCATCAAATGTTCATTTGAGGTTTTCAATTCTAAGGTAGAGTTCTTTAAGCATATAAAATCCTTTTCTAACTTAGAGTTTTTCTCTTTATAGAGCATCATTTTGGAGAAATATTTTTCTATTTTAGAATTCATGTGCTCAATCAAGTCACTATCATCTATATCATTTATATCATCATGTGCTACAAGATCAAAGGATTGAGTACTTACCTCATTGGAGTCATCTTCAATAGCCATGAGACAAAGATTTGCAATTCCTTCCTCTTCTTCTTCTTCACTTGAGGAAGAGTCATCCCATGTGGCTTTGAGAGACTTTTTCTTTTCTTTATCCCATTTCCTTTTGTTCTTCAATTTGTAGCAATCTTTGTTTGCTTGTAATCTTTTCTTCCTTTTCCATTCATTCATTCTTTTTGAGAACATTGCCATTTCATCTTCATCATCAGTACCTTCATTGCTTGAGCTCTCAGCTTCTTTGATTGCTTTGAGTGCAATTGGTTTTCTCTTTTCTTTCTCACCTTGATCTTCTTCTTTTTCACTGTGCAGCTCAAAAGTGAGTAATTTACCAACTAGCTCGTCGGTTCTTAATGTGCTGAGATCATGAGCTTCTTCTATGGATGATACTTTGGATTCAAAGTTCTTTCTAGCTCTTAGGGCTCTCAAGATTTTACTGTTTACATCACCTTGATCATATACCTTGCCATACTTTTTTAGTTCATTGACAATAGCAAGCAAACGATTTGTCATGTCGGTGACATTTTCATTTGGTTTCATCTTGAATAGCTCATACTCATGAACATGCATTTGTTTCTTGGTAAATCTTACCTGAGTTGTACCTTCATGGTAGTTTTCAAGTGTTTTCCAAATGCAATGTGCACAAGTTAAATGTTGAACTCTTCCACCTTCTTCCCTTGAAATGGAATTCATCAAGATGGAAGCAGCTCTATTGTTCTTGAATCGATCTCTGACATTGCTAGTTGACCATTGAGCTTTGGGAAGTGGAACTTGAATACCGTCAATTTCGTGGGTAGGAGATTTCCATTCATTTTCCACGAAATCCCATAGTTCAATCCCTTCACTATCTAGAAACAAATACATTTTGTGTTTCCAGTATGAATAATCAGTTCCATCAAAGTAGGGTCTAAGAATAGAATTAAGATTTCCATGAGAGCTTGATGAAGAAGAAGTTGCCATAGTGGATCAGATTTCACAATTAAGTTTAAGAAATCTAAGGGCTCTGATACCAATTGTTGTCCCAAGATGGCAACCAAGAGGGGGGGGGGTGAATTGGTTTCCTCAAGAAGTAATGACAATTTAAAAAACTCAACAAACAAGAAGTGTGGAATATAAAGATTGTTGAGTGATGAAGGAAGAAAGAACACACAAGATTTATAGTGGTTCAGATTTACTTCAATCCTACATCCACTTCCTTAACAACTTGTTAAGGTTCCACTAGACTTTGAAGTTTTTACAAGCTCACTTCCAACTTTGGTGTTTTCACAAGTTCACACCTAACTTTACAAGTGTTTTTCTAAGGCTCACACTTACAACCCAATCAAGAGTTTTACAAGGCTTACTCTCACAACCTAACAAGAGTTTTACAAGGCTTACTCTCACAACCCAAGTGTTTCCCAAGCTTACACTCAAACTTATACAATGGTGTTTTCAAATGCTAACACCTAACATACATTACAATTCAAATGTAAGTTTAAGTAATAGAAAATTTGTTGCTTGGCTATCAAAATCTGATTTCTTGCTTGTTCTTTTTTTCTTTTCTCAGAGAGACATTGTATTTATAGCCAATGTGGTCTTACTAGCCGTTATAGACATTAAGAATAATGTATTGGTAGATTAGACCTTCTTTACTTAAACTGCCCGAAGCACTTCGCGGTCGCCCTTCATGCAAGGATGGTCGCGCTCATGCTTCTCGCGGTCGTCCTTTAACAGGGGACGGTCGCTACTTTTGAAAAGACTTCAACGGTCGAATTTTAGTGCTCTGCAGCTGGAATCTTGCCCACGATGTGTTTGTCGGACCGTTTCTTGCCCATGCTGTATTTGTCGGGACGGTCGCGCCAAGCAGAGGTGCGGTCGCCCTTTTTGAATTATGAAGTGGGTTTACAACGGTCATGTCACGTGTCACTTTCTGACAGAGCAAAAGAGATGTCCGCCATAATTTGAATCTTCGCGGTCGCCCTTGGTAGCTTTTCGCTGTCGAACTCACATACTCGCGTCGAGCTTCTGGACGCACCTGAGGACGCGAACACTACTGTCTCTTTGAGTAATTTCTTCTTGAATTGTTGGGCGGTCGCGACTCTGAATGGGGCGGTCGCTAAAGTGATAAGCGAGGTCGAGTCATTCACCGTTCTTGTCACCGCGAACCTTACTGTGATTGTAATGATTTAAGTTCCTTGAGTAGCGGTCGTGCAAATATTCGGATGGTCGCTATGCTGTAGGAGCGGTCGCGACTGAGGTCGAACTTCTGACCGCGAAACCTACTGTGACAAGGTTTCATTCTGTAATTGCTTGGAGCGGTCGTATTTAGGTGATGTGCGACCGCGAGAATTGTTCTGTTCACCTTTAATTGAAGCAACCTAATCCTGCAACAAGATTTCTCAAACACAAGTTAAATAGATCATCCATTTGAGTTGTCAAGGATCAAAATTAAGATAATTTGTCTAACAAGCTTTAAACCCTAATTTGATTAACCAAAAACCATACTACTTTCTTAAATTTATAAAACTCTAATCCATCCCATTCTTCCAAAATTCTCATAGTAGCCTAAATTATAATAATAATAATTTCAAAATCTCAAAATCCTAAATATTAATTAAAGAACCCTAAATTGAGACATAAACCTAAATTTGTATCTTTATTTGCTTTATTAAATTTTAGATTTGATTATGTAGTTTATTATATGTTTTGATGGTTGATTTATTTAATTTCAATGCTTGTTTTATTTAATTTATCATGGATGGATATTCTCTTTATTATTATGATTATTATTTATTTATTTTGGTATTAAAATTGTAAGAGGTATGTTTCCATTATTGGGTACCTCATTAATTAATTTTCATGTAATTTAAATTGCTTTTATATTTTGGACCAATGTAAAGGACATGTTTCTACATTTCGGTGGGTCATATTTAGTTTTAGACATGGACATTGTAAGGACATGTTTTCATCCTTCGATGGGTGGCCATTTATTTGTTTTGTTTAGACATTGCTTTAATTTTAATATAATAATGCTTTATTATTGCATGTAGTATGGAAAAAATTCTTATACTTTAGAATTTTATAATATTAAGACCTGCAAAAGAGGCCGGTTCCAATGAATCGGGCGTTGTGGGGTGCTGGGTCATTTCTCACCTTCCCCACACGTACCCAACTTTTCGAATCCATTAGGGGATTAGGGATTCCTTAGGAATCGAGTCATCCACCCCCTTTTTTTTCGGCCCATCCGGGTGGTGACTTTAATTTCTCCAGATTTAGGCCCATGTTCTCTAAGGCCCCGAGCCTAAACAGTGTCGAAGTCGCAAGAACCATTCCACCAAGAGTAGGGGCGAAAATCCCCGCTCACATTGCCCTATAGAAAATCCACCCCTGAATATTTCTTTTTCATCTGCTGAATCACGCTCCTCATCCTTTGTTGCTTTTTAACCAAACTTAGACTTTGATTTTTGTATCTCTTTGACCATGAATTCATGTTCATTATCTCCAGAACTCTATACATTTACATCCTTTTCTCTTAGTTCTTTCTTCTCCAAATTTTATCCTTTTTCGTTAGGTCTTTACCTCGACAATCTCTTTTCTGTGTTATAATGATTGACTGTGGAAACTCCTTATGCTCAACCTTATGCCACCTATCTATTGCCTTTATCGAATAGGGCATAACAAATCTGGGCTTCCCCCCAGACACACTTGCTTTGGCATTTCCTTTTCTCCTCCACTCCTTTCCCTCAAACTTTTATTATATCGGATAGTTTTTGGGCACCCAAATTTTCTATTTCCCCTTTTTAGTTTCTACTCTCAAATCTTTTTGTTTCCTTGTCCCTCTTTTAGCATCCAGCAATGACCTTAAGTCAAACCTAGCAATATTTATAGAAGGGAAAGGATCCTCATCCACTAGCATAGCCCCCTTCTATTCAGGGGACTTGAGAATTCCTTTGTTAATTTTACCATGCAAAACATTCATGAAATCCCAACAAGCACTTATGGAATGGTTTTTAGAATTATGGAAGTTGAAATATTCTTCATCTTTTAATTTCTCAGCACTAGGAATGTGATGATCTGGTGGAATTTATATGAAATTTTCTTTCAGGAGAAAATAAAAAATAGCCTATGTTTTTTACACATTGAATGTATATTGTGGTTGTGTGTTTGAAGCAAGCACCTTCTTCCATGCTTCAAGCATTCTTTTTCCAACTGAGGATAAGTTACAACACTAGTAATGTGCAAGTCAGCTATCGTTGCCTCCGATTGACTAATTTCCTGGAAATAAGTCCCCAAAGCATTCTTCCTTTTTCTACCCTTCTTCCTAAAGCAATTCTTCATACTCGGCCACTTTAGTGGCCAATTCATAAAAATCTTTGAATTCCATCCTTTGGAATTCTTTAAATCCATGATTAAACCCCTTTGAGCCATTTTCACAAAATCTATCTCAGGCAAATACATGTTACATCTATTCCTCATTTTCTTGAACCTAGTGATAAATTTATCAGTGGTTTCACCAGTTCTTTGTGTAATTGTAGACAATTTAGTGATACATACTTCAGGCTCAACCCTAAAGAACAAAGTATGAAATTGGAACTCCATCTCTTTCTAAGTGAAGATTGAATTCCTAGGAAATAGCCTTAACTTGTAAAAAGCAAAGTTATCATAATTTGCCAATTGAATTCCTAAGAAATAGCCTTAACTTGTAAAAAGAAAAGTTATCATAATTTACCAACTCATCACACTGAATGATGAACCTTTTGGTATATTCTACAAAAGATTGACCATCTTCTCCATAGAATAAAGAGAAATCTTGGATATGGTATTCCCTTGGGTAGCTATTCTCTCAGTCTATCATTTCAAGATCTTACAAACTCTAAATGGCCAGTCTATCTTAAGCCAGGTCCATAAAGTTCTTGAACAGCCTCCCTTACTACATCCATGTGAATGTTCCCCCTATACCTATCTTCTTGCGGAGGTATCTGTGGTGGTCTCCAAACTGGAGGTTGTGGAAGGTCTACATCATAGACCTACAGCTGCATATGAGGATTAATGATCCCAAAAATCTATTGTGCCTGATTTGGCCTGCCATTAATATGGCTATTCCCATTAGCAACTTTGTTATTCCCAATCACCTCCTCTCTCCTAGGGGAAGGAATATATTTTTCCTCAACATGGCGCTGAGGCCTAGGCCATTATCCTAACTCCATGTTCATAGAATGCCCCTCAAGCTCTTTCATTGCCAGCTTAGAAAACCATACACCACCTTCTGAAAATATGGACTTGCAACCTGAGACACATTTTGCTTTCCAAGTGCTAGGATTCCTTCACTCATAGTTTGTAATACTATCTCTTGTTGCTTTTGCTTCTGCATCTGTGATTCCTGGAACTTTCTTTGAGAAGCAATTTGAGAATCTAGGAGTTGTGACTATGAATACTACATCTACTTATTCATTTGCATTTGTGTCTCCTGTAACTTCCTCTGAGATTCCAATATTAATCAGAACATCTCTACCAAAGTCTTCTTATCTCCTTCCTCGATAGTAATAGACCCTTTATTGATGTTATCCATACCTTGCTGTGTTATGGGAATCTTTATCATGGAAAGAACCCCCTTTTCAATCTATTCCACCAATGATAGGATGCACCCCTTTTGCCCTACTGTTGCAGTGGCAACCTCCAGATCACTGGGTCCAGTATAATCTTTTACATTCTTCCTTGGTTGCATTGCTCTCGAACGGTGCCATTGGAAGTTCCAAAATTGTATCCTCAAGGCCTGAAGAAAACATTATTGGCCTTTAATTCTCTGTGGTGCAGGCTTGCTAGAGGTGACAATACCTTAGATTGAATGAAATTAAAACCTGACATTGATCAAGTAATTGTCTATTTTCTTAAAGGAACAAAAAGAAAACAAGGTTCTCAAATTCTTTACAAATAAACAATTTGAATTTCACGGCAATGCAATTCAAATTCAAGAAGCATAAACTAAAGAAAAATAATTACCAAGCTAAAGAAAACATATTCATTTCATCTGACATTACTAGGAAATTATGAGAAATCAACTACAATTAAGTGAAATTCTAAAAGAAAACTAATTTTGGTAGGTTTGATCATATTTTTCTATGGAAAAAAGTTTGTGCCTTATCTTCTTTCATTTCTTCTTTTTTATTCTTGATTCCCTAGTTTCGTGGCACTATTTCTCAGTTCATGGAGGTAATGGAAAGCATTTTCTTCCTAATAAATGCCCACCATCCACTGTTAGCATCAAAGCACTTCCTATTCCCTGTAACCGCTACTTCCATCTACTAATATTAATGCTTTTTTGGGCCTCTTCTTCATATGGCTGGGCTTCACCATCATTGGGCTTGAAAAATTAGAAATGATTCCAAAAATATGTTTGTATATATTAAGTATAACAGTATATATTAGTTGAGTTGTAAAAGAAATATCAATATACAATTGATATATATTGTTATATGTTCATATATGTTACATATAATAGCATATATTAGTTAATATGCAATAAAATATCAATGTATAAACTATTATATGTTGTTATATATTCTTATATGTTAAATATAATAACATATATTAGTTGATTTGCAATAAAATATCAATATACAAATAAATATATGTTGTTATGTATTTTTATATGTTACATATAACAATATATATTAGTTGACTTGAAAAAGAAATAATAGTATATGATATATACCCTTAGTTCGATATGGAGTCTCATAAAAAATTTATGATCTTAGGACAAGCATTCTATAGCTTGATCTGAACTATCGGGATCAACCAAGGATAGGATATCAAGCCTCCAAAAATATGATTTATGAACCGAACCACTTAAGCCCAGTAGATAGATCTCTTATATAGCCATCATATGGTCCTGATACCTCCTAAATAGCCGTTAACACTTCCTAAAGATCTGCTGACACATTTATATCTTGACTCCTACCCCTCAACTATAAATAGAGGTAGACCCCCACATGTAAAGGATATTTTTCCCATTCTCTTCACTCTCTTATCTGCAAACAAACCGAGCATTAACTTAGGCATCAAAGTTTTCCCCTAGAACCTAAGCCTTTATCATGTCTTACAAGTATATGAGTTAGCATCAGTTGTACCCAAACCTGAGCTTAGAGTCCATGAAGTTTACTTTGTAATTAGTGGTGCGGTGAGTGTGGACTAGGTAATCCCTAAATAACGGACAATAGGACTTATAATACCCACACACCAAATACTAGATTACCCTCAACACCATGCACCCCCAAGTATCATAAAACCCAAAACACTATAGCTAACCTGAACAAGTACCATCAAACCAAACCATCACTGGCCAAACATTTTACCCCTAGACTGTAATACCCGTATACCCGGTATACGTACATAGCATGCTAATACGATCGTAATATACGTATACTGAATATAGAAATGTCATGGTATACTTAACAAAAGACTCATCCCTTTTCAAAACATGAAACAAATTTAAAACATTTAAATGAAATTACAAAAGACAAAAGATAAAACATTTATGTAAAAGCAGCAGAAACTGTAACAAATATTTACAAATATATATATACATCAAAATTCCAGTTTTACAAAACATAAACTATATACATGTTTGGCAGTATGTCTTCGATCTTTAAGCTCCACTCTCAAAGTCTCACAATCTAGACTCTACTCGGTCTAGTGGAACTCTACAGATCTTCTCTGTCACCTGCGCGATGAATCACAATCGGGCTAAGCCAATGGCTTAGTGGTACAAACTACAATAATAATATGTTTCTATGCAATGCCAATGTCACACATTTCAACAATTCATATAATATTCACAAATGATATGTACACATTGTTCATTAGATTACATTTCCTCATTTTACGATTTACATTGACATGAAGACACATATGGGCCCACAAGACACTAATTTGTTATTCAAAATTCAGAGTTATTGCTTTGGTCTATAATCATCATCATCAAGCCCGTAGGCATCATAAATATATATCTCTATCCATGGATAGTGTAACAGACCTAGTCTCTTGGACCTCAACCCTTCTAAACTCGAGGAGATCCTCAACCCGGCTAGACTGTTACTAGTAACAGACCCAGTCTCTTGGATCTCAACCCGGATACACCCGAGGAAATCCTCAACCCGGCTAGACTGTTACTTTTAATTCACATTTCACATTTTTTTTTCAACTGGATTCGGCTTACGACTCGGTCTTTTCACCTATCCAGTAATTCATTGGCATGCCACCAAACACAGAACTCTGAAGCTTGAATAACACATTTGACACAAAATCTTTTCATTTATATCATTATACATTTCTTTCTCAAATCATTTCTCATTTCATTCTCATAATCAAATAGGCAATCATGCCTCCATTATAATTCATTTACATCATCATAGCCAGCAATCAAGGCTTCTCATCACATCAAAATAGTATGCATATATATCATCAATTACATGGAACATCATTTAGACATACATGCCTCAATCACATTAATTCACATCTCAATATATCTCAACTCATCATTTAAGTACTCATAATCGATTACATCGAACATCCATTAAGAATGGTCATCATATATATATATATATATATATATATATGTTTAGCAATTTGCATTATTCATAGATTTATAACCTTCAACCTACATTTCATATAATTCACATGATACATAATATAGCATTATTCATATGCATCATCAATGTTCACATTATATCAAACATAGCAATATAGTTCTTAACATCATATGAATGAATGCAATAATGTAGTTTGTACTTACCTCCAAAACACTCATACAACTCTATACTCTTCTTCTTCCAAAAGTTCCTCACTTCTTAAATTAGGGCAAATCACTTTCTTCCAAAACCTAATCCAAAAATTGATAAAATATATCAATTCCAAATACAAATACTCACTTAATACCCTCTTACTAAACCCTTAAATCACAAATTACACTTCAACATCACTCACTAAGGCCCACGGCCGTGGCCACCCCAACCCCCACGGGCGTGGGTTAGAAAATGGGTCTGCCTCCCTTGCTCCAAACCTCCACGGCCATGGCTACAAATGGCCACGACCATGGCAACCAAAGGCCACGGGCGTGGCATCCAAAACGCTACTGTTTCTGACCAAAATCACATATTCAATGCTTACAACTCCAACCAACATCAACAACATGAAAATCTATGAAATTAATTGATCAAACTCAAGTTAAACATCACTTACCACTTCAAAACCCTAAAACCAACAACACTCCTACTCTTCCAACACCAACATCAACCCATCTTTTTATTTTCCATTCAAAACCAACACCACAATCATTTTAAATCAAACACACACCAACATACTGCCATAAACGCAACCCTACTTTCAAATATCCATAATCAAACTCACAAACAACTTAAAATAAAACAAGAGAATCAAGAGAGACTTACCAAAAATAATGAATCTTCTTGGATTTCCACTTAATCACTTGAAAACTCCTTCAATTTGAGCTCTAAACACCAACTCACTCTTGCTCTCTCTCTTGTTTAGGATGGCCGGCCAACAATGGAGAAGGAAAGAAGAAGAAAATGAAGAAAAGTCAAATTTCTCATCTCTTTAAATCTCCACCAAGTATTCCAAAAAGAAAATTACTAAAATACCCTCATCTATATAATTTAACTTCCTTTCATTTATTACCCTATTTAGTAATTTCACAAAGAACAAAATAAATATCTTCATCCCTTGACCATCACATTTGACTTGTATATATGTTGTATATATTTCCATATACACAACATATACACTTTCTTATAAAATTTTTTTCTCTTCCAAATTAACATATACATTCCATTCCAAATAAAACAATAATATTAAAACTTCTAGGGCATACATTGGGATATTACAATTCTCCCCCTCTAAAAAGAAAGTTCATCCTCAAAATTACCTGATATCAAGTCTGAAACAGTTGAGGATACTGATCTTGCGTTGCTTGCTCCCTTTCCCAAGTTGCCTCTTCTTTCCCATGATTCTTCCATAGAACTTTCACTAATGGCACTTTCTTATTCCTCAACTCTTTCACTTCATGTGCCAAAATAGCAACTGGTTCTTCTTCAAATGTCAGATCTGGACTTACTTCAATGGATTCAACTGGCAAGATATGAGATGGATCCGATCTATACCTTCTCAACATAGAAACATGGAATACATTATGGATTCTATCCAACTCTGGTGGCAAAGCAAGACGATAAGCAATTGGCCCTACTCTTTCCAAAACTTCATACGGTCCAATGAAACGAGGACTCAGCTTCCCTCTTCGACCAAATCTCAATATTTTCTTCCAAGGAGACACTTTCAAAAATACTTTATCTCCAACATCATATTCTATGTCCCTTCTTTTCAAATCTGAATAAGATTTCTGTCGATCTGAAGCTGTCTTTAACCGATCCCGAATCATCTTTACTTTTTCTTCAATTTCTTTAATCATATCAGGACCAATTAGTTTGCCTTCTCCAATTTCATTCCAACATAAAGGCGTTCTGCATCTTCTACCATACAATGCCTCAAATGGTGCCATACCAATACTGGATTGATGACTGTTGTTGTAAGCAAATTCCACAAGTGGCAAAAATCGGTCCCAACTTCCAGAGAAATCAATGACACAGCTTCTCAACATATCCTCGATAATCTGTATCACTCTCTCTGACTGCCCATCTGTTTGCGAATGAAAAGCAGTACTAAAGTGCAATCGAGAACCCAACGCCCCATGCAAACTCTTCCAAAACCTCAAAGTAAACCGGGGATCTCGATCAGACACTAAAGAGATTGGGACTCCATGCAATTTCACTATCTCACTAATATACAGCTCGGCCAACCTTTCAAGAGAATAGTCCATTCTAACAGGAAGAAAATGAGTTGTCTTTGTCAAACGATCAACAATCACCCAAATAGCATCATGCTTCTTCTGAGTTAATGGCAACCCTGATACAAAATCCATTGTCACTCTCTCCCATTTCCATTCAGGCACTGTTAAAGGTTGAAGCAACCCTGTTGGAACTTGATGCTCAGCTTTTACCCTCTGACATGTGAGACATTTTGACACAAATTCTGCTATATTTCTCTTCATACCAGACCACCAATAATGCTATCTCAAATCATGGTACATCTTTGTACTTCCAGGATGCATAGCAAAAACCGATTGGTGTGCTTCCTCTAGAATGATCTTTCTCAAACTATCATCATCAGGTACACATAATCTATTCTTGAACCAAAGACTACCATCACTCTTTACATAAAAATCTCGGCTCTCCACATTATGGCAATCTGATACAATCTTCTGAATTTTCTCATCTGTCAATTGAGCCTCCTTTATCTGATCTAACAATACTGGTCTCAACTGCAGCTGAGCCAATAATGCACCATCATCACACACTTCAAAACTAGCATGTAATGCTCTCAACTCAACAAGCAACGAGAGCGAATAAACAGCCATACCTGCCAAAGATTTCCGACTCAAGGCATCAGCAACTACATTTGCCTTACCAGGATGGTAATCAATTAAGCAGTCATAGTCTTTAATCAGTTCTAACCATCGCCTTTGTCGAAGATTCAACTCCTTCTGAACACCCAAATATTTCAAACTTTTGTGATCTGTATAGATAAAACATTTCTCCCCATATAAGTGGTGTCGCCAAATCTTCAAAGCAAACACTATAGCTGCCAACTCCAAATCATGAGTCGGATAATTGAGCTCATGCAGCTTCAACTGCCGAGAAGCATATGCTATAAATTTACCCTCTTGCATCAAAACACATCCTAAACCATTATGTGAAGCATAACTGTAAATCACATATGGTTTATCTTCCACAGGTAAAGTAAGAACAGGTGCTTGAGTCAACATCTCTTTTAACTGTTCAAAACTAGCTTGACACTGATCCGTCCACACAAATCTAAGTCCCTTCCGAAGCAATCTGGTGAGTGGAGTAGCTATCAAAGAGAAACCTTTCACAAACCGTCGGTAATAGCCTGCCAAACCCAGAAAACTTCTAACTTCAGTTACAGACTTTGGTGGACTCCAATTTAAAATAGCTTCAACTTTACTTGGATCAACTCTTATTCCATCTGCTGAAACTATATGACCCAGAAAAGTAACTTGGTCAAGCCAAAACTCACACTTCGACAGTTTAGCATACAACTGCTTCTCTCTCAAAATCTGCAACACAATCCGCAAATGCTTGTCATGCTCCTCCTCACTACGTGAATACACCAAAATATCATCAATGAAAACCACCACAAACTGATCCAAATAGGGCCTAAACACCCTATTCATTAAATCCATGAAAGCTGCAGGTGCATTCGTCAACCCAAAAGGCATTACTAAAAACTCATAATGCCCATATCTTGTGCGGAAGGCTGTTTTAGGAACATCTTCAGCTCTAACTCTCAACTGATGGTACCCTGATCTCAAATCAATTTTGGAAAACACTGCTGCTCCCTTCAATTGATCAAAGAGATCATCAATCCTAGGCAAAGGATATTTATTCTTAATAGTCACTTTATTCAATTGCCTATAATGGATGCATAACCTCATAGTACCATCCTTCTTCTTTACAAACAACACAGGAGCTCCCCAAGGAGAAACACTGGGGCGAATAAACTCTTTATCTAATAACTCCTGTAACTGCACCTTTAACTCTCTCAATTCAGCAGGTGTCATTCTATAAGGAGTGATAGAAATGGGAGTGGTACCGGCAACAAATCGATACCAAATTCAACCTCTCTCTCAGGGGGTAACCCTGGCAATTCCTCGGGAAACACATCTGGAAAATCTGCAACTGTGGTTATATTATCAATTTGAGAATTCCCTACTCTAGTATCAACAACATGAGCAAGATAAGCATCACACCCTTTTCTAATCAACCTTCTAGCTGTTACAGCTGATACAAACAAGGATGCAAGTTGTCTCTGCTCACTAGATACTATCACATCTCTACCATCATTGGTTCTCAAAGTGACACACTTCTTTTGACAATCTACCACAGCTCCATGTTTAGACAGCCAATCCATGCCTAAGATCAAATCATATTCTTTAAAAGGCATTTCAATTAAATCACCAAGAAACTCCTCACCTTGCACCACAACAGCGCTATCACGGTGCACCTTACTAACAACCACACTATGTCCTAAAGGATTTGTAACCAAAACATCAAATCCTAAGGATTCTGTATGCAAATCAGACACAGGCAATATGGATGCACTTATATATGAATGAGTAAATCCTGGATCAATTAAAGCAAGTACTGAAATGCCAAATAAAGAAAATGTACCAGCTATCACTGCTGAAGCATCTGGCTGCCTCTGCATCACATACCCCCTCTGAGAAGATCCGGCCTCCTCTGGCCTACTGCCTTCGGATGATGATCCTCCTCTCTGACTGTACCCGGATTGACCACCCCTACTGAAACCTCTACTTCCTCGACCCCCTCTGCTAACACTGGGTCGAGAGGCTGTAGACTCAGCCTGTCTAGACTCCTGTATCTCAGGACACTCCCTAATAATGATCGGGTGATCCACACCTGAAACACACAGCTGATCTGCCACTCATCCAGCAAACACCCACATGGTTTCTGGCACAAATCTCACATGTAGGTAAAGTAGACCTCTGAATCCTAGGAGTCGGAGCACTGGCTATAGAAGCTGTAGGTCTCGGTCTCTGTCTCGGATACTGCACTGACCTACCCGACTGTCTCTGACTCCTACTGAACCTTGGAACAAAACTTCCTCTTCCCCTCTTCACAGATGAAGACCCTGCCACAAACTAGGGTCTCCTTACCCTAGTCTCCTCCTCAGTAGCAGCTGCAGCTATACTCTAAGCTCTCTCCACACTCCTAGCTACTACAACAAGCTGAGAGAAATCCTAGTATCTAGAACCAGCCACGATGCACATAATAGAGGGCCTCAATCCCTCCTCAAATCTTCTGCACCAATCTATTTCATTAGAAATAATTCCCCCAGCATAACGACTCAACCGGATGTACTCAATCTCGTATTCTGTCACCGTCCGGTCTTGCCTCAAGTTCAAGAATTCCATCTTCTTAAGATCTTTATACTCCCTCGGAGTATATTTCTGTTCGAACTCCCTCAAGAAATCACCATATGATAGTGTAGGTGGATCATCCATAGCATGAGGGACCGTCTTCCACCAGTCATAGGCATCTTTCTGTAAGAGGGATCTGGCATAGTCAAACTTCTCATCTGAAGTGGCTTGCAACTGAATGAATATCCTCTGCACCTTATCCAACCATTGCTCAGCCACTGCAGGATCGGTAGTGCCTAAGAAATCTTCAGCCCCATATTTTCTCAACTTGTCATAATGTCTTACCGGCACCTGAGGCTGTGGTGGTGGTGGCTGCACTGGAGCTTGTCTAAATAATTCCACCACATGCCTTAACCAACCCGGCGGACCCTCCTCTGCAGCTAGTATCTCTGGCACAGAAACAGGTGCCTCACTAACTCTCTCATCCCTAGCTCCCTCTCTACTCTCTCCTGGAGCTACACTTTCCGCACTACCCTCAACAGACTGTCGTGAATGAGATGCCATCTCTACCTATATCTGCAAACACAGCAGAATATACCTCATTAAATATCAAAGACTGCCATACCAAAACATGTATTTTACTCAAAACCAACCTTTAAAATCAAAATATTCTTTTTCTTACAATTCACCTAGGTTGAGAATCTCAAACCTAGGCTCTGATACCAAAATAAATGTAACACCCCTATACCCGGTATACGTACATAGCATGCTAATACGATTGTAATATACGTATACTGAATATAGAAATGTCATGGTATACTTAACAAAAGACTCATCCCTTTTCAAAACATGAAACAAATTTAAAACATTTAAATGAAATTACAAAAGACAAAAGATAAAACGTTTATGTAAAAGCAGCGAAAACTGTAACAAATATTTACAAATATATATATACATCAAAATTCTAGTTTTACAAAACATAAACTATATACATGTTTGGCAGTATGTCTTCGATCTTTAAGCTCCACTCTCAAAGTCTCACAATCTAGACTCTACTCGGTCTAGCAGAACTCTCCGGATCTTCTCTGTCACCTGCGCGATGAATCACAATCGCGCTAAGCCAATGGCTTAGTGGTACAAACTACAATAATAATATGTTTCTATGTAATGCCAATGTCACACAATTCAACAATTCATATAATATTCACAACTGATATGACACATTGTTCATTAGATTACATTTCCTCATTTTACGATTTACATTGACATGAAGACACATATGGGCCCACAAGACACTAATTTGTTATTCAAAATTCAGAGTTATTGCTTTGGTCTATAATCATCATCATCAAGCCCGTAGGCATCATAAATATATATCTCTATCCATGGATAGTGTAACAGACCCAGTCTCTTGGACCTCAACCCGTCTAAACTCGAGGAAATCCTCAACCCGGCTAGACTGTTACTAGTAACAGACCCAGTCTCTTGGATCTCAACCCGGATACACCCAAGGAAATCCTCTACCCGGCTAGACTGTTACTTTTAATTCACATTTCACATTTATCATTTCACATTTTTTTTTCAACTGGATTCGGCTTACGACCCGGTCTTTTCACCTATCCAGTAATTCATTGGCATGCCACCAAACACAGAACTCTGAAGGTTGAATAACACATTTGACACAAAATCTTTTCATTTATATCATTATACATTTCTTTCTCAAATCATTTCTCATTTCATTCTCATAATCAAATAGGCAATCATGCCTCCATTATAATTCATTTACATCATCATAGCCAACAATCATGGCTTCTCATCACATCAAAATAGTATACATATATATCATCAATTACATGGAACATCATTTAGACATACATGCCTCAATCACATTAAATCACATCTCAACATATCTCAACTCATCATTTAAGTACTCATAATCGATTACATCGAACATCCATTAAGAATGGTCATCATATATATATATATATATATATATATGTTTAGCAATTTGCATTATTCATAGATTTATAACCTTCAACCTACATTTCATATAATTCACATGATACATAATATAGCATTATTCATATGCATCATCAATGTTCACATTATATCAAACATAGCAATATAGTTCTTAACATCATATGAATGAATGCAATAATGTAGTTTGTACTTACCTCCAAAACACTCATACAACTCTATACTCTTCTTCTTCCAAAAGTTCCTCACTTCTTAAATTAGGGCAAATCACTTTCTTCCAAAACCTAATCCAAAAATTGATAAAATATATCAATTCCAAATACAAATACTCACTTAATACCCTCTTACTAAACCCTTAAATCACAAATTACACTTCAACATCACTCACTAAGGCCCACGGCCGTGGCCACCCCAACCCCCACGGGTGTGGGTTAGAAAATGGGTCTGCCTCCCTTGCTCCAAACCTCCACGGCCATGGCTACAAATGGCCACGACCAATTCATCCAAAATGCTACTGTTTCTGACCAAAATCACATATTCAATGCTTACAACTCCAACCAACATCAACAACATGAAAATCTATGAAAATAATTGATCAAACTCAAGTTAAACATCACTTACCACTTCAAAACCCTAAAACCAACAACACTCCTACTCTTCCAACACCAACATCAACCCATCTTTTTATTTTCCATTCAAAACCAACACCACAATCAATTTAAATCAAACACACACCAACATACTACCATAAACACAACCCTACTTTCAAATATCCACAATCAAACTCACAAACAACTTAAAATAAAACAAGAAAATCAAGAGAGACTTACTAAAAATAATGAATCTTCTTGGATTTCCACTTAATCACTTGAAAACTCCTTCAATTTGAGCTCTAAACACCAACTCACTCTTGCTCTCTCTCTTGTTTAGGATGGCCGACCAACAATGGAGAAGGAAAGAAGAAGAAAATGAAGAAAAGTCAAATTTCTCATCTCTTTAAATCTCCACCAAGTATTCCAAAAAGAAAATTACTAAAATACCCTCATCTATATAATTTAACTTCCTTTCATTTATTACCCTATTTAGTAATTTCACAAAGAACAAAATAAATATCTTCATCCCTTGACCATCACATTTGACTTGTATATATGTTGTATATATTTCCATATACACAACATATACACTTTCTTATAAATTTTTTTCTCTTCCAAATTAACATATACATTCCATTCCAAATAAAACAATAATATTAAAACTTCTGGGGCATATATTGGGATATTACATAGACCCTTAATAGCTACCCTTACAGCCAAATCAGCTTCCACCAGACCCTCCACCCCATTTGCCCCACTGGCTCAAGTGGCCTCGGTAGTATTACAGTCCCTAGGCATAATTAAACAAACAATTCGGGAGCTTATAGCTGCCTTTAAAGAATTAATCACAGTCTTCAGTCAACTTGCTAGTGGAATCCACCATAACCACAAATACAACCCACATTCCCAGCAAATCAACAAACTTAAACACCACTAACCCCATCTCTTGCTTATCAAACACCACCCCCACCACCAGCTTACCAAATAGGACAATCTCTACCAACATAATACCCACCACAACCTCAGCATGAATTAATCCACATTATCAACCAAAAGACACCTCTCTTAAACTAGAAAATGATGCCGAAGGAGACTGTACTCACCCGAACATTCCATATCTCTCACATTAACCCATTCAACCTTAGCCCTAGTTAAACCTAAGTGGAAGGATGTTATAATGACAGAGGAGGATCTCAATACTCTGGTTGATGAAAGGATTAAGTGGATTCACAGGAGGAACAAAATTGTAGTATGATGCTAATTTTTGCTCCCCCTTATCCAAAGAGATCCTCAATGATGTATATCCAACCTTCCATATGCCAAAGTTGAAAGAATATAATGTCTACCAACCCCCCGAGCACATGTCGATAACTTCTTTAACATATCTTTGATATGCACCAATTTAGACTCTACCTTGTACAAACTCTTCTCTAAACCCTTAATAGGAAACACTTAGATATGGTACAAGAACCTAGAGCCAATTTCTATTCATAGTTTAAGCCAACTCATCAAGCTCTTTATTAATAAATTTGTGGCTTTCATTAATCCATGCCATACCTCGGCAGACTTGTCAAAGTTGTGCAAACGCCTAAGGAAACACTTCGGTAATACATTGAAATATTCAATGAGAAGTGTTATAAACCTCCTAACCCTTGATGACTATAAAAAGCTCAATTTATCCCTAAATGCCTTAAAACCTATTTTAGCACCTCTAGTTGATCTATCCGGGCAATAGTGTACCAATGCAAGGATCAGTCATGCTGGATGTGCAATTGGGTAATGACTCAACTGTAAGGAATTATCGAGCTTTTTTTATGGTGATAGATATGAACTTTGCTTACAATGCAATTTTTGGGTGCCCACTATTAGTATGAGTGGACGCCTACATTTCCATGAAGAGCCTAACTATGAAAGTTTCAACTTACCATGGGGTGGCAGTTTTGAGATATAGGTCACACAGGACTCTTATGACATGCTACTTAAAGATGCAAATATGATACTGCCTATAGATTCTCTTGACCTCTCTAATAACTCAGAATCCAGAGCCAAGCCGGTTGACATGCTGAAGGATATACATGCTGGAACTGGTAGAGTATTGAAAATTACAAGCTCCAATGGATCTACGAAGGAGCTCACTTTGACCTAAGTATTGTAATAATACCAAGATGTCTTTGCCTGGGACTCTGGTGATATTAAGGGTATCTCACCTAAGCTCATGGTGCACAAGCTCCACGTAGACCCTATGCAACACTAGTTAAACAAAAGAAGAGAAACCTGGGGGCTAAAGAGGTATTTAGCAGCCGAATAGTAGGTGGAAAAGCTTTTAAAGGTGACTTCATCAAAGAAATTTTATTCCAAGATTGGCTATCTAATGTGGTTTTAGTGAAAAAGACTAATGGGAAGTGGAGGATGTGTGTAGGTTTTACTGATCTAAACAAGGCATGTCCTAAAGACTCCTGCCAACTTCCCAACATTGATTGCCTCATTAACTCTACAATGGGTTATGAAGAGTATACGTTTATTGATGCTTCATTTGGGTATCATCAAATTCAATTTATATAGATGATATGATCATCAAGTCTAGGACCTCAACTGAACATCCTAAGCACATTGTAGAGGTTTTTGAGATCCTTCGGCGGCAAACATGAAGTTCAACCCAAAAAAGTGAGCTTTTGGGTTCCAATCTGAGAAGTTCTTAGGATTTTTGATATCAAGAAGGCATAAAAGCTAACTCTGAGAAAATTTGAGCAGTTATGGAAATGGAACCACCCAAGAACATCAAGGAGGTAGATAAGTTAAATGGTAGAATAACAACCCTTAGAGGATTCATTTCATGTTTAGCAAGGAGTTGTTTACCATTCTACAAGCTCTTGAGGAACCTAAAATATTTTCAGTGGAAAGAAGAGTGCTATTAGGCCTTCACTGAGCTAAAATAGTTCCTAAACTCGCCTTCCCTCCTCAATCGATTGATCCAAGGTGAAACACTATATTTGTACCTCTCAGCCTCTCCAACAGTGGTAGGCTCGGTATTTGATAGAGAAGAAGATGGTCAGTAGTTCTTAGTCTACTATGCAAGCCACACTCTAAAAGGTCTTGAACTTAGATACTCTCCTTTACAAAAACTATCATTGGCCCTTTAAACTACCTCAGAAAAGCTATTGCCATACTTTAATGCACACACCATCATCGTATGCACCAATTCATGTTTAAAGAAAATTCTTCAAAGGCCAAAAACCTCAGTGTGCCTTATAGAATGGGCTGCAAGATTAGGATGGTTTAATGTTTGGTATGAACCAAGACGAGCTATGAAAGCCCAAATTTTAGCAGACTTTGTCACAAACTGTATGAATGATCGGCTAAAGCTACCCCCAATGAGGCCTAGTTCCTCAATATTGATGAAGCATCATCAGAGAGCTGGTGTCAGTGTGATCCTCAAAGGCCTAGGGAAAATATTGATAAGATATTCAACAAGGCTTAACTTCCTAGCTTCTAATAATGTAGCAGAATATGAAGCTATATGCTTCAGTTTGAGACTTGCTTTAAAAGTTTGACCTGAGTCCCTTCAAATTTTCTCTGGCTTCCAATTAGTAGTCAGTTAGCTAACTAGAAAGTATGAGACCAGAGACCCTAACATGATCCACTACAAGAAGCACATAGCTGAGATCCTAATAGCCCTCGAGAAGAAAGGTTGCTCTTGGGAGACCCATTAGATAGTGCGAGCTAAAAATGATTAGGTTCATAAGCTGGCTAAAGCCACTACTACTAGAGAGCAAGCCACCAAGCATAGAGTTCTCACAGTGTCTATCCAGAGTCTTAGTAATGAAACTTCAATTGTAATTATGGTAAAGCATATGGAGGATTAGAGCTTCTAATTTACAAGTTTCTAGATTCTGGCGAGCTTCCTAAAGATCCAGTAGATGCTAAAAATATTGTTAAAAAGTCTTGCCTATACTCCATACATGTTGGGCTTTTGTACATAAGATCTTTTTCCCATCCCAGAGCAGGTGTGTAAATGAAGACAAGGGCAACTATCTGCTTAGGGAAATACATTAAGGTGTTTATAAAGTGTATGAAGGAGCCCAAGCAATAGCTCAAAAAGCACAACTCCAAGGTCATTTTTGGCCTTCTGTGAGTGAAAATTTTAGCATCCACTCCTGGTGGAATAGTTCTTGTGACTTTGGCAATGTTAGGCTTAGAGCTTTAGAGAACACGGGCCTAAATACAAAGAAAATGGAGTCGCCACCTGGACAAATTGGGAAAATAGAAAGGGGTGGATGACTCAATTCCTAAGGAATCCCCAACCCCCTATTGGGTTTGAAAAGTTGGGTACGCATTGGGAAGGTGAGAAGTGGCCCAGCACCCCCCATAACGCCTGGTTCATTGGAATCGACCTCCTTTTTAGGTCTAAATATTATAAAATTCTTAATTATTATGATATTATCCATACTACATGCGATAATTAAAGCATCCATCACTTTATTATATAAAAGCAAATAAAATAGGCACCCATCCAAGGATGAAAATATGCCTTTACAAATGTCCAATATCCAAAAGAATGAAACAGGAAAAATAAAGTAAAATAAAATGAGACACCAACCAATTGGTGGAAACATGTCCCTTACAATGGTTCCAAAATCCTCAAAAGATAAATTAAGTTACAATTATAAAAATTGAGGCACCCACGAAGTGAAAACATGCCTCTTACAATCCAAATCAACAATTAAACAAATTAAATCATTCAAGCATGACAATTAAAACAAAGCATCCATCATAAAATAAAATAAACCATCCATTGTATAACAAATAAAATAATAAAAAAATAGGGTTTTAAATAAAGGAAGTTAATCACAAAGACTTATAATACACAAATAAATGTTGACTCAATTCCTAAGGAATCCCTAACCCCCTAATGGGTTCAGAAAGTTGGGTACGTGTGGGGAAGGTGAGAAATGGCCCAGCACCCCCACAATGCCCCGTTCATTGGAACCGGCCTCCTTTACAGGTCTTAATATTATAAAATTCTTAAATATAACAATATTAGCCATATTACATGCAATAATTAAAATAAAGCATCATTATATTAAAATCAAAGCAATGTCCAAGCAAAACAAATAAATGGACACCCATCCGAGGATGGAAACCTGTCCTTACATCATCCATGTCTAAACTAATATGACACTCACCAAAAGGTAGAAATATGTCCTTTACATTGGTCTTAAATATAAAAGCAATTTAAATTACATGATATTTAACTAATGAGGTACCCACAAAATGGAAACATACCTCTTACACTTTTAATACTAAAACAAGCAAATAATAACAACAACGAAAACATCCATCCATGATAAATTAAATAAATCAAGCATTGAAATTAAATAAATCAACCACCAAAGCATATAATAGACTACATAATCAAATCTAAAAACAAGTAAAGATACAAATTGAGGTTTACTATTTCTATTTAAAGTTCTTTAATTAATATTTTAGGGTTTTGGAATCTTAAGATATTATTACTGTTATTTGTTTAGGCTACTGTAGGTTTTAAGAAAATTGAAAGGGATTAGGGTTTCATGAATCAAATTAGGCTTTAAGGGTAACATTATGAAATTAGGGTTTTAGAATATTAAAACATTAGGTTTATAGCTCTTGTTTACTGGATTGTTGTTTTGGACTTACTGTATTGAGTTTGAATGTTTAGGTTTATAAGGTTTTAAGGTTTTAGGGATTAGGGTTTAGGGTTTAGGAAAACTAGGGTTTACATAGTTTTGAGGGAATTAGGGTTTAGAAAAACTTAGGGTTTAGATTTACTAGTTTGGAGGTTTACTATCTTGGTTTTGGAATTGAAGAAAATAGTTTAGAGTTTTATGAAGTAATTGTGATTTTTTAGAAACTGTAAAGTGAGTTTAGAGTTTGGATATTTAACAAAACAATTAGAAATTTTGGAAAAGAATTAGAAGAAAACAGTTTAGAGTTTTTAAAAGCTTTTCGAAATAGGAAAAACGATTTAAGGTTTTTTGGAAATAAAAGAGTATTTTTTAGGGTTTTTGGAAATAGAAGGAACAATTTAGGGTTTTAAGGTTTTGAAGAAAAAGGTTAGGGTTCTTAAGTTTTAGAAGAAACAGAAAAGTAATTTTTAAGGTTTTTCAAAATAGAAGAAATCATTTAAGGTTTTTAGAAACAAAAGAAATGAATTAGGGTTTTTAAAGTATTTAAAAACAAAGAAATCATTTAAGGTTTTTAGAACGAAGATCAAATCATTACATCTTCAAAGATCAAAGTTTTGTATGTATACTATTATGAATCAAAGAAACAAAGCTATGAGTAGTTTATGATTAAGGATCAAACCTGCGTAGTTGGTTCCACCAAAATTAACTTCTGGATGAATAAAGACAAAGGCAAGATTGCTGCCTTTGATGACTTGATTGCTTGCTTGCTTATTTCTCTCAAATATTAAGTTCCACTATCCGATCTAAGTCTAAATTTCTCTCCTCTAAAAAGTCTGATCCCCCTTTTCTGTGTTTTTTTAGTGTTATTTATAAGAAATTTAGAAGATTAATTCCAATTGTTTAAGGAAACTATGATTAATTAGGAAAAGAAAACCAAAACCAAATATAATTTGGTTTCTGAAAATTGCGTTGAAAAAATCTCACTGGCGAAATTTGCGACGGGCTGCGAGGAATTGCACTTGGTGCGAGCGAGAATTGGCGCGCTAGCGGGCTGCCAGGCCATTTCGCCCGTGGGAGCTTCCTTTCTTTCGGCGACGAATTTTTTCATCGCTGATTTTTATTTATTTATTTATTTATTATTATTTATCATTTTTATTTTATTAAAACTTATAAAAATAAATACTAAAATAAATATTATTTAATTAAAATAATACAAAAATTATTTTGGACTATATAAAATATATTAGACCGGACTGGGTCAAAAATTAAGGGTCTACAGACCCTATAAAGTTGTAGAGGTACTCAAGTCTGGCATATACAAACTCCAAACGTTAGATGGAAAGGAAATCCCAAAGACATGGAATGTTGACATCCTAAAGCAATACTTCCAGTAGCACATCCCTCGAACAATAACTATCTTATGTATTTTTCTCTTGTATTTTCCTTTGTAAAATCTCGTACTTGTAAATATATAAAATGAAAAAGAAAAAAAAAAGGCAAGGCCAAGATGCCCATATGGCATTGTTCATAATGTTTGCAATAGGTGAATAGTAAGCCTGAAATAAAGTACTACATGCATGGAGCACATAAACACTTACCTTAAGCTCCATAATATCGTGCTCAAATTGCACAACTATCGTACTTTGACCATGCATTATACCACGCTTTGATTGTGTAATAACTATAGTACTTTGACTGTACATTATACCATGCTATGATCATGTAATAACTATAGCACTCTGACTATGCATTATACCACACTCTGATCATGCAATCACTATAGCTCTTTGCGTATTATACCTCACTCCTATGGCGCAATAACATTATGATCATGCACTAAGCATGCACCAGTTTAATTGTGCATCAATCTAACATTGTTTGTACATCGTGCCTTGAATATATAACACTTTAATCATGCATCAATTTAAGCACTTTAACTATGCAATCCAGGCAATTACATCTATAATAGTTCTTTACTATATTTTGAATTAACAAGTGTTCTAAAGTATATAAAGTACATGCACAATTGATATTTACATCAATATGAAAACAAATAAAATAAAATTTTGAGCATTGTTAAAAATTGGTACAAAAAAGCAAAATAAATTCATTTCATTGAATCATAAGTTCAAAATATAAGTAAGAAAGGATCGGCCTTTACATTAACCAAAAACAGACCTCATATGGAGCTTTTGTAACACCCTTACAAACTACCCACACATAGTACACATTTCCTCAAATATGTAGTATGCACATATGGGACATAAGAGCATTACTAAAAAACAATTCATTATATTTACAAGCTATGCTTAGGCTTGACCTGTGGCAACCAACGGTTTTAGTATTCGATCACTATCTAAGCCTGATCTGGCTTAGAAGGACTCCCGACTTCAGTTCTATCACCTACGCGATAAACAATTCATGCTGAGCTACAAACTCAGTGGTATATACTTGAAAATGCAGTATTAATATGATAACATAATAAAAAGATACATAAAACTTTAATGTAAAAATAAATGTATAAATATATACTTAGCATACATCATGCAATGGACCCAGAATCCTTATACAATAAACTAATTTCAGAACCATTGTTTTGGTCTATCTCATCACAATGACACCAATGTGTCTAGCTAGTGGACGTAGCAATATATGTAACACCCAGTGTCTCATCCACAGCGTAATCAATAATAGTGACATCAACGTGTCTAACTCAGGGGCATAGCAATATCTGTGACACTCAGTGTCTCACCACATACATATATGGCATACCAACTACCAAACACAATGTCCTAGAAACTATTTATAATATAAGGCCACAAACAACATTTCACATTACGTATATAAATGACATTCATCATATGGCTCATCAACATACTAACATTTATCATAATCATCATATTTTATCATTGTTCTTCATTTTATAATCATATATACATTTCTTAATACAACATATATAAAGATATAGCTATGTAAGCCATGAATCACGAATAAAAGTCAATGAAAAGAACTATTTTGGGCAAAATTCTTTATTTGACATGCCCAAAGACATGGGCATGTCACTGACCCTATCATTTATCTACTTTATAGAAGCTTTGACACACCCAGTGACATAGGCATGTCACTGTACGTGTCATTTATCCTACCTTACAGAAGCTGTGACACATCTAGTGACATGGGTATGTCACTGCACCTATCATTTATCCTGCCTTACAGAAGCTGTGACATGCCTAGTGATATGGGCATGTCACTGCACCTATCATGCTAAATTTCTAGGTATAAAATTTGAACTGAAGTATGAATTAGGCACCTAATAGCCATACCCATGGAATCTCAAAACCCCTTTTTCATACCATATTTATCAACAAAACACACTCCTATCAACTTAAAATGGTGCAAACCACAGACAAGAGCATGATCTAAGTATATACTTACCTTTTTGAAGCTCAAATTGGAGAAATAGCTTCTTTTTCACAATAATTTCTCTAAATCTTTCACTTCCTTCTATTAGTTTCTTCGCTCAATTCAATCAACCCCTAATCAATTATAAATTCAAAATGATATTAGCAACTCATATAAATACTTTAAGCTCTTTAATCTTCCTCCAACTCATGATTAGCCAAATCCCATATAAAACCTTATTTTTCATCTTTACCACTCCAAACTCTAACAAAATATATTCCATCACTCACCCAAGTTTTAATTTCATCATTTATATACTAATTAACTTCATTTCAACCATTTAAATAATCATTCAATTTATTAGAAATTCTACTCAAAAGAAAAATTCATCAAAAGTTAGAGAAACTTACTTAATACTCCACTTAGTACCAAAACTATCTTCAATTCTTAAAAATTCTTAGCCAAACTTAATGATTAAAGAAATTAAAATCATCTCTCTCTCTCTCTCCCTCTTATCGATGAGAAATGGCAAAGGAGGAAAAGAAAAGAAGGAGGAGAAAGGAAAATTATGGAAAATGTTTTGTTGTCTCATATTTTTTCACTAAGTATATATATATATTACTTAATTAAGATATTTTATATAAAATATTATTATTTTATATTTTAATTTTTAATTGTTCTTCTTTACTGCTCATATTTAGCCTTTATATATCATATATATATATATATCATTTTTATTTAACTTTTTATATGTAAAGCATATGTTATTTATACTTCTGTCTCTTTTATCTAAACCATCCTTAATTTCTCACTAATTAATTTATAAATAGGTTCAATAAAAATGAGGGCATTACAGCTTTCCTAACTATTGAAAGCTATATAAAAATAAAAGCTCCACATCAAGTTGTTACAAAATAAAAAGCACTATATCAACCTATAAAAAAAAGAAGCAAATAGACAAAATAACATGTCAAAATAGAAGTAGAGGAGGCTCGCCTCAGTCAACTACATTTCCTTTAGTGCTATCCTCGGGTTCTATGAGTGGGAATTTTTGCCCTCACTCCTGATGGAATGGTTCTTACGACTTTGGCACTGTTAGGCTCAGAGCCTTAGAGAACACGGGCCTAAACCCAGAGAAAATAGAGTCACCACCCGAACGGACCAAAAAAATAGAAAGGGGTGGATGACTCGATTCCTAAGGAATCTAAAACCCCCTATTGGGTTTGGAAAGTTGGGTACGCGTGGGGAAGGTGAGAAATGGCCCAGCACCTCCACAGCGCCTTGTTCATTGGAACTGGACTCCTTTTCATGTCTTAACATTATAAAATTCTTAAATATAATGATATTATCCATACTACATGCAATCATAAGAATAAATAAATATTTTGTTAATAATCATAGCAATGATCAAACAAAATAAAATAAATGGACACCTATCCAAGGATGGAAACATGTCCTTACATCGTCCATGTCTTAAACTAAATAGGACACCCACCAAAAGCTGGAAACGTGTCCTTTACATTAATTCCAAAATATAAAAATAATTTACATTACATAAATATTAATTAATGAGGTACCGAATCATGGAAACATACCTCTTACAATTTTAATACCAAGATAAACAAATAATAATAATAAAGAAACCATACATCCATAATAAACAAATCAAATATCAAAGTCAAATAAATCAATCATCAAAACATATAATAAAATGCATCTAACTTTAAATAAAGTAATAAATAAATAAGTTTAGGGTTTACATCTTAAATTAAGGTTTCTTGAATAAAATTAGGGTTTATAGGGTTTATGTTTAAAAATTAGGGTTTTAGGATTTTGTATTTATAAAATAGGATTTGATTTATAGAACTAATATTATTATTATTATTCACAAAGTATTATGACCACTGTACAATTTAAATCAAAGTTTATGAAATAATTTCTATGAAAATAATTGCTAGGGTTTAAGGTTTACTAAATTAGGGTTTAAATCTTGATTCTAAAAAATAATATGTAAACATGCAAAATCAAATTTGATCTAATGGATATATAGTTTTGAATTAAAATTGCTCGGTTATACTATATAATAAAAGTTAAACCAACCTTAAATATGCTACTATAAATCTTAAACAAATAAAATTATAAACATGGTTACTGTAAGTTTTGGACGAATAAAATCATAAAAACCAAACCTTTGTTGTTGGCTCCACCAAATTTAAAGAATCTGAACCAAGCTTTGTTTGATTATTTGCTACGGTCTGAATCAATCTACCTCTTCGGTTGAGCTTTGGTAATTTGGCAATTACCTTGATTGTGATTATTGTCTCTTGTTTTGAGTGGTCAATTTTCTGTTTCTATTTTTCTTTGTTGCCATTCCAAGTCTCAAAAAAGATCCCAAAAAGGTCTCGTCTCCAAAAATTATCAAAAGTCCTAGTTCTCAATAATTGCAAAAGTCCCCCCTTTTTGTCTTTAAATGTGTTATTTATAGGAAAATTAAAATCTAATATTGTTTGTTTAAGGAAATCAAAACTGTTTAAGAAAAATAAAAAAGTCTGAGCTTGATAAGGTTTGGGCGAAAATTGCCTGAAGGTGCGGGCTGCGAGAAATTAGGCCTGCTGTACGAGGGCGTTAGGAGCTTGGACGAGCTGCGGGCCATTGCTGGGAGGATTGGCGTGCGAGTTGCAAGCAACGTGGGCGAGCTGGCGAGCGAGGCTAAGCACTGGGCTCAATTCACCACAGGGCAAACCTACGATGAAATGGCATGCAGCCCAATCACCGCAGGCCCATCGGTCTGCGGCAAATCAGCGTGCCACGCAGCTGCCGTACTTCACTCACCAATTGGTCCGGTTTTTATTTTTTATTATTTTTTATTTTTTTAAAAAAAATAAACATTATATTTTAAATAATTAATAATAAATATTATATTATTAAAATAAATATTAAAATAAATAATAAATATCACAAAAATTATTTCAGACTTGTTTTAAAATATTGGACTAAACTTGGTCAAAAAATAAGGGTTTACAGTTTGTCCCCTGCTTGAACGATCTGAAACTATAGTAAAAGAGAGTGAAAAGCAATATGATTTTTTATTGGGCTTAGTGTTAGACTGACCCCGTACCCAAAATCAGATTGAGATTTGGACTCAAAAATGATTTGGGTTCTGGACCCGAGGTGAGTTTTGGATTCAAAAATGAATTGGGTTCTGGACCTGGGATGAGTTCTTGACTCGACAATGGTTTGGGTTCTGGACCCAGGGTGAGTTTTGGACTAAAAAATGATTTAGGTTCTGGACCTGGGATGAGTTCTGGACTCAAAAATAGTTTGAGTTCCGGACCCGGTGTGAGTTTTGGACTAAAAATGATTTGAGTTTTGGACCTAGGATGAGTTCTAGACTCGAAAATGATTTGGGTTCTGGACCTGGGATGAGTTCTAGACTGAAAAATGATTTGGCTTTTGGACCCAATATGAGTTATGGACTTAAAAATAATTTAGGTTATGGACCCGGGATGAGTTTTGGAATAAAAAATGATTTGGGTTCTGGACCTGGGATGAGTTCAGAACTCAAAAATAATTTAGATTCTGGACTCGAGATGAGTTCTGGACTAGAAAATAATTTGGGTTCTGGACCTAGTTTGAGTTTTGGACTAAAAAATAATTTGGGTTCTGGACCTGGGATGAGTTATGGATTCAAAAATGATTTAGGTTCTGGACTTGGGATGAGTTCTGGACTAGAAAATGATTTGGGTTCTGGACCTAAAATAAGTTCTTGACTCAAAAATAATTTCGGTTCTAGACCCATGCCTGCAAAAGATAATTGTAATTAGTAGGATATTAATAAAAAAAATCTATAAAAAATTTAGCTATTTTTTATCAGACCTATATCCTCTTGCCCCCTGCGTGGAAAATATTTTGAAAGTGTAAAAAAAATATTTTTAGACACACAAATAGCTGAATAATTGAATTAAATAATTGAATTTACTAGTTATTCATTATTTATTATTATTCGCTCACTATTCACTAATAGTAAATTTACTTTTTATTCATGGAATTACTATTTTCCTTTTTGATTTTGTCTTTTTTTTCTCATCCTTTGCCTATATAAACTCCCCATTTTCACCATTTTCATTCATCTCACACATTCATTCATATTTACTCAGTTTCACATCAGGAAAATTAATTTGAGTAGATAACAGGGAGTTTAGCAATCAAATGAAAAGAATGCATGCTTCAAGATCTGGGCCTTGATCTAATGCTGAGTTACCAGAATTTATCCGATAATATGAAAATGGAATTGTCAATCTACTAGCTAGAATGCAACTTCATCATAGTTTTAGTCAAAAGACTGAGGTAAAACTGTAATTTAATATTTTAGCAGCACAAATATTTATCATTTTATTTTATTATTATTTTCATTTTTTATTTTATCTTTTCATTTCATTTTATTTTTTTAGTTATAATTTAGTATAGCAGAGAATGAATTGTAACAAATATTAGTAAATGAGTCAATTAGTTAATGCTAAATATTAACTAATGTTATTGTAATATCCTCATTTATGCTCTAGAAGTTTTGCATATTGTTGTTGTTGTTATTGTTATATATTGGATTGAATATATGTGTTAAATTGTAAGAGAAAAGAAATTGAGAAGAGAAAGTATATGTATATGTGTTTTGGAGAAGAAATTTAGGGTTTAGAGACAAATGTATATGTTGTTTATATGATGATATAATTAACATATACATTGGTCAAATGAAGAGTCAAGGTGATGGTTAAGTGGAAGAAGATATTTTTGGTTGTTAATGAAATTACATATAAGGGCTTAGATGAGACAAAAGGTTAGTTAAATGGTGAAGGGTGTTTTAGTAATTGCAAGGTTAAAAACACTTGATGGATATAAGAAGCCAAATTTGACTTTGCTCTTCATATTTTCTGCTTCTCTTCATGTGTGGCCGGATTCTCCATAGACAAAGAGAGAAAGAGAGGTGATCTTGAGGTTTGAAGCAAATTGAAGAAGGAATCAAGGGTGTTGGTTAGAGATTTGTGCAAATTCTTCATTTAAGGTAAGTTTTCTCTTGATTTCTCTTGTTCTATTTGGAATTTTGTTTGAGTTTGATGGAGTGTGTTTGTGTAAAAGTGTTGAAATGGAATTATAGATAAGAAGCTAGGTTGGTGTTGGTGATGGAAGAGTAAGATTGGTGTTTAGTGAAATTGTTTCTGTTTTAGGATTAGTAAAGGCTGTGACTTGTATGATTTTTAATTAATTTTAGAAAAATGTTCTTGAAGTGAATTTTTGATATGTTGTGCCTCTATGAGTCTAGAATGACTGAAAAATATGTTGATTCGATTTTGGAATGGTTATGAGTTTAGAAAGATTATTTTCATTAGACCTGTTCCAGCAGGTACCTTAACTGGGACAGCTATATTTCGGGATTTTTAATAAAATGTAGAAAAATCATATCCAATCGAATTTTGGATATGTTGTTGCTTAGTGAGTTTAGTATTTGAGAAAAATAATTTGGAATCACGTTGATTGAATTTGATTTATGGAATTCACAAAGTTCAGAACTGCTGCCAGGATGCAGGGCAATTGGGGCAGTCTGGTTAGGTGAACTATTTGACCAAGATTTTGTGTTCAGTTTGATCTGAAATTTTAAAGGGATGATTTTAAGATACAAAACTAAATTCTGTAAAAATTTTAGAATTTTTAGTCAAGTAGATTATTTTATACAATTTTTCAAAATAAGGATAAAATGGAGTTTAAAACCAGAATGTACTATTTATGGTTAGGGTTTTAATTCTTTGTTCTTCTTGCATTGCTTTGGTTCTCCAAAGGTAGGTTGGTCCTTAAACCTAACCCTAAACACTTTAAACACACTTGAATCAATGAATGTTATAATCAATTGTTCTTTGCCCTAATTGCATTGTTGAGATTGAACAATGTTATGTTGTGCATTGTGAATGGTAATGTGTTTCATGAGTAATGTGGAATGAAATGTTGATATTTATGAATGATGCTATGTGAGATATAATGTGATCATGGATGAGATATATATATATATATACTTGAATAATGAGATGTTATATTGTGAAATGAAATGTGAAGCCATTGTTATTGGCTAAGATGATGTAATTGAAAGAAAGAAGGCATGTTTGCCTAAATGTGATGAGAATTGAGAATGGAAATGAATTGTTTGTTTAATATGTTATTCAGTTTCAGAGTTCTGGATTTGGGTGGCATGCCTAAGAAATGATGAAAGGTAACAGTCTTGCCGGGTTGAGGACCTCCTCATAGGTGTTGAGTTGATGGTCCAAGAGACTGGGTCTGTTACACTATGAGATATATGATTTGTAACAGTCTTGCCGGGTTGAGGATCTCCTCATATGTGTTGAGTTGATGATCCAAGAGACTGGGTCTGTTACACTATCCATGGATAGAGATACATGTATATACATTGCCTACGGGCGTGATTATTGTGACTATGAACCAAAGCAGTAACTCTGAACTCTGAATATCGTATTAAATACTTGTTGGGCCCATAGGTGTCAAGGTTATATGAATGTCCTAAATAATGTTATGAGTTTAATGAAATGAGATGTTGGTTATGGAGTATGATTGATTAATGTTGAATGTGAAAAGATGTTTAAATGTGGTATGCTCATATGACTATGATTTGTGAAATGCATAATTGTGTGGTTAACTTTATATTTATGATGTTGATCTTATCAATAACATATGTGGCATTGCATTTCATTAAAGCATACCGTTAGCATGTTTTATCTTACTAAGCCGTTGGCTTAGCGCGATAGTGTTTAATCGCGCAGGTAGTAGAGTGGATAGAGTTGAACCCGAGAGTTCATCAAGACCTAGTGAGAGTAGACCTTGAAGAATCCATTTTGGGAGCTTAAAGATCAGAGCAGACTTGCCAATCATGTATAAATTTTATGTGTTGTAAAACTTGAGTTTTGATGTATATGAATTTGTAAATATGTAAATATTTTATAACTTCCGCTGTGTAATATTTAAATATGGGGGTTGTCACAAAACCTTTATTTTATGTTGTACTAGAAGTGTAAATCCTTTTTGCAGGTTGTAGTTGAGGTTACAAGGGGGATTTATTGGGAGTGTACTGAGAATGATTTTGTTTGCATTGGTTTGTGTAAAATGTTTTTTAAAAAAAAAAAAAAAACCGGTTTTGTCGACACTTGGGACTCAATTTTTAGGCGAAACTATGGCAAAAATTTTGTAAAAATCGGAACTAAAATTTGACTAAGTAAAATTGGTAGCAACATTAGGTTAGTGTGGCGCCTCTACTCAGCTTACATATGTAGGTTGGGAAGGGGTGTTACAGTTATATTAATAAAAATTAAAATAAATAAATAGATTAAAATAGAGAGTAATGAGTAATTTCACACTTTGAAATAGTAGTATTTGTGAGATGATATACTTACCTCGTATTGGCTTACCTTGTTCGGTGTTATCATGATCGCTGGGTTGTCCAGGGCGGAGGGTGTGTTTACAAAGCCCGACAATGGTATGATATAGCACCTTCATAGGTGAAATGGATCATCCAAGAGTGTGATTTTGAAAGCTTTATTTTGCAATTATCATCTGAGGAATGTCCAATAGACTGAAGTGTAGTTCAAGCATTATCTGAGCGGTGGATAGACACGATCCATACTTTCCACCTACCTGTGGAAGAGATGACCATTGGCCCAGTCAATTTTACAGTCATAACTGGTATCTAGTACTATAGAATCTCGGTCTCTCTTACCAATGATATCCTGACACACGAAGAAATTCAATAGTTAATCGGTATGGAATTGTCACTAAAAGAGCCCTTCAAGATAAAAATTGAGACAATTCAGAGTTATTGGATGAGATATGATGGACGGGTTCGTAGAGAAATAGCTGAGCAATATGCTCGGGGATTTTTGTTGTATTTGCTTGGGTCAACCATTTTATGTAATACCGAATCCGCCATCCATTTGTCGGTGCTGAGGGCCCTTGTTGAAATGGATACGATACCACTTTACGGCTGGGACAAAGTTGTCCTAGCCTGTCTCTATCATGGCCTAGATAAGATTTGCAGGAATAAGAAGTGTTTTATTTGCTTCATGGTGATTGTTGAGGTACTCTCTCCCACCATTGTCAATTCCATTCATATACTTGTATGAATTTGATTTTTATTATTATTGTAGGTATGGGTATATGAGCATAATCTTGTGAGGGTGTCTGGCATTTTCCAAGAGAGAGTCGGGTATCATAGGTTGAATTTTTGGATGTCCGATCACGCAACAGTTTCTGGTTCTCACCATGTGCACACCTAACGCTATCACTTGAGTTGCTTAACCTGGGACCAAGTAAAATAATATTAGTATACTTTAAAATCTATGTAAAAGTTTACTTATCTTCTATCATCTTGTAAGTCAATTTGGCTTGGTGGTATGCTGCAGAGTGGGCAAACTGGACTCCTTTTATGAATGCCGCACTAATTTACCAGCACTTCCGTTGAATCATTGTTGGTCCTGCGTCTAGTGGCTAGTTTCTTAGGGAAAGGGTGTATGATTAGTTCCTTGGTCCTGAGCGATGGAGGATCCCAATGAACTATCTGGCATATACTTTAAATATTACATCAATGCCGGAGAATGTGTGGTGGTTAACTCAGAATGGTTATGATGTTGAAAACTTTCTCTATCCACCGGGTGCGTCATATATCCTGTTTATTCGAGCAGGGCTCTTGAACTTTGACGTATCTTCGGTTGGCATCTGGGGAATTCTCATGGAAGACGAGGATAGTGATGAAGAGGAGTACAATGGAGAGGGAAGAGGGTCTATCCCTCATCCCGAGGCTAGCACCTCTCAGGTATACTTTTACCATTTTGCCATTGCAATTACTTCTGATATGAGTTATCTAGTTTGTCATCCTATTCCATGATGATTTATGCTATATGTATGCATGATTATGTATGTTCTTACCCTTTCCTTTTCTGACTCACAGCGAATGCTTGAAGAGCAAAACAAGAAACTGCAAGAGGAGTTAGCTGCTAGCCACCAACAGGTTGCCTATCTTGAAAGATTGAATCATCAGTCGGAGCAAAACTTCCGAGACTTTAGGTTCTAGGGAATGAGGGATCCTGGTGCTTCATCTTCTAGGGTGCACCAAACTGATGACCATGAGATCCCTTCAAATGATGCCTGCTATAGGCCTGAATTTCAAGAAAATAGGAATTTAGGTACTTTTCCTCCAAGCAAATTCCATATGGGTGACATGCTTCCTCCTCCATCGGGCAATGACTTTTTTAGGGCTTTATTTGATCAAGGTTCACCTCCTCCTCCTTAGTGATCCATCAACATTGTATTAATTGATAAAATATTGTATTATTATTAATGATAATAATAATGATAACAATAATAATTTTTACTTTTAATGCAACTTTTGACTTTTATTTTTTTTTTTTTTTGAATTTTGATTTTCAAATCAATTGTTGGCTTTGACAGATCAATGTCAATTTACCTCAGGACTCAATTTTCCAAATTAACATATCTATAACATGACAACTCTAATTACCGTACTAAACTCGGGAATCATTTCTATTTGAGCAAGAACTATTGCACTTTAGATAGGCACATACACATTACTCAGCCAAAGGTCTCATCGAGTTTAAATTTTGTCTATCTCATATGCATGTTTATTCAAACTATCTCCACTAATAGACTCTACCTACCAAGAGAGATCATCAGGTCTTCAACAGGCTTGAAACGGGGTCTATAAGGGACATGGTTTAAGTGAAGGCCAATTGTACCTTGAAGTCATTATGACACTATAGGCAAACCCTCACACTATAAATTTCTTATTTAGACAGTTGGAAGCATGAAAGATAGAGCTTTGAACATTCTCCTTTCTTCTTGACATGAATCTGGATCTTGATTAGGATAGTGTTTGCCTTTGCAAAAAGGTTGGTACCTATATTCCTTTTCTTTTCTTCTTTTCCCTTTCTCTTTCTCTTTCTTTTTTTTAGCATCTTATCATTTTGTCCTTCTTCCCTGTAGGACTATCAAGTACAAGACTCTCAAGAACTAGATGACCTTTCTTCTATCTCTAATTTTGGTTGAATTTCTGGTCGAACTGTCTTTGCTTTCTACTGCTTTAGGTAAAGGAAAAACTCTATTGGCTTTTTTGAACTGCCTTTTGTGTTTTATTTTCTTTTCCTCTTTTTTTTTCTTCTCTTCTTCTTCTTCTTCTTCTTCTTCTTCTTCTTCTTCTTCTTCTTCTTCTTCTTCTTCTTCTTCTTCTTCTTCTTCTTCTTCTTCTTCTTCTTCTTCTTCTTCTTCTTCTTCTTCTTTCCTTTCTTCTTTTTTCTTTTTTCTTCTCTTTTCTCTTTTTTCCTTTTTATTTTCTTTCTTTCTTTTTTTTTCGTGGTGTTAGGTCCTAGCTCCAAAATAATTATCTCTCTTGCACCATTTTTATACTTTTGTTTATGGATGAATGGAGTAAAGTGAGACAAGGATAATGGATGAGTAGAGTAAAGTAAGACAAGGATAAATCATTTGTCATCACTTTAATGAATCGGAGATATCAGGTCTAATACTAGGTGAACTTCAACTACCCTTATGATCTTGACTATACATTCCTTTCTTTGATCTTCTCGCCTCTTCACCTTAGTGATCATTAGATTTGTCATAGAAGTCACAACAACTAGGGTAGGTTATTAGGTTTACCAGCCAATGAAGAGTAAACTAAAATTTATGAAGGCTAAAAGGGACAACTAGGGATTGATGTCAATAGGGTTGATACTAGTTGTCAGCTTACCAAACAATGCCTAGATCATCTCTTCCTTAAATAAGCAGAGTTCAATTTTGCCTCGAAAGTATGTCAAAGCATGTTCTAAGACTGGACTAGGAACTAGATAAAGGTAATTATGTAGGAGCCCTCTCTAAGTAAGCATACACAACTCATTGCTATAGAACAACTCCCTCACCTAGTAAATTCATTCAAATCATGATGCATAGATATACTAATTTATGATTATCAAGTTAGACTCGTCATTGGTTGAGCACCAAAATGAACAAAGACCAATAAAAATTTAATAAAAATAATTTATTCAAAAAATCTTAATTTTAAAAACATAATTATTCAAAATAAGTACAAAAGACAAGATAATAATTACTTAGTAGTACATCCTCTTTAGCAGCTTCTCTATCCATATAATGACAAGATAACAAAATTAAACTCTTCCTGAAGGTTGCAAGCGGTGGCGCCCTTCCAAATCTTATCATGCTCAGGCAACTTTTCACTGTCAATCAAATCTTGGATCTCGTGCCTTAGACAAGCTCATTTATCCATGTTATGTTCTTGAGTCTGATGAAATTGACAAAAAACTTTAGTATCAAATTTTCGGGGTAAAGGATTCAGCAAAGTCAAGGAGCTAATGGCTATAACAACCCTTTCTTTTGTAGTTTGCTAAAAACCCAAGCCAGAGGTTTCCCCAACTCTGAAAATTTATGCTTCTTTACTACTTCAGTTGTTGTATTTTTCTCAACACCTCCTCTTTCCCTTTGACTTTGCCCACTGGGGTGGTAGCCGCCTTTATTGCTCCACTTAGACAGCACATAGTTCGACCGGTCTTGTGGAATAGGGATTGACCCCTCATTTTTCATTTGATCTCTATCAGTGAACCTATTCCTTGTTAATGTTGCCTTTCCCTTCTTCTTTACATCAATGGGGGATGCCTCATTAGCATTGTCGGTGATCTCCAAAATTTCAATCAACTAGGTCTTCATAATTTCAGCCAATTGATCCCGTAGCTCATCTTAGCTTTGACAACTTCATCGACTATATCCCTTAGCTGATTTGCATTCATTCTCCCAATGAAGCACTTGGATCAAAATCTATGTTATAGGTGGTGTCGTTGTATGCTCTTGAATTGCCATACTCTAGGTTTGTGAGCCAAAAAGGATCAATGATATGTTATGTGATGCATGTTTGCATGTATGTATGTATGCACAAACAACAAAAAAAAATAAAGATAATTAGGACATTCCTTCTAACCTTATAACTTCCACACATGAATGGCAAGTCTCTTTTCCTAGGTATATGGTTAACAAAATACCAACATGGGATATTTTGTTCTTAAAAAATTCCCTCGAACGACTTAACCAATATTTATATTTTCAAAAATGGAAGTCAGTTCATGATAATTCCCATTAATTAGGCTTTAATCCATCCAATCAACTAAAGTATCTTTTATGCTATATCAGATTAAAACTAAATTAAGAGGTTTATTATAAATAGATTTCTCACTTAAAAAAGTAACTAATGATTCATGTCAAAAATAAGCTAATGATTAATAATTCTTAGTAAACTAGGCTCACAATTGATTTTTGGTATTTCCATAATTGACCTAAATATTCATAAGCTCTTTCAAAAGGTTGAGAAAATCATTTTGTTTCTAAGCCCATTGTAAAAAGATTTTAGAAAAAATAAATTTTGGGATTTGTATTTGGGTCATGAGAAAAGAATTTTTGACTTTTTTTGGAAAATTTTTATGTCCAAAGGCCATTTTAAAAATTTTGAAAATAGTTTTGGTCTTTTGAATTTAGTGGGAAAAAATGGTTTGAACTCACAATGTAATTACGTCATATTAGAAAAAAGAACAAACCAAATAAGTCATGATTTAAACTAAGATAAATTAACCATAGTCAATCAATACGCATTTGGGGTAAAAACCTAAGGAAAGTAACTTGGCCAATTACATGAGCTTTAGTCTTTGGGTTGAAAAGCTTAGGTTCCCATAATAAGTATATACCAAGAGGTACAAGCCTATGAGTGGTTATACCATGTTCGATCTCCATACCTTGAGTAAAAGTATGGTATCCCTTACATAACATAACACGGGTAATACGGGTGTCCTAACTCACGCACAAGATGCATTCTAAGTGATACAATAGACAATATCATAATAAGAAAGAATAAAATAATATAAAGACCAACAGAATCAACTCTCTTATTCCCAGTGGAGTTGCCACTGCAAGCGGGGATTTTTTGCCACTACTCCCATGTGGAATGATACTTGCTACTTCGGTATTGTTAGGCTCAGGGCCTTAAAGAACACAGGCCTAAACCCGGAGAAAATGGAGTCGCCACCTGGACAGACCGAGAAAATGGAAAAGGGTGGATGACTCAATTCCTAAGGATTCCCAACCTCCTATTGGGATCGAAAAGTTGAGTATGCATGGGGAAGGTGAGAAATGGCCCAGCACCCTCAAAGCGCCCGGTTCATTGGAACCGGCCTCCTTTTTAGGTCTTAATATTATAAAATTCTTAAATATAATGATATTATCCATACTACATGCAATCATAAGAATAAACAAATACTTTATTTATAATCATAGCAATGTTCAAATAAAATAAATAAATGGACACCCATCCGAGGATGGGAACATGTCCATACATCGTCCATGTCTAAAACTAAATAGGATACCTACCGAAAGGTGAAAATGTGTCCTTTACATTAATTTCAAAATATGAAAATAATTTAAATTACATAAAGATTAATTAATAAGGTACCCAATCATGGAAACATACCTCTTATAATTTTAATACCAAGATAAACAAATAATAATAATAATAATAAAGAAACCATCCATCCATGATAAACAAATCAAATATCGAAATCAAATAAATCAATCATCAAAACATATAATAAATATGTGTCTATCTTTAAATAAAGCAATAAATAAATAAGTTTAGGGTTTACATCTTAAGCTAAGATTTCTTGAATAAAATTAGGATTTAGAGGGTTTATTGTTGCGCTCGAATTAAGTACTACTACAAGCGGCACTCGCAAGTATATGAGGTAGTTGTAGCAAAGGTGATCGCCCCAAGGTCATCTCACAAGGAAGGTGTAGTTTGCAATAGCTTGATTGACAAGTAATTTAAAAATGAGAGTTTGTTGTTTGGAATGGTGCAGGAGTAATTTAAACCTAAGAGTAATGAGTGTAATAGTTAATGTGTGTGATGGTTGTACAAGATCAAATTGATTCTTGGGAAGGTGCCTAGGGTTATAGGTCCATTCAATCAAAGCTCAATTCTCAATTATCCATTAACATAACCTTGTAAATTAATTTGTTCCTTAAGGTTAATTAGTAAATTACCAATTCATTAGTTCTCACATTCATGAAATAGCAATAACCAAATATTTTACATTTGCAAATTAATGAAACCCTAGAACTTATATTTCTAATTCATTCATAGGGTAGTCAATTGCATAATTTTGATATCAAATTTCACCTCTTGGTCCTTCATTCAATATCTAGAGATCAATAGGTAGCTAATCTATCAACCTAGCATATAATCCAATGCAATCAACCAACAACAAGGTACATCAATGGAAATATCAAATCAAAGCATTCAATCAAATATACTACAAACCCTGGGCATGGGTATTTAGCTCAACATCATCAATTTAAAACATTCATTCAACTCAATATAAATCAAATACAAATTGTTCATTGCAATATCAATTCTCTTAATACAACAAAAATAATATTGAAATGAATTAAAAGAGAGAATAGAAAAACCCCTTGTAGATGCCAAGAGTAGGATTACTAGTCTTCCTCCTATCTCCACTTTGATGTATGATGAAGAACTCAAGCCCTCTTCAATGGTGATTCCCTTTTGCAAGATCGAATGGAGCTTTCTCAAGTCACCAAACCTTTCAATAAAGCTTCTTCAACCCTCAAGAGCTTGTTAACCCAATTTATCCCAAAGAACCAAATTAAAGCTTTTTAATGGAAGATGGGGAAGATGGAGAGGATAGAAATGGAGGATGAAGATGAAGGGACAAGGAGAGTGTCACTCTCTCCTCTCCCCAAATCATTTTTCTCCACACTTTTCTTTGTTTTTTTCTCTTTCTCCTTTCTTTTTCGCAAACCCTAGCCGTCTCCCCCTCTCAAATCGACCTCCCTTTCTTGTTTCGTGCAAAAGAATTTATATATATTAAGGGTGACACGGCCAAGCTTTCTTTGGCTTGGCCGTGTCTCTCATTTTTCTTTGGGACACGGCCAAGCTTGCTGGCTGTGTCCTTCACTGCCTTCTTTCTTTCTTTCTTTTTTTCTTTGTTCTCAGAGTGTGACACAACCAAGCTCTTGGTCGTGTCTCTTAATTTTTATGGGACACGGCCAAGCTTGCTGGCCGTGTCACTTGCTACCTTTTTCCTTTGGTTTGCCTTGCTTTGCTCTTCTTTGGCTTAGGATGGGACACGGCCAAGCTCCTGGCCGTGTCATGTGACACAGCCAGTGGCTTGGCTGTGTCACTTAGGTGTGTCAAGTTCTACCTTCTTTTCCTTGATTTCTTTCGTTTTGGTCCTTGGATGAGACACGGCCAGTGGCTTGGCCGTGTCTCCTAACTGTGTCAAGCTCTACCTTCAATTTCTTGAGGGAACACGGCCAAGCTTGATTTGGCTTGGCCATGTCTTGTTTGATTCATGCTTTCCTGCACTGTTTTGATCTTCCAAGGGAGTTTTTGCACTTAAACCTAAAACAAACACTTTAACCAAACTTAAAACAAAAATCAATCAAAACATTAACTAAGAACACATAAAAATCACACTAAAAACTAGTACAAAAATGATCAAAACATTTATGTTTAAAAATTAGGATTTTAGGCTTTTATATATAGAAAATAGGGTTTGATTTATAGAACTAAAATTATTATTATTATTCACAAAGAATTATAATCACTGTGCAATTTAAATGAAAGTTTATGAAATAATTTCTATGAAAATAATTACTAAGGTTTACTGAATTAGGGTTTAAATCTTGATTCTAAAACATAATATGTAAACATGCAAAATCAAATTTAATCTAATGGATATATAGTTTTGAATTAAAATTGCTTGGTTATACTATATAATAAAAGTTAAACCAACCTTAAATATGCTGCTATAAATCTTAAACAAATAAAATTATAAACATGGTTACTATAAGTTTTGGACGAATAAAATCATAAAAACCAAACGTTCGTTGTTGGCACCATCGAATTTAAAGAATTTGAACCAAGCTTTGTTTGACTATTTGCTACTGCCTAAATCAATCTACCTCTTCGGTTGAGCTTTGGCAATTTGGCACTTGCCTTAATTGTGATTACTACCTCTTTATTTGAGTTGTCAGTTTTCTGTTGCTATTTTTCTTTGATACCATTCCAAGTCTCAAAAAAGATACCAAAAAGGTCCCGTCTCCAAAAATTATCAAAAGTCCTAGTTTTCAATAATTGTAAAAGTCCCCCTTTCTGTCTTTAATTGTGTTATTTATATTAAAATTAAGAACCTAATACTGTTTGTTTAAGGAAATCAAAACTATTTAGGAAAAATAAAAAAGTATGAGCTTAATAAGGTTTGGGCGAAAATTGCCCGAAGTTACTGGCTGTGAGAAATTAGACCTGCAGCGCGCGGGCGCTGGGCACTGGGGCGAGCTATGAGTCATTGCTGGAAAGATTGTTGTGCGAGCTGCGAGCAACGTAGGAGAGCTGGCGAGCGAGGCTGCGCTCTGGGCGCAATTCACTGCAGGCCAAACCTGTGGCGAAACTGCCTACGGCAAATTTGGCCCAAGCCAATTCGCTGCAGGCCTATCTGTCTACGGCAAATTGGCATGCCACGTAACTGCCGCTCATTGTTCGCCGATTGGTCCAATTTTTATTTTTTATTTTTATTTTTTAAAAACAAACATTATATTTTCAATAATAAATAATAAATATTATATTATTAAAATAAATAATAAAATAAATAATAAATACCACAAAAATTATTTTGGTTTTGTTTTAAAATATTGGACTGGACTTGATAAAAAAATAAGGGTATACAGGTTCCTCCCCCACCTCCTCTTCTTCTTCTTTAACCTCCTCAGACTAGTCTGCCAGCTTGTCAATATCAATTTGGCTCATCCAAGACAAATCCATATTAGGATTATCTTCCTTGAGCTACTTAGACACAGCCTAGATATAACAGAAAATGCCTCGAGCATAACAAGCATTGTTCTCTTGGCGTTCCTGCTCAAGCTCAGTAAGGTCAATTTTTAAAACATCTTACGCATCACGACGAGCATCTTGCTCAACTTTCGAGGCGGTCTCCAACTTTTCTACTTTGGGGGGGGTCATCCATAGCTCGAGTCCAATCCCCAAGGACGTACATCTTGTACTCTATCAGTATTTGATACTTGTTGTGGATGCGTTCCAAATCTGCAGTACTTAAAGAAGACCCGATGTTCCTCACCTAAACTTTATCCACAACTATATGTGCCTCATCTTCATCTTCTTCCATCTCATCTTCTTCAACAAGCACAAAACTAACTATAGTAACCCTCTTGGGTGTCTACACCAACTCAACCATTGGAAAAACATTGCCACCACACTCCTCTCCACTAACGGGCTGAGCCTCCTCCATTAAATCCATCTGACCAATCTCGAGTGACTTGACACTCTCCCCCAAGGTCGAACTTCACTCTCGAGAATTTGCAGAAACTACAATATTTGAACTCATTACACAATGAAAACAAAACACTCACTGAACTTATTGAGGTAAGCTTGCTTGATGGAAAAACATCGTGCCAATATTTTGAATTTGGCCAACACTTTTTAGACAGATCAAACTATCACTCACGAGCTAAGTGAAGTATATCAGCCATTCACCATCCTATTTATACATAATGAGCATCAAGACTCATAATGACACCATTAATAAACTGGGCAGGAATTTAAATTTCAAAACTCCTACTCTCACCATCACCACCTCATAACCATCACATCATACATGCGTGACACGCACCCCCTCCAAAGTTACAATATAGGTTCATTTGACAACTGGCATAAATTCCAGTATGCTAGGAGGGACTAGTAATATATACCCTTAGTTCAGTATGGAGTCTCATGAACAATTTATGATCTTAGGACGAGCATTCTATAGCTTAACCCAAACTATCATGATCAACTAAGGTCAGCATATCAAGTCATTAAGAACATTATTTATGAACTGAACTGCTTAAGCTCGATAGATTGATCTCTGACACAATCGTCATATGGTCTTGATACCTCCTGTATATCCACTAACACTTCCTAAAGATCTATTAACACATTCAGATCTTGTCTCCTACCCTTCAACTATAAATAGATGTAGACCCCCACAGGTAAAGGATCTTTTTCCCATTCTCTTCACTCTCTTATATGCAAACAAACTGAGCTTTGACTTAGGCCTCAAAGTTTTCCCTTAGAGCCCAAGCCTTTATCTTGTCTTGAAATTAGGTGAGTTAGAAGCAGTTATACCCAAACCTGAGCTTAAAGTCTTTGATGTTTACCTCATCATCATTATATAATTGATATGTGATGTTATATGTTTATATATATTAAATAAAAAAACATATAGCAAGTGATTTTGCAAAGAAATATCAATATACAAACTAATATATGTCGTTATATGTTCATATATATGTTACATATAACAACATATATCAGTTGAGGTGGAAAAAATATCAATATACAAACTAATATATTGTATTATATGTTGATATATGTTGCATATAACAATATATATCTATTGGCATGAAAAAAAAAAAAAGAATGACAGTATAAAACTATTATATGTTGTTATGATGATTGATATGATTCTGATTGGTCAAGATTCGTTCTTGATATTGATATGATTCTTATTGCTCAAGTTTCATTCTTGATATAGAGATTTGTTCTTGTTGAGTTTTGCATGTAAAAAGAGAATCAAATAAAGTGGATTGGGTGATACTATAACTTTAAATTATGCATTTATTGTGAAGAATATTCTCTTCTTTTTAGCCATATTTCATTTGGATTTAAATGTTGAATGTAACCCCTCTGTAATGTAACCTCAACAGAGATAGCTCCACCATCATAACTATTTGCTAAAATATTGAAAAATCTATTAATTTCTATGCATCAATCACTTGCATGAAATGTCCAAATAACGTTGTAAGACCAACTTTGATTTTTTAACTCTGTAAGCAATCTTTACCTTGAACAAATATTTTATAAAATAAAATATGAGAAAAAAAAGTGAAAAACAAAGGACATTAATTGAATTGTTACTCTTTTCTAATTTTTAATTTAAAGATGATGTTGTGATCATAATAAAAGAAATTATACAAAATCCATTACAATAAAAAAAATTGATAAGCAAATGTACAAACACTATAATGTCTCAAGTTATGCAGGAGCAACCTGTATGGATGAAGCATTATCATCATTCTTCAGTACCACTTATTGGGGGTTGTGTAACCTTCTCTTCATCTTTGAATCCTTCCTTAAATTTATCATAATATTTAACCTCACATGACTTAAATGACCTTTCACCCAACACTCGAGCCAAATCATATTGGTGAAGAACTTCTTTTTCAAGCAGCAGCTCAACAATCGAAGCCACTTGCTCTTTGTGTTCTTCTATAAATTATATTGTGTACTCATATGCTTTGCCCACACATTCTTGTGCTTTACTCTCAATCAATGCTCCAGTTTTGCTGCTATATGGTTTGGACATATAAAACTGATAAGCTCAAACAAAATTTCACTTTTATTTTGTCATTTATCAAGTCCCTTAATAGAATAAGAGCCTCCATGGTAGAATACAAGCATATCTACTTTCCCACTAGGTCTCTTTTCCATATTTAAAACCAAATAAACATGAACCATATCTATTCTGTTGTTTGAAAGATGATGATTGCAATGGGAAAACTAGAGAAAATTAGGCACTATTAATGGAAAAGACTGAGTTGCAACTAACAAAAACAACATCATAATAGCTTTCATCATCATCAACTTAATTGTCATCGTCTTGGCCTTGTCTGCGAAGAAGAAGCGGAGAATTCTGAATTATAAGATTTTTTTTATCTGATTACAGTATGTATGCAATTACAAGGTTATAAATAGAAATCTAGAGTTGTAAAATCGAAATAAAAGCATATTGTGGTTGTAATTAGAACCAAGTGATGGGTAACATCAAAGGAGAAAAGTCATGGTTATAGGAGAAGAAGAGAATTATATTAAAAAGAAGATAAGATTACCATATATTGGAAGAAAAAGACAAATAAATAAAAGACTAAAAATAAAAAATAAAAAAAAGTTAAAATTGAAAAAGAAAAAGTTATAGATTTGATAAATGTGATAGATTTCAGGTAGAAAAGCATATATTTTTTTTAGTTTTTATATCATTATACAACAACAAAATCTTATTTCTTTATTAAGATTTATTCCCACATGTTATTCATCAATCCAACATATATATATATATATTCATTCCAATTATATTATAATTACCATTTTTCTCTTATAATCAGTTACAACAAATATAACTTAGCTCCTTTCATATGCATATACATATCAGAACACTACATTATGCACATTGTCATATATCTCTCATACTCTTAATACAAATACATATATTGAACTTCAATAATTACATGTAAACTTATTACATTCCGGATTAATTGATATAACTATCATAATATGACCATCACAAACTTATTTTATTATGACCAAACTTTTGCCTATTTTAAAATTTATCGTCCAGTTTCAATTCATGACCTAACTTTATTAGGTCAAACTTATTCTCAAATCTTAAGTCTCTTCGAATTTATCATTACAAATAATATTCATTTTCCCTAGTCTCATTCACTTTAAATGTCATTTTCACCAACTTATTCATTTTATACCATTTTCAAACACATTATTGCTCCAAGATGGCAACTAAGAGGGGGGTGAATTGGTTGGTTTAAACAATGATGGCAAATTCAAAATTAAAAACTCAAAATTCAATGAACAAGAAATGTAGAAGTTATATAAGAAAGTTAAGTAGAGGATGGAGCAATGATCACAAAGATTTATAGTTGTTCAAATTTACCTTATCCTACATCCACTTCCTTAACAACTTGTTAAGGTTCCACTAGCTTTGAATTTTTACAAGCTTAACTCTAACTTGGTATTTTCACAAGCTCACACCAAATTTTATAATGGTTTGAGATCACATACCTCACAACCCTTACAAGAGTTTTTCCAGGTTTACTCTCACAACCTAAGTGTTTCCAATCTCACACTCAAACTTAGAATGGTGTTTAATGCTCACACCCAACACTCAATCAATATAAAGTATAATTTTCATGCAAAGAAAGTAACTATGCTCAAGTAGGCTATTACAATCACAACAACATGTAAAAATGAAGTTACATATGGCATTTATAGCCTTCAAGTCATAAACTAGCTGTTTGAGGAGTGGTCAAATATGTTTGATCCTTGTCTTTCATTAATTCTTTGGCCAGAGCAATTTCATGGTCGGACTAGGTGAGGTTAGATCGGTATTCAATGATCTCGATCGTGAAACCCTATGGTCCGGTCTGAATATTTAAACTTTTGCTTAATGCTCTTCCAACGGTTGGTCCACGTGGCTTTCACTAGATGAGTTGAGGTCCAACGGCTCCTGACTTGTGAATTTTTTAAACATCCCAATCAGACTACATCATAGTCAGGTCGGAATAATGGTGGTCCGGCCAAAAACTAAGAGTGCTTATGGTCGGGAACTCTACTGGATGATTTTAAGAAAAACTACCTTGACAGTCCAATTGATTTATCATGCAGTCCGGTAGGACTTCTCGTGGTATGGTAAGATTTTAAGCATACTTTCAATCGCGAATCTCTCTGTGTGTTTTGCAACTTTTTCATCCAATAGTCCGATCGTACTATCTGGTGGTCTGGTCAGAATGTTCAAGATACGGTGAGATTTTGAGTGTACCTTCGACCGTGAAACCTACTGAGTAAATTTTCTCAACTTGGCATTAGAGATCCGGTCGGGATTTGGTGAGATCTGATCAAACTTTTGAGATTTTCTACAAAAAAAAAAAAACAAGTTCCTGCAAAATGTAACTTGATACAAATATTAGATTAATTCAATTTAATTGCCTAAGATCAAAAATAGATTAATTGGGCCAACACACATTCAATACAACTCTTACTCATATTTCATAATTCCTCTCATTTGTTATTTTCTCACATTTCTTATACAGCATCAATTTCCCTACACATCATTTATAGGTCATCATATTTTCACAATTCTCTTCTGTTTCCACACTATCTATAGTCATAAATAAATTTCTAACATAAGTTTATGAGTCCAACTATACCAACCACATAAGTATAATATCACCCTTACACCCTATATATATATAATACATACATCAAATATATGTAAAATATGCATATACAGTATAAGAATGTCACAACCCAGTTTAATAAAAATTTTCATATTCCCAATTAAAAATTCTAAATATCTTAAAATGTATATTTAAAGAATAAATAAAATATTCTTTACTAAATATAGATTTCAAAATAAGCATTTTACATAAAAATCTCTGGAAAAAAATTCGTCAGAGTTTGTTTGTAAATAGGATATCCCAAAAATTTAACAGTTCACAGCCTATAAAAGAAACACTCCCAATAAAACAAATCACACATTTCCCCAAATACTTCTCAATTTCTCCATATTTTCTAAAAATATTTTATACATATACATATATGTATCAAAACTCATATAAAGCCCTCATTGTACAATTTATCCAAAACATTCTTTTCAATTTATAATATATACTTCAAAAACATAACATAATACACATAATATCAAAATGTACCATAATATAAAATATGTACATGTTGACGAATGGCTCTGATCTTGATGCACCAAAATCAACTCTACAAGTATCCTCAAATCTAGACCTGACTCGATCTAGAAAAACTCTCCGGCTCAACCGAATCACCCCTAGCACCTGCACGATGAATTATAATCACACTAAGCTAAAAGCATAGCAGTATAAACTTTGATAGCAATAAAATTGTAAAACAATGCCAATGCAAAATGCTTTTATGTTATCTCACAATGTGGCATCCAAGCTCACTTTTAAACATATTCTTTCATCATTTAATAATTCAATAAGAACAAACACAAGCATGGGCCCAAAGGATCTAATATGTCATTCAAATCTCAGAGTTACTATTTTGGTCTAAATTAACACCAAGTGTCTAGCCCTGAAGGAAAATCAAAGTAATGCTTAAAAGTTAGCCCCGAAGGCAAATCATATCACAATGACGCCAAGCGTCTAGCCCCGAAGGCAAATCAAAATAATTACTCAAAAGCTAGCCCCAAAGGTAAATAATGAGGATAACCTCATAGACATGCCGCCAAACACAGAACTCTGAAAATTGAATAACATACTAGGCACACAATTATTTCATATTTTCCATCATTAATTTCTTTCTTATTTTTCCATAATCAACTAGTCTCATTGCCTCTTTTCTCATGATCAATTAGGCACATTGCCTCATATTCTCATTTATCTCATTCATATTAATGTTAATTCATTTCATTTCATCATATCTCAATATATCATCACAATGTATCACATTCCACATCAAAATCACATTACCCAAACACTTTGGGCTATTTTCACATAATTCACATAATGCACATATTTCTCATTTTACTCAATTTAGCCATTAACAATGGCTTTTCATAATGCATATAATGCAAACATAACATTACACATGTCATAGTACGTTATTCATAAATGGTCAATGCATTAAGTAGCTTAACAGATTTTGTAATTAAAATGTGTTAAGCCCTAAATTTATTACCAACATAAGTAATTTATCAAAAGTTTGTACTTATCTTAGAAAACACTCAAAAGCAAGCTACAAAATTCCCTCCAAGCTTCACTTCCAAGTTGCACTTCAACACTAGGGTTGAGAAAATTACCTCTCCTTAATGCCTATACCAAATGTGATCAAATGCAATCATTTAATCTCACATTTTTAAGGCATTCTCAACATCAAACCTTAATTAAACATCATTCTACACAAAACTCCAAAATTAAGCCTTACCACACTTTAACATTGGACAACCATGTTAATCCATATAAATTAGTGTTTTAAGTTTATTTATATCATTACAAACATTTTTTAACATGTTTAAACCAATTACATTACTTAAACACATGCTTTTGTTCAAAACCCTAAAATGGCAAAACCTTCCCCATTGAAGGTTCTCCATTCCAACACAATCCAATTATTAATCCAAGCTTATTTCCATCACTTTTATCGTTAAAGAACATGCTGTAAACATTAAAATCAAACAATTCACCATACTTTAAAAATTCACTTTTTCAAAATCCTAAATCAACACTACTTCATCCAAACTCTAACGAAACTTAATCAAATCCATCATTTGACTTTAAAATCCTTGTTTATGTATCAAAATAACACATTTAGAATTAAATTGCATAATTAAATCACATGATTTTACAAATCCAAATTTTTCATAACCCTAAATTCTCTCTCTTCAACAAACTCAACTTAAATTCAACCATTTCTTCAATCCAACCTTAAAATCATTATTAGTTACTCATAATAACTTCATTCATACCCAATTAGGCAATTATCCATATCTCTTTTAACAATTGAATTTTCACATTATTGAAAATTTTAAAGAACTTCATAAATTCAGGAAGAAAACTTACTAATTAGTTGGGAATTCACCAAAACTTTCTTCAATTCTAGAAAATCCTTATAAAACTTGGTGTTTAGATGAAGCAAAATCCTTACTTGGACAACAATGGATAATTGGCCACACTTGGAGAAAAGGAAGAAGAAGATAAATATTAACATTTGACTTTCCACTTTCAAAATAGCCACATATATACATATTATTTTATTATATTTTTAATTGATTAATTAATTGTTTGTTTATTTAAAAAATAATAATTTTCCTCTTCCATATAAAAATAAATTATTTTTTGAATTATTTAAATAATTTTAATTTTCAAAATATATTTACAAAAAATGTCATTTGACCTTTGACTTTTGACTTTTAAAGTGTTGACTTTTAATTGACTTTGTATATATTATGTATATTTCATGTGTATTTCACATATACATCCCATATTCTCACTTCTAAACCATCCATTTCTCATTTAAATAATTTATATAACTTATCCAATTTAATTTTAATTTATTTTATTTAATTTTTAAAAATTAGGGATATTACAATTGCAGCAGCTGTGATCCCCTGAGCTTTCTCTACACTCCGTGTAGTTGATACCAACCTATAGAAATCTTCATATTACACTGTAGCCACCTGACACATGATATATGGCTTCAACCTATCTTCAAATATTTTACATCTATCAATCTCATCAGTCCAAATCCCTCCTGCATACTTACTTAATCTGAAAAACTCTTTCTCATACTTTGTTACACTCTTCTCCCCTTGTTTCAACTCAAGAAACTCCTTTTTCTTCCTATCTTTATACTCTCTAGGTGTGTATTTCTTCCCAAACTCTAATAAAAAAATCATCATTTATCAACACAGGTGGATCAGCTAACCCTTCGGGAACTGTCTTCCACCATTCATATGCATTTTATGTAAAAGCAAAAGAGCATAGTCAAATTTCTCTTCTGCAGTAGCCTGTAACTAGATAAACACCCTCTCCATCCTATCAAATCATTGTTCTGCCACCTTTGGATCTATAGTGCCTATGAAGTCAGTGGCCTTATACTTTCTCAAGTTATCATACTTCCTAGTATATAGTTGTTGCTGCTGCACTGGAGCTAGATGGAGTAACTTTGTCATCTGTTGAAACCATACTGTGCACCTCAGGTCTTACTACCCCCCGAAGCCTCTCTAGAATCAACTCTACCTCTCACTCCTTCCTCTCCTAGAGCCATACTTCCCATACTATCTTTTGAACTGCGTCCTAAAGATGCCATCACAATCTATATCTATAATCACAACAAAGAATGCCACATCAGAGACCAACTCAAGTGCCAATGCATATGCATGTATTAAAGTCAAATCACATTTTAAAAATTTCCCCTTCATTTCTTTCCAAAACCCACTTAGGTCGAGAATATCAAACCTAGGCTCTAATACCAAAATAAATGTAAGACTCTTATACCCTATATACGTACAGTATATAGATTCCATATATATATAATACACATACAAAATATAAAAGTATCATAATAAACTCTATAATAAAAATTCTCATTTTAATTAATATAGAAAAATTACTAATAAATAATATACATTTAAGTAGTAAATTGTCAAAAATACAAATTTATTAAGAAAAAATTTCTAAAAAAAGTTTGCCAGATCAAATATCCAATATGCATGAGAAAATCACACTCCCAAAACACAATTTTTACCCTTCCTTCAAACAACCACTTCATTAAAAATACAATCAAGTCTCATAACTCAAATATTATTTATCATAATATAAATGCATACATACATATAAACAACCATCCCAAAAACCTCAAAACAAACACATATTTTATAATAAAATATATATAATCCAAAATGCATAAAACTAAAATTTTACACGTATGCAGACAGCACTGTTAGACTTAAGGCACCTTCGAACTCCAAATATGACCCACACTCTGAATCCCTTTAACCAGTAAATCTTCCCCTTGCGGAATTTACACAACCGCACTAAGCAATACAGCTTAGTGGTACAAGTTTAAAATAGCAAATATTCATATATATACTAAAATATTTTATCATGTTGTCATTTACAATAAAATTATAATTATCATTTAACTATAGCTCATTCATTATATATACATATATATATATCTATATATCTATATATATACACATATATATATATCCAAATTCTCATCTCATATTGCAATTTACAACATTAAATAACTCACACATATAAACACATATTTTCATTACATCCAACTACACACAAACATTGGGCCCAATAATCCCTATACAACTATCATGTCCAGATCTCATATCAATTTCATGACCCAGCTCTACTCGGATCCATTACCCAAATTTAATCTCATAACCTAGCTCTGCTCAAGTCAAGACCTACCTCTGCTTAGGTCTAACAATATATACATCATTAATCTCAAATGTCTGGACAAGTAATTATATAGGTCACAAACTATAATATCCTAATTTTTGAAATCCCAAATTTTTGAAAATTCTTAATTTTTAAAATTTTGATAAAATAAATTATAAGTTAATTGGATAAATTAAATAAATAATTTTAAATGAAAAATGAAAAGATTTTAAGTGAAAAAGTAAAATGTATATGTGATATATATGAAAATATACATAACATATATAAATTAATTTTTAAAAGTCAAAGTTTATTTTAGTAATTCAAGAGTAAATTATATTGTTAATGGAAGATGATATTTTGATGTTATAATTAAATAATAATATATATATATATATATGGTTAAGATTAAAAGTGAAAAATATATGTGGTTAAAAGTGAAAGTGGATAGAAAGAATAATTATTTGGTCTTCTTCTTCTTCTTTCCTTTCTTAGCCGATTCTCCATAGTTGTGCAAGAGAGGATTTTTGCTTCTTCTAAGCTTCCTAAGGTGAAGGATTTTCAAGGTTTCAAGGGAAGATTTGGTGATTTCTTCTTGTAGTGGTAAGTTTTCAACTTGTTTCCTTGATTTTTTTTAAAGATGTGAAGTTTGACTTATTGTAGTAGTATGTTTTAATTGTTGAAATTGGTATTTATAAAGTTATTTTCAGTAATTAACCATGATTTTTAAGGTTTGATTGAAGAAATGGTTAAGTTTGAGTTGAGTTGGTGTAGAGAGAGAGGTTGGGGTCATGTAACTTTTGAGTTGTGAATTCATGGCTTTAAATTGTATAATTTGATTTCAATTGATACTTTGATGCATAACCAAGTATTTTAAAGTTAAATGATTGATTTGGTTGAGTTTGAATAGATTTGGAAATGGAAAGGGATTGTTTAAAGTATGGGAAAAGAATGATAACTTTGGATATGCGAGAATTATGTGTTGCTATTAGGATTTTAGCTTGACACGGCCATGTCATTGGATGTGTCAATGACTCTGTTTTTAGTATTACTGATACGTGCAGTGATACGCCCATATCACTTAACATGTCAAAGCTACTGTAAAATTGGTACAGGTATTGATATGCCCATGTTAATGGGTGTGTCAAAGCTTTTGTGTAGTGGACAGAGGGCACAGTCATTGACACGCCCATGTCGTTAAGCGTGCCATTTGTAAAATTTTTCCAAGATAGCTCTTTTTCTTATTTTTCCTTTGTGGTTCTTAACTTTGTGTTGAGAGATCATGTATATGTATTAAAGCATGATACTAAGTGATTATTTATAATCACATTTGGTTTAGGCATTGAGAAGAGTTGATTTGCCCAATCCAAGTGTTGAAGGTTATCTTAGAAGAGAAGGCTGAAGGTGGTGTTTGAGCTTGTTTTGTTGCTTTTAGAGGTAAGTACAAACTTTAGATATATTGGTTGTGTTTGCAGTACATTTGGACTTAACACATTTTAGTTGGAAAATGTGTTAAGCTCCTTGATGCATTGAATATGCATGAACATTGTGCTATGTTACGTGATTTGTTAAGAATGCATTATATGTAATGTGAAAAGCCATTGATAAAGGCTAACTTGAATCAAAAATGGAATATGTGCAATAAGTGAAAATGTCCCAAAGTGTTTGGGTAATGTGGTTTGTATTAAATATATTGTAAAAGTCATTAGCTATGGCTAGATTGCATAAAATGTGATACAATGAAATGATATATTGGGATATGAGAAATTGAGTTGAAATAATATGACATTGATATAATTGAGAAAAATGAGAAAAATGAGAAAAGAGGCAAGGTGCCTAATGAATTATGAGAAAATGAGAAAGAGATTGATAATGAGAAATATGAAATAATTGTGTGCCTAGTATGTTACTCAATTTTCAGAGTTCTATGTTTGGCGGCAAGCCTATGAGGTTATCCTCATTATTTGCTTTCGGGGCTAGCTTTTGAGTAACTATTTGATTTTCCTTTGAGCCAGACATTAGATGTCACTTGCCTTTAGGCTAGATGCTGGGCATCACTATGATTTGCCTTGGGCTAGACGCTGGGAGTCACTTGCCTTCCGGCTAGAAACTGGGTGTCATTATGGGCCAAAATAGTAACTTTGAAATTTGAATAGCATATTAGATCCTTTGCGCCTATGCTTGTGTTTGTTCTTATGTGAAATGTAAAATGATTGAAAAATATATTGAAAATGAATTGGTATGTCATATGGTAACATGATATACATAAGCATTGTGCATTGGAATTGCATTTGAGCTTTATTGTTATCAAAGTTTATACCGTTAGGCTTTTGCTTAACGCGATTATAATTCATCGCATAGGTGACATGGGAGATCCGGTAGAGCCAGAGAGTTCTTCTAGACCGAGTTGGGTCTAGATTTGAGATATTGAGTGTAGAGCTGATTGTTGGACATCAAGATCGGAGACACTGCATTTTGATATTTTGTATATTATATTATGTTTTGATGTATATATATATATATTGTAAATTATAAAGAATATTTTGGAAAAAAAATTTTGTAATGGGGGATTTATATGTGTTTTTGATAAGTAATATTTTATTTGTTATTTAAATTATATCCTTTAAATTATTTAAGATTATACAAATTCAAAAAGTAAGGGTTTTTATAGAAAATGGGTTGTGACATTTTTTTTACCATATATGCGTATATTACATATGTTGGAGTTATGTATTGTACGTATGTAATATCCCAATGTTTGCCCTAGTAGTTTTGATATTATTGTTTTAATTAGATTGAATGTATATGAGTAATTTAAAAGAGAAGAGAAATTTAAAAGAAAGTGTATATGTTGTGTATATGGGAATATATACAACATATATACAAGTCAAATGTAATGGTCAAAGAAAGAAGATATTTATTTTGTTACTTATGAAATTACTAAAAAGGATATTAAGTGAAAGGAAGTTTAATTATATAGAAGAGGGTATTTAGGTAATTTTCTTTTTAAATTGCTTGGTGGAGGTTTAAAGAGATGAAAAGTTTGACTTTGTTTATTCATTTTCTTTTCTTTCTCTTTGGTGGCCGGACATGATCAAGACAAGAGAGCAAGAGGAAGGTTTTGAGTTCTAAGATCAAATTGAAAGAGTTTTCAAGTGATTAAGTGGAAATTCAAGAAGTTTCACTATTTTGGTAAGTTCTCTCTCTCTTGATTTCTTTTGTTCTTGTTGAAGTTGTGTTTGAGGTTGATGAATTGTTGTTGATGGTATGATTAGGTTTGTTTGTGGTGTGTTTATAAGTGTTGAAATTGATTTTAAGATAAGAAGTTGAGTTGGTGTTGTTATTGGAAGTGTTTGAGTTGAGTTTGTTTTAGGGTTTTGAAGTGGTAAGTGATGTTTAACTTGGGTTTGATCAATTATTTTCATAGATCTTCATGTTATTTGTGTTTGTTGGAATTGTAAGCCTAGAATATGTGAATTTGGTCAAAGGCAGTAGCATTTTGGATGCCACGCCCATGGCCCTTAGATGCCATGGTCGTGGGGTGTTGAACAATTTGGGCAGAATTGTTTTCTACCCCACGCCCGTGGGGGTTGGGGTGGCCATGGTCGTGGGCTCTAGTATGTGGTGTTGGGTTGTAATGTGTGTTATAAAGGTCTAAAATGAGGTTAATAAGTGATAAATTGTATTGGAATTCATGTATTGTATCACTTTTGGACTAGGTTTTGGAAGAAAGTGATTTGCCCTAATTTAAGAAGTGAAGAACTCTTGGAAGAGGAAGAGTATAGAGTTGTGTGAGTGTTCTTGAGGTAAGTACAAACTATATTATTGCATACATTCATATGATGTTGAAACTTAACACACATTTGATTGTAAATGTGTAAAGAATTCTAATGCATTGTTGATGCATACTAATAATGTATTGTTTGATATAATGTGTATGTTGTGGTGAACATGTAAAAGGTGTGTTAAGGTCATTTGTTGTATATACACTTGAATGATAAATGGATTAATGTGATTTGAGATATAATGATTGAAATAAAATGAATAGAGTATGTTGCCTATATGATGATGAATGTAAGATATATGTTCAATGTAATTGATTATGTATACTTGAATAATGAAGTGTTATGATTCAAATGAGATGTGAAGCCATTGTGATTGGCTATGATGACTCAATTGAAATAAGTGGGGCATGTTTGCCTAAATGATGATGAGAATTGAGAATGAAATTGATAATAAATAATAAATGAATTGTGTGTCTAATATGTTATTCATTTTCAGAGTTTTGTTGTTGGTGGCATGCCTATAGTAACACTCTCTTGAAGTTAGGTTGGGCTTGATCCTTGAAGCCAAGTTGGGTTGAAGTTTAACATGTTTTACTCCCCTTGAAGCTTGGTTGAATCTAGTCCTTGAAGCCTAATTGAGATGTTACAACCCTTGAAGCTAGGTTGGGTTTGGTTCTTGAAGCCAAGTTGGGTTGATACTTAGCATGCTTTGTTCCCCTTGAAGCTTGGTTGAACCTAAATCCTTGAAGCCTAGTTGGGATAATGATAAATGTGATAATTAAACGAAAACATTAACTCTGAAAGTTGAATGGCATATTAGTGTCTTTGGGCCCATGCTTGTCTTTGTTTTCATTGTGATTCTTGAATGGTGAAACCAATGAATAATGAGATTGATTATATTGCATAAATATCTTGTGGAGAATGAATGTTTGATATGACCTTAAGCAAAGTAAGATGTTGGAGTATAACAGTTCTTGTGAATGGTGTATGGAATTGATTGTGTGACATTAGCATTGCATAAAAACATAATATTATTGTAGTTTGTACCACTAAGCCGTTGGCTTAGCGCGATTATAATTTATCGCGCAGATAACAGGGAAGAACCGGAGAGTTCCTCTAGGCCGAGTAGAGGCTAGATCTTGTGGTGTTGCTAGTGAAGCTTAAAGATCGAAGACATACTGCCAAACATGTATATGTTTTATGTTTTTGTAAAACTTGAGTTTTGATGTATTTGTAATTGTAAATATTAGTTATATATTTTCCGCTGTGTTTGAATAAATATTTTATCTATTGTTTTTAACTTTAAAATGTTTTAAAGTTATTCATATTTTTGAAAATGGATTGTCTGTATGTTTTATAAACAGTGGCATACCTATATTTTGTATACGTATATTACGATCGTACTAGCATGCTGTGTATGTATACGAAGTATAGGGGTGTTACAACGTATATAGGGTATAAAGGTTTTACACAAACACACCATATCCTACGACACTTTCACATCACACTATATCAAGTTTCACTATATTTATTCTTTTTCCATATCTTTTCATATTTTCCACTTTCATAACTATTTTCCATATTTTCTTTCTTATTACTTATCAAATTATGCATTTCTTATCTTTTTACTCATCTTTAAACATATCTTACATTTTATACATTTTACACATGAACATATCAATAGCCATTCTATAATGGCTCACTTTACATACCACATACCATAACCATTCTTTAAATTGTACACTACTCATACTATGTCTCATCCAATAATAAAAGTGTCATAACATATTCATAAATTTATAATGTGTTATACCATCTTCAACATTATTTAAATAATTATTATTATAAACTTGTACTAACCTTTTTGGCTTTTGAAGTTCCCTCCAAAACTCTATCCAAATAAAGATCCTAAACTCCACCAATTTGATCTACACACATACAAATCCAACATGAAATATTATTATTCATTTAAAATCACTTTTATAACCATTGTATATTAAACTACCATTATTTATACAATTTCCCTCAAAATTTCATTAAAACCTTAAATTCACCATTTACTACTCTAAATTTCACATAATTACCCATAGTGTAACATCCGTAATTTTTAAAAATTAAATTAAATTAAATTAAATTGGATAAATTAAATAAATAATTTAAATAGAAAATGGAAGAATTTTAAGTAAAAAAGTGAAGAGTATATATGAAATATACATAACATATGCAAAAGTCAACCCAAAGTCAACACTTTAAGAAGAAAAGTCAAAGTTCAAGTAGTATAATTGTAAATATAATTAGAAAAATTAAAATTATTTAAATAAATTAAAAATAAACTATTATTGAATGAAAGATGTAATTTATAATTTTTTTGTATGAATAATAAATAATTAATTAATTAAAAATAAAATAAAATATATTATATATATGGTTAATTTTAAAGTGGAAAGAAAGAGAAATTCAAAAGTTGGTCTTCTTCTTCTTCTTCTTCCTTGTAGGCCAAACCTCCATAGCCATCCAAGCCAAGTTTTTTCTTCTTCCAAGCTTCCATAATTGAAAGGATTTCAATGTTCCAAGTAAAGTTTTGGTGATTTCCTCTTGAATTAGTAAGTTTTTTTTAACTTATTTCTTTGGATTTCCATGAACTTGAGATTATGTTGAGTTTGAATTTTTGTCTTAGCTTAATTTAATGGCTTGAATGAGTTTGTATGAAGCTATTTTGCTTGGTTAATAATGATTCTCAAGTTGGATTGAAGAAATGGTTAAGTTTGAGTGGAGTTTGATGAAGAGAGAGAATTTAGGGTCATGAAACATTTGGGCTTTTGAAATCATGAATTTTAATTGTCCAAATTGATTCCAAATGTATTTTTTTTATGCATAAACAAGGATTTTAAAGTTAAATAATGGATCTAACTAAATTTGGTTAGAGATTGGATGAGGTAGTGTTAAACTTAGGGTTTTAGAGAGGGAATTTTCAAAGTATTGGTATTTTTTTTATTTTAATGCTTACATCATGTTATTTAATGATATAAGTTATGGAAATAAGCTTGGATTAATAATTGGATTGAGTTGGAAAGAAGAATCTTTAATGGTGAAGGTTATGGTATTTTAGAGTTTTGTATAAGAATATATGTTTATTAAATGTAAATGAATGAAACATGTTATAATATATTTTTAATAATAAAAATAAACTTAAAACACTAATTTAAATGGTTTAATATGGATTTTCAATGTTAAAGTAAGGTTAGGCTAAATTTTGAAATATTTATAGAAGTGATATTTAATTAAGGTTTAATGTTGGAAGTGCCTTAAAATGTGATATTAAATAATTGTATTTGATCACATTTTATTTAGGCATTGAGAGGTAGTAGATTGTCCTACCTTAGTGTTGAAGGGCAAGTTAGAAGTAAACGTTGGTAGGAGATTTTCAGCTTGCATTTGAGTGCTTTTTAAGGTATGTACAAACTTGTGATAAATGGAATATGTTTGCATTACATTTGGCCTAACACATTTATTAGATGGAAAATGTGTTAAGCTACTTGGTAGCATGAACATTCATGAACATTGTGTTATAACATGTGAATTATTATATATGCATTATGTGCATTATGAAAATCCATTATTAATGGCTAAATTGAATAAAATGTGATTTATATAAATTATATGAAAATAACCCAAAATATTTGGGTAATGTGATTTTGATGTGAAATGTTATACTTTGTGATGAAATGATGAAATATGATGAATTAAGGTGAATTGACATTGATATGAATGAGAAAAATGAGAAAATGAGGCAATATGCCTAGTTGATTACGGGAAAATGAGAAAAAGTTAATTATAAAAAATATGAATTATTTGTGTGCCTAGTATGTAATTCAATTTTCAGAATTCTGTGTTTGGTGTCATGTCTGAGGTTATCCCCATTATTTGTCTTCAAGGTTAATCGTTATGCGTCATTGATTTATGATTTGCCTTCGGGACTAGATGTTTGGCATCACTAATATATGATTTACCTTCGGGGCTAGACGTTTGGCGTCACTGAGATATAATTTGCCTTCGGGGCTAGACACTTAGTGTCAATTTGGACCAAAATGGTAACTCTGAAATTTGAATAATGTATTAGTTTGTTTGGATCTATGCTTGTATATGTGTTTATGTAATTTATAAGAGATGAAAGATTATGTTTTAAAAGTGAATTTATATGTCACATTGTGACATAACATATAAAGACATTATGCATTGGCATTATTTTATAGTTTTGTATTAAAGTTTGTACCACTAAGCTTTTAGTTTAGCGCGATTGTAATTCATCGTGCAGGTGGTAGGGGTGATCCGGTAGATCCAGAGGATTCTTATAGACCTAGAAGGGTCTAGCTTTGAGGTTACTTGAGTTAATTTTGCTTCTTCAAGATTAGAGTCATTTGTCATCATGCATATATTTTATATTATAGTACATTTTACTATTATGTATATTATATTTATGTTTTTGGAGTATACATTATAAATTATAAAGAATATTTTAGATAAATTGTATAATGTGGGATTTTATATGTGTGTTTTGATATATGTATATGTATAAAAGTTTTGAGAAAATGGGAGATGATTGAGAAGTATTGGTGAAATGGTGATTTATTGTTTATTGTGAGTGTATTTTATGCAGATTGGATAATTGTTGAATTTTTTGGGATGCCTAATTTATAGACAAAACTCTAGCGAATTTTTTTTCAGAGATTTTCATATAAAATACTTATTTTGGTAATCTATAATTAATAAAGAATATTTTATTTACAATTCAAATTTATATTTTAAATATTTGGGATTTTAAATTGAAAGTGTGAAAATTTTTATTAAATTCGATTGTGGCATTCTTATGCATTGTATGCATATTTTACACATGCTGAGTATATGTATTATACATATATAGGATATAATGGTATTACATATAGACCCTAATCCTCACAACTTCCTTTAAGCTTCACCAAAACTTAATCATTTCTACCATAAACTCATATAATCATAACATCCACATCAAAACAACTTAAAAATAACCTATTTCACGAATTATAAATATCTCCATCTCAAACTAAAAAATTACATATTCATAAAATCTAACAATTAAAGCTTAAAGTTGTGAAAACTTACTTGATTCTTTGAAAAAACTTCAAAATGAGCTTAAAACTCTTGAATTTCTTGTGTAATTTGAAATATTTGGAAGAAAAACACACACACTCTCTCTCTCTCTCTCTTCCTTCTCAAATTCGTTCATCTATGGCTAAAGAAGAAGATGATGATGTTTTATATACTCACTTCCCCAAAATACCCCAAATATATATTTACAAAATAATTAAATATTAAAGTAATGTGATATTTTTGGTCTTTTCCACCCATAATTTCAATTTCATTTAACTATATTTATTTATTTATTTATTTTGTTTTTACTTTTTACCAAACTTTGTCCTTTAGTGAAAAATCTATATATCATGTATATATTGTGTAGATATTATGTATGCAATATATATATATATATAATTTTGTATTTATCATATTTATACCTTATATTTCTCTCTTCTAAATACCTAATTAATTTTTCATATTAATTATTCTAATGTATACCAAGAATGTGGATGTTACATTTGTAGTTTTAATATATATATATATATATATATATTAGGATGTGAAATATTTTATTATTAATTCAATTAATGAGTATATTTTTGGTATATTGTGGGATTGATCATCGAATTTTATTTTTTGCTTTGATACATGAATAATTTAAATCTTCAAGTTCACACACATTAACAAAAATTATATACAAAGACATTAATTAAAGCAAAATGTGTGAAAATGAAGATGGATTAATGTTTTTCATGAGATTAAAGTGCTAATATTTATTAAAAAAATAAATCATGGCTGAAATAATGTCGTTTTAGCTAGAGATTTAAAAAAAATATTAAATCCTCCTAAAAGGACACTATTTCAATCAAGATTAGATTTAAAAAAATGTAAATTTTAGTACAAATTAGTTATTGCACTATTTTAATATTAAAAGAATTATTTTTGTTCAATTTTATATTAAATTTATTCATAATGAACATATATAAAATTTTAACCCCCTCTTACTTGAATTCAGATTCCGCCACTCATTCATATCACTTATAAGCCACATCATACAATGTGGCGGGGAAGATTTGACAAAAAATAGGATTTGAGACAAGTTGGAGTTGCATGAGGTCAATAAATTAGACACATTTGGCAGGGCTCAATGTTCCGTCATAGCTAGAGAATTTATGGAGTTTAAGCTTCTATGGACATGGGACAGCTAAAAGTTATTTAGTTAAGAGCTTGAAGTCGATGTTGGGATACATAAGATCAATGATCACAAAATGCGAGATTTTTTTTTCTAGGTTTTAGTGTGTCAAAACCCGTTCTCAAAGCTGCCATAGCCCTAAGGTGCGAGGGTAGGTGTGAGGCATCATATACTTAATGAACCAAATATATGTTAGACACTTAAATAACATATATTTTAATATATACATATATAGATCAAATTGGTATTTTTTTTTTAATTTTAGTCTAAATCACCTTTTTTTAATAGCCCTTAAATAAATAATGGTAGAAGTCAATTTGAACTTTCGTTAAATATTAGGAGGTCTAATTGAATTTTTTAAAAAATACTAATATAATATATTTAAAAATTATTTATTAATTAATATTTTAAATATCAATATTTATAATATTAATAAATATATTTTCAATTTTGTAATTTATAATAATTTAATAATTTATAATTTAACAAATAATTAAAAATATTAAATAATTTATAATAATCTATATTACATAGGATTTTTATAATATTTTTAATGTAATATTAATTAATATTAAAAATATTAATAAATATTTATATTAAAAAAATATTATAATGGTCCTAGAGGTCGCGTATGATGGCATCAAACTCATCTTGTCACTAGGAACTCGAAGATATCCTTCATTCCCCGCCATTCCGAGATTAAAATCCAAAAGCTCTAGTGGCCATTTTAATTTATCTCCTAAATCCATTGTCGTTTTGCCATCCATACTAGTCGAGTTGTTGTCACATGGAAGCTTGTAAAGAAATCTTTCCATAATAACTGTTGGGATTGGCCTGAAAATGAATTCAAATTTGTAACTGCCAGAAGTACTTATTCCTTCGTGTATGCTGCTATTTGCCGGTGATTTATGCACGATTGATTCCCCTGGGATCTCAAAAATCATGTAAACCTGGTGATGGTGGTGGTGTGAACCACTAGTAGCAAGAGATGGTGGTGATTAAGGACGATTAGAGAGTACAGTTGAGATGAATAAAAGAAGGTGTAGTTGTTTTATTAAGTGACCCTTGGAGTAATTAAGGTGTTATGCATAAAGGATGGTTATGAGATAAGAGGAGAGAGTTAAAATCCATATAAATTTAGTTTGTTGAGTTTTCTTGTTAATGAAAGTAAGGACTCGTATTTTCTTGCATGGGTAATGAACGTTCGTTCCTTCGGTGTAACATTCATTTTATGTTAAGTTGTGGCATTTTAGCAATAGAGATAGTAATGCCTGTTCATAAGCATGAATGCTTATTACAAGCGTAACATGATTTGGACAAAGTGGACAGAGAGCTAAGTCAATAGATCATCACTTTAAGAAGTGAGGATAGTTTGTTACTTTAATAAATCAAATGGAACAATTCAGACAGAATGCTAAGTAACGCCCATTAATCTATGTTGAATGTTAGTTGCCTAAAATATATGGACCCTTATGGTCAACGGGTTATAAAGTTATTGGAATATAAATATACATTTTCATTTTCGGCCACACATTTCACATCTTCTCTGGCTTGGGTTTCCTCTTGGGCGTAAATTTGGAATATGAAAGGAGTGATTTCTTTATGAATTATGCTTTTTTTTTCTAAAGTTAAAACCTAAGATTTTAATTTCTAGATTTTGATTATAAATGTTTGAGTAATAATTCTAAGTTATATAATAAGATGTTGTTATATGTATTAAAGGTAAGTTAAGTTAAAAATGAAACCCCAGGAGAAATGTTAAAAAGAATATGACAAATTGATTTCTAGAATGAAATTTTCTAAAGATAAAGGAGCATGTGTATAAATGTATAGGGAAAATTACAAAGCTATATTAAAAAAACAGACTTTATTTTAAAAATACTATAAAAATAAAAATATTTTCACTTTTAGAAAAAAAAAATTAGAATAAATTTTTAAAAATACCTCACTCTTTACTAAAAGCAAGAATTTTTTTTTTTCAAAAATACATCTTCTCCCATTATAATTAATATTTTATTTTACTTTCCATCTTTTTTTTTCAAACTTTACTATTAAATAAAAAGTTTCAATAAAATAATAAAAGATAATATTTTAAATTATATTTTCAACATATAAAATATATAATTATTATAAAAGAAAAATTTTAATTTTAATTATAAATAATAAATAAATACTCACGAAAAATAAAAAATAAATTATATAAAATAAATTAATAAAAATCATTTAAGTTATTTTTATACAAATTTTACATATTATACATGTAAAAAAAAGTTAAAAAAATATTAATTTTGTTATGTTGATTTTTTATATATATTTTGTGTATGTTATATAGATGTTATATGTACATGTGTATATGTTATATGAATATAAAATTAAAAAAATAAACTTATAAAAATATTAAATAAATCTTGTAGATTTTTAGCAGATGTTTTGTGTATATATGTTTAGTAAATGTTTTGTATTTGTGAAAATGTAATATTAAAAAATATTTTTGAATAAAAAATCAAAAATAAAAATCAAAAATAGAAAAAAATCAAAAATAGAAAAAAAATACCTTTAAAATTCCTCAAAATGAAAACAAAACAGTGCCAGTATACAGATTTAAAAAAAAAAAAAAAAAAAAAAAAAAAAAAGGAGTTGTGTCCATAATATTGAAAATGGAAAGTGGAACAAGGGTATACAGTATAAATTCCTCATATGTATATGTGTGTATATGGTAGATATTAGCGGAAACTCACGAAATGGAAATACTTGTTATGTTAAATTTATAATCATTAAAGGCTAAGTAAATATTTTCAGAGTACTACGGATGAGAGATTGCGTTTGTGACTTGAAGAAATATCAAATGAATCTTTATAACTAAAACTATGTTTAATGAGTGCAGAAGCTTAAATTAGATTACTTTGGAGCAATGAGAAATGTTGGCGATGAAAGTTCATTCATTTCATTGAAACCTTCATACTTGATTATTGCTTATTTAACTTATTTTTCTTTTGAATAATTGATATTAATAAATTGAACCTTGAACTATATATGGTAGACCAATTTGGTCTACATGTTTTTATATATATGAACTACCTAGGCTCCTGTTAAAAAAAAAAAAACTACCTAGGCATTACCTAGCTAGATCAAAACTCATATCATTGGACTATGTGCAAATAGACTGTACTATTTAAAAGGGAAACTTTACTGCCTAACTGATTATTGAATACTATGCTAAACTATTTTCTATCATTATGAAATAATTGCATTGATTGGTCAATTTGTCCAGGACCATCCTTATTACCATTATGAACCATTTTAACTGTGGATTGATGATTTTGAATCGTTGTTGCATGAACCCTATATTTTAATATATACAAATATATATATATATATATATATATATTGTTCTCACTATGTTGAAGGCTCACTCACTTTTCTATGGATTTAAGATGTCAAAAATATAGAGAAAACGGCTTCTTGGTCTTCTTTCTTCCATCATGAAGTGAGTGAATGTGTAAATTCCTGTTGAAGACTTTTCTTTCATTTTATTTGTAAATAAAGGTTTAACTCTAGTTGATCCTTAGTAATTATTTGAATTTTGAGATTGTAGAATAATGTAAAACATAATAGCAATATGTGAACAAATGATAGTAATAATAAAAGCAAGAAGTATGAAATATTCAAAACTAACCCTCCATATTTAGAGTCTATGTGAGAAGCATGTAATATGATAATTGAACTAGGGCATATTGTGGCATATTGTTACACCCTAACTTTATTGAAATATAATTAATTAAATAATTTAGAAGATTAATTAAATGTTGAAAGATGAAAATATGGAATTTATAAGTAGAATATATGTTAAATATACATAATATATAAAAGTTAAAAAGTCAAATAGTCAAAGTAAAATGGTAAATAATAAAAGGTAAAAGTTAAAAAAATAATATTAAAATAATATTAGTGGAAGAAGGTGGAAGATGATAAATATGAGATATTAATTATTAATAAATTAGTTAATTTACTATTTAATAAATTAACTAATTTATTATTTAAAAAGTTAAAAATAATATTAAATAATATTAGTGGAAGATGATAAATATGAGAAAATAATTATTAATTAATTATTTAACTATTTAATAAATTAACTAATTTATTATTTAAATATTATAATATATATTTATATATATTTATGTGGCTAAGAAGACTTAAAATTAAAAATATCACTTTTTTCTTCATTTTCTTTCTTCTCTTCTCCTTTGGTCAATTTTCATAGATGATTGAGGGGGAGACTTTAACTTTTTATACATCAAATTTTCTAAAGATTTTAAGTAATTAAGAGTAGTTTTGAAGATTTTCTAGGTAAGTAGCAAGTTTTTTCTTAGTTTTTGCAAGCTTTCTTTCAAGAATATAAATATGTGTAAATAGTAATTTTGATGGAGTATCTTATAATTATTTAAATGGGTATGGATGATGTTAGTTTAATATAGAGACAATGATTTTGTGGTTAAATAGTTGAAACAATTAGGTTTGATGGAAGTTTGAGGAAAGTAGTATTGATAAATCTATGGTTCATATGGAGAAATGGTAAAGAATTTATGTTAGTTGGATTTAATTGTTTAAACTATGTTATAATATAGTTCTAACGGTAGAAATAAACTTAAAATTCACTTAGAAATTGATTGGCATGGTTTTTCAAAATTAAAAAATGTTAAAGCAAAATTTGAAAATTGAAGAAAATATTCTAAATTGATGTTTATTAGTTAAAAAGAATAGAAATGTGATTTTAATGTATTATATACATTCATATTTTGATTAGATGTTGAGTAGATAGTAATTGTCTAAGCCAAGTGGTGAAGAACATTGTGAAAAGTTGTGAGGAAGTTATGATTTTTAGCTTGGAAGTAGCTTGAACAAAGTAAGTACATACTTTGAATGAAATGTGTCTAATTGGATTTGTTGGTTTGCTACATTATTGTGTGATTTAATAATTATGCTACTTTGATATGAGAATTTACATAAAAAGTGCATAGATACATGTTTAAGCTATGAAATGCATAATGTGTGATTAAGTAAGCCACTTTAAGATGGCTAAGAGCATTGAATGATAAGATTGTGAAAAGTTTGTAATTATGTCTAATATATGCATAATTCAGCCATATTGAGGACGTGGCAAGAAAATTGGTAAAATTGATAAAAATGTATGAAAATAATGAGAAAATATGGAAAAGTGCAAAAAGAATGAAAATGGCATAATTGCCAAATTATTAGAAAAGTGTGAAATTGTATATAATATGTGTGAAACCTTATGTAATATCATTTTCTAAAGTATTGTGCTTGGTGTTATACGGTATGCCTATGATTACCTTTGACCAGACGTTGGGCATCACTATTATATATATATATATATATATTATATATTACTTTCGGGTCAGACATTGGGTGTCACTATTATTTACCTTCAAGATAGACATTGGGTGTCAAAAATGGTCTAAATCAATATCTCTAAAACTTGAATATTATATAAGATCATTTGGGTCCAATGCATGTGAATGTGACATGCGGTTGTTTAAAATGAAAACTGCATAAGATTTAAAATGTAGTTGCTTACCATATTGTGATTTACGAAAAAAAAATTATTTTACATTATTGTCTTTAAATTTTTACTATTATTAAAGTATGTACCACTAGACAAAAAGTATAGTGCAAACTGTCCCTCTCGCAGGTGATAGGATAGAGGCGGAGAATTCTAATTGATCTAACTAGATATGGAGTCTTTGGGTAATTCTTGAAATTCATTAGGTTGCCACCAGACCAAAGGCCATTGCATAGCATGTAGATATTTATTTGTTTTAATAAACATATTATGTTTTGTTTACATTATGGATCTTATTAAATTGTTATAAGTTTACTGTAAGTTAAATAATGTAAATCTTCAAAACACCATTTGTGCAATGAAATAAACATGTGATACTATTGGTGTTGGATTATGGAAATATTTATTTGGAAATGTGAATGAGTCAATATATTTTGAGAGTGTAAACTTTTAGTGCATGTTGTATATGTTTGAATTTTGGGATTACTCAAATTACAGATAAAATTCTGGCGAATTTGTTTTAAGTAATTTGGTAAGTGGTGTAGCTATCATAGAAAAACCCTTCACAAATCGACGATAATAGACTGTCAATTCCAGAAAACTTCTCACCTCTATCATAGTCTTCGGTGGACTCCTCGTGCAGAAAGTTATCTTGGGTACATCCACATCTCTGACTCTCAACTAATGGTATCCTGATCTCAGATGAATCCTAGAGAATATTGTTGCTCCCTTCAACTGATCAAAAAGATCATATATCTGAGGCAATGGATACTTGTTCTTGATGGTCACCTTATTCAATTATTTATAATCAATGCACAATCTCAAGGTGTCATCTTTCTTCTTCCCAAACAACATAGGCTATCCCTACGGGGACACACTAAGGTGGATGAATCTTTTATCTAGCAACTCCTACAACTGCACCTTCAACTCCTTCAACTCTATAGGTGCCATCCGATAAGGGGTAATAGAGATGGGAGTAGTACCAAGCATCAGATCAATACCAAACTCCACCTCTCTCTCAGGAGGTACCCCTGACAACTCATTAGGAAAAACATCTAGAAACTCAGTAACTGTAGGTATATTGTTAAGCTGGGACCTACTACTCTGGCAGCTGCATCATGAGCAAGATAAGCCTCACATCCCTTCTGAATCATCCTCCTAGCTGAAACAGCTGAAATAAACATGGATGAAAGATGCCTCTGCTCACTAGATACCATCACATCCCTACCATCACATGTTCTCAGGATAACACATTTTCAATAAAAGTCTACCACAGCCCCATGCCTGGATAACCAATCCATGCTTAGAATTAGATCATACACTCTGAAAGGAATCTCAATCAAGTCACTGAGAAACTTCTCATCCTAAACCACAATTGGACTGTCTCAGTGCACCCTGCTAACCACAACACTGTGTCCTAAAGGATTTGTCAACAAAATATTAAATCCTAGGGACTCAAAATACAAATCACTCACAGACAAGATGGATGCACTGATGTATGAATGAGTCAACCCAAGTTCTATCAATGCAAGAACTGAAGTACCAAATAAAGCAAAAGTACCAGCAAAAATAGCTGAAGCATCTAGCTGCCTCTGCATCACATAAACCCGTTGTGATAGCCCTGTCTCATCTGGTCTACCCCCAGCTGTAGAACCTCCTCTCTGACCAGTCCCAGATCGACCACCTCTACTAAAACCTTCGCCACCATGACCCCTCTATCACTGAGTTTAAAAGATGCATTATCTATTTATCTATCCTCTAGTGGCTCTGGACAATCTCTGAGAAAGTGACCTAGTGATCCACATCTAAAATACACTACTGATGCACCTCTCCTCCAGCATACAACTCCGTGTGTTATACCACAATAAACACAGGTAGGTGGAACAAGTCTCTGAGCCACTGGGGTCGGAGCACTAGCTACTGAAACTACAGGCCTCTATCTCTATCTCTGCTGTTGTACTGACCTGCCAGACTTTTTCTGACTCCTACTGAATCTCTAAAAATATCTCCCTCAGTCTCTCTTCATTGATGAAGACCATGCATTACCCTAGGGTCTCCTAGCTCTACTCTCCTCAACTTTAGCAACTGCTGCAAGACCATGTACTCTCTCTATACTCCTGGCAGCTGCAACTAACTGAGAAAAATCTTGATACCGAGAGCCTACCATAATTCACATAATAGAGGGTCTCACCCCCTTTTCAAACCTCCGGCACCGATCAATCTCATCAGAAACGATCCCAACAGTATACTGACTCGGCCAGATAAACTCTATTTCATACTCTGTTAGTATCCTAGTATCCTGCCTCAAACTCAGGAACTCCATCTTCTCTGTATCCTTATACTCCCTCGGAGTATACTTCTTCTTGAATTTGAGCAGAAAATCATCTTAGGTCAGGACTGGTGGATCAGCCATAGAATGTGAAACTGTCTTCCACCACTCATAAGTATCCCTCTGCATAAGAGATCTGGTATAATCAAACTTCTCCTATGGAGTAGCCTGCAACTAGATAAACACTCTCTAGACCCTGTCTAGCCACTGCTATGCTACAACAGGGTCTGTAGTACCAACAAAGTCCTCAGCTCCAAACATTCTCAGCTTATCATAATTCCTCGTCTGCGGCAGCCGCCGCAGCTGAACTGGAGCCTGCCTCAACAGCTCCACCATATGTCGTATCCAGCCTGGCGAAATCTCATCGGCTGCTAGCCTCATTGTCACAAAAGTAGACACCTCTCCAGTAGTCTCAGCTCTAGCTCCATCTCTACCTTCACCAGGAGCTACACTCTCTGCACTACCCTCTGCAGACTGATGCGTCCGAGAAGTTATAACTATCTATACCTGAAAACACAGCATAAATTATCACATCAAATATTAGAAACTGTCAGTGCCAATGTATGTATCACAATTGAAAATCATATTCAAAATCTCAATTTTCTCTCTCTAACAACCCATCTAGGTCGAGAACCTCAAACTTAGGCTCTAATACCAAAATAAATGTAACACCCTTATACTTTATATACGCATAATATATACACTCTGTATATATAAAATATGTATATACGGTACAAAAATGTCATAATCTGATTTAATAAATTTTTTTGCTTTTCCAATTTAAAATCTAAATACTTTAAAATATATATTTAAATAGCCAATAAAATATTTATTAGAAAATATAGGTTCTAAAATAATCATTTTTCATGGAAATTTCTGAACAAAATTCACTAGATTTTTATCTGTAATTTGGACATTTCCAAATTATCAATAAAACACAACCTGCAAAGGAAAAATACTCTCAATAAAAACCAATCATATATAAAACCAATCATACATTTCACCCATACTCCTTAATTTCTCCAAATTTCTCAAAATATTTATACATATACATATATATATATATATATTTCAAAACATATATCAACCCATATATAAAATTTTTCAACACACTCTTTATAATTTACAATGTATACATCAAAATATAATATAATGTACATAATATCAAAATATATACATGTTGGCAGTGTCTCTGATCTTGACGGACCAAAATTAACTCTACAAGCTAAAACTCAAATCTATACCTAACCCGGTCTAGAGGAACTCTCCGGCTCAACCGGATCTCCAATGTCACCTGCTCGATGAATTACAATCGAGCTAAGCCAAAAGCCTAGCGATACAAACTTTAATAACAATAAAACTTATATCCAATGCCAATGCAAAATGCTTATGTATATCATATCATCATATGACACACCATTTCATTTTAAACATATTTTCAATCATTTTACAATTCACATAAAAACAAACACAAGCATGGGCCCAAAGGATCTAATATGCTATTTAAATTCCAGAGTTATTATTTTGGTCCAAATTGACATCATGTGTCTAGCCCTGAAGGCAAATCATAATAATTGCTCAAAAGCTAGTCCCGAAGGCGGATCATAATAATTGCTCAAAAGCTAACCCTGAAGGCAAATCATACGACAGTGACGCCAAACGTCTAGCCCCGAAGGCAAATTAAATAATAATTGCTCAAAAGCTAGCCACGAAGGCAAATAATGAGGATATCCTCATAGACATGCCACCAAATACAAAACTATGAAATTTGAAGAACATACTAGGCACACAATTATTTTATATTTTTCATCATCAATTTCTTTCTCATTTTCCATAATCAAGCTAGGCACATTGCCTCATTTCTCATTATCAATTAGGCACATTACCTCATTTCTCATTTATTTCATTTATATCAATGTCATCTCATTTCATATAATCATATATCAACATATAATCATAATGTATCACCACATTTTATATAATCTAGCCATTACCAATGGCTTTTCACAATGTCTTTAATGCATACACAACAAACCACATTACCCAAATACTTTGGATCATTTTCACATTATGCCTATATTTTATATTTTGATTAATTTAGCCATTAACAATGGCTTTTCCTAATGCATATAATAAGTACAATAGAAATCACATAACATAGCACAATATTCATGCATATTCAATGCATCAAGTAACTTAATATATTTTTTAACCAAAATGTGTTAAGCTCAAATGTCATACAAACATAACCAATTTACTCAAAGTTTGTACTTTCTCTGAAAGCAACCAAAAGAAAGCTTAAAACAACCTCCAACCTTCTCTTCCAACTTGCCCTTCAACACTATTGATAGGAAATCATAGAGATCACTGCAAACAAAAACACGCAGCGGAAAAATATTTGATCTCTGATTTCCCACCAGGATCCATGCTGTTCGTTTAATTCGACAAAAGTGTTCAAAGAACTAACCTGTTGATGATTCGAAATCACAGTTTGGAAGAGATGCCTCGATCGCGAAACACCCTCTATCGCGTATCCACACGAATGCTACCGTTTGGAGTGCTAGCTCTCTGCAACGGCGAAGGCTGGAAAAACGTTTTCTCTAAAAACGTATTAGGGTTACCTTTTTCATTCCTCTTTGTTTTTATTGTTACCTCTGAGAAGACTTAACGTTTGGAGTGAATATAATCACTCCAGAATCCAATTCAAAATTGGATACGGAAAGTCAAATTCAGAATCCAAGTCTAATTAGGATTTTGAATATATTATCTAATAATATATATATAAAAACGAAAATAATAATAATAATAAATATTAATATCTAATATTAATATTATTAATATTATATCCAGCCCAAAACACATTCTTGTGTGTGACCCGATAGGCCCATATTAATTGGCAGTCAATTTAATCTCTATTAAATCAACAAGTCATAATTGGCCTCTAGCAAGGCGTTACAACTACCCAATTAATATAAGGAATGTCCAATTTGCCTAATAATAGTATATGCATTAATCCCTTTGTCACACGATATCTAGCTTGAACATAAGTCATGGTCAACGTCATACTTATATTGTCCAAACTTATGATTACTCAATCTCCAAGTAGACTGATAAAAACAAATGAAATTGATCACACTATCAATTCATTTGAGCACGGCCATGCATTTCACAGTCTCACTTATCGAGGGGCCCAAAAGATATCTCTCTCAAAGAGAGCGACAAATTCTATCTTGATTGTTCATTATCCTCTACATAATTTCTATCATATATGAACATAACCTTTATTACTATCCAGTTACGGATAATGTTTGATCATGTCAAAATATAATAGTCCTTATATTGGAAACTATGACAATCTCAAGTCAAAGAATTAATACATAACTATCATGAGATTTACTTATGACACTAACCCATGTAGTAATCTCATGATGGGTCTATCCAATACATTGTTCTCTAACAAGTATCTATGAAATTGATTTGTATCACTATACACATAACCATCTAATGATTATCAAATCAATGTTCATACTGGTTAAGAATTATTTTTTTTTTATCTCTATAACAATAATAAACCAGGGACAAATATCAAAATTGTGTAACATGCAAACAAACAATAATGATAATAAAACCTCATTTATTAATAATGAATGTATAACATAAAGATCCAAATAAATGGCCTAGGGCACATACACTAACAATCTCCCACTTGCACTAGGCCTACAAATTTCTAAGACTCATAGATCTAGTGTGCTGATCATGCTTGACCCGTGAGAGAGGCTTTGTTAATGGATCTGCTATGTTATCATTTGTGTCAACTTTGCATATCTTGATATCTCCTCTATCGATAATGTCTCGAATGAGGTGAAAACGCCTGAGTATATGCTTAGACCTTTGATGAGATCTAGGCTCTTTTGCCTGTGCTATGGCACCATTGTTGTCACAATAAATGTCCACAGGATTTGCAATGCTAGGCACCACTCCTAGCTCAGTGATGAATTTCTTCAACCAGACTGCTTCCTTAGCTGCATCTGATGCTGCTATATACTCAGCCTCTGTTGTAGAATCAGCCACAGTGCTTTGTTTTGAGCTCTTCCAACTAACAGCTCCACCATTCAATGTGAATGTAAAACCTGACTGCGATCTAAAATCATCTATGTCAGTTTGGAAACTAGCATCTGTGTAACCATTTACAACTAGCTCATCTTCCAAACCTCCATAAACCAAGAATACATCTTTAGTCCTTCGAAGGTACTTAAGAATATTCTTGACAGCTGTCCAGTGACCTTCACCAGGATCAGCTTGAAATCTACTAGTTGCGCTTAATGGATATGAGACATCTGGTCTAGTACATAGCATGGCATACATAATAGATCCTATAGCAGAAGCATAAGGAATCTTATTCATTCGATCTCGCTCATCAGATGTCATAGGACATTGACTCTTGCTGAGATGAATGCCATGAGACATAGGCAAGAATCCCTTTTTGGAATCTTGCATGTTGAACCTCTTCAACACTTTATCTATGTATGTACTTTGACTCAGGCCAATTATCCTTCTAGATCTATCTCTATAGATCTTTATACCAAGGATATAGGCAGCCTCACCTAAGTCTTTCATTGAGAAAGAATTCCCTAACCAAGTCTTAACCTTTTGCAAGGTAGGGATATCATTCCCAATGAGTAATATGTCATCCACATATAAGACTAAAAACACTACTGCACTCCCACTAACCATCTTGTAGACACAAGGTTCATCTTCATTCTTGATGAAACCAAAGTTCTTAACTGTTTCATCAAAACGAAGATTCCAGCTTCGAGATGCTTGCTTCAATCCATAAATGGATGTTTGAAGCTTGCAAACCTTTGTAGAATTCTCAGGATTTACAAAACCCTCAGGTTGTGTCATATACACATCCTCAAGCAAGTTTCCATTAAGGAAAGCGGTTTTGACATCCATTTGCCATATCTCATAATCATAGTATGCTGCAATGGCAATGAGAATTCTAACAGACTTAAGCATAGCAACTGGTGAAAAGGTTTCATCATAGTCTATACCATGAGTTTGCTTGAAACCTTTTGCAACAAGCCTTGCTTTATAGGTCTGCACATTCCCATCCATGTCAGTTTTCTTCTTGAAAACCCATTTGCAACCAATAGTCTTAATACCCTCTGGAGGATCAATTAAAGACCAAACTTGGTTGTCAAACATAGATTGCATCTCAGATTTCATGGCTCCAAGCCATTTGTCTGAATCTGGACCTGACACAGCTTCTTGATAGGTAGTAGGCTCATCTTGATCTATGAGCATTACTTCACTATCATCAGTCACAAGAAATCCATATCTCTCTGGATGACGACGTGTCCTATCAGACCTGCGAGGGATTTGTGTTACATCTTCAGACTCCACAACTATTTGTGGTTCTGAAATAGGCTCTATAGACGGCTCAATGATTTCTTGTGGTACTTGAGTTTCCTCAAGTTCTACTATACTCCCACTAGTTCTCTTAGAAAGAAATTCCCTTTCCAAAAAGATCCCATTTCGAGCAACAAACACTTTGTTCTCTGAAGGAGTATAGAAATAGTATCCTTTAGTTTCCTTAGGATACCCCACAAAATTACATTTGATAGACTTTGGAGCCAACTTATCTGAAACTGGTCTTTTCACATAAGCTTCACAACCCCAAATCTTAAGAAAAGACAAATTAGGTGTCTTACCTGTCCATATCTCATATGGTGTCTTTTCAACCGCCTTAGATGGTACACGGTTCAGAATGAATGTAGCTGTCTCTAAGGCATAACCCCAAAAAGATAAAGGAAGATCCGCTTGACTCATCATTGATCGAACCATATCTAATAGAGTTCGATTTCTCCTTTCAGAAACTCCATTCCACTGTGGAGTTCCTGGAGGAGTCAGTTGTGAAACAATTCCACAATCCCTTAGATGATCATCAAACTCTTGGCTCAAATATTCACCACCTCGATCTGATCGAAGTAGTTTAATTGTTTTACCAAGTTGATTTTGTACTTCATTTTGAAAAGTTCTAAACATTTCAAAAGACTCATGCTTATGTTTCATTAGGTAGACATAGCCATACCTACTGAAATCATCAGTAAAAGTAATGAAGTATCGAAATCCTCCTCTGGCACTAATGCTAAAAGGACCACATACATCTGTATGTATCAAGCCCAATAAATCATTAGCCCTTTCACTATGACCAGTAAAAGGATCTTTTGTCATCTTACCAAGCAAACAAGACTCACATGTTTCAAATGATTCAAAATCAAATGAATCTAATAATCCATCTTGATGGAGCTTAGAAATGCGTTTCTCATTTATATGGCTAAGGCGACAATGCCATAAATAAGTAGGGTTTAACTCATTTGGCTTAGTTCTCTTAGAAGTTATGTTATAGATATAATTACCATTAGAATCATCAAGATTAAGGATATAAAGGCCATTATAAGAATTTGCAATACCATAAAGCAGATCATTTTTATCAAAAATAGAACATTTCTTATTCTTAATAAAAAATGAATAACCTTCATCATCCAAAACAGATACTGAAATAAGATTCCTACTCATAGTAGGAACATAAAAGCAATTGTTCAAAATTAACAAAAACCCATTGGGCACAACAAGCTCATAAGTTCCTACAGCTATAGCAGCAACTCTTGCTCTATTGCCAACACGTAGGTCCACTTCGCCCTTCTTCAGCATCCTACTCCTTTTGAGTCCCTGCATATTTGTACAAATATGAGATCCACATCCGGTATCTAATACCCAGGAAGAAGGAATAGATAAATTAATTTCTATAACATAAATACCTGAAGATGTAGTCGCACTACCCTTCAACTTCTTTAACTCATCCAAATAGAGTTGACAATTTCTCTTCCAATGCCCAGGCTTGTTGCAATGGAAACAAGTCCCTTCCTTAGGAACTTTAGCCTTAGGTACAGGTTTTGGTTTAGCTTGTCCCTTGGACCCTTTAGCACCTTTTGCCTTACCCTTGCCTTTAGTATCTTTGGCTTTCTTTTTCATTTGTTTAATATTGACATTCAATATTTGGGTAGGCTTTTTGATATTCCCCTCAGCAGTTTTGAGCATACCATGTAGCTCAGGAATGGATTTCTCCATGTCATTCATGTTATAGTTCATGATAAACTGTGAGAAACTGCTAGGCAATGAATGTAGGATCAAATCCGTGGAGAGTTCTAAACTCAGGGGATATCCAAGTCTAGCAAGGTGATCTAGATAGCCTTTCATCTTCAAAACATGAGCACTAACAGATTCACCTTCAGACATTTTGCAGTCAAATAATGCAACAGCGGTGTTAAACCTATCTTGCCTAGCCTGTTGTTGGAAAGCTTGTTTGAGATGCACACTCATCTCATAAGCCTCTAAGTGTTCCAGATCCTTCTGAAGTCCTGGACACATAGTAGCCAACATAAGACATCCTATATCATTGGAATCATCCACATGCTTCTTATGCTTACTCTTAGCAGCATTAGAAGCATCGGCAGGAGGTGGGTCAGGGATAGCTTCATCAAGCACGTAGGACTTTTTCTCTTGTTTGAGAACAATTCTCAGGTTCCTAAACCAGTCAACAAAATTAGTCCCACATTCTTTCAGTTTTTCCTTCTCAAGGATAGATCGTAGTGATAAGGTGGAATTGTTATTAGCAGCCATCTGTTGATAAATATGCAAAGTCAAATTTTAATTAATAATGAGGTTAAAATTATTTAAACTCCTACTAAAAAATATAACCCTCTAAAGAAATATTTTAGTAGGCTAAGATCCGTATTTCACTTAATTCTAAACTCAGCTTTGGCGTGACGCTTAAAATCAAGTTATTTAGGTAGTAACATCTTTACCAATTACATCTCATGTAACTCTTAGTAATTATGGAATATTGACATCATATGTCATAGCATGTTGAATTCCATCTAATGCCTTAGGCCCAAAACCATTTTGATAGCCTAATTAAGTCTAACCAATTTTAAAACATATGAGTAACACTATTACTCATCCTACTTAGCTAGGAATGTTTAAAGCATATTGCTTTGGCAATACCTACTTTAATACAATCTTAGTTTTGATAGGTGTTCAAAACGTGGATGGCATTTAGACTTAAATTATTAATGAGGGTTCAACTAAATTATTATCATGTCTTGCATTACATATCATTATATTTTAGCATCCTATATGCATATATATAATTTATCACATAAGCATCATATACCAAATGACAAAATATGTAAACGTGACATAGCATGGCCAAACTAAATATGATCTTCAAGAGACCAAATGAAGATCATAAAGGCAACCCTAGGTGAAAAACCTATCTATTACAACACTTGCAATATTACATATCTTCAAAACTTGAGCTTGTGCTTCCATCACCATGGAACCATCTTCTCCTTGGTATGAATCTCCATCACAAACATTGTAGCTTGAATCTTCATATATTACAATAAAAGAAAATCTAACTACTAGTAAAATAAATTACAACAAAATAAACGACACGCAGGCCGTATTTACCCAAAATAAAGATATGAATAAACCAATCACATAGGTCATAAGGTCATGCTATGCACCATGCCAAGACATCAAACAAACATAACATATTCATCACCAACATGTTAAATAGAAACAAATATATTGACATTCTTAATGTCGCGGTAACGAACTATAGGGCGCGAACATACGGCGGTCCCGCTAGCCGGTTAGCGGGCGGGGCTCCCGCTGGCCGGTCAGCGGGCGGGGTTCCGAAGGGGCAGCGCCCCTGGGCGGGGTCGAGGGGCTGCCTCTAGAAGCCAAACAGAAACGTTAATCTCATTAACATTTTTCTTTGGCGAAACCCTAAAACAGAACCGTTAATCTCATTAACCTTCTTACTGTTTTATTTCGAATATGTACAACCCATTACAGAATCATTACCAAATGTTTATATCACATATAAACTTAATTGTTTTCATCATATGAAAATCATTTTAATCAACCAATCATATATACGTGATCATCTCATGAAAACGAAATTAAAAACACCAATCCTTTCTCATCATATGAAAAACGAATTAGGGTTTTACAGAAACAAAACCAAAAACCAATCCTTTCTCATCATATGGAAAACGAATTAGAGTTTTATAGTTAACATGCCATACGTAAACAATATATATCACCATAATCATATCAACATGGCATTTTCGACTTAAACGAAAACAACAAGTGGCTCTGATACCACTGTTAGGAAATCATAGAGATCACTGCAAACAAAAAACACGCAGCGGAAAAATATTTGATCTCTGATTTCCCACCAGGATCCATGCTATTCGTTTAATTCGACAAAAGTGTTCAAAGAACTAACCTGTTGATGATTCGAAATCACAGTTTGGAAGAGATGCCTCGATCGCGAAACACCCTCTATCGCGTATCCACACGAATGCTACCGTTTGGAGTGCTAGCTCTCTGCAACGGCGAAGGCTGGAAAAACGTTTTCTCTAAAAACGTATTAGGGTTACCTTTTTCATTCCTCTTTGTTTTTATTGTTACCTCTGAGAAGACTTAACGTTTGGAGTGAATATAATCACTCCAGAATCCAATTCAAAATTGGATACGGAAAGTCAAATTCAGAATCCAAGTCTAATTAGGATTCTGAATATATTATCTAATAATATATATATAAAAACGAAAATAATAATAATAATAAATATTAATATCTAATATTAATATTATTAATATTATATCCAGCCCAAAACGCATTCTTGTGTGTGACCCGATAGGCCCATATTAATTGGCAGTCAATTTAATCTCTATTAAATCAACAAGTCATAATTGGCCTCTAGCAAGGCGTTACAACTACCCAATTAATATAAGGAATGTCCAATTTGCCTAATAATAGTATATGCATTAATCCCTTTGTCACACGATATCTAGCTTGAACATAAGTCATGGTCAACGTCATACTTATATTGTCCAAACTTATGATTACTCGATCTCCAAGTAGACTGATAAAAATAAATGAAATTGATCACACTATCAATTCATTTGAGCACGGCCATGCATTTCACAGTCTCACTTATCGAGGGGCCCAAAAGATATCTCTCTCAAAGAGAGGGACAAATTCTATCTTGATTGTTCATTATCCTCTACATAATTTCTATCATATATGAACATAACCTTTATTACTATCCAGTTACGGATAATGTTTGATCATGTCAAAATATAATAGTCCTTATATTGGAAACTATGACAATCTCAAGTCAAAGAATTAATACATAACTATCATGAGATTTACTTATGACACTAACCCATGTAGTAATCTCATGATGGGTCTATCCAATACATTGTTCTCTAACAAGTATCTATGAAATTGATTTGTATCACTATACACATAACCATCTAATGATTATCAAATCAATGTTCATACTGGTTAAGAATTATTTTTTTTTATCTCTATAACAATAATAAACCAGGGACAAATATCAAAATTGTGTAACATGCAAACAAACAATAATGATAATAAAACCTCATTTATTAATAATGAATGTATAACATAAAGATCCAAATAAATGGCCTAGGGCACATACACTAACAACTATGACTGGGAAAATAAATTCTCCTTAATACTTATACCAAATGTGATTATAAATAATCATTCAGTATCACATTTAATGACATTTCCAATCTTAAACCATAATTAAATATCATTCAAACCAAAATCCCAAAGTTAAGGCTAACCTCACTTTAACTTTGAAAAATCATATTAAGCCATTCAATTTGGTGTATTAAGTTTATTTATATTATTAAATACATATTATTAACATGTTTACACCAATTACATTACATAAACACCTATTTATGTCCAAAACCTTAAAATGACATAACCTTCCCCATTGAAGGTTTTCCACTCCAACTCAATATATTTATCATTTCAAGCTTATATTCATCATTTTTATCACTAAAGAACATGCTTTAACCAATAAAATCAAATAATTCAATAATTTTGAAAATTCATTTTTCCAAAACCCTAAATCACCACTTCCATTTTCAAACTCCAATCAAACTCAACCAAATCCAATATTTGACTTTAAAATACTTATTTATGCATAAAAAACTCATTTAGAATCAATTTGCACAATTAAAATTCATGATTTTACAAACTCTAACATTCTATAACCCTAAACTTTCTCTCTTTATCAATCCTTACCCAAACTCAACCATTTCTTTATTCTAACCTTAAAATCATTGTTAATAACTTAAAATAATTTCATCCATGCCCAAATAGACAATTAAATCTTAGAACTTCAAAAATTCAAAATACACATAATCACAATTTCCATGAAATCCAAAGAAAGAAGTTGGAAACTTACTAATTTTGGTGGAAATCACCAAAAATCCACTTTGAACACTTGAAATCCTTCAATTTGTGGAGTATGGAAGAAGCAAAACCTTGGACTTACCATCCATGGAGGTTCAACCTTGTGATGAAGAAGAAGAAGATGAAAAAAAGAAATTAATTTCTCTTTCTTTCCACATTTATTTTATATCCATATATATTATTTTAATAATTTAATAATTATTTATTTATTTATTTAAAAATCCAAAAATATATCTTCCATTCAAAAATAAATTATTTTTGAATAATTTAAATAATTTTAAGTTTTCAAAGTTTATTTACAAAAATGTCATTGGACTTTGACTTTGACTTTTTAAAAATTTGACTTTGTATATGTTATATATATTTTGCATATATGTCACATATATATTCCGCTTTTTTCATTTAAAATCCCTTCATTTTTATTTAAAATTATTTATTTAATTTATTCAATTAAATTATAATTTATTTCATTAAATTTCTAAAAATTAAAAATTTTAAAAAATTTGAGATATTACAAATATGTGTTTGAGCTATAACATGTATAATGTGTGATTAAGTAAGCCACTTTAAGATGACTAAGAGCATTGAATGATAAGATTGTGAAAAGTTTATAATTATGCATAATATATGTTTAATTCGGCCACATTGAGGATGTGGCAAGAACATTGGTGAAATTAATGAAAATGTATGAAAATAATAAGAAAAGATGAAAAAGTGCAAAAAGAATGAAAATGACATAATTGCCAAAGTATTAGAAAAGTATGAAATTATATATGATATGTGTGAAACCTTATGTAATATCATTTTTTAGAGTATTGTATTTGGTGTTATACGGCATGTCTATGATTGCCTCCAGGCCAAACACTGGGTGTCACTATTATATATATATATATATTATTGGCAGGTATCAGAGCCTTAAGAGTTTACAGCAAATTGGCAGGACTGTTTACAGGGGATAAAATAATTTTAAAAGAATTAAAATAAACAATCAAATAATTAAGCATAAACAACATAGGTATAAACAGATTAATTAAAACAATAAATAAGAAACAGAATGTAAAAAAACTATGTTAAAAAATTTAAATATGCAATAATGCAACAGAATATAAATTACAGAAATAATTTAAAAGCATATATTAAAAATAAATAATAAAGACATATAAAGAATAACTATAATCTTTTCTTAAAGGGTACAGCGGCGTTGTTTTATACCCGGTGCAAAGGAGGACTTCAGACAAGTGCAAGTCTGACGTTGCTCCAATTTATATTTGGGTTTCCAGCCTTATATACCACTTTTAAAGATTACAATTAAATCTTTAATTAGACTTGTATCTTAAGTCTAAAATATTTTAATTAAGTTTTATCAAAACACACTCTTAAGTCTATTTGTTTTAGTATTCCTAATTATACTATGTGTGGTATAGATATACGGATCCCGTATAAATATACAACGTAGAATAAAGGGAGAGGAAAGACAGAAAAGGATAGAATTAGAGGTTCTTTTCAGTCTGTAAGTAGTGCAATAATATTTCTGATGTTTTAGTTCCAGATCAAGCTCAACTTGCTCGTTTTTTGCTTGCAGGAACTAGAACAGAGCATACTTAATATGAGAATGAGAGAGATATAGAAAATTTAAATTTATTTAAATAAACAAAATAGAAATACAATACAGAATAAAAACTTTAAAATAAAATACAAAATATAAATTATAAATTATAAACTTAAACTACCTTATACAAGGAGATCAATAGGTGTTGGGTAAAGAAATGGAAGAATAATAAATGAGAAAGGAAGAAAGAGAGAAGCTTAGAACTAAGGCTAGGGTTCTTGAATGTCTTCTGAGTTGAGAGAGAAGTGTTTCGGATCCCCTCTTCCTTCAGAATAAGCTTCATTATATAGACAGAGGCTTTAAAATTCCACTATTCTTGTCACATGCTTTGGCACTGTAGAGGAATAGTAACCTGTCGTTACTATTTGCTTTTACTGTACCTTCACGCGTCTGGAACTGTGGATGAATAGTACCTTGTCTGAGGTACTGTTGGCTTTACTGTGGGGAACTGTGGATGAACAGTTCTTCTGTCTTTACTGTTGGATTCCCTCTGGTTAATACTGTGGATGAACAGTATCTTGTCAGTGGGTACCGCCTTTATTGACTTTAACAAATCTGAGTGGAGAAATGAGGTTTCTCCTGCCTTTAATCAGACGAACCAGATGAACTTGAATCAGATTCATCTTCTGATTCAACTATTTTTTTTATTTTTCTTTTCTTTTTTCTTTTTCTTTTTTCTTTTCTTTATCCTTCTTTTCTTTTTCTTTTTCTTTTTCTTTTCTTTTTTCTTTATCTTTTCTTTTTTCTTTATCTTTTCTTTTTTCTTTTTTCTCTTTTTCTTTTTCTTTATTCTTTTTTATTTTACCTTTACCTTTCACTCTGATGGGAGACAAAATACCATAGCAATCATCCTCATTACTAGGACAGTAATCCGAGTCAGATGTCTCGGTGGAAGATGATGTCATGGATGATGTAGAGGAATCCGAAGAAGAGGAAGGAGATTTTCTTCTTCTGGATGAGGCTTTAGAGGCTTTAGAATGGACTTTAGTTGAAGATCCAGCAGAGCAGGCTCTACTGGGCTTAATGGGCTCAGATGTTGAGGGAAGAGACCCAACCATCTGTTCCATTAAGGCTTTATAATCTTCTGCAGTCTTGGCAGCTGCAAGAAGGGCAATATTCTGGGCTCTTTGAGCTCCAAAAGAGGTTTGTAGCCTTGGGTCAAGACCACCATGGTTTCTCTTAAGGAGCCATTCTTTAACTGTTTCAATAGTGGTAGAATTGCGAAAGGCAGACCACCACTTGACTTTAGACTTTCTTAATACAACAGGGATATTGGTACCTGGAATAATGGATGATTCAAAGTACCATTGATATACCCAAGGTATATTGAAAGTCAAACAAAAGAGAAGAAAAGGAGGAAAATTCTTCTCAAAAGGATTAGGGTTTAAGTGAGCTTTATAATGCTGGTAAGCTAACTGTACTTCTTGTGGGAGACAACGGTCTTCATTACCACAGAAATACCACCAGTCAACAAACCAGGATGGGAGATTGTTTATCTTTAAGTTGGTTTCATTATAGATGAGCCAGGAATGGGTTTTACCCGGGTTTTGGAAAAACAGGGCTTTGGTCCAGGCTTCTATATAATCCCAATAATTATATGAAGAGCAACAGGATAAGGAAGGAAGGGCTTTAAATTGCACAGGAATGTGCAAAGGTCTTCCCCATTCAGAAGGATGGAGAATCTTCTTTATTTTGAAAGAAGAATAGGCTATGACAGCCTTATCTTGCTGACTATAATTGTGCTTTAAAAACAAAGAACCTGAATCCACAAGAATATGTAGATAATATTCTTGAGGTTTTGAAAATTCTTTTGGTTTAAAAAACCATCCTTTAGGGTAAACAGAATCAATTAAATACCATGGGTTCTGCTGAGTAGTACCAAAATCAGTAATTAATTCTGTAGACCAAAAATTTTTATTGTGCCAAAAGGTTTTTGACTTTAAAGGAAAATTTGAAGAAACAATTTGAGTTGAGGAGCTTGAAACATTCAACTCATTTTTAGAAACATTTTGAGTTAGGGTTTTTGAAGATTGACCTAACTCTGTTTTAAAAGGGATTAAAGAATTCGTACCTGGGGCTTCAGGAGGCGGGAAGCCCATATTTGCAAGAGCTTTAAGAACTTCAGGAGATCGGGCCAACTGGGAGACCCAAAGATCCAATTTAGCTTTTTCATCCTCTGCTTGGACAGCATCAGCCCAAGACTTTATAGGTTTAGGGTTCAATATACTATCTGAATGATCAGATAGAGCTTTAGGAGAGTCATCTTTAAGGGTTTCCTTTTCTTTATTGGCTGTTTTCTTTTTTCTCCCCATGATTCCTGAGAAGGAATTCACGAGTAAGGAAATCAGGTAAACTATTATTTTCTCCTTTAATAAACTCAATATCAAAATCAAAAATACTTAAAATAGCTTGCCATCTAGCAAAAATCTGTTTTGAGGCAAGGTTTTTAACATCTTTTTGTAAAACATCTTTTGCACTTTTACAATCAATTCTCAATAGAAATTTTTGATTTAATAAATCAGATTGAAATTTTGAGATACATAAAACGATACTCAAAATCTCTTTCTTTATAGTTGAATAGTTTAATTGGGTTGGGCTCCAATGTCCTGAATAGAATTGGACTATAGCTTCTCTACCCTCTTTAACCTGTTTTAAAATCCCACCAAAACTTATATCTGAAGCATCAGTCTCTACTATTTTGGAGGCTAAGGGATCAGCTATATGTAGGCAAGGAATAGTTTTAACTAGGTCTGTAACTTGTCTAACTATGCCAGAATGGACCTCAGTCCATGGACCTGGGTTTTTCTTTAATCTATCATGCAGAGGTTTAATGGTTCTATTTAGGTTGGGAAAGAATTCTATAACATAATTCAGACAACCTAAAAATCTTTGTAACTGTGCTTTATTAATAATCTGATCAGGAAACTTATCCCCAAAGGCCAAGTTTCTTTCTATAGGTTCTATGATTCCCTGTTCTATATAGTGTCCTAAGAACCTAATCTTAGTTTGAAACAGAGACATCTTCGTTTTACTTAATACTAAACCATTATGTTTTATTACCATAAAAAATGTCTTTAAGTGTTTAAAATGTTCTTCTATAGTTGTTGAATATATTAAAACATCATCAATATAAACAATACAAAATTTAGTGTAAGGGTTAAAAATATCATTCATCACTCTCTGAAACTCAGAGGGTGCATTCTTTAAACCAAAAGGCATAACATTCCATTCATACTGTCCAAATGGAACAGTGAATGCAGTCTTATACCTATCTTTAGGGTTAATCTGAATTTGCCAAAAACCAGATTTCATATCAAATTTACTAAAAATATTTGTTTTATATAATCTTCCTAATAAATCTTTTTTATTTGGAATAGGGTATCTAATTTATTTTAAAGCTTTATTTAAAGGTTTATAATTTATTACTAATCTAGGTGCACCTCTTTCTATTTCAGAGGCCTTGTTTACATAGAATGCAGCACAAGACCAAGGGCTTCTAGATTTAGTTATTAATCCTTTATTTTCTAAATCATTTATTTCTTTTTTACAAAATTCAATTAAATTAGGCGCCATCTGAATGGGCCTAGCTTTAGTTGTAATAGACTTTTCATCAAAGCCTATTTCATAAGGTAAATCAACCATGTGTTGCTTTCTGTTCCAAAATGCATTTGGAATATCAGCACACAAATCTTTTTCTATTTGAGATTTTAATTTATTAATTTTATCTTGCGTAAATTTATTATTTAACTGTTTATTTATTTTTTGTAAATGATAATTATTTTTTAAATTACAAAGTTGTTCAGACTTTGCTTTTATAAGAGCATTTATTTGTAATTCATTTATTGAATGAGCCTTTAAAAGATTTAAATTCCTCTTTTTAGGTTTTTCTAAAAATGGAAAAATTATCTTTTGTTTTCTCACTTTAAAACTTATACTATCATCATTTACTGAATAAGGTGTTATCAAATTCATAAATGGTGTTCCTAATATTACCATATGATGAATATTAGTTAAAATAAATATATTCTTTATTTCTAAATTTTTATCTATAATTGATGTTTCTGCTTTACCAAGTATATTTAGCTTAGATTTATTTGCTGCTGATAAACTTTCATTAGTTTGTTGCCAAAATCTCTTTGGTACTAAACTAGGTTTAATGCAGTTTAAATCAGCTCCTGTATCAAACAATGCTATAGTTTCTATATTATAATTATCTGAAAATTTTAATATTATTTTTATTAAATACTTCCTAGATGTTATTTCATGCAACATAAAAATTAAATTATCAGGGATTTTATCTTTACTAATTAAACTAATTTCATTATCAGTTTCTTTATCATTTATTTGTTCAATATCTTCTTCAGCTTCCTCATCAGAAGAAGAAGTTGAGTTCATTAAAGATTTTATTATCTGTGAATCTTGTTCTTGTTTATTTTTTAATTCTTTTAATTCTAATTTAATTTCTTTAATTTCTTTTTGTAAATCATTTATAGTTGGTTTATTTTTTACTGTTTTATTCTTGTTTAATATTGCAGTTAAATCATATGTTTGTTTACTAGTACTAGGTAACATAGAGTTTTTAGGTTTATCATTTTCTAATATCTTATTTAACATTTTTTCTTGAATTTTAGGGTCACTTATAAATTTTATTGCTTCTAATATAGATTCTTGTTCTTTAGTTAATACATTTAATGATTTACTACTATATTCAGAACTTGATTCTGATCCTATATCATCTATTTGGTTTAATTCTTCAGAGTCCGAATAATCTTCAGAATCTGAATAATCTAAATATAATTCATAAATTTTATTTAATACAGATTCTTCTAAGTTTAATTCTTGTAATTTTTTATCAAATTTACAAAATCTTGATGTGTGACCTTTTCTTCCACATTTATAACATGTTAAATCTTTATATGATGTAAATTTTTTATCCTTTTGTTTATATGGTTTTCTACTCGGTTTTCTATATTTGTAAGGTTTATAAGGTTTCTGTTTTTTATAATAATCATCTTTATCTAATTTTTTCTTATAACTCTTTTTGTGATATTTTTTATAAGGTTTTTTATATTTTTTTGTAGTAGAACACTGTCCATTACAATCTTTATGTTTCTGTGTTATACTATAATCAAATTGTTTGCAGAAAGAACCTAATTCTTGTTTAGTTTTTCTCATTTCATATTTTAATGATTTTTGAAGTTTTATATCTTGACAAAGTTTTAATCCTTCTTTTTGAACTATACTAAACAGTTGTCCATAGGTCAATAGGTTATAAGGAATAGGGTTTCCAAATTCCTGTTTTATATGGTTCCTAACCTTTTCTCCTAAGAAGAAGGGTAATCCTGCTAAGAATTTTTCTTTCCAGAAAGCCTGGTTAGAATCTTCTCTAAGCATTATCCTAGTAAGGAAAGTTGTTTTATAAAATTGAAAATCACTAAGTTTCTTGCATCTAAGATTACTTAGTAATTCTGCATTTTTATCCTTTAAATGAGTAGGATCACCTATAAAATGGAGTGATATAGTCAAGATTAGTGATGCCACAGCATCTTGAATAGTATCACCAAGCTCATCTAATATAGGTATTCCATCTTCATAAGTTTTTACGGCATTTAAAATTTCTAAATGTTGTTCATCAGTGAGATGATTATCCCACCAACCTTTAAGTTGTCCTGTAAAGCCAGCTATAAGGAGTTCAGCTATTGTTCTATCTGAAGTTCCTGTTTGGGTTCTATAAGCATTGGCAGCCATTGTCATATGTTGAAGAAGACTCAGAATATTGTATTCTGATAGGCTATCAATGTTCCATTCATAAACCGAAGAGGCATTATACTTATATTGTGATAGGACATTTGGTCTATCTGTTATACCTAAGTCTGGGGCAGACATTCTAGGTACTATAGATTGATTATATGTTATACGATTTATCTGTGGCTCTAGGGCTTTACTAAAGGTTTCAATATCTTCAGATTCAGGTTGAGAATCCTCAACTGATTCTGATTCTTGTTCTTGGGTGACTATACTTATAGTTTTAGAAGCTTTAGATTGAGGTGTTTCTTGAACTACCTGTTTTGACCCAGAAGAAGACTCAATTTTACTCAATTGTTCTTTAATTGCTTTAACAAAATCAGAATCTTTAGATTTTACTTCTTTTTGTCCTGTTTTAGAAACTTCAAAAGGTTTAAAAACATGAGATTTAAGTTTTTTATCTTTTATATCTTTTTCCATTTTTACTATCTTAATTTCTTTAATAGTATCTTCTATTCTGTTTAATTGTTATCCTATACTCAATAGGTGTGCATTACTAAAATTATTCTGTTCTAATATTTTCCTATTAGGGTCATCTTCAGAAACTATTTTAAATGGTGCTATATTTATTTCTTTATCTCCATGTAGAAAAACACTTGATGTTTTAGGTGGATGTTCACTCTGTATAATTTTATCTTTTACTTTTCATTCTATATTTTTATTTCTAATGGTTACCGGATTTATTAATTTCTCTGCTTTAAGTTTACCTCTATAAATTCTTTTAAACCAATCAAAGAATTTCATATTAACTTCATAATTTCTTATAAACTCAATATATTCTTCTTTAACTGATTCAAAATCTTTTACCTTTTTTATTACATTTTCTAATTTATCTTTATTTTTAATTGCTGTTAATTCTTTATTTAATTTATCATAATTAAAAACAAATTCTTTATTTATTACATTTAATTCTCTATCTATGCTTTCTACATTTCCTGTCATGAAGGAAGCTGTAGGTGACATAGGTGGAGAAGGTGAGTGTTCTATATTCTGAGGTTGATTATAATTGGGGTTTGGTTCCAAAGGGTTCATTGTTCCTGTTGGATTATAATATAAGTGTGGAACTGTTGTACTATAATCTACACTTTTTAGTTTATTACTAGATTCAGGTATATCTGATGTAGAATACCTAGGCTTTACTACTGTTTGCAATACAGGCTTAGGTTCATTTTCTTTATATGAAGCATATATTACAGAAGGTAACTGTGAGGCTCTACCTATATCTACTGTTGATACAGAGGAGGAAGAGTCTGAATACCTACTGCTTACACTATTTCTACTAAATTTTAATTTAACTTTACCGTCTTCATACTGTTCAATTTTACTGAGTTCTATATTGGGTTTAACTGTAGTTTTTGGTTCTGGGAGAGGAACAGCATCCTCTAAGACCCATTCGTCAGGGAGACTAATATCTTTCCACTGAATAGTCCTAGGAATTACTGTGTTAGCTTTACTTAAGTCTGTTTGTAAAAATTTAGTTTCCCCTAATTTAGGTTGCATTATATATTTTGTAGCAAAAGCAGACATCATAGCTTTATAATTTATTTTATACATTAATGCTACAGGAATAGATCCTTCAAGCATTTTATAATTATGTGTCTTGATTTCTAAAACTACACTTTTTAATATATTTGGATCATTTAATGAAATTGTTATATCTGGGAAGCAGTCGAATGAGATTGGACCACTACTCAGACTGGTTTCTATAGTTCCTAAAAGTGAGTCATTAAAATTTACAAACCTAGCATCTCTGACCACAGCCAGAATACTAGTATTTAATCCTTCTCTAGTTAAAGGTTTTATACCTATTTGTACTAATCCTATATGTATATACTTGTATTTTTTACTTTTATGATGCTTTATAGATTCTGCAGAAAGTAAAGTTATCTTTTCAAAAGGTTTACTTAACTGTACATCTCTTTCTTCAGCTTTAATTATATAATCATTTTTAAATATATTTAATTTTGGTATTTTATAAATCTGTTCTTTATCTATCTTTGGTATTACCCAATTATCAATTGCTTTATTAAAATCTTCTAAAATTACTTCATTTCTGTTAACTATCCTTTTAACTTCTGATGACTCAGAACTATCCGATTTAGTTGTACTAGCAGATTTACATAGAAATGGTTCCATTTTTAAATTTTTGAAAAATAGATTTTTAAAGTTTATTAATGTTGGTTTTGGTAGCGACCACTGACTTACTGCCCTAAATGCCTATCCATCGGCTGACACGGGTCTTACTGCATATCCAATACCTAGACAACACTAAGTCCACTTCTAGATCTAAAAATCAAAAATTTAATTATGTAAACAGTTCTATATCTATCTACTACCACCCCTAAAAGAAGATGGCTCTGATACCAGCAAATTTGGCAGGACCGTTTACAGGGGATAAAATAATTTTAAAAGAATTAAAATAAACAATCAAATAATTAAGCATAAACAACATAGGTATAAACAGATTAATTAAAACAATAAATAAGAAACAGAATGTAAAAAAAACTATGTTAAAAAAATTTAAATATGCAATAATGCAACAGAATATAAATTACAGAAATAATTTAAAAATAAATAATAAAGACATATAAAGAATAACTATAATCTTTTCTTAAAGGGTACAGCGGCGTTGTTTCATACCCGGTGCAAAGGAGGACTTCAGACAAGTGCAAGTCTGACGTTGCTCCAATTTATATTTGGGTTTCCAGCCTTATATACCACTTTTAAAGATTACAATTAAATCTTTAATTAGACTTGTATCTTAAGTCTAAAATATTTTAATTAAGTTTTATCAAAACACACTCTTAAGTCTATTTGTTTTAGTATTCCTAATTATACTATGTGTGGTATAGATATACGGATCCCGTATAAATATACAGGTATCCCGTATAAATAATTATGTACCCTTAATTATTTGATTGTTTATTTTAATTCTTTTAAAATTATTTTATCCCCTGTAAACGGTCCTGCCAATTTGCTGGTATCAGAGCCATCTTCTTTTAGGGGTGGTAGTAGATAGATATAGAACTGTTTACATAATTAAATTTTTGATTTTTAGATCTAGAAGTGGACTTAGTGTTGTCTAGGTATTGGATATGCAGTAAGACCCGTGTCAGCCGATGGATAGGCGTTTAGGGCAGTAAGTCAGTGGTCGCTACCAAAACCAACATTAATAAACTTTAAAAATCTATTTTTCAAAAATTTAAAAATGGAACCATTTCTATGTAAATCTGCTAGTACAACTAAATCGGATAGTTCTGAGTCATCAGAAGTTAAAAGGATAGTTAACAGAAATGAAGTAATTTTAGAAGATTTTAATAAAGCAATTGATAATTGGGTAATACCAAAGATAGATAAAGAACATATTTATAAAATACCAAAATTAAATATATTTAAAAATGATTATATAATTAAAGCTGAAGAAAGAGATGTACAGTTAAGTAAACCTTTTGAAAAGATAACTTTACTTTCTGCAGAATCTATAAAGCATCATAAAAGTAAAAAATACAAGTATATACATATAGGATTAGTACAAATAGGTATAAAACCTTTAACTAGAGAAGGATTAAATACTAGTATTCTGGCTGTGGTCAGAGATGCTAGGTTTGTAAATTTTAATGACTCACTTTTAGGAACTATAGAAACCAGTCTGAGTAGTGGTCCAATCTCATTCGACTGCTTCCCAGATATAACAATTTCATTAAATGATCCAAATATATTAAAAAGTGTAGTTTTAGAAATCAAGACACATAATTATAAAATTCTTGAATGATCTATTCCTGTAGCATTAATGTATAAAATAAATTATAAAGGTATGATGTCTGCTTTTGCTACAAAATATATAATGCAACCTAAATTAGGGGAAACTAAATTTTTACAAACAGACTTAAGTAAAGCTAACACAGTAATTCCTAGGACTATTCAGTGGAAAGATATTAGTCTCCCTGACGAATGGGTCTTAGAGGATGCTGTTCCTCTCCCAGAACCAAAAACTACAGTTAAACCCAATATAGAACTCAGTAAAATTGAACAGTATGAAGACGGTAAAGTTAAATTAAAATTTAGTAGACATAGTGTAAGCAGTAGGTATTCAGACTCTTCCTCCTCTGTATCAACAGTAGATATAGGTAGAGCCTCACAGTTACCTTCTGTAATATATGCTTCATATAAAGAAAATGAACCTAAGCCTGTATTGCAAACAGTAGTAAAGCCTAGGTATTCTACATCAGATATACCTGAATCTAGTAATAAACTAAAAAGTGTAGATTATAGTACAACAGTTCCACACTTATATTATAATCCAACAGGAACAATGAACCCTTTGGAACCAAACCCCAATTATAATCAACCTCAGAATATAGAACACTCACCTTCTCCACCTATGTCACCTACAGCTTCCTTCATGACAGGAAATGTAGAAAGCATAGATAGAGAATTAAATGTAATAAATAAAGAATTTGTTTTTAATTATGATAAATTAAATAAAGAATTAACAGCAATTAAAAATAAAGATAAATTAGAAAATGTAATAAAAAAGGTAAAAGATTTTGAATCAGTTAAAGAAGAATATATTGACTTTATAAGAAATTATGAAGTTAATATGAAATTCTTTGATTGGTTTAAAAGAATTTATAGAGGTAAACTTAAAGCAGAGAAATTAATAAATCCGGTAACCATTAGAAATAAAAATACAGAATGGAAAGTAAAAGATAAAATTATACAGAGTGAACATCCACCTAAAACATCAAGTGTTTTTCTACATGGAGATAAAGAAATAAATATAGCACCATTTAAAATAGTTTCTGAAGATGACCCTAATAGAAAAATATTAGAACAGAATAATTTTAGTAATGCACACCTATTGAGTATAGGACAACAATTAAACAGAATAGAAGATACTATTAAAGAAAGTAAGATAGTAAAAATGGAAAAAGATATAAAAGATAAAAAAAACTTAAATCTCATGTTTTTAAACCTTTTGAAGTTTCTAAAACAGGACAAAAAGAAGTAAAATCTAAAGATTCTGATTTTGTTAAAGCAATTAAAGAACAATTGAGTAAAATTGACTCTTCTTCTGAGTCAAAACAGGTAGTTCAAGAAACACCTCAATCTAAAGCTTCTAAAACTATAAGTATAGTCACCCAAGAACAAGAATCAGAATCAGTTGAGGATTCTCAACCTGAATCTGAAGATATTGAAACCTTTAGTAAAGCCCTAGAGCCACGGATAAATCGTATAACATATAATCAATCTATAGTACCTAGAATGTCTGCCCCAGACTTAGGTATAACAGATAGACCAAATGTCCTATCACAATATAAGTATAATGCCTCTTCGGTTTATGAATGGAACATTGATAGCCTATCAGAATACAATATTCCGAGTCTTCTTCAACATATGACAATGGCTGCCAATGCTTATAGAACCCAAACAGGAACTTCAGATAGAACAATAGCTGAACTCCTTATAGCTGGCTTTACAGGACAACTTAAAGGTTGGTGGGATAATCATCTCACTGATGAACAACATTTAGAAATTTTAAATGCCGTAAAAACTTATGAAGATGGAATACCTATATTAGATGAGCTTGGTGATACTATTCAAGATGTTGTGGCATCACTAATCTTGACTATATCACTCCATTTTATAGGTGATCCTACTCATTTAAAGGATAAAAATGCAAAATTACTAAGTAATCTTAGATGCAAGAAACTTAGTGATTTTCAATTTTATAAAATAACTTTCCTTACTAGGATAATGCTTAGAGAAGATTCTAACCAGGCTTTCTGGAAAGAAAAATTCTTAGCAGGATTACCCTTCTTCTTAGGAGAAAAGGTTAGGAAACATATAAAACAGGAATTTGGAAACCCTATTCCTTATAACCTATTGACCTATGGACAACTGTTTAGTATAGTTCAAAAAGAAGGATTAAAACTTTGTCAAGATATAAAACTTCAAAAATCATTAAAATATGAAATGAGAAAAACTAAACAAGAATTAGGTTCTTTCTGCAAACAATTTGATTATAGTATAACACAGAAACATAAAGATTGTAATGGACAGTGTTCTACTACAAAAAAATATAAAAAACCTTATAAAAAATATCACAAAAAGAGTTATAAGAAAAAATTAGATAAAGATGATTATTATAAAAAACAGAAACCTTATAAACCTTACAAATATAGAAAACCGAGTAGAAAACCATATAAACAAAAGGATAAAAAATTTACATCATATAAAGATTTAACATGTTATAAATGTGGAAGAAAAGGTCACACATCAAGATTTTGTAAATTTGATAAAAAATTACAAGAATTAAACTTAGAAGAATCTGTATTAAATAAAATTTATGAATTATATTTAGATTATTCAGATTCTGAAGATTATTCGGACTCTGAAGAATTAAACCAAATAGATGATATAGGATCAGAATCAAGTTCTGAATATAGTAGTAAATCATTAAATGTATTAACTAAAGAACAAGAATCTATATTAGAAGCAATAAAATTTATAAGTGACCCTAAAATTCAAGAAAAAATGTTAAATAAGATATTAGAAAATGATAAACCTAAAAACTCTATGTTACCTAGTACTAGTAAACAAACATATGATTTAACTGCAATATTAAACAAGAATAAAACAGTAAAAAATAAACCAACTATAAATGATTTATAAAAAGAAATTAAAGAAATTAAATTAGAATTAAAAGAATTAAAAAATAAACAAGAACAAGATTCACAGATAATAAAATCTTTAATGAACTCAACTTCTTCTTCTGATGAGCAAGCTGAAGAAGATATTGAACAAATAAATGACAAAGAAACTGATAATGAAATTAGTTTAATTAGTAAAGATAAAATCCCTGATAATTTAATTTTTATGTTGCATGAAATAACATCTAGGAAGTATTTAATAAAAATAAAATTAAAATTTTCAGATAATTATAATATAGAAACTATAGCATTGTTTGATACAGGAGCTGATTTAAACTGCATTAAACCTAGTTTAGTACCAAAGAGATTTTGGCAACAAACTAATGAAAGTTTATCAGCAGCAAATAAATCTAAGCTAAATATACTTGGTAAAGCAGAAGCATCAATTATAGATAAAAATTTAGAAATAAAGAATATATTTATTTTAACTAATATTCATCATATGGTAATATTAGGAACACCATTTATGAATTTAATAACACCTTATTCAGTAAATGATGATAGTATAAGTTTTAAAGTGAGAAAACAAAAGATAATTTTTCCATTTTTAGAAAAACCTAAAAAGAGGAATTTAAATCTTTTAAAGGCTCATTCAATAAATGAATTACAAATAAATGCTCTTATAAAAGCAAAGTCTGAACAACTTTGTAATTTAAAAAATAATTATCATTTACAAAAAATAAATGAACAGTTAAATAATAAATTTACGCAAGATAAAATTAATAAATTAAAATCTCAAATAGAAAAAGATTTGTGTGCTGATATTCCAAATGCATTTTGGAACAGAAAGCAACACATGGTTGATTTACCTTATGAAATAGGCTTTGATGAAAAGTCTATTACAACTAAAGCTAGGCCCATTCAGATGGCGCCTGATTTAATTGAATTTTGTAAAAAAGAAATAAATGATTTAGAAAATAAATGATTAATAACTAAATCTAGAAGCCCTTGGTCTTGTGCTGCATTCTATGTAAACAAGGCCTCTGAAATAGAAAGAGGTGCACCTAGATTAGTAATAAATTATAAACCTTTAAATAAAGCTTTAAAATGGATTAGATACCCTATTCGAAATAAAAAAGATTTATTAGGAAGATTATATAAAACAAATATTTTTAGTAAATTTGATATGAAATCTGGTTTTTGGCAAATTCATATTAACCCTAAAGATAGGTATAAGACTGCATTCACTGTTCCATTTGGACAGTATGAATGGAATGTTATGCCTTTTGGTTTAAAGAATGCACCCTCTGAGTTTCAGAGAGTGATGAATGATATTTTTAACCCTTACACTAAATTTTGTATTGTTTATATTGATGATGTTTTAATATATTTAACAACTATAGAAGAACATTTTAAACACTTAAAGACATTTTTTATGGTAATAAAACATAATGGTTTAGTATTAAGTAAAACGAAGATGTCTCTGTTTCAAACTAAGATTAGGTTCTTAGGACACTATATAGAACAGGGAATCATAGAACATATAGAAAGAAACTTGGCCTTTGTGGATAAGTTTTCTGATCAGATTATTAATAAAGCACAGTTACAAAGATTTTTAGGTTGTCTGAATTATGTTATAGAATTCTTTCCCAACCTAAATAGAACCATTAAACCTCTGCATGATAGATTAAAGAAAAACCCTGGTCCATGGACTGAGGTCCATTCTGGCATAGTTAGACAAGTTAAAGACCTAGTTAAAACTATTCCTTGCCTACATATAGCTGATCCCTTAGCCTCCAAAATAGTAGAGACTGATGCTTCAGATATAGGTTTTGGTGGGATTTTAAAACAGGTTAAAGAGGGTAGAGAAGCTATAGTCCAATTCTATTCAGGACATTGGAGCCCAACCCAATTAAACTATTCAACTATAAAGAAAGAGATTTTGAGTATCGTTTTATGTATCTCAAAATTTCAATCTGATTTATTAAATCAAAAATTTCTATTGAGAATTGATTGTAAAAGTGCAAAAGATGTTTTACAAAAAGATGTTAAAAACCTTGCCTCAAAACAGATTTTTGCTAGATGGCAAGCTATTTTAAGTATTTTTGATTTTGATATTGAGTTTATTAAAGGAGAAAATAATAGTTTACCTGATTTCCTTACTCGTGAATTCCTTCTCAGGAATCATGGGGAGAAAAAAGAAAACAGCCAATAAAGAAAAGGAAACCCTTAAAGATGACTCTCCTAAAGCTCTATCTGATCATTCAGATAGTATATTGAACCCTAAACCTATAAAGTCTTGGGCTGATGCTGTCCAAGCAGAGGATGATAAAGCTAAATTGGATCTTTGGGTCTCCCAGTTGGCCCGATCTCCTGAAGTTCTTAAAGCTCTTGCAAATATGGGCTTCCCGCCTCCTGAAGCCCCAGGTACGAATTCTTTAATCCCTTTTAAAACAGAGTTAGGTCAATCTTCAAAAACCCTAACTCAAAATGTTTCTAAAAATGAGTTGAATGTTTCAAGCTCCTCAACTCAAATTGTTTCTTCAAATTTTCCTTTAAAGTCAAAAACCTTTTGGCACAATAAAAATTTTTGGTCTACAGAATTAATTACTGATTTTGGTACTGCTCAGCAGAACCCATGGTATTTAATTGATTCTGTTTACCATAAAGGATGGTTTTTTAAACCAAAAGAATTTTCAAAACCTCAAGAATATTATCTACATATTCTTGTGGATTCAGGTTCTTTGTTTTTAAAGCACAATTATAGTCAGCAAGATAAGGCTGTCATAGCCTATTCTTCTTTCAAAATAAAGAAGATTCTCCATCCTTCTGAATGGGGAAGACCTTTGCACATTCCTGTGCAATTTAAAGCCCTTCCTTCCTTATCCTGTTGCTCTTCATATAATTATTGGGATTATATAGAAGCCTGGACCAAAGCCCTGTTTTTCCAAAACCCGGGTAAAACCCATTCCTGGCTCATCTATAATGAAACCAACTTAAAGATAAACAATCTCCCATCCTGGTTTGTTGACTGGTGGTATTTCTGTGGTAATGAAGACCGTTGTCTCCCACAAGAAGTACAGTTAGCTTACCAGCATTATAAAGCTCATTTAAACCCTAATCCTTTTGAGAAGAATTTTCCTCCTCTTCTTCTCTTTTGTTTGACTTTCAATATACCTTGGGTATATCAATGGTACTTTGAATTATCCATTATTCCAGGTACCAATATCCCTGTTGTATTAAGAAAGTCTAAAGTCAAGTGGTGGTCTGCCTTTCGCAATTCTACCACTATTGAAACAGTTAAAGAATGGCTCCTTAAGAGAAACCATGGTGGTCTTGACCCAAGGCTACAAACCTCTTTTGGAGCTCAAAGAGCCCAGAATATTGCCCTTCTTGCAGCTGCCAAGACTGCAGAAGATTATAAAGCCTTAATGGAACAGATGGTTGGGTCTCTTCCCTCAACATCTGAGCCCATTAAGCCCAGTAGAGCCTGCTCTGCTGGATCTTCAACTAAAGTCCATTCTAAAGCCTCTAAAGCCTCATCCAGAAGAAGAAAATCTCCTTCCTCTTCTTCGGATTCCTCTACATCATCCATGACATCATCTTCCACCGAGACATCTGACTAGGATTACTATCCTAGTAATGAGGATGATTGCTATGGTATTTTGTCTCCCATCAGAGTGAAAGGTAAAGGTAAAATAAAAAAGAATAAAGAAAAAGAAAAAGAGAAAAAAGAAAAAAAGAAAAGATAAAGAAAAAAGAAAAGATAAAGAAAAAAGAAAAGAAAAAGAAAAAGAAAAAGAAAAGAAGGATAAAGAAAAGAAAAAAGAAAAAGAAAAAAGAAAAAATAAAGAAAAGAAAAAAGAAAAGAAAAATAAAAAAATAGTTGAATCAGAAGATGAATCTGATTCAAGTTCATCTGGTTCGTCTGATTAAAGGCAGGAGAAACCTCATTTCTCCACTCAGATTTGTTAAAGTCAATAAAGGCGGTACCCACTGACAAGATACTGTTCATCCACAGTATTAACCAGAGGAAATCCAACAGTAAAGACAGAAAAACTGTTCATCCACAGTTCCCCACAGTAAAGCCAACAGTACCTCAGACAAGGTACTATTCATCCACAGTTCCAGACGCGTGAAGGTACAGTAAAAGCAAATAGTAACGACAGGTTACTATTCCTCTACAGTGCCAAAGCATGTGACAAGAATAGTGGAATTTTAAAGCCTCTGTCTATATAATGAAGCTTATTCTGAAGGAAGAGGGGATCCGAAACACTTCTCTCTCAACTCAGAAGACATTCAAGAACCCCAGCCTTAGTTCTAAGCTTCTCTCTTTTAGGGGTGGTAGTAGATAGATTATTTATAAATTAATAATTTCTCCGCTTTAAGTTTACCTCTATAAATTCTTTTAAACCAATCAAAGAATTTCATATTAACTTCATAATTTCTTATAAAGTCAATATATTCTTCTTTAACTGATCCAAAATCTTTTACCTTTTTTATTACATTTTCTAATTTATCTTTATTTTTAATTGCTGTTAATTCTTTATTTAATTTATCATAATTAAAAACAAATTCTTTATTTATTACATTTAAATCTCTATCTATGCTTTCTACATTTTCTATCATGAAGGAAGCTGTAGGTGACATAGGTGGAGAAAGTGAGTGTTCTATATTCTGAGGTTGATTATAATTAGGGTTTGGTTCCAAAGGGTTCATTGTTCCTGTTGGATTATAATATAAGTGTGGAACTGTTGTACTATAATATACACTTTTTAGTTTATTACTAGATTCAGGTATATCTGATGTAGAATACCTAGGCTTTACTACTGTTTGCAATACAGGCTTAGGTTCATTTTCTTTATATGAAGCATATATTACAGAAGGTAACTGTGAGGCTCTACCTATATCTACTGTTGATACAGAGGAGGAAGAGTCTGAATACCTACTGCTTACACTATGTCTACTAAATTTTAATTTAACTTTACCGTCTTCATACTGTTCAATTTTACTGAGTTCTATATTGGGTTTAACTGTAGTTTTTGGTTCTGGGAGAGGAACAGCATCCTCTAAGACCCATTCGTCAGGGAGACTAATATCTTTCCACTGAATAGTCCTAGGAATTACTGTGTTAGCTTTACTTAAGTCTGTTTGTAAAAATTTAGTTTCCCCTAATTTAGGTTGCATTATATATTTTGTAGCAAAAGCAGACATCATACCTTTATAATTTATTTTATACATTAATGCTACAGGAATAGATCATTCAAGAATTTTATAATTATGTGTCTTGATTTCTAAAACTACACTTTTTAATATATTTGGATCATTTAATGAAATTGTTATATCTGGGAAGCAGTCGAATGAGATTGGACCACTACTCAGACTGGTTTCTATAGTTCCTAAAAGTGAGTCATTAAAATTTACAAACCTAGCATCTCTGACCACAGCCAGAATACTAGTATTTAATCCTTCTCTAGTTAAAGGTTTTATACCTATTTGTACTAATCCTATATGTATATACTTGTATTTTTTACTTTTATGATGCTTTATAGATTCTGCAGAAAGTAAAGTTATCTTTTCAAAAGGTTTACTTAACTGTACATCTCTTTCTTCAGCTTTAATTATATAATCATTTTTAAATATATTTAATTTTGGTATTTTATAAATATGTTCTTTATCTATCTTTGGTATTACCCAATTATCAATTGCTTTATTAAAATCTTCTAAAATTACTTCATTTCTGTTAACTATCCTTTTAACTTCTGATGACTCAGAACTATCCGATTTAGTTGTACTAGCAGATTTACATAGAAATGGTTCCATTTTTAAATTTTTGAAAAATAGATTTTTAAAGTTTATTAATGTTGGTTTTGGTAGCGACCACTGACTTACTGCCCTAAACGCCTATCCATCGGCTGACACGGGTCTTACTGCATATCCAATACCTAGACAACACTAAGTCCACTTCTAGATCTAAAAATCAAAAATTTAATTATGTAAACAGTTCTATATCTATCTACTACCACCCCTAAAAGAAGATGGCTCTGTTTCAAACTAAGATTAGGTTCTTAGGACACTATATAGAACAGGGAATCATAGAACCTATAGAAAGAAACTTGACCTTTGGGGATAAGTTTCCTGATCAGATTATTAATAAAGCACAGTTACAAAGATTTTTAGGTTGTCTGAATTATGTAATAGAATTCTTTCCCAACCTAAATAGAACCATTAAACCTCTGCTACCAGCAAATATATATATATTTGCCAGCAAATATATATATATATATATATATTACCTTTAAGCTAGACGTTGGACATCACTATTATTTACCTTCAGGCCAAACACTGGATATCAAAAATAGTCCAAAGTAATATCTCTAGAACTTGAATATTATATGGGGTCATTTGGGTCTAATCCATGTGAATGTGGCATCTTATAGTTTAAGATGAAAAAATGCATAAGATTTAAAGTGTAGTTGCTTGCGATATTGTAATTTATGAAAAAAAAATCTTTTTACATTATTGTCTTTAAATTTTTCTATTATCAAAGTATGAACCACTAGACAAAAAGCTTAGGGCGAATTGTCCATCGCGCAGGTGACATGATAGAGGCAGGGAACTCTAATTGACCTAACTAGATATGGAGTCTTTGGATAATTTTTGAAGTTTATCAAGTTGCCACCAGACCAAAGGTCATTGCATAACATGTAGATGTTTATTTGTTTTAATAAACATATTATGTTTTGCATACATTATAGATCTTATTAAATTGTTATAAGTTTAATGTAAGTTAAGTAATATGAATCTTCAAAATACCATTTGTGTAATGAAATGAACATGTAATGCCATTGATGTTGGACTATGCATGTAATGGTTAGAATTTTAAATAGTGATTCTCTGATAAATATTGATAATGGATTGTGTATAGCAATGGAAATGACTTAGAACTTTGAGAATTTACTTTAGGTTTGGATGAAATCGATGTTGCAGACAAAGTGATAAAAATTTACAAAAATGCCCTTGCAATTCTAGAAGTGAATTTTAATGAATTAGGATATAAAATATAAATTGTAGGACTTTAGATTAGGTAGAAAAATTATTTTTACGGTACAACGGGACTAAAAATTGAGTTAGAATAAAAAATTAAGAGCGTAGGTATATCATACCTATAATGAGCTTGCCATACCCAATCACACTCTAGACCCTATATGAAGTGAGTCTAGAAGACTCTCTCATTTTCCATCATCTTCATCTCATGTCACTTTCTTCTTCACCACTAAACCTTATTCTTTTCCTTCTTTCTTTCATCAATTAAAGTAAGAACCAAGAGAAATCCACATCTAATTGCATGTTTTTAGAAGAATTCACTAAGGTAGATAAGATTAACCACAAGTAATCAAGAGAAAAGAGAGAAGAGAAAGAGGAAAATCTTTTGAAGAGGTATGCGCTTGTGTATTAGTAATTTGCAAATAGTTATATTAGTAATTTTTCACTCTTAAAACACTTCATTTCTTATCTTAATGTAATTACCTTTTTCAACTAACATTTCTAAATTAAATTTTTCTCAAAAGAATAAAAGATTATTAATTTAAAAGTTAAAATTTTGAAAATATCTATGAAATAGTTTGCAAAGAAACTTAAAGATATTGGAAGTGTTAAATATGGACTATAGTATTGTTTAATTGAAGTAATATGTAGCTAACTACTGAATTGAAAGAAATTGAGTGTTGAATTGCCCAAACCATATTGATATTAGACTTAGCTTGGGATTGAATAGCTAACCAGATGGTGGATATCCATAATGATAGTGGACACTCTGTGCCAACAGTGGACATATCTTGTCATAAAGGCAGTGGGTATTTTTGCCAAAAGTGAATATATTACATTAACAATGGGCCTTTGGCCATATTCTTGATATTGGGCATTAAATTGCTAACAATGACCCGTTATCCAAATCTAAGATTTAAGTCCAATGTGTATGGGCAATTTATGAGAACTTGTATAATACATGAATAATATGTTATGTGACTATTTGATTAAGGTTATTGAACATTGGATTTCTTTATGTTAAGCATTTTGAATATATATAAATTTTTAAAAATTACTATTAATGTTCAAAAGTGAAGATAATATAGCTATAAAAATGATAATTCAAGTTATCTTTCTTTTTAGTTTCTTACATATTATAAATATACAAGCACAACTAAGTTTTACTTAGCATGTTATATTTATTTCTGACGCGCAGATCAAGTGAGATGAGAAGAGCATGTTGAGTGAGATTTGTGGAGATTCAGATCAATTTTATTACGAAAGGTCTTTTGAGCAACATTTTGTATATTAAATTTTGAATAGTTCATATAGCAGAATGACTATATTTTGGATGACAGTTGTATATAAGTTTGTGGGTAGTATGGTTAGTATATATATGTATATGTCAAGTTTTGAAACAAACATGGAAGTTTTTTTTTTTAAATTACATTAATTTAATATATGTATATATTTAATGTATAAACATATTTCATTATGATGGAATTTGGAGTTCTTGTATTGTACAGGGAAAATGGATGATTTTGAGAGTTGAAAAGCAATCAAAAGATGTTGAAATGAATTTTTCTTAAGAAGCACAAGGGGAGGCAATAGCAAAATGAAACACACAGGCATTTCAATCTTGTCTAACACGGGTGTGTGGTTATTTTTATTTTCAAAAATATTATATCAGTTCTAAATAGTCAAGTGTTCTAGTACCATCTCTTTATAGTTGAGAGTGGGCTATTTAGGGATGTTACATTTAGTGGTGCACCATAGTTATAATGAGCTTATCTGCACTCAATCACACTCTAGACACTATATAAAGTGAGTCTTGAAGACTCTCTTATTTTCCATCATCTTCATCTCACGCCACTTTCTTTTTCACCACCAAAACTTATTCTTTTTCTTCTTTCTTTCATTAATTAGAGTAAGAACTAAGAGAAATTCACATATAATTGCAAGTTTTTAGAAGAATTCACTAAGGTAGACAACATTAACCACAAGTAATCAAGAGAAAAGAGAGAAAATAGAAAGAGGGAAATCTTTTGAAGAGGTATGTGCTTGTGTATTAGTAATTTGCAAATAGTTGGCTTTCTATTAGTTTTTACTCTAATTGATGAAAGAAAGAAGAAAAAGAATAAGGTTTGGTGGTGAAGAAGAAAGTGGCGTAGATGAAGATGATGGAAAATGAGAGAGTCTTCTAGACTCACTTTATATAGTGTCTAGAGTGTGATTGGATATGGACAAACTTCATTATAGCTATGGTGCACATTCATACTTAATTTTTTATTCTAATTCGATTTTTAGTCTCGTAAAACTATAAAAATAATTTCTCTAGTTAATTTAAAGTCTTATAATTTATATTTCGTATCCTAATTTATTAAAATTCACTTCTAGAATCACAATGGCATTTTCATAAATTTCTATCATTTTATCGGCAATATCAATTTCATCTAAACCTTAAGTAAATTCTCAAATTTCTAAGTCATTTCCATTACTATATAAAATCCATTATCAATATTTATCCGATAAGCACTATTTAAAATTCCAACCGTTACAATGAAAATATTTTATTTGGAGATGTGAATGAGTCAATCTGTTTTAAGAGTATGAACTTTTAGTACAAGTTATGTATGTTTGAATTTTTGGATTATTCAAATTACAGATAAAACTTTAACGAATTTTTCTTAGAAATTTTTCTCTAAAATATGTAGTTTTAGTAATTTAAACTATTAATGAATATTTATATATAATTATTGAAGTACATTTTATGGTATAAAATAGTTTATTTGAAATTATAAAAATTTTATAATGATGAAAACTATGATATTTTTATATTTTATATACATATTTTATATATACCCAGTATCTATATTATATATATATATGATATAAGGGTATTATACTTATTATGAAATTCAGATTGTATATTGTGTTAGAATGTCTGATATATATAGTATTTGAAATATCATATTACCTCATGTCTATCCTAATCCTAGGATTGTCGGGAGCCGATTGTAATAAAGGTAGTATCAAAATAACATGTTTAAGTGTTTATTAAAGCTAAGGAACATAAAAAGCAATATCACGGAATTAGACTTTTTACTAGCAAACCCGCACTTGCCATTGACAAATAGTTTCCACGCATATTATCTCCTCCGAAAGGACCATTGGAGAGGAGACTTTCCACAATACACCAAGCTATTGAAGGCACCTTATCTGAATTTGGTGCTTTTTTTTTCTTTCTAAAAAACAAACATATATATTTTTTTTATAAATTATCTTTTCTTAGTAGAATTACAAGAATGATATAACTTTTTCTATTAAATTTTAACATAAATATATATTTAAAATTTGATTTAAAAATTTCTAATTAAAGAAGAATAATCACTTATCAATTAATTTATGTGTTTGCTGGTAAAAAAAATATATTTATTTTAATGTATTTATAATTATTTATATGTATTTATTAATTTTTAAAAATATCTTTATAAAATAAATAAATCATATTTTAATTTTAAAATTCTAAAAATTATAATTAACTAAAAATATAAATAGTTCATCTCAAATTATTTTCAGTCTCATATATTTATTACTTTATTTTAAAATTAAATTTCTTAAACTTGATAATAATTTTCAAAACATAAAATAAAAACTATAAAAATTCGTATTATTACATGTGCAGCTTAAAGTCAAATCAAATTGGCTTCATCTATTAAAAAAAAGGCCAAAAACGAAATCGGTGATGTCAACCCTACTGCTGTTTTAGCATATTATAATTAATAATAATATAATATTAATTATTAATTATTTGACTCTAATATAATTATTATTATTTATTATTATTAATTACTAGTAATTATATAATTATAATTGTATTTTAATTTTAATTATTATTATTGTAATAATAAATTTTTTACATAGCCCATACATATTGAATAAAAAAATCAAATCAAAATTATAAATTTTGATCTGTTTAAAAAATTAAAAAAAAATTCAGATCGGTAGTTTAAATTTCGTTTGAATTAAATTAAAATTTAAGTTTTTGATTTGACTAAAAAAAATCTCAGATAAAAAATTTAAATTTTAATTTAACATAAAATTTTTATATTTTAATAATTATAAAAATAAGTCTCACATTTTAATAAAATATAAAATTTATGCACACATTTTATTAAATATTTTATTAACTCTATGAAAAGTATTTATCCAAGCAACGAATGTCATAATTGGCAAAAAGCAACTCTACCGAGAGAGTTGCGAAAAAAACTTTCCCGTGAAAATCACAATAATTATTCGTTGGTCAAATAATTTTGACTTTTGCCGAACTTTTGCACGAACCGAATAGCTAATAGGAATACCGTGACTTTTCTTTCTGCCGTCCCTTAAACTATGGATCGGATGGAGGAAAGTATAATTAAGTTTTTTTTTTTTGATAAAGTATATTTAAGTTAATGACGGTGCATTCATTTATTTATTTTTATGATATAAAAAATGAAAATTTTGACTTTAATTTTATTTTTTAACAAAAATATTATTATTAAATAATACTGTGTTATTATTTTTATTTTTTTAATCCTACTTGTCAATAATAAAGTGTGCGAGAGAATATCTTTTTTCAGTATATTTTTTATATCCAATTGTATTTTAATTATTTACTAGCTAGTCGATAGTTCATATAAATTATTTTTTATTTAATTTATTTTTAAAAATATTTTAAAACGTATAAACTATTATTATTATATATGCAATATTATTTTTGTAATAATTATAGAAATTAGTGTAAAAATATATATTTGGACCTGTTAAAAATATTATAATATTAATTTAGACTATAAAAATATAATGATATGATATTTTTTCTAATAAAATGATCTCATATAAATTTATTTCAAGAAATTACAGTTTAATAATATATACATAATTACTTCTGATCAATGATTAATTACAATATTATAAATAGCAATATAAACTAACTTTGATTAAAATGAAAAAAGGTATATATTTAGAGTTATTTAATTTAATTCTTAGTTATACTGATGATATTAATTGTTTACAGGTAATTGTTGATAATTATAACAAATGAAAACTAAAGGTTGTAGTTTTTTTTAAAAAAAATAAAAAACTGTATTTATTTTTTATTTTATATTTTTTAAAATGTTTTTAACATTTCTAAAAATTATATATCATAATTATTATAATTTTAATTATTAAAAATAATGAAATAAAAATTTTTAAAAAAATTACTACAAAAACTGATTTTTGTTGTAAAAAAAAATTATTAATATAAAATATTTTCTATTAAAAAAGAGTTTTATTGATGTAAAAAATTTCTCAAAACTAAAATACTCAAAACTATATTTTATTGATTATATAAAATAATTTTTATTTAATTAGAAAAATTTAAAACTTAATGATATTATTGGACACGTTTTGATTTTTTTTTTCATAAAAAGCTTAAATAAAAAAATAAAAATTATTCCGAATACACCACTAGTGTTGTTTTATTGTTGGTGATTATTAAGATTATAATTTTTAAACATATTTTTTTATTTTAATTTGTTATATAAATAAAAAATATAAATAGTAGTCAGAGTTTGCAGAAATATTTCTTACTTTGTCTGTGGAGTGTCGCTGGATGCAGGATGGGAGAGGGAATGCATAGGACTGAAACTTTATTTTCCCGAGTATTTTTGTTGATAGTTTGGTTGTAGAGTGTGCAATGGTGGTGGATGTATAGTGGCTGCGTGATCGTAGGATTGTACATATTATCTGAATTATTTTGTGCAGTTTGTTTTTTGCAATAAAAATTGATTATTGAACAAAAAATTAATATTTTATAATTATCAGTTTTTTACAGTAATTAATAATGAAGATGATTTTGTTAATGATAACTTTACAGATCATATTGTTTAAAATAAAATTGATTGGGAAAGAGAGTTGATAAGAAAAAGTCTTAAAATTTAGTTTAAAAAATTAGAAAAATTATATAATATAATGTGTTCCAACTACATATCTTATTTGGAATGACAAATCAATTAATAATATTTTTTTATATTTTATGACTGAAGAAATTATATGATATATATATATATATATATATTTAGATTACAAAAGGAGGTAACAACCTCAAGTGCTAGCACGAACACATCTGCGATATCCTACACCCATCTGGTCATGTAAAATCCAATCTCTTATGCCAAGCGGCTCCATTTGCAATTCATGCAAATCCCAATGGAAATTTGAAAGTGTAAGAGGCAAGCCAGTCAGCTGCAAAGTTAGCTTTTCAATATATATGAGTCAATTTCACATATTATATTTTTAAAATAACATTATTACATGTCATTATTTAATTTATTTGTCATTTTAATTAAAATGAGTATTTGGAATTACATGTATATGATATAATTACTTGAAGAATTAGACCAATAACCTCATTGAAGAATTAGAATATGCTGGAAAAGTTTTATTATTTTTGTCATCCTACTCAACTCGACTTTTTCCTTTTCATCCACGTGTGTATATAGAAAGTCAACCTCTAAGATGCAAACTGCTTATGTCGTCACATTGGCAAAGATCCATTTACAGCTGCCTTTGCTTACTTTGATACTCTTTTGACTATGAATCTGTCTGCTTACATTTAATGGTATAAATAGTTTGAAAATAATACGTAAAATAAAATTAATAGCAATATTTTTGAAAAAAAAAATTAAAAAATTGTAATATAGTATAATTTTCTCATGATAATACGCTGTACAAGCAAGAAATGTTCGTCTATATATACTCTTACTCGTATTACATTGATTACTTGCCTTAAACACAAGAATATCATAGATAGCTAACAATAGCTTTACACTTAATTATAGTAATTGTGCATTCATTCTTAATTATTATATTTTAGTTAGCATCAATCATGGATTTGCATTTACTAGCACTTGTGTTTGTTTTGGTAAGCTGCATGGTTAGTAACAACAGGGTGCATGGGCAAGGGACTCGAGTTGGGTTTTACTCAACAACATGTCCAAGGGCTGAGTCTATAGTGAGATCAACAGTCCAAACTCATTTCAATTCAAATCCAACAATTGCACCTGGTTTGCTTAGAATGCATTTCCATGACTGTTTCGTTCAAGGCTGTGATGGTTCCATTCTCGTTGATGGAACTAACACTGAAAAAACAGCTCCACCTAACCTTTTACTTAGAGGATATGAAGTTATTGATGATGCCAAGACCCAACTTGAAGCTGCATGCCCTGGTGTTGTCTCTTGCGCTGACATTCTAGCTCTTGCTGCTCGCGACTCTGTTGTTTTGGTAAATATTTTTTTTAATAGTTTTTTTTTACTTATTTTTTTAACTATATATAATAAAGCATGAATGTTATTGTGTATATATACAGACAAATGGACCTCGTTGGGCAGTACCTACTGGACGTAGAGATGGAAGAGTTTCATTAGCATCTGATACAGCAAATTTGCCGGGCTTTACTGACTCCGTTGCTATCCAAATACAGAAGTTTGCTGCTGTGGGTCTAAACACTCAAGATCTCGTTGCCCTTGTTGGTAATAACTAATTAATAACACATTCTTTAATGATACTTCTACAATTAGTTGAGTGTGTTTTAAATATTTATTTAGACTTAGCTCTTTAATTCGGAGAAAATTCTGTCATACAAAATTAGAATAATGTGAAATTTCAATATAAGATAAAACATTTAATTCGTGTTAAGTCAACTAGTTAGCAGTAGTTGGTCGTTATTTTCATTATTAAATTTTGTTATTGGTTAGGAGTTTCAAATTTTTCTTAATTAACTGGATTATTTTCAAACTAAAATAAGTCAAAAAGAACCGCATAGATGATTATTTTAATTTAACTGATTTCGAATTTAATTGCTGAGCATGCAACTGCATTAAAATAAAGTGAGGAGTGTTGGGGAGTCAAGATCAAGTGGCCCCTTCCTGAATCATAATTTTTATAAATTTTCAAATGAAATTTTAATGATATTAAATGGTTTTCTCGCTATAAATATCATACATGCTAATATTTGATAACATTATGAATATAATTTTAAACGTATAAACTTGTAGTTAATTATAATTTTTGCGTCAAGTATTATACGATTATTTTAACTTAATGTTGTAGCTAAGAATTAATTGACCCTCTAAAGAATTCATAAATTTTGAGATTTTATGGAACAATTTAATTAATTAGTTTTTAATTTGATAAAAGAAAATTCTTAGTTATCATAAAACATATTTATTATAAAATAATCACAAATTGATTTAAAAAAAACAGTTATAATTTATTCATTTGGATTTTTCAGAAATTGATTTTCTTTTTAATAAATATGAAAATAAATTAATTTATGGTGTTTGTTTGTGTTAATAGGAGGACATACAATAGGAACAACGGCTTGCCAATTCTTCAGGTACAGACTATATAATTTCACAACAAACGGTGCAGATCCTTCAATAGACCCAGCATTTCTTCCTCAGTTACGAACACTTTGCCCTCAAAATGGAGATGCCTCAAGACGCATTGCTTTAGATACAAGTAGCTCCAATCGGTTCGACGGATCTTTTTTTGCAAATTTAAGGAGTGGCAGAGGAATTCTTGAATCTGATCAAAAGTTATGGACTGATACTACAACAAGAACCTTTGTACGACGGTTCTTAGGTATCAGAGGATTGGCTGGCCTCACTTTTAACTTGGAGTTTGGAAGGTCCATGATCAAGATGAGCAATATTGGTGTCAAAACTGGTACTAATGGTGAAATTCGCAGAGTCTGCTCTGCCATAAATTGAAGATTTTGTGGTTATAATAATCAAACTCTTATTGTCGTAGTTCAATATCATAGCTTAAGTATCACTGGCGTCTCTTTTTCGTTATTTAGAATAGGATGATAATTTAATGTTTCTTAAATACCTTTTCTTGTATCAAATTAAGTGTAACAAAGCATGTTTCAGCTCTCGAGTTCGAGCTCCTGAGTATGTATCTGTCTTAAAATTCGATAGGCAAAATTTTATCACTTTTATAGTCCTATAGTATACTTGCACAAAAAAAAAATTAAGTGTAACCATATAAAAATAATGATGATGTATGAAATTGGCAAGAGTTTCTCAATAAAGAAGACTTTATTTTATATATCTATAAATACTTTTCAGTTTCTTCCTATTATAAAAATATCAAGATTAATAATCGATCTTTAAGTAGAATATAATTTTCGAGTATGAAATATCTTTTCATTTAATTTTAGACAACACAAGACAATTCGTGTATATTTTTAATTAAATTAAAATTTAAAATAAAAGGTTATAATATATCAAACATAAGGACTTTCATATTACTTAATCTGTATGGTGTCTTTCCAATCAAAAAATAAAATAAAATGATAATAAAAAGTTTTAACGTATCATGTTGAAAAAGAGAGGGAGTCCAAAATGGATAAGCTTTTGATTTTGGTTTTGTCTTTTTTATTACTGACATTTCTTTTTCATTGTTTATAATACGATGATAATTAAATATTTTTAAAATATTTTTTCCGTATCAAATTGAGTATAAGCTGGTATGATTATAATTTATATTAACTACATGACGTAACAGAAGTAAAAAACAAAGAAATATAATTGCTATATATTAATATGTTTAGTTTAAGAACTCAGTAAAATAGATTCTCCTCAAATTTTATTGAATTCATAAAAAGTTATTACCTTTTAAAATCTTATAATATAAATGGCATAGGTTTGAAAAATTCTACTAGTACAAACAGGCCAGCTCAAGCCTAAAGCAATAGGCCCCAAAATTTTAAAATAATGGAAGTAATTATTTTATAATACGCATGAATCACTCTTAATATTATTAAATTTATAATTATTTGATAATTTATAATTATTTTATACATTTAAAATTTAAATATATCAACTAGAAAATATGAATTTAGTTTTCAAAATTTATGAAAAAAGAAAAGAAAAAACAATTTTTTTATTAATTTTATTTTTTAAAATTTTATTTTTTGATTTGGCTTAAGATCTCTAAAATTATTGAGTCGCCCTGAGTATAAATACAAAAAAAAAATGATAAAAAGAATATAACAGACTATCAATATATACATATAGAAAAAATGTTTAATGAGGCAGTATTTCGATTCGATATTTATAATAAAATTAATTATGAAAATAAAAATTAGCTAAAAAAGCTTTCATAAATAGAAGAATGCTTTTTTTGAAAGTCTAAATATTATAAGTTAGCTGAAAAGCGACGCTGTAAAATAGTAATTTTAACTCGTTAAACTATTTTTCATTATGTTAGATACAGAGAATACTGAAATTATAATTTTATCTTTTAATAATAATTATTAAACTGTCACTTAATTAATTTTTATTAAATTGGTCCGCAAAATCTAAGACTCTATCCCGTAGCAAGTGAGGAAAAATAATTTTTTAATCTATAATTCTCAAATATGAAATATATTATTGATTTAATTTCAGATAATGCAGGACAGCTCAAAGATATTTTTAATCAGATTTAAAAAAAATAAAATAAAAAAATTATAATATCTCAATCATAAAGACTTTAATATTATTTAATATAAAGTTGATTGCCTGGTGTCTTTCCAGTTATATAAAATAAGATGATAATAAAGAATTTCAATTAATAATAAAGTTGTATAATGTTGAAAAGGAGTGAGGCAAAAATGGATAAGGCTTTGATTTTTGGGATTATCTTATTGATATGTTAGTGGAATTGCTGAATCATTTGGATGAAATAGCTTTTACTTTTCACGTACGTAAATTTGTTTTATTAATGCAAAAGTGAAAAGTCGATAGTCTTCTCAATTATGTGATAATGATTAGTTGCGAATGAATGTACCATTTGAAAGCTACAGCCTTGGATCCTATAACCTTCTTTTTTTTTTCTAATCACATGTTATTTTAAAAAATATTTTATAATTTAAAAAAATCTAATTAAATATAATTAACTGGAAATATATTTTATGTATGGTAATAATATATACAAGAGATATATTGTTAACTAAGCTCCTAGTCAATTCTGCTCTATTTTTTATCTTTAGCAATGAAATAAAATTGCACTCATGGTTTCTTTAAGTGATTTTTTGTCATAGCTTAAAATTTTACAGAATCATTTCGGACCAACCAATTCAATTCCCTTGAAATTGCCCCCCTAATGTGTACCGCTTAATCAAAAAATATAGAAGGGATCATTGTCGGCAATTAAATTGATTGTCTAAAGATGGAGCATATTCAATAACAAATATTTGAATTTTTATTAATGGATAAAACACAAATTACAAAATATAGAAATAAAAATTTCACAGTCAAACACTTTATATTTTAGCTTGTTGAAGTTAACCCTCTCAAACTTTTCTTTTACTCAAAACCTTATAACACACCACCACTTTCTATCTCTCTTTTTTAATCTCTCATTACATCTTAAAGAAATGACCTAAGGCCATATATATAAGAGTGTTAAGGAGATTTATTAGTTATCAAATTAACCTTCTTAATTAATTCAAATTTAACTTAAAATCCTCCATTACTGATTTAAATTCAATTTGAAATCCTTATTTGTTAAGTCAAACTTAATTTGACTAAGTTAAACATTTTTAACTATTAAGTATTATAGAAAACTCTATAAAAAAATCAAGTTTATTTTCTAGTAATCACGATGACGATTGCATGCCACAAAAAGATTTTCATGATCATGCTAATATTCTTGCAACAAGTTCAGAGAAGAGGAAAATCACCTTGAGTCATAATAGAGATAACATCCTGCCATTTGACTCTCTTTTCCACTATGATGATGTTCTCACGACCATGATGGCAAGAACACGAGCACGAGATCACTTATCACTTAAGGCGCAAAAATAACAAAAGTGATGGCGGTGACAATGGTTTACTCTATTTTTATTAATGTAGTATGTATAGTTTCTTTTTTAGTGAGGCAAATAATATATATATATATATATAATAGATAAATAACAGAAATTAAGTTAACACAAATTATTAATATTATTAGAGTTTTACATATATTATATAATAGTAAGTAATTATCTCTTTTGCAGTCTAATTTATTATATTTAATCTATAATAAATTTATTACGAATCATATAGTAAAATGATCTTTTTAATTTTTTAAAATTATTTGTCAATATATATTTTTATTTAATATTTTTAATTTATTAATTTAATTTATTGACTACTACAATAAAAAAAATAGTTATAATTAAAAATTAATTATATTTATAATCAAATAAAAAATTATATATAGCATCGTGGGGGCTAGTCACTAGTTTGATAGTATATGTAGGGCATACAAAAATATCAGGGACAACACAAGGGGTACGGAAAGGTTTAAGATGTTGAAGATAGTGCAACTGATCATAATTACAACAGAAAGCTGCCAAGCTAAAAGAGGTAAAGCTTGTAACGACGGATTTTCGCTTGACCAAAACCCATGCTCACAATGTAACAATGGAATAAGGTATTTTCGAATTAAAATTTTAAAATATTAAACATATTTTTTTATTATAAATAAATAAATAATTATTATAGATATTTATTTAGAGAGTATAAATAAGATTAAAATATTTTATTTGATGTTAATTAGTTAAATTAATTTTTTTAAAATATTAAACTTATGATTTATTAAAATAGATAATTAATTAATTATTATAAATATTTATTTAGAAAGTCTAAGTAGAATAAAAAATAAATAAATTTATATGTAGTTATAACTTATAACTTAATGAGCATAATGTATTTTTGAAGCACATGCAAAGTAGTTGTAATAAAATCAATCATCATCCAACGGAGTTACTTGATAAAAATCTCAAAGTTTTTTCTCTGTTGCAAAATTAATTTTTTCACTTCTCTATAAAACTCTTAATCAAAGGTATATTAATTTTTTTATTCTTTTATCAATCAGTGGTAGCATTTCTTTAGCCCTATTAATATCTTTAAATTTAATAATTTAAATTTAATATTTTTTATGTAAACTTAATTATTTGTGATTCTTTTATAATTTTTTTATTAATGTATGTTTATTTGATTAATATTTTTTTTAATTTGCTTTTCTAATATGGTAATATCCTACTCTTTTTTCTTCTCTTCTTTTTTTTTTTTATTTCAAAATTCTTCTTCTTTTTTTTCTTTCTTTTCAATTGATTATTTGGTAACTTATTTTTATTTCATTATTAATTTTTTTTAGATTTCCTTGGTATAATAATGTACTACTCTTTTTTTTTTCCTTTAATTCCCAAATTTTATCTAATTATTTGATAAATAGAATTATTATTAATTATTGGAATTCGTTTTTCTTTCAAATTAATTTACAACTAATTTAAAAGTTGATTTCATATTAAACACATAAATTTCTAGTTATTTTCTAGTATTTCATTTTAAAGCTAATACTTTTTGATATGTATTATTATATAATATATATAAGTTTATATATATATATATATATATTCTTTTTGACATTGATGATTATTAAGTTATTTTCTTACATTATATTGTAAAAAAATTATTATTTTGTATATAATGAAATTATCTTAAATATTAGATAACTTTAAATTTAATCTTTCACTCTGGATGATAGTAGTTTATTATTTTAATTTACAGTTTTAAAGCAAGTAAAATATTATTAATGATTATTTAAAAAATGTAATTTAAAATTTTTTATTTTGATTTTAACTCAATTAAATAAACTCAAATAAGATATTTTGCATTGGTACTATTGTAAACAAAATTTGCTATCTTTATTTGCAATTTTGTTTTCAATTCCCAATCTGTATTTTAAATAATTAGTAATAAGTATTTAAGATTTTATTTGTGTTAATTTTATTTTATAATTTTGGTCTAGAAAGATTATATATATTTTAAAATATTCAAGCTTAATAAGCATGATAAAATTGATATATTGTATACCATTTTGTTTTTTTTTTTTTGGTTTTACAAGTCTAATTAATAGTTTGCACTACTCATGCTATAATCTTAAATTATATTTCATCCATATGTACATCTATTGGAACTTTTTTTCTTATTTTATCACCTATAAATTTTTTTATTGATGGATATAACACTCAAAAAATTTTAAATTTTAATGATTTTGTATAGGATGAAATCTTTGAATTGGAATTAATACTATAAAAAAAATTATTTATTTTTAATTAGAAATATGTATTATTCACTTTATTTTTATTTTTCCCTTCAAACAATATAAAAAACAATTTAAGAGATATAAAAGCTATTTATTTATAAATTTTTAAGAGGAAAATTTTTTGTAATGTTTATTTTGTTTATAGGGGTACAATTGAAGAAACTATTAAGAAAACACTCATTAATAAATTTAAATCGATTATTAAATAAAAAATATTTATAAACTCTATTTTTATTATTATTTATTTATAAGTAATATATGATTAGAAAATTAATATATATATTGATAAAATACATTCAACGTCGCACGGATACTTTTCTAGTTTATAAAATTATATGTAACATATATAATATATAAAACTACATAAAAAAAATATGCTTCTTAATTTGAAATTAATCATATTTATTAAATTATATGCAATATATATAACATAAAAAATGAGATTTAAAACTCTTTATGTTTTTTCATCTAGAATTCATCATGTTTAACAAATTATATGCAACATATATGACATTTAAAAATTTTATATAGTTCTTCGTCTTGAATTCATCACATTTATCAAATTGTATACTTTATATATAACATATAAAATGACATTTAAAAACTTTATATACTTCTTCACCTGTCATCACATTTATCAAATTATATACAATATATTGTTAAAATTCAAGTGTGAGAGGAATAGAGAAATTCTGTATTGAAAAGAGAAGATGAGCTTAGTGAGAGATATATAAGTGTCAAAGACTTATAAACCCAATATTTTGAGATTTTGAGTTGAAGTATTGTGTCAGGTCCACGAAGTGTGTTTCCTCCCTAGGCTCATAAAGAAGATCTCTAAAGTAAGTGGACTTCTCGGACTCAAATATCAGTATCAGAGTTGAAGGTTTGACAGGAAGGAGCATGGAGATGGTGGTTCGATTTTGTGGTTGGCACCTCTATGAGAAAGAGTAAGGTTACTCTTGGTGGGTCTAGATCCGTGGAGTAGAAAGAGCTCTATAAGATGACACCGTATACTCAAGTCTGAAAAAAAAAATTTTGCTTAAGGGAGAGCCCAAACTTAATGTGGAAGCTCACATTTGAGAGGGGGATTATTGGAATTTCATGTGTGAGAGGAAGAGAGAAATCCTACCTCGGAAAGAGAATGACATAACCCATTTCCAACTATTTATCAACCTTTTACAAATTCATATTCATTTATCTTTTACAATTCTTAATAAATCAGAATCTAGACTAACTGTCACAGGGCTGATCATACATAAGCAAGCAACCCGGGTGCAACATAAGGTCCACTGTTACAGAGTTCAACAATGCTCTATCCTGGCACGAAGTGTAAACAACTAGCCCAGCACAACCCAGGGTACCACAAACTAAAATGACACTCAATCATTGTACCTGCAACACCACTAAAAATTCAACAAGCAGGGGATAAGTTGTTGGCTTAGTGAGTACTCAACTTGCTTAATTTGTGATTAGATTGCACCAACCATTAGTAATTTAGGTGACTTTTAGTATTTTCTAGTTGTGTCCCTTACCTAAAACCTGCGGTTTTAGGTTTACTTGTTCGCAATCCAACACATCAAGTAGCCTCAAGCCATTAGACAATCATATATGAAACAAATGTTTTAGTTGGCCATAGATTCCCCCATGAGTGGTACTAGTCTTATTATTCACTCCTTTGAAGCTACTTAGCTTCTATCAACATAACCCAGCATCTGAAGTAGCTAGAAATTTAACGGTAGAGAAAAGAAAAGGAAGGCAAATATAAAAAATGTATATAATGAAAATAAGATAATAAAATGGGCTAGAGCCAATGCAAGTGACCACGTATATATACGTAGATGGAGGCAGGGACACAAGTTTGCATAAATCATCTCATCACATGGTACATACCCTATGTCTGAATGTGAGTCATGAGCATGCTAGAATAGGTGTATGAGCATGACCATCAAAGCATAAAAAGTGCCCATGTTTCCATCTAAGTGCGCATGTACGTGAGACACTAAGCGGAGGAAGATCTAGTATAAACATATGGACCAAAAAAAAAAGTAATGATCAAGTGAACAAGAACAACAACTTTAGTGTAGTGAGATATAAATGAATAATATATATTGTACATATATAATAAGCGCAATCTATAGACAAAGAACTACAGTAAGGAATTGAGAAGCAATACATGAACGGAATAAATCGAGTTAAGTGGCATTTTAATCTGAAATCAAAAGGGGACAAGTAATAATGGAAGCGAAAATGGGGTATATAATTGATTAAGAATTCAAAATTTATCAGGTGCAAATATTAAAATGTATAACTATATATATATATATATATATATTAAAGATGGGCTAGGGGAAGAATGGCTAGAAGCGGTAAAGGAGGCCGAGAAGTGTCTATTGCAACAAATAGGCCACAATGAGAAATTCACAAACCTGCTCGATTTGATGACATGGTGGCTTATGTATCCCTAATTGAAAATAATGGCATTTCTAGCACTTATAATGAAGCTGTCCAAAGTTCAGAAAAGAAAAAATGGAGGAAGGTCATGGATGATGAAATACAGTCCCTTAGAAATAATCAGACATGGAAGCTAGCTAATCTTCCAAAGGAAAAGAAAGCAATTGGATGCAAATGGGTATATACAAAAAAGGAAGAATTTCCTGACAAGAGCTCGCTACAAGGCAAGGCTGGTAGCTAAAGGCTATGCTCAGATGAAGAAAATTAATTATAATGAAGTATTTTCTTCAGTTGTAAAACATTCATCCATTAGAATTTGATTGGCTTTAGTAGCACAATTGAATTTGAAACTCGTTCAACTTGATGTAAAAACTGCATTTCTATAAGGAGACTTAGAAGAGAAAATCTATATGACAAAGTTGCTGAAGAAGAAAATTGGGTATGTAAATTGAAAAAATCATTGTACGGATTGAAACAATCTCCGAGGTAGTGGTACAAACGATTTGACAATTTTATGGTAAGGCAAAAGTACGCAAGAAGCAAATACAATCACTGTGTGTATTTGCGCAAGCTACAAGATGGATCATTCATATATCTTCTCTTATATGTTGATGATATGTTGATAGCTTCAAAGAATCTAGAAGAAATTGAGAAATTGAAGGCTCAGCTGAATTATGAGTTTGTAATGAAGACTTGGAGAAGCAAAGAAAATTTTAGGCATGGAGATATGCAGATATAGGAAGAGAGGGAAGCTTTGTTTGAATCGAAACATTATCTGAAGAAGGTACTATAGCATTTTGGACTGAATAAAAAGTCAAAACCTATAAGTACACTGCTTGCACCTCATATGAAACTCAACTCATCTTCATCTCCTAAAAATGAAGTGAAATGGGAGTATATGTCTAAGGTTCCATATGCAAATGTTGTTGGTAGCTTAATGTATGCTATGATGTGTATAATGCCAAACATTTTACAAGCAGTTAGAGTTGTGAGCAGGTACATGCATGATCCTAGTAAGGAGCACCGGCGAGCTGTAAAATGGATTTTACGGTATATTCTGAACACTGTAGATGTTGGTTTGATATTTGAGCGGGATGAGAAAGATAGACAATGTGTAGTTGGATACTGTGATTTCGACTATGTTGGTGACTTGGATAAACATTGATCAACAACTGGTTATGTATTTACACTTGCTAAAGGATCGATTAGTTGGAAGCCTACGTTATAGTCAACAGTTATCTTATCCACTACAGAAGCAGAGTACATGGCAGTATCAGAGGCTGTTAAAGAAGTAATTTGGCTTCAAGGGTTGCTTGATGAATTGAAAATTAGACAAAAGCACATCAAAGTGTATTGTGATAGTCAAAGCACTATTCATTTAGGAAAGAATCAAGTTTATCATGCAAGGACGAAGCACATCAATATTCGGTATCATTTTGTACGTGAGATTCTGGATAAAAGTGGAATATTACTTCAGAAATTCAGACCACTGATAATCCCGCAGATATGATGACAATGGTGGTGACAACTGTCAAGTTCAACCATTGTTTAGACTTGATCAATATTTTGAGAAATTGAAGATGAGCGCTTCACAGCGCAATTGGAGACACTACTAAAATAATTTCTTTTGAGAGAAGGCTTGCAGATTATAAATAGAAAAATAGCCAAGGTGAATATTTATTATATTGTGGCTATATTTCTATCCCACATTGAAAAATATGGGATATGGGGAGGAGCTCCTAAGGTTATAAATAGGAACTCCTCCCCCCTTAGCAAAATCATCTCAAATAAGCCAATTGTTTATAAAGCTTATTTTTCTCTTTTTGTATTTCTTCTTTGAAATTAGTAATATTATTTTGGTGGTATCAGAGGACGTAGACAAAATTGACCGAATCTCGTTAAATTTGATATTCTATTTATTAATTATTTAATAATTAATTTTAATATAATTGTGGTGATATTTTGTGCTAGTGATTATATACCTAGAAAAATTTTATCTAAAAAAGATTTAGTATTTAAAAGTGTCCATCGTGACCCACCTCTTTTCTGAAATTTTTTTTAGTATAATTATCAATACAATTGTTCGCACACTGTATATATTATTAGTAAAAAATTAATCTAATTTTCACAACAGTTAATAGGATATTTGTTGTCATATGTTTTCTGTTGTGGTTGTTTTTGTTCTTTGATTATGGTGTCTGTATTTTTCATTGTTGGCTCTTGATGTACTGTCGTTTTTATTCTTAATGAAGCTTCTTATTTCTGTTCAAAATAAAAACTCTGGAGAAAGATTGGAGCAAATTAAATTTAAACAAAACGAATTTCCCAAATCCCCCTCCCGGGATCGATTTTTTATTTATAAGCTCTAAAATTATTTTACCTTTATTAAGTGATTTCCAAAACTAATCTCCAGTTTCTTGTTTCAATTTCTAAATGACTAAGCTTTATCTATTAAAAATCGCCATTACTTTTTATAGATATGGCTGGGAAGGTGATGTATTTGTTTTGATACGAGCTCAATGGCGGAGGGGCAGCTGGATTGAAGTTAATCATTTGCGATGCAATTTCTTGAAGAAACAAAATTTTCTTATGATTTTGTCATTTCATTAAAAACTTATGACCCAAACACACCATTTAAAGAACTATATATTTAGTTCAATTATAGATCTTAAATATTTTTTTTGAGATGAATATTTGATAAATTTAATTAAGAGTTGGTGAATTGGTGATTATTATGTTAATGCATCCATTTTAATGGCCATTTAGGATCTAAAAAATAATATCATTTTATAGTTGTGTTTACTGGGATATTACTAAAGACATAAATCCTTGTTCCAACGCGAAGATTCAGTAACCCTTCCAGAGAAATAAGGTTTTAATAAAATTAAAAACTGCTTGTATAATTCCAATTGACTGGAAAACTCATAAGGGCTTCTTCATCGCAAAGTACCTTATTTTCTGGTAATTGAATTGTGGCAAAACCTTTCTTATATCTTTTGATTGCAGATTTTGAGCTAAATTTGGTTGAATAGTGCCAAAAGTTGCATTTTCAAGCACTGAAGATATTTTCCAATGAGAAGAAAAAAAAAAAAAGAGTATTATCATATTAATGTATGCTAAACGAGCATTATTGTTATCTGTAGGCCCGATCTGAGTAAGAATAAAATAGGTACACAATTGAAAATTTAAAATAGTTGAAATGAAAATGTAAGGGGGTGAAGTGAATAATCATGTCAAACATTTTTTATGCAATTCTTTTCCAGAAAACTTCTTTTTTTTCCTTAAAGAGAAAAACATTTTCAGAGTTTTTTTTTTCAAATATTTTGAACAGTGCAAAGACGAACAGAATGCATAATACCATGTTTTGTTCTATTTATTTGATGTTTATTATTGATCAATCTTTTTCTTTGTTCCATTTCTTGCATATTTAATCTTCAAATGAGTTGATTTGGTCCATCTTTTCTGAGTCGATTATATTCATACAATATTGATTGGGGAGATTGCATCTCATTTCATCTTTTGTTCTCATTTTAATCTTTTCCTGAGTCCGTTAGATAGGATTGCTGAACTTACATTAAAGCATAAAGACAAAAACCTACTTATTGGATAGAGAAAAAAAGACTTAAACTACATAAAAACATAAATCTATTCATCAAATGAAAGGAGAGAAATTCAGATCATCCATGAAGAAAAAGAGATTCAAAATAAAGACATTCGGTAAAAAAAATCAAATTTCAAATCCTCCATGGTTCTATAATGACCATACCCATTTTCAAAACTGAAGCTATTAACCACTCTGTTATCTCTTTAAAAGTTAATTTGTTTTTTTTTTTGGAAGAAAAAGTGGAACATAATCATAGAAGACACTAACCCTTGTATCTTTCATTCATTACCTGTTTACTCTTTGTTCATCTTAACCAAAGAGTTAAGACGTGAGTTTTTTTCTTTTTTCTTTTTTTTTTCTTAACTGTTCCAAATAATAAAATTTTTCAAATAATTATATGATATAATTAAAAAAAATACACAATTCAAGGTAAATTTATCAATTAAAATATAAAACCTTGACAATATCTACAAATCCTAGTTCTATTAGAGGTTTCTAATTAATCGCGGCAAAATAGCCACTCATTAGGGATATTTAATATTCTAAGGAATTTTCTTTTTTTAAAAAAAAAAAGAAATTTAAGAAACGATTTTGGTAAAAGAAGCATCATCTATAAAGAACAAAAATAGGACAATGTAATTTAACATTGGAATAACACCTAAATCAAATCAGATCTAAACAAGGGAAAATAAATAAATAAATAAAAAGAGAGAAATTTGGGGCAGTTTCCCTGAATTAAAACATGAGAGAAAATCATGTAAAACCTTGAGGCTGCCTCATCAATTCTAGGCCGGGTGACAGTGAGTTATTAATTTCAGAGAAAACAAAATAAGAACCCACTGGATCGGCCATCAAAATTACAATTTTTTTTTCTATTTACTTTTAGTAAATAAATAAAAATAAGAGATATTAAAAGAATGTATTTAAGACCTTTCATGGAAATTGCAAAGCACGAACCTGCTGTGTTGCAATGAAAATTAGCGAAAGGAATTAAAAGGTTTCTATCTGCCCGCAACGGAACAGCAACGTCACTGTATCAAATCCGCTCTGTTCTCTCAAAGGCATTGTAAATGAAAACCCTAATTCGCCTGTATTTATAGTGAGGCTCCCTGTTTCACTTTTTATGTTTTTTTTTTTTGGGTCAATATTTCACTTCTTTATCTTGCCATTGGTCTTGTTATTAATCACACTTCATGCCATCTGCCCTACTAACTGCTGATCAACCGCATTTGCAAATTTTTATTAATAATTCGAAATATTTTCTTTTGATGGTTTTGAATATTAAATTAAATAAAAATAAATATAATTCTCAAATATATATATATAAATCAATTAAAAAGATTAATAAAACGTCATATATATATATTAGTTTGTAAATTTAATATAATAAAATAATTTTATGTAAACTTAAATATTTAAATAAGTTCCTTAACATACCACATAAAAATTTTAGACTACTTTTTAACTCAATTTTTATTAACACTAGTCATAGGCTCACACAATACACAAATTTAACTAATTTTAGATTATTAAAACTCATAAAACTTCAACCGTTAATTTTCTTTATTCTATATTGAATTAAACTAGTAATATAATAATATTAGAATTCCTATTAGGTATTTCTAATTTTACTATTGTTGTAACTCTATATGACAAAATAATAGAGGTGAATGAATAAGATTTTGAAAGTTTAAACCAATTATCCAAGAATAAAATAATTTAAGCAATAACTAATACAACAAAGTAAAAGGTGCAGGATTAGAAGGAACTTAGTCAAGATTTTTATAGTGGTTCAAAATAAAATCCTTCTCACACGTTCACCTCCCCAAGATCACTACTTGGGATTCCACTAGTTAAAATGAGATTATAGCCAACAACCACTATAGTTTCGTGTTTGAAAATTTTGCCCTTAATCGCCCTTATAATAGTTTTATTTTGATATCTCGCCCTTTATAATAGTTTTACTCTAGAATTTTATCATTTACAACCATACAAATTATATAAAGTGAGATTTTGAGTATACTAAGATTTGTACAATAAAAAACTCACAAGATAGTAAAGTTGAAGCATTCTAGCTTCTTACAAGAGGATATTCAATAGAGAGAGAGAGTGTGTGAGCACAATAACATGAGATTATAAGTGTAGACCCTTCATTTTGACTCTAAACTAGCCTGATCACAATTAATAGTGCTCAAGTCAAATTTGGTCTATTTTTAAAGACTTAAACCTAGTTTAAAGCTTTTAATTAGATAGTCCCAGTTTTATAATGCTTAAAATAAGTCGGTTCATTGTTTTAAAGCCCTAAATAGGCCTGATCCAAGTTTAGTTGGGTCCAATCGATATGGGTATCATCCATACCAAATTGGGGCTTCCCCAATTCGATATGAGTTGATTTATATTGTTTTAATTCAATATGGTTTAGGTTTAAGGATGTAATCCGAGCCAAATACAAATTAAGTTTGTTTTAAATTCTAATTAAGCTCAAATAAGTTGGGGTTTTAGTAAATAGAATTAACCTAATTATTCATATAAACACATGTTTAATCAGCAGGTGGAGGGGACCAACAATTAACCTAGAATTATATAAAAAAAGAGACACAATTACTAGGGAAAGCAAAACACACAACATAGTAACCTAGAAGGCAGAAGCAATTGTCTCTAACTTGCTTCATTCAAACAATATCAACTTTGGCTCAGGCAGTGGCATAAGTAAGCTTGATTCAACACATTCAACTTGGTGAAACTAACAACAAAGGTTTAGTTTTTATGATTTGATTTGTTTATTACTTACAATAACAATAGTGATTATTTTGTTTTACAGTAGCCATATTGATGATTTAATTTAAAACTCACAGTAGCCATATTGATGATTTAACTTGTTTAAATTTATAATAGCAATTTTAATTTCTTAAAACAATACCATCACATGCAGTAGCTCATGTAAACTAATATTCAGTATCCATGAAGTTATAAATTTAATTGCAGTAGCCAGGACATTAAATATTAAATCCTAATTTTGGTTATAATTTTGTATAAAACCCTAATCTTGTATTCAAAAGTCCCAGAACCCTAATTCAAGGTTAAAACCCTAGTTTTTATACCAAAAATTTTAAAACCCTAGTTTTTATATCAAAACCCTAAAAACCTAGTTTTTATACCCAAAACCCAAATTTTTATACTAAAACCCTAATTTTTATACCAAAACCCTTATTTACATTATTAAAACCTAAAAATTCCAATTTGCATGTTTAAAACCCTAAAAACCCTAATTTTCACCTTAAAATCTTAATTTCATATGTAGCACCCTATTTCTTATGATTAATGCATAACCTAATATTGGATTTGATTATTTGACTTATTATTATATGTTTATGATGAATGATGAAATGATTTAATTTGATTATTTAGATTTCAAAGATGTAAAAGGCATGTTTTCACTATGTGGGTGCCTTATTTATTTAGTTTGTCATTTAATTAATTTTAAGGATTTGGATCATTATAAAGGGTATGTTTCCATCAATTGATGGGTGTCCTATTTTTTATTTGTATTATGAATATTAGACTTTGTAAGGGCATATTTTCATCTTGTATGAATGCCCATTGTGTTGGCTTATTTAGACTTATTTGATCTTTATAAATGTGATTATTTATTTCAAGTAATTGTATGTATTATGGATAATGTTACAATAAGTTAAGAATTTAATAATATTTAGACCTGAAAAGGAGGTCGGTTCTAATGACCCCTACACTATAGGGGTGTTAGGTCTTTCTCACATTCCCTATGCGTACCAAACTTTTCAAACCTAATAGGGGTTGGGATTCCTTAGGAATCGAGTTATCCACCCTTTTTTATCTTATCGGCCCGTCCAGGTGACATCTCCAAATTCTCTAGTTTTATGCTCGAGTTTTCTAAGACCCAGAGCCTATAACAGTGCCAAAGTCACAAGAACCATTCCACCATGAGTGAGGGCAAAAATCCTTGCTCACAATAAGCTTTTTCATATTCTCACTTGGCAAAATGCTCAAGAGAACATTTTGCATAAGTTCTTTTTCTGTTTGAACTTCGTTCCTTTTATAGCCTTGAGCTTTTAGTCCAACAAATGTGAATTTTTTACTTTATAGGTACAAATAACAACTAGTAGATTTTTTGTAGATCTATACTTTTCTATAAATAATGTTCGTTACATTCCTTTTTGCCTTAGACTAAGCATATATGAATGGGTGTGCCACTATCTGAACATATATTACATTTTATTTTACCTATATTCCTCTTTGTCATGAATTTATTTCAATTGATGTTCCTTATGGCGAATGAATGTTCTTCTCCCTTCTGTATGATTTTCCTTTGATGTCGACGATTGTTGAGTTGCATGAAAACTTCCTCATGTTTGAATTTCAATTTTTCTTCACCTTGATTGAATGGATGTTCTAATTCTTGAATGGGCATTCTAATGGCTTTTGTGAAGTTGGTCTTGAGAATAAATGTCTTGGACATAGAGTTAACTATTCCATAATTCAAATTTCAAAGGTTTCAAAGATATAGTAGTCGTTTATCTAATTGAATGGAAGTCAGAATTGCTATTGTTTGAAATGTGTCTTGGTATGTTCCAAACTCTTTAAGGTGTAACAATTTTTCATTTTATCTCAAGGGGCATTATAATCTTTTTTATATGTGTTGGATAATTTAAACAAAAAATCACAAAGATTTTATGCATTTAAATCCCAAGATTATATATATATATATATACGCATACTCAAATTGCAATCACATTATATAAAATAATGAATTACAATTATTAGAATCACAGTATAAATACCTCTTATAAATTTTCAAGTTTTCCTCCAAAATTTACTTAGAATGAAGAAATAGATGATGTTCAATTTTTGAGAGAAAAGAATTTGTTCTCTTTTCTTACTTTCATAAAAACTAGATATTTTTTTTTCTTTTTATGTGTTTTTCTTTTATCTAGTGGTAACTGTTAGTAGCTGGCTTAGCAGTTACCACTCCTCTTTTTTTGTTTATTTTAATTAATTAATTTATAATTAATTTAAATTAATTGGATGGGCCCTATTATGGGTGCCCACCAATCTACATCTCTCACTCACACATGATGGGACCATCTCTTTTCAATTTTTACAAGATTCATACTTTAGTAAATATACCGTGTGACCATGCATACTTCGAGAGCACTATAGCTATATATCTATTAGGAGTATATAGCATCTTGAAAATCAAACTTCAATCAAATATAGTATGTAATACCCTAAATCATTTACCACATTTCATCTCTAATGATCTCATTTATATACATAAATATTATTGTATTTATAATTATGTTTTTCTTTACATAAAAGACAAACATAATTGGTCAACCAATAAACACAAAATAATAATGTGATAACTCAAAAATGATCTTCCTCTTTTCTTGATTCTTGCAATTTCATTTAATTTATTTTTCCAAAAATGTCTCATTAGACTGAATCATTCATAATATTTTGGCAACATTTTAAGATAACAATCATTGGATAAAATTTTGAAAAATAGATTAGAGTATTAAGGATATTCTTTGAAATTTTACTTCATAAAATCTAGGGTCTCACACAATGTTAAAGTTGAGATCAAAATTTTCATTACCCTTATGGTCAAGAAATTTTGCACAGGTGGTATGAATCACATTTTGTGACATTATCCTCCTTTTACTTCATATAAATGTTGTACAGATTTCAATAGCCATATGTAATATCTAATATAAGTTCACTTTCATATTTTTCAATTCATAAGAACCCTAATCTGGCAAAAAGATAGATAATTTTATGAATTTTAGTGATTCATTACTTATGATCATAATTATATATCATACACATTATGACTTTCTCCCTTTTGTTAGTTAAATGACAACATAAAGTATTTCAAGCCTGACTCTCTATTATCACCTAGATAATAAGCTTAAAATCTTATCATCTCTATTCCTACAAGGTAAGAGGCGATTGCTTATGTGAGAAAACCGATCTTATATCTATCCAATATGTTTTTCAAACAAGAATGTATATATGTACAAAACAAATATACACTTATATATGTATGTTACATATTAAATATGTAATACCTTTATATCCCATATAAGTGTAATACATATACCCAGTTTATGTAAAATCCACATATAGAACATAAAAACGTTACAGTACAGTCTTTCCAAAAATTTCTATAATTCAAAGATAATTATTTTAAATACTTCAAATGTATTCTAATGAATAAATAAAAGTATTAATCAGTGATTTAAATATTAAAAAGATATACTAACAAGAGTTTTGTATGTATTTTGAATATTCCCAAATTTTAATTTATACAACTTGCATTAAAACAAACACTCCCAAAATTTTCATTTATTCAATTCTCCAAAATTTCCAACATTTCACATGTTTCACAAGCATTAATATATATATATATATATATATATATTTATACATGTATTCCATATCTCAAGTTTTCAACCTTAAAATCCAAAAATCCCTCTTTAATTAACATCATATACATATAAATAAACATAATGTACACACTTAAGTAAATTTCTCAAAGTTTAAAATATATAAATGAAATACAGATGGCTCTAGTCCGTGACAGCTCAACAATCTCTAAAAGCAACTTACTACAATATAGACCTGGTGCGGTCTAGCAGCACTCTCCTGATCTCCCGAATCAGTCCTGTCACCTGCACAATGAAATTTATTCGTGCTAAATATTTCGCCTAGTGGCACATATATTGGTATACAATAAATGATATTACACACATAATTCTAATAATACACTATTTTATAAATATCAAATAAAACATATAAATAATTTAATCACATATTAACCATCCACACATATTGGGCCCATAATTTCTTATATAATGGTCTAGTTTCAGAAATATTATCTTGGACTATCTCATTCATCTGTGACGCCAATGTGTCTTACCTGAAAGCATAATAAATTTGTGACACTAGCGTGTTTCATCCGAATGTGTAAAAAATCAACAATAATAATCCAAAACTAGACTCTATACAAGGTAATATACAATCACATTTTCTCACTCTTCTTCATATTTTTGACTCATAAACCACATCATTATCTCATTTCAAGCAAATGTGGCTCACTTTCACATTTTAAGTCTCATTAATTTTGGTTCTCCATTTTAATCAATTCTAATTATCAATTTGAGTTCATTCCTATCATTAAAACCATTTAATAACATTATTTAAATCATGAAATCAAATGAACATAGATACTTTAACAAAACCCCTAAAAAACCCCTAAATTTAATAATACTTCTTCCAAAGTCTAACCTAATCCCACCTTTTCTTTAATCTAACTTTAAAATCATTAATTACTCATCAAAATAACTTCATCCTTACCTATTCCAACAATTATAACATACTCTTTCATAAACCCAATTCATGCATATTCATAAAATGTCATAAAACATAAAAATTATGTAAGAAAGCTTACCTTTGATAGTAGAATCTTCAAATTCACACCAAAACCTTTGAAAAACTTGAAGAATTTAAGATTAGGTGGGGCAAAAACTCCCCCTTTAGCTATGGAGAATTAGGCTAAAGGAAGAAGAAGAGAGAAGATGAGTTTTTTTTTTTTTTTAATTTTGACTTTTTCTTTTCTTCTTCATTTAAGACCACACATATATATATTATTTAATCATTTTAGTTAATTAATTATTTAATTAATTTTAAATTCCAAAATTTCATCTTCCATCCATATTTAGTTTTTTTTATACCTTTTTTCACTTTTACTTTTTACCTTTGACTTTTACATTTTACCTTTGACTTATATATGTTATATATATTTAACATATACATTACATATATATTTCATATTTCTCCCTTCCAACTCTCCATTTATCCCTTAAATTATTGATTTTAATTTAATTTAATTTAATTTTATTTTAGCAAATGTGTAGATGTTACAAAATAAAATTTGAGCATTAAAAGAAATATCATTAATTAATAATGATAAAGCATATGCGAACATTAGTCATGTAACTTATTTACAAGTACAATCAACATCTACACAAACCCAATGCTTTAACATGCTTAACATATGCATCTCTTGGTATGGGTTTTGTAAATAGGTCTGCAACCATATCATGCGTAGATATGTACTTCATGCTCACTTCATTCTTTGCCACCATGTCTCACACAAAATTACACTTTGCATCTATATGCTTCATTTTTCTATGATATTTGGGATATTTGGTATATATTATTACGGCTTGACTATCACAGTATACTTTTACTAGTTCAATAGCACCATTAATCACTCCCAAATGATTCATGAACCGTTTCAACCAAACAACTTCTTGCACTGCAGCTAAAAATGCTACAAACATGGCCTCCATTTTGGACAATGCTTTACATGATTGTTTATTACTACTCCAAGATATGGCCCCACCATTTAGTAAGAAAGTATATCCAGAGGTAGACTTTCTTTCATCCAAATCTCCTCTCCAATCAACATCTATGTAGCCTCTCAAATGTAACTCATTTCCTTGATAACATAGTGAGCAATTAGTTGTTCCTTTTAGATATCTCAAGATTATCTTTACTGCTCTCCAATGTGCTTGTCCTGGATTAGAGTGATATCTACTCACCAGCACAACAACATAGCAAATATCAGATCTTGAGCACATCATGGCATACATGAGACTTCCAATAACACTAGAATAAGGAACCTTACTTGTTTGTTCCTTTTCATATGGAGTCTTAGGACATAAGGCTTGGCTTAAGGTCTCACCTTTTGATATAGGGGTATATATAGGCTTGCAAATGAAATCGTTCAAGAATTTTCTTAATATATGGCTCTTGTGAAAGAGACAATAATTTTCTTGAATGATCTCTTATAATCTTAACTATAAGAATATATGCAACTTCACCCATATCTTTCATTTCAAAATGAGATGATAACCAATCTTTGATCTCATTCACAAACCCCTTATCATTTCCAGCTATAAGTATATCATCTATATGTAATGATAATATTGCAAATTTTGCATTAGATCTCTTCGTGTATACACAGTGGTCTTCATCAATCATTTTAAAATCATATGACACTATTGCATTATGAAATCGAATGTACCACTATCTAGAAGATTGCTTAAGGCCATATATTGACTTCAAAAGTCTACACACCTCATATTCTTGGCCTTCCTTAATGAAACCTATTAGTTGTTCCATATAGATTTCTTCTTATAACTCTTCATTGATAAAAGCAGTCTTTATATCCATTTGATGTAACTTAAGATCCATGCTTGCAACTATAGCTAGAATTAGTTGAATGGAAGTAAATCTCACAACATGCGAGAAGGTTTCTTCATAATCAATCCCTTCTTATTGTGTATACCCTTTTGTGACTAAATGAGCCTTATAACATTTAACACTACCATCAGCTATAAGCATGATTTTGAGACCCCATTTGTTCTCAATAACTTTATGTCATTTTGGCAAATCAACCAAATTCCAAACTTGGTTTGACTTCATAGACTCTATCTCTTCTTTCATGGATTTAATCCATTTTTCCTTTGTAGGGCATTTAAGAACTTCATTCAAATTTTTAGGCTCTTCTTAATCTTTTAGAGTAACTAAGAAAATTTCCCCTTCAATCTCAAAATGACGATGTGGACACTTTTCCTATTTGTTTGATGTATTTGAGATTGATCAAAGTTACTCCTACTCGGACCAACTTTCAAAATTGGATTTGCTACAGGTAATATTTGAGTATCTGAAATAGATTCATTTATTCTCATGTCATTGGATTTGCTACAGGTAATATTTGAGTATCTGAAATAGATTCATTTATTCTCATGTCATTCCCACTCAAATGTGTATGTAATTGATCTTTATTGGAGAAAGCAGTATGGTCTAGAATTTCATATAGAGATAAGTTCTTACCTATCTAACCCTTCTTTGGAAGTTCATTATCTAAGAATGTGATATCTCGTGATTCAAATTCAGTGATGCTACCATTATCTTGTTCACCTATGAACACATATCCTTTTGATTGTTCAAAATATCTTATAAAGATACATTTCTTCCTCCTTGAATCTAGTTTTCCATATTTATAGGAAGGTTCTTATACATAGGCTGCGCAAACCAATCTATAATATGAAATTCTAGAATTGCTTCATAATCATGAATCAATGTTTTATAATTGAATGGATGTAATAATTGTTTTTGCCCGGGATGTCCATCATAGTAATAAGGCTTAATACATTCATAGCTCTTTATACTTGGGCCTTTTTGTCGTTATGCCTACTGTACTCTTAGAGTAACCACATAGCCTTTTGTACTCAATTTTTTGCTTATTTAATTGCCCCTTCCTTGCACATAAACATATAGAGCTATAACAGGCGAAATGCAAGTGCCAGACATGGCATACACTTAACAAACACTTAAATTAAAATTTTCATTAACTTACTGGGCCCAACCATTATATATTTGAAAAGAAACTAAAAGACAAAGCTTTATTCTCAAATCCATCCATTTTTCATAAATTTTCTTATCAAAACATAACTAATGGCTCTCACTAAGCAAACAATAAGGAAATCAACAGAAGGAAAGGCCCCAAGGAAGTAGCTAGTAACCAAAGCTGCTCGAAAATCAACTCTGGCGATTGAAGTGAAGAAATCTCACCGTTTTAGGCCAGGAACAATGGCATTGAGAGAAATTAAGAAGTATCAAAAGAGTATTGAGCTTCTGATTTGTAAACTTCTAATTTTAGAGGTTGATGAGAGAAATCACTCAAGATTTTAAAAATGATCTTAGGTTTCATAACTGATCTTAGCCTGTCACCATCGCATTCATGAGTCGCCATCAAGTCACTCGGACTAGCTCTGTCACATCCCTTTTTCAAAAATATGATGGTCGAGGATCTAGGTATCTTAAGGCTATTAGGCATCGCATAGAACCATAACTAAACTAATATATTCACACATTGATTATTTACCCCATAATCTTATAATATATTCTTTTTACATTTATTTTGATGTCATTTATTACACATATATATTATGATTTGCATTATAATTTACCTCTGTACCCTATTAAACCATTCATAACAATACTAAGGAGCATCTAGAGTACATCTAACTTAACATATTTAATACATTTAATAATAATTAGCTAATTATATTGTTCACTACTTATTACTAGAAGGAAGAAATCAAGAAGCTGATAGACCTGGATAACCTCTACTTGAAACCACACAAAAGATTTGGTGTATTGTCAACTCAACTAGATTATAGTACTACAATAATAGGATACACAATAAGAATATCTCAAGATTTAATATAATAATAACACAAAGTGGCTACACAATAAAGGAATATCAATAAAATTTGATCCACAAGAAGGGCCCATAATAAGCAAAGCAAATAATATGACAGGTAACATATAGCAATAGCACTGAAGAAAATATATCACTGTGTACATTCTAGTGCTATCATACATCACACTCACATAAGGGCAGTAACTTCTACCCTTTTAATTGTAAGTCTCTATATGCACATAGCCTGATGGTATAGCCTCCATCAAATTGAAATTCTGTCATATTGGCTAAACAAATAGCTTGGTATGATCACATAGGCCTAAAGGCCACATCAAGTTTCACAATTCACAAATATAAGAACATAATCAACAATGGAATCAAATGGCTCAAGTATTAACAATGACTCAAATTTTATTAAAGAATTCCAAAGAAACAAAGGTAGGGATGGACATTATAACTCACCATAAACTTATAAATTTGATTCCTCTAAGTCACTAATAATTACTGGTTGGTTATGTGATATTCATTGACCTACATTCACATCCATACATTAATTGCACTCTTAGGTTTGTATTTAATTTATTATTTGTTATTTAATGTTATTTAACCTTTTGATATATTAATGTACATCTTAGGGAGGATTTATATTATTTCTCTAGGTTCTCATTTAGTTTAATTTAGGTTATGTATTAATATACTATTTTACATTTTCATATATATATATATATATGTTATATTTTAACTCATTGTTGTCATTTATAGTTCACTATCTTGTCATGCTTGCTTTAATTATTCATTAGGTAACTATGCACCGTTTAACACTTTAATATGTTCCAAAATTTATTTTGTAATTATGAATTTAAATATCACAAAATCATATTACATTAGAGATATTTAATTAAGTAAATTCCAATTACTCACAATCTATCAATTTAACCACATTAGTTTTTTATAGTCAACTGATTTACTTATTCATTAAATTAACATTTGATCTTTTTAAGATATTAAATAAACATGTTAAGCTTTATTTTCATAAATAATATGTTCATGTTTATGGTCTAATCAAATACATTTTGGTATACTTAACTCATCACATGTCAACAACACACATCATTTATAACATTTGAGTAGTTTGCCTTCATTTAATTAGATATTAATTTCCTCAAATTCATTTATCCTGAAATTTCTCCAAGGTGTTTCTAACATTCTAAGTGACTTTTTTTTGTAACTTTTCACTAATTTGTACATTTATTTACATAGGTAAATAATTCAAACACAATAGCAAAATTTTTAGTGATCTTCATTTAGACTTGCCCTTAGTTACTCACTCATTTTTTCTCATAATTTTGACTTGCCCTTTTATCACAGCCTTCCTAGCATTTAGATACACCTTTCTGTAAATTTTTATAAATTTTAAAGCTTATTTTTATATTAAAATAAATAAAATACAGTAGTTAATTTTTTGAGAATTCAAGCTGTTAAATTTGGATAGATTTGGGGATTAAGATTTTTAGCTTTATACTTTTCAATTTATTTCAATCCAAACTAATTTCCAACATCTTAAATAGCTAATGTAATATCCCTAATTTTTAAAAATTAAGTAAAATAAATTAAAATTAAATTGGATAAATTAAATAAATAATTTTAAATAAAAAATAAAAGGATTTTCAAAGAAAAAATGGAATATATATGTGAAATATACATGAAATATACATGAAGTATATAAAAGTCAACAAAAATCAACTTTTAGAAGCCAAAAGTCAAAGGTCTAATGACATTTTTATAAATATACTTTGAAAATTAGAATTATTTAAATAATTTTAAAATAATTTATTTTTGTTAGAAAGATGTAAATTTTGGATTTTATTAATTAAATAATTAATTAAAAATATAATAAAATAATATATACATATGGTTAAAAATGAACGTGAAAAGAAAGAGAAAATCATTTTTGTTGTTGTTGTTGTTGTTCTTCCTTCCATAGCTGAACCACCAAAGCTTCAAAGACAAGATTTTTGCTTCTTCTTAGCTCCATGATTTGAATGATTTTCAAGGTTTCAAGTTAAATTTTGGGATTTTTCTCTTTAATTAATAAGTTTTCTTACTTTTTTCTTGAAATTTCATGAAAGTATGATTATGTTGAATTTGAATTTTTGAAGTAGTATGTTTTAATTGTCTATTTGGGTATGAATGATGTTGTTTTAAATAGTTAACAATGATTTTAAGGTTGGATTAAAGAAATGGTTAAGTTTGAATGGGGTTTGGTGGAGAGAGAGAATTTAGGGTTATGGGAGAATTGGACTTTTGAATTCATGTGATTTAATTATGAAATTTGGTTTTAAATGTGTTATTTTGATGCATAAATAAGAATTTTAAAGTCAAATGATGGATATGGTTAAGTTTGGATAGAGTTTGAGAACGGAAGTGTTGATTTAGGATTTTGAAAAAATAATTTTCAAAGTATAGTGAATTGTTTGATTTTAATGGTTCGAGCATGTTATTAAATGATATTAAGGATGAAAATAAGCTTGGATTGATGATTGGAATGAGTTGGAATGGAAAACCTTCAATGGTGAAGGTTATGCCATTTTAGAGTTTTGATCTAAGGCATGTGTTTAACTAATATAATTGGTTTAAACATGTTAAAATATATTTCTAATGATATTAATAAACTTAAAATATTAATTTAAATGGCTTAAAATGGTTTTTCAAAGTTAAAGTGAAGTTATGCTATATTTTGGGTGTAATATCCCAAAGTGTGCCCTAGAAGTTTTGGTATTATTGTTGTAATTGGATTAAGTGTATATGTTAAATTGGAAAGAGATAATTAAAGAGAGAGTGTCTATGTTGTATATATGGAAATATATACAACATATACAAGTCAAATTGTTATGTGGTCAAAGGAAGATATTTATTGATTTTATTTAATTAATGGAAAAATGGGAAAAGTAAAATGAGTGGAAGAGAATTATTTGAATATTTTATTGATATTAGAAATGAAATATATTATATATATATGGAAATATATACAACATATACAAGTTAAATGAAATAAGTGGGGCATGTTTGCCTAGATGATGATATTCAATGCATTTAATTATGTATACTCTATTGATGAGATGAGGAGCCATGGTTGTTGGCTATAATGATAATGATGCAAATGAGATGATTGAGGCATGGTTGCCTAAGTGATGATGAGAAAATGAGAATGAAATTGATAATGAAATAATGAATGAATTGTGTGTCTAATATGTTATTCCATTTTCAGAGTTTTGTTGTTGGTGGCATGCCTATAGTAACAATCTCTTGAAGTTAGGTTGGGCTTGATCCTTGAAGCCAAGTTGGGTTGAAGTTTAGCATGCTTAACTCCCCTTAAAGCTTGGTTGGGTCTAGTCCTTGAAGCCTAATTGAGATGTTACAACCCTTGAAGCTAGGTTGGGTTTGGTTCTTGAAGCCAAGTTGGGTTGATACTTAGCATGCTTTGTTCCCCTTGAAGCTTGGTTGAACCTAAATCCTTGAAGCCTAGTTGGGATAATGATAATGATGAATGTGATAATTAAACCAAAACATTAACTCTGAAAGTTGAATGGCATATTAGTGTCTTTGGGCCCATGCTTGTCTTTGATTTCAATATGATTCTTGAATGGTGAAACCAATGAAACTATGAAGATACAACATGAATGTTTTGATATGATATTGAACAATGTAAGGTTTTGGAATATAATATTCTTTTGAATGGTGTATGAAAATTGATTGTGTGACATTAGCATTGCATTGAAGCATTGTATTATTGAAGTTTGTACCACTAAGCCGTTGGCTTAGCGCGAGTGTGATTCATCGCGCAGGTGACAGGGAAGAACCGGAGAGTTCCTCTAGGCCGAGTAGAGTCTAGATTTTGAGGTGTGGATAGTGGAGCTTAAAGATCAAAGACATACTGCCAAACATGTATATATTTTAGGTTTTGTAAAACTTGAGTTTTGATGTATATGTATTTGTAAATATTTGTTATATTTTCCGCTGCGTTTTGAATAAACATTTTATCTATTGTGTTATATAATATAACTTAAATATTTTAAATTTGTTCATATAATTGTAAAGGGATGATTTGTGTGTTTAGTAAACCGTGACATTTCTATATTCAGTATACGTATAATACGATCGTAATAGCATGCTATGTACGTATACGGGGTATAGGGGTGTTACATTGGGGTTTTTATTAAAGTGGTGTTTAATTATGATTTAAGATTGAAAATGCCTTAGAATGTGCCGTTAAATGATTATTTATGATTGCATTTGGTATAGGCATTGAGATGAAGTAGTTTAGCCAACCCAAGTGTTAAAGAGTAACTTGGAAGTGAAGGTTGGAGGTTGTTTTTGAGCTTGCTTTTGGTTGCTTTCTAAGGTAAGTGCAAACTTTTGATAAATTAGATGTGTTGGAAATAATTTGGACTTAACACATTTTAGTTAAGAAATGTGTTAAGTTACTTGATGCATTGAACATGTATGAGCATTGTGCTATATTATGTGATTTGTTATGAATGCATTATATGCATTATGAAAAGCCATTGTTAATGGTTAAATTGAATAAAATGTGAAATATGTGCATTATGTGTGTAACATTTCTAATTTTTTATATAAATTAAATAAAAAAATTAAAAATTAAATTGAATAAATTAAATAAATAATTTAAATGAAAAATGAAAGGTTTAGAAGTGAGAAAATGAAGCGTATATACAAAATATGTATAAATATATATAACATATAAAAAGTCAACTTCTAAAGAATAAAGTCAAAAAGTCAAATGGCAAAGTTGTAAATATACTTTGTAAAATTAAAATTAATTAAATAATTTAAAAACAAATTAACTATGGATGAAAGATAAAAATTATTATTATTTTAAATAAATAAATAAATAAATAAATAAAATAATAATAAAAAAGATAGTGGAAGATGATGGAGAAATTTAATTATTTATTAAATATCAAATAAAATAATTTTTAGTGAAAGATGATAATTATCATTTTAAAAATAATTAATTAAATAAATAATTAAAATAATATAATAATATATATGCGGTCTTAAATGAAGGAAAGAGAAAAATCAAATTTAAAAAGAATTTCTTTCTTCTTCTTCTTCCTCTCTTGGATGTTTTCTCCATGGGTAAGCAAGATTGATTTTTGCTTCATTTAAACAACCAATTTGCAAGGATTTTACAAGAACCAAGTGGGTTTTAGTTATTTCTTCATAAAATAGTAAGTTTTCCTTTACAATTTTGAAGTTCCATCTAAATATATGATTATGTATAATTTGAGATTTTAATGGAGTGTGTTTTAATTGGTTAAAAGTATATGAAAGATGCTATTTTGATTAATTATTAATTATTCTTAAGTTGGATTGAAGAAATGGTTGAGTTTGAGTTGAGTTGGTTGAACATAGAGAATTTAGGGTTATGGAACATTTGGGTTTTTAAAATCATGAGTTTTAATTATGCAAATTGGTTCCAAATGTGTTGTTTTGATGCATAAACAATAATTTTAAAATCAAATGATGGATTTGGTTAAGTTTGGATAGAGTTTGAAGATGGTAGTGTTGATTTAGGGTTTTGAAAAAGTGAATTTTTAAAGTATGGTGAATTGTTTGATTTTAATGCTTAAAGCATGTTATTTGATGATATTAATGATAGAAATAAGCTTGGATTAATTATTAGAATATTTTGAAATGGAGAACATTCAATGGGGAAGGTTATGCCATTTTAGGATTTTGAATAAAAGTGTGTGTGTAATTAAAGTAACTGATTTAAACATGTTAAAATATGTTTATAATGATATAAATAAACTTAGAACGCTAATTTATATGGCTTAACATGATTTTTCAAAGTTAAAGTGAGATTAGGCTTAACTTTGGGGTTTTGATTTGAATGATGTTTAATTGTGATTTAAGATTGGAAATGCCTTTAAATGTGATACTGAATGATTCTTTATGATCACATTTTGGTATAGACATTGAGAGGTAGTAGTTTGACCAACCTTAGTGTTGAAGGGCAACTTGAAAGTGAAGTTTAGTGGGAGATTTGTGGTAAGTACAAACTTTTTAGGAATTAGTTATGTTTGCATTACATTTGGGCTAACACATTTTAGTTGAAAAATATGTTAAGCTACTTGAAGTATTGAACTTTGTGTTATGACATGAGATTTGTTATGTATGCCTTATATGTGTTATGAAAAGCCATTGTTAATGGCTAAATTGAATAAAATGTGAAATGTGTGCGTTATGTGAAAATGATCCAAAGTGTTTGGGTAATGTAATTTGTTGTGTATGCATTAAATGCATTGTGAAAAGCAATTGTTAATGGCTAAATTGCATAAAATGTGATTTATGTGAATTATGTGAATAATACCCAAAATATTTGGGTAATGTGGCTTTGATGTAAAATATGATACATTGTGATGATATGTTAAGAAATGATGAAATAAAGTGTTATGACATTGACATGAATGAGAAAAATGAGAAAATGAGGTAATGTGTCTAGTTGATAATGAGAAATGAGGCAATGTGCCTAGTTGATTATGGAAAAATGAGAAAGATATTGAAAATGGGAAATGTGAAATAATTGTGTGCCTAGTATGTTATTCAATTTTCAGAGTTCTGTGTTTGGTGGCATGCCTATGAGGTTATCCTCATTATTTGCCTTCGGGGCTAGCTTTTGAGCAATTATTTGATTTGCCTGCGGGGCTAGACACTTGGCGTCACTGTAATATGATTTGCCTTCAGGGCTAGCTTTTGAGTAATTATTATGATCTGCCTTCGGAGCTAGTTTTGGAGTAATTATTATTATCTACCTTCGGGGCTAGCTTTTGAGCAATTATTATAATTTGCCTTCGAGGCTAGACATATAGTGTCAATTTGGACCAAAACAGTAACTCTGGGATTTAAATGGCATATTAGCTCTTTTTGGGCCCTTGATTGTGTTTTTTCTTATGTGAACTAATGAATGATGAAAGAATATATTTTAAAATGGAATAATGTGATACATGGTGACATGATATACATAGCATTGTTCATTGGCATTTCTTTACAATTTTATTATTATCAAAGTTTGTATCACTAAGTTTTTAGCTTAGCCCGATTGTAATTTATTGCGCATTGGACAGAGGCGATCTAGTAAAACTAGAGAGTTCTACTAAACCAGGTCGGGTCTAGATTGAGGTTGCTTGTTGAGTTGATTTTGCTACGTCAAGATCAGAGCCATTTTGCCATCATGTATATATATATATATATTATATTATAGTACCCTTAATTTTTGAGCAAGTCCAGCCCAATATTTTAAAACAAGTCCGAAATAATTTGTGGTATTTATTATTTATTTTAATACTTATTTTATTATTTATTTTATTTATTTTTTTTTTCAAAAAATACATATATAAAAAATAAAATATATAATATAAAATCAGGCGGACTAATCGGTGAGAAGCACGAGGCACGTGGCAAGGCAGTTTGACGCAGGCCGAAAGGGCTTGCGACGAATTGGCTTAGGTCAATTCACCATAGGCATAACCTGCGGCTAATTGGCCTGCGCCTCGCAGGCGCTCGCCCGATTGTTCACGTCCCAGCATCGTTGCTCGCGTTTCAGCAGCCTGTGCAAGCGCGTTGGCTAATTTTTGCCAAAATTCTATTTTTACTCAAAAACGTCAATAAATTTTCTAAATAGTTTTAACTTCCTTAACATATTATGTTTTATTTTAAATTTCTATAAATAGTAGTCTTAAACACAGAAATATGGACGGCAAAAATTACTCAAGAATTACTATTGGACTTTTGAACTTTGAAGCAACCCGAAGCAGCCAAAAACAAAAAGAACACTCCCATCCATAAGGAAACAAGGCCGTGTTATCTTGATCAAAGCTTCCCCAGAATTCCAACGGTGCAATTATGGTGGAGCCAATAAACGACGGTATTTTCTTAATCAATTTATAATAACATACTTTTGATAGTTTTAACGTGGAACATGCATGATCTTTATTTAAAATTGAATCCAGTAGCCTACTAGTATGAATTCTTCCAAATACATGATTATTTAGTTAGCATGCTAATAGCTTTGTTTAAAGTTTTTTGTGATGTCACTTAATTTTTCTCAAATATTATTAACAGTAGCTTGTTCAACTTCAAAGCTTTGATAATTATTTTTTCCAAAACCCTAATTTATAAATTTCAAAACCCTAAATTTCATGGTATGAGCCCTAAATCCTAATTAATTCTATTTTTTAAAATCTTTACAGTAGCTTAATACTTAAAAAGTAATTATAATAATATTAGTTTCTCCAAATCCTACAAAACCCTGGTTTTTGAATATAAACCCTAAAACTTTAGAATCCTAATCCTATTTTTAAAAAAGGAAAATCTTAAACCCTAATCGTATTTTCCAAAATCATAATTCATAAAATCCTAGCTTATATATTTAGTCTTTAATTATTATTTGAATCTTGCTTTCAATACTTAGTTTACATCTTCATATCTTGATCTTTATTTGGCTTATAATGAATGGTTTACTTTCATGATGAATGGTTGAATGTCTTTTATTGGTTTACTTTATTTTCTCATTATGTAAGAGGTATGTTTCTAACTTGTGGCTACCTCATTAATTAAACTTCATGTAATTTAAATTATTTTCATATTTTGAAATTAATGTAAATGATACATTTTCACCTTTTTGGTGGGTGTCCTATTTAGTTTTAGACTTTGGACAATGTAAGGGCATGTTTCCATCCTTGGATGGGTGTCCACTTATTTGTTTTGTTTGGTCATTATTGTGATTTTTAATAAAGTATTTATTTATCCTTATGATCGCATATAATATGGATAATGTCATTATATTTAAGAATTTTATAATATTAAGACCTGAAAAGGAGGCTGGTTGCAATGAACCGGGTGTTGTGGTCTGCTAGGACATTTCTCGCCTTCTCCACGCATACCCAACTTTTTAAACCCAATAGGAGGTTGGGGATTCCTTAGGAATTGAGTCATCCACCCCTTTCTTTTTTCGGCCCATCCAGGTGGCGACTCCATTTTCTCTGGCTTTAGGCCCGTGTTCTCTAAGGCCCTGAGCCTAACAGTACCGAAGTCGCAAGAACCCTTCCACCGAGAGTGAGGGCAAAAATCTCCGCTCACAGTGGCGACTCCACTAGGAATAAGAGAAGTTGATTATGTTGGTATTTATATTATTCTATTCTTTCTTATCATGGTATTATCCATTACATCATATTAGATTGCATCGTGTACGTGAGTTAGGACGCCCGTGTAACCCGTGTTGTATTATGTAAAGGATATCATACTTTCACTCAAGGTATAGAGATCAAGCATGGCATAACCACTCATAGCCTTGAACCTTTTGGTATATACTTTCTATTGGAGCCTAAACCTTTCAACCTAAAGACTAAAGCTCATGTAATTGGCCTAGTAACTTTTCTTAGATTTTTACCCCAAATGATTGTTGTTTGACTATGGTTAATTTATCTTGGTTTAAATCATGACTTATTTGGTTTGTTCTTTTTCTAATATGACCTAATTATATTGTGAGCTCAAAATTTTTTTTCTCTAAATCCAAAAGACCAAAACTATTTTCAAAATTTTCAAAATGGTCTGTGGACATAAAACTTTTCCAAAACAAGTAAAAAATTCTTTTTTCATGACCCAAATACAAAGTCTAAACAATGGAACCTAAGCAGATTCAAAAGATATTGGATGATGCCCTTGAAGTCAAAATGGAAGAACTAAAGGGGGCCCTAGCTGAGATCATGAAGAGTCAAAAGGCTGCAATATTTGGGAACACTGTTGAAGCATCCGCAAGCACCAAGAAAGACAAAGGAAAGGCTAAAGTTGGTGAAGTAGCTTTTGATGATGACAAGATAGTCATTGATGATAATGATGACTGGGCTTAATACTTTCAAGATCCTCAAGACAAGAAGAAGGAGCCGAAGGTTATTGAAAAATCAACCGTGGAAAAGATTGAAAATTTAGATGTTGAGAAGTTGATCGCTGATTTAGAAAAGAAGTTTGAAAAGAAGCTGAAAACCAAAGAAATGTCTGAGGTTGACAAGTTGTTTGAGCTAGATGAAGAGGTTTCATACAAGTTCAAGATGCCATCCTTTGCAAAGTTCAATAAAACTAAAAATTCTCACCTCCATATGAAGCAATATATCACTACTATGCAGTCTGCCCGAGCTACTAAGGCTCAAACTCTAAGAAACTTTATGCTTTCATTGGATCATATTATCCAAAATTGGTTCAATACCTTAGATGATGGAACTCAAAAGAGCTGGGATTTACTATACAAAGCCTCCATCCAATAATATGGATACAATGCTAAATTGAAAGTTACTTTAATGAAGGTAGAGTCCATTAGACAAAGGCCGAACGAGAACTTCGTGGACTATACGAAGAGGTGAAGGAATAAGGCCGCATTGCTCATAAGCAGGCCCGATGAATCGGATCAAATTAGAATGCTTGTGAGAGGAGTGTTGCCTAGCCTTCATGAAAGAATGTGTCATACACTTATCTGGGATTTCAAGCACCTTTTGCAAGCTGGTTTGCAAATTGAAGAGTGAAAAAGAGAGAAGAACCGCTTTTTGACAAGAAGGAACGAGAAAGAAAACTACCAGTCTGGTAACCAAAGCACGCAAAAGGCGGTTGATGTTAATGCCACTGGTCAAGGAGAAAGAAGGTAGTTTTCAAAATTGGGAAGGCCCTATCTTTGTTACTCAATAAGCTACAAAAGAGGGAATTATTGCAGCCCTTGAATCCTCGACCTTTGCCTAATCCTCTTCCACCTAACTTTGACACTAAGGCATTTTGCCATTTTCATCAAATGCAAGGATATGACACTGATAAATGTGTGAAGTTGAGGCATGAAATCCATAATTTGATTAATAATAGGAAATTGCTCGAGCCTAACAAGCCAAACACCAAAGACAACCCATTATCAAGATTCAATAGAGCACCACCGCCGACGACCTTCATGATTAGAGGAGGTTTACATGAAAGTTTTTTCATGTCTTCTTTCCAAGAAGTAGGTGGAGAAGCAACCAAAGAAGAAGTGGTGTTTAGCAAAATTGAACAAGCCATGGTTGGTAAAGAAGTAGCAATCTATTTTGTGGATGAATTTTGGGACTCAAGCAATAGTGATAATGGTATTGAACCTAAAGAAGATAAGGTGATGAACACTAGATCTGGTAAGCCTTATGCAAGGCCACCATCCAAGGAAGTAGAAGCCAATAAAGGAAAGGAAGTAAAAGTTGGGAACAAAGAAGAAAAGATGACACTGTTCTTAAGCAATTGAAAAGGACCCAAGCAAGTATTAGTATTTGGGACCTATTGGCCACTTCCAAGAAGTACTATGAATCTATGGCCAAGGCTTTGGCTAGCATGCCGATTTCCACTTCCATAACACCAGATGAGCTAGTTAACTTCATGAAAGTTGAAGGAGGGATGAAATGCGAAGATATTCAAAAGAAGAGCAAAATGTTGATATGGGAATAGTATCATTCTCGAATGCGGATTTGCCGGAAGAGGAGAGAGATCACATCTGCCCTCTCTTTATCAAAGTAGAAGTCAAAGGAAAAAGGATTCCATGTGTGATGGTTGATGATGGGTCCGCCATAAATATTTGCCCACTTAAAATCTTGCCAAAGCTAACTATGTCAACAAGAGATCTAAGCCCAACCGAAGTGACCATTAGGGCTTATGACAATACTAAAAGGCATGCCGAAGGAACTTTCAAAGCTGTTGTGAAGGTTGGTCCAATTGAGTCTATGGTAGAATTTATGGTTTTGGACATACCTGTTACTTTTGCACTACTATTAGGATGACCTTAGTTTCATCCTCTTGGTGGAGTCCCTTCAACACTCCATCAAAAGATCAAGTTTCCAAACAGAGATGAGACGGTCGTCATCGAGGTCGAAGATAATGAAGTGGTTAATGCTTTAATTATTAAGAGACCTCTCAATGGTTTCCATATAGCCACAATTTCTGATGATGGAATAGTGGACTCTAAGGTCCTAAACATGATGAAGAATATGAGTTACCTTCCTGGTGCTGGTCTTGGAAAGGGTAAGGGCGGTATGACAAAGCTTCCAGACTTCTCAAGCTTCCATGAAAGGGTTGGGATATGAAGAAGCTAGCAAAGATGTTCAGCTAAAGAAAAATGAGAAGATAAGCTTCCCACCACTTAAAGAGATTTTCGTCAAAGCTCCTGATATGGGACCACTCCAAGGGAAGCTTGACCCAGTCATGTTCATGGGAAAGTTGATCCCAAGTTTGAGATTTTTGTTGATGTTGCCGAATTGGTGGAACAAGTGAAGAAAGGGCTCATCCTGCCAACTGACAAGGAGCCCAATCTGGAAGGAAAGAAGGAAGCTATCCTTAAAGCTGAGAAGACTCTCGAGGAGATTGCTTCTCTGATTGAAGAAAAGTTTGAAGATGTTCTGCTTTATGATTTTGAGAACAATGATTTTGATTTTAATTTTAATTTATCTTCTTTGTATGAAGATGATGATGCTTTCTTTTCCAAAATGAATACAATAAAGTCTGATTTTGCTTACTTGTGTGATGTTTTCCCTGATGGTTGCATACATTCAAATAGTGGTTACATGAGCATTTTTAATATTATCTCTGCTGATACACAATCATTATATTTGGGAACAACCGATAATCCTAAAAATATTAGCATAGCATCTGACCTTACTCCTGATGAGAGAGAGAGATTTAAAAAAATATTTAAAAAATATGAAGAGATTTTTGCTTGGTCTTATAAGAATATGCCCAGAATAGATCAAGACATAACCGAGCATCTGATTCCTACCGACACTCACATGAAACCTATCAAACAAAAACTTAGACGGTTAAGACCAAAATGGGTTGAATTGGTTAAAGAAGAGGTCACTAAAAAAATACAAGTAAAGTTCCTTGAAGTGATAGATTATCCAGATTGGCTAGCCAACATAATACACATGCCAAAGAAAGATGGAAGAATTAGGGTCTATGTAGACTATAGAGATGTGAACAAAGCTTCTCCTAAAGACAATTTTCCTTTAACCTATATAAATGTTCTTATTGATAGGGTAGCCTCTAGCATGCTACACTCATTTGTAGGTGGATTTTTCAGATACAACCAAGTGTTGATGGCCCAAGAGGATAAAACCAAAACTGCCTTCATTACTACATGGGAAATATTTTGTTATAAGGTGATGCTGTTTGGGTTAAAGAATGCTGGAGTAACCTACCAAAGGATGGCTACCACTTTGTTTCATGATATGATGCACAAAGAAGTCGAGGTCTGCATCGATGATATGATGGTAAAGTTGGATACAAGGGAACAACACTTTCAAAACTTAGAGTTATTCTTCGAGAGAGCAGTGAAGTATAAGCTAAGGTTAAACCCGAAGAAGTGTGTATTTAGGGTTACTTCAGGCAAGTTGTTGGGACACGTGATTAGTCCAAATGGCATTGAGATTGACCCTAACAAGGTTAAGGCAATCAGAGATATGCCAGCCCCAAAGATGGAGAAAGAAGTTTGGGGGTTTATTGGCAAGTTATAGTACATCAGCAGGTTCATAGCAAAGCTCACCATGATCTGCGAACCTATCTTCAAATTGCTTAAAAAGAATCAGTCAGTCGAGTGGAATGAAGAATGTCAAAAGGTCTTTGAACGTATAAAGGAGTATCTACTAAATCCACATGTTTTGAAACCAATTAAACCCGATAAACCTTTATTACTATACTTAATAGTAGAGGAAGAGTCGATAGGAGCTATGCTAGCCCAAGCAGATGAGTCAGGGATTGAGAATGCAGTCTACTATTTAAGTAGAAAGACCCTACCTTATGAGATTAAGTATAGTATCATTGAAAAGACTTGTATAGCTATGGTTTGGTCTTCTAAGAAGTTGCAGCATTAATCTTATAGTGTGCAAGCAATTTTCAGGTTGGATCCAGTGAAGTACTTAAGGGAGACACCCTCTTTGATCTGAAAATATAGTCGATGGTTGATAATTTTGGAAGAATTTGAGATTGAGTAAGTAACCAGAAAAATAATCAAAGGTAGAGTGGTAGCAGAATTCCTGGCTCAACAACCATTGCCAGATAGTGAAGGGGTAATCTTGAAATTTTCTGATGAACATTTAGAGGCCATAGAAGTACAAGGATGGAAGATGTATTTCAATGGGGCAGTAAATACGAAAGGAGCAGGTTTGGGAGTCATATTAGAATCACCCGAAGGGAAGCTTATCCCTTTAGCTAAGAAGTTGAAATTCAGAGAAACCAATAATATGGTGGAGTATGAAGCATGTATTTTTGGTTTAAAAACCCTGATGATTATGAAGACAGATAAAGTGCAAGTCTTTAGGGATTCATTGCTAGTAGTATCCCAAGTGAATGGAGAGTGGGAGTTGAAAGAAGAGAAGCTAAAACCATACCACCATTACTTGACCATGATGAAGAAGAACTTTAAGGAGTGCAGGTTTATACACCTACCAAGAGAAGAAAACCAGATGGCCAATGCCCTAGCCACATTGGCTTTGGTATGGGAGAACCCTGTAAATTTATTTCTTAAGCCTCTGGTTTTGACCAGTTCATCAACTCCTTGCTATGAATAGGAGATAATTATGAAAACTAATACAGACCATGATGCGTGGTATGACACAATAAGATGGTTTTTGGAAATAAGGAATACTCGTTGGGGGCAACAAGGAAAGAGAGGAGAGCCATAAGACGATGGTCCTTACAATACATTGCCTTTCATGGAGAGTTGTATCCAAGATGGCCTGATGGGGTGCACTTTAGATGCTTAAGAAAGTTATGGTCCACACATGAGTGGTTTAGTCCTAGTTAAGAAGATAATTCAACAAGGTTACTACTGGTTAACCATGGAGAGAGACTGCATTGAGTTTGTGAAGAAGTGCCAGCAATGTCAGATGCATGGTAATTTGAATCACATGCCTCCTGAAGAATTGCATTCTATGTCTTCACCCTGGCCCTTTGCAACTTGGGGAATTGACATTATAGGAGAGATACATCCGACGGCTTTAAACTGTCACTGCTTTATCGCAGTAGCAGTGGATTATTTTTCAAAATGGGTTGAAAATGAATCTTTCAACAAGCTGGGGGCAAGAAAAATGGCTAGATTTATTAAAAAGAATCTCATCTACAGATATAGGGTCCCGCACAGTGTGATATCGGACAAGGTATAGTTTCAAGGAGTAGTTAGGGGCTTATTCTCGAAGTACCAAATTCATCATCATTGATCCTCCCCTTATAGACCGAAGGCTAATGGTACAGTAGAAGCGATAAATAAAACAATTAAGCAGATTCTGTCCAAAATGACCAAGACATACAAGGATTGGTCAGAAATGCTTCCTTTTGCTTTATGGGGATACAGAACAAGTGTATGAACGCCTACTGGAATGACACCATTTTTCTTGGTTTATGGGATGGAAGCAGTGTTACCAATTGAAATAGAGATCAAGTCATTAAAAGTGGTCTTGGAAGCCAAACTGCCTGAGATAGAGTGGGTAGTAAGCAGATACACACAGTTAGCCTTATTAGAAGAGAGGAGGTTAAAAGCAATGTATCATGATCAGCTATATCAAAGGAAGATAGCTTGAGCCTATAATACAAGGGCTAAGGTTAGAAAATTCAGAATCGGCGACTTAGTGTTGAAGCAGTGTAATCCTAATGTCTCTGATCCAAGAATAAAATTTAGGCATAGTTTGGAAGGACTATATATTATGAAACATGGACGAGAACGAGTTTAGTGAGCCAGTGAACATGGACAGGTTGAAGAGGTTTTATGTGTAAATAAAAAAAAGAGCTTGCTAGGTTGAAAACCCAAAAAGGGCGGCCTAGGCAAAAGTTAAAGCGGTTTACTATTTCCAAAAATCCGAAAGGGTTTACTAGGCAATAATTAGGGCTAAACGAGAGAAAATTGTCAATTAGAAAATCCGAAAGGGCTAGTTGGCAATAGGAGTGATCTTGTGTATGCTAGCTTTATGTTTGGTTGTTCCCTAATTTAATAAAATAGAGTTAATATTAAAATTTTTCTGTGTGTACTGTTTTAAGTATTTAACCAAATATGGTAAAATAAATAACACAATAGCAAAAGGTGATGACAAATTATAAAAGAAAAAGAAACATTTTTTATTATGTTCATTATTTTTCATCCTAACATTGCTCTTTCTAAAGAATTAACAAAATGTAAAATCTATGACAGACGATAAGTTGACGTGTAGGCCAGCTTTGCTTCAACCGATCCAAGAAGGCTTCAGTCAGACGAGGCATGTCCAAGTCAGGAGTAAAATCAGAACCTTGAGGCTTGGCTCCATACTGATGATCAAGCTGGTGAGGATCATAGCAATTACCTCGACGAAGAGCAGCAAGAGGAACATACATCAAATACTTCCGAATGGTGATACGAGAAATCTTCCACCAAGGTAATAACCAGCGGATATCTACTGTAGCACGTGTGAGAATCCAACCAATCTAGTCATCATATGAAGAAGCAGGATGGGATAGTTTCCTAGTAGAGTGATGTCGCGGTAGATATCTAGTGAAATCCATGGGTGGAATGTCAACCAAGCAGAGGCACTCTTGAAGCCAAATCTGTAAGCCCAATAAAACAAATTTAAAAAAAAGAGAAAAATGATGATGCCCGTTAGGTTAAAAACCCACAAGGGCAGCCTAAGCAAAAGTTAGGGCGTTCGTTAGTTTTGAAAATTGGCAGGATGGTCTAGGCAAAACTGAAAACAAATAATAAAATAATAAGAAAAAGGTTCCACTAAGTTGAAAACCTGCAAGAGCGACTTAGACAAAAGTTAGGACAACTCGCTAGTTTTGAAAATCCATAAGGGCGGACTAGGTAAAAATTAGAGTAATAAAAATAAAAAGAAAAAGGCCTAAATTGAAAACTCGAAAGAGCAATTTAGGTAATTACCTATAGTAGCAAGGAACTTTTGGCCAATCTCCTCAAAGATTCTAATTTGAATTGATACAATCCAATTAGGGTCTTAGCCAAGATTATAGTTATCGGCGATAAGCCTCCTTCCATTTGGTCCATAATATCCAAAATTCATGGATCGATGTCCCCATCGGAAGAAACAAGCAAGAATTGTCCAAGCAGGCATAAAAAAAGCATGCGTCCCCATGCCTTGGTGGGAGCCAAATGAGAAATACAAAAGTCAATCAAGAGACCAAGCATAATTTTCTCACCTCCAGTCAATTGCAAAACTTTAAGCTTTGAAATTTGAAACAACATTTGCATCTTTTGTTGAGTTTTGAAAATCAATATGGGCAATGCCATTGGTTGATTGCTTGGATATCCAAGGATGACCTCAAATTTTTCAATCATGGGACATATCTCAAAGTCATTTACCTTGAATGTCCTAGAATTCACATCCCAAAAGGAAACCATGGCATGAAGAAAAGAATAGTCTAATTTAACATTTTGCAAGCACTTCAAAGTATTAATTTGAGACCAAGATATTTGCTCCCAATGAATAGCTTTCATATTTTTAAATAAACCTTTAATTTTCTTCAAATTGAGTTCTGTCATTGTTGAAATTAAAGAAAAAATTTAAAATTGTTGAAAGGGATTTTTGATACTGAAACAAAATTTCATGGAAAATTTCTTAGTTTTTATTGGGAATTATAGCATTGAAAGATGCTTTATATAAGGCATTACTTTGTCCACCGAGGTTGACAAGGAAAGAGTAATAATTTGGGCAGAGACGCACAAGGAAAGGAAATTTAAAAGATTTTGAGTTGTCGCGTTACGTTTGGATTTGCAAATCAGGGGTGCTTTAGGATTTTGAATTGTGAGAGAGATTTCTGTGTATACTGTAATAATAACAATGATAAAAAAAAGGAGAAAAGTCAAAAGTTGCAGTAAAAGTAAAAATTATTGTTATTATTATTATCATCATTGTTATTATTATTGTTATTATTATTAATAATAATACAATATTTTCTCAATTGATATAATAATCACTGAGAAGGAGGAGGTGGTCCATAATCAAACAAAGCTCTGAGAAAGTCGTCGCCTATTGGAGGAGGAGGCATATCATCTGTCCCAAGTCCACCCGAAGAAGAAGCACATGAACCTTTATTACCCTAGAATTCAAGCCTATAGCAGTAATCATCTGGAGCAGACGAAGGAATATCATGGCCATCAGTTTGGGGCCCCCTAGAAGATGAAGTACCAGGATCCCTCATTTCCTGGAACTGAAAGTCTCAGAAGTTTTGCTTCGACTGATGATACAATCTTTTGATATGGGTGATTTGTTGGCTGCTAACGGCTAACTCCTCTTGCAGTTTCTTGTTTTGCTCCTCAAGCATCCATTGTGAGTCAGAAAATGAAAGGGTAAGAGCATGCATAATCATGTATACATAAATAACATAAATCATCAAGGAATAGGGTGACCCATGAGGTAACTTGTATCAGAGCCTTGTGAATGAGATGACACTTCCGATTGGTGAGAAGGAGCAAATAGAGGAACAATAGAAGAAGGTCCAGCCTCATGATCAAATTAGCCGGTAGCCTGCAATAATCATGAGAACAGTCAAAATAAGTTGAAAAAGAAGCAATTGCAATGATAGAATGACACATATTTACCTGAGAGGTTCCAGCCTTGGAATAAGAGATAGATTCTCTCTCCTCCTCTTCATCACCGGCTTCCTCATCATTTCCTTCTTCTTCCTCAGGAAATCCCTGAACGCCGACAGGAGACACTTCAAAGTTTAAAGCTATGTTTGAATGAATTGTGTGTATGACGCACCCGGTACATAAAGATAATCTTCAACATCATAGATATTCCGAGCTAACCGCCATGAATTCTCCGGCATTGATATAATATTTAAAGTATACTGTAACACCCCTATACCCCGTATACGCACACTACATACCATCATATCTGTAATATACGTATACTGAATATAGAGATGCTACGTTTATTAAACACACAACTCATTCCTTTTAACAACATTATTAGAAAACTTAAAACATTTAAGACATATTATAAAAATACAATAGATAAAACATTTCTATAATACACAACAGAAAATATAGCGGCCTTTACAAATATATATACATCGAAAACCAAATTTTATAAAAACATAACATTTATACATGTTTGGCAGTCAGTCTTTGATCTTTAAGTCCACTATCCACACTTCAGAATCTAGACTCAGCTCGGACTAGAAGAACTCTCGGGTTCTATCCTGTCACCTGCGCGATGAACCACAATCGCGCTAAGCCAATGGCTTAGTGGTACAAACTACAATAATATTATGCTTCAATGCAATGCCAATGCCACACAATCAAGTTTCATAAACAATTCAAAAGAATATTATATTTCAAAACCTTACATTGTTCAACAACTTACCAAAACATTCATGAAGTAATACTCACCATTTCCACATCCATAAACATATCACACATCATGTTGTATTTTCATAGTTTCATTACTCAACATAGCTTCCCAAGCCACATTTAAGTTACTCATGTATTATAATCATCTCATAACATTATATCTCACTCCATAGTTCATATTAAAGCAAAGACAAGCATGGGCCCAAAAAAAAACACTAATATGCCATTTGACTTCCAGAGTTAATGTTTTGGTTTAATTATCACATTTATCATTATCATTATCCCAACTAGGCTTCAAGGATTAGGCTCAACCAAGCTTCAAGGGGAACAAAGCATGCTAAGTATCAACCCAACTTGGCTTCAAGAACCAAACCCAACCTAGCTTCAAGGGTTGTAACATCTCAATTAGGCTTCAAGGACTAGATCCAACCAAGCTTCAAGGGGAGTTAAGCATGCTAAACTTCAACCCAACTTGGCTTCAAGGATCAAGCCCAACCTAACTTCAAGAGATTGTTACTATAGGCATGCCACCAACAACAAAACTCTGAAAATGGAATAACGTATTAGACTCACAATTCATTCATTATTTCATTATCAATTTCATTCTCATTTTCTCATCATCATTTAGGCAACCATGCCTCAATCATCTCATTTACATCATTATAGCCAACAACAATGGCTTCACATCTCTTTCAATAGAGTATACATAACCAATTACATTGAACATCATCATCTAGGCAAACATGCCTCAATTATCTCAATTCACATTAAAACAACTCAACATTTAAGTATTCATCATAACCAATTGCATTGAACATACATTTCATATTTCATCATATCATCATATCTTTCACATCTCCTATTTCATTTTTCATTACATCATCATATCTTTAGAATCTTCAACATACATTCCACAAAGTTCACATTATGCAAAACATAACATTATTAATTTGCATCAACAATGCAATAGATTACTTAACACATTTACAATCAAATGTGTTAAGTCCCAAAGTCATGTAATTGTATGCAATAATGTAGGGTTTGTACTTACCTTAAGAATGACTCACACCAATCTATAACCTTCCTCTTCCAAGAATTCTTCACCACTTGAATTAGGGCAACTCAACCTCTTCACAACCTAATCCAAAATGAATAATACACACTTAATTACACATACACATGAATCTTCAATACAATTATACACCTATTAGTCTCAAACTAGACCCATAGATCATAAATTGCAAGCCAACATCTCTCTCTAGGACCCCACGATCGTGGCCTCCCAACCCCCACGGGCGTGGGTTAATAAACGGTTCTGCCTCCTTTGCTCAAAACCCCCACGGCCATGGCTTCCAATGGCCACGGTCGTGGCAGCCAAGGGCCACGGGCGTGGCATCCAAGATGCTTCTGTTTCGGACCAAATTCATGTATTCTATGCTTCAAACTTCATCAAACACAATTATCATGAAGATCTACAAGAATAGTTAATCAAACTCAACATCTACAACAATCACCAATTCAAAACCCTAACACAAACACAACTCACACACTTCCAACACCAACACCAACCTAACTTCTTATCTTCACTTCAATTCCAACACTCTTAAACATACCACAATCAAACATAATCACACTATCACATATCAACAATCAAACTCAATTACAACTCAAAATAAAATAAGAGAATCAAGAGGAAACTTACCAAAGTTGATGAAACTTCACAAATTTCCAACTTAATCACTTGAATCTTTCTTCAATTTGATCTTAGAAAATCAAGACTCCCTCTTGCTCTCTTGTCTTTGGGATACCCGGCCAACCAAGAAGAAGAAAAGAAAAAGAAGATGAAAAAGAAGAAGAAAAGATGTAAAGTCAAATACTCAACCTCCACTTAAACCTCCACCAAGCAATTAATTTAATAAAATAATCAAATATTTCTCTTCCACTCATTTTAATTTCCTTTTTAATTACTTAATTACTTTAAAATAAATAAATATCTTCTCCTTTTGACTTTCCCCTATTGACTTGTATATGTTGTATATATTACCATATATACAACATATACACTCTTTCTTAAATTCTTTTCTCTTTCCAATTCAACATTTACCTTAAATCTAAATACAACAATAATTATTCCAAAACTTTTAGGGTATATTTTGGGATATTACATATACATTGGATAGTTCATCAGGACCCTCCGCTGCTTAAGACCAAGGAACCAATCATACACCCTTTCCCCATGATAGCTCATCTAATAACTCCAAATTAGCTTAATTTTTATCTTGAAGGGCTCTTTGAGTGACGGTTCCATATTAATTAACTGTTAAATTTCTTCGTGTGTCGGGATATCGTTGGTAAGAGGAACCGAAAGGCCATGGTACCAGATACCAATTATGGCTAAAAAATTGACTGGGCCAATAGTCATTTCGCCCACAGGTAGGTGGAAAGTATGGGTCATGTCCATCCACCACTCCGATAATGCTTGAACTACACTACAGTCTATTGGACATTCCTCGGATGCTAATTATAGAATAAAGCTTTCAAAATCGCACTCTCGGATGGATGATCCATTTTACCCGAGAAGGTGCTATTTCATACTATTACCGGGCTTTATAGACACACCCTCTGCCCCGAACAACGCAAAGATCACGCTAAAACTGAACAAGGTAAGCCAATACGAGGTAAGTATATCATTTCACAATTCCTATTATTTCAAAGTCTAAAATTACTCATTACTGTATTTATTTATTTTAATTTTTTTCATTCACTAATATACTAAATTATAACTAAAAAATTATAACTGAAAAAGTAATAAATAAAATAAAAAATAATAATAACATGTTAGTGTATGTGCCCTAGGCCATTTATTTGGATCTTTATGTTTTACATTCATTATTAATAAATGAGGTTTTATTATCATTATTGTTTGTTTGCATGTTACACAATTTTGATATTTGTCCCTGGTTTATTATTGTTATAGAGATAAAAAAATAATTCTTAACCAGTATGAACATTGATTTGATAATCATCAGATGGTTGTGTGTATAGTGATACAAATCAATTTCATAGATACTTGTTAGAGAACAATGTATTGGATAGACCCATCATGAGATTACTACATGGGTTAGTGTCATAAGTAAATCTCATGATAGTTATGTATTAATTCTTTGACTTGAGATTGTCATAGTTTCCAATATAAGGACTATTATATTTTGACATGATCAAACATTATCCATAACTGGATAGTAATAAAGGTTATGATCATATATGATAGAAATTATGTAGAGGATAATGAACAACCAAGATAGAATTTGTCCCTCTCTTTGAGAGAGATATCTTTTGGGCCCCACGATAAGTGAGACTGTGAAATGCATGGCCGTGCTCAAATGAATTGATAGTGTGATCAATTTCATTTGTTTTTATCAGTCTACTTGGAGATCGAGTAATCATAAGTTTGGACAATATAAGTATGACGTTGACCATGACTTATGTTCAAGCTAGATATCGTGTGACAAAGGGATTAATGCATGTACTATTATTAGGCAAATTGGACATTCCTTATATTAATTGGGTAGTTGTAACGCCTTGCTAGAGGCCAATTATGACTTGTTGGTTTAATAGAGATTAAATTGACTGCCAATTAATATGGGCCTATCGGGTCACACACAAGAATGCGCTTTGGGCTGGATATAATATTAATAATATTAATATTAGATATTAATATTTATTATTATTATTATTTTCATTTTATATATATATATTATTAGATAATATATTCAGAATCCTAATTAGATTTGGATTCTGAATTTGATTTACCTTATCCAATTATATATATTATTAGATAATATATTCAGAATCCTAATTAGATTTGGATTCTGAATTTGACTTACCTTATCCAATTTCGAATTGGATTTTGGAGTGATTATATTCACTCCAGATGTTAAGTCTTCTTAGAGGTAACTTTAGAAAATAAAAAGAGAACGAAAAAAAAGAAATAGGAACCCTAATACGTTTTAGAGAAAACGTTTTCAGCCTTCGCCGTTGCAGAGAGCTAGCACTCCAGACGGTAGCATTCGTGTGGATAAGCGATAGAGGGTGTTTCGCAATCGAGGCATCTCTTCCAAACTGTGATTTTGAATCATCAACAGGTTAGTTCTTTGAACACTTTTGTCGAATTAAACGAACAACATGGATCCTGATAGGAAATCAAAGATCAAAATTTTTCCGCTGCGTGTTTTTGGTTTGCTGTGATCTCCTTGATTTCCTAACAGTGGTATCAGAGCCACTTGTTGTTTTCGTTTAAGTTGAAAATGCCATGTTGATATGATTACATGAGATATATTGATTTCGTATGGCATGTTAACTATAAAACCCTAATTCGTTTTTCATATGATGAGAAAGGATTGTTTTTGGTTTTGTTTTTGTAAAACCCTAATTCGTTTTTCATATAATGAGAAAGGATTGGTGTTTTTAATTTCGTTTTCATGAGATGATCACGTATATATGATTGGTTGATTAAAATGATTTTCATATGATGAACACGATTAAGTTTATATGTCATATAAACATTTGGTAATGATTCTATAATGGGTTGTACATATTCGAAATAAAACAGTAAGAAGGTTAATGAGATTAACGATTCTGTTTTAGGGTTTTGCCAAAGAAAAATGTTAATGAGATTAACGTATGTTCGCGCCCTATAGTTCATTACCGCGACATTAAGAATGTCAATATATTTATTTCTATTTAACATGTTGGTGATGAATATGTTATGTTTGTTTGATGTCTTGGCATGGTGCATAGCATGGCCTTATGACCTATGTGATTGGTTTATTCATATCTTAATTTTGGGTAAATACGGCCTGCGTGTCGTTTATTTTGTTGTAATTTATTTTACTAGTAGTTAGATTTTCTTTTATTGTAATAAATGAAGATTCAAGCTACAATGTTTGTGATGGAGATTCATGCCAAGGAGAAGATGGTTCCATGGTGATGGAAGCACAAGCTCAAGTTTTGAAGATATGTAATATTGCAAGTGTTGTAATAGATAGGTTTTTCACCTAGGGTTGCCTTTATGATCTTCATTTGGTCTCTTGAAGATTACATATTTTGTCATTTGGTATATGATGCTTATGTGATAAATTATATATATGCATATAGGATGCTAAAATATAATGATATGTAATGCAAGACATGATAATAATTTAGTTGAACCCTCATTAATAATTTAAGTCTAAATGCCATCCACGTTTTGAACACCTATCAAAACTAAGATTGTATTAAAGTAGGTATTGCCAAAGCAATATGTTTTAAACATTCCTAGCTAAGTAGGATGAGTAATAGTGCTACTCATATGTTTTAAAATTGGTTAGACTTAATTAGGCTATCAAAATGGTTTTGGGCCTAAGGCATTAGATGGAATTCAACATGCTATGACATATGATGTCAATATTCCATAATTACTAAGAGTTACATGAGATGTAATTGGTAAAGATGTTACCTACCTAAATAACTTGATTTTAAGCGTCACGCCAAAGCTGAGTTTAGAATTAAGTGAAATACGGATCTTAGCCTACTAAAATATTTTTTTAGAGGGTTATATTTTTAGTAGGAGTTTAAATAATTTTAACCTCATTATTAATTAAAATTTGACTTTGCATATTTATCAACAGATGGCTGCTAATAACAATTCCACCTTATCACTGCGATTTATCCTTGAGAAGGAAAAACTGAAAGAATGTGGGACTAATTTTGTTGACTGGTTTAGGAACCTGAAAATTGTTCTCAAACAAGAGAAAAAGTCCTACGTGCTTGATGAAGCTATCCCTGACCCACCTCCTGCTGATGCTTCTAATGCTTCTAAGAGTAAGCATAAGAAGCATGTGGATGATTCCAATGACATAGGATGTCTTATGTTGGCTACTATGTGTCCAGGACTTCAGAAGGATCTGGAACACTTAGAGGCTTATGAGATGAGTGTGCATCTCAAACAAGCTTTCCAACAACAGGCTAGGCAAGATAGGTTTAACACCGCTTTTGCATTATTTGACTGCAAAATGTCTGAAGGTGAATCTGTTAGTGCTCATGTTTTGAAGATGAAAGGCTATCTAGATCACCTTGCTAGACTTGGATATCCCCTGAGTTTAGAACTCTCCACGGATTTGATCCTACATTCATTGCCTAGCAGTTTCTCACAGTTTGTCATTAATTATAACATGAATGACATGGAGAAATCCATTCCTGAGCTACATGGTATGCTCAAAACTGCTGAGGGGAATATCAAAAAGCCTACCCAAATATTGAATGTCAATATTAAACAAATGAAAAAGAAAGCCAAATATACTAAAGGCAAGGGTAAGGCAAAAGGTGCTAAAGGGTCCAAGGGACAAGCTAAACCAAAACCTGAACCTAAGGCTAAAGTTCCTAAGGAAGGGAATTGTTTCCATTGCAACAAGCCTGGGCATTGGAAGAGAAATTATCAACTCTATTTGGATGAGTTAAAGAAGTTGAAGGGTAGTGCGACTACATCTTCAGGTATTTATGTTATAGAAATTAATTTATCTATTCCTTCTTCCTAGGTATTAGATACCGGATGTGGATCTCATATTTGTACAAATATGCAGGGACTCAAAAGGAGTAGGATGCTGAAGAAGGGCAAAGTGGACCTACGTGTTGGCAATAGAGCAAGAGTTGCTGCTATAGCTGTAGGAACTTATGAACTTGTTATGCCCAATGGGTTTTTGTTAATTTTGAACAATTACTTTTATGTTCCTACTATGAGTAGGAATCTTATTTCAGTATCTGTTTTGGATGATGAAGGTTATTCATTTTTTTTATTAAGAATAAGAAATGTTCTATTTTTGATAAAAATGATTTGCTTTATGGTATTGCAAATTCTTATAATGGCCTTTATATCCTTAATCTTGATGATTCTAATGGTAATGATATCTATAACATAACTTCTAAGAGAACTAAGCCAAATGAGTTAAACCCTACTTATTTATGGCATTGTCGCCTTAGCCATATAAATGAGAAACACATTTCTAAGCTCCATCAAGATGGATTATTAGTTTCATTTAATTTTGAATCATTTGAAACATGTGAGTCTTGTTTGCTTGGTAAGATGACAAAGGATCCTTTTACTGGGCATAGTGAAAGGGCTAATGATTTATTAGGCTTGATACATACAGATGTATGTGGTCCTTTTAGCATTAGTGCCAGAGGAGGATTTCGATACTTCATTACTTTTATTGATGATTTCAGTAGGTATGGCTATGTCTACCTAATGAAACATAAGCATGAGTCTTTTGAAATGTTTAGAACTTTTCAAAATGAAGTACAAAATCAACTTGGTAAAACAATTAAACAACTTCGATCAGATCGAGGTGGTGAATATTTGAGCCAAGAGTTTGATGATCATCTAAGGGATTGTGGAATTGTTTCACAACTGACTCCTCCAGGAACTCCACAGTGGAATGGAGTTTCTGAAAGGAGAAATCGAACTCTATTAGATATGGTTCGATCAATGATGAGTCAAGCGGATCTTCCTTTATCTTTTGGGGTCATGCCTTGGAGACAGCTGCATTCATTCTGAACCATGTACCATCTAAGGCGGTTGAAAAGACACCATATGAGATATGGACAGGTAAGACACCTAGTTTGTCTTTTCTTAAGATTTGGGGTTGTGAAGCTTATGTGAAAAGACCAGTTTCAGATAAGTTAGCTCCAAAGTCTATCAAATGTAATTTTGTGGGGTATCCTAAGGAAACTAAAGGATACTATTTCTATACTCCTTCAGAGAACAAAGTGTTTGTTGCTCGAAATGGGATCTTTTTGGAAAAGGAATTTCTTTCTAAGAGAACTAGTGGGAGTATAGTAGAACTTGAGGAAACTCAAGTACCACAAGAAATCATTGAGCCGTCTATAGAGCCTATTTCAGAACCACAAATAGTTGTGGAGTCTGAAGATGTAACACAAATCCCTCGCAGGTCTGATAGAACACATCGTCAGCCAGAGAGATATGGATTTCTTTTGACTGATGATAGTAAGTAATGCTCATAGATCAAGATGAGCCTACTACCTATCAAGAAGCTGTGTCAGGTCCAGATTTAGACAAATGGCTTGGAGCCATGAAATCTGAGATGCAATCTATGTTTGACAACCAAGTTTGGTCTTTAATTGATCCTCCAGAGGGTATTAAGACTATTGGTTGCAAATGGGTTTTCAAGAAGAAAACTGACATGGATGGGAATGTGCAGACCTATAAAGCAAGGCTTGTTGCAAAAGGTTTCAAGCAAACTCATGGTATAGACTATGATGAAACCTTTTCACCAGTTGCTATGCTTAAGTCTGTTAGAATTCTCATTGCCATTGCAGCATACTATGATTATGAGATATGGCAAATGGATGTCAAAATCGCTTTCCTTAATGGAAACTTGCTTGAGGATGTGTATATGAAACCCTGAGAATTCTACAAATGTTTGCAAGCTTCAAAGATCCATTTATGGATTGAAGCAAGCATCTTGAAGCTGGAATCTTTGTTTTGATGAAACAGTTAGGAACTTTGGTTTCATCAAGAATGAAGATGAACCTTGTGTTTACAAGATGGTTAGTGGGAGTGCAATAGTGTTTTTAGTCTTATATGTGGATGACATATTACTCATTGGGAATGATATCCCTACCTTGCAAAAGGTTAAGACTTGGTTAGGGAATTCTTTCTCAATGAAAGACTTAGGTGAGGCTGCCTATATCCTTGGTATAAAGATCTATAGAGATAGATCTAGAAGGATAATTGGCCTGAGTCAAAGTACATACATAGATAAAGTGTTGAAGAGGTTCAACATGCAAGATTCCAAAAAGTGATTCTTGCCTATGTCTCATGGCATTCATCTCAGCAAGAGTCAATGTCCTATGACATCTGATGAGCGAGATCGAATGAATAAGATTCCTTATGCTTCTGCTATAGGATCTATTATGTATGCCATGTTATGTACTAGACCAGATGTCTCATATCCATTAAGCGCAACTAGTAGATTTCAAGATGATCATGGTGAAGGTCACTGGACAGCTGTCAAGAATATTCTTAAGTACCTTCGAAGGACTAAAGATGTATTCTTGGTTTATGGAGGTTTGGAAGATGAACTAGTTGTAAATGGTTACACAGATGCTAGTTTCCAAACTGACATAGATGATTTTAGATCGCAGTCAGGTTTTGTATTCACATTGAATGGTGGAGCTGTTAGTTGGAAGAGTTCAAAACAAAGCACTGTGGCTGATTCTACAACAGAGGCTGAGTATATAGCAGCATCAGATGCAGCTAAGGAAGCAGTCTGGTTGAAGAAATTCATCACTGAGCTAGGAGTGGTGCCTAGCATTGCAAATCCTGTGGACATTTATTGTGACAACAATGGTGCCATAGCACAGGCAAAAGAGCCTAGATCTCATCAAAGGTCTAAGCATATACTCAGGCGTTTTCACCTCATTCGAGACATTATCGATAGAGGAGATATCAAGATATGCAAAGTTGACACAAATGATAACATATTAGATCCATTAACAAAGCCTCTCTCACGGGTCAAGCATGATCAGCACACTAGATCTATGGGTCTTAGAAATTTGTAGGCCTAGTGCAAGTGGGAGATTGTTAGTGTATGTGCCCTAGGCCATTTATTTGGATCTTTATGTTTTACATTCATTATTAATAAATGAGGTTTTATTATCATTATTGTTTGTTTGCATGTTACACAATTTTGATATTTGTCCCTGGTTTATTATTGTTATAGAGATAAAAAAAAATAATTCTTAACCAGTATGAACATTGATTTGATAATTATCAGATGGTTATGTGTATAGTGATACAAATCAATTTCATAGATACTTGTTAGAGAACAATGTATTGGATAGACCCATCATGAGATTACTACATGGGTTAGTGTCATAAGTAAATCTCATGATAGTTATGTATTAATTCTTTGACTTGAGATTGTCATAGTTTCCAATATAAGGACTATTATATTTTGACATGATCAAACATTATCCGTAACTGGATAGTAATAAAGGTTATGATCATATATGATAGAAATTATGTAGAGGATAATGAACAATCAAGATAGAATTTGTCCCTCTCTTTGAGAGAGATATCTTTTGGGCCCCACGATAAGTGAGACTGTGAAATGCATGGCCGTGCTCAAATGAATTGATAGTGTGATCAATTTCATTTGTTTTTATCAGTCTACTTGGAGATCGAGTAATCATAAGTTTGGACAATATAAGTATGACATTGACCATGACTTATGTTCAAGCTAGAATCGTGTGACAAAGGGATTAATGCATGTACTATTATTAGGCAAATTGGACATTCCTTATATTAATTGGGTAGTTGTAACGCCTTGCTAGAGGCCAATTATGACTTGTTGGTTTAATAGAGATTAAATTGACTGCCAATTAATATGGGCCTATCGGGTCACACACAAGAATGCGCTTTGGGCTGGATATAATATTAATAATATTAATATTAGATATTAATATTTATTATTATTATTATTTTCATTTATATATATATATATTATTAGATAATATTCAGAATCCTAATTAGATTTGGATTCTGAACTTGATTTACCTTATCCAATTATATATATTATTAGATAATATATTCAGAATCCTAATTAGATTTGGATTCTGAATTTGACTTACCTTATCCAATTTCGAATTGGATTCTGGAGTGATTATATTCACTCCAGACGTTAAGTCTTCTTAGAGGTAACTTTAGAAAATAAAAAGAGAAAGAAAAAAAAAGAAATAGGAACCCTAATACGTTTTAGAGAAAACGTTTTCAGCCTTCGCCGTTGCAGAGAGCTAGCACTCCAGACGGTAGCATTCGTGTGGATACGCGATAGAGGGTGTTTCGCAATCGAGGCATCTCTTCCAAACTGTGATTTCGAATCATCAACAGGTTAGTTCTTTGAACACTTTTGTCGAATTAAACGAACAACATGGATCCTGATGGGAAATCAAAGATCAAAATTTTTCCGCTGCGTGTTTTTGGTTTGCTGTGATCTCCTTGATTTCCTAACATAACAAATAATAATAAAAAAATAAAATGATAACTATTTGTGTTGCTAAAGTTGCAGTGTTACCTCAGTCTTTAGACTAGAACTATGATGAAGTTGTATTCCAACTAGAGGATTGACAGTTCCACGTTCATATTGTCGAATAAATTCTAGCAACTCAGCATTAGATTGAGGTCTCGATCTTGAAGCATGCCTTCCTTCCATTTGATGGCTAAACTCTCTGTTCTCAAATCTAAATATAACTTATAATTGAATAAAAGTGAATGAAATAGAGGAAACCAAGAGCCTTTATATCGGCAAATGACAAGATAAAAGACAAAAAGAATAGTAATTTTGTGAACAACAATCACTATTAGTGAATAGTAAAAAATAGTAATCAACAGTTTCTAAATATTGTGTAAATAGTGAATTCAAATCATTCTTTTCAATTATTCAATAGTTTGTGTGTCTAAAAATATTTTTTATACTTTTAAAAATTATTTTTCCACGCAGAGGGCAAGAGGATATAGTTATAGTAAAAAATAGCTAAATTTTTTACAATTATTAATACCCTACTAACTAGAATTATCTTTTGCAACCAATGGGTCCAGAACCCAAATTATATTTTCGAGTTCAGAACTCACCAACGGATCCAAAACCCAAATTATTTTCGAGTTAAGAACTCACCACCGGGTTCATAACCCAAATCATTTTCGAGGCCAAAACTCACCAATGGGTCCAGAACCCAAATCATTTTTTTAGTCCAGAACTCATCCCAGGTCTAAGACCCAAATCATTTTTTAGTCCAGAACTATCCCAGGTCCGGAATCCAAATTATTTTTTTAGCCCAAAACTCATCCAAGGTCCAGAACCCAAATTATTTTTGAGTCCAGAACTCATCCCAGGTCTATAACCCAAATTATTTTTGAGTCCCAAACTCACCACTGTGTCTAAAACTCAAATTATTTTTTGAGTTTCGAACTCACCACCGGGTCCAAAAACATCCTCATCCAAAATCTGCTCAAAGTCATATTGCTTTTTACTCTCTTCTACTAAAAATCTCAGATCGTTTAAGCAGAGGGCAAACTGTAGACCTTAATTTTGACCAAGTTCAGTCTAATATTTTAAAATAAGTCTGAAATAATTTTTGTGGTATTTATTATTTATTTTAGTATTTATTATTTATTTTAATACTTATTTTAATACTATTATTTATTTTTTAAAAAATAATAAAAAATATAATAAAAAATCGGATGGACCAATCGGTGAGCGGCACGCGGCAAGGTAGTTCGCCGTAGGCCAAAAGGGCATGCGGCAAATTGGCTTGGGCCAATTCGCCGTAGGCTTAACCTGCGGCGAATTGGCTTGGGCCAATTCATCGCATGTGTAAGCTGCGGTGAATTGGGTAGCACCTCGTAGGCGCTCGCTCGATCGTTCGCTTCCCAGCCTCTTTGCTCGCCCGTTGCTCGAGTCTCAGTAGCCCATGTCAGCGGGTTGACCGATTTTTGTCAAAATTCTATTTTTACTCGGAAATGTCAATAAATTTTCTAAATAGTTTTAACTTCCTTAACATATTAGGTTTTATTTTAAATTTCTATAAATAGTAGTCTTAAACACAGAAATATGGATGATAAAAATTACTCAAGAATTACTATTAGACTTTTGAACTTTGAAGCAACCCGAAGCAGCCAAGAACAAAAAGAATACTCCCATCCATAAGGCAACAAGGCTGTATTGTCTTAATCAAAGCTTTCCCAGAATTCCAACGGTGCAATTGTGGTGGAGCCAACAAATTACGGTATTTTCTTAATCAATTTATTATAACATACTTTTGATAGTTTTAACGTGGAACATGTATGATCTTTATTTAAAATTGAATCCAGTAGCCTATTAGCATGAATTCTTTCAAATACATGATTATTTAGTCAGCATGCTAATAGCTTTGTTAAAGTTTTTTGTGATGTCACTTAATTTTTCTCAAATATTCTTAATAGTAGCTTGTTCAACTTCAAAGTTTTGATCATTATTTTTTCCAAAATCCTCATTTATAAATTTCAAAACCCTAAATTGTATGGTATGAGCCCTAAACCCTAATTAATTCTATTTTTCAAAATCTTTACAATAGCTTAATTCTTAAAAATAATTATAATAATATTAGTTTCTCCAAACCCTAAAACCCTAGTTTTTGAATATAAACCCTAAAACTTTAGAACCCTAATCCTATTTTTAAAAAAGGAAAATCCTAAACCCTAATCGTATTTTCCTAAACCATAATTCATAAAACCTTAGCTTGTATATTTAGTCTTTAATTATTATTTGAATCCTGTAGTTTACATCTTCATATCTTGATCTTTATTTGGCTTATAACGAATGGCTTACTTTCATGATGAATGGTTGAATGTCTTTTATTGGTTTACTTTATTTTTTCATTATGTAAGAGGTATGTTTCCACCTTGTGGGTACCTCATTAATTAAACTTCATATAATTTAAATTATTTTCATATTTTTGGATTAATGTAAATGATACGTTTCCAACTTTTTGGTGGGTATCCTATTTAATTTTAGACTTTAGACAATGTAAGGGCATGTTTCCATCCTTAGATGGGTGTCCACTTATTTATTTTGTTTGGATAATGCTATAATTTTTAATAAAGTATTTATTTATCCTTATGATCGCATATTATATGGATAATGCCATTATATTTAAGAATTTTATAATATTAAGACCTAAAAAGGAGGCCGATTCTAATGAACCGGGCGCTGTGGGAGTGCTGGGCCATTTCTCACCTTCCCCACGCGTACCCAACTTTTTGAACCTAATGGGGGGTTGGGGATTTCTTAGGAATCGAGTCATCCACCCCTTTCTTTTTCTCGGCCCATCTGAGTGGCAACTCCATTTTCTCCGGGTTTAGGCCCGTGTTCTCTAAGGCCCCGAGCTTAACAGTGCCGGAGTCGCAATAACCATTCCACCGGGAGTGGGGCGAAAATCTCTGCTCACAAGTACAATTTGTTATGATGTATTTTATAAATATGTTTTGGGGAATAAATTATAAATTATAAGGAATATTTGGATAAATTGTGTAATGTGGGGCTTTACATGTGTATTAACATAAATATATGTTTATATAAGTCAATGTTTTAAGAAAATATGGAGAAATTGGGGAAGTACTAGTGAAATGCTGATTTGGTTTATTTGAGAGTGTTTTTACGTAGGCTGTGATTTTGTTGAAATTTGGGGATGTTTAAATTACAGACAAAACTCTGGCAAATTTTTTTTCAGAGATTTTCATATAAAATGCTTATTTTGTAAATTATAATTAATAAAAATTATTATATTTACTAATTAAATACACAATTTAAATATTTGAGATTTTAAATTAGAAATGTGAAAATTTTTATGTAACCAGATTGTGGCATTCTTATACCGTATACGCATATTATATATATATGAGGTGTATATATTATACATGTATATAGGGTATAAATATGTTATATTTATTTTAGTATCAGAGCCTAGGTTTGAGGTTCTAGACCTAGGTGGGTTGTTAGAGAGAGAAAATGGGGATCTTAAAAAATATTTTTAATTGTGATACATGCATTGGTACTGGCATTTTATCTGATCTCTGATGAAGCAATGTCCGTTTGACATAATGGATGTTAGATGAAATTTGTGTTTGGGATATAAAGATCAAAGTGGCGTAATAGAAATGTCATTTGAAGATTATAGATTGAGAATTTTTTAAACTTTTATTTTGAAATTAAGATTCATAGTTTATTCAAATGATGAATAAGTGAAATTAAAAAAAATAATATAGGAAATGATTTAAGATATGAAATAAAAAGTTTGAGAGATGAGCATGATAGTTACAGAAAATTCTATATATATACTGCAAAATGATATTTTTTGAATTTTTGGACAACTTTAGGAATTTTGGATGAGCCTGAAAATTTAATGGAAATGTTTCTATATGTTAGAATCCAATGTATAAAATTTCATAATTTTTAAAGATGAATTACTAATTAAGAAAAATAGAAGAACACATATTATTGGAGCATTTTCAGCAACTCAGAATCTGTAGAAATTGAGATATATATTTAAAAACCATGGCAAACCAATCCAACAAATTCTTAAAATTTATACACATTATCATATATGTTCCTGGAACATATAATTAAAATTTCATGAATTTTTATTAAGGTTTGATACTTGAAAAAAAATGGATAATTAGGTGCTGCCAAATGAATTATTAAAGAGATAGATTTTGTGGGTTTGGAAGACTTAATTTTTAAATATAGTAAACTAGCTTGGAAAATGTAAAATTTTAAACATAAGTATTATTAAATACAAGTATTTTAAATATAATTTTTAAATTTTAAATCGCGGGCCAGGCCCATTCGACGCAGAATTTTCCTGCTGCGAATTGGCCTATGGCCATTTCGCTGCAGAAAAATCTGCGGCGAATTGATTTGTGGCTAATTTGTCACCTGCGATGAAAATTTTTCATCGCCGATTTTTATTTATTTATTATTTATTTTTATTATTTATTTTTATTAAAAATAAATATTATTTAATTAAAACACCATAAAAATTATTTTAGACTGTTTAAAAATATCAGATTGGACTGGATAAAAAATTAAGGGTCTACAGTTTGCTCCCTGCTTGAGCGATCTGAGACTACAACAAAAGAGAGTGAAAAACAATGTGATTTTTGACTTGATTTAGAGTCATACTGGACTCTGTACCCAAGGTTGGTTTGAGTTCTTGACTCAAAAATAATATGGGTTCTGGACCCAAGGTGAATTTAGAATTTGGGTTCTGGACCCGAGGTAAGTTCTGGAATTAAAAATAATTTAGATTTTGGACCCGAAATAAATTTAGGATTTAGATTCTAGACTCGAGGTAGAATCTGGACTTAAAAATAATTTAGATTCTAGACCCGAGGTAAGTTCTGGACTTAATTTGGATTCTGGACCCGAGATAAGTCTGAACTTAAAAATAATTTGGGTTCTGGACCATAGATAAGTTTTGGACTTAAGAAAATAATTTGGGTTCTGGACTCGAGATAAGTTCTGGACTTAAAAGATAATTTGGATTCTGGACCCGAAATAAGTTATGGACTTAAAAGATAATTTGGGTTCTGGACCCGAGATAAGTTCTGGACTTAAAAGATAATTTGGATTCTGGACCCGAGATAAGTTCTAGAATTAAAAAATAATTTAGGTTCTAGACTCGAGATAAGTTCTGAACTTAAAAAATAATTTGCTCTGAACCCGGGATAAGTTCTGAACTTAAAAAATAATTTGAGTTCTGGACCCGAAGTAAATTTTGGACTTAAAAGTAATTTAGATTCTGTACCCGAAGTAAGTTTTGGACTTAAAAGTAATTTGGGTTCTGTACCCGAGGTAAGTTCTGGCCTTAAAAGTAATTTGGTTATCTCCAAAAAATGATTATAGTCAGTAGGATACTAAAGAAATTTACAAAAAATTTAACTATTTTTTACTATGCTTATATCTTCTTGCCCCCTGCGTGTAAAAATATTTTAAAAGTGCAAAAATATTTGTATACACGCAAATATCTGAATAATTAAATTGCAATAATTTATTCACTGTGTAGTCAATATTTACGTACTATTTACTAACTATTCATTTACTATTTATCAACAGTAATATTTACTTTTTTTCTTTTTCACGAGAATACTATTTTTTCCTTTTTGATTTTTGTCTTTTTCCTTTGCAATTTTTCTATATAAATCTCGTCTCATTTCTACCATATTCATCCACACTCACATATTTTGATAGTTAAATCAGAGACTTTAGCATAGAGTTGAGGAGAAAATGCATGTTTCAAGATCAGGACCTCGATCCAATACTGAGTTATTGAAATTTATTCTATGGCATGAAAATGGAACTGTAAGTCTACTAGCAGGGATGCAGTGTCATCGTAGTTCAAGTAAAAAAACTAAGGTAACCATGCAATTTAATATTTTAACAGCACAAATATGTATTTATTATTTTATTATATTTTTTTTTGGTTTTTTTTTTGTATTTTTTGTGTTTTTTCTTTAAGATTTAGGAAAAATAAATTAATTAGAGGGTCATATTTAAGAATTTAATAAACAAGTAAATAGATAGACTAAAAATAGAACATAACGAATAATTTTAGTCTATAAATCAGAGGTATTGGTATGATGATATACTTACCTTGTGTTAACTTATCTGGCTCCGTGTTGGTGCGATCATTGCGTTATCAGAGGCAGAGGGTGTATCTATAAAGCCCGACAATGGTATGATGTAGCACCCTCTCAGGTAAAATGAATTGTTCGAGATTGCGGTTTTGAAAGCTTTATCTTGCAATTACCATCTGAGGAGTGTTCGATAGACAGGAGTGTAGTTCAAGCATTGTCGGAGCGGTGGATGGACATGACTCATACTTTTCACCTACCTATAGGAGAGATGACCATTGACCTAGTCGATTATACAGCCATAACTGGTATCCAGTACTATGGCCTTCCGGTCCCTCTTACCAATGATATTCTGACATTCGAAGAAGTCCAATAGTTAATCGGTATAGAACCATCATTAAAAGGGCCTTTCAAGATAAAAATTGAGTCGATTTAGAGTTATTGGATGAACTACAAAGGAAGGGTTTATAGGAAAATAGCCAAACAATATGCTCGAGGATTTTGACAGTATTTGCTCGGGTCAACCATTTTATGCAGCATCGAATCTGCCATTCATTTGTCAATGTTGAGGGCCCTAATTTATTTGAGTATGGTACCACTTTACGACTGGGGTGAAGCTGGACTTGCCTGTCTCTATCATGGACTAGACAAGATTTGTAGAAATAAGAAATCTTTCGTTGGTTTCATGGTGGTTGTAGAGGTACTCTTCTTCCACCAATGTCAATTCCATTCTTATTCTTGCATGAATTTGATTTTCATTGTTGTTATAGGTATGGGCATATGAGCATAATCTTGTGAGGGTGCCTGGCATTTCCCGAGAGAGAGTTGGGTATCCAAGATTGAATTTTTAGCTATCGAATCGTATAGCAGTTCCCGGCTCTCACCATGTGCACACCCAGTGCTATCTCTTGAGTTGCTTAACCTGGGGCCAGGTGAAATAGTATTAGTATATTTTAAAATTTATATAAAATTTCACTTACCTTCTGTCATTTTGTAGGTCATTTTGGCTTGGTGGAACACAAAAGAGCGGATGAACTGGACTTCTTCCATGAATGCCACATTACCTTTTTCAGCATACCCGCCGAGTCATTGCCAGCCCTGTGTCTAGTGGTTGGTTTCTCAGGGAGAGAGTGTATGAGTAGTTCCTTGGTCCCGAGCGGTGGAGGATCCCGATGAATTGCCCGGAGTATACTTTCACATCAATGCTGGAGAACATGTAGTGGTTAGCTCAGCACGGTTATGATGTTGAAACCTTTCTCTATCCACTGCGTTCATCATATACCCAGTTTATTCAAGTAGGACTCTTGAACTTTGATGTATCTCCTGTTGGCATCTGAGAGATTCCTGAGGAAAAGGAGGATAGCGATGAAGAGGAGTATCACGGAGAGGGAAGATGGTCTGTCTCGCATCTCGGGGCTAGCACATCTCAGGTAAACTTTTACCATTTTGCCATTGTAATTACTTCTTTCTTAACTTTTTTTTACTGTTTTAATGATTATTTTCAGGCTACTGGCTCAGTTGGTCATGAGGCTAGACCTTCCTTTTTTGCTCCTCCATTTGCTCATTCTAATCAACTGGAGATCCCATCTCATCCATAGGGCATTGATATAAATTACTTGGTAGGTTTTCCTGTACCATGATAATTTATGATACATGTAAGCATAATTATGTATGCTCTTACTCTTTCCCTTTTGACTCACAGTGGATGCTTGAGGAACAAAATAAGAAACTTCAAAAATAGTTAGCTGCTAGTCATCAACAAGTTGCCCATTTTGAAAAATTATATCACCAGTCAGAGCAAGATTTTTAAGACTTTCGGTTTCAGGGGGTGAGAGATCCTGGTGCTTCGTCATCTAGGAGACCCCAAGCTGATGACTATGAGATCCTTTCGTCTACTTTGGATGAGGGCCGTTATAGATATGAATTCCAAGGTAATATAGATTTAGGTGCTCCTACTTCAGGCGGACTCGAGATAGGTGATATACCTCCTCCTTCAACTGGCGATGACTTTTTCAGGGCTTTATTTGATCATGATCCACCACCTCCTTCTCAGTGATCTATTATTATTGTATTAATTGAGGAAATATTGTATAATAATGATAAAAATAATAATGATGATATATAATTTGCACTTTTACTACAACTTTTGACTTTTAAAATTTTTTCATCTCTTTTTTTTTTATCATCATCATTATTATTTCTAAACTACAATTATTGGTCTTTCCTCTTCACATTCAAAATTTCCATAGTAGCACTAATTTATAAAACCAAAGGCAATGCGGTAACTCAAAATCATTTCGTCGCTAATTTTCTATCCTTGCGCGTCTCGGTCTCAAGCTATTTCTTGTCAATTTTGGAATAGCCAATCATCCTATATAAATCTCTTTTCATGCCATGATCTCATACAGAAGCCAGGAATTTTTTTTTTACTAATTTTCAATTTTAGCATCAAAATTCCTTTTAACAATTCTAATTTCCCTTCAATTGTCAACAACGACTGAACTCAATTTTAAGAAAATAAAAGGTCTATTTAAAAATATGAATGCCATTCATTAGAAACAAATATATTGGTCAAAAAAAGATACTTTGAAGTGTTTTCAAAATATTAAATTGGACCATTCTTTTTTACATGTCATGGCTTCTTTTTGGAATGTGAATTCTAGGATATTTGAGATTGATGGCTTTGAGATATGTCCCATGATTAAAGAATTTGAGGCTATCCTTGGATATCCAAGTAGTCAACCAATGTCATTACCTATATTGATTTTCAAGACTCAACAAAAGATGCAAATGTTATTTCAACTTTCAAAGCCCGAAGTTCTACAGTTGATGAGAGGTGAGAAAATTCTGCTTAGTCCTTTAATTGACTTTTGCCTTTCTCACTTGGCTCCTACTAAGGCATGGGGACGTATGCTTTGTCTATGCTTGCTTGGCCAATTCTTGCTTGTTTCTTCTGATGGCGATATTGATCCACGAGTATTGGATATCATGGACCAACTAGAAGGAGGCTTGTCGCCAATACCCGTGATCTTAGCTGAAACTTTAGTTGGACTAGACCAACTTAAATTAGGATTGTCAAAGAGATTGACCGGGAGTCTGTTACTTCTTCAGGTAATTACCTAAACTACCCTTTCGGGTTTTTAATTTAGGTTCTTTTTTTATTTATTATTATTGCTCTAATTTTTGCCTAGTTCGCCTTGTGGGTTTTTAAAACTAGCGAGCTATCCTAATTTTTGCCTAAGCTGCCCTTATGGGTTTTCAACTTAGCGGACCCTTTTTTTTAATTCTTTTCTTGTGCTTACAGATTTTGCTTCAGGAGTGTCTCTGCTTGATCGATACTCCATCTATGGATTTTGCCAGATATTTGCCGCGACATCACTTTGCTAGGAAACTACTCCACCCTGCTTCTTCATTTGTCGACTGGGTTGACTGGATCCATTCTCGTGCTGAAGTCAACATCCGTTGGTTAGTATCTTGGTGGAAGATTTCTCATATCACCATTCGAATGTACTTGATATATGTTCCTCTTTCTGCTCTTCCTCGAGGTACTTGTTATGATCCTTGCCGACTTGACTGTCAATATGGAGCTAAGTCTCGAGATTCTGATTTTACTCCTGATTTGGACATACCTTGTCTGACTGAAGCCTACTTGGATCGGCTAAAGCAAAGCTAGCCTACACGTTACACTTATCATCTGCCATAGATTTTACATTTGTTAATTTCTTTAGAAAGAGTATTGTTAGGATGAAAATAATATAAGTAATAATATGAGATGTTTCCTTTTCTTTTATAATTTGTCATCACCTTTTACTATTGTGTTTATTTATTTTATCCATATCTAGTCAAATACTTAAAACAGTGTACATAGAATAATTTTAATATTAATTATGCTTCATTAAATTAGGAAACAACCAAACATAAAGCCAGCATATATAAGTTCACTCCTGTTGCCAACTAGCCCTTTTGGATTTTCTAATTGATGATTTTCTCTCGCTTAGCCCTAATTGTTGCCTAGTCCGCTCTTTTGGGTTTTTAGAACTAGCGGACTACTCTAACTTTTGTCTAGGCCACCCTTTTGGATTTTCAACCTAGCGAGCTCTCTTTTTTTATATACATAAAACCTCTTCAACCTGTCAATGTTCACTAGCTCTCTAAACTTATTCCTTACTATGTCTGATAACTTCACTGCACCCTTATTCATGACTTGTTTCACAACATATGGCCCTTCCCAGCTAGGCCTAAATTTCCCTCTTGGATCAGATATGTTAGGCTTACATTGTTTCAACACTAAATCACCAACTTTGAGTTTTTTGATTTTAACCCTTCTATTATAGGTTCGAGATATTCTCCTTTAATACAGTTGGTGATGATATAATACTTTTAACCTTCTCTCCTCTAGTAAAGCTAACTGTGTGTATTTGCTCACTACCCATTCCATCTCAGGCAGTTCAGCTTCCAAGACTACTCTTAATGACTTGATCTCAATTTTAATTGGCAACACTGCTTCCATCCCGTAAACTAAAGAGAACGGTGTCATTCCAGTTGGCCTTCGCACATTTGTTTTGTATCCCCACAAAGCAAAAGGAAGAATTTTTGACCAATCCTTGTATGCCTTGGTCATCTTGGACAGGATCTGCTTAATTATCTTATTGGTTGCTTCTACTGCAACATTAGCCTTTGGTCTATAAGGAGAGGATTGGTGATGATGGATTTGGTACTTTGAGAATAAGTCCTTAACTACACCTTGAAACTATACCCCATTGTCTGATATCACACTGTGCGAGACCCCATATCTGCAGATGAGATTCTTTTCACTAAATCTAGCCATTTGACTTGCCCCCAGTTTGTTGAAAGATTCAGCTTCGACCCATTTTGAAAAATAATCTACAGCTACTATAATGAAATAGTGACCGTTTGAGGCTATTGGATGTATCTCTCCTATAATATCAATCCCCCAAGTGGCAAAGGGCCAGGGTGAAGACATAGAATACAATTCTTCAGGAGGCATGTGATTCAAATTACCATACATCTGACATTGCTGGAACTTCTTTACAAACTCAATAAATCTCTCTCCATGGTCAACCAATAGTAACCTTGCGAATTATCTTTTTAACTAGGGCTAAACCACTCATGTGTGGAACGCAACTTCCCACGTGTTTTTCTGACATGATATGCTCTACTTCAGGCTTCCTCAAGCATCTCAAGTGCACCCCATCAGGCCATCTTCGATATAAATCTCCATGGAAGGTGATGTATTGTAAGGACCAATCCCTTATGGCTCTTCTTTCTTTCTTTGTTTCCCCCAACGTGTATTCCTTTTCCTCCAAAAACCATCTTATAGTATCATACCACGCATCATGGTTTGTATTAGTTTCTATGATCGTCTCATATTCATAGCAAGGAGTTAATGAACTGGTTAGAATAAGAGGCTTAAGGAATAAGTTGATAGGATTTTCCCATACCGAAGCTAATATGGCTAGGGCATCAGCCATCTAGTTTTCTTCTCTCGGTAGGAATATAAAGCTGCACTCCTTAAAGTTCTTCTTCATCATGATCAAGTAATGGTGGTATGATTTTAATTTCTCTTCTTTCAACTCCCACTCTCCATTTACTTGGGATACTATTAGCAATGAATCGCCAAAGACTTCCACCTTATCCACCTTCATAATCATTAGGATTTCCAAACCAAAGATACATGCTTCATATTCCACCATATTATTGGTTGCCCTGAATTTCAACTTCTTGGCTTAAGGGATTAGTTCCCCTTCGGGCAATTCTAATATGACTCCCAAACCTGCTCCTTTCCTATTCACTGCCCCGTCAAAATACATTTTTCATCCTTGTACTTCTATGGCCTCTAAATGTTCATCTAGAAATTTCAAGACTACCCTTCACTATCCGGTAATGGTTGTTGGGCCAGGAATTCTGCTACTGTACTACCTTTGATTGTTTTCCTGGTAACATACTCAATCTCAAATTCTTCCACTATTATCAACCATCACCCATACTTCCCAATTAAAGAGGATCTCTCCCTTAAGTACTTCATCAGATCCAACCTGAAAATTGCTTGCACACTATAAGATTGGAAATAATGCTGCAACTTCTTAGAAGGCCAAACCACAACTATACAGGTCTTTTCAATGATACTATACTTAATTTCATAAGGTAGGAGCTTTCTACTCAAATAGTAAACTGCGTGCTCAATCCCTGACTCGTCTACTTGGGCTAGCATGGCTCCTATTGACTCTTCTTCTACTGCTAAGTATAGTAACAGGGGTTTACCGGGTTTAGGTTGTTTCAAAATAGGTGGATTTAGCAAATACTCCTTTATTTGCTCAAAGGCCTTTTGACATTCTTCATTCCACAGGACTGGCTGGTTCTTTTTAAGTAATTTGAAGATAGGTTCACAGATTGTGGTGAGCTTTGCTATAAACCTACTAATGTACTGTAATCTACCAATGAATCCCCAAACTTCTCTCTCTGTCTTAGGGGCTGGCATATCCCTGATTGCTTTAACTTTGTCAGGGTCAATCTCAATGCCATTTGGACCAATCACATGTCCTAACAATTTGCCTGAGGTAACCCCAAACACACACTTTTTCAGGTTTAATCTTAGCTTATACTTCAATGCTCTATCAAAGAATAATTCAAAGTTTCGAAAGTGTTGTTCCCTTGTATCTGATTTTACCATCATATCATCAATATATACTTCGATTTCTTTGTGCATCATGTCATGAAATAATGTGGTAGCTATAGACCCTTAATTTTTGACCCAGTCCGGTCCAATATATTTTATTTAGTCCAAAGTGATTTTTGTTGTCTAATTGGTCCAAAATAATTTTTTCCTTAGTATCTAATTTCTATTAATAAAAAATAAAAATAAACAAATAAAAGTCAAAAAATAAAAATAAAAATAAAAATAGGCGTCGAAAAAATCGGTGACGAAAAAAATTGTCGTGCGGGCCCGTGGGCATTTCGCCCGCAGATTTTTTCTGCCGGTGAAATGGCACATGCCATTTCACCCGCAGGAAAATCCTGCTGGCTAAATGGTCGCCCGCTCACAGTGGCGACTCCATTGCAGATAAGAGAAATTGATTCCGTTGGTCTTTATATTATTTTATTCTTTCTTATAATGATATTATCCATTGCATCATATTAGATTGCGTCGTGTGCGTGAGTTAGGACGCCCGTGTTACCCATGTTATGTTATGTAAGGGATACCATACTTTCACTCAAGGTATGGAGATCGAGCATGGAATAACCACTCATAGCCTCGTACCATTTGGTATATATTTGCTATGGGAACCTAAGCCTTTTTACCCAAAGACTAAAGCTCATGTAATTGGCCTAGTTACTTTCCTTAGGTTTTACCCCAAATGCATGTTGTTTGACTATGGTTAGTTTATCTTAGTCTAAATCATGGCTTATTTGGTTTGTTCTTTTTCTAATATGACCTAAGTATATTGTAAGCTCAAAACAAACTTTTCTTTAAAATCCAAGAGACCAAAGCTATTTTCAAAACTTTTCAAATTGGTCTTTGGACATAAAACTTTTCTAAAAACAAATCAAAAATTCTTTGGCTCATGGCCCAAATACTAAGCCCAAAATCCATTTTTCTAAAATCTTTTACAATAGGCTTAGAAACAAAACTATTTTCACCCAATCTTTTCTCACAAAGAGCTTGCAAAATATTTAGGTCAATTATGAAATACTAAAAATCAATTGTGGGCCTAGTTTACACTAAGAATAAATTAGCCATGGGCTTATTTTTGGCATGAACCATTATTTACCTTTTTCAAGTGAGAAATCTATCTATAATAAACCTCTTAATTTAGTTTTAATCGAATATAGCATAAAGGCTACTTTAGTTGGATAAATGGATTAAAACCTAATTAATGGGAATTATTATGAACTGATTTTCACTTTAAAAAATATAACTATTGGTCGAAACATCAGAGGGAATTATTCGAAAGCAAAGTACCCCATGTTGGAAAAGAGACTCGCCATTCGTGTGTGGATGTTATAAGGTTGGAAGGAACGTCCTATTTGTCCTTGTTTGTTAATTGTTCATGCATACATACATACATGCATACATTTGCATCTCATGTCATTAATCCTTTTTGGCTCACAACCCTGGATTATGACAGTTCAAAAGCTTACAATAATTCGACCTACGACGGAGACAAAGTATCTAGCAACGACTCAATCACTTGCTCACCAAAAACAATGGAGCCCGAACAAATTCAAAGAATGGTGGATGATGCCCTCAATGCCAAAATGAAAGAAATAAAAGAGGCCATGGCCGAGACCATAAAGAATCAACTAGCTGCAATTTTAGGAAACAAGGTCGAAGCATCTGCTAGTACCAAGAAAGATAAAGAGAAGACTAAAGTTGATGAAGTAGCTTTTGATGATGATAAGGTAATCATTGATGGTGATGATTGGGCTCAATACTACCAAGATCTTCAAGATAAAAGGAGCCAAAGGTCGTTGAGAAGGCAACTATTGAAAAGACTGAGACATCTGATGTTGAGAAGATGATTGCGGACTTAGAAAAGAAATTTGAGAAGAAGTTGAAAACCGAAGAGATGTCCGAGATCGACAAACTATTTGAACAAGATGAGGAGGTCCCTTATAAGTTCAAGATGCCTTCCTTTGCTAGATACAATGGTACTGGAAATCCTCATCTCCATGTGAAGCAGTATATCACTGCTATGCAATCTGCCCGAGATACTAAGGCTCAAACTCTAAGGTACTTCATGCTCTCATTAGACCTTGTTGTCCAAAATTAGTTCAATACCTTAGATGATGGAACACAAAAGAATTGGGATTTGCTATACAAGGCCTTCATCCAGCAATATGGGTATAATGTTGAGTTGGAAGTTACCTTAATGGAAGTGGAGTCCATTAGGAAAAAGGTCAAATGAGAACTTTGTGGATTATGTGAAGAGATGGAGAAACAAGGCTGCTTTACTCAAGAAGAGGCCTGATGAATCCGATCAAATAAGGATGATTGTGAGAGGGGTATTGCCTAGTGTTTAGATCATTTTTGTACTAGTTTTTAGTATGATTTTATGTGTGTTTTAGTTAATGTTTTGATTAATTGTTGTTTTAAGTGTGTTTAAAGTGTTGTTTTTAGGTTTAGGTACAAAAACACACTTGGAAGATCAAAATAAGGCAAGAAAAGCATGAACCAAGCAAGACATGGCCAAGCCAAAGCGAGCTTGGCCATGTCCCTCAAAAGAAATTCAAGGCAGAAGCAGACACACCCAGAGACATGGCCAAGCCTCTGGCCGTGTCTCACTCAAAGAGCAAATCAAAGAACAAGCCAAAGAAGAGAAGGAAAAGAAGGAAAATGAGCAACAGAGAGAGACACACCCAAGGGACACGACCAAGCCACAGGCCGTGTCCCTCCAAGCATGTCAAACACGGCCAAGCTCACTTAAGCTTGGCCATGCCACTCACCATTCCAAAGGAAGAAAGAAAGAAGAAGCCACAGTGAGGGACACGACCAACTGTCTTCCTGACATCTATATTATGCACTCCCAAGGAGATAGTGGAAATAAGATTGGGATGACTATGACCTTAGAAGAAGAGCATGAAATGCCCAATTTAGAAATTGAGGAGTGTATGCTAATTTTAGATGCTGAGGTTGTTGAGATGGGACTTGACATTGTTAAAGTGGATGAAGAAGTGATTCAACCAAACTTGGTTGAACTTAAAGAGTCCCCAAAAGTCATTTCTACTACTCTTGGTGGTAAAGAAGAGCAGAAATTTGATATGCCCAGGTTGCACAAAGACAAAGATTATTACCATGTTCCTATAGCACTGGAGTTTCACCCCGAGGCGACCTTCACATGTCCCTTTGAGACATGTTCTCTTCAAGGAATACTATTAAGGGGTTGCTGTACATCGGGTACATTTCAAAGTTACATTTTGTTCATCCTCTCAGTTGTGGGCTCCAATTGCATTATGGGTGGAAGGAGCCCTACACATCGTATATGGGAACGATGGAAATCAGGTTTCATCTAAACCCCCTTTGTAGTATGCATGCTCACATTGAGGACAATGTGGATCTTTAAGTGTGGGGTACATTTTATGTTTTGTGTTTTTACTTTTAATTACATTTTGTGTTTTTACTTTTAAGTTATTTTTGTTTAAGTTTAGTTAATGTTTTTAATGTTTTTCGTTGAATAAATGAATTTTGAGAAGTTCAATTGTTTTAAACATTGCTGATAGATGACCTTTGAATTTTTGAAGCATGATTTGGAGAATTGAATAGATTTGGTGCTTATTGTCAATTTTGTTGGTTTTTCCTTGCATTGCCATTAACCTTGTGAGGAATTGAGCCATCAACTTATTATTCTTTTTGTGGGTGAACATCATTGTTTGATGAATTGCTAGAACTTGCTTTGACATGCATTTTAAGACTACATAAAAATTGATGATTAGGCATCAAGATGATTAAGGCAATTAGGTGAACCCACTTTGGCTTAAAAAGACCAACCCTATTTTTAACTTTAGTTAGCCAATTTTGAGCTTATTTTATTTTTCCTTTTCTTTCTTTTTCACAACACCATTAGCTTGAACCTTGTTGTTTAACTCTTACCCTTTCATTAGGTCAATAGCATTTTAAGAGCATTTATGACCGAGTGTTGTGTTGAATTAAGTGTGGGGTTAAATTTAGTAGGTTTAAGATTGCAAAGGAAAATAAAAAAAAAGAAAAAAAATATATATATAATAACAAAAAAAAAGAGAAGAAAAAGAAAAAGAAAAAAAATAATATTTATATATATAATAATAAGAATAATTGTTGTTCTTGTTGAAAGGGTTGGAATGTATCATTGCAAGATTTAATAAGTGAGTTGCCTTGAAAAGCTCTTTAATGTCAAGGGGTAGATGAGAGGAAGGTGTTTTGGGATTGTTGGGTTATGTAAATGATCGAGTACTTCATTCTTAAAGTGCTCTTGAACTTAATGATTAAGCTCACATTTCCTAAATGTCATGCCTTTGCCTTAGCCCCATTACAACCCAATAAAGAGCTTTTGATTGATGCTTGATTGTTATTTGTGGTGGAGATTTGATTGATAAGTAAGCCTATGGCAATAATCTTTCATTGATTGTTATGAGTGTAAACACCACCATTATCAAACACTTGTAAGAGTTGGTGAGGGAGTGACAACATTGGTTATGCATGGAAAACCACTTAATTGCATTAGTGTCAATTTTGTTTGATTCGATATTGATTGCGGATTTAGGGATAGGGAAGTCTTGATGCATCTTTATAACTCTTGAACTTAACAAAATTCATCTGGTTAGTGTGTTTTGATTTTAACCTTGCTTGGGGACAAGCAAGGATTTAAGTCTGGGGTAATTGTTTAGATCATTTTTGTACTAGTTTTTAGTATGATTTTATGTGTGTTTTAGTTAATGTTTTAATTAATTGTTGTTTTAAGTGTGTTTAAAGTGTTGTTTTTAGGTTTAGGTACAAAAACACCCTTGGAAGATCAAAATAGGGCAAGAAAAGCATGAACCAAGCAAGACATGGCCAAGCCAAATCAAGTTTGGCCATGTCCCTCAAAAGAAATTCAAGGCAGAAGCAGACACACCCAGAGACACGGCCAAGCCTCTGGCCGTGTCTCACTCAAAGAGCAAATCAAAGAACAAGCCAAAGAAGAGAAGGAAAAGAAGGAAAATGAGCAACAGAGAGAGACACACCCAAGGGACACGGCCAAGCCACAGGCCGTGTCCCTCCAAGCATGTCAAACACGGCCAAGCTCACTTAAGCTTGGCCGTGTCACTCACCATTCCAAAGGAAGAAAGAAAGAAGAAGCCACAGTGAGGGACACGACCAACTGTCTTGGCCGTGTCACCTCATGGAAAGGAAGAAAAGAAGAAGAGACACGGCCAAGCCACTCTTGGCTTGGCCGTGTCACACCAAAAAATGTATAAATTCTTTTGCACGATAGAAAAAGAAAAAGAGGACGGCTAGGGTTTTAGAAAGAAAGAAAAGAAAAGAGAAGAGGGAGCAAACACACAAGGGGATGAGGAGAGAGTGACACTCTCCTTGTCCCTCATCTTCATCCTCCATCTTCATCTTCTTCATCTCCCATTGATAAGATCTTTGAGGTTCTTTGGGATCAAGTGGGTTGACAAGCTCTCAAAGGTTGAAGAAGCTTCATTGAAAGGATTGGTGACTTGAGAAAGCTCCATTCCATCTTCCAAAGGCACAATCAATTGAAGGGTTGGTGACTTGAGAAAGCTCCATTCCATATTGCAAAAGGGAAATCAACCATTGAAGAGGGCTTGAGTTCTTCATCAAACAACAAAGTGGAGCTAGGAGGAAGACTAGTAATCCTACTCTTGGCATCTTCACAAGGGGTTTTTCTATTCTCTCTTTTAATTCATTTCAATATTGTTTTTCCTATATTAAGAGATTGATATTACAATGAACAACTTGTATTTGATTTATATTGAGTTGAATGAATGTTTTAATTTGATGATGTTGAGCTAAATACTCATGCCTAGGGTTTGAAGTATATTTGGTTGAATGTTTTAATTTGATATTTACATTGATGTTCCATATTGATTGGTTGATTGTATTGTATTAAATGCTAGGTTGATAGATTAGCTACCTATTAACCTTTTAATATTGAATGATGGACCGAGAGGTGAAATCCGATATCGGAACTATATAATCGACCACCCTATGAATGAATTAGAAATATAAGTTCTAGGGTTTCATTAATTTGGTAATGTAAACTAATTGGTTGTTGCTAATTCATGAATGTGAGAACTAATGAATTGGTAATTGACTAATTAACCTTAAGGAACAAATTAATTACAAGGCTATGTTAATGGATAATTGAGAATTGAGCTTTGATTGAATGAACCTATAACCCTAGGCACTTTCCCAAGAACTGAATTGATCTTGTGCACCCATCACACACATCAAACCCTACGTACGTTAATTTTAGGTTTAAATTGTTCTTTAGCATTCCAAACAACAAACTCTCACTTTTAATTTAATTGCTTTAATCAAGCTATTACGAACCACACCTTCTTGGGGAAACGACCTTGGGGCGATCACCTTTGCTACAGCTACCTCGTATACTTGCGAGTGCTGCTTGTAGTATACTTAATTCGAGCGCAACAAGTTTTTGTCCCTTATAAGTTCAAGATGCCTTCCTTTGCTAGATACAATGGTACTGGAAATCCTCATCTCCATGTGAAGCAGTATATCACTGCTATGCAATCTGCCCGAGCTACTAAGGCTCAAACTCTAAGGTACTTCATGCTCTCATTGGACCCTGTTGTCCAAAATTGGTTCAATACCTTAGATGATGGAACACAAAAAGAATTGGGATTTGCTATACAAGGCCTTCATCCAGCAATATGGGTATAATGTTGAGTTGGAAGTTACCTTAATGGAAGTGGAGTCCATTAGGCAAAGGTTGAATGAGAACTTTGTGGATTATGTGAAGAGATGGAGAAACAAGGCTGCTTTACTCAAGAAGAGGCCTGATGAATCCGATCAAATAAGGATGATTGTGAGAGGGGTATTACCTAGTCTCCGTGAAAGGATGTCTCACACCCTTATAAGGGATTTCAAAGATCTTCTCCAAGCTGGTCTGCAAATTGAAGAGTGGGAAAGAGAGAAGAACCATTTTTCAATAAAAAGGAATGAGAAAGGGAACTACCAGTCAAGCAATCAAAGCGCACAAAAGAAGTTGATGTTAATACTACTAGTCAAGGAGGAATGAGACAATTCTCAGAATTGGGGAAACCTTTATCTTGGGTTTTTAGCAAGCTGCAAAAGAAAGGGTTGTTGCAACCGTTAGCTCCTCGACCGCTACATAATCCATTGCCACCAAACTTCAATGCCGAGGCCTTCTGTCAATTTCATCAAATACGGGGGCATGAAACAGATAAATGTGCTCGTCTAAGGCATGAGAACCAAGACCTAATCGATAGTGGCAAGCTACCCGAGCCAGATAAGCCCAATACCAAGAACAACCCTTTGCCTAAATTTGGAAGAGCACCTCCACCGGCAACCTTCATGGTGGGAAAAGGATTGGAAGAAGATTTTGTTTTATCATCCTTTCAAGATGGGGATATTGAAGATATGAAAGGAAAAAAAGCTTAAACTCAACAAACTTTCCTTAGCTTGAATGTTACTTTTCAATTTTACTTTCTTTAATATTTTGGAACTATTGTGTTTTTCAAATTTAAAGTTGCTTGAATAAATTACTTTCATCAAAATTTTTGTTGGTCTTTGTTCATTTTGGTGCTCAACCAATGAGGAATCTAGCTTGATAATTCGTGAATTAATATATGTATCATGACTCGAATAACTTTACTAGGTGAGGGAATTGCTCTATAGCATTGAGTTGTGTATGCTTACTTAGAGAGGGCTCCTGCATAATTACCTTTGTCTAGGTCCTAGTCAGTCTTAGAACATGCTTTGACAAGCTTTCGAGGTGAAATTGAACTCTGCTTATTTAAGAGAGAAGTGATCTAGGCATTGTTTGGTTAGCCAACAACTAGTATCCACCCAATTAAATATCAATCCCTAGTTGTCCCTTTGAGCCTTCATAAAATTTTAGCTTTCTTTTCATTGGCATATAACCCCAACAAATCTGCCCTGAGCTGTTGTGATACTTTTGGCAAGTCTTATAATCACTAAGATGAAGAGGCAAGAAGATCAAAGAAAACAATGATTAGTCCAGATCATGAGGATAGGTAAAGTTCTCAAGACCATGAAGATGGTTGAAGTTCTCAAGACCATGAAGCTAGTTGAAGTTTTCAAAACCAAAAGGGTGGATGAAGTTCTCAAGACCATGAAGCTAGTTGAAGTTCTCAAAACCATAAGGGTGGTTGAAGTTCTCAACACCATAAGCGTAGTTGAAGTTTTCCTAATATCTCCGATATATCAACATCAACATCAGAGTAACAAATGATTTATCCCTATTAAAGAAGATTTATGTTACTCCACTTATCCATTATTGGAAGCCCAAGTTGGTACAAACAAGACAACTCTTTTAGAGCTAGAACCGAAAAAAAAAAGAGAAGAAAAGAAAACAAAAAAGACAAAACAAAACAAAAGAAAAGAAAAAAAAAAGAGAAAAAGAAAAGAAAACCCAAAATGGTTCAAAAATCCAATTGAGTTCTCTTTTACCTAAGACAACAAAAGGCTTCCATTTGGTCTATAAGGACATTTTGACTTGAATTGGTCCAACCCAACTAAAGATTTGATCAAAATTGGAGGAAAAGGGAAGAAGACCATCCAATTCTTGAAAGTTCTGTATTTGTCCTACAAGGAAGAAGGACGAAATGATAAAATGCTCGAAGAAAGGGAAGAATAAGAAAAATAAAGAGGAAAAAAGGGAAAAGAAGAAAAGAAATGAATTTGGGTCTTAAACTTTTTGCAAGGGCAAAGACTGTCCTAATCAAGATTTAGATTAATACCAAGAAGATAGAAGGAATTTGGAGTCTAGCAAGATTGCCTCCATGCTGCCTAAAGTTCAAATAAGAAATTTATAGTGTGAAGGTTTGTCCATTGTGTCACATCTGCTCTAACTTGCAAATGGCCTTCACTTTGACCCGTGTCCCTCATGGACCCCATTTCAAGCCTATCAAAGACCTGTTGATCTCTCTTGGTAGGTAGAGTCTATTAGTGGAGATAGTTTGGATAAGCATGCATATGAGATAGACAATATTTAAACTCAAATGAGACCTTTGGCCAAGTAATGTGTATGTGCCTATCTGAAGTGCAACAATTCTTGCTTAAATAGAATTGATTCCTGAGTTTAGTATGGTAACTAGGGTTGTCATGTTATAGATATGTTAATTTGGAAAAATCAAGTCCTGAGGTACTTGATTCTCAAATGAGACATTTCGTCACTTGCATCGCACATTAGTTTAAACGGTAGACTCCAATTGGGAGCTACCATGATTGGATTCTCCTTAAGAGTTGTGAATGCTCTCAAACATTCCTCATCAAAAACAAAATCCACATCCTTCTCAAGGAGTCTTGTCAATGGACGAGCTATCTTAGAAAAATCTCGAATGAACCTCCGATAAAAACCTACATGTCCTAGAAAACTTCTGATGGCCTTCACAGATGTGGGTGGTGGTAACTTCTCAATGGTGTCTACCTTAGCCCGATCCACCTCAATGCCCTTGATTGAAATTTTGTGTCCCAACACAATTCCCTCTTGAACCATGAAATGACACTTTTCCCAATTAAGCACTAAGTTGGTTTCCTCACATCTCATCAAGAGTCTTTCAAGATTTTCCAAACATCTGTCAAATGAGCTGCCATAGACCGAGAAATCATCCATAAATACCTTCATAATATCCTTAACAAGTTCATCAAAGATTGCCACCATGCACATTTGAAAAGTCGTAGGTGCATTGCACAACCCGAATGGCATTTTTCGATATGCGAATGTCCCATATGGGCAAGTGAATGTAGTTTTCTCTTGGTCTTCTGGGGCAATCGAAATTTGGAAATAGCTTGAAAGACCATCCAAAAAATAGTAATACTCATGCCCGGATAACCTCTCCAACATCTAATCAATGAAGGGTAAAGGAAAATGGTCTTTCCTAGTTGCATCATTCAATTTCCTGTAGTCTATGCAAACCCTCCAACTGATAATTATTCTTGTTGGAATCAGCTCATCATTTTCATTAGGGACCACCGTCACCTCTCCTTTCTTTGGTACTACCTGGACCGGGCTCACCCTAGAACTATCCAAAATCGGATATATAATCCCTGCATCAAGTAGTTTTATCACTTCAGCCTTCACTACATCTTTCATCTTTGGGTTTAGTCTCCATTGTGGTTGCACTACCGCTTGAATTCGTCCTCCATCAGTATCTTGTGAGTGCAATAGGATGGACTGATACCCTTGATGTCTGCTATCTTCCAAGCTATCACTTTCTTATGTTTCTGCAACAACTGGATAAGCTTTTCCTTCTACTTAGAAGATAGGTGGGAACTCAGAATTATTGGTAATTTCTTTTTCTCCGCCAGAAATCTATACTCAAGGTGATCTGGAAGGGGCTTTAGTTCAAAGTTGGGTGGATCAATTACCGATGGTTTTGGCTTCTCTTCCTTTGGCATCTAAATAGTCTCATATGCCTTGCATTTGAACGATTTGCTTGCCTCAAGAAAAACAAGCTGCTCCATTGCTTTTTAATCCTCAACATTTTCCTGCAATAAACACAACTCAAGGGGATCATTGGAAACAATGTTAGTAACACAATTTACAGTCTCATGCTTAATAACATCATTGCATGATTCCGCCTCATCAAGTGAAAGTGAATGTTTCATGGCATCATGTATCCTAAAAATAACTTTTTCATCACCCACTCTCAAAGTTAATGTGCCATCATGAACATCGATAAGGGCATAGGCTGTATTTAAAAATGGCCTACCAAGAATAAGTGAAACATCTGCATCCTCATCAATATCAATGACAACAAAATCATTGGGAAAAATGAAATCCCATACTTTTACCAACACATCTTCTATAATGCCACGAGGGTGGACTACTGACTTATCAGCAAGTTGGATGGTCATAAGTGTTGGTTTAGGTTTACCAATGCCTAACTCTTTAAACATTTTATAGGGCATAACACTTATGCTAGCCCCCAAATCAGCTAATGCACTCTTAACTTCAAGGTTACCTATCAAACATGGAATGGTAAAACTACCTGGATCTTTTAACTTCTTAAGTAACCTCCTTTGTAAAATAGCCAAACTCTTTTCAGATAAATGCACTAAAGACACTTCCTCAAGTTTCCTTTTGTTAGAAAGGATATCTTTCAAAAATTTAGCATATTTAGGCATCTGTGACAAAGCTTCAGCAAATGGAATATTAATGTGCAATTGTTTAAAAAGTTCAAGAAACATACCGAACTGAGCATCAATCTTGTCCTTGTTCAATCTTGCCGGATAGGGTACTGTAGGTTGGTATCCTTTCAGTATGGGGCTGCTTTCTTGCGGCTGCTTCTCTTTATCACTTTCTAGTGTAGCTTTCTCTCCCGAAGTGACAGGAGAATCATTGTCTTTTTCATTTTCTTGTACTTCAGCCCTTTTCTCTGCCACTTCTCCTCTTTTCTCATTCACATTACCCTTGATCTCTTTTCCACTCCTTAGTGTAATTGCCTTAAGCTGTTCTTTAGGATTTTCCTTAGTGTTGCTAGGCAAACTTCCTTGTGGTCTCTCACTGAGCAACTTGGCAATTTGCCCCACCTGATTCTCCAAATTATGAATAGAGGCTTTCTGATTTCTTAGGGTGGTTTCAGTTGATTGGAACCTAGTTTCAGAAGCTGCTATAAATTTCTCCATCATGTCCTCCAAACTACTCTTTCTTGGTGGGGCAGCTTGTTGATGTTGGGGCTGCTGGAATGCAGGGGGAGGTCTTAGATTATTTTGATTATTCCATGAGAAATTTGGATGATTTCTCCACCCCAGATTATATGTGTTGTTGCAGGGGTTATTCTGTTGTTGCTTTGGCATATTTCCCACATAATCTACTTGCTCTTGCCTAGTAAACATGTTGCCACTTTGGCAATCTTGACACCCCCACACCATTCACAAGACATCAATTACATTACTTTCCCAGAAGAAGAGGCCAAAGAATCAAATTTTTTATTCAATGCTTCCAATTGGGCTGTCAAAGCCACCACAAGATCTAATTGGTGTGAACCCATGACCTTCAGCTTTCCTTGCTCCCTTGGGGCTTGCCACTGATAATTGGTGATAGCCATGTCTTCAATTAAATCCCTTGCTTGTTCAGGTGTCTTGTTGTTTATGGTACCACCGGCTGCTGCATTAATGGATTGCTTACTTACGTAATTCAACCCATTGTAAAATGTTTGAATTTGAAGCCATAGTGGAAGTCCATGATGAGGACACCTTTTCAACAAATCTTTAAATCTTTCCCAGGCATCATAAAGGGTCTCACCATCTTGCTACAGAAAGGAAGAGATATCATTCCTCAACTTAGCAGTTTTGGATGGTGGGAAGTATTTTTCTAGGAATTTCTCTGCCATCTGACCCCATGTGGTGAAGGCTCCTGGAGGAAAAGATTTCAGCCACTTCTTTGGTCTATCTCTAAGGGAAAATGGAAACGACCTCAGCCTAATTGCATCATCTGAGACATTATTTATCTTGAATGTGTCACATATCTCCAGAAAATTCTCAATATGTGCATTAGGATCTTCATCAGGAAACCCATCGAACTGACAAGTATGTTGTACCATTTGAATTACATTTGCCTTTATTTCGAAGTTGTTCGCAGCAACTGTCGGCCTTCGGATACTAGAGTCAGCTCCATTGAGATTGGGCTTAGCAAACTCCTGCATTGTTCTTGGCCCAGGTCCTTCCATCACTTCAAACTCTTCTTATTCTTCTATTTCTAGATTTATTTTTATTTTTACGTCTTCCAAAACTACCTCTTCTTCTTCCTTTCGCTTTCTCCTTAATGTTCTTTCTAGCTCTGGGTCTAATTCAAACAGTTGGGATGAGCCACCTCTAGTCATAAACAAGAAGAAATACCTAAAATGATAGTCAACAAGCAAGAACCAATGTCAAAAACAAATGAAAATAAAACTAAATCAACGGTCTTGATTATATTACTAATATTGAAACCATTATCCCCGGCAGCGGCGCCAAAAACTTAGTGCGTGCGTACCTAAATGTTATAGCAATACCGCAAGTGCACGGGTCGCCCAAGTAATAAAGTAGTGAGTGAGTTATCGTTCCACTGAGGATAAGGTCAAGTACTAGTGCAAATCTTAACTATTGTTTAGAAAATCAATAGTTTTGTGATGTTCTATAATTAAAGACAATTAACTTAAATAATTGAAAGTAAAGTGTAGACTCCTAATTTTTTACCCAATCCGGTCCAATATGTTTTATTTAGTCCAAAATGAATTTTGTTGTCTAATTGGTCCAAAATAATTTTTTAAATAATTTTTTGCTTTAGTATCTAATTTTTATTAATAAAAAATAAAAACAAACAAATAAAAGTCAAAAAATAAAAATAAAAATAAAAATCAGAGTCGGAGTCGGAAAAATCGGCGACAAAAAAAATTTATCACGCCGGCCCATGGGCATTTCACCCGTAGGAATTTATCCTGTGGGCGAAATGGTCGCCTGCAGCCCACCCCTGCTGCAATTTCCTGCGGTAGAATTTTTTCGCCTGTAGACCCTTAATTTTTTACCCAATCCTGTCAAATATGTTTTATTTAGTCCAAAATGATTTTTGTTGTCTAATTGGTCCAAAATAAATTTTGTTAAATAATTTTTGCTTTAGTATCTAATTTTTATTAATAAAAAATAAAAATAAACAAATAAAAATAAAAATAAAAATCGGAGTCGAAAAAATCGGCAGCGAAAAAACACTCTCACGGGCCCGTGGGCTATTTCGCCCGCAGGAAACTCCTGCGGGCGAAATCACTGTGCTAACTCGCCCGCCCACTGCCGCAGTTTTCTGCGGCAGTTTTTTTTCGCCAGCGCATTTTTTCCTGCGGCAATTTTTTTCGGTAGCGCAAATTTTCCGACGCAAATTTTTCGAAACCTAATTCAATTAGGTTTCGATTTCTTTTTTTTTATTAATATTACTTACCTTAACTAATTAGGAATAAACAACCTCAAATCACTATAAATAAGGACCAAAGGCAATTAATTTAAAGGGAGGAAAAATTTCACATTGAGCTTGGAAATTGGAAAACCAAATCAGTGAAGGAAAAGCAATAATCGAATTCAACTGATTTTTAAAGGAGCAGCATCACGATTTAAGCAATTCAAAGGCAAAAAAGGCTTGTCTTTGGAGCTAGTTCATCCAAGAAGAATTGTTTTTGGGGGAATCATCAAAAGAAGGTATATGTTAATTGATTTTCTTTAATTGTTTTTACACAGTAGCTAAAAACTAGGATTTTTGTGTTTTTCAAAAGTTAAAATCTTAGAACTTTAATTTAGCTTTTCTAAAGCCAAAAAACCTTATTTCGTTAGTTTATCTTCCAAAAGGCTTAAAATTGCTATTTTTACTTCTTAAAAATCTTAAAACTCTAATTGAACATATTTTTCAACAAAACTAAGATTTAAAATCTGTTTCTTTTAAAATTTTAAAGTAGGTTATATTTCATTCAAAAAGCCTTAAAAAAAATATATTTTCTACTTATAAAAACTTTAATTTGTTTGTTTAAATTCATAAAACTTCATGAAATTATCAAATTGATTTCCAAATTCCTAAAAATTTATTCACCACCCGTGACCCTAATTCTAAATCCTAAAATCCAAAATTCAACTTTTAAACCTAAAATAATGAACCCTAATCCTTTTAAAACTTTAAACCCTAATTTTTATGAACCCTAATTCTTTTAAAATATTAAAAACCATAAAAGCATAAATAGATTAAATTTACACAGTAGCTTAGAAACCCAATAACCAAAAATCACAAATCAAAGTATTTTAAAGTGTCTAAAACCCTAGTTTCATGATTTCACCATTCAAATATTAATTTGTTTAATCAAAGTGTCTTACCAACCTTTTAAAACATAAAACCCTAATCTATTTTAATTCCATAAAAAGTCACAGTAGCTATAATTGAACTTTTATTTGCTTTATTCAATTCCATACTTGATTATACTTTGATTATGCTTTAATTTATTTAATTTCAATACTTAATTTATTTAATTTATCATGGATGGATATTTATTTTATATTTTGATTAATAGCTTTGATGAATGAATTATTTATGATGAATGATTATTTACTTTTATCAAGTAATTTAGCTTACCAAAAGTTGTAAGAGGTATGTTTCCACTTGGTGGGTACCTCATTAGTTAAACATCATGTAATTTAATTTGCTTTTCTATTTTAGAACCTATGTAAAGGGCATGTTTCTACCTTTTGGTGGGTGTCCTATTGAGGCATGTGATGTAAGGACATGTTTCCATCCTTGGATGGGTGTCCATTTATTTGCTTTGTTTGGACATTGCTTTGATTTTAATATAATGATGCTTTCTTTTTATTGTGTGTAGTATGGATAATATTATTATATTTAAGAATTTTATAATATTAAGACCTGTAAAGGAGGTCGGTTCTAATGAACCGGGCGTTGTGAGGGTGTTGGGCCATTTCTCACCTTCCCCACATGTACCCAACTTTCCGAACCCATTAGGGGGTTGGGGAATCCTTAGGAATCGAGTCATCCACCCATTTCTTTTTCCTGGCCCGTCCAGGTGGCGACTGAATTTTTTTCCAGACTTAAGTCCGTGTTGTCTAAGGCCCCGAGCCTAAACAGTGCCGAAGTCGCAAGAACCATTCCACCGGGAGTGGGGGCGAAAATCCCCGCTCACAGTGGCGACTCCACTGGGGATAAGAGAAGTTGATTTCGTTAGTCTTTATATTATTCTATTCTTTCTTATAATTATATTATCCATTGCATCATCTTAGATTGCATCGTCTGCGTGAGTTAGGACGCCCGTGTTACCCGTGTTATGTTATGTAAGGGATACCATACTTTCACTCAAGGTATGGAGATCAAGCATGGCATAACCACTTATAGCCTTGTATCATTTGTTATATACTTACTATGGGAACCTAAGCCTTTTTACCCAAAGACTAAAGCTCATGTAATTGGCCTAGTTACTTTCCTTAGGTTTTACCCCAAATGCATGTTGTTTGACTATGGTTAGTTTATCTTAGTCTAAATCATGGCTTATTTGATTTGCTTTTTTTTTTCTAATATGACCTAAGTATATTGTAAGCTCAAAATAAATTTTTCTTAAAGCCCAAAAGACCAAAACTATTTTCAAAATTTTTTCAAGATGGGCTTTGGACATAAAACTTTTCTAAAAACAAATCAAAAATTCTTTGGCCCATGGCCCAAATACTAAAGCCCAAAATCCATTTTTCTAAAATCTCTTACAATGGGCTTAGAAACAAAATTATTTTCATCCAACCATTTTTTACAAAGAGCTTGCAAAAATATTTAGGTCAATTATGAAATACCAAAAATCAATTGTGGGCCTAGTTTACACTAAGAATAAATTAACCATGGGCTTGTTTTTGGCATGAACCATTAGTTACTCTTTTCAAGTGAGAAATCTATTTATAATAAACCTCTTAATTTTGTTTTAATCCAACATAGCATAAAAGCTACTTTAGTTGGTTGAATGGATTAAAACCTAATTAATGGGAATTATCATGGATTGATTTCCATTTTCAAAAATATAACTATTGGTTGAAACGTCCGAGGGAATTATTCAAAAACAAGATACCCCATGTTGGTATTTTGTTAACCATATTACCTAGGAAAAGAGACTCGCCATTCGTGTGTGGATGTTATAAGGTTGGAAAGAACGTCTTAATCATCTTTCTTCGTTGATTGTTTGTGCATACATGCATACATTTGCATCTCATATCATTGATCCTTTCTGGCTCACAGCCCTGGATTATGATAGTTCAAAAGCTTACAACAATCCGACCTACGCCGGAGACGAAGTATCTAGCAATGACTCAATCACTTGCTCACCTAAAATAATGGAGCCCGAACAAATTCAAAGGATGGTGGATGAGGCCCTCAATGCCAAAATGGAAGAAATCAAAGAGGCCCTAGATGAGACCATGAAGAACCAGTTAATTGTAATCTTAGAGAACCATGTCGAGACATCTGCTAGCACTAAGAAACCAAAGGACAAAGGGAAGACCAAAGTTAGTGAAGTGGTTTTTGATTATGAAAAGGTGATCATTGATGATGATGATGATTGGGCTCAATACTACTAAGATGTTTAAGAAAAGAAAGAACCGAAGGCTGTTGAGAAGGCAACTATTGAAAAGACCATGACATCCGATGTTGAAAAGATGATTGCTGATTTAGAAAAGAAATTTGAAAAGAAGTTGAAAACCGAAGAGATGTCTGAGATCGACAAACTATTTGAACAAGATGAAGAGGTCCCTTATAAGTTCAAGATGCCTTCCTTTGCTAAGTACAATGGCACCAGAAATCCCCATCTTCATGTGAAGCAGTACATCACTGCCATGCAGTCTGCCCGAGCTACTAAGGCTCAAACCTTAAGGTACTTTATGCTCTCATTGGACCCTGTTGTCCAAAATTGGTTCAATACCTTAGATGATGGAACACAAAAAAGTTGGGATCTACTTTACAAAGCCTTCATCCAATAATATGGATATAATGTTGAGTTGGAAGTTACCTTGATGGAAGTGGAGTCCATTAGGCAAAGGCCAAATGAGAATTTTGTGGACTATGTGAAAAGGTGGAGAAACAAGGCTGCTTTACTCAAGAAGAGGCCCGATGAATCCGATCAAATAAGGATGATTGTGAGAGGGGTGTTGCCTAGTCTTTGTGAGAGGATGTCTCGTACACTCATCCGTGATTTCAAAGACCTTCTCCAAGCTGGTTTGAAAATTGAAGAATGGGAAAGGGAGAAGAGCCGCTTTGCAATAAAAAGGAACGAGAAAGGGAGCTATCAACCTGGTAGTCAAATCATTCAAAAGGTCGTCGGTGTTAATGCTACTAACCAAGGGACAAGGAGACAATTTTCGAAATTGGGAAAACCGATGTCTTGGGTTCTCAACAAGCTTCAAAGAAAAGGATTGCTACAACCCTTAAATCCTCGTCCTTTGCCTAACCCTCTCCCACCTAATTTTGACACCAAAGCATTTTGTCAATTTCACCAAATGCAAGGGCATGACACGGATAGATGTGTAAGGTTGAGACATGAGATTCAAAATCTAATTGATAATGGGAAGCTACCCGAGCCCAATAAGCCAAACACCAAAGACAACCCATTACCAAAATTTAATAGGGTACCACCACCGGCAACCTTCATGATTGGAGGAGGTTTGCATGAGGACTTTATCATGTCTTCTTTTCAAGATGAGGATGAAAAAGCAATCAAAGAAGAAGAGGCATTTGTCAAAATTGAACAAGCTATGATGGGTGGAGAAGTAGCAATTTGTGTTGTCAACGGGTTTTTGGATTCAAGTGATAGTGATGATGATATTATACCCAAGAAGAAGGAGTGAACTTGGTCCGAGCCCGAAGAAGATGAGGTGATGAATACTAAATCCGATAAGCCTTACGCAAGGCCACCACCAAAGGAGATAGAAACTAATAAGGGGAAGGAAGTTGAAATAGAAGAAGATGATGCTGTGCTCAAGCAATTGAAAAGAACCCAAGCAAGTGTTAGCATTTGGGACTTGTTAGCTACTTCCAAAAAGCACCGAGAAACTATGGCCAAAGCCTTGGCTAGCATGCCAATTTCTGCCTCCACAACACCGGAGGAGTTGATCAACTTCATAAAAATTGGGGAAGTAATGAAATGTGAGGAGATCCAAGAAAAGAGTAAAGTTAGTATGGGAGCAGTTTCTTTTTCAGATGCGGACTTACCAGAGGAGGGGAGAGACCACATCTGCCCTCTCTTTATCAAAATAGAAGTCAAGGGGAAGAGGGCTCCATGTGTCCTGGTCGATGATGGGTCTGCCATAAATGTTTGTCCACTTAAGATTTTGCCAAAGCTAGCCATGTCGACAAGAGATCTAAACCCAACCGAGGTGACAATTCATGCTTATGACAACACTAAGAGGCATGCGGAAGGGACTTTCAAAGCTGCCATCAAGGTTGGGCCAATTGAATCTATTATTGAATTTGTTGTTTTAGACATACTAGTTACCTTTGCCTTACTCTTGGGGCGATCATGGTTTCATCCTCTTGGTGGAGTTCCTTCCACCCTTCATCAAAAGATCAAATTCCCCAACGAAAATGAGATAGTGGTCATTGAAGCTGATGATAATGAGATTGTTAACGCTCTAATGGTTGAGAGGCCTCTCAATGGTTTTCAAGTGGTTGCAATTCTGATGATGAAGTAGTGGACTCCAAAGTTTTGAATATGATGAAGAACATGAACTACCTTCCAGGAGCTGGTCTTGGAAAGGGAAAGGCTGGTTTTACAAAGTTGCCTGATTTTAGGACTCAAACTTCCAAGAAGGGGTTAGGATATGATGAAGACAATGATGTCCAGCCAAAGAAGAGTGAGAAGATGAGTTTCCCACCACTTGAAGAGATCTTTGTCAAAGCTCCAGATATGGGACCACTCCAAGAAAAGCCCGAGCCGATCATGTTCATGGGTAAGTTAATCCCCGATTTTGAAATTTTTGCAGATGTTGCTGAGCTAGTGGAGCAAGTGAAGAAAGAGCTCACCTTGTCAACCAACAAAGAATCCAATCCAAAAGAGAAGAATGAAGCTGCCCTGAAAGCCGAAAAGACTCCGGAAGAGATTACTGCCCTGGTCGAGGAAAAGTTTGAAGACATCCTGCTTTATGATTCTGAGAACAATGATTGTGATTTTGATTTTAATTTGTTTGCTTTGTATGAGGATGATGATGCTTTCTTTTCCAAAATGAATGCAATAAAGTCTTATTTTGCTTACTTGTGTGATGTTTCTCCTGATGGTTGCATATATTCAAATAGCAGTTACATGAGCATTTTTAATATTAATTCTGTTAACACGCAATCATTAAATTTAGAACAACTGAAAATCCTAAAAACATTAGCATAGCATCCGACCTTACACCTAATGAGAGAGAGAGAGAGATTTGAAAAAATATTCAAAAAATATGAAAAAGTGTTTGCTTTGTCTTATGAGGATATGCCGGGGATAGATCGAGACATAGCTGGGCATCATATTCCTACTTACACTCACATTAAACCTGTCAAACAAAAGCTTAGGCTATTAAGACCTGAGTGGGCTGAATTGGTTAAAGAAGAGGTCACTAAGCAAATACAAGTGAAGTTCCTTGAAGTGATAGAATATCCAGATTGGTTAGCCAACATAGTACCCGTGCCAAAGAAAGATGGAAGGATAAGGGTCTGCGTGGACTATAGTGATTTAAACAAGGCTTCCCCTAAGGATGATTTTCCTTTACCTCATATAGATGTACTCATTGATAATGCAGCCTCTAGAATCACAATGCATAGAACATCCAGAGCAGTCAGACTTCTCAACTGATAAAAGGTTAGTCAAATTCATTCTCAGGTCCAAGTACCCAATCTCGGGTCCAAGTACCCAAATCAAATCAATCATGGGTCCAAGTACCCAAATCAATTCAAGCTCGGGTCCAAGTACCCAATCTTGGGTCCAAGTGCCCAATCTCGGATCCAAGTGCCCAATCTTGGGTCCAAGTACCGAAATCAAATCAATTTAGGGCCGAGTATCCCAATACAGTTAGGATCGAGTATCCCAATCCAGTTTAGGATCGTGTATCCAAATCCAGTTAGGATCGAGTACCAAATTCAGTTAGGATCGAGTATCCAAATCTAGTTTAGGATCGAGTATCCGAATCCAGATAGAATTGAGTATTTGAGTCTAGTTTAGTATCTAGTATCCAAATCTCTCGGGTCCATAACCCAAAATTTTCCTTAGGTCCGGAACCTAAAATCTCCCTTGAGTCTAGAACTCGAACCGGGTCCAGAATCCAAATTTTTCTTAGGTCTAGAACCTAGAATTATTCTTGAGTCCAGAACTCAAACCGGGTCCATAACCCAAATTTTCCTTAGGTCCAGAACCTAAAATCATCCCTTGAGTCCAGAACTCGAACCGGGTCCAGAACTCAAATTTTTCTTTAGGTCCAGAACCTAGAATCATCCTTGAGTCCATAACTCGAACCGGGTCCAGAACCCAAATTTTTCTTTAGGTCCAGAACCTAGAATCATCCTTGAGTCCAGAACTCAAACCGAGTCCAGAACCCAAATTTTTCCTTAGGTCCATAACCTAGAATTATCCTTGAGTCCAGAACTCGAACCGGGTCCAGAACCCAAATTTTCCTTAGGTCCAGAACCTAGAATTATCCTTAAGTCCAGAAATCGAACCGGGTCCAGAACCCAAATTTTTCTTTAGGTCCAGAACCTAGAATCATCCTTGAGTTCAGAACTCGAACCGGGTCCAGAACCCAAATGTTTCCTTAGGTCCAGAACCTAGAATCATTCTTGAGTCCAGAACTCAAACCGGGTCAAGAACCCAAAACCTCAACCATCTCAAAAATTAAGTCTTATTGTTTTTCACTCTCTTTCACTAAAGTTTCAGATTTTTCAAGCAGGGGGCAAACTGTAGACCCTTAATTTTTGACACAATCCGGTCCAATATGTTTTATTTAGTCCAAAATGATTTTTGTTGTCTAATTGGTCCAAAATAATTTTTGTTAAATAATTTTTGCTTTAGTATCTAATTTTTATTAATAAAAAATAAAAATAAACAAATAAAAATAAAAAAATAAAAATAAAAATAAAAATCGGAGTCGGACTCGAAAAAATTGACAGCGAAAAAATAGTCGGACGGGCCCGTGGGATATTTCGCCCGCAGGAAATTCCTACGGGCAAAATCACTATGCTATTTCGCTCGCAGGATTTTCCTGCAAGCGAAATAGAATTTCTATTTCACCCGCAGGAATTTCCTGCGGGTGACGCCCCAGCCCGCCCACTGCCACAGTTTTCTGCATCAGTTTTTTTTTTCGCCAGCGTATTTTTTCCTGCGGCAATTTTTTTCGGCAGCGCAAATTTTCCGACGCAAATTTTTTGAAACCTAATTCAATTAGGTTTCGATTTCTTTTTTTTATTAATATTACTTACCTTAACTAATTAGGAATAAACAACCTCAAATCACTATAAATAAGGACCAAAGGCAATTAATTTAAAGGGAGGAAAAATTTCACAGTGAGCTTGGAAATTGGAAAACCAAATCAGTGAAGGAAAAGCAATAATCGAATTCAACTGATTTTTAACGAAGCAGCATCACGATATAAGCAATTCAAAGGTAAAAAAAGGCTTGTCTTTGGAGCTAGTTCATCCAAGAAGAATTGTTTTTGGGGGAATCATCAAAAGAAGGTATGTGTTAATTGATTTTCTTTAATTGTTTTTACACAGTAGCTGAAAACTAGGATTTTTGTGTTTTTCAAAAGTTAAAATCTTAGAACTTTAATTTAGTTTTTCTAAAGCCAAAAAACCTTATTTCGTTAGTTTATCTTCCAAAAGGCTTAAAATTGCTATTTTTACTTCTTAAAAATCTTAAAACTCTAATTGAACATATTTTTCAACAAAACTAAGATTTAAATTCTGTTTCTTTTAAAATTTTAAAGTAGGTTCTATTTCATTCAAAAAGCCTTAAAAAACATCTTTTCTACTTATAAAAACTTTAATTTGTTTGCTTAAATTCATAAAACTTCATGAAATTATCAAATTGATTTCCAAATTCCTAAAAATTTATTCACCACCCGTGACCTTAATTCTAAATCCTAAAATCCAAAATTCAATTTTTAAACCTAAAATAATGAACCCTAATCCTTTTAAAACTTTAAACCCTAATTTTTATGAACCCTAATTCTTTTAAAATATTAAAAACCATAAAAGCATAAATAGATTAAATTTACACAGTAGCTTAGTAACCCAATAACCAAAAATCACAAATCAAAGTATTTTAAAGTATCTAAAACCCTAGTTTCATGATTTCACCATTCAAATATTAATTTGTTTAATCAAAGTGTCTTACCAACCTTTTAAAACATAAAACCCTAATCTATTTTAATTTCATAAAAAGTCACAGTAGCTATAATTGAACTTTTATTTGCTTTATTCAATTCCATACTTGATTATACTTTGATTATGCTTTAATTCATTTAATTTCAATACTTGATTTATTTAATTTATCATGGATGGATATTTATTTTATATTTTGATCAATAGCTTTGATGAATGATTTATTTATGATGAATGATTATTTACTTTTATCAAGTAATTTAGATTTCCAAAAGTTGTAAGAGGTATGTTTCCACTTGGTGGGTACCTCATTAGTTAAACATCATGTAATTTAATTTGCTTTTCTATTTTAGAACCTATGTACCTATGTAAAGGGCATGTTTCTACCTTTTGGTGGGTGTCCTATTTAGGCATGTGATGTAAGGACATATTTCCATCCTTGCATGGGTGAAAATTTATTTGCTTTGTTTGGACATTGCTTTGATTTTAATATAATGATGCTTTCTTTTTATTGTGTGTAGTATGGATAATATTATTATATTTAAGAATTTTATAATATTAAGACCTGTAAAGGAGGCCGGTTCCAATGAACCGGGTGTTGTGGGGGTGCTAGATCATTTCTCACCTTTTCCACACGTACCCAACTTTCCGAACCCATTAGGGGGTTGGGGATTTCTTAGGAATCGAGTCATCCACCCCTTTCTTTTTCCCGGCCTTAGGTGTCACATCCGCCTACTGCAATTATGCAGTGTAGTCATGTGCATAGCGAGAGTAGGGGAAAGGAGAAGATAGTTCTTGATAACAGCCCTAGATAAGGTTGTATGACCAAAGGGACCTAGTTGTAATTTTTAAAAAGTTTTGGGGACGTAGATTTAATTTCAAAGAAAGTTGCACTGGATGTTCTTAATAGTGCATATAACAGATTCCAAAAATGGAGTGTAGAGAAAAATCGGATCGCAACGACGTGTAACGGTTTTTCCAGGAAATGTCCCGTTAAAGAAAAACGAAGAAATGTTGACTAAGGGCATTTTGGTCATTATCAATTAAAGTTATACATGAATTTAGGGTAGGAAATAAAGACATGAGTACGTGGAGAATGGCGAGGGGTTAAATATGAAATGATCGTCAGTAGAAACGGAGTTCGGGCAAAACCCGAGCAAATAAAGGACTTAAAGGGAATTTTGTAAAAAGTCGAGGGCTTATTGGTAATTTTTCAAAATGACTTGGAAACCTAAAATAGACTTTAAAAATAGAAAGTAGAGGTCAAGAGGATCAAAACTATATGTAGTTTGACTCGTGGAACTATACGGTTTAAAAGATATGATCGATTAATCGCCGGAACGTAAAGTGGGCTCGGTTTCGTGTCGGGACCGGATGGGTAACCCGGGACAACTTTATGATATCCTATGGAAAGAGGGACAAGTGGAAAGAAGTAAAGGAAAAAGAAAGCTATAAAAATCTAATGTTGGCCAATCAAAAGAAAGCATTTAGCATGTGTAATAAATGTGTAATAAATGAAGAAAGAGAAAAAGTGGACAAGTGGTCTTAAGAGGTTAACCAACACCTAAGGTGATCATCATTTCCTTTGTATATAAATATATGTGAAAGGAAGAGCAAATTCTCTCTTTTTCCACTTACAAAATTCGGCCAACAAGGGAAACACCAAAGGACTTCCAAGTTTCTTCAAAATTTGATTTTTAAGGTAAGTTTTTAAGGGTTTCTAGTAAGTAGACTTTAATTTTAGTATTAATTTTAGGTAGTTATATATTTATTGGAAGATTGGGAATTAGAGTCTTTATATGGATTTGGAAAAAAAAATATTAAGTAAGTGATGAGATTAATTGATTAAATGGAAGAATCAAGAGGTAGAAAGATAAATAAGATTGGATTAGGGGTTTCGGTTGGAAAAGAAATGGAGGATAATTTATTATTTTGAAATTTTAAGGTTTATGTTGTATTTTGAATTGATTGAAGGAGAAATAAAGAATTAAAGAAGGAGAAGAAGGAAAAGCTAAGAGAAGTTAAAGAAATAAGGTTTGGTACTTTACCTTTGAATAATTACTTTTGATTTGGTGCTTTACCATAAAAGAAATTCTATTTGCTTACAAACTTTGGTTTATGGAAGTTTTGAAGTTGATGTTTAAATATATTGATTAAGTTTAAATTAAATATTTGAGTTATGTTTTTGTTTTCTTATGGCAATTGGGTTGTTAAATTTAATTGAAACCAAATGTTTTGAGAAAAATTTGGCAAGTTGATTTGGTAAGTTGTTTTGAACTTTAATTAGTTTGATTTGAGTTAAACTTGCAAAAGTTGTTAAAAGAAAGTGTTTGAATCTTCACTTTACTATTAAAGAAGACTTAATATTGATTTGCAAAAGAAAAATAAACTATCCTATGCATTTCAAATGTTTGGGCCGAAATGGTCCCAAAGTGACAGCTTCTGGACTATTTTTGTGGCAATTGTTTGGGGCAGCAAACGAATGAATTTTTCAACGAAATTTTACATGCAATTAGTCAACATATGAAATAAGTTTTCTGTAACATTTCAGCCAAAAATAAGATCATTTACTTGGTCAAATGCATGACTGAAGTGGACTGAAATTTTGACGAAAACCCAGATTTTACTATTCATTTGGTCATGCCATTTTGCGTTGCCGATTTTTCTCGCCGCAACACTATTCATTTGGTCAATTTGTGATCTTTTGAGGAATACTTTGAAATGTTTGATGTGTTTATTGTGGATGTTAAATATGTGAAAAAGAGTAACGGTTTGACCAAAGAAAGTGGTGCGCGGCATAAATGGCAAAGCGCGGTGAGAATTTAAATTGATTTCTTGAATCATTCTAAAATGAAGTTGAGACTTAAATTGAATCATTTTAACCTTTTTGCTCTACTGGATAGTGGGAGTGGTAGATAAGGGTATGGTGCACTATACTAACGCATGCAGTACTGCTCATTATTGTGATATGATATTTTATTAAGTGGTGAGGCCACTGAAGCCAATGGGGAGGCCCATTGGTTAACCAGGATGGGGAGGCCCATTCCTGTGATCTGATATCGGTGGTGAGGGCCACCTATGTTACAGTGGGGAGGCCCACTGCCTTATCACTATGGTTCCCTATATACCAGTAGAGCCTGAATCAAAGACATATTATTTTTCGTTGAACTATATAATGCCAATGAGTTTGAATTATTATTTTACATTATTGAAAGCATATCACACTGAATGTATCACGATTTCTATTGGTATAAAGTGGGTTGATTGTTGATTTAACTATTTCCTTTGATTTCGAATACTTTCATATACTACTTTTATTTTTATTGGTAAAGTACCCACTGAGCAACAACGCTCAGCGAGTTAAGTTTTTCTTAACTCGTAGGTTCGGAGCAGTAGATAAATCTTGGGGAAGCAACGACCAGACCATAGCAAAATCTCAGGGGTAGATCTTTTAGTTCCATTATGAGTTGATAGTTGTGGCATGTATATGAATAAATATAAAAGAGAATTTCTATGTTATAACTGTATGTTACTAGTATGTAATAATCATAAATCTTTACTTTATGTTATATTAGAAGTGTGAACTCTCCGTGCAGGTTTGTAGTTGAGGGTATAAGGTGGATTCATTAGGAGTGCATTAAATTTGATGGTATTCACATTGGTCTGTGTAAAATGTTTTCAAAAATAAAAAAAAACAAGTTTTGTCGACACTTGGGATCCAAATTTCTAGGCGGAACTATGGCAAAATTTTTGTAAAAATCAGAACTAAAATTTGACTAAGTAAATTGGTAGCAACAATTAGGATAGTGTGGCACCTCTACTCAGCTTACACATGTAGGTTGGGAAGGGGTGTTACAATTAGTGGTATCAGAGCAAAGGTTTAGCCGGTTCTGGGTAGTTAGTCAAACTAAACCGTAAATGTATGACACATAGGGTTAGAATAGGGGTTTTAATTATATAACTATACATGTGTGTGTCATTGTTAGTTATGTTATTCAACTTATACAGGGGAGTAATAATGGGTGATCTAAACGAGGAGGTGAGGGAGCTAAGGATAGATGTAGAGAGGTTGAGACAGCTAGTGCGGGAGCAAGATGAGACTATAGAAATTTTGGCCGATAGAAGTATACAAGATCATGAAGACTTGAGAATAAAAGATGAGATGATTTCCTTCTTGATAGATGACGTACAGATGTTAAAAGAAGACAGACTTAGTTATAGAGCAGAGTTGGATAGTGTTGGTAGAAGCCTCGGGGTGGCACAGCAAGAGATTCGAGCTTTACAGGAGAGGGTTCAAGAGCTAGGCCAGTACTTACCTAGTGAAGCATCACATGACCCAGATTTTGATCCCGAGATAGAAGAATATTTTTCAGACAGTGCCACTTCACCTAGGGCACCTACTCACTGAGTCTTGAGATGTATTGTGTTTGGCGGTTCTTTTAGTTATATATATGTGACATAGAGGTATCATGTAAATATTGTATGGTAGTATAATAGGGTGATATAATAGTGAGGAGTCCTAAATTTTGGAATGTACATAAGGGCTTCCTAATATTGTAAAACTTTGTGTTTAGAAATAAATAAAAGTTGTGTTGTATATGTGTTATTTAAGAATTTTATATTTATATACATGCCACCTAGGATAAGATAATGCTGTTGGTCTGGGTCGTTACTAATGATGGGATGGTATATGTTTACTCTTTAGATGTCGCAATCAGCGCAGCGTGATATAGGGGAGGAGGCCGAATCTCAGGCCTCCCGAATTGTAGAAATGCATGTATCAGAGACATCAGCATCTGAGCAACCACCCGCTGATGCTCCTATTCCTAATGAAATGTTGCAACAAATGGCTGCCGTACTTCGGTAGATAGCCGGCGTTGCCCCAGCCCCACCCCCAGCGCCAGCACCCGTACCAGTACCTGCTGTAGGAGGGGAAAGAAAACCCCCGATAGAAAAGATAAGAAAGTATGGTGCGAAGGAGTTTAAGGCTCGAAGGGACGATGATTCTTCAACAGCCGAGTATTGGCTGGAAGGAACAATACGAGCCTTAGACCAGTTGCAGTGTACGCCAGAAGAGCGAGTGATATGTGCTACTTCCTTATTAGTGGAAGAAGCATATATATGGTGGGACACAGTTCACCAACGAGTTCCACCGGAACAGAGAACATGGGATTTCTTTGTGAATGAGTTCAAGAGGAAGTTTATATCGGAGGCATACCTAGATGCCAAGAAAAAGGAATTTCTACACTTAAAGCAAGGTCGACTGACCGTTGCTGAATACGAGAGGGAATTTACTAGGCTGAGTAGGTATGCCAAGAAGACAATTGAAGACGAACATGATAGGTGTAAGCAGTTCCAGGATGGGTTGAATAATGAGATTAGGATGCAGCTAATTGCTGCTAATATCAAAGAATTTTCCGAGTTGGTCAATAGGGCTCTAGAAGTAGAGCAATGTCAGTCTGATGAGCAGAATAGACGACAGAAGATGAAACAAAAGAGAGGTACCCAGAGCTACTCGGGAAATTTTCAGTCATCGAGGAAACGATTCCGAGGCAGTGGTTCCACGGGAGGTGGTCAACGTCGAGGTTATAGCCAGGGATCGATTCGTGGTGGATTAAGTCAAACTACTTCAGTCGCTAGTACGGGACGATCCGGAAGAGGACAAGGAAGAGGGTTCAGCCGAAGCGGAGGTAACTTCTCTATTGGTCCGAGAGGTAATGAAGGTGAAAATACTAATCCACGTTGTGATCAATGCGGACGCCGTCACCCGGGAGAATGTTGGGGTCGGACATTTGCATGCTATATATGTGGATCTTTGGACCACCTTATGCGAGAGTTTCCCCAGCGAATGCAGAATCTACCTAGGGATACTGAGAGATCACAAGCGGCAGCAGGTCGAGGCCGAGGCAGAGGTAGGAGCAAAAATCCGTCACGTGTGCAATCGGAGACGGTGAATCGACCAGAAGCAAGGGCTCCTGCTAGAATGTATGCCATGAGGAGGCGAGAAGATGAAGAAGCGTTAGACGTGATTGCATGTCAGTTATCTATGTTTGGAGTTTCGCTTTACGTTTTGATAGATCCAGGTTCTTCACACTCATATATATGCACGAAAATTGAAAAACTTGAGAACTTAAAGGTAGAACTCGAGAAAGAGGGAATATTAGTTACTAACCCATTAGGAAATGAGGTGATTACTAGAAAGGTAGTGAAAGATTGCCCCGTAGAGATACATGGACATATCTTTTGGGGAGATTTATTTGAACTACCATTTCAAGAATTCGATGCTATTCTTGGGATGGATTGGTTGGCCAAGCACGATGCACTAGTTGACTGTAAACGGAAGAGAGTTACCTTGCATACTGCAGACGGTGACGAAGTGACCCTAGTGGGAAAAAGGAAGGACTATCTAACTAACATCATTTCTGCCATGACGACTAAGAGGTTAGTGCAAAAAGGTTGCGAGGCATACCTAGTATGTGCATTAGTAGCGAAAGAAGAGGCACCAAAGTTACAAGATATACCTAGTGTATGCGATTTTCCCAACGTATTTCCTGACGATTTACCCGGATTACCACCTAAACGAGAGGTGGAATTCACCATAGATGTGTACCCGGGAGCTGCACCAGTATCTATCGAACCTTACCGAATGGCGCCAGCAGAGCTAAAAGAATTAAAGGTACAACTACAGGAACTTTTAGACAAGGGGTTCATAAGGCCAAGCGTATCACCGTGGGGAGCACCAGTATTGTTCATGAAAAAGAAAGACGGATCCTTAAGGTTGTGTGTAGATTACCGTCAACTTAATAAGCTGACCATCAAAAACAAGTATCCGTTACCTCGCATAGATGATTTGTTTGATCAACTCAAAGGTGCTGGAGTCTTTTCAAAAATTGATCTACGATCAGGTTATCATCAATTGGGAATTAAAGGTGAAGATATACCAAAAACTGCATTCAGAACTCGCTATGGACATTATGAATTCATTGTTATGCCTTTCGGATTAACAAACGCACCTGCAGTATTCATGGATTTGATGAACAGAATCTTCCACCCGTATTTGGATCAGTTCGTGGTTGTATTCATTGACGACATATTGGTGTATTCAAAGAATAGAGAGGACCATGATCGTCACCTTAGAATTGTTTTGCAAACTCTGCGAGAAAAGCAGTTATATGCTAAATTCAGTAAATGTGAGTTTTGGTTTGAAGAAGTAGCCTTCTTGGGACATATTGTATCGGCAGAAGGAATAAGGGTTGATCCCAAGAAAATAGAAGCAGTATTGGAATGGAAGTCACCTAAAACAGTAACGGAAGTCCGTAGTTTCTTGGGGTTAGCAGGATATTATCGGAGATTCGTCAAAGGGTTTTCCATGATCGCCATACCTATGACCAAGCTACTTCAGAAGAATGCCAAATTCCAGTGGACCGACGCTTGTCAATGGAGCTTTGAAAAGCTGAAACAAAAACTTACTGAAGCGCCTATTCTTACACAACCCGAATCAGGAAAAGATTTTGTGATTTATAGCGATGCATCCCACATCGGGTTAGGTTGTGTATTGATGCAGGAAGGCAAAGTCATTGCGTATGTCTCTCGACAACTCAAGCCACATGAAAAGAATTATCCTACGCATGACTTAGAGCTAGCAGCGATTGTTTTGGCTTTCAAGACGTGGAGGCACTACTTATACGGGGAAAAGTGTTACATCTTTACGGATCATCAAAGCCTGAAGTATCTGCCCACGCAGAAAGATTTAAACCTGCGACAGCGAAAATGGATGCAATGGTTAGCCAACTACGACTATACGATTAATTATCACCCGGGTAAAGCGAATGTCGTAGCAGATGCACTTAGTAGGAAGTCAATGCAAGCGCTAAGTGCTATGAGGGTAACGTTAAAACCCACAGAAGATGGAGCTATCTTTGCAGAAATGCACGTGTGACCTAACTTACATCAACAAATACATGAGGCTCAGAAGGAAGATGAACAAGTGAAGAAGTGGAGTCAACAGGCACAGGAGAACTCTTCAGGAGACTATCAAATTCGTCCTGATGGTATTCTCTACTACAAGAAGAGAATGGTGGTACCTAAGTCCAAGGAGCTGAAGAAACAGATTTTGCAAGAAGCTCATAACAGTCCTTATACAATGCATCCAGGAGTAACGAAAATGTATCGGGACTTGAAGGAGTATTATTGGTGGCCAGGAATGAAAAGAGATATCGTTGATCACGTAACGAAGTGTCTAACCTGTCAGCAAGTGAAGGCGGAACATTAACTACCCTCAGGGCTACTACAACCTATTACGATTCCAACCTGGAAATGGGATCGTATTACTATGGATTTTGTCACAGGATTGCCTATAACAAGAGACAAACATGACGCGATTTGGGTAATCGTAGACCGGCTTACTAAGTCTGCTCATTTCATACCAGTACGTGTGGATTACTCACTAGACAAGTTGGCAGACTTGTATATCAAAGAGATTATACGTCTCCACGGAGTTCCAACTTCGATCATATCCGATCGAGATCCACGTTTTACGTCAAATTTTTGGCAGAAGTTACAAACAGCCCTTGGAACTCGAACTTACCATAGCACAGCATTCCATCCCCAGACAGACGGACAGTCTGAAAGAATGATTCAAGTTTTGGAAGATATGTTGAGAGCGTGCGTTTTAGAATTTAAAGGTAGCTGGGACAAACATTTAAGCTTAATGGAATTCACGTACAACAACAGTTATCAATCCAGCATACAAATGGCACCTTACGAAGCACTGTATGGTCAAAAATGCAGAACTCCAGTTTGCTGGACAGAATTGAGTGAGGAAAAGATGTTGGGGCCAGACATAGTTAAGGAAACTGAAGAGAAGGTAGAAATCATTCGAGACCGATTAAAAGCAGCAGCGGACAGGCAAAAATCATACGCGGATCTAAAAAGGAAAGACATACAGTTTGAAGTAGGTGACAGAGTATTCCTCAAAGTCTCTCCTTGGAAGAAAGTGTTACGATTTAAACAAAAAGGCAAGCTAAGCCCTAGATTCATCGGACCATATGAAATTATTAAACGGGTAGGCCCGGTAGCTTACCAGTTGGCGTTGCCACCTGAATTAAGTAAAATACATGATGTTTTCCATGTTTCAATGCTAAGGAGGTATCGTTCAGACCCAACCCACGTCATACAAGTTCAAGATATTGAAATTCAGCCTGAACTGACATATAAGGAAGAGCCGGTAGAGATCCTAGCACGGGAAATCAAAGAGTTGCGAAATAAGAAGATTCCATTGGTCAAAGTGCTTTGGAGAAATCACAAAGTAGAAGAAGCTACATGGGAACGCAAAGAAACTATGAGGAAGCAATACCCATACTTGTTTTCACTTGATGAGCTTCGGGACGAAGCTTAAATTAACGAGGAAGGAACTGTCACATCCGCCTACCGCAATTATGCAGTGTAGTCACGTGCATAGCGAGAGTAGGGGAAAGGAGAAGATAGTTCTTGATAACAGCCCTAGATAAGGTTGTATGACCAAAGGGACCTAGTTGTAATTTTTAAAAAGTTTTGGGGACGTAGATTTAATTTCAAAGAAAGTTGCACTGGATGTTCTTAATAGTGCATATAACAGATTCCAAAAATGGAGTGTAGAGAAAAATCGGATCGCAACGACGTGTAACGGTTGTTCCAGGAAATGTCCCGTTAAAGAAAAACGAAGAAATGTTGACTAAGGGCATTTTGGTCATTATCAATTAAAGTTATACATGAATTTAGGGTAGGAAATAAAGACGTGAGTACGTAGAGAATGGCGAGGGGTTAAATATGAAACAATCGTCAGTAGAAACGGAGTTCGGGCAAAACCCGAGCAAATAAAGGACTTAAAGGGAATTTTGTAAAAAGTTGAGGGCTTATTGGTAATTTTTCAAAACGACTTGGAAACCTAAAATAGACTTTAAAAATAGAAAGTAGAGGTCAAGAGGATCAAAACTATATGTAGTTTGACTCGTGGAACTATACGGTTTAAAAGATATGATCGATTAATCGCCGGAACGTAAAGTGGGCTCGGTTTCGTGTCGGGACCGGATGGGTAACTCGGGACAACTTTATGATATCCTATGGAAAGAGGGACAAGTGGAAAGAAGTAAAGGAAAAAGAAAGCTATAAAAATCTAATGTTGGCCAATCAAAAGAAAGCATTTAGCATGTGTAATAAATGTGTAATAAATGAAGAAAGAGAAAAAGTGGACAAGTGGTCTTAAGAGGTTAACCAACACCTAAGGTGATCATCATTTCCTTTGTATATAAATATATGTGAAAGGAAGAGCAAATTCTCTCTTTTTCCACTTACAAAATTCGGCCAACAAGGGAAACACCAAAGGACTTCCAAGTTTCTTCAAAATTTGATTTTTAAGGTAAGTTTTTAAGGGTTTCTAGTAAGTAGACTTTAATTTTAGTATTAATTTTAGGTAGTTATATATTTATTGGAAGATTGGGAATTAGAGTCTTTATATGGAATTGGAAAAAAAAAATATTAAGTAAGTGATGAGATTAATTGATTAAATGGAAGAATCAAGAGGTAGAAAGATAAATAAGATTGGATTAGGGGTTTCGGTTGGAAAAGAAATGGAGGATAATTTATTATTTTGAAATTTTAAGGTTTATGTTGTATTTTGAATTGATTGAAGGAGAAATAAAGAATTAAAGAAGGAGAAGAAGGAAAAGCTAAGAGAAGTTAAAGAAATAAGGTTTGGTACTTTACCTTTGAATAATTACTTTTGATTTGGTGCTTTACCATAAAAGAAATTCTATTTGCTTACAAACTTTGGTTTATGGAAGTTTTGAAGTTGATGTTTAAATATATTGATTAAGTTTAAATTAAATATTTGAGTTATGTTTTTGTTTTCTTATGGCAATTGGGTTGTTAAATTTAATTGAAACCAAATGTTTTGAGAAAAATTTGGCAAGTTGATTTGGTAAGTTGTTTTGAACTTTAATTAGTTTGATTTGAGTTAAACTTGCAAAAGTTGTTAAAAGAAAGTGTTTGAATCTTCACTTTACTATTAAAGAAGCCTTAATATTGATTTGCAAAAGAAAAATAAACTATCCTATGCATTTCAAATGTTTGGGCCGAAATGGTCCCAAAGTGACAGCTTCTGGACTATTTTTGTGGCAATTGTTTGGGGCAGCAAACGAATGAATTTTTCAACGAAATTTTACATGCAATTAGTCAACATATGAAATAAGTTTTCTGTAACATTTCAGCCAAAAATAAGATCATTTACTTGGTCAAATGCATGACTGAAGTGGACTGAAATTTTGACGAAAACCCAGATTTTACTATTCATTTGGTCATGCCATTTTGCGTTGCCGATTTTTCTCGCCGCAACACTATTCATTTGGTCAATTTGTGATCTTTTGAGGAATACTTTGAAATGTTTGATGTGTTTATTGTGGATGTTAAATATGTGAAAAAGAGTAACGGTTTGACCAAAGAAAGTGGTGCGCGGCATAAATGGCAAAGCGCGGTGAGAATTTAAATTGATTTCTTGAATCATTCTAAAATGAAGTTGAGACTTAAATTGAATCATTTTAACCTTTTTGCTCTACTGGATAGTGGGAGTGGTAGATAAGGGTATGGTGCACTATACTAACGCATGCAGTACTACTCATTATTGTGATATGATATTTTATTAAGTGGTGAGGCCACTGAAGCCAATGGGGAGGCCCATTGGTTAACCAGGATGGGGAGGCTCATTCCTGTGATCTGATATCGGTGATGAGGGCCACCTATGTTACAGTGGGGAGGCCCACTGCCTTATCACTATGGTTCCCTATATACCAGTAGAGCCTGAATCAAAGACATATTATTTTTCGTTGAACTATATAATGCCAATGAGTTTGAATTATGATTTTACATTATTGAAAGCACATCACACTGAATGTATCACGATTTCTATTGGTATAAAGTGGGTTGATTGTTGATTTAACTATTTCCTTTGATTTCGAATACTTTCATATACTACTTTTATTTTTATTGGTAAAGTACCCACTGAGCAACAACGCTCAGCGAGTTAAGTTTTTCTTAACTCGTAGGTTCGGAGCAGTAGATAAATCTTGGGGAAGCAACGACCAGACCATAGCAAAATCTCAGGGGTAGATCTTTTAGTTCCATTATGAGTTGATAGTTGTGGCATGTATATGAATAAATATAAAAGAGAATTTCTATGTTATAACTGTATGTTACTAGTATGTAATAATCATAAATCTTTACTTTATGTTATATTAGAAGTGTGAACTCTCCGTGCAGGTTTGTAGTTGAGGGTTTAAGGTGGATTCATTGGGAGTGCATTAAATTTGATGGTATTCACATTGGTCTGTGTAAAATGTTTTCAAAAATAAAAAAAAAACAAGTTTTGTCGACACTTGGGATCCAAATTTCTAGGCGGAACTATGGCAAAATTTCTGTAAAAATCAGAACTAAAATTTGACTAAGTAAATTGGTAGCAACAATTAGGATAGTGTGGCACCTCTACTCAGCTTACACATGTAGGTTGGGAAGGGGTGTTACATTAGGTCCGTGTTGTCTAAGGCCTCGAGCCTAAACAGTGCCGAAGTCGCAAGAATCATTCTACCGGGAGTAGGGGTGAAAATCCCAGCTCACATCGCCAGCGCATTTTTTCCTGCGGTAATTTTTTTTGGCATCGCATTTTTTCCGAAGCAAATTTTTTAAAACCTAATTCAATTAGGTTTCGATTTCTTTTTTTTATTAATATTACTTGCCTTGACTAATTAGGAATAAACCACTTCAAACCACTATAAATGTCACATCCGTCACCGCATTTATGCATAGCAGTCACGTGCACAGTGAGAGAAGGGGAAAGGAGAAGATAATTCCTGACAACGGGCCTAGATAAGGCTATAGGACTAAAGGGGCCTAATTGAAGAAATCCAAAAGTTTTAGGGAGGTGACTGTAATTTCAAACAGTCTTGGGGAGGTGACTGTAATTTCAAAAAGTTTTGGGGAGGTGAATGTAATTTTTAAAAGTTGTACTGGATGTTCTTAATAGTGCACATAACAGATTCCAAAAATGGAGAGTAGAGAAAAATCGGGTCGCAACGACGCGTAACGGTTTTTCCAAAAAACGCACGGTTTGGAAGATATAGGGGATTTTGACTAGGGACATGTTGGTCATTATTAATTAAAATTTATACATGAATCTAAAGTAGGAAATAAAAACACTAGTGAGTAGAGGACGTTGAGGGGTTGAATATGAAACGATCGTCAGTAGAAACGGAGCCCGGGCAAAACCCGAATCACGTAAGGACCAAAAGGGAATTTTTACAAAAGTTAAGGGCATGAGCGTAATTTTTATAAATTAGTTCAAAATCAAGAATGAATGACAAAAATGGAAACTAGAGGTTGAAAGGAGGAGAACGGTACGTTTTACGCGTCGTAAAACCACCCGGTTAGGAAGGAAAGGCAAAACCTTCAATTGAAGGGTATTTTGGTCTTTTCACTTCCACCCAAGCACCAAGGGGGACATGTGAGATAATTTGAGGGTTAATTTGGTAAATTTCCAAGGGAGGACACATGGCATAGTAATTTTCTAGAAAAGGACACATGGCAAAATCTTGTTTAAAGACACTTTTGGTTGGATTAATCTTAACCCTCCAAAATGAAATTAATTAAATAAATGGAAAATGGAAAAATATAAAAAGGGAGAGAAGGATGATTAAAGAACTAAGAACACATATTTTTCACTCCATTTTGAGAGGTATGGCCGAATTCTCTCCACCAAAAAAAGGGAAGGAATTTTTCAAGTGTTCAAATGGATTTTTGGAAGGAAAAGCTTAATTTTAAGGTAAGGATTCCAATTCTAGCTTTAGTTTATTCATTTGATTGATAGTTTTCAAGTTATCAATGAAAGAAAAGTTAGGAAGATTATGGGAAAGTTAAGAAAGTGAAGAGAAATTAGATTAAATGATCCATACATATAGAAGTGATGAATAAATAGTAATTAGTAGCTTTAGATAGCAAGAATCAAGGCTTGAACATATGGTTTTTATCATGTTCTTATTATGGAAGTTATGAAAATTATAGGAAATCAAAGGGATAAAGAAGAAGATGGGAAGAAAGAATAGGACAAGCAAGGAACAAAGCAAATAAACAAGGTTTGGTGCTTTACCATAAAAGAAATTCTATTTTTCTTACAAACTTTTATTTATGGAAGTTTTGATGTTGATGCTTAAATATATTGATTGAGTTTAAATTAAATATTTGAGTTATGTTCTTGATTTCTTATGGCAATTGAGTTGTTTAAATTTAATTTAAACCAAAGGTTTTGAGAAAAATTTGGCAAGTTGATTTGATGAACTTTAATTAGTTGATTTAAGTTAAACATGCAAAAGTTGTCAAAGGGAAGTGTTTGAATCTTCACTTTATCATTAAAGAAGCCTTCATATTGATTTGAAAAAGAAAAATAAAATATCTCATGTATTTCATATGTTTGGGCCGAAATGGTTTCAAAATGGCAGATTTCTGGACTCTTTTTGTAGCAGCTGTTTGAGGTAGTAAATGAATGAATTTTTCAACGAAATTTTACGTGTAATTAGTCAACATATGAAATAAGTTTTCTGTAAAATTTCAGCAAAAAATAAGATCATTTACCTGGTCAAATGCATGACTGAAGTGGACTAAAATTTTGACGAAAACCCAAATTTTACTATTCATTTAACGCTTGCCTTTTTGCGTTGCCGATTTTACGTGCCGCGACACTATTCATTTGGTCAATTTGTGATCTTTTGAGGAATTCTTTGAAATGTTTGATATGTTTCTTGTGGATGTTGAATATGTGAAAAAGGGTAATGGTTTGACTAAAGAATGTGGTGCGCGGCATAAATGGCAAAGCGCAATTAAAATGATTTCACGAGTCACTCTAAAAGGAAGTTTGAGACTTAAATTGAATCTTTTTAACCTTTATGCTCTGTTGGATAGTTGGGAGTGGCAGATAAGGGTATGGTGCACTATACTAACTTATGCAGTACTGCCACTTATTGTGTTTGATACACCCCGGCGGTTACCTTCGGGTATAGGCCGTGGAGCGGAGATGTTGTGAAATTGTGATTGGAATGCTCCGGCGGTTACCTACGGGTATAGGCCTAGAGCGGAATTGGTTATAACCATGGTGGTGAGGGCCACCTATGTTACAGTGGTGAGGGCCACTGCCTTATCGCTATGGTTCCCTATATGCCAGTAGAGCTAGAGCCAAAATCCTGTGTTTATTTTAAACTACGTAATGCAAAATGAGTTTGAATTATGGTTTTTACATTTGTTGGAAGCATATTTACACTGAATGTACAGTAACTTCCATTGGTTTAAGGTGGGTTGATTTATGATTTAATTATTTCCTTTTATTTCAAATGCTTTCATGTTTTACTTATATTTTCATCGATAAAGTACCCACTGAGTGTCATTGCTCAGCGAGTTAAGTTTTCTTGACTCGTAGGTTCAGAGCAGTAGATTTCGGTGATTAGCATCGAGCAGCACAACACAGCGCAGCACCTCAGAGTAGTCTTTCATTTCCTATATTATGAGTTAGCTAGTTATGGCATGTATATGTATATATTTATATATAAGATTGGGAAGTACTATGTTATACTGTACGTTAGTAGTATGTAATAATAAGAAACCTCTACTTTAATTTGTATTAGAAGTGTGAATTCTTCTTGCAGTTTTGTAGTTGAGGGTATAAGGTGGATTCCTTGGGAGTGTATTGAAACTGATTGTATTCGCATTGGTTTGTGTAAAAATGTTTTCAAAAATTAGAAAAATCAGTTTTGTCGACACTTGGGACCCAAATTTCTAGGCGAACCTCTGGCAAAATTTTTGTAAAATCGGAACAAAAATTTGACTAAGTAAAATTGGTAGCAACATTTGGATAGTGTGGTGCCTCTACTCGGCTTACACATGTAGGTCGGGAAGGGGGTGTTACAATAAATAAGGACCAAATGCAATTAATTTGAGGGGAGCTGAAATCCAATAGAAGCTTAGAAAATTTGAAACCAAATCAAGGAAGGAAAAGGAGCAATTCAATTTCTTTTTTTTTTTTGGAATAGCAGGGACACGATTTAATCAATTCAAAGGCAGCAATTGTCTTTGTTCTTGTTCATCCAAGAAGAATTATTTTTGAAAAATCAACAAAAGGAGGTATGAGATTCTAATTTCTTTTTTTTTACAGTAGCCAAAACTAGGATTTTGTGTTTTTCAAAAGTTAAAATCTTAGAACTTTAATTTAGTTTTCCAAAGTTAAAAGTACTAATACGTTACTTTATTTTCCAAAAAGACTTAAAATTGTTATTTTTACCTCTTTAAAATCTTAAAACCTTAATTCAACATATTTTTTAACAAAACCAATATTTGATTCTATTTCTTTCAAAATTTTAAATTAGGTTTTGTTTCTTTCAAAAGCTTTAAAAAACATCTTTTCTACTTATCAAAACTTTTATCTGTTTGTTTAAATTCACAAAACTTCATAAAATTATCAAATTGATTTCCAAATTCCAAAAGCCAATTCATCACCCGAAACTCCAATTCAAAGCTCCTAAAACCCTGATTCAACTTCCAAACCTAAAATAATAAGCTCTAATTCCTTTAAAACCTTAAACCCTAATCCTTTAAAACATTAAAAACCATAAAAACATAAATATTTTAAATTTACACAGTAGCTTGAAATTACCATTTAAAACCATGAATCAAAAGTATTTTAAAGTGTCTAAAATCCTAATTTCACCATTCAAACCTTAATTTGTTTAATCACAGAGTCTTACCAACCTTTTAAAACATAAAACCCTAATCTATTTTAATTCCATAAAAAGTCGCAGTAGCTATAATTGGACTTTTATTTGCTTTATTCAATTCCATATTTGATTATGTTTTGATTTATTTTGTATGCTTTAATTTATGTAAGTTCAATGCTTGGTTTATTTTATTTATCATGGATGGATGTTTACTTTTTATTGATATTTGATACCTTTGATGATTGATTTATTTATTATGAATGGTTATTTACTTTTATTAATTTATTTAAACTTCCAAAAGTTGTAAGAGGTATGTTTCCACTTGGTGGGTACCTCATTAGTTAAATATCATGTAATTTAATTTGTTTTTCTATTTTAGAACTTATGTAAAGGGCATGTTTCTACCTTTCGGTGGGTGTACTATCTAGGCATGTGATGTAAGGACATGTTTCCATCTTCGAATGAGTGTCCATTTATTTATTTTGTTTGGTTTGGATATTACTTTGATTTTAATATATTGATGCTTTCTTTTAATTTTTGTGTGTAATATGGATAATGTTGTTATATTTAAGAATTTTATAATATTAAGACCTGTAAAGGAGGCCAGTTCCAATGAACCGGGCGTTGTGGGGGTGCTGGGCCATTTCTCACCTTCCCCACACGTACCCAACTTTTCGAACCCATTAGGGGGTTGGAGATTCCTTAGGAATCGAGTCATCCACCCCTTTCTTTTTCCCGGCCTGTCCGGGTGGCAACTCTATTTTCTCCCAACTTAGGTCCGTGTTCTCTAAGGCCCCGAGCCTAAACAATGCCGAAGTCGCAAGAACCATTCCACCGGGAGTGGGGGCGAAAATCCCTGCTCACAGTGGCGACTCCACTTGGAATAAGAGAAGTTGATTCCGTTGGTCTTTATATTATACTATTCTTTCTTATAATGATATTATTCATTGCATCATATTAGATTACATCGTGTGCGTGAGTTAGGACGCCCGTGTTACCTATGTTATGTTATGTAAGGGATACCATACTTTCACTCAAGGTATGGAGATCGAGCATGGTATAACCACTCATAGCCTCGTACCATTTGGTATATACTTGCTATGGGAACCTAAGCCTTTTAACCCAAAGACTAAAGCTCATGTAATTGGCCTAGTTACTTTCCTTAGGTTTTACCCCAAATTCATATTGTTTGACTATGGTTAGTTTATCTTAGTCTAAATCATGGCTTATTTGGTTTGTTCTTTTTCTAATATGACCTAAGTATATTGTAAGCTCAAAATAAATTTTTCTTTAAAATCCAAAAGACCAAAGCTATTTTCAAAATTTTCAAGATGGTCTTTGGACATAAGACTTTACTAAAAACAAATCAAAAATTCTTTGGCCCATGGCCCAAATACTAAGCCCAAAATCCATTTTTCTAAAATCTTTTTATAATGGGCTTAGAAACAAAACTATTTTCACCCAACCTTTTCTTACAAAGAGCTTGCAAAAATATTTAGGTCAATTATGAAATACCAAAAATCAATTGTGGGTCTAGTTTACACTAAGAATAAATTAACCATGGGCTTGTTTTTGGCATGAACCATTAGTTACTCTTTTCAAGTGAGAAATCTATTTATAATAAACCTCTTAATTTCGTTTTAATCCAACATAGCATAAAAGCTACTTTAGTTGGTTGAATGGATTAAAACCTAATTAATGGGAATTATAATGGATTGATTTCCATTTTCGAAAATATAACTATTAGTTGTAACGTCCGAGGGAATTTTTCGAAAGCAAGATACCCCATGTTGGTATTTTGTTAACCATATACCTAGAAAAAGAGACTCACCATTCATGTGTGGATGTTATAAGGTTGGAAGGAATGTCCTATTTATCTTTTTTTGTTGATTGTTTGTGCATACATGCATACATTTGCATCTCATATCATTAATCCTATTTGGCTCACAGCCCTGGATTACGATAGTTCTAAAGCTTACAATAATCCGACCTACGCCGGAGATGAAGTATCTAGTAATGACTCAATCACTTGCTCACCTAAAACAATGGAGCCCGAACAAATTCAAAGAATGGTGGATGAAGCCATCAATGCCAAGATGGAAGAAATCAAAGAGGCCCTAGCTGAGACCATGAAGAACCAGTTGACTGCAATCTTAGAGAACCATGTCAAGGCGTCTGCTAGCACTAAGAAACCAAAGGACAAAGGGAAGACCAAAGTTAGTGAAGTGGTTTTTGATGATGAAAAGGTGATCATTGATGATGATGATGATTGGGCTCAATACTACTAAGATGTTCAAGAGAAGAAGAAAGAACCGAAGGTTGTTGAGAAAGCAACTATCGAAAAGACAGAGACATCCGATGTTGAAAAGATGATTGCTGATTTAGAAAAGAAATTTGAGAAAAAGTTGATAACCGAAGAGATGTCTGAGATCGACAAACTATTTGAACAAGATGAAGAGGTCCCTTATAAATTCAAGATGCCTTCCTTTGCTAAGTACAATGGCACCGAAAATCCTCATCTTCACGTGAAGCAGTACATCACTGCCATCCAGTCTGCCCGAGCTACTAAGGCTCAAACCCTAAGGTACTTTATGCTTTCATTGGACCCTGTTGTCCAAAATTGGTTCAATAACTTAGATGATGGAATACAAAAGAGTTGGGATCTACTTTACAAAGCCTCCATCCAACAATATGGATATAATGTTGAGTTAGAAGTTACCTTAATGGAAGTGGAGTCTATAATGCAAAGGCCAAATGAGAATTTTGTGGACTATGTGAAGCGATGGAGAAACAAGGCCGCTTTGCTCAAGAAAAGGCCCGATGAATATGATCAAATAAGGGTGATCGTGAGAGGTGTCTTGCCCAATCTCCGTGAAAGGATGTCTAATACTCTTATAAGGGATTTCAAAGATCTTCTCCAAGCTGGTCTGCAAATTGAAGAGTGGAAAAGAGAGAAGAATCACTTTTCAATAAAGAGGAATGAGAAAGGGAATTACCAGTCTGGAAATCAAAGCACGCAAAAGGAAATTGATGTTAATATAACCAGTCAAGGGAATAAAAGACAATTCTCAGAATTGGGGAAACCTCTATCTTGGGTTTTTAGCAAGCTGCAAAAGAAAGGGTTGTTACAACCGTTAGCTCCTCGACCTTTACATAATCCATTGCCACCAAACTTCAATGCCGAGGCCTTCTGTCAATTTCATCAAATGCGAGGGCATGAAACAGATAAATATGCCCGTCTAAGGCATGAGATCCAAGATGTAATCGACAGTGGTAAGCTACCCTAGCCGGATAAGCCCAATACCAAGAACAACCCTTTGCCTAAGTTTGGAAGAGTACCTCCACCGGCAACCTTCATGGTGGGAAGAGGATTGGAAGAAGATTTTGTTTTATCATCCTTTCAAGATGGAAATATTGAAGATGTGAAGGGAAAAGAAGCTTAAATTCAACAAACTTTCCTTAGCTTGAATGTTGCTTTTCAATTTTACTTTCTTTAATATTTAATTGGAACAATCTTGTTTTCCAAATTTAAAATTGCTTGAATAAATTATTTTCATCAAATTTTTGTTGGTCTTCGTTCATTTTGGTGCTCAACCGATAAGGAATCTAGCTTGATGTTTATGAATTAATGCGTCTAGGCATCATGACTTGAATGACTTTACTAGGCGAGGGAATTGCTCTATAACATTGAGTTGTGTATGCTTACTTAGAGAGGGCTCCTGCATAATTACCCTTGTCTAGGTCCTAGTCAATCTTAGAACATGCTTTGACAAACTTTCAAGGCGAAATTGAACTCTGCTTATTTAAGAGAGAAATGATCTAGGCATTGTTTGCTTAGCCAACAACTAGTATCCACTTATTAAATATCAATCCCTAGTTGTCCCTTTGAGCCTTAATAAAATTTTAGCTTTCTTTTCATTGGCTTACAAACCCCAATAACCTACCTGAGCTATTGTGATACTTTTGACAAGTCTTATGATCACTAAGATGAATAGGCAAGAAGATCAAAGAAAGTAATGATTAGTCAATATCATGAGGATAGTTGAAGTTTCAAGACCATAAAGATAGTTGAAGTTCTCAAGATCATAAGGGTAGTTGAATTTTTCAAAGACCATAAGGGTAGTTGAAGTTCACTTAATATCTCTAATATATCAAGACAACATTAGAGTAACAAATAGTTTATCTCTGTTAATGAAGATTTATGTTACTCCCCTCATCCATTATTGGAAGCCCAAGTTGGTAAAAACAAGACAACTTAGTTTGAGCTAAAAAAAACCCAAAATGATTCAAAAAGCCACCTGAGTTCTCTTTTACCTAAGACAACAAAAGGATTCCATTTGGTTTATAAGGACAGTTTGACTTGAATTGGTCCAACCCAACCAAAGATTCAATCAAAATTGGAGAAAAAGAGGAAGACCATTCAGTTCTTGAAAGTTCTATACTTGACCTACAAGGAAGAAGGACAAAATTATAAAATACTCAAAGAAAGGGAGGAGTAAGAAAAATAAAAAGAAAGAAAAGGGAAAAGAAGAAAAGAAACATATTTGAGTCTTAAACTTTTTGCAAGGGCAAAAACTGTCCTAATCAAGATCCAGATTAATATCAAGAAGATAGAAAGAACTTGGAAGTCTAGCAAGATTGTCTCCCGACTGTCTAAAGTTCTAACAAGAAATTTGTAGTGTGAAGGTTTGTCCATTGTGTCACAATAGCTCCCACTTACAAATGGCCTTCATTCAACCCATGTCCCTTATAGACCCCATTTCAAGCCTATCAAAGACCTGTTGATCTCTCTTGATAGGTAGAGTCTATTAGTGGAGATAGTTTGAATAAGCATGCATATGAGATAGACAATATTTAAATTCAAATGAGACCTTTGACCAAGTAATGTGTATGTGCCTATCTGAAATGCAACAGTTCTTGCTTAAATAGAAATAATACTAACTAGGGTTGTCATGTTATAGATATGTTAATTTGGAAAAATCAAGTCCTGAGGTACATTGACATTAATTTGGCAAAGCCAACATTTGATTTCAAAAAAAAAGAAAAAAAGAGTGTTTTGTCATGCAAAGCCTTCAAGTTAAGGGAAGTATGTTGAACCTCCAAAGGACACATTGGGCAAAGGAAATGATTATTGGCAAGGTTATGAAGAAACTACCAACTGACATGCTGAGACATAGTTTGAAATAGATGAATCCCTGACTCTACTGCTTAGGGTCTTCACCACTCATGTTTTCAACATCTTGAAGATAAAAGCCATAAATGCAAAGCTTTCGATCATTCCAATGCAAGACTTGAACGAGCATCAAAAAGGAAACAATGAGAGCACTTCTACTAATCACCTCGGTCTGTGAGTCAATGGAATAACTGTAAGTATTATTCATGCATATCATGCATACATGGGCATATCACATTGCACTTTCTTGTCTTGTATTGCCTATTCTTTATCAAAGTGAACAGCAAACACTCTGTGAAGTGAAGAATCAAAAGAAGATGTCAAATCAGGGGGGCATGGAAAGCCCATTGCTTGAGAAAGCTCCAGTAATTTTTCAAAGAGAATAAATGCGTGCTTATGCAAAGAACTAGACAAGAAAAACACCAATCAAAGCTTGCATGGATAAAATCTTTGGTTTGAGCCTACACAGGGGGCAAAGTTTCTCCTTTTCAATTTCTTGAGTTTATATATAAAATATTTTCAAACTCACTTGAAAATATCTCGCCACGCAGGGGGGCAAGGAGAGGATATAAGGTCCAATTAAAAATAGCTAAATCTTTGCAAAAAGGAAGAACAAAAGAATGGAACATTAGAACTCTCAAAAGAATGAAGATGCAAAAGACAAAAGACCAATCCAGTTAAAAGAGCTGAAGCCAGGGCAAAGACCCGACCTACAATGGATAAAGACCCATGTTTCAAGGGTAAAGACCCAATCTCAAAGGATGAATCCATTTTTAAGGGTAAAGGCCCGATGTCAAAAGATGAAGATTCATTTTCAAGGATGAAGACCCGATCTTAAAGGATGAAGATCCATTTTGAGGGTGAAAAACCACAATGCATAGAATAACCAGAGCAGTCAGATTTCTCAAATGATAAAAGGTCAGTCAAAATCAATCTCGGGTCCAAGCACCCAATCTCGAGTTCAAGTACCCAAATTAAATCAATCTCGGGTCCAAGTACCCAGATCAAATCAATCTCGGGTTCAAGCACCCAATCTCGGGTCCAAGTACCCAATCTCGAGTCCAAGTACCCAAATCAAATCAATCTCGGGTCTAAGTACCCAATCTCGGGTCCAAGTACCCAAATCAATTCAAGATCGGGTCCAAGTACCCAATCTCGAGTCCAAGCACCCATTCTCGGGTCCAAGTACCCAAATCAAATCCAGTTAGGATCGAGTATCCAAAGCCAATTTAGGATCGAGTATCCAAAGCCAAGTTAGGATCGAGTATCTGTTTTATTAGTTTTTGTTATAAGTTTTGTGTCTTGTTTATTAGGTTAATTATTGTTTTATTTAGGTATTTTGTTAGTTTTTATCGGTTTGTCTAGTGTTTTCTTTAATTGTGTAGTTTTAGTTTATTTTTAGTTTTATGTCGTTTTTGATCTAGTTTTTAGTTTGTGTTTATGTTTTGTCGGTTATTGTTTATTTACTTCGTGTTTTAAGTTTGTTTTGAGTTTTGTGTTAGGTTAAAACAGGCAAGGAAACAAATTGAAGATGAAATGGGCAGTAGCTGACACAGGCAGAGGACACGGCCAAGTCACTGGCCGTGTCCCTCCAAAGAAGAGCAACACGGCCAAGTCACCATGACTTGGCCGTGTCCCACTTGTTACCAAAGGAAAGGGAGATCAACAATTACACAGAAGCGAACACAGGCAAGGGACATGGCCGTGTCACCTGGCCGTGTCCCTCCCAACTCACTCACACGGCCAAGTCAAGCTCCACTTGGCCGTGTCACTCAACAAAGAAGAAAAGAAGACCAAAAGCAACAGAGGAGGACACATGCAGGGGACACGGCCGTGTCACCTGGCCGTGTCCCTCCATCAAGCCCTCACATGGCCGTGTCCCTCATCACCTGGCCATGTCCCTCATGTTCCAAGCCCGCATCGGATTTTTAACGCGTACGACTCATATAAAAGAAAAAGGAAAGTGAGGGTTTAGGGGTCTTTTGACGATTTTGAGAGCAAATTAGCCGTCTGAGAGAGATCTTAGGGTTTAAACATTTGTTTTCTTGGATTTTGATTTTACTTTGGATTAAACTAGTTTAGATTAGATTGTTCATGCCATTGTTTCATCCTTTTTGCAAGATTCGATCAAGAGATTCATCAAAAGCTTCAAGGAGTTTGTAACTTGGTTTTATTCTTAAACTTTGTCTCTTTAGTTTCATTGAAATTGTGTTTATGAACATTATCATGTCTAAATTGATTCCTTTGATTATTAATGAGATGAGTATGCTTGATAACATCATGAACTAATTTAATCTAGTCTAGGGTTTGTATGGATTTGCTATGAATTGTATGAATTGGTTATTCTCTTAACTATTGATTTCTTTAGCCTTTATTGAATGAAAAATTGTTACATATAATTGATTGGCCACCAATTGTGTGTTTTAGGTATTAGATGATGGATTGAGAGATGAAATCTAATGCTGGAATAATTCAATTAAGGACTTAGGTGAATTAGAGATATAACCTATTAAAAAGATTGTTTCAATTATAACAAGATTAGTTGTAAGAGGTTTGAATGCGAGAGCTTATTTCCTTGACTCAATTAATTAAGTTGCTTGAGATTTAATCTTAGAAATTAAATTAGTTAAGTGGAATAACCGTTCATACATATGAGTAGTAAAGAAGTGCAAACCCTAGACTCTTTTTATCAAGTGAATCAGACACATAAGCTATTGTTTATTTTTATTGTTTTCAAATTAAATCATTCTTCTTCATTACTTTGCAAATTAAATTTCTTTAATTACTTGTTACTTTAAAATTGATAATCAATTACCCACTTTGGCTTCCTTGAGAGAACGACCTTGGGGCAATCACCTTTGCTACAGCTACCTCGTATACTTGCGAGTGACGCTTTGTGGTAGAGTTAATTCGAGCGCAACAAGTTTTTGGCGCCGTTGCCGGGGAGGCTAATTGGCGTAATTGTTTATTTTAAAAAAAATTTCTTTAGATTATTTTCCATTGTTTTCATTTTATTTTATTTGTCTTTTGCTTTTAATTGTTTCTTTTTCTAGATATTTTTGTTTATGCAAGGCAGAAGATCACTCGAAGGAGAATTGCACCCATTCATTCCAGAAATTCAGAGAATAAAAAGGAGCAGAGAGGAGTTTGAGCTTTTCACAGGATTTGATACTTCAGAGGAAGACATTTCAGATTTTGAGTCAGAATCTGAAAAATCTGTTAAAATGGCTGAAGAAAGACAAAGAACCATGAGAGATTTTGCTAGACCTGTCATTGGGACTTCCACTTCTTGCATAAGACTGACAGAAGCAGCAAGGAATTATGAATTGAAGAACATTCACTACAACATGCTGCCATCATTCTATGGAGTTCCAAATGAAGATCCTTTGAATTTTATTCTGGACTTCTATTCCACCCTCAACACTTTTCCTTAGGGAGGACTTACAGAAGATCAGTTGAGGATGCGATGTTTCCCTTATACTTTGAAGGACAGGGCAAAGAGCTGGCTCATGATGTTGCCTGAGAATTCACTGACAACTTGGGAGCAAGTTTATAACAAATTTATGGGCAAGTTCTATTCACACCAGAAGACAGCTGAGTTGAGAGGAAAGATTGCTACATTCTCTCAATTTGAAGGAGAGCCATTTCATGAGGCTTGGGACAGATTCAAGATGCTATTGATCCAGTGTCTGCATCATCACTACCCACTTCAACTCCTTAATCAGTTTTTCTATGATGGACTCACCCAGCAATTTCAGAACACTGTTGATAATGCAGCTGGGGGAGCCATGGGAGAAAAGACAGCTGATGAGACTTATGAGATTTTTGAGATGTTGGGAGCTAATTCTCAACAAAAGAGTGTAAGGGGAAGAAGCAAGGGGGTAAATCAACTGGAAGCCAATTCTGAAATGGTTAGTCAAATAGCTGAGTTGACAAGGCAGGTTCAGATGCTTAACATGAAGAACAACATCTCTTCATCCACTCAAGAGGTGTGTGGAATCTGTGGGACATTTGGGCATGGAGCAAATATATGTCCCTCTGCATATGAGACTTTTGGGAATGAAGCTGAGCAAGTTAATGCTATGGGGGGATTTCAACCAAGGGCCAGAAATGATCCTTACTCCAACACTTACAATCCTGGTTGGAGGAGTCACCCCAATTTTTCCTGGACGACAAATAATGCTCAACAGCCTTTCCATTTGCTCCAGAGACAGAACCACCAGCAGGGCCAATCCTCAAATCAAAATCAAGGTCAGCCTAAAAGAGAGAGTTTGGAAGATAGTTTACAAGCTTTCATCAAAGTCAGTGCTCAAAACCAAGAGATGAACAATAAGAGACTGGATTCCTTGGAAGCATCTTTTAAGAAGGTGGAGACCCAAGTGGGGCAACTTGCACAACATATGCAGATTCAACAAAAGGGGAAGTTTCCAAGTCAACCTGAGCAGGCACAAGCAGTGACTGTTCTTAGGAGTGGCAAGGTAATTAATAACAATGTTGAAAATAATTCTGTGAATGCAGGTGAGCAAGAGAAGAAAAAGGAAGGAGAATTAGAGAACAAAGGTGCTGAAGAAAGATCAATGGAGAAGAACCCTACACCAGATTTGCACAGGACAAGCAATCCATACAGGCCACCTATACCATTCCCTAGCAGGTTGAAGGATGATAAAAAAGATAAGCAGTTTTCAGATATCTTCAACATGCTATCTAAGGTAAGTATCAATTTACCATTACTTGAAGCAATTAAGAACATGCCGGCTTATGCTAAATTCTTCAAAGAATTGAATACCAAGAAAAAAAGGTATGAGCCGAATGAAAAGGTGATAGTTTCTGAGGTAGCTAGTGCTGTTTTGCAGCATAAACTACCTCCTAAGCTAAAGGATCCTGGAAGCTTTATTATTCAAATTGCTATGGGGAATGGAAAATGTACTGATGGCATGTGTGATTTGGGAGCTAGTGCGAATTTAATGCCTTACTCTGTGTACCTTGACTTAGAATTAGGGGAACTTAAGCCAACAAAAATGGTGTTGCAATTAGCTGATAGATCTCTTAGATTCCCGAAAGGGGTTATAGAAGATGTGTTAGTTAAAGTTGGTGGTTTGATAGTTCCTGTTGATTTCATTGTTCTTGACATGGAAGTAGGTAATTCTTCACCATCTGCACACACCATTCTTCTGGGTAGGCCTTTTATGGCAACTACCAACACTTTGATAGATGTTAAAAATGGAAAATTATCAATGACTGTTTTGGGACAAACTGTAGAATTTTCTATTTTTAATACTTCTCCTATTCCTACAACTGCTTTATATGAGGATTGTTCTTTCATTGATTGTATTGATGCAGTTGTTTCAGATGTTTTCTTGCAGACAGGTTCCTCTGATAAATTGGAGCTGGCATTGACTTTGGATAGTGATTTGGAAATTTTTGATGCAGAACTAGCCAGTTGCCTTGAGACTTTAGAGGGTGCTGAAATAGAGGAGCTTAAGGAGGACCCAATTTTTGAACCTTCCCCCATTGAAAAAGAAAAGAAGAACCCCTCACTAGAGTTAGAGCTGAAAGAGTTACCTAAGAACCTGAAATATGTGTTTTTAGGGGATAATAACACTTTACCTGTGATAATATCTAGTGAACTTAGTGAAGGGGAGGAGATGAGGCTGGTGAGTGAGCTTAAAAGATTAAAGAGAGCAATAGGATGGGGATTGAGTGACATCAAGGGTATTAGCCCTTCCATGTGCATGCATAGAATCACTTTAGAAGAGGGAGCTAAACCTGTGAGGGAGACCCAAAGGCGACTTAACCCAAATATGAGTGAAGTGGTTAAGAAAGAAGTGCTCAAATTACTAGATGAAGGAGTAATTTATCCAATTGCTAACAGTGAGTGGGTGAGCCCAGTTCATGTAGTTCCTAAGAAATCTGGAATCACTGTGGTAAAAAATGAGAATAATGAGTTGGTTCCTACTAGGACTACTACTGGGTGGAGAATGTGCATTGATTATAGGAAGTTGAACAATGCTACAAAGAAAGATCATTTTCCTCTTCCTTTTATTGATCAGATGTTAGATAAACTTTCTGGGCACTCACATTATTGTTTTCTGGATGGCCTTTCAGGTTACTATCAGGTGCCAATAGCTCCAGAGGATCAGTCAAAGACAACCTTTACTTGCCCTTTTGGGACTTATGCATTTCGACGTATGCCCTTTGGCTTGTGCAATGCACCTGCAACTTTTCAGAGATGCATGATGTCTGTCTTCTCGGATATGATCGACGATTTTATTGAGGTATTTATGGATGATTTTTCTGTTTTTGGTAATTCTTTTGATAATTGCCTCGATAAACTTGTTCGTGTGCTTGAGAGATGCATTGAATGTAACCTCACTTTAAGTTGGGAAAAGAGTCATTTTATGGTTACTCAGGGCATTGTCTTAGGTCATGTGGTGTCGAGTAAAGGGATTGAGGTGGATAAGGCTAAAATTGAATTGATTGCTAAGTTACCCCCACCTACCTCTGTTAAGGGAATAAGAAGTTTTTTAGGGCATGCAGGATTTTACAGAAGGTTTATTAAGGATTTCTCCAAAATAAGCCAACCATTGTGCCATTTATTGGGGAAAGATGTTCCATTTGAATTTACAGCACAATGCATGCAAGCTTTTAATTCTCTTAAGGAAAAATTGACTAGTGCACCTGTGATTGTAGCTCCTGTCTGGTCTTTACCTTTTGAAATCATGTGTGATGCTTCTAATCATGCAGTAGGAGCTGTTCTTGGGTAAAGGGTTGACAAATACTTAAGGGTAATTTATTATGCTAGTTTAACCCTGAACAGTGCACAAATGAACTACACCACAACTGAGAAGGAAATGTTAGCTGTTGTTTTTGCTTTAGACAAATTTAGGGCATATGTAATAGGGTCAAAAATTATTGTTCATTCTGACCATGCAGCTCTTAAATATCTTTTAACAAAACAGCATGCTAAACCACGCTTAATTAGATGGGTGTTGTTATTGCAAGAGTTTGATTTCCAGATCAGGGATTCTAAGGGTAGTGAGAATGTTGTTGCTGATCATTTATCCAGATTACCCTACTTTAATGAAAATCTTGCATCTGATAGCATTCATAAAAATTTAGAAGCATTTCCTGATGAGCATTTGTTTGTGGTAATTGATGCACCGTGGTTTGCAGATATTGCTAACTATCTTTCTTGTGGTATTTTGAGATCTAACATGTCTTTTCAGGAAAAGAAAAGGTTTCTACACTTAAGTAAGTTTTATTTTTGGGATGAACCTTATCTATTCCGGATTTGCAAAGATGAGATAGTTCGCAGGTGTGTTTCTGAGGAAGAACAACTGAGTGTTCTTCAATTTTGTCATGACCTTCACTGTGGGGGTCATTTTGGAGGAAGAAAAACTGTAGAAAAGGTGCTTCAAAGTGGTTTTTACTGGCCCACTTTATTTAAAGATGCTCAAGATTATTGTAAGCACTGTGATCGTTGCCAAAGAGTAGGTAACATTGGGACGAGGAATGAAATGCCCCTTCAGTCATATGTTGTTGTTGAATTGTTTGATGTGTGGGGAATAGACTTCATGGGTCCTTTCCCCAAGTCCTTTGGTTATGAATACATTTTAGTTGCTGTTGATTATGTTTCCAAATGGGTGGAGGCAATCCCCACCCGTACTAATGATGCTAATATTGTTGTTAAATTTGTGAAGGAAAACATTCTTAGCAGGTTTGGCACACCAAGGGTGATAGTCAGTGATGGGGGGAGCCATTTTTGCAACAGGCTGTTTGAGAAATTAATGCATAAATCCGGTGTGAAGCACAAGGTGTCGACCCCATATCATCCACAGACCTCTGGACAAGTGGAAACATCCAACAAGCAGCTAAAAGGAATTCTAGAGAAAACAGTCAACACATCCAGGAAGGATTGGGCAAGCAGATTGCACGATGCACTATGGGCATATCGGACTGCTTTCAAAACTCCTCTAGGTATGAGTCCATATAGATTGGTGTTTGGAAAAGCTTGTCACTTACCAGTGGAGTTGGAGCACAGAGCATATTGGGCAATCAAGACTCTGAATTTGGACTTGGACAAAGCGAAGAAAGAAAGATTTCTACAAATTTCAGAGTTAGATGAGCTGCGGAATGAGGCTTATGAGAGCTCGAGAATTTACAAGGATCGCACTAAAGCACTTCATGATAAAATTATAGTGTGAAAGACATTGAGTCCAGGTATGAAGGTTTTACTTTTTAACTCATGACTCCGTCTTTTTCCAGGTAAACTCAAGTCTCGATGGAGTGGTCCTTTCGAGATAACTCAGGTATATCCTTCTGGTGCAATTGAATTACTTAACTCTAGAACAGGTGAGACTTTCAAAGTGAATGGACAGAGAGTTAAGCCATACAATGAAGGATTTCAGGAAGTGAGGGTCATTGACAGTACTTTGATTCACGATCCCTAGGCCTTGCATGATGTCCAGCTATATGACATTAAAGAAGCGCTATATGGGAGGCAACCCATCGGTTTGCATTTATTTTATTTTATTTTTTTTTCGTAGTTGTAATTTTAAGTTTAGCGAGTTTTGATTTCTGTTCGGTTTCAATAAATGGACTGTGCTTTGATCGATTTTTCTTTACTTTGTGTTTCAGGGTGTTTAAAGAAGAAGGTTTGCAAAATCGTTGAAAAAAAAAGTGTTTAAAGTTAAAAAATGGCAGAAGGTGACACGGCCAAAGGACTTGGCCGTGTCCCTTGGCCGTGTCACACACTGGACACAGCCTAAATTCTTCAAAAAAAAAATGGAATTGAACGATTTTGAAAATTTTGCACAGACTTGGACACACCCAGGGGACACGGCCGTGCTCACCTGGCCGTGTCCCCCAAAAACTATGAGACACGGCCGTGTGCTCTCCACTTGGCCGTGTCCCTTCACTTTCACACACAGACACGGCCAAGTCAGCACACACACGGCCGTGTCCTTCAATTTTTGCCTTTAAAAAGCCCGATTTTGCCCAGTTTTATTTCATAAATCCCTAACTTTTCTATCTTCTTCTCTCTCGCTCTCTCGTTCTCTGCAACACCAAACCCTTGATTTTTATTTTCAAATCTCCATCCCTTCCGTTAAAACTTCAAATTACTCCAACAAAACTTGAGATTATCACTTAAAACTTGCTCTTTGCTCATATTATTTTGATTTAATTCAGTTTTGGGTGTGATTTTCTCAGATTTCATGTCGCCGAGAACTAAAATTGTACCACACCGAAAGAAGAAGAAATCTAGAGCCGAAGGAGCTTCGTCATCTTCCTCCACCTTATCTCACAAGAGGGCAAGTCTTTTGGCTCGGGGTTTTTTCCCGACAAGGTATGTGAATGACGAATCTCTAGATGCTTTGCAAATGAGAATTGCTTTTTATAGATATGTGCAATATCTTGGGTGGGAGACATTCGTTTCATTGAGACCTCTGCAGTTTGAGGAGCTCACCCTAGAATTTTTGGCAACTCTTAAAGTGGAAAGAGATGATAAGAAAATTTGCAGGAGACTGATGTTTAAATTAATGGGTAGATCATTTGTGCTTACTATTGATTAGTTGAATGATATATATGGTTTTCATCACCATGGAGAAAGATCGATACCCAAAGATTTTAGACAACAGTTTACTTGGGGTGCCTTAGGCTCAGGTACTTATGTGGCCAAATCGGCCAAAGCATCTAAATTACGGAACCCTACCTTGAGATATTTGCACAGGTTTATGTCATGTGGGTTCTTTGCAAGGAAGGAGAGCCCGGGTGTGGTTGAGTTGAGTGAGCTATTTTTCTTGGACTGTGTTTTGAATGAAATGAATATTAGTGCCGGCTATTGGTTAGCCGATATTTTTTATTCTGTAGCTAATAAAAGGAGGGGGGCTATTTGTGTTGGAGGATTGATCACTACATTAGCAGTAGCCCTTGTGGAGGATTTTGACCCGAGTACTACTCGGATGACTCGAATTTTCAGTAATGATTCCTTGGATTTAGCTATACTGGCGAAGATGCACATGGTGGTGCATAGAAGAGGGACCTTTGTGATGCCGTCAGCTGAGCCTGAAGCACCGGGGGACAGGCAGAAGAGAGCCCGGGTTGAAGAGGAGTCCGACTCGGATTCTCTTGACTTAGATGAGGATGCTCCGGTCTCGGAACATCAAGAGGTACTTCTGAGGATTGAGGCCCTGGAGGGCAAAGTGGATCGATTGGATAGCAAGGTGGATCGTAACCATGCTGAGATCTTACAGCAGATGGAACAGATTAACAGTAACCTTGCAACAATCTTGAGTCTCCATCCCTCAGCTGCATCATCTTCCCGCCCACATTTTCCATAGATTTTCAGTCCTTGCTTTATTTTATTTAGTGTACTCTTGTTTTATTTTTCGTTTTTGTTATTTATGTTAAAACTTTTGTGTTTGGATATTTTCTTGTACTTTTGTTATAAAACTTTTGTGTTTGTGATGGAAAGCTAGGATTTTGCCTCACCAGGTACGATGGAAGACAGGTTGTCCTTTAACTCTTTTTATTTATTATTCTTGTTTTCCATTGAGGACAATGTCAATTTTAAGTGTGGGGTACTCTTTAAGCTTTCCTTTAATTCTTGTTTTGCTTATTGTGGTTGTTTTGTTTATTGTGTTTTTTTTTGCATGGTATAATTGTTGAAAATTTATTGATCTTTTCTTTGATTCTAGAATTATAGTTGAGACTTTGGTATCAGCATAGAAATGAGCATTTGAATTCATTCGGGATTAATTTTCGCATTCTGCAATTCATGACATGTAAATCTTTGTGAACCCACCTGTGTGAGCTTTGAGCCTCATAAAATTTGATATTTTTGTCAATTGATTTTCTTTTCTTAAGTGTGCACCTTCATGATGTTGCATCTCTAGAGTTTGCTTTTGCATACTTATTGAACTCACATTATGATTTAATCTCAAGTTTTAAAATGATGAAGGCAAATTAGGTTAGCCCCTTTAGCTTAAAGAGACTTCCCTTTATATTGATTTCCTTAGTGAGCCAAGTTGAGCCATTGACTGTTTCTTGTTTGATTAACACAATTCTCAACTTAACATGTTCTTACTATCATCATACCTATGCATTAAGGAATGGAGTTGTATGATTAGACAATAGGGTAGTTTATTTCAAGTGTGGGGTAAGTAAGTAAAAAAAAAATATGGAATTCCTAATTGAGGGTTGAAATGCATACTTTGCATATTGTATTTGATTAAGAGTCAGTATTCTTTTCCTCTACATTTTAAGCTAGATGTTCCATTAAGTTTATACTTTGTATATATATATATATATATATATATAAACTCAATAAAAAAAAAAGTGAAAATAAAACAAAAAGAGATATATATAAAGTTCATATATTTTCTAGCCTTAGAGGAATTTTGACTCGTGTACTTTTCTTTTAGTGTGCAAGTATGTAAGATTGCTAAGGGTTGGTGAGTATGCTATTTGAAGGAGTTATGAAATTCTTAGCAAGAGTAGTGTCTAATTTAGATACTCCATTTCTTGATGCTCCACTTAAATGTCTTTTCTTACACCATACCTTAGCCCCATTACATCCAAATAAAAGACCTTCGGATTATTTCTTGAGAAAATCAGTGAGGGAGATTGGATAATTAAGCAAGTTTATGGCAGTATGCACTCATGAGTGGTATGAGTGATTAACCTTTGAAATCGAGTGAAACACTTAGTTGAGAGATAAGATTTGTATGTCTGGATCAATGAATGAGTTAAGAATATCTTGATTGAAGGAAATTGCAATTATTTATGTCTGATGTCTTAAAGTATTTCATCTATGTTCTGGAATTATAGTTAAGGTTGTTTGAATTTTTAATTTATGCCATGTGAATTTGCTTGAGGACAAGCAAAGTTTTAAGTGTGGGGTAGTTGTTTTATTAGTTTTTGTTATAAGTTTTGTGTCTTGTTTATTAGGTTAATTATTGTTTTATTTAGGTATTTTGTTAGTTTTTATCGGTTTGTCTAGTGTTTTCTTTAATTGTGTAGTTTTAGTTTATTTTTAGTTTTATGTCGTTTTTGATCTAGTTTTTAGTTTGTGTTTATGTTTTGTAGGTTATTGTTTATTTACTTCGTGTTTTAAGTTTGTTTTGAGTTTTGTGTTAGGTTAAAACAGGCAAGGAAACGAATTGAAGATGAAATGGGCAGTAGCTGACACAGGCAGAGGACATGGCCAAGTCACTGGCCGTGTCCCATACCAAGTTAAAAGGAAGAACAAGTCCCAGTAGCAGACACAAGCAAGGGACACGGCCAAGTCACTGGCCGTGTCCCTCCAAAGAAGAGCAACACGGCCAAGTCACCATGACTTGGCCGTGTCCCACTTGTTACCAAAGGAAAGGGAGATCAACAATTACACAGAAGCGAACACAGGCAAGGGACACGGCCGTGTCACCTGGCCGTGTCCCTCCCAACTCACTCACACGGCCAAGTCAAGCTCCACTTGGCCGTGTCACTCAATAAAGAAGAAAAGAAGACCAAAAGCAACAGAGGAGGACACATGCAGGGGACACGGCCGTGTCACCTGGCCGTGTCCCTCCATCAAGCCCTCACACGGCCGTGTCCCTCATCACCTGGCCGTGTCCCTCATGTTCCAAGCCCGCATCGGATTTTTAACGCGTACGACTCATATAAAAGAAAATGAAAGTGAGGGTTTAGGGGTCTTTTGACGATTTTGAGAGCAAATTAGCCGTCTGAGAGAGATCTTAGGGTTTAAACATTTGTTTTCTTGGATTTTGATTTTACTTTGGATTAAACTAGTTTAGATTAGATTGTTCATGCCATTGTTTCATCCTTTTTGCAAGATTCGATCAAGAGATTCATCAAAAGCTTGAAGGAGTTTGTAACTTGGTTTTATTCTTAAACTTTGTCTCTTTAGTTTCATTGAAATTGTGTTTATGAACATTATCATGTCTAAATTGATTCCTTTGATTATTAATGAGATGAGTATGCTTGATAACATCATGAACTAATTTAATCTAGTCTAGGGTTTGTATGGATTTGCTATGAATTGTATGAATTGGTTATTCTCTTAACTATTGATTTCTTTAGCCTTTATTGAATGAAAAATTGTTACATATAATTGATTGGCCACCAATTGTGTGTTTTAGGTATTAGATGATGGATTGAGAGATGAAATCTAATGCTGGAACAATTCAATTAAGGACTTAGGTGAATTAGAGATATAACCTATTAAAAAAATTGTTTCAATTATAACAAGATTAGTTGTAAGAGGTTTGAATGCGAGAGCTTATTTCCTTGACTCAATTAATTAAGTTGCTTGAGATTTAATCTTAGAAATTAAATTAGTTAAGTGGAATAACCGTTCATACATATGAGTAGTAAAGAAGTGCAAACCCTAGACTCTTTTTATCAAGTGAATCAGAACATAAGCTATTGTTTATTTTTATTGTTTTCAAATTAAATCATTCTTCTTCATTACTTTGCAAATTAAATTTCTTTAATTACTTGTTACTTTAAAATTGATAATCAATTACCCACTTTGGCTTCCTTGAGAGAACGACCTTGGGGCAATCACCTTTGCTACAGCTACCTCGTATACTTGCGAGTGACGCTTTGTGGTAGAGTTAATTCGAGCGCAACAAGTTTTTGGCGCCGTTGCCGGGGAGGCTAATTGGCGTAATTGTTTATTTTAAAAAAAAATTTCTTTAGATTATTTTCCGTTGGTCTTTATATTATACTATTCTTTCTTATAATGATATTATTCATTGCATCATATTAGATTACATCGTGTGCGTGAGTTAGGACGCCCATGTTACCTATGTTATGTTATGTAAGGGATACCATACTTTCACTCAAGGTATGGAGATCGAGCATGGTATAACCACTCATAGCCTCGTACCATTTGGTATATACTTACTATGGGAACCTAAGCCTTTTAACCCAAAGACTAAAGCTCATGTAATTGGCCTAGTTACTTTCCTTATGTTTTACCCCAAATTCATGTTGTTTGACTATGGTTAGTTTATCTTAGTCTAAATCATGGCTTATTTGGTTTGTTCTTTTTCTAATATGACCTAAGTATATTGTAAGCTCAAAATAAATTTTTCTTTAAAATCCAAAAGACCAAAGCTATTTTCAAAATTTTCAAGATGGTCTTTGGACATAAGACTTTACTAAAAACAAATCAAAAATTCTTTGGCCCATGGCCCAAATACTAAGCCCAAAATCCATTTTTCTAAAATCTTTTTATAATGGGCTTAGAAACAAAACTATTTTCACCCAACCTTTTCTTACAAAGAGCTTGCAAAAATATTTAGGTCAATTATGAAATACCAAAAATCAATTGTGGGTCTAGTTTACACTAAGAATAAATTAACCATGGGCTTGTTTTTGGCATGAACCATTAGTTACTCTTTTCAAGTGAGAAATCTATTTATAATAAACCTCTTAATTTCGTTTTAATCCAACATAGCATAAAAGCTACTTTAGTTGGTTGAATGGATTAAAACCTAATTAATGGGAATTATAATGGATTGATTTCCATTTTCGAAAATATAACTATTAGTTGTAACGTCCGAGGGAATTTTTCGAAAGCAAGATACCCCATGTTGGTATTTTGTTAACCATATACCTAGAAAAAGAGACTCACCATTCATGTGTGGATGTTATAAGGTTGGAAGGAATGTCCTATTTATCTTTTTTTTGTTGATTGTTTGTGCATACATGCATACATTTGCATCTCATATCATTAATCCTATTTGGCTCACAGCCCTGGATTACGATAGTTCTAAAGCTTACAATAATCCGACCTACGCCGGAGATGAAGTATCTAGTAATGACTCAATCACTTGCTCACCTAAAACAATGGAGCCCGAACAAATTCAAAGAATGGTGGATGAAGCCATCAATGCCAAGATGGAAGAAATCAAAGAGGCCCTAGCTGAGACCATGAAGAACCAGTTGACTGCAATCTTAGAGAACCATGTCAAGGCGTCTGCTAGCACTAAGAAACCAAAGGACAAAGGGAAGACCAAAGTTAGTGAAGTGGTTTTTGATGATGAAAAGGTGATCATTGATGATGATGATGATTGGGCTCAATACTACTAAGATGTTCAAGAGAAGAAGAAAGAACCGAAGGTTGTTGAGAAAGCAACTATCGAAAAGACAGAGACATCCGATGTTGAAAAGATGATTGTTGATTTAGAAAAGAAATTTGAGAAAAAGTTGATAACCGAAGAGATGTCTGAGATCGACAAACTATTTGAACAAGATGAAGAGGTCCCTTATAAATTCAAGATGCCTTCCTTTGCTAAGTACAATGGCACCGAAAATCCTCATCTTCACGTGAAGCAGTACATCACTGCCATCCAGTCTGCCCGAGCTACTAAGGCTCAAACCCTAAGGTACTTTATGCTTTCATTGGACCTTGTTGTCCAAAATTGGTTCAATACCTTAGATGATGGAATACAAAAGAGTTGGGATCTACTTTACAAAGCCTCCATCCAACAATATGGATATAATGTTGAGTTAGAAGTTACCTTAATGGAAGTGGAGTCTATAATGCAAAGGCCAAATGAGAATTTTGTGGACTATGTGAAGCGATGGAGAAACAAGGCCGCTTTGCTCAAGAAAAGGCCCGATGAATATGATCAAATAAGGGTGATCGTGAGAGGTGTCTTGCCCAATCTCCGTGAAAGGATGTCTAATACTCTTATAAGGGATTTCAAAGATCTTCTCCAAGTTGGTTTGCAAATTGAAGAGTGGAAAAGAGAGAAGAATCGCTTTTCAATAAAGAGGAATGAGAAAGGGAATTACCAGTCTGGAAATCAAAGCACGCAAAAGGAAGTTGATGTTAATATAACCAGTCAAGGGAATAAAAGACAATTCTCAGAATTGGGGAAACCTCTATCTTGGGTTTTTAGCAAGCTGCAAAAGAAAGGGTTGTTACAACCGTTAGCTCCTCGACCTTTACATAATCCATTGCCACCAAACTTCAATGCCAAGGCCTTCTGTCAATTTCATCAAATGCGAGGGCATGAAACAGATAAATATGCCCGTCTAAGGCATGAGATCCAAGATTTAATCGACAGTGGTAAGTTACCCTAGCCGGATAAGCCCAATACCAAGAACAACCCTTTGCCTAAGTTTGGAAGAGTACCTCCACCGGCAACCTTCATGGTGGGAAGAGGATTGGAAGAAGATTTTGTTTTATCATCCTTTCAAGATGGAAATATTGAAGATGTGAAGGGAAAAGAAGCTTAAATTCAACAAACTTTCCTTAGCTTGAATGTTGCTTTTCAATTTTACTTTCTTTAATATTTAATTGGAACAATCTTGTTTTCCAAATTTAAAATTGCTTGAATAAATTATTTTCATCAAATTTTTGTTGGTCATCGTTCATTTTGGTGCTCAACCGATAAGGAATCTAGCTTGATGTTTATGAATTAATGCGTCTAGGCATCATGACTTGAATGACTTTACTAGGCGAGGGAATTGCTCTATAACATTGAGTTGTGTATGCTTACTTAGAGAGGGCTCCTGCATAATTACCTTTGTCTAGGTCCTAGTCAATCTTAGAACATGCTTTGACAAACTTTCAAGGCGAAATTGAACTCTGCTTATTTAAGAGAGAAATGATCTAGGCATTGTTTGCTTAGCCAACAACTAGTATCCACTTATTAAATATCAATCCCTAGTTGTCCCTTTGAGCCTTAATAAAATTTTAGCTTTCTTTTCATTGGCTTACAAACCCCAATAACCTACCTGAGCTATTGTGATACTTTTGACAAGTCTTATGATCACTAAGATGAATAGGCAAGAAGATCAAAGAAAGTAATGATTAGTCAATATCATGAGGATAGTTGAAGTTTCAAGACCATAAAGATAGTTGAAGTTCTCAAGATCATAAGGGTAGTTGAATTTTTCAAAGACCATAAGGGTAGTTGAAGTTCACTTAATATCTCTAATATATCAAGACAACATTAGAGTAACAAATAGTTTATCTCTGTTAATGAAGATTTATGTTACTCCCCTCATCCATTATTGGAAGCCCAAGTTGGTAAAAACAAGACAACTTAGTTTGAGCTAAAAAAAACCCAAAATGATTCAAAAAGCCACCTGAGTTCTCTTTTACCTAAGACAACAAAAGGATTCCATTTGGTTTATAAGGACAGTTTGACTTGAATTGGTCCAACCCAACCAAAGATTCAATCAAAATTGGAGAAAAAGAGGAAGACCATTCAGTTCTTGAAAGTTCTATACTTGACCTACAAGGAAGAAGGACAAAATTATAAAATACTCAAAGAAAGGGAGGAGTAAGAAAAATAAAAAGAAAGAAAAGGGAAAAGAAGAAAAGAAACATATTTGAGTCTTAAACTTTTTGCAAGGGCAAAAACTGTCCTAATCAAGATCTAGATTAATATCAAGAAGATAGAAAGAACTTGGAAGTCTAGCAAGATTGTCTCCCGACTGTCTAAAGTTCTAACAAGAAATTTGTAGTGTGAAGGTTTGTCCATTGTGTCACAATAGCTCCCACTTACAAATGGCCTTCATTCAACCCATGTCCCTTATAGACCCCATTTCAAGCCTATCAAAGACCTGTTGATCTCTCTTGATAGGTAGAGTCTATTAGTGGAGATAGTTTGAATAAGCATGCATATGAGATAGACAATATTTAAATTCAAATGAGACCTTTGACCAAGTAATGTGTATGTGCCTATCTGAAATGCAACAGTTCTTGCTTAAATAGAAATAATACTAACTAGGGTTGTCATGTTATAGATATGTTAATTTGGAAAAATCGAGTCCTGAGGTACATTGACATTAATTTGGCAAAGCCAACATTTGATTTCAAAAAAAAAAGAAAAAAAGAGTGTTTTGTCATGCAAAGCCTTCAAGTTAAGGGAAGTATGTTGAACCTCCAAAGGACACATTGGGCAAAGGAAATGATTATTGGCAAGGTTATGAAGAAACTACCAACTGACATGCTGAGACATAGTTTGAAATAGATGAATCCCTGACTCTGCTGCTTAGGGTCTTCACCACTCATGTTTTCAACATCTTGAAGATAAAAGCCATAAATGCAAAGCTTTCGATCATTCCAATGCAAGACTTGAACGAGCATCAAAAAGGAAACAATGAGAGCACTTCTACTAATCACCTCGGTCTGTGAGTCAATGGAATAACTGTAAGTATTATTCATGCATATCATGCATACATGGGCATATCACATTGCACTTTCTTGTCTTGTATTGCCTATTCTTTATCAAAGTGAACAGCAAACACTCTGTGAAGTGAAGAATCAAAAGAAGATGTCAAATCAGGGGGGCATGGAAAGCCCATTGCTTGAGAAAGCTCCAGTAATTTTTCAAAGAGAATAAATGCGTGCTTATGCAAAGAACTAGACAAGAAAAACATCAATCAAAGCTTGCATGGATAAAATCTTTGGTTTGAGCCTACACAGGGGGCAAAGTTTCTCCTTTTCAATTTCTTGAGTTTATATATAAAATATTTTCAAACTCACTTGAAAATATCTCGCCACGCAGGGGGGCAAGGAGAGGATATAAGGTCCAATTAAAAATAGCTAAATCTTTGCAAAAAGGAAGAACAAAAGAATGGAACATTAGAACTCTCAAAAGAATGAAGATGCAAAAGACAAAAGACCAATCCAGTTAAAAGAGCTGAAGCCAGGGCAAAGACCCGACCTACAATGGATAAAGACCCATGTTTCAAGGGTAAAGACCCAATCTCAAAGGATGAATCCATTTTTAAGGGTAAAGGCCCGATGTCAAAAGATGAAGATTCATTTTCAAGGATGAAGACCCGATCTTAAAGGATGAAGATCCATTTTGAGGGTGAAAAACCACAATGCATAGAATAACCAGAGCAGTCAGATTTCTCAAATGATAAAAGGTCAGTCAAAATCAATCTCGGGTCCAAGCACCCAATCTCGAGTTCAAGTACCCAAATCAAATCAATCTCGGGTCCAAGTACCCAAATCAAATCAATCTCGGGTCCAAGTACCCAGATCAAATCAATCTCGGGTTCAAGCACCCAATCTCGGGTCCAAGTACCCAATCTCGAGTCCAAGTACCCAAATCAAATCAATCTCGGGTCCAAGTACCCAATCTCGGGTCCAAGTACCCAAATCAATTCAAGATCGGGTCCAAGTACCCAATCTCGAGTCCAAGCACCCATTCTCGGGTCCAAGTACCCAAATCAAATCCAGTTAGGATCGAGTATCCAAAGCCAATTTAGGATCGAGTATCCAAAGCCAAGTTAGGATCGAGTATCTGTTTTATTAGTTTTTGTTATAAGTTTTGTGTCTTGTTTATTAGGTTAATTATTGTTTTATTTAGGTATTTTGTTAGTTTTTATCGGTTTGTCTAGTGTTTTCTTTAATTGTGTAGTTTTAGTTTATTTTTAGTTTTATGTCGTTTTTGATCTAGTTTTTAGTTTGTGTTTATGTTTTGTCGGTTATTGTTTATTTACTTCATGTTTTAAGTTTGTTTTGAGTTTTGTGTTAGGTTAAAATAGGCAAGGAAACAAATTGAAGATGAAATGGGCAGTAGCTGACACAGGCAGAGGACACGGCCAAGTCACTGGCCGTGTCCCTCCAAAGAAGAGCAACACGGCCAAGTCACCATGACTTGGCCGTGTCCCACTTGTTACCAAAGGAAAGGGAGATCAACAATTACACAGAAGCGAACACAGGCAAGGGACACGGCCGTGTCACCTGGCCGTGTCCCTCCCAACTCACTCACACGGCCAAGTCAAGCTCCACTTGGCTGTGTCACTCAATAAAGAAGAAAAGAAGACCAAAAGCAACAGAGGAGGACACATGCAGGGGACACGGCCGTGTCACCTGGCCGTGTCCCTCCATCAAGCCCTCACATGGCCGTGTCCCTCATCACCTGGCCGTGTCCCTCATGTTCCAAGCCCGCATCGGATTTTTAACGCGTACGACTCATATAAAAGAAAATGAAAGTGAGGGTTTAGGGGTCTTTTGACGATTTTGAGAGCAAATTAGCCGTCTGAGAGAGATCTTAGGGTTTAAACATTTGTTTTCTTGGATTTTGATTTTACTTTGGATTAAACTAGTTTAGATTAGATTGTTCATGCCATTGTTTCATCCTTTTTGCAAGATTCGATCAAGAGATTCATCAAAAGCTTGAAGGAGTTTGTAACTTGGTTTTATTCTTAAACTTTGTCTCTTTAGTTTCATTGAAATTGTGTTTATGAACATTATCATGTCTAAATTGATTCCTTTGATTATTAATGAGATGAGTATGCTTGATAACATCATGAACTAATTTAATCTAGTCTAGGGTTTGTATGGATTTGCTATGAATTGTATGAATTGGTTATTCTCTTAACTATTGATTTCTTTAGCCTTTATTGAATGAAAAATTGTTACATATAATTGATTGGCCACCAATTGTGTGTTTTAGGTATTAGATGATGGATTGAGAGATGAAATCTAATGCTGGAACAATTCAATTAAGGACTTAGGTGAATTAGAGATATAACCTATTAAAAAGATTGTTTCAATTATAACAAGATTAGTTGTAAGAGGTTTGAATGCGAGAGCTTATTTCCTTGACTCAATTAATTAAGTTGCTTGAGATTTAATCTTAGAAATTAAATTAGTTAAGTGGAATAACCGTTCATACATATGAGTAGTAAAGAAGTGCAAACCCTAGACTCTTTTTATCAAGTGAATCAGAACATAAGCTATTGTTTATTTTTATTGTTTTCAAATTAAATCATTCTTCTTCATTACTTTGCAAATTAAATTTCTTTAATTACTTGTTACTTTAAAATTGATAATCAATTACCCACTTTGGCTTCCTTGAGAGAACGACCTTGGGGCAATCACCTTTGCTACAGCTACCTCGTATACTTGCGAGTGACGCTTTGTGGTAGAGTTAATTCGAGCGCAACAGTATCCCAATCCAATTTAGGATCGAGTGTCCAAATCCAGTTAGGATCGAGCATCCAAATCCAGTTTCAGATCGAGTATCCAAATCCAGTTTCGGATCGATGATCCAAATCCAGTTAGGATCGAGTATCCAAAGCCAATTTAGGATCGAGCGTCCAAAGCCAAGTTAGGATCGAGTATCCCAATCCAATTTAGGATTGAGTATCCAAATCCAGTTAGGATCGAGTATCCAAATCCAGTTTCGGATCGAGTATCCAAATCCACTTAGGATAGAGTATCCAAAGCCAATTTAGGATTGAGTATCCCAATCCAATTTAGGATCAAGTATCCAAAGCCAATTTAGGATCGAATATCGAAATCCAAAATCAAGTTTAGGATTGAGTATTTGAACCCAATTTAGGATCGAGTATCCCAATTCGAACCCAATTTAGGATCGAGTATCCAAAGCCAATTTAGGATCGAGTATCCAAATCCAGTTTGGATCGAGTATCCAAAGCTAATTTAGGATCGAGTATCCAAATCCAGTTATGATCGAGTATCCCAATCCAGTTTTGGATCGAGTATCCAAACCTTTCGGGTCCAGATCCCAAATTTTCCTTAGGTCCAGAACCTAGAACATCCTTGAGTCCAGAACTCGAATCAGGTCCAGAACCCAAATTTTCCTTAGGACTAGAACCTAGAACATCCTTGAGTCCAGAACTCGAACCTAGTCCAGAACCCAAATTTTCCTTAAGTCTAGAACCTAGAACATCCTTAAGTCCAGAACTCGAACCGGGTCCAGAACCCAAATTTTCCTTAGGTCCAGAACCTAGAATCATCCATTGAGTCCAGAACTCGAACCGGGTCCAGAACCCAAATTTTTCTTAGGTCCAAAACCTAGAACATCCTTGAGTCCACAACTCGAACCGAGTCTAGAACCCAAATTTTTCTTAGGTCCAGAACCTAGAATCATTTTTGAGTCCAGAACTCAAACCGGGTCTAGAACCCAAAACCTCAACCATCTCAAAAATTAAGTCTTATTGCTTTTCACTCTCTTTCACTAAAGTTTCAGATTTTTCAAGCAGGGGGCAAACTGTAGACCCTTAATTTTTTATCCAATCCGGTCCAATATGTTTTATTTAGTCCAAAATGATTTTTGTTGTCTAATTGGTCCAAAATAATTTTTGTTAAATAATTTTTTACTTTATTATCTAATTTTTATTAATAAAAAATAAAAATAAACAAATAAAAGTCAAAAAATAAAAATAAAAATCAGAGTCGAAAAAAGACGAAAAAATCATCGCGCGAGCCCGTGGGCATTTCGCCGCAGGAATTTCCTCCGGGAAAAATAGCCCAAGCTATTTCACCCGCAGAAAAAATCTGCAGGCGACGCCCGCAGCCCGCCCCTACCACAATTTCCTGCAGCAGAATTTTTTCGCAAGCGTATTTTTCATGCGGCAATTTTTTTTTGACAGCGTAATTTTTCCGACGTAAATTTTTTGAAACCTAATTCAATTAGGTTTCGGTTTCTTTTTTTATTAATATTACTTTCCTTGACTAATTAGGAATAAACCACATCAAACCACTATAAATAAGGACCAAAGGCAATTAATTTGAGGGGAACCGAAATCCAACAGAAGCTTGGAAAATTTGAAACCAAATCAAGGAAGGAAAAGTAGCAATTCAATTTTTTTTTGGAATAGCAAGGACACGATTTAAGCAATTCAAAGGCAGCAATTGTCTTTGTTCTTGTTCATCCAAGAAGAATTATTTTTGGAAAATCAACAAAAGGAGGTATGAGATTCTAATTTCTTTTTTTTTTTTTTCACAGTAGCCAAAACTAGAATTTTGTGTTTTTCAAAAGTTAAAATCTTAGAACTTTAATTTAGTTTTCCAAAGTTAAAAGTACTAATATGTTACTTTATTTTCCAAAAAGACTTAAAATTGTTATTTTTACCTCTTCAAAATCTTAAAACCTTAATTCAACATATTTTTCAACAAAATCAATATTTGATTCTATTTCTCTCAAAACTTTAAATTAGGTTCTGTTTCTTTCAAAAGGCTTTAAAAAACATCTTTTCTACTTATCAAAATTTTAATCCGTTTGTTTAAATTCATAAAACTTCATAAAATTGATTTCCAAATTCCAAAAGCCAATTCATCACCCGAAACTCCAATTCAAAGCTCCTAAAACCCTAATTCAACTTCCAAACCTAAAATAATAAGCTCTAATTCCTTTAAAACCTTAAACCCTAACTTTTCCTAAACCCTAATCCTTTAAAACATTAAAAACCATAAAAATATAAATATTTTAAATTTACACAATAGCTTGAAATTACCATTTAAAACCATGAATCAAAAGTATTTTAAAGTGTCTAAAACCCTAATTTCATGATTTCACCATTCAAACCTTAATTTGTTTAATTAAAGAGTCTTACCAACCTTTTAAAATATAAACCTTAATCTATTTTAATTCCATAAAAAGTCACAGTAGCTATAATTGGACTTTTATTTGCTTTATTCAATTCCATATTTGATTATGTTTTGATTTATTTTGTATGCTTTAATTTATGTAAGATCAATGCTTGGTTTATTTTATTTATCATGGATGGATGTTTACTTTTTATTGATATTTGATACCTTTGATGATTGATTTATTTATTATGAATGGTTATTTACTTTTATTAATTTATTTAAACTTCCAAAAGTTGTAAGAGGTATGTTTCCACTTGGTGGGTACCTCATTAGTTAAATATCATGTAATTTAATTTGCTTTTCTATTTTAGAACTTATGTAAAGGGCATGTTTCTACCTTTCGGTGGGTGTCCTATCTAGGCATGTGATGTAAGGACATGTTTCCATCTTCGGATGGGTGTCCATTTATTTGTTTTGTTTGGTTTGGACATTACTTTGATTTTTAATATATTGATGCTTTCTTTTAATTTTTATGTGTAATATGGATAATGTTGTTATATTTAAGAATTTTATAATATTAAGACCTTTAAAGGAGGCCGGTTCTAATGAACTGGGTGTTGTGGGGGTGCTGGGCCATTTCTCACCTTCCCCACACGTACCCAACTTTCCAAACCATTAGGGGTTTAGGGATTCCTTAGGAATCGAGTCATCCACCCCTTTCTTTTTCCCGGCCCATCCGGGTGGCGACTCTATTTTCTCCGAACTTAGGTCTGTGTTCTCTAAGGCCCCAAGCCTAAACAGTACCGAAGTAGCAAGAACCATTCCACCGGGAGTGAAGGCAAAAATCCCTGCTCACATAAAGGGAAATTAAATGTTGTGCAAAAAGGATTGATGGTAATAATACTATCCAAATATTGAATCCCCCTAGCCACAATTATATTTATGAAAATCAATTCAATTAAATCACATAATAGAGTTGAATTGGCATTCCTCTAACATAGACTAAAACCTCTCTCGAGTGAATTAATCCCTAATCACTAAGTAGAGTGCCGGAATCTCTTCTCAAACACAATTAAATAGATCTTGCATTAAGAACAAGGAACTATAAACCAAAGGATCTTGTAAGTCTATCTCTAGCACTCCAATCAATCCTCAACCCTCATGAGTATTCAATTCATATCAAGCTTTCTCAAGTCAATAATATGAAAATTCCAACCAATCAATAAGCATGCTATCATCAATTGGAAATAAAATCATTAAGCATCATAAGAATAAAACAACTCCATCAATTAAAATTATTCAATCCATACAAATTAGCTAGGGTTCATCAATATCTAGATAGAGAATGAGTTAGTTCATGTTCAATACTCTTAATACAACAACAACAACAACAACAACATTAAAATAAATTAAAAGAGACAATAGAAAAACCCCTTGTGAAGATGCCAAGAGTAGGATGACTAGTCTTCCTCCTAGCTCACTTAGGTGTATGAGGAAGAGCTCAAGCCCTCTTCAATGGTTGATTCCCCTTTGCAAAATGGAATGGAGCTTTACGAAGTCACCAACCCTTTCAATGAAGCTTCTTCAACCTTCAAGAGCTTGCCAATGGAAGATGGAGATGGTGGAGAGGATAGAAATGGAGGATGAAGATGAAGAGTCAAGGAGAGTGTCACTCTCTCCTTGCCCAAAACGTGTATGCCCAAGCCGCCTCCTCTCCAAGTCTGTTGTTCTCTATCTCCTCCCTAAAAAACCCCTTCTCTTATTCCTCTTCTTCTCTTTTTAAATCATTCAAAGCTCAAAACCCATACCTTCCAACTCACACCACTCTCCCTTGTCTCCCACTATTCTCTTTGTTTAATAATTATTTCCATCAATTAGGCAAGCTTTTCTTTTCTTTAATATTTCTTTTAGCAAAAGCAAAGTCTTTGTTCCCCACTTGTCTCCCAACTCGTGCAAAAGAATTAAAAACACCAAGAGTGACACGGCCAAGCTTGTGGTCGTGTCTCTCAATTTCTTTGGGACACGGCCAAGCTTGCTGGCCATGTCACTTACTGCCCATTTTCTTTCTTTTCTTTTCTTTGTTCTCAAGGAGTGACACTGCCAAGCTTGTGGCCGTGTCATGTGACACAACCAGTAGCTTGGCCCTGTCATGTGGGTGTGTCACCTTCTGTTTTTTCATTTTGTGCATTCCTTGTTCTTTGTCTTAGGATGGGACACGACCAAGCTTGTGGCCGTGTCATGTGACACGGCCAGTGGCTTGGCCGTGTCACCTACCAGTGTCAGCTTATGCCTTCTTTTCCTTTCTTTCTTGGTCTCTTTGATTTTTGCTCCTTAGGTGAGACACGACCAGTGGCTTGGCCATGTCAGCTACTGCCTTGAAGTTTCTTTGAGGGACATAGCCAAGCTTACTTTGACTTGGCCATGTCTTGCTTGATTCATGCTCTTTCTTCATTGTTTTGATCATCTAAAGGAGTTTTTGCACTTTAACCTAAAATAAATACTTAAAACAAACTTTAAACAAAAATTAAATGAAACATCAACTAAAAACACATAAAAATCATACTAAAAACAAGTATAAAATTGATCTCATCACAGACCCTAATTCTTCCATCTTTCTTTGGCACGGGTACTATACTGGCTAGCCAATCTGGATAATCTATCACTTCAAGAAACTTTTTTGTATTTGTTTAGTGACCTCTTCTTTAATCAAATCAGCCTATTCAGGTCTTAATCGCCTAAGCTTTTGTTTGACATGTTTCATGTGGGTGTAAGTAGGAATAAGATGTTCGGCTATGTCTCAATCTATTCCAGGCATATCCTCATAAGACCAAGCAAATACTTCTTCATATTTTTTAAATATTTTTTCAAATCTCTCTCTCTCTCATGAGGAGTAAGATCGGATGCTATGCTAATGTTTTTAGGATTTTTGGTTATTCCCAAATTTAATGATTGTGTATCAACAGAGTTAATATTAAAGATGCTCATTTAACCACTATTTGATTGTATGCAACCATCAGGAGAAACATCGCACAAGTAAGCAAAATCAGACTTTATTGCATTCATTTTGGAAAAGAAAACATCATCATCCTCATACAAAGCAGACAAATTAAAATCAAAATCAAAATCATTGTCATTGTTCTCAAAATCATAAAGTAGGACATCTTCAAACTTTTCTTCAACTAGGGCAGCAATCTCCTCTGGAGTTTTCTGGGCTTTCAGGATGGATTCCTTCTTCTCTTTCGGATTAGACTCCTTGTCGACTGGCAAGGTGAGCTCTTTCTTCACTTGTTCTACTATCTTGGTAACATCGGCAAAAAATTCAAAATCCGGGATCAACTTTCCCATGAACATGATTGGCTTGAGCTTTCCTTGGAGTGGTCCCACTTTTGGAGCTTTAACAAGGATCTCTTTAAGTGGTGGGAAGCTCATCTTCTCATTCTTCTTTGGCTGGACATCTTTGTTGGCTTCTTCATACCCTAACCCTTTCTTGGAAGTTTGAGTTTTAAAATCCGAAAGCTTTGTCACACCGGCCTTGCCCTTTCCAAGACCAGCTCCAGAAAGGTAGCTCATATTCTTCATCATGTTTAAGACTTTAGAGTCCACTATTTCATCATCAGAAATTACAGCCACTTGGAAATCATTGAGAGGCCTCTCCACCATTAGAGCATTAACAACCTCATTATCTTCGGCCTTGACGACCACCGTCTCATCTCTGTTAGGGAACTTGATCTTTTGATGAAGGATGGAAGGAACTCCACTGAAAGGATGGAACCATGGTCATCCCAAAAGTAGAGTAAAAGTAATAGGTATGTCCAAAATAACAAATTCAATAATAGATTCAATTGGACCAACCTTCACAGCAGCTTTGAAAGTTCCTTCAGCATGCCTCTTGGTATTGTCATAAGCACTAATGGTTGACTCGGTTGGGCTTAGATCCCTCGTTGACATAGATACCTTTGGCAATATTTTAAGTGGACAAACATTTATGGCGGGCCCATCATCAACCATCACACATGGAGTCCTTTTTCCTTTGATTTTTATTTTGATACAGAGAGGACGAATGTGATCTCTACCCTCTTCCAGTAAATCCGCATCTGAGAAAGATACCATTCCCATATTAACTTCGCTCTTTTTTTGAATGTCTTCACATTTCATTACTCCTTCAACTTTTATGAAGTTAATCAGCTCCTCTGGTGTTATGGAAGTGGAAATTGGCATGCTAGCCAAGGCCTTGGCGATAGTTTCACGGTGTTTCTTAGAAGTGGCCAACAAGTCCCAAATGCTAACACTTGCTTGGGTTCTCTTCAATTGCTTAAGCACAGTATCATCTTCCTCTTCTTTGTTCCCCACTTCAACTTCTTTTCCTTTATTAGCCTCTACTTCTTTAGGTGGTGGCCTCGCATAAGGCTTACCAGATCTAGTGTTCATTACTTCATCTTCTCCAGGCTTGGACCAGGTCCATTCCTCCTTATTGGGTTCAAGATCGTCATCACTGTCGCTTGAATCCAAAACTCATTTACAACACAAATTACTACTTCTTTACCCACCATAGCTCGTTCAACTTTACTAAATACCATTTCATCCTTGGTTGCTTCTCCACCCACATCTTGGAAAGAAGACATGACAAAACTTTCATGCAAACCTCCTCCAATCATGAAAGTCACTGGTGGTGGTACTCTATTGAACCTTAGCAATGGGTTGTCTTTGGTGTTTGGCTTATTGGGCTCGGGTTGCTTCCCAGTATCAATCAAATTTTGGATCTCATGCCTTAACCTCACACATCTATCTGTGTTGTGCCCTTGCATTTGATGAAATTGACAAAATGCCTTAGTGTCAAAATTAGGTGAGAGAGGGTAAAGCAAAGGATGAGGATTTAAAGGTTATAACAATCCCTTCTTTTGTAGCTTATTAAGGACCCAAGACAGTGGCTTCCCCAATTCTAAAAATTGCCTTCTTCTTCCTTGGCCAGTAGCATTAACATCAACTGCCTTTTGCATGCCTTGGTTACCAGACTAGTAGTTTCCTTTCTCATTCCTTCTTGTTGAAAAGTGGTTCTTCTCTCTTTCCCACTCTTTAATTTGCAGATGACCTTGTAAAAGGTCTTTAAAATCCCAAATGAGTGTATGAGACATTATTTTGAGAAGGCTAGGTAACACTCCTCTCACAATCATTCTAATTTGATCGGATTCATCAAGCCTTCTCTTGAGCAAAGCAGCCTTATTCCTCCATCTTTGCACATAGTCCACAAAATTCTCATTTGGCCTTTGTCTAATGGACTCAACTTCCATTAAGGTAACTTCCATCTCGACATTATATCCATATTGTTGGATGAAGGCCTTGTATAGCAGACCCCAACTCTTTTGTGTGTCATCATCTAAGGTATTGAACCAATTTTGGATAATAGGGTCCAAGGAGAGCATGAAGTACCTTAGAGTTTGAGCCTTAGTGGCTCAGGCAGACTGCATAGCAGTGATGTACTGCTTCACATGGAGGTGAGGATTTTCGGTTTCATGAAACTTTGCAAAGGATGGCATCTTGAACTTGTACGAAACTTCTTCTTCTAGCTCAAATAATTTGTCAACTTCGGACATTTCTTTGATTTTTAGCTTCTTCTCAAATTTCTTTTCCAAGTCCACAATCATCTTTTCAACATCTGAAGTTTCAGTTTTCTCCACAGTTGATCCTTCAACAATCTTCAACTTTTTCTTCTTGTCTTGAGGATCTTGGAAGTATTGAGCCCAATCATCATCATCATCAATGATCACCTTATCATCATCAAAAATCACTTCACCAACTTTAGCCTTCCCCTTGTCCTTTGGCTTCTTGGTGCTAGCAGATGCTTCGGCATTGTTTCTTAAAATTGCAACCAATTGGTTCTTCATGGTCTCAGCCAGGGTCTCCTTTAGTTCTTCCATTTTAGCATTAAGGGAATCGTCCACCATTCTTTGAATTTGTCTGGGCTCCATTACTTTTGGTAAAAAAGAGATTGAGTCATTGCTAGATTCTTTGTCTTCGGCGTAGGTCGAATTGTCGTAAGCTTTTGAACTATCGTAATCCAAGACCGTGAGCCAAAAAAGATTAATGATATGTGATGTGATGCATATATAAATGTATGCATGTATGCACAAACAAAAAAGGATAAATAGGACGTTCATTCCCACCTTATAACTTCCACACACTAATGGCGAGTCTCTTTTCCTAGGTATATGGTTAACAAAATACCAACATGGGGTATCTTGTTTTTGAATATTTTCCTCGGACATTTCAACCAATAGTTATATTTTCAAAAATAGAAATCAGTTCATAATAATTCCCATTAATTAGGTTTTAATCCATCCAATCAGCTAAAGCAGATTTTATGCTATATTAGATTAAAACTAAATTAAGAGGTTTATTATAAATAGATTTCTTACTTGAAAAAGTAACTAGTGATTCATGTCAAAAATAAGCTCATATTAATAACTCTTATTATAAACTAGGCTCACAATTGATTTTTGGTATTTTCATAATTGATCTAAATAATTTGTAAGCTCTTTTAAAGGTTGGATGAAAATAATTTTGTTTCTAAGCCCATTGTTAAAAGATTATAGAAAAAATAGATTTTGGGCTTTGTATTTGAGTCATGAGAAAAGAACTAGTTTTTGGAAAAGTTTTATATACATAGACCATTTTAAAAAGTTATGAAAATAGCTTTGATCTTTTGGATTTTAAAGAAAAATTTATTTTGAGCTTACAATGTACTTGGGTCATAATAGAAAAAGAACAAATCAAATAAGCCATGATTTAAACTAAGATAAATTAACCATAGTCAAACAACAAGCATTTGGGATAAAAACCTAAGGAAAGTAACTAGGCCAATTACATGAGCTTTAGTCTTTGGGTTGAAAAGGCTTAGGTTCCCATAGCAAGTATATATCTAAAAGGTATAAGGCTATGAGTGGTTATTCCATGCTCGATCTTCATACCTTGAGTGAAAGTATGGTATCCCTTATATAACACAACACGGATAACACGGGCATCCTAACTCACGCATATGATGCAAACTAAATAATGCAATGGATAATACCATGATAAGAAAGAATAGAAGAATATAAAGACCAACAGAATTAACTTCTCTTATCCCTAGTGGAGGCGCCACTGTGAGTGGGGATTTTCACCCCCACTCCCGGTGGAATAGTTCTTACGACTTCTGCACTATTTAGGCTCGGGGCCTTAGAGAACACGGGCCTAAGCCAGGAGAAAATGGAGTCGTCGCCCGGACAGGCTGGGAAAAAGAAAGTGGTGGATGACTCGATTCCTAAGGAATTTTCAATCCCCTAATGGATTCGGAAAGTTGGGTACGTGTGGGGAAGGTGAGAAATGGCCCAGCACCCCCACAACTCCCGGTTCATTAAAATTGGCCTCCTTTGCATGTCTTAATATTATAAAATTCTTAAATATAACAATATTATCCATACTACATGCAACAATAAAAATAAAGCATCATTATATTAAAATCAAAGCAATGTCCAAATAAAATAAATAAATGGACACCCAACCGAGGATGAAAATATGTCTTTACATCATCCATGTCTAAAACTAAATAGGACACCCACCGAAAGGTGGAAATGTGTCCTTTACATTGGTCTAAAATATAAAAGCAATTTAAATTACATGATGCTTAATACATGAGGTACCCAACATATGGAAACATACCTCTTACAAAGTTTTGAAATCAAAACAAATCAATAAAATTAAACATCCATTCATCATAAATAAATCATTCATCAAATACATCAAACATAAATCAAACTATATAATAAACATTCATTCAATTTAAATAAAATAGTAAGTATATAACTTTAGGGTTCATGTATCAATTAGGGTTTCTTAGGTTTTATGTTTAACAATTAGGGTCTAAGTAAATAAGATTGAAGCTTATGAAAATAAAATAAAATCTTTAGATATTTGAAAGGAACAAGCTACTGTGATGATTTGAAAAATAGAATTAATTAAGATTTATGGTTTGAATAAATTAGGGTTTAGGTTTGTATTTTGAATAAAGTTATTGTATTTTGAATAATCATAATAAAGGAAGTTAAACATAAAGACTTATAATACACAAATAAATATTGACTCCTTCTAAGCTACTGTAAATCTTAGAAAAATTGAATTGATTATGATTTTGAGAAAATAGATTATTGTTTTATGGTTTTAGAAAAGTGTAATTAGGGTTTTAGATTTCAAAAATATGTTTTATGGGTATTAAGGTATTAGTGTTTTGAAAAATAGTTTTTAGGGTTTCAAATAGAGTTTGGATGGTAAGTAGAACAATTGATCATCTATAGCACATTTAAACATTTAATCTATTTTGAATGATGAAGCTACTGTAAAGATAAGCAAAGAAATAGAGATTCAAACTTTCGTTGTTGGTTCCATCACAATCTTTTAAATTCTGGTTGAACAATAATAAAGACAGTGTAGGATGCCTTTGATGGATTATTATTGCTTGCTCACTGTCTCTTGCTACTTCAAGGTTCTCTTTTTTTGTTAGAAAATTCAAAAGTCCAAAGTCCAATAAAAATTTTCAGATCCAAAAATTTTCAGCCCCCTTTAATCTGTGTCTTTAATGTGGTATTTATAAGAAAAAATAAAAATCTAATACTAATTGGCTAAGGAAATAAAAAATGTTTTAGGAAACAAAATTAAAAACCAAGTAGAATAGGGTTTTGGCAAAACCATACTCGGGCCGGGCATGCGAAAGTGTGCTGGCGAAGAAAATCTGCGGGCACTGGGCTTTGGTGCTGCTAGCTCAGGCGCGGGCCAGGCTAATTCGCCACAGGAAAATCCTGCGGCGAATTGTTCCAAGCCAATTCGTCGCCCTCGACAAAAATTTTTCATCTCCAATTCTTCCGTCGCCGATTTTTATTTATTTATTATTATTTATCCTTTTTATTATTTTTTTATTTTTATTAAAAATAAATATTATTTAATTAAAACACCATAAAAATTATTTTAAACTATTTAAAAATATTGGATTAGACTGGGTCAAAAATTAAGGGTCTACAGATTGTTTGATTAAATAGAAAGTATAATGATGAATCATGAAATTGTAAAAAGGTATTTGAGAATGACTCTAAGGGGGACAGGAGAAATTATATGATTTGATGAAATAATGATTTGATGAAATGATTAATCTCATATGAGATTTTAAGATTATGTTTTGATTTGGATGATTTATTACTTACTGAATAATTTCGAGGATAAAATTATTTAAGGGGGAGCGAATTGTAATATTCCTAATTTTTATATAAATTAAATAAAATAAATTAAAAATTAAATTAAATAAATTAAATAAATAATTTAAATGAAAAATGAAAGGTTTAGAAGTGAGAAAATGAAGTGCATATGTGAAATATATGTAAAATATACATAACATATAAAAAGTTAACTTTTAAAGAAGAAAGTCAAAAAGTCTAATGGCAAAGTTGTAAATATATTTTATAAAATTAAAATTAATTAAATAGTTTAAAAACAAATTAACTATGGATGGAAGATAAAAATTATCATTTTTTAAATAAATAAATAATCAATTAATTAAAATAATAATAAAATATATAGTGGACGATGGAGAAATTTAAATATTTATTAAATATTAAATAAAATAATTTTTAGTGAAAGATGATAATTAGCATTTTAAAAATAATTATTTAAATAATTAATTATAATAATATAATAATATATATGTGGTCTTAAATGAAGGAAAGAGAAAAATCAAATTTAAAAGGAATTTCTTTCTTCTTCTTCCTCTCTTGGATGTTTTCTCCATAGGTGAGCAAGATTGATTTTTTCTTCATTTAAACAACCAATTTGCAAGGATTTTACAAGAACCAAGTGGGTTTTGGTGATTTCTTCATAAATTAGTAAGTTTTCCTTTATAATTTTAAAGTTTTATCTAAATATGTGTTTATGTATAATTAGTGATTTTAATAGAGTGTGTTTTAATTGGTTAAATGTATATGAAAGATGCTATTTTGATTAATTATTAATAATTCTTAAGCTGGATTGAAGAAATGGTTAAGTTTGAGTTGAGTTGGTTGAAGAGAGAGAATTTAGGGTTATTGAACAATTGGATTTTTGGAATCATGAGTTTTAATTGTGTAAATTGGTTCCAAATGTGTTGTTTTGATTAAAATCAAATGATGGATTTGATTAAGTTTGAATAGAGTTTGAAGATGGTCGTGTTGATTTAGGGTTTTGGAAAAATAAATTTTTAAAATATGGTGAATTGTTTGATTTTAATCCTTAAAGCATGTTATTTGATGACATTAATGATGAAAATAAGCTTGGATTAATTATTGGAATGTGTTGAAATGGAGAACCTTCAATGGGAAAAGTTATGCCATTTTAGGGTAAAGTGTGTGTGTAATTAAAGTAATTGATTTAAACATGTTAAAATATGTTTATAATGATATAAATAAACTTAGAACACTAATTTATATGGCTTAACATTGTTTTTCAAAGTTAAAGTGAGTTTAGGCTTAACTTTGGAATTTTGATTTGAATGATGTTTAATTATGGTTTAAGATTTGAAATGTCTTTAAATGTGATATAGGCATTTTGGTATAGGCATTGAGAGGTAGTAGTTTTTCCAACCCTAGTGTTGAATGGTAACTTGGAAGTGAAGTTTGGTAGGAGATTTGTGGCTTGCATTTGGAAACTTTAGAGGTAAGTACAAACTTTTGATGAATTAGTTATGTTTGCATTATATTTGGGCTAACACATTTTAGGTGAAAAATGTGTTAAGCTTCTTGAAGTATTGAACTTTGTGCTATGACATGAGATTTGTCATGTATGCCTCATATGTGTTATGAAAAGCTATTGTTAATGGCTAAATTGAGTAAAATATGAAATATGTGCATTATGTGAAAATGACCTAAAGTGTTTGGGTCATATAATTTATTGTGTATGCATTAAATGAATTGTAAAAAGCCATTGTTAATGGCTAAATTGCATAAAATGTGTTTTATGTGAATTATGTGAATAATACCCAAAATATTTAGCTAATGTGATTTTGATGTAAAATGTGATACATTGTGATGATATGTTGGGAAATGATGAAATAAAATGTTATGACATTGATATGAATGAGAAAAATGAGAAAATGAGGCAATGTGCCTAATTGATAATGAGAAATGAGGCAATGTGCCTAGTTGATTATGGAAAAATGAAAAAGATATTGATAATGGGAAATGTAAAATAATTGTGTGCCTAGTATGTTATTCAATTTTCACAGTGCTGTGTTTGAAGGCATGCCTATGAGGTTATCCTCATTATTTGCCTTCGGAGCTAGCTTTTGAGCAATTATTTGAATTGCATTTGGGGCTAGACGCTTGGCATCACTGTGATATGATTTGCCTTCGGAGCTAGCTTTTGAGCAATTATTATCATCTGCTTTCGGGGCTAGCTTTTGAGCAATTATTATGATTTGCCTTCGGGGCTAGATACATGGTGTCAATTTGGACCAAAACAGTAACTCTGGGATTTGAATGGCATATTAGATCTTTTGGACTCTTGCTTGTGGTTGTTCTTTTTTGAACTAATGTATGATGAAAGAATATGTTTTAAAATGGAATAATATGATACATGGTGACATGATATACATAGCATTGTGCATTGGCATTTCTTTACAGTTTTATTGTTATCAAAGTTTGTACCGCTAAGCTTTTAGCTTAGCGCGATTGTAATTTTTCGCACAGGTGACAGAGGCAATCCGATAAAGCCGGAGAGTTCTATTAAATCAGGTCGGGTTTAGATTGAGGTTGCTTATTGAGTTAATTTTGCTACGTCAAGATCATAGCCATTTTTTCATCGTGCATATATATATATATATATATATATGTATATATTATATTATAGTACAATTTGTTATGATGTATTTTATAAATATGTTTTAGGGAATAAATTATAAATTATCAAGAATATTTGGATAAATCATGTAATGTGGAGTTTTACATGTGTATTAACATAAATATATGTTTATATAAGTAAATATTTTAAGAAAATATGGAGAAATTTGGGAAGTATTGGTGAAATGGTGATTTAGTTTATTTGAGAGTGTTTTTATGCAAGCTATAGTTTTGTTGAAATTTGAGAATATTTAAATTACAGACAAAACTCTGGCGAATATTTTCTAGAGATTTTCATATAAAATGCTTATTTTGTAAATTATAATTAATAAAGATTATTATATTTACTAAATAAATACACAATTTAAATATTTGAGATTTTAAATTAGAAATGTGAAAATTTTTATGTAATCGGGTTGTGGCATTCTTATATTGTATACGTGTATTTTACATATATGAGGTGTATGTATTATACGTATATAGGGTATAAATGTGTTACAGTGTGAAAATTATCCAAAGTGTTTGGGAAATATGACTTGTTATGTATGCAGTAAAGGCATTATGAAAAGCCATTGTTAATGGCTAAATTGCATAAAATGTGAATTATGTGAAAATAGCCCAAAGTGTTTGGGTATGTGATTTTGATGTAGAATGTGATATATTGAGATATGATGAAATGTGATAAATTGAAATGAAATGACATTGATATAAATGAGAAAATGAGGCAACGCGCCTAATTGATAATGAGAAAAGAGGCAATGTGCCTAGTTGATTATGAGAAAATGAAAAAGAAATTGATAATGAAAAATATGAAATAATTGTATGCCTTGTATGTTATTCAATTTTCAGAGTTCTTTGTTTGGTGGCATGGCTATGAGGTTATCCTTATTATTTGCATTCGGGGCTAGCTTTTGAGTAATTACTTGATTTGCCTTTGAGGCTAGAAGCTTGGCATCACTGTGATATGATTTGCCTTCGGGGCTAGCATTTGAGCAATTATTATGATTTGCCTTCGGGGCTAGACACATGGTGTCAATTTGGACCAAAATAGTAACTTTGAGATTTGAATGACATATTAGATCCTGTAGGGCCATGCTTGTATTTGTTTTTATGTGAATAGTGAATTGATTGAAAAATATATTAAAATGAAAGGATATAAAACATGGTGACATGATATATATAAGCATTGTGGATTGGCATTACATAAGTTTTATTATTATCAAAGTTTATATTGTTAGGCTTTTGACTTAGCGCGATTGTATTTCATCACACAAGTGACAGGGGTGATCCGGTTGAGCTGAAGAGTTCTTCTAGATTAGGTTGGGTGTAGATTTGAGTTTTTACTTATAGAGTTGATTTTAGGCATCAAGATCAGAGATACTGCCCGTATGTATATGTTTTATATTACATTATGATATTATGCATATTATATTATGTTTTGATATATATATTGTAAATTATAAAGAATGTGTTGAAAAATTTTATAATGTGGGTTTATATATATTTTGATAAATAAATATATATATGTATAAATGTTTTGAGAACTTGGAGAAAGTGAGGAGTATTGGTAAAATTTATGATTGGGTTATTTGGAAGTGTTTTTCTTATGCATATTGTGTGTAACACCCCTATACCCCATATACGTACACCACATATACTCTCAACATGTAATATACGTATACCGGATATAAGGTTGTCACAGTCTAATTGAAGTAAACCAATCCTTAAAACTTGAACATCAAATCATTATTATAAATAGTAATAGATAAAACATTCTTTGTTAAAACACATATTCATATATATTCATTACACTAAAAGTTTATCTAAAACATTTGTTTACTAAGCAGCGGAATATACAAATATATATATATATCAAAAATAATATTTACAAAAATATAGAGTTTATACATGCTTGGTAGTTTGTCTCTGATCTTGAAGTCCAATAATCAACACTTCACAAGGGATCACAAACCTAGACTCGACTCGGTCTAGCTGACCTCTCCGGTTCAACCGGATCTCTCCTGTCACCTGCGCGATGAACCACAATCGCGCTAAGCCATAGGCTTAGTGTTACAAACTAGATGACAATATGATTCAAATGTAATGCAAATATCAAACTTTCAAGAATTAGAAACAATATACAAAGATATCATAATTGATAACATTAAATCTCATTATATTATTCAATTGTTTCATCATTCATGATTCACATTTAAAGCAAAGACAAGCGTCGGCCCAAAAGAAACTAATATGCCATTCAAATTCCAAAGTTAATGTTTTGGTTCAATAATCACATTTATCAAGCCCACAGGTGAATCATTATCACAATGAGAAACATCTCATATGTAACATCCCAACTAGGCTTCAAGGACTAGGCCCAACCAAGCTTCGAGGGGAGCATAGCATCAACCCAACTTGGCTTCAAGGACCAAGCCCAACCCAGCTTCAAGGGATTGTCACTTTTAGGCATGCCACCAATAACAAAACTCTGAAAATTGAATAACATACTAGGCACACAATCCTTTCTTTATTTCATTAACAATTCCATTCTCATTTTCTCATAATCTAGGCACAATGCCTCAATATTTCATTTATATCATTATAGCCAACATCAATGGCTTCACATTTTATCATTTGAGTGCACATCACAACTTACATTGTTCATATATTTTGAATCCTCGACATATAATTCACATAATACACATAATACAAATCATTGCACCATTCTCATATATCAACAATATAAAAGGTAACCTAACACATTTTCCAACCAAATGTGTTAAGTCCCAAAATCATGTAAATGTATGCAATAATGTAGGGTTTGTACTTACCTCTAAGAGCAACTCACACCAATTCCAAACTCCTCTTCCAAGAATCCTTCAACACTTGGATTAGGGCAACTCAAATCGCTTCAAAACCTAATCGAATTGTAATTATACACACTCACTTAGTAATACTCATAAGAAAATAAAGATAAGATCTAACTAGGGCAAACTTTACACATGACACGCTCAACAACACGGGCGTGTCCCAGATCGTAAGCTTTGACACGCTCAATGACATGGGTGTGTCACTGCACGTGTCAATTCTCCCCCAACACAGTGACTATAACACGCTCAGTGACATGGGCGTGTCACTTGACGTGTCAATCCACCAACAACACAGTAGCTATGACATGCTCAGTGACATGGGCTTGTCACTAGACGTGTCAATACTACTCCAACACAAAAGCTGTGACACGCTCAGTGACATGGGCATGTCACTGCTTGTGTCACCCACACTGAAAACAAAACCAATGACACGCCCAAGGACTTGGCCGTGTTCATGGGCGTGTCAGACCAAAAACCCTGATTCCGACACCAACAACACCACATCCAACAATCAACTTTCTTTTACCCTTTTCCACTCCAAACAATCCTACCCAAAACCATCAATAAACCATAATAAACTTGCATAACATCAAAACAACTCAATTTCATGCATCAAACACAAATCACAAACATACTTCACAACTCAACACAAACACAATCCCAAACTCTTGTCTCTTTCACCAAACTAACCCTTTCTCTTCAATCCAACCTCAAAATCAAAGTGAACAAAACAACACAATCCTCAAACATACCAAAATCAATCGTACACACAATTACACCAACCATTCACCAAACTCAAATACACAAACTCCAAAAGAAAACAAAGGAACAAGTTGGAAACTTACCAAAAGTGAAGAAAATCTTTAGAATTCCAACTTGATCACTTGAAACACCCTTCAATCTTGAGTTGGGAAGAACAAAATCTCTTTTTCCCTCTTGTCAATGGTGGTGGCCAGCTAAGCATAAGAAGAAAGAAGAAGATGAAGAAGAGAGAAGAACAAAGTCAACCTTTAATAACCACTCAATTCTCCAATAAATCTCCACCAAGCAATTTAATATAATATAATAATTAATCAAAATATCATCTTCCACTTATATTAATTCCATTTAAAATAATCAATAAATCTCATTTGACCATCTCATTAGTTGACTTGTATATGTTGTATATATCTCTATATATACAACATATACACACTCCTCTTAAGCATTATTACACACTTCTCTTTTCCACTCTTACCACTTAATCATAAATATATACTTTATATCATTAATTCCAATTTCAAGAATAAGAATTTCCAAAACTTTTAGGGTATAGTTTGGGATATTACAATTCTCCCCCTCTATAAATAAATTTCATCCTCGAAATTACCTGATCTCAAATCTGAAACAACTTGGGATACTGGTCTCGCATCTCTTGCTCACTCTCCCAAGTTGCCTCTTCCTTAGCATGATTCTTCCAAAGAACCTTCACAAGTGGACTTTCTTATTTCTCAACTCTCTTACTTCATGTGCCAAAATAGCCACTGGTTCTTCTTCAAAAGTCAGATCCAGACTCACCTCAATAGATTCTACTGACAAAACGTGAGATGGGTCTGATCTGTAGCTCTGTAGCATAGAAACATGGAAGACATTGTGAATTCAATCCAATTCAGATGGTAAAGCGAGTCGATAAGCAACTGGTCTAACTCTCTCCAGTACCTCATAAGGTCCAATGGAACGAGGACTCAACTTCCCTTTACAGCCAAATCTCAAAATTCTCTTCCAAGGAGACACTTTCAAAAATACTTTCTCCTACATTAAACTCTATGTCTCTTCTCTTCAAATCTGAATAAGATTTCTGTCGATCTGAAGCTGCTTTCAACCGATCCTGAATTATCTTTACTTTCTCTTCCATTTCTTTAATCAAATCAGGACCAACCAACTTACCTTCTCCAACTTCATCCCAACATAGAAGCGTCCTGCATCTTTTACCATACAATGTTGTAGACCCTTAATTTTTGACCCAATCCGGTCCAATATGTTTTATTTAGTCTGAAATGATTTTTGTTGTCTAATTGGTCCAAAATAATTTTTATTAAATAATTTTTGCTTTAGTATCTAATTTTTTTAATAAAAAATAGAAATAAACAAATAAAAATCAAAAAATAAAAATCAGAGTCGGAAAAATCGGCGACAAAAAAATCGTCGCCCTGGCCCGTGGGCATTTCGCTTAATCAAAAATCACAAATTAGGAACCCAATAATCAAAAATCACAAATTAAAGTATTTTAAAGTGTTTAAAACCCTAATTTCATGATATCATCATTCAAACCTTAATTTTGTTAATCAAAGAGTCTTACCAACCCTTTAAAACATAAAACCCTAATTTATTTTAATTCCATAAAAAGTCACAGTAGCCATAATTGGACATTTATTTGCTTTATTCAATTCCATACTTGATTATGCTTTGATTTATTTCTTATGCTTTAATTTATTTAATTTCAATACTTGATTTATTTATTTATCATGGATGGATGTTTATTTTCTATTTTGATTAATAGCTTTGATGAATGATTTATTTACGATGAATGATTATTTACTTTTATCAATTAATTTAGATTTCCAAAAGTTGTAAGAGGTATGTTTCCACTTGGTGGGTACCTCATTAGTTAAACATCATGTAATTTAATTTGCTTTTCTATTTTAGAACCTATGTAAAGGGCATGTTTCTACCTTTTTGGTGGGTGTCCTATTTAGGCATGTGATGTAAGGACATGTTTCCATCCTTGGATGGGTGTCCATTTATTTACTTTTTTTGGACATTGCTTTGATTTTAATATAATGATACTTTCTTCTAATTATTGTGTGTAATATGGATAATGTTGTTATATTTAAGAATTTTATAATATTAAGACCTGTAAAGGAGGTCGGTTCCAATGAAACGGGCGTTGTGGGGGTACTGGGCCATTTCTCACCTTCCCCACACGTACCCAACTTTCCAAACTCATTAGGGAGTTGAGGATTCCTTAGGAATCGAGTCATCCACCCCTTTCTTTTTCCCGACCCGTCCGGGTGGTGACTCCATTTTCTCCGGACTTAGGTCTGTGTTCTCTAAGGCCCCGAGCCTAAATAGTGTCGAAGTCGCAAGAACCATTCCATTGAGAGTGGGGGCGAAAATCCCCACTCACAGTGGCGACTCCACTGGGGATAAGAGAAGTTGATTCCGTTGGTCTTTATATTATTCTATTCTTTCTTATAATGATATTATCCATTGCATCATTTTAGATTGCATCGTGTGCGTGAGTTAGGACGCCCGTATTACCCGTGTTATGTTATGTAAGGGATACCATACTTTCACTCAAAGTATGGAGATTGAGCATGGCATAACCACTCATAGCCTCGTACCATTTGGTATATACTTGCTATGGGAACCTAAGCCTTTTAACCCAAAGACTAAAGCTCATGTAATTGGCCTAATTACTTTCCTTAGGTTTTACCCCATATGCATGTTGTTTGACTATGGTTGATTTATCTTGGCTTAAATCATGGCTTATTTGGTTTGTTCTTTTTCTAATATGACCTAAGTATATTGTAAGCACAAAATAAATTTTTCTTTAAAATCCAAAAGACCAAAACTATTTTCAAAATTTTTCTAAGATGGTCTTTGGACATAAGACTTTTTCTAAAAACAAATCAAAAAAATTATTTGGCCCATGGCCCAAATACTAAGCCCAAAATCCATTTTTCTAAAATCTTTTACAATGGGCTTAGAAACAAAACTATTTTCACCCAACCATTTTTTACAAAGAGCTTGCAAAAATATTTAGGTCAATTATGAAATACCAAAAATCAATTGTGGGCCTAGTTTATACTAAAAATAAATTAACCATGGGCTTGTTTTTGGCATGAACCATTAGTTACTCTTTTCAAGTGAGAAATCCATTTATAATAAACCTCTTAATTTCGTTTTAATCCAAAAAGCTACTTTAGTTGATTGAATGGATTAAAACCTAATTAATAGGAATTATCATGGATTGATTTTCATTTTCGAAAATATAACTATTGGTTTAAACGTCCGAGGGAATTATTCGAAAGCAAGATACCCCATGTTGGTATTTTGTTAACCATATACCTAGGAAAAGAGACTCGCCATTCGTGTGTGCATGTTATAAGGTTGGAAGGAACGTCCTATTTATCCTTATTTGTTGATTGTTTGTGCATACATGCATACATGCATACATTTGCATCTCATATCATTGATCCTCTCTGGCTCACAGCCCTGGATTACGATAGTTCTAAAGCTTATAACAATCCGACCTACGCCGGAGACGAAGTATCCAGCAACGACTCAATCACTTGCTCACCAAAAACAATGGAGCCCGAACAAATTCAAAGAATGGTGGATGAGGCCCTCAACACCAAGATGGAAGAAATAAAAGAGGCCATGGCTGAGACTATAAATAATCAAATAGCCGCAATTTTAGGAAACAGTGCCGAAGCATCTGCTACCACCAAGAAAGTCAAGGGGAAGGCTAAAATTGATGAAGTAGCTTTTGATGACGATAAGGTGATCATTGATGATGATGATTGGGCTCAATACTACCAAGATCTTCAAGACAAAAAGGAACCAAGATCATTGAGAAGGCAACTATTGAGAAGACCAAAATTTCTGATGTTGAAAAGATGATTGCTGATTTAGAAAAGAAATTTGAGAAGAAGCTGAAAACCGAAGAGATGTCTGAGATCGACAAACTATTTGAACAAGATGAAGAGGTCCCTTATAAATTCAAGATGCCTTTGCTAAGTACAATGGCACCGGAAATACTCATCTCCATGTGAAGCAGTATATCATGCCATGCAGTCTGCCCGAGCTACTAAGGCTCAAACCCTAAGGTACTTAATGCTCTCATTGGACCCTGTTGTCCAAAATTGGTTCAATACCTTAGATGATGGAATACAAAAGAGTTGGGATCTACTTTATAAAGCCTTCATCCAACAATATGGATATAATGTTGAGTTGGAAGTTACCTTGATGGAAGTGGAGTCCATTAGGCAAAGGCCAAATGAGAATTTTGTGGACTATGTGAAGCGATGGAGAAACAAGGCCGCTTTACTCAAGAAGAGGCCCGATGAATCCGATCAAATAAGGATGATTGTGAGAGGGGAGTTACCTAATCTTCGTGAGAGGATGTCTCATACACTCATCCGTGATTTCAAAGATCTTCTCCAAGCTGGTCTACAAATTTAAGAGTGGGAAAGGGAGAAGAATCGCTTTTCAATAAGAAGGAATGAGAAAGGGAACAACCAGCCTAACAATCAAAGCACACAAAAAGAAGTTGATGTTAATGTAATCGGTCAAGCAAATAGAAGGAAGTTTTCAGATCTGGGGAAGCCTTTGTCTTGGGTCTTCGATAAGCTACGAAAGAAAGGGTTGTTACAACCATTGGCTCCTCGACCTTTACCTAGTCCATTACCCCCAAAATTTGATACTAAGGCTTTTTGTCAATTTCATCAGACTCAAGGATATGAGACTGATAGGTGTACCCGATTAAGGCATGAGATCCAAGATTTGATTGATAGTGGCAAGCTACCCGAGCCGGATAAGCCCAATACCAAAGACAACCCTTTGCCTAAATTTGGAAGAGTGCCACCACCAGCAACCTTTATGGTGGGAAAAGGATTGGAAGAAGATTTTGTTTTATCCTCTTTTCAAGATGAGAATGTTGAAGATGTGAAAGGAAAAGAAGCCTAACTCAATGAACTTTCCTTAGCTTTAATGTTGCTTTTCAATCTTACTTATTTAATATTTTGGAACTATTGTGTTTTTCAAATTTAAAGTTGTTTGAATAAATTACTTTCATCAAAATTTTTGTTGGTCTTTGTTCATTTTGGTGCTCGAACAATGAGGAATCTAGCTTGATAATTCATGAATTAATATATTTATGCATCATGACTTGAATGACTTTACTAGGTAAGGGAATGGCTCTATAGCGTTTAGTTGTGTATGCTTACTTAGAGAGGGCTCCTGCATAATTACCTTTGTCTAGGTCCTAGTCAGTCTTAGAATATGCTTTGACAAACTTTTGAGGAGAAATTGAACTCTGCTTATTTAAGAGATAAATGATCTAGGCATTGTTTGGTTAGCCAACAACTAGTATCCACCCAATTAAATATCAATCCCTAGTTGTCCCTTTGAGCCTTCATAAAATTTTAGCTTTCTTTTTATTGGCTTACAAACCCCAATAACCTACCCTGAGCTGTTGTGATACTTTTGATAAGTCTTATGATTACTAAGATGAATAGGCAAGAAGATCAAAGAAAGCAATGATTAGTCAAGATCATGAATATAGTTGAAGTTTTAAGACCATGAAGATAGTTGAAGTTCTCAAGACCATAAAGATAGTTGAAGTTCTCAAGATCATAAGGATGGTTGATGTTCTCAAAACCATAAGGGTAGTTGAAGTTTTCCTAATATCTCTAATATATCAACATCAACATCAGATTAACAAATGATTTATCCCTATTAAAGAAGATTTATGTTACTCCACTTATCCATTATTGGAAGCCCAAGTTAGTACAAACTAAGACAACTCTTTTTAGAGCTAAAAAATAAAAAAGAGAAAAAAGAAGACAACAAAAGGCCAACTGAGTTCTCTTTTACCTAAGACAACAAAAGGCTTCCATTTTATGGATTGACTTGAATTGGTCCCAACACAACCAAAGATTCAATCAAAATCAAAGAAAAAGGAGAAGACCATCCAGTGCTTGAAAGTTCTGTACTTGATAGTCCTACAAGAAAGAAGGACAAAATGATAAAAGAAAGGGAAGAGTAAGAAAAATAAAGAGGAAACAAGGGAAAAGAAGAAAAGAAACAGATTTGGGTCTTAAACTTTTTGCAAGGGCAAAGACTGTCCTAATCAAGATCCAGATTAATGCCAAGAAGATAGAAGGAATTTGGAGTCTAGAAAGATTGCTCCCAACTGTCTAAAGTTCCAACAAGAAATTTGTAGTGTGAGGGTTTGTCCATTGTGTCACACCAGCTCCAATCTCAAAATGGCCTCCACTTTAACCCATGTCCCTTATAGACCCTGTTTCAAGCCAATCAAAGACATGTTGATCTCTCTTGGTAGGTAGAGTCTATTAGTGGAGATAGTTTGGATAAGCATGCATATGAGATAGACAATATTTAAACTCAAATGAGACCTTTGGCCAAGGAAATGTGTATGTGCCTATCTGAAGTGCAACAGTTCTTGCTTAAATAGAAATGATCCCGAGTTTAGTACGGTAACTAGGGTTGTCATGTTATAGATATATTAATTTGGAAAAATCAAGTCCTGAGGTACATTGACATCGATTTGGCAAAGCCAACATTTGATTTCAAAATCAAAATTCAAAAAAAAAAGTGTTTTGTCATACAAAGCCTTCAAGTTAAGGGAAGTATGTTGAATTGATTACCAACTGACAAGCTGAAACATAGTTTGAAATGGATACATCCCTGACTCTGCTGTTTAGGGTCTCCACCACTCATGTTTTCAACATCTTGAAGATAAAAAGCCAAATGCAAAGCTTTTGATCATTTCAATGCGAGACTTGAACGAGCGTCAAAAATGAACCAATGAGAACACTTCTGCTAATCACCTCGGTCTGTGAGTCGATGGAACGACTGTAAGTATTATTCATGCATATCATGCATACATGAGCATATTACATCGCACTTTCTTGTCTTAATGAATAGCAAACACCGTGCGAATTAAAGAATCAAAAGAAGATATTGAATCAAGGGGGCATGGAAAGCCTATTCGCTTGTGGAAGCCCCAGTCACTTTGCAAAGAGAAGAAATGCATGCTTATGCAAAGAACTAGACAAGAAAAACATCAATCAAAGCTTGCATGAAAGAAAAAAAAAATCCTTGGGGGGATAGGAGAGGATATAAGATCCAATCAAAATTGGAGAAAAAAGAAAAAGCAGTTGCAAGGGAAAAGTGGTTAAAGGGCAAAAACTCCCTTGGAAGATCAAAACAAGGAAAACATGGATCAAGCAAGACATGGCCAACCCAAATCAAGCTTGGCCGTGTCACCTCAAAGGAAATCTTGGCAGAACATGACACAGGCAGGAGACACAGCCAAGCCACTGGCCGTGTCTCACCTAAAGGACAAAGCCAAGAAAGACCAATCAAAGAGAGAAGGGAAGCAGTAGGTGACACTGGCAGGCGACACGGCCAAGCCACTGGCCGTGTCACATGACACGGCCACAAGCTTGGCCGTGTCCCATCCTAAGCCAAGAATAAAGAAGAACCTAAGAAAAAACACAGAAGCTGAAACACCCAGGGGACACGGCCAAGCCATTGGCCGTGTCACTCCCATCTTCAAAGAACAAAGAAGACCCGATCTCAAAGGATGAAGATCCATTTTCAAGGGTAAAGACCCGATCTCAAAGGATGAAGATTCATTTTCAAGGGCGAAGACCCAATCTAAAAGGATGAAGATCCATTTTCAAGGGTAAAGACCCGATCTCAAAGGATGAAGATCCATTTTCAAGGGTGAAGACGCGATCTCAAAGGATGAAGATCCATTTTCAAGGGTGAAGACCCGATCTCAAAGGATGAAGATCCATTTTCAAGGGTGAAGACCCAGTCTCAAAGGATGAAGATCCATTTCTAAGGGTGAAGACCCGATCTCAAAGGTTGAAGATCCATTTTGATGGTGAAGAATCACAATGCATAAAACAGCCGGAGCAGTCAGACTTCTCAAATGATAAAAGGTCAGTCAAACTCAATCTCGGGTCCAAGCACCCATTCTCGGGTCCAAGTACCCAAGCTCGGGTTCAAGTACCCATTGTTGGGTCCAAGTACCCAAATCAAATCAATCTCGGGTCCAAGTACCCAATCCCGGGTCCAAGTACCCAAATTAAGTCAATCTCGGGTCCAAGTACCCAAATCAAATCAATCTTGGGTCCAAGTACCCAATACTGGGTCCAAAACCCAAATTTTCCTTAGGTCCAGAACCTAGAATTATCCTTGAGTCCAGAACTCGAACCGGGTCCAGAACCCAAATTTTCCTTAGGTCCAGAACCTAGAATTATCCTTGAGTCCAGAACTCGAACCGGGTCCAGAACCCAAATTTTCTTTAGGTCGAGAACCTAAAATTATCCTTGAGTCCAAAACTCGAACCGGGTCCAGAACCCAAATTTTTCTTAGGTCCAGAACCTAGAATTATCCTTGAGTCCAGAACTCGAACTGAGTCTAGAACCCAAATTTTCCTTAGGTCCAGAACCTAGAATTATCCTTGAGTCCAGAACTCGAACCGGGTCCAGAACCTAAATTTTCCTTAAGTCCAGAACCTAGAATTATCCTTGAGTCCAGAACTCGAACCGGGTCCAGAAACCAAAACCTCAACTATTTCATTAAAAATTAAGTCTTATTGCTTTTCACTCTCTTTCACTAAGGTTTCAGATTATTCAAGCAGGGTGCAAACTGTAGACCCTTAATTTTTTACCCAATCCGGTCCAATATGTTTTATTTAGTCTAAAATGATTTTTGTTGTCTAATTGGTCCAAAATAATTTTTATTAAATAATTTTTGCTTTAGTATCTAATTTTTTTTAATAAAAATAAAAAAATAAAAATAAAAATAAAAATCGGGGTCGGAAAAATCGGCGACGAAAAAATCGTCACCCGGGCCCGTGGGCATTTCGCCCGCAGGAATTTCCTGCGGGCGAAATAGCCCAGCTATTTCGCACGCAGAAATTTTTTGCCTGGTAAATAGCTTACGGGCCCACTCTACGCGCGCTACCGGAGATTTCTAAGGCAAAATTTTTTTCGGCAGCGCAAATTTTCCGACACAAATTTTTTGAAACCTAATCCAATTAGGTTTTGGTTTCTTTTTTTCATTAATATTACTTACCTTAACTAATTAGGAATAAACAACCTCAAACCACTATAAATAAGGACCAAAAATAATTTAAAAAGGGGAGGCAAAAATCCAAGAGTAGTTTGGAAATTTTGAAACCAAATCAAGGAAGGAAAAGAAGAAATTCAATTCAACTTTTTTCTGGAACAGCAGCAGCACGATTTAGAGGATTCAAAGGCAAAAAAAGCTTATCTTTGGAGCTAGTTCATCTAAGAAGAATTGTTTTTGGAGAAATCATCAAAAGAAGGTATGTGTTAATTAATTTTCTTTAATTGTTTTTTTTACACAGTAGCAAATCTATGAAATCAAAATTTAAAAACCTTTGAACTTTAATTTAGTTTTTCTAAAGCAAAAAAAAAACCTTATTTCATTAGTTTATCTTCCAAAAGGCTTAAAATTGTTATTTTTTCTTCTTAAAAATCTTAAAACTCTAATTGAACATATTTTTCAACAAAACTATAATGTAAATTCTGCTTCTTTTAAAATTTTAAAGTATGTTCTATTTCATTCAAAAAGCCTTAAAAAACATCTTTTCTACTTATAAAAACTTTAATTTATTTTTTAAAATTCATAAAATTCTATAAAATATCAAATTGATTTCCAAATTCTTAAAAATTATTCACCACCCGTGACCCTACTTCCAAAATATCAAATCCAAATTCAACTTCCAAAATTCAAAATAATGAAAACTAACCCTTTTAAAACCTTAAACCCTAATTTTTATGAACCCTAATCCTTTTAAAACATTAAAAAACATAAAAACGTAAAAACCTAAATTTTACACAATAGCTTAGGAACCTAATAACCAAAAATCACAAATTAAAGTATTTTAAAGTGTTTAAAATCCTAGTTTCATGATATCATCATTCAAACCTTAATTTTGTTAATCAAAGAGTTTTACCAACCCTTTAAAACATAAAACCCTAATTTATTTTAATTCTATAAAAAAGTCACAGTAGCCATAATTGGACTTTTATTTGCTTTATTCAATTCCATACTTGATTATGCTTTGATTTATTTCTTATGCTTTAATTTATTTAATTTCAATACTTGATTTATTTAATTTATCATGGATGGATGTTTATTTTCTATTTTGATTAATAGCTTTGATGAATGATTTATTTATGATGAATGATTATTTACTTTTATCAATTAATTTAGATTTTCAAAAGTTGTAAGAGGTATGTTTCCACTTGGTGGGTACCTCATTAGTTAAACATCATGTAATTTAATTTGCTTTTCTATTTTATAACCTTTGTAAAGGGCATGTTTCTACCTTTTTGGTGGGTGTCCTATTTAGGCATGTGATGTAAGGACATGTTTCCATCCTTGGATGGGTGTCCATTTATTTACTTTGTTTGGACATTGCTTTGATTTTAATATAATGATGCTTTCTTCTAATTATTGTGTGTAATATGGATAATGTTGTTATATTTAAGAATTTTATAATATTAAGACCTGTAAAGGAGGCCGGTTCTAATGAACCAGGCGTTGTGGGGGTGCTGGGCTATTTCTCACCTTCCCCACACTTACCCAACTTTCCGAACTCATTAGGGGGTTGGGGATTTCTTAGGAATCGAGTCATCCACCCCTTCTTTTTTCCCGACCCGTCCGGGTGGCGACTCCATTTTCTCCGAACTTAGGTTCGGGTTCTCTAAGGCCCCCAGCCTAAACAGTGCCGAAGTTGCAAAAACCATTCCACCGGGAGTGGGGGCGAAAATCCCCGCTCACAAATGCCACATAAGGTGTCATCCTAACACTGGACTGATGACTGTTGTTATAAGAAAATTCCATCAATGGCAAGAATCTGTCCCAACTCCCAGAGAAATCAATGACACAGCTTCTCAACATGTCCTCTAAAATCTGTATCACTCTCTCTGACTACCCATCTGACTGAGGATGGAAAGCAGTGCTAAAGTGCAATCGAGAACCCAAAGCAGCATGCAAACTCTTCCAAAACCTCGAAGTAAACCGGGAATCTCGATCAGATACCAAAGAAATTGGGACTCCATGCAATCTTACAATCTCATTGATATAGAGCTCAGCCAACTTCTCAAGAGAATAATCCATCCGGACTGAAAGAAAATGAGTTGTCTTGGTTAACCGATCAACAATCACCCAGATAGCATCATGCTTCTTCTGAGTCAACGGCAAACCAATCACAAAATTCATTATCACTCTCTCCCATTTCCATTCTGGCACTGTTAAAGGTTGGAGCAACCCTGTTGGAACTTGGTGCTCGGCCTTCACTCTCTGACAAGTGAGACACTTGGATACAAGCTCCGCTATGTCCCTCTTCATACCTGACCACCAATAATGTTGTTTCAAATCATGATACATCTTGGTACTCCCATAGCAAAAGCTGACTATTGTGCTTCCTCCAAAATTATCTTTCTTAATCTTGCATCATCAGGAACACACAATATATTTTTATACCAAAGACTGCCATAATATCTCACAAGAAAATCTCTGCTCTCCCCATTTAGGCAATCTGAAACAACTTTCTAAATTTTCTCATCTGCCAACTGAGCCTCTTTATTATGGTCCAAAAACACCGGTCTCAATTGCAACTAAGCTAACAAAGCACCAACATTACAAGGCTCAAAACTAGCTTGCGGCGCTCTCAACTCAACAAGCAACGAGAGCAAATAAGCAGTCAAACCTGCTAAAGACTTTCGACTCAAGGCATCAGCAACCACATTTGCCTTGCCAGGATGATAATCAATCAAACAGTCATAGTCTTTAACTAACTCCAACCACCATCTCTACCGAAGATTCAGCTCTCTCTGAACCCCCAAATATTTTAAACTGTTGTGATCTGTATAGATGAAACATTTCTCCCCATAAAGATAATGTCGCCAAATCTTCAAAGCAAAAACTATGGCTGCCAACTCCCAATCATGTGTCAGGTGATTAAGCTCATGCAGCTTCAACTGTCGAGAAGCATAAGATATGACTCTACCCTCTTGCATCAAAGCACAACCTAAACCATTATGTGAAGCATCACTGTAAATCACATATGGTTTATCTTCCATGGGTAAGGTAAGAACAGAAGCTTGAGTCAACATCTCTTTCAACAGCTCAAAGCTTGCTTGACACTGATCTGTCCACATAAATCTAAATCCTTTTCGAAGTAATCTGGTGAGTGGAATAGCTATCAAAGAAAAACCCTTCACAAACCGTCGATAATAGCCTGCCAAACCCAGAAAACTTCTAACTTCAGTCACTGACTTCGGTGGACTCCAATTCAAAATAGCTTCAACTTTACTCGGATCAACTCTTATACCATCTACTGAAACCACATGACCAATAAAAGTCACTTGATCAAGCCAAAATTCACACTTCGACAGCTTAGCATACAACTGCTTCTCTCTCAAAGTCTGCAATACAATTCGCAAGTGTTCATCATGCTCCTCCTCATTATGTGAATACACTAAAATATCATCGATAAAGACCACCAAAAACTGATCTAGATAGGGTCTAAACACCCTATTCATCAAATCCATAAAAGCTACTGTTGCATTCATCAATCCAAAAGGCATCACCAAAAACTCATAGTGCCCATACCTTGTGCGGAAAGCTTTCTTAGATACATCTTCAGCTCTGACTCTCAATTGATGGTACCCTGATCTAAAATCAATCTTAGAGAATACTGCTGCTCCCCTTAATTGATCAAAGAGATCATCTATCCGAGGCAAAGGATACTTGTTCTTGATGGTCACCTTATTCAATTGCCTATAATCAATGCACAATCTTAAGGTACCATCCTTCTTCTTCACAAACAAAAAAGGAGCTCCCCATGGAGAAACACTAGGGCAAACAAACCCTTTATCCAACAACTCCTGCAACTGCACCTTCAACTCTCTCAACTCAGCAGGTGCCATTCGATAGGGAGTAATAGAGATGGGAGTGGTACCAGGCAACAAATCGATACCAAACTCAACCTCTCTTTCAGGGGGTATTTCTAGCAACTCCTCAGAAAAAACATCTGGGAATTCAGCAACTGTGGATATACTATCAAGTTGAGAACCCACTACTTTGGTATCTACCACATGAGCAATATAAGCATCACACCCTTTTTGAATCAACCTTCTAGCTACAACAGCTGAAACAAACAAGGATGCAAGTTGTCTCTGCTCACTAGATACCATCACCCTTCTACCATCACTGGTTCTCAAAGTAACACACTTATTTTGATAGTCTACCACAGCCCCATGCTTAGACAAACCAATCCATGCCTAAAATCAAATCATACTCCTTAAAAGGCATTTCAATCAAATCACCCAAGAACTCCTCATCTTGTACCACAACTGAACTATCTTGGTGCACCTTGCTAACTACCACACTATGCCCTAAAGGATTTGCACCAAGACATCAAATCATAGGGACTCTAAATGCAATTCAGATACAGGTAAGATAGATGCACTTACATATGAATGAGTAGATCCTGGATCAATTAGAGCAAGAACTGAAATGCCAAATAAAGAAAATATACCCACAATGACGGCTAAAGCATCTGGCTGCCTCTGCATCACATACACTCGCTGAGATGGCCCAACCTCATCTGGCCTACTGCCTCCGGATTTAGAGCTCCTCTCTGACTAATCCCAAGTCGACCACCTCTACTGAAACCTCTGTCCCCTCGACCTCCTCTGACACTGGATCGAGAAGCTGCAGTATCAATCTGTCTATCCTCCAGTAGCTCCAGGCAATCTTTGATGAAATGATCTGGTGACCCACATCTAAAACATACTCCTGGTCCACCCGTCTTCCAGCAAACACCCCCATATGCCCTACCACAATGAACACATGTAGGTGGAATAGACCTATGAACCACTGGAGTCGGAGCACTAGCTACAGAAACTGTAGGTCTCGGTCTCTGCCTTTGATATTGAACTGACCTCCCAGACTGCCTCTGGCTCCTACTGACCCTCGAAATAAATCTTCCTCTGCCTCTCTTCATAGATGAAGACCCTACCTCAAACTGGGGTCTCCTAACTCTAGTCTCTTCCTTGGTAGCAGCTGCTGCAATACCCTGTGCTCTCTCAACACTTCTGGCTACTGCAACCAATTAAGAAAAATCTTGGTATCGGGAACTAGCAATAATACACATAATAGAGGGTCTCAACCCCTCCTCAAATCTCCTGCATCGGTCTATTTCATCTAAAATAATTCCACCTTATAATGACTCAACCGGATAAACTCAATCTTATACTCTGCCACAGTCTGGTTATCCTGCCTTAGATTCAGAAACTCCATCTTCTTTGCATCCTTATACTCCCTTGGAGTATACTTCTGCTCAAACTCCCGCAGAAAATCACCATAAGTTAAGGTCGGTGGATCATCCATGGCATGTGGAACTGTCTTCCACCAATCATAAGCATCTCTCTGCATAAGGGATCTAGCATAATCAAATTTCTCCTCCGAAGTAGCCTGCAGCTGAATGAATACCCTATGAACTCTATCTAACCACTGCTCAGCTACTGCAGGATCTGTAGTACCAAAGAAATCCTCAACCCCAAACTTCCTTAATTTATCATACTGCCTCACCGATACTTGTGGCTGAGGTTGCGATGGTGGTTGCTGCACTCGAGCCTGCCTCAACAATTCTATCATATGCCATTACCAAACCTGCAAAATCTCATCAGCAGCTAGTCTCTTTGGCACAGGAGCAGGAGCCTCTCCAGCTCTCTCAACCCTAGCTCCATCTCTACCCTCATCAGGAGCTACACTCTCAAAACTACCTTCTATGGACTGACGTGACTGAGACGCCATCACTACCTATATCTGCAAACACAGCATGATACCTCATCAAAGATTAGAAACTACCAGTGCCAATACATGTATCTTATTCAAAAACCATATTTTAAAATTAAACCATATTTCAAAAACCATATTTTAAACCATATTTCAAAAACCATATCTTACAATTCACCTAGGTCGAGAATCTCAAACCTAGGATCTGATACCAAAATAATTTTAACACCCCTATACCCCATATACGTACACCACATATACTCTCAACATGTAATATACGTATACCGGATATAAGGATGTCACAGTCTAATTGAAGCAAACCTATCCTTAAAACTTTAACATCAAATCATTATTATAAATAGTAATAGATAAAACATTCTTTGTTAAAACACATATTCATATATCTTCATTACATTAAAAGTTTATCTAAAACATTTGTTTACTAAGCAGCAAAATATACAAATATATATATATCAAAAACAATATTTACAAAAATATAGAGTTTATACATGCTTGGCTGTTTGTCTCTGATCTTGAAGTCCTATAATCAACACTTCACAAGGGATCACAAACCTAGACTCAACTCGGTCTAGCTGACCTCTCCGGTTCAACCGAATCTCTCCTGTCACCTGCGTGATGAACCACAATCGTACTAAGCCATAGGCTTAGCGGTACAAACTATGATAACAATATGATTTAAATGTAATGCAAATATCAAACTTTCAAGAATTAGAAACAATATACAAAGATATCATATTTGATAACATTAAATCTCATTATATTATTCAATTGTTTCATCATTCATGATTCACATTTAAAGTAAAGACAAGCATGGGCCCAAAAGAAACTAATATGCCATTCAAATTCCAGAGTTAATGTTTTGGTTCAATAATCACATTTATCAAGCCCGTAGGTGAATCATTATCACAATGAAAAACATCTCATATGTAACATCCCAACTAGGTTTTAAGGACTAGGCCCAACCAAGCTTCAAGGGGAGCATAGCATCAACCCAACTTGGCTTCAAGGACCAAGCCCAACCTAGCTTCAAGGGATTGTTACTTTTAGGCATGCCACCAATAACAAAACTCTGAAAATTGAATAACATACTAGGCACACAATCCTTTCTTTATTTCATTAACAATTCCATTCTCATTTTCTCATAATCATCTAGGCACAATGCCTCAATATTTCATTTACATCATTATAGCCAACATCAATGGCTTCACATTTCATCATTTGAGTGCACATCGCAACTTAAATTGTTCATATATTTTGAATCCTTGACATATAATTCACATAATACACATAATACAAATCATTGCACCATTCTCATATATCAACAATATAATAGATAACCTAATACATTTTCCAACCAAATCATTGCACCATGCCACTGCTCGTGTCACACACACTGAAAATAGAATCAATGACACACCCAAGGACTTGGCCGTGTTCATGGGCGTGTCAGGCCAAAAACCCTGATTCCGACACCAACAACACCACATCCAACAATCAACTTTCTTTTACCCTTTTCCACTCCAAACAATCTAACCCAAAACCATCAATAAATCATAATAAACTTGCATAACATCAAAACAACTCAATTTCATGCATCAAACACAAATCACAAACACAATCCACAACTCAACACAAACACAATCCACAACTCTTATCTCTTTCACCAAACTAACCCTTTCTCTTCAATCCAACCTCAAAATCAAAGTGAACAAAACAACAAAATCCTCAAACATACCAAAATCAATCGTACACACAATTACACCAACCATTCACCAAACTCAAATACACAAACTCCAAAAGAAAACAAAGGAACAAGTTGGAAACTTACCAAAAGTGAAGAAAATCTTTAGAATTCCAACTTGATCACTTGAAACACCCTTCAATCTTGAGTTGAGAAGAACAAAATCTCTCTTTCCCTCTTGTCAATGGTGGTGGCCGGCTAAGCATGAGAAGAAAGAAGAAGATGAAGAAGAGAGAAGAACAAAGTCAAACTTTAATAACCACTCAATTCTCCAATAAATCTCCACCAAGCAATTTAATATAATATAATAATTAATCAAAATATCATCTTCCACTTATATTAATTCCATTTAAAATAATCAATAAATCTCATTTGACCATCTCATTAGTTGACTTGTATATGTTGTATATATCTCTATATATACAACATATACACACTCCTCTTAAGCATTATTACACACTTCTCTTTTCCACTCTTACCACTTAATCATAAATATATACTTTATATCATTAATTCCAATTTCAACAATAGGCATTTCCAAAACTTTTAGGGTATAGTTTGGGATATTACATTGTGTTTGATTGAAATTTGGATATCCAAATCACGGAAAAAACTCTGACAAATTTTTTCAGATATTTTCACATAAATTGCTTATTTTGAAACTTATACTTTATAAAGAATATTTTAATTATTAGTTAAATATACATTTTTAAGTAGTTGAGATTTTAATTTTGAAATGTGAAAATTTTTATTTTTACCAAGTTGTGATATTTTTATACCGTATATGCATATTTTACATATACCGGTTGGATGTATTGTATGTATATAGGGTATAATGGTGTTATATTTATTTTGGTATCAAAGCTTAGGTTTGAGATTCTTGACCTAGCTGGGTTTTAGAGAGAGAAAATGGAGATTTTAAACATGGTTTTCAATTGTGATACATGCATTGGCACTGGCAGTGTCTGACCTCTAATCTAATAATTTCTTCTTTATTTGGAGATATAGGTAGTTATGGCATCTCGGACGCATCGGTCTACAGAGGGTAGTGTAAAGAGTGTAGCACCTGGTGATGGTAGAGATGGAGTTAGACCTGAGACGGCTGGTAAGGCATCTGTTTGTATGCCAGTAAGACTAACAACTGAAGAGATTTCATCAGGCTGGGCCCTACATATGGTGGAGTTGTAAAGGTCGGCTCCAATTCAGCAGTTGCAGCCGCCACCACAACTGCAGCCATAGTTGCCGACGAGGAAGTATGATAAGCTAAGAAAGTTTGGAGCTAAAAATTTTTTTAGTACTACAGATCCTGCTGTAGCAGAGTAGTAGCTGGATAGGGTCCAGAGAGTGTTCATCCAGCTATAGGCTAGTCCAGAGAAGAAGTTTGATTATGCTAGATCTCTTCTGCAGAGGGATGCCTATGAGTGGTGGAAGACAGTTCCACATACTACAGTTGATCCTCCAGTGCTGACTTATGATAATTTTCTATGAGAATTCGATAATAAGTATACTCTGAGGGAGTATAAGGATGCAAAGAAGATAGAATTCCTGAGTTTGAGGCAAGATTTGAGGTCAGTGACAGAGTATAAGATTGAGTTTTTCGGCTGAGCCACTATACTGGAGAGATTATTTTTTATGAGATTGACCAGTGCCGGGGGTTTGAGGAGGGGCTGAGACCCTCTATTATGTGTCTTATGGCAGGCTCTCGATATTAGGATTTTTCTCAGTTAGTTGCAGTTGCCAAGAGTGTTGAGAGAGTATAGGGTCTTGCAGCAGTTGCCAGAGTCGAGAAGAGCGGAGCTAGGAGACCCCAGCTTGAGGCAGGGCCTTCATCAATGAAGAGAGGCCGAGGGGGATATCCTCATAGGTTCAGTAGGAGCCAGGGGCAATCTGGCATATTAGTATAGTAGCAGAGACAGAGACAGAGACCTGTAGCTTCAGTGGCTAGTCCCCCGACTCTAGTGGCTCAGAGGCCTGCTCCACCTACCTGTGTTCATTATGGTAGGGCACATGGAGGTGTCTACTAGAGGACTGGTGCACCAACAGTGTGTTATAGATATGGATCACCAGAATATTTTCTCAGAGATTGTCTAGAGCCACTAGAGGATAGACAAACAAATACAACAACTTCTAAACTCAGTGTTAGAAGTGGTCATAGTGGCAGAGGTTTTAGTAGAGATGGTAGATATGGGATTGGTCAGAGAGGAGGTTCTACAGCTAGGAGTAGACTAGATGAGGCAGGACCATCACAACAAGTCTATGTGATGCAGAGGCAGCTAAATGCTTCAGCTGTCATAGCTTTTAGTTTTACTTTATTTTGTACTTTAGTTCTTGCATTAATAGACCCTGGGTCGACTCATTCATACATCAATGCATCCATCTTACCTGTGAGTAATTTGCATTCTGAGTCCTTATGATTTGACATTTTTGTCATAAATCCTTTAGAACATAGTGTTATAGTTAGCAGGGTACACTGAGATAGTCCGGTTGTGGTTCAGGATGAGGAGTTTCTCAGTGACCTAATTTAGATGTCTTTCAGGGAGTATGATCTGATTCTAGGCATGGATTGGTTATCCAGGCATGGGGCTGTGGCAGACTGTCAGCAGAAATGTGTTACCCTGAGAACACATGATGGTAGAGATATGATGGTATCTAGTGACCAGAGACATCTTTTATCCATATTTGTTTCAATTGTTTCAGCTAGGAGGATGATCTAAAAGGAATGTAAGGCATACCTTGCTCATGTGGTAGATACCAAAGTAGTGGGGTCCCTGCTTGACCTATAGTTGCTAAATTTCTAGATATTTTTCCTGATGAGTTGCCAAGGGTACCTCCTGAGAGAGAGGTGGAGTTTGGTATTGATCTAATGCCTGGTACCACTTTCATCTCTATTACCTCTTATCAAATGACACTTGCAGATTGAAGGAGTTGAAGGTACAGTTGCAGGAGTTACTGGATAAAGGGTTTATCTGCCCTAGTATGTCACCGTGGGGAGCACATGTTTTGTTTGTGAAGAAAAAGGATGGCACCTTGAGATTGTATATTGATTATAGATAGTTGAATTAGGTGACCATCAAGAATAAGTATCCTTTGCCTCAGATAGATGATCTCTTTGATTAGTTGAAGGGAGTAACAATATTCTCTAAGATTGATTTGAGATCAAGGTACCATCAGTTAAGAGTCAGAGATGTGGATGTGCCTAAGACAGCTTTTCGTATGAGGTATGAGCATTATGAGTTTCTGGTGATGCCCTTTAGATTGACAAATGCACCAGCAGCATTTATGGATTTAATGAACAGGGTGTTTAGACTATAATTAGATCAGTTTATAGTGGTCTTCATTGATGATATTTTGGTGTATTCGCATAATGAGGAAGATCATGACAAGCATCTGCAGATTATACTGCAGACTTTGAAAGAGAAATATTTGTATGCTAAACTATCTAAGTGTGAGTTATGGCTCAATCAGGTGTGGCTCAATCAGGTGACTTTTCTTGGGCATGTGGATTTAGCAGAGGGTATTAGAGTAGATCCAAGTAAAGTTGAGGCTATCTTGAATTGGAGTCCACCAAAGACTGTGACAGAGGTTAGAAGTTTTTTAGGTTTGGCAAGCTATTATCGTCGATTTGTGAAGAATTTTTCTATGATAGCTACACCACTCACCAGATTGCTTTAAAAAGGAGTTAGATTTGTATGGATAGATTGGTCCCATGTTGGTTTTGAACAGTTGAGGGAGATGTTGACTCAGGCTCCTGTCCTTACCCTTCTTGTGGAAGATAAACCTTATGTGATATACAAAGATGCTTCACATAGTGGTTTAGGTTGTGTTCTAATGCAGGAGGGTAGAGTCATTGCTTATGCCTCTCGAAAGTTGAAACCTCATGAGCTGAATTACTTACTCATGATTTGGAGCTAGCAGCCATAGTTTTTGCATTAAAGATTTAGAGGCATTACTTGTATAGGGAGAAATATTTCATTTATACTTATCACAAGAGTTTGAAGTATTTGGGTATTTAGAGAGAGTTGAATCTTCGGTAGAGACGGTGGTTAGAGTTGATTAAAGTCTATGATTGTTTGATTGATTATCATCTTGGCAAAGCAAATGTTGTTGCTAATGCCTTGAGTCAAAAGTCTTTGGCAGGTTTGACTGCTTATTTGCTCTCATTGCTTATTGAGTTGAGAGCGTTGCATGCCATATTTAAGTCTTGTGATGATGGTGCATTGATAGCTCAGTTGCAGTTGAGGCCAATTTTGTTGGATCAGATTAGGGAAGCCCAGTTGGTAGATGAGAGAATCCGAAAGATTGTGATAAAATGCCAAAAGGGGGAGAGTCGAGACTTTCATGTGAGAGATGATGGCAGTCTATGGTATAGAGATAAGTTATGTATTCTTAATGATGTAGGATTCAAGATGATGATATTAGAGGAAGCACATCAGTCACTCTATGCTATGCACCCTGATAGTACCAAAATGTATCAAGATTTGAAGTAGAATTACTAGTGGTCAGGTATGAAGAGGGACATAGCAGAATTTGTATCCAGATATCTCACTTGCCAAAGAGTGAAGGCTAAGCACCAAGTTTCTTCAGGGTTACTTCAGCCATTGTCTATGCATGAGTGGAAATGGGAGCGAGTGACGATGGATTTTGTGACTGGACTGCCTTTAACCCAAAAGAAGCATGATGCAATCTGGGTGATAGTTGATTGGATGATGAAGACAACTCATTTTCTTCCAGTTCAGATGGATTATTCACTTGAGAGGTTGGTTGAGCTGTATATCAGTGAGATAGTGAGGTTGCATTGAGTCCCAGTTTCTTTGGTATCAGACTAAGATCCCCGGTTTACTTTGAGATTTTGGAGGAGTTTGCAGGATGCTTTGGATTCTCAGTTGCATTTTAGTACTGCTTTCCATCCTCAGACAGATGGAAAGTTGGAGAGAGTGATGCAGATTTTAGAGGATATGTAGAAGAGTTATATCATTTATTTCACTGGAAGTTGGGACAGATTCTTGCCACTGATTGAGTTTGCATATAGCAATAGTCATCAATCCAGTATTGGGATGGAACCTTATGAGGCCTTGTATGGCAAAAAATGTAGGACACCTTTGTAATGGGATGAGGTTGGAGAAGGTAAGTTGTTCGGTCCCGATTTGATTAAGGAAACATAAGAGAAAGTGAAGGTGATTCAAGGTTGTCTAAAAGCAACTTCAAACCCACAGAAATCCTATGCGAAATTGAAGAGGAAAGACATAGAGTTTAGTGTGGGAGATAAAGTGTTCCTAAATGTGTCTCCGAGGAAGAAGATTCTGAGATTCGGATGCAATGGACCATATGAGATATTGAAGAGAGTTGGTCCAGTGGCTTACAGATTGGCTCTACCGCCTGAGTTAGATCGGATACATAATGTCTTCCATGTCTCTATATTATAGAGATACAGGTCAGACCAATCTCATATCTTGTCAGTGAAATCCATTGAGGTGAATCCGAACCTGACTTATGAGGAAGAACCAATGGCAATCTTGGCACAAGAAGTGAAAGAGTTGAGGAATAAGAAGGTGCTACTTGTGAAAGACCTTTGGAGGAATCATGCCTCTGAGGGGGCAACATGGGTGAGTGAGCAAATGATGCAGAGCTAATATCCTCAATTGTTTCAGAGTTGATAGCATGTAATTTCGAGGACGAAATATTTATTAGGGGGGAGAATTGTAATATATCTAATTTTTAAAAATTCTTAATTTTTGAAAATTAAATAAATTAAATTAAAATTAAATTAGATAAATTAAATAAATAATTTTAAATAGAAAATGAAAAAATTTTAAATAAAAAAATAGAATATATATGTGAAATATACATAAAGTATATAAAAGTCAGCAAAAGTCAACTTTTAAAAATCAAAAGTCAAAGGTCCAATGATATTTTTATAAATATACTTTGAAAAATAAAAATTATTTAAATAATTTTAAAATAATTTATTTTTGTGTGAAAGATGTAAATTTTGGATTTTATTAACTAAATAAATAATAAAATAATTAATTAAAAATATAATAAAATAATATATATAAGGTTAAATGAAAGTGGAAAGAAAAAGAAAATTATTTTTGTTCTTCTTCTTCTTCCTTCCATAGCCGAACCACCAAAGCTTCAAAGACAAGATTTTTGCTTCTTCTTAGCTCCATGATTTGAATGATTTTCAAGGTTTCAAGTTAAATTTTGGGATTTTCCTTTTTAATTAGTAAGTTTTCTTACTTTTTCATTGAAATTTCATGAAAGTATGATTATTTTGAATTTGGATTTTTGAAGGAGTATGTTTTAATTGTCTATTTGTGTATGAATAAAGTTGTTTTAAGTAGTTAACAATGATTTTGAGATTAGATTAAATAAATTGTTAAGTTTGAATGGGGTTTGGTGAAGAGAGAGAATTTAGGGTTATGGGAGAATTGTACTTTTGAATTCATGTGATTTAATTGCGCAATTTGGTTCTAAATATGTTATTTTGATGCATAAATAAGGATTTTAAAGTTGAATGATGGATATGGTTAAGTTTGGATAGAGTTTGAGAATGGAAGTGGTGATTTAGGGTTTTGAAAAAAGAATTTTCAAAGTATAGTGAATTGTTTGATTTTAATGGTTCAAGCATATTATTTAATGATATTAAGGATGGAAATAAGTTTGGATTGATGATTGGAATGAGTTGGAATGAAAAACCATCAATGGTGAAGGTTATGCCATTTTAGGGTTTTGAACTAAGGCATGTGTTTAACTAATGTAATTGGTTAAAACATATTAAAATATGTTTGTAATGATATTAATAAACTTAAAACATTAATTTAAATGGCTTAAAATGATTTTTCAATGTTAAAATAAGGTTATGCTATATTTTGGGGTTTTTATTCAAGTAGTGTTTAATTAGAATTTAAGATTGAAAATGCCTTAGAATATGATGCTAAATGATTATTTATGATCACATTTGATGTAGGCATTGAGAGGAAGTAGTTTGGTCAACCTAAGTGTTGAAGGGTAACTTGGAAGAGAAGGTTGGAGGTTATTTTTGAGCTTGCTTTTAGTTGCTTTCTAAGATAAGTACAAACTTTTGATAAAATAGATGTGGTGACAATAATTTGGACTTAACACATTTTAGTTGAAAAATGTGTTAAGTTACTTGATGCATTGAACATGTATGAACATTGTGCTATGTTATGTGACTTGTTATGAATGCATTATATAAATTATGAAAAGCCATTGTTAATAGTGAAATTGAATAAACTGTGAAATATGTCCAATATGTGAAAATGACTCAAAGTGTTTGGGTAATGTAACTTGTTATGTAAGCATTAAAGGCATTGTGAAAAGCCATTGTTAATGGCTAAATTGTATAAAATGTGAATTATGTGAAAATAGCCCAAAGTGTTTGGGTATGTGATTTTGATATAGAATGTGATATATTGTGATGATATATTGAGATATGATGAAATGTGATAAATTGAAATGAAATGACATTAATATAAATGAGAAAATGAGGCAATGTGCCTAATTGATAATGAGAAAAGAGACAATATGTCTAGTTAATTATGAGAAAATGAAAAGGAAATTGATAATAGAAAATATGAAATAATTGTGTGCCTAGTATTTTATTCAATTTTCAGAGTTCTATGTTTGGTGGCATGCCTATGAGGGTATCCTTATTATTTGCCTTCGATACTAGCTTTTGAGCAATTACTTCATTTGCCTTCGGGCTAGACACTTGGCATCACTGTGATATGATTTGCCTTCGGGGCTAGATTTTGAGCAATTATTATGATTTATCCTTGGGGCTAGACACATAGTGTTAATTTGGACTAAAATAGTAACTCTAGGATTTGAATGGCATATTAGATCCTTTGGGCCCATGCTTATATTTTTTTTATGTGAATTGTGAAATGATTGAAAAATATGTTAAAATGAAATGATATGAAATATGCTGGCATGATATATATAAGCATTGTGCATTGGTATTGTATTTAAGTTTTATTATTATTAAAGTTTGTACCTCTAAGCTTTTGGTTTAGCGCGATTGTATTCTATCTTGCATGTGACAGGAGTAATTCAGCTGAGCCAGAGAGTTCTTCTAGACCGAGTCGGATCTAAATTTGAGTTTTTGCTTGTAGAGTTGATTTTGAGCATCAAGATCAGAGACACTGTCAGCATGTTTATGTTTTATATTACATTATGATATTATGTATTATGTATCTTATATTATGTTTTGATGTGTTTATTGTAAATTATAAAGAATGTGTTGAAAAATTTTATAATGTGGGTTTATATATGTTTTGATAAGTATATATATGTATATGTATAAATATTTTGACAAACTTAGAGAAATTTAGGAGTATTGGTGAAATATATGATTGGGTTATTTGGGAGTATTTTTCTTATACATGTTATGTTTGGTTGAAATGGGATGTCCAAATTACAGATAAAACTCTGACAAATTTTTTTAAGAGATTTTCACATAAATTGCTTATTTTTGAACTTATACTTTATAAAGAATATTTTATCTATTAGTTAAATATATATTTTTAAGTATTTGAGATTTTAATTTTGAAATGTGAAATTTTTCATTTTTACAGGGTTGTGATATTTTTATACCGTATATATATATTTTATATATACTGGATATATGTACTATACGTATATAGGGTATAAGAATATTACAACTAATTAATATGTATAAATAATAATTTTTAGATCATATTTAATAAATAATAAATTTAAAGTTAGACAAACAAAATTGAAAGATTAAGATTCAAAATTTTCAAATTTCTTACCTTTAGGAGTTCCTTTTGCCTTCTATGCTTCTATATCACTTTGTTGATTTAATTCTTCACTTTGGATCACTTTTAGACATAAAAAATTAGCTTAAGAATGAGCTATGGGTGATGAAAACTTAGAGAAAATCATGATAGAAAGGGGAGATATTTTGGTAGTAAGAAGAAGAAGATAAGTATGAAATTTTTATTTTTTTTTTCTTTTGTTTTTAGCATGTGTTGTCCAAACTCACTTCCTTTTCAAAAGAAATGAGTCTCCTGCTTGATTTGGCAGGAAAGTGGCTGATAATTAAGTGGGTGAAAAGTCAATTTTACCCCTCAAGTCTTATATGCTTCTTTTGTTAACTTGAATACCATTTTTGGTCATTTCATACCCTAACTTGATACATACACTTGTAATTAATTTTTTTTAAAATTCTTCTCACTTCTAATTTTCAATTTTAATTTATCTCATATGGTTCTAATGTATGTTATTATGTTAAGATATTATTAATTAACTTATGGTGCATTTCAAGTAAAATGCCCTAAAACATACAAGTTACTGTACTAAGGTATTTTAAAATTTTCATCTTTATCACTTTAGTTACTTGTAAATTTCACCCCATTGTATTTCAATGGTTCCTTCATCATTCTAGTAGGTCACTTTATTTTTCTAATACTTTTTATACAAATATAATTAAATATTTTACAACTTATAGCTAATTTATTTGATTCATAGTCGTTATGAATTATACAGTTTTCAATTCAAGCACTTTAAAGTTTTTATTTATATTTCTTTGGTACATTGAAATTTTATTTCAATCAAGATTTTTCTCACTTTTTTCTTTTTATTTGTACAATATTTAAGTTACTAGACTTGTATTTTATCTAGGGTATTGCAAGCTCGCACTAGAATGGCAGGCTGGAGCACCATCATCGCTAGCCAACTTGAGGATGAATTAGCGTTGACTCAATCCATCAAGAGCCCCATCACCAAGATCAATTAATTTGAGCATTTGATGGCCCATCCTAAGTGCACTTCTGGTGGGTTTTTAATTACATAACTTTTTCTATTGCAATTGCAAGAATTTTGCTTTTTTGGGCATATTATGTTGGGAATATGGCTACTTGCTCTTTAATTTGTTGGATATGGCAAAAATGAACAAGCATGAGAACAATTCTGGAAAAAATGGATTTAAATGATCAACCACGAGAAGAATTCACTGACATCAAGATGAAGAAAACAAAATTATCAGATAATAATAGTAAGGATTTAAAATCCCTTCTCTGAAGAATGTTCATGATCACCTCCTTCTAGTTGGTTGGAAACTAGAACACCCAAAGAAAAAACACTTTTTAAAATAATATTATTTTAAAATTTAAAGACAAATACTTAAATAATTAAAAAAAGAAAAAACATAAGAAAAAAAATCTTCAAAATCTTAAAAGTTGTCAATTTGACTTGTATAATTAATTGTTAATTTTTAAATGATAGTTTCAAAAATAATTATATTATGAATTAAATATATTCTATTAACTAAAAATTTTACTTTAAAAAAAGAAAGAAAAAAATTGTTAAATTTGGTAAGTTTCTTTAAGTTTTTGTATTATTCACTTAAGTCAAGCAATTGCCTTTCATGCACCTTGCCATATTAGCCAATAAGAGTTAAATAGTTATGAAAAAGGCAAGTTAGAGTGTCATATTAGTTAAAATAAAAATACATGGTAGAGTGTCATATTAGTTAAAATAAAAGTACATATGAGTAAAGTAACTAATCATACTAAGTACAAAGGGCTGCAAATATATTACGCCTAATAACAATTGTTTGTTGTCTGGAATGGGCATTATGTTGTGATATATTTAAAAACATTAGGTTTGGGCTTTTTATAAAGGGTGTTTATTTGTTGAGAATGAGCATTCAAGTTTAAAATGTAATAAACATTTTGACATCCCTGTGTGTTAGTAAAATAGGAAATATTAACAAGGTCAATAGCTCCATAGGCTTACACGATTGATCAATCTGCTACTTGAACTTACAATTTAACCTCCTAGTGTAACACCCCTATACCCCATATACGCACACTACATACTACAACACCTGTAATATACGTATACCGAATATAGGAATGCTACGGTTTACTAAACAAACAAATCATTCCTTTATACAATAATATGAGAAAACTTGAAACATTTAAGTATATTATAAAACACAATAGATAAAAGTTCATTCAATACGCAGCGGAAAATATAGCGATATTTACAAATATATTTATACATCAAAAATCAAATTTTACAAAACATAACATTTATACATGTTTGGCAGTTCGTCTTTGATCTTGAAGCCCACTATCAACACTTCCCAAGCCTAGACTCGACTCGGTCTAGATGAACTCTCTGGCTCTACCCTGTCACCTGCGCGATGAATCACAATCGCGCTAAGCCAACGGCTTAGTGGTACAAACTACAATAACAGTATGCTTCAATGCAATGCCAATGTCACACATTTCGGCAATAAAGACAATATTCATAAAGGATATATTAATATTTCATATCACTACACTCCATTATTTTATTCAATTGTTTCACCATTCATGAATCACATTGAAACAAAGACAAGCATGGGCCCAAAAGAAACTAATATGCCATTCAACTTTTAGAGTTAATGTTTTGGTTCAATTATCACATTTATCATTATCATTATCCCAACTAGGCTTCAAGGATTAGGCTCAACCAAGCTTCAAGGGGAACAAAGCATGCTAAGTATCAACCCAACTTGGCTTCAAGAACCAAACCCAACCTAGCTTCAAGGGTTGTAACATCTAAACTAGGCTTCAAGGACTAAACCCAACCAAGCTTCAAGGGGAGTTAAGCATGCTAAATTTCAACCCAACTTGGCTTCAAGGATCAAGCCCAACCCAGCTTCAAGAGATTGTTACTAATAGGCATGCCACCAACAACAAAACTCTGAAAAGTGAATAACACATTAGGCACACAATTCTTTCATTATTTCATTATCAATTCCAGTCTCATTTCCTCATAATCATCTAGGCAAACATGCCCCAATTATTTCATTTGCATCATTATAGCCAACCACAATGGCTTCACATCTCATCATTAGAGTATCCACAATCAATTACATTGGATATACAATTTGAATGATCATCATATCTTTCACATTATACAATTCATAGCATTAATCAAATGTATCAACAATGTAATAAATTACTTAACACATTTACAACTAAATGTGTTAAGTCTCAATGTCATGTAAATATATGCAATAAGGTAGGGTTTGTACTTACCTCAAAAGCAACTCATACCACACCAAACTTCTCTTCCAAGAATCCTTCTACACTTGGATTAGGGCAACTCAACTCTCTTCAAAATCTAAACCAAAGGTGATCATACACACTCACTTAGAGATACACATGAGATAATATGAATAAGAACCAACTAGGGTAAACTCTACACATGACACGCTCAACAACACGGGCGTGTCCCTGACCGTGCCCTAACAACACAGAAGCTTTGACACGCTTAGAACCACGGGCGTGTCACTGAACATGTAATACATTCTGTCTCACAGAAATATTGACATGTCCAACAACACGGGTGTGTTCATGGCCGTGTCAATCCACCAACAACACAGTAGCTATGACACGCTCAGTGACATGGGCGTGTCACTGGACGTGTCAATACTACTACAACACAGAAGCTGTGACACGTTCAATAACACGTGCGTGTCACTGATCGTGTCACCCATCCAAAAACACAGAACCATTGACACGCCTAAAACCTGGCCGTGCTCATGGGCGTATCAGGCCAAAAATCCTGATTCCGGCAACAACAACAACACATCCAACAAACCTCTTACTTCCACCATTATCCACTCCAAACCAACTTAACTAAACATACCCAAAAACCATAACAAACTTGCAAAAACACCAAAATAACTCAAAACATACATCAAACACAAATCATAATCATCACCACAAACCCAAAACACAACCACAACACTTTCTCTTCCAACAAACTTTCTCTTTCCTTCAATCCAACCCCAAAAATCCAAAATCAAAGAACCAAACACTCTTAAACACACCACAATCAAACAAACACATATCAACCACAACCTCTACTCACAAACTCAAAGAAAATCAAAGAATCAAGTGGAAAACTTACCAAGGATGAAGAAACTCTTAAATTTCCAACTTGATCACTTGAAAACTTCCTTCAATCTTGAGTTTGGAAGACAAAAACTCTCTTCTTCTCTTGCTTCTTTGATGGCCGGCCAACCCAAAGAGAAAAGAAAACAAGAACAAAAATGAATGGCAAAAACCAAGTCAACTCTTCTCTTTAAACCTCCACCAAGCAAAAATAATATTAAAATATTAATAAAATCCTCTTCCACTAACTTAATTTCCCATTTAATTAATTTAATAAAAATAAATAATCTTCTTTTGACTTCCATTAGTTTGACTTGTATATGTTGTATATATCACTATATATACAACATATACACTCTCTCTTTACTTCCTTTCTCTTTCCATTAAACATATACATTAAATCCCAACACAACCATAATTCCAAAACTTTTAAGGTATACTTTGGGATATTACACCTAACACCATTAACTCACAATTTTTATGGCTTATAAGCATAATTTCACTTAGTCAATGGGGAGAGTGAATACACACACAATGAGACAAGGGATGACATTTGCATGATGATGAAGTGACATCAATGAATGATTAAAATAATTTAATGAGTTTTTTGTTATTTTTTTTCCTTTTTTTATTATGTATATCTTAAACCCTAATTTTTCTTTTGTCCAAATTGTCCAAATTATTCTTCTATCCTTATTCTTCTTAAATTAAATTAGGAATTTGGAATTATTTTATTTTTGTACATAAACTTGTAAAAAGATTTTAGCTCAACTAATGTTGTTACTTTAGTATCCCGTTATAGTGAATCTTAGAGCTTTTTGGACAAATTTGATCCCTAGAAAAAAAAGTTTTGAGTATTTTTATTATGGGATAAGTAAATTTGAAGGTAAATGCTTAAGAAAATGTTGAATTTAATATTTGGGGTTTGATCATTAATTTTTGGGTTTTTGGTTGATTTTTAGGGAGGCCAGACTTATGACTCCTTCATGTGGCTTGATTCCCTTATGACTAATTATAGGATAAATGTCATTATTGGTTTATTTTGAAAAATTAGAACTTATTATGAGAAAACAAAATAGAAAGAATGCATCAATGTGGAAGAAGAAAAGTTGTTTATTCCTGCTTATTATGCTTTCTATTGGGATTATTTATTGGGTATTTGTTATAATTATATATCTACTAATTTAGAATATTTGATTCTAATGAAATTTACTGTAATGTAAGCTTTCATTTTGTATCTGTATAATAAACTTAACTACGATGAAAATTTGAAGTTAATGCATATATAAATGAATACCTATTGTTGGATTTTTTAGTTTTTTTTTTAAATGAATACTCGTTATTGCTGCAATGGATTATAGTTCTTGTAATATTTATATTAATGGATGATATTGTTGGACTTATAAATGGATTTTGAATGATATCAATGTTTTCTTCAAACTCTAGTTTCTCCGATATTTATATGCTACCATTATAATGTGATTTGAGATTCAAATTTAGGGATTAGATTTGAGAGAGTAAATTGATTTTGGGTTGAATTTAGCTTTCAGATTGTGAGATTTTTTAGAGAGTGAAATGATTTTTATTTTTGGGAAAGGAAAATGCCATGAAAACAATTTCTAACAGGTTAAATAATTTCTAGTGGAAATATTCCACATTAGCACATGACTTAAATGTTTATAGGCTAAATGAAATTATATTTATAATTCACGATAGTTTAGGGGACTATATGATTATATTATATATTTAGGTGGCAAACTAACCAACTCATATAAAATTTTAAGAACTACATATGCATTTGGCTTATTAATAATAAATTTTGGTATAATTAAAATATTTATACATGTGGAGACAATAATTATGAACTTCAATGTTCTAATAAAATAAAATAAACATTTAATTACTAATTTCTTATAACTTTTATCTTTAAAACCTCATCATAAATAATCAAATAATTAAGATAAATAAAAATATTAAACAACAAATAATGCAAATTCTCATGAATAAAATTACTATTAAAGAGTAATAAAATAAGTTTAGATTCACCATCCTTTAACATAATATAATCTATTCCATAGCAAAAGAATTAAAACACAAAGAAAAGAAGGAATCTCTATAATAAAAAAATATTTATATTTAGAATAATCTTGAATTATGGTGAATTGCCCTTTTTTTTTCCATCTAATTCTCTCTCTCTCTTTCTCTCTCTCTCTCTCTCTCTCTCTCTCTCTCTCTCTCTCTCTCTCTCTCTCTATATATATATATATATAAAGCAAATATGCATTATTTATATTAATTAAGCATCCTAACATATACTTGTACATGTTGTATTATATTCGATGTTGCATGATATTTATAGTTATTGGATTGGATTGAGATTATATAAGATCGCATAGGATGACAATATAAATTTTGATTATAATATTATAATTGAGATATGATGAGCTTATATCTGGCATTTATGAGGCCTCATTTAAACACCAATTTACTTATAATTGAAATACTTATTTGGATTTTGTCTCATGTAGAAAGTGGTTATTACTTTTATTTGGCATGATTTATTTTGTATACTCTTAAAAATTTGTTTTCAATTGTCGTCTTAATTTTAATTTTAAAGGGAAAATATATGATAAAGCTCTAAGTGACTCCATTTACTGCCTTTTGAAAAATGCATTAGCCTTTTAAATCAAAGGATAAATTTAGGTAAAAGATTTTTAGTTTTAAGTAAAATAACTTTGACCTTTAATTAATATCTATTTTCAAAATTGATTTTCATGAAATGATAATTTATATCAATGGAATGAAATATCGTGTTATGCATGAAACATGATATGAATGATATAATAATTACACGGTAACTCTCCAAATATAGGCAGTATCAACTATAGCTCTTTCATATTCTAGGATGGTCACATTTCCCATAAACATATAGCAAAAAATACTTTTTTCATCCCAAAATAATCGAGATATTTTTTCTCATATATTAAAAAATTTTAATTATTTAATTAATAAATAAATTTTTTTTTCATAAATTATCTATTTTACTCTCAATTTATACTAAATAACTAATATCTTCATCCCGTTTAAATTATTATTTTTATAAAAAAATTATTTTTATAAAAAAAATTTATCTTATTTAAATTATCACTTTATAAAATTAATTAGATTTTTTTAATTATACTCTTAGTATTAGTGAGTTAATTAGTGAAGTGAGAGTATAATATTTTTAATATTAATAAATTAATAGAGAATATTTTAATCAATTTAAAAAAATTATATAATATTGAGAGAATTTAATTATTTCTTTAATAAGTATGTGTGAATTAAAGACAATAATTTAAACGGGATGAAAATAATAGAAATTATTATAAAAATTAAAATTAAAAATAATTACTAATTATGTCAAAAATAACTATAATTTAAAAAATATAAATAATTAAATATAATATTATTAATTATAAAATATTTAAATAAAAACATAATATTTAATTTATAATATAATCATATTTTAAAATATAAAAACTCTATCATTTTAGAATGAAGAAAATAATAAAATATATAAAAAATGATCTGTCATTTTATTTAAATTTAATGAGCTATTTAGGGTTAGCCACATATCTAATAAGACCTAATGAATATTTATGATAAAAAAGACCTGATAAATATCCATAATTTTTGTCCATAATTTGTCCATAATAGAGTCATTAACGTAATTTTACACATTGATTAAATCTGTAAAGACAAATCTGCCCTAAGTTAAAAAATATGTTCTAATTAGTCAATTATCCATTAATGTGATCATTAATTATGCATAGGGAATATAAGTACTTTTGAATTGATTATTTTTAAGTTCTATTTTATTTTATTTTATTTATAAATTTAATATCATTTATTGAAATAAACTTTTACTATCAGTTATTTAATTTTATATGAAATTATATATATTATACATTTTATATTTTATATTTTTTTGTATGTAACTTATTTTATATATTTTTATATTCATTATAAATATCTAACTAAATATACAAAGTACATTCATAAAATAATTAATTAATTAATTATTTTTATAATATCATTATTATTTAATTAATAAATTTATCATTAATTATATTTTAATTATAATTAAAATAATTTATCAAAATTTTAAATTAAGTGAAATATTAACTGATATTCAATTGATTTGATGGAGTGACAAAATTTCTGATAAATTTCAAATTAACTTTATTATTGTTTAGTAGTCTATTCTCAAGATTACTCCCACAAAAATAAAATATATATGGTATGATGATAGTGATACTTAGATACGTGTGTATTGTATGTGGTGAATTGAAAGGGATAAAGTATATATTTCTTTTATATGTGCTTTATATGTGATGTATATGAACTTTATCTGTCATATATATGTATTGTATATGTCAAATTGTAAGTGAAAGCATAAAATTTTTTATATGTGTTTTATATATGATGTATATGTGATGCATATGTTGAGCTGTGAGTAACCATAAATTCAAACCCAAAACATAAACCAAATATAGGACACATATAACATAAATATAAATTAAAACACATAATATAAAATAAATATAAACCAAATATAAAACACATAAAACATAAACATAAATCAAAACCCAAAATATATAGCAAATATAAAACACATATAAACCAAATGTAAAATACATATAAGATAAATAAAAATCAAAGCCCAAAATATTAACTAAATATAAAACATATATAAATCAGATGTAAAACACATCTATATAATTACATTAAAGAGAAATGGTTGTACACTATTCATGTGAATAGTAATTTCTAATTGATTTGGACACTATACAGCAAATATTATTATTCTACACATATCAGACAAAACGACATCATTTTATTAGGCCCAGTTCATTTAGAAAAAAAAACTTCAAATACTATTCATATAAATAGTAATTCTACATATATATATATATCAGTCAAAACGATATCGTTTTAGTAGGCATAGTCGATTTTAAAAAAACTTTCAAACACTGTTTATGTGAATAATAATTTGTAATTAATTTGGACATTGTGCAACAAATACTGTTATTGTACACAAATCAGTCAAAATGACATCGTTTTATTACGCCAATCCATTTAAAAAAAATTATTAAATATTAAAGTGAAACGTGTTTCTAAATTTATCTCTTGTAGTTTGGAAATATCCATGCATGTGAGTCACATTTACAGATGGGTAGTGCGTGGATGACTTAACTCTATTTTGAATTGGAGTTAATATTAACTATTAGATGTGTTAAAAATTTTTGAGTAATTAATAAAGTAAATATTATTATGTGATTGAATTTATAATAGTATTATATGAATAAATTAATAATATTATCCCTAAAAATAAGATAATATTTCATGTTTAGCAAGGGATATTATTTATAATTTTTTAAATAATATAGAACTAACTTATGCATTTATTTTTATTTCTTTTTTCTTTCAATATTTTATATAATTTTTTTAAAAATTTAATATTGAATATAATAAAAAATAAATTATATATATATAATAAAATATATACATTAAATAAATTAATAATAATAATTAGTGAAAAGAATATGAAAGTCTTTTTAAAAAAAATTAAGATAAAAATTATTATTGAATAAATATATATAATTTTGTGTATGAGATTGTATTAAAAATCTTACCATTATTTTATGAATTGATTTATTCTAAATTATTATTTACAAATTAAAATTTTATTGTATATTTAATCTATATTATCCTTTCAAAATCATATTATTTTTTTAATTTATATAATTGTTATTTAAATATGAGTTCAAATTTGCAAAATAAAAAATTTATGAAAGTACTTATTGTGGCAAATTAACTAGTAGTCATACATTTATTATCATATTTTCATTAAATTTTGGTAATTAGATTAAATTAAATAAAAAAATAGTTTGACATTTTTATTCTTAATATATAATAATATTTACAAAAAAAAATAAGTCGTATAACTTGTAATTTTAAATAAAATTTAGAACTTTCAAAATTTTATATTTACTTGTGATTCTTCTCATTTCTATATCCATTTAAACAAATATAAGTTGTAATAAATAAAAAAAATATAATATTTCATCTTATAGTTCTTTTCAAGTTCACAAAAAAAAAAAATTTATACTGATCAAATGACTTGATAATGTATATATATGAAAGAATTTGTAATTAGAGAAACTAAGTGGAGCATTGTAACTATATTTAAGGTATGTATATTTATGCAATTAATTCTATAATTAAATATATAAGATGATGTAAATTTTTTTTAGCAAAATATATTTTCACAAAATTTTAAAAATTTTATGTAAATTCTGATATTTTGAGAAATAATTATGTATGTTTGAACAACATTTTCGGTAGTTAAGTTAGTGATATTTTGTAAGTTTTAATATACTTTTTATAATTCTGAATAATAATTTCGGTAGTTTGACTAAAAATTTCAGTAGGTCTATTTCTAGCATTTTATTTATCAAATTTCAGAAATTTTATCTAAACTATCAGAATTTTAATTAGAAGTTTCAGAAAATTGATGCAAATTAAGTAGTTTTCAGTATATATTCTGTAATTATGAATAATAATTTCGGTAGTTTGACCAAAAATTCTAGTATGTGAATTTTTGGTATTTTTATTTTTAAAATTACACAAATTTCACTCAAATTATCTAAATTTTAATAAAAACTTTCAAAAAATTAATATAAATTATGTAATTTGAAGTATGTTTTCTGTAATTTTAAATACAAATTATGTTAGTTTGACTAAAAATTCTAGTAGGTTAAATTCTGGTGTTTTGTTTCTCAAATTTTAAAATTGTTACTGAAATTATCAGAATGTCAACTAAAACTTACAGAAATTTGATGTAAATTTTAGTAAAAAATTTTATAATTTTGAATGATTATTTTGATAGTTTGATAAAAAATTTAATATGTCAAATTCTAGTATTTTATTTCTCAAATTTTAAAAATTGCACTCTAACTATTATAATTTGAACTAAAAATTTTAGAAAATTGATATAAATTATGTAAGTTTTAATATATTTTTTTATAGTTTTGAATGATAATTTTGATTGTTTAACCAAAAATTCTAGTAAGTCAAATTTTGGTATTCTATTTATCAAATTTCATAATTTTTAATAAAATTATCAAAATTTTAATTGAAATTTTCAGAAAATTAATGTAAATTATGTAAATTTTAGTAGACATTCTGTAATTTTGAATAATCATTCTGATAGTTTGGTCAAAATTTTAGTTGGTCAAATTCTGATATTTCATTTTTTCAATTTCAGAATTTTTAATGAAATTGTCATAATTTAAAATAAAAGTTTCAAACAAACATAATTAAATTGTGTAAGTTTCAGTAGAGATTATATAATTTATAATGACTATTTTGGTAGTTTGTCAAAAAATTTCAGTAGGTTAAATTCTGATATTTGATTTTTCAAACTTCAGATATTTGAGTCAAATTATTAAAATTTTAGCTAAACATTTCAGAAAAAATCATTATAAATTCTGTAAGTTTTGATAAATATTCTGTAATTTTGAATAACTATTTTCGTAATTTGAATAAAATTTTAGTATGTCAAATTTTTGTATTTTATTTTTCAAATTTTGAAAATTGCACTATAACTATCTGAATTTTAACTAAAATTTTCACAAAGTTGATGTAAATTATGTAATTTTCGATAAGAATTCTTTTAATTTCAATATCTATTATGGCATTTTTGACTAAAATTCTGGTAGGTCAAAATTAAATATTTTATTTTTAAAATTTCAGAAATTATATTATAACTATCAGAATTTTAACTAAAATTATCAGAAATTTGATTTAAATTTTGTAAGTTTCAATACATTTTTTGTAACTTTGAATGATAATTCTAGTGGTTAGACAAAAAATTTTAGCATGTTAAATTCTGGTATTTCATTTCACAAATTTCGAAAATCACATTATAACTATTTAAATTTCAACTAAAATTTTCACAAAGTTGATGTAAATTATGTAATTTTCAGTAAAAATTCTGTTAATTTCAATTATTATTATGGTATTTTGACTTAAATTCTAGTAAGTCAAAATCAGGTATTTTATTTTTAAAATTTCAAAAATTTCACTATAACTATTAAAATTTTAACTAACATTTTCAGAATTTTGATTTAACTTTTGTAAGTTTCAATATATTTTTTATAATTTTGAATGATAATTTCGGTGGTTAGACTAAAAATTCTAGTAAATCAAATTATGATATTTTATTTCTCAAATTTTAGAAATTTTAATGAAATTATCAGAATGGTAACTAAAAGTTTCAGAATATTGATATAAATTGTGTATGTTTCAGTATATTCTGTAATTTTTTATGATTATTCTGGTATTTTGACTCACATTCTAGAATGTGAAATTCTGACATTTTATTTTTGCAATTTTAGAAATTTTAATCAAATTTCAGAATTTTTAACTAAATTATCAGAATTTTAACTAGAAATTTCAGAGCATTTATCTAAATTTTGTAAGTTTAAATAAAATTATGATAAGTTGTATCTTAGTTATTAGGAATTTAAATTTTGAAATCACAAATAATACACATTTATTTTAATTTCTAGTTTAGTTATTAAATTTTTAGATTTTTTACTCAAAATATCATAATTTTAACTAGAAGTAAGTTTGAATATTTCTATAAATCAATGTGAAAAATTCTGATACATCATATTATGGTTTTTTGGATTTTAATTATGAAATTATCGATCAAACTACCTTATCTCAAAATTACGATATTATGGTTGTTTGGTCATTTTTTTGCATGTACACACACATATTCAAAATGTGAGGGATTGCATGTATACTTAAATAGATTTGTGTATAAACCTTTATGCTTTTCATGAATTTTTTCAATAATTTGATACTGTAATTATAAGAATTAGAGAGAAAATTAAAATTTGATCATCTATTTAGATATTTATTATTACGTTGTAAATTATTAGTAACAAAAATTATAAAAAAATTATGATTGATTGCTTTAACCATAATAAAAAAAATTGTTAATAAGAATGACATAACTAAAAATTAGCCACATAATTTATATATTTTATGGCTAATAATTAATTTATTTTGTTACATAAGAGAGAAAAACATATAACAAATAATTAATTAAATTAGCTATATAATATTAATACTTATTGCTATATATATATATCACTACTTATTACACTATAATTTAGCGATAAATTATTGTCACTAGACACTAAAATTTTATTGTTAAATTTATTTAGTAACGGACTATAGATAATAAATTTGTCAACAATTAATATATAAATAATTTTTATATATAATGGAATTCAATTTCATAATCAATTTAGCAACAAAAGTTTTATCGTTAAATAGTTTAAATTTTAGTATTTGGTTATTAAATTTTTGCATATATACTTAAATAAATTTGTACATAGATATTTATGCTTTTCACGAGTTTCTCCAAAGATAAAATATGGCTATATATATATATTTTTACTATTTAATACACTATAATTTGACGACAAAATTCTTTTTGTAATTATGTAACAAAATTTTATTGCTAAATTTATTTTCGGCAATGGAATATCAAATAACTTTGTTTATATTTAAAGGGATCTTTTTTTTTATCTCATTAAAGTTTGTTTTAATGAATTTTTAATTTTTTCAAATTTTATTTTATAAATTACCATATTAAAAAAAATTTCATATAGAAGTGCATATAAAAGTACATAATCTACATATTTTATGGCTAAAATTTAATTTATTTTGTTCTTAAAAGAGAAAAATATATAGTAAATAATTAGTTAAATTAACTACACGTTATTAATATTTATTACTATATATATATTTGTTACCAATTGTTAACAACGAATTTTTTATTCTTATCTGTTTCTATTTTAATTTAAACAAATTATCCAATGCAATCTTGATATTTTTAGAGACAAATGTAGTAATTTAGAAATGAAATTTTTTTCATTTTTATATTATGATTATTTCAATTATTTTATTTATATTTTTATTACATTGATACTTGTATTTCATTTATATTTTTATTATGACTATTTATATTTTTATTACAACTGAGGCATTTTTATTTCATTGATATTTGTATTTTATTCATATTATATTTTAATATATATATATATTGTGTTTAAGAATGTAAATTGAAACTTAAAAAAATAAGAAAATTAAATAATAAGAATATAAATGCTAATTACGTCAAATATATCAACATAATAATCAATGCACAAAATATAGTCAAAAAATCAAAAAATACAACAAATCAAAAGTACATCATCCACAAAATCTTGATCAGAAATACCATTGTCAAAAAAATGAGACGATATATAAAATATATTAGAAAAAAAACTAAAGCATACTATAAATCAAGAATATCATCATCTGCAACATCCTTATCAAAAGTACCATCGCCAGGAGGATGAAAAGATTGAGTAAGTTGAAGCTGTCTCATTAGCGATTACATATGGGTCAATAATTTGCGGATACCAAAATCCATATATGTTAAACTAGAAATCTGTTCAAAATAAAATCCATATAAATCTATTCGAAAGGCGACAAATAATGATGATCTATCAAATAGCTAAACTATTAGGGAATATAATGATTGTTGATTTAGATTTGTGGTCATACCTTAGTATGTCAAAATTTTCTAGAAACTCATAAATGCAGTACAAAAGAACATCACTGTTAAATTTTCAGTGCAGGAGAAAAAGCAATTTTTAGTGCAACAAGTTAATAGCATTTTGACTATATTGAAAAAATTATGAAACTAAAAGATTTTTTAGTATCAAAACATTAAATGTAATACCAAAAAAAATTAAACAAAAAGTAAGCACATATTTGCTAAACAGTCCAACAAGTGATAACCACAAAACAAGAATATGAATTAATTGTTCAAACCGTCAACATACAACACAAACCCAACTATAAAAAAATTTTAATATTAATAATTAACAAAGGATGCATTAGGTAGGTACCAAAGGGAATTAGTATTTTATTATAAGTTAACACAATTATCAAGAATATATTTCAAACGAAAATGAAATAAATTTGTTGACAATTAACGTGTAAATAATTTTTGAGGTAGATCATATGTACTTAGTCCCTCTTATAAATTTTGACTTGCTTCATTCACTACCATAAAATAATAACAACAATTATAATAGTAAGAGAACAATATAATACAAACTTTAATAATATGAAAAATCAAAATATTAATTTTTAGTAATATGGTCGACAAATAATAATTGTTGACATAAAAGCCCAAAGCACAAATACATTTACTATTTAAAAAAAAGAAGGGAAAATGTAGGACAAAGAAGAGTAGGAGCAAAATGACACATTCCTACAATAGCTACCTTATAACAAAGATCCAAAAAATAAAAACAATTCCCATAAGATAACAGCAATCCCAACACCCAAAAATTACAGTAATATCAAAAATTGCAGTGGTGAGTTGCAACAACTAAAAAAATCCAATAAGGCCAAAACAACCCAGAAAAATTCCAGTAGACCCCAACAATCAATTATGCTCTGATGTAGATACCCGACAAGAAAAATTACAAATTCATGACATATTTTGGTCTCTGATTATGAACAATCTTAAGAGAGATTTTAGCAATCCATCTATATGCACTTTTGGGTTACGGAAAGTGAGTAAAATAGGATATTGGTAAGAATGACTTACTGGGGCTTTGGGATTCACTGCGGTTAGAAGATAGTGAAGTTGGATGATGAAAAGAAACCACAACTTGATTGAAACAAAGTTCTCTCTTTCACATCAGGACAATATCAATACTAAAAGCCTCTTCAATTTAAAACATAAACGAAATCAATATGAAACTTACAGAGAACAATCCATAAGTAATCTTTCTTCATATGGTTCAAGTATATTTTCCCTGAATTTAGAAACAGATCCACTTGAAGATTGTGACATGTTCTCCACTTCAGCAAGGATTGATTGAGATGCCAGCTTAGACAGCAACCATTGCATGAATCCAGGAATTGGGCTTATTGTTGCAAACACCTTTGGAGAATCGAAATATATTAAGTCAGCTAGCAGTAAGGTTTGGAAGTCATGATGTGAAGCAATAAATAGAAGGCTTGCAAACCAATAACTATTTATAGTTCATAGTCCATTCCTTCTTATTTCTTTTGCCCAAGTGCAGAATATATCGTAATTAGCCCGCTTGAAAAAAAAGAAGCATTGGTCAACAATTAATATAATTTAACACTTTCAAAGTTTGTCATGGCACCCACAGATTATAGTTGCCTAGACTGATTAGCTCATCCATAGTATTCTTGGAAAAATGAGAACTAAAAAACAGCAAGCTGAAAAAAACACAGGCTTCAGAAGTCGCTTGTCGGTTCTTCTTCTTCTTTTAATGCAGATTTGTTGTTCTGGATAAAATTTTGTTGGATTTTGCTGAATTATACTTGGCTTGCTGGTGCAACTTTCAACAATGAAGTTTTGAAATATACACAAAATAGTAATGCAAGCAATTCAAGCAGGACAACAGTAATCCAATTGTTTCAGATATGGTGACAACTCTGATCAGTCAAGCCAACAAAAGTCACACAGTATCAAACAACTCATGACAAAATCGAATGATTGAGCATATTCTACCATCATATTCCACAAAAACATTTTGATACTTTAAGAAAGGGAAAAGAAAACAAATCAGCATAGACGATATTAAATAGAAAGGGAAACAAGCTATCTAGGATATAGGATACAGAAGACAACATCACAGGCCCTGCATTAATGAAATGATATGTTTTATGGAAATACAATTTCAATAGCTGTTCTGGTATTTAACTTTACTTGAATCAGTTCAGGAAATACTTACAGATATATATGGCATGTCTCTTTGCAAAAGTGTAACAACACGTTTGATAAGAAACTTTCCCAGATTGATCCCTGCCAAGCCAGGCTGTCGAATTTCTTTAAGTAGTTCTGGTGCAGGGAAACATATGCTCAAATTTTGTTATTCATTTTCTTCAATAGAAAAAGAATTAGGATCTCAGAAGACGCAAAAAAAGAAGAAGGAGAATAACAGTAAATTTTAATCACTTTATCCATACATGCTATGTAAAATGTTCAGTGGTTTACTTGCAATTTTAAAGTTTCCCAGAGTATACAAAGCTTTATCATCTCTTATCTGTAAAAGAAATCAGGTAAACAAAAGAACAACCAGTGCAGAGCACATTGAAAACAAAAAGAAGAAAATTTCTTGCAGGGCAGACCATAGGAAGAATTTGTAGTGAAGCTACTACATTCATCGCTTGATGTTCTTTCAAAAAAAAATCCATGATTTATAGCAAGTTAACTATGTATTTTAGATTAAACATTTCCATGATTGACAAACCATTTTCACCTAGGACAAATGGTAGAACCTGATTGTTGCAGGAAAGAAAATAATATGACTTTAATCTAAAATAAGAAAATGACCGGCAGTTTCCAATCTTACCTGAGTTGATGATATAGAATAAAATAGTGCACACGTAGCCTCAGATTCAGGTATGGGAGGATTATCCCATAAAACTTCCTGTTACAGGCTAAAATATGAGTAGAAGTATATAAAAAATAGAAAGAGTAAGCAGAATGTGTTAATGGACCTGTATTATTTAGCTTTGATTTCCTTTGGAATGAGAAAAAAAAAGAAAACAAATTATAAGAAACACCCAAAAAAGAAAATCACAATAACAGTGAAAAACAAGAACTGAAAGAGCTCGCTGCTAACCACATAAATCAATGGCGATTTTAATACCATTATTAGATTCATGTTTGTACTCTTTCTCATTTTGATGGAACCATTAGGCCCTCCTGTTTTTGTCTTCGCATCATAAGTTCTTGCATCATGCCAACCGCAACACTTTCAGAATTACTTGCGAATCACTTCACCAGAGGCTTCAGTGAGCTTGTTAGCGACATCGGCAAACTGATCAAGGTCAGCATCGGTGAGTAGCAATTAGAGAGTGTCTGAGCGATCAGAAAGTGTTGAATCTGAGGTCATTAAGGAAGTAAACTTTGGTTTATGTTAGAGCAAGATAAGGGACTGTATCTTTAAAGCTTGAAAAGAGAAGGAAGTGGCGGCGGCGGCGGCAAAAGGAAAGATATGCCAATAAAAAATAACAGATGAAGAGCGGCGGCGGCAGCAGTGAAAGAGAAAGGAAAGAATTTGGAGGTTATTTGAGAGAGGAAAGATCGACAAATGAAAAATAAAAGAGAAAGATGAAAAATTAGGGTTTATATATCTTTTATATCATAGGTTAAAAATTCAGTGCATTTAATCCCACCATATAAGCACCACCCTTCGTATATAGGAGTGACCTTTATGCATGGGCGTCATTGGCTCTTAAACAGGCGTTGGAGTCCGTGCTTTTGAACGCTATCTGTTCTTATATTAGAAACAAAAGACTAATTATCTATTACAATATAAATTTTGCACATTTTTTTTATACTAGGCTGGTAAATTTTCGTTAAACAATTAAATATTTAGTTAATTAATTAAATATTTGATTTAATTAATTAAAATTATTATATATTAACCAGTTTAATTAATACTTTTAAATTAATTTAAATTTTTATTTAATTAATAATTAAATAATTTAATTCGATCGATTATCATTAACTGAAAATTTAAAATAAAAATTTAAAGAGTTCTTAATTTTTTTTATGTAATTCTTTAATTATATTAATTTTTTTACAATAAATATAATTTTTATTGAAAAATAAAATAATATTTTATTTTTTCAATGAGCTTTATTTAGTCATTTAATTATATTAATTTTTATTATAAATAAATTTTTATTATAAAAATTAAAAAAATTGATCAATTTGGTTAATTAATTAAATCGATTAATTCGATTCGGTTAATTAATTAAATCAATTAAAATTAAAAATCGATCGGTTCAATTAAAAATTTTAACTAAATCAATTCAGTTAACCAATCAGTTAATTAACTGACCGATCGAATGTTCACCACTATTTAATACCACGTATGTATTTAACATGACATTCTATTTTTTTTTTGTAAGGTTTGGCCCACTATTTTTTTTGTAAGCTTTCTAATTAGGGATGGACATCGATCGGTTCGATTAATTAACTGTCTGGTTAATCGAATTGATTTTTTTTTAAATTTTTTAATCAAATCGACCGAATTTCTATTTCGGTCTGTTCGATTAATTAATCAAACTAAATCGATCGATTTGATTAATTAACTGAACCGATTAATTTTTTTTAAATTTTATAATAAAAATTTTATTTAAAATAAAAAATTAATATAATTAAAAAACTAAATAAAACTTATTAAAAAATTAAAAAATAATTTTATTTTGGAATAAAAGTTTATATTTATAGTAAAAAATTAATATAATTAAATAAAAATAATAACTAAATAATTTTTTTTAAAAAAAAGTTCGATTAATAGTTAATCGATCGAACTAAATTGGTTAACCGTTAACCGAACTAAAAATTAAATTTATATAAATTTTTTGACCGAACCGACTGAATTATTCTAAATTTAAATAACTAAACTAAATTTTTAATCAGTTAATCAAATATTATTCAACCTAATTAGTCGTTGATTAAATAGTGATAGTTGGTCTGACATGCTTAGAGCTAATTGCCCTCTAAGTATAAAATAGCGAAAATAAGTTTCCCCCTCATTTATTTATGTCCTCTTTGTTGATTCTCTCTCTTCTTTCATTGTGCTTAATATTCTTCCTCTCTTTCGCTTCGACCAGCCAAACAGATATATAACAAAAACTAAACAGTGATGGTTAATAGATTTTTTATTCTCAGTTAGTTTTGGTAATTAAATATCTATTATTATTTTCAGAATAGTTAGAGCTATTTTTAGTTACAATTTAAGTTTTGTTGCATTATGTAAGGATAGATATTGGGATATATTATATTTAGGCTACTATGAGGATATGCCGTTTGTGTTGTGATGATCATTAGTTTCTAATTTATTTTTTCTATATTTGCATATTTATGCAGGTTCGTGGCTCTGGTTTTAAGGTGGTGTTATCCAATTACTTCTCTTTTGTAAGGTCCGTTTTATCATTTTGTTAGATTTTTTTAATGTGTTGATTAGGTTATTCACATGTTATTTGATTTTTAACTTTATTTTATTTGCCTTTATTTATCTTTCTTTATTTGTCTTGAGGCTTAATTAATGTTTGGTTTTATGATAGTACTAGAGAAAGATCTTTCCTTATATTATGGGTATATATATACACACACATGCATTAATTTCAAAACTTAAATTATGTTAAGCAAATAAAATAAAAATTAAATTACAAAAATTACAAAATTAAATCTAAAAAAATTTAAATAATAGCAATTTAAAAATAAATCTAACAAAAGAAATTAAATAAACATAACATAAAATTAAATAACATAAATTAAAAAATAAAATTTAATCAAATAATAAATTTAAATAAAAATTAAAATAAAATAATTAATGTAATTGAAATTAAAATAGAACCCTAATAAAAAAAATTAAATTATAGAAATTAAACAACATTAACATAAATTAAAACAAAATTATAGTTTATCTAAAATCAAATAAAAATAATTAATTTAAAAACTCAAAAAAAGGGCTAAAAATATCATAAAAAATAAATAACAAAAAAAATATAAAAAACGACAGTAAAATAACACAAATCAACCTAAAAAACCACATAACAAACAAATAATAAAAAATAAAAAATTTTAAAAAATAATATAATTTAATAATAATCGATAATAACATAATTAAAAATATTTTTATCAAAATCAAATTGCATTAATAATTAAATATATTTATCTTATAATTTGAGGATTAAATATTTATAGTTAAAATTATTTATAAAAATATATAGTAATATAGTGATGTTAAATGGAAGAATTATTTATAAAAATTATTTATATATGTTCACTTAACTTACACAGAGATACCTTCTGATTTACTATCATATGTTAATATTTTGTCTTTATATAATCTAATTAAGCAAGAATTAAGCATATGGTTTCTATTGTTGAGAAAATGGACGAAATCATTCTTTTATATAATCTAATTAAGCAAGAATTAAGCGTATGGTTTCTATTGTTGAGAAAATGGATGAAATCATTCTACTTTTACAATTTTTAGACAAATCATATTATTAAACTTAATATAAATTAGTATTTTCCAATAATGATTTTTTTACAATATATATAGACACACAGAGAGAGATTTTGAATAAACTTCTTATAAACATCTATATAATATATAATAGAAATGGATCCTTCAACAATTGAAAGCCAATATGAGTTTCGGTTATTCGATGTCCCACTTCAAACTTATGATGCTCAGCGAGGTGAGTTAACTAGAACTTTAAATTTTATGAACATTTTCACTATTTTAAAAATTTTCTATTGATATGTTACTTCGATAAAAATTTCCGACAAACAAGATGTAAATGATTCTATATCAAACAATGTATTGCGACCTATCGGAACCCCCCATCAAATAGCCGTATCCTGTCGTTACTTGATGACAGGAGGAGTGACAAGAATATGATTGATGTCGATATCAGAGATGACACTAATATAGAACAAGGAATTGATGTCGATATCAGAGATGACACTAATATAGAACAAGGAATTCAAATTGAGCAAAAATTTATTACTGACAAAATTTATACAACTACATGTAAGTATTACAATCTTATTAAGATTGATCAAATAAATTTCCCTCCTTTTTGTTGGGAAAATTGATCATATTTCATTTATTTTTTTAACGCAATAATTCAATATCAACAGCTTTACCAAAGTCAGACTTTGGGATGCCTGATAATAAATGTGAATATTGCGGTGCTTTATTTTGGAGTGATGAAGGGCTCAAAAATACTCCTGCAAAGAGAAACTTGATCTACCCACTTTGTTGCAAAAGAGGAAGAGTTAAACTACCGTTGTTAAAAGAAACAACAGCTATATTAGATGAATTGCTAAATTATAGTAATGGTCGAATCAGTGTAAGATTTCGAGAAAATATTAGATTATACAACTCCATGTTTGCCTTTACTTCTATTGGAGGAAAAATTGATAAAAATATTAACTAACGACTTGGACCTTATGTATTCAGAATGTGAGGTCAAAATTATCATTCAATTGTTTCTTTACTCCCGCTTGAAGGTCAAAAGCCAAAGTTTGTCAACTTTACATATATGATGTAGAACATGAAATAGATAATCGAATTTCATCGTTTCCTGATCAAGAGACTAAAGATGCAATTAATGCTGTCATTGTTAAAAAAATTGATGAAAATGTTAAATTTGAATAATGAAATTGTCAAATCATTTAGGATGATCAGAGAGAGATTTAAAGATTGCGAAATGGTTCAAACGAAGACTCCTTAGAAAATGCATTGGCGATAGTGAACAATATCAACCACCAACATCATCTGAAATTGCAGTGATATTAGTTGGTGACTTTGATTATTATGATAGTAATAGAGATATCATTGTTGAATATCGAGATGGTCGATTAAAATGAATTCGTTCACTTCACCCGTTGATGATGCCAATGCAATATCCTATACTTTTTCCACATGGAGAACAAGGATACAAAATTGATATACAATAAGCTATAGTAGATAGTGAAAAATCTATAAAAAAGAAAATTTATTACGATGCAAGAATATTATGCTTATAGAATACAACAAAGATTGTTAGAATGTCCTACTCTTTTACATGGTGGTATGTTATTTCAACAATTTATTGTTGATGCTTTTACATGTGTTGAACAAAAACGATTAGATTTTATAAGGCGAAATTAAAAAGAACTTCGCTCAGAAATTTATATAGGCATCTGAGATGCTTTTTTTCATGGTGACATTAATGGTAATGATCAGTGGCGTAGCCAGCCCCGAATTTAGAGGGGGGCTCGCCAGCAGGCGGTGGTTAGGATTCCGGCAGGCAGCAATGATGTACCGTCCGGCGGCAGTGTTCCGTCCGACAGCAGCATTCCATCGGTTGGTAAAAATTCAATAACACATCAAAAATCAATTGGACAAAAATCAATTTAATTCACATTTCAATTCAAAAATTCATACAAAACAACAAATAAAAACGTAATAACACGTCAAATTAAAGCAATTTCATTAATTGAAAATAAATTCCAATCCCAATCCAAAAATCAAATCCAATTCAATAAACCCTAACCTATTCCAATTCAAAAATCAATTGACCAAAAATCAATTAAATTCAAAATTTTGCTTGCAGATTTTTGGTTGAGGCATTATATCGAACAGATAGAGTGCATATAAGAAAAAAAAAAAGAAAATGAAAAGAATTTCAACAAACCAACATCAATTCAAATCAAATTTAAGCAAACATTAGAACAAATTACTTAAGTTCTAACAATACCCAACAAAATTACCCTAGTCCCTAACCTAATATTAATTAATTAATTATCAATTCATACCAAAACAAACAGATTACATGAGATTTAGGGAACAAAAGTTTTGTTATAAAACTTACCTCTTTTTAGTCGAAAATCGAAATCCCTCAGCTCTGGCGGCGAAGTCCGGTCGGCAATTTCAGATTGAGCTCCTCTCCCTCCTCTCTTCTCTGATGCAGCGGCTGAGAATGGGAAAAAATGAAGGGAAGAGGCGAAGAGCTGCTGCTGTCTATATTTCAATCAGATTTTCTTTTCTTTTCTTTATTATTTTTTTTAAAAATACACATATTAAAATGCACCGTTTCATTAATGTTTTCAAGCACATCATCTATAAGTGGCATAACTTCTTCCTTTTCTTCTTTTTTCTTCCCTTCTTCTTCCTCCGTTATCTGCTATGTGGACTATGTTTTAGGGTTCTTCTTCACCGTGCAGGGACTCCGGCAGGCCGAACAGAGGGGGCTCTTTCGACGACTACAAGGAACTTCTCCGGCGAGACAGGGTCTCGGGCTCCCCCCTGCCCCCCCTTAGCTACGCCTCTGGTTATGATATTGGAAAATCTATCATTTTGCCATATAGTTATACTGGTAGTCCTAGATATATGATTGAGAATTATCATGGCCATGACTATATGTAAATTCTTTGGTCATCCTGATTTATTTGTTACATTTACTTGCAATCTACAATGGATTGAAATATCTCGAATGCTTGAATTACTATTAGGACAACGAAATGAAGATAGATCAGATATTGTTAGTCATATTTTTAAGCTAAAGATTTACAGTCTCATTGATGATATTAAAAAAAAAAAAGAGATGTTTTGGTGATGTATCAATATTATTATACACTGTAGAATTTTGAAAAAGAGGATTGCCACATATAAATTGCTTGATGTGGTTAAAACGTAAACAAAAATCACTAACAGTGTCTGAAATAGAAGAAACAATATGTGCTGAATTACCATCTGGATCATCAAATTACATTGAATGTGATATTGTATTTAGATTCATGATTCATGGACCATGTGGAAATAATAACTCTAAAGCTCCTTGCATGAAAAATAACAAGTGTTCAAAATATTATCCAAAAAGGTTTTAGTGTGAAACTACTGTAGATGCAAATGGATTTGCCATTTATAAAAGAAGGGATAATGGTATCTTTATTAAAAAAAATGATATTATTATTGATAATCGATATGACGTAACTTATAATAAAGATTTAGTTCTTAGATATGAAGCACATATTAATGTTGAATATTGTTGTCAATCTACAATGGTTAAATATCTTTTTAAATACATCAATAAAGGAGCAGATAGAATATGAGCCGTTATTGAAAATACTTCTAAATTTGACAAGTGTGAAATATCTGATGGAACAATAAAAGACGAGATTAAGTCATTTTTGGATTGTCAATATATTTCACCTTGCGAAGCTCAATGGAGATTGTTTGAATTGCCAATTCATTATAGAGATCCAGCTATTGAGCAATTAGTTATTCATCTGCCAAATATGAATACAAAATTGTATAATACAAATCAAAATTTAGCATCAATAGCTAATAATCCAGATTACAGAAAAACGATGCTTACTGAATGGATGTTCACTAATATAATATGTGAGGATGCAAGAGGTTTGACATATGTTGAATTTCCAACTCAATAGGCATGGGATAAAAAAAAATAAAACTTGTACCCATAGAAAAAAAAAAGGATGTTCTATTGGACATATCTCATATGTCCATCCAAATTCAGGAGAATTGTATTATTTGCGAATGCTTTTAAATATTGTCAAAAGACCAAGAAATTTCGATGAAATAAAAACTTATCATGATATTTTATGTCCAACATTTCAAGCTACTTGCTATGCATATGGTTTATTAGGAAATGACAAAGAATAGATTGATGCAATTCAAGAGGCTATTAATTGGGCTTCTTCATTTCAGTTAAGAATGCTATTTACACCTATTATTATTTGTTCTGAACTTTCAGATCCAAATAAATTATTCAATATATTTTGGACAGAAACTTTCAGATCCAAATAAATTATTCAATATATTTTGGACAGAATTTGAAGATGATATTCTATATGATTTAGAGCAAACATTATTAGTAAATAGTTCATTATTGTCGGATATATTTTTGAAAAACTATGTATTAATGGAATTAAAAAATCTTTTTAATAAAAATGGTACTTCTTTAATAGAATTCAATTTGCCTATGCCTGACCAATTGTTAGTTGGAGATGTTAATAATAGATTAATAAGGGAAGGATTAAATTATGATATTGTTCAATTAACAATTGAACATGCTTGAATGGTGAAAACTTTAAATAATGCACAACTAGAAATATACAATTTTGTGATTGATCCAGTTAAGAATGACAGAGAAAAAAATATTTTTGTATATGGACATGGTGGTACTGGCAAAACATAATTATATAAAACAATTATTTCAAGATTGAGATCCAAAAGGAAAATTATATTAGCAGTTACATCTTCTGGAATTGCGGCTTTATTATTACCTGGTGGATGAACTGCACATTCTATATTCAAAATATTAGGAGATAACATTAATCTCGGTTTATAATTCTGTTAGCACAGTTATACTTATCCTTTCCTACTTTGTATCTATCTCTTACTTAGATTAGGGTTACCAACATAGTTGTATATATATACAGATGTATTCTCATTAAATAATATCGAATTACCAATTCCTTCTAAACATTTTTTTATAGTATCAAAGTATAAGAAAACCCTCTCAGGTTGAATAACGATCCCAGCTACCCTCATGGCCGATCCAGTAGACTCTGTTATTTCCTCTCCTTCAACCAATATCAATGTGAATTCCAAGAATCAATTAATATTGATAAATGCATCTGCTCAAGCACCAATTAAACTCATGTCCACCAATTACCAAACCTGGTATACACAGTGGTATTCACTGTTGATAGGATATGACTTCCTTAATTTTGTTGAAAAACAACCCAATTCTGATTTTTCTGAGAACTCCCTCTGGTTTTGTCAAGACCAGTTCATCCGAAGCGCGTTAATTGCTTCCTTGTAGCCTGATGTTGCGACGTTTGTTGTTGGGGCCAAGACGTCCTATGAAGTCTGGAAGTCGTTGGCTGCTCTGTATGCAAATCCTTCTCAAGGGAGAATCATGAGCCTCCGTGAGCAGCTACTTAAGATGAAAAAGGGCACCTCAACCATTACTGAGTTTCTTCAAAAAGCCAAGTCTATAACTTTTTCAACTTGATTCTGCAGGTGTTTCAATTTCCATGACCGAATTGGTATTGTATGTATTTCATGGTTTACCACCTGAATACAAAGAGATAGCTGCTGCTTTGAGAGCACGTGACACTCCTGTTTCATTTGAATAACTCCATGAAAAATTAACTGATGTTGAATCACAACTACTTCGGGAGTCACCCATGATTGCTAATTAAGTCAGTGTCAATTATGCTGTAAATAAGTCAGGTGCAGGTGCTACTGGATCACACAATTATCGACCAAACTCAATGCATCAAACTCAAATTGGTAATTGACACTTCTCTGGCAATCAAGCATATCAAGGAAATAGACCACGTATTATGTGTCAATTTTGCGACAAACCAGGTCACACTACTAAACAGTGCCGGAAGCTACAAAAGCTATGTCCATGGTTGGTTCAATCAAATCCTCCATCAGCTCCAAAACCGCAGGTTAATTATGCAGCAAACTCATCATCCAGTCAACCTGCAGACTCTAAGAGGTTGCTGGATTCAGGTGCTAACCAACATATCACTCAGGATATTCAGAATTTATCGATTCACTCTGAGTATGACGGTGGTGAAGATGTAATGCTTGGTGATAGAACAAGTCATTCGATTACTCATACTAGTTCAATATCATTCAAAACCCCATCCAGAAATTTATTTTTAAACAATGTTTTGTGTGTTCCTACCTTGAATAATAATCTAATCTCGGTTTATCAATTCTGTGATACCAATAATGTTGAAGTTTATTTTAATCCTGTTTCATTTGGTGTGAAGGATTTGCGTACGGGAATACTTTTAGCGAAAGGAGAGCCTAAGGATGGAATGTATGAATGGCCACTTATTCTTCCAGTGTCAACACCAATCTCCAATTGTCTATCATACATTTAGTACGTCCCAATCGGTTTGGCATCAGCATCTTGGTCATCCGTCCACTCCTATTTTGTGTAATATTCTCAAGCATGTTAATCAGTCTTCTGTGTCGTTTAATTCTTTGTTTTATTGTGATTCTTGTAAATGCAATAAAATGCATAAAGTTCCTTTTTCTGAGTCGTCTGTTAGAAGTGCAGAACCTTTAGAATTGCTTTATTGTGATGTTTGGGGTTCAACCCCTGTTTCTTCTTTAGATAGGTTTAGTTATTATTTAATTCTTGTTGATCACTTCACAAAATACATATGGTTATTTCCGTTGAAAAAGAAATTTGATGTTTCTGTTGTGTTTCCTTCGTTCAAGAAAGGGGTTGAAAAATATTTTAAAAAGCCAATTATTTATGTGTATTTCGATAATGGTGGTGAATTTATTCATCTTAAATCGTTTTTCCAAGAACATGGAATTTCACATTTTTTGACTCCACCTTATACACCGGAATATAATGCTACTACTGAACGTCGTCATCGCCATATTGTTGAAACTGGTCTGACGATGCTTCATCTTGCACTTTTACCATTAACCTTTTGGACCCATGCTTTTCTTATCGCTGCTTATCTAATAAATCGCTTGCCAACTCCCATTTTAGATAATGAATCTCCATTCTTATGTTCCAAATTATTCAAAACTATGTGTCTTTGTTATCCATAGCTTCGTCCTTATAATAACAACAAACTTTAACCACGTTCATCTCCTTGTGTATTTTTAGGATATTCGTCAAATCAAAGTGCCTATAAGTGTCTCAATATGGCTACATCCCGTCTTTTTCTATCTCGCCATGTTGATTTTGTTGAAGATTCATTTCCCTTTTCTAATATTGACAACAATTCTGAACGTCCAAATGAGTCAACTCTCACAACATGGTCTCCCCTTCACTATATTCTGCCTATCACTAATAATCATGCAGGTGTGCAATTATCTTTTCCAAGGGCTCCTCTTTCCCCGGCGGTAACCTTATTGCCAACTTCTTCCCAAAGCAATCCTGGACAACCAGCTTCGGCAACATCAGGTACTCTAAAAGAACCACTGAATTCCAGCTCTATTGAACCAATTCCAGTTACATTACAAAGCAGGTCCAACAAGACAGCCGGCTTAAGTTATCCAATCACAAAATTCCAGCAACCTCGGTCTACTCATCCCATGACAATGCGCAGAAAGAATAACATTTACAAACCTATTAACAAGTTGTGTCTTGTTACAGAAGCAGTGGATAAGTCCAATCCATTTGTCCCTAAAATGGTGGAGCAAGCTCTAAAAGACCCAAAATGGAGTGCTGCAATGGGTGAAGAATACAAAGCCCTACAAAAACAACAAACACAAGTGGCTGTTTCGCATAGTGAGCTATAAGTGGCTGTTTCGCATCAAATATGACTCTGATGGGGTTCCTGTACGCTACAAAGCACGGTTAGTTGCTCGAGGGCTTACACAACGGCCAGGTTTGGATTATCATCAGACTTATTCTCCTGTTGCAAAACATCCCACTATTCGGATTATATTGACTCTTGCTGTAACTCATGACTGGCCATTAAGACAGGTGGATGTTAATAATGCTTTCCTACACGAAAAATTGAAAGTCACTGTATTTATGAAGCAACCTCCAGGTTATATTGATGTAAAGACCCCAGTGCAGTGTGTCGATTGGAAAAGTCTCTATATGGTCTTAAACAGGCACGACGGGCCTGGTATCATGAATTGCTGTAATTTCTTTTCTCTAATGGTTTCATCCACTCTCAGTCAGATAACTGTTTGTTTATTTATTCTAAGGCTGGGGTAATTCTATATATATTGGTGTACGTTGATGACATTATCATCGTAGGAAATAAACCAGATCATGTGGAAGCCTTTATTGAGAGGTTCAAAGTTCGGTTTTCTGTAAAAGATTTGGGAAATTTGAATTTTTTTCTTGGTGTTGAGGTTAAATGATCGACTACGGGTCTCTTTTTATCTTAATAGAACTATGTTCGAGAGTTACTTGAGCTTACTCAAATGGAAGGAGCAAAATCAGTAGCAACACCATTGGCCACTACAATGTCTTTAAGGTTTGATGATTCAGCTCACCTTGAAGATGCTCAGAAGTTTCGGACTGTGGTAGGCAAGCTACAATATCTTTTGTTAACTAGACCTGACATAGCATTTGTGGTCACAAGTTATCTCAGTTCACATCTCGGCCCACGGTTAACCATTGGTCAGTGGTTAAATGACTCTTACGTTATCTGAATGGCACTTGTGACACAAGTTTGTTTCTTCATAAAAGCTCACCTTGTGTATTAGATGCATTTTCTAATGAGGATTGGGCTGGCAATCCGGATGACCGAACATCTACTAGTGCTCATATCATATTTTTGGGTAGAAATCCTATGGCATGGTCGTCTAAGAAGCAGAAAACAGTGGCAAGATCATCTACTGAGGTTGAATATCGATCTGTTGCATCGACCTCAACAGAATTAACTTGGGTACGAAGCCTTCTTCAGGAACTTACAATCTCAATTCCTGCTATACTAGTTATTTATTGTGGTAACTTAGGAGCTACATATGTTGTTGCAAATCCAGTATTTCACTCACGTATGAAGCATATAGCAGTTGACTACCATTTTGTACGTACTCAGGTTCAAAATGGGACACTACGAGTTTCTCATGTTTCCTCCAAAGATCAATTGGCTGACTTACTCACTAAAGCTCTTTCCACACAAGAATTTGATTGGCTTCGGTCCAAGATTGACATCTCCTTATGGTCTGCCATCTTGCGGGGGTGTATTAGGAGATAACATTAATCTCGGTTTATAATTCTGTTAGCACAATTATACTTATCCTTTCTTACTTTGTATGTATCTCTTACTTAGATTAGGGTTACCAACATAGTTGTATATATATACAGATGTATTCTCATTAAATAATATCGAATTACCAATTCCTTGTAAACATTTTTTTACAAAATACATATCAATAGAAAAGAAAATTCATCTTGTGAAATTAAAAAAAGCAACCCAATTAGCAAATTTAATTAAAGAAACTTCTCTCATAATATAAGACGAAGCACCAATGACTCATCATCATTATTTTGAAACCGTTGATAGAACATTTAGAGATATATTACCGGCTTCGAATTTTGATGCTTCTAATTTACCTTTTGGAGGTAAGTAAATAACTGGTGGTGGTGATTTTAAACAAGTTTTGCCGGTTATCGTCGACCAGAAAAAAGATGATATTTTGAATGTTTCAATCACCAAATCTCCATTATGGAAAAACTTCAAAATATTCAAATTACAAACTAACATGCGATTATCTTCAAATAATTCAAATAATGTTGATGCTAATGTATCTTCTTTTGCTAATTGGATCCTTAAAATTGGAGAAGGAAATTTAACGACAAAAATAATACCAATTTTTGATGAAGAAAATAATTGGATACAAATACCTGAAAAATTACTAATTAAGGATTATGATGATACTATTCGTGGCATAATTGAGAAAACCTATGTTGATCTTTTTGCTAATTATGCTTCTGTTGATTACTTAAGTGAAAGAGAAATTATTACTCCTAAAAACAACTTAGTTCATCAAATAAACAATGCTATTTTAACTTTAATAGCAGAACAAGAACAAGTGTATTATAGTTTTGACTCCATATGAAAAACATTAAATAATGCAAATGAATTAGAAACTTTATATCCCATTGAAATTTTGAATTCTGTGAATTTCAATGGATTCCCAGAACATGAATTGAGATTAAAAATTAACATTCCAATTATCCTACTTCGCAATATCAATCCAGTAGTCGGCCTTTGTAATGAAACTAGATTAGTAATAACAAACCTTGGTTCTAAAATAAATGAAGCTCAAATTATTATTGGTACTTTCGCTGGTGATAAAGTTTACATTCCCCATGTTGTATTGAATATATAAAAAAAATAGCCTTTTATTTTAAAACGTCGACAATTTCCAATTAAAGTTTGTTATTGCATCACAATTAATAAAAGTCAAGGACAAAATTTGCGTCACGTCGGATTATATTTAGGGAGTTTTGTTTTCTCACATGGTCAATTATATGTAACATTATCTAGAGTGTCAAATGAACAATGGATCAAAATCTTAATAGAAAAAAATGCTTTTGGTACAATTGATGAATATTTGCAATATACAAAAAATATTGTTTATTCAAAAATATTTGAGCTTATTTTGTTGAAGATCCATACAGCCGACCTCAATTTGTTTAGGACTAAGGCTTAGTTGTTGTTGTTGTTGTTGTTGTTGTTGTTGTATACAGATTAAAGATTTAACAATACCATTGATTACATATATTGTGATTAAATGAAAAATAAATTTTTTATGTTCCAATTTTCTAGCAGGAAGACATTATGGCTGCATCGTTCATTCCGTTGTCAAAATATTACATATGAATTGAGGAACGTATGCATTAAGATCCGAATGGCCAGATGCTGGGATTTCTATCATCCTTCCAATATGGATCAACTACACAGCCTAGACTTTCTCATGATTGATGAAATGGTACCATTGACTTAATTATTAATTTTTCCATTCAGAGTTTAAATATTATCATTCAATTTATGAATATTAATTTTGGTTCATTTTAGCATTATTCACATCATTTTATAAAATTATTAATCTATCGAAGATGTTATGAAAACGAAGGTGCATAATGAAATTCGAATGAAATGGACTTTGAAAATATCGGATGAAAGGTATAAATTAAAAAAAAAATGATAAATCTAATTTCTTATTTTACTTTCTTTTTTTAACATTTCATTTGATTTTCAGAGGCTATTGCATTGCAATAGCGTTACGGGGAAGAACTGCATTTGAATTCCTTGAAGATGACCTCAATGCTGAAGAAGCAAAAGGACCTGTTATGGCGGCCTTTATCGGTATCACTGTTAAACAATTCGAAGGTAAGTGAAAACCTCATAATATAAATATTTTGTCCCTTTCATCAACATTAACATCAATTAAATGTCACATATTTCAGATGTTGCTACACTTAGTAGCATTTTGCAACAAAGATATTTTTCAATCTCAATATCCCTGAAGTCATCGTTTTCAAAAACAAGTTATTTGAGCTTTAAGTTATAAAATTCTTTTATATTAAAATCATGAAAAATATCATATAAATATAAAAATAACATATTTTTATTGTTTATATTTTTGAAAATTTCAATAGTATGACACATCCAATTGGAAAGATTATACGAATACAGACACAAGAAATACAGCTAGTTGACACAGAATTTGAATGAGATGACAATAAAAAAACTATTGCCGAACTACAGCTATTGGACTTTAATACAGAACATGTTTAACTAAAAAAATTATATAGATATTTTTAAAAGTTTGTCATATATTTATATTCGACAGAATAAATCATTTAATTGATTAATTTCTCTGTATTCATTTAGGATAAAAAATATACATACAAAGCTGTCATTGAATCAGTTGATGCAAATCAAGGATGGTGGTATAAAGCTTGTAGTCAATGTAGGCGTGGCACAAAAAGTTATGACAATATAGTTTGGTGTAATAGACGTGGGATACTCAAGCAGCCACCAATACCTTGGTATATTTATACAATATTATAACACATATTAAAACTAAAAAAACATAATAAATACATTTAATTTGATAAATTTGAATTACATGTTTTAAGTACAAGCTTCATAAATTTGTTATAGATCCCATAGGTTCAACAATTTTTGCTATGTTTGGTCTCACAACAACTGATTTAATAGGTGTACGAGCTGCAAATCTAGCTCAAAGCTGGCATGATAGATACACTGTGCCACCATTGATGAACAAAATTTATGGTTTTGAGCATCTTTTCCAAATTGTAGTAACTAAAAGATCAACTGATTCGGATGAAGTAAATTTTAAAGTTACATATGTTTTTAAAGATGTGCAACCAACTTCCAATGTTGTTATGCAAAGTCCTCCGCCTCCAATTCGTACCCAGTTGGTACTTGAAAGCCCCACAATTAAAATATCTCCTGCTTCCCCCAAGCCACTGAAAAAAGATTGTGCTTCGTCACCGACGTCAGCTTCAAGTTCAAATGAAACTAAGGTATCTCGATTTCTACGATTTGAGCCTTGCCATAAAGAAGCTATGGTCAATTTATTATCTGACACATCACCGGTCAAGAAATAATGTTTAAGGTAAGAATTTTATTTTTATATCTATCTTTTAAATAATAACTACATAATACAATGTTCATTAAATTTTGATATTATCAACTATAGGCTTGATGATGATAACTCAAAAGAAAAGAAAGATTGATGAACAAAGACAAAAGTGGTTTTGCTATAACTATCCCGCCACTTGAAATGCCTCTTCTTGGTTTGGATTTTATGAAATATTATGGAGTAATGTATATAATGCACTGAACTCTAGTTTATGCATCAAAAAACTAAAAACTATGTATATAATGCACTGAATTTAGTTTATGTATAAAAAAAATTAAACTATCTAAAACTTGGTTTTATAAAAAATATTGTTTAATATAAAAAATCAAAATAACTTGGTTTGTATTTAAGTTATATATGTTTTATATAACTTAAATACAAACCAAGTTTATACAAACCAAGTTTATTCGTAGCAACGTATGGAAATTTTTTTAGTATAATATAAATAAAAATCAAAATCCAAAATATAAACCAAATCAAGTTTATACAAACCAAGTTTATTCGTAGCAACGTATGGAAATTTTTTTAGTATAATATAAATAAAAATCAAAATCCAAAATATAAACCAAATATAAAACATATATAACTTAAATACAAACCAAAATCCAAAATATAAATTACGTAACTAAATATAATATATAAACAAATGTAAAATACATATAACATAAACATAAATCAAAACCCAAAATATACACCAAATATAAATTACATATAAACCAAATATAAAATACATACAAACTAAATATATGAGGTACATATTTTTTATGTGTTCTATATTTACTATAAAAAAATAAATCTCATATTTCTAACTTTTTCAAGCAACAAAAAAAAAAGAAATTATATAAACAATCCCAAATAAAACTAATTATATAACTTTTTAACAATTTAATACACGCAAAAAGCACTAAAACTTGTCTCCTCATTCAGCTATTTGATACTCTCCTCTTTTATTATATTATTAATAGAATTATATTGCTATTGCCCAATATTAAAAAGTTATTACATTTCAAAAAATAATGAAAAGTTATTGTGAGATTTCAAAGAATGAGTTGATGAGTTCTCAGTGATTTTCAATTATTTTGGTAACACGCTCTGTAACGTATTTGCATTTATTTTAATTTTTATACATATGAAATAATATAAATATTTTATTTCAGAAAAAATAAGAAAATCTTTAAATAAAATAAAAAACACATACCCTTGAAATATACCACAATGAAGTTTTATTTTTATTCTTTTCTAATTTAAACATTCATTAGTTTTTTGAGATAATTCTATCCATTAACTAAGATCAAATAAAGATTAAATATTAAATACTAAAGTCAATAAAACATAGAAAAAATGAGGATTCTCTGGCTCTTGCAAGCGAGCTGTTGTTCACTGCATTTGTAGCTAGTTTATTTTGCAATATTTTTGAAAAAAATGAAAAAACCCTTAAAAGAAAAGTAAAAATGAAAAACAAAATAAATTAGGGATTTAACCTAAAAGATACTCCTTTACAAGAGGTTAATATATTCTAGACTCCATTAATCTTAAATAGACCCTTTTTAACTATAATACTCTTAATCCTAAAAAAAAACTTTTATTTTTTTCTCTCTCCTTTCAGTTTTAAATAGACACGAATGGATATTTTTCAGTTTAATCCAATATAACATAAAAGCTACTTTGGTTGAATGGATTAAAACCTAATTAATGAGAATTATCATGGATTGATTTCCATTTTTGAAAATATAACTATTGGTTGAAACGTCCGAGGGATATATTCGAAAACAAGGTACCCCATGTTGGTATTTTATTAACCATATACCTAGGAAAAGAGACTCGTCATTCGTGTGTGGATGTTATAAGGTTGGAAGGAACGTCCTAGTTATCCTTGTTTGTTAATGGTTTGTGCATACATGCATACATACATATATAAGCATCTCATATCATTAATCCTTTCTGGCTCACAGCCCTAAATTATGACAGTTCAAAAGCTTACAATAATTCGACATGCGCCAAAAGTGAAGTATCTAGCAATGACTCAATCACTTTCTCACAAAAAATAATGGAGCCCGAACAAATTCAAAGAATAGTGGATGAAGCCCTCAATGCCAAAATGAAAGAAATAAAAGAGGCCCTAGCTGAGACCATGAAGAACCAATTGACTGCAATTTTAGAAAATCATGCCGAAGCATCAGCTAGCACTAAGAAGCCAAAGGACAAAGGGAAGACCAAAGTTGGAGAAGTGGTTTTTGATGATGAAAAGGTGATCATTGATGATGATGATGATTGGGCTCAATACTACCAAGATGCTCAAGAGAAGAAAGAAGAACCTAAGATTGTTGAAAGGTCAACTATTGAGAAAACTGAAATTTCTGATATTGAAAAGATGATTGCTGATTTAGAAAAGAAATTTGAGAAGAAATTGAAAACCAAGGAAATGTCCGAAGTTGACAAATTATTTGAGCTAGATGAAGAAGTCCCGTACAAGTTCAAGATGCCATCTTTTGTGAAGTTGATGGAACTGAAAATCCTCACCTCCATGTGAAGCAGTATATCACTGCTATGCAGTCTGCCTGAGCTACTAAGGCTCAAACCCTAAGGTACTTCATTCTCTTATTGGACCCTGTTGTCCAAAATTGGTTCAATACTTTAGATGATGGAACACAAAAGAGTTGGGATATGCTTTACAAAGCCTTCATCCAATAATATGGATATAACGTCGAGATGGAAGTTACCTTAATGGAAGTTGAATCAATTAGGCAAAGGCCAAATGAGAATTTTGTGGACTGTGTGAAGAGATGGAGGAACAAGGCCGCTTTGCTCAAGAAGAGGCCCGATGAATCCGATCAAATAAGGATGATTGTAAGAGGGGTATTGCCTAGTCTCTGTGAAAGGATGTCTCACACCCTTATAAGGGATTTCAAAGACCTTCTCCAAGCTAGTTTGCAAATTGAAGAATGGGAGAGAGAGAAGAATCATTTTTCAACAAGAAGGAATGAGAAAGGGAACTATCAATCTGGTAGCCAAAGCATACAAAAGGCAGTCGGTGTTAATGCTACTAAACAAGGAACAAGGAGACAATTTTTGGAATTGGGGAGACCAATGTCCTGGGTTCTCAATAAACTTTAAAGAAAAGGATTGCTACAACCCTTAAATCCTCGCCCTTTGCCTAACCCTCTCCCACCTAATTTCGACACTAAAGCATTTTGTTAATTTCACCAAATGCAAGGGCACGACACGGATAGATGTGTGAGGTTGAGACATGAGATCCAAAATCTAATTGATAATGGGAAGCTACCCGAGCCCAATAAGCCAAACACCAAAGACAACCCATTACCAAAGTTCAATAGGGTACCACCGCCGGCAACTTTCATGATTGGAGGAGGTTTGCATGAGGATTTTGTCATGTCTTCTTTTCAAGATGTAGGTGGAGAAGCAACCAAAGAAGAAGAGATATTTGGTGGAATTGAACAAGTTATGGTGGGTGAAGAAGTAACAATTTGTGTTGTCAATGGGTTTTGGAATTCAAGCGATAGTGATGATGATCTTGTATCCAAGAAGGAGGAGTGGACTTGGTCCGAGCCCGAAAAAGATGAAGTAATGAACACTAGATCCGGTAAACCTTATGCAAGGCCACCATCTAAGAAAGTAGAAACTAATAAGGGAAAGGATGTAACACCCCCATATCCAATGCACACACACCACAACCACAACAATGTAGCATATGTGCACCAAACATAGGAATGCTACATTTCTCTTAACATTTAGAACACTTTAGAACTTGATACAATACCCTTATCATCATACATTAAAGAAAAATAGATCATTTGCTTATAAAACAAAACATATTAGTTATGTATATATATATATATTTAAATATTACACAGCGGAAGTTATAAAATAATTACATATTTACACATTAAACATTTCTTTACAAAATATAAAGAAGTATACATGATTGGCAAGTCTGCTTTGATCTTTAAGCTCCCAAAAATGGGTTCCTCAAGGTCTACTCTCACTTGGTCTTGAAGAACTACCGGGTTCAACTCTATCAACTCTATTACCTGCGCGATTAAACACTATCGCGCTAAGCCAACGACTTAGTAAGATAAAACATGCTATTGGTATGCTTTAATACAATACAATGTCAATTCTCAATTCATATTATACATGTAACCATTTATATGCAAAGCTAACATTATACCTTTACATTTCATAATTCAACATATAAATATATGCATATCACATTTCAACATCTTTTCTCATACTTCATTTACTAATCATTAAACAATCCATAAACAACACTAAACAAAGACAAACATGGGCCCAAGACACACTAATATGCAATTCAATTTTCAGAGTTAATGCTTTGGTTTGTTATCACATTTATCAATATCATATACCCAACTGGGCTTCAAGGATCAAGTTCAACCAAGCTTCAAGGGGAGCAAAGCATGCTAAGCTTCTACCCAACTTGGCTTCAAGAACTAATCCAACCTAGCTTCAAGGGTGGTAACATCTCAATTAGGCTTCAAGGATCCAATCCAACCTAACTTCAAGAGATTGTTACACTTATTAGGCATGCCACCAACAACAAACTCTGAAAATGGAATAACACATTAGCCACACAATTCATTTAGATTTCATTCTCAATTCTCATTATCATTTAGGCAAACATGCCTCATTTATCTCCATTGAATCACATTAGCCAATAACAATGGCTTCACATTTTATTTCACAATATAACACTTCATTATTCAAGTGTATATTTATCTCATCCATGATCACATTATATCTCATATAGCATCATTCATCATAGCCAAACACAATGGCATTGTCTCATATCATGTCTTATTTGAATTATCATTTCATCTTTGATACAACATTTCAATATACATTACTCATGAAACACATTACCATTCAAAGTGCATAACAACATTGCTAAATCTCAACAATGCAATTAGGGCAAAACACAATTGATATGATTCATAGCTTTATGATCTTCCACATTCATTTGATTAGATCATTCTTGTGTTTGAAACATGTTTATAATGTTCATATTTAAGTTTAGAAACAATGGAACCTTTGAAGAATCAAAACAATGTAAAAGAAACAAAGTATAAAACAATATGTAATTCATTTGTAGGACACGCCCAACCCATTTGATGAACACGCCCAGCCACTTGATGGAACACGCCCGTGTCACTAACAACAAAAGAGACAGTAGCCAATTCAAACAATTGACACGCCCATCACCTTTGATGGACATGCCCGTGTCTCTCCAATGCATATGGCCGTGTCACCCATCAACACAACCTTAACTAAAACCAACACTTTCTCAATTTCACTCAAACACAATATTCATCATATAACATGTTTCAAATGAACAAAATCAATGTTCTAACACATTTTCATCACAAGAATTACTTCACAACACATTAATATAACAATTAAACACATATCATCTCAAAACCCTAAAATCAACACTCTTCTCCATTCTTCCAAATCAACATCTCCACCATTTCCAACAACAACCTCTAATTAAACTCATAACTTAAAATCAATTAAACACTTGAAAACACAACACAACACATCTCAAACCCACCAAATCACAAAATCACCAAACCCTTATTCACTTCCAACAAAACTTCCAAATAAACAAAGAAAACAAGAGAATACTTACTTTAGAAGAAGAAATTCCACCAATCCTTTGTCAAAACCTTGGATTGCTTCTTCAATTCACTTCTAGCATCAAGAACACTTATCTTTCCCTTTTGTTAATGGAGAGCCGGCCACTTCATGAAGAAAGAAGAAAATGATGAAAACACAAAGTCAATTTTTGCTTTCAATCTCCACCAAGTATTCTCATCCAAGCAAATACCAAAATGCCCTCAATCATATAACTAACTTTTTGTCTTATCTAAGCCCTTATATGTAATTACACACTTAACACAAAAATATCTTCTTCCACTTAACCAACACTTTGACTCTTCATTTGACCAATTTATATGTTATATATATCATCATATACACAACATATACCATTCTCTCTAAACCCTAAATCTTTCCCAATACACATATACACAAGCATTCTCCTCCCAATTTCTTTTCTTATCCCATCATATACATTCAATCCAATATATAACAATAACAACAACAATAACAACATCAACAATATGTAAAACTTCTAGGGCATAAATGAGGATATTACAAAGGAGGTTGAAGTAGGAAATAAAGAAGAAGAATATGATGCTGTGCTTAAGCAATTGAAGAGAAGCCAAGCAAGTGTTAGCATTTGGGACTTATTAGATACTTCTAAAAAGCACCGGGAAACTATGACCAAAGCCTTGGCTAGCATGCCAATTTCTACCTCCACGACACCAAGGAGCTGATCAACTTCATAAAAATTGGAGGGGTAATGAAATGTGAAGAGGTTCAAGAGAAGAGTGAAGTTAATATCAGAGCAGTTTCTTTCTCAGTTGCGGATTTACCGGAAGAGGGGAGAGATCACATCCGCCCACTCTTTATCAAAATAGAAGTCAAGGGGAAGAGGACTCCATGTGTAATGGTCAATGATGGGTCTGCCATAAATGTTTGTCCACTTAAGATATTGCCAAAGTTAGCCATGTCGACAAGGGATCTAAACCCAACCGAGGTAACAATTCAGGCTTATGACAATACTAAGAGACATGCTGAAGGAACTTTCAAAGCTACTGTCAAGGTTGGTCCAATTGAATCTATGGTTGAATTTGTTATTTTAGATATACCGGTTACCTTCACCTTACTCTTGGGGCGACCATGGTTTCATCCTCTTGGTGGAGTTCCTTCCACCCTCCATCAAAAGATCAAGTTCCCCAACGGAGATGAGACAGTGGTCATTGAAGCTGAAGATAATGAGATTGTTAACGCTCTAATGATTGAAAGGCCTCTCAATGGTTTTCAAGTCATTGCAATTTCTGATGATGAAGTAGTGGACTCCAAAGTCTTAAATATGATGAAGAATATGAACTAGCTCCCGGAGCTGGTCTTGAAAAGGGTAAGACCGGTTTGACAAAGCTGCCAGATTTTAGGATTCAAACTTCCAAGAAAGGGTTGGGATATGATAAAAACAACAATGTCCAGCCAAAGAAGAGTGTGAAGATGAGCTTCCCACCACTTGAAGAGACTTTTGTCAAAGCTCCATATATGGGACCACTCCAAGGAAGGCCCGAGCCAATCATGTTCATAGGAAAGTTGATCCCAGGTTTTGAAATTTTTGCAGATGTGGCCGAGCTAGTGGACCAAGTGAAGAAAAAGCTCACCAATCCAATCTGGAAGAGAAGAAAGAAGCTGTCCTGAAAGCCGAGAAGACTCCGGAGGAGATTGCTGCCTTGGTTGAAGAAAAGTTTGAAGACATCCTGCCTTTTGATTTTGAGAACAATGATCTTGATTTTGATTTTAATTTGTTTGCTTTGTATGAGGCTGATGATGTTTTCTTTTTCAAAATGAATTCAATAAAGTCTGATTTTGCTTACTTGTGTGATGTTTCTCCTAATGGTTGCATACATTCAAATAACAGTTACATGAGCATCTTTAATATTAATTCTGTTAACACACAATCATTAAATTTGGGAACAACCGAAAATCCTAAAAATATTAGCATAGCATCCGACCTTACTCCTGAGCAGAGAGAGAGATTTGAAAAAATATTCAAAAAATATGAAAAAGTGTTTGCTTGGTCTTATGAGGATATGCCTGGAATAGATCGAGACATAGCCGAGCATCATATTCCTACTTACTCTCACATGAAACTTGTCAAACAAAAGCTTAGGCGATTAAGGCTTGAGTGGGCTGAATTGGTTAAAGAAGAGGTCACTAAGCAAATACAAGTGAAGTTCCTTGAAGTAATAGAATATTCAGATTGGTTAGCCAACATAGTACATGTTCCAAAGAAAGATGGAAGGATAAGGGTCTGTGTGGACTATAGAGATTTGAATAAGGCTTCCCCTAAGGATGATTTTCCTTTACCCCATATAGATGTCCTCATTGATAGTGCAGCCTCTAGCGTGCTACACTCGTTTGTTGATGGATTTTCTGGATATAATAAAGTGTTAATGGCCTAAGAGGATAAAGCCAAAACTGCTTTCATTACTACATGGGGTATATTTTGTTATAGCGTGATGCCGTTCAACTTAAAAAATGCTGGGGCAACCTACCAAAGGATGACCACCACACTATTTCATGACATGATGCACAAAGAAGTTGAAGTATATGTTGATGATATGATGGTTAAATCGGACACAAGGGAATAACACTTCCAAAACTTAGAATTATTCTTCGATAGAGCTTTGAAATATAAGCTACGATTGAACCCGAAGAAGTGTGTGTTCGGGGTTACCTCAGGTAAATTATTGGGGCATGTGATTGGTTCAAATGGCATTGAGATTGATCCTGACAAAGTTAAAACAATCAGGGATATGCCAGCCCCTAAGACGGAGAGAGAAGTTCAGGAATTTATTGGTAAATTACAATACATTAGCAGATTCATAGCAAAACTCACAACAATTTGTGAGCCTATCTTCAAATTGCTTAAAAAGAATTAGCCAGTCGTATGGAATGAAGAATGTCAAAAGGCATTTGAGCGAATAAAAGAGTATTTGTTGAATCCATCTATTTTAAAACCACCTAAACCCGGTAAACCTCTATTACTATACTTTGCAGTAGAACAAGAGTTAATAGGAGCCATGCTAGCCCAAGCAGATGAGTCAGGGATTGAGCATGTAGTTTATTACTTGGGTAGAAAGCTCCTGCCTTATGAAATTAAGTACAGTATCATTGAAAAGACCTGTATAGCCGTGGTTTGGTCTTCTAAGAAGTTGCGGCATTACTTTCTATCTTATAATGTGCAAGCGATTTCTAGGTTGGATCCAATGAAATACTTAAGGGAGACTTCCTTTTTTGATTGAGAAATATGGTCGATGGTTGATAATATTAGAAGAATTTGAGACTGAGCATGTAACCAGGAAAATGATCAATGGTAGAACGGTGGCAGAATTTCTAGCCCAACAACCATTACCAGAAAGCAAAGAGGTAATCTTGGAATTTCCAGATGAACATTTAGAAGCAATTGAAGTACAAGGGTGGAAAATGTATTTTGATGGAGCAGTAAACAGGAAAGGAGTAGGTTTGGGAGTTATACTAGAATCGCCCAAAGGGGAACTTATCCCTTTAGCCAAAAAGTTAAAATTTAGAGAAACCAATATGGTGGAGTATGAAGCTTGTATTTTCGGTTTGGAAACCCTAATGATTATGAAGGTGGATAAGGAGGAAGTTTATGGCGATTCATTACTAATAGTATCCCAAGTAAATGGAGAGTCGGAGTTGAAAGAAGGAAAATTAAAACCATACCACAACTACTTGACCATGATGAAGAAGAACTTTAAGGAGTGTAGGTTTATACACCTATCAAGAGAAGAAAATCAGATGGCTGATGCCCTAGCCACATTGGCTTCGGTATGGGAAGACCCTGTCAGTTTATTTCTTAAGCCTCTGATTTTAACCAGTTCATCAACTCCTTGCTATGAATATGAGCCAATCATGGAAATTGATATAGACCATGATGCGTGGTATGATACTATAAGGCAATTTTTAGAGGAAAGAGAATACCCGCTGGGGGCAACAAAGAAAGAAAGAAGAGCCATAAGGCGGTGGTCATTGCAATACATCATATTCTATGGAGAGTTATATCGAAGATTGCCTGATGGGGTGCATTTAAGATGTTTAAGAAAGCCTGCATATCATGTCAGAAATACATGCGGGAAGTTGCGGTCTGCACATGAGTGGTTTGGCTCTAGTTAAGAAGATTATTCGACAAGGTTATTACTGGTTGACCATGGAGAAGGATTGTATTGAGTTTGTAAAGAAGTGCCAACAGTGTCAGATGTATGGTAACTTGAATCACATGTCTCCTAAAGAATTACATTATATGTCTTCACCCTGGCCCTTTGCCACTTGGGGTATCGACATTATAGGAGAGATACATCTGATAGCCTCAAACGGTCACCGTTTTATTGTGGTAGCAGTAGATTATTTTTCAAATGGGTTGAAGCTGAATCCTTTAACAAACTGGGTGCAAGTAAAATGGCTAGATTTATTGAAAAGAACCTCATCTGCCGGTACGGGGTCCCGTACAGTGTGATATCAGACAATGGGGTACAGTTTCAAGGAGCAGTTAAGGATTTATTCTCAAAGTACCGAATCCATCATCATAGATACTCTCCTTATAGATCAAAGGCTAATGGTGCAGCAGAAGCAACAAACAAGACAATTAAGCAAATTCTGTCCAAGATGACCAAGACCTACAGGGATTGGTCAGAGATGCTTCCCTTTTCTTTATGGGGATATAGGACAAGTGTGCGAACACCTACTGGAATGACACCGTTTTCTTTGGTTTACGGGATGGAAGCAGTGTTGCCAATGGAAATAGAAATCAAGTCATTGAGAGTAGTCTCGAAGCTAAATTGCCTGAAATGGAATGGGTAGCAAGCCGATACACATAGTTAGCTTTACTAGAAGAGAGAAGGTTAAAAGCACTGTATCATCACCAATTGTATCAAAAGAAGATAGCTCGGGCCTACAATAGAAGGGTTAAAATCAGAAAACTCTGATTAGGGGATTTGGTGTTGAAATAATGTAAGCCTAATGTATCTGATCCAAGAGGGAAGTTTAGGCCTAGCTGGGAAGGGCCATATGTCGTGAAATAAGTCATGAACAAAGGTGCGGTGAAGTTATCAGACATGGACGGGAACGAGTCTAGTGAGCCAGTAAACATTGACAAGTTGAGGAAGTTTTATGTATGATATAAAAAAAGGAGCTTGCTAGGTTGAAAACCCAAAAAGGGCGGCCTAGGCAAAAGTTAGAGCAGTCCGCTAGTTCCAAAAACCCGAAAGAGTGGGCTAGGCAACAATTAGGGCTAAAAGAGAGAAAATCGTCAATTAGAAAACCAGAAAGGGCTAGTTGGCAACAGGAGTGATCTTGTGTATGCTGGCTTTATGTTTTGTTGTTCCCCAATTTAATAAAACATAATTAATGTTAAAATTGTTCTATGTGCACTGCTATAAGTATTTGACCAGATATGGATGAAATAAATAAACACAATAGCAAAAGGTGATGACAAATTTTAAATGGAAAAGAATCATCTTTATTGCTTTAATTATTTTTCATCCTAACAATACACTTCCTGAATTGACAAATGTAAAATCTATGGCAGTCGATAAATGTAACATGTAGGCCAGCTTTGCCTCAGCCGATCCAAGTAGGATTTAGTCAAGCAAGGCATGTCTAAATCGGGAGTAAAGTTAGAATCACGAGGTTCAGCTCCATACTGACGGCCAAGACGTTGAGGATCATAGCAAGTACCTTGACGAAGAGCAGCAAGGGGAACATACATCAAGTATGTCCGCATGGTGATACGAGAAATCTTCCACCAAGGTACCAACCAACAGATATTGACTTCAGCGCGTGAGTGTATCCAGTCAACCCAGTCTGAATATGAAGAAGCAGGATGGAGTAGTTTCCTAGCAGAATGATGACATGGCAGATATCTGGCAAAATCCATGGATGGAGTATCAAGCAAACAAAGATGCTCCTGAAGCCAAATCTATGAAGAAAGAATTAAATTTTAAAAAAAGGTCTGCTAAGTTGAAAACCCGCATGGGCAGCTTAGGCAAAAATTAGGACAGCTCACTAGTTTCAAAAACCCATATGGGCGGACTAGGCAAAAATTAGAGCAATAAAAAAATATATAATAAAAGATGTCCGCTATGTTGAAAACCCGCGAGGGCAAATTAGGCAAAAATTAGGACAGCTAGCTAGTTCCGAAAACCCACATGGGCAGACTAGGCAAAAATTATAGCAATAAAGAAAAAAGAACTAAATTGAAAACCTGAAAGGGCAGTTTAGATAATTACCTGAAGCAGCAATGGACTCCCAGTCAATCTCTTTGGCAATCTTGATTTAAGTCAGTCTAATCCAAGTAAAGTCTTGGATAAGATCAAAGGTACCGTCCATTTGATCCATAATATCCAATACTCGTGGATCAATATCACCATCGGGAGAAATAAGCAAGAATTGGATAAGCAAGAAAAGACAGAGCATGCATCCCCATGCCTTAGTAGGAGCCAAATGAGAGAGACAAAAATCAATCAAGGGAGCAAGTAGAATTTTTTCACCTCTCATCAACTGAAGAACTTCGGGTTTTGGAATTTGAAATAACATCTGCATCTTCTGTTGAGTCTTGGAAATCAATATGGGTAATGCCATTTGTTGATTATTTGGATATCCAAGGATGGCCTTAAATTCTTCAATCAAGGGACACATTTCAAGGCCATTAATTTTAAATGCCCTAGAATCCATGTTCCAAAAGGAAGACATGGCATGTAAGAAGGAATGGTCCAATTTAACATTTTGAAAACACTTTAAAACATTAAGTTTTGACCATGAAATTTGCTTCCAGTGAATGACATCCATATTCTTGAATAAAGTTTTTATCTTCTTTAAATGATGTTTGGTCATGGTTGATGAATGAAGAAAAATCAAAACTGATAAAGGAGTTTATGCGTTGAAGTATTTTGGCTTCTGTATGAAATATGGCATGAAAGGTGATTTATATAGAAGAAACAAGCCTTTCCAAAATTAATAAGGAAAAGGTGATGGAAAAGGACGAAACCATATTGTGTAAGGAAAAGAATTGGCGACAAAATTCTTTACCGTGTTGCATTTGGTTCTAGCAAATTGTGATGTACTATTTATGATGTGATATAATATATATATATAATAATTATGGTGCAGTAAAAAAAATTTAGTTGCAGAAACTATGTATCATTATTTTATGCTTATTATACAATGTTTATATAATTGATACAATATTTAAACATCACTAAGAAGGTGGTGGTAGGTCATCAAATAAAGCCTAAAAAAGTCATTGCCTGTTGGAGGAGGGGGCAAATTACTGGTCCCGGGATCGCCCGAAGTGAGAGCACCAAAATCCCTATTACCTTGGGGTTCCGATCTATCATGGTCCTCATCAGAAGCAGACGAAAGGATCTCATGGTCATTAGTCTGGGGGCCTCTTAATGAAGAAGTGCCAGGATCCCTCATCCCCTGAAATCGGAAGTCTCAAAAATTTTGTTCAGATTGATAATACAAATTTTTAAAATGAGAAGCCTGCTGACGACTTGCAGCCAACTCTTCTTGAAGTTTCCTATTTTGTTCTTCAAGCATCCGTTGTGAGCTAGTGTTTTGTTAGTTTTTGTTATAGATTTGTGTCTTGTTTATTATAATAATTATTGTTTTATTTAGGTATTTTATTAGTTTAAATCGGTTTATTTAGTGTTTTTGTTAATTTTGTAGTTTTAGTTTATTTCAGTGTTTATGTTGTTTTTGATCTAGTTTTTAGTATGGTGTTTATGTTTTGTTGGTTATTGTTTATTTACTTTTTGTTTAAAGTTTATTTGAGTTTTGTTTTAGGTTAAAAAAGCCAAGGAACCAAGAATGAAGAAGAAGAAATCATCACAGTAGGCGACACTGGCAAGCGACATGGCCATGTCAGGCGACACTGGCAAGCGACATGGCCATGTCAGGCGACACTGGCAAGCGACATGGCCATGTCACTTGGCCATGTCTCTCCAAATATGCTCAAACACGGCCAAGTCATCACAGTAGGCGACACTGGCAAGCGACATGGCCATGTCAGGCGACACTGGCAAGCGACATGGCCATGTCACTTGGCCATGTCTCTCAAAAATGAAGCAACACGGCCAAGTCACCTCTGACTTGGCCGTGTCTCACCAATTCCAAAGGCAAAGAAGATTTAACACTCACAGTAGAGGACACTGGCAAGGGACACGGCCATGTCACCTGGCCGTGTCCCTCCATCAAGCTCCAACACGGCCATGTCCCTCATGACATGGCCGTGTCACTTAAGCAAAGAAGAAAAAGAAAGAAAGAAGCAGTAGCGGACACTGGCAAGGGACCCGGCCATGTCACCTGGCCGTGTCCCTCCAAAAGGCTCTCACACGGCCATGTCCCTCATGACATGGCCGTGTCTCTCATAAAACAAGCGCGCACCGAATTTTAAAGCCGACGTTTCGTATAAAAGGAAAAGAAAGTGAGGGTTTCAAAGGGGTGGGACGATTTAGAATAGATTTTGGAGCCGTCAGAGATTAGAGCTAGGGTTTTAACTTTGTTTTCTTTGATTTTAATTTCATTTTTGGATTAAACTAGATTAGATTAGATTGTTCTAGCCATTATTTCATCCTTCTTGCAAGATTTGAACAAGAGATTCTTCAGAAGCTTCAAGGAGTTGTAACTTGGTTTTGTTCTCGAACTTATTCTCTTTATTTTCATTGAATGGATATTATCATGTCTATTTTGATTTCTTTGAACATTAATAAGATGAATATGTTTGATTGCATTATGAACTAATTTGATCTAGTCTAGGGTTTGTATGGATCTGCTATGATTGTATGGATTGGTTATTACTCTTAACTTAATAATTTCTTTAGCCTTGATTGAATGGAACATTGTTAATATATAATTGATTGATCACCAATTATGTGTTTAAAGGTATTAGATGATGGATCGAGAGATGTAGTTTAATACTTGAACAATTCAATTAGGGACTTAGGTGAATTAGAGATATAACCTATTAAAAAGATTATTTCACTTATAACAAGATTAGTTGAAAGAGGTTTGAATGCGAGAGCTTATTTCCTTGACTCGATTAGTTGAGTTGTTTGAGATTTAATCTTTGAAATTGAATTAGTTAAGAGGAATAACCATTCATACATATGAGTAGTAGAGAAGTGCAAACCCTAGACCCTTTTATCAAGTGAATCAGTACATCAGTTCTTGTTTACTTTTATTGTTTTAAACTTTAATCAATCTTCTTCATTATTTAGCAATTTATAAATCTCTTTATTACTTGTTAAACATAATCTGATAAGCAATTAACCACTTTAGCTTCCTTGAGAGAACGACCTTGGGGCGATCACCTTTGCTACAGCTACCTCGTATACTTGCGAGTGACGCTTTGTGGTAGAGTTAATTCGAGCGCAACAAGTTTTTGACTGTTTATTATGTTCTTCAATTCATAATTTCTTGCTGCATCTGTCAGTCTTATGCAAGAAGTGGAAGTTCCAATGACAGGTCTAGCAAAGTCTCTCATCGTCCTTTGTCTTTCTTCAGCCATTTTAACAGATTGTGCAGATTCCGACTCACAATCAGAAGTGTCCTCCTCTAAAGTATCAAATCCTGTGTAAAGCTCAAACTCTTCCCTGCTCCTTTTCACCCTCTGAATTTCTGGAATGAATGGATGTAGCTCTCCTTCGAGTGATCTCCTGCCTTGCATAAACAGAATTGTCTAGAAAAAGAAACAATTAAAAGCAAAAGACAAAATAAAATAAAATGAAAACAATGAAAAATAATCTAAAATAATTTTTTTTAATAAACAATTACGCCAATTAGCCTCCCCGGCAGCGGCGCCAAAAACTTGTTGCGCTCGAATTAACTCTACCACAAAGCGTCACTCGCAAGTATACGAGGTAGCTGTAGCAAAGGTGATCGCCCCAAGGTCGTTCTCTCAAGGAAGCTAAAGTGGTTAATTGCTTATCAGATTATGTTTAACAAGTAATAAAGAGATTTATAAATTGCTAAATAATGAAGAAGATTGATTAAAGTTTAAAACAATAAAAGTAAACAAGAACTGATGTACTGATTCACTTGATAAAAGGGTCTAGGGTTTGCACTTCTCTACTACTCATATGTATGAATGGTTATTCCTCTTAACTAATTCAATTTCAAAGATTAAATCTCAAACAACTCAACTAATCGAGTCAAGGAAATAAGCTCTCGCATTCAAACCTCTTTCAACTAATCTTGTTATAAGTGAAATAATCTTTTTAATAGGTTATATCTCTAATTCACCTAAGTCCCTAATTGAATTGTTCAAGTATTAAACTACATCTCTCGATCCATCATCTAATACCTTTAAACACATAATTGGTGATCAATCAATTATATATTAACAATGTTCCATTCAATCAAGGCTAAAGAAATTATTAAGTTAAGAGTAATAACCAATCCATACAATCATAGCAGATCCATACAAACCCTAGACTAGATCAAATTAGTTCATAATGCAATCAAACATATTCATCTTATTAATGTTCAAAGAAATCAAAATAGACATGATAATATCCATTCAATGAAAATAAAGAGAATAAGTTCGAGAACAAAACCAAGTTACAACTCCTTGAAGCTTCTGAAGAATCTCTTGTTCAAATCTTGCAAGAAGGATGAAATAATGGCTAGAACAATCTAATCTAATCTAGTTTAATCCAAAAATGAAATTAAAATCAAAGAAAACAAAGTTAAAACCCTAGCTCTAATCTCTGACGGCTCCAAAATCTATTCTAAATCGTCCCACCCCTTTGAAACCCTCACTTTCTTTTCCTTTTATACGAAACGTCGGCTTTAAAATTCGGTGCGCGCTTGTTTTATGAGAGACACGGCCATGTCATGAGGGACATGGCCGTGTGAGAGCCTTTTGGAGGGACACGGCCAGGTGACATGGCCGGGTCCCTTGCCAGTGTCCGCTACTGCTTCTTTCTTTCTTTTTCTTCTTTGCTTAAGTGACACGGCCATGTCATGAGGGACATGGCCGTGTTGGAGCTTGATGGAGGGACACGGCCAGGTGACATGGCCGTGTCCCTTGCCAGTGTCCTCTACTGTGAGTGTTAAATCTTCTTTGCCTTTGGAATTGGTGAGACACGGCCAAGTCAGAGGTGACTTGGCCGTGTTGCTTCATTTTTGAGAGACATGGCCAAGTGACATGGCCATGTCGCTTGCCAGTGTCGCCTGACATGGCCATGTCGCTTGCCAGTGTCGCCTACTGTGATGACTTGGCCGTGTTTGAGCATATTTGGAGAGACATGGCCAAGTGACATGGCCATGTCGCTTGCCAGTGTCGCCTGACATGGCCATGTCGCTTGCCAGTGTCGCCTGACATGGCCATGTCGCTTGCCAGTGTCGCCTACTGTGATGATTTCTTCTTCTTCATTCTTGGTTCCTTGGCTTTTTTAACCTAAAACAAAACTCAAATAAACTTTAAACAAAAAGTAAATAAACAATAACCAACAAAACATAAACACCATACTAAAAACTAGATCAAAAACAACATAAACACTGAAATAAACTAAAACTACAAAATTAACAAAAACACTAAATAAACCGATTTAAACTAATAAAATACCTAAATAAAATAATAATTATTATAATAAACAAGACACAAATCTATAACAAAAACTAACAAAACAACTACCCAACACTTACAGCTTTGCTTGTCCTCAAGCAAATTCACATGGCATAAATTAAAAACTCAAACAACCTCAACTATCATTCCAACATGTAAGATGAAATCCTTTAAGACATCAGACATAAATAATTGCAATATCCTTCAATCAAGATTTTCTTAACTCATTCATTAATCCAGACATACAAATCTTATCTCTCATCTAAGTGTTTCACTCAATTTCAAAAGTTAATCACTCAAACCATTCATGACTGCATACTACCATAAACTTGCTTAATTATCCAATCTCCCTCACTGATTTTCTCAAGAAATAATCCGAAGGTCTTTCATTTGGATGTAATGGGGTTAAGGTAAAGGTGTGAGAAAAGACATTTAAGCTAGAGCATCAAGAAATGGAGTATCTAAATTAGACAATACTCTTGCTAAGAAACTCATAGCTCCCTCAAATGGTATATTCACCGACCCTCGATAATTCACACTTGCATACTTAAAGAAAAATAACGAGTCAACTTTCCTCTTTTGATAACCAATGCTAGAACATATTTGAATTTTGTATATATATATCTTTTTCTTCTTCTTCTTCTTCTTCTTTTTTTATATATACAAAATATAAACTTTACATACAACATCTAGCTTAAAATGTAGAGGAGAAGAATAATCAACTCTTAATCAAATACAATGTGCAAAGTATGCATTTCAACCCCAAATAGCAATCATCATTTTTTTTATTGCTTACCCCACACTTTGAAATAAACCACCCTATTGTCATATCATCAACTCCATTCCTTAATGCAGGTATGATGAAAATAAGAACATGTCAAGTTGAGAATTGTGTTGATCAAACAAGAAAAGGTAATGGCTCAACTTGGCTCACTAAGGAAATCAATATTAAGGGAAGTCTTTTTAAGCTAAAGGGGCTAACCTAATTTGCCTTCATCATTTTAAAACATGAGATTAAATCATAATGTGAGTTCAATTAGCATGCAAAAGCAAACTCTAGAGATGCAAAATCATGAAGGTGCACACTTAAGAAAAGAAAATCAATCATTTAATCTATAAGGCTCAAAACTCACAAAGGTGGGTTCTCAAAGATTTATATGTCATGAACCGCAGAATGTGAAAATCGATCCTGAATGAATTCAAAAGCTAATCTCTATGCTGATACTAAAGTCTCAACTATAATGCTAAAATCACAGAAAAGATCAATAAGTTCTCAACAATTATACCATGCATAACAACAACACAATAAACAAACCAAGGCAACCAAAACAAAAATTAAAGAAAAGCTCAAAGCTTACCCCACACTTTAGAATTTACATTGTCCTCAATGGAAAACAAGAATAATAAAGAGAAAAAGAGTTTAAGGACAACCTGTCTTCCATCCTATCCTGGTGAGGCAAAACCTAACTATCAAACACAGATGTTCAAAATGTAAGAGAGCTTTAGGGTTTCTATTTATTAAAACTAAACATAAAATCAAAATTGCAAAATATAAAATTATAACTATGAAAAAGAAATTCAAACTAATGGGTTGCCTCCCATTAAGCGCTTCTTTAATGTCATAAAGCTGGACATCATGCAAGACTAGGAATCATGGATCAAAGTGCTGTCAATGACCCTCACTTCCTGAAATCCTTCTTTATATGGCTTAACTCTATGTCTATTTGCTTTAAAAATCTTTTTGGTTCTAGAGTTTAGCAATTCAATGGCACCAGAAGGACATACCTTAGTTACCTCAAAAGGACCACTCCATCGAGACCTGAATTTACCTGGAAACAGACTGAATCGATAATTAAAAAGTAAAACTTTCATACCTGGACTCAATGTCTGTCGCCCAATAAATTTGTCATGAACCGTTTTAGTGTGATCCTTATAATTCTTTGAGCTCTCATATGCCTTTGGGTTAAGGCATCTTTGGGTCTTCCCCACTGGTTTAGCCCCCTCTTCTAAAGTCAGTGTCAGCTCCAATTTATCTGGGGAGTCTGTCTTCAAGAAATCACCTGAAACAACTGCATCCACACATTCAATGAAAGAACATTCCTCATATAAAACAGTTGTAGGACTAGGAGAAGTGTTAAAAATAGAAAATTCAACAGTTTGCCCTAAGACAGTCATTGTCAACTTACCATTTTTAACATCTATCAAAGTGTTGGTAGTAGCCATGAAAGGCCTACCCAGCAGAATAGTGTGTGCAGATGGTGAAGGGTTACTTCCTTCCATGTCAAGTACTATGAAATCCACAGGTACTATCAACCCTCCAACCTTAACTAACACATCTTCTATAACCCCTTTCGGGAATCTAAAAGACCTATCAGCTAATTGCAACACCATTTTTGTCGGTTTTAGCTCCCCTAGTCCTAATTCTTTAAACACAGAGTAAGGCATTAAATTCACACTAGCACCTAGATCACACATGCCCTCAGTTCCTTTCCCATTCCCCACAGAAATTTGAATTATAAAGCTTCCAGGATCCTTTAGTTTGGGAGGTAGTTTATGCTGCAGAACAGCACTAGCTACCTCTGAAACTATCACCTTTTCATTCATCTCATACCTCTTTTTCTTGGTGATTAGGTCCTTGAAAAATTTGGCATAAGCCGGCATGTTCTTTATCGCATCCAGTAAGGGTAAGTTAATACTTACCTTAGACAGCATGTTGAAGATGTTAGAAAATTGCTTATCTGTTTTATCATCCTTCAACCTACTGGGGAATGGTATAGGAGGCTGGTATGGATTGCTTGCTTTATGTAAATCTGCTGTAGGGGACTTCTCCACTGATCTTTCTCCAGCACCTTTGTTCTTTGGCTCTCCTTCCTCCTTGTTCTCTTTGTTACCTGCATTCACAGAATCATTTTCAACATTGTTATAAATTTCCTTACCACTTCTAAGAACAGTCACTGATTGTGCCTGCTCAGTTTGACTTGGGAACTTCCCCTTTTGTTGAATCTTCATCTGTTGTGCAAGTTGTCCAACTTGTGTCTCCACCTTCTTAAACGATGCTTCTAGTGAATCCAGTCTCTTGTTGGTCACCTCTTGATTTTTAGCACTGACTTGAATAAAAGCTTGTAAACTTTCCTCCAAGCTCTCTATCCTAGACTTCCCTTGATTTGAGGATTGGCCCAACTCTTGATTCTGACTTTGGAGCAAATGGAAAGGCTGCTGAGAATTATTCTTTGCCCAAGAAAAATTTGGGTGAATCCTCCAACCAGGGTTGTAAGTGTTGGAGTAAGGATCATTTCTGGCCCTTGGTTGGAATCCCACCATAGCATTGACTTGCTCAGCATTACCCAAAGACTCATATGCAGAGGGGCAAATATTTGCTCCATGCCCAAAAGTTCCACAGATTCCACATGCTTCTTGAGTAGATGAAGAAATATTGTTCTTCATGTTCAGCATCTGCACTTGCTTTGTTAACTCAGCTATCTGATTTACCATCTCACTATTAGCTTCCAATTGGTTCACCCCTTTGCTTCTTCCTCTTACACTCTTCTGTTGAGAATTAGCTCCCAACATCTCAAAAATATCATAAGTTTTAGCTGCTGTCTTTTCTCCCATGGCTCCCCCAGCTGCATTATCAACAGTGTTCTGAAATTGCTGGGTTAGACCATCATAGAAAAACTGGTTCAGAAGTTGAAGTGGATAGTGATGATGTGGACACTGGATCAATAACATTTTAAATCTGTCCCAAGCCTCATGAAATGGCTCTCCTTCAAATTGAGAGAATGTAGCAATCTTCCCTCTCAACTCAGCTGTCTTCTGATGTGAATAGAACTTGCCCATGAATTTATTATAAACTTGCTCCCAAGTTGTCAGTGAGTTTTCGGGCAACATCATAAGCCAGCTCTTTGCTCTATCTTTCAAAGTATATGGAAAACACCGCATCCTCAACTGATCCTCTGTTAATCCTCCCAATGGAAAAGTGTTGAGGGTGGAGTAGAAATCCCGAATAAAGTTCAAAGGATCTTCATTTGGAACTCCATAGAATGAGGGCAACATATTGTAATGGATGTTCTTCAATTCATAATTTCTTGCTGCATCTGTCAGTCTTATGCAAGAAGTGGAAGTTCCAATGACAGGTCTAGCAAAGTCTCTCATCGTCCTTTGTCTTTCTTCAGCCATTTTAACAGATTGTGCAGATTCCGACTCACAATCAGAAGTGTCCTCCTCTAAAGTATCAAATCCTGTGTAAAGCTCAAACTCTTCCCTGCTCCTTTTCACCCTCTGAATTTCTGGAATGAATGGATGTAGCTCTCCTTCGAGTGATCTCCTGCCTTGCATAAACAGAATTGTCTAGAAAAAGAAACAATTAAAAGCAAAAGACAAAATAAAATAAAATGAAAACAATGAAAAATAATCTAAAATAATTTTTTTTAATAAACAATTACACCAATTAGCCTCCCCGGCAGCGGCGCCAAAAACTTGTTGCGCTCGAATTAACTCTACCACAAAGCGTCACTCGCAAGTATACGAGGTAGCTGTAGCAAAGGTGATCGCCCCAAGGTCGTTCTCTCAAGGAAGCTAAAGTGGTTAATTGCTTATCAGATTATGTTTAACAAGTAATAAAGAGATTTATAAATTGCTAAATAATGAAGAAGATTGATTAAAGTTTAAAACAATAAAAGTAAACAAGAACTGATGTACTGATTCACTTGATAAAAGGGTCTAGGGTTTGCACTTCTCTACTACTCATATGTATGAATGGTTATTCCTCTTAACTAATTCAATTTCAAAGATTAAATCTCAAACAACTCAACTAATCGAGTCAAGGAAATAAGCTCTCGCATTCAAACCTCTTTCAACTAATCTTGTTATAAGTGAAATAATCTTTTTAATAGGTTATATCTCTAATTCACCTAAGTCCCTAATTGAATTGTTCAAGTATTAAACTACATCTCTCGATCCATCATCTAATACCTTTAAACACATAATTGGTGATCAATCAATTATATATTAACAATGTTCCATTCAATCAAGGCTAAAGAAATTATTAAGTTAAGAGTAATAACCAATCCATACAATCATAGCAGATCCATACAAACCCTAGACTAGATCAAATTAGTTCATAATGCAATCAAACATATTCATCTTATTAATGTTCAAAGAAATCAAAATAGACATGATAATATCCATTCAATGAAAATAAAGAGAATAAGTTCGAGAACAAAACCAAGTTACAACTCCTTGAAGCTTCTGAAGAATCTCTTGTTCAAATCTTGCAAGAAGGATGAAATAATGGCTAGAACAATCTAATCTAATCTAGTTTAATCCAAAAATGAAATTAAAATCAAAGAAAACAAAGTTAAAACCCTAGCTCTAATCTCTGACGGCTCCAAAATCTATTCTAAATCGTCCCACCCCTTTGAAACCCTCACTTTCTTTTCCTTTTATACGAAACGTCGGCTTTAAAATTCGGTGCGCGCTTGTTTTATGAGAGACACGGCCATGTCATGAGGGACATGGCCGTGTGAGAGCCTTTTGGAGGGACACGGCCAGGTGACATGGCCGGGTCCCTTGCCAGTGTCCGCTACTGCTTCTTTCTTTCTTTTTCTTCTTTGCTTAAGTGACACGGCCATGTCATGAGGGACATGGCCGTGTTGGAGCTTGATGGAGGGACACGGCCAGGTGACATGGCCGTGTCCCTTGCCAGTGTCCTCTACTGTGAGTGTTAAATCTTCTTTGCCTTTGGAATTGGTGAGACACGGCCAAGTCAGAGGTGACTTGGCCGTGTTGCTTCATTTTTGAGAGACATGGCCAAGTGACATGGCCATGTCGCTTGCCAGTGTCGCCTGACATGGCCATGTCGCTTGCCAGTGTCGCCTACTGTGATGACTTGGCCGTGTTTGAGCATATTTGGAGAGACATGGCCAAGTGACATGGCCATGTCGCTTGCCAGTGTCGCCTGACATGGCCATGTCGCTTGCCAGTGTCGCCTGACATGGCCATGTCGCTTGCCAGTGTCGCCTACTGTGATGATTTCTTCTTCTTCATTCTTGGTTCCTTGGCTTTTTTAACCTAAAACAAAACTCAAATAAACTTTAAACAAAAAGTAAATAAACAATAACCAACAAAACATAAACACCATACTAAAAACTAGATCAAAAACAACATAAACACTGAAATAAACTAAAACTACAAAATTAACAAAAACACTAAATAAACCGATTTAAACTAATAAAATACCTAAATAAAATAATAATTATTATAATAAACAAGACACAAATCTATAACAAAAACTAACAAAACAACTACCCAACACTTACAGCTTTGCTTGTCCTCAAGCAAATTCACATGGCATAAATTAAAAACTCAAACAACCTCAACTATCATTCCAACATGTAAGATGAAATCCTTTAAGACATCAGACATAAATAATTGCAATATCCTTCAATCAAGATTTTCTTAACTCATTCATTAATCCAGACATACAAATCTTATCTCTCATCTAAGTGTTTCACTCAATTTCAAAAGTTAATCACTCAAACCATTCATGACTGCATACTACCATAAACTTGCTTAATTATCCAATCTCCCTCACTGATTTTCTCAAGAAATAATCCGAAGGTCTTTCATTTGGATGTAATGGGGTTAAGGTAAAGGTGTGAGAAAAGACATTTAAGCTAGAGCATCAAGAAATGGAGTATCTAAATTAGACAATACTCTTGCTAAGAAACTCATAGCTCCCTCAAATGGTATATTCACCGACCCTCGATAATTCACACTTGCATACTTAAAGAAAAATAACGAGTCAACTTTCCTCTTTTGATAACCAATGCTAGAACATATTTGAATTTTGTATATATATATCTTTTTCTTCTTCTTCTTCTTCTTCTTTTTTTATATATACAAAATATAAACTTTACATACAACATCTAGCTTAAAATGTAGAGGAGAAGAATAATCAACTCTTAATCAAATACAATGTGCAAAGTATGCATTTCAACCCCAAATAGCAATCATCATTTTTTTTATTGCTTACCCCACACTTTGAAATAAACCACCCTATTGTCATATCATCAACTCCATTCCTTAATGCAGGTATGATGAAAATAAGAACATGTCAAGTTGAGAATTGTGTTGATCAAACAAGAAAAGGTAATGGCTCAACTTGGCTCACTAAGGAAATCAATATTAAGGGAAGTCTTTTTAAGCTAAAGGGGCTAACCTAATTTGCCTTCATCATTTTAAAACATGAGATTAAATCATAATGTGAGTTCAATTAGCATGCAAAAGCAAACTCTAGAGATGCAAAATCATGAAGGTGCACACTTAAGAAAAGAAAATCAATCATTTAATCTATAAGGCTCAAAACTCACAAAGGTGGGTTCTCAAAGATTTATATGTCATGAACCGCAGAATGTGAAAATCTATCCTGAATGAATTCAAAAGCTAATCTCTATGCTGATACTAAAGTCTCAACTATAATGCTAAAATCACAGAAAAGATCAATAAGTTCTCAACAATTATACCATGCATAACAACAACACAATAAACAAACCAAGGCAACCAAAACAAAAATTAAAGAAAAGCTCAAAGCTTACCCCACACTTTAGAATTTACATTGTCCTCAATGGAAAACAAGAATAATAAAGAGAAAAAGAGTTTAAGGACAACCTGTCTTCCATCCTATCCTGGTGAGGCAAAACCTAACTATCAAACACAGATGTTCAAAATGTAAGAGAGCTTTAGGGTTTCTATTTATTAAAACTAAACATAAAATCAAAATTGCAAAATATAAAATTATAACTATGAAAAAGAAATTCAAACTAATGGGTTGCCTCCCATTAAGCGCTTCTTTAATGTCATAAAGCTGGACATCATGCAAGACTAGGAATCATGGATCAAAGTGCTGTCAATGACCCTCACTTCCTGAAATCCTTCTTTATATGGCTTAACTCTATGTCTATTTGCTTTAAAAATCTTTTTGGTTCTAGAGTTTAGCAATTCAATGGCACCAGAAGGACATACCTTAGTTACCTCAAAAGGACCACTCCATCGAGACCTGAATTTACCTGGAAACAGACTGAATCGATAATTAAAAAGTAAAACTTTCATACCTGGACTCAATGTCTGTCGCCCAATAAATTTGTCATGAACCGTTTTAGTGTGATCCTTATAATTCTTTGAGCTCTCATATGCCTTTGGGTTAAGGCATCTTTGGGTCTTCCCCACTGGTTTAGCCCCCTCTTCTAAAGTCAGTGTCAGCTCCAATTTATCTGGGGAGTCTGTCTTCAAGAAATCACCTGAAACAACTGCATCCACACATTCAATGAAAGAACATTCCTCATATAAAACAGTTGTAGGACTAGGAGAAGTGTTAAAAATAGAAAATTCAACAGTTTGCCCTAAGACAGTCATTGTCAACTTACCATTTTTAACATCTATCAAAGTGTTGGTAGTAGCCATGAAAGGCCTACCCAGCAGAATAGTGTGTGCAGATGGTGAAGGGTTACTTCCTTCCATGTCAAGTACTATGAAATCCACAGGTACTATCAACCCTCCAACCTTAACTAACACATCTTCTATAACCCCTTTCGGGAATCTAAAAGACCTATCAGCTAATTGCAACACCATTTTTGTCGGTTTTAGCTCCCCTAGTCCTAATTCTTTAAACACAGAGTAAGGCATTAAATTCACACTAGCACCTAGATCACACATGCCCTCAGTTCCTTTCCCATTCCCCACAGAAATTTGAATTATAAAGCTTCCAGGATCCTTTAGTTTGGGAGGTAGTTTATGCTGCAGAACAGCACTAGCTACCTCTGAAACTATCACCTTTTCATTCATCTCATACCTCTTTTTCTTGGTGATTAGGTCCTTGAAAAATTTGGCATAAGCCGGCATGTTCTTTATCGCATCCAGTAAGGGTAAGTTAATACTTACCTTAGACAGCATGTTGAAGATGTTAGAAAATTGCTTATCTGTTTTATCATCCTTCAACCTACTGGGGAATGGTATAGGAGGCTGGTATGGATTGCTTGCTTTATGTAAATCTGCTGTAGGGGACTTCTCCACTGATCTTTCTCCAGCACCTTTGTTCTTTGGCTCTCCTTCCTCCTTGTTCTCTTTGTTACCTGCATTCACAGAATCATTTTCAACATTGTTATAAATTTCCTTACCACTTCTAAGAACAGTCACTGATTGTGCCTGCTCAGTTTGACTTGGGAACTTCCCCTTTTGTTGAATCTTCATCTGTTGTGCAAGTTGTCCAACTTGTGTCTCCACCTTCTTAAACGATGCTTCTAGTGAATCCAGTCTCTTGTTGGTCACCTCTTGATTTTTAGCACTGACTTGAATAAAAGCTTGTAAACTTTCCTCCAAGCTCTCTATCCTAGACTTCCCTTGATTTGAGGATTGGCCCAACTCTTGATTCTGACTTTGGAGCAAATGGAAAGGCTGCTGAGAATTATTCTTTGCCCAAGAAAAATTTGGGTGAATCCTCCAACCAGGGTTGTAAGTGTTGGAGTAAGGATCATTTCTGGCCCTTGGTTGGAATCCCACCATAGCATTGACTTGCTCAGCATTACCCAAAGACTCATATGCAGAGGGGCAAATATTTGCTCCATGCCCAAAAGTTCCACAGATTCCACATGCTTCTTGAGTAGATGAAGAAATATTGTTCTTCATGTTCAGCATCTGCACTTGCTTTGTTAACTCAGCTATCTGATTTACCATCTCACTATTAGCTTCCAATTGGTTCACCCCTTTGCTTCTTCCTCTTACACTCTTCTGTTGAGAATTAGCTCCCAACATCTCAAAAATATCATAAGTTTTAGCTGCTGTCTTTTCTCCCATGGCTCCCCCAGCTGCATTATCAACAGTGTTCTGAAATTGCTGGGTTAGACCATCATAGAAAAACTGGTTCAGAAGTTGAAGTGGATAGTGATGATGTGGACACTGGATCAATAACATTTTAAATCTGTCCCAAGCCTCATGAAATGGCTCTCCTTCAAATTGAGAGAATGTAGCAATCTTCCCTCTCAACTCAGCTGTCTTCTGATGTGAATAGAACTTGCCCATGAATTTATTATAAACTTGCTCCCAAGTTGTCAGTGAGTTTTCGGGCAACATCATAAGCCAGCTCTTTGCTCTATCTTTCAAAGTATATGGAAAACACCGCATCCTCAACTGATCCTCTGTTAATCCTCCCAATGGAAAAGTGTTGAGGGTGGAGTAGAAATCCCGAATAAAGTTCAAAGGATCTTCATTTGGAACTCCATAGAATGAGGGCAACATATTGTAATGGATGTTCTTCAATTCATAATTTCTTGCTGCATCTGTCAGTCTTATGCAAGAAGTGGAAGTTCCAATGACAGGTCTAGCAAAGTCTCTCATCGTCCTTTGTCTTTCTTCAGCCATTTTAACAGATTGTGCAGATTCCGACTCACAATCAGAAGTGTCCTCCTCTAAAGTATCAAATCCTGTGTAAAGCTCAAACTCTTCCCTGCTCCTTTTCACCCTCTGAATTTCTGGAATGAATGGATGTAGCTCTCCTTCGAGTGATCTCCTGCCTTGCATAAACAGAATTGTCTAGAAAAAGAAACAATTAAAAGCAAAAGACAAAATAAAATAAAATGAAAACAATGAAAAATAATCTAAAATAATTTTTTTTAATAAACAATTACGCCAATTAGCCTCCCCGGCAGCGGCGCCAAAAACTTGTTGCGCTCGAATTAACTCTACCACAAAGCGTCACTCGCAAGTATACGAGGTAGCTGTAGCAAAGGTGATCGCCCCAAGGTCGTTCTCTCAAGGAAGCTAAAGTGGTTAATTGCTTATCAGATTATGTTTAACAAGTAATAAAGAGATTTATAAATTGCTAAATAATGAAGAAGATTGATTAAAGTTTAAAACAATAAAAGTAAACAAGAACTGATGTACTGATTCACTTGATAAAAGGGTCTAGGGTTTGCACTTCTCTACTACTCATATGTATGAATGGTTATTCCTCTTAACTAATTCAATTTCAAAGATTAAATCTCAAACAACTCAACTAATCGAGTCAAGGAAATAAGCTCTCGCATTCAAACCTCTTTCAACTAATCTTGTTATAAGTGAAATAATCTTTTTAATAGGTTATATCTCTAATTCACCTAAGTCCCTAATTGAATTGTTCAAGTATTAAACTACATCTCTCGATCCATCATCTAATACCTTTAAACACATAATTGGTGATCAATCAATTATATATTAACAATGTTCCATTCAATCAAGGCTAAAGAAATTATTAAGTTAAGAGTAATAACCAATCCATACAATCATAGCAGATCCATACAAACCCTAGACTAGATCAAATTAGTTCATAATGCAATCAAACATATTCATCTTATTAATGTTCAAAGAAATCAAAATAGACATGATAATATCCATTCAATGAAAATAAAGAGAATAAGTTCGAGAACAAAACCAAGTTACAACTCCTTGAAGCTTCTGAAGAATCTCTTGTTCAAATCTTGCAAGAAGGATGAAATAATGGCTAGAACAATCTAATCTAATCTAGTTTAATCCAAAAATGAAATTAAAATCAAAGAAAACAAAGTTAAAACCCTAGCTCTAATCTCTGACGGCTCCAAAATCTATTCTAAATCGTCCCACCCCTTTGAAACCCTCACTTTCTTTTCCTTTTATACGAAACGTCGGCTTTAAAATTCGGTGCGCGCTTGTTTTATGAGAGACACGGCCATGTCATGAGGGACATGGCCGTGTGAGAGCCTTTTGGAGGGACACGGCCAGGTGACATGGCCGTGTCCCTTGCCAGTGTCCGCTACTGCTTCTTTCTTTCTTTTTCTTCTTTGCTTAAGTGACACGGCCATGTCATGAGGGACATGGCCGTGTTGGAGCTTGATGGAGGGACACGGCCAGGTGACATGGCCGTGTCCCTTGCCAGTGTCCTCTACTGTGAGTGTTAAATCTTCTTTGCCTTTGGAATTGGTGAGACACGGCCAAGTCAGAGGTGACTTGGCCGTGTTGCTTCATTTTTGAGAGACATGGCCAAGTGACATGGCCATGTCGCTTGCCAGTGTCGCCTGACATGGCCATGTCGCTTGCCAGTGTCGCCTACTGTGATGACTTGGCCGTGTTTGAGCATATTTGGAGAGACATGGCCAAGTGACATGGCCATGTCGCTTGCCAGTGTCGCCTGACATGGCCATGTCGCTTGCCAGTGTCGCCTGACATGGCCATGTCGCTTGCCAGTGTCGCCTACTGTGATGATTTCTTCTTCTTCATTCTTGGTTCCTTGGCTTTTTTAACCTAAAACAAAACTCAAATAAACTTTAAACAAAAAGTAAATAAACAATAACCAACAAAACATAAACACCATACTAAAAACTAGATCAAAAACAACAAAAACACTGAAATAAACTAAAACTACAAAATTAACAAAAACACTAAATAAACCGATTTAAACTAATAAAATACCTAAATAAAACAATAATTATTATAACAAACAAGACACAAATCTATAACAAAAACTAACAAAACAACTACCCAACACTTACAGCTTTGCTTGTCCTCAAGCAAATTCACATGGCATAAATTAAAAACTCAAACAACCTCAACTATCATTCCAACATGTAAGATGAAATCCTTTAAGACATCAGACATAAATAATTGCAATATCCTTCAATCAAGATTTTCTTAACTCATTCATTAATCCAAACATACAAATCTTATCTCTCATCTAAGTGTTTCACTCAATTTCAAAAGTTAATCACTCAAACCATTCATGACTGCATACTACCATAAACTTGCTTAATTATCCAATCTCCCTCACTGATTTTCTCAAGAAATAATCCGAAGGTCTTTCATTTGGATGTAATGGGGTTAAGGTAAAGGTGTGAGAAAAGACATTTAAGCTAGAGCATCAAGAAATGGAGTATCTAAATTAGACAATACTCTTGCTAAGAAACTCATAGCTCCCTCAAATGGTATATTCACCGACCCTCGATAATTCACACTTGCATACTTAAAGAAAAATAACGAGTCAACTTTCCTCTTTTGATAACCAATGCTAGAACATATTTGAATTTTGTATATATATATCTTTTTCTTCTTCTTCTTCTTCTTCTTTTTTTATATATACAAAATATAAACTTTACATACAACATCTAGCTTAAAATGTAGAGGAGAAGAATAATCAACTCTTAATCAAATACAATGTTCAAAGTATGCATTTCAACCCCAAATAGCAATCATCATTTTTTTTTATTGCTTACCCCACACTTTGAAATAAACCACCCTATTGTCATATCATCAACTCCATTCCTTAATGCAGGTATGATGAAAATAAGAACATGTCAAGTTGAGAATTGTGTTGATCAAACAAGAAAAGGTAATGGCTCAACTTGGCTCACTAAGGAAATCAATATTAAGGGAAGTCTTTTTAAGCTAAAGGGGCTAACCTAATTTGCCTTCATCATTTTAAAACATGAGATTAAATCACAATGTGAGTTCAATTAGCATGCAAAAGCAAACTCTAGAGATGCAAAATCATGAAGGTGCACACTTAAGAAAAGAAAATCAATCATTTAATCTATAAGGCTCAAAACTCACAAAGGTGGGTTCTCAAAGATTTATATGTCATGAACCGCAGAATGTGAAAATCGATCCTGAATGAATTCAAAAGCTAATCTCTATGCTGATACTAAAGTCTCAACTATAATGCTAAAATCACAGAAAAGATCAATAAGTTCTCAACAATTATACCATGCATAACAACAACACAATAAACAAACCAAGGCAACCAAAACAAAAATTAAAGAAAAGCTCAGCTAGATAGGAAAAAGGTAAGAGCATACATAATCATGCATACATATAGCATAAATTACCATGAAATAAGGAAACTCACCATGTAATTGATATCAATACCCTGCAGATGAGATGGCATATCTGGCGGGCTAGAATGAGCAAATGAAGGGGCAGTAAAAGAAGGTCCAGCCTCATGATCAAATGAGCCAACAACCTATAACAATCATCAAAAAGTTAAAATAAGAAAGAAGCAGTTGCAAGGGAAAAATGGTAAAGTTTTACCTGAGAAGTACTAGCCCCGGGATGCGGAACAAACTCTCCTGCATCTCTGTGATGTCCTCTTTATCTCTACCCTCATTTTTCTCAGGAATCTCCCATACTCCAATAGGATATACATCAAAGTTCAAGAGCCTTATTTGAATAAAATGGGCATAAAATGGACCCAGTGGATGGAGAAATGCCTCAACACCATAACAGTACCAAGCCGACCACCATGCATCCTCCAGTATTGACATAATATTTAAAGTATATTCCGGGATATGCATCGAGACCCACCGCTGCTCTGGACCAAGAAACCACTGTTTTGTTAGTTTTTGTCATAGATTTGTAGTTTGTTTATTATGATAATTATTGTTTTATTTAGGTATTTTGTTAGTTTTTATCGGTTTGTTTAGTGTTTTCATTAATTTTGATAGTTTTAGTTTATTTTAGTGTTTGTGTTGTTTTTGATCTAGTTTTTAGTATAGTGTTTATGTTTTGTTGGTTATTGTTTATTTACTTTTTGTTTAAAGTTTGTTTGATGTTTTGTTTTAGGTTAAAAAAGCCAAGGAACCAAGACTGAAGAAGAAGAAATCATCACAGTCAGGCGACACATGCAAGCGACATGGCCAAGTCAGGCGACACATGCAAGCGACATGGCCAAGTCAGGCGACACATGCAAGCGACATGGCCATGTCACTTGGCCATGTCTCTCCAAAATGAAGCAACACGGCCAAGTCACCTCAAACATGGCCGTGTCTCACCAAGTTCCAAAGGAAAGAAGACTAAAGACTTACAGTGAAGGACACATGCAAGGGACACGGCCAAGTCTTGTGGCCGTGTCCCTCAAAAGACATGCAACACGGCCAAGTCACCTCTGACTTGGCCGTGTCACTCAATAAAGAAGAAAGAGAGATCGAAAGCAACAGAAGTGGACACAGGCAAGGGACACGGCCAAGTCACCTGGCCGTGTCCCTCCAAAGATCACTCACACGGCCAAGTCACTTCTGACTTGGCCGTGTCCCTCATGTTCCAAGTCCGCATCGGATTTTTAACGCGTACGATTCATATAAAAGGAAAATAAAAGCTAGGGTATGAGGGACGATTTAGAACAGATTTGGAGCAAAGTTTTGAGCCGTCAAGAGCAAAGTTAGGGTTTTAAACATTTGTTTTCTTGATTTTTATTTCACTTTGGATTAAAACTAGTTTAGATTAAATTGTTCTAGCCATCAAGACATCCTTCTGGCAAGATTGAACAAGAGATTCTTCAAAAGCTTCAAGGAGTTTGTAACTTGGTTTTGTTCTTGAACTTATTCTCTTTATTTTCATTGAATGGATATTATCATGTCTATTTTGATTTCTTTGAACATTAATAAGATGAATATGTTTGATTGCATTATGAACTAATTTGATCTAGTCTAGGGTTTGTATGGATCTGCTATGATTGTATGAATTGGTTATTCTCTTAGCTAACAATTTCTTTAGCCTTGATTGAATGGAATATTGTTAATATATAATTGATTGATCACCAATTATGTGTTTTAAGGTATTAGATGATAGATCGAGAGATGAAGTTTAATACTTGAACAATTCAATTAAGGACTTAGGTAAATTAGAAATATAACTTATTAAAAAGATTATTTCACTTATAACAAGATTAGTTGAAAGAGGTTTGAATGCGAGAGCTTATTTCCTTGACTCGATTAGTTGAGTTGTTTGAGATTTAATCTTTGAAATTGAATTAGTTAAGAGGAATAACCGTTCATACATATAAGTAGTAGAGAAGTGCAAACCCTAGACCATTCTATTAAGTGAATCAAAACACAGCTCAATTTACTTTTATTGTTTTAAACTTTAATCAATCTTCTTCATTATTTAGCAATTTATAAATCTCTTTATTACTTGTTAAACATAATCTGATAAGCAATTAACCACTTTAGCTTCCTTGAGAGAACGACCTTGGGGTGATCACCTTTGCTACAGCTACCTCGTATACTTGCGAGTGACGCTTTGTGGTAGAGTTAATTTGAGCGCAACAAGTTTTTGGCGCCGTTGCCGGGGAGGCTAATTGGCGTAATTGTTTATTAAAAAAAATTATTTTAGATTATTTTTCATTGTTTTCATTTTATTTTATTTTGTCTTTTGCTTTTAATTGTTTCTTTTTCTAGACAATTCTGTTTATGCAAGGCAGGAGATCACTCGAAGGAGAGCTACATCCATTCATTCCAGAAATTCAGAGGGTGAAAAGGAGCAGGGAAGAGTTTGAGCTTTACACAGGATTTGATACTTCAGAGGAGGACACTTCTGATTGTGAGTCGAAATCTGCACAATATGTTAAAATGGCTGAAGAAAGACAAAGGACGATGAGAGACTTTGCTAGACCTGTCATTGGAACTTCCACTTCTTGCATAAGACTGACAGATGCAGCAAGAAATTATGAATTGAAGAACATCCATTACAATATGCTGCCCTCATTCTATGGAGTTCCAAATGAAGATCCTTTGAACTTTATTCGGGATTTCTACTCCACCCTCAACACTTTTCCATTGGGAGGATTAACAGAGGATCAGTTGAGGATGCGGTGTTTTCCATATACTTTGAAAGATAGAGCAAAGAGCTGGCTTATGATGTTGCCCGAAAACTCACTGACAACTTGGGAGCAAGTTTATAATAAATTCATGGGCAAGTTCTATTCACATCAGAAGACAGCTGAGTTGAGAGGGAAGATTGCTACATTCTCTCAATTTGAAGGAGAGCCATTTCATGAGGCTTGGGACAGATTTAAAATGTTATTGATCCAGTGTCCACATCATCACTATCCACTTCAACTTCTAAACCAGTTTTTCTATGATGGTCTAACCCAGCAATTTCAGAACACTGTTGATAATGCAGCTGGGGGAGCCATGGGAGAAAAGACAGCAGCTGAAACTTATGAGATCTTTGAGATGTTGGGAGCTAATTCTCAACAGAAAAATGTAAGGGGAAGAAGTAAAGGAGTGAATCAACTAGAAGCCAATAGTGAGATGGTCAAGCAGATAGCTGAGTTGACAAAGCAAGTGCAGATGCTGAATATGAAGAATAATATTTCTTCTTCTACTCATGAAGCATGTGAAATTTGTGGAACTCTGGGGCATGGAGCAAATATTTGCCCCTCTGCATATGAGTCCTATGGGAATGAAGCTGAGCAGGTCAATGTTATGGGAGGATTCCAACCCAGGGCCAGAAATGATCCTTGCACCAACACTTACAACCCTGGTTGGAGGAATCACCCAAATTTTTCTTGGGCAAAGAATAATTCTCAGCAGCCTTTCCATTTGCTTCAAGGACAGAATCAAGAGTTGGGCCAATCCTCAAATCAAGGGAAGTCTAGGATAGAGAGCTTGGAGGAAAGTTTACAAGCTTTTATCCAAGTCAGTGCTAAAAATCAAGAGGTGACCAACAAGAGACTGGATTCACTAGAAGCATCGTTTAAGAAGGTGGAGACACAAGTTGGACAACTTGCACAACAGATGAAGATTCAACAAAAGGGGAGATTCCCAAGTCAAACTGAGCAGGCACAATCAGTGACTGTTCTTAGAAGTGGTAAGGAAATTTATAACAATGTTGAAAATGATTCTGTGAATGCAGGTAACAAAGAGAACAAGGAGGAAGGAGAACCAAAGAACAAAGGTGCTGGAGAAAGATCAGTGGAGAAGTCCCCTACAACAGATCTACATAAGGCAAGCAACCCATACCGGCCACCTGTACCATTCCCTAGCAGGTTGAAGGATGATAAAACAGATAAGCAATTTTCTAACATCTTCAACATGCTGTCTAAGGTAAGTATTAACTTACCCTTACTTGAGGCAATAAAGAATATACCGGCTTATACCAAGTTCTTCAAAGAGTTGATCACTAAGAAAAAGAGGTATGAGATGAATGAAAAGGTGATAGTTTCAGAGGTAGCTAGTGCTGTTCTGCAGCATAAACTACCTCCCAAACTAAAGGATCCTGGAAGCTTTATAATTCAAATTTCTGTGGGGAATGGCAAAGGAACTGAGGGTATATGTGATCTAGGAGCTAATGTGAATTTGATGCCTTATTCTGTGTTTAAAGAATTAGAACTAGGGGAGCTTAAACCGTCAAAAATGGTTTTGCAATTAGCTGATAGGTCTTTTAGATTCCCGAAAGGGGTTATAGAAGATGTGTTAGTTAAAGTTGGTGGTTTGATAGTACCTGTGGATTTCATTGTTCTTGACATGAAAGTAGGTAATTCTTCACCATCTGCACACACCATTCTGCTGGGTAGGCCTTTTATGGCGACTACCAACACTTTGATAGATGTTAAAAATGGAAAATTATTAATGACTGTTTTGGGACAAACTGTGGAATTTTCTATTTTTAACACTTCTCCTATTCCTACAACTGCTTTATATGAGGATTGTTCTTTCATTGATTGTGTTGAAGCAGTTGTTTCAGATGTTGTGTTGCAGACAGACTCCCCAGATAAATTGGAGCTGAAACTGACTTTAGAAGAGGGAGCTAAACTGGTGGGGAAGACCCAAGGGTGCCCTAACCCAGAAGCATTCGAGAGCTCGAGGAACTTTAAGGATCGCACTAAAATATTTCATGACAGATTTACTGTGCGACAGACATTGAGTCCAGGTATGAAAGTTTTACTTTTTAATTATCGACTCAGTCTGTTTCCAGGTAAACCCAAATCTAGATGGAGTGGTCCTTTCGAGGTAACTAAGGTATGTCCTTCTGGTGCCATTGAATTATTTAACTCTAGAACCAATAAGATTTTTAAGGCAAATAGAAATAGAGTTAAGCCATATAAAGAAGGATTTCAGGAATTGAGGATCATTGACAGCACTTTGATCCATGATCCCTAGACCTTGCATGATGTCCAGCTTAATGACATTAAAGAAGCGCTTAATGGGAGGCAACCCATCAGTTTGCATTTCTTTTTCTTAGTTATAATTTTATATTTTGCAATTTTGATTTTATGTTTAGTTTAAATAAATAGAAACCCTAAAGCTCTCTTGCATCTTGTTTTTGAACATCTGTGTTAGTGATGGATAGTTAGGTTTTGCCTCACCAGGATATGATGGAAGACAGGTTGTTCTTAATTCTTTCTCTTTATTATTCTTGTTTTCCATTGAGGACAATGTAAATTCTAAAGTGTGGGGTAAGCTTTGAGCTTTTCTTTAATTTTTGTTTTGGTTGCCTTGGTATGTTTTATTGTGTTGTGCATGGTATAATTGTTGAAAATTTATTGATCTTTTATGTGATTCTAGCATTATAGTTGAGACTTTAGTATCAGCATAGAAATGAGCATTTGAATTCATTCAGGATCAATTTTCACATTCTGCGATTCATGACATATAAATCTTTGAGAACCCACCTTTGTGAGTTTTGAGCCTTATAGATTAAATGATTGATTTTCTTTTCTTAAGTGTGCACCTTCATGATTTTGCATCTCTAGAGTTTGCTTTTGCATACTGATTGAACTCACATTATGATTTAATCTCAGGTTTTAAAATGATGAAGGCAAATTAGGCTAGCCCTTTAGCTTAAAAAGACCTCCCTTAATATTTAATTCCTTAGTGAGCCAAGTTGAGCCTTTGACCTTTTTATTATTTGATCAACACAATTCACAGCTCAACTTTCTCTTATTATCATCATACTTGCATTAAGGAATGGAGTTTTATGATATGACTATAGGGTGGTTTATTTCAAAGTGTGGGGTAAGCAAGTAAAAAAAAAAAGAGAGAAAAATGATATTGCTATTTGGGGGTTGAAATGCATACTTTGCATATTGTATTTGATTGAGAGTTGATTATTCTTTTCCTCTACATGTTAAGCTAGATGTTCCATGCAAGTTTATATTTTGTATATATATATTAAAAAAAATGATAGAAATAAAAAAAAAGAAGGGTTATATATATATACAAAATTCATATATGTTCTAGCATTGGTTATCAAAAGAGGAATATTGACTCATGTATTTTTATGCAAGTATGAAAGATTATCAATGGATTGTGAGTATGTCATTTAAGGGAGATATGAGTTTCTTAGCAAGAGTAGTGTCTAATATAGATACTCCATTTCTTGATGCTCCAGCTTAAATGTCTTTTCTCACACCTTTACCTTAGCCCCATTACACCCAAATGAAAGACCTTCGGATTATTTCTTGGGAAAATCAGTGAGGGAGATTGGATAATTAAGCAAGTTTATGGTAGCATGCAGTCATGAGTGGTTTGAGTGATTTAACCTATGAAATTGAGTGAAACACTTAGATGAGAGATAAGATTTGTATGCCTGGATTAATGAATGAGTTAAGAAAATCTTGATTGAAGTAAGATGCAAATTATTTATGTCTGATTCTTAAAGTATATCATCTTATGTTGGAATTATAGTTAAGGTTGTGTGAGTTTTTAATTTATGCTATGTGAATTTGCTTGAGGACAAGCAAAGTTGTGAGTGTGGGGTAGTTGTTTTGTTAGTTTTTGTCATAGATTTGTAGTTTGTTTATTATGATAATTATTGTTTTATTTAGGTATTTTGTTAGTTTTTATCGGTTTGTTTAGTGTTTTCATTAATTTTGATAGTTTTAGTTTATTTTAGTGTTTGTGTTGTTTTTGATCTAGTTTTTAGTATAGTGTTTATGTTTTTTTGGTTATTGTTTATTTACTTTTTGTTTAAAGTTTGTTTGATGTTTTGTTTTAGGTTAAAAAAGCCAAGGAACCAAGACTGAAGAAGAAGAAATCATCACAGTCAGGCGACACATGCAAGCGACATGGACAAGTCAGGCGACACATGCAAGCGACATGGCCATGTCACTTGGCCATGTCTCTCCAAAATGAAGCAACACGGCCAAGTCACCTCAAACATGGCCGTGTCTCACCAAGTTCCAAAGGAAAGAAGACTAAAGACTTACAGTGAAGGACACATGCAAGGGACACGCCCAAGTCTTGTGGCCGTGTCCCTCAAAAGACATGCAACACGGCCAAGTCACCTCTGACTTGGCCGTGTCACTCAACAAAGAAGAAAGAGAGATCGAAAGCAACAGAAGTGGACACAGGCAAGGGACACGGCCAAGTCACCTGGCCGTGTCCCTCCAAAGATCACTCACACGGCGTGTCCCTCATGTTCCAAGTCCGCATCGGATTTTTAACGCGTACGATTCATATAAAAGGAAAATAAAAGCTAGGGTTTGGGGGACGATTTAGAACAGATTTGGAGCAAAGTTTTGAGCCGTCAAGAGCAAAGTTAGGGTTTTAAACATTTGTTTTCTTGATTTTTATTTCACTTTGGATTAAAACTAGTTTAGATTAAATTGTTCTAGCCATCAAGACATCCTTCTGGCAAGATTGAACAAGAGATTCTTCAAAAGCTTCAAGGAGTTTGTAACTTGGTTTTGTTCTTGAACTTATTCTCTTTATTTTCATTGAATGGATATTATCATGTCTATTTTGATTTCTTTGAACATTAATAAGATGAATATGTTTGATTGCATTATGAACTAATTTGATCTAGTCTAGGGTTTGTATGGATCTGCTATGATTGTATGAATTGGTTATTCTCTTAGCTAACAATTTCTTTAGCCTTGATTGAATGGAATATTGTTAATATATAATTGATTGATCACCAATTATGTGTTTTAAGGTATTAGATGATAGATCGAGAGATGAAGTTTAATACTTGAACAATTCAATTAAGGACTTAGGTAAATTAGAAATATAACTTATTAAAAAGATTATTTCACTTATAACAAGATTAGTTGAAAGAGGTTTGAATGCGAGAGCTTATTTCCTTGACTCGATTAGTTGAGTTGTTTGAGATTTAATCTTTGAAATTGAATTAGTTAAGAGGAATAACCGTTCATACATATAAGTAGTAGAGAAGTGCAAACCCTAGACCATTCTATTAAGTGAATCAAAACACAGCTCAATTTACTTTTATTGTTTTAAACTTTAATCAATCTTCTTCATTATTTAGCAATTTATAAATCTCTTTATTACTTGTTAAACATAATCTGATAAGCAATTAACCACTTTAGCTTCCTTGAGAGAACGACCTTGGGGTGATCACCTTTGCTACAGCTACCTCATATACTTGCGAGTGACGCTTTGTGGTAGAGTTAATTTGAGCGCAACAACCACTCATAAACTCTCTCTCCGAGAAACATCCACTAGACACTGGGCCAGCAATAACTTGGCCAGAATGTTGGAAAGATAGCACAACCTTCATGAAGGGAGACCAGTTTGTCCGATCTTTGGGGTTCTATCAGGCCAAATTCACTTGCAAAATCACATAAGATAAGTAAACTTTCACATAAAATTTAAAGCATACTAATGTTATTTTACCTAGTCTCAGGTTATGTGGCTCAACACAAAGCGGTGAGTATGCACATGGTGAGAGCCGGGAACGTCCACACTATAGGACAACTAGAAATTTAATCTCGGATACCTGATTTTCTCTCCGAAAATACTGGGTACCCTTACAAGGTTTTGTTCATATGACCATGCCTACAATAATAGTAAAGATCAAATTCATACAAGAAAGAAATGGAAATGATATTGGTGGAAGAAGAATACCTCGACAACCGCCATCAAGCTGACAAAAGACTTCTTATTTCGGCAAAGTTTATCAAGACCATGGTGAAGACAGGCGAGACCAGCTTCACCCCAGCCAGAAGATGGTACCGTCCTAAAATAAGAAAGGTCCTTCAATATTGACAAATGGATGGAGGATTCAGTGCTGCCTAAGATGGTCGACCCAAGCAAGTATAATAAAAATCCTCGAGCACACTATTGGGCAGTGTCTCTGTGAACCCATCCTTCGTAGTTCATCTAATAGCTACGAATCAGTTCAATTTTTATCTTAAAAGGCCCTTTATATGATGGTTCCATACCAATTAATTCATGAATCTCTTCAAATGTTAAAATATCATTGGTCAGAGGAACCGGAACACCATTATATCGAAGGCCGGTTATAGCAGTAAAATCGACCGAACCAATTATCATCTCTCCAATGGGCAAGTGAAAAGTATGGGTTGTGTCCAACCATCATTCCCAAGCGCCTGGACTACGCTCCGGTCTATCTGATACTCCTCCGATGGCAATTGTAAGATGAAACTCTCAAAGCCGCAATCTCGGATAATCTGTCTTACCCGAGATGGCACTACGTTATACCATTGTCGGGCTTTATAGATACACACTCCGACCCGAACAACGCAACAATCACGCTAACGTGGAGCCAGGTAAGTTAATACAAGGTAAGTACATATTATCCTATATGCTTAGATTAATATATTTTTCATAAATTTTCTAAAAAATTATTATAATATAAGAATAAAAATAAAGGCAAACACAATAATAATAAAAGAGCATAATATAAAAACATAAATAAAAATAAATAATAAAAAAATAAAAAAGAGGAAAAAATAATTACCACGCTCTTTTGGTTGGAACTACGATAAAGTGGCATCCCGGCTAGTAGATCTATATTTCCATCTTCATGATGCCGAATAAACTCTAATAACTCAGCATTAGAATGAGTCCCTGACCTTGAATAGTCCATTTTTTTGAAAACTATATGCTAAATTTGAAAGAATTTGAGAGAATTATAGAAATTGAAATTTTGCTGTGAATCAAATGAAGGAATTCGTTGGTTTATATAGAGAAACGGCAGGGCAAAAAACAAAATGCAAAATTAAATTTTACTGTTTATAAATAGTAAACTTTACTATTGATGAATAGTAAATTGTACTGTTCATAAATAGTAAACTTTACTATTGATGAATAATAAACTTTACTATTTATAAATAGTAAATTATTATTGATGAATAGTAAATTACTATTTTCAATAGTAAATACTATTTACTACTATTTACGAATACTAATTTACTATTTATAAATAGTGAATAGTGTATGAACAGTGAATACACAATAAATAACAGTAAAATTCAATTAATTACTTTAATCATTCAAATGCTTGTGTGTGTATAAATATTTTTACACGCAGGGGGCAAGGAGAAGACATATGCATAAAAATTAGCCAAAAATTTTTAAATTAAAATTATTATTAGCTCGGAACCAAAACCCAAATTTTTCTTAGGTCCAGAACCTAGAATCTCTTCTAATTCCAGAACTTAGCTCGGGTCCAGAACCCAAACTATCCGTATGTTCAGAACCTAGAATCTCTTCTAAGTCTAGAACTTAGCTTGGGTCCAGAACGCAAATTACCCTTAGGTCTAGAACCTAGAATCTCTTCTAAGTCCAGAACTTAACTCGGGTCCAGAACCCAAATTACTCTTAGGTCCAGAACCTAGAATCTTTTCTAAGTCCAAAACTTAGCTCGGGTCTAGAACCCAAATTACCTTTAGGTCCAGAACCTAGAATTACACTTAGGTCCAGAACCTAAAATTATCCTTGAGTCCAGAACTCGAACCGGGTCCAAAACCCAAAACCTCAACCATCTCAAAAATTAAGTCTTATTGCTTTTCACTCTCTTTCACTAAAGTGTCAGATCATTCAAGCAGGGGCAAACTGTTGACCCTTAATTTTTGACTCAGTCCGGTCTAATATATTTTAAGTAGACCAAAATAATTTTTGTGTTGTCCAATATATTTTAATTAGTCCAAAATAATTTTTGTTATCTTAATTAAATAATATTTACTTTAGTATTTAATTTTTATAATTAATAAAATATAAATAATAATAATAAATAATAAAAAAATAAAAAATAAAAATCAGAGACAGAAAAATCGGTGATGAAAAAATCATCGCCGAAAATCAGCATGGACGAAATGGCCGTGGGCCATTTCGCCCGCAGGAATTATTGGGCCATTTTGTCCAATTTTGCCCGCCGATGCTTTTTCATCAGCGTAATTTTTTCGTTGTAGTTTTTTTCGCTAGCAAAATTTTTCTGACGCAAAATTTTTCGAAACCTAATACAATTAGGTTTCGGTTTCCTTTTCTTAATTAATGTTAGATTCCGTGAACAAGTGAAATTAATCATATAAATCTTCTATAAATAAGGACTAAATCAACACAAAAAAGGGACAGAAATTTAGGAAGAGAAATTGAGACCGAAATTGAAAAGGAAAAACTTAGGAAAAGTGATAGGACATTAAAGTTCTTTGGTAGTGAAATCAATTTGCCTTTTTGAGAGAAGAAGAAGCAACCAAACAATCAATCCATCAAAGGCAGCCATTTTTCCTTTGACCTTATTCATCCAAGAAGCAATTTTTGGTGTAACCTACGAACAAATGTTTGAATTCTTAATTTCTTTTTATTTCTTACCGTAGCTTCGTTCTTTATTTAATTCATAGGATTATACACTCAAAACTTCAATCTTTGAAGATGTAATAACTTGATCTTTGTTTCTAGAAACCTTAAGTGACTTCCTCTATTTCTAGATACCTTTAAAAATGTTAATCCGTTTCTTTGTTTTTCTAAAAACCTTAAATCGTTCTAAAATTCTAAAAATCATCCTTCTATTTCCCTAAAACCTCAAAAACCTAATTTATTCCTTCTGTCCCCAAAAACCCTAAATTGTCTCTTTTTTTTTATAAATTTTAAATCGTTTTCTCTATTTTTAAAAAACCCTAAATTACTTTTTCTGTTTTTTCAAAATATCAAAACCCTAATCTACTTTCCAACTTTCCCAAAACCTTAAATCATTTTATTAATTCCCCAAAACCCTAATATGTTTTCCAATGTTTCAAAACCTTAAAACCCTAAACTTCACTTTACAGCTTCTAAAAATCACATAAAGCTTTATAAAACTATAAATTGCTTTCTCAAACTCTAAAATAAAATACATTCTCTGAAACACTAAAAACCCTAATTCAACTTTCAAAACCAAGACAGCAACCCCAAATTAGTTAACCTTAAACCCTAACCCTTTAATTTTTAAATCTTAAAACCTTATAAACTTAAATATTAAAATTCAAACACAGTAAGCCTAAAAACAATAATCCAGTAGCTAATAATCATAAACCTAATGTTTTAATATCCAAACCCTAATTTCATGATTTATCCCCTCAAACCTTAATTTGGTTAATCAAAGAACCTTATCAATCCCTTAAATCATAAAACCTTAATCCATTTTAATTCCCTTGAAACTTACAGTAGCCTAAACCAATAAATTCCAAAGCCCTAAATATTAATTAAAGAATCTTAAATAGAAACAGTAGCCCTAATTTAAATCTTTATTTGCTTTATTCAATTTTATATTTGATTATGCTTTGGTTTATTTTATATGCTTTAATTTATTTAAGTTCAATGCTTGGTTTATTTAGTTTATCATGGATGGATGTTTACATCTATTGATAATTGATATCTTTGATGAATGATTTATTTAGTTGGATTAGTGTTGCGCTCGAATTAAGTACTACTACAAAGCGTCACTTGCAAGTATACAAGGTAGCTGTAGCAAAGGTGATCGCCCCAAGGTCGTTTCCCCAAGAAGGTGTGGTTCGTAATAGCTTGATTGACAAGTTATTTAAATACGGAAGTGTTTTGTGTTGGAATGGTGCGAGAATGATTTAAAGCTAAGATTAAGGAGCGTAGGGTTGGTGTGTGTGATGGTTGTACAAGATGAAATCGATTCTTGGGAAGGTGCCTAGGGTTATCAGTCCATTCAATCAAAGCTCAATTCTCAATTATCCATTAACATAACCTTGTAATTAATTCGTTCCTTAAGATTAATTAGTCAATTACCCATCCATTAGTTCTCACATTCATGAATTAGCAATAACCAATTATTTCACATTATCAAATTAATGAAACCCTAGAACTTATATTTCTAATTCATTCATAGGGTGGTTGATTATATAGTTTCGATATCGGATTTCACCTCTTGGTCCGTCATCCAATATTCAAAGATTAATAGGTAGCTAATCTATCAACCTAGCATTTAATACAATACAACCAACCAATCAACAAGGAACATCAATGGAAATATCAAATCAAAGCATTCAACCAAATATACTACAAACCCTAGGCATGGGTATGTAGTTCAACATCATCAATTTATAACATTCATTCAACTCAATATAAAACAAATACAAATTGTCCATTGCAATATCAATTCTATTAATACAACAACAACAATAAGAATTGAATTAAAAGAGAGAATAGAAAAACCCCTTGTGAAGATGCCAAGAGTAGGATTGCTAGTCTTCCTTCTAGCTCCACTTGATGTATTTGATGAAGAAATCAAGCCCTCTTCAATGGTTGATTCCCCTTACAATATGGAATGGAGCTTTCTCAAGTCACCAAACCTTTGGATGGAGCTTTCTCAAGTCACCAACCCTTCAATTGATTTTGCCTTTGGAAGATGGAATGGAGCTTTCTCAAGTCACCAATCCTTTCAATGAAGCTTCTTCAACCTTCAAGAGCTTTTTTAACCCAATTTATCCCAAAGAACCTCAAAGATCTTATCAATGGAAGATGGAGAAGGTGGAGAGAATGGAAATGGAGATGAAGATGAAGGGACAAGGGAGAGTGTCACTCTCTCCCTCTCCCACATTTTTGCAGAAATTGTTCAAGAACAACCAAGAACTCCCTCCATTTTCCTCTTTCTCTCCTTTTTAATTCATTCAAAAATACACACCCATGCCTTCCAACTCACACCATTTTACTTTGTTCCCCACTTTGTCTTTGTTTAATATTTCTTTTAGCAAGCAATAAGTCTTGTTCCCCACTTTGTCCCCCACTTCGTACAAAGAAATTCAAAATTTTCAGGTGTGACACGGCCAAGCCAAGAGTGGCTTGGCCGTGTCTCTCAATTTTTCTTGGGACACGGCCATGCTTGCTGGTCGTGTCCCTCACTGCCTCTTTCTTTCTTTCTTTCTTTTCTTTCTTTTCTTTGGTCTAAGGGGTGACACGGCCACAAGCTTGGCCATGTCACATGAGTGTGTTTGCTTCTGCTCCTTTTCTTTCCTTCTTTGCTTGCTCCAAGACCTGTTGGCATGAAATGGGACATGGCCAAGCTTGCTGGCCGTGTCATGTGACACGACCAGTGGCTTGGCCGTGTCACTGAGTGTGTCTGCTTCTGCTTGCTTCTTTTCCTTCTCTTCTTTGGCTCAAAATGGGACACGACCAAGCTTGTTCTTGGCTTGGCCGTGTCATGTGACCCGGCCACAAGCTTGGCCGTGTCACTGAGTGTGTCTCTTCCTGCTTCTTCATTTTTGCTTCTTTTCTTAGTTTCTTTGGTTTTTCTCTTTAGGTGAGACACGACCAATGGCTTGGCCGTGTCTCTTGGCCGTGTCAACCTCTGCCAACTTCATTATTTGAGAGACACGGCCAAGCTTGATTTGGCTTGGCCATGTCTTGCTTGGTTCACGCTTTTCTTGCATTGTTTTGATCTTCCAAGGGTGTTTTTGCACCTAAACCTAAAAATAACACTTTAAACACACTTAAAACAAAAATTAATCAAAATATTAACTAAAACACACATAAAATCATACTAAAAACTAGTACAAAAATGATCTAAACAAATACCCCGCACTTAACTCCTTGCTTGTCCCCAAGCAAGGCTAAAATCAAAACACGTTAACAAGATAAATTTTGTTAAGTTCAAGAGTTATAAGTATGCATCAAGACTTCCCTATCCCTAAATCCGCAATCAATATCGAATCAAACAAAATCGACACCCATGCAATTAAGTGGTTTTCCATGCATAACCTATGTTGTCGCTCCCTCACCAACTCTTACAAGTGTTTGATCATGGTGATGTTTACACTCATAACAATCAATGAAAGATTATTGCCATAGACTTGCTTATCAATCAAATCTCCACCACAAAATAACAATCAAGCATCAATCAAAAGGTCTTTATTTGGTTGTAATGGGGCTAAGGTAAAGGCATGGCATTTAGGAAATGTGAGCTTAATCATTAAGTTCAAGAGCACTTTAAGAATGAAGTACCTGATCATGTACATAACCCAACAATCCAAAATACCTTCCTCTCATCTACCCCTTGACATTAAAGAGCTTTTCAAGGGAACTCACTTATTAAATCTTGTAATGATACATTCCAACCCTTTCAACAAGAACAACAATTATTCTTATTATATATATATATATTTTTTTCTTTTTTTTCTTTTTTTTATTTTGCTTTGCAATCTTAAACCTACTAAATTTAACCCCACACTTAATTCAACACAACACTCGATCATAAACGCTCTTAAAATGCTCTTGACCTAATGAAAGGGTAAGAGTTAACACAACAAGGTTCAAGCTAATGGTGTTGTGAAAAAGAAAGGAAAGGAAATCTAAAATAGGCTCAAAATTGGCTAACTAAGGTTGAATATAGGGTTGGTCTTTTTAAGCCAAAGTAGGTTCACCTAATTGCCTTAATCATTTTGATGCCAAATTGAAATTTTTATGTAATCTTAAAATGCATGTCAAAGCAAGTTCTAGCAATTCATCAATCAAAGATGTTCACCCACAACAATCATGATAAGTTGATGGCTCAATTCCTCACTAGGTTAATGGTAATGCAAAGAAAAACTGACAAAATTGACAATAAGCACCAATTCTACTCAATTCTCCAATTCATGCTTCAAAATTCAAAGGTCATCTATCAACAATTTATAACAATTGAACTTTCTAAAACTCATTTATTCAATGAAAAACATTCAAAAACATTAACTAAAACTTAAACAAAAATAACTTAAAAGTAAAAACACAGAACAAAAGTAAAAACACAAAACACATAATGCACTTAAAAGTAAAAACACAAAACACAAAATGCAATTAAAAATAAAAACACAAAACACAAAATGCACCCCACACTTAAAGATTCACATTGTCCTCAATGTGAGCATGTACTACAGAGAGGGTTTAGATGAAACCTGATTTCCATCGTTCCCATATACGATGTGTAGGGCTCCTTCCACCCATAATGCAATTGGAGCCCATGACTGAGAGGATGAATAACATGTAACTTTGAAATGTACTCGATGTATGGCAACCCCTAAATAGTATTCCTTGAAGAGAACATGTCTCAAAGGGACATGTTAAGGTCGCCTCGGGGTGATCCTCCAGTGCTATAGGAACGTTGTAAAATCCTATTTCATTATGCAGCATGGTTTTATCCATTGTATGCTCTTCTTCACCACCAAGAGTAGAGGAGATGATTTTTGGAAACTCTTTAAGTTCAACCAAGTTTGGTTGACTCACTTCTTCATTCACTTTAACAATGTCAAGTCCCCTCTCAACAACCTCAACATCTAAAACTAGCTTACACTCCTCAAGTTCTAAATTGGGCATTTCATGTTCTTCTTCTAAAGACATACCCATCTCAAGCTTATTTCCACTTTTTCCTTGGGAGTGCATAATATAGATGTCAGAAAGTTGCTTACCTTGCTCCTCTTCTTTTAGCCTACTTGGGAATGGAATTGGTTGCAAAGGATTCGGAGGTTCATACAAATGTGATGAAGTTGATGAGTCCAAATTCTCCTCCTCCTTTGATTGACTTTGTTTCTCCATGTTGGGCAGCATTTCCTCACCATTGTCTTCTTGATTAGTCCCTGCATCAAAGGAATCACAAAAATTGTTATATATCACCTGTTCACTCCTTAAATTTATGATTACCTCGACTTGCTCCAATTGGCTAGGAAATTCCTCCTTTTGGTGTGCTTGGAGTTGATGTGCCAGTTGCCCAACTTGCATTTCCACCCTCTTCAATGATTCCTCCAAAGAATCAAACCTCTCATTGCTCCCTTCCTGATTTTGTGTGCTTATTTGAAGGTAAGCATTCAAATCATCTTCCACTGTGGATTTCTCGACTTGATAATGGTTTTGTGAGCAAGTTTGAATGAAGGCATTCAAATTATCTTCCAAAGTGGGTTCCTTAAGGTGATTTTGATTTTGCGCGCAAGTTTGAATGAAGGCATTCAAACTATCTTCTAAGGTGGGTTCCTTAAGGTGATGTTGTTTTTGTGTGCTAGTTTGAATGAAGGCATTCAAACTATCTTCTAATGTGGGTGGCTTAAGGTACTCTTGATTTGAATATTGTGCTTGAGGGTAAGAGTCTCTTTGGTAAGGTTGAAAAAAATTTGGAGGTGGAATGTGCTGCTGATTTTCCCAAGAAAAATGGGTTGGCTTCCCCAGCTTGGGTTGTAAGGATTGGAATATTGGTTATCTCTACCCATTTGCTGGAAACCTTGGTAGTCATATTCTTCCTCTTGCCATTCTTGGTATCGTCCAAAACCCATTGAACACGTTTTTGCACTATGGCCTACATTGCCACATGCTACACATATCTCTTGGCATGGCATAAGTGCTCTTCCTCTTGCATTTAGCACCTTAAGTTGATTTGTCAATTCTGCTAATTACCATGCCATTTCAGAATCATTGTTCCTATCATAAACTCCCCCGTGCCTTGAAAACTGCATCTTTACACAAGGCACTTAGAAATTTAAAGAAAACAAACAACAAAAATTCGAACAAAACAAACAACAATTTAAAAGAAAACAAACAAACAATTAAATAATAAAAAAATATCAAACTATTACTACTACGACAACCTTCCCTGGCAGCGGCGCCAAAAACTTGTTGCGCTCGAATTAAGTACTACTACAAAGAGTCACTCGTAAGTATACGAGGTAGCTGTAGCAAAGGTGATCGCCCCAAGGTCGTTTCCCCAAGAAGGTGTGGTTCGTAATAGCTTGATTGACAAGTTATTTAAATACGGAAGTGTGTTGTGTTGGAATGGTGCGAGAATGATTTAAACCTAAAATTAAGGAGCGTAGGGTTGGTGTGTGTGATGGTTGTACAAGATCAAATCGATTCTTGGGAAGGTGCCTAGGGTTATAGGTCCATTCAATCAAAGCTCAATTCTCAATTATCCATTAACATAACCTTGTAATTAATTCATTCCTTAAGATTAATTAGTCAATTACCCATCCATTAGTTCTCACATTCATGAATTAGCAATAACCAATTATTTCACATTATCAAATTAATGAAACCCTAGAACTTATATTTCTAATTCATTCATAGGGTGGTTGATTATATAGTTCCGATATCAGATTTCACCTCTCAGTCCGTCATCCAATATTCAAAGATTAATAGATAGCTAATCTATTAACCTAGCATTTAATACAATACAACCAACCAATCAACAAGGAACATCAATGGAAATATCAAATCAAAGCATTCAACCAAATATACTACAAACCCTAGGCATGGGTATTTAGCTCAACATCATCAATTTATAACATTCATTCAACTCAATATAAAACAAATACAAATTGTCCATTGCAATATCAATTCTATTAATACAACAACAACAATAAGAATTGAATTAAAAGAGAGAATAGAAAAACCCCTTGTGAAGATGCCAAGAGTAGGATTGCTAGTCTTCCTCCTAGCTCCACTTGATGTATTTGATGAAGAACTCAAGCCCTCTTTAATGGTTGATTCCCCTTGCAATATGGAATGGAGCTTTCTCAAGTCACCAACCCTTCAATTGATTTTGCCTTTGGAAGATGGAATGGAGCTTTCTCAAGTCACCAATCCTTTCAATGAAGCTTCTTCAACCTTTAAGAGCTTTTTTAACCCAATTTATCCCAAAGAACCTCAAAGATCTTATCAATGGAAGATGGAGAAGGTGGAGAGAATGGAAATGGAGATGAAGATGAAGGGACAAGGGAGAGTGTCACTCTCTCCCTCTCCCACGTTTTTACAGAAATTATTCAAGAACAACCAAGAACTCCCTCCATTTTCCTCTTTCTCTCCTTTTTAATTCATTCAAAAATACACATCCATGCCTTACAACTCACACCATTTTACTTTGTTCCCCACTTTGTCTTTGTTTAATATTTCTTTTAGCAAGCAATAAGTCTTGTTCCCCTCTTTGTCCCCTACTTCGTGCAAAGAAATTCAAATTTTTTAGGTGTGACACGACCAAGCCAAGAGTGGCTTGGCCGTGTCTCTCAATTTTCCTTGGGACACGGCCAAGCTTGCTGGCCGTGTCCCTCACTGCCTAATTCTTTCTTTCTTTCTTTCTTTTCTTTGGTCTAAGGGGTGACCCGGCCAAGCCAAGAGTGGCTTGGCCGTGTCTCATGTGACACGGCCACAAGCTTGGCTGTGTCACATGAGTGTGTTTGCTTATGCTTCTTTTCTTTCCTTCTTTGCTTGCTCCAAGACCTGTTGGCATGAAATGGCACACGGCCAAGGTGGCTTGGCCGTGTCATGTGACAAGGCCAGTGGCTTGGCCGTGTCACTGAGTGTGTCTGCTTCTACTTGCTTCTTTTCCTTCTCTTCTTTGGCTCAAAATGGGACGCGGCCAAGCTTGTTCTTGGACACGGCCACAAGCTTGGCCGTGTCACTGAGTGTGTCTCTTCCTGCTTCTTCATTTTTGCTTCTTTTCTTGGTTTCTTTGGTTTTGCTCTTTAGGTGAGACATGGCCAGTGGCTTGGCCGTGTCAAGCTCTGCCAACTTCATTATTTGAGGGACACGCCCAAGCTTGATTTGGCTTGGCCATGTCTTGCTTGGTTCATGCTTTTCTTGCACTGTTTTGATCTTCCAAGGGTGTTTTTGCACCTAAACCTAAAAACAACACTTTAAACACACTTAAAACAAAAATTAATCAAAACATTAACTAAAACACACATAAAATCATACTAAAAACTAATACAAAAATGATCTAAACAATTAGTAGGGTAAGGATGGAAGTATCCATGTAACCAAACATCCTATTATTCTTGTAACCTATTTAAACCATCTTGTAGCTTCTTGCAAGAGGTTACACATTTATTGAATAGAATTTTTGGATTTTCTTAAGAGAGGTTTTCTCTTGTTCTTGGTTTCTTGTGAGATCAAGGTTTTCTATAACAAGGTTAATTACTTTGAATTAGGTAATTCCAAGGTTCTCTTTCACAGGTTGGAATTGGGTCATGGACCTTGTAAGGATCTAATTTTACTTTCCAAGGAGTCTCTTCTAAGCATAAAGATGAGTGAGTCTCTGGTTTAATATATCGGTGATTCGCGTTAGTTTTGTAATATCCTCATTTGTGGTCTAGAAGTTTTGATTATGTTATTGTTATTGTTGTTATTGTTGTTGTTGTTGTTGGTTTAAATTGAGAAAAGGAAAGTATATGTATATGTGTTTTGGGGAAATTTAGGGTTTAGAGACAAGTTTATATGTTGTGTATACGGTGATATATATAACATATAAAATGGTCAAAGAGAGAGAGTCAATGCAAGAGGAGATTTTTTTTATATGGCATGTGAAATTACTTAATTGGGTTTATAAGAGACAAAAGCTAAGTTAAGTGATGAGGGGTATATGAGTAATTGCTTGAAATGAAATGCATGGTGGAGATTAAAAGAAGAAAAGGTGTTTGACTTGTGCATTTTCTTCTTTCTTTCTTGAAGTGGCCGGCTCTCCAAATAGCAAAGAGAAAGGGAGGTGTTCTTGAGGCAAGAAGTAAATTGAAGAAGGAATCAAGAGTTTGGTTAGAGATTTGCGGAAATTCTTCATTTAAGGTAAGTAATTTCTTGTTTTCTTTTATTAATTTTGAAGTTGTGGCTAAGGTGTATTGTGAATTGTTGAGTTGATGATTTGGTGTGTTTGATATGTGTTTACAAGTGTTAAAGTTGATTGTTAGTTAAAAGATTGAATTGAGGTTGGTTTGGTTGTGAAGGTTGTAAGTTTAAATGGATTTTGATAGTGGAAGTTCAAGTGTAAAGTTGGTTTTAGGGTTTGAGATGGTATGTGTCTAAATGTTTTGGTTGATGTGTTTAAATAAGGAATATGGTGATAAACATGTAGAATTTGTGTTTAGAACATTGATTTCATTCATTTGAAACATATTATATGCTGTTTAATGAGTTTGAGTGCAATTGGAGGAGAGTTGTGCATATTAGGGTTTGTGTTTTGGGAGACACGACCAAAAGCAATGTGAGACACGGCCAAGCCAAGGGATTTTGGGCTTGTTGGATTAGTTTTTGGGTGACATGGCCGTGTTCCCAAGCCGTGTTAGCTACTGTGAGTTTTGGTTTAAGAGACACGGTCACAAGCTTGGCCGTGTCCCTTGCCCGTGTTGCTTACTGTCCAAGTGGGTTGAGTGACACGGCCACAAGCTTGGCCGTGTCCCTCAAGTGGCTGCCCGTGTCCCTCAAATGTGTGGGTTAGGGTTTTTATACTTTGTTCTATTTGCATTGTTTTGGTCCTTTTAAGGTAAGTTGGTACCTTAACCTAAACCTAAACACATTTAAACAATGATTTACCTAAACAAATGCATATGGAAGATCTTAAAGCTATGAATGATATAAATTATTCTTTGCCCTAATTGCATTGTTGAGATTGAACAATGTTATGTTATACATTGTGAATGGTTATGTGTTTCATGAATAATGTATATTGAAATGTTATATCAAAGATGCTATGATGATTCAAATAAGAGGTGAAATGTGATGTAAAGCCATTGTGATTGGCTATGATGATGATATTGAAAGAAAGAAGGCATGTTTGCCTAAATGTGATGAGAATTTGAGAATGGAAATGGTAACTATATAATAAATGAATTGTTTGTTTAATATGTTATTCAGTTTCAGAGTTCTGGATTTGGGTGGCATGCCTAAGAAATGATGAAAGGTAACAGTCTTGCCGGGTTGAGGATCTCCTCATATGTGTTGAGTTGATGGTCCAAGAGACTGGGTCTGTTACACTATGAGAATTGTGAATATGAGATATATGATTTGTAACAGTCTTGCCGGGTTGAGGATCTCCTCATATGTGTTGAGTGGATGGTCCAAGAGACTGGGTCTGTTACACTATCCATGGATAGAGATACATGTATATACATTGCCTACGGGCGTGATTATTGTGACTATGAACCAAAGCAGTAACTCTGAACTCTGAATATCGTATTAAATACTTGTTGGGCCCAAAGGTGTCAAGGTTATATGAATGTCCTAAATAATGTTATGAGTTAATGAAATGAGATGTTGTTTATTGAGTATGATTGATTTAGGTTGAATGTGGAAAGATGTTGAGATGTGGTATGCTCATATGACTATGATTTGTCAAATGCATAATTATGTGGTTAACTTTATATTTATGATGTTGATCTTATCAACAACATCTGTGGCATTGCATTACATTAAAGCATACCATTAGCATGTATTATCTTACTAAGCCGTTGGCTTAGCGCGATAGTGTTTAATCGCGCAGGTAATAGAGTTGATAGAGTTGAACCTGAGTGTTCATCAAGACCAAGTGAGAGTAGACCTTGAAGAATTCATTTTGGGAGCTTAAAGATCAGAGCAGACTTGCCAATCATGTATACTTCTTTATATTTTGTAAAGAAATGTTTAATATGTAAATATGTACATATTTTATAACTTCCGCTGTGTAATATTTAAATGTATATATATATATATAACTAATATGTTTTGTTTTATTAGTAAATGATCTACTTTTCTATAATGTATAATGATAAGGGTATTGTATCAAATTTAAAGTGTTTTGAATGTTAAGAAAATCATAGCATCCCTATGTTTGGTGCACTTATGCTACATTGTGGTGGTTGTAGTATGTGTGCATTGGATATGGGGGTGTTACAATTGTTTTGGTATCAGAGCCTAGGTTTGAGATTCTCAGCCTAGGTAAAATGTAATAAAAAGAATATTTTTACTTAAAAAGTTGGTTTTGAAATAAAATACATGTTTGGGATTGGCAACCTCTGATCTTTAATAAGAAGTATCCTACTGTGTTTGCAGTGTTAGGTTGTGATGGATTCTCACTCACGTCAGTCGATTGAGGGTAGTGCCGAGAGTATTGCTTCTGCTGAGGGAGCTAGAGTTGATAGTGTTGAGGAGGCACCTACTTCGGTGTCGGGTAGACCAGTTGGTGAGGAGGTTCCGCCAGCCTGGTTTAGACATATGATGGAAGTTATGAGGCAAGCACCAGTGCAACCACAGCCACCACCCCCTCAACCTTCAGTACCAGTGAGGCACTATGATAAGCTAAGGAAATATGGAGCGGAGGATTTCCTTGGTACTACTGACCCAGCTGTAGCAGAACAGTGGCTTGACAAAGTACAGAGGATCTTTATTCAGTTACAAGCCACCCCTGAGGAAAAATTTGACTATGCAAGATCTTTGCTATAGAAGGACGCCTACGATTGGTGGAAGACAGTGCCACATTCTATGAATGATCCACCAACCTTGTCTTATGCGGATTTTCTGAGAGAGTTTGAGTTGAAGTATACTCCTAGGGAGTACAAAGACATGAAGAAGATGGAGTTCTTAGGCTTGAAGCAAGACAGCAAGACTGTTACTGAGTATGAAGTTGAGTTTATTCGACTGAGTCAGTATGCTGGGGGTATTATTGCTGATGAGATTGATAGATGTCGGCGATTTGAGGAGGGATTGAGGCCCTCAATCATGTGCTTAGTGGCTGGATCCAGATATCAGGATTTCTCACAGCTAGTGGCAACAGCTCGAAGTGTAGAGCGAGCTCAAGTTATTGCAGCTGCTTCAGAGGAAGAGGTTAGGGTTAGGAGGCCCCAGTTTGAGGCAGGGTCTTCTTCTGTTAAAAGAGGTAAAGGAAGCTTTGTTCCTAGAGTTAGTAGGAGTCAGAGGTTAGCTGGTAGGTCAGTGTAGTTCCAGAGGCAGAGATTTAGACCTGCAGCTTCAGTAGCGAGTGCTCCTACTCCTGGAGTTCAGAGATCCACCTTACCTGTGTGTAACCAGTGTGGTGGAAGACATGGGGGCGTTTGTTGGAGGCATAGTAGATCAGGGGTATGCTTCAGGTGTGGATCACCTGACCACTTTGTGAGAGACTGTCCTGAGAGGCAGGAGCAGATGCCAGTTGATTCTGCTGCTTCTCGAGCTAGTGTGAGGGGAGGCAGAGGAGGCAGAGGTGCCAGCCGAGGAGGTAGACCAGGGTTCAGTTCTAGAGGAGGTGCTACATCCAGGGAGGGTAGACCAGAGGAGGTTGGATCTTCCCAGAGGATGTATGTTATGCAGAGGCAGCCAGATGCATCGGCAGTCATAGCTGGTACTTTTTCTTTATTTGATATTTCAGTACTTGCTTTGATCGATCCGGGTTCCACCCATTCTTATGTTAGTGCATCTGTTTTGCCTGTATCTGATTTGCATGCTGAGTCCCTAGGATTTGATGTGTTGGTGACAAATCCGTTAGGGCATAGTGTGGTTGTGAGTAAGGTGCATCGAGATAGTGCAGTAGTGGTGCAGGGTGAGGAGTTCTTTGGGGATTTGATTGAGATGCCATTTAAGGAATATGATGTGATCTTAGGTATGGATTGGCTATCTCAAGATGGAGCTGTGGTGGATTGTAAAAAGAAAATTGTTTCTTTGAGAACGGGTGATGGTAGAGAGGTGATAGTATCTAATGAGCAGGAACAGCTAGCCTTCTTATTTGTTTCAGCTGTTGCAGCCAGGAGGTTGATTAGAAAGGGATGTGAAGCCTATCTTGCTCATGTGGTAGATACTAGAGTGAAGGGTTCCCCTATTGATAGCATTGCCACAGTTGCTGAGTTTCCGGATGTATTTCCAGAGGAGTTGCCAGGGTTACCTCCTGAGAGAGAGGTGGAGTTCGGTATTGAATTGTTGCCTGGTACCACTCCTATCTCTATTACTCCTTATAGAATGGCACCAGTAGAATTGAGGGAATTGAAAGTTCAATTACAGGAGTTGTTGGACAAAGGATTTATTCGCCCCAGTGTTTCTCCTTGGGGAGCTCCTGTGCTATTTGTGAAAAAGAAAGATGGTACTATGAGGTTGTGTATCGATTATAGGCAATTGAACAAGGTGACTATTAAAAATAAATATCCTTTGCCTAGAATCGATGATCTCTTTGATCAATTGAAGGGTGCAGCTGTGTTTTCTAAAATTGATTTGAGATCTGGGTACCATCAATTGAGAGTTAAAGATGAAGACATTTCCAAAACCGCCTTTCGGACCAGGTATGGGCATTATGAATTTCTAGTTATGCCTTTTGGTCTGACGAATGCACCTGCAGCTTTTATGGATTTGATGAATAGGGTGTTCAGGCCCTATCTGGATCAGTTTGTAGTGGTCTTCATCGATGACATTCTGGTGTATTCGCGGAATGAAGAGGAACATGACATTCCAAGAGTTTGAAGTATTTGGGTGTCCAGAAAGAACTCAATCTTCGTCAGAGGAGATGGCTAGAATTGATTAAAGACTACGACTGCTTGATTGACTATCATCCAGGTAAAGCAAATGTTGTTGCTGATGCCTTGAGTTGGAAGTCTTTAGCTGGTTTAATAGTTTACTCGCTCTCGTTGCTTGTTGAATTGAGAGCATTGTATGCCAGTTTGGTACCTTGTGTTGATGGTGCATTATTGGCACAGTTACAATTGAAGCCGGTTTTGTTAGATCAGATCAAAGAAGCTCAGTTGGCCGATAAGAAGATACAGAAGATTGTTTTGGATTGTCAAAGTGGAAAGGGTAGAGATTTTATTGTGAAGAGTGATGGGAGCCTATGGTTTAAAAACCGATTGTGTGTACCCGATGATGCTGATTTGAAAAGGGTCATTTTGGAAGAAGCTCATCAGTCGATGTTTGCTATGCATCCGGGTAATACGAAGATGTATCATGATTTGAGACAGCATTATTGGTGGATTGGGTTGAAGAGAGATATTGCAGAGTTTGTATCGAAATGTCTCACCTGTCAGAAGGTTAAAGCAGAGCATCAAGTTCCAACTGGATTGCTTCAACCATTATCAGTACCAGAATGGAAGTGGGATAGAGTGACGATGGATTTTGTGTCTGGGTTGCCTTTGACACAAAATAGGCATGATGCTATATGGGTGATTGTGGATAGATTGACTAAGACAGCTCATTTCCTTCCGGTGCGGATGGATTACTCTTTGGAGAGGTTGGCTGAGCTGTATATCCATGAGATTGTGAAATTGCATGGTGTTCCAACTTCTTTAGTGTCTGATCGAGATCCCAGGTTTACTTCAAGATTTTGGAAGAGTTTGCATAGTGCTTTGGGTTCTCGACTGCACTTCAGCACTGCTTTTCATCCACAGTCGGATGGACAGTCAGAGAGGGTGATACAGATTATTGAGGACATGTTGAGAAGCTGTGTCATTGATTTCACTGGAAGTTGGGATAGGTTTTTACCTCTTGTGGAGTTTTCTTACAACAACAGTCACCAATCCAGCATTGGTATGGTACCGTTTGAAGCATTGTATGGCAGACGGTGTAGGACACCTCTTTGTTGGAATGAGCTTGGAGATAATAAGTTGGTTGGTCCTGATTTGATTCAAGAAACTGAAGAAAAAGTAAAGTTGATTCGAGGCAGGTTAAAAGCAGCTTCAGACCGACAGAAGTCTTATGCAGATCTGAAAAGGAGAGACATTCAGTTTGATGTTGGAGATAAGGTGTTTTTGAAAGTATCTCCTTGGAAGAAGATTTTGAGGTTCGGTCGGAAAGGAAAATTGAGTCCTCGGTTTATTGGACCATATGAAGTTTTGGAAAGAATTGGGCCAGTTGCGTATCAACTTGCTTTGCCACCTGAGTTGGATCGTATTCATAATGTATTTCATGTTTCTATGTTGAGGAGGTACAGGTCGGATCCATCTCATGTGTTGCCAATTGAATCTATCGAAGTGAGCCCAGATTTGACTTTTGAAGAGGAACCAGTTGCTATCTTGGCACGAGAAGTGAAAGAGTTGAGGAACAAGAGTGTGCCATTGGTGAAGGTTCTATGGAAGAATCATGGAAAAGAAGAAGCAACTTGGGAAAGTGAGCAAACCATGCAAGAACAATATCCGCAGTTGTTTCAGCTTTGATATCAGGTAATTTCGAGGACGAAATTTTCTTTTTAGAGGGGGAAAATTGTAATATCCTCATTTGTGGTCTAGAAGTTTTGATTATGTTATTGTTATTGTTGTTATTGTTGTTGTTGTTGTTGGTTTAAATTGAGAAAAGGAAAGTATATGTATATGTGTTTTGGGGAAATTTAGGGTTTAGAGACAAGTTTATATGTTGTGTATATGGTGATATATATAACATATAAAATGGTCAAAGAGAGAGAGTCAATGCAAGAGGAGATTTTTTTTATATGGCATGTGAAATTACTTAATTGGGTTTATAAGAGACAAAAGCTAAGTTAAGTGATGAGGGGTATATGGGTAATTGCTTGAAATGAAATGCATGGTGGAGATTAAAAGAAGAAAAGGTGTTTGACTTGTGCATTTTCTTCTTTCTTTCTTGAAGTGGCCGGCTCTCCAAATAGCAAAGAGAAAGGGAGGTGTTCTTGAGGCAAGAAGTAAATTGAAGAAGGAATCAAGAGTTTGGTTAGAGATTTGCGGAAATTCTTCATTTAAGGTAAGTAATTTCTTGTTTTCTTTTATTAATTTTGAAGTTGTGGCTAAGGTGTATTGTGAATTGTTGAGTTGATGATTTGGTGTGTTTGATATGTGTTTACAAGTGTTAAAGTTGATTGTTAGTTAAAAGATTGAATTGAGGTTGGTTTGGTTGTGAAGGTTGTAAGTTTAAATGGATTTTGATAGTGGAAGTTCAAGTGTAAAGTTGGTTTTAGGGTTTGAGATGGTATGTGTCTAAATGTTTTGGTTGATGTGTTTAAATAAGGAATATGGTGATAAACATGTAGAATTTGTGTTTAGAACATTGATTTCATTCATTTGAAACATATTATATGCTGTTTGATGAGTTTGAGTGCAATTGGAGGAGAGTTGTGCATATTAGGGTTTGTGTTTTGGGAGACACGGCCAAAAGCAATGTGAGACACGGCCAAGCCAAGGGATTTTGGGCGTGTTGGATTAGTTTTTGGGTGACATGGCCGTGTTCCCAAGCCGTGTTAGCTACTGTGAGTTTTGGTTTAAGAGACACGGTCACAAGCTTGGCCGTGTCCCTTGCCCGTGTTGCTTACTGTCCAAGTGGGTTGAGTGACACGGCCACAAGCTTGGCCGTGTCCCTCAAGTGGCTGCCCGTGTCCCTCAAATGTGTGGGTTAGGGTTTTTATACTTTGTTCTATTTGCATTGTTTTGGTCCTTTTAAGGTAAGTTGGTACCTTAACCTAAACCTAAACACATTTAAACAATGATTTACCTAAACAAATGCATATGGAAGATCTTAAAGCTATGAATGATATAAATTATTCTTTGTCCTAATTGCATTGTTGAGATTGAACAATGTTATGTTATACATTGTGAATGGTTATGTGTTTCATGAATAATGTATATTGAAATGTTATATCAAAGATGCTATGATGATTCAAATAAGAGGTGAAATGTGATGTAAAGCCATTGTGATTGGCTATGATGATGATATTGAAAGAAAGAAGGCATGTTTGCCTAAATGTGATGAGAATTTGAGAATGGAAATGGTAACTATATAATAAATGAATTGTTTGTTTAATATGTTATTCAGTTTCAGAGTTCTGGATTTGGGTGGCATGCCTAAGAAATGATGAAAGGTAACAGTCTTGCCGGGTTGAGGATCTCCTCATATGTGTTGAGTTGATGGTCCAAGAGACTGGGTCTGTTACTCTATGAGAATTGTGAATATGAGATATATGATTTGTAACAGTCTTGCCGGGTTGAGGATCTCCTCATATGTGTTGAGTGGATGGTCCAAGAGACTGGGTCTGTTACACTATCCATGGATAGAGATACATGTATATACATTGCCTACGGGCGTGATTATTGTGACTATGAAGCAAAGCAGTAACTCTGAACTCTGAATATCGTATTAAATACTTGTTGGGCCCAAAGGTGTCAAGGTTATATGAATGTCCTAAATAATGTTATGAGTTAATGAAATGAGATGTTGTTTATTGAGTATGATTGATTTAGGTTGAATGTGGAAAGATGTTGAGATGTGGTATGCTCATATGACTATGATTTGTCAAATGCATAATTATGTGGTTAACTTTATATTTATGATGTTGATCTTATCAACAACATCTGTGGCATTGCATTACATTAAAGCATACCATTAGCATGTATTATCTTACTAAGCCGTTGGCTTAGCGCGATAGTGTTTAATCGCGCAGGTAATAGAGTTGATAGAGTTGAACCTGAGAGTTCATCAAGACCAAGTGAGAGTAGACCTTGAAGAATTCATTTTGGGAGCTTAAAGATCAAAGCAGACTTGCCAATCATGTATACTTCTTTATATTTTGTAAAGAAATGTTTAATATGTAAATATGTACATATTTTATAACTTTCGCTGTGTAATATTTAAATGTATATATATATATAACTAATATGTTTTGTTTTATAAGTAAATGATCTACTTTTCTATAATGTATAATGATAAGGGTATTGTATCAAATTTAAAGTGTTTTGAATGTTAAGAAAACCGTAGCATCCCTATGTTTGGTGCACTTATGCTACATTGTGGTGGTTGTAGTATGTGTGCATTGGATATGGGGGTGTTACAAGTTTGGTATCAGAGCTTAGGCTCTAAATCAGGCTCCCAATCTATCTATCTATACTAGTACTTTTCAAATTATTGTTTGACCTAGTCTTTGTTCTTATTCTATATTTTTTGAGGAAGACATAATAATAAAAAAAGAAAAGAAAAGAAATTGAAAAGAAAAGAAATTGAAAAGAAAAAGAAAAAATAATCAAGTTAAAAAAATGTTGTTGATCTTGTTTTTTATTCCAAGTTATGATTATTGTGTGTTGGTGGCTGCCAAAATATAGTTTTAAACCCTAAAATCCACTAAAGAAACTTCCTAAATCGTCCAAACCCTAAAAAAGTTTTGTAACCAATTTTTTTATTTTCCCGATCATACCACCACTGGTCTAGTCGGATCGTGCTTATCCTACCTAAATTTTTACCGTACTATCCACCGTGAAAAATACTGCCAAATTTTCTCATTTTTTGTCCGAAGCTCAATCTGATCAAACCAACAAAAGCCTGATCATGTCGGTTCAAAATCATACCGTACCCTCCACCATGAAATCCTAGTTTTTGTCTAAGACAATCCTGGTCGGACCACCAAGATCTCAACCGTACCCTATCTAGTATGCTAAAATCCTACCATAACTCTCACTGTGAAACCTATTGACTGATTTTTAAATTTTACTCAAACTAAAGTCTGGTAAGACCACTAGTATCTCGACCATACTAGCCTATTCCTCCTAATTTCTCATCGAACCACACATCATGATCTTCACTGTGTCCAAATTGACCCTTAAGTCTGGTCGAACCATCCCATAGTCTGGTCGTGAGAACCTTTTCTTATGGGAATTTCTACCTCTTTGTGATTACAAGCTTGTAGGGATTTTGATCTATACAATTGACCTTAACAAGAGACTTGAGAGGTAAAAGGCAAGAGTGTGAGCTCATATAGATAAAAGCCATATATTGAGTGCAAACACAAGTGAACTTGAGTGAACATCAAACTTGAGTAAAACACATGAGGGAGTGAAGTGAGGAACTATATACATATACTTTCTTGTTTTACTAATCTTTGTTGCAGCTTATAACCATGTTTGAAGATGAGTGGTGAAGCTAGAAGAACTCAAGGTCCTATTGATAGGATGGATACAATGGCTCAAACCCTAGATTTCTTAAGTCGGTAAATTGGAGAAACAAGGTATCTAATAGATATATTAGAAGCTTCAATAGCAGGAGGGTTCCTAATTGCCAAAAAAGAGAGGGTAATAGGAGAAATCAAGTGGAAGAAGGTTTAGAAGGAGAGGAATCTTTTAGTGAAAATGAAGATGAAGAGGAAGTAAGACCAAGAAGGAGGAATACTAATCAAGATGGAGGTGTAACGAAGCTAAAAATACCATAATTTAATGGGAAGATGGATTTAAGAGTTGTAATACCAAACTACTACGATAGTAAGTTGTACAACTCACTTCAAAATCTCACTCAAGGATCTAAGCGTGTGGAGGAGTATTACAAGGAGATGGAGGTAGCAATGATTAAAGCTAATGTTGAAGAGGATAATGAAGCAACCATGGCTAGATTTCTAAATGGGTTGAACAAGGAGATAGCTAATGTAGTATAACTACAACCATACATGGAGATAGATGAATTGCTACACTTAGCCCTAAAGGTGGAGAAGCAGCTAAAGAGGAGAAGCAGCTCTAGTCGATTGTCATCCACATCCTCATCATTTAAACCCACTTGGAAGAGGGAAGACAAGGCATCAATAACCAAACCAAAATTTGAAATTAAGGAAGCTCCCAAACTTCCTAGTACTAGCAAGGATAAAGGTAAGGATGAATAGTCATCTAAATTTAATTGTTTTAAATGTAGTGGTGTAGGTCATTACAAAATGGAGTGTCCTCATCAAAGGGCATTGTACATGGTTGATGGGGAGTATGTTTCCACTAGTGATAAAGAGGAGGAGGCTGATAAAGATAAATTTAAAGATCAAAATAGTGAGGAAGAGGAGAAAGAGTTTACCGGTGCTCAAAAAGGGAAAGCTCTTGTAGCTAGGAGAGCCTTAAATTTGCAAGCTCAACATGAAGAGAATGATCAAAGAGAAAATCTTTTATATACAAGGTGTTTAGTGGAGGATAGAATGTGTGATATCATTATAGATAGAGGGAGTGTAACAAATGTTGCTAGCACTATCCTAGTAGAGAAGTTTGGGTTACCAACCATCAAGCATCCCCAACCTTACAACTTGAAGTGGCTTAATGATTGCGGGGAAATTAGGGTAACCAGGCAAGCTCTTATGGCTTTTAAAATAGGTAGGTACCATGATGAAATATTGTTTAATATTATACCAATGCAAGCGGGTGACCTTTTGTTGGGAAGGCCATGGCAATATGATAGAAAGTTGTGGATAATGGATTACCAATCACTACACTTTGGACAAAGATGGGAGGAAAAATACCTTAGTTCCTTTGTCACCCAAAAAAGTATACAAAGGAGAAATACAAAGAAAAAAGAGAGAAAAGGAAAATAAGAGAGAGAGAGTGAAGAAAGCAAGAAAGAGAGGGAAGTTTAAAAGAAAGAGTGTGAAAAGGAAGAAAGTTCAAAAGAAATAAAAGGAGAGGAAAGAAAAAAATAGTTGAGAGCAAAAAGAAATATAGTTTTTATGCCAAAGGGAGAGAGATGAAAAATGTTTTCTATACACAAATATCTCTTATTGTACTCGTATACAAGGAGAATTTTCTTAGTTTAGGCTAACCTTGACTCTTTTCTTAGTGTTGTTGTTTCTTTATTGCTATTGCAGGAATTTGAGGACATATTTCCTGAGGAGATGCCAAAGGGATTACCACCCTTGAAGGCATTGGAAACAAAATAGATCTCATTCCAGGAGCTCTAATTCCTATTAGACCAGCCTATTGAAGCAATCCTAAAGAGATTAAGGAGCTTCGAAGGCAAGTAGAGGAGTTGACGAAGAAAGGACATGCTAGAGAGAGTCTAAGCCCAAGTGTAGTACTTGGATTACTTATTCCTAAGAAAGATGGTACTTAGTGTTAGTGTATGTGCCCTAGGCCATTTATTTGGATCTTTATGTTATACATTCATTATTAATAAATGAGGTTTTATTATCATTATTGTTTGTTTGCATGTTACACAATTTTGATATTTGTCCCTGGTTTATTATTGTTATAGAGATAAAAAAAATAATTCTTAACCAGTATGAACATTGATTTGATAATCATCAGATGGTTATGTGTATAGTGATACAAATCAATTTCATAGATACTTGTTAGAGAACAATGTATTGGATAGACCCATCATGAGATTACTACATGGGTTAGTGTCATAAGTAAATCTCATGATAGTTATGTATTAATTCTTTGACTTGAGATTGTCATAGTTTCCAATATAAGGACTATTATATTTTGACATGATCAAACATTATCCGTAACTGGATAGTAATAAAGGTTATGATCATATATGATAGAAATTATGTAGAGGATAATGAACAATCAAGATAGAATTTGTCCCTCTCTTTGAGAGAGATATCTTTTGGGCCCCTTAAAAAGTGAGACTATGAAATGCATGGCCGTGCTCAAATGAATTGATAGTGTGATCAATTTCATTTGTTTTTATCAGCCTATTTGGAGATCGAGTAATCATAAGTTTGGACAATATAAGTATGACGTTGACCATGACTTATGTTCAAGCTAGATATCGTGTGACAAAGGGATTAATGCATGTACTATTATTAGGCAAATTGGACATTCCTTATATTAATTGGGTAGTTGTAACGCCTTACTAGAGGCCAATTACGACTTATTGGTTTAATAGAGATTAAATTGACTGCCAATTAATATGGGCCTATCGGGTCACACACAAGAATGCGCTTTGGGCTGGATATAATATTAATAATATTAATATTAGATATTAATATTTATTATTATTATTATTTTCATTTTTTTATATATATTATTAGATAATATATTCAGAATCCTTATTAGATTTGGATTCTGAATTTGACTTACCTTATCCAATTTCGAATTGGATTCTGGAGTGATTATATTCACTCCAGACATTAAGGCTTCTTAGAGGTAATATTAGAAAATGAAAGAGAACCAAAAAAAAAAAAGGAACCCTAATACGTTTTAGAAAAAATGTTTTTTCAGCCTTCGCCGTTGCAGAGAGCTAGCACTCCAGACGGTAGCATTCGTGTGGATACGCGATAGAGGGTGTTTCACGATCGAGGCATCTCTTCCAAACTGTGATTTCGAATCATCAATAGGTTAGTTCTTTGAACACTTTTGTCGAATTAAACGAACAGCATAGATCCTGGTGGGAAATCAGAGATCAAAAATTTTTCCGCAGCGTGTTTTTGGTTTGCAGTGATCTCCTTGATTTCCTAACACTTAGAGGATGTATGTCGACCGTTGAGCCATAAATAAAATCACTGTAAAGTATAGACATCCTATCCCTAGACTTGATGATATGCTTAATGAGTTGAGTGGTGCATGCATTTTTACTAAGATTGATCTTTAGAGTGGATATCACTAAATAAGAATACAATCTGGAGATGAATGGAAAACTACTTTTAAAACTAAATATTGGTTGTATGAGTGGTTAGTAAAAAAAGGTCTTACTATTGATGAGGAAAAGATTAAGGCTATCAAAGAATGACCAAGACCTACCTCTATAAAAGAAGTTAGGAGTTTTCAAGGACTAGCTAGTTTTGATAGGAGGTTTGTTAAATATTTTAGCATAATTGCAGCTCCTTTAATTAGCATAGTTAAGAAAGATGTGAATTTCATATGGACTGAAAAGTAGGAGCATTCTTTTAACTTGCTTAAAGAAAAATTATGTTCAGTTCCTATCTTGTGTTTGCCTAACTTTGACAAAGCATTTGAGATTGAATATGATGCCTTTGGTGTGAGAATAGGCGCTATTTTATTGCAAGAAAGGCATCATATTGCCTATTTTAGTGAGAAGTTGAATGGAGCTCAACTTAACTATTCCACAGATGATAAGGAGCTCTATGCCTTGATGAGAGCATTGGATGTATGGCAACATTACCTACTACCTATGGAATTTGTGATTTACACTATTCACGAATCACTCAAGCATTTCAAGGGGCAAGGTAAGTTGAACAAGAGGCATGCTCAGTGGATGGAATTCATTGAGACTTTTCCATATGTGATCTAATACAAGCAAGATAAAGAGAACATAGTTACTAATGCTATATCTAGGAGGTATGCTTTAATCTCTACATTGAGCACTAAATTTTTAGGATTTGAGCACATTAAAAATTTGTATGCAAGTGATCCTAAGTTTTCTAATGTTTATAATGCTTGTGAAAATGTTGAATTTAATAAATTTTTATAGGCATCAAGGGTATCTAGTAAGAGAGAGGAGATTGTGAATACCTATGTGTTCTTTGAGAGAGCTACTTGTGAAGGAATCACATAATGGTGGATTGATGGGTCATTTTGGAATAGATAAAACACTTGACATATTGCATGAACATTTCTATTGGCCTAACATGAAGAGGGATGTAGCAAGGGTATGCTCTAGGTGTGTGGAGTGTATATAGAGTCCAACCCCATGGGTTATATACTCCTTTACCCATACCTAGTCAACCTTAGGTTGATATTTCTATAGATTTTGTGTTAGGGTTGCCTAGGTCAAAAAAAGGGAAAAGATAGCATATTTGTTGTAGCTGATAGGTTTAGTAAAATGACACATTTTATTGCTTGTCACAAAAATAATGATGATACATATATTGCTGAGTTGCTCTTTAGGGATGCAGTTCGATTACATGGAGTCTCTAAGATAATTATTTCTGATAGAGATGCTAAGTTCTTAAGTCACTTTTTGTTTGCCATTAATAGAATTTGCATACAATAGGAGCACCCATTCTTTTATAGGTTTTCACCTTTTGAAATTGTGTATAGTTTTAATCCACTAACCCCATTGGATTTGTTACCTTTGCATTTGAAAGATATTACTAGTTTAGATGGACATAAGAAGGCGAAATAAGTTAGATCCATACATGAGAAAGCCAAACATCACATTGAGAAGAAGAATAAGCATTATACATGCCAAGCCAACAAAGGAAGGAAGGCAATTACCTTTAAACCTAGAAATTGGGTATGAGTGTACATGCGAAAGGAGAGATTTTCCAATCACAAGAAATCAAAGCTTCATCTAAGAGGAGATGGACCATTCCGAGTTTTTGAGAAAATCAATTATAATGCCTATAGATTGATCTTCCTGGTGAGTATAATGTGTCATCTTCTTTTAATGTTCCTAACCTATCTCCTTTTAATTTGGATACAGATTTGAGGTCAAATCTTTTTGAGGAGGGAGGGACTGGAGCAAGCATGGCTATGGAATCCATGGAAGGAGGTGATGGAACTCAAAGTTTGAAGATTCCTTGTGGACCAATTACAAGACAAAGAGCCAAGATGATAAAGGAAGCCTTGCAAGCTTATGTGCAAAGATTCATAGATACAAACATGGAGCCATATGGGCCAAGTAAAGGCAAAGAGAAGTTGACTATTTTGTTAAAATCCATGGATGATGAAGGCTAGTTAGGATTACTTGTTATTTTATCCTAACTAGATATTTAATATTATTATTTTTGATTATTAGTTATTTATTAGACTTATATTTTTTGATGACATTTAATAATTGGGTATTGTTGGTATGCTCATTATTATTAGGTTAATTTAGAAGGATTAGTAGGGTAAGGATGGAGGTATCCATGTAACAAAACATCCTATTATTATTGTAACCTATTTAAACCATCTTGTAGCTTCTTGTAAGAGGTTAGACATTTATTGAATATAATTTCTAGATATTCTTAAGAGAGGTTTTCTCTTGTTCTTGGTTTCTTATGAGATCAAGGTTTTCTACAACAAGGTTAATTATTTTAAAGTAGGTAATTCCAAGGTTCTCTTCCACATGTTGGAATTGGGTTGTAGACTTGGCGAGTATCTAATTTAGCTTTCTAAGGAGTCGCTTCAAAGTGTAAAAGTGAGTGGGTCTCTGGTTTAATATACTAATGATTCATGTTAATACCAGACTGACGAGAACCACCGATATATTAAACCGGATACCCACTCGCCTTTACACTTGGAAGCGACTCCTTGGAAAACCAAATCAGATCCTTGCCAAGTCCATAACCCAATTTCAACCTGCTAAAGAGAACCATGGAATTACCTATTTCGAAGTAATTAACCTTATTATAGAAAACCTTGATCTCATGAGAAACCAAGAACAAGAGAAAATCTCTCTTAAGAAAATTTGGAAATTCTATTTAATAAATGTCTAACCTCTTGCAAGAAGCTACAAGATGGTTTAAATAGGTTACAATAATAATAGGATGTTTGGTTACATGGATACCTCCATCCTTACCCTACCAATCCAACTAAATCAACCTAATAATAAGCTCATAACTTTGGGCTTAAAACAACAAGGCCCAATCGTAAATAATGAGCATGCCAATAATACCCAATTATTAAATGTCTTCCAAAAAACATAAGCATAATCAATAACTAATAATAATAATAAAATAATAATATTAAATATCTAGTTGGGCTAAAATAGCAAGTAATCCTAACTAGCCTTCATCATCCATGGCTTCCAACAAAATGGTCAACTTCTCTTTACCTCTACTTGGCCCATATGGCTCCATGTTTGCATTCATGAATCTTTGCATATAAACTTGCAAGGCTTCCTTTATCTTCTTGGCTATTTGTCTTGTAATTGGTCATCTTCAAGCTTTGAGTTCCATCACCTCCTTCTATGGATTCCATAGCCATGCTTGCATCACAATGCCAAGTTGAGGAGTTATTATCAAAGGGATTAGTGTGAGAAAGCATGAGCCCATGTGATGTTTTGGTCTTACTTGTTCCAAAGAAAGATGGGTCATAGAGGATGCGAGTGGATTGTCGAGCAGTAATGTATCACCATCCTATACCTAGGCTAGATGACATGCTTGATGAATTACATGGTAGTGTTTGTGAATGAGGATTTTTGCCCCCACTCCCATGTAGAATAGTTTTTATGACTTTGCCACTATTAGGCTCAGGGCCTTAGAGAACACGGGCCTAAATTCGGAGAAAATGGAGTCACCACTTGGATGGGCCGGAAAAAATAAAGGGGTGGATGACTCGATTTCTAAGGAATTCCCAACCATTTATTGGGTTTGGAAAGTGGGGTAAGAATGGAAAAGGTGAGAAATGACCAACACCCCCATAATGCCCGGTTCATTGGAATCGGCCTCCTTTTTAGGTCTAAATATTATTGAATTCTTGGTTATTATGACATTATCCAGATTACATGCATTTATAAAAATTAAGAATACTATATTAGAAATCTAGATCTTGATTAGGATGACCTTTGCTTTGTTTAATACCCTATTATTCTTCCCTCTTCTTTATTTTTCTTCTTCTTTATTTTTTTCTTTTTCCTTCCTTTTCCTTTTTTTTCCTCCTTTTTTTACTTTTTTTTACTTTGACTTCTTTTCTTTTCTTTTTAGGTCCTATCTCTAAAAGATTTATCTTGTTTGTATCGACTTATATTTTTTATAATGGATGAGTGGAGCGGCATAAGTCTGCTTCAGTAAGGATGAATCTTTTGTTGTCCTGACTTTATCTCAATAAGTTTATGCTATTAGGTCTAATTTAGGTGTCCTTCAACTATCTCTATAGTCTTGACTATATATCATTATCTTTGATATTCTTTCCCTTTTGTTCCTTAGTGATCTTCAGACTTACCATAAGTATCACAATAGCTCAGGGTAGGTTGTTGGGTTTATAAGGCAATGAAAAGCAAGCTAAAATTTTATGAAGGCTCAAAGGAATAACTAGGGATTGATATTAGTAAGGCAATAATAGTTGTTGGCTAATCAAATAATGCCTACATCATCTCTCCCTTAAATAAGCATAGTTCAATTTTGCCTCGAAAGTTCGTCAAAGCATGTTCCAAGATTGACTAGGACCTAGATAAAGGTAATTATGTAGGAGTCCTTTCTAAGTAAGCATACACAGCTCAATGCTATAGAACAATTCCCTCACCTAGTAAAGTCATTCAAATCATGATGCATAGATACACTAATTTATGAATATCAAGCTAGGCTCATCATTGGTTGAGCACCAAAATGAACAAAGACGAATACAAATTTAATCAAAGTAATTTATTCAAACAATCTTAATTTAAAAAAAATATAATTGTTCTAAAAATATTAAAGAAAGCAGAAATAAAATAAGTAGCACTCAACCCTAAGGAAGTTTGTTGAATTATAATCGATGGTACTTCATCTATTTGGACATGTTAGGGTTAATGGTCATCACCTCCTCATCCACAATTACTCCATCTATATCTTGAAAAGATGATAAGATAGAACTTTCCTTCAATCCTCCTTCTATCATGAACGTTGTTGGTAGTGGCACTCTTCTATCATGAACCTCTGTCTCATGCCCTTGCATTTGATAGAATTAACAGAGGGCCTTGGCATCAAAATTTGATAGTAGAGGATCATGTAGTGGTCGATGAGCCAGTGGCTGTAATAACCCCTATTTTTGCAGCTTGTTGAAAACCCAATACAAAGGTTTCCCCAGATATGAAAACTATCTTTTTTTGCTTGACCAGTTGTATTGACATCTACTCCATTATATGTACTCTGTCCACCAAACTGATAATTCTCCCTCTCATTCTTTCTTCTAGAAAAATGGCTCTTCTCTTGTTCCCATTCTTCTATCTGTAAGCCAACTTAGAGAATATCTTTGAAATCCCTTATGAGAGTGTGAGACATTCGTTCATGTAGACTGGGTAAGACAACCCTTACTATCATTCGAATCTAGTCGGACTCATCTAGTCTCTTCTTAAGAAGTGCAACTTTGTTTATCCACCTCTTCACATAGTCAACAAAATTATCATTTTGCTTTTGTCTGATAGTTTTGACCTCCATCAAGGTCACTTCCAATTCGACATTATACCCATATTGCTGAATGAAGGCTTTGTAGAGCACATCCCAATCTTTTTGGGTACTTTCCTCCAAAGTATTAAACCAATTTTGCACAATAGGATCCAAAGAAGGCATAAAATACCTAAGAGTTTGGGCTTTAATAGCTCAAACGAAATGCATAGCTATGATGTATTGCTTGACATGTAGATGAGGATTGCCAGTTCTATCGAACTTAGCAAAAGAAGGCATCCTAAACTTATAAGGGACTTCCTCATCTTGTTCAAACAACTTGTCCACCTCTAACATCTCATCAACCTTTAGCTTCTTTTTGAACTTCTTTTCTAGATCATCAATCATCTTTCCTACATCTGAAGTTTCTGTCTTTTCCACAGTTGATTTCTCCACAACCTTTGGCTCTTTCTTTTTATCTTGAGGATCTTAGAAGTATTAAGCCCAATCATCATCATTATCGATAACTACTTTGTCATCATCAAAGGCTACCACACCGACCTTAGCCTTTCCTTTGTCATTGTGCTTCTTAGTACTAGTAGATACTTCAATAATGTTTCTCAATAATGCTACCAGTTGGCTTTTCATGGTCTCAGCTAGGACCCCCTTTAGTTCTTCCATCATGGAGTTGAATGCATCATCTACCATCTTCTAAACTTGCTAAGGATTAATTGCTTTTGGTGAGAAGTTGATTGAGTTATTACTGGATTCTATGTTATTAGTGTAGGTCGAATTGTCGTGGGCTCGTGAACTGCTATACTCCAGGGCTATGAGCCTGTAACACTCCTAGATCCCATATACGCACACTACATATCACCAAAATGTAATATACGTACATAGAACATAGGAATGCTACGACTTCTTTAAACCATTTAACTCTTTTATAAACCCTAATCCATTTTGTTATTTTTGTACAATATAAGAAATGTATTATAGTATTTAATTTGTAATAGAAATTGAAATGGATATCAACATTTATTTGATACGCAGCGGAAATTATAAAATATTTACATATATTAAAACATCCAAGTTCAAGTTTACAATTACATATATATATATACATTAAAATCATTCCTTTACAAAATATAAAGAAACTATACATGGTTGGCAGCATTGCTCTGATCTTTAAGTCCTAAAGCCAATCCTCAACGTCTAGACTCACTCTGTCTAGCGGAACTCTCGGGTTCTTCTCTAACACCTGCGCGATAAATCAAATCGCGCTAAGCCAACGGCTTAGTAAAACAACTAAAATAACAATATGCTATGATGCAATACTCATGTCACACAATCAAGTTCTATGCACAACTCAAGTAAGTAATTCACTTCAATTCATACCATAGTCATCATAGTTTATCCAACCACAATCATATTTCATAACATCATATCTTAACTTTACTCATAAGTTTCATCAAACACTAGTCACGTTTAATCAAACACAAGCATTGGGCCCATAACAAATCTAATACATTATTCAAAGTTCAGAGTCCCTGTTTTGATTCAATATCACATTCATCAAGCCCGTAGGCAATATATATATATCACATCTCTATCCATGGATAGCGTAACAGACCCAGTCTCTTGGACCATCAACCCATTAACATGAGGAGATCCTCAACCCGGCTAGACTGTTACTAATTTTTCAATGGAAGTGGTTTACGGGTCTCCCATTTCACCATCATTCCATATTCACATTTTTCAACTGAAATCGGCTTACGGGCCATCCCATTTCGCCTATCCAGTGATTCATATCATAATTTCCAATTGGAATCGGTTTACGGGCCATCCCATTTCACCTATCCAATGGTTCATAGGCATGCCATCAAAACAGGACTCTGAAAGTTGAATCAACATATTAGGCACACAAACATTTCATTTATTTCTTTCTCAATTCATTTCACAATTCACAATTCATTAGGCAATCATGCCTCAACTATTCCATTTGCATCATTTTGACCTAATCACAATGGCCTCACATATCATTTAAATCATCAAAAACAATCACATTAGAGCAATTCATCACATCCTTCATATATAGTATCACATTGCATTATCATATAGGCAACTATGCATTAAACATTTTTTTTTTACTTACATCATAAGCAATAAATCATACGGTTCCACACTTTACTACTCAAGTATACATACACAATGATCTTAACATACATTCCACATACATAACACAATATTCACATAACATTAACAATATGCATCCACAATGCATTAATGCTCTTAACACCTTAACACTCACATGTGTTAAGTTCCAACATCTTATAAATGAATACAATGATGTAGTTGTACTTACCTTATGAACACTCACACAACTAAGCAATCCTTCCTTCCAAAGATCCTTCACTTCACAATTAGGGCAAACCACCTCTTCCAACACCTAATCCAAAACAATGATGCAACACATCAATTTCTATAACATTCCTCACTTATTAACCTTAGCTTAGACCTTTAGAACACTAAATAAAACTTAACAACCCTAAGCAAAGCCCACGGCCGTGGCCACCTCCAACCCCCACGGTCGTGGCTTTAGGAAGCATTCTGCCCAAAAGTGATCACCTCCCCCACGGCCATGGCTACCAAAAGGCCACGGGCGTGGGATCCCAAACGCTACTGCCCCTTTCCAAAATCATGATTTCTTCACTTTCAAAACCAACAAACACCAACAACTCAAAGATTAACAAAAATAACCAATCAAACATAACATAAACAACACTTACCAACTCAAACCCTAACACAAACTCAACATAACCACACCCAACATCATCACCAACTTAACTTCTCCTCTAACAAGCAATCTCAACACTTAACTTCACATCATAAACATCCTTAATCAAACCATCATCAAAACACAACTCAACTCAAGCAAGACTTCAAAAATAACAAGAGTAAACAAGAGAAAACTTACCAAATAATGAAATTCCTTGAAAATCCAACTTGTAAATTTGAAAACTCCTTTCAATTTGAGCTTGAAATCATCAAAACCTTCAATTATTCTCTTGCTCTCTTGTCCCCTTTGTTGAGCCGGCCACACATGATAGAAAAGAGAAGAAAATGATAAGTCAACCTTACTTTTCTTCTTTTAATCTCCACCATGCATTTCTACAAGGAAAAATTACTAAAACACCCTTAACTATATAACTAAGCTCTTGTCTCTTATATGCCCATTTATGTAATTCCACAATAACAAAAGAAATATCTTCTTCCACTAAATCCAACACCTTGACTCTCCCTTTGACCAACTTATATGTCATATATATTACCATTTACACAACATATACACTTCTCTCTAAACCCTAATTCCTTAACAACTTAACATATACAATTAATCCAAATGAACAACAACAACAACAACAACCAAACTTCTAGGGCACAAATAGGGATATTACAATTCTCCCCCTCTAAAAAGAAATTTCGTCCTCGAAATTACCTGAAATCAACTCTGAAACAACTGAGGATGCTGGTCTCGCATAGCTTGCTCACTCTCCCAAGTTGCTTCTTCTCTTCCATGATTCTTCCATAACACTTTCACAAGTGGCACTCTTTTGTTCCTCAACTCTTTCACTTCATGTGCGAAAATAGCAATTGGCTCTTCTTCGAATGTCAGATTCGGACTCACCTTGATAGATTCAACTGATAACAAATGAGATGGGTCTGATCTGTATCTCCTTAACATAGAAACATGGAAGACATTATGAATCCGATCCAAATCAGGTGGTAAAGCAAGCCGATAAGCAACTGATCCCACTCTTTCTAAAACTTCATATGGCCCAATGAAACGAGGACTCAACTTCCCTTTTTGACCAAATCTTAAGATCTTTTTCCAAGGAGACACCTTCAAAAATACTTTATCTCCCACCTTATACTCAATGTCTCTCCTCTTCAAATCCGAATAAGATTTCTGTCGATCTGAAGCTGCTCTCAATCGGTCTCGAATCATTCTCACTTTCTCTTCAGTCTCCTTAATCAAATCAGGACCAATTATCTTACCTTCACCAGCTTCACTCCAACACAAAGGTGTCCTACACCTCCTCCCATATAATGCCTTGAATGGTGCCATACCAATGCTCGATTGATGACTGTTATTATAGGCAAACTCCACAAGTGACAAGAATCCGTCCCAACTTCCAGAGAAGTCAATAACACAACTTCTCAACATATCCTCGATAATCTGTATCACTCTCTCTGACTGCCCATCTGTCTGAGGATGGAAAGCAGTACTAAAGTGTAATCGAGAACCTAAAGCTCCATGCAAACTCTTCCAAAATCTCGAAGTGAACCTAGGATCTCGATCAGACACTAAAGAAATTGGGACTCCATGCAACTTCACAATCTCATGGATGTACAGCTCAGCCAACCTCTCAAGCGAATAATCCATCCAAACTGGAAGAAAATGAGCTGTCTTAGTCAGCCTATCGACAATCACCCAAATAGCATCATGCTTTCTTTGTGTCAAAGGCAAACCAGACACAAAGTCCATAGTCACTCTCTCCCACTTCCATTCAGGCACTGACAACGGTTGAAGCAACCCAGTTGGAACCTGATGTTCAGCTTTCACTCTCTGACATGTGAGACATTTAGACACAAAAGCTGCAATGTCTCTCTTCATACCGGGCCACCAATAATACTGTCTCAAATCATGGTACATCTTCGTACTGCCCGAATGCATAGCAAAAGCTGATTGATGTGCTTCTTCCAAAATAATCCTTCTCAAACTATCATCATCAGGCACACACAATCTATCTTTAAACCACAAACTCCTATCAACTCTTATAACAAAATCCCGGCTCTCTTCCTGTTGACACTCTGAAACAATCTTCTGAATCTTCTTATCATACAACTGAGCCTCCTTAATCTGATCTAACAGCACTGGCCTCACTTGCAATTGTGCCAACAATGCACCATCATCACAAAGTGTAAAATTAGCATGCAACGCTCTCAATTCAACAAGCAACAAGAGCGAATAAGCAGTCAAACCTGCTAAAGACTTCCGACTTAAGGCATCTGCAACAACATTAGCCTTACCTGGATGATAATCTATCAAACAGTCGTAGTCTTTAATCAATTCCAACCATCGCCTCTGTCGAAGATTAAGCTCCTTCTGAACACCCAAATACTTCAAACTCTTGTGATCTGTATAAATAAAACATTTCTCTCCATACAGATAATGTCGCCAAATCTTTAAAGCAAAAACAATGGCTGCCAACTCTAAATCATGCGTCGGATAGTTGAGCTCATGCGGCTTCAACTGACGAGAAGCATAAGCTATCACTTTACCCTCTTGCATCAACACACAACCTAAACCACTATGTGAAGCATCACTATAAATCACAAATGGTTTGTCTTCCACAGGTAAAGTGAGAACAGGTGCTTGAGTCAACATCTCTTTCAACTGCTCAAAACTAGCTTGACACTGATCCATCCACACAAATCTCACTCCCTTCCGAAGTAATCTGGTGAGTGGAGTAGCTATTAAAGAAAATCCTTTTACAAAGCGTCGATAATAGCCTGCCAAACCCAGAAAACTTCTAATCTCAGTCACAGACTTCGGTGGACTCCAATTCAGAATAGCTTCAACTTTACTTGGGTCAACTCTAATGCCATCTGCTGAAACAATATGACCGAGAAAAGCTACTTGATCAAGCCAGAATTCGCACTTTGACAGCTTAGCAAACAACTGCTTCTCTCTTAAGATTTGCAACACAATCCTCAAATGCTTGTCATGCTCTTTCTCATCCTGAGAATACACCAAAATATCATCTATAAACACCACTACAAACTGATCCAAATAGGGCCTAAACACCCTATTCATCAAATCCATGAAAGCGGCAGGTGCATTCATCAAACCAAATGGCATCACCAAAAACTCATAATGCCCATACCTGGTTCGAAAAGCTGTCTTCGACACATCCTCAGCTCTGACCCGCAACTGATGGTACCCTGATCTCAAATCAATCTTAGAAAACACAGCTGCTCCCTTCAATTGATCAAAGAGATCATCAATTCTAGGCAAAGGATATTTATTCTTGATAGTCACTTTATTCAATTGCCTATAATCGATACACAATCTCATAGTACCATCTTTCTTCTTAACAAACAAAACAGGAGCTCCCCATGGCGACACACTAGGGCGAATAAAATTCTTATCTAACAATTCCTGCAACTGCACCTTCAATTCCCTCAATTCAACAGGTGCCATTCTATAAGGAGTAATAGAGATAGGAGTGGTACCTGGCAACAAATCTATACCAAACTCCACCTCTCTCTCAGGAGGCAATCCTGGCAACTCCTCTGGAAAAACATCTGGGAACTCTGAAACTGTGGGAATACTATCCAATTGAGAACCTACCACTCTGGTATCCAACACATGAGCAAGATAAGCTTCACACCCTCTTCTGATCATCTTCCTAGCTGCAACGGCTGAAACAAACAAAGATGCAAGCTGTCTCTGCTCACTAGATACCAACACTACTCTATCATCACTAGTTCTCAAAGTAACACACTTCTTCCTACAATCTACCACAGCTCCATGCCTAGACAGCCAATCCATGCCTAGAATCAAATCAAATTCTTTAAATGGCATTTCAATCAAATCACCACAGAACTTCTCACCCTGTACCACCACTGCACAATCTCTATGCACCTTACTAACAATCACACTATGCCCTAAAGGATTTGTCACCAACACATCAAATCCTAGGGACTCAGCATGCATTTCAGACACAGGCAATACTGATGCACTAATGTATGAATGTGTGGATCCAGGGTCAATCAAAGCAAGTACAGAAATGCCAAATAAAGAAAAAGTACCAGCTATGACTGCAGAAGCATCAGGCTGTCTCTGCATCACATAAACCCGCTGAGAAGGCCCAGCCTCACCTGGTCTGTCATCCCTGGGTGCTGATCCTCCTCTCTGACTATACCCAGATCTACCCCCTCGGCTAAAACCCCTGCTTCCTCGACCTCCTCTGCTAAAACTCTGCCGAGAAGCTGTAGATTCCACTGACCTCTGGTCCTGCATCTCAGGACACTCTCTAATGAAATGGTCAGGTGATCCACAACGAAAACATACTCCTGATCTACCAATCCTCTGACAATTACCCACATGAACCTTACCACAAAGCTCACATGTCGGCGGAGTGGATCTCTGAATAAAGGGAGTAGGTGCACTAGCCACAGAAGCTGTAGGTCTCGATCTCTGTCTCTGAAACTGCACTGACCTACTCATCGGCCTCTGACTCCTTCCCACTCTAGGAACAAAGCTCCCTCTACCTCTCTTAACCGACGAAGACCCTGCCTCAAACTGTGGTCTTCTCCCTCTAGACTCCTCTTCAGAAACAGATGCTGCAATGCCTTGGGCTCGCTCTACACTCCTAGCTGCAGCAACTAGCTGGGAGAAATCTTGATACCTGGAGCCCGCCACAAGGCACATAATAGAGGGCCTCAATCCCTCTTCAAACCTCCTGCATCTGTCTATCTCGTCTGATATAATGCCTCCCGCATAATGGCTCAACCAGATGAACTCCACTTCATACTCAGTTACTGTCCGGTGCTCCTGTTTTAGACTCAAAAACTCCATTTTCTTCACATCCTTATACTCCCTAGGAGTATACTTCAATTCAAATTCTCTGAGAAAATCTGCATAGGTCAATGTAGGTGGATCATCCATAGCATGAGGTACGGTCTTCCACCAGTCATAAGCGTCCTTCTGCAATAATGACCTAGCATAATCAAACTTTTCCTCTGACGTGGCTTGTAACTGAATAAAAATTCTCTGAACTTTATCAAGCCACTGTTCTGCCACAGCTGGATCTATCGTACCCAGAAAATCCTCTGCCCCAAACTTCCTCAATTTGTCATATTGTCTCACTGGTACCTGAGGCTGAGGTGGTGGTGGTGGCTGCTGCACTGGTGCTTGTCTCATTGCTTCCATCATATGCCTAAACCAGGCTGGAGGAACCTCATCACCTGCTGGTCTCCCAGATACCGAAGCAGGCACCTCACTAGCTACCTCCACTCTAGCACCCTCCCTACTCTCAACAGGGGCTATACTCTCTGCACTCCCCTCAACAGACTGACGTGAGTGGGGATCCATTACTACCTATATCTGCAAACACAACCGAATACACCTTATTAAAGATCAGAGGCTGCCAATACCAACATGTATTTTATTTAAAATCAACTTTATAATCAAAATATTCTTTTACTTTATAAGTTACCTAGGTTGAGAATCTCAAACCTAGGCTCTGATACCAAAACAATTGTAACACTCCTAGATCCCATATACGCACACTACATATCACCAAAATGTAATATACGTACATAGAACATAGGAATGCTACGACTTCTTTAAACCATTTAACTCTTTTATAAACCCTAATCCATTTTGTTATTTTTGTACAATATAAGAAATGTATTATAGTATTTAATTTGTAATAGAAATTGAAATGGATATCAACATTTATTTGATACGCAGCGGAAATTATAAAATATTTACATATATTAAAACATCCAAGTTCAAGTTTACAATTACATATATATATATACATTAAAATCATTCCTTTACAAAATATAAAGAAACTATACATGGTTGGCAGCATTGCTCTGATCTTTAAGTCCTAAAGCCAATCCTCAACGTCTAGACTCACTCTGTCTAGCGGAACTCTCGGGTTCTTCTCTAACACCTGCGCGATAAATCAAATCGCGCTAAGCCAACGGCTTAGTAAAACAACTAAAATAACAATATGCTATGATGCAATACTCATGTCACACAATCAAGTTCTATGCACAACTCAAGTAAGTAATTCACTTCAATTCATACCATAGTCATCATAGTTTATCCAACCACAATCATATTTCATAACATCATATCTTAACTTTACTCATAAGTTTCATCAAACACTAGTCACGTTTAATCAAACACAAGCATTGGGCCCATAACAAATCTAATACATTATTCAAAGTTCAGAGTCCCTGTTTTGATTCAATATCACATTCATCAAGCCCGTAGGCAATATATATATATATCACATCTCTATCCATGGATAGCGTAACAGACCCAGTCTCTTGGACCATCAACCCATTAACATGAGGAGATCCTCAACCCGGCTAGACTGTTACTAATTTTTCAATGGAAGTGGTTTACGGGTCTCCCATTTCACCATCATTCCATATTCACATTTTCAACTGAAATCGGCTTACGGGCCATCCCATTTCGCCTATCCAGTGATTCATATCATAATTTCCAATTGGAATCGGTTTACGGGCCATCCCATTTCACCTATCCAATGGTTCATAGGCATGCCATCAAAACAGGACTCTGAAAGTTGAATCAACATATTAGGCACACAAACATTTCATTTATTTCTTTCTCAATTCATTTCACAATTCACAATTCATTAGGCAATCATGCCTCAACTATTCCATTTGCATCATTTTGACCTAATCACAATGGCCTCACATATCATTTAAATCATCAAAAACAATCACATTAGAGCAATTCATCACATCCTTCATATATAGTATCACATTGCATTATCATATAGGCAACTATGCATTAACCAATTTTTTTTTACTTACATCATAAGCAATAAATCATACGGTTCCACACTTTACTACTCAAGTATACATACACAATGATCTTAACATACATTCCACATGCATAACACAATATTCACATAACATTAACAATATGCATCCACAATGCATTAATGCTCTTAACACCTTAACACTCACATGTGTTAAGTTCCAACATCTTATAAATGAATACAATGATGTAGTTGTACTTACCTTATGAACACTCACACAACTAAGCAATCCTTCCTTCCAAAGATCCTTCACTTCACAATTAGGGCAAACCACCTCTTCCAACACCTAATCCAAAACAATGATGCAACACATCAATTTCTATAACATTCCTCACTTATTAACCTTAGCTTAGACCTTTAGAACACTAAATAAAACTTAACAACCCTAAGCAAAGCCCACGGCCGTGGCCACCTCCAACCCCCACGGTCGTGGCTTTAGGAAGCATTCTGCCCAAAAGTGATCACCTCCCCCACGGCCATGGCTACCAAAAGGCCACGGGCGTGGGATCCCAAACGCTACTGCCCCTTTCCAAAATCATGATTTCTTCACTTTCAAAACCAACAAACACCAACAACTCAAAGATTAACAAAAATAACCAATCAAACATAACATAAACAACACTTACCAACTCAAACCCTAACACAAACTCAACATAACCACACCCAACATCATCACCAACTTAACTTCTCCTCTAACAAGCAATCTCAACACTTAACTTCACATCATAAACATCCTTAATCAAACCATCATCAAAACACAACTCAACTCAAGCAAGACTTCAAAAATAACAAGAGTAAACAAGAGAAAACTTACCAAATAATGAAATTCCTTGAAAATCCAACTTGTAAATTTGAAAACTCCTTTCAATTTGAGCTTGAAATCATCAAAACCTTCAATTATTCTCTTGCTCTCTTGTCCCCTTTGTTGAGCCGGCCACACATGATAGAAAAGAGAAGAAAATGATAAGTCAACCTTACTTTTCTTCTTTTAATCTCCACCATGCATTTCTACAAGGAAAAATTACTAAAACACCCTTAACTATATAACTAAGCTCTTGTCTCTTATATGCCCATTTATGTAATTCCACAATAACAAAAGAAATATCTTCTTCCACTAAATCCAACACCTTGACTCTCCCTTTGACCAACTTATATGTCATATATATTACCATTTACACAACATATACACTTCTCTCTAAACCCTAATTCCTTAACAACTTAACATATACAATTAATCCAAATGAACAACAACAACAACAACAACAACAACAACAACAACAACCAAACTTCTAGGGCACAAATAGGGATATTACAGAGCCGAAAAGGATCAATGACATGTAATGTAATGTATGTATGTATGTATGCATGGATGCACAAGTAACATACAAACAAAGATAATTAGGATGTTCCTTCCAATCTTATATCACCCATACACGAATGACGAGTCTCTTTTCTAGGTCTTTGGTCAACAAAATACCAACACGGGGTATCTTATTTTTGAACAATTCACTCATACGGTTTAACCAATAATTGTATTTTCAAACTTAGAAGTTAGTCCATGATAATTGCCTTTAATTAAGTCTTAGTCCATTGGTCCAACAAAAAGATGGCTTTTGTGCTATATTGGATTAAAACTAAATTAAAAGGCTTATCATAAATAGATTTTCTATTTGGAAGAGCAACTAATGATTCATGCCACAAAAAAGCCGATGATTAATAAGTCTTGGTACAAATTAGGCCCCCAATTGATTTTAATATTCCATAATTGACCTAAATAGTTGTAAGCCCATAAAAGAAAATGGTTTATAATTAATGTTAAAAAGCCCATTGAAAAAAGGTTTTTAAATAGTTTTATTTCGAAGCCTATAGTAAAAAGATTTGTTTAAAAAATAGTTTTGTATTAAAGCCCATTGAAAAAGATTTGTTTGAAAAATGGATTAGGATTTGAGCTTGGGCAATGAGGTAAAAAATAATTTTGACCCATCTTTAAAAGGTTTTATGTCCAACAACCATCTTGAAAAGTTTTGAAAATAATTTTGGTCTTTTGGTCTTAAAAGAAATTTTGGGCTTACAATATAGTTAGGTCATATTAAAAAAAGAGCAAACCAAATAAGCCATTGTTTAAACGAAGATATATCAATTATAGTCAAACAACAATCATTTAAGCAAAAATATAAGAAAAATAACTAGGCTAATTATATGAGCTTTAATATTTGTGTTGAAAAGTTTAGGTTCCCATAGCAAGTATATACCAAATTGTACAAGGCTATGAGTAGTTATGCCATGCTCGATCTCTATACCTTGAGTGAAAGTATGGTATCCCTTACATAACACAACACGGGTTACATGGGTGTCCTAACTCATGCACATAATACAATCTAATATGATACAATGTATATTATCATAATAAGAAAGAATAAAATAATATAAAGATGAACAAAATCAACTTCTCTTATCCCCAGTGGAGTCGCCACTATGAGCGGAGATTTTCGCCCCCACTCCCATGTGGAATGGTTCGTGTGACTTTAGAACTATTAGGCTTAGGGTCTTAGATAACATGGGCCTAAACTCGGAGAAAATGAAGTTGCCATCCGGATGGGCCGGGAAAAAGAAAGGGGTGGATAACTCGATTCCTAAGGAATTCTTAATCCCTTATTGGGTTTAGAAAGTTGGGTATGCATGGGGAAGGTGAGAAATGACCCAACACCCCCATAACACCCGGTTCATTAGAACCGACCTCCTTTTCATGTCTCAATATTATTGAATTCTTGGTTATTATGACATTATCCATATTATATGCATTTATAAAAATAAAGAATACTATATTATAAATCTACTAAATAAATGGGCACCCATACAAAGATGAAAATATGCGCTTACAAATGTCCAAATATCCACAAAGAAAATAAATAAAATAGGACACCTATCAAAAGGTGAAAATGTGTAACACCCTTATACTGTATATACATATAATACATACATCCAATATATGTATAATACACGTACATGGTATAAAAATATCACAATCCAGTTTAATAAAAATTTTCACTTTTCTAATTTAAAATCTTAAATAATTTAAAATGTATATTTAAATAATAAATAAAATATTTATTATAAATCATAGGTTCCAAAATAAGCATTTTTCATAAAAATCTCTAAGAAAAATTCACCAGAGTTTTGTTTGTAATTTAGACATTTTCAAATTTCAACCAAGCACAACCTGTATAAGAAAAATAGTCCTAAATAACCCAATCATACATTTCACCTATACTCCTCAATTTCTCCAAGTTTCTCAAAAAATTTATACATAAATATATTTATCAAAAATACATATAAAACCCAAATTACAAAATTTATCCAAAACATTCTTTTTAATTTACAATATATACACCAAAAATATAAAATAATATACATAATATCAAAGTGTATGATAATATAAAATCTATACATGTTAGCAGTGTCTCTGATCTTGATGCCCACAAATCAACTCTATAATTAAAATCTCAAATCTAGACCCGACCGGGTCTAGATGAACTCTTTGACTCAACCAGATCAACCCTGTGACCTGCACAAGAAATTACAATCGTGTTAAGCCAAAAGCCTAGCGGTATAAATTTTGATAACAATAAAATTGTAGAGCAATGTCAATGCACAATGCCTTGCATATCATGTCATAATGTGTCATATAATTTCATTTTAAAACATATTCTACAATTATTTTACAATTCATATAAGTACAAACATAAGCATGGGCCCAAAAGATCTAATGTACCATTTAAAACCCAGAGTTATTGTTTTGGTCTAAACTGACACCATGTGTCAAGCCCCGAAGGCAAATCATAGTAATTGCTCAAAAGCTAGCCCCAAAGGCAAATCATATCACAGTGATGCCAAGCGTCTAGCCCCGAAGGAATCAAAGTAGTTGCTCAAAAGTTAGCCCCAAAGGCAAATAATGAGGATAAACACATAGGTATGCCGCCAAATATAGAACTCTAGAATTGAATAACATACTAGGTACATAATTATTTCATATTTTCCATTATCAATTTCATTTTTTCATTTTCTTATAATCAACTAGGCACATTGCCTCAATTTCTCATTTTTCTCAATATATCATTACAATGTATCACATTTTACATTAAAGCACATTACCCAAATCTTTTGGGTATTTTCACATAATTCACACATAAATCACATTTTATGCACTTTAGCCATTAATAATGGCTTTTCACAATGCCTTTAATGCATATATAACAAATCACAACACCTAAACAATTTGGGTCATTTTCACATAACGCACATATTTCACATTTTATTTAATTTAGCCATTAATAATGGCTTTTCATAATGCAAATAATGCACACATAATATTACACATGTCATAGCACATTATTTATAAATGTTCAATGCATCAAGTAGCTTAACACATTTTCCAATCAAAATTTGTTAAGCCTAATGTAATGCAACCATATCCAATTTATTCAAAGTTTGTACTTACCTCTAAAAGGTTTCACATGTAAGCTCAAAACTCTCACCGACCTTCTCTTCCAAGTTGCCCTTCAACACTAGTGTTTGCAAATCACCTCTCCTTAATGCCTATATTAAATGCGATCAAATACAAATATTTAATATTACATTCTAAGGCATTTCAAGCATCAAACCTTAATTATATACTACTTTAATAAAAACCCCAAAATATAGTTAACTTGGGAAAACCATTTTAAACCATTCATATTGGTGTTTTAAGTTTATTAATATTGTTAAAACCATATTTTAACATGTTTAAACCAATTACATTAGTTAAACACACACTTTTGTTCAAAACCCTAAAATGGCATAACCTTCCCTATTGAAGGTTCTCCATTCCAACTCAATCTAATTATCAATCCAATCTTATTTCCATCTCTTATATCCATAAAGAACATGATTTAAGCATTAAAACCAATCGATTAACTAATCTTTGAAAATTCGCTTTCCAAAACCCTAAATTCAACACTTCCATTCCCAAACTCTAATCAAACTTAACCAAATCCATCGTTTGACTTTAAAATACTTGTTTATACATCAAAATAACACATTTAGACCCAAACTGCATAATTAAATCACATGAATTCAAAAGTCCAATTCTCCCATAACCCTAAATTCTCTCTCTTCACCAAACTTCACTCAAACTTAACCATTCTTCAATCCAAACATAAAATCATTGTTAACTACTCAAAACAACTTCATTCATACCCAAATAAACAATTATATCGTACTACTTCAAAAATCCAAAATCAACATAATTATAATTTCATGAAATTTCAAGGAAAAACCTGAAAAACTTAGTAATTCAAGTAGAAAACTCCAAATCTTCACTTCAAACCTTGAAAATCTATCAATTTTGGAAGATTGGAAGAAGCAAAAGCTTGGGTTCTTCTACCATGAAAATTCAGCTAAGAAGGAAAGAAGAAGAAGAAGATGAACAAAATGAATTTTCTTTTTCTTTCCACTTTCTTTTATATCCATATATATAATATTTTAATACATTTTTAATTAATTAATTAATTAATTAATTATTTAATAAAAACAATAATTTTTCTCTTTCATACAAAAATAATTTTTTTAAAATAATTTTTATAAATTTTAATTTCCAAAGTTTAATTACAAAAATGTCATTGGATCTTTGACTTTTGACTTTTAAAAGTTGACTTTTGTTGACTTTTTATATACTTTATGTATATTTCATGTATATGTCATAAATACCTTCCACTTTTTCATTTACAATCCTTTCATTTTTTGTTGAAATAATTTATTAATTTATCTAATTAAAATTTAATTTAATTTATTTAATTTTTAAAAATTTTTGATATTACAAAATATGTCCCTTATAATTATCCCAAAGTCTTTAAATAAATTAAACTACATAAAATAAATAAATTAAACAAATAAGGCATCCACGAGTAGAAATATACCTTTTACATCCTTAAAATCCAAATAATAAAATTAACATCATTCACCATTTATAACAAAATAAAATAATCCACACATGTAGTCTAATCATCATTATTAAAATAATAATAAATTAGAGTTTAATAAAAAGAAATTAAGATTAATCACAAAGATTTACAATCCACAAATAAATATTGACCCCATTGATGAGGTAAATAGTTTATATGATATGATTTTGTTAGGGAATTAGGGTTTCTATGTAAGTTAGGATTTTATATTTATAGACATTAGGGTTTTTCCTAAACTATGGTTTTTAGGGTTTTAGAAAACAATCAAGGTTTTAGATTTTTATAAAAAAAAATTAGGGTTTTAAGGTTTTCTAATAGCATGATTAGGGTTTTGGTTTTAGAAAACAGATTTAAGACTTTGCTTTTCGAAAACAAAATTATGGTTTTTGGTTTTAGAAAAGTATGATTAGGGTTTTGGATATTAAAAAAACTTAGCTACTGTGATTATAAATTAGCAATCATTGTCCATTAGTTTTACTGGATTACTGTCTGGGTTTATTTAAGTTGCAATTATAAACTTTTAATAAATTAAATGCTACTGCATGAAGGCAATCACTGCATAATAAAATAATGATTGCTACTGGTATTTAAATACTTGTAGAATAATGATCAAAGTTAACTATTATAACATTAAATCAATAAAGTAATGAAACCAATCCTTCATTTATTGGCTCCACAGAATTATATGCTGGTTTCAAACCTCCTTCTTGCACCACTATCTGAGTGTTGGTTAAGCAGAGTGAAGGTAATGTCCACTACCTTATGGTTTATTGATGGTTAATGTTTTGTGCCCCTTTCTCGCTTTGTATGTTATTTTAATTAATCGTTTGTTGCTTTCTTGCATGATAACTCTTGATCCCCCGTTTCAACATTAAAACACTATTATTTATAGGCAAATCAGGTTTAAAACAAAACCCTAATGCACTTCATCAGATGGTTATGAAAAAATCCAATTTCGATTAGGAAATTAATAAACTGATGGCCGGATTAGTGGACTACAGCGAATTGGCATGGCTTACAGGCATATGGAAAATTGGCCATAGCAATGCCTATGGTGAATTAGGCATGCCGATTAGGCAAAATTTGGGCTTGGGTCGACTTGTCTTGGGATTTTAATATTGTACCGGACCATTTTAGGCTTTAATGGTTGAACCAACTTATTTTAGGCCTTTTAGAATTGGACCGACCTAAATTAAAGCTATAAACTAGGTTTAAACTTTTAAAATCGGACCAAATTTGGTTTGGCCTTCTTTAATTGAGATTAGAATAGCTTAGGGCCAAAATTAAGGGTCTACAGTGTCATATTTAGTAAGATAGATCTTAAGAATAGCTACCAGCATATTAGGATGTAGGAAGCGGATGAGTGAAAAATGGCTTTCAAAACAAATTATGGTTCGTTTGAGTGGTTGGTTATGCCATTTGGCCTAACTAATGCACCTGTACTTTTATGCGCTTTCATTATGTTTTAAAGGTGTTCATTGGAAAATTTGTTGTGGTTTATTTTGGTGACATTCTTATATATTCTAAGTCTTTTGATGATCATTTGTTGCATTTACATAGTGTTTTGTTAGTTTTACAAAAAGAATGTTTGTTTGCTAACTTAAAGTAAGTGTTGTTTTTGTTTGGATAGAGTTGTGTTTCTAGGATTTCTATCTAGTAAAGATGGAGTAGAAGGAGACGAAGAGATGATTAATTCTATTAAAAATTGGCCAACTTCTAAGACTATTTGTGAGGTTCATAGTTTCCATGGTTTGGATAGTTTTTATAGGCACTTTGTTCAAGATTTTAGTACCATTGCTTCACCTTTAACTTTTGTAATTAAAAAGAATAATGCTTCTATGTGGGGTGGTGAGCAAGATAATGCCTTTGCCTTGTTGATAGAAAAATTATGTAATGCACATGTTCTTGGTTTACCTAATTTACTAAAACTTTTGAGATTGAGTGTGATGCATCAAGTGTAGGCATAGGAGTTGTTTTGATGCAGGGTAAGAAGCCAATTGCTTTCTTTAGTGAAAAGCTCAACGGTGCTGCATTGAACTGTCCAACATACGATAAGGAGTTATATACATTGGTGTACGCATTGGAGCATTGTCAACTTTATCTTTGGCTTAAGGAGTTCATCATATACACGGACCACCGATCATTGAAATTCATAAAAGGCCAAGGTAAGTTAAACAAGCGCCATGTGTAACATCCTCATTTTTAGTATACATTAGAATAATTAATATGAAAAATTAATTAGGTATGTTGAAAGAGATAAATACAAGGTATAAAAATGATAAATACAAAAATATATATATATTGTATACATAATGTCTACACAATATATACATAATATACACATTGCACTAAAAGATAAAATTTAAAAGTAAAAGTTGAAAAGTCAAAGTTAAAAGTTAAAAATAAAACTACAAATAAATAAAAAAAATATAAATTAAAATATTTCTTTAGTGGAAGATGATAAATATGGGATATTAATTCTTTATTAATTCTTTAATTATTATATATATACGTGGCTAAGAAAAGAAGATAAAATTTAATATATATATATATATATATATACACCATTTTTAGTCTTCTTCTTCTTCCTCCATCAAGCTTGGATGAATTTCAGAGAAGGAGACGAGATTTTTTTTGCTTCTTCAAATCCACCAAATTTCATGGAGATTTCAAAGGATTTAAGGAGTTTTTGAAGAATAATCAAGAATTAGGTAAGTTTTCCTTGAATTTAACTAAGTTTTATTGAATTTTAGATTATGTGAAAATTGAATTTTTGATGGAGGTTATGATAATTGCTAATATGGATTATTTTGAAGTTATTATGATGTGGATGATATGATTTTTAGGTTGGTGAAAATGAATTGATTTTGATGAGGTTAGGGTTTATGGGTAAATTATGTAAAATTATGATTTTTGATGATGATGTTTATAATTGTTAAAATAAATTATTTTGGTGTTATATTGATGTGTATGTAATGAATTTATTGTTGGATGATGAAATGGATAGGTTGGATGGTAGTTTGAAAGAGTTAGTAAGGATTGATTATGGTTTGGTGGATTTTTGAGAAAGAATGGTTGTAAATGTTCTTAATTGATTTGAAATGGCTTAGAATGAGATACTAATGCTATTTTAATATTTATAATATGGTTTAGAAATGGGAAGAGTAGACTTGCTTAGTTGAAGGGAAGAAGGGCATTGGTGAAGTTGGTGTTGCAAGAGTGAATTAGGCTTGGAGTTAGCATTTCCAAGGTTAGTATATACTATGATGAATTATGTTTGAATTGCATATGAGTTTACATAACATATTGTGTCTTTAAAAATGTGTTATGTCACTTTTGTATTGATTCTATATGATAAAAACATGGATCTAAGTAAAAGTATGTGAAAAGCAAAAAATTTGCAATGCTAAACCAATGTATAATGGCATAATATAATGTGTGAGATTGACAAAGAATATGATGTGTTTTGTAATATGTGAGAATAATGTTAATGTGATATATTGTGATGTGTATAAATGATGAATAAATTAATGTGATAAAGAGTATATGTTGAGTGTTGTGTGATAATGATAGTGAGTTACATGTACTATGTAATGTGATGTTGTGTTATATATGATGTATATGAAATACGTGATGATGATCATGGAAAGATGTGATTACGAGATATATGAAAAATTCTTGATAAAAAAAATGTTAAACTAGAAATATGATAAAATGATGAGAATGCGTTGAATGACTTGAGCAGAGCTAAGTCTTCATGTTGAGTTTGAGAAATGTGGAAAATGTGATGTGTATTGTGTGTTACTTTGTATAATAACATGTTCTAGAAAATTGATGTTGGGGATTATATGTTGATGAGGCTAAGCAAAGCTGGTTTTTAACCTGAGTAGAGCTAGGCCTTGAGTTTGTGGAATCGAGTTTGAGAAATGTGTTAAATGTATGAAAAAGAGTGATAAACTTTATAGTTTTGTATCTTGTGATGATGGTGCATTATTGGCACAGTTGCAATTGAAACCAATTTTGTTGGAACAGATCAAAGAGGCTCAGTTGGCTGATGAGAAGATTCAGAGTATTGTTTCAGCTTGCCAGAATGGGAAGACTAGAGATTTTGTGGTGAAAGGTGATGGGAGTCTCTGGTTTAAGAACCGATTGTGTGTACCCGATGATGCTGATTTGAAAAGAGTCATTTTAGAAGAAGCACATCAGTCAGTGTTTGCTATGCATCCGGGTAATACAAAGATGTATCATGATTTGAGACAGCATTACTGGTGGATAGGTTTGAAGAGAGATATTGCTGAGTTTGTATCGAAATGTCTCACATGTCAGAAGGTAAAAGCAGAGCATCAAGTTCCAACCGGGTTGCTTCAACCATTATCAGTGCCAGAATGGAAGTGGGATAGAGTGACGATGGATTTTGTGTCTGGTTTGCCATTGACACAAAGGAAGCATGATGCTATATGGGTGATTGTGGATAGATTGACTAAGACAGCTCATTTCCTTCCGGTTCGGATGGATTACTCTTTGGAGAGATTGGCTGAGCTGTATATCCATGAGATTGTGAAGTTGCATGGTGTTCCAACTTCTTTAGTGTCTGATCGAGATCCCAGGTTTACTTCAAGATTTTGGAAGAGTTTGTATAGTGCTTTGGGTTCTCGATTACACTTCAGTACTGCTTTTCATCCACAGACGGATGGACAGTCAGAGAGGGTGATACAGATTATTGAAGACATGTTGAGAAGCTGTGTCATCGATTTCTCTGGAAGTTGGGATAGGTTTTTACCTCTTGTGGAGTTTGCTTACAACAACAGTCACCAATCTAGCATTGGTATGGCACCATTCGAAGCATTGTATGGCAGACGGTGTAGGACACCTCTTTGTTGGAATGAGCTTGGAGATAATAAGTTGATTGGTCCTGATTTGATTCAAGAAACTGAAGAGAAAGTAAAAGTGATACGAGGCAGGTTGAAAGCAGCTCCAGACCGACAGAAGTCTTATGCAGATCTGAAAAGAAGAGACATAGAGTTTGATGTTGGAGATAAGGTATTTCTGAAAGTATCTCCTTGGAAGAAGATATTGAGGTTCGGTCGGAAAGGGAAATTGAGTCCTCGTTTCATTGGACCGTATGAAGTTTTGGAAAGAGTTGGGCCAGTTGCTTATCGACTCGCTTTGCCACCTGAGTTGGATTGTATTCATAACGTATTCCATGTTTCTATGTTGAGGAGATACAGATCGGATCCATCTCATGTGTTGCCGATTGAATCTATCGAGGTGAATCAAGATTTGACGTTTGAAGAGGAACCAGTTGCTATCTTGGCACGTGAAGTGAAAGAGTTGAGGAACAAGAGTGTGCCATTGGTGAAAGTTCTATGGAAGAATCATGGAAAAGAAGAAGCAACTTGGGAAAGTGAACAATCCATGCGAGAGCAATATCCTCAGTTGTTTCAGCTTTGATATCAGGTAATTTCGAGGACGAAATTCTCTTTTTAGAGGGGGAGAATTGTAATATCCTCATATATGCCCTAGAAGTTTTGATTATGTTGTTGTTATTGTTGTTGTTGTTATATTGGATTGAATATATGTGTTAATTGCAAGAGAAAAGAAATTGGGAAAGAAAATAGGGTTTAGAGAGAATGGTATATGTTGTGTATATGATGATATATATAACATATAAATTGGTCAAATGAAGAGTCAAGGTGATGGTTAAGTGAAAAAAGATATTTTTGGTTGTTATTGAAATTACTATTAAGGGCATGCATAATGAAAAGAAGTTTAGCTATGTTAAAGAGGGCATTTTGGTAATTCTTCTTTTGAAATTGTGTGGTGGAGATTAATAGAGAGTTTGACTTTTATTTTGATCAATTTCCTTTCTTCTTTTCACGTGTGGCCGGCCAACCTAAAGAACAAGAGAGAAAGCAAAGGTTTGATGATATTTTGAGCTCAAATTGAAGAAGTTCTAAGTGGTTAAGTGGAAATCCAAGAAAATTCACTATATTTGGTAAGTTTCTCTTGATTCTTTTAAGTTATTTAAGTTGTTTGTGAGTTGATTGTGGATTTTAAAGTGGGGTTGTGTTGATTGTTATATGTTGGATTTAATTGGTTGTGGTGTTGGTTTTGGATTTGAAGATGATAAGTTAAGAGTGATGTTGGTTTAGGGTTTTGGAAATGGTAAGTGATAAATTATATTGTGTTATTTTGGATTAGGTTTTGGAAGAAAGTGATTTGCTCTAATTTGAGAAGTGAAGAATTCTTGGAGAAAAGGAAGTGTTTAGAGTTGTATAATTGGTGCTAAAGGTAAGTACAAACTATATGGTTACAAACATGCATATATTGTTTAATCTTAAAACACTTTTGTTTGTAAATGTGATAGAGTATCAAATGAATGTTGGTGATGAAAATATTGTGATGAGCATGTAAAATAATTGCTAATGATGCTGATTATGTCCATTTGAATGAGGTTATGTTGTGTACAATGTGTGTTAAATTAACCAAAAGAAATTTGGCTACATTTAGGGTTTATGCATGAGAGACACGTAATTTGGGGCGGTCGCTATTATTCATGTGCGGTCGCTATTATTCATGTGCGGTCGCGACTTAGGTCGGGCTTCTGACCGCGAAACCTACTGTAATAAGGTTTCATCTTTTGATTGTGAAGTGCGGTCGCGACTTAGGTCGGGCTTCTGACCGCGAAACCTACTGTAATAAGGTTTCATCTTGTAATTGTATGGGGCGGTCGTATTCAGGTGAGGCGCGACCGCTAGAAAGGTTCTGTTCACCTTATTGGAAGCAAACTAATCCTACAACAAGATTCTCAAATACATGTTAAATAGATCATCCATTTGAGTTGTCAAGGATCAAAATAGATATCATTTGTCTAACATCATTGTTGAATCATGAAATGTGAGATGATATGGAATTGATAATGCATATGATATTACATGAACAAGGTTATGTATTGTGTATTGTGAGGCTTGTGAATGGTGATGTGTATTATGAATAATGTACTTTGAAATGTGATACTAATAATGCTATATATACAATATGAATTGAGATATGAAATGCTATAAAGCCATTGTGATTGGCTATGATGGTTCAATTGAAAGATATATGGCATGTTTGCCTAATTGATGAGAATTGAGAATGATATGTAAATGAATTGTGTGGCTAATGTGTTATTCCATTTTCAGAGTATGTTATTGGTGGCATGCCTAATGATAGTAACAATCTCTTGAAGTTAGGTTGGATTGAATCCTTGAAGCCTAATTGAGATGTTACAACCCTTGAAGCTAGGTTGGGTTGGTTCTTGAAGCCAAGTTGGGCTGAAGCTTAGCATGCTTTGCTCCCCTTGAAGCTTGGTTGAACCTAATCCTTGAAGCCTAGTTGGGTATATGATATTGATAAATGTGATAACAAAACCAAAACATTAACTCTGAAAATTGAATAGCATATTAGTGTCTTGGGCCCAATGCTTGTCTTTGCTTAATGTGAGTCATGATTTGTTTAATGTTGTTCATGAATGGTTAAATGAATAACTAATGAGGCATATGAAATGTAAAGGTATGTTGTTAGCCTTGGATATATGATGTTACATGTATAATACGGATTGAGAATTGGCATTGCATTGCACTGAAGCATAACACTAGCACATTTTGTCTTACTAAGCCGTTGGCTTAGCGCGATAGTGTTTGATCGCGCAGGTAACCGAGTTGAACCCGAGAGTTCTTAGAGACCGAGTGAGAGTAGACAGTGAAGAGTTGATTTTGGGAACTTAAAGATCAGAGGAGACTTGCCAATCATGTATAACTCTATTATATTTTGTAAAGTTTTGTTTATAATGTAAATATATGTATATTTGTAAAAATTGATTTAAATGCTTTCATATATGTAACTATTTTATAAAATTCCGCTGCGTATTAACTAAATGTATATATATATATATCTATTTTATTTTGTATTACAAGCTAATTACTTATTTACTAAAATGCATAATGAGAACGATGATAATATCTTTTAAAATGTTTTGAATGTTAAGAAAATCCGTAGCATCCCTATGTTTAGTGCATGTGTACTACATTGTGGTGTTTGTAGTGTGCATGTATTGAATGTGGGGGTGTTACAATTGAAATCCATGGATGCATTGAATAAAAATTCATATCGCTTAGAAAATGTGATCAAGGAAAATGAAATTTTGAAGCATGAACTAAAAGAACTTAAAGAATCAATCTCAAAATTTCATAAGGGAAAAGAAGCATTAGACACACTAATTGATAATCAAAGGTCACCCTCCATGAAATATGGCTTAGGATTTAATGGCTCATCCAACACCACATCCAATGCACCAATATTTATAAAAGCATCTACAACTTAAACCTCTAGTATTGAAGTTGTAAAGAAAACTAATGGACATACCAAACTATAGACCCTTAATTTTTGACCTAGTCCGGTCCAATATATTTTAATTAGTCTAAAATAATTTTTGTGTTGTCCAATATATTTTAATTAGTCCAAAATAATTTTTGTTATCTTAATTAAATAATTTTTGCTTTAGTATATAATTTTTATTATAAAATAATAAATATAAAAAATAAAAAATAAAAAAAAATCTGCAACGGAGAAATCGGCGACGAAAAAATCATCGCCGAAAACCAGCACCGGACGAAATGGCCAAAGGCATTTCGCCCGCAAGAATTTCCTGCGGGCAAAATGGCTTTGGCTTCCTGTGGGCGAAATGGCCTGCAGGCCGATTCTCCCCCCTGTGGCAGCTTTTTTCCAGCGTATTTTTTTCCGCAGCAATTTGTTTTCACCAGCATAATTTTTCCGCAGTAGTATTTTTTTACAAGCAAAATTTTTTCGACGCAAATTTTTTCGAAACCTAATACAATTAGGTTTCGGTTTCCTTTTCTTAATGAATGTTATATTCTGTGAATAACTAAGATTAATCAAAAAATCTTCTATAAATAATACCAAAAACAAGATAAAAAGTATCAAAAATTGGGACTGAAATTGGGAGAAAAGTGGAGACCGAAACTGAGGAGGAAAGGCTTTGAATCAATCTGATTTTCTTGAGAGAGCAAACAACAATTCAATCCATCAAAGGCAGCAAAGCTTGCCTTTGTTTTTGTTCATCCAAGAAGCTATGTTTGGTGTAACCTACGAATGAAGGTTTGAGTTCTTAATTTCTTTTTGTTTCTTACAGTAGCTTCGTCCTTTATTTAATTCATAAGATTACACACTCAAAACTTCAATATTTGAAGATGTGATAACTTGATCTTTGTTTCCAGAAACCTTAAGAGAATTCCTCTATTTATAGATACCTTTAAAAAATTTAATTCGTTTTTTTTTCCCAAAAAACCTTAAAATCGTTCTAAAACACTAAAAATCATCCTTCTGTTTCCCTAAAACCTCAAAAACCTAATTTATTCCTTCTGTCCCCAAAAACCCTAAATTGTCTCTTTTGTTTTTATAAACTTTAAATCGTTTTCTCTATTTTCAAAAAACCCTAAATTACTTTTTCTGTTTCTTCAAAATATCAAGACCTTAATCTATTTTCCAATGTTTCAAAACCTTAAAACCCTAAATTTCACTCTACAGCTTCTAAAAAATCACATAAAGTTTTATAAAATAATAAATTGTTTTCTCAAACTCTAAAAAAAATGCATTCTCAGAAACCCTAATTCAAAAATCCTAAAACCCTAATTCAACTTCAAAACTCAAAATAGTAAACCCTAACTCCCTTAAAACCTAAACCCTAAAGTTTTCTAAACCCTAATCTTTTAAACCTTAAAACCCTATAAATGTATTCAAACACAGTAGGCTCAAAATAATAATTCAGTAACCGAAAATCATAAATCTAAGTGTTTTAAAGTGTCCAAAACCTAATTTCATAATTATACATCTCAAACCCTAATTTGGTTAATCAAAGAACTTTACCAACTTTTTAAATCATAAAATTTTTGCTCCATTTTAATCCCATTAAAATCACAGTAGCTTCCAAAACCCTAAATACATGGAATCTTATGAAGAAACAGTAGCCCTAATTTGAATCTTTACTTGCCTTATTCAATTTTATATTTGATTATGCTTTTATTTATATGCTTTAATTTATCTAAGTTCAATGTTTGGTTTATTTAATTTATCATGGATGGATGTTTACTTTCTATTGATATTTAATACCTTTGATGAATGATTCATTTATGATGAACGGCTATTTACTTTTATTAATTTATTTAGATTTCCAAATTTTGTAAGAGGTATGTTTTCACTTTGTGGGTACCTCATTAGTTAAATATCATGTAATTTGAATTGCTTTTCTATTTTAGAATCAATATAAAGGACATGTTTCTACCTTTCAGTGGGTGTCCTGTTTAGGCATGGGATGTAAGGGCATCTTTCCATCCTCGGATGGGTGTCCATTTATTTGTTTTGTTTGGACATTGTTTTGATTTTTAATATATCGATGCTTTATTTTAATTATTGTGTGTAATATGGATAATGTTGTTATATTTAAGAATTTTATAATATTAAGACCTGTAAAGGAGGCCGGTTCCAATGAACCGGGCATTGTGGGGGTGCTAGGCCATTTCTCACCTTCCCCACACATACCCAACTTTCTGAACCCATTAGGGGGGTTGGGGATTCCTTAGGAATCGAGTCATCCAACCCTTTCTTTTTCCAGGCCTGTCCGAGTGGCGAATCCATTTTCTCCGGACTTAGGTCCGTGTTCTCTAAGGCCCCGAGCCTAAACAGTGCCGAAGTCGCAAGAACCATTCCACAGGGAGTGGGGGCAAAAATTCCCGCTCACACAAACCTAAAAATCTTAAAAGGATTACCTTAGGTCCAAAAGGCTCTAGAATTAAAGTTCCAAGAGTAAATCATGCATTCTTGTACACTAGGCATGTACATAAACATAAAAATACACATAAACAAACTCACTCAACACATACTTGCAATTGTATGCATAGGAAAGTGCATAAGTATAGAACATTATATCAATGCACATATTATATGAAATTGGGAAACAAAAGAACATTTTGATATATTAGGAAGGCTCATCTCAAGTTACAGGATCCCTAACCCAACTTCATTTGGGTACCTAAGAAAAGATGAACATTATTGTTTTGTAGGTATGTCTAAAATCTACTATCTATGAGAGCACTTGGCTTGTGGATAGTGGATGCTCGAGGTATATGACGGGAAATGCAAAGTTTTTCACAACACTCACCTACAAGCATGGAGGCAATGCCACTTTTGAAAATAATGCTAATGGTAAGATCATTGGTATTGGTTCTATTGGTATGCTTGGTAAAAATTTGATTAAAAATGTATGGCTTATTGATGGGTTAAAGCATAATTTGCTTAGTGTAAGTCAACTATGTTATAAAGAATATAATGTAATCTTTGACCCTATAGGATGTAAAATCACAATTTCAAATGGTGAAATTGCATTCAAAGGAGTTAGATTTAGCAATACATATAAAATTGACATACTGTAACACCCCTATACCTCGTATATGTACACAGCATGCTAGTACGATTGTAATATACGTATACAAAATATAGGTATGCCACTGTTTATAAAACATACAGACAATCCCTTTTCAAAAATATGAATAACTTTAAAACATTTTAAAGTTAGAAACAATAGATAAAATATTTATTCAAACACAGTGGAAAATATATAACAAATATTTACAATTACAAATACATCAAAACTCAAGTTTTACAAAAACATAAAACATATACATGTTTGGCAGTATGTCTTCGATCTTTAAGCTTCACTAGCAACACCTCAAGATTTAGCCTCTACTCAGCCTAGAGGAACTCTCCGGTTCTTCCCTGTTACCTGCACGATAAATTATAATCGCGCTAAGCCAACGGCTTAGTGGTACAAACTACAATAATATTATGTTTTTATGCCATGCTAATGTCACACAATCAATTCCATACACCATTCACAAGAACTGTTATACTCCAACATCTTACTTTGCTTAAGGTCATATCAAACATTCATTCTCCACAAGATGTTTATACAATATAATCAATCTCATTATTCATTGGTTTCACCATTCAAGAATCACATTGAAAACAAAGACAAGCATGGGCCCAAAGACACTAATATGCCATTCAACTTTCAGAGTTAATGTTTTGGTTTAATTATCACATTTATCATTATCCCAACTAGGCTTCAAGGATTTAGGTTCAACCAAGCTTCAAGGGAAACAAAGCATGCTAAGTATCAACCCAACTTGGCTTCAAGAACCAAACCCAACCTAGCTTCAAGGGTTGTAACATCTCAATTAGGCTTCAAGGACTAGGTCCAACCAAGCTTCAAGGGGAGTAAAACATGTTAAACTTCAACCCAACTTGGCTTCAAGGATCAAGCCCAACCTAACTTCAAGAGAGTGTTACTATAGGCATGCCACCAACAACAAAACTCTGAAAATGAATAACATATTAGACACACAATTCATTTATTATTTATTATCAATTTCATTCTCAATTCTCATCATCATTTAGGCAAACATGCTCCACTTATTTCAATTGAGTCATTATAGCCAATCACAGTGGCTTCACATCTCATTTGAATCATAACACTCCATTATTCAAGTATACATAATCAATTACATTGAACATATATCTTACATTCATAATCATATAGGCAACATACTCTAATCATTTTATTTCAATCATTATCTCTCAAATCACATTAATCCATTTATCATTCAAGTGTATATACAACAAATGACCTTAACACACCTTTTACATGTTCACCACAACATACACATTATATCAAACAATACATTATTAGTATGCATCAACAATGCATTAGAATTCTTTACACATTTACAATCAAATGTGTGTTAAGTTTCAACATCATATGAATGTATGTAATAATGTAGTTTGTACTTACCTCAAGAACACTCACACAACTCTATACTCTTCCTCTTCCAAGAGTTCTTCACTTCTTAAATTAGGGCAAATCACTTTCTTCCAAAACCTAGTCCAAAAGTGATACAATACATGAATTCCAATACAATTTATCACTTATTAACCTCATCTTAGACCTTTATAACACACATTACAACCCAACACCACATACTAGAGCCCATGGCCGTGGCCACCCCAACCCCTACGGGAGTGGGGTAGAAAACAATTTTGCCCAAATTGTTCAACACCCCCACGGCCATGGCATCTAAGGGCCACGGGTGTGGCATCCAAAATGCTACTGCCTTCGACCAAATTCACATATTCTAGGCTTACAATTCCAACAAACATAAATAACATGAAGATCTATGAAAATAATTGATCAAACCAAGTTAAACATCACTTACCACTTCAAAACCCTAAAACAAACTCAACTCAAACACTTCCAATAACAACACCAACTCAACTTCTTATCTTAAAATCAATTTCAACACTTATAAACACACCACAAACAAACCTAATCATACCATCAACAACAATTCATCAACCTCAAACACAACTTCAAGAAGAACAAAAGAAATCAAGAGAGAGAGAACTTACCAAAATAGTGAAACTTCTTGAATTTCCACTTAATCACTTGAAAACTCTTTCAATTTGATCTTAGAACTCAAAACCTTCCTCTTGCTCTCTTTTCTTGATCATGTCCGGCCACCAAAGAGAAAGAAAAGAAAATGAAGAAACAAAGTCAAACTTTTCATCTCTTTAAACCTCCACCAAGCAATTTAAAAAGAAAATTACCTAAATACCCTCTTCTATATAATTAAACTTCCTTTCACTAAATATCCTTTTTAGTAATTTCATAAGTAACAAAATAAATATCTTCTTCCTATGACCATTACATTTGACTTGTATATATGTTGTATATATTCCCATATACACAACATATACACTTTCTTTTAAATTTCTCTTCTCTTTCAAATTACTCATATACATTCAATCCAATTAAAACAATAATATCAAAACTTCTAGGGCATACATTGGGATATTACACATGCATTCCAATAATACATTTGAATGTTTGATTTCCATTAATAATGATGCTTGGTTATGTCATAGAAGACTAGAACATGCTTGTATGGATAATCTAAAATGCATTAGTAAAGAAGAATTAGTTGATGGTCTCCCTAAAGTTAAATTTGACAAAGATAGGACATGTGAACCTTGTTAACTTGGTAAGCAACATAAAAGTTCATTCAAATCTAAAAATGTTGTAAGTACATCTAGACCCTTTGAACTCATCCATTTGGATTTGTTTGGACCAAATAGAGTTTCTAGCTTAAGTGGCAAGTTATATGCATTTGTACTTGTTGATGATTACTCAATATTTACATGGGTAAATTTCTTAGGTAAAAGGAATGAAGCTTTCAACCTTTTTAAAATATTTGCAAAAAGAGATCAAAATGAGAAGGGCTATGTGATCACGTCTATTAGAAGTGATCATGGAAAAGAATTTAAAAAAGAAAACTTTGAAAATTTTTGTAATGAGTTTAGTATATCACATAACTTTTTGGCTCCTAGAATACCACAATAAAATAGTGTGATTGAAAGGAAAAATAGAACTGTGGTTGAAATGGCTAGGATAATACTCAATGAGTATAATTTACCATCTTACTTTTGGGCGGAAGTTTAGAGTGTTTGGATGCAAATACTTTATATTGAATACCAAGGATAATCTTAGAAAATTCTCATCCAAATTGGATGAAGGCATATTTTTAGGATATTCATCATCTAGAAAAGCATAAAGAGTATTTAACAAAAGAACTCTAGTAGTTGAAGAATCAATGCATGTTTTTTTTATGAATCCTCTTAACTTGATTAAAGGAAAGGTAGTGCTCTTGATGATTTTGTAGGTATATTTAAACAACCAAAAATAATTGATTCTCCAAAGAAAAATTATGATGAACAAGAAGAGGAGACCCAAGAGCTACCTAAGGATTAGGAATACAAGAAGGATCATCCAAAAGAACTCATCATTGGTGAAACATCTAGGGGAGTAACTATTAGATCCAAATTTAAACACTTAGATGTCAATTTTGTTTTTGTTTCTCAAATTAAGCCAAAGACTATTGAGGAGACTCTTAGCGATGAATATTGGGTGATTGCAATGCAAGATGAACTCAACCAAATTAAGAGAAATAATGTGTGGAAACTAGTTCCTAGACCTAAAGACCATCCAATTATAAGATGTAAATGGGTATTTAGGAATAAGTTTGATGAAAATGGTCTCATTACTAGCAACAAGGCTAGATTGGTAGCCAAATGCTATAATCAAGAGGAAGGCATTGACTATTATGAGAAATTTGCCCCCGTTACTAGATTGGAAGCAATTAGAATTCTACTTGCATTTGTATGTCACATGAATTTTAAACTTTTTCAAATAGATGTTAAGAGTGCATTTTTAAATGGTTTTATTAAGGAAGAAGTTTATGTTGATCAACCTTCCAGTTTTGAAGATTATAAGCTTCCAAATCATGCCTTTAAACTTACCAAGGCACTATATGGATTGAAACAAGCTCCAAGAGCTTGGTATGATAGACTTAGTGCATATTTGCTCAAAAATGCTTTTTCAAAAGGCAAAGTTGACACAACTCTTTTTGTTAAAAAGAATAAGCATGACATTTTAATTATACAAATATATGTTTGTAGACCTTTAATTTTTGACCTGATGTGGTCCAATATATTTTAATTAGTCCAAAATAATTTTTGTATTATCCAATATATTTTAATTAGTCCAAAATAATTTTTGATTTAATCCATGAAATTACACACGCAAACCTTCAATTTTGAAGATGTTATAATTTGATCTTTGTTTCTAAATACCTTAAATAGTTTCCTTTGCTTCTAAATACTTTGAAAATCTTATTTCGTTGCTTTATTTTTCAAAAAGTTTAAAGTTATTAATTTTGTTTCTTCAAAACCCCAAAACCAAAATTTGCTTTCTAAATTTATAAAACCCTAAATTGAGTTATGTTTTCTTCCAAAAGCCTTAAAAATATCTTTTTTGCTCTTATAAACCTTAAATCGTTTGTTTACTTTCATAAAATTATCAATTATTTTTTTTCCAAATTCTAAAAAACCTAAGCATTCACCGAAACCCTAATTCTAAAACACTAAACCCAAATGCAACTTCCAAACCTAAAATAGTAAACCCTAACCCCTTTAAAACCTTAAACCCTAATTTTTTCTAAACCCTAATCCTTTAAAATTTTAAAAACCATAAAAACACAAATATTTTAATTTCACAATGTAAACTTGAAACCATAAATTAAAAGTGTTTTAAAGAGTCCAAATTTTAGTTTTACGATTTTACATAATAAACCTTTGTTTGGTTAATCAAAGAGTCTTACCAACCTTTTAAAACATAAAATCCTTAATCTATTTTATTTCTCTTAAAGTCACAGTAGCCTAATTCTATAAAATCCAAAACCCTAAACACATGAAATAAAGGACCCAAAATGGAAACAGCAGCTATAATTTAGATTTTTATTTGCCTTATTCAATTTTATATTTGATTATGCTTTGATTTATTTTATATGTTTTAATTTATTTAAGTTCAATGCTTGATTTATTTAATTTGTCATGGATGGATGTTTACTTTCTATTGATGTTTAATACCTTTGATGAATGATTTATTTATGATGAATGGTTATTTACTTTTATCAATTTATTTAGACTTCCAAATGTAGTAAGAGGTATGTTTCCACTTGGTGGGTACCTCATTAGTTAAATATCATGTAATTTAAATTGCTTTTCTATTTTAGAACCAATGTAAAGGGCATGTTTCTACCTTTTGGTGGGTGTCCTATTTAGGCATGGGATGTAAGGATATTTTTCCATCTTCGGATGGGTGTCCATTTATTTATTTTGTTTTGTTTGGACATTGCTTTAATTTTAATATAATGATGCTTTCTTTTTATTGTGTGTAATATGGATAATGTTGTTATATTTAAGAATCTTATAATATTAAGACCTGTAAAGGAGGCCGATTCCAATGAACCGGGCGTTGTAGGGGTACTGGTCCATTTCTCACATTCCCCACACGTACCCAACTTTCCAAACCCATTAGGGGGTTGGGGATTCCTTAGGAATCGAGTCATCCACCCCTTTTTTTTTCCTGGCCCGTCCGGGTGGCAACTCCATTTTCTCCGGACTTAGGTTCGTGTTCCCTAAGGCCCCGAGCCTAAACAGTGCCGAAGTCACAAGAACCATTCCACCGGGAGTGGGGGAAAAATTCCTGCACACAGTGGTGACGCCACTAGGGATAAGAGAAGTTGATTCCGTTTGTCTTTATATTATTCTATTCTTTCTTATAATGATATTATCCATTGCATCATCTTAGATTGCATCGTGTGCGTGAGTTAGTATGCCTGTGTTACCCGTGTTATGCTATATAAGGGATACCATACTTTCACTCAAGGTATGGAGATCGAGCATGGCATAACCACTCATAGCCTCATACCATTTGGTATATACTTGCTATGGGAACCTAAGCCTTTTAACCCAAAGACTAAAGCTCATGTAATTTGTAACACCCCTATATCCTGTATACGTACTAGCATGCTTAAACGATCGTAATATACGTATACTGAATATAAAAAATGCCACTGTTTAAAAAGACACAACAAATATCTTTGTAAATAAGTGAAACCAATCTCAACAAATAAAAGAAATTCAAAAGACACTATATATAAAATGTTTAATAATTCACAGCGGAAGTTATTACAAATATGTTATAAATCAAAGTTTACAAAACATAAAATATATATACATGATTGGCAGCTCTTCTCTGATCTTTAAGTCCCAAAAGAAAAATCCTCAATGTCTAGTCTCACTCGGTCTCGATGAGCCTTCAGGTTCAACTCTGTCACCTGCGCGATCAAACACTATCGCGCTAAGCCAACGGCTTAGTAGTATAAAGTATGCTAGCATTATGCATTAGTGCAATGTAATGTCACACATTTTATTAATAAATCAACATCATAGATGGAAGGCTAACAACATACCTATATATTTCATAAAGTACACATATATAAACATATCACATTTCCAACATCCTCCCATATAACTCATTAGTCAATCATTTTACCATTCATAAATCACATTAAACAAAGACAAGCATGGGCCCAAAACACACTAATATACCATTCAATTTTCAGAGTAGATGTTTTGGTTTAATCATCACATTTATCATTATCATAAACCCAACTAGGCTTCAAGGATTAGGTTCAACCAAGCTTCAAGGGGAACAAAGCATGCTAAGTCTCAACCCAACTTGGCTTCAAGAACCAACCCAACCTAGCTTCAAGGGTTGTAACATCTGAATTAGGCTTCTAGGACTAGATCCAACCAAGCTTCAAGGGGAGTAAAACATGTTAAACTTCTACCCAACTTGGCTTCAAGGATCAAGCCCAACCTAACTTCAAGAGAGTGTTACTATCATTAGGCATGCCACCAACAACAAACTCTGAAAATTGAATAACACATTAGTCACACAATTCATTTATTATTTCATTCTCAATTCTCATCATCAATTAGGCAAACATGCCTTATTTCTTTCAATTGAATCATCATAGCCAATCACAATGGCTTCACATCACATTTGAGTTATCATAGCCAATCACAATGGCCTCATTGATATAACATTTCAAAGTACATTATTCATATAACACATTACCATTCACAAGATTCACAATGCATAAAACATAACATTGTTCATATTGTATCATATGCATCATCATTATAATACTTAACACTTTAGATTATTCATTGATTTATAATCTTCCACATACATTTGTATGGATCATTCTTTGTTTTAAAAGTGTTTAGAGTGTTTACTTTTAGGGTTAGGTACAAAAAGATCTTTGAAGAATCAAAACAATGTAAGAAAAGCAAGGAACAATCACAGTAGCCAACACCCTCAAGGGACACGGCCAAGCTTGTGGCCATGTCTCTCAACCCAAAAATCCAGTAGCAGACACGGGTAAGGGACACGGCCGTGTCTCTCAACAAAAATCAGGCAGTGACAAACATGGGCAAGGGACACGGCCAAGACAGTGGCCGTGTCTCTCCAAAATCATCCAACACGGCCAAATTTCCTTAGACTTGGCCGTGTCTCCCAAAAATTCTTTGGTTTGGCCGTGTCTCTTCCTTAGTTTGGCCGTGTCTCCCATGATTAAAAACCCTAAACATGACCAAATCTCTTTTGATTGAATTTAAACACATTGTGTACAATATAACCTCATTCAAATGAATACAAACAATGTCATTAACACATATCTTGCATGCTCATCACAATATTCACATTAACAATACATCAACAACACATTAAATCACTTACCACTTCAAAACCCTAAAACCAACATCACTCTTATTATTTCAATATCAACATCCAATTAACATACCATCTTCAAACCAAAACCAACACCTATTTAACTTTGTAACCTACAATCCATTTCAACACTTATAAACACATCTCAAACACACCAAATCATAAGAACAACAAATCATAACTCACCTCAAACACAACTTCAAAGATAACAAAGGAAAACAAGAAAGTACTTACCACAATTGAAGAAATTTCACAAATCTCCAACCTAATCACTTGATTCTTCCTTCAATTTGAGCTTAGAAATCAAATCACCTCCCTTGCTCTCCTTTCCCTTTGGTAGCCGGCCAAACAATGCAAAGAAGAGAAAATGAAGACAAGTCAAACTTCTCTTCTTCTTTAAATCTCCACCAACCAATTCTAACAACATAATTACTTAAATGCCCTCATCCATTTAACTTAACTCTATTACCTGCGCGATCAAACACTATCGCGCTAAGCCAAGGGCTTAGTAAGACAATTCATGCTAATGTTATGCTTTAGTGCAATGCAATGTTTCACATTTGTATTAATAAATCAACATCAATGATACACACACAATTAGTAAAGATCATACTCAACAAACAATATTCCGTGAATAGTCCGTTTCATCATATAAGTAATATTAACATTTCATTACATTAAAACAACATTTATGTTATACATAAAACCTAGACACCTATGGGCCCATCAAGTACTTAATACGATATTCAGAATTCAGAGTTACTGCTTTGGTTCATAAACACCATTATCAAGCCCGTAGGCAACATATACATATATATTTATCTCTATCCATGGATAGCGTAACAGACCCGGTCTCTTGGATCATCAACTCATCTAACTCGAGGATATCCTCAACCCGGCAAGACTGTTACAAATCAAATATCTCATAATATCAATTATCATAGTGTAACAGACCCAGTCTCTTGGACCTCAATTCAACTCAATTTGAAGAGATCCTCAACCCGGCAAGACTGTTACCTTTCATTAAATAGGCATGCCTCCAAAAACCAGAACTCTGAAATTGAATATCATATTAAGCATACACTTATTTCATTATTCTCTTTATCAAACTCTTTCTCAATCTTTCTCATCAATTAGGCAAACATGCCATACATCATTCAATTATATCATCATAGCCAATCACAATGGCTCTATATTCCATTTCATCTCAATTCACAACATAACATTTTAATCTTTCATAAACACATTCATTTGCATCATCATGTCATTCACATTATTCATATATATATATATATATATCATCAGTGATATAAACATAACAATACACATTGCTCAAATTAATTAACAATGTAATAATGCCACATTTGAACTTACACACAATCATATATGTTTTGTACTTACCTCAAAAACAAATCACACCACTCTTAACACTTCCTTGTTCAAGATCCTTCTACCTCTTAAATCAATGATTAATCACTATCTTTAAGACCTAAATCAAAATTAATAGCATATACTTGTTTAGGGATACACAAGAGATAATCCAATTAGGAATTAATTAGGGCAAACCCTAACCCTGACACGCTCACCCACACGGGCGTGTCCATGACCGTGCCCTAACTCCACAACACAGAAGTATTTACAAGCTCAACAACATGGGCGTGTTTCTGGGCGTGTAAATTCTCAAATCTCACAGTAGCTATGACACGCTCAATAACACGGGCGTGCTACTGGTTGTGTCAAACCTACTGCCTCTAACACAATTGACACGCCTAAAGACCCTGGACGTGCTCATGGGCGTGTCCGGCCACAAATCAAGATTCCGACCAAAACAACCAAACACTCAACAAAACACTTTTATCCAACAACATCCACTTCACACCATCTTAACAAAACATACTCAAAACTCATCTAAAACTTGCAACACACCAAAACAAGCCAAACACACATCAAGCACAACACAAAATCATCTCAAAACCCTCACCACATATACAACATCATCTCTTCCAACCACTTACTCTTTTCTTCAATCCATACTCAACATCCATCATCCAATCACTCAAACACTTCTCACATCTCAAAATCAACCAACACACTCTTAAAAATCTATCAAACTCAAATATCATTTCAAATAAACACACAGATCACAAGAGAACTTACCAAAGTTATAAGACTTCTTGTATCATCCACTAGATCACTTCAATCTTCCATCAATTTGAGCTTAACACATCAAGATCTTCACTTTGTCTCTTGTTTTCCTTTGTCTATGAAGGAGCCAGCCACACAAAGAAGAAAGAAGAAATGAACCACAAAAATAAAGTCAACTCTTCTTTTAATCTCCACCAAGTGTTCCAATTCAAACAATTACCAAAACACCCTTTTATCATTTGTTCTAGCTTTCTTTTTAATCCAATGCCCTTAATAGTCATTTCACCAATAACCAAATAAATATCTCTACTCCCTTGACTCTTCATTTGACCAATTTATATGTTATATATATCATCATATACACAACATATACCATTCTCTCTAAACCCTATTTTCTTTCCCAATTTCTTTTCTCTTGCAATTAACACATATATACAATCCAATATAACAACAACAACAATTACAACAATAACAATAACATAATCAAAACTTCTAGACCACATATGAGGATATTACAATTCTCCCCCTCTAAAAAAAATTTCATCCTCGAAATTACCTGATATCAAAGCTGAAACAACTGAGGAAATTGCTCTCGCATAGATTGTTCACTTTCCCAAGTTGCTTCTTCTTTTGCATGATTCTTTCATAGAACCTTCAGAAGTGGCACTCTCTTATTTCTTAATTCTTTCACATCACATGCCAAGATAGCAACTGGTTCCTCTTCAAATGTCAAATCTTGATTCACCTCAATAGATTCAATCTGCAACACATGAGATGGATCCGATCTGTATCTCCTCAACATAGCAACATGAAATACATTATCAATACGATCCAACTCAGGTGGCAAAGCAAGCCGATAAGCAACTGGCCCAACTCTCTCTAAAATTTCATACGGTCCAATGAATCGAGGACTCAATTTTCCTTTCCGACCGAACCTCAAAATCTTCTTCCAAGGGGATACTTTCAAAAATACCTTATCTCTAATATCAAACTCTATGTCTCTCCTTTTCAGATCTGCATAAGACTTCTGTCGGTCTGAAGCTGCTTTTAACCTGCCTCTAATCAACTTTACTTTTTCTTCAGTTTCTTGAATCAAATCAGGACCAACCAACTTATTATCTCCAAGCTCATTCCAACAAAGAGGTGTCCTACACCGTCTGCCATACAATGCTTCAAACGGTGCCATACCAATGCTGGATTGGTGACTGTTATTATAATCAAACTCCACAAGCGGTAAAAATCTGTCCCAACTTCCAGAGAAATCAATGACACAGCTTCTCAACATGTCCTCAATAATCTGTATCACCCTCTCTGACTGTCCATCCGTCTGTGGATGAAAAGCAGTACTGAAGTGCAGTCGAGAACCCAAAGCACTATGCAAACTCTTCCAAAATCTTGAAATAAACCTGGGATCTCGATCAGACACTAAAGAAGTTGGAACACCATGCAACTTCACAATCTCATGGATATACAGCTCAACTAATCTCTCCAAAGAGTAATCCATCCAAACCGGAAGGAAATGAGCTGTCTTAGTCAATCTGTCCACAATCACCCATATAGCATCATGCTTCTTTTGTGTCAATGGCAACCCAGACACAAAATCCATTGTCACTCTATCCCACTTCCATTCTGGTACTGATAATGGTTGAAGCAATCCAGTTGGAACTTGATGCTCTGCTTTTACCTTCTGACAAGTGAGACATTTCGATACAAACTCAGCAATGTCTCTCTTTAAACCAATCCACCAATAATGCTGTCTCAAATCATGATACATCTTTGTATTACCCGGATGCATAGCAAACACTGACTGATGTGCTTCTTCTAAAATGACTCTTTTCAAATCAGCATCATCGGGTACACACAATCGGTTCTTAAACCAGAGACTCTCATCACCTTTCACAATAAAATCTCTAGTCTTCCCATTCTTGCAATTTGAAATAATCTTTTGAATCTTCATATCAGTCAACTGAGCCTCTTTGATCTGATCCAATAAAATTGGTTTCAAATGCAATTGTGTCAACAATGCACCATCATCACAAGGTACAAAACTGGCATGCAAAGCTCTCAACTCAACAAGCAACGAGAGCGAGTAAACAGTTAAACCAGCTAAAGACTTCCGACTCAAGGCATCAGCAACAACATTTGCTTTACCTGGATGATAATCAATCAAACAGTCGTAGTCTTTAATCAATTCCAACCATCTCCTCTGTCGAAGATTAAGTTCTTTCTGGACACCCAAATATTTCAAGCTTTTGTGATCAGTGTAGATGAAACATTTCTCCCCAAACAAATAGTGTCGCCAAATCTTCAATGCGAACACAATTGCTGCTAACTCTAAATCATGGGTCGGATAATTAAACTCATGCGGTTTCAACTGTCGAGAAGCATAAGCTATCACTCTACCTTCTTGCATCAGTACACAACCCAAACCATTATGTGAAGCATCACTGTAGATTACATATGGTTTGCCTTCTACAGGTAAAGTAAGAACAGGCGCTTGAGTCAACATTTCTCTTAACTGATCAAAACTAGCCTGACACTGATCCGTCCACACAAATCTCACTCCCTTACGAAGTAATCTGGTGAGTGGAGTAGCTATCAAAGAAAACCCTTTCACAAACCGTCGGTAATAGCCTGCCAAACCCAGAAAACTTCTAACCTCTGTCACCGACTTGGGTGGACTCCAATTCAATATAGCTTCAACTTTGCTCAGATCAACTCTAATGCCTTCTGCTGAAACTATATGTCCGAGAAAAGCGACTTGATCCAACCAAAACTCACACTTCGACAATTTGGCAAACAACTGCTTCTCTCTCAAAATCTGTAACACAATCCGCAGATGCATATCATGTTCCTCTTCATTCCGCGAATACACCAGAATGTCATCGATGAAGACCACTACAAACTGATCCAGATAGGGCTTGAACACCCTATTCATCAAATCCATAAAAGCTGCAGGTGCATTCGTTAGACCAAAAGGCATAACTAAAAATTCATAATGCCCATACCTGGTCCGAAAGGCGGTCTTGGAAATATCTTCAGCTTTAACTCTCAATTGATGGTACCCAGATCTCAAATCAATTTTAGAAAACACAACTGCACCCTTCAATTGATCAAAGAGATCATCGATTCTAGGCAAAGGATATTTATTTTTAATAGTCACCTTCTTCAATTGCCTATAATCGATACACAACCTCATAGTACAATCTTTCTTTTTCACAAATAGCACAGGAGCTCCCGAAGGAGAAACACTGGGGCGAATAAATCCTTTGTCCAACAACTCCTGTAATTGCACTTTCAATTCCTTCAATTCTGCTGGTGCCATTCTATAAGGAGTAATAGAAATAGGAGTGGTACCAGGCAACAATTCAATACCGAACTCCACCTCTCTCTCAGGAGGCAATCCTGGCAACTCCTCTGGGAATACATCTGGGAACTCTGCAACTGTGGCAATGCTATCAATAGGAGAACCTCTTACTCTAGTATCTACCACATGAGCAAGATAAGCATCACACCCTTTTCTAATCAACCTCCTAGCTGCAACAGCTGAAACAAATAAGGAGGCTAACTGTTCCTGCTCATTAGATACTATCACCTCTCTACCATCGGCAGTTCTCAAAGTCACAACTTTCTTTTTACAATCCACCACAGCCCCATGTCTAGATAGCCAGTCCATACCTAGAATCACATCATATTCCTTAAATGGCATCTCAATCAAATCTCCAAGGAACTCCTCACCTTGCACCCTCACTGCACTATCTCGGTGCACCTTACTCACAATCACACTATGCCCTAACGGATTTGTCACCAACACATCAAATCCTAGGGACTCAGCATGCATATCAGACACAGGCAAAACAGATGCACTAATATAAGAATGTGTGGAACTCGGATCAATCAAAGCAAGCACTGAAGTATCAAATAAAGAAAAAGTACCAGCTATGATTGCCGATGCATCTGGCTGCCTCTGCATAACATACATCCTCTGGGAAGATCCAACCTCCTCTGGTCTACTCTCCCTGGATGTAGCACCTCCTCTAGCACTGAACCCAGATCTGCCTCCCCGGCTGCTACCTCTGCCTGCTCGACCTCCCCTCACACTAGGTCGAGAAGCTGCAGTATGAACTGACATCCGCTCCTGTCTCTCTGGACAATCTCTAATAAAATGCTCAGGAGATCCACATCTGAAGCACACAGCTGACCCACTATACCTCCAACAAGCACCCCTATGTGATCCACCACACTGAGCACACACAGGTAGAGCGGATCTCTGAGTCACTGGGGTCGGAGCACTCGCCACTGAAGCTGTAGGTCTAAATCTCTGTCTCTGAAACTGCACTGACCTACCAGCTGACCTCTGACTCCTACTAACTCTAGGAACAAAGCTTCCTTTACCTCTCTTAGCAGAAGAAGACCCTGCCTCAAACTGAGGTCTTCTTATCCTAACCTCTTCCTCTGAAGCAGCTGCAATACTCTGGGCTCGCTCCACACTTCGAGCTGCTGCCACAAGCTGGGAAAAATCATGATATCTAGATCCAGCCACTAGACACATGATAGAGGGCCTCAATCCCTCCTCAAATCTCCTGCATCTATCTATCTCATTAGCTATAATGCCCCCAGCATACTGGCTCAATCGAATAAACTCAACCTCATACTCAGTTACAGTCTTGCTATCTTGCTTCAAGCTTAAGAACTCCATCTTCTTCATGTCTTTGTACTCCCTAGGAGTATACTTCAACTCAAACTCTCTCAGAAAATCCGCATATGACAAGATCGGTGGATCATCCATAGAATGGGGCACTGTCCTCCACCAGTCGTATGCATCCTTCTGTAGCAATGATCTTGCATAATCAAACTTTTCCTCTGGGGTGGCTTGCAACTGAATAAAGATCCTCTGTACTTTGTCAAGCCACTGTTCTGCTACAGCTGGATCAGTAGTACCAAGGAAATCCTCCGCTCCATACTTCCTTAGTTTATCATAGTGCCTCACTGGTACCACAGGCTGAGGGGGTGGTGGCACTGGTTGCACTGGTGCTTGTCTCAAAGCCTCTACCACATGCCTAACCCAAGCTGGCGGAACCTCCTCACCAACTGGTCTCCCCGACACCGAAACAGGTGCCTCCCCAGCACTATCAACTCTAGCTCTATCCTCCGGAGCTACACTCTCCTCACTACCCTCAACTGACTGACGCAAATGAGGATCCATCACAACCTATTTCTGCAAACGCAGCAGAATACATCTTATTAAAGATCAGAGATTGCCAATCCCAAACATATATTTTATTCAAAAACCACTTTTTAAAATCAAAATAATCTTTTTCCTACATTTTACCTAGGTTTAGAATCTCAAACCTAGGCTCTGATACCAAAACAATTGTAACACCCCCACACCCAATACATACACACTACATACACCAAAATGTAGTATACATGTATTGAATATAGGAATGCTACGGATTTTCTTAACATTCAAAACATTTTAAACTTGATACAATACTCTTATCGTTATATATTATAGAAAAGTAAATCATTTACTTATAAACAAAACATATTAGATATATATATACATACATTTAAATATTACGCAGCGGAATATAGAAAACATTTACATATATGAAAGCATTTGAATACGTATTTACAATTATACATATATTTACATTATAACCCTTATTTACAAAATATAAAAGAGTTATACATGATTGGCAAGTCTCCTCTGATCTTTAAGTTCCCAAAATCAACTCTTCACTGTCTACTCTCACTTGGTCTCGAAGAGCTCTCGGGTTCAACCCTATTACCTGCGCGATCAAACACTATCGCGCTAAGCCAAGGGCTTAGTAAGACAATTCATGCTAATGTTATGCTTTAGTGCAATGCAATGTTTCACATTTGTATTAATAAATCAACATCAATGATACACACACAATTAGTAAAGATCATACTCAACAAACAATATTCCGTGAATAGTCCGTTTCATCATATAAGTAATATTAACATTTCATTACATTAAAACAACATTTATGTTATACATAAAACCTAGACACCTATGGGCCCATCAAGTACTTAATACGATATTCAGAATTCAGAGTTACTGCTTTGGTTCATAAACACCATTATCAAGCCCGTAGGCAACATATACATATATATTTATCTCTATCCATGGATAGCGTAATAGACCCGGTCTCTTGGATCATCAACTCATCTAACTCGAGGATATCCTCAACCCGGCAAGACTGTTACAAATCAAATATCTCATAATATCAATTATCATAGTGTAACAGACCCAGTCTCTTGGACCTCAATTCAACTCAATTTGAAGAGATCCTCAACCCGGCAAGACTGTTACCTTTCATTAAATAGGCATGCCTCCAAAAACCAGAACTCTGAAATTGAATATCATATTAAGCATACACTTATTTCATTATTCTCTTTATCAAACTCTTTCTCAATCTTTCTCATCAATTAGGCAAACATGCCATACATCATTCAATTATATCATCATAGCCAATCACAATGGCTCTATATTCCATTTCATCTCAATTCACAACATAACATTTCAATCTTTCATAAACACATTCATTTGCATCATCATGTCATTCACATTATTCATATATATATATATATATCATCAATGATATAAACATAACAATACACATTGCTCAAATAAATTAACAATGTAATAATGCCACATTTGAACTTACACACAGTCATATAGGTTTTGTACTTACCTCAAAAACAAATCACACCACTCTTAACACTTCCTTGTTCAAGATCCTTCTACCTCTTAAATCAATGATTAATCACTATCTTCAAGACCTAAATCAAAAGTAATAGCATATACTTGTTTAGGGATACACAAGAGATAATCCAATTAGGAATTAATTAGGGCAAACCCTAACCCTGACACACTCACCCACACGGGCGTGTCCATGACCGTGCCCTAACTCCACAACACAGAAGTATTTACACGCTCAACAACATGGGCGTGTTTCTGGGCGTGTAAATTCTCAAATCTCACAGTAGCTATGACACGCTCAATAACACGGGCGTGCTACTGGTCGTGTCAAACCTACTGCCTCCAACACAATTGACACGCCTAAAGACCCTGGACGTGCTCATGGGCGTGTCCGGCCACAAATCAAGATTCCGACCAAAACAACCAAACACTCAACAAAACACTTTTATCCAACAACATCCACTTCACACCATCTTAACAAAACATACTCAAAACTCATCTAAAACTTGCAACACACCAAAACAAGCCAAACACACATCAAGCACAACACAAAATCATCTCAAAACCCTCACCACATATACAACATCATCTCTTCCAACCACTTACTCTTTTCTTCAATCCATACTCAACATCCATCATCCAATCACTCAAACACTTCTCACATCTCAAAATCAACCAGCACACTCTTAAAAATCTATCAAACTCAAATATCATTTCAAATAAACACAAAGATCACAAGAGAACTTACCAAAGTTATAAGACTTCTTGTATCATCCACTAGATCACTTCAATCTTCCATCAATTTGAGCTTAACACATCAAGATCTTCACTTTGTCTCTTGTTTTCCTTTGTCTATGAAGGAGCCGGCCACACAAAGAAGAAAGAAGAAATGAACCACAAAAATAAAGTCAACTCTTCTTTTAATCTCCACCAAGTGTTCCAATTCAAACAATTACCAAAACACCCTTTTATCATTTGTTCTAGCTTTCTTTTTAATCCAATGCCCTTAATAGTCATTTCACCAATAACCAAATAAATATCTCTACTCCCTTGACTCTTCATTTGACCAATTTATATGTTATATATATCATCATATACACAACATATACCATTCTCTCTAAACCCTATTTTCTTTCCCAATTTCTTTTCTCTTGCAATTAACACATATATACAATCCAATATAACAACAACAACAACAACAACAACAACAACAACAATAACAATAACATAATCAAAACTTCTAGACCACATATGAGGATATTACAGTCTTAGTCAACCTGTCAACAATTACCCAAATAGCATCATGCTTCCTTTGTGTCAATGGTAAACCAGACACAAAATCCATGGTCACTCTATCCCATTTTCATTCAGGCACTGACAAAGGTTGAAGCAACCCAGTTGGAATTTGATGCTCAACTTTTACCCTCTGACATGTGAGACATTTGGACACAAACTCCGCTATCTCTCTCTTCATACCGGACCACCAGTAATAGTGCTTCAAATCATGATACATCTTTGTATTGCTCGGATGCATAGCAAACACTGACTAATGTGTTTCTTCTAAAATGATCTTTTTCAAATTAGCATCATCAGGTACACACAATCTGTTTTTAAACCAAAGACTCCCATCACTTTTCACAATAAAATCTCGACTCTTTCCATTTTGGCAATCTGAAATAATCTTTAGAATCTTCTCATCAGCCAATTGAGCCTCTTTAATCTGATCCAACAAAACTAGTTTCAATTGCAACTGTGCCAACAATGCACCATCATCACAAGATACAAAACTGGCATGCAAAGCTCTCAACTCAACAAGCAACGAGAGCGAGTAAACAGTCAAACATGCTAAAGACTTTTGACTCAAGGCATCAGCAACAACATTTGCCTTACCAGGATGATAATCAATCAAGCAGTCATAGTCTTTAATCAACTCTAACCATCTCCTCTGTCGAAGATTGAGCTCTCTTTGAACACCCAAATATTTTAAACTTTTATGATCAGTATAGATAAAACACTTCTCCCCATACAAATAGTGTCGCCAAATCTTCAATGCAAACACAATAGCTGCTAACTCTAAATCATGGGTCGGATAATTGAGCTCATGCAGTTTCAATTGACGAGAAGCATAAGCTATCACTTTACCTTCTTGCATCAGAACACAACCCAAACCACTATGTGAAGCATCACTGTAAATCACATATGGTTTGCCTTCCACAGGTAAAGTAAGAACAGGCGCTTGAGTCAATATTTCTCTCAACTGTTCAAAGCTAGCCTGACACTGATCTGTCCACACAAATCTAATTCCCTTTCGAAGTAATCTGGTAAGTGGAGTAGCTATCAAAGAAAATCCTTTCACAAACCGTCGGTAATAGCTTGCCAAACCCAGAAAACTTCTAACTTCGGTCACAGACTTTGGTGGACTCCAATTCAAAATGGCTTCAACTTTACTCGGATCAACTCTAATACCCTCTGCTGAAACTATATGACCAAGAAAAGTTACTTGATCCAGCCAAAATTCACACTTCGACAGTTTAGCAAACAATTGCTTCTCTCTCAAAATTTGCAACACAATCCGCAGATGCTTGTCATGTTCCTCCTCATTACACGAATACACCAAAATGTCATCAATAAAGACCACTACAAACTGATCCAGATAGGGCCTAAACACCCTATTCATCAAATCCATAAAAGCTGCAGGTGCATTCGTCAAACCAAAAGGCATAACTAGAAACTCATAATGCCCAGACCTGGTCCGAAAGGCAGTCTTAGGAACATCTTCAGCTCTGACCCTCAACTGATGGTACCCTGATCTCAAATCAATTTTAGAAAACACTGCTGCACCCTTCAATTGATCAAAGAGATCATCAATTCTAGGCAACATATATTTATTTTTAATAGTCACCTTATTCAATTGCCTATAATCGATACACAATCTCATAGTACCATCCTTCTTTTTCACAAACAAGACAGGAGCTCCCCACGGTGAAACACTAGGGTGAACAAACCCTTTATCCAGCAACTCCTGCAATTGTACCTTCAATTCTCTCAGTTCAGCAGGTGCCATTCTATAAGGAGTAATAGAAATAGGAGTGGTACCAGGCAATAATTCAATACCAAATTCCACCTCTCTCTCAGGAGGCAACCCTGGCAACTCCTCTGGAAACACATCTGGAAACTCTGCAACTGTAGGTATACTATCAATTTGAGAACCCTTTACTCTAGTATCCACCACATGAGCAAGATAAGCGTCACACCCCTTTCTAATCAATCTCCTAGCTGCAACAACTGAAACAAACAAGGATGCTAGCTGTCTCTGCACACTAGATACTATCACCTCACTTCCATCACCAGTTCTCAAAGTAACAATTTTCTTTTTACAATCTACCATGGCTCCATGTCTAGATAACCAGTCCATGCCTAGGATCACATCATATTCCTTAAAAGGCATCTCAATCAAATCTCCAAGGAACTCCTCACCTTGAACCACCACTGCACTATCTCGGTGCACTTTGCTAACATTCACACTATGCCCTAAAGGATTTGTCACCAATACATCAAATCCTAAGGATTCAGCATGCACATCAGACACAGGCAAAACAGATGCACTAATATATGAATGTGTGGATCCGGGATCAATCAAAGCAAGTACTGAAATACCAAATAAAGAAAAAGTACCAGCTATGACTGCCAAAGCATCTGGTTGTCTCTGCATCACATAAATCCTCTGAGAAGATCCAGCCTCCTCTGGTCTACTCTCCCTGGATGTAGAACCTCCTCTAGAACTGAACCCAGATCTACCTCCTCTGCTGAAACCTCTGCCTCCTCGACCTCCCCTCACACTAAGTCGGGAAGCTGCAGTATCCATTGACATCCGCTCCTGTCTCTCAGGACAATCTCTCACAAAATGATTGGGAGATCCACATCTGAAACATACCCTTGCTACACCAGTCTTCCAACAAGTACCACCATGTGGCCTACCACAATGAATGCATATGGGTAAGGTGGATCTCTGAGTCACTGGGGTCGGAGCACTCGCCACTGAAACTGTAGGTCTAGATCTCTGCCTCTGAAATTGTACTGACCTACCCACTGGCCTCTGACTCCTACTAACCCGAGGAAAAAAACTTCCTTTACCTCTCTTTGCAGATGAAGACCCTGCCTCAAACTGGGGTCTTCTAACCCTGATCTCTTCCTCTGAAGCAGCTGCAATAACCTGAGCTCTCTCCACACTCCGAGCTGCTGCCACAAGCTGGGAAAAATCATGATATCTAGATCCAACCACAAGACACAGGATAGAGGGCCTCAATCCCTCCTCAAATCTCCTGCATCTATATATCTCATTAGATATAATACCCACAGCATACTGGCTCAACCGGATAAACTCTAACTCATATTTCGTCACGGTCCGGTGATCTTGCTTCAAGCTTAGAAACTCCATTTTCTTCACATCCTTATACTCTCCTGGAGTATACTTCAATTCAAACTCTCTTAGAAAATCAGCATAGGACAAGGTAGGTGGATCATCCATAGCATGAGGCACTATCTTCCACCAATTATATGCATCCTTTTGCAACAATGATCTTGCATAATCAAAATTTTCTTCTGGAGTGGCTTGTAACTGAACAAATATTCTCTGTACTTTATCTAGCCACTGCTCAGCTACAGCTGGATCAATAGTACCCAAGAAATCTTCTGCTCCGTACTTCCTTAATTTATCATACTGTCTCACTGATACCAAAGGCTGTGGGGGTGGCGGTGGTTGCACTGGTGCTTGCCTCATAATCTCTACCACATGCCTAAGCCAAACTGGTGGAACATCCTCACCAGCTGGTCCCCCCGACACAGAAGCAGGTGCCTCTCCAGCACTATCCACTCTAGCTCCATCATCAGGAGCAACAATCTCCGCACTACTCTCAACTGACTGACGCAAATGAGGATCCATCACAACCTATATCTGCAAACACAACAGAATACTTCTCATTAAAGATCAGAGACTGCCAATCCCAAACATGTATATTATTCAAAAACCAATTTTTTTAAGTCAAAATACTCTTTTTCTTACACTTTACCTAGGTTGAGAATCTCAAACCTAGGCTCTGATACCAAAACAATTGTAACACCCCTATATCCTGTATACGTACTAGCATGCTTAAATGATCGTAATATACGTATACTGAATATAAAAAATGCCACGGTTTAAAAAGACACAACAAATATCTTTGTAAATAAGTGAAACCAATCTCAAAAAATAAAAGAAATTCAAAAGACACTATATATAAAATGTTTAATAATTCACAGTGGAAGTTATTACAAATATGTTATAAATCAAAGTTTACAAAACATAGAATATATATACATGATTGGCAGCTCTTCTCTGATCTTTAAGTCCCAAAAGAAAAATCCTCAATGTCTAGTCTCACTCGGTCTCGAGGAGCCTTCAGGTTCAACTCTGTCACCTGCGCGATCAAACACTATCGCGCTAAGCCAACGGCTTAGTAGTACAAAGTATGCTAGCATTATGCATTAGTGCAATGTAATGTCACACATTTTATTAATAAATCAACATCATAGATGGAAGGCTAACAACATACCTATATATTTCATAAAGTACACATATATAAACATATCACATTTCCAAAATCCTCCCATATAACTCATTAGTCAATCATTTTACCATTCATAAATCACATTAAACAAAGACAAGCATGGGCCCAAAACACACTAATATACCATTCAATTTTCAGAGTAGATGTTTTGGTTCAATCATCACATTTATCATTATCATAAACCCAACTAGGCTTCAAGGATTAGGTTCAACCAAGCTTCAAGGGGAACAAAGCATGCTAAGTCTCAACCCAACTTGGCTTCAAGAACCAACCCAACCTAGCTTCAAGGGTTGTAACATCTCAATTAGGCTTCTAGGACTAGATCCAACCAAGCTTCAAGGGGAGTAAAACATGTTAAACTTCTACCCAACTTGGCTTCAAGGATCAAGCCCAACCTAACTTCAAGAGAGTGTTACTATCATTAGGCATGCCACCAACAACAAACTCTGAAAATTGAATAACACATTAGTCACACAATTCATTTATTATTTCATTCTCAATTCTCATCATCAATTAGGCAAACATGCCTTATTTCTTTCAATTGAATCATCATAGCCAATCACAATGGCTTCACATCACATTTGAGTTATCATAGCCAATCACAATGGCCTCATTGATATAACATTTCAAAGTACATTATTCATATAACACATTACCATTCACAAGATTCACAATGCATAAAACATAACATTGTTCATATTGTATCATATGCATCATCATTATAATACTTAACACTTTAGATTATTCATTGATTTATAATCTTCCACATACATTTGTATGGATCATTCTTTATTTTAAAAGTGTTTAGAGTGTTTACTTTTAGGGTTAGGTACAAAAAGATCTTTGAAGAATCAAAACAATGTAAGAAAAGCAAGGAACAATCACAGTAGCCAACACCCTCAAGGGACACGGCCAAGCTTGTGGCCATGTCTCTCAACCCAAAAATCCAGTAGCAGACACGGGTAAGGGACACGGCCGTGTCTCTCAACAAAAATCAGGCAGTGACAAACATGGGCAAGGGACACGGCCAAGACAGTGGCCGTGTCTCTCCAAAATCATCCAACACGGCCAAATTTCCTTAGACTTGGCCGTGTCTCCCAAAAATTCTTTGGTTTGGCCGTGTCTCTTCCTTAGTTTGGCCGTGTCTCCCATGATTAAAAACCCTAAACATGACCAAATCTCTTTTGATTGAATTTAAACACATTGTGTACAATATAACCTCATTCAAATGAATACAAACAATGTCATTAACACATATCTTGCATGATCATCACAATATTCACATTAACAATACATCAACAACACATTAAATCACTTACCACTTCAAAACCCTAAAACCAACATCACTCTTATTCTTTCAATATCAACATCCAATTAACATACCATCTTCAAACCAAAACCAACACCTATTTAACTTTGTAACCTACAATCCATTTCAACACTTATAAACACATCTCAAACACACCAAATCATAAGAACAACAAATCATAACTCACCTCAAACACAACTTCAAAGATAACAAAGGAAAATAAGAAAGTACTTACCACAATTGAAGAAATTTCACAAATCTCCAACCCAATCACTTGATTCTTCCTTCAATTTGAGCTTAGAAATCAAATCACCTCCCTTGCTCTCCTTTCCCTTTGGTAGCCGACCAAACAATGCAAAGAAGAGAAAATGAAGACAAGTCAAACTTCTCTTCTTTTTTAAATCTCCACCAAGCAATTCTAACAACACAATTACTTAAATGCCCTCATCCATTTAACTTAACTCTTTTAACTTATATGCCCATTTAAGTAATTTCACATATCACAAATAAATATCTTCTTCCCTTGACTCCTCATTTTGACCAACATATATGTTATATATATTACCATATACCCAACATATACACTTTCTCTCTACACATTACTTTCCTTATTAAACCATACATAAACATTCTCTTTTCAATTTCTTTCTTATCAACATAACATATACACACAATTCAAACAAACAACAATTTTATCCAAACTTCTAGGGCACACATTGGGATATTACATAATTGGCCTAGTTACTTTCCTTAGGTTTTTACCCCAAATGCGTGTTGTTTGACTATGATTCATTTATATTGGCTTAAATCATGGCGTATTTGGTTTGTTCTTTTTCTAATATGACCTAAGTATATTGTAAGTTCAAAATAAATTTTTCTTTAAAGTCCAAAAGACCAAAGCTATTTTCAAAACTTTTCTAAAAAGATGGTCTTTAGACATAAAACTTTTCTAAAAACAAATCAAAAATTCTTTTGCTCATGGCCCAAATACTAAGCCCAAAATCCATTTTTTCTAAAATATTTTTATAAAGGGCTTAGAAACAAAATTATTTTCATCCAACCTTTCTTAAAAAGAGCTTGCAAATTATTTAGGTCAATTAAGAAATACCAAAAATTAATTGTGAGCCTAGTTTATACTAAGAATAATTAATCATGGGCTTGTTTTTGGCATGAATCATTAGTTACTTTTTCAAGTGAGAAATCTATTTATAATAAACCTCTTAATTTCATTTTAATCCAATATAGCATAAAAGCTACATTAGTTAGTTAAATGGATTAAAACCCAATTAATGGGAATTATCATAAGTTGATTTCCATTTTCGAAAATATAACTATTGGTTGAAACGTCTGAGGGAATTATTCAAAAGCAAGGTACCCATGTTGGTATTTTGGTATCCATATACCTAGGAAAAGAGACTCGCGATTCGTGTGCGGATGATATAAGGTTGGAAGGAACGTCCTAATTATCCTTGTTTGTTGATTGTTTGTGCATACATGCATACATGCATACATTTGCATCTCATATCATTGATCCTCTTTGATGCACAACCCTGGATTACGATAGTACAAAAGCTTACAACAATCCGACCTACGCCGAAAGCGAAGAATCTAGCAACAACTCAATCACTTGCTCACCAAAAACAATGGAGCCCAAACAAATTCAAAGGATGGTGGATGATGCCCTCAATGCCAAAATGGAAGAAATAAAAGAGGCCCTAGCTGAGACCATGAAGAACCAATTGACTGCAATCTTGGAGAATCATGCCGAGGCATCTGCTAGCACTAAGAAGCCAAAGGACAAAGGGAAGACTAAAGCTGGCGAAGTGGTTTTTGATGATGAAAAGGTGATCATTGATGATGATGATGATTGGGCTCAATACTACCAAGATGCTCAAGAGAAGAAAAAGGAATCGAAGATTGTTGAAAGATTAACTATGGAGAAGACCGAAACATTTGATATTGAAAAGATGATTACTGATTTAGAAAAGAAATTTGAGAAGAAGCTGAAAACCGAAGAGATGTCCGAGATTGATAAACTATTTAAACAAGATGAGGAGGTCTCTTATAAGTTCAAGATGCCTTCCTTTGCTAGATACAATGGTACTGGAAATCCTCATCTCCATGTGAAGCAGTATATCACTGCTATGCAGTCTACCCGAGCTACTAAGGCTCAAACTCTAAGGTACTTCATGCTCTCATTGGACCTTGTTGTCCAAAATTGGTTCAATACCTTATATGATGGAACACAAAAGAATTGGTATTTGCTATACAAGGCCTTCATCCAGCAATATGGGTATAATGTCGAGTTGGAAGTTACCTTAATGGAAGTTGAGTCCATTAGGCAACGGCCAAATGAGAATTTTATGGACTATGTGAAACGATGGAAAAATAAGGCCGCTTTGCTCAAGAAAAGGCCCGACGAATCTGATCAAATAAGGATGATCATGAGAGGCGTCCTACCCAATCTCCATGAAAGGATGTCTCACACCCTTATAAGGGACTTCAAAGATCTTCTCTAAGCTGGTCTACAAATTGAAGAGTGGGAAAGGGAGAAGAATTGCTTTTCAATAAAAAGGAATGAGAAAGGGAACTAGCAGCCGGGCAATCAAATCACGCAAAAAGAAGTTGATGTTAATGTGGCTGGTTAAGGAAATAAAAGACAATTCTCATAATTTAGGAAACCTCTATCTTTAGTTTTTAGCAAGCTGCAAAAGAAAGGGTTGTTGCAACCGTTAGCTCCTTGACCACTACATAATCCACTGCCACCAAACTTCAATGCCGAGACCTTTTTTCAATTTCATCAAATGCGAGGGCATGAAACAGATAAATATGCTCATCTAAGGCATTAGATCCAAGACCTAATCGATAGTGGCAAGCTACTCGAGCCGGATAAGCCCAATACCAAGAATAACCCTTTGCCTAAATTTGGAAGAGTGCCACCACCAACAACCTTTATGGTGGGAAAAGGATTGGAAGAAGATTCTGTCTTATCCTCTTTTCAAGATAGAAATTTTGAAGATGTGAAAGGAAAAGAAGCTTAAACTCAACAAACTTTCCTTAGCTTGAATGTTGCTTTTCAATTTTACTTTCTTTAATATTTTGGAACTATTGTGTTTTTCAAATTTAAAGTTGCTTTTATCAAAATTTTTGTTGGTCTTTGTTCATTTTGATGCTCAACCAATGAGGAATCTAGCTTGATGTTCATAAATTAATGTGTCTAGGCATCATGACTTGCATGACTTTACTAGGTGAGGGAATTGCTCTATAGCATTGAGTTGTGTATGCTTACTTAGAGATGGCTCTTGCATAATTACCTTTGTCTAGGTCCTAGTCAATCTTAGAACATGCTTTGACAAACTTTCGAGGCGAAATTGAACTCTGCTTATTTAAGAGAGAAATGATCTAGGCATTGTTTGGTTAGCCAATAACTAGTATCCACCCAATTAAATATCAATCCCTAGTTGTCCCTTTGAGCCTTCAAAAAATTTTAGCTTTCTTTTTATTGGCATATAACCCCAACAACCTGCCCTGAGCTATTATGATACTTTTGGTAAATCTTATGATCACTAAGATGAAGAGGCAAGAAGATCAAAGAAAACAATGATTAGTCCAGATCATGAGGATAGGTGAAGTTCCCAAGACCATGAAGATAGTTGAAGTTCTCAAAACCATAAGGGTGGTTAAAGTTCTCAATACGATAAAGGCAGTTGAAGTTCCCTTAATATCTCCAATATATTAAAACAACATCATCATTAGAGTAACAAATGATTTATCCCTATTAAAGAAGATTTATGTTACTCCACTTATCCATTATTGAAAGCCCAAGTTGGTACAAACAAGACAACTCTTTTAGAGCTAAAACAAAAAAAATCGAAAAAAAAAGAAAAAGAAGAAAAGAAAACAAAAAAGACAAAAGAAAAGAAAAAGAAAAGGAAAAAAGAAGAGGAAAAAAGAAAAGAAAAAAGAAAAGAAAACCCAAAAAGGTTCAAAAAGCCAACTGAGTTCTCTTTTACCTAAGACAACAAAAGGCTTCCATTTAGTTTATAAGGACGGTTTGACTTGAATTGGTCCAACCCAACCAAAGATTCGATCAAAATCAAAGAAAAAGTAGAAAGACTATTCAGAAAGTTTCGTACTTGATAGTCCTACAAGAAAGAAGGACAAAATGATAAAATGCTTGAAGAAAAGGGAAGAGTAAGGAAAGAGAAAGAAAAGGGAGGAGTAAGAAAAATAAAAAGAAAGAAAGGGAGAAGAAGGAAAGAAATGAATTTGGGTACCAAACTTTATATTGTCCTAATCAAGATCCAGATTAATGCCAAGAAGACAAAAAGAATTTAGAGTCTAGCAAGATTGCTCCCAACTGCCTAAACTTCAAACAAGAAATTTCTAGTGTGAAGGTTTGTCCATTGTATCACATCAGCCCCAACTTGCATTTAACCAGTGTCCCTTATAGACTCCATTTCAAGCCTATCAAAGACCTGTTGATCTCTCTTGGTAAGTAGAGTCTATTAGTGGAGATAGTTTGGATAAGCATGCATATGAGATAGACAATATTTAAACTCAAATGAGACCTTTGGCCAAGTAATGTGTATGTGCCTATCTGAAGTGCAACAATTCTTGCTTAAATAGAAATGATTCTCGAGTTTAGTACGGTAACTAGGGTTGTCATGTTATAGATATGTTAATTTGGAAAAATCAAGTCCTTAGGTACATTGACATTAATTTGGCAAAGCCAACATTTGATTTCAAAATCAAAATTCAAAAAAAAATGTCATACAAAGCCTTCAAGTTAAGGGAAGTATGTTGAACCTCCAAAAGACACATTGGGCAAAGGAAATGATTATTGGCAAGGTCGTAAAGAAGCTATCAACTGACATGCTGAAACATAGTTTGAAATAGATGAACTCCTGACTCTGCTGCTGAGGGTCTCCACCACTCATGTTTACAACATTTTGAAGATAAAAGCCACAAATGCAAAAGCTTTCGATCATTTCAATGCAAGACTTGAACAAGCGTCAAAAGGGAACCAATGAACACCTTTGCTAATCACCTCGGTCTGTGAGTCGATGGGACGACTGTAAGTATTATTCATGCATATCATGCATACATGAGCATATCACATCACACTTTCTTGTCTTGTGTTGTCTATTCCTTGTCAAAATGAACAGCAAACACCTTGCGAAGTAAAGAATCAAAAGAAGATATTGAACCAAGGGGGCATGGAAAGCCTATTTGCTTATGGAAGCTACAGTCATTTTACAAAGAGAAGAAATACGTGCTTGGGCAAAGAACTACACGGCAAAAACGTCATCAAAGCTTGCAGGGAAAAAAATCTTTGGTTTGAGCCTACACAGGGGACAAAGTTTCTCCTTTTCAATTTTTTATACTGAATATTTTCAAACTCACCTATATTTCGTCACGCAGGGAGCAAGGAGAGGATACAAGGTCCAATTAAAAATAGCTGAATTTTTGCAATAAGGAAGAACAAAAGAATGGAACATTAGAACTCTCAAAAGAATGAAGATGCAAAAGACAAAAGATCATTCCAATTAAAAGAGCTGAAGTTAGGGAGAAGACCCAATTTAAAGGATGAAGATCCAATTTCAAGGGTGAAGACCCAATCTCAAAGAAGGAAGGTCCAACGATGAAGATTCATTTTGATGGTGAAAAAACCACAATGCATAGAACAGCCGGAGCAGTCAGACTTCTCAATTGATAAAAGGTTAGTCAAACTCAGTCTCGGGTCCAATTACCCATATCCAATTCAAGCTCAGGTCCAAGTACCCGAATCAAATTCAGCCTAGGGTCCAAACACCCAGTCTCGGGTCCAAGCACCTAAAATCAAATCAATCTTAGGTCCAAGTACCCACTCTCGGGTCCAAGTACCCAAATCAAATTCATTCTCAAGTCCAAGTACCCAAATCAAACCCAAGCTCGGGTCCAAGTACCCAAATCAATTCAATCTCGGGTCCAAGTACCCAATTTCGGGTCCAAGCACCCAATCTCGAGTCCAAGCACCCAATCTCAGGTCCAAGCACCCAATCTCAGGTCCAAGTACCCAATCTCGGGTCCAAATACCCAAATAAAATCAATCTCGAATCCAAGTACCTAATCTCGGGTCCAAGTACCCAAATCAAACCCAATCCCGGGTCTAAGTACCCAAATCAAATCAATCTCGAGTCCAAGTACCCAAATTAAACTAAAATCAATTCAATCTCGGGTCCAAGTACCCAAATCAAATTCAAATCTCAAGCCAAAGTACCCAGTTTAGGATCGAGTATCCGAATCCAACTTAGGATCGAGTATCCAAATCCAGTTAGGATCGAGTATCCCAATCAAGTTTAGGATCGAGTATCCGAATCCAAGTTAGGATTGAGTATCCAAATTCAGTTTAAGATCGAGTATCCAAATCAAGTTATGATCGAGTATCCCAATCCAATTCAGGATTGAGTATCCAAGTCCAATTAGGATCGAGTATAAAAGTCCAGTTAGGATCGAGTATCCAAATCCAGTTTAGGATCGAGTATCCAAAGCCAATTTAGGATCAAGTATTCCAATCCAATTTAGGATCGAGTATCCAAATCCAGTTTAGGATCGAGTATCCAAATCCAGTTTAGGATCGAGTATCCAAGTCTAGTTAGGATCGAGTATCACAATCCAATTTAGGATCAAGTATCCAAATCCAGTTTGGGATCGAGTATCCAAATCTAGTTTAGCATCGAGTATCCAAATCCAATTTAGGATCGAGTATCCAAATCCAGTTAGGATCGAGTATCCGAATCCAGTTTAGGGTCGAGTATCCAAATCTAGATAGGATCGAGTATCCAAGTCTAGTTTAGGATCAAGTTTACAAATCTCTCGGGTCCAGAACCTAAAACCTCAACCTACTAAAAAATTAAGTCTTATTGCTTTTCACTCTCTTTTACTAAAGTCTCAGATCGTTCAAGCAGGGGGCAAACTGTAGACCCTTAATTTTTGACCTGGTTCGGTCCAATATATTTTAATTAGTCTAAAATAATTTTGTATTGTCCAATATATTTTAATTAGTCCAAAATAATTTTTATGGTATCTTGATTAATTTTAATATTTATTTTAGTAAAAATGGTGAAGTGAATAAAAAATCAAAAAAAATAAAAAATAAAAAATAACAAAAAAAATTGGCGATGAAAAAAATCATCGCCGAAAGTCAACGCGGGCCAATGGGCATTTCGCCTGCAGGAGTTTCATGCGGGCGAAATGGCCTGCAGGCTGCGATCGCTTTTTTGTCAGTACAATTTTTCCTGCGGCAGTTTTTTTCTCCTGCGTAGTTTTTCCGCAGCAGTTTTTTTTACCAGTGAAATTTTTTTGATGCAAATTTTCCAAAACCTAATAAAATTAGGTTTCGGTTTCCTTTTCCTAATTAGGATTAAATACCGTAAATAACTAGAATTATATCATAAATTCTTATATAAATATGGACTAAACAACACAAAAAAGAGGGGGGGAAATCGAGAGAGAAAATTGATGAGAAATTGAATTTGAGACTTCGGATTTGAGAGCAAAAAGGAAAGCTATTAACAATTCATCAAAGGCAATAACTGCCTTTGTCTTTGTTCATGCAGAAAACAATTTTTTTTTTGTGGAACCAACGCACAGGTTTGAATCTTTAATTTCTTTTATTTCTTACAATAGCTTCATTATTGATTTAATCCATGAAATTACACACACAAACCTTCAATCTTTGAAGATGTTATAATTTGATCTTTGTTTCTAAATACCTTAAATATTTTCCTTTGCTTCTAAATACTTTGAAAATCTTATTCCGTTGCTTTATTTTTCAAAAAGTTTAAAGTTATTAATTTTGTTTCTTCAAAAACCCAAAACCAAATTTTGCTTTCTAAATTTATAAAACCCTAAATTGAGTTCTGTTTCCTTCCAAAAGCCTTAAAAATACTTTCATAAAATTATAAATTGTTTTTTTTTTCCAAATTCTAAAAAACCTAAGCATTCACCAAAATCCTAATTCTAAAACACTAAACCCAAATGCAACTTCCAAACCTAAAATAGTAAACCCTAACCCCTTTAAAACCTTAAACCCTAATTTTTTCTAAACCCTAATCCTTTAAATTTTTAAAAACCATAAAAGCACAAATATTTTGATTTCACACAGTAAACTTGAAACCATAAATTAAAAGTGTTTTAATGAGTCCAAATTTTAGTTTCACAATTTTACATCATAAACCTTAGTTTGGTTAATCAAAGAGTCTTACCAACCTTTTAAAACATAAAATCCTTAATCTATTTTATTTCTCTTAAAGTCACAGTAGCCTAATTCTACAAAATCCAAAACCCTAAACACATGAAATAAAGGACCCAAAATGGAAACAATGGCTATAATTTAGATTTTTATTTGCCTTATTCAATTTTATATTTGATTATGCTTTGATTTATTTTATATGTTTTAATTTATTTAAGTTCAATGCTTGGTTTATTTAATTTTTCATGGCTCAATGTTTACTTTCTATTGATGTTTAATACCTTTGATGAATGATTTATTTATGATGAATGGTTATTTACTTTTATTAATTTATTTAGACTTTCAAATGTTGTAAGAGGTATGTTTCCACTTGGTGGGTACCTCATTAGTTAAATATCATGTAATTTAAATTGCTTTTCTATTTTAGAACCAATGTAAAGGTCATGTTTCTGCCTTTTGGTGGGTGTCCTATTTAGGCATGGGATGTAAGGACATGTTTCCATCTTCGGATGAGTGTCCATTTATTTGTTTTGTTTTGCTTGGACATTGCTTTGATTTTAATATAATGATGCTTTCTTTTTATTATGTGTAATATGGATAGTGTTGTTATATTTAAGAATCTTATAATATTAAGACCTGTAAAGGAGGCCGGTTCTAATGAACTGGGTGTTGTGGGGGTGCTGGGCCATTTCTCACCTTCCTCATACGTACCCAACTTTCCGAACCCATTAGGGGATTGGGGATTCCTTAGGAATCGAGTCATCCACCCCTTTCTTTTTCCCGGCCCGTCCAAGTGGCGACTCCATTTTCTCCAGACTTAGGTCTGTATTCTCTAAGGCCCTGAGCCTAAACAATGCCGAAGTCGCAAGAACCATTCCACCTGGAGTGGGGCCGAAAATCCCCGCTCACAATGTTGATGACATTTTATTTGGTGTTATAATGAATCTTTGTGCAAAGAATTTACTTCTTGTGTGACTAGAGAATTTCAAATGAGCATGATGGGTGAACTAAAATTATTCCTTGGACTACAAATCAAGCAATGCAAAGATGGGATCTTCATCAACCAATCCAAGTACACAAAGGAACACCTCAAGAAATTTGGAATGGATGGTTGCAAGATTAGCAAGACTCCTATGAGCACATCCTTGAAACTTGACAAAGATGAAAGTGGTAAGGTAGTATATGAGAAGAAATATCGAGATATTATCGAATCACTACTCTATTTAACTGCTTCTTGTCCCGATATAATGTATAGTGTATGTTTTTATGCTAGATTTCAATCTTGTCCTAAAGAATCACATTTGAATGCCACTAAAATAATTTTGAAATATTTGAATGGTACATTGTATTTAGGACTTTGGTATCGTAGAAATACATCATTTAATATTTTAGGTTTTTTGAATGCAGATTACACCGGTAGTCTTTTGGATAGAAAAAGTTCGATTGGGGCATGTCATTTTCTTAGTGATTGCCTAGTTTCTTGGTTTTGCAAGAAACAAGTATTGGTTGTTTTGTCTACTACAGAAGCTGAATATTTGCGGTGTATTTTTGTTGCACACACATTTTATGGATGAAGCAATAATTTCTTGACTATGGAAAAGTGTTTGATCATATTCCCATTAAGTGTGATGACACTAGTGCCATTAACTTATCCAAGAATCCGATCCAACATTCTAGGTCTAAATATATAGATATTAGATATCATTTCTTAAGGTATAACCTACAAAACCATAATGTTGTCTTAGAATTAATTGATACACACAATCAACTTGCTTATATCTTTACAAAACCTTTAAATGAAGATAGAATAAACTTCTTTAATCATAACTTAGGAATGATTGATGGAAGCTCCTTGAATTAATAAATGTTGTAGTGTATGTAAGACTTTATCATCATTAAAAACATTCAATTTTGATCATACATTCTTTATACCAAATCCTATTCCTATTCCTTCTTTCTAATCCTTTTTCTTTATACAGCGCGGTCACCCTGCCAAGTATCGCGGTCGCGAGTCCACTGGACAAGTTCATCCCAAATGACCTTTCAGCGAATGGTCGGGCATAGAGGATGGAAGGTAATAAGAATTTGAAAGGTCTCGAGCGTTATAGGCCTTCTCATAGGTGGTGAGCCCGCCTCACTATATAACAATCACACCATTGTATTTCGCGGGTGTCCTTATGCAAAATGGCGGTCACGCTCTGTACAATCTGCACAATATTTTCTAACAGTTGGTAGTGTTTCAGTTCATGTTTTTCAAATTTTCTAACAAGCATAATCGGTTATTTTTCATAATTTCTCTATTTAAGGCCACTAAACTTCAGTTACATACTTCTTTGGTCACTCTTAAGATATAAATTTCTCTCAAATAAAATAATCTCTCATTCTTAAAGGCATACTCTATTTTTTCTCCTTTTTTCATCTCTTTTATGCCAAATGGCTTTTAAGAAGAAAATTTCATCTAAGGGAAAGGGAAAGGGGAAGAGACCTTCAGGTATAGTCATTAGAGAACAAAGAGAGGCTCCTCCCACTCCTCCACCACCTAGAAGAGGTGAGAAAATCCACAAACCCCATCACTAAACTTCAGAAGAAGATATTAGATATGCTATGCTCGAAAGGAAGAAGATGGAGGGAACTAAGAGTCCTTTTGGAGGCATGCTTATAGCCCTTATTATCATGGATGAAATTGACAGATTTCTTGATGTTCTTGGGTGGAGAAGGTTTATTTTTCCTGATGAGGTAGGTTACCCTAGCCTTAGTAGGGAAGTTCTCATGTCACTTCAAATTGAGAAGAGTGAAAACTCAGCCTTAGGGTGGTATGGGATTAGGTTTAAATTGTTTGACCAATACTTTGCCTTAACCCTAGAAGATTTTGGTTAGATTTGGGATTTTCCATTAGGTGGAGCAACTTCTTACAATGATACTGCATCCTCTAACTCTGTCATCTCTACTTTTTGGCAAGAAATTTTAGTATAGAAGTCCTTTGTAAAGGTATCTAAGGCTAGACATATCAAATCCCTCACACATTGGATGCTACATAGGATCATTACCTGCACAATCCATTAAAGGGTTGATGGAAATGAAAAAGTCACCAAAAGGGACTTGATATTCCTATATGCCTTCACCCACAACATTCCCATTAACACACCAAAATTCTTGATGGACACCCTCCATCATCATGCTACTGCTAAGTCATGAACTTTCTTTCTTTCCTCACACATCACCCAAATAGCTAAACATTTGAATTTGCTAAATGATCTTAACCTAGCTACCTTGAGAAACCCATTTGATCTATCCTCTAGTGCTATAACCATGGAATACTTAGAGCATACTGGATGTGTTAGGAAGGTTGATGGCTCTTATGTCTATTATTTTAGAAGAAGGGTCTAGTGGATAGGCATAAGAAAAGACCAAGGTATACCATAGAAGGAGAAGGAGATTCTATGGAAGTTGCTATGGATATGCCTTACAAAGCTTCAACCTCCAAGCCTAGCAAAGTTAGATCTCCAACGAAACTCATCCTTAGGGCTATCAAATCCATCTCCAAGCAATTTGCACACTTCAAAAGGGATGTGTCCAAAAGGTTTAAGCACTTGAATAAGAAGATTGATCTTCTATCCCACATGCACCATGATCTTTATGACATGCAAGGCAAGTTAGAATTACCTCAATGCAATTTAAAGGAATGGGATGTAAGTGATCATGAAAAGAGTCCCTTTGAAGAAGATTCATTGGAAGATGACATTAGCACTAGCTCTTGCAGCAGTGTGCTTGCTCCTCGTGACAAGGGCAAGTTCCCTGTGGAAGAAGAAGAGCATGAAGAAGAAGAAGAATCTTATTCACTTGTTGCTTGTTGTTGATTTTTATTTCTATTTTCTATTTTGCTACTTCATCTTTTCTTTTCATGTTTTGTGTGCTACTTGGCTTATCAAATGACTATTTAAGTTTCATTTTATTGATGTTTTGTTTTTGAAATTCATCTCTCTTTTTGCTTTTGTTAAAGGGGGGAGAAGATAATGATACGATAATGATGAGAAGATAATGATGTGATACATTGAGAAATTAAATTGCAATGTACAAATAATAATATGCAAATCAAAAGGTGATCAATTGGTTAAATTAAAGAACAATTAAAATGATAAATTAAAACAAATCATCTTAGATAAAGCATACATTTAGGCACAAATTAAGAAAATTTAAAAGACTCAAGTTGTTAACCTTAAAACAAAAATTGTCATTATTTTTCATATCCTTCTATCATTCCATTTGATTGCCAAAGTAAACAAAAGGGGAGATTGTTAGCCAAATAATCTCAATTTTGATCATTAGCACTCAAATTAAATGATGCATTTAACATGTATTTAAGTTACTTGATGTAAGAATAAGTTGCCCAATACATAGCCAGAACAGGGCAAGTAGTGCGGTCACTCTAGGCCTAAGGGCTAGCGTCCTTGATGATTTGAAGAACAAGTTGAGTCACAGTAGATTTCATGGTCAAAATCTCAACCCAAGTAGTGACCATGAAAGAATCAATAGCGACTAGACACTTGGTGGGACGATCACATCTCAAGTGACCAAATCTAGAACATTCATAGTAAGAAACGCAGTGACAGATGCGATATGAGGAGCGATCTCTCTGTACTATGTCAAAACTATCTATTCATTGCATGGGCAAGATTCCACCATTAGAACACTCACATTTGACAATTAGAAGTTTTTTAAAAGGAGTGACCATCCCTCTTTGAAGGATGATAGCCCAAGGTATATGGGCGACCACCCTCTATTCCAAGAAGATCACTCCCTATGCAATTTCTTGTTAACACAAAGAACTAGCCCACTAAAATACATCACATGACTTATAATGGCTAGTTGGACCATATTGGATATAAATACCCCTAGAAACATTTTGTTCAAGGGTAATCATCTGATTGTAATAGCCAAGCAACATACTTTCATTTTCATTTACTAAAATTAATAATTAAATTGTTAGAGTATTGGGTGTGAGCATTAAAAACAAAAAATTTAAGTTTGAGTGTGAGCCTGGAAACACTTAGGTTGTGACAGTGAGCCTAGGAAAACTCTTGTAAGGGTTGTAAGGACTGATCCCAAACCATTGTAATGTTTGGTGTGAGCTTGTGAAAACACCAAGTTAGAGTTAAGCTTGTAAAAAAACTCAAGACATAACAAGTTGTTAAGAAAGTGGATGTAGGATTGAGGTAATTCGAACCACTATAGATTCTCTTATGTTCATTCTTTTCTTTTATTACTCTTGTTTTGTTTTTATTTTGATTTTTCAATTTGCCTTCAATTATTCAAATCAACCAATTCACCCCCTCTTGATTGCTATATTAGGACAACATTAAGCAATCTTATGAACTCTTGTAATGGCTAATCTTGAGTTTATAATTGAAAATTCCAGAACTTATGTTTTTGTGAGGAAAACCTCTTATCTTGATTTTTGTTGAATCAAATTCAACACAAAGAGTTAATAATTTGAGTGATTTTCATATCAAAGTTATCTTCCACATAGTTGGAATTGGCTTGAGGTTCTTTGCAAACTTGATTTAGCTTTCTGAGCGAGTTGAGCCAAGCCTAAAGGTGTTGGGTTCCAAGGCATTGTTCTTTTAGTTTCACATCACATTTAAGGCAAGGGCATCACCTCTTTGTCAGTATGGGCAGCCTTATACAAAAGTAATCACATAAAAATTGAAATTTGGATCATAAACTTATTATCCCAAGATGGCAACTAAGAGGGGGGTGAATTGGTTATTTTGAAGAAGTGATGACAAATTAAAATTTTAAAAAAGATGAAGCAAGAGAAACATAGAGCAGAGAAGAGCAAATACAAAGAGTTTGTAGTGACTCCGATTACCTTAATCCTACGTCCACTTCTTTAACAAATAGTTAAGGTTCCACTAATCTTGGGTTTTTACAAGCTCAACTCTAACTTGGTGTTTTCATAAGTTCACTCCAAACTTTTACATGGTTTGAGAATTTTCTCACAACCCAAACAAGAGTTTTACCAAGCTCACTCTAAATCCTAAATGTTTCAAAGCTCACACTCAAACTTATAATGGTGTTTAATTCTCACACCCAACACTCAATAAGTACATAAAGAGTTTTAATGCAAAGAATAAAGTTGTTGATTTTTGGCCGTCATAAAGAAAACATTCATGCTTCTAAAAGTAAAGTTTCTAGGGGCTTTTATAGCCAATTTGGTCTAACTAGCAGTTATAAGTAATGTTTTAGGTTTTATTTGGCTACCTGTTATAGATATAATGATTTTTCATAGGTCGAGATCATCCAGTACCAGAGGATGGTCACCCAGGCAAGTTGGGTGGTCATATGCTTGTCAAGGACGGTTGCTCCCTTTGAAAATTTTCCAATGGTAAAGTGTTACTGCTTATCCATAGAAGTTTTTCCCATCTTTTGCCAGCCTATAACTATTGGGAAGGTCACTCACAGACAAGGGATAGTTGCCCTTTTTGAATTTCAATTTTACTCTTCCAACAGTCATTCCACATGTCATTGCTTCATCTGTCAAAAGGAATTTCTGCCAAAATACAAAAAGTGTGGTTGCCCTTTGCTGAGATAGTGGTCGAATTGGATGACTCATGCTAAACTTTTGGTTACACTTAAGAATACAAACTCTACTGCTAGTCTATGTGATTTTAGCTTAGAAATTTATGGATGGTCACTCATGGACATGGATGGTCGCAAAAATGTGTTACATGTCCATTCTTCATACAGCGCCTATTATCATATTCCTTACTATGAGTATTGGAATATTTATTACTTGAGGTAAGATCATCCTTATAGATGAAAGGTCACAGATTACCCTTTAGAGGTCGACCCTCTGGTCGAGCTTCTCAATGTGAACACTACTGTGACTTAATATGTTTTCAATGCTTTAAGGGCAGTCGTCCAAGGTTGTGGGATAACCTCTATTTTTGTCCTATTCTTGCAATATATTGAGTATTTTATTCCTGCACTAAGCAACTTAAAAACATATTAAATGCATCATTTAATTTGAGTACTAAAGAGCAAAATTGTGAGTATTTGGCTAACAAAACTTGTAATATCCAAAGGTACACCCCAAAAGTTTTGGAGCTATTTAATTGGATGTAATTTGTGTGTGTATTAAGGGGAAAGAGAAAAGAAGTGAAGAGAAGATATGTTGGTAAAATATGTAAGGAAAATATTATAAGAGCTAGATGGATATGAATAATAAAGTGTATATATGGTATTTGATGATATGGGAAATATAAATGCAATATATATAACATATACATATACTCACATATATATCACATATTCATGATGTATAAATTGGTGTAGGAAAGTGAGATAAATATATATATATATATATATATATATATTTGTATAATTAGTTAATAATAATAATAATGATAATAAGGACAAAAAGAAAAAGAAGAGGAAAGCAAAAGAAATTTGTGTGGAGGAGATTTAATGGTATTATTATTATTATTATTATTATTATTATTATTATTATATATATATATATATATATATAAAGGATAAGAACGAAGGAAGAATGGAGAAACTTCATTCTTCTTCTTCTTCTGTTTGGTGAACGAGAGAGAGAGAGAGAGAAGCTAGAGAGAGAAGCACCAAGGATTAAAGGAATCTAAGGGAATTGAAGATGGAGATGAAGATTTGGCAAGCTATTCAAGTAAGTACTAATCTCTTAAGTGGATTTTTATTGATTATAGAAATATATGAGTTTTTATCTTCTTGTTTTGATTTCTTTTGGATTGAGATTTATATTTGGTATAATGGGTGTGTAAGATGATGAAAAGAAAAGATTGAAGCATGTAAATGTATTGAACTATCATCTAAGTGATGATAAGTTGAGATAATTGTGAGAATGATGATGAATTGTTGAGTTAGGGTTGTGTATAAATGAATTGGTACTTTGAGTAGTTGATTATAGTGAGGAGTATATATTGATTATTATGATGATATAATGAAGATAATTATATGTTAAAATGATAGGAAAATGATAAATATTAATAAAGATGATGATTAATAGGGTTGTGGTGTGATTTTGGAAGGGCTTGGATGAATTTGGAAGTGTTTGGTCTTTGAATCATTGAAGGACACGGCCAAGTTATGAGAGACACGGCCAAGTTAGGGCAAACTCGGCCGTGTTGAATGGTTTTTGGAGAGACACGGCCACTGTCTTGGCCGTGTCCCTTGACCGTGTTTGCCACTGCCTAGTTTGTGTTGAGAGACACGGCCGTGTCCCTTGCCGTGTCTGCTTCTGGATTGTTTATGTTGAGAGACACGGCCACTGGCTTGGCCGTGTCTACTGCCCATGTTTGCTGCTGGAACTTTTGGTTGAGAGACACGGCCACAGGCTTGGCCGTGTCCCTTGAGGGTGTTTGTTATTGTGTTTGTTAATTGTTCTTCTTACTTTGTTGGATCTTCAAGGGTCTTTTGTATCTAAACACACTTAAAAACAATAATGATCCAACCAAATGTGTATAGAAGATTCTACATTCATGTATAATGTAAATTGTTTTGTATATAACAATGATGATATAGGAAATGTGGAAGAGATAATGATCATGGAAAATGGTATGTGCAATGCCATTGATTATGTATTGTTGAGTGATGAATTGATCAATATGATTAGATGATAACAATGATGTTTATGATACTATATGAACAATGTTGTGTATAATGCATTGTGAATCTTGTGAATTGCAATGATGACTTATATATATATATATATATTATGAAAAATATGATGAGAAGTCATTGTTATTGACTATAATGATTTAAATGTGATGGAAAGCCATTGTGATTGGCTATGATGATTCAAGTGAAAGAGATAAGGCATGTTTGCCAAATTGATGATGAAATTGATAATGAATTAATAAATGAATTGTGTATCTAATGTGTTATTCAATTTCAGAGTTCTGGATTTGGGAGGCATGCCTATAAGATGAAAGGTAACAGTCTTGCCGGGTTGAGGATCTCTTCAATTTGAGTTGAATTGAGGTCCAAGAGACTGGGTCTGTTACACTATGAGATTTGTGCTTATAAGATATATGATTAGTAACAGTCTTGCCGGGTTGAGGATCTCCTCGATTGAGTTGGGTTGATGGTCCAAGAGACTGGGTCTGTTACTTGATAAATGTCATATATGAGAATTGTAGTAACAGTCTTGCCGGGTTGAGGATCTCCTTGAGTTTAGCCGAGTTGATGATCCAAGAGACTGGGTCTGTTACGCTATCCATGGATAGAGATATCTATATATGATGCCTACGGGCTTGATGATTATGATTATAGACCAAAGCAGTAACTTTGAACTTTGAATAACATATTAGTGTTGTTCGGGCCAGAGTCTGTCTTTGTTTACAATGTGATATTCAAATGTTGAAATAAATGAGTAATGAGATCTATAACTGCCTTTATTGGAAGTATGATTTTGTAATATGTGTATTGATGTATTGAAAGTGAATATGTTTTGAGGGACTTTCTTGATATATGAATTTATGAAAATGTTGTATGATGTGTAAATTGTATATGAATGTGGAATTTGTGAGAATTGTCTTCATGAAGGTTTGGATAGAACATAAAATGGTGCTTTGTTGAAATGATATATATTTATATGTATATGAGATAGAAAAAAGGGAAGAATTGAGTTGTGAATGTTCTATGTGATTATATAACTAATTTATGAAATTAGTAGGAACTTATGAAGAATGCATTAAGAAAGGAAAATGTGGTAAGAGAACAATAAACCATAAAGCTAAACATATGAGGTATGATAATTTGGTAAAGTATATTTTATTATTCAGTTGTACTACTAAGCTTTCGAGCTTAGCGTGGTTGTTTAATCACGCGGGTATTTATGCGGTTGATCTGGAAATCTAGCTGTGATGCCACGAGAAGGGTAAGAGTGTCTCGAGACCAACTAGAAGGTGATGCATACATGTATGATTTTAGTTATGATTCACTTTTTGATAAGAATCATGATTTTTTATAAATATTTCTTAAAATTAACATAATGTTGCTTAGATTCGGATAAAGATTTTTAAATAGAAACTAAAAGTGACATTCTTATATTTTATATACGCATTGTATGTATACCAGGTATATGTATAGTGATTATATGGAGTATAGGGTTGTTACAGTTATTTTGGTATCAGAGCTTAGGTTCGAGATTCTCGACCTAAGTGAAATTAAAAAGAAACTTTTTGAAATGTTTAAATAAGTATTGAAAAGAAGAGTTTTGAAATGCAATTGGTAATACATACATATGCATTCACATCTAGGTTGGTCTCGAACGTGGCATTATGTGAATTGTGATGTATTTGAATTACATGAGATAAATGATAGTATTCAAATGAGGTTTCATATGAAAGTAAATTTTGAAATGTTGATAATTGAGAAGTGATTGTGATGTAAAGAAATGATGTGGAAATTATAAGTAAAAAGTTTGATTATTGATATGTGTATGATATAAAAAAAAATGGCTAGAAGAATAAAGTTGGAAGTGAGTTAGAAACAAAACTAAGATTAAAGTATGTAATCTTTCCTCCATTATTTGAATCTCTTTCTAATAAACTTTATGTTTGGATATCTAGAAAGAGAAAATATTGTTGAATGAGTAATATGGAAAGATATATTATTCAAATGCAAAGAGTACAGTGAAATACTGAATGAGTTGATTGATATTGATTAGGTGTGATAATTTAAGGTGTGGATATGTAAGGTTAAGGTTTTGTTTAAAAAAAAAAAAGGAGAGAGATGATGTTGGTTAAGTACAAAGAGATATATTGGTATTGTTTGTATTGTTATTTCAATGCAAACATGGGGATTTCAATGTTAGTGATGTGATATGTTTGAATATTGTGGAAGCTCATGTTAATGGTGGTAGTATGGGATATTTAGATTTTTGGAATGAGCTTAATAATTATGAAACTTATATGTATTGGTGTTGCTTTGTGGTATATACATATAAGATGTTTTAAAGTGATATTTAGAAAGTGAGATGAATAAATTGAAGTTTAAGTAAATTAGTAAGTTGAGAATTTATGGTTGTAATGGAATGTGGATAAAGATAAATTAAATATTGATAGTTTAATGTATTTAATACATGAGATATATGAAATGAATATTAGTGCTCATGAAAGGAATGAGATAGATAGTAGGAAAATTTGGTGTGAAATAAAAGAAAAAGGGATTGAACAAATGGATATAAAAAAATATGTTAAAGGTATCTAAAAACAAATGTGAGAGAGATAGCACATTTGAAAATGTGAGTAATCTCTTTGTGAAATAATATTATAAGTAGAGTGTATATATTTATTAAAGTTAATGAATAACTTAAGTTATAATAAACAAATGAGCATGATGATAGTTAAAGGAAAATGATAAATATTAGATTGGTATAAACTATATGAAAAAGGGAAATTTAATAAATTGCATAATTATGTGTTTATATAAAGAGGATTTGTGAAATGAACTTTTGATATGAATGTGATCTATGAAGGTGCGGATAATATGTTTATTATTTTATATCATTATATGTTTAATGGTATTAGGAGTGAGAATAGACCTGAGTAATATTGAAAAGTGAAACTGTTATAGTAATAACGAAATGAGATTATCATAAGATGTGTTGGAGCTCAAAGAATTTATGTGGATATATTTTTGTTATGTATAAGTGTGTAATAAGAAATTGTAAGGAAGGAGTTATATATTTGAAAATTTTTAGAAGAGATGGATTGGAAATGGAGTAATGAAAGATACTTATGTAAGATTGGTATCTAATTGAAGGTTGGGCTTAGGAAATGTTAAAGATAATATTATTAAACATGAGTTGGGTTAATAATGATAAATTTAGCAAAAGCAAATTGTTTTGGAGATGGAATTAAAATGTATTAATTCTTGGTGTAATAAAAGCTTGAAGAATAAATATATAATATATGTGATACAAGTTAGTATTATAATTGTAAAGGTTGGAAATTGAATAATAGAAGAACAATATTGATTTACAACCCTTAAGTGTGATTGTTAATATATCATTGTCATATGATTTGGTTAGTGTGATTAGTGATTAGTTTTATTATCTTCAGATTTAGAACTGAGATGGATAACTATGTTTCCAGAAACATGATTAAAAGATATGATTGGTGAAGTTATATCTTATACTTTCGATATTAAAAATTTAATTGTAATTATGAGAAGTAAAGCAAGGGAAGAGAATTGTGATAAAGTTTTAAGCCATGAATTGTGTGATAAAACAATAATTATATAAATATAGTAATATTGGGTGAAGTGAAGAAATAATAAAAGGAAAGAAACTGTAATCATCTATGAAAGTTATATAGGATATATTTACAGTGTAAAGTGATTACGTGAATGAACTTAAAATTTATGGGAGTATGAATAATGTTGGAAATGATATGATTGTATAATGAGATGTTCAATATAGTTGATGATATATGAGTATACTATTTTGATGTGATGAGAAACCATAATTGTTGGCAATGATGTTAGAAATGAATTATAATGGAGATAGATTATCTAATTGATTGTGAAAAGATAAATGAACAGACGTATCTGCCTCCTGTGGAATCATGCGGATCCAATGTGTTGGACAACCAAACTTGGATTACCAATCTGGTTGGGGAAAAAGTTCGTTTATAAAGCTATAGTGGTTGGCTAATTTGATAAATTTTGAATGAATATAAGAGATGATGATATAATTATTGAAATAAGATTATGTGAATGATGAGATGTATAAATACAACATTGAAATACATTGTGATGTATGATAAGAATATGGGCATTGTTAGTATTAATTTATGAATATCCTAATAAGGTATGGAACTGTGGCTTGAATCAACAATATATGAATCTGAAAGACTAGAATTTGAATATAAGTTTGACCTAATGGAATTAGGTTATATTTATATAGGTATATATATTGTGAAATCCAATGATAAATTTTGATAAGTTAATTGTTGGTTTGAATCGAATAAGATGGAAATATTAGTATATTGTGATAAATAGATCGATTGATTCAGAGTTTGCTAAAGTTGCAAGTTAATATTGGGATTTAATATGTGCAGTTGTATTGGGAGTGTAAAAGTTAAATGGTAATGTGTATAATGTAATATATTGGCTTATGAATAAACATAAATAAATTGAATTATATCAATGGTACAAGGTGAGAAAAAGAGAAATGTTGTTTACCTGTTAAGTAAGTTTAAAAGTTTGGTATTAATATTTATATTAAGGAAGTAAGGATATTGTTATCCATTGAGGTTTAGCAAATGTTATTTTGAAAGTGATTGAAAGAATGGAATAATTAATGTTAAGATATTAATTAATGATTTTTGAGGTTAAAGTTAACAGATATCTATCAAGAGATAAAGTGATAATTTGACTCTAATACAAAGATAAAATTCATTGGAAATGTAATGAGTCATTTTGATTGCTTTGCTGAGAAAGTAATAAGGTATAAAGATATATATATGTATACCTATAAAATGATGAATTATGAATTTCAGAGAAGATGATTATTTAAGGGGGAGAGTAGAAGTTATGTGATTTGATAAAGTTATAATGTACGATACGATTATCTTCGTATGGAAATTAAGATGGTAACTTGTTTTAAATTGATTGTTATTATGTTGGACAATTTCGAGGACGAAATTATTTAAGGGGGAGAGAATTGTAATATCCAAAGGTACACCCCAAAAGTTTTGGAGCTATTTAATTGGATGTAATTTGTGTGTGTATTAAGGGGAAAGAGAAAAGAAGTGAAGAGAAGATATGTTGGTAAAATATGTAAGGAAAATATTATAAGAGCTAGATGGATATGAATAATAAAGTGTATATATGGTATTTGATGATATGGGAAATATAAATGCAATATATATAACATATACATATACTCACATATATATCACATATTCATGATGTATAAATTGGTGTAGGAAAGTGAGATATATATATATATATTTGTATAATTAGTTAATAATAATAATAATGATAATAAAAACAAAAAGAAAAAGAAGAGGAAAGAAAAAGAAATTTGTGTGGAGGAGATTTAATGGTATTATTATTATTATTATTATTATTATATATATATAAAGGATAAGAACGAAGGAAGAATGGAGAAACTTCATTCTTCTTCTTCTTCTGTTTGGTGAACGAGAGAGAGAGAGAGAGAGAAGCTAGAGAGAGAAGCACCAAGGATTAAAGGAATTTAAGGGAATTGAAGATGGAGATGAAGATTTGGCAAGCTATTCAAGTAAGTACTAATCTCTTAAGTGGATTTTTATTGATTATAGAAATATATGAGTTTTTATCTTCTTGTTTTGATTTCTTTTGGATTGAGATTTATATTTGGTATAATGGGTGTGTAAGATGATGAAAAGAAAAGATTGAAGCATGTAAATGTATTGAACTATCATCTAAGTGATGATAAGTTGAGATAATTGTGAGAATGATGATGAATTGTTGAGTTAGGGTTGTGTATAAATGAATTGGTACTTTGAGTAGTTGATTATAGTGAGGAGTATATATTGATTATTATGATGATATAATGAAGATAATTATATGTTAAAATGATAGGAAAATGATAAATATTAATAAAGATGATGATTAATAGGGTTGTGGTGTGATTTTGGAAGGGCTTGGATGAATTTGGAAGTGTTTGGTCTTTGAATCATTGAAGGACACGGCCAAGTTATGAGAGACACGGCCAAGTTAGGGCAAACTTGGCCGTGTTGAATGGTTTTTGGAGAGACACGGCCACTGTCTTGGCCGTGTCCCTTGACCGTGTTTGCCACTGCCTAGTTTGTGTTGAGAGACACGGTCGTGTCCCTTGCCGTGTCTGCTTCTGGATTGTTTATGTTGAGAGACACGGCCACTGGCTTGGCCGTGTCTACTGCCCATGTTTGCTGCTGGAACTTTTGGTTGAGAGACACGGCCACAGGCTTGGCCGTGTCCCTTGAGGGTGTTTGTTATTGTGTTTGTTAATTGTTCTTCTTACTTTGTTGGATCTTCAAGGGTCTTTTGTATCTAAACACACTTAAAAATAATAATGATCCAACCAAATGTGTATAGAAGATTCTACATTCATGTATAATGTAAATTGTTTTGTATATAACAATGATGATATAGGAAATGTGGAAGAGATAATGATCATGGAAAATGGTATGTGCAATGCCATTGATTATGTATTGTTGAGTGATGAATTGATCAATATGATTAGATGATAACAATGATGTTTATGATACTATATGAACAATGTTGTGTATAATGCATTGTGAATCTTGTGAATTGCAATGATGACTTATATATATATATTATGAAAAATATGATGAGAAGTCATTGTTATTGACTATAATGATTTAAATGTGATGGAAAGCCATTGTGATTGGCTATGATGATTCAAGTGAAAGAGATAAGGCATGTTTGCCAAATTGATGATGAAATTGATAATGAATTAATAAATGAATTGTGTATCTAATGTGTTATTCAATTTCAGAGTTCTGGATTTGGGAGGCATGCCTATAAGATGAAAGGTAACAGTCTTGCCGGGTTGAGGATCTCTTCAATTTGAGTTGAATTGAGGTCCAAGAGACTGGGTCTGTTACACTATGAGATTTGTGCTTATAAGATATATGATTAGTAACAGTCTTGCCGGGTTGAGGATCTCCTCGATTGAGTTGGGTTGATGGTCCAAGAGACTGGGTCTGTTACTTGATAAATGTCATATATGAGAATTGTAGTAACAGTCTTGCCGGGTTGAGGATCTCCTCGAGTTTAGCCGAGTTGATGATCCAAGAGACTGGGTCTGTTACGCTATCCATGGATAGAGATATCTATATATGATGCCTACGGGCTTGATGATTATGATTATAGACCAAAGCAGTAACTTTGAACTTTGAATAACATATTAGTGTTGTTCGGGCCCGAGTCTGTCTTTGTTTACAATGTGATATTCAAATGTTGAAATAAATGAGTAATGAGATCTATAACTGCCTTTATTGGAAGTATGATTTTGTAATATGTGTATTGATGTATTGAAAGTGAATATGTTTTGAGGGACTTTCTTGATATATGAATTTATGAAAATGTTGTATGATGTGTAAATTGTATATGAATGTGGAATTTGTGAGAATTGTCTTCATGAAGGTTTGGATAGAACATAAAATGGTGCTTTGTTGAAATGATATATATTTATATGTATATGAGATAGAAAAAAGGGAAGAATTGAGTTGTGAATGTTCTATGTGATTATATAACTAATTTATGAAATTAGTAGGAACTTATGAAGAATGCATTAAGAAAGGAAAATGTGGTAAGAGAACAATAAACCATAAAGTTAAACATATGAGGTATGATAATTTGGTAAAGTATATTTTATTATTCAGTTGTACTACTAAGCTTTCGAGCTTAGCGTGGTTGTTTAATCGCGCAGGTATTTATGCGGTTGATCTGGAAATCTAGCTGTGATGCCACGAGAAGGGTAAGAGTGTCTCGAGACCAACTAGAAGGTGATGCATACATGTATGATTTTAGTTATGATTCACTTTTTGATAAGAATCATGATTTTTTATAAATATTTCTTAAAATTAACATAATGTTGCTTAGATTCGGATAAAGATTTTTAAATAGAAACTAAAAGTGACATTCTTATATTTTATATACGCATTGTATGTATACCAGGTATATGTATAGTGATTATATGGAGTATAGGGTTGTTACAAAACTAGTGAACGAATGAAAATACTATCTTTAAATAAAGTTTGAATTAACTAGTTACCTTGCCACAAAAGAGAAAGCCCTCTTGCTACCTCAACTGCAACTACATATTTAGCAAAAGAAAATCTGAATTTGTGTCTCTACTTGTCCATGAAGAATCACTTTTGTCTAGTTTCAGATAGAAAGACAATACAGGGATTATTATTATGGACATTATCCTTCAAGCCTCTTCTTGTTAGGGCTTGACCAAAGCCTTGGCAATTCCAAATAAGAATGCTCATAATTGAGAGTGAGAGATAATTTCCAATCATGCAAATCTGAGCCAAATACAAGAGCTACCTTGAATAAGGTATGCCAAAGCTTTTCCTATGAACTCTAACAGAAAAATCTAGTTTGATTATAATTACTCCTGAGCATACACAACTAACTAAATCTATAGTATATAAGACGAACCATAAAATTCTTATAAGATAAAGCCAAGAAATTATTGTTAAACCCAAACATTAGCAAGATAATAAAGAAATCTTAGAAAGATAGCTCGAAAACATATCTAAGATCAGATCTATAAAATTGGTGGTCACTATTCATGGAATAAGGGAAGCTCTACACAGAGAGTAGATTTATATTAAATAGATATTGCATAAATGGTATTGTGATTTGGATTTGACACTATAATGTTTAGGGATTTTTTTTATTCTTCAACGTAAATGTATACCACATATTTGATAAAATGTTTCATATAAATAGTTTTCAATTTTTTAGTTTTTCATCAAATTTAATAAATTATATCAACTTATATGTAAAATATATGTCATAAAAGTAAATATATAATATTAGAAAACTTAAGCAAAACAATAAAACTTATAAAAATGCACTAAAATAATTAAAAATATATTTTATACATACATACATTTTTAATTAATACTATCAAAATGTATTATTGGCTATTAAATGTTTGATTACATAGCATACATGTTACATATAAATAGAAATATATATTGATTTTCAAAAGAATAAACAATATATAACTTTTATGAGCTTAGTTATATGTAGTTATATGTAACATATAACTACATATAAATGTTATATGTTTAGTTTTATGTAGCTATATGTTATATATAAGTATATATATGTGTTGAATTTGAAAAAAAATAAACAATATATAATTGTTATATGTTTAAATATGTATGGGTCTATGTTACATATAACTAGATATATGTACTGAATTGTAAAAGATTAATAACATATGGTTGTTATATGTTTAGTTATATATTAGTATATATTATATATAACTAGATATATATGTCGAATTGCAAAAGAATAAACAATATATAATTGTTTTACATTTAGTTATATGTGGTTATATACTACATATTACTAGATATATATATTGAATTTGAAAATAATAATAGTATATAACTATTATATGTTTAGTTATATGTGGATTTATATTACATATAACTAGATATATCTGTTGAATTTGAAAAGAACAAATAGTATATAACTGTTATAAGTTTAGTTATATGTGCACATATATTACATATAACTAAATATATATCACTACTAGAAACAAGTGATTTATTGATGAAATTTACCGATAGTAAACAATCGGTCAGTATTTACTGACAAATTACTTATAGAATATTAGGAAAAAAAGATAATAAATTTATCAAAAATTTAGTAACAATACCAATAGAAATGTAATAGTGGTCAGTAAAAATGCCACGAAAATATTACAACTAATAGGTAAAACTAGCTCGTGTACTACCAGTTACTAGTGGTACAAAATTTTCTCGACAACTATTGGAGTAAACATGGGGATGCAAGTATATTAAACGTTTTATTTGCCAACAAATATATGTATCTATTAACAACTATTAGAGTAAAAATTTTAGGTGACACTTTCAGCGCCCCAATTTACCAAGAGAACTTATATTCTCCTGTTAAACATCAGAGTATCAAACATCTTATTTGCTGACAAATATACGTATTTGTTGGAAACTATTGGAGTAAAAATTTTAAACGGTAATTTTAGCTCTATAATTTATCGAGAGAAAAATGCTTCCATCGATAAATGTATAGATGCTGACATATCAGGAGTTTCTTTTATAGAGAGAAACTTACTTCTCTTGGCAATTTTTAAGAATATTAAATTAAGATGGCTTTTTGAGTGCCATAATTTACCAAAAGAAAAATATTTTTGTTGGTAAATGCGTAGACATTTGCATATCAAGAGTTTCTTTTATCAAGAGAAACTTAATTCTCTTAATGATTTTTTAAAATATTAAATTCATGCGACATTTTGAATGTCACAATTTGTCGATATAAATATATTTTTGTTTGTAAATGCATAGATCTTGGCATATTAGGAGTTTTTTTTATAGAGAGAAACATATTTCTCTAGGCAATTTTTTAGAATATTACTAAAAGAATGTTCTCTTGATAAAAGGAAAGCCTTAATCTAACCAGTAGAAGAAATTTACGAAGAGCTTTTAGTGTCTCTCAGTAGATATACCCTAAGTATAAATATGATTTTTCTTCTTCTTCTCCGTCTCTCCTTTGAAATTTCTCCATTTCTCATGTTAAAACCTCTTCTTTTCTCCGACCAGCCCTCCTTTGTCTGCATTGCACTTCCAGATAAAATATTCTTCTTCTATGTTCTTCTTTCTTTCTTTTTTTTTTTTCTATTCTGATTTAAGTTTTTATATATTTTACTTAGTTTTTTTTTTAATTTTCTTTCTTCCTCTGTTGATTATCATTTTTTTAGTAAAAATTTGGTTTTTAGGTTTTTTTAGGTTCTTTGGCTCAACTCTATCTGTCGATTTCTACTCTACATTTCCAAGTATGGGTTTTTATATATATTTTTTATTTTCGTCTTTTAAAATTGTGATTGTTTGTGGGTTTTTATGAATTTATTTGATTTAGGTTCAATTTGATTAACTAAGTTTGTCAGGTTTAGGGTTTTAAATCTCTTTTGTTGTTTATATTGATTTAGTGTTTTAAATATAATATCTTTATACCCTATATATGTACAACATATACCCTGTATATATAAAAAGTACATATATAGAATATAAGAGTTGTACTATAATTTACTGTACAATCACCTTTTACAAACTATATTAAGTTAAAATATAAATAAATAAATTTATAAAAGAAAATTAAAGGAAAATTCTCTGAGAAAAAAATTTGTCAGAGTTTTACCTATAATTTTAATCAATTCCAAAACCATCAAGCACATAAAGCACATAATCTGCAAAGAAAATTTTACTTCCAAATATTTACAAACACAATCTCCAGTTTTTTTTTTTTCCATAAACTTTCAAAGCTTTCTAATTATTCATCATTTTATAAATATTCAAAAACACCCATAAACATAACTAATGTATTTCCATAAACTTTTCAAAGTTTTCTAATTATTCATCATTTTATAAATATTCAAAAACACCCATAAACATAAGTAATGTACATTTTAAATTTATATTTTAAGTAATAATACTTATTACAATATTCATATATACATAACACTTTCCAAAACATGTCTAATACACAATATTTTTACTATACAAAGTCCACATTACACAGTTTATATAATTATACATGGATGCATCACCCTCTAAGTTGGTCTCGTGGCACCCGTATCTTCAAGTCTCAATCACACAGCAGTTTATCTTGGTCTAAATGTCTAATACCTGAGCGATACACATTACCTTGACATGTGTCCGTAATACACGCCCATTTTAAATAGTATTCCACACCCATGTAAATTCAACCATCACTATTTTCATCCTATTTATTAACATCACCTATAATATCACACTTCTCATGCATTTCATTAACCTCACTTCAATTATTCTCATTTCCCTCTCAAATAACCACCATTTAATTAATCTTTAAACTTCTATCCACATATATATACATACAAATAATTTGTACATTTATTACTTTATATTTATATCTAAACATTTGCATATAAACACAAACCTCATCCAAAGAATTCAACAACTCAATGCTATAGTTACATATTGAGCTAAATAGTTAATATTTAACTCTTCCAAATTTCAATAAAATTCAAACCTCAATTTTTTTTTCATTTCGTTTCTTTTCCCTTCCTCATTGCTCAAAATTTTTTTTTCATTACTTAATCATATAACTCTAATAACACTATTATCTTCAACTTTAGATATCACTTACTTAACTTAAAGTTATTTTTTAGTTTGTTATGCAACTTCTCACGCACTTTCTATGATTAGGGAAATAGTTTAATATTTCAACTCTTTAACTCATATACCTCCAATAATCACTCAGTCCTAAAAGCACATTTCCACCTGAAATCATATGATTGACACTCCAAATATTATTCAAATCATATACATCGTATTAAAGAATTTTACTTTCTAAAAAATCTCCCTTTTGTATTTCTTTAATTTACATAAACAACACTAGACTAATTCAAAATTATACCATTATAATACTATTCTCACCAATCTTCAAATTAGCACAAAGAATTCTCCTCCCCATGCTTTTGTTACACTAGTCTGATCTTTGCGTCCTAGATGCCTTCTTAATTAATATCCAATGCAATACATAAACATTGTCACATCTGAGACTGCCAATGCATATGCATGTATTACTAACCAAATCAAAATTTTAAAATTTCCTCTCTCTTCTTAAAAAATCCATCTAGGTCGAGAATCTCAAATCTAGGTTCTGATACCAAAATAAATGTAACACCTTCATACCATATATGCGTACAATATATATACTCTGTATATATAAAGTACATATTTAGAATACAAGGGTGGTATGATAATTTATTGTATAATCGCCTTTTACAAACTATATTAAGTTAAAATATAATTAAATAAATTTATAAAGAAAAAATCTCTGAAAAAAAAATTTACCAAAACTTTATTTGTAATTTTGATAAATTCAAAAATCATCAAGGAAACAATCTACAAAGAAAATTTCACTCCCAAATATTTACGGATACAATCTCCAGTATTTTTTTTACATAAACTTTTCAAAGCTTTCTAGTTATTCATCATTTTATAAATATTCAAAACACCCATAAACATAACTAATGTACATTTCAAATTTATATTTTAAGTAACAATACTTATTACAATATTCCTATTTACATAACACTTTCCAAAAACATGTCTAATATACATATGATATTTTTACTATACAAAGTCCACATTATATAGTTTATATAATTATACATGAATGCATCACCCTCTAAGTTAGTCTCGTGGTACCTACATCTTCAAATCCCAATCATACACTAGTTCAACCCGGTCTGCACTTCTAATACATACGCGATACACATTACCACGCTAAGCCTAAAGCTTAGTGGTTCACACTATAGCAAAACAAACAACTTAAATAACACTTAAGCATACTCTTTCATCATTCTTCTTAAATTAACCCTTGTAAACATACCTCATCACTGATCATATTATTAGCACAATATATCACTCATTTACTTCTTCCATATTGCATAGGTCATCTACATATATTGTTATTGGTATACTTTATTACCATTTATCTATTCACCACATAATTTATCATACATAAACTAACACTAACATATTACCATCAGCACACATATATCCAACACATGTATCATTCAACTATCACATATGATATTTCCACATAACACAACTCACCAACACCTCATCATACTATTACAACATTACCCATATTATACAAGACACAACACTGCATCACACATTGGGCCCAACTATTTCCTACACAATAATCAAGTTCTAGAACAATTGATTTGGTCCATTATGATACCAATGTGTCTAGCCCCAAAGGAAAAATCATATCAGTTCCATGACCTAGCTCTGCTCGTGTCTACAAACTCATGACCTAGCTCTGCTCAGGTTAAAGCCCAGATCTGCTCAAGCTCATCAACATATAATCCCTAACATCAATTTTCTGGAACAGGTTATTATGCAGGGTAATACACATCATATAATCATATGTTTCATCATAACAATTGCATTTCTCAAGTGATCAACTTTTCCATGATCACATTTCTATTACATTACATTTCCACCCATTTCTCATCATCAATCACATTTCTCATTCTAAATTTCTTTTTAGGAACATATATATCTCATGACAATTTCATACCATGGCCACCATCACATTTTTCATTTAACCGTCACACATATATCATATTTCAATACATTTTATCATCATACCATGACACATTCATTTATTTATAATTTATATAAATTATACATCCATTATTATCACATTTATCAAATTTTGTCAATTTCCATTATTTTCATTCTTTTTCCATAATTTCCCTTATTTTTCCATATTCCTTAACTATTTTTCAAATTTTTACATTAATTTCTCACATTTCTACATCATATTTGACATAATGTATTTTTCACACGTTTTTTCATAAAATAATGCACTTATCATATGAGAACCAATATTTAAAGTGACATAACACATTCATAAAAACACAATGTGTTATGCTAATTCAATTGCAATTATAACATGTCATTAAAGTGTGTACTAACCTTTAATATGCCAATTCCACCATTAATTCCACCATCCAAGCCTTACTTATTCAATGTCATTCCTCTCTTTGATTTTTACACCCTCACATTACCCAATCCTAAACCACATTATAATTACAAATATCTCATTACTATTCTATTCTAAGCCATTTTAATTAATTAAACAACAATTACAACCATTCTACCTCAAAAATCCACTAAACTTTTATTTCACACTTAGTACCTTTTTCAAACCACCGCTTAACATATCCATTTCCATCATTCAACCATAAATTCATTACATATACATTAAAATAACATCAAAATAATTTACTTTAACAATAATAAACACCATCATCAAAACCCTTAATTTCACACACTCATGCCATAAACCCTAACTCCTCCAATCAAACTCACTTCAATAATTTGATCTAAAATTCAATATAAACATATCTTAAACACGTTATAACCATCTTATTTTCAAATAAGAATCAATTTCTCTCTCTACACATATCAACACATGACCCTAAATTATAAGGAAAACAAAGCTTATGGAGAGATTACTTACTTGATTCCTTGACTATTCTTCAAAATCAACTTGAAACACTTTTATTTTTGGTGAAAATTTTGTCTTTAAAATGATGAGAACTCTCTCCATTTCTCTCCTAATAATTTCGGCCAATAATGGAGGAAGAGGAAGATAATGGTTCTTTTATATGTGACCATCCCAAATAATGTGCGACCACACTTAAAGATGCAAAACTCTCAAAATCACAGTAGAAGACACGATCATTGGCACAAAGAAGGAAATGGGCATAGTTTAGAGTGATAGACAACATCAAAGAAGTGACTGCACCTTTATCCTAATGCACAACTGCAAAAATTGGCAGTAGTGTTCGCGATTTGAAGTGTGATTTCAAGCTTGATGCAAGAAGCCCTGTTTGACAGCTATTGGAACCAAAGGTGTTCGTACCTTTTGAAATTTGGTGGATTTTCTCTCCACTAATGCACACATTAATGAACATAAGACATATAGAATAACAATTTCGAGGGAAAAAATTCAAATTACATAAGTTGTGACCGCGCATGTGTCAAGGGTGAATGCATTGACAACTACAGACTAGCACATAATGGAGGCACATCGATTGTCGTGAAAGTTGCACTAGTCATTGGAAAAGATTCAAAAATAGCAACTACTCCAAGCTTTAGGGTGATCACACTCTATATGAAGGAAACCACACTATGGTTGGCACGACCGCTAACTAGTTATGGATAATCATTTAAGCAAATATTTTAATAATTATGTCGGAATTCACTAGTCATTGTATAACGGCTAGTTGGACATAAAATGGCTATAAATACCCTATGAACTTTAATGTTTAAACACAAGAAGTAAGCTATTGATTCAAGGCAACATACTTTGTTTACTTCATATTAACTTCTTATTTGTTGTAATTCAGTTTTGGGTGTAAGCATTAAACACTAGTGTATAAGTTTGGTGTGAGCTTTGAAACACTAGGTTTTAGAGTGAGCCTAGGTAAAACTTTTATTGGGTTATGAGGATTACTCAAACCATTGTAAAAGTTTAGTGTGAACTTATAAAATACCAAGTTAGAGCTGAGCTTGTAAAAACTCAAAGCAAGTGGAACCTCAACAAATTATTAAGAAAGTGGACCTAGGATTAAGGAATCCAAATCACTATAAATTGCTCTTGTTCAATCTTATCTACTATATTTATCTTTCTTTGTTTGTTAAAAAATTTTAATTTTTCATCACTACATCAAACAACCAATTCCCCCCTCTTGGTTAACATCTTGGGACAACAGTGAAGAAGAGGAGGATATATGGGTTGGGCTCTCAGTGTGTTTCGGACGCCAACACATCATCTTCAACTTTAGCTTCCTCATTAATGTCTTGCAGTAACAAATGGCGCAGATGAAGGCTAATTTTGAGGAGCAGCTCACAACATCATAAAGAGAGACGAAAGATCGACTTCAGTGCGAGATCACAATGCGAGATCGGATGTAGAGAGAGTTTCAAGAATAATGTGATCAGTTTGTGCGACATTATATCTCCAATGCCTCCATCTTCCGGCATTCAGATCCTAGCCCTCCTGCTCCACTTGAGAAAGATCTGCCTTCATCCCCTACCTAATAGTTTTTTTTCCTTTATTTATATATATTATTCTAATATTTTATTTATAGATTATTTTTATTTTAGTTATATATATTATTAATTTTTTATTTTCAATTTCTTTATTTTTATTTCATATATCATTGTCATAAATAAGATAAAATGAAAATTATTAAATATAATATAATAATATTAAATTAATTAAATTAATAATATAGTTAACAATTAAATATTATTAAATTATTAAATATGAAAATATAATATCATAATTAAAAATTTTATTAAAAAATATATAAAACTTACTGATAGGTTTATTGACAGAAAAACGATATTAAAATAATTTATTGATCGCTTAACCGATGGAATATAAAATATATTGCCAATAGATTTTCGATAGACTTCTGAACTTGGTATAAAATTTGACATTTACATACGAACGAAACATCTGTCAGTAATCACCGACAAATTAATCACTCTCTTGGTACAATTCTCTTTCTCATTATAAGACATTATGTCGATATATACTGATGGCTTCTTTTTTCAATCGGCATATGGAATGCCAAGAAGGTTTTCGTAAACAAATTATTTCTTTAAGAAATCTGTTGACAAAGATTATTACCAAGAGATTTCTTTTGGTTATCGACAAAATTTTCATCGATAATTTACGTGCTTTTTTGTAGTATATGTTGAATTTGGAAAAAATAACAGTATATGTAGGTATATGTTATATATAACTAGATATATGTATTGAATTTGTAAAGAATAATTATTTTGTGTGTTTAGTTATATGTGAAAAGAATAACAGTAACTAGATATATGCATTGAATTTAAAAAAAAATAACAATATGTATAGATATATATTACATATAACTAGATATATGTGTTAAATTTTAAAAAATAAAAATATATAACTATTTTACGTATTTAGTTATATGTGAATATATATTGCATATAGCTAGATGTATGTATCAAATTTGACAAGAATAACAATATATAAATGTTATATGTTTAGTTATATCTATGTATATGTTACATATAAATAACTAAATAATGACATTTTTTTAAATACAGGATCTTGTGTTTTGAGATGTCCAACTTTCACCGTATTTTTGAAAAAAGTTTTCTCTTATAAAGTATTTTTGAAACTTTTTTTTTTGTATTATTTTTGAAAACTAACTTTTTTTTAGTTAGTTTTGTAATTTTTCCTTAAAAAATAAAATGGAGATTAATTTAGGGACGTTTACAAAACTAACTTAAAAATAAGTTTTATTTTCAAAAATACTACACCTTTAAAAAATATTTTCAAAAAAATACTAAAATTAACTTTTTTTTTTCAAAAATACCTCACTCACTAAAACAAATCTTTTTTTCAAAAAAACATCATTTCTAATTTCAAAAAATATTTTACCACAATTTTTATTCTTATAGTTTCAAACTTTACTATTAAATAAATATATTCAATAAAATAATAAAAATTAATATTTTAGAATATATTTTCAATATTTAGAATGTATTACTTTTTGATAAAGGAAAAATTTTAATTTTCATTAAAAATAAAAAATAATACGCACAAGACAAAATAAATGTAAAATATATAAAAATATATTAATAAAAATTATTAAATTTATTTTTAAATAAATTTTACATATCATACATATAAAAAAGTAAAAAAAAAATGTTAATTTTGTTGTATGAATATTGCACGTATGTTGTGTGTATATTATGTATATATTATAGATGTTGTATAGATGTTATGTATTTGTTATGTATGCTATGTGTACGTTGTATGGATATTATGTGTATATTGTATATATATATATATATAATTAAAAAAATAAAATTAAAATATTAAATAAATTATGTAAATATCGTGTAGATAATATGTGCATGTTGTTTATATGTCACTATTTATTTTGTGTATATTTTATATATATTGTGTATATATTTGTGTTTTTGTGTGAATGTTCAGAATATGAAATAAAAAAACATAAAAAGAAACAAAAAGAAAAAAAAGGAAAAATAAAAGTAAAATAGAAAAAAGTAAAAAATCAGCGCCATTTTGTCGTAAAAATAATAATAAAAAAAGCTATAACCATATAAATGAAATAAAACTAATACGATTGAATATTTAAAAGTGGGTACCAAATTGAAATATTTAGTTTGAATTTCCTATTAATTTATTATTTTAGTATTTATAAGTATTGGCTTATAATCTATTTTGATTCAGTAATTTAATATATAGTGTCTATTTATTTTAATAAATACTCTTGATAAAATAACTCTATATTTTTTAGTCATTTTAATAGTAAATATGCTTAAAAATTATTTTTTAACCAAACTTGTTTAGGTGCTTATCAATTACTTGTAAACACTTAAAACAAACAGGTAATTGATTAAAATTTTAAATATTTATATATTCATATTAACTTATAAGAACTTTGTGTTTATAAATTTAATTTTTGTAAGTTAGACCATACACTCTAGTAATAAAGTGTGTTGGTTATTATAAGCATTTAAAATTTTAAGTAGTTAGTGTTAATGTTGAACAATTATAAGTTGTTAGCCAAATAACCTCAATTCTGATCTTTATCACTCAAATTGAATGATGTATTTAATATGGTTGTTTAGAATCCTTGATGCAGGAATGATGTATTCAATATTGCCAGAACAGGACATAAATAGTGATCGTCTTCAAGCCTTGGGTGACCGCCCCTAAAGTTTGGTAAAAGAAATAAAATCACACTAGTGTTTGTTGTGAGAAGACCGACCTTGGGGATGAACGCCAAAAGGCCATGAACAACCATCCACTTCTATGGGCGACTGCACCTTAAGTGAAAAATGTTTCAACACTTAAAGTAAAGGATGCAGTCAGAGGCGCAGTGTCAAGAACAATCACAAGACAGAAACTTGTGACCGTCCATGTCTATTAACGACCGACCATAGATCTTAAAGTTGAAATCATAAAGATTGGCAGTAGATTTCATATTCTAAATTGTGCTTAGATGTTCGATGCGTGTCAAATAAATCGATTGCTATTCAGAAGAAGGCGACCGCACCTTTCATAATTTGGCAGTACTTCCTTTTAACAAATAAAACAATGACACATGGAATAACCGTTATAAGAGAAAAATAAAAATATGAAATGGGCGACCGTCCCTGGTCTTTTGGCAACTGTCCCGACAACCATAGGTTGGAAAATGATGGGCAAAGGATCTCTGTTGAAGCACTATCACATGTTCATTAGAGATTTTTCAAATGAAGCAACCATCCATGACTCACAGGCGACTACCCACATTGCCTGGCCTACCGTTTACAGCACTTGGGCGATCACAACTTATGCTAAATATATTATAATTGTAACAGGTAGTTAATTATGATTAGAATCCATATAATCATTGTTAGTAACAACTATTTGAACTCAAATTGGCTATAAATACCTCAAGAAACTTCACTTAAAAGTGTGATTTTAATTGATAGAGCCAAGATAAACAACTTTCATGTCTTTGCATCAAAATTCAACTTGTAATCCTTGAGTGTAACATTAGGGTTATTTATTTCAAGTAATCACATGTATTATGGACAATGTTACAATAAGTTAAGAATTTAATAATATTTAGACCTGAAAAGGAGGTTAGTTCCAATGAACTAGGTACTATAGGGGTGTTGGGTCATTCTCACATTCCCTATGTGTACCCAACTTTTAAAACCTCATAGAGGGTTGGAGATTCCTTAGAAATCGAGTCATCCACCCCTTTCTTTCTTTCTCGGCCTATCCACGTGGGGACTTAATTTCTTCATGTTTAGGCCCATGTTCTCTAGGGCCCTAAGCCTAATAGTGCCGAAGTTTTAAGAACTATTCCACTGGGAGTGGGAGCAAAAATTTTCGCTCGCAGTGGTGACTCCACTGGAGATAGAGATAAGTTGATTTCTTTGGTCTTATATTATTTTGTTCTTTTGTATTATGATATAATCCATTGCATCACTTAGATTTCATTGTGTGTGTGAGTTAGGATGCCCTGTGTATCCCGTGTTATGTTATGTAAGGAAAACTATACTTTCACTCAAGGTATAGAGATTGAGCATGGTATAACCACTCATAGCCTCGTACCTTTTTGTATATACTTGTTATGGGGACCTAGGCCTTTTCAATTAAAAGACTAAAGCCCATGTAGTTGGCTTAGTAACTTTCTTTAGGTTTAGCCTAATTGCTTATTGTTTAACTTTGATTAACATCTCTTAACTGAGTTATGGCCTATTTGGTTTGTCTTTTTTCTAATCTGACCTAATTATAGTGTAAGCCCAAAATAATTCTTTTAAAGGCCGAAAGACCAAATTATTTTTTCAAGATGAGTGAAAAATCCTTTTTTCTCATGGTCCAAGCTTAAAGCCCCAAAAATTATTTTTTAAACAAACCTTTCTCAATGGGCTTTTAAACATTTGTTGAAACATTTTCTTAAATAGGCTTACAACTAGTTTGGTCAATTATGGAATATTAAAATCAATTGTGGGCCTAATTTATACCATGACTTATTAATTGTGGATTTGTTTGTGGCATGGATCATTAGTTGCCTATTTTCAAATGAGAAATCTGTTTATGATAAACCCTTTAATTTATGTTTAATCCATAATATAGAATATAAGCTACCTTTCAATTGACCTAATGGATTAAGGCTTAATTAGTGGGAATTACCATGGACTTATTTTCCTATTTGAAAAGATAATTAGTGGTTAATCTGTCTGAGTGCATCTATCAAAATCAATATATTCCATGTTGATATTTTGTTGACCACATACCAAGGAAAAGAGACTCACCACACATGTGTGGAAGATATAAGGTTGGAAGGAATGTCCTGACTTTGTTTACTTGCTTATCTGCTCATGTATACATGCATACATGCATTGCATCACATAAGCATTGATCCTTTTTGGCTCACAGACCTAAAGTATAATAGTTCAAAGGTTTTTGAAAATCCAACTTACGATTAGGAGTCAACGTATAGTGAAGGCTCAATCAACTTCGAACCAAGACCAATGGACCATAAATAAGTTTAGAATATAGTGAATGAGGCCTTCACATCCAAGGTGGAAGAACTAAAGGGGGCCTTGGTTGAGACTGTGAGGAGTCAACTACTTTCACTATTGGAAGACAACAGTACTAAAGCATCTGCTAGTAATAAGAAGTAAAAGGATAAAGGAAAGGCCAAGGTAGCAGAGGTGGCCTTTGATGAAGACTAGGTAGTATTGGATGATGCTGATTGGGATGAGTACTTCTAAGACCAACAAGAAAAGCTAAAAGAGAAGAAGGTCATAGAAAAGGTTGAGTCAGCTAGTTTCAAAAAGATGATTGCTGATTTGGAGAAGAAGTTTGAAAAGATGTTGAAGGCCGAGGAGGTGCCAGAGGTGGACAAGCTATTTGAACAAGATTAAGAAGTTCCTTACAAGTTCAAAATGCCTTCTTTTGCCAAGTTTGATGGAACTGGGAATCCCCATCTGCATGTCAAGAAGTACATCATTGTCATGTAGTCTACCAGGGCTACTAAGGCTCAAACTCTGAGGTACTTCATGCTCTCATTGGACCATGTTGTGCACAACTGTTTTAATACTTTAGACGAGAACACTCAAAAGGACTAGGATTTATTGTACAAAGCCTTCATCCAGCAGTGTGGGTATAATGATGAATTGAAAGTGACTCTGATAGAGGTAGAATCAATAAGGCAAAAGCAAAATAAGAACTTTGTTGACTATATCAAGAGATAAAGAAATAAGGTTGCACTTCTTAAGAAGAGGCCAGATGAGTCAGATTAGATTCGAATGATAATACGAGATGTATTACCTAACTTTCAAGAGCGGATGCCCCACACTCTTATCAGGGACTTCAAGGACCTTCTCCAAGCTGGATTGCAAATAGAAGAATGGGAAAGGGAGAAGAACTGTTTTGCTGGGAGAAGGATTGAGAAGGGGAGTTATTAGTCTGGCAATTAAGATACACAAAAGTCAATGGATGCCAATGCATATGGTTAATGAAATAGAAGATAATTTTTAGAATTAGGGAAACCTTTGTCTTGATTTTTCAGTAAACTGCAAAAGAAAGGGTTATTACCGCCATTAGCCCCTTGGCCTTTGCCAAATCCTTTACCACCAAACTTTGATGCTTAGGCTTTCTGTCAATTCTTTTAAATGCAAGGGTGTAGATCCATATTTTTTGACCCAGTCCGGTCCAAAGATTTTAAAATAGTCTGAAATAATTTTTGTGGTATATATTATTAATTTTAATATTTAATATTTAATATTTATTATCTATTATTTATTATTTATTTTATTTATTTATTTTATTTTAATATAATATTTATTTTATTTTTCATTTATTTATTTAACATTTTTAAAAAATAATAATATATAACTAAAAATAATAAAAAAATAAATAACAATAAAAATCAATGACGAAAAAATCGACGACGAATTGGCTTAGGCCAATTCGCCGTAGATCCTCAAGCCAATTCACCCCAAGCTAATTCGCTGCAAGTTTTTCTTGCTGGGAATTGGCTGCGGGCCAATTTTGCTACAGGCAAAATTGTGGCAGAAACGTGCGCGGCTCGCGCTGTAATGTTTAAAATTTTAGATACTAAACTTTTAATTTAAAATTGTTAATTAATAATGAATTGTGATATAAGTGGTATGGATAAGTGATGTAAATAGTGGATCTCAAAAATTTACTGAAGAAATTAATTATTTTTACCGTTTTACAAGATTTAAAATCGAATAAGAATCAAAGGATAAGAAAGAGGGTACACTATAACTAAGATGAGATTGGCCACACTAGATTAAGATATATATATATATATGTGTGTGTGTATGGGTGTGGACAGGTGTAATGATATAGAAACTTCTCTTTCTTTCTTTCTTTCTTTCTTCTTCTTTCCACGTTCATCACCATCTTCACCACCAAACTCCTTCTTTCTTCCTTCCTTCCAAGACTTTGATCAAAACCTAAGAGGAAATAATACCTAGTTATAAGTTTTTAGAAGATTAAGCTGGAAAAGTTAAGATTATCAACAAGTGATTAGAGAAAAAGAAGAGTTAAAGAGGTAAGTGCTTATGTATTTTTTTTCAACTATTTGAATTTCTATAAATTTGTTGTTTGAAATGATTGATTGAGTTGTTTTGATGAGTTTTTACTGAAAAATATTTGATATATGCTCTTTCTATGTTAAAGAAACTAGTTTTGATCCATTGATATCATATATTTGGATATGTGGAATTTAAGTTGATAAGTGTTTGAAATACAGAGTTTTGCTTGACACCATCAGTGACACGACCATGTCACTGGGTGTGTCAACGATGCTGTGTTTCAACATTCAAGACATGACCAGTAACATGCTCGTGTCACTGGGTGTGTTATAGTTACTGTGACAAAAGATAAATGACATGGCCAGTGACACTCCCGTGTCAATGGACGTGTCATAGCTGTTAGTGTATATGCCCTAGGCCATTGATTTGGACCTTAATGTTATTCATTTTGTTATTAATAAAGAAGTTTTTATTATCATTGTTATGTTTGCATGTTATATATAATAATGATTATATCCCTGGTTTATTATTGTTATGGAGATAATAATAAATATAACTAGTGTAATATTGATTTGATAATCATAAGATGATTATAGGTATGAAGATACAAATCAATATTATGGATACATGTTAGAGAACAGTGTATGGGATAGACCCACACAGATATCACTTCATGGTTTAATGTCATAAGTGTATCTCATAATAGTTTTCATTTAATCCTTTGACTTGAGATTGTCATAGTTTCCAACATAAGGAATATTATGTTTTGACATGATCAAACATTATCTGTGACTAGATAATTATAAAGGTTATGCTTGAACATGATATAAATTATGTAGAGGAAAATGAACAATCAAGATGGAATTTGTCCCTCTCTATGAGAGAGATATCTTCTGGGCCCCTCGATAAGTGTAACTGAGAAATGCATGGCCATGCTCAAATAAGTTGATATAAGATCAATCTTATTTGTTTATCAGTTAACTTGGAGATCGAGTAATCATAAGTTTGGACAATATAAGTATGACATTTACTATGACTTATGTTCAAACTAGATATCGTGTGACAAAGGGATTAATGCATGTACTATTTCAGGTTTTTCATTTATAATGATTCTCATGATTAATTGGGTAGTCGTAATGTCTTGCTAGAGGCCAATTATGATTTGTGCATTTCAATAGAGATTGAAATACACTACCAATTAATATGAGCCTATCGGGTCACACACATAGAACGTAGGCTGTACTTAAATAATAATAATTATATTTAATTATTGTTGTTTGTATTATTATTATTATTAGATATTAATAATAATATTGTTATAATAATTATTATTAGATAATAATTATTAAAACGTGGGTCCATATGGGATATGGACAGTTAGGGTTTTGATAAAAAGAAGTCTTTTAAAACGGTTTTAAAAGGACTGGAGGTTTAATGATCTCATTTATTCGTTTTGAAAAAGAAAACGTAAGAAGAGAAAAAACCTAAAAAAACCCTAGTTTCGTTTCTGAAAAAGTTCAGCCACTGCCGTTGGTGAGCTAGCACTCAGACCGGCGTACGTTCGTGTGGACTTCGCTAGAGGGTGTTCGTCTTCAGAAGGCAGCATCTGTTAATCGATTTGAAGCTACACAAAAGGTTAGTTTCGAATCTCTTTTATCGAACTGAATGGATCACATGGATCCTGTGAGTAAATCGAAAGAAATTTTTGTTTTCCGCTGCGGCAAGGGTTGCAAATTCTTCACGATTTACTAATAATAGCTACTATGATAAAAGATAAATGGCACAGCCAGTGACATGCCCATGTCAATGGGCGTGTCATAGCTATTGTAATGCAACTTAAATGACACGGCCAGAGACACGCCTGTGCCATTGGACGTGTCAAAACTTCTGTGACAATGAGCTTATGACATGGTAAATGACAAGCTCACGTCACTGGCCATGCCATTTGAAGAATTTGCTCAAAGTAACTTTTTGCATTGTTTTTCATTGTAATTCTAGCTGTAACAATTATAAATTCTCAAAGTGTAAAGGATTTCTTTTGAACTTAACCCTAATAAGTAGTGTAATAGATTTATTTGAATATATGATAAATATGTGTGATACTAAGTGTTGGCCAAAGAATTATTTGATTATAGTGCTATATATAATTTAATGTTAGTTGAAAACTAATGAATTACCCAAAACATACTTGTAGACCCTTAATTTTTGACCCAGTCTGGTTCAATATTTTTAAAATAGTCCAAAATAATTTTTGTGGTATTTTAAATAAATAATATTTATTTTAATATTTAATATTTTTAATTTTTAATAAAAATAAAAAGGGTAATATTAAAAAGTAAAAAAATATAAATAAATAATCGGCGATGGAAGAATCGGCAACGTAAAATTTCGTCACTGGCGAAATTGGCCACAAGCCAAACTTGCGACGAATTGGCCACAAGCCAATTCACCACAGAAAAATGCTGCGGCGAATTGGCTGGCTCGCGGGATAGCTTATGCGCAACTCTCATGCTGGCCCGCTCGTAGTCCGCAACAGTTTTTGCCAGCGCAGTTTTTTTCGAAATAGAATTCTACTTGATTTTTATTTCTTTTTCTAAATGGTTTTTTATTTCCTTAGACAATTAGAATTAGATTTTTATTTTTTCCTATAAATACAACATTAAAACATACAAAAAAGGGGACTTTTGATTTTTGAAAAAGAGAGAAAATTCTTGAACTGAAATTTTGAACCAAACTTGGGACTCTTGAAATCTTGGGGCCAAAAGAAAACCCTAGCAAGCAAGAAGAAATCCAAGGATAGCAACCAAAGGAGGCAACAAGCAATAGTCTTCAGATTGCTTTGCTCAACCAAAACCAAATCTGAAGCAGGCAACGGCTTGGTTCAATTTCTTCAAATTTGGTGGAGCCTTCAAACGTAGGTAAATTGCTCTAAATTTAGTTTATTAAACCATTAATCATCTTCATCTTTTAAGCTATCATCACACTGCCTTAGGTATTTAATTCTACCTTTAATTTAGTTTACACAGTAGCATAAATTAATTCATACAATACCTAAGGTCTTAATTAAAGTAAATAATATAATCATTGAAAACACAAATCTAATTTCTTAAACCCTAAGTTATTTAAACCCTAAATCTTAATTAATTCTGTTTTCAAACCTTCACAGTAGTTTTTATAATTTTATTAATTGAGTTATTTTTAATCTTTCAATAATTAATTTAGCTTTCAATGTTTGTTTCACCTGAAAAAAAATGCTTAAATAAGTTATTACAGTCAATATTAAAAGCACACTCAACTTTGATCACGGAAAAACATCAAATTCAAAATTAAAAATCATAATCTACAGAATCAAGATTTCAAACCATAAAACCCTAATATCTTAACCATAAAACCCTAAAACCTTAATAGCCTTAAATAATGTTTTTCAAATCTAAAATCCTAATTACACCTTTCTAAAAACCAAAACAACAACCTGTTTGCTTAAGACCCTAACCAAACCTATTTTTTAAATCACAGTAGCATTATTTTCATAAAAACATCCAAAACCTTTAAAACATCCAGTAGCTATGTTATTTCTTTAAAATATTTCTCAACTATTTAAACTAGTATATGCAAAACCCTAGTCGTTAAACATAAAACCCTAGAAACCCTAATTGATGCATGAACCCCTAAAGTTAATATACTTACTATTTTATTTAAATTGGATGAATGTTTTTTGATGTCTTTGATGAATGATTTATTTATGACGAATTGATTTTTACTTTTATTGATTTATTTTGATTTCAAAATATTGTAAGAGGTATGTTTTCATATTTTTGGGTACCTCATGTCGTGAGTATCATGTAATTTATTTTATTTTAAAGTTTTTGGACCAATGTAAAGGACACGTTTCCACCTTTCGGTGGGTGTCCTATTTAGTTTTAGACATGGATAATGTAAGGACATGTTTCCATCCTCGGATGGGTGTTCATTTATTTGCTTTATTTGGACATTGCTTTGATTTTTATATAATGATGCTTTATTTTAATTATTGCATGTAATATGAATAATATTGTTATATTTAAGAATTTTATAATATTAAGACCTAAAAAGGAGGCTGGTTCCAATGAACCGGGCGTTGTGGGGGTGCTGGGCCATTTCTCACCTTCTCCACACGTACCCAACTTTCCGAACCCCATTAGGGGGTTGGGGATTCCCTAGGAATTGAGTCATCCAACCCTTTTTTTTCCCGGCCTGTTGGGTGGCGACTCCATTTTCTCTGGGCTTAGGCCTGTTTTCTCTAAGGTCCCGAGCCTAAACAGTGCCGAAGTCACAATAACCATTCCACCGGGACTGGGGGCAAAAATCCCCGCTCATAGTGGCGACTCCACTGAGGATAAGAGAAGTTAATTTCATTGGTCTTTATATTATTCTATTCTTTCTTATCATGATATTATCCATTGCATCATTTAGATTGCATTGTGTGCATAAGTTAGGATGCCCGTGTTACCCGTGTTGTGTTATGTAAGGGATACCATACTTTCACTCAAGGTATGGAGATGGAGCATGGCATAACCACTCATAGCCTTGTACCTTTTGGTATATACTTGCTATGGGAACCTAAGCCTTTCAACCCAAATACTAAAGCTCATGTAATTGGCCTAGTTACTTTCCTTAGGTTTTTACACCAAATATATGTTGTTTGACTATGGTTAATTTATCTTGGCTTAAATCATGCCTTATTTGGTTTGTTCTTTTTCTAATATGACCTAAATACATTGTGAGCTCAAAATAAAATTTTCTTTAAAATCTAAAAGACCAAAACTATTTTCAAAACTTTTCAAAATGGCCTTTAGATATAAAACTTTTCCATAAACAAATCTAAAATTCTTTTCTCATGACCCAAATACTAAGCCCAAAATCCATTTTTTCTAAAATCTTTTTACATTGGGCTTAGAAACAAAATTTTTTTCATCCAACCCTTTCTTACAAAGAACTTACAAATTATTTAGGTCATTTATAGAATACCAAAAATCAATTGTGAGCCTAGTTTATACTAAGAATAATTAATCATGGGCTTGTTTTTGGCATGAATCATTAGTTACTTTTTTCAAGTGAGAAATCTATTTATAATAAACCTCCTAATTTAATATAGCATAAAAGCTACTTTAGTTGGTTGAATGGATTAAAACCTAATTAATGGGAATTATCATGAACTGATTTCCATTTTTAAAAATATAACTATTGGTTGAAACGTCCGAGGAAATTATTCGAAAACAAGATATCCATGTTGGTATTTTGTTAACCATATACCTAGGAAAAGAGACTCGCTATCCATGTGTGGAAGTTATAAGGTTGGAAGGAATGTCCTATTTATCCTTGTTTGTTTATTGTTTGTGCATACATGCATACATGCATACATTTGCATCTCATATCATTAATCCTTTCTGGCTCACAACCCTGGATTACGATAGTTCGAAAGCTTACGATAATCCAACTTACACCGAAGATGAAGAATCTAGCAACAACTCAATCACTTGCTCACCAAAATCAATAGAGCCCAAACAAATTCAAAGAATGGTGGATGATGCCCTCAATGCCAAAATGGAAGAAATAAAAGAGGCCCTGGTTGAGACCATGAAGAACCAATTGGCTGCAATTTTAGGAAACAATGTCGAAGTATCTGCTAGCACCAAGAAGCAAAAGAATAAGGGGAAGGTTAAAGTTGGTGAAGTGGCTTTTGATGATGATAAGGTGATCATTGATGATGATGATTGGGCTCAATACTTCCAAGATCCTTAAGACAAGAAGAAAGAGGCAAAGATTGTTGAAAGATCAACTATGGAGAAAACTGAAACTTCAGATGTTGAAAAGATGATTGTGGACTTGGAAAAGAAATTTGAGAAGAAACTAAAAACCAAAGAAATGTTTGAAGTTGACAAATTATTTGAGCTAGACGAAGAAGTTTCGTATAAGTTCAAGATGCCTTCCTTTACTAGGTAAAATGGTACTAGAAACCCTCATCTACATGTGAAGTAGTACATCACCGCTATGTAGTCTGCTAGAGCTACTAAGGCTCAAACTCTAAGGTACTTTATGCTCTCATTTGATCCTGTTGTCCAAAGTTGGTTCAATACCTTAGAGGAAAGTACTCAAAATGATTGGGATATGTTGTACAAGGCTTTCATTCAGCAGTATGGGTACAATGTCGAGCTGGAATTTACCTTAATGGAAGTTGAGTCCATTAGACAAAGGCCAAATAAGAATTTTATGGACTATGTGAAAAGGTGGAGAAATAAGGCTGTTTTGCTCAAGAAGAGGCCCGATGAATCTGATCAAATAAGGATAATTGTGAGAGGAGTGTTACCTAGCCTTCGCGAAAGAATGTCTCATGCACTCATTCGGGATTTTAGAGACCTTTTGCAAGTGGGTCTACAAATTGAAGAGTGGGAAAGAGAGAAGAACCATTTGCAATAAGAAGGAATGAGAAAGGAAACTACCAGTCTGGTAACCAAAGCATGCAAAAGGCAATTGGTTTTAATGCTACTGGCCAAGGAGGAAGAAGGCAGTTTTCAAAATTAAGGAAGCCGCTGTCTTGGGTCTTTAATAAGCTACAAAAGAAGGGATTATTACAACCCTTAAATCCTTGTCCTTTGCCTAATCCTCTCCCACCTAATTTTGACACTAAAGCATTTTGTCAATTTCATCAAATGCAAGGGCATGGCACCGATAGATGTGTGAGGTTGAGGCATGAGATCCAAAATTTGATTAATAGTGGGAAGTTGCACGAGCGAACAAGCCAAACACCAAAGACAATCCATTGCCGAGGTTCAATAGAGTGCCACTACCCGCAACTTTCATGATTGGAGGAGGTTTGCATGAAAGTTTTGTCATGTCTTCTTTCCAAGATGTGGGTCAAGAAGCAACCAAAGAAGAAGTGGTATTTAGCAAAGTTAAAGAAACTATGGTGAGTAAAGAAGTAGCAATCTGTGTTGTGAATGAGTTTTGGGATTCAAGCGATAGTGATGATGATCTTATGCCCAAGAAGGAGGAATGGACCTGGTCCGAGCCCGAAGAATATGAAGTAATGAACACAAGATCTAGTAAGCCTTATGCAAGGCCACCACCTAAGGAGGTAGAAACTAATAAAGGAAAGGAAGTCGAAGTAGGAAACAAAGAAGAGGAAGATGATATTGTGCTTAAGCAGTTGAAGAGAACCCAAGCAAGTGTTAGCATTTGGGACTTATTGGCCACTTCTAAGAAGCACCATGAAACTATGGCCAAGGCCTTAGCTAGCATGCCAATTTCCACCTCTATAAAACCGGAGGAACTGATTAACTTCATAAAAGTTAAAGGAGTAATGAAGTGTGAAGACATTCAAAAGAAGAGCAAAGTTGACATGGAAATGTTATCTTTCTCGGATGCGGATTTACCGGAAGAGGGGAGAGATCACATCCTTCCTCTCTTTATCAAAGTGGAAATCAAAGGAAAAAGGACTCCATGTGTAATGGTTGATGATGGGTCTGCCATAAATGTTTGTCCACTTAAAATATTGCCAAAACTAGTTATGTCAACGAGGGATTTAAACCCAACCGAGGTAACCATTCGAGCTTATGACAACACCGAGAGGCATGCCGAAGGAACTTTCAAAGCTGCTGTAAAGGTTGGTCCAATTGAATCTATTATTGAATTTGTTGTTTTGGACATACCTGTTAACTTTGCTCTACTTTTAGGATGACCATGGTTCCATCCTCTCGGTGGAGTTCCTTCCACCCTCCATCAAAAGATCAAGTTCCCTAACGGAGATGAGACGGTGGTCATCGAGGCCGAGGATAATGAGGTTGTTAATGATCTAATGGTGGAGAGGCCTCTCAATGGTTTTCGAGTAGCTATAATTTCTGATGATGAAGTAGTGGACTCTAAGGTCTTGAACATGATGAAGAACATGAGCTACCTTCCTGGAGCTAGTCTTGGAAAGGGCAAGGCCGGTGTAATAAAGCTTCCAGATTTTAAGACTCAAACTTCCAAGAAAGGGTGGTTGGGGTATGAAGAAGCCAATAAAGATGTCCAACAAAAGAAGCATGAGAAGATGAGCTTCCTGCCACTCGAAAAAATCTTTGTCAAAGCTCCAGACATGGGACCACTCCAAGGAAAACCTGAGCCAATCATATTCGTGGGAAAGTTGATCCCATGTTTTGAAATTTTTGCTGATGTTGCCGAGTTAGTAGAACAAGTGAAGAAAGAGCTCACCCTGCCAGCCAACAAAGAGCCCAATCCAGAAGAGAAGATGGAAGCTATCCTGAAAGCAGAGAAGACTCCAGATGAGATTACTGCCTTAATCGAAGAAAAATTTGAAGATATTCTGCTTTATGATTTTGATTTTGATTTTAATTTGTCTACTTTGTATGAGGATGATGATGTTTTCTTTTCCAAAATGAATGCAATAAAGTCTAATTTTGCTTACTTGTGTGATGTTTCTTCTGATGGTTGCATATATTTAAATAGTGGTTACATGAGCATCTTTAATATTAACTCTGTTGATACACAGTCATTAAATTTGGGAACAACCAAAAATCCTAAAAATATTAGCATAGCATTCGACCTTACTCCTGATGAGAGAGAGAGATTTGAAAAAATATTTAAAAAATATAAAAAAGTATTTGCTTGGTCTTATGAGGATATGTCTGGAATAGATCGAGACAGAGCCGAACATCTTATTCCTACTTACACCCACATGAAACCTGTAAAAAAAAAAAAAAGCTTAGGTGATTAAGACCTGAATGGGCTGAATTGGTTAAAGAAGAGGTGACTAAATAAATACAAGTAAAGTTCCTTGAAGTGATAGATTATCCAGACTGGCTAGTTAACATAGTAGCCGCGCCAAAGAAAGATGGAAGAATTAGGGTCTGTGTGGACTATAGAGATTTAAATAAGGCTTCCCCTAAAGATGATTTTCCTTTACCCCATATAGATGTCCTTATTGATAGTGCAGCCTCTAGCATGCTACACTTATTTGTAGATGGATTTTTTAGATACAACTAAGTGTTAATGGCCCAAGAGGATAAAGCCAAAACTTCTTTCATTACTACATGGGGAATATTTTGTTATAGGGTGATGCCGTTCGGATTAAAGAATGCTGGAGAAACCTACCAAAGGATGGCCACCACATTATTTCATGACATGATGCACAAAGAAGTCAAAGTATATGTTGATGATATGATGGTGAAATCAGATACAAGGGAACAACACTTCTAAAACTTAGAATTATTCTTCAATAGAGCATTGAAATATAAGCTAAGATTAAACCCGAAGAAGTGTGTGTTCAGGGTTACCTCAGGCAAACTGTTGGGACATGTGATTGGTCCAAATGGCATTGAGATTGGCCCTGACAACATTAAAGCAATCAGGGATATGCCAGCCCCTACGATGGAGAGAGAAGTTTGGGGATTCATTGGTAAATTACGATACATTGTCACATTTATAACAAAGCTCACCATAATCTGTGAGCCTATCTTCAAGTTGCTTAAAAAGAATCAGCCGGTCCTGTGGAATGAAGAGTGTCAAAAGGCCTTTGAACAAATAAAAGAGTATTTGCTGAATCCACCTATTTTGAAACCACCTAAACCCGCTTAGCAGTAGAAGAAGAGTCAGTAGGAGCCATGCTAACCCAAGCAGATGAGTCAAGGATTGAGCATGCAGTTTACTATTTGAGTAGAAAGTTCCTACCTTATGAAATTAAGTATAGTATCATTGAAAAGACCTGTATAGTTGTGGTTTGGTCTTTTAAGAATTTGCGACATTACTTTCAATCTTATAGTGTGCAAGCAATTTTCAGGTTGGATCCAATGAAGTACCTAAGGGAGACACCCTCTTTAATTGGGAAGTATGGGCGATGGTTGATAATATTGGAAGAATTTGAGATTGAGTATGTAACTAGGAAAATAATCAAAGGTAGAGCAGTGGCAAAATTCCTGGCCCAACAACTATTACTGGATAGCGAAGAGGTAGTCTTGGAATTTTTGGATGAACATTTAGAGGCCATTGAAGTACAGGGATGGAAAATGTATTTTGATGGGGAAGTGAATAGGAAAGGAGCAGGTTTGGGAGTCATACTAGAATCACCTGAAGGGGAACTTATCCCTTTAGCCAAAAATCTAAAATTCAGGGCAACCAATAATATGGTGGAGTATGAAGCATGTATCTTTGGTTCGGAAACCCTAATGATTATAAAGGTGGATAAGGTGGAAGTCTTTGGCGATTCATTGCTGGTAGTATCCCAAGTAAATGGAGAGTGGGAGTTGAAAGAAGAGAAATTAAAACCATACCACCATTACTTGATCAGGATGGAGAAGAACTTTAAGGAGTGCAGGTTTATCCACTTACCAAGAGAAGAAAACCAGATGGCTGATGCCTTAGCCACATTGGCTTCAGTATGGGAAAATCCTGTCAACTTATTCCTCAAGCCTCTAGTTTTGACCAGTTCATCAACTCCTTGCTATGAATATGCGACAATCATGAAAACTAATACAGACCATGATGCATGGTATGATACTATAAGACGGTTTTTGGAAGAAAGGGAATACCCATTGGGGGTAAAAAGAAGAGCCATAAGGCGGTGGTCCTTGCAATACATCACCTTCCATGGAGAGTTATATTGAAGATAGCCTGATGGGGTGCACTTGAGCTACTTGAGGAAGCCTGAAGTGGAGCATATCATGTTAGAAATACACGCGGGAAGTTGTGGTCCACACATAAGTGGTTTAGCCCTAGTTAAGAAGATAATTCGATAAAGTTACTACTGGATGACCATGGAGAGAGATTGTATTGAGTTTGTAAAGAAGTGCCAACAATGTCAGATGTATGGTAATTTGAATCGCATGCCTCCTGAAGAATTGCATTCTATGTCTTCACTCTAGCCCTTTGCCACTTGGGGGATCGACATTATAGGAGAGATACATCCGACAGCCTCAAATGGTCACCATTTTATTATAGTAGCGGTAGATTATTTTTTAAAATGGGTCGAAGCTGAATCCTTCAATAGATTAGGGGCAAGTCAAATGGCTAGATTTATTGAAAAGAACTTCATCTGCTAGTATGGGGTCCCGCACAGTGTGATATCAGACAATGGGGTAAAGTTTCAAAGAGTAGTTAAGGACTTATTCTCGAAGTACCGAATTCATCATCACTGATCCTCCCCTTATAGACCAAAGGCCAATGGTGCAGTAGAAGCAACAAACATGACAATTAAGCAAATTTTATCCAAAATGACCAAGACATATAGGGATTGGTCAGAGATGCTTCCTTTTGCTTTATGGGGATATAGAACAAGTGTGTAAACACCGACTAGAATGACACCGTTCTCTTTGGTTTATAGGATGGAAGCAGTGTTGCCAATTGAAATTAGGATCAAGTCGTTAAGAGTGGTTCTGGAAGCTGAACTGCCTGAAATGGAATGGGTAGTGAGCAGATACACACAATTAGCTTTACTAGAGGAGAGAAGGTTAAAAGCATTGTATCATCATCAAATATATCACAGGAGGATAGCTCGGCCTTACAATTGAAGGGTTAAGATAAAAAAAACTCAGAGTCAAGGATTTACTGTTGAAACAATGTAAGCCTAATGTATCTGATCAAGAGCGAAATTTAGGCCTAGCTGGGAAGGGCCATATGTTGTGAAACAAGTCATGAACAAGGGTGAAGTGAAGTTATCAGACATGGACAATGAGTTTAGTGAGCCAGTAAACATTGACAGGTTGAAGAGGTTTTATGTATAAAAAAGAGAAAAAGAAAAAGAGCTCGCTAGGTTGAAAACCCAAAAAGGGCGGCCTAGACAAAAGTTAGAGCAGTCCGCTAGTTCCGAAAACCCGAAAGGGTGGGCTAGGCAACAATTAGGGCTAAAAGAGAGAAAATCACCAATTAGAAAATCGAAAGGGCTAGTTGGCAACAAGAGTGATCTTGTGTATGTTGGCTTTATGTTTAGTTGTTCCCCAATTTAATAAAACAAAATTAATATTAAAATTGTTCTATGAGTATTTGACCAGATATGGATGAAATAAATAAACACAATAGCAAAAGGTGATGAAAAATTATAAAAGGGAAAGAAACATCTCTTATTATTACTTTTATTTTTTTTGTCCTAACAATACACTTTCTAAAGAAATTGACAAATGTAAAATCTATGGCAGATAATAAGTGTAACGTGCAGGCCAGTTTTGCTTCAGCCGATCCAAGTAGGCTTCAGTCAGACAAGGCATGTCCAAATCAAGAGTAAAATCAGAACCTCGTGGCTCAGCTCCATACTGACGGTCAAGCCGGCGATGATCATAGCAAGTACCTCTACGAAGAGTAGCAAGAGGAACATATATCAAGTATGTCCATATGGTGATGCGAGAAATCTTCCACCAAGGTACTAACCAACGGATGTTGACTTGAGCGCGTGAGTGGATCCAGTACGAAAAAGTAGGATGGAGTAGTTTCCTAGTAAAATGATGTCATGGAAGATATCTGGCAAAATTCATAGATGGAGCATCGAGCAAGCAGAAATGCTCTTGAAGCCAAATCTATAAGAAAAAAAAAATTCGCTATGTTGAAATCCCACAAGGGCAACTTAGGCAAAAATTAGGATAGCTTGCTAGTTCTGAAAACCCACAAGGACGGACTAGGTAAAAATTAGAGCAATAAAAATATAATAATAAAATAAATAATAAAAAAAGAGAAGAAAAAAAAAGGAAACCTAAATTGAAAACCCAAGAGGGCAGTTTAGGTAATTACCTGAAGCAGCAACGGACTCCCGGCCAATCTCTTTGACAATCCTAATTTAAGTTGGTCTAATCCAACTAAAGTCTCAACTAAGATCACAGTTATCGGTGATAAGCCTCCTTCCATTTGGTCCATGATATCCAATACTCATGGATCAATATCGCCATCAAAAGAAACAAGCAAAAATTGGCCAAGCAAGCATAGACAAAGCATACGTCCCCATGCCTTAGTAGGAGCCAAATGAGAAAGGCAAATGTCAATTAAGGGACCAAGCAAAATTTTCGCACCTCTCATTAATCGTAGAACTTCGGGCTTTGAAAGTTAAAATAACATTTTCATCTTTTGTTGAGTCTTGGAAATTATTATAGGTAATGCCATTTGTTGATTGCTTGGATATCCAAGGAAGGCCTCAAATTCTTTAATTAAGGGGCATATTTCAAAGCCATTAATATTAAATGTCCTAGAATTAACATTCCAAAAAGAAGCCATGGCATGTAAAAAAGAATGATCCAACTTAATATTTTGAAAACACTTTAAAGTATCGATTTTTGACCAATATATTTGTTTCTAATGAATGGCATCCATATTTTTAAATACAACTTTTGTTTTATTCAAATGGAGTTTGGTCATTGTTAACAACTGAAGGAAAATTGGAATTGTTATAAGGAGATTTGATGTTGAAGTGAAAAATTTCCTAGCTTATGTATGAGATCATAGTGTGAAAAGAGATTTATATGGGATGATTGGCTATTCCAGAATTGACAAGGAAAAGTGTGAGACCGAGACGTGCAAGGATAAGAAATTGGCAACGAAAAGGTTTTAAGTTGCCGCATTGCCTTTGGTTTTGTAAATTGGTGCTACTGTGGAAATATTGAATGTGAAGAGGAAAGACCAATAATTGTAGCATAGCAATGATAATGATGATAAAAAAAAGTTGCAGTAAAAATGCAAATTATATATCATCATTATTATTTTTATCATTATACTTATTATACAATATTTCCTCAATTGATACAATACTGATAGATCACTAAGAATGAGGTGGTGGATCATGATCAAACAAAGCCTTAAAAAAGTCATCGCCTATTGAAGAAGGAGGCATATCACCCATCCCGAGTCCGCTCAAAGTAGGAGCACCTGAATCTCTATTACCTTAGAATTCAGATCTGTAATGATCCTCATCAGAAGTAGATGACATGATCTCATGGTCATCAGCTCGGGGTCCTCTAGATGACGAAGTACCAAAATCTCTCATTCCCTGAAATCGAAAGTCTCAAAAATCTTGCTCTGACTGGCGATACAATTTTTCAAAATGAGCAACTTATTGACGACTAGCAGCTAACTCTTCTTGAAGTTTTTCGTTTTGTTCCTTAAGCATCCGCCTATGAGCTAGAAAGGAAAAAGGTAAGAGAATACATAATCATGCATACATGTAGCATAAATTATCATGGAATAGGAAAACCTACCAAGTAATTCATATCGATGCCCTATGGATGAGATGGCATCTCCGGTTGATTAGAATGAGCAAACGGAGAAGGGGTAAAGAAAGGTCCAGCCTTATGACCAAATGAGCTAGCAGCCTAAAAATAATCATTAAAATAGTCAAAACAAGTTAAGAAAGAAGTAATTATAATGGTAAGATGGTAAAAGTTTACCTGAGAAGTGCTAGCTCCGAGATGCGAGACAAACTCTCTTCCCTCTCCATGATTCTACTCTTCATCGCTATCTTCATTTTCCTCAGGAATCTCCCATACACCAATAGGAGATACATCAAAGTTCAAAAGTCCTACTTGAATAAAGTGGGTATAAGATGCTCCCAGTGGATAGAGAAAGGTTTCAACATTATAATCGTGGTGAGCTAACCACTATGCATTCTCCAGCATTGATGTGATATTTAAAGTATACTCTAGGCAACTCATCGGAATCCTCCGTCACTCAAGACCAAGGAACCACTCATACACTCTCTCCGCAAGAAACCAGCCACTAGACATGGGGCCGACAATGACTCGATGGGTATGCTGAAAAGGCAATGAGGCATTCATAGAAGAAGTCCAGTTCGTCCGTTCTTCTGTGCTCCACCAAGCCAAATTGATCTACAAAATGATATAAGGTAAGTGAACTTTTATATAAATTTTAAAATATACTAATGCTATTTTACCTAAGCCCAGGTTAAGCAACTCAAGAGATAGCACTGGGTGTGTACATGGTGAGAACCGGGAACTGCTACACTATCTGACAACCAAAAATTTAATCTCGGATACCCGACTCTCTCTTGGGAAATGCCAGGCACCCTCACAAGATTATGCTCATATGACCATACCTACAACAATAATAAAAATCAAATTCATGCAAGAATAAGAATGGAATTGACAATGGTGGAAGAAGAGTACCTCGATAACCACCATGACACCAATGAAAGACTTCTTATTTATGCAAATCTTGTCTAGTCCATGATAGAGACAGGTAAGGTCAGCTTCACCCTAGTCGTAAAGCAGTACCATATCAGTAAGGGCCCTCAACACTGACAAATGAATGATAGATTCAGTGCTGCATAAAATGGTCAACCCGAGCAAATACAGCCCTTTAAATGATGGTTCCATACCGATTAACAGTTGGACTTCTTTGAATGTTAGAATATCATTGGTAAGAGGGACCGGAAGACCATAGTACTAGATACCAATTATGGTTGTTAGACAAATGACCTTAATTTTGATCCTTGACAACTCAAATGGATGATCTATTTAACTTGTGTTTGAGAAATCTTGTTGCAGGATTAGGTTACTTCAAATAAGGTGAACAGAACACTTATAGCGGTCGCACCTCACCTGAATACGACCGCTCCATGTAATTAAAAGAAGAAACCTTATCACAGTAGGTTTCGCGGTCAGAAGTTCGACCTATGTCGCGACCGCTCCTACAGAATAGCGACCGTCCGAATATTTGCACGACCGCTACTCAAGGAACTTAAATCATTACAATCACAGTAAGGTTCGCGGTGACAAGAACGGTGAATGACTCGACCTCGCTTATCACTTTAGCGACCGCCCTATTCAGAATCGCGACCGCTCTACCATTCAAGAAGAAATTGTTTGAAGAGACAGTAGGTTTCGCGTCCTCAGGAGCGTCCAGAAGTTCGACGCGAGTTTCTCAATTCGACCGCGATAATCTACATAGGGCGACCGCGACATTCAAATTATGGCGGACATTCAATTTTGCCCTGTCAGAGAATGACACGTAATATGACCGTTATAAACCCACTTGATTATTCAAAAAGGGCGACCGCACCATTGCTAGGCGCGACCGTCCCGACAAACACAACTGGGCAAGAAACCGGTCCGACAAACACAGCATGGGCAAGATTCCAGCTGCAGAGCACTAAAATTCGACCGTTGAAGTCTTTTCAAAAGTAGCGACCGTCCCCTGTTAAAGGACGACCGCGAGAAGCATGAGCGCGACCATCCTTGCATGAAGGGCGACCGCGAAGTGCTTCGGGCAGTTTAAGTAAAGAAGGTCTAATCTACCAATACATTATTCTTAATGTCTATAATGGCTAGTAAGACCACATTGGCTATAAATACAATGTCTCTCTGAGAAAACAAAAAGGAACAAGCAAGAAATCAGATTGTAATAGCCAAGCAACTAATTTTCATTTACTTAAACTTACAATTAAATTGTAATGTATGTTAGGTGTTAGCATTTGAAAACACCATTGTATAAGTTTGAGTGTAAGCTTGGGAAACACTTGGGTTGTGAGAGTAAGCCTTGTAAAACTCTTGTTTGGGTTATAAGTGTGAGCCTTAGAAAAACACTTGTAAAGTTAGGTGTGAACTTGTAAAAACACCAAAGTTGGAAGTGAGCTTGTAAAAACTTCAAAGTCTAGTGGAACCTTAACAAGTTGTTAAGGAAGTGGATGTAGGATTGAAGTAAATCCGAACCACTATAAATCTTGTGTGTTCTTTCTTCCTTCATCACTCAACAATCTTCATATTCCGCACTTCTTGTTTGTTGAGTTTTTTAAATTGTCATTACTTCTTGAGGAAACCAATTCACCCCCCCCCTCTTGGTTGCCATCTTGGGACAACAATTGGTATCAGAGCCCTTAGATTTCTTAAACTTAGTTGTGAAATCTGATCCACTATGGCAACTTCTTCTTCATCAAGCTCTCATGGAAATCTTAATTCTATTCTTAGACCCTACTTTGATGGAACTGATTATTCATACTGGAAACACAAAATGTATTTGTTTCTAGATAGTGAAGGGATTGAACTATGGGATTTCGTGGAAAATGAATGGAAATCTCCTACCCACGAAGTTGACGGTATTCAAGTTCCACTTCCCAAAGCTCAATGGTCAACTAGCAATGTCAGAGATCGATTCAAGAACAATAGAGCTGCTTCCATCTTGATGAATTCCATTTCAAGGGAAGAAGGCGGAAGAGTTCAACATTTAACTTGTGCACATTGCATTTGGAAAACACTTGAAAACTACCATGAAGGTACGACTCAAGTGAGATTTACCAAAAAACAAATGCATGTTCATGAATATGAGCTATTCAAGATGAAACCAAATGAAAATGTCACCGACATGACCAATCGCTTACTTGCAATTGTCAATGAACTAAAGAAGTATGGCAAGGTATATGATCAAGGTGATGTAAACAGCAAAATCTTGAGAGCCCTAAGAGCTAGAAAGAACTTTGAATCCAAAGTATCATCCATAGAAGAAGCTCATGATCTCAGCACATTAAGAACCGACGAGCTAGTTGGAAAATTACTCACATTTGAGCTACACAGTGAGAAAGAAGAAGATCAAGGTGAGAAAGAAAAGAGAAAACCAATTGCACTCAAAGCAATCAAAGAAGCTGAGAGCTCAAGCAATGAAGGTACTGATGATGAAGATGAAATGGCAATGTTCTCTAAAAGAATCAATGAATGGAAAAGGAAGAAAAGATTACAAGCAAACAAAGGTACACCTCCTAAATTCTCCTTCAAAGATAAAGAAAAGAAAAATGAGGTAAAATGCTATGAATGTGGAAAAACCGGTCACATCAAGTCGGATTGCTACAAATTAAAGAACAAAAGGAAATGGGATAAAGAAAAGAAAAAGTCTCTCAAAGCCACATGGGATGACTCTTCCTCAAGTGAAGAAGAAGAAGAGGAAGGAATTGCAAATCTTTGTCTCATGGCTATTGAAGATGACTCCAATGAGGTAAGTACTCAATCCTTTGATCTTGTAGCACATGATGATATAAGTGATATAGATGATAGTGATTTGATTGAGCACATGAATTCTAAAATAGAAAAATATTTCTCCAAAATGATGCTCTATAAAGAGAAAAACTCTAAGTTAGAAAAGGATTTTATATGCTTAAAGAACTCTACCTTAGAATTGAAAACCTCAAATGAACATTTGATGAATACAATAGGAGAATTAAATAAAAGCTCACATGACTTAGAAAAAGTGATTAAAGAGAATGAGGCATTGAAGCATGAACTAAAAGAACTAAAAGAATCAATTTCCAGATTTCATAAAGGAAAGGAAGCATTGAACACATTAATTAATAATCAAAGATCACCTTCCTTGAAATATGGATTAGGATTCAATGGCTCAAGCAACATTGCACTTAGCAAACCAACATTTGTGAAAGCATCTACAATTGGAATTTCTAATGTTCATATCAAAGATGCTTGCACCAAGTCTAAAAGAACTTCTTATGGTTCACTAGGAAATAAAGCTAAAGATAATTATGCATTGTTGTTCACTAAACTTATACAAAAGAAATCACATACTTGTAGTTGTATGTATAATGCAAAAAGAAAAATGCAGAAGCATAGAATACCATGGCAATGCACATATTGCATGAAATTTGGACACAAAAATTTTTCCTGTTATATAAGAAAGGCTCATCTCAAGTTAGAAGACACTCTTTCTACTAACCATCAAGGACCCAACTATATATGGGTACCTAAAAAAGGATGATCACAATTGGCTTGCAGGTATGCCTAAAATCTACTACCAATGAAAGCACATGGCTTGTGGATAGTGGATGCTCAAGGCATATGACTGGAAATGCAAAGCTCTTTACAAGTATTACCTATAAACATGGAGGTAACGTAACTTTTGGAAACAATGCTAAAGGTAAAATTCTTGGTGTTGGCTCCATTGGTTCTATTGGTAAGGATTTAATTGAAGATGTATGGCTTGTTGATGGTTTGAAACATAACTTGCTAAGTGTTAGTCAACTTTGTGATAAAGCATACTTCATTAAGTTTGATTCCAAGGAATGCAAAATCACAAATTCAAATGATGTTATCATATTTAAGGGTACTAGAACAAACAACACTTACAATGTAAGCATACATTCTAATCATACATGTTTAATGTCCACTAATAATGATGCATGGTTATGGCATAGAAGACTAGGACATGCTGGTATGGATCAATTGAAATATATTTGTAATGAGAATTTAGTTGATGGCTTACCTAAGATAAAATATGATAAAGACAGAATTTGTGAACCTTGTCAACATGGTAAGCAACATAAAAGCTCATTTAAATCAAAGTGTGTTATAAGCACCTCTAGACCTTTAGAGCTCATTCATTTAGACTTGTTTGGACCAAATAGAGTTACAAGCTTAGGAGGCAAATCATATGCATTTGTTCTTGTTGATGACTACTCTAGATTCACATGGGTTAATTTCTTAGCTCAAAAGAATGAAGCCTTTAATTACTTCAAAACCTTTGCAAAAAGAGTTCAAAATGAAAAAGGATATGTGATCACATCTATTAGAAGTGATCATGGCAAAGAATTTGAAAATGAAAACTTTGAAAACTTTTGCAATGAACTTGGCATTTCACACAATTTTTCTGCTCCTAGAACTCCACAGCAAAATGGTGTAGTTGAAAGGAAAAATAGAACTTTAATCGAAATGGCTAGGACAATGCTCAATGAATATGATTTACCATCTTATTTTTGGGCGGAAGCCGTTAATACAGCTTGTTACATTGCAAATCGTGTTTATAAAAGGCATTTAACTAATAAAACTTCTTATGAGCTATGGAATGGAAGAATACCCAGAATTGGATATTTTAGAGTATTTGGATGCAAATGCTTCATATTGAATACCAAGGATAATCTTGGAAAATTCTCATCCAAATCAGATGAAGGCATATTCTTAGGATATTCATCATATAGCAAAGCATATAGAGTATTTAATATGAAAACTCTAGTTATAGAAGAATCAATGCATGTTGTATTTGATGAATTATCTAAACTTGATCAAAAGAAAGGTATTACTTTCAATGACCCTGCAGGCACTCTTGAACCTCTTGAATCTATTGATGCTCCAAAGATCAATCAACTTGAAGAAAAGGCTCAAGATCTACCTAAGGATTGGCAATACAAGAAAGATCATCCAAAGGAACTCATCATTGGAGAAACATCAAAGGGAGTAACTACTAGATCTAGAATTGATCATATTGATGTTAATGTTGCTTTTGTTTCTCAAATTGAACCAAAAACTATTGAGGAAGCTTTAAATGATGAAAATTGGATAACTGCAATGCAAGATGAACTTAATCAATTTGAAAGAAATAATGTTTGGCAACTTACTCCTAGACCTATAGATCATTCTATAATAGGATGCAAATGGGTTTATAGGAATAAGCTTGATGAAAATGGTCACATCATTAGAAATAAAGCAAGATTGGTAGCCAAAGGTTATAATCAAGAAGAAGGTATTGACTATGATGAAACCTTTGCCCCCGTAGCTAGATTAGAAGCTATTAGAATATTACTTGCCTTTGCATGTCATATGAATTTTAAGCTTTATCAAATGGATGTTAAAAGTGCATTTCTAAACGGACTCATAAATGAAGAAGTTTATGTTGAACAACCTCCTGGTTTTGAAAACTACAAATTTCCTGATCATGTTTTCAAACTTACCAAAGCTTTATATGGATTAAAGTAAGCACCTAGAGCTTGGTATGACAAACTTAGTGCATATTTACTTGAAAATGGTTTTGCAAAAGGAAAAGTAGACACAACTCTTTTTGTTAAAAAGGATAAGCATAACATCTTGATTGTACAAATTTATGTGGATGACATAATATTTGGAGCTACTAATGAAACCTTGTGCAAAGAATTTGCTTCTTGTATGACTAGGGAATTTGAAATGAGCATGATGGGTGAACTCAAGTTTTTCCTTGGACTGCAAGTCAAGCAATGTAAAGATGGGATCTTCATCAACCAATCCAAATATACAAAAGAACTCATCAAGAAATTTGGAATGGATGGCTGCAAAACTAGCAAAACTCCTATGAGCACATCATTGAAATTAGGTAAAGATGATAATGGTAAAGCAGTAGATGAGAAGAAATATCGAGGTATCATCGGATCACTACTTTACTTAACCGCATCTAGGCCTGATATAATGTACAGTGTATGTCTTTGTGCTAGATTTCAAACTTGTCCTAAAGAATCACACTTGAATGCCACAAAGAGAATCTTGAAATATTTGAGTGGTACAATACATTTAGGACTTTGGTATCCAAAGAACACATCATTTCATATTATAGGATTTTCAGATGCAGATTATGCTGGTAGTATATTAGATAGGAAAAGCACTACAGGAGCATGTCACTTTCTTGGTAATTGTCTAGTTTCTTGGCATAGTAAGAAACAAGCATCGGTTGCTTTATCCACAACGGAAGCTGAGTATGTTGCAGCTTGTTTTTGTTGCACACAAGTATTATGGATGAAACAACAATTGCTTGACTATGGTAAGGTTTTTAACAATATTTCCATTAAATGTGACAACACTAGTGCTATCAATTTGTCTAAAAATCCTATACAACATTCTAGATCCAAGCATATAGATATTAGACATCATTTTTTAAGGGAAAATGTGCAAAATCAGAACATAATTCTAGAATTTATTGAAACACAAAATCAACTTGCGGATGTCTTTACAAAACCCTTGAATGAAGATAGACTTAATTTTATTAAACTTAATTTAGGAATGATTGATGGAAACACTCTTAATTAATTGCCTATCAATAAGGTTTCTATGTGCATGAATTTAATGTTTCTTAACACAATAGAAATATTCTCCATCTTTCCTTGAATCTTTCATTTTTAAGTATGTCGCGGTCGCTCCAGTATTCTTTAGCGGTCGCTATCCTGTCTGTCAGTTTCATTCAAACTAATGACTCTGTGCGCGGTCGAGAAAATTTGTGCGCGGCCGCACCAATTTGAATAGTTTCGACCGTTACAGTTACTTTCCTCACTCGCGAGCATACTTATCTTGACAATGGTCGCTAGACCATAAGTAGCGATCGCACTATCTTCAATCCGCGACCGCACCCTGTACACTCTGCTCGAAAATTTATAATCGTTGGCTGTGTGACAAGTCGCAACTCTTAATATTCAACAGTCAAAAACGGCTATTTTCTTAACTCCATCTATTTAAGAGTAAGTTACATCAAATTTCTTGGATATTTTGCTTCTGAAAACAATCTAAAACCCTAAAATCTTCTCAACTCATCTACTTCTCAAATCAACCTCTGTTTTCCTGCTCTCATCTGTTTCTTCTATTCTAATGGCTCCCAAAAGAAAAACCACTTCCAAAATAAAGGGACAAGCCAAGAGAGTTCCAGGAATCACCATTAGAGAACCCGAAGTTGTTCCCCCATCTCCTCCTCAATCTAAAAGAGGTGAGAAAATTCACAAACCTCACCATCAAACCACTGAAGAAGATGTTAGGTATGCCATGCTAAAGAGAAAGAAGGTTGAAGGCACCAAATCTCCTTTTGGTGGGATGCTTTCTGCCTTGAACATCAAGGACGAAATTGAGAGATTGCTGGATGTCCTTGGATGGAGAAAATTTGTCTTTCCAGAAGAGGTAGGCTACTCTAGTCTGAGTAAGGAGTTTTTAATGTCTCTTCAAATAGAGAAGAGTGCAAATTCTGCACTAGGGTGGTATGGGGTTAGATTTAAGCTCTTTGATCAATACCAAGCCCTGTCTCTAGAAGATTTTGGCAGCATTTGGGACTTCCCCTCTGAAGGTATAACCTCCTACAATGACCAAATCTTCTCAAACCCAACACTTTCTGATTTCTGGAGAGAAATTTCCATTGAAACCTCTTTTGAAAAGGAATCTAAAGCCAGACATATCAAATCTCTCACCCACTGGATGCTCCATAGGATTATCACCTATACCATTCACCAAAGAGCTGATGGGAATGAGAAAGTCACCAAAAGAGATCTTATATTTCTGTATGCTTTCACCCATAACATCAAAATGAACACCACCAAGTTCTTGATTGATACCTTTTATCATCATGCTATTACAAGAACTGGTACCTTCTTCCTATCCTCTCAAGTTACTCAAATAGCTAGGCACCTAAACCTTCTGAATGATTTGAACTTAGCTACTTTGAGGAACCCTTTCACTCTTGCCTCAATGCAATCTTGAAGATTGGGATATAAGTGATCACACCCAAAGCGTTGCTGAAGAAGAAGAGTCCATTAGCACTAGCTCTGCCTCTGTTGCACCTCAAGATAAGGGGAAAGCTCCTTTAGTTGAAGAAGAGTTAGAGTTAGATGATGACTCAGAATAGCTTAGCTTTAGTCTGTTTTTGCTTGCATTTTCATATGTTTGCTAATTTGCTTTCTGTTTTGTATTTTCCTCCACTTCAATCTATATAATGTTTATATTTCCTTTCATTTGCTTTGTTAATATTTTTGCTTAACATTTATTTCATTTTGCCTATGCCAATGGGGGAGAGAAAATACCAAAATGGAATGTGGTATAAATGGAATGTCAATAAAATTATGGGGGAGAAATAAGAACAATCTGTTTGAACATTTGCAAATTAGGGAAAAATGTTTATGGGGGAGTTAATTTCTTGTTGAAATTTATTGAACATTTGCAAATAAGAAAAAATGTTTATGGGAGAAAAATGTTTGCACCAAGATAAACTACTAAATCACAAATGCTCTTAACCATGATTGTTGCATATGTTAAGGGGGAGCATTTTTAGACTTATTATTTTTCTTATCATTCCATTTGAATTGTCAAAGTCAAAATGGGGGAGATTGTTAGACAAATGACCTTAATTTTGATCCTTGACAACTCAAATGGATGATCTATTTAACTTGTGTTTGAGAAATCTTGTTGCAGGATTAGGTTACTTCAAATAAGGTGAACAGAACACTTATAGCGGTCGCACCTCACCTGAATACGACCGCTCCATGTAATTAAAAGAAGAAACCTTATCACAGTAGGTTTCGCGGTCAGAAGTTCGACCTATGTCACGACCGCTCCTACAGAATAGCGACCGTCCGAATATTTGCACAACCGCTACTCAAGGAACTTAAATCATTACAATCACAGTAAGGTTCGCGGTGACAAGAACGGTGAATGACTCGACCTCGCTTATCACTTTAGCGACCGCCCCATTCAGAATCGCGACCGCTCTACCATTCAAGAAGAAATTGTTTGAAGAGACAGTAGGTTTCGCGTCCTCAGGAGCGTCCAGAAGTTCGACGCGAGTTTCTCAATTCGACCGCGATAATCTACATAGGGCGACCGCGACATTCAAATTATGGCGGACATTCAATTTTGCCCTGTCAGAGAATGACACGTAATATGACCGTTATAAACCCACTTGATTATTCAAAAAGGGCGACCGCACCATTGCTAGGCGCGACCGTCCCGACAAACACAGCTGGGCAAGAAACCGGTCCGACAAACACAGCATGGGCAAGATTCCAGCTGCAGAGCACTAAAATTCGACCGTTGAAGTCTTTTCAAAAGTAGCGACCGTCCCCTGTTAAAGGACGACCGCGAGAAGCATGAGCGCGACCATCCTTGCATGAAGGGCGACCGCGAAGTGCTTCGGGCAGTTTAAGTGAAGAAGGTCTAATCTACCAATACATTATTCTTAATGTCTATAACGGCTAGTAAGACCACATTGGCTATAAATACAATGTCTCTCTGAGAAAACAAAAAGGAACAAGCAAGAAATCAAATTGTAATAGCCAAGCAACAAATTTTCATTTACTTAAACTTACAATTAAATTGTAATGTATGTTAGGTGTTAGCATTTGAAAACACCATTGTATAAGTTTGAGTGTAAGCTTGGGAAACACTTGGGTTGTGAGAGTAAGCCTTGTAAAACTCTTGTTTGGGTTATAAGTGTGAGCCTTAGAAAAACACTTGTAAAGTTAGGTGTGAACTTGTAAAAACACCAAAGTTGGAAGTGAGCTTGTAAAAACTTCAAAGTCTAGTGGAACCTTAACAAGTTGTTAAGGAAGTGGATGTAGGATTGAAGTAAATCCGAACCACTATAAATCTTGTGTGTTCTTTCTTCCTTCATCACTCAACAATCTTCACATTCCGCACTTCTTGTTTGTTGAGTTTTTTAAATTGTCATTACTTCTTGAGGAAACCAATTCACCCCCCCCCCCCTCTTGGTTGCCATCTTGGGACAACAATGGTTGTATAATCAACTGGGCCAATGGAAATCTCTCATATAGGTAGGTGAAAAGTATGGGTCGTGTCCATCCACCGCTCTGACAATGCTTGAACTACACTCCTGTCTATCGGACACTCCAATGATGGTAATTGCAAGATAAAGCTTTCAAAATCGCAATCTCGGATAATTCATTTTACCCGAGAAGGTTCTACATCATACCATTGTCAGGCTTTATTGACACACCCTCCGCCCCCGATAAAGCAACGATCACGCTAACACAGAGCTAGGTTAGTTAAACACAAGCTAAGTATATCATCATATCAATACCACTAATTTATTGACTAAATTTATTCATTATATTATTTTTTTAGTATATCTATTTACTTATTTATTAAATTCTTAAATATAGTAATCTAATTAATTTATATTTCCTAAATCTTGAAAAAAAGAAAAAGAAAAAAACACACAAAAAAGAAAAATAATTTGCTGTTAAAATAAATAATTGAATAATACCTTGGTTTTTTGACTTGAACTGCGATGAAGCTGCATCCCGACTAGTAGACTTATAGTTCCATTTTCATGTCGCCGAATAAACTCCAATAACTCAGCATTAGATCGAGTTTCTGATCTCGAAGCATGCATTTTCTCCTCCACTCTATGCTAAACTCTCTAATTTCACTATCAAAATATATGTGAGTGTGGATGAAAAGAAGAGATGAGCCGAGGTTTCTATAGAAAAATTATAAAGGAAAAAGACAAAAACAAAAAAAACAAAAAAACAGTATTCTCGTAAGAAAAGTAAATGTTACTATTGATGAATAGTAAATGAATAGTTAGTGAACAGTACATAAATAGTAACTACACCGTGAATAAATAGGAAACTCAATTATTCAATTCAATTATCCAGATATTTACGTATATATAAATATTTTTGCACTTTTAAAATATTTTATACGCAGGGGGCAAGAATATATAGACATCGTAAAAATAACTAAATTTTTTGCAAATTTCTTTAGTATCCTACTGATTATAATTATTTTTTTTAGATAATCAAATTATTTTTTAAGTCCATAACCCAAATTATTTTAAGTCCAGAATTTAGCTTAGGTCCAGAACCTAAATTTTCTCTTAAGTCCACAATTTAGCTCGGGTTCAGAACTCAAATTATTTTTTAAGTCCAGAACTTAGCTCGGGTCTAGAACCCAAATTACCATTAAGTCCAGAACCTAAATTCCCTCTTAAGTCCAGCGCTTAGCTCATGTCCAGAACCCAAATTACCTTTAATTCCAGAACTTAGCTTAGCTTAGGTCCAAAACCTAAATTCCCTCTTAAGTCCAAAACTTAGCTCCGGTCCAAAACTCAAAACTACTCTCAAATCTTAAATTCACCTTGGGTCCAGGATCCAAATTATTTTTGAGTCCAGAACTCAAACCAACCTTAGGTATGTAGTCAAGTATAGCTCTAAACCCAGTCAAAAATCACATTGCTTTTCACTCTCTTTTGCCATAATCTCAGATCGCTCAAGCAGGGGGCAAACTGTAAACCCTTAATTTTTGACCCAGTCTGGTCCAATATTTTTAAAATAGTCCAAAATAATTTTTTTGGTATTTTAATTAAATAATATTTATTTTAATATTTAATATTTATAATTTTTAATAAAAATAAAAAAGGGTAATATTAGAAAAGTAAAAAAATATAAATAAATAATCAACGACGAAAAATTTTATCGTTGGAGAAATTGGCTTGGGCCAATTCACCGCAGGATTTGGCTGGCCTGCAGGATAGCTTGCGTGCAACTCTCATGCTGGCTTGCCCGTAGCTCGCAGCAATTTTTGCCAGCACAATTTTTTCTAAAACCAAATTCTACTTAGTTTTTATTTCTTTTCCTAAATGGTTTTTTTTTTTATTTTTTTAGACAATTAGAATCAGTTTTTATTTTTTTTCCTATAAATACCACATTAAAACATATAGAAAGGGGGACTTTTGATTTTTGAAAAAGAGAGAAAATTCTTGAATTGAAATTTTGAACCGTACTTAGGACTCTTGAAATCTTGGGGCCAAAAGAAAACCCTAGCAAGCAAGAAGAAATCCAAGGACAGCAACCAAAGGAGGCAACAAGCAATCGTCTCCAGATTGCTTTGCCCAACCAAAACCAAATCTGAAGTAGGCAACTGCTTGGTTCAATTTCTTAAAATTTGGTGAAGCCTTCAAACTTAGGTAAATTGCTCTAAATTCAGTTTATTAAACCATTAATCATCTTCATCTTTTAAGCTATCACCACACTGCCTTGGTTATTTAATTCTTCCTTTAATTTAGTTTATACAATAGCATAAATCAATTCATACAATACCTAAGGTCTTAATTAAAGTAAATAATATAATAATTCAAAACACAAATCTAATTTCTTAAACCTTAAGTTATTTAAACCCTAAATATTAATTAATTTGGTTTTCAAACCTTCACAGTAGTTTTTATAATTTTATTCATTGAGTTATTTTTATTTTTTCGATAATTAATTTAGCTTTCAATGTTTGTTTCACCTAAAAAATACTTAAATAAGTGTGAGCGGGGATTTTTGCCCCCACTCCTGGTGGAATGGTTCTTACGACTTCGGCACTGTTTAGGCTTAGGGCCTTAGAGAACACGGACCTAAGTCCGGAGAAAATGGAGTCGCCACCCGGACGGACCGGGAAAAAAGAAAGGGGTGGATGACTCGATTCCTAAGGAATCCTCAACCCCCTAATGGGTTCGAAAAGTTGGGTACGTGTGGGGAAGGTGAGAAATGGCCCAGCACCCCCACAATGCCCGGTTCATTGGAACCGGCCTCCTTTACAAGTCTTAATATTATAAAATTCTTAAGTATAACAATATTATCCATATTACATGCAACAATTGAAATAAAGCATCATTATATTAAAAATCAAAAAGCAATGTCCAAACAAAGCAAATAAATGGACACCCATCCGAAGATGGAAACATGTCCTTACATCATCCATGTCTAAACTAATAGGACACCTACCAAATGGTAGAAACATGTCCTTTACATTGGTCTAAAATATAAAAGAAATTTAAATTACATAGAACTTAATTAATGAGGTACCCACATAGTGGTAACATACCTCTTACAATATTTGAAAATCCAAAATAAATCGATAAAAGTAAATAACCATTCATCATAAATAAATCATTCATCAAAGATATTAAACATCAATCAAAATATATAATAAACATTCATCTATGATAAATTAAATAAGTCAATCATTGAAAATAAATCAAAGCATATAATAAACTACATAATAAAAAATAAAGCAAGTAAAGATACAAATTGAGGTCTACTGTTTCTATTTAAAGTTCTTTAATTAATATTTAGGGTTTTGGAACCTTAAGATATTATTATTATTATTTATTTGGGCTACTGTAAGTTTTAAGAGAATTGAAATGGATTAGGGTTTTATAATTTAAGAAATTAATAAGGTTCTTTGATTAATCAAATTAGGGTTTGAGGGGTAAAATTATGAAATTAGGGTTTGGACACTTTAAAACATTTAGCTTTATAATTCTGAGCTACTGGATTATTATTTTGGATTTACTATATTGGGATTAAATGTTTAGGTTTATAAGGTTTTAAGGTTTTAAGGATTAGGGTTTAGGAAAATTAGGGTTTACGGTTTTAGGGGAATTAGGGTTTAAGAAAACTTAGGGTTTAGATTAACTCATTTGGGGTTTACTGTCTTGGTTTTGGAATTAAAAAATAGTTTAGTGTTTTATAAATTAATTGTGATTTTTAGAAACAAATATTTGGGAATTTCGAAAAAGAATTAGAAGAAAACAATTTAGGGTTTTTTTTAAAAGCTTTTTGGAAATAGACAAAACAATTTAAGGTTTTTGAAACAAAAGAAACAAATTAGGATTTTTAAGATATTTGGAAATAGAATAAATCATTTAAGGTTTTTGGAAACAAAAGAAACGAATTAGGGTTTTTAAGATATTTGGAAACAAAAGAAATCATTTATGGTTTTTGGAATGAAGATCAAGTCATTACATCTTCAAAGATCAAAGTTTTGTATGTATATTATTATGAATCAAAGAAACAAAGCTATGAGTAGTTTATGATTAAGGATCAAACCTGCGTAGTTGGTTCCACCAAAATTAACTTCTGGATGAACAAAGACAAAGGCATGATTGCTGCCTTTGATGGCTTGATTGCTTGCTTGCTTATTCTCCTCTAAAAAGTTGGATTGTTTTTGTAACATCCGTGATTTTTGAGATATGAAATTGTATATACTCAATATATATATCTAGAGTATATATAACATATACATATGGTATATTAATTGTATATGTTGGATTAATATATTACATACTCAATATTTAATACACATATAAGGTACATTTGATGTGTATATAGGATACACATTACTTGTGCATATGTGTAATATCCTAAATTTTTGAAAAGTTCTAATTTTTGAAAATTTGATAAAATAAATTATAATTTAAATGGATAAATTAAATTAATGGTTTTAAATGAAAAATGAAGGGGTTTTAAATGAAAAAGTGGAATACATATGTGATATATATGTAAAATATACATAACATATAAAAGTCAACACTTTTTAAAAGAAAAGTCGAAGTAAAAGGGTATTTTGGTAATTAAATCTTAGAAATTTGAAATTAATAAAATAATTCAAAAATAAATTATTTTTGAATGGAAGAGGGAATTTAGGACTTTTAATTTATTAAATAAATAATTAAATAATTAATTATTAAATTATTTTAATATATATATATGGTTAAAAAAGATGAAAAGGAAAAGAAATATTAAAAAAAGTCTTCTTCTTCTTCTTCTATTAGGACGTTTTCCATGGGAGTTTGAAGCATGAATTTGATTCTTCCATACTCCATAAATTGAAGGATTTAACAAGTTTCAATTGGATTTTTGGTGATTTTCACCAAAACTAGTAAGTTTCCAACTCTTTTCTTTGAATTCCTTGAAAATTTGTATTATGTGAGAATTTAGATTTTGATGTAGCATATTATAATTGTTGGAATTGGTGTGTATGATGTTATTTTGGGTAGTTAACAATGATTCTAAGGTTAGATTGAAGAGATGATGGAGTTTGGTTAAAGAATGTTGAAGAGAGAGAATTTAGGGTTATGGAACTTTTGGGTTTGGGGAAACATGAGCTTTAATTGTGAAAATTGGTTCCAAATGTGTTTTTTTTTATTCATAAACAAGTATTTTAAAGTCAAATATTGGATTTGGTTGTATTTGGTTAGAGTTTGAGAATGGTAGTATTGATTTAGGGTTTTGAAAAAGTGAATTTTCAAAGAATGATGAATTGTTTGATTTTAATGCTTAAATCATGTTATTTAATGATATAAGTGGTAGAAATAAGATTGAAATGATAATTGGATTGAGTTGGAATGGAGATCCTTCAATGGTGAAGGTTATGCCATTTTAGGGTTTTGGACATAAGCATGTGGTTAATTAATGCAATTGGTTTAAACATGCTAAAACATGTTTCTAATGATATTAATAAACTTAAAACACTAATTTAAATGGCTTGATATGGTTTTTCAAAGTTAAAGTGAGGTGAAGCTTAATTTTGGGATTTGGTTTAGAGTGATGTTTAATTATGGTTTGATGTTGAAAATACCTTAGAATGTGATATTAAATGATTATGTATGATCACATTTGGTATAGGCATTGAGGGAGGTTGATTTACTTCATCCAAGTGGTGAAGGGAAAGTTGGAAAGATAGGATTGGAGGTTGTGTTAAGCTTACTTTGGGTTGCTAGTAGAGGTATGTACAAACTTTGAATATAATGTTTATATTTGCATAACATTTGGACTTAACACATTTTGGATGAAAAATGTGTTAAGCTAATTGGTTCATTGATTGTGTATGAATAATATGCTATGACATTTATAATGTCATATATGTGTTAAATGCATTGTAAAAAGCCATTGATAATGGCTAATTTGTGTAACATGTGAAATATGTATATTATGTGAAAATACCCAAAGTAATTGGGTAATGTGTTGTGAATGTAAAAATGAGATATGTGGAATAATGAAATGAATTGATATTGATAAAAATGAGAAAAGTGAGAAAAATGAGAAAGATGTGAAAAATGAGAAAAGTAAGAAAAAAAAATGTGAAAATAAGGCAATGTGCCTAGATTGAATATGTGACAAAAAGAAAGAGATTAATAATGAGAAAAATAAATAAATTGTGTGCCTACACTACAAAAGAAAGCGCAATCAGCGACGCATTCTGCGACAACTCTTATTTCGTCGCTGATTAGCGACTTTATCAACGACAAATTTACGACAAAGAATCAAGATAAGCGTCTTTCCAACATTCCGTCGCTGAATGGGTCGCTAAATGTGTCGCTGATTAACGACAAAAACAATGGTCGTAGAATCTGTCGCTGAATAGCGATAAAAGGTCGTTTCTCGCTGAATGTGTCGCTGAATTTTGCGCCAAATTTTGGCGCCAACAATCAGCGACGATGTTACGACTAATTTACGACAAATTAGCAAAAGAATGTGTTTATTTTTTATTAAAAATTTTTTGGTCGCTAATTCGTCGCTAAATGCGTCGCTGATTTGCGAGAAAAATAGTTAGTCGCAGATTAGTCGCTAATTTGCGAGCAAATAGCGACCGATTACCGAGAAATTAATTTTTTTTTCTATTTTAGAGTGATTGGTCGCTAATTCGTCGCTAAATGCGTCGCTGATTTGCGAGAAAAATAGTTAGTCGCAGATTAGTCGCTAATTTGCAAGCAAATAGAGACCGATTACCGAGAAATTATTTTTTTTTCTATTTTAGAGTGATTGGTCGCTAATTCGTTGCTAAATGCGTCGCTGATTTGCGAGAAAAATAGTTAGTCGCAGATTAGTCTCTAATTTGCGAGCAAATAGCGACCGATTACCGAGAAATTAATTTTTTTTTCTATTTTAGAGTGATTGGTCGCTAATTCGTCGCTAAATGCGTCGCTGATTTGCGAGAAAAATAGTTAGTCGCAGATTAGTCGCTAATTTGCGAGCAAATAGCGACCGATTACCGAGAAATTAATTTTTTTTTCTATTTTAGAGTGATTGGTCGCTAATTCGTCGCTAAATGCGTCGCTGATTTGCGAGAAAAATAGTTAGTCGCAGATTAGTCGCTAATTTGCGAGCAAATAGCGACCGATTACCGAGAAATTAATTTTTTTTTTCTATTTTAGAGTGATTGGTCGCTAATTCGTCGCTAAATGCGTCGCTGATTTGCGAGAAAAATAGTTAGTCGCAGATTAGTCGCTAATTTATATATTACTAATATATATATATATATATGTATATATATATATTCATTTTGGAAATCCGCTGGGGTTAGTCCAGCAGGCTAGCGATCCAACCCACTAGGGGAAGGTCGCAGGTTCGAACTCTCAAAAAATATATTTTCGGGGGTTTGAACCTTTTTAAAAATAATAAAAAAATATATATTCATTTTGTATTCTTGAGAAATCCAAATGGAGACCAGGACGAGAACGAACAGCCCAATATCAATACATCTATTTCATATGAAGGTCCAGAAAAAAAAATCCATTCAGTAATTAGGTCAAATATATATGAACTAGAGATGATTATTCAACAGAATAAAATTTTTTTATTTGAATTATCCATGGGATTTTATTTTCAAAAGTTTAAATTTAAATATTTAAAATTAAATATTAACTTTATAGAAAAAATAAAGCTCAACGAGAAAGACTTATACCACACACATGTTATTACATGGGGAAATATGTGTCTGTCCACCCATAATTTATGGATAAATTTATAGCTAAGAAGGGTTAGAAATAAAATAACAATTTAATTATTTTATATCTTACTTTTAATATTTGCAATGTTTAGTATAATTTTATTACACGATCTGAAACGGGATAAACTCATAAATATATACACTTATTCTTCCTCACTCTTAAATAGTAAGAATTTTTTATACTCTCATAGAAAAATATATCTCTAAAAAAAGAGTATTTTTGAAATTAAAAGTTGAATTTTTTTTAAAATTTAAATTAAAAAAATATATTTTTGAAAATATTTTTATTTTTTAGGATTTTTTTGAAACAATTTCAAAAGAAAGACGAGTGTTGCAAAATTCAAGTAGCGGCCAACAACAATTGATAAAATAATCAGCCCACCTATAAAATCTCTTAGTCTAAGCAAACAATTGGAAAAAACTTTGCAACGCCGACAATGGCGTCCACCAAGAAATTCGATAACGAACCAGACAAGGAGAAGAAGAGCAAAGAAGCAAAAGAGGTCTCAAAATCAAGTCTTGGTACTATCAAATTTCTTTTTCATTTGTCTAAGGCATCAGATGGCCAGCGATGCAATTCTCTCTCTCACTTTCAAGCACTTATTAGGTCAGTTTCCCCTCCTAATTACTGATATTTTTTTTTCTGCATTTTCATATTCAAGGTATATATATGTAGTTTGGGACTTAACAGTTTCTAGGTATTGGATGATGTTGGCGATATTTAGCTACACAATTTTTGTCAAGAGGAATCCCATTTATTTCAACTCACGGATCGTCAGGCACCTCACAGAAGCAGACTATGCAGTATCATTTCTAATTAATTTTTACTATCCATTTTCCTACTAAATTATTTAACTTTTTGCTTATGATCTGAGCTGAATTGAATTTCTCTTTCAATTGCCTTTTTTTTTCTTTATTAAATTCAGCTGTACGCAGTTCAATTCCATCTGTTTGTCACCTGTGTCTTGTTTCTTAGCCGGGAGGGATTCCGGCGAGCTTGCTTGAGGGCTGAAATTAAATGGTATTACTCCTTTGCGTCTCTTAATCCACCTTTATTTGTGCTATTTTCATTTTGAAAATTAGGTTGCGGCACTATTTGTTCAGTGCTTGTTGGTTGTATTGTTCTGCATAAAACTTGCTTTATAATGAGTTCTAAACATGCACCATTGTGTAAGTTATAACGTTTTTATGCTATTACCTTTGCTCACATCATCTAGAATGTAAATTTCTATCATGCATGGTAACGCAAAATTTTGCCTAAATTTAACTGTACTATTACGAGTTATAGTGAAAACATAGGGTCAGTGATAGAAGTTCAATGTCTGTAATTTGATATTACATACTGTTCTAGAGAACTTTCGATCGTTTTCACTATTAGAATATTTAGACTAGCATCTTTTCATCTAGAGGTGAAGTTCCATCTGATTTCATGTGTTTCGTACTTGTTTTGTGCTGCAGTGATGCTACTTCCACAGAAGAATATGCAGTGAAGCTATTAAAAGTAGCTTGGATGACTCTATCACAGTTGCAGCATGCATTTTTGTCTTCTGGTTGCAAGGACTAAGCCATTCTGACCCATATGCCCAAGCTATCTTGATTAATGGTAATATTTTACTGTTGCTCTCTATCCTTTCAATTGCTGTTTGCCAGTAGGTTTTCACGCTTCTCAAATAGTGTTTGCTTTTTTGTGGAGATTGTCAGCAGTAAGCTAAAACAAATGCTAGCTCTCTTGTACTTGGTTTCTTGACATGATATCCGGCCTTGAAACTTCTGTTTCTATATTATCAGCTGCTAAAAACTAGTTGATTGATGTTTGAGAATTTTATGGTATACCTCAAAAGTTTCACAAGTAACAACTTATTTTACGGAACACAATAGTATTGAGGATGAAATTGAGCAGAGCAAAAGAAAAGTCTCAACAAGCGAGGATAAGTTAGTTAACCAAATGTTAGTGCCTGTATACTGAAACAGTATCTTCATAATCAGATGATATGTGGAGCAACCTGTCAATTTTCATTGTCCTTCATAAAAGCTTAATGATCTTTATTTTCATTGTAGTTAAAAATGCATTGTCTATTTTTTTTTCCTTCTTGGGTTGTTCTTATTCTTTTTTCACTCTTGTTCTTGGCATCTTATGTACAATCATTACTTGCCTTGGCTGCATGTACTAGCAAATTATCTTCCTTCTAAACGAAGTTTTGTCTTTCATGGCAATTAAATTAAATTGATTTTGCAAACAATTAAAAACATGATATCAGTTCACTTTATGTTGCAGGCTTTGCATGTATACTGGAAATATTAGCTGAACCGTTGTATATCCTCTCTCAGTATTTAGCTCTGCTAAGATTTCGGCTGATGGCTGAAACAGTTGCTACCCTTTTGCGTTGTCTGACTATGTATATCCTTATTGTCAGACTACCCAGCATGGTAAAGTCTTGGTTGTCACATTTTGTGTTAGATTGGATGTTGTTATCTGTTCTTCAGCTAATTTCAAGATATTTATATCAATTTGATATGAAAATCCAATTTCAAATGTTATGGAGTGCACTGTGCGCATGTAATGCCAATTGCATCCTGTCAATTCTGCTTACATATTTGTCTGCAGCAGGGGATACTTATAAATGGACTGATCTTAGAGCAAGAGGTTTGTTTTAACTTATGTTTAGCTTATAGTTTGCAGTTCTTTAACAAGCTTTTCTTTTATACGAGTTAAATGTTTGGAGAACATAACTAGTTCTCAAAAAAGGTATTCTGTAGGAATATGTCACTGAGAATGAGTTAAGAGGTATTTCCTTAGATCTGTCTGTGTCTATTCATCTAAGAGAACTTTTCACTCTTAATTTGTAATGTAGTAAGGCCTGCTTGTTTTCTTGTAATATTTGCTGATCTGCTATATGGTATTTGGCCAGTGATTGCTACTAATATAAAAAATTTTCCCAATTCTTGTAGGAGAAAGGGATTGTTTTTGCATTGTCACAGACTACATATGGCACTTGCTTGTGTGTAGGATATTGGAGTTATTTTCTTCTTTTTTGTGCATTTAGAAGTTCTGTTTTTTGCGAGCAAATAGCGGCCGATTACCGAGAAATCAAAAAATGCTATATCAGGAGGACGACTGCTCTGCCCAAATTCATTTGCCACCAAAGTATTTTTGTGGTAGATTGAAGCTTTTTTTTATCCTTGTGCTAGCTGAAATTGTATTGATCTCTTTGTTGTTTCATTTGAGGGTTCATTTGATTTTTTATCATTTGAGGGTTCATTTGTTTATACCATTGTTAAAAGTAGATCCAAATTGTTTATCCTATTTTAGATTAATTAGTTAAAAATGTAATTTGATTTGCATATATCTTTGGCAGGAGAAATACCAAGAACTTAAGAATGCCGAGCCTGAGTTGCAGACACTTGAGGCTGAGGAGGATGATATGCCTTCATTAACACCAGCCCAAATAGAGCTTGAGCGACGCGTGTTTGTGGAGGCTGCTGGTGGCACCGGTAAGACATCTCGTATTTATGGGTTGGGTTCTTCCTCATCCCATTATTCATGCTATGAACCATCTGGGTCATCATTTTCTGCAACGTCTGCTAATCGCAATGACTGAGGTATTGGAAACTATGAAAGTATTACAACAAAAGGTAGAAGAGCAAGCCAAGGTTATAGCATCAATGAATGAAGTTATAGCTAATGTGCGCTCGGTGAATGATGTTTTAGATGATATGCGCTTATTCTTTTCTGAGAAAAGAAGGAAAACAAATGCTCCTCCTGCTCCGGCAAATGACAATGTGGAGGAAGACGATGTTCGTATGTAGGATATACTTGATAGTTGGTGTTTTCTTTATTTGTGTTTGGAGTGTCGGATTAATAAAGTTGGTGTTCTCTTTGTTTGTGTTTGGAGTGTCGGATTATTAAGACATCATGTGTTCAATATACTTTCTTAAGGGGTAAACTTTACATTCGAATTGTTTATGTATACTTATTGCCACTAATAACTTAATTATGAATGTTGTGTTATTTGATTATTATTGTAATGAATGACTATTTTATAAACAGGTTTGGTTATTATATTTGAAATTCAACAGGTTCTTGAAAATGAGTAAAAAAATTTTTTTTGGAATACTGGAAAAATATAGCCAAACAATTACAAAATTTGCGACAAAATTGCGACAAAATCAGCGACCAAAGGTGTCAAAAAAATAATGAATTCTGCGACGAATCAACGACTGAAACAACGAGGAAATATTGCGACATATTCTGCGACACATCAGCGACAAACTTTAGCGAGCAAATTAGCGACCAATTCAGCGACTAAATCAGCGACAAAACAGAAACAACGACGACTTTCAGCGGGAATAAATAATTCCCGCCAAAAATAAAAATGTCGTTGAATGTCTCTGTTTTGTCGCTGATTTGTCGCTAATCAACGACACGCACAATTGGTCGCTGATTTGTCGTTGATTTTTTAGTGACCAGGACATTACCGTCCGCTCGATTTTTCTCGCTGTTCGTCGCTGATATTGTCGCTATCGTATTTTGGTCGTTGATTTCGTCGTTAATGGTGTCGCAGATTGCGTCGCAGATTGCTTTTTTTTTGTAGTGCTAGTATGTTACTCAATTTTCAGAGTTCTGGGTTTGGCGGTATGCCTATGATTGCTAACGGGCTAAACGCTGGAATGGTAAAAAGATTGGGTCGTAAGCCAGGCCAGCTGATAAATATGATGTTTTTGGGGTGAAAAGACTAGGTCGTAAGCCACAAAATCTATAGCAGTCTAGTCGGGTTGAAGACCAAGATACTGGGGCCTAAGAGTCTAGCCGGGTTGAGGTCCAAGAGACTGGGACTGTTACATTATCCATGGATATATTGCCTACGGTGCTAGACACATGGTGTCATTATGGACCAAAGCAGTAACTCTGAAATTTGAATAGCATATTAGATCCTTTTGGGCCTATGCTTGTCTTTGCTTTAATGTGAATTATGAATTGTGATACAATTGAGAAATGTAATGCTATAAGTTGTGATTATGAAATATTTAAAAAATAAAAGAAAGTAGAATGATGTGACATTTATATGCATTGTGCATTGACATTGTATTGAGTTTTATTGTTATTAACAAAGTTTGTATCACTAGGCTTCGGCTTAGCGCGATTGTAATTCATCGCGCAGGTGTCATGGATGATTTGGTAGAGTCAGATAGTTCTACTAGACCTGGTCAGGTCTAGGTTTGTATTTATTGAGCTTGAAGAGTTGTTTTTGGGTACATCAAGATCAGAGCCAGTTGCCAGCATGTAGATATTTGATATTACAATGTATTTTGATATTACATATATTGTGATATGTTTTTGGAAGTATCTAATGTAAATTGTAAAGAATGTTTTGAATAATTTGTTCAGATGGGATTTTGTATGTGTTGTTAATTTATATATCTATATATAAGTATTTTGAGAAAATATGGAGAAATTGAGAAGTATTGGTGAAATGGTGAATTGATTTATATTGGGAGTGTTTGCTTTATGTAGATTGTGTTTTGCTGAATTTTGAAAACGTCCAAATTACAAACAAAACTCTGGCGAATTTTTCCCAGAGATTTTCATATAAAATATTTATTTTGGATTCCTATAACAAGCAAATAATATTTATATACTATTTATTTTATATATTAGTATTTGAAATCTTAAAATAGAAATGTGAAAATTTTTATTAAATCTGTCTGTAACATTTTTATACCGTATATGCGTATTTTACATATACTGAAAATATATATTGTACGTATATAGGGTATGAGGGTGTTACATTTATTTTGGTATCAGAGCCTAGGTTTGAGGTTCTAAACCTAAGTGGATTGTTAGAGAGAGAAAATTAGAATTTAAAAAAAAATAATTTTCAATTGTGACGCATGCATTACCACTAGCAATTTATCTGATCCATGATGTGAGAATGTTCATTTGATATAATGGATATGAGTTGAGATGGCTTCTAGGTTGCATAGATCAGAGTGGCGTAGTGGAAGTGTCATTCTAGAGATTATAGATTAAGAATTTTTGGAACTTTTATTTGAAATTTAGAATTATTAGCTGATTCAATTGATGAATAAGTGAAATTAAAAAAAACAATCTAGGGAATAATTTAAGATATAAAAATAAAAATTTTGAGAAATGATCATAATAGTTACAGAAAATTTTATAGGTGTACTGCAAAGTGATATTATCTGAATTTTTGGATAAATATAGAAATGTTGGATGAGTTTGAACATTTAATAAAAAGTTTTTCTATATGTTAGAATCCAATATATAAAATTTTATAAATTTTAAAGATGGATCTCTAATTAAGAAAAATAGAAGAACACAGATTGTTGGAGAAATTTCAACAATTCAGAATCTGTAGAAATTAAGAAACATATTTAAAAACTATGGCAAAAAAATCCAGAAAAATCTAAACATTTACACACAATATCATATGTATTCCTATAACATATGGCTAAAATTTCATCAATGTTTATTAACGTTTGATACCTAAAAAAATGGACAATCGAATACTACCAGAGAAATTATTAAAGAGATATATTCTCTGATTTTGGAAGATTTAATTTTTAAATATATTAAATCTGCTTGGAAAAATATAAAACTTTAAATATAAGTCCATATATGTGTCAAGTGCACATAGATAAACTTTCACAAGCTTTTATAAAGAATTGGTAAGGAATATAAAAATTGGAAGTGAGATTGACATGAAACTGAGGAAGCCATGCAGTTTTGTGTAAGTAAGTAATAAATTAATTTTATGAGACAAATGAATGAAGAAAATTATAAAAATTTATATGCATATGGGTATAAGTATAGAAGGAATATGGAGTTTTTAATAATTTACAACAAAGAGTTCATAATTAAAATTAAAGAGTGAAATTATATATGATAGCGAATTATTTATTATGGAACAATGATGCATAATTTAGGGTTGAGTGTGTAAAATTAAAGTATCTAAATGGATGATGTTAATTAGTGTAATGAAATAAATTAGTGTTGTTTAAATGTAAATGTTATGATTTTAAGATTGGAAATGTGACATGGACGAGATTTGGTGAGGTTCATGTTGTTGGTTGCATTATATGAAATTTGATTTTTTGAAATGGGTTTCCATAATTGTGAAAGTGATGTGTTTTGATGTTATATTAATATAAAAATAAAGTTTATAAAGTTAGCTCTTGAAAATGAGATTAATAGAATGAAGTTTAAGTGAAGTAGTAAGCTGGAAATTTAGAGTTGTAAGGGAATTTCGATGAGGATTGTTTAGATATTGATAGTTTAATGTTTAATAAGCATGGGAGTAATTTTGAATGAGTAATATTATTTATAAAAGTACTAACTAAGGTGTATGTGGTTGATAATATAGAAATTTGTTATGAAATAAAGGGAAATGATTAATATTGTGCTCTAATTAACACTACTAAAGCCACACTCGCAAGTATACGAGGCTGCTGTAGTATTTTGGTAAACACCTTAAGGTCGTCTCACAAGGAAGCTAGATAAGCTAATTATTTATCAAATCGTAAATAACAAATTATCAATAAAATTAAATTGCTAAAAAACTAATGAAAATAGAAAGAAATTGAATTTATAGCAATGAAAGGAAACTAAACAAGGATATTGATTCACTTAATAGAAAAGACTAGGGTTTGCACTTCTCTACTAATTTATATGTATGAATGGTTATTTCCCCCAACTGGTTTAATTTCAAAGATCATATTTCAAGCAACTTAATTAATCAAATCAAGGAGATAAGCTCTCATATTCAAACCTCTTTCAATTAATCTTACTACAATCAAAATGATCTTTTCCTTAAGTTTATATCTCTAATTCACCTAAGTCGCTAATTGAATTGTTCCAGCATTAGACTTCATTTCTCAATCCTTCATCTAAATACCTCAAACACGTAATTGGTGGCCAATCAATTATATATTAACATTAATCCATTCAATTAAGGATAAAAGAAATAATTCAGTTAAGAGCAATAACCATTTCATACAATCATAGTAGATCCATACAAACCCTAGACTAGATCGAAATTAGTTCATAATGATGCTATCAAACAAATTCATCTCATTAAAATTCAAAGAAATTGATTTAGACATTAGAGAATTCATAAATACAATTTCAATAAAACTTAAGAGATAGAGTTTAAGAACAAAACCAAATTACAAACTTCCTTTGGCTTGTGAAGAATCTCTTGCTCATATTTTTGCTAAAAGAATAATGCATTGGCTAAAACTAATTTGATCTAGAGTGTTTGCATGAAAGTGAAATCAAAATTCAAAAGAAAAGTGAAGAATAGCTGGAAAGTATGTGTTGGACGGCTGGAAATGTGGATACTCCTCTTTCACTTGCCCTAATTTCTAATTTATACAAAACCCTCGCTGACAATCCGCACTTTCATTCTTTTTTTAGTCCCATGGAGTGACACGACCAAGCTTGTGGGCTTGGCCGTGTCACCTGGGTGTGTCGTCTTATGTTTCTCCTTTGGTCTTCTTTGTTCTTTGAAGATGAGAGTGACACTGCCAAGCTCCTGGCCGTGTCATGTGACACGGCCAGTGGCTTGGCCGTGTCTCCTGGGTGTGTCAGCTTCTGTGTCTTTTCTTTGGTTCTTCTTTGTTCTTGGCTTAGGATGGGACACGGCCAAGCTTGTGGCCATGTCATGTGACACGACCAGTGTCTTGGCCATGTCATGTGGGTGTGTCACCTTCTGCCATTTCTTTCCTTCTTTTCTTTTCTTTCTTTGGTTTCTTCAGGTGAGACACGGCCAAGCCCGTGTCAGCTTCTGCCAAAATTCCCTTTGAGGTGACACGGCCAAGCTTGATTTGGCTTGGCCATGTCTTGCTGCTTCATGTTCTTCTTTCTTTGTTTTGATCTTTCAAAGGGGGGTTTTTGCACTTCAACCTAAAACAAACACTTAAAACAACTTTAAACAAGAATCAAATGAAACAATAACCAAAAACACATAAATATCACACTAAAAACTAGTACAAAAATGACATAAACACTGGGATAAACTAAAAACTACAAATTGATGAAATCACTAAATAAACAGATTAAAACTATCAAAATGCATGAAGAAAACAATAATTATCATAATAAATAAATAACAATTTTATGAAAAAAACTAATAAAACAATTACCCCACACTTAAAACTTTGCTTGTCCTCAAGCAAATTCACATGGCATAAATTAAAAACTCAATTAACCTTAACTATAATTCAAGAATATAAGATGAAATCCTTTAAGACTCAGCAATAAATAAATGAAATTTACTTCAATCAAGATTTTCTTAACTCATTCATTAATTCAGACATAACAAATCTCATCTCTCATCTAAGTGTTTCTCTCAATTTCAAAGGTTAATTCACTCAAACCAATCATGACTGCATACTTCCATAAACTTGCTTAATTATCCAATCTCCATCACAGATTTTTCTCAAGAAATTTAAGTTTGATCATTAAGAAATGGAGTATCTAAAGTAGACAATAATGTTGCGTAGAAACTCGTAACTCCCTCAAATGGCATATTCACCAACCCTTGATAGTCTCACATACTTGCATACTTATAAAAAAGTAAATGAGTAGAAATTCCTCTTTGATGATTAATGCTAGAAAATATATGAATTTTGTATATATATATATATCTTCTCTTTTTATTTTTATTTATTATTTTTTATATATATACAAAATATAAAGATGCATTGAACATTTAGCTCAAATGTAGAGGAAAAGAATAATCGACTCTTAGTCAAATACAATCTACAAAGTATGCATTTCAGCCCCAAACCTTACTAGAACAATACTATTTTATTTCTTTTTATTTTTTTTATTTTTTTTATTTTTTACCCCACACTTATCAATTAAACCACTCCTATTGTTATATCATAAGAAACTCCATTCCTTAATGAAGGTATGATAATAATAGGAAAATGTTGAGTTGTAAATTATGTTGATTAATCAAGAAAAGGTCAAAGACTAAACTTGGCTCACTAAGAAATTCATAATTAAGGGAGGTCTTTTTAAGCTAAAGGGGGTAATCCTAATTTGCCTTCATCATTTTAAAACGTGAGATGAAATCATAATGTGAGTTCAATTAGTATGCAAAAGCAAGCTCTAGAGATGCAAAATCATGAAGGTGCACACATAAGAAAAGAAAATCGATTGACAATAATATTCAATCTATGAGGCTCAAAACTCACAAAGGGTGGGTTCTTAAATATTTATATGTCATGAATTGCAGAATGTGAAAATTGATCCTGAATAAATTCAAATGCTAATCTCTATGCTGATACTAAAGGCTCAAATGTAATGCTAGAATTACAAAAAAGTCAATAAGTTTCCAACAATTATGCCATAAAAAATGCACAATAACTCACAAAGAAAACAAAACCAAAAATTCACAATATAACTCACAAAGAAAACAAAACAAAAATTAAAGAGAAGCTTAAAAATTACCCCACACTTATGAGTTACATTGTCCTCAATGGAAACAAGGATAATAAAGAAAAAGAGTTAAGGTACAACCTGTTTTCCATCATTCTCTTGTGAGGCAAACGCTACCTTTTCACCCACAAACATCAATTTTTCAGGAACAAAATACAATATATATAAAATAATCAAAATATAAAGTGTTAACATTAAAAACAAAAATGAAAAATTACAATGAAAACATGCAATAACAAAAAACAAGAAAGTAAGAAATTTTCTCAAAAGGTTGGAGCCAATTTGATCTATGGTGATGGAGGATGTGATGATGATGTAACTAAAGGATGGAGGCTCAGAATCTTAGCAAGGTTGCTATTGATTTGGTCCAACTGCTGCAGGACTGCAGCATGGTTACGATTGACCTTACTTTCCAGTGCTTCTATCCTATTAATGATTTCCTAATTGTCCGGGATCGGAGCATCTTCATCCAAATCAAGAGAATCTGAGTCGGACTCCTCATGGACTCGTGTTCTCTTTTGCCGGCCCCCGGTGCATCTGGCTCATCTGAAGCCATCACATAGACCCCTCCTCTTTTTAGAACCATATGCATCTTCTCAAGTGTGGCCAGGTCTAAGAATCATTACCTGAGATTCTAGTCATATGGTAGTGGCTTGGGTCAAAACCATCAAGAAGGGCTTTCGCTAAAGTGGTAACCAATCCTCCAATACAAATGGCACCCTTCTTTTTATTCGCCACATTATCAAAAACATCGACCAACCAATAGCCGACACCAACGGGTATGGCATTGCTAGCACAGTCTAAGAAAAAGAGTTCGCTTATTTCCACAACACATGTGCTTTCCTTCCATGCAAAGAACCCACAAGACATAAAGCGATATAAATATCTTAGAGCAGGATTACTCAATTTGTTGCCTTGGCTGATTTGGCCACATATGTTCCCGAGCCCAGTGCTCCCCATGCAAATTGCTGTTTAAAACCCTTAGGTACAGATTTTTCTCCTTGTTGATGGAAACCAAAGATAGCATTCAATTGCTTAATACTAATAACACATGGTTTCCCAAGCAATTTAAAATTTAACCTAATGCAAATTTTCTATTCATCTCTTTAAACCTTAAGAGAGGTTAAAAATTCCATGGTAAGCTCTTGAAATTGCAAAGGTTTAAGGGAAACTAATTTCTCCCATCCAAGGGTTTGAACATAGCTATAAAAATTATCCTTAATATGAAGAGCATTAAGGGATTCTTCGCTTACATACCTCGTTGGAAAGAAACCCCTAGCTAGAAGAGTCGCTCTCCTTGAAGATGACGAAGATGAAGATGGAGCTGAAGTTGGAGGTTGCCTCCTCTTGTGGTGGGACACCATCTTTGTTCTAGGCATGTTGATAGTTTTGGTGAAAATTGAAGCTTTAACGGATTTAATTGGTTTTTGATGAGAAAAGAAGAAGATTGAATAAGTTTAATTTAATTTTGGTTAAGAAAAATGGAGAATTTAGTGGGATTTGGAGCTTTTAGAAAAAGATCATGGAGGTTTTGGAGAGAGAGAACCGAGAGAGAGAGAGAGAAAAAAAGGAAGCTAGGGATTTAAAATGAAAGAAAAAGGGCTAAAACGTGTTTTTAGGCTTGAAAATAAAGGTAACACGGCCAAGCTTGGTTTAGCTTGGCCGTGTCTGAAACTTTTGGAGGGACACATCCAGTGGTTTGGTCGTGTCCCTTGAACGTGTTTGCTACTATAAAAGAAAAAATTGCAAGACAAGGAAAGGAACAAGAGCATAAGCTTGGCCGTGTCTATGTGACATGGCCAAGAACACGGCCAAGCCTTTTGGCCGTGTCTGAGCCTGTGTATTTTGGGCTTGCTTGACACCGCCAGTTGCTTGGCCGTGTTAAGTGGTAGTGTCCCTCACTACCATTTTATTTTATTTTATTTTTTTTGTTTTTTTATGAGATGGTTTATTTGTGTCACCAAATCTAAAAGAAATGCAATCTTCTTCCTTGCTTAACCCTGAAACACATTAAAAATAAAAATCGATCAAAGCACCCATTCCATTTTATTTAAACTAAAAAATGAAATTAAAATTGCTAAATATGAAATTATAACTATGAAAAGAAATGCAAACCGATGGGTTGCCTCCCATTTACCGCTTCTTTAATGTCATGTAGCTGGACATTACTGCTAGAATTAAGGATCGTAGATCAAAGTACTATCGACGATCCTTACTTCTTGGAACCCTTCATTATATGGTTTAACTCTCTGTCCATTTACTTTAAACGTTTCATTCGTTCGAGAGTTAAGTAATTTTATAGCACCGAAATTATATACCTGAGTTATCTCGAAAGGACCACTCCATCGAGACTTGAGTTTTCCTATAAATAGTCAGAGATGAGAATTAAAAAGCAAAACCTTCATACCTGGGCTCAATGTCTTTCGTACTAAAATTCTTTCATGAAGTGCTTTAGTGCGATCCTTATAAATCCTCGAACTCTCATATGCCTCGTTCCTTAGTTCATCTAACTCTGAAATTTGTAAAAAACATTCTCTCTTTGCCTTGTCCAAATCTAAATTCAGAGTCTTAATTGCCCAATATGCCTTGTGCTCTAACTCCACTTGTAAATGACAAGGCTTACCGAAAACCAATCAGTAAGGACTCATACCCAAAGGAGTCTTGAAAGCAGTTCGATATGCCCACAATGCATCATTCAGTCTACTTGCCCAATCCTTCCTTGATGAGTTGACTGTTTTTTTCCAGAATTCCTTTGATTTGCTTGTTGGATGTCTCAACTTGTCATGAAGGCTGTGGATGGTATGGGGTCGCCACCTTGTGTTTCACACCCGACTTGTGCATTAACTTCTCAAAACATTTGTTGCAAAAATGACTTGCCCCATCACTGACTATCACTCTTGGCGTGCCAAATCTGCTAAGAATGTATTCCTTCACAAATTTAACAACCACATTAGCATCATTAGTTTGGGTGGGGATTGCCTCCACCCATTTTGAAACATAATCAACAGTAACTAAAATGTATTCATAACCAAAAGATTTGGGAAAAGGACCCATGAAGTCTATTCCCCAAACATCAAACAGTTCAACAACAATAAGATTGAAGGGGCATTTCATTCTTCCTCCCAATGTTACCTACTCTTTGACAGTGGTCACAATGCTTACAATATTCTTGAGCATCTTTGAATAGAGTAAGACAGTAAAATCCACTTTGAAGCACTTTTTCTGCAATCTTTCTCCCTCCAAAATGGCCACCACAGTGAAGGTAAGAACACTAAGTTGTTCTTCCTCAGATACACACCTGCGAACTATCTCATCTTTGCATATCCGAAATAGGTAAGGTTCATCCTAAAAATAGAATTTACTCATGTGCAAAAACCTTTTCTTTTCCTGAAATGACATGTCAGAATGCAAAATACCACAAGCAAGATAGTTAGCAATATCCGCAAACCAAGGTGCATTCATTATTGCAAACGACTACTCATCAGGAAATGCTTCTAGATTTCTATGAATGTATCAGATGCAAGATTTTCACCAAAGAAAGGTAACCTAGATAAATGATTAGGTACAACATTTTCACTTCCCTTAGTATCCTTGATTTGAAAATCAAATTCTTGCAATAATAGCACCCATCTAATTAAACGAGGTTTAGCATGTTGTTTTGTCAAGAGATATTTTAGAGCTGCATGATCTGAATGCACAATAATTTTAGACCCAATCAAATATGCTCTAAACTTATCTAAGGCAAAAACAGCAGCTAGCGTTTCCTTTTCAGTTGTTGTGTAATTAACTTTTGCGCTATTTAGGGTCAAGCTAGCATAATAGATCACTCTCAAAAAATTTCTCAACCCTTTGCCCAAGGACAACTCCTACTACATGGTTGGAGGCATCACACATAATTTCAAAAGGTAAAGACCAAACAGGAGCTACAATTACCGGTGCACTGGTCAATTTTTCCTTAAAGGAATTAAAAGCTTGCATGCATTGTGTAGTAAATTCAAATGGAACATCTTTCCCAAGAAAATGACATAATGGTTGGCTTATTTTAGAAAAATCTTTAATAAACCTCCGGTAAAAACTTGCATGCCCTAGAAAGCTTCTTATTCCCTTAACAGAGGTAGGTGGGGGTAACTTAGCAATCAACTCTACCTTAGCTTTATCCACCTCAATCCCTTTACTAGACACAACATGGCCTAATACAATGTCGTGAGTAACCATGAAATGACTCTTTTCCCAACTCAAAGTGAGGTTACATTCAATGCATCTCTCAAGCACAAGAATAAGTTTACTGAGGCAATTATCAAAAGAGTCACCAAAAATAGAAAAATCATCCATAAATACCTCAATAAAGTCATCTATTATGTCCGTGAAAACAGACATCATGCATCTCTGAAAAGTTGCAGGAGCATTGCACAAGCCAAATGGCATACGCCGAAAGGCATAAGTTCCAAAAGGGCAAGTAAAAGTGGTCTTGGATTGATCCTCTGGTGATATCGGCACCTGATAATAACCTGAAAGTCCATCCAAAAAGCAATAATGTGAGTGTCTAGAAAGTTTATCTAGCATTTGATCAATAAAAGGAAGAGGGAAATGATCTTTCTTTATGGAATTATTTAACTTCCTATAGTCTATACACATTCTCCACTCAGTGGTAGTCCTAGTAGGAACCAATTCATTCTTTTCATTTCTTACCACAGTGATTCCTGATTTCTTAGGCACTACATGTACTGGGCTAACCCACTCACTATTGGCTATTGGGTATATCACTCCTTCATAAAGCAATTTAAGCACTTCCTTCTTAACCACTTCGCTCATGTTTGGATTAAGGCGCCTTTGGGTCTCTCTCACAGGTTTAGCTCCCTCTTCTAAGATATTTCTATGCATGCACATTGAAGGGCTAATACCTTTGATATCATTCATCCCCATCCTATAGCTCTTTTCAATCTTTTTAATTCACTCACCAACCTTATCTCTTCCCTTTCACTAAGTTCGCTAGAAATTATCACAGGTAAGGTGTTCTGATCTCCTAAAAACACATATTTCAGATTTTTAGGCAACTCTTTAAGCTCTAACTCAAGTGAAGGATTATTCTCTTCTTTTTGGATGGAGGGGAGTTAAAATGATGGTTCCTCTTTAAGTTCCTCTATGTCAGCACTTTCTAACATATCAATGCAACTGGCTACTTCTGAGTCAAAAATATCCAATTCACGATCTAAGGTCAGTGCCAGCTTTAATTTATCCGAAGAACCTATTTGCAAAAAAACATCTAAAACAACTGCGTCAATACAATCAATCAAAGAGCAATCCTCATATAATACAGTTGTAGGAATAGAAGAAGTGTTAAAAATAGAAAATTCAACCGTTTGTCCCAAGACAGTCATTGACAATTTACCATTTTTAACATCAATCAAGGTGTTGGTCGTAGCCATAAAAGGCCTACCCAGTAGAATAGTGTGTGCGGATGGTGTAGGATTATTTCCTTCCATGTCAAGAACTATAAAATCGACAGGTACTATCAACCCACCAACCTTAACTAACATATCTTCTATAACTCATTTTGGGAATCTAAGAGATCTATCAGCTAATTGCAAGACCATTTTGGTAAGTTTAAGTTCCCCAAGTTCTAATTCAAGATACACAGAATAAGGCATCAAATTAACACTGGCTCCTAAATCACACATGCCATCAGTCCCCTTACCATTACCCATAGTAATTTTAATTATGAAACTGCCAGGATCCTTTAGCTTCGGAGGTAGTTTATGTTGCAGAACAGCACTAGCTACCTCTGATACTATCACCTTTTCATTTGGCTCATACCTCTTTTTCTTGGTGTTCAATTCCTTGAAGAATTTGGCTTAAGCCGGCATGTTCTTTATTGCTTCAAGTAAAGGTAAGTTAATACTTACCTTAGATAGCATGTTGAAGATGTCTAAAAATTGCTTATCTTATTTATCATTCTTCAACCTGCTGGGGAATGGTATAGGTGGCCGATAAGGATTACTTGCCTTGTGTAAATCTGCTGAAGGAGATTTCTCCATTGAATTTTCTCCAGCACCATTGTCCTCTAGTGCTCCTTCCTTTTTGTTCTCTTGACCACCTGCATTCACAGAATTATTTTCAACACCATTATTTATTACCTTGCCACTTCTAAGAATAGTCACTACTTGTGCTTGCTCAGGTTGACTCAAAAATTTTCCTTTTTGTTGAATCTGCATCTGTTGTGCAAGTTGTCCCACTTGGGTCTCCACTTTCTTGAAAGATGCTTCCAATGAATCCAACCTTTTGTTATTCATCTCTTGATTCTTGGTACTGACTTGGATAAAAGCATGTGAACTATCCTCCAAACTCTCTCTCTTAGGCTGCCCTTGATTTGAAGATTGCCCTAGCAGTTGATTTTGTCTCTGGAGCAAATGGAAAGGTTATTGAGAATTATTTGTTGCCCAAGAAAAGTTTGGGTGATTTCGCCAACCAGGATTGTAAGTGTTTGAGAAAGGATCATTCTGGGCTCTTGGTTGGTATCCCCCCATAGCATTAACTTGCTCGGCCTCATCTCCATAAGACTCATATGCAGAGAGGCATATATTTGCTCCATGTCCAAAAGTTCCACAAATTCCACACACTTCTTGAGTGGATGAAGAAGCATTATTCTTCATGTTCAGCATCTGCACTTGCCTTGTCAATTCAGCTATCTGATTGACCATCTCACTGTTGGCTTCCAATTGATTTACCCCTTTACTTCTTCCTCTTACACTTTTCTGTTGGGAATTAGCTCCCAGCATTTCAAAGATTTCATAAGTCTCATATGCTGTCTTTTCTCCCATAGCTCCCTCAGCTGCATTATCAACAGTATTCTGAAATTGCTGGGTTAGACCATCGTAGAAAAACTGATTTAGCAATTGAAGTGGGTAGTGATGGTGTGGACACTGGATTAACAACATCTTAAACCTGTCCCAAGCCTCATGAAATGGTTCTCCTTCAAATTGAGCAAATGTAGCTATTTTTCCTCTTAATTTGCTGTCATCTGATGTGAGTAAAATTTGCCCATAAACTTGTTATAGACTTGCTCCCAAGTTGTCAAAGAATTTTCAAGCAACATCATAAGCCGGCTTTTTGCCCTATCCTTTAATGTGTACGAAAAACACCTCATCCTCAACTGGTCTTCTGTTAGTCCTCCCAATGGAAATGTGTTGAGGGTGGAGTAGAAATCCCGGATAAAATTCAAAGGATCCTCATTCGGAACTCCATAGAATGATGGCAGCATGTTGTAATGGTTATTCTTCAACTCATAATTTCTTGCTGCATCTGTCAATCTTATACATGAGGTGGAAGTACCAATGATAGGTCTGGCAAAATCCCTCATAGTTCTTTGCCTTTCTTCTCCCATTTTGGTAGATTACACAGTATCCAACTCAAAATCAGAAATTTCCTCCTCTGTATCATACCCTGTATACAATTCAAACTCCTCTCTGCTCCTTTTCACTCTCTGAATTTTTGGAATAACTGGGCAAAGCTCTCCTCCGAGTGATCTCCTGCCTTGCATAAACAAAATTTCTGGAAAAATGAATTATTAAAAGCAAAAGAAAAATAAAATAAAATGTAAACAATGAAAAATAATTTAAAATATTTATAACTAATAAACAATTATGCCAATTAGCTTCTCCGATAATGGAGCCAAAAACTTGTTGCGCTCTAATTAACACTACTAAAGCCACACTCGCAAGTATATGAGGCTGCTGTAGTATTTTGGTGAACACCTCAAGGTCGTCTTACAAGGAAGCTAGATAAGCTAATTATTTATCAAATCATAAATAACAAATTATCAATAAAATTAAATTGCTAAACAACTAATGAAAACAGAAAGAAATTGAATTTATAATAATGAAAGGAAACTAAACAAGGATATTGATTCACTTAATAGAAAAGCCTAGGGTTTGCACTTCTCTACTAATTTATATGTATGAATGGTTATTTCCCTCAACTGGTTTAATTTCAAAGATCATATTTCAAGCAACTTAATTAATCAAATCAAGGAGATAAGCTCTCGCATTCAAACCTCTTTCAATTAATCTTATTACAATCAAAATGATCTTTTCCTTAGGTTTATATCTCTAATTCACCTAAGTCGCTAATTGAATTGTTCCAGCATTAGACTTCATTTCTCAATCCTTTATCTAAATACCTCAAACACATAATTGGTGGCCAATCAATTATATATTAACATTAATCCATTCAATTAAGGATAAAAGAAATAATCCAGTTAAGAGCAATAACCATTTCATACAATCAAAGTATATCCATACAAACCCTAGACTAGATAAAAATTAGTTCATAATGATGCTATCAAACAAATTCTCTCATTAAAATTCAAAGAAATTAATTTAGACATTAGAGAATTCATAAATACAATTTCAATGAAACTTAAGAGATAGAGTTTAAGAACAAAAACAAATTACAAACTTCCTTTGGCTTCTGAAGAATCTCTTGCTCAGATTTTTGCTAAAGAATAATGTAATGGCTAAAACTAATTTGATCTAGAGTGTTTGCATGAAAATGAAATCAAAATTCAAAAGAAAAGTGAAGAATAGCTGGAAAGTATGTGTTGGACGGCTGGAAATGTGGATACTCCTCTTTCACTTGCCCTAATTTCTAATTTATACAAAACCCTTGCTGAAAATTTGCGCTTTCTTTCTTTCTTTAGTCCCATGGAGTGACACGGCCAAGCTTGTGGCCGTGTCATGTGACACGGCCACTGGCTTGGCCGTGTCACCTGGGTGTGTCGTCTTCTGTTTCTCCTTTGGTCTTCTTTGGTCTTTGAAGATGAGAGTGACATGGCCAAGCTCCTGGCCATGTCATGTGACACGGCCAGTGGCTTGGCCTTGTCTCCTAAGTGTGTCAACTTCTGTGCCTTTTCATTTTTTCTTCTTTGTTCTTGGCTTTGGATGGGGCACGGCCAAGCTTGTGGTTGTGTCATGTGACACGGCCAGTGGCTTGGCCATGTCATGTGGGTGTGTCACCTTCTACCATTTCTTTCCTTTTTTTTTCTTTTCTTTCTTTGGTTTCTTCAGGTGAGACACGGCCAGTGGCTTGGCCGTGTCTTCTACCCGTGTCAGCTTCTGCCAAAATTCCCTTTGAGGTGACATGGCCAAGCTTGATTTGGCTTGGCCATGTCTTGCTGCTTCATGCTCTTCTTTCTTTGTTTTGATCTTCCAAAGGGGGGTTTTTGCACTTCAACCTAAAACAAATACTTAAAACAACTTTAAACAAGAATCAAATGAAACATTAACCAAAAACACATAAACATCACACTAAAAACTAGAACAAAAATGACATAAACACTGAGATAAATTTAAAACTACCAAATTGATGAAATCACTAAATAAACATATTAAAACTACCAAAATGCATGAAGAAAATAATAATTATCATAATAAATAAATAACAATTTTATGACAAAAACTAATAAAATAATTAAGTAAAAATGAGTTACTTTAGGTAATTGAATTGGAAATGATGAAAAGGAATATGAAGGGTATGATAAATGCAAAACAAAAATGTGAGAGAGATGTTACATTGGAAATGTGACTAAGATTTATGTGAAGTGTTAGAAAAAAAAATATAATAAGAAACTTATTTAAAGGATGGGTGATTAAATAAGAAAGATGTTAATTATGTTGTAGTCAGAGTGTATATATATGTTGAATTGATGAATAACCTAAGTAATGTCAAAAGAATGAGAAATGATAATGTTCTCTGAAAGGTGATAAATGTTAACTTTGTATAGGTTGTATGTTAAAGAGGAATTGCGTATAATTGTATGATATGTGTAATGAGATTTTTCAATATGAGCACAATTGTGATATATAAGAAAATGTGGAAAGTAAGTCACATTGTGAATATGGCTTATGAAGGTGTATGTGGATGAAAAAAAATGTTATCGAGTGTTTGTTACCTTATACAATTACTTGTTTATTGATATTGAGAATCATATTGCATGTATTAATAGACCTAAGAGAAATTACGTCTTGACCTGCGTAGAGTTAGATCATATGATGAATTGAGATTGAGAATGGGCCCGAACAGCGCTGACGGTGAAATTGTTATTGTAACAACTGAACTTTATGATTGTATAGTGTTTTGGGCCCAATATATATGCGTATTAATAAGAGATTGTAAGGAAAAGGAAAGTATAATGAAGAAAGTATGTAAGTGAAAAAAAAATGAATGAAAATTTTTATAAGAGATAGATTAGAAAAAGAGTAATAAATGGAAATTGTGTAAAATTAGCATATGAAAGAATGTGTATATGTAAGAGATGTTAATGATAATATTGTTGAAACTTGAGTTAGGCTAATGATGATCAAGTGATTAAGAGTAAATTGTTTAGAAACAGAAGTGATCAAAAGTAAATTGCTTTGAATCAGAGCTGAAATGTGTTAACTCTTTGTGTAGCAAAAGATTAAAAAAATGAATATGTGATTTTTGAGATACGAACTTAACGTTGTGATTGGAAATATTTGAAGAAGAATGATAGAGGGGCAGTATTTATTTATAAGCCACATGCATGACCATTATTATGTCATATGATTTGTTTAGTATATTGACCGATTAGTTTTGTTATCCATGCGGCATGGGCCTGAGATGACATGACCGTTGGATAGATTTGGTGAGATTGATAGTTATGCTACAAGAAACATGGTCAAGATTTATGGTTTGTATAGTTGTATCTTATAATTTTATGTTAGAAATTTGTTTATAATTATAGAAAGTGTAGAGCAGAAGAGAATTGTGAAAATATGATGAGCTTTAAATGATGTGTAAGAAAAGTGATTTGTGTAAATAAGGTAACTATAAGAAATGTGAGGAAATGGTAAATTAAAGGAATTATGAAATGTGAGTAAGAGTTATAATATGTTTGAAAGTGGTATAAAATGAATAAGTTGATGAAAATGATGTGTAAAGTAAACGAGACTAGGGGAAATAAATATTATCTGTAATGATGAATTCGAAGAGAATTAAAATTTGAGAATAAATTTAACCTAATAGAATTAGGTCATGAATTGAAAACAAATTGATGAATTTAAAATAGACTAAAGGTTGGTAAGAATAGAATAAGGTAGTGATGGTCAGATTGTGATAGTTAGATCAATTCATCCGAAATGTAATAAGTTTATAAGTATTTATTGAAATTCAATGTGTAGTTGTATTAAGAATATACAAGCTATATGATAATGTGCTTAATACAGCATTCTGATATGTATATGCATATGAAAGGAGCTAAGTTATATTAGTTTCAAATAATTATAAGAGAAAAATATTCGTTATAGTATAATGGGAATGAATCTTATTAAGGAAATAAGATTTTGTTGTTGTATAATTGTTGCGCTCGAATTAACTCTACCACAAAGCGTCACTCGCAAGTATACGAGGTAGCTGTAGCAAAGGTGATCGCCCCAAGGTCGTCTCATAAGGAAGCTAAAGTAGCTAATTGATTATCAGATTATAAATAACAAGTAATGAATAAATTTAAATTGCTAACTAATGAAGAAGACAGATTGATCGAAGTTTAAAACAAATAAAAGTAAATTGAGCTGATGTTTTGATTCACTTAATAGAATAGTCTAGGGTTTACACTTCTCTGCTACTTATATGTATGAACGGTTATTCTCTTAACCAATTTAATTTCAAAGATTAAATCTCAAGCAACTTAATTAATTGAATAAAGGAAATAAGCTCTTGCATTCAAACCTATCTCAAATAATCTTGTTCCAATTGAAATAATCTTTTCCTAGGTTATATCTCTAATTCACCTAAGTCTTAATTGAATTGTTCCAACATTAGACTTCATCTCTCAATCCATCATCTAACACCTTAAACACATAATTGGTGGCCAATCAATTATATATTAGCAATAATTGATTCAATAAAGGCTTAAAGAAATAATTGAGTTAAGAGTAATAACCAATTCATACAATCATAGCAGATCCATACAAACCCTAGACTAGATCAAATTAGTTCATAAAGCTATCAAACATACTCATCTCATTAATATTCAAAGAAATCAATTTAGACATGATAATATCCATAAATACAATTCCAATGAAATTAAAGAGATAAAGTTTAAGAACAAAACCAAATTACAAACTCCTTGAAGCTTTTAAAGAATCTCTTGTTCAAATCTTGCAAGAAGGATGTATCAATGGCTAGAACAATCTAATCTAAGCTAGATTAATCAAAGTGTAATCAAAATCAAAGAAAACAAATGTGAAACCCTAAGTTCTTCTCTTTGACGGCTGATTCTCAACTCAAACTCGTAACAACCTTAAAACCCTAACTTTTCTTTATATTTATATGGATCCTCCGCTTAAAATCCGCGTTATCTTTGGTTCATGAGAGACACGGCCAAGTTGGATGAGACTTGGCCGTGTTGGAGGTCTTTGGAGGGACACGGCCACAAGCTTGGCCATGTCCCTTCCTTGTGTTCGCTTTTGTGAGTGTTTCTTCTTTTCTTCTTTGGTGTGATTGAGTGACACGGCCGTGTTGGAGGAAGCTTGGCCGTGTTGGACCATTTTGGATGGACCCGGCCACAAGCTTGGCCGTGTCCCTTGCTTGTGTTTGCTACTGATTAATTTTCATCTTCTTTTACTTTGGATTTAAGTGAGACACGGCCAAGCTTAAGCAACTTGGCCGTATTTGAGCTTCTTTGGAGGGACACGGCCACAAGCTTGGCCTTGTCCCTTGAGTGTGTCCCTCTCTGTGTCTTGTGGCTTCTCTTTAGCTTGATATGGGACACGGCCAGTGACTTGGCCATGTCCCCTGCATGTGTCAGCTACTGTCATTGATTTCTTCCTCTTGATTCCTTAGTTTTTTCCTTCCTTAGCATGGTTCCTTGCATATTAAACCTAAAACAAAACTTGAAACAAACTTTAAACAGGAATTAAATAAACAATAACCAACAAAACATAAACACACACTAAAAATAGGACAAAAACGACATAAACACCGAAATAAACTAAAACTGCCAAAATTAATGAAAACACTAAATAAACCGATTAAAACTACAAAATACCTAAATAAAACAATAATTATCATGGTAAATAAGACACAAATCTATAACAAAAACTAATAAAACAACTACCCCACACTTAAAACTTTGCTTGTCCTCAAGCAAATTCACATGGCATAAATTAAAAACTCAAACAACCTTAACTATAATTTCAGTATAAAAGATGAAATCCTTTAAGACATCAGGCATAAATAATTGCAATTTCCTTCAATCAAGATTTTCTTAACTCATTCATTAATCCAGACATACAAATCTCATCTCTCATCTAATTGTTTCACTCGATTGCAAAGTTTATTTCACTCAAACCACTCATGACTGCATACTACCATAAACTTGCAAATTATCCAATCTCTCTCACTGATTTTCTCAAGAAATAATCCGAAGGTCTTTCATTTGGATGTAATGGGGCTAAGGTAAAGGTGTGAGAAAAGACATTTAAGCTGGAGCATCAAGAAATGGAGTATCTAATTTAGACAATACTCTTGCTAAGAAACTCATAACTCCTTCAAATGGCATAGTCACCACTCCCTTAATACTTTCACATACTTGCATACTTCAAGAAAAATACACGAGTCAACATTCCTCTAATGCTAGAAAATATATAAATTTTGTGTATATATATATATATCTTTTTTAATTTTTTTTCTCTTTTTCTTTTATTTTTATCATCATTTTTTTATTTATTTTTTTAAAAAAATATATATACACAAAATATAAACTTGCATGAAACATCTAGCTTAAAATGAAGAGGAAAAGAATAATCAACTCATAATCAAATACAATGTGCAAAGTATGCATTTCAACCCCAAATAGCAATACTATATATATATATATATATTTTTACTTGCTTACCCCACACTTTGAAATAAACCACCCTATTGTCATATCATAAGAACTCCATTCCTTAATGTAGGTATGATGATAATAAGAGAAAGTTGAGTTGATAGTTGTGTTGATCAATCAAGAAAAGGTCAAAGGCTCAACTTGGCTCACTAAGGAATTCAATATTCAGGAAGGTCTTTTTAAGCTAAAGGGCTAGCCTAATTTGCCTTCATCATTTTAAAACTTGAGATTAAATCATAATGTGAGTTCAATTAGCATGCAAAAGCAAACTCTAGAGATGTAAAATCATGAAGGTGCACACTTAAGAAAAGAAAATCAATTGGCAATAAAATTCAATCTATAAGGCGCAAAACTCACAAAGGTGGGTTCACAAAGATTTATATGTCATGAATTGCAGAATGCAAAAATTGATCCTGAATGAATTCAAATGCCCATTTCTATGCTGATACTAAAGTCTCAACTATAATGCTAGAATCACAGAAAAGATCAATAAATTTTCAACAATTATACCATGCATAACACAATAAAACACACCACGACAAAAAAAACAAGAATGAAAGAAAAGCTAAAAGATTACCCCACACTTTAGAATTTACATTGTCCTCAATGGAAAACAAGAATAATAAAGAGAAAGAGTTAAGTACAACCTGTCTTCCATCGTACCCTGGTGAGGCAAAACCTAACTTTCCATCACAAACACAAATGTTCAAACAAACAAAATACAATATATAAAATAAAATATCCAAATTATAAAATGTTAACATTAAAAACAAAAACGAAAAATAATAACAAAAATAGCTAAACACAATAAAGCAAAGAACTCAAAATCTACGGTGAAGGTGGGTGTGAAGATGATGCAGCCGAGGGGTGGAGACTCAAAATCTTTGCAAGGTTGCTATTAATCTATTCCAACTGCTGCAAGACCTCAGCATGGTTATGGTTCACCTTGCCCTCCAGTCGATCTACCTTTCCCTCCAGGGCCTCAATCCTATTAAGTACCTCTTGATTAGCCAAGACCGGAGCATCCTCATCTAGATCAAGAGAATCTGAGTCAGACTCTTCTTGAACCCGTGCTCTCTTCTGCCTGTCCCCCGGAGCTTCTGGCTCAGCTGAAGCCATCATATAAGACCCTCTCCTATGCACCACCATATGCATTTTCTCTAATGTGGCCAAATCTAATGAATCATTACCCATAATTTGAGTCATGCGACAGGTACTCTGGTCAAAATCATCAAAAAGGGCTATAGCCAACGAGGTAACTAATCCTCCAATACAAATTGCCCCCCTCTTTTTATTGGCCAAACTATCAAAAACATCGGCTAACCAATAGCCGAAACTAATAGGCACTGCATTAACCACACAATCCAAGAAAAAGAGCTCACTCAATTCCACCACACCCGGGCTTTCCTTCCTAGCAAAGAATCCGCATGTCATAAAACGATGCAAGTACCTCAAAGCGGGATTTCTCAATTTAGTTGCTTTGGCCGATTTGGCCATATAAGTCCCCGAGCCCAAAGCTCCCCAAGCAAATTGTTGTTTAAACTCCTTAGGAACCGACCTTTCGCCATGTTGATGGAAACCAAATATACCATTTAATTGTTCAATACTCATCACAATTGATTTTCCAAACAACCTAAAACTCAACCTAGAGCATATTTTCTGCGCATCTCTTTTAACATTAAGAGAAATTAAGAACTCCAAAGTAAGCTCTTGAAATTGCAAAGGTCGCAAGGAAACTAGGTTCTCCCACCCAAGGATTTGAACATATCGATAAAAATTATCCCTAATATTAAGAGCATTAAGGGACTCATCATTGACATACCTTGTCGGGAAGAAACCCCGACCCAAAAAATTTGCTCTCTTCAAAGATGAAGAAGCCCCTTCAGTTGTAGGTCCCTTCTTCTTGCGGTGTGAAACTATCTTTGTTCTTGGCATCTTGAGAAATCTGAAAAATTTAACACCAAAACTTGATTAAATCAAACTTTTATGAGAGAAGAAGAACTTTTAATGGATTATTTTTAGTTGTGGTGAAGAAATTTGAGGTTTAATGGAGGATTTGGAGCTTGGAAGCACAATTAATGGAGGTTGCGAGAGAAAATGAGAGAGCGAGAGAGAGAATAGAAGAAAATTATGATAGAATGTGCAAAAAATCGTGTTTTTAAAGTGAAAAAGTGGGAGACACGGCCAAGTTAGGGTGAACACGGCCGTGTCTTGTGTGTTTTGAGGGACACGGCCAGTGACTTGGCCGTGTCCCATGGGCGTGTCTACTACTGTAAGGAGAGGTGCAAAATAAAAACAAAGAACAATTTGGTGAAGCTTGGCCGTGTCACCCACTGTGTAAATTTCCAAAAACAAAATAAAAGCAGATCTTTTTTTTGTTGAGGCTTGGCCGTGTCCCATGTGACACGGCCAAGCTCTTTGGCCGTGTCTCCTTCTGCCAGTTTTAACACTTTTTTTTTAATTTTAATTTTAATTTTAATTTTAATTTTATATCACCAAATCTCAAAGAAATTGCAAACCTCTTCTTCAATCAACCCTGGAACACATTAGAAAAATAAAAACCGATCAAAGCACCCATTCCATTTATTTAAAACAAACATAAAATCAAAATTTGCAAAATTGAAAATTACAACTATGAAAAAGAAATGCAAACCGATGGGTTGCCTCCCATTTAGCGCTTCTTTAATGTCATATAGTTGGACATCATGCAAGACTTAAGGATCATGGATCAAAGTGCTATCAATGATCCTCACTTCTTGAAATCCTTCATTATATGGCTTAACTCTCTGTCCATTTACTTTAAAAGTCTCATTTGTTCGAGAGTTAAGCAATTCAATAGCACCAGAAGGATATACCTTGGTTATCTCAATAGGACCAATCCATCGAGACTTGATTTTATCTGGAAACAGACAGAGTCGAGAGTTAAAAAGTAAAACTTTCATACCTGGACTCAATGTTTTTCGCACTATAATTCTATCATGAAATGCTTTAGTGCAATCCTTGTAAATTCTCAAGCTCTCATACGCCTCATTCTGCAGCTCATCTAACTCTAAAATTTGCAGAAATCGTTCTCTCTTCGCTTTGTCCAAGTCCAAATTCAGAGTCTTGATTGCCCAATACGCTCTATGCTCCAACTCCACTAGTAAGTGACAAGCTTTTCCAAAAACCAATAGGTATGGACTCATACCCAGAGGAGTCTTGAAAGCAGTCCTATATGCCCATAGTGCATCATGCAATCTACTTGCCCAATCCTTCCTTGATAAGTTGACTGTTTTCTCTAGAATTCCTTTTATCTGCTTGTTGGATGTTTCCACCTGTCCAGAAGTCTGTGGATGGTATGGGGTTGCCACCTTGTGCTTCACACCAGATTTGTGCATTAACTTCTCAAAAAGCCTGTTGCAAAAATGGCTTCCCCCATCACCGACTATCACCCTTGACGTACCAAATCTGCTAAGAATATTTTCTTTCACAAATTTAACAACTACATTAGCATCATTAGTACGGGTGGGGATTGCCTCCACCCATTTGGAAACATAATCAACAGCAACTAAAATATATTCAAAACCAAAAGACTTGGGGAAAGGACCCATGAAGTCTATTCCCCACACATCAAACAGTTCAACAACAATATATGATTTAAGGGGCATTTCATTCCTCCTCCCAATGTTACCTACTCTTTGACAACGGTCACAGTGCTTACAATACTCTTGAGCATCTTTAAATAAGGTAGGCCAGTAAAAACCACTTTATAGCACCTTTTCTGCAGTCTTTCTTCCTCCAAAATGACCACCACAGTGAAGGTCATGACAAAATTGAAGAACACTCAGTTGTTCTTCCTCAGATACACACCTGCGAACTATCTCATCTTTGTAAATCCGGAATAAGTAAGGTTCATCCCAAAAATAAAATTTACTCAAGTGTAAGAACCTTTTCTTCTCCTAAAATGACATGTTAGAATGCAAAATACCACAGGCAAGATAGTTAGCAATATCTGCAAACCAAGGTGCAATAATTACCACAAATAGCGGTTCATCAGGAAATGCTTCTAAATTTTTATGAATGCTATCAGATGCAAGATTTTCACTAAAGAAGGGTAATCTAGATAAATGATCAGCAACAACATTCTCACTACCCTTAGTATCTTTGATCTGGAAATCAAATTCTTGCAATAACAGCACCCATCTAATTAAGCAGGGTTTAGCATGTTGTTTTGTTAAAAGATATTTTAGAGCTGCATGATCAGAATGCACAATAATTTTTGACCCAATTAAATATGCTCTAAAAGTATCTAAAGCAAAAACAACAGCTAACATTTCCTTCTTAGTTGTTGTGTAATTCATTTGTGCACTATTCAGGGTCAAGCTAGCATAATATATTACTCTCAAGTATTTATCAACCCTTTGCCCAAGAACAACACCTACTGCATGATTAGAGGCATCACACATGATTTAAAAAGGTAAAGACCAAACAGGAGCTACGATTACTGGTGCACTAGTCAGTTTTTCATTAAGGGAATTAAAAGCTTGCATGCATTGTGCTGTAAATTCAAATGGAACATCTTTCCCTAGCAAATGGCACAATGGTTGGCTTATCTTAGAAAAATCCTTAATAAACCTTCGGTAAAAACCTGGATGCCCTAAAAAACTTCTTATTCCCTTAATAGAGGTAGGTGGGGGTAACTTAGCAATCAATTCAACTTTAGCCTTATCCGCCTCAATCCCTTTACTTGACACCACATGACCTAAGACAATGCCCTGAGTAACCATAAAATGACTCTTTTCCCAACATAAAGTGAGGTTACATTCAATGCATCTCTCAAGCACAAGAACAAGTTTATTGAGGCAATTATCAAAAGAATTACCAAAAACAGAAAAGTATCCTTAAACACCTCAATAAAATCATCTATCATGTCAGAGAAGACAGACATCATGCATCTTTGAAAAGTTACAGGTGCATTGCACAAGCCAAAGGGCATACGCCGAAATGCATAAGTCCCAAAAGGGCAAGTAAAGGTAGTCTTGGACTGATCCTCTGGTGCTATCAGCACCTGATAGTAACCTGGAAGGCCATCCAAAAAGCAATAATGTGAGTGTCCAGAAAGCTTATCTAACATCTGATCAATAAAAGGAAGAGGGAAATGATCTTTCTTTGTAGCATTGTTCAACTTTCTATAATCAATACACATTCTACACCCAGTAGTAGTCCTAGTAGGAACCAATTCATTATTTTCATTTTTCACAACAGTGATTCCTGATTTTTTAGGAACTACATGTACTGGGCTCACCCACTCACTATTAGCTATTGGGTAAATTACTCCTTCATCCAGTAATTTGAGCACTTCCTTCTTAACCACTTCACTCATATTTGGGTTAAGGCACCTTTGGGTCTCCCTCACAGGTTTAGCTCCCTCTTCTAAGGTGATTCTATGCATGCACATTGAAGGGCTAATTCCTTTGATGTCACTCAATCCCCATCCTATTGCTTTTTTCAATCTTTTAAGCTCACTCACCAACCTCATCTCCTCCTCTTCACTAAGTTCACTAGATATTATCACAGGTAAGGTATTGTGATCTCCTAAAAACACATATTTCATATTCTTAGGTAACTCTTTCAGCTCTAACTCAAGTGAAGGGTTCTTTCTCTTCTTTTTGAATGGAGGGAAGTTCAAAAATTGGGTCCTCCTCAAGTTCCTCTATTTCAGCTCCCTCTAATGTTTCAAGGCAACTGGCTATTTCTACATAAAAAATATCCACATCACTATCTAAGGTCAAAGCCAGCTCCAATTTATCAGAAGAACCTGTCTGCAAGAAAATATCTGAAACAACTGCATCAACACAATCAATGAAAGAACAATCGTCATATAAAGCAGTTGTAGGAATAGGAGAAGTGTTAAAAATAGAAAATTCAACAGTTTGTCCCAAGACAGTCATTGATAATTTACCATTTTTAACATCTATCAAAGTGTTGGTAGTCGCCATAAAAGGCCTACCCAGCAGAATAGTGTGTGCAGATGGTGAAGAGTTACTTCCTTCCATGTCAAGTACTATGAAATCCACAGGTACTATTAACCCTCCAACCTTAACTAACACATCTTCTATAACCCCTTTCGGGAATCTAAGAGATTTATCAGCTAATTGCAACACCATTTTTGTTGGTTTAAGTTCCCCTAATTCTAATTCAAGGTACACAGAATAAGGCATTAAATTCACACTGGCTCCTAAATCACACATGCCATCAGTACCTTTTCCATTCCCTATAGTAATTTGAATGATAAAACTACCAGGATCCTTTAGCTTGGGAGGTAGTTTATGCTGCAAAACAGCACTAGCTACCTCTGAAACTATCACCTTTTCATTCGGCTCATACCTCTTTTTCTTGGTATTCAGTTCTTTGAAGAATTTAGCATAAGTCGGCATGTTCTTTATTGCTTCAAGTAAGGGTAAGTTAATACTTACCTTAGACAGCATGTTGAAGATATCTGAAAATTGCTTATCTTTTTTATCATCCTTCAACCTGCTGGGGAATGGTATAGGTGGCCGGTATGGATTGCTTGCCTTGTACAAATCTGCTGTAGGGGACTTCTCCATTGATCTTTCTTCAGCACCTTTGTTCTCTAGTTCTCCTTCCTTTTTATTCTCTTGCTCACCTGCATTCACAGAATTATTTTCAACATTATTGTTAATTACCTTGCCACTTCTAAGAACAGTCACTGATTGTGCCTGCTCAGGTTGACTTGGGAACTTCCCCTTTTGTTGAATCTGCATCTGTTGAGCAAGTTGTCCCACTTGAGTCTCCACCTTCTTAAAAGATGATTCTAGTGAATCCAGCCTCTTGTTGTTCATATGTTGATTTTTAGCACTGACTTGGATAAAAGCCTGTAAACTTTCTTCCAAACTCTCTCTCTTAGGCTGCCCTTGATTTGAAGATTGACCCTGCTGTTGGTTCTATCTCTGGAGCAAATGGAAAGGCTGTTGGGCATTATTTGTTGTCCAAGAAAAATTTGGGTGGCTCCGCCAACCAGGATTGTAAGTATTGGAGTAAGGATTATTTCGGGCCCTTGGTTGAAATCCCCCCATAGCATTGACTTGCTCAGCTTCATTACCAAAAGACTCATATGCAGAGGGGCATATATTTTCTCCATGCCCGAATGTCCCACAGATTCCACACACTTCTTGAGTAGATGAAGAAATATTATTCTTCATGTTCAGCATTTGAACCTGCCTTGTCAATTCAGCTATTTGACTGACCATCTCACTATTGGCTTCCAATTGATTCACCCCTTTACTTCTTCCCCTTACACTTTTCTGTTGAGAATTAGCTCCCAACATCTCAAAGATCTCATAAGTTTCATCAGCTGTCTTTTCTCCCATAGCTCCCCCAGCTGCATTATCAACAGTGTTCTGAAATTGCTGGGTTAGACCATCATAGAAAAACTGATTAAGAAGTTGAAGTGGGTAGTGATGATGTGGACACTGGATCAATAACATTTTAAATCTGTCCCAAGCCTCATGAAATGGTTCTCCTTCAAATTGAGAGAATGTAGCAATCTTCCCTCTCAATTCAGCTGTCTTTTGATGAGAGTAAAACTTGCCCATAAATTTGTTATAAACTTGCTCCCAAGTTGTCAAAGAATTTTTGGGCAACATCATTAACCAGCTCTTAGCTCTATCCTTCAATGTATACGGGAAACATCTCATCCTCAACTGATCCTCTGTTAGTCCTCCCAAAGGAAAAGTGTTGAGGGTAGAATAAAAATCCCGAATAAAGTTCAAAGGATCTTCATTTGGAACTTCATAGAATGATGGCAGCATATTGCAATGAATGTTCTTCAACTCATAGTTTCTTGCTGCATCTGTCAATCTTATGCAAGAGGTGGAAGTTCCAATGACTAGTCTAGCAAAATCTCTCATAGTCCTTTGTCTTTCTTCAGCCATTTTAACAGATTGTGCAGATTCTGACTCAAAATCAGAAGTGTCCTCCTCTGTAGTATCAAATCCTGTGTACAGTTCAAACTCTTCCCTGCTCCTTTTCACTCTCTGAATTTCTAGAATGAATGGATATAGCTCTCCTTCGAGTGATCTCCTGCCTTGCATAAACAGAGTTTCTAGAACAAGAAATTATTAAAAGCAAAAGATAAATAAAATAAAAGTAAATAATGAAATATAATCTAAAATATCTTTGACTAATAAACAATTATGCTAATTAGCTTCCCCGGCAGCGGCGCCAAAAACTTATTGCGCTCGAATTAACTCTACCACAAAGCGTCACTCGCAAGTATACGAGGTAGTTGTAGCAAAGGTGATCGCCCCAAGGTCGTCTCACAAGGAAGCTAAAGTAGCTAATTGATTATCAGATTATAAATAACAAGTAATGAATAAATTTAAATTGCTAACTAATGAAGAAGACAGATTGATCAAAGTTTAAAACAAATAAAAGTAAATTGAACCGATGTTTTGATTCACTTAATAGAATGGTCTAGGGTTTGCACTTCTCTGCTTCTTATATTTATGAAAGGTTATTCTCTTAACCAATTTAATTTCAAAGATTAAATCTCAAGCAACTTAATTAATTGAATAAAGGAAATAAGCTCTCGCATTCAAACCTCTCTCAAATAATCTTGATCCAATTGAAATAATCTTTTCCTAGGTTATATCTCTAATTCACCTAAGTCCTTAATTGAATTGTTCCAGTATTAGACTTCATCTCTCAATCCATCATCTAACACCTTAAACACATAATTGGTGGCCAATCAATTATATATTAGCAATAATTCATTCAATAAAGGCTTAAAGAAATAATTGAGTTAAGAGTAATAACCAATTCATACAATCATAGCAGATCAATACAAACCCTAGACTAGATCAAATTAGTTCATAACGCTATCAAACATACTCATCTCATTAATATTCAAAGAAATCAATTTAGACATGATAATATCCATAAATACAATTCTAATGAAATTAAAGAGATAAAGTTCAAGAACAAAACCAAATTACAAACTCCTTGAAGCTTCTGAAGAATCTCTTGTTCAAATCTTGCAAGAAGGATGTATCAATGGCTAGAACAATCTAATCTAAGCTAGATTAATCAAAGTATAATCAAAATCAAAGAAAACAAATGTGAAACCCTAAGTTCTTCTCTTTGACTGCTGATTCTCAACTCAAACTCGCAACAACCTCAAAACCCTAACTTTTCTTTATATTTATATGGATCCTCTGCTTAAAAATCCACGTTATCTTTGGTTCATGAGAGACACGGCCAAGTTGGATGAGACTTGGCCGTGTTGGAGGTCTTTGGAGGGACACGGCCACAAGCTTGGCCGTGTCCCTTGCTTGTGTTCGCTTTTGTGAGAGTTTCTTCTTTTCTTCTTTGGTGTGATTGAGTGACACGGCTGTGTTGGAGGAAGCTTGGCCGTGTTGGACCATTTTGGAGGGACACGGCCACAAGCTTGGCCGTGTCCCTTGCTTGTGTTTGCTACTGATTAATTTTCATCTTCTTTTGCTTTGGAATTAAGTGAGACACAGCCAAGCTTAAGCAACTTGGCCGTGTTTGAGCTTCTTTGGAGGGACACGGCCACAAGCTTGGCCGTGTCCCTTGAGTGTGTCCCTCTCTGTGTCTTGTGGCTTCTCTTTAGCTTGATATGGGACACGGCCAGTGACTTGGCCGTGTCCCCTGCATGTGTTAGCTACTGTCATTGATTTCTTCCTCTTGATTCCTTAGTTTTTTCCTTCCTTAGCATGGTTCCTTGCATATTAAACCTAAAACAAAACTTGAAACAAACTTTAAACAGGAATTAAATAAACAATAACCAACAAAACATAAACACACACTAAAAATAGGACAAAAACGACATAAACACCGAAATAAACTAAAACTACCAAAATTAATGAAAACACTAAATAAACCGATTAAAACTACAAAATACCTAAATAAAACAATAATTATCATAATAAATAAGACACAAATATATAACAAAAACTAATAAAACAATAATGGTGATGTCAAATTAATATGTGGTAATTATATAAAGAGTAGGATCAATGTGAAGATGTGTAAAATTATTGTGTTAAGATAAAAGTTATCAATATTTGAATTTAAAGTGATGAGAGTATATTTTTAAGATAATGAAGTGATCAAAATTTTTGAATGCAATAGGTGTGTGGGTATATATATTAAAGAGAAGAACTAATTTTTGTCTAATGACAATTTGATTAATGATATGATAATTTGTTGTGACTGTTTGAGTAAATAAACAGTATAATGATGTGTTAGGGAATGATAAAAGGGAAATTAAGAATGAACCTAACAGGGAGAATAGAAATTATGTAATTTGGTAAAATAATGATTTGGATGATTTATTACCATACCGGATAATTTCGAGGACGAAATTATTTAATGGGGAGAAAATTGTAACATCCGTGATTTTGGAGATATAAAATTGTATATACTCAATATATATATCTAGAGTATATATAACATATACATATGGTATATTAATTGTGTATATTGGATTAATACATTACATACTTAATATTTAATATACATATAAGGTACATTTGATGTGTATATAAGATACACATTACTTGTGCATATGTGTAATATCCCAAATTTTTTAAAAGTTCTAATTTTTGAAAATTTGATAAAATAAATTATAATTTAAATGGATAAATTAAATTAATGATTTTAAATGAAAAATGAAGGGGTTTTAAATGAAAAAGTGGAACACATATGTGATATATATGTAAAATATACATAACATATAAAAGTAGTCAACACTTTTTAAAAGAAAAGTCAAAGTAAAAGGGCATTTTGGTAATTAAATCTTAGAAATTCAAAATTAATAAAATAATTCAAAAATAAATTATTTTTGAATGGAAGAGGGAATTTAGGACTTTTAATTTATTAAATAAATAATTATTAAATTATTTTAATATATATATATATATATGGTTAAAAAAAGATGAAAAGGAAAAGAAATATTAAAAAAAAAATCTTCTTCTTCTTCTTCTTCTTCTTCTTCTTCCTTTAGGATATTTTCCATGGGAGTTTGAAGCATGAATTTGATTCTTCCATACTCCATAAATTGAAGGATTAAACAAGTTTCAAGTGAATTTTTGGTGATTTCCACCAAAACTAGTAAGTTTCCAACTCTTTTCTTTGAATTCCTTGGAAATTTGTATTATGTGAGCATTTGGATTTTGATGTAGTATATTATAATTGTTGGAATTGGTGTGTATGATGTTATTTTGGGTAGTTAACAATGATTCTAAGGTTAGATTGAAGAGATGATGGAGTTTGGTTAAAGAATGTTGAAGAGAGAGAATTTAGAGTTATGGAACTTTTGGGTTTGGGGAAACATGAGCTTTAATTGTGCAAATTGGTTCCAAATGTGTTGTTTTATTCATAAACAAGTATTTTAAATTCAAATATTAGATTTGGTTGTATTTGGTTGGAGTTTGAGAATGGTAGTATTGATTTAGGGTTTTGAAAAAGTGAATTTTCAAAGAATGATTAATTGTTTGATTTTAATGCTTAAACCATGTTATTTAATGATATAAGTAGTAGAAATAAGATTGAAATGATAACTGGATTGAGTTGGAATGGAGATCCTTCAATGGTGAAGGTTATGCCATTTTAGGGTTTTGGACATAAGCATGTGGTTAATTAATGTAATTGGTTTAAACATGCTAAAACATGTTTATAATGATATTAATAAACTTAAAACACTAATTTAAATGGCTTGATATGGTTTTTCAAAGTTAAAGTAAGGTGAAGCTTAATTTTGGGATTTGGTTTAGAGTGATATTTAATTATGGTTTGATGTTGAGAATACCTTAGAATGTGATATTAAATGATTATGTATGATCACATTTGGTATAGGCATTGAGGGAGGTTGATTTACTTCATCCAAGTGGTGAAGGGCAAGTTGGAAAGATAGGATTGGAGGTTGTGTTAAGCTTGCTTTGGGTTGCTAGTAGAGTATGTACAAACTTTGAATATAATGTCTATATTTGCATAACATTTGGACTTAACACATTTTGGTTGAAAAATGTGTTAAGCTACTTGGTTCATTGATTGTGTATGAATAATATGCTATGACATTTGTAATCTCATATATGTGTTAAATGCATTGTAAAAAGCCATTGATAATGGCTAATTTGTGTAACATGTGAAATATGTATATTATGTGAAAATACCTAAAGTAATTGGGTAATGTGTTGTGAATGTAAAAATGAGATATGTAGAATAATGAAATGAATTGATATTGATAAAAATGAGAAAAGTGAGAAAAATGAGAAAGATGTGAAAAATGAGAAAAGTGAGAAAAAAATGTGAAAATAAGGCAATGTGCCTAGATTGAATATGTGACAAAAGGAAAGAGATTAATAATGAGAAAAATGAATAAATTGTGTGCCTAGTATATTATTCAATTTGCAGAGTTTTGGGTTTGGCGGCATGCCTATGATTGCCTACGGGCTAAATGTTGGAATGGTGAAAAGATTGGGTCGTAAGCCAGGCTAGCTGATAAATATGATGTTTTTATGGTGAAAAGATTGGGTCATAAGCCTCAAAAACTGTAGCAATCTAGCCGAGTTGAAGACCAAGATACTGGGGCCTAAGGGTCTAGCTAGGTTGAGGTCTAAGAGACTGGGGCTATTACATTATCCATGGATATATTGCCTACGGGACTAGACACATGGTGTCATAATGGACCAAAGCAGTAACTCTAAAATTTGAATAGCATATTAGATCCTTTTGGGCCCATGCTTGTCTTTGTTTTAATGTGAATTATGAATTGTGATACAATTGAGCAATGTAATGCTATGAGTTGTGATTATGAAATATTTGAAAAATATAAGAAAGTAGAATGATGTGACATCTATATGCATTGTGCATTAACATTCTATTGAGTTTTATTGTTATTATCAAAGTTTGTACCACTAGACTTCGGCTTAGCGCGATTGTAATTCGTCGCGCAGGTGTCATGGATGATTTGGTATAGCCGGATAGTTCTACTAGACCTGGTCAGGTCTAGGTTTGTATTTATTGAGCTTGAAGAGTTGCTTTTGGGTACATCAAGATCAAAGCTAGTTGCCAGCATGTAGATATTTGATATTACAATGTATTTTGATATTACATATGTTGTGATATGTTTTTGGAAGTATATAATGTAAATTGTAAAGAATGTTTTGAATAATTTGTTCATATAGTATTTTGTATGTGTTGTTAATTTATATATCTATATATAAGTATTTTGAGAAAATATGGAGAAATTGAGATGTATTAGTGAAATGGTGAATTGATTTTTATTGGGAGTGTTTGCTTTATGCAGGTTGTGTTTTGCTGAATTTTGGGAATGTCCAAATTACAAACAAAACTCTGGCGAATTTTTCCCAGAGATTTTCATATAAAATATTTATTTTGGATTCCTATAACAAGCAAAAAATATTTATATACTATTTATTTTATATATTAGTATTTGAAATCTTAAAACGGAAATGTGAAAATTTTTATTAAATCTGTCTGTAATATTTTTATACCGTATATGCATATTTTACATATACTGAAAATATGTATTATACGTATATAGGGTATGAGGGTGTTACAGTTTTACTACCAAGTCCGATCAATTTTTTAAAGTTCGATGCCCCCTTTTTTTCTGTGTTTTTTAGTCTTATTTATAGGAAATTTAGAAGATTAATTTTAATTATGTAAGGAAACTATATTTAATTAGGAAAAGAAAACCGAAGCCAGGCCACGAGGGAATTCGCGAGAAACTACATGAAAAATTTGCACGCTACGGTTGCCAGGCCATTTCGTCCAATGGCTTTCGGCGACGAATTTTTTCTTCGTCGATTTTTATTTTTATTTATTATTTTTATTTTTATTTTTATTACTATAATTATAAAAAAACAAAATACTAAAATAAATATTATTTAATTAAGATAACACAAAAATTATTTTGGACTAAATAAAATATATTGGACCGAATTGGGTTAAAAATTAAGGGTCAACAGTTTGCCCCCTGCTTGAACTATCTGAGACTTTAGTGAAAGAGAGTGAAAAGCAATAAGACTTAATTTTTCTGAGATGGTTGAGGTTTTGGGTTCTGGACCCGTTTTGAGTTCTGGACTCAAAGAATAATTTTAGTATCTGGACCTAAGGGTAATTTTGGGTTCTGGACCCAAACTAAGAGATTTTAGGCTCTGGACCTAGAGATAATTTGGGTTCTGGACCCGTGCTAAGTTCTGGACTTAGAAGAGATTTTAGGTTCTGGACCTAAGGATAATTTGGGTTCTGGACCCAAACTAAGTTCTGGACTTAAAAGAGATTTTAGGTTCTCGACCTAAGGATAATTTGGGTTCTGGACCAGAGCTATATTGAATTTGGGTGCTTGGACCAGAGATTGGGTACTTGGACCTGAGATTGGGTTTGATTTGGGTGCTTGGACCCGAGATTTGGTATTTGGACCCGAGATTGGATTTGATTTGGGTGCTTAGACTCAAGATTGGATACTTAAACCCGAGACTAAATTTGATTTAGGTACTTGGACCTGAGATTGGGTACCTGGCCCCGAGATTGAATTTGATTTGGGTACTTGGACCCGAGATTGGGTACTTGGCCCCGAGATTGAATTTAATTTGGGTACTTAGACCTGCGATTGGGTACTTGGACCTAAGATTAGGTACTTGGACCCGAGATTGGGTACTTGGACTCAAGATTAAATTTGATTTGGGTACTTGGACCCGAGATTGGGTACTTGGACTCGAGACTAAATTGAATTTGGGTGCTTGGACCCGAGACTGAGTTTGACTAACCTTTTATCAATTGAGAAGTCTGACTGCACCGGCTGTTCTATGCATTGTGGTTCTTCACCCTCAAAATGGATCTTCACCTTTGAAAATTGATCTTCATCCTTGGAGATCTGGTCTTCACCCTTGTAAATGGATCTTCATCCTTGGAGATCGGGTTTTCACCCTTGTAAATGGATCTTCATCCTTGGAGATTGGGTCTGCACCCTTGAAATGGATCTTTATCCTTTGGAAATCAGGGTCTTTACCCTTAAAAAATATGGATCTTCATCCTTTGGACATCGGGTCTTTACCCATGAAAATGGATCTTCATCCTTGGAGATCAGGTCTTCACCCTTAAAAATGAATCTTTATCCTTGTAAATGGATCTTCATCCTTAAACTATGATCTTTATCCATTGGAAGTCAGTTCTTTACCCTTGAAATATAGATATTTATCCATTGGAGATTGGGTCTTTACCCTTGAAACATGGATCTTTATCCTTTGGACATCGGGTCTTTACCCTGGCTTCAGCTCTTTTAGCTGGACTGATCTTTTATCTTTTTCATCTTTATTCTTTTGAGAATTCTAATTTTCTTTTTTTTTTTCATTCTTTTTTGTACTTCATTTGCAAATTTGCAAAAAATTCAGCCCTTTTTAGCTAGCCTTCAAATCTTCTCCTTGCACCCCTGCGTGGTAAAATATTAGAAGTGATTCTCAAAATATTTTGTTCATGCATAAACTCAAAAATTGAAAAGCATAAACTTTGCCCCCAGTGTAGGCCCAAACCCATGATTTTTCTATGCTGCTCTGATTGATGTTTTTGTTATCTAGTTCTTCACAAAAGCACGCATTTCTTCTCTTTGCAAAATTACTAAAACTTTCTCAAGCAATGGGCTTTCCATGCCCCCCTGATCTGATATCTTCTTTTGATTGTTTACTTAACAGGGTATTTGCTGTTCACTTTAATAAAGAATAGACAATATAAGACAAGAAAGTGCAATGTGATATGCTCATATATGCATGATATACATGAATGATACTTACAGTCATTCCATTAACTCACAGAACGAGGTGATCGGCAGAAGTGTTCTCATTGGTTCCTTTCAGATGCTTGTTCAGGTCTTGCATTGGAATGACACAATGCTCCACATTTATGGCTTTTATCTTTAAGATGTTGAAAAAATGAGTAGTGGATACCCCAAGCTGCAAAGTCAGGGATACATCCATTTCAAACTATGTCAGTCGGTAGCTTCTTCATGACCTTGCCAATAATCATTTCCTTTACCCAATGTGTCCTTCGAGTTTTGATGATGCAACAAACTTCTCTTAACTTGAAGACTTCGTGTGACAAAAACATTTTTTATTTTTTGAATTTTGATTTTGAAATCAAATGTTGGCTTTTCCAAATCAATGTCAATGTACCTCAGGGCTTGATTTTTCCATATTAACATATCTATAACATGACAACCCTAATTACCATACTAAACTCGGGAATTATTTCTATTTAAGCAAGAATTGTTGCACTTCAGATAGGCACATACACATTACTTGGCCAAAGGTCTCATTTGAGTTTAAATATTGTCTATCTCATATGCATGCTTATTCAAACTATCTCTACTAATAGACTCTACCTACCAAGAGAGATCAACAGTTCTTTGATAGGCTTGAAATGGGGTCTATAAGGGACATGAGCTTAAGTGAAAGCCATTTTGGGATTAGAGCTGATGTGACACAATAGAAAAACCTTCACGCTATAAACTGCTTATTGGAATAAAAAGATAGAGCTTTGAGTGTTCTCCCATCTTCTTGGTATTAATCTGGATCTTTATTAGAATAGTCTTTCCCTTTACAAAAAGTTTGGTAACTAAATTTGTTTCTTTTCTTCTTCTCCCTTTTCTTTCTTTTTATTTTTCTTACTCTTCCCTTTCTTTGAGCATTTTAACATTTTGTCCTTCTTCTTTGTAGGATTGTCAAGTACATAACTTTCAAGAACTGGATGGTCTTTCTCCTCTTTCTCTGATTTTGATTGAATCTTTGGTTGGGTTGGACCAATTCAAGTCAAAATGTCCTTACAAACCAAATGGAAGCCTTTTGCTCCTTTAGGTAAAAGAGAACTCAGTTGGCTTTCTGAACCACCTTTTTATATTTTATCTTTCTTCTTTTTTCTTTTCTTTTTCTTTCTCCCCTTTTTTTTATTTTGTCTTCTTTTTTCTTTTCCTTTATTTTCTTTCTTCTTCTCTTTTTTCTTCTTCTTTTCTTTTCTTTTTTTTTTTTGGTTCTAGCTCAAAAATAGTTGTCTTATTTGTACTAACATGGGTGTCTAATAATGGATGAGTGGAGTGACATAAATCTTCTTTAATAAGGATAAATCATTTATTACTTTGATGTTATCTTGATAGATTAGAGATATTAGGTGAAGTTCAACTACCTTTATGGTCTTGAGAACATCATCTATCCTTATGATCTTGACTATTCATTCCTTTCTTTAATCTTCTTGCCTCTTCATCTTAGTGATCATAAGACTTGTCAAAAGTATCACAACAGCTCAGGGTAGATTGTTGAGGTTATATACCAATGAAAAGAAAGTTAAAACTTTATGAAGGCTCAAAGGGACAACTAGGGATTGATATTTAATAGGGTGGATACTAGTTGTTGGCTAACCAAACAATGCCTAGATCATCTCTCCCTTAAATAAGCAAAGTTTAATTTTGCCTCGAAAATTTGTCAAAGCATGTTCTAAGACTAATTAGGACCTAGACAAAGGTAATTATGCAGGAGCCCTCTCTAAGTAAGCATACACAACTCGATGCTATAGAGCGATTTCCTCACCTAGTAAAGTCATTCAAGTCATGATGCATAAATATATTAATTCGTGAATTATCAAGCTAGATTCCTCATTCGTTGAGCACCAAAATGAACAAAGACCAACAAAATTTTTTTAATAAAAGTAATTTATTTAAACAAATTTAAATTTGAAAAACACGATAGTTCCAATTAAATATTAAAGAAAGTAAAATCAAAAAGCAACAATAAAGCTAAGGAAAATTTGTTGAGTTTAAGCTTCTTTTCCTTTCACATCTTTAATATTTCCATCTTGAAAGGATGATAAAACAAAATCTTCTTCCAATCCTTTTCCTACCACGAAGGTTGTTGGTGGAGGTACTCTTCCAAACTTAGGCAAAGGGTTTTTCTTGGTATTGGGCTTGTCTGGCTCTGATAGCTTACCACTGTCGATTAAATTTTGGATCTAATGCCTCAACTTCATACAATTGTCCGTTTCGTGTCCAGGCCTTTGATGGAATTGGCAAAATGCATTAGTATCAAAGTTAGCTGGAAGTGGATTAGGCAAAGGATGAGGAGTCAAGGGTTGTAACAATCCATTCTTTTGTAGCTTATTGAGAACCCAAGACAGTGGCTTCCCTAATTCTGGAAATTGCCTCATTCCTCCTTGACTAGTGACATTAACATTAGCTTCCTTTTGTGTACCTTAATTACTAGGCTGATAATTTCCTTTCTCATTCCTTTTTATTGAAAAATGATTCTTCTCCCTTTCCCACTCATCAATTTATGGACCAGCTTGGAGAAAATCTTTAAAGTCCCTTATAAGGGTGTGAGACATCCTTTCATGGAGATTGGGCAGGACACCTCTCACTATCATCCTTATTTGATCAGATTCATCAGGCCTTTTCTTGAGCAAGGCGGCCTTATTTCTCCATCTTTTCACATAGTCCACAAAATTTTCGTTTGGCCATTGTCTAATGGACTCCACTTCCATTAAGGTAACTTCCATTTCAACATTGTATCCATATTGTTGGATGAAGGCCTTGTATAGCAATTCCTAACTCTTTTGTGTTCCATCATCTAAGGTATTGAACCAATTTTGGACAATAGGGTCCAATGAGAGCATAAAGTACCTTAGAGTTTGAGCCTTAGTAGCTAGGGTAGACTGTATGGCAATGATATGCTGCTTCACATGGAGATGAGGATTTACAGTTCCATCGAACTTTGCAAAAGATGGCATCTTGAATTTGTACTAAACTTCTTCATCTAGCTCAAATAATTTTTCAACTTTGAAAATTTCTTCGGTCTTTAGTTTCTTCTCAAATTTCTTTTCCAAATCAGCAATCATCTTTTCAACATCAGAAGCTTCGATTTTCTCCATAGCTGATCTTTCAACAATCTTCGGTTCTTTCTTCTTGTCTTGAGGATCTTGGTAGTATTGAGGCCAATCATCATCATCAATGATCACCTTATCATCATCAAAAACCACCTCACCAACTTTAGTCTTCCCTTTGTCCTTTCGCTTCTTAGTGCTAGTAGATGCTTCGGCATGATTTTCTATAATTGCAGCCAATTGGTTCTTCACGGTCTTGGCCAGTGCCTCTTTTATTTCTTTCATCTTGGCATTGAGGGCATCGTCCACCATTCTTTGAATTTGTTCGGGATCCATTGCTTTTTGGTGAGTAAGTGATTGAGTCGTTGCTAGATTCTTCGCTTTCGGCATAGGTTGAATTGTCGTAAGCTTTTAAACTATCGTAATCCTAGGCTGTGATCCAGAAAGGATCAATGATATGAGATGCAAATGTATGTATGTATGCATGTATGCACAAATAATAAGCAAACAAGGATAAATAGGATGTTCCTTCCAACCTTATAACATCCACACATGAATGGTGAGTCTCTTTTCCTAGGTATATGGTTAACAAAATACCAACATGAGGTATCTTATTTTCGAATATTTCTCTCGGACGTTTTAACCAATAGTTATATTTTCAAAAATGGAAATCAGTTCATGATAATTTCCATTAATTAGATTTTAATCCATTCAACCAACTAAAGTAGCTTTTTATGCTATATTGGATTAAAACTAAATTAAGAGGTTTATTATAAATAGATTTCTCACTTGAAATAGTAACTAATGATTCATGCCAAAAACAAGCCCATGATTAATTATTCTTAGTATAAACTAGGCTCACAATTGATTTTTTTGTATTTCATAATTGACCTAAATAATTTCCAAGCTCTTTGTAAGGAAAAGGATGAAAATAGTTTTGTTTCTAAGTCCATTGTAAAAATGATTTTAGAAAAATTGGATTTTGGGCTTAGTATTTGGGTCATGAGAAAAGAATTTTTGGTTTGTTTATGGAAAAGTTTTATATCCAAAGGCCATTTTGAAAAGTTTTAAAAATAGTTTTGGTCTTTTAGATTTTAAAGAAAAATTTATTTTGAGCTCACAATGTATTTAGGTCATATTAGAAAAAGAACAAACCAAATAAGCCATGATTTAAACCAAGATAAATTAACCATAGTCAAACAACATGCATTTAGGGTAAAAACATAAGGAAAGTAACTAGGCCAATTACATGAGCTTTAGTCTTTGGGTTAAAAGGCTTAGGTTCCCATAGCAAGTATATACCAAATGGTAAAAGGCTATGAGTGGTTATGCCATGCTTGATCTCCATACCTTGAGTGAAAGTATGGTATCCCTTACATAACACAACACAGGTAACACGGGCGTCCTAACTCACGCACACGATGCGATCTAATATGATGCAATGGATAATATTATTATAAGAAAGAATAGAATAATATAAAGACCAACGGAATCAACTTCTCTTATCCCCAGTGGAGTCGCCACTGTGAGTGGGAATTTTTGTCCACACTCCGGTGGAATGGTTCTTGCTACTTCGGCACTATTTAGGCTCAGGGCCTTAGAGAACATGGACCTAAGTCCGGTGAAAATGGAGTCGCCACCCGAATAGGTTAGGAAAAAAGAAAGGGGTGGATGACTCAATTCCTAATCAGAAAGTTGAGTACGTGTGGGGAAGGTGAGAAATGGCCCAGCATGTAACGACCCTCCCCGACCAGGTCGGCTGCCCGGCCCACTAGTGGCTTACGGCCCGGCCTTTTCACCACATGGGCACGGAGTCCACAGGAGGCAAGCGATCGCTACAGTACTGGACAGCCCTCGCGGCCCACCCAGCAGGAATTTGTTTATTTGGCCCCAAGGGGTCGCCTCCCTGGATCAAACCCCTGACCTCCCACTTAAGAGAGCCGGCGAGAACCATCCAATACCATTTCTGCTCCTAGTCGGGGTGGGTCGTTACAGTTAAAAAGGCACCTTTTTAACTGTAACGACCCTCCCCGACCAGGTCGGCTGCCCGGCCCACTAGTGGCTTACGGCCCGGCCTTTTCACCACCTGGGCACGGAGTCCGTAGGAGGCAAGCGATCGCTACAGTACTGGATAGCCCTCGCGGCCCACCCAGCAGGAATTTGTTTATTTGGCCCCAAGGGGTCGCCTCCCTGGATCGAACCCCTGACCTCCCACTTAAGAGAGCCAGCGAGAACCATCCAGTACCATTTCTGCTATGATCAAACACTATCGCGCTAAGCCAAGGGCTTAGTAAGACAATCCATGCTAATGTTATGCTTTAGTGCAATGCAATGTTTCACGTTTGTATTAATAAATCAACATCAATGATACACACACAATTAGTAAAGATCATACTCAACAAACAATATTCCGTGAATAGTCCGTTTCATCATATAAGTAATATTAACATTTCATTACATTAGAACAACATTTATGTTATACATAAAACCTAGACACCTATGGGCCCATCAAGTACTTAATACGATATTCAGAATTCAGAGTTACTGCTTTGGTTCATAAACACCATTATCAAGCCCGTAGGCAACATATACATATATATATCTCTATCCATGGATAGCGTAACAGACCTGGTCTCTTGGATCATCAACTCATCTAACTCGAGGATATCCTCAACCCGGCAAGACTGTTACAAATCAAATATCTCATAATATCAATTATCATAGTGTAACAGACCCAGTCCCTTGGACCTCAATTCAACTCAATTTGAAGAGATCCTCAACCCGGCAAGAATGTTACCTTTCATTAAATAGGCATGCCTCCAAAAACCAGAACTCTGAAATTGAATATCATATTAAGCATACACTTATTTCATTATTCTCTTTATCAAACTCTTTCTCAATCTTTCTCATCAATTAGGCAAAGATGCCATACATCATTCAATTATATCATCATAGCCAATCACAATGGCTCTATATTCCATTTCATCTCAATTCACAACATAACATTTCAATCTTTCATAAACACATTCATTTGCATCATCATGTCATTCACATTATTCATATATATATATCATCAGTGATATAAACATAACAATACACATTGCTCAAATAAATTAACAATGTAATAATGTCACATTTGAACTTACACACAATCATATAGGTTTTGTACTTACCTCAAAAACAAATCACACCACTCTTAACACTTCCTTGTTCAAGATTCTTCTACCTCTTAAATCAATGATTAATCACTATCTTCAAGACCTAAATCAAAAGTAATAGCATATACTTGTTTAGGGATACACAAGAAATAATCCAATTAGGAATTAATTAAGGCAAACCTCAACCCTGACACGTTCACCCACACGGGCGTGTTCATGGCCGTGCCCTAACTCCACAACACAGAAACATTTACACGCTCAACAACATGGGCGTGTCTCTGGGCGTGTAAATTCTCAAATCTCACAGTAGCTATGACACGCTCAATAACACGGGCGTGCTACTAGTCGTGTCAAACCTACTACCTCCAACACAATTGACACGCCTAAAGACCCTGGACGTGCTCATGGGCATGTCCGGCCACAAATCAAGACTCCGATCAAAAACAACCATACACTCAACAACACACTTCTATACATTAACATCCTCTTCAAATAATCTTAACAAAACATACTCAAAACTCATCTCAAACTTGCAACACACCCAAAACAAGCCAAACACACATCAAACACAAAACACAAAATCATCTCAAAACCCTTACCACATATACAACATCATCTCTTCCAACCACTTACTCTTTTCTTCAATCCATACTCAACATCCATCATCCAATCACTCAAACACTTCTTAAATCTCAAAATCAACCAACACACTCTTAAAAATCTATCAAACTCAAATATCATTTCAAATAAACACAAAGATCACAAGAGAACTTACCAAAGTTACAAAACTTCTTGAATCACCAACTTGATCACTTAATCTTTCTTCAATTTGAGCTTCACTCAACAAGATCTTCTCTTTGCCTCTTGCTTCCTTTGTCTAAGGAGGAGCCGGCCACAATGGAAAAGAAGAAGAAAAATATGAAGAAGCAAAGTCAAATTTTGCTTTTAATCTCCACCAAGTGATCTTATCCAAGCAATTACCAAAATGCCCTCAATCATATAACTAACTTTTTGTCTCATATAAGCCCTTATATGTCATTACACACTCAACACAAATAAATATCTCTTCCATTGACTCTTCATTTGACCAATTTATATGTTATATATATCATCATATACACAACATATACCATTCTCTCTAAACCCTAATTCTTTTCCCCAAAACACATATACACAAGCATTCACTTTCTAAAATCTTTTCTCTTGCAATTTAACACATATATTCAATCCAATATAACAACAACAACAATAACAACAATAACAATAACATAATCAAAACTTCTAGACCACATATGAGGATATTACACAGCACCCCCACAATGCCCGGTTCATTGGAACCGACCTCCTTTACAGGTCTTAATATTATAAAATTCTTAAATATAACAATATTATCCATATTACACGCAACAATTGAAATAAAGCATCGTTATATTAAAAATCAAAGCAATGTCCAAACAAAACAAATAAATGGACACCCATCCGAAGATGAAAATATGTCCTTACATCATCCATGTCTAAACTAATAGGACACCCACCAAAAGGTAGAAACATGTCCTTTATATTGGTCTAAAATATAAAAGCAATTTAAATTACATAGAACTTAATTAATGAGGTACCCACAAAGTGGAAACATACCTCTTGCAACATTTGAAAATTCAAAATAAATCGATAAAAATAAATAACCATTCATCATAAATAAATCATTCATCAAAGATATTAAACATCAATCAAAATATATAATAAACATTCATCCATGATAAATAAAATAAGTCAAGCATTGAAAATAAATCAATGCATATAATAAGCTACATAATAAAAAATAAAGCAAGTAAAGATACAAATTGAGGTCTACTGTTTCTATTTAAAGTTCTTTAATTAATATTTAGGGTTTTGGAACCTTAAGATATTATTATTATTATTTATTTAGGCTACTGTAAGTTTTAAGAGAATTGAAATGGATTAGGGTTTTATAATTTAAGAAATTAATAAGGTTCTTTGATTAATCAAATTAGGGTTTGAGGGGTAAAATTATGAAATTAGGGTTTGGACACTTTAAAACATTTAGCTTTATAATTCTTAGCTACTGGATTATTATTTTGGATTTACTATATTGGGCTTGAATGTTTAGGTTTATAAGGTTTTAAGGATTAGGGTTTAGGAAAATTAGGGTTTATGATTTTAGGGGAATTAGGGTTTAGATTAACTCATTTGGGGTTTAACGTCTTGGTTTTGGAATTAAAAAAATAGTTTAGAGTTTTATAAAGTAATTGTGATTTTTAGAAACAAATATTTGGGAATTTTGGAAAAGAATTAGAAGAAAATAGTTTAGTGTTTTTTTAAAAGCTTTTTGGAAATAGACAAAATAATTTAAGGTTTTTTGAAACAAAAGAAACGAATTAGGATTTTTAAGATATTTGGAAATAGAAGAAATCATTTAAGGTTTTTGGAAACAAAAGAAATGAATTAGGGTTTTTAAGATATTTGGAAATAGAAGAAATCATTTAAGGTTTTTGGAATGAAGATCAAGTCATTACATCTTCAAAGATCAAAGTTTTGTATGTATATTATTATGAATCAAAGAAACAAAGCTATGAGTAGTTTATGATTAAGGATCAAACCTGCGTAGTTGGTTCCACCAAAATTAACTTCTGGATGAACAAAGACAAAGGCAAGATTGCTGCCTTTGATGGCTTGATTGCTTGCTTGCTTATTCTCCTCTAAAAAGTCCGATTGTTTTACTGCCAAGTCCGATCAATTTTTTTAAGTTTGATCGCCCCTTTTTTTCTGTGATTTTTAGTCTTATTTATAGGAAATTTAGAAGATTAATTTTAATTGTTTAAGGAAACTATATTTAATTAGGAAAAGAAAACCAAAACCAAATAGAATTTGGTTTCGAAAAAAATTGAGTTGGAAAATTTTGCTGGTGAAAAAACTGTTGCAAGCCGCGAAGGAATTCACGAGAAACTGTGTGGAAAATTTGCGTGCTGCGGCTGCCAGGCCATTTTGCACAGAGGAAGTTCCTGCGGGCGAAATGGCACAAGGCCATTTCGTCCAATGGCTTTCGACGATGAATTTTTCCGTCGCCGATTTTTATTTTTATTTTTTATTTATTATTTTTTATTACTATAATTATAAAAAATAAATACTAAAATAAATATTATTTAATTAAGATAACACAAAAATTATTTTGGACTAAATAAAATATATTGGACCGGACTGGGTAAAAAATTAAGGGTCTACAATAAGTTATTAGAGTCAATATTAAAAGCACACTCAACTTTGATTATGGAAAAGCATTAAATTCTAAATTTAAATCAAAATCCACAGAATCAAGATTTCAAGCCATAAAACCCTAATATCTTAACCGTAAAACCCTAAAACCTTAATAGCCTTAAAACATGTTTTTCAAATCTAAAATCCTAATTACACCTTTCTAAAAACCAAAACAACAATCTGTTTGCTTAAAACCCTAACCAAACCTATTTTGTAAATCACAGTAGCATTATTTTCATAAAAATATCCAAAATCCTAAATCTTTAAAACATCCAGTAGCTATGTTATTTCTTTAAAATATTTCTCAACTAATTAAACTAGTATATGCAAAACCCTAGTTGCTAAACATAAACCCTAGAAATCCTAATTAATGTATGAACCCCTAAAGTTAATATACTTACAATTTTATTTAAATTGGATGAATGTTTTTTGATGTCTTTGATGAATGATTTATTTATGATGAATGGATTTTTACTTTTATTGATTTATTTTTATTTCAAAATATTGTAAGAGGTATGTTTCCATATTTTTGGATACCTCATGTCATGAGCATCATGTAATTTATTTTATTTTAAAGCTTTTGGGCCAATGTAAAGGACAAGTTTTCACCTTTCGGTGGGTTTCCTATTTAGTTTTAGACATGGACAATGCAAGGACATGTTTCCATCCTCGGATGGGTGTCCATTTATTTACTTTGTTTGGACATTGCTTTGATTTTTATATAATGATGCTTTATTTTAATTATTGCATATAATATGGATAATATTATTATATTTAATAATTTTATAATATTAAGACCTGCAAAGGAGGCCGGTTCCAATGAACCGGGTGTTGTAGGGGTACTGGGCCATTTCTCACCTTCCCCACATGTACCCAACTTTCTGAACCAATTAGGGGGTTGGGGATTCCTTAGGAATCGAGTTATCCACCCCTTTCTTTTTCCCGGCCTGTCCGGGTGGCTACTCCATTTTCTCCGGGCTTAGGGCCGTGTTCTCTGAGACCCTGAGCCTAAACAGTGCCGAAGTCGCAAGAACTATTCTACTGGGAGTGGGGGCAAAAATCCCCGCTTACAATACTGATTTTAGATCTAGCTTGAGATTGAATGGCTAGCCAAAGGGATGATATCCAAAGTGATAGTGTGCACTTTGTGCCATAAATAGACACTTTGTGTCATCATACTCAGTGGGCATTCGTGCCATAGTGGGCCATTGGCCAAAATTTTATACAGTGGGCATTAAATTGCCAACAGTGACCCATTATCCAATCATAGAATCTGAGTTCAGTGTGTATAGGCATAATTAAAGTAGTTAACTATATTGAAAGCAATGTGTTATATAGTTATCGATAAATTACTCAATTCTAAATTTAATTGTGTTAAGTATTTCAATTTTCAATGAATTAATTAATTTCTTTATTTAACGTTTCAAAAGTAATACTTTTCATTGTTTCTAAATTATCTAATGTTTAGATCTCTTTCCTTTAAATTTTCTTGTATATCATAAATACATAAGCACCACTAAGCTTTGCTTAGCGTGATAGAATTGTTTTATGATGAGCAGATCCAACAAGAAGAGTTGAGACTGCAGAGTGAGGGATATACGTTTTTTATCAACTGCATCACCAAGGTTCAATGAACAATATTGTAAATATTGTATTCTATATAGTTCACATGGCAATACTTTATAATTTTGTATGACAGTTGTACAAGTTTGAGAGTAGTTTGAGAATTTTATAATATTGTAAGTTATCTTTAAGAGTTCTTTATAAATTAATAGATTTATGAGTGTACTATTGAAAGCTTAACAACTGTATTAATGCTTAAAAGTGTTCGACTTTATTTCTTTAATACATATATAGAACAATTGTGAATTTTAGGTGACATCTCCTATGTAGGCAAGTGTATGGTCTATGTAGGGGGTGTTACATTTAGTGGTATCAGAGCAGGTTTAGACGGTTCTAAGTTATGGGTTAAAGCAAAGAGAAGTAAAACTATCATTGCTATGTGAACTATATAATTGAATAAATGTTTGATGTAGTTGATTTTTAATATTTAAAGGTATAAGATGGCCTCTGAATCCCATCAAGGTGCCGAGGATCAAGCTGCGTCCTCACACAATTAAGCTAGTGTGGGAAATCAACAGCCATCGGAAACTTTTGCAGAACAAATTCCATTAGATCCCCAATTTGTGAGAAATATGGGGGAAATTCTTAGGAATATTATAAGAGTTTCTCCTCCTTCACAATCTCCACCGCCAGTGCCCCAAAGATCTCCATTGGAGAGAATTAGAAAATTGGGAGCAGAAGATTTTAAAACTCGTGATACTGATGAGTCTTTAGTAGCAGAGTATTGGATGGAGAGGATTGTGAGAGTTTTTGATATTATGCATTGTACTGATGAGGAAAGATTAGAGTATGCAGTGTCCTTATTGCAAGAACAAGCTTATGCCTGGTGGGATACAAAACAGAAAGGTGTACCCGCAGGTAGACTTACTTGGGCATTTTTCCAAGAAGAATTTAAAAAGGAATATATTAGTGAGATTTATTTAGAGGAGAAGCGTCGAGAGTTTTTGTATCCTAAGCAAAGGCAATCATATGTGTCTGAATATGAGAGGTAGTTTGTTCGCCTCAGCAAATATTTTCCAAAGGTAGTTGTATTTGAGGAAGAGAAGTGTAAGAGGTTTGAACAGGGTTTGAACAGTCAGATTTGGGTGTATTTAGTAGCGATGAGGATTAAAAAGTTTTTCACTCTTGTTAATATGAGAGTCGCAATAGAAAATGAGATTAAACAAGAGCAGGGAAGAAAACAACAAGTAAAGAAGGGATTTTCTAGTGAACAACAACAAGGTGGCTAGAAAAGACAAAGAAATATTCAAGTCCAAACTCGAAGGTTTGGTAGAGGAAGTGGAGCTAGTTTTCAGAAATCTAGAGGTGGTGGGTTTGGAGTGGCTACTGGCTCATCTTCAAGGGTTGTTACTACACCTTGTCAATATTGTGGTAAGGGCCATGCAAGTGAAGATTGTTGGTATAAAAAGGGGGCTTGTTTGAAATGTGGTTTTTTGGAGCATAAAATTAGAAATTGTCCAACAATAAAAGAATTAGAAGTTGTGGAAGGACAAAGTTCTGTACAGAGGTCTCAGTCGAGTCGTAAGACAGGTAGAGGTGGTCGACCCAGTGTTAGTCAGCAGAGAGGATCTGAAACAGTGGATAGACCTTAGACTCGAGGCAGTGCTCCAGCTAGGGCTTATGCCATGAAAGCTATGGAGGACCAGGATGCTCCTGATGTTGTAGTTAGTAAATTTTCTTTACTTAATCTTAATGTTTATGCATTGTTAGATCATGGTTCTACACATTCTTATATTTGTACAACTATAGATTGAGGGAAGAAAATGTGTGTTGATAAACTTGATTATGAGATAGAAGTTACAAATCCCTTAGGCCATAGTATGAAGGTAAATAGAGTATATCGAAATTGTCCACTTAGAGTTCATGATGTAGAGCTTTCTACTGATTTGATTGAACTACCAGTCCATGACTTTGATGTAATCTTGGGAATGGATTGGTTATCCCGACATCAAGTAGTTATGGACTGTTGTAGTAAAATTGTAACTTTTAAGATTCTGGGTTATGATGAAATTGTAGTTCGAGGAGAAAAAATAATTTTATCCTTCTAGTCTGATTTCTACAGCTAAAGCTAGAAGGTTGATTAGGAAGAGATTTGAAGATTATCTTGCTTATATTAATGATACACGACATTCAAGCAAGGTTTTGGGAGACATACCTATAGTGAGTGAGTTTTCGGATGTTTTTCCAGAAGAATTACCTGGAATACCACCAGAGAGAGAGGTAGAATTTGTTATTGATGTAGTTCTAGGTACAACACCAATATCTATTCCACCTTATAGAATGGCACCTCCGGAATTAAAAGAATTAAAGGTGCAACTCCAAGAATTGCTTGATAAAGGATTTATGAGGCCTATTATGTCACCTTGAGGCGCACCAATTTTGTTTATTAAGAAGAACGATGGTACCTTAAGATTATGTATAGATTATCAACAATTGAATAAAGTGACTATTAAGAATAAGTACCCATTACCTAGGATTGAAGACTTGTTTGATCAGTTGAGAGGAGTGGGTGTTTTCTCTAAAATTGATCTTAAATCAGGTTATTATTAGATGAAAATTAAAGAAGTAGATATTCTGAAGACAGCTTTTAGAACTTGATATGGATATTATGAATTTTTGGGTATGCCTTTTGGTTTAACTAATGCTCCAGCAGCTTTTATGGACTTAATGAATCGAGTCTTTAAACCTTATTTAGACCAGTTTGTAGTTGTTTTTATTGATGATATATTGGTTTATTCTAGAAATAGAGAGGAGCATAATAAGCATTTGAGAATTGTACTACAGACACTAAGAGAGAATCAATTGTACGCTAAATTATCAAAGTGTGATTTTTGGTTGACGGAAGTGACCTTTCTAGGTCATGTACTGTCAGTTAATGGTATTCGTATGGATCCAAGTAAAATTGAGACTATTTTGAATTGGCAGCCACCAAAGAATATAACAAAAGTCTGAAGTTTCCTTGGGTTGGATGGATATTATAGAAGATTTATGCAAGGGTTTTTGAAGATAGCACTTCTCTTAACTAAGCTCCTTATAAAAGAAATTAAATTTGAGTGGAATGCTCAGTGTGAAGCTAGTTTTGAACAATTGCAGGGCTATATTGACTGAAGCACCTGTCTTGACACAACCGACTCCAGGTAAAGACTATGTTATTTATAGTGATGCTTCTCATCAGGGACTTGGTTGTGTATTAATGCAAGAGGGTAAGGTAATTGCTTATGCTTCCAGGCAATTAAAATATCATGAATTGAATTATCCTATACATGATTTTGAGTTAGCTGCTACTGTATTTTCTCTTAAAATCTGGCGACATTACTTGTAAGGTGAAAGGTGTTATATTTTCGTTGATCATAAAAGTTTGAAATACTTGCCAACACAAAAAGAACTAAACTTAAGGCAGAGAAGATGGATAGAATTGATCAAGGATTATGATTGTATCATCGACTATCATCCTAGGAAAGCTAATGTGGTAGCCGATGCTTTAAGTTGAAAGACTTTAGCAGAATTGAGGGTTGAACCAACTATTAGGGAAAAAGTGATAGAAGCTCAGAAATAAAATAAAAAAATTGTTAGAACTTTTGAAACAAGTGCATGAAGGGGAAAAGCCAGATTATGTTGTGTCAAAAGATGGTGGAGTGTATTATAGAGATCGATTGTGTGTACCTGATGTGAAGGAACTAAAGAAGTGTATTCTTGGTGAAGCTCACAATACTATGTATACTGTACATCCCGAAACCAATAAGATGTACCAGAATTTAAAATCTCATTATTGGTGGCCTGGTATGAAAAGAGATATTACTGAATATGTGACTTGATGTTTAGTATGTCAACAAGTCAAAGCAGAACAGCAAGTTCCATCGGGTCTTTTGCAACCTATATCAATACCAGAATGGAAGTGGAATAGAATCACCATGGATTTTGTGTAACACCCCTTCCCGACCTACATGTGTAAGCTGAGTAGAGGCGCCACACTAACCTAATGTTGCTACCAATTTTACTTAGTCAAATTTTAGTTCCGATTTTTTTTCAAAAATTTTGCCATAGTTTCGCCTAAAAATTGAGTCCCAAGTGTCGACAAAATCGGTTTTTTTCTTATTTTTAAAAACATTTTACACAAACCAATGCAAACAAAATCATTCTCAGTACACTCCCAATAAATCCCCCTTGTAACCTCAACTACAACCTGCAAAAAGAATTTACACTTCTAGTGCAACATAACATAAAGGTTTTGTGACAATCCCTATATTTAAATATTACACAGCGGAAGTTATAAAATATTTACATATTTACATACTAAACATTTCTTTACAAAATATAAAGAAATATACATGATTGGCAAGTCTACTCTGATCTTTAAGCTCCCAAAATGGTTTCTTCAAGGTCTACTCTCACTTGGTCTTGATGAACTCTCGGGTTCAACTCTATCAACTCTATTACCTGCGCGATTAAACACTATCGCGCTAAGCCAAGGGCTTAGTAAGATAAAACATGCTAATGGTATGCTTTAATGTAATGCAATGCCACATATGTTATTGATAAAATCAACATCATAAATATAAAGTTAATCACATAATTATGCATTTCACAAATCATAGTCATATGAGTATACCCCATTTCAACATCTTTCCACATTCAACATTACTCAATCATACTCAATAACCAACATCTCATTTCATTAACTCATAACATTATTTAGGACATTCATATAACCTTGACACCTATGGGCCCAACAAGTATTTAATACGATATTCAGAGTTCAGAGTTACTGATTTGGTTCATAGTCACAATAATCACGCCCGTAGGCAATGTATATACATGTATCTCTATCCATGGATAGTGTAACAGACCCAGTCTCTTGGACCATCACTCAACACATATGAGGAGATCCTCAACCCGGCAAGACTGTTACAAATCATATATCTTATATTCACAATTCTCATAGTGTAACAGACCCAGTCTCTTGGACCATCAACTCAACACATATGAGGAGATCCTCAACCCGGCAAGACTGTTACCTTTCATCATTTCTTAGGCATGCCACCCAAATCCAGAACTCTGAAACTGAATAACATATTAAACAAACAATTCATTTATTATATAGTTACCATTTCCATTCTCAAATTCTCATCACATTTAGGCAAACATGCCTTCTTTCTTTCAATATCATCATCATAGCCAATCACAATGGCATTGTCTCATATCATGTCTTATTTGAATTATTATTTCAATTTCAATGTATATTATTCATGAAACACATAACCATTCACAATGCATAACATAACATTATTCAATCTCAACAATGCAACTAGGGCAAAGAACAATTGATATGATTCATATGAATAATACATTCTGGTTTTAGACTCCATTTTATCCTTATTTTGAAAAATTGTATAAAATAATCTACTTGATTAAAAATTCTACAATTTTTACAGAATTTATTTCTGTATCTTAAAATCATTCCTATAAAATTTCAGATCAAACTGAACACAAAATCTTGGTCAAATAGTTCACCTAACCAGACTGCCCCAATTGCCCTGCATCCTGGCAGCAGTTCTGAACTTTGTGAATTCCATAAATCAAATTCAATCAACGTGGTTCTAAATTATTTTTTTCAAATACTAGACTCACTAAGCAACAACATATCCAAAATTCAATTGGATATGATTTTTCTACATTTTATTAAAAATCCCGAAATATAGCTGTCTCAGTTAAGGTACCTGCTGGAACAGTTCTACTAAAAATAATCTTTCTAAACTCATAACCATTCCAAAATCGAATCAACATATTTTTCAGTCATTTTAGACTCATAGAGACACAACATATCAAAAATTAACTTCAAGAACATTTTTCTATAATTAATTAAAAATCATACAAGTTACAGCCTTTACTAATTGTAAAACAGAAAAAGAATTCACTAAACACACTCTTACTCTTCCATCACCAACACCAACCTAGCTTCTTATCTTTAATTCCATTTCAACACTTGAGAATAAATCATAAACACATCTCATCATCAAATCATCAAACCCTAATTAACTTCCCATACCACTTCAAAAGTAGGAAAGAAATCAAAGGAAAGATCTTACCTTAGTTAAAACTTCTTGAATCAACATTTAAACAGTTAATCTTCCTTCAATTTGAGCTCAACAAATCAAGATCCTCTCTTCACCACTTGCTTTCCTTTCTCTATGGAGGAGCCGGCCACACACATGAAGAAGAAGAAGAAATTATGAATAAACCAAAGTCAACTCTTCTTTAAATCTCCACCAAGAGTTCCAATTCAAGCAATTACTTAATTACCCTTAATCATTTAATTTAACTTTTGTCTCATGTATGCCCATGATAGTAATTACACATATCACATAAAAATATCTCTCTTCCTTTGACTCTTCCTTTGACCCATTTATATGTTATATATATCCTCATATACACAATATATACCATTCTCTCTAAACCCTAATTCTTTCCCAATACACATATACACAAGCATTCTCCTCCCAATTTCTTTTCTTATCCCATCATATACATTCAATCCAATTTATAACAATAACAACAACAACAATATGCAAAACTTCTAGGGCATAAATGAGGATATTACAATTCTTCCCCTCTAAAAAGAAAATTTCGTCCTCGAAATTACCTGATATTAAAGCTGAAACAATTGCGGATATTGCTCTTGCATGGATTGTTCACTTTCCCAAGTTGCTTCTTCTTTTCCATGATTCTTCCAAAAAATCTTCACAAGTGGCACTTTCTTGTTTCTCAACTCTTTCACATCACGTGCCAAAATAGCAACTGGTTCCTCTTCAAATGTCAAATCAGGATTTACTTCAATTGACTCAATCGGCAACACATGAGATGGATCCGACCTATACCTCCTCAACATAGAAACATGAAATACGTTATGAATACGATCCAACTCAAGTGGCAGAGCAAGTCGATACGCCACTGGCCCAACTCTTTCTAACACTTCATACGACCCAATGAAACGAGGACTCAATTTTCCTTTCCGACCGAACCTCAAAATCTTCTTCCAAGGAGACACTTTCAGAAATACCTTATCTCCAACATCAAACTCTATATCTCTCCTTTTCAGATCTGCATAAGATTTCTGTCGGTCTGAAGCTGCTTTTAACCTGTCTCGAATCAACTTTACTTTTTCTTCAGTTTCTTGAATCAAATCAGGACCAATCAACTTATTATCTCCAAGCTCATTCCAATAAAGAGGTGTCCTACACCGTCTGCCATACAATGCTTCAAACGGTGCCATACCAATGCTGGATTGGTGACTGTTGTTGTATGCAAACTCCACCAGAGGTAAAAATCTATCCCAACTTCCAGTGAAATCAATGACACAGCTTCTCAACATGTCCTCAATAATCTGTATCACCCTCTCTGACTGTCCATCCGTCTGTGGATGAAAAGCAGTGCTGAAATGCAGTCGAGAACCCAAAGCACTATGCAAACTCTTCCAAAATCTTGAAGTAAACCTGGGATCTCGATCAGATACTAAAGAAGTTGGAACACCATGCAACTTCACAATCTCATGGATATACAGCTCAGCCAACTTCTCCAAAGAGTAATCCATCCGCACCGGAAGGAAATGAGCTGTCTTAGTCAATCTATCCACAATCACCCATATGGCATCATGTTTCCTTTGTGTCAATGGCAACCCAGACACAAAGTCCATTGTCACTCTTTCCCACTTCCATTCTGGCACTGACAACGGTTGAAGCAACCCGGTGGGAACTTGATGCTCTGCTTTAACCTTCTGACAAGTGAGACATTTTGATACAAACTCAGCAATGTCTCTCTTTAACCCAATCCACCAATAATGCTGTCTCAAATCATGATACATCTTGGTATTGCCTGGATGCATAGCAAACATCGACTGATGAGCTTCTTCCAAAATAATCTTCTTCAAATCAGCATCATCGGGTACACATAATCTGTTTTTAAACCATAGGCTCCCATCACTCTTCACAACAAAATCTCTACTCTTTCCACTCTGACAATCTGAAATAATCTTCTGAATCTTCATATCAGTCATCTGAGCCTCTTTAATCTGATCTAACAAAACTGGCTTCAATTGCAACTGTGCCAACAATGCACCATCATCACAAGGTACAAAACTGGCATGCAATGCTCTCAACTCAACAAGCAACGAGAGCGAGTAAACTGTTAAACCGGCTAAAGACTTCCAACTCAAGGCATCAGCAACAACATTTGCTTTACCTGGATGATAGTCAATCAAGCAATCGTAGTCTTTAATCAATTCTAACCATCTCCTCTGACGAAGATTGAGTTCTTTCTGGACACCCAAATACTTCAAACTCTTGTGATCAGTGTAGATGAAACATTTCTCCCCAAACAGATAGTGGCGCCAAATCTTTAATGCAAACACAATGGCAGCCAATTCCAAATCATGGGTCAGATAGTTAAGCTCATGCGGTTTCAACTGCCTAGATGCATAAGGTATAACTTTACCTTCCTGCATCAATACACACCCCAAACCTCTATGTGAAGCATCACTGTAGATCACATATGGTTTGCCTTCCACAGGTAAAGTAAGAATAGGCGCTTGAGTCAACATATCTCTCAACTGCTCAAAGCTAGCCTGACACTGATCCGTCCACAAAAACCTCACTCCCTTACGAAGCAATCTGGTGAGTGGAGTAGCTATTAAAGAAAACCCTTTCACAAACCGCCGGTAATAGCCTGCCAAACCTAGAAAACTTCTAATCTCTGTCACAGACTTAGGTGGACTCCAATTCAGAATAGCTTCAACTTTACTTGGATCAACTCTAATGCCTCCTGCTGAAACAATATGTCTGAGAAAAGCTACTTGATCCAACCAGAACTCACACTTCGACAATTTAGCAAACAACTGCTTCTCTCTCAAAATCTGCAACACAATCCGCAGATGCATATCATGTTCCTCTTCATTCCGCGAATACACCAGAATGTCATCAATGAAGACCACTACAAACTGATCCAAATAGGGCCTAAACACCCTATTCATCAAATCCATAAAAGCTGCAGGTGCATTCGTTAGACCAAAAGGCATAACTAGAAATTCATAATGCCCATACCTGGTCCGAAAGGCGGTCTTCGGAACATCCTCAGCTCTGACTCTCAGCTGATGGTACCCAGATCTCAAATCAATTTTAGAAAATACAGCTGCACCCTTCAATTGATCAAAAAGGTCATCAATTCTAGGCAAAGGATATTTATTTTTAATAGTCACCTTGTTCAATTGCCTATAATCGATACACAACCTCATAGTACCATCTTTCTTTTTCACAAATAGCACAGGAGCTCCCCAAGGAGAAACACTGGGGCAAATAAATCCTTTGTCCAATAACTCCTGTAATTGCACTTTCAACTCCCTTAATTCTGCTGGTGCCATTCTGTAAGGAGTAATCGAGATAGGAGTGGTACCAGGCAACAATTCGATACCGAACTCCACCTCTCTCTCAGGAGGCAATCCTGGCAACTCCTCTGGAAAAACATCAGGGAACTCTGCAACTGTGGCAATACTATCAATAGGAGAACCCTTCACTCTAGTATCCACCACATGAGCAAGATAGGCTTCACACCCCTTCCTAATCAATCTTCTAGCTGCAACAGCTGAAACAAATAAGGAGGCTAGCTGTTCCTGCTCATTAGATACTATCACATCTCTACCATCAACAGTTCTCAAAGAAACAATTTTCTTTTTACAATCAACTACAGCTCCATGTCTAGCTAACCAATCCATGCCTAGGATCACATCATATTCCTTAAATGGCATCTCAATCAAATCTCCAAGGAACTCCTCACCCTGCACCCTCACTGCACAATCCCGGTGCACTTTACTAACCATCACACTATGCCCTAACGGATTTGTCACCAACACATCAAATCCTAGGGACTCAGCATGCACATCAAACACAGGCAAAACAGATGCACTAATATATGAATGTGTGGAACCCGGATCAATCAAAGCAAGTACTGAAATATCAAATAAAGAAAAAGTACCAGCTATGACTGCCGATGCATCTGGCTGCCTCTGCATAACATACATCCTCTGGGAAGATCCAACCTCCTCTGGTCTACCCTCCCTGGATGTAGCACCTCCTCTAGAACTGAACCCTGGTCTACCTCCTCGGCTGGCACCTCTGCCTCCTCGGCCTCCCCTCGCACTAGGTCGAGAAGCTGCTGTATCAACTGACATCTGTTCCTGTCTCTCAGGACAGTCTCTCACAAAGTGATCAGGTGATCCACACCTGAAGCATACCCCTGATCTACTATACCTCCAACAAACACCCCCATGTCTTCCACCACACTGGTTACACACAGGTAAGGTGGATCTCTAAACTCCAGGAGTAGGAGCACTCGCTACTGAAGCTGCAGGTCTAAATCTCTGTCTCTGTAACTGCACTGACCTACCCACTGGTCTCTGGCTCCTACCACCCCGAGGAACAAAACTCCCTTTTCCTCTCTTTGCAGAAGAAGACCCTGCCTCAAACTGGGGCCTCCTAACTCTAGTCTCTTCCTCTGAAGCAGCTGCAATAACTTGAGCTCTCTCCACACTGCGAGCTGCTGCCACAAGCTGAGAAAAATCATTATATCTTGAACCAGCCACATGACATATAAGAGAAGGCCTTAACCCCTCTTCAAATCTCCTGCATCTATCTATCTCATCAGCAATGATACCCCCAGCATACTGACTCAGTCGAATAAACTCAACTTCATACTCAGTAACAGTCTTGCTGTCTTGCTTCAAGCTCAAGAACTCCATCTTCTTCATGTCTTTATACTCCCTAGGAGTATACTTCAACTCAAATTCCCTCAGAAAATCAGCATATGACAAAGTTGGTGGATCATCCATAGAATGGGGCACTGTCCTCCACCAATCGTAGGCATCCTTCTGCAGCAAAGATCTTGCATAGTCAAACTTTTCCTCAGGGGTGGCTTGCAACTGAACAAATATTCTCTGAACTTTGTCTAACCATTGCTCAGCCACAACTGGATCAGTAGTACCTATAAAATCCTCTGCTCCAAACTTCCTTAGTTTATCATATTGCCTCACTGCTACCAAAGGCTGTGGGGGTGGTGGTGGTGGCTGTGGTTGCACTGATGCTGGCCTCAAAGCCTCTATCACATGCCTAACCCAAGCTGGCGGAACCTCCTCCCCAGCTGATCTCCCTGACACCGAAGCAGGTGCCTCCTCAACACTAACAACCCTAGCTCCATCATCAGGGGCAATACTCTCGGCACTACCCTCAACCGACTGTCGTGAGTGAGAATCCATCACAATCTAAGTCTGCAAACACAACATACTACATCTTATTAAAGATCAGAGGTTGCCAATCCCAAACATATATGTTATTCAAAAACCATTTTTTTTAAAAATCAAAATAGTCTTTTTATCACATTTTACCTAGGTTGAGAATCTCAAACCTGGCTCTGATACCAAAACAATTGTAACACCCCTTCCCGACCTACATGTGTAAGCTGAGTAGAGGCGCCACACTAACCTAATGTTGCTACCAATTTTACTTAGTAAAATTTTAGTTCCGATTTTTTTTCAAAAATTTTGCCATAGTTTCGCCTAAAAATTGAGTCCCAAGTGTCGACAAAACCGGTTTTTTTCTTATTTTTAAAAACATTTTACACAAACCAATGCAAACAAAATCATTCTCAGTACACTCCCAATAAATCCCCCTTGTAACCTCAACTACAACCTGCAAAAAGAATTTACACTTCTAGTGCAACATAACATAAAGGTTTTGTGACAATCTCTATATTTAAATATTACACAGCGGAAGTTATAAAATATTTACATATTTACATACTAAACATTTCTTTACAAAATATAAAGAAATATACATGATTGGCAAGTCTACTCTGATCTTTAAGCTCCCAAAATGGATTCTTCAAGTTCTACTCTCACTTGGTCTTGATGAACTCTCGGGTTCAACTCTATCAACTCTATTACCTGCGCGATTAAACACTATCGCGCTAAGCCGCCAAGGGCTTAGTAAGATAAAACATGCTAATGGTATGCTTTAATGTAATGCAATGCCACATATGTTATTGATAAGATCAACATCATAAATATAAAGTTAATCACATAATTATGCATTTCACAAATCATAGTCATATGAGTATACCCCATTTCAACATCTTTCCACATTCAACATTACTCAATCATACTCAATAACCAACATCTCATTTCATTAACTCATAACATTATTTAGGACATTCATATAACCTTGACACCTATGGGCCCAACAAGTATTTAATACGATATTCAGAGTTCAGAGTTACTGATTTGGTTCATAGTCACAATAATCACGCCCGTAGGCAATGTATATACATGTATCTCTATCCATGGATAGTGTAACAGACCCAGTCTCTTGGACCATCACTCAACACATATGAGGAGATCCTCAACCCGGCAAGACTGTTACAAATCATATATCTTATATTCATAATTCTCATAGTGTAACAGACCCAGTCTCTTGGACCATCAACTCAACACATATGAGGAGATCCTCAACCCGGCAAGACTGTTACCTTTCATCATTTCTTAGGCATGCCACCCAAATTCAGAACTCTGAAACTGAATAACATATTAAACAAACAATTCATTTATTATATAGTTACCATTTCCATTCTCAAATTCTCATCACATTTAGGCAAACATGCCTTCTTTCTTTCAATATCATCATCATAGCCAATCACAATGGCATTGTCTCATATCATGTCTTATTTGAATTATTATTTCAATTTCAATGTATATTATTCATGAAACACATAACCATTCACAATGCATAACATAACATTGTTCAATCTCAACAATGCAATTAGGGCAATGAACAATTGATATGATTCATATGAATAATACATTCTGGTTTTAGACTCCATTTTATCCTTATTTTGAAAAATTGTATAAAATAATCTACTTGATTAAAAATTCTACAATTTTTACAGAATTTAGTTTTGTATCTTAAAATTATTCCTTTAAAATTTAAGATCAAACTGAACACAAAATCTTTGTCAAATAGTTCACCTAACCAGACTGCCCCAATTGCCCTGCATCCTGGCAGCAGTTCTGAACTTTGTGAATTCCATAAATCAAATTCAATCAACGTGGTTCTAAATTATTTTTCTCAAATACTAGACTCACTAAGAAACAACATATCCAAAATTCAATTGGATATGATTTTTCTACATTTTATTAAAAATCCCGAAATATAGCTGTCTCAGTTAAGGTACCTGCTGGAACAGTTCTACTAAAAATAATCTTTCTAAACTCATAACCATTCCAAAATCGAATCAACATATTTTTCAGTCATTCTAGACTCATAGAGGCACAACATATCAAAAATTCACTTCAAGAACATTTTTCTATAATTAATTAAAAATCATACAAGTTACAGCCTTTACTAATTGTAAAACAGAAAAAGAATTCACTAAACACACTCTTACTCTTCCATCACCAACACCAACCTAGCTTCTTATCTTTAATTCCATTTCAACACTTGAGAATAAATCATAAACACATCTCATCATCAAATCATCAAACCCTAATTAACTTCCCATACCACTTCAAAAGTAGGAAAGAAATCAAAGGAAAGATCTTACCTTAGTTAAAACTTCTTGAATCAACACTTAAACACTTAATCTTCCTTCAATTTGAGCTCAACACATCAAGATCCTCTCTTCACCACTTGCTTTCCTTTCTCTATGGAGGAGCCGGCCACACACATGAAGAAGAAGAAGAAATTATGAATAAACCAAAGTCAACTCTTCTTTAAATCTCCACCAAGAGTTCCAATTCAAGCAATTACTTAATTACCCTTAATCATTTAATTTAACTTTTGTCTCATGTATGCCCATAATAGTAATTACACATATCACATAAAAATATCTCTCTTCCTTTGACTCTTCCTTTGACCCATTTATATGTTATATATATCCTCATATACACAATATATACCATTCTCTCTAAACCCTAATTCTTTCCCAATACACATATACACAAGCATTCTCCTCCCAATTTCTTTTCTTATCCCATCATATACATTCAATCCAATTTATAACAATAACAACAACAACAATATGCAAAACTTCTAGGGCATAAATGAGGATATTACATTTTGTGACTGGTCTTCCAAACACTCAAAAGAAGCACGATACAATTTAGGTAATTATTGATAGATTAACCAAATCAACTAATTTCCTTCCCATTCGAGTTGACTATTCAATGAATAGACTTGCAGAGTTGTATGTTAATGAGATAGTCAGGCTTCATGGAGTACCAGTGTCTATTATTTCAGATATAGACCCCACTTTGCTTCAAGATTTTAGGAAAGTTTTCAGAAAGCATTGGGTACTCGACTTCATTTTAGTACTGCATTTCATCCACAAATAGATGGCCAATCAGAAAGGGTGATACAAATACTTGAGGATATGCTTAGAAGTTGTGTAATCAATTTTGAAGGTAGTTGGGATAAATATCTGCCTTTAGTAGAATTTGCTTATAACAATAGTTATCAAACGAGTATTAGAATGGCTCCATATGAGGCAGTCTATGGAAGGAAGTGTAGAACTCCATTATGTTGGGTGGAATTGAATGAAAGCAAACTTGTGGGACCTAATCTCATAAAACAAACTGAAGACAAAGTAAAGCTTAGAAAGGATCGATTACAAATTGCAATGGATAGATAAAAATCTTATGCAGATTTGAAACAGCGTGATATTGAATATGGTGTGGGGGATAAGATATTTTTGAAAGTATCACCATGGAAGAAAGTTCTTCGCTTTGGAAAGAAAGGTAAATTAAGTCTTAGGTTCATTGGACCATATGAAATACTTGAACGTGTAGGTCCAATAGCCTATTGACTAGCTTTGCCTCCAGAATTGGCTAAGATTCATAATGTATTCCATGTGTCAATGCTTAGACAATATAGATCGGATCCTACACATGCAATTCAAGTAGAGTCTATTGAAATTCAGCTAGATTTGAATTATGAAGAAGAGCCAGTGTCTATCTTAGCTCACTAAAAGGAGTTGCATAATAAGCACATTCCTCTAGTAAAAGTGTTGTGGAGGAATTATTCGATAGAGGAAGCCACTTGGAAATGCAAAGAGACAATGAGACAATAATACCCTCAATTGTTTCAAGAGTCTATAACTGGTAAATTTTGGGGACAAAATTTCTTTAGTGAAGGAGAATTGTAATGTTTAAAATTTTAGATACTAAACTTTTAATTTAATGTTGTTAATTAATAATGAATTGTGATATAAGTGGTATGGATAATTGATGTAAATAGTGAATCTCAAAAATTTACTGAAGAAATTAATTATCTTTATGATTTTATGAGATTTAAAATCGAATTAGAATCAAAGGATAAGAAAGAGGGTACACCATAACTAAGATGAGATTGGCCACACTAGATTAAGATATATATATATGTGTGTGTGTGTATGTGTGTGGACAAGTGTAATGATATAGAAACTTCTCATTCTCTCTTTCTTTCTTTCTTCTTCTTTCCACATTCATCACCATCTTCACCACCAAAACTCCTTCTTTCTTCCTTCCTTCCAAGACTTTGATCAAAACCTAAGAGGAAATAGTATCTAGTTATAATTTTTTATAAGATTAAGCTAGAAAAGTTAAGATTATCAATAAGTGATTAGAGAAAAAGAAGAGTTAAAGAGGTATGTGCTTATGTATTTTTTATTTGAAACTATTTGAATTTCTATAAATTTATTGTTTGAAATGATTGATTGAGTTGTTTTGATGAGTTTTTACTGAAAAATATTTGATATATGCTCTTTCTATGTTAAAGAAACTAGTTTTGATCCATTGATATCATATATTTGGATATATGGAATTTAAGTTGATAAGTGTTCGAAATACAGAGTTTGCTTGACACCACCAGTGACACGGCCATGTCACTGGGCGTGTCAACGATGCTGTGTTTCAATATTCAAGACATAAGCAGTAACACGCCCATGTCATTAGGTGTGTCATAGTTACTATGATAAAAGATAAATGACATGGCCAGTGACACTCCCTTGTCAATGGATGTGTCATAGCTACTGTGATAAAAGATAAATGGCAAGGCCAGTGACACACCCGTGTCAATGGGCGTGTCATAGCTACTGTATTGCAACTTAAATGACATGGCCAGAGACATGCACGTATCATTGGACATGTCAAAACTTCTATGACAATGAGCTTATGACACGGTCAATGGCATGCCCATGTCACTGGTCATGTCATTTGAAGAAATTGCTCAAAGTAACTTTTTGATTTGTTTTTCATTGTAATTCTAGCTATAAGGATTATAAATTCTTAAAGTGTAAAGGATTTCTTTTGAACTTAAACCTAATAAGTAGCGTAATAGATTTATTTAAATATATGATAAATATGTGTGATACTAAGTGTTGACCAAAGAATTGTTTCATTATAGTGCTATACATAATTTAATGTTAGTTGAAAACTAATGAATTGCCCAAAACATACTGATTTTAGATCTAGCTTGAGATTGCATGGCTAGCCAAAGGGAGGATATCAAAAGTGATAGTGGGCACTTTGTCCCATCAATAGACACTCTGTGTCATCATACTCAGTGGGCATTCGTGCCATAGTGGGACATTGGCCAAAATTTTATACAGTGGGCATTAAATTGCCAACAGTGACCCGTTATCCAAACCTAGAATCTAAGTTCAGTGTGTATGGGCATAATTAAAGTAGTTAACTATATTGAAAGCAATGTGTTATATGGTTATCAATAAATTACTCAATTCTAAATTTAATTGTGTTTATTATTTCAATTTTCAATGAATTCATGAATTTCTTTATTTAACATTCCGAAAGTAATACTTTTCATTGTTTCTAAATTATCTAATGTTTAGATCTCTTTCCTTTAAATTTTCTTGCATATCATAAATACATAAGCACCACTAAGCTTTGCTTAGCATGTTAGAATTGTTTTATGGCATGCAGATCCAACAAGGAGAGTTTAGACTACAGAGTGAGGGATATACGTTTTGAATCAACTGCATCACCAAGGTTCAATGGACATTATTATAAATATTATATTCTATATAGTTCACATGGCAATACTTTATAATTTTGTATGACAGTTGTACATGTTTAAGAGTAGTTTGAGAATTTTATAACATTGTAAGTTATCTTTAAGAGTTCTTTATAAATTAATAGATATATGAGTGTACTATTAAAAGCTTAACAACTACATTAATGCTTAAAAGTATTCGACTTTGTTTCTTTAATACATACATAGACACATATATAGACCAATTGTGAATGTTAGGTGACATCTCCTATGTAGGTAAGTGTATGGTTTATGTAGGGGGTGTTACACGCGCGCCCAGCTAGCAATGCCCCGTAGCAATTTTTGCCAGCGCAATTTTTGCCAGCGTAGTTTTTTCAAAACTCTATTCTTCTTAGTTTTTAATTTTGTTTCCTAAACAGTTTTTATTTCCTTAACCAATTAGTATTAGATTTCTATTTTTTCTTATAAATACCACATTAAAGACACAAAAAAGAGGGATTGGGATTTTTCGGCCAGAGAAAGGATCGGACTTTTGGGATTGAGACTTTTGGAATTTTATTCAAGAACTATCCGAATTCCTTTTAGTAGTTGATTGACAATATCAAGCTTGAAGGAGGAAGAGGCAGTCAGCAAGCAAGAAATGATCCATCAAAGATAGTGTGAGTGGGGATTTTTGCCCCCACTCTCGGTGGAATAGTTCTTGCGACTTTGGCACTATTTAGGCTTAGGGCCTTAGAGAACACGGTCCAAAGCCTGGAGAAAAAGGAGTCACCACTCACACGGGCCAAAAAAAAAAGAAAGGGGTGGATGACTCAATTCCTAAGGAATCCCCAACCCCCTAATGGGTTAGGAAAGTTGGGTACGTATGGGGAAGGTGAGAAATGGCCCAGCACCCCCACAACACCCAGTTCATTGGAACCGGCCTCCTTTTCAGGTCTTAATATTAAAAATTCTTAAATATAATGATATTTTCCATACTACATGCAATAATTAAAATAAATCATCATTATATTAAAATCAAAGCAATGTCCAAACAAAACAAATAAATGGACACCCATCCGAGGATGGAAACATGTCCTTACATCGTCCATGTCTAAACCTAAATAGGACACTCACCGAAAGGTGAAAATGTATCCTTTACATTAATCCTAAAAATATAAAATAAATTAAATTACATAAGGTTTAAATAATGAGATACCCATAAAGTGAAAACATACCTCTTACATTAGTACCAAAATAAACAAATAATAATCATAATAATAAAGAAAATATCCATCCATGATAAATTAAATAAATCAAGCATTAAAATTAAATAAATCAACCATCAAAACATATAATAAACTACATAATCAAATCTAAAATTAAATAAAGCAATAAATATATAAGTTTAGGGTTTTAAAGATTTTAGGGTTTGAAACTTAGGATTTTGGAACTTAGGATTTTAGAAACTAGAGTTTTGTAATTAGGGTTTTGAAATTATGGTTTTTGAAACTAGGGTTTTAGAGAGATAAATAAAGGTTTTGGAAAAATAATCAATATTTTGGAGTTTAATAATGAAATGGTTTAAGCTTTTGGATAAAAATAGTTTAAGTTTTTGAGTTTCAATAAAATAATTTACGGTTCTTTGAAGTTTTAGTAAAAAAATAGATTCTGATAATTAATTTAAATCCTGAATAGCTACTAGATAGTTTTAAGCTTTTTATAAAACATGCAAGTGGAGTTATGAACACCAATTAATCAATATATTAATTAAAGCAAAACAATTAAATTTATTAAAACAAAGATCAATTTACTGCATGTTCAAAGATCAAGTTACTGCATGTTTTTATTAATCAAGTTACTGCATGTTTTTATTAATCAAAGAAAACAAAGTTACTGTGAGTGTGAATAAATTATGATTAAAGATCAAACCTCCATCGTTGGTTCCACCCAAAAAAATTAATTTTTAGATGAAAAATGTGAAGACAGTTTGTACTCTGCCTTCTTCTTTGGTTGTTTTGATATTTCTGTTTGTGGTTTCCTTCGTTCTCCAAAAAAGCTACTGTTGTTCATCTTTGTTTATTGCCATCTCTTCTGTTTTGTGGCTTAATCTCTCTTAATATTCATTGCTGACCCTCTTTAATGTTAATTCCCCATTTCTAAATTCTGAAACGTTATTATTTATAGGCAAACCACACTCAGAATCCCTAACCCTAATATTAATACATCATTAAAACAAAATTTAACTCAATTTGAAAACTAATTTCAAAAAACAATTGAAACCATTTCGACCTGGGGTAACCAGATCTACATGGACCAAACCATGTCGACCTGGGACATCCAGGTCGACATGACCATTGGCTCATGTCGACCTGGGGCCTCTAGGTCGACATGAGCCAAGGTTCATGTCACTTGGGCCCTTTGAACTTGAACTAATTTTTTATTTTTTAATTTTTTGGACCGGAACTTCTAAAAAAGACTTGGTTTAGGGTTTTATAGCTGAGTTTGTGCCTTTTAAAATTGAACCGACTCATTAAAAGTTATAGATCAGATCGAATTTATTTTGGCATTCTTTAATTAAGACCATATTAATTTAGGTCCAAAATTAAGGGTCTAAAGTTTGCCCCCTGCTTGAATGATCTTGAATTAATTTAGAGAGTAAAAAGCAACAAGATTTTTAATTTTGGCAAAAATAGACTTAATTTTCTTGAGATGGTTTTAGTTTTGGGTTCTGGACCCTAGATGGTTTGGGTTCGGAACCCAGTTTGAGTTCTGGACTAAAAAAAGACTTGGGTTCTGGACCTGGATCGAGTTCTGAACTCGAAAAAGACTTGGGTTCTGGACCCAAATTGGTTTGGGTTCTAGACTCGGTTCGAGTTCTGGACTCATAAAAGACTTAGGTTCTAGACTCGAGATGGTTTAGGTTCTGGACCCGATTCGAGTTCTGGACTCGAAAAAGACTTGGGTTTTGGACCTGGGATGGTTTGGGTTCTGGACTCGGTTTGAGTTCTGGACTCAGAAAAGACTTGGATTCTAGACCCAAGATGGTTTGGGTTCTGGACTTGGTTTGAGTTCTAGACTTGGAAAAGTCTTGGGTTATGGACCCGAGATGGTTTGGGTTCTGGACTCAGTTTGAGTTCTGGACTCGAAAAAGACTTGGGTTCTAGATTTGGTTCGAGTTTTAGACTTAGAAAATATTTGGATTTCTTTACCCTATTCAAGTTCTGGACTAAAAAAGACTTAGGTTTTGGATCCGAGATGGTTTAGGTTCTGGACCCGGTTCGAGTTCTGGACTAGGAAAAGACTTGAGTTCTGAACCCTAAATGGTTTAGGTTTTGGACCCGGTTTGAGTTCTGGACTAAAAAAAGACTTAGGTTTTGGACTCGAGACGGTTTAGGTTCTAAACCCGGTTTGAGTTCTGGACTCGAAAAAGACTTGGGTTCTGGACCCGAGATACTTGCAAAAATAAATTAGAATCAGTAAAATATTTTGCAAAAATTAAATTATTAATTTAAATTTTTTTTGGATGTAATAAATATCTATTGAAATTATTTGTTCTCATAATGCAAAACTATGCACATTATTGAAATAGATAAAAGATAAAGTAGACAATTTTGACTAACTAAAGTTAAATGACTTTACATAAAGAAATTTATAATAAATGGCAACAACACGTGAACTTGTCCCCCCTTTATTTGATTTTTTTATTATTATATTTTTTATATTTGCTATTTTTGACTTATATACATTTCATTCTTTATAAAGAGGTCATGCTATTTCTCTTCTTGCAAACTAAATACTATAACACAGAATATTTCAATTCCATTATAAGATTCTTAAAGCTCAAGCACTTACCATGGCAGGCGTCCAACACTCTTCAAGGCATAGGACTCGATCAAATAATGATTTGATTTCTTACCTTCGAGACAACGAAGTTGTAAAAATTCTTTTATTACCCGGCATGCATCTCCATTGGAGTTTTAAAGATAAAAAAATCGGTAAGTGGTACTTTCCTATACATATAAGTGATTTACTGCAAGGTTTGTTAGTATAATTATAACAAAATATCTATGTAGCATAATTTATGTAGCATAATTTATTTGTATAACAAAATCTACAAATTTATGCATGAAACTTCTGAAATACTAAAATGGTTGTATAAGAATGAAACACATCAATTGTTGTACTAGAAATTATTTGTCTGTGTCCCCTTTTTTATTTTTATTTTTTTTATTTTTATTATTTTTTATATACATAAAATTATTTTATTATTTTATTATTATTAATATATTCTATATTATTTACTATTTTATGTTACTATTATTTACTTTTTATTTATTTAATATTATAGTTATACTTTTTTTAAAAGTGTGTGAGGAAAATTACGTGTTTACTTACCTGTACTTACCTGTATTTGGACAACATGATGGTTATGATATTAAAGTGGGGGAAAATATTCACAAGGCCCATAAGTGGTATGACCAGGCTCCGCCTGCAGTAAAGAGAATGGTGCGGGAAAGTGGTTTTGAGGACTTCATTTTGCAATTACCAGCACGGGGCTATCAAATAGATCGGAGCGTGATCTAGGCACTTGCAGAATGATGATTGGACACAACTCATACTATTCATTTACCCTTGGAGAGATGACAATTGGTCTGGTTGACTTTGCTGCTATAACCGACCTCCGATGTGATGGAAACCCCGTCCCTTTAACCAGCAATATTTTGAAAGAAGAAGAAATTTGACAGTTGATCAGTGTCAAGCCCCGATATAGGAGGTCGTATAAGATCTGATATGAGCCCATCTAAGAGTATTGGGTAAAGTACACTCGACCCGTGCAGGGTGAGAGGGCAAAATAATATACTCGGGGATTTTTGTTATATTTGTTGGGGGCCACCATTTTGGGTAGCACCGAGTCTGCCATTCACTTATCTGTGTTGTGTTCCCTTTCTGATTTGGATCACATATCTTCTTATGCATGGGGGGAAGTTGGTCTAGCTTGTCTTTTATCACGGTTTTAATGTGCTCTGTAGAAAGAAATGATCCTTTATTGGTTTTGCAGCCATTGCTGAGGTACTACTTCCTTTAAAATTATTGATCTACACAATGCATGTGCATAGGCTTGATTTTCTCTTTCATGTACAGGTTTGGGCATATGAGCATAACTTGGTGAGGCTTCCAAACATTATGCAACCACGAGTCAATTTTCCAAGGTTGGATGTTTGGTTGTTGGGTCACAGGGAAGTGTCTAGGAGTCACCATGTGCACTATCATCATTACCACTTGAGTCATCTGACCTGGGATCAAGTAAGAAAAATATTAATATTAATATCAAATCTATGATAAAAGATAAATTACTAGTTTGCTTTTCTGTAGGTGGATACAGCCTGTAGAGAGCCGAGGAGAAAAATGGCTAGATTAGATGCATGACTGATGCAATGCCTTTGCATAACTCTCGTCGAATTATTGCTGGCCCGGTCTCTTATGGGTGGTTTCTAGGCTAGAGAGTACATGACTTATTCCTTGGACCTAACTGGCATAAAAGTACCAGTTGATATTCCATCATTTGTTCTAAACACTATAGCAATCCGTTTTGGAGTCGTTCCCGTAATGGTTTCGATGTTCATGACTTCTTGCTCTTACCGGACGTGCAATATGCTTAATTTATTCAAGATCATCTATTAAGTTTTGAAGTGTTACCTGCTGGTGTCCGTGAGCTATCTGGAGGTGAAGAAGAAAAAGAAGTTGTGCGAGGAGAAGATGAAGAAGATGAGGGAGTGGATGAGGAAGAAGATGAGGAGGAGCCTTCTTCTCAATCCCATGTCAATTCTGGGGCTGGCATTTTCCAGGTAGCTATCACTTTTTCATTACAACTATCTCTTCATTTATCTATTCTAATTATTTATATGATTACTGCAGGCTACTGGTCCCTTTGACTACAGGGTTGTCCCTCTATAAGATATCCCGATACAGTGACAGTTTTCTCCATTTGCCCCTTCTCATTTAGATGTGCCATCTGATTCATAGAGCTTTGATCTAAGTTACCTGGTCAGTCATTCTTATCCCATAATGATGTATGCTTGCATGTATGCATGAAAATGTATGGACTTACCCTTTCCTTTTCTGGCTCATAGCGGATGCTTGAGGAGAAAAACAGGAAGCTTTAGGAGGAATTAGCTGCGAGTCGTCAACATGCGGCCCATTTTGAGGAAATGTATCAACAGGAGGCACGGGACTTCCAATACTTTTGATTTCAGGGCATGAGGGAACCAAATGCCTCTTCATCAAGGGGATCCCGAACTGATATCCATGATATACCACCTCCCTGTTTAGGCGATGATAGAGTTGATTTTTGAAGTCCTGGAGGTTTACATATTTCTTCTTCGAGCGGATATTAGACGGATAATATACCCCTCCTCCAACGGGTGATGATTTTCTTAGTGCTTTGTCTGATTATGAACCGCCTCCTTCCTCACAGTGGAAAAATTATAAAACTTGCAATAAAACTTATAATAAAATTAAGCAAAAAAATGGTAATGATAATTTTTTTCTGTACACTTTTATTTTCGCTTTTGCTTTTTTTTTTAAATTAGATACAGTGGCTTTGTCAAATTAGTGCTATAGTACCTTAGGACTCAAATTTCCAAATTAACATATATATAACATCACAGCACTAGTTACCATACTAAACTCGGGAATTATTTCTATTTAAGCAAGAATTGTTGCACTTCAGATAGGCAGATACACATTACTTAGTCAAAGGTCTCACTGAGTTTGAATATGATCTATCTCATATGCATGCATATTCAAACTATCTCCATTAATAGACTCTACTTACCAAGAGAGATCAATAGGTCTTTGATAGACTTGAAATGGGGCCTATAATGGACATGGGTTAAATGAAGGCCATTTGAATGTTGGAGCCATTGTGACACTATGGGCAAATCCTTACACTACAAATTTCTTGTTTGAAATTTAGGCAGCTGGGAGCAATCTTGCTAGACTCCAAATTCCTTCTATCTTCTTGGCATTAACTGGATCTTGACTAGGACAGTCTTTGCCCTTGCAAAAAGTTTGGTACCCAAATTCGTTTCTTTTCTTCTTCTCCCTTTTCTTTCTTTTTATTTTTCTTACTCTTCCCTTTATTTGAGCATTTTATCATTTTGTCCTTCTTCCTTATAGGACTGTCAAGTACAAAACTTTCAAAAACTGGGTGACCTTTCTCCTTTTTCTCTGATTTTGATCAAATATTTGGTTGGGTTGGACCAATCCAAGTCAAACTGTCTTTACAAACCAAATGGAAGCCTTTTGCTGCTTTAGGTAAAAGAGAACTCAGTTGGATTTCTGAACCATTTTTTTAGGTTTTATCTTTCTTCTTTTCTTTTCTTTTCTTTTTTTTCTTTTGACCCTTTTTTTCTCTTTTTTTCATCTTCTTTTCTTTTCTCTTTTTTTTTTTCTTTTTTGTTGATTTTTTTTGGGTTCTAATTCTAACAGAGTTGCCTTGTTTGTACCAACTTATATTTCTAATAATGGATGAGTGGAGTGGTATTAATCTGCTTCAGTCTTGACTTTATTTGTGATATTTGGTCTAATTCAGGTGAACTTCAACTACCCTTATGGTCTTGAGAACTTCAACTACCCTTATGATCTTAAGAACTTTAACTATCTTCATGGTCTTGACTATTCATTCCTTTCTTTGATCTTCTTGCCTCTTCATCTTAGTGATCATAAGACTTGTCAAAAGTATCACAACAGCTCAGGGTAGGTTTTTGGGCATATAAGTCAATGAAAAGAAAGCTAAAACTTTTATGAAGGCTCAAAGGGACAACTAGAGATTGATATTTAATAAGGTGGATACTAGTTGTTGGCTCGTTAAACAATGCCTAGATCATCTCTCTCTTAAAATAAGTAGAGTTCAATTTCGCCTTGAAAGTATGTCAAAGCATGTTTTAAGACTGACTAGGACCTAGACAAAGGTAATTATGCAGGATCTCTCTCTATGTAAGCATACACAACTCAATGTTATAGAGAAATTCCCTTACCTAGTAATGTCATTCAAGTCCTGATGCCTAGACACATTAATTTATGAAAATCAAGATAGATTCCTCATTGGTTGAGCACCAAAATGAACAAAGACCAATAAAATTTTTATGAAAGTAATTTATTCAAACAACTTTAAATTTAAAAAATATAATTATTCCAATTAAATATTAAATCAAGCAAAATAAATAGAGTAATATTCAAGTTAAGGAAAGTTTGTTGAGTTGGAGTTAAGGATTTTTTCCATCATCAAGGATCATTACTTTATCATCCACAGTTAGTCCAAGCTTGCTTAGTAGCACATCATCTTTAGCAGCTTCTCTATCCATATCATCACATGATGACAAGATAAAACTCTTCATGAAGGTTGTAAACGGTGGCACCCTTCCAAATTTAGGTAGAGGATTATTCTTAGTGTTGTGCTTATCAGGCTCAAGCAGTTTACCATTGTCGATTAGATCTTAGATCTCATGCCTCAATCGAGTACATCTATTGGTCTCATGTCCCTGAGTCTGATGAAATTGACAAAAAGCCTTAGTATCAAATTTTAAGGGTAAAGAATTTGACAAAGGTCGAGGAGTCAAGGGTTGTAACAATCCCTTCTTTTATAGCTTATTGAGAACCCAAGTTAGCGGCTTCCCTAATTTAGAAAACTGCCTCATTCCTCCTTGACTGGTGACATCAACATCAGTTTTCTTTTGTGTATTTTGATTACTAGGCTGATAATTCCATTTTGCAAAAAAATGGTTCTTTTCTCTCTCCCTTTGACTTTTTCCACCTGGGTGATAGCCATCCTTATTGCCTTACTTGGATAGCACATGACTCAGCTAGTCTCATAGAATAGGGATTGGTCCCTCATTTTTCATTCGATCTCTATTAGTGAACATGTTCTCCATGGATGCTGCCTTAGCATTATTGATGAGCTCCAGAATTTCAATTAACTGGGTCTTTATAATTTCAACCAATTGATCTTATAGCTTGACCATCCTAGCTTTGACAACTTCATCGATTATATCCCTTAGCTGGTTTGCATCCATCCTCCTAATGCATCACTTGAATAAAAAATCAGTGATGTAGGTGATATCGTTGTATGCTCTTGAATTGTCGTACTTCAGGTCTATAAGCCAGAAAGGATTAATGATATGTCATGTGATGCATGTATGCATGTATACATAAATAATAGACAAAGATAAGTGGAACGACCTTTCCAACCTTGTAACTTCCACACATGGATGGCGAGTCTGTAACACCCCTTCCCGACCTACATGTGTAAGCCGAGTAGAGGCACCACACTATCCTAATGTTGCTACCAATTTTACTTAGTCAAATTTTAGTTCCGATTTTACAGAAATTTTGCCAGAGTTTCGCCTAGAAATTTGGGTCCCAAGTGTCGACAAAACTGGTTTTTCTGATTTTTGAAAACATTTTTACACAAACCAGTGCGAATACAATTAGTTTCAATACACTCCCAATGAATCCACCTTATAACCTCAACTACAAACCTGCAAGAAGAGTTCACACTTCTAATACAAAATAAAGTAGAGGTTTATTATTATTACATACTACTAACGTATAGTATAACATAGTACTTTCCATCTTATATATAAATATATACATATACATGCCACAACTAGCTAACTCATAATATAGGAAATGAAAGGCTACTATGAGGTGCTGCGCAGTGTTGTGCTGCTCGATGCTAATCACCGAAATCTACTGCTCTGAACCTACGAGTCAAGAAAACTCAACAAGTTGAGCAATGACGCTCATTGGGTACTTTACCGATGAAAATATAAGTAAAACATGAAAGCATTTGAACTAAAAGGAAATAATTAAATAAAAAATCAACCAACTTTAAACCAATGGAAGTTATTGTCCATTCAGTGTAGATATACTTTCAACAATCGTAAAAACCATAATTCAAACTCATATTACAGTACGTAGTTTTAGAAAAACAGGACTTTGGCTCAGGCTCTACTGGCATATAGGGAATCATAGCGATAAGGCAGTGGCCCTCACCACTGTAACATAGGTGGCCCTCACCACCATGGTTATAACCAATTCCGCTCTATGGCCTATACCCGTGGGTAACCGCCGGAGCATTCCAATCACAATTTCACAATATCTTCGCTCCACGGCCTATACCTGAAGGTAACCGCCGGGGAGTATCAAACACAATAAGTAGCAGTACTGCATAAAATAGTATAGTGAACCATACCCTTATCTACCACTCCCAACTATCCAGTAGAGCATAAAGGTTAAAATGATTCAATTTAAGTCTCAAACTTCATTTTAGAATGACTCGAGAAATCATTTTAATTCCCATCGCGCTTTGCCATTTACGCCGCGCACCACATTCTTTAGTCATACCATAACCCTTTTTCACATATTTAACATCCATAATAAACATATCAAAAATTTCAAAGCATTCCTCAAAAGATCACAAATTAACCAAATGAATAGTGTCGCGGCACGTAAAATCGGCAATGCAAAATGGCATGACCACATGAATAGTAAAATCTGGGTTTTCGTCAAAATTTCAGTCCGTTTCAGTCATGTATTTGACCAGTTAAATGATCTTAATTTTGGCTGAAATTTTCCAGGAAACTCATTTCATATGTTGACTAATTGCATGTAAAATTTCGTCAAAAACTTCCATCGTTTGCTGCCTCAACTGGCTGCCCAAAATTAGGTCCAGAATTGGATCCCAAAAAGCACCAATTCGGCCAAAACTTACATTTAGTGCAAATTTTGTTTATTTTTCTATTTTAAACCCATTTCAAAGCTTCCATAATAATATAATGAAGACTTAAACACTTCCCTTTTAAAATAACTTGATTGTTTAAATCAATTTGGACTAAATAGAGTCCATAAACTCTTTTACCAAAATCTTTGGAAACAATAGATTTCAATTGAATTTAACAACTCAATCACCCCATGGGTTAAAAAATATCACTCAACAAATGAATTCAAACTCAAACGATACATTTATGCATCCATAGCAAAAGTTCCATAGATAAAGTTTTGGTAAGAAAATTGGAAGGAAAATTAATTCTTCAAAGGTAAAGTATTTTTCCAAGGTAAAGTACCAAACCTTGTTCTTTTAATTCCCCTTTGCTTTTCCTTCTTATCCTTCCTTAATCTTTGTTTCTCCTTCAAGAAATTCAAGAACACAACTTTAAACATAAACCTTAGAAATTTAAAACATGCACTACCCTTCCATTTCTTTTCAAACTAAATCCTAATCTAACCTTATTAAACCTTAGAAACCTTGATTCTTCCATTTAATTAATCAATATCATCACTACTTAAAATTTTTCCAAATCCACCATAAGAACCCTAATTTCCAATCTTCCAATAGATATATAAATACTTAAAACTAATACTAGAATTGAAATCTGCATACTTGAAAACCTTAAAACTTACCTTGAAAATCAAACTTAACAAAAATTTGAAACTCTTTGGTGTTCTTCCTATGGTGGCCGAAATTTGTGGGAGAGTTTGTGGGAGAGAGATTTTGCTCCTCTTGTTATGATATATATAGTGGAAATGATGTCCACTTTTGGGTTGGATGAATGGTTTATGACCATTTGTCCACACCTTTTTCTTTCTTCTTTTTTTAACTTTTAAATGGCTAAATATGATTGGCCATTAAAAGTTTTTATATTTTCCTTTCCAATTAAGTCCTCCAACTTGTCCCTCTTCCCATTGGATACCCTAACTTGTTCCATATCACCCATATGGTACCCACATGGAACCGGGCCCATTTTACGCTCCGGTGATTAATCGATCGTAACTTTTAAACCGTGTGTACAGTTCCACGAGGCAAACTACATATGGTTTTGATCCTCTCAACCTCTACTTTCTATTTCTAAGGTCTATTTTAGGTTTCCAAGTCGTTTTGAAAATTTACCAATAAGCCCTCGACTTTTTACAAAATTCCCCTTAGGTCCCTTCTTTGCTCGGGTTTTTCCCGGGCTCCATTTCTACTAATGATTGTTTCATATTCAACCCCTCAACATCCTTTACACACTCGTGTGTTTATTTCCTACTTTAGATTCATGTATAAATTTTAATTAATAATGACCAACATGTCCCAAGTCAAAATCCCCTATATCTTCCAAACCGTGCGTTTTTTGGAAAAACCGTTACGCGTCGTTATGACCCGATTTTTCTCTATTCTCCATTTTTGGAATCTGTTATGTGCACTATTAAGAACCTCCAGTACAACTTTTAGAAATTACAGTTACCTCCCCAAAACTTTTTGAAATTACAGTCACCTCCCCAAAACTTTGCATTTTTTTCAATTAGGTCCCTTTGGTCCTATAGCCTTATCTAGGCCCGTTGTCAGGAATTATCTTCTCCTTTCCCCTTCTCTCACTGTGCACGTGACTGCTATGCATAAATACGGTGGGCGGATGTGACAGAGTCTCTTTTCTTAGGTATATGGTTAACAAAGTACCAACATGGGGTATCTTGTTTTTGAATATTTCCCTCAGATGTTTCAACCAATAGTTATATTTTCAAAAATGGAAAATTAATTCATGATAATTCCCATTAATTAGGTTTTAATAAATTCAACCAACTAAAGTAGCTTTTATGCTATATTGGATTAAAACTAAATTAAGAGGTTTATTATAAATAGATTTCTCACTTGAAAAAGTAACTAATAATTCATGCCAAAAACAAGCCCATGATTAATAATTCTTAGTATAAACTAGGCTCACAATTGATTTTTGGTGTTTTATAATTGGCATAAATAATTTGTAAGCTCTTTGTAAGAAAAGGTTGGATGAAATGCAAAAATAATTTTGTTTGAAAAATCCATTATAAAACAATTTTTAGAAAAAAGGGATTTTTGACTTTGTATTTGGGGTCATGAGAAAAGAATTTTTGATTTGTTTTTAGAAAAGTTTTATGTCCAAAGACTATCTTGAAAAGTTTTGAAGATAGCTTTGGTCTTTTGGATTTTAAAGAAAAATTTATTTTGATCTTACAATGTACTTAGGTCATATTAGAAAAAGAACAAACCAAATAAGTCATGATTTAAGCCAAGATAAATTAACCATAGTCAAACAACATGCATTTGGGGTAAAAAACCTAAGGAAAGTAACTAGGCCAATTACATGAGCTTTAGTCTTTGGGTTGAAAGGCTTAGGTTCCCAAACCAAGTATATATCAAATGGTACAAGGCTATGAGTGGCTATGTCATGCTCGATCTCCATACCTTAAGTGAAAGTATGTTATCCCTTACATAACCATCATGGGTAACACGGGCATCCTAACTCACGCACATGATGCAATCTAAAATGATGCAATGGATAATATCATGATAAGAAAAAATAGAATAATATAAAGACCAAAGGAATCAACTTCTATTATCCCCAGTGGATTCACCACTGTGAGCGGGGATTTTTGCCCCCACTCCCGGTGGAATAGTTCTTGCGACTTCAAAACTGTTTAGGCTTATGGCCTTAGAGAACACAGGCCTAAGCTCAGAGAAAATGGAGTCACCACCCGGACTGGGGGTGGATGACTCGATTCCTAAGGAATCCCCAACTCCCTAATGGGTTCGGAAAGTTGGGTACGTGTAGGGAAGGTGAGAAATGGTCCAGCACCCCTACAACGCCCGGTTCATTGGAACTGGCCTCCTTTTCAAGTTTTAATATTATAAAATTCTTATATATAATGATATTATCCATACTACATGCAATAATTAAAATAAAGCATCATTATATTAAAATCAAAGCAATGTCCAAACAAAATAAATAAATGGGCACCCATCCAAGGATGGAAACATATCCTTACATCATCCATGTCTAAAACTAAATAAGACACCTACCGAAAGGTGGAAAAGTGTCCTTTACATTAATCCCAAAAATATAAAATAAATTAAATTACATAAGGTTTAAATAATGAGGTACTCACAAAGTGAAAACATACCTCTTACATTAGTACCAAAATAAACAAATAATAATCATAATAATAATGCAAATATTCATCCATGATAAATTAAATAAATCAAGCATTGAAATTAAATAAATCAACCATCAAAACATATAATAAACTACATAATCAAATCTAAAATTAAATAAAGCAATAAATATATAAGTTTAGGGTTTTAAAGAATTTAGGGTTTGGAACTTAGGGTTTTGGAACTTAGGGTTTTAGAAACTAGAGTTTTGTAATTAGGGTTTTAAAACTAGGGTTTTGGAGAGATAAATTAAGGTTTTGGAAAAATAATCAATATTTTGGAGTTTAATAATGAAATGGTTTAATCTTTTGGATAAAAATAGTTTAAGGTTTTGAGTTTCAATAAAATAATTTACGGTTCTTTGAAGTTTTAGTAAAAAAATAGATTCTGACAATTAATTTAAATCCTCAACAACTACTGAATAGTTTTAAGTTTTTTATAAAACATGCAAGTGGAGTTATGAATACCAACTGATCAATATATTAATTAAAGCAAACAATTAAAGTTATTAAAACAAAGATCAAGTTACTGCATGTTTTTATTAATCAAGTTACTGCAAGTTTTTATTAATCAATGAAAATGAAGTTACTGTGAGCATGAATAATTTATGATTAAAGATCAAACCTCCGTTGTTGGTTCCATCAAAAAAATTGATTTCTGGATGAACAATGTGAATACAGTATGTACTCTACCTTCTTCTTTGGTTGTCTTGATATTTCTATTTGTGGTTTCCTTCGTTCTCCAAAAAAGCTGCTGCTGTTTTTCTCTGTTTGTCGCCGTCTCTTCTGTTTTGTGGTTTCATCTCTCTTAATATTCATTACGGACCTCTTTAATGATAATTCCCCCTTTCTAAATTCTAAAACATTATTATTTATAGGCAAACCTCACTCAGAATCCCTAACCCTAATATTAATCTATCCTTAAAGCAAATTTTAATTCAATTTGAAAACTAATTTCAAAAAACAATTGAAACCATGTTGACCTGGGACAACCAAGTCGACATGCCCTTTGGCTCATGTCAACCTGGGCATCCAGGTCGGCATGAGCCAAGATTCATGTCACTTGGGCCCTTTGAACTTGAACTAATTTCGCATTTTTTAATTTTTTAGACTGGACCTTCTAAAAAAGACTTGGTTTAGGGTTTTATAGCCAAGTTTTTGCCTTTTAAAATCCAACCGACTTATTAAAAGTTGTAGATTGGATTGAATTTATTTGACATTCATTAATTAAGACCATATTAGTTTTGGTCCAAAATTAAGGGTCTACAGGTAGTCCAACATTGTCTTTGTTATTGTTCAACCAGAATTCAAAATTGTAGTGGAACCAACAATGGAGGTTTGAATTTCTATTGACTTATTTATGTTTAGAGTAGCTTCAAATTCAAATTGATCAATTGTTTAAAAATACAATAGATGATATTTTTGTTATTTGATCAATTGTTCGGCTTACCATCTAAACTCTATTTAAAACCCTAAAAATTATTTTTCAAAACCCTAATACCTTAATACCCGTAAAAGTAATTTTTGAAATCTAAAATCCTAATTACACTTTTCTAAAATCACAAAATAATAATCTATTTTTTCAAAAACCCTAACCAAATCTATTTTTCTGAGATTCACAGTAGCATATTCTTTCCAAATACCTAACTTAAAATCTTATTTTCATGATCTTCAATCTTATTTACTTAAACCCTAAACCTTAATATTATTTTCATAAAACTTTCGAAACCCTAAATTCAAAACCTCCATTCTTTAGATTCAAACCCTAATTTATTTTAAACCTAATCTTTAATTCAAATATCCAGTAGCCATATTATTTATTTTATATTAAATGTTTCTCAATTAATTAATCCAGTATATACAAAACCTTAATTGTTAAACATAAAACCCAAGAAACCCTAATTGATGCATAAACCATAAATTTATATACTTACTATTTTATTTAAATTGGATGAATGTTTATTATATATTTTAATTAATATTTCATGTCTTTGATTAATGATTTATTTATGATGAATGGTTATTTACTTTTATTGATTTGCTTTGTGTAGACCCTTAATTTTTGACCCATTTAAATCCGATAATCTAAAATAATTTTTGTGGTATTTTATTTATTTTAATAATATTTTAATTACTAATAATATTTCATACTTATTTTTAATAAAAATAAAAAATAAAAAAATAAAAAAATCCGAGGTAGCCCATTTCGCCGTAGAAATTATCTTCGGCGAATTGGGCACTGCCCAATTCGCCGCAGCTAGTTCTTGCATGAATTGGCCCACTGCGCTTGTTTTTGCCAGCGTAATTTTTTCCAGCGCAGCCCACTGGCCCGACAGCCCATGCGCTGCCGATTTTTTGACCAAACCTTGTTTTACTCAGTTTTCTAATTTTTCCTAAACCATTGGTATTTCCTTATTAAAATAGGATTAGGACTCTTTATTTTCCTATAAATACTAGCATTAAACAAAAAGAAAAAGAAGAAAGAGGACAAAAAAAAGGTAAAAACCTAAGAAAAAGAAAGGAGAGAAGGGAACGGAGAAATCAAAAGGATTGGACTTAATCTTTCCGAGGCAAAATAAGAGATCAAGAGGCGATTAGATTTCTAAAAGGAGCAAATAGGAGACAGAGAGAGAAACACCAAGAAGTGACGATCTAACTTACAAAATGAAGGCAATAAAAGCAGTGTTATCTTGATTTAGCTCAACCCAAAAAATAAACTTTGATTTAGGCAGCAACACATATCCAAACAAGCTTGATACAAACACTTTAAATTTGGTGGAGCCTTTAAACATATGTAAGTTCTCTATATTCAGTTTATTGAATAAATAACTATCTTCTCCTTTCAAATTTTCATCACACTGTTTGCATAATCAAATTCTTTTTTTTTTAAATTCAAATAGTAGCTAAGGTTCTACTTAAAATAAATATGATCATTAAAATATTAGTCCAACTCTAAAAACCCTAACTATCTAAAACCCTAGCTTCCTAAAACCCTAATTCCCAAACCTCAATTCCAAAAACTATAAACATGAGTTTGCAAATAGTTTAATTATTAAAATTGATCCAATAAGCCGAATTTCTAAATTCTAACTCTAGTAAACTCTAAGAACCAAACTCTAATTTGCCTTATATTTCCTAAAACCCCAAAATAGCTTTTCAATTATCAAAACCCTAAATTATTTTCTTAAATTCTAAAATTCAAAGTTGCTTTATTGAATCATAATTTGTTTTCCCAATATCCAGTAACCCTAAAAATTAACTTTCAAACCTTAGATCCCAAATTCTTAAGTTCTTCTTCCAGAACCATAAATTATTCTTCAAACAAACCCTAAAGTGCTTTATTTTTCAAAAAACCCTAAAACCTTATTTCCTCAAACCGTGAGCCTTAAACCCTAATCAATTCCTTATTAAAAAAACCATCACAATAGCCTAAATAATAATTATAATAATTCTAAAATCCCAAAATCCTAAATGTTAATTAAAGAACTCTAAATTGAGACATAAACCTAAATTTGTATCTTTATTGCTTTATTTAATTTTAAATTTGATTATGTAGTTTATTACATGTTTTGATGGTTGATTTATTTAATTTCAATGCTTGATTTATTTAATTTACCATGGATGATTATTTTCTTTATTATTATGATTATTATTTGTTTATTTTAGTATTAAAATTGTAAGAGGTATGTTTCCACCTTGTGGGTACCTCATTAGTTAAGTATTATGTAATTTAAGTTGCTTTTATATTTTGGACCAATGTAAAGGATATGTTTCCACCTTTTGGTGGGTGTCCTATTTAGTTTAGATATGGATGATGTAAAAACATGTTTCCATCTTTGGATGTGTATCCATTTATTTGCTTTGTTTGGACATTATTTTGATGTTAATATAATGATGCTTTATTTTAATTGTTGCATGTAATATGGATAATATTGTTATACTTAAGAATTTTATAATATTAAGACCTGCAAAGGATGCCGGTTCCAATGAACTGGGCGTTGTAGGGGTGCTAGGCCTTTTCTCACCTTCCCCACGCATACCCAACTTTTTAAACCCATTAGGGGGTTGGGGATTCCTTAGGAATCGAGTCATCCACCCTTTCTTTTTCCTAGCCCGTCCGAGTGGCGACTCCATTTTCTTCAGGCTTAGGCCCGTGTTCTCTAAGGCCCCTAGCCTAAAAAGTGCCGAAGTCGCAAGAACCATTCCACCGGGAGTGGGGGCGAAAATCCCCGCTCATAGTGGCGACTCCACTGGGGATAAGATAAGTTGATTCCATTGGTCTTTTTATTATTCTATTCTTTCTTATAATGATATTATCCATTGCATCATTTATATTGTATCGTGTGCGTGAGCTAGGATGCCCGTGTTACCCGTGTTGTGTTATGTAAGGGATACCATACTTTCACTCAAGGTATGGAGATCTGTTGCGCTCGAATTAAGTACTACTACAAAGCGTCACTCGCAAGTATACGAGGTAGCTGTAGCAATGGTGATCGCCCCAAGGTCGTTTCCCAAAGAAGGTGTGGTTTGTAATAGCTTGATTAAAGCAATTAAATTAAAAGTGAAAGTTTGTTGTATGAAATGTGCAAGATTAATTTAAACCTAAAAGTAACGTGCGTAGAGATTGATGTGTGTGATGGGTGCACAAGATCAATTCAGTTCTTGGGAAAGTGCCTTGTAAACTCCCCCGTGCCTTGAAAACTGCATCTTTACAAAAGGCAACTAGCAACTTAAAGAAAAATAAATAAATAAATTGAAAGAAAATAAAACTAAATAAATAAACAATTCATAGAAAATAAACAAACAATTAAATTGAAAATAAAAATCAAACTACTACTACTACAACGACCTTCCCCGGCAACGGCGCCAAAAACTTGTTGCGCTCGAATTAAGTACTACTACAAAGCTTCACTCGCAAGTATACGAGGTAGCTGTAGAGATGGTGATCGCCCCAAGGTCGTTTCCCAACGAAGGTGTGGTTCGTAATAGCTTGATTAAAGCAATTAAATTAAAAGTGAAAGTTTGTTGTATGAAATGGGCAAGATTAATTTAAACCTAAAAGTAACGTGTGTAGAGATTGATGTGTGTGATGGGTGCACAAGATCAATTCAGTTCTCGGGAAAGTGCCTAGGGTTATAGGTCCATTCAATCAAAGCTCAATTCTCAATTATCCATTAACATAGCCTTGTAATTAATTTGTTCCCTAAGGTTAATTAGTCAATTACCAATTCATTAGTTCTCACATTCATGAATTAGCAATAACCAAGTACTTTACATTACCAAATTAATGAAACCCTAGAACTTATATTTCTAATTCATTCATAGGGTAGTCGATTGCATAATTCTGATATCAAATTTCATCTCTCGGTCTTTCATTCAATATCTAGAGATCAATAGGTAGCTAATCTATTAACCTAACATACAATCCAATGCAATCAACCAACAACAAGGTACATCAATGGAAATATCAAATCAAAGCACTCAATCAAATATACTACAAACTCTAAGCATGGGTTTTTAGCCCAACATCATCAATTTAAAACATTCATTCAACTCAATATAAATCAAATACAAATTGTTCATTGTAATATCAATCTCTTAATATAGTAAAAACAATATTGAAATGAATTAAAAGAGAGAATAGAAAAACCCCTTGTGAAGATGCCAAGAGTAGGATTACTAGTCTTCCTCCTAGCTCCACTTGATGTATGATGAAGAACTCAAGCCATCTTCAATGGTTGATTCCCCCTTTGCAATATAGGATGGAGCTTTCTCAAGTCACCAAACCTTTCAATGAAGCTTCTTCAACCCTCAAGAGCTTGTTAACCCAACTTATCCCAAAGAACCAAATTGAAGCTTATCAATGGAAGTTGTAGAAGATGAAGATGGAGGATGAAGATGAGGGACAAGGAGAGTGTCACTCTCTCCTCATCCCAAATTATGTTTTCCCTCTCCTTCTCTTTTCTTTTCTCTAACTCAAACCCTAGCCGTCTACCCTTTTTTCTTTGTCGTACGAAAGAATTTATAGAAATTAAGGTGACACGGCCAAGCTTGGGTGAGCTTGGCCGTGTCTCTTGGCCTTTTCCTTGCTTTCCTTTAGGTGACACGGCCAAGCTTTGGTTGGCTTGGCCGTGTCCCTTGATAACCCTTCCTTTCTTTCTTTCTTTCTTTTCTTTGGAGTTGGGTGTGTGACACGGCCAAGCTTTGGATTGCTTGGCCGTGTCTGAGCTTTTTTTTGGAGGGACACAGCCACAAGCTTGGCCGTGTGTGTCTCCTTCTGAGCTTTTGGCCTTCATATATGTTTCTTTGGAAGCTTGGACGTGTTTGACAAATTTGGAGGGACACGGCCACAAGCTTGGCCGTGTCCCTTAGGTGTGTCTCTCTCTGTTGCTCATTTTCCTTCTTTTCCTTCTCTTCTTTGGCTTGTTCTTTGATTTGCTCTTTGAGTGAGACACGCCAGAGGCTTGGCCTTGTCTCTGGTTGTGTTTGCTTCTGCCTTGAATTTCTTTTGAGGGACATGGCCAAGCTTGCTTTAGCTTGGCCATGTCTTGCTTGGTTCATGCTTTTCTTGCCCTGTTTTGATCTTCCAAGGGTGTTTTTGTACCTAAACCTAAAAACAACACTTTAAACACACTTAAAACAACAATTAATCAAAACATTAACTAAAACACACATAAAATCATACTAAAAACTAGTACAAAAATTACCTAAACAACTACCCCACACTTAACTCCTTGCTTGTCCCCAAGCAAGGCTAAAATCAAAACACACTAACCAGATGAATTTTGTTAAGTTCAAGAGTTATAAAGATGCATCAAGACTTCCCTATCCTTAAATCCACAATCAATATCGACTCAAACAAAATCGACACTCGTGCAATTAAGTGGTTTTCCATGTGTAACCAATGTTGTCACTCCCTCACCAACTCTTACAAGTGTTTGATCATGGTGGTGTTTACACTCATAACAATCAATGAAAGATTATTTCCATAGGCTTGCTTATCAATCAAATCTCCACTACAAAATAACAATCAAGCATCAATCAAAAGGTCTTTCTTTTGGTTGTAATGGGGCTAAGGTAAAGGCATGGCATTTAAGAAATGTGATCTTAATCATTAAGTTCAAGAGCACTTTAAGAATGAAGTACCCGATCATCTACATAACCTAACAATCCCAAAACACCTTCCTCTCATCTACCCCTTGACATTAAAGAGCTTTTCAAGGGAATTCACTTATTGAATCTTGTAATGATACATTTCAACCCTTTCAACAAGAATAACAATTATTCTTATTATTATTTATATATATTTTTTTTTCTCTTTTTCTTCTCTCTTTTGACTTATTATTAACTCATAGGCTTACATTTCAACCCTTTTTTTTTCTTTTTTTTCTTTTTTTTTATTTTGCTTTGCAATCTTAAACCTACTAAATTTAACCCCCATACTTAATTCAACACAACACTCGGTTATAAACGCTCTTAAAATGCTCTTGACCTAATGAAAGGATAAGAGTTAAACAACAAGGTTCAAGCTAATTGTGTTGTGAAAAAGAAAGAAAAGGAAAAATAAAATAAGCTCAAAATTGGCTAACTAAGGTTGAATATAGGGTTGGTCTTTTTAACCCAAAGTGGGTTCACCTAATTGCCTTAATCATCTTGATGCCAAATTGAAATTTTTTTATGTAGTCTTAAAAAAGCATTTCAAAGCAAGTTCTAGCAAATCATCAATCAAAGATGTTTACCCACAAAAATAATGATAAGTTGATGGCTCAATTCCTCACTAGGTTAATGGCAATGCAAGGGAAAAACCAACAAAATTGACAATAAGCACCAATTTTACTCAATTCTCAAATTCATGCTTCAAAAATTCAAAGGTCATCTATCAACAATTTTTATAACAATTGAACTTTCTAAAACTCATTTATTCAAAGAAAAACATTAAAAACATTAACTAAAACCTAAAAAAAAATAAGTTAAAAGTAAAAACCCAAAAACACAAAATGCAATTAAAAGTAAAAACACAAAACATAAAATGTACCCCACACTTAAAGATTCACATTGTCCTCAACGTGAGCATGCATACTACAGAGGGGGTTTAGATGAAACCTGATTTCCATCGTTCCCATATACGATGTGTAGGGCTCCTTCCACCCATAATGCAATTTGAGCCCATGACTGAGAGGATGAACAAAATGTAACTTTGAAATGTACCCGATGTATGGCAACCCCTTAATAGTATTCCTTGAAGAGAACATGTCTCAAAGGGACATGTGAAGGTCGCCTCGGGGTGATCCTCCAGTGCTATAGGAACATGGTAATAATCTTTGTCTTTGTGCAACCTGGGCATATCAGATTTCTACTCTTCCTTACCACCAAGAGTAGTAGAAATGACTTTTGGGGACTCTTTAAGTTCAACCAAGTTTGGTTGAATCACTTCTTCATCCACTTTAACAATGTCAAGTCCCATCTCAACAACCTCAGCATCTTGCTCCTCATCCTTCAAGCTATATAGATATGGATTTGATGGCCTGTCAGGATTGGAAAATTCATGCAACTTTGGTAAGGTTAATGCCTCCAAATTCTCCTTCTCGTTTGATTGGCTCAACTCCTCAATGTTGGTTTGTATCTCCTCACCATTATCTTCTTGATTAGTGCCTACATCCAAAGAATCACAAAATTTGTTATATATTACCTGTTCACTCCTCAAATTTGTGATTACCTTGACTTACTCCAATTGGCTAGGAAATTCCTCTTCTTGGTGTGCTTGGAGTTGATGTGCCAGTTGCCCAACTTGCTTCTCCATCCTCTTCAATGATTCCTCCAAAGAATCTAACCTCTCATTGATCCCTTCCTGATTTTGTGTGCTAATTTGAATGTAAGCATTCAAATCATCTTCCACTGTGGATTTCTTGTATTGAATCTGATTTTGTACACTAATTTGAATGAAGGCATTCAAACTATCTTCCAAAGTGGGTTCCTTAAGTCGATCTTGATTTTGTGCGCTAGTTTGAATGAAGGCATTCAAACTATCCTCCAATGTGGGTTTCTTAAGGAAATCTTGATTTGAATATTGTTCTTGAGAGTAAGAACTTCTCTGGTAAGGTTGAAAACAATTTTGATGTGGAATGTGTTGCTTATTTTCCCAAGAAAAATTTGGTTGGCTTCCCCAGCTTGGGTTGTAAGGATTAGAATATTGGTAATTTCTACCCATTTGCTGGAAACCTTGATAGTCATATTCTTTCTCTTGCCATTCTTGGTAACGTGTGAAGCTGAATGAGCATGTATTTGCACTGTGTCCTGCATTGCCACATGCTGCACATATCTCTTGGCGTGGCATATGTGCTCTTCCTCTTGCATTTAGCACCTTAAGTTTATTAGTCAATTTTGCTAATTGCCATGCCATTTCAGAATCATCATTCCTATCATTAACTCCCTCGTGCCTTGAAAACTGCATCTTTACAAAAGGCAACTAGCAACTTAAAGAAAAATAAATAAATAAATTGAAAGAAAATAAAACTAAACAAACAAACAATTCACAGAAAATAAACAAACAATTAAATTGAAAATAAAAATCAAACTACTACTACTACGACGACCTTCCCCAGCAACGGCGCCAAAAACTTGTTGTGCTCGAATTAAGTACTACTACAAAGCGTCACTCGCAAGTATACGAGGTAGCTGTAGCGATGGTGATCGCCCCAAGGTCGTTTCCCAATGAAGGTGTGGTTCGTAATAGCTTGATTAAAGCAATTAAATTAAAAGTGAAAGTTTGTTGTATGAAATGTGCAAGATTAATTTAAACCTAAAAGTAACGTGTGTAGAGATTGATGTGTGTGATGGGTGCACAAGATCAATTCAGTTCTCGGGAAAGTGCCTAGGGTTATAAGTCCATTCAATCAAAGCTCAATTCTCAATTATCCATTAACATAGCCTTGTAATTAATTTGTTCCCTAAGGTTAATTAGTCAATTACCAATTCATTAGTTCTCAGACTCATGAATTAGCAATAACCAACTATTTTACATTACAAAATTAATGAAACCCTAGAACTTATATTTATAATTCATTCATAGGGTAGTCGATTGCATAATTCTAATATCAAATTTCACCTCTCGGTCTTTCATTCAATATTTAGAGATCAATAGGTAGCTAATCTATTTACCTAAGATACAATCCAATGCAATCAACCAACAACAAGGTACATCAATGGAAATATCAAATCAAAGCACTCAATCAAATATACTACAAACTCTAAGCATGGGTTTTTAGCTCAACATCATCAATTTAAAACATTCATTCAACTCAATATAAATCAAATACAAATTGTTCATTGTAATATCAATCTCTTAATACATCAAAAACAATATTAAAATGAATTAAAAGAGAGAATAGAAAAACCCCTTGTGAAGATGCCAAGAGTAGGCTTACTAGTCTTCCTCCTAGCTCCACTTGATGTATGATGAAGAACTCAAGCCCTCTTCAATGGTTGATTCCCCTTTGCAATATAGGATGGAGCTTTCTCAAGTCACCAAACCTTTGAATGAAGCTTCTTCAACCCTCAAGAGCTTGTTAACCCAACTTATCCAAAAGAACCAAATTGAAGCTTGTCAATGGAAGATGTAGAAGATGAAGATGGAGGATGAAGATGAGGGACAAGGAGAGTGTCACTCTCTCCTCATCCCAAATTATGTTTTCCCTCTCCTTCTCTTTTCTTTTCTCTAACTCAAACCCTAGCCTTATACCCTTTTTTCTTTGTCGTGCTATAGAATTTATAGAAATTAAGGTGACACGGCCAAGCTTGGGTGAGCTTGGCCGTGTCTCTTGGCCTTTTCCTTGCTTTTAGGTGACATGGCCAAGCTTTGGTTGGCTTGGCTGTGTCCCTGGATAACTCTTCCTTTCTTTCTTTCTTTCTTTTCTTTGGAGTTGGGTGTGTGACACGGCCAAGCTTTGGATTGCTTGGCCGTGTCTGAGCTTTTTTTTGGAGGGACACGGCCACAAGCTTGGCCGTGTCCCTTGAGTATGTCTCCTTCTGAGCTTTTGGCCTTCATATATGTTTCTTTGGAAGCTTGGCCGCGTTTGACAAATTTGGAGGGACACGGCCACAAGCTTGGCCATGTCCCTTGGGTGTGTCTCTCTCTATTGCTCATTTTCCTTCTTTTCCTTCTCTTCTTTAGCTTGTTCTTTGATTTGCTCTTTGAGTGAGACACGGCTAGAGGCTTGGTCGTGTCTCTGGGTGTGTCTACTTCTGCCTTGAGTTTCTTTTGAGGGACATGGCCAAGCTTGCTTTGGCTTGGCCATGTCTTGCTTGGTTCATGCTTTTCTTGCCCTGTTTTGATCTTCCAAGGGTGTTTTTGTACCTAAACCTAAAAACAACACTTTAAACACACTGAAAACAACAATTAATCAAAACATTAACTAAAACACACATAAAATCATACTAAAAACTAGTACAAAAATGACCTAAACAAGATCGAGCATGGCATAACCACTCATAGCCATGTACCATTTGCTATATCCTTGATATGGGAACCTAAGCCTTTTAACCCAAAGACTAAAGCTCATGTAATTGGCCTAGTTACTTTCCTTAGGTTTTTACCCCAAATGCTTGTTGTTTGACTATGGTTAATTTATCTTGGCTTAAATCTTGGCTTATTTGATTTGTTCTTTTTCTAATATGACCTAAATACATTGTGAGCTCAAAATAAATTTTTCTTTAAAATCTAAAAGATCAAAACTATTTTTAAAACTTTTCAAAATGGCCTTTGGATATAAAACTTTTCCATAAACAAATCAAAAATTCTTTTCTCATGACCCAAATACTAAGCCCAAAATCCATTTTTTCTAAAATCTTTTTACAATGGGCTTAAGAAACAAAATTAGTTTCATCCAACCTTTTCTTACAAAGAGCTTAAAAATATTTAGGTCAATTATGAAATACCAAAAATGAATTGTGAGCCTAGTTTATACTAAGAAATAATTAATCATGGGCTTATTTTTGGCATGAATCATTAGTTACTTTTTCAAGAGAGAAATCTATTTATAATAAACCTCTTAATTTAGTTTTAATTCAATATAGCATAAAAGCTACTTTAGTTGGTTGAATGGATTAAAACCTAATTAATGGGAATTATCATGAACTGATTTCCATTTTCAAAAATATAATTATTAGTTGAAACGTCTGAGGGAACTTTTCAAAAACAAAAGACCCCATGTTGGTATTTTGTTAACCATATTACCTAGGAAAAGAGACTCGCCATTCATGTGTGGAAGTTATAAGGTTGGAAGGAACATCCTTATTATCTTTCTTTGTTTATTGTTTGTGCATACATGCATACATACATTTACATCTCATATTATTAATCCTTTCTCGCTCACAGCCCTGGATTACGATAGTTCAAAAGCTTACGATAATCTAACCTACACTGGCGATGAAGAATCTAGTAGTAACTCAATCACTTGCTCACCAAAAGCAATGGAGCCTGAATAAATTCAATGAATGGTGGATAATGCCCTCAATGCCAAGATGAAAGAAATAACAGAGGCCATGGCCGAGACCGTGAAGAACCAATTGACTGTAATTTTAGAAAATAATGTCAAAGCATCCGCTAGCTCCAAGAAGCCAAAGGACAAAGGGAAAACTAAAGTTGGTGAAGTGGTTTTTGATTATGATGATGATTGGGCTCAATACTTCCAAGATCCTCAAGAAGGAGTCGAAGGTTGTTGATAAGACAACTGTTGAAAAGATCAAGACATCTGATGTTGAGAAGTTGATTGCTTATTTAGAAAAGAAATTTAATAAGAAGCTGAAGACCGAAGAAATGTCTGAGATCGACAAACTATTTGAACAAGACGAGGAGGTCCCTTATAAGTTCAAGATGCCATCCTTCACTAGGTACAATGGTACTGGAAACCCCCATCTCCATATGAAATAATATATCACTGTTATGCAGTCTGCCTGAGCTACTAAGGCTTAAACTCTAAGGTACTTCATGCTCTCATTGGACCCTATTGTCCAAAATTGGTTTAACACTTTAGAGGAAAGTACTCAAAAAGATTGGGACATGTTATATAAGGTTTTCATTTAGCAATATGGGTATAATATCGAGTTGGAAGTTACCTTGATGGAAGTTGAGTCCATTAGACAAAGGCCAAATGAGAATTTTGTGGACTATGTGAAAAGATGGAGAAATAAGGCTGCTTTGCACAAGAAAAGGCCCGATGAGTCTGATCAATTAAGGATGATCGTGAGAGGCATCCTGCCCAATCTCCGTGAAAGGATGTTTCACACCCTTATAAGAGATTTCAAAGATCTTCTCCAAGCTGGTCTACAAATTGAAGAGTGGGAAAGGGAGAAAAATCGCTTTTCAATAAGAAGGAATGAGAAAGGGAATTATCAGCCTAGCAGTCAAAGAACACAAAAAGAAGTTGATGTTACAACCGTTAGCTCCTCGACCGTTACATAATCCACTACCACCAAACTTCAATGCCGAGGCCTTCTGTCAATTTCATCAAATGCAAGGGCATGAAATAGATAAATGTGCTCATCTAAGGCATGAGATCCAAGATTTGATTAATAGTTGTAAGCTACCTGAGCCGGATAAGCCCAATACCAAGAACAACCCTTTGCCAAAATTTGAAAGAGTGCCACCACCAAGAACCTTAATGGTGGGAAAAGGATTGGAAGAAGATTTTGTTTTATCCTCTTTTCAAGATGGGAATGTTGTAGATGTGAAAGGAGAAGGGGCTTAATTCAACAAACTTTCCTTAGCTTGAATGTTGCTTTTCAATTTTACCTTCTTTAATATTTTATTGGAACAATCGTGTTTTTCAAATTTAAAGTTGTTTGAATAAATTACTTTCATCAAAATTTTTGTTGGTCTTTGTTCATTTTGGTGCTCAACCAATGAGGAAACTAGCTTGATAATTCATGAATTAATATATTTATGCATCATGACTTGAATGACTTTACTAGGTAAGGGAATTACTCTATAGCATTGAGTTGTGTATGCTTACTTAGAGAGGGCTCCTGCATAATTATCTTTGTCTAGGTCCTAGTCAGTCTTAGAACATGCTTTGACAAACTTTCGAGGTGAAATTGAACTCTGCTTATTTAAGAGAGAGATTATCTAGGCATTGTTAGGTTAGCCAACAACTAGTATCCACTCAATTAAATATCAATCCCTAGTTGTACCTTTGAGTCTTCATGAAATTTTAGCTTTTTTTTCATTGGCATATAACCCCAATAACCTACCCTGAGCTGTTGTGATACTTTTGACAATCTTATAATCACTAAGGTGAAGAGGCAAGAAGATCAAAGAATGGAATGCATAGTCAAGACCATGAGAATAGTTGAAGTTCTTAAGATCATAAGGGTATTTGAAGTTTACCTAATATCTCCAATTCATTAAGATAACATCAGAGTAACAAATGATTTATCCCTGTTAAAGAAGATTTATGTCACTCCACTCATCCATTATTAGAAATACAAGTTGGTACAAACAAGATAACTCTTTTAAGAGCTAGAACCAAAAAAAAGAAAAAAAAAAGAAAAAAAAAGGACAAAAGAAAAAAGAGAAGAAAGGAAAAAAGAAAAGAAAAACCAAAATGGTTCAGAAATCCAATTGAGTTCTCTTTTACCTAAGACAACAAAAGGCTTCCATTTTGTTTATAAAGAAAGTTTGACTTGAACTGGTCCAATCCAACCAAAGATTCAATCAAAATCAGTGAAAAAGGAGAAAGACCATCCAGTTCTTGAAAGTTTTATACTTGATAGTCCTACAAGGAAGAAGGACAAAATGATCAAAACAAAAGGAAAGAGAAAGAAAAATAAAGAGAAAGAAAAGGGAAGAGTAAGAAAAAAAAAAGGGAGAAGAAGAAAAGAAGCAAATTTGGGTACCAAAAATTTTGCAAAGGCAAAGACTATCCCAATCAAGATTCAGGTTAACGCCAAAAAGAAAGAAGAATGTTCAAAGCTCTATCTTTTCATACTCCTAACTCTCTAAAGTTCCAACAAGCAGTATGTAGTGTGAAGGTTTGTCCTTTGTGTCACGCCGGCTCTAATCTCAAAAATGGCCTTCATTTAAACCCATGTCCCTTATAGACTCCATTTTAAGCCTATCGAAGACCTATTGATCTCTCTTGGTAGGTAGAGTCTATTAGTGGAGATAGTTTGGATAAGCATGCATATGAGATAGACAATATTCAAACTCAAAAAAGACCTTTGGCCAAGTAATGTGTATGTGCCTATTTGAAGTGCAACAATTCTTGCTTAAATAGAAATGATTCCCGAGTTTAGTATGGTACCTAGGGTTGTCATGTTATAGATATGTTAATTTAGAAAATCAAGTCCTGAGGTACATTGACATTAATTTGGCAAAGCCAATATTTGATTTCAAAATCAAAATTCAAAAAAAAATTTAGGAAAAAAAATTACAGAGCCTTCAAGTTAAGGGAAGTATGTCAAATCATTGAACCTCCAAAGGACACATTGGACAAAGGAAATGATTACTGGCAAGGTCATGAAGAAGCTACCAACTGACATGCTGAATAATAATTTAAAATGGATGTATCTCTGCTGTTTGGGGCCTCCATTATTCATATTTTCAACATTATGAAGATAAAAGACATAAATGTGAAGCATTGTGTCATTCCAATGGAAGACCTGAACAAGCATCTGAAAGGAACTAATGAGAACACTTTTGCTGATCACCTCGGTCTATGAGTCGATGGAATCACTATAAGTATTACTCATGCATATCATGCATACATGAGCATATCACACGGCATTTTTTCTTATATTATCTGTTCTTTGTTAAAGTGAACAACAAACACTCTGTGAAGTAAAGAATCAAAAGAAGATATCAAATCAGGAGGGCATGGAAAGCCCATTGCTTGAGAAAGCTCCGGTAATTTTGTAAAGAGAAGAATGCATGCTTGTGTGAAGAACTAGACAACAAAAATATCAATCAAAACTTGCATGGAAAAAATCTTTGGTTTGAGCCTACACGGGGGGCAAAGTTTCTCCTTTTCAATTTTTTGAGTTTTTATACAAAATATTTTCAAACTCACTTGCAAATATTTCGCCATGCAGGGGGCAGGAGAAGATATGAGGGCCAACTAAAAGTAGCTAAATTTTTGCAAAAAGGAAGAACAAAAGAATGAAACATTAGAACTATCAAAAGAATGAAGACGCAAATGACAAAAGATCAGTCCAGCTAGAAGAGCTGAAGCCAAATAAGACCTAATCTCCAATGGATAAAGATTCAGCTTAAAGGATGAAGATCCACTTTCAAGGGTGAAGACCCGATTTCCAAGGATGAAGATGTAACACACCCGTACTCCATATACGCATACCACATACACTCACACAACATGTTGTATATGTATAGAGGATATAAGGGTGTCACAGTTCATTTTAAACAAACCAATCTTTATCACTTTATCATCAAATCATTATAAATCAATCTAAGTAATCTTAAAAAATTTAACTTATTTTATAGAAAATAATAGATAAAATATTCCTTCGTTAAAATACATATATATATATCATCATTACTCAAAAGTTTATCCAAAACATTAGTTTAATAAGCAGCGGAAAATACATGTGTTTACATCAAAATTAATAAGTACAAAAATATGAAATTTATACATGCTGGCAGTTCTTCTCTGATCTTGACGTCCACAACTTAACACTGCTCTAACAATCTCAAGCCTAGACTTGACTCAGTCTAGACGAGCTCTCCGGCACAACCAGATCTACCCTGTCACCTACGCGATGAACCACAATTACGCTAAGCAGAAAGCTTAGTGGTACAAACTTTGATTCAATAAAGATCAATGCGATGCTCATACACAATACATCTGAATATATATCAAGTCATTACATTATATCTCATCATATTAATCATTTGCATCACATTTCATAATTTACATTAAAACAAAGACAAGCATGGGCCCAAAAGAATCTAATATGCTATTCAAAGTTCAGAGTTACTGCTTTGGTCTAGATTGACACCTTGTGTCTAGCCCCATCGGCAATATATATCCATGGATAATGTAATAGACCTAGTCCCTTGGGCCCCAGTATCTTGCTCCTCAACCCGACTAGACTGTTACTATTTTTGAGGCTTACGTCCCGGTCTTTTCACCTCAAAAACATCATATTTCACATTTATCAGCTGGGCTCGTCTTACGACCCGGTCTTTTCACCGCCCAACAATTCATAGGCATGCCGCCAAACCCAGAACTCTGAAAATTGAATAACATACTCGGCACACAATTAATTCATTTATCTCATTATCATTTTATTTGACAATTCATTTCTCATAATCAACTAGGCTCATTGCCTTATTATATCATCATTTTCTCATCTTTTCTCATTCTTCTCTTTTGTATCAATATCAATTTGTTACATTATGTTTTCACATATCATATCACTTTATTCAACATTTCTTTTCATGTACCACACATTACTCAATTGCATTGATACATCAACATAATTCACATCATGCTTATCATAATATATAACTCATTCATCAACAATTTATCAATTAACTTAACACATTTCTCCACTAAATGTGTTAAGTCCCAATGTCATGTAAATGCATGCAATCATTCAAAGTTTGTACTTACCTCTTAAAGCAACAACACCACTCTATCAACTTCCTCTTTTAAGATATCCTTCAAACCTCGGCTAGGGTAACTCAATTCTCTTCAAAACCTAATCCAAAGGTGATCATACACACTCACTTAGTGATACACATAAGAAAATAAGGAAGAGAACTATCTAGGGCAAACTCTACACTTGACACGCTCAACAACACGGGCGTGTCCCTGACCATGCCCTAAACCCACAACACAGAAGCTTTGACATGCTCAGTGGCATGGGCATGTCACAGCACGTGTCAATTCTCCTTTAACACAAAAACTATGACACGCTCAGTGATATGGGCATGTCAATCTTCCAACAACACAGTAGCTATGACATGCTCAGTGACATGGGCGTGTCACTGGCCGTGTTAATACTACTACAACACAAAAGCTGTGACACTTTCAGTGACATGGGTATGTCACTACTCGTGTCAACAACCCAAAAAATAGAACCAATGACATGCCCAAGGACATGGCAGTGTTACTGGGCATGTCAGGCCAAAAACCCTGAAATTGACACCCAAAACACCACATCCAACAAACATCTTCCAATAACCATATCAATAACACACAAACTCAATCAAAACCATCAACAATCCATATAATACTTGAGTAAACCTTAAAACAACTCAATTACAAACATCAAAACACAATATCAACCATATCTCACAACTCAAACTCACAACACCCACAACTCTTGTCTCTTTCACCAAACTTAACCCTTTTCTCTTCAATCCAAACCCAAAAATCAAAGTTACCAAGACAAAATGCTTCAAACACACCAAAAACACCTCTACAACAACCATTCCAACAAACCCATAAACACAACTCAAAAGAACACAAAGAAACAAATTGGAAACTTACCAAATGTGAAGAAAATCCTTAAAACTCCAACTTAATCTCTTGAAAACCTTCAATCTCTTGAGTTTGGAAGCAACAAAATCTCTTTTCCTTTGGTTGATAAGGGTGGCCGGCTCACCAGAAGGAAAGAAGAAGATGAAGATGAAAGAAGAAGAAGAAAGAAAGGAAGTCAACCTTAAACAACCACTCTCTCCTCAAATCACTCTCCACCAAGCAATTAAACAATAAAATAATCAACCCACTTACATCATCTTCCACTAACAATATTTAATAATATAATTAAAATATCTCAAAACCAAAATAAACCCATTGGCTTGTATATATTTTGTATATATCCTCATATATACAACATATACACATCTCCTCTTATTTCATTAGTCTTATATACACTTTAAATTATTTAATCCAATTTCAACAATCAACATTCCAAAATTTTAGGGTATAGTTTGGGATATTACAGAAGATCCATTTTCAAAGGTGAAGACATAATTCCAACGATGAAGATCCAATTTCAAAGGGTGAAGACCCGATGCCAAGGATGAAGATCCAATTTAAAGGATGAAGATCCAATTTCAAGGGTAAAGACCCGACGTCCAAAGGATGAAGATCCATTTTCAAGGGTGAAGACCCGATCTCAAAAGGTAAAGATCCATTTTTAAGGGTGAAGACCTGATCTCCAAGGATGAAGATCCATTTACAAGGGTGAAGACCTGATCTCCAAGGATGAAGATCCATTTACTAGGATGAAGACCTGATCTCCAAGGATGAAGATTCATTTGCAAGGGTGAAGACCCGATCTCCAAGGATGAAGATCCATTTACAAGGGTGAAGACCCGATTTCCAAGGATAAAGATCCATTTTCAAAGGTGAAGATCCGATGCTAAGAATAAAGATCCAAGGTCTAACGATGAAGATCCATTTTGAGGGTGAAGAACCATAATGCGATACAAAATAGAACAACCGGAGCAGTCAAACTTCTCAACTGATAAAAGGTCAGTCAAACTCAGTCTTGGGTCCAAGCACCCAAATTCAATTCAGTCTCGGGTCTAAGTACCCAAATCAACTCAATCTCAGGTCCAAGTACCCAAATCAAATTCAATCTTGGGTCCAAGTACCCAATCTCGGGTCTAAGTACCTAAATCAAATTCAATCTCGGGTCCAAGTACCCAATGTGGGGTCCAAGTACCCAATGTCGGGTCCAAGTACCCAATCTTGGGTCCAAGTACCCAAATCAAATTCAATCTCGGGTCCAAGTATCCAATCTCAGGTCCAAGTACCCAAATCAAATTCAGTCTCAGATCCAAGTATGCAACCTCGGGTCCAAGTACCCAAATCAAATTCAGTTTCGGGTCTAAGTACCCAATCTCGGGTCCAAGTACCCAAATCAAATTCAATTTTGGGTCCAAGTAACCAATCTTGAGTCCAAGTACCCAAATCAAATTCAATCTTAGGCCCAAGTACCCAATCTCGGGTCTAAGTACCCAAATCAAGTTCAATCTCGGGTCCAAGTACCCAAATCAAATCCAAGTACCCATCCTCATCAAAAATTAGTCAAAGATCTTATTGCTTTTCACTCTCTTTTACCGTAGTCTCAGATCGATCATGCAGGGGGCAAACTGTAAACCTTAATTTATGACCCATTCAAATCCGATAGCCAAAAATAATTTTTGTGGTATTTTATTTATTTTAATAATATTTTAATTACTAATAATATTTCATAGTTATTTTTAATAAAAATAAAAACTATAAAAATATAAAAAAATAAAAAATTCGGATGGATCGGCGAGCGTCGCGCGGCAGCCCATTTCACCGCAGAAATTGTTTGCGGCAAATTGGGCAGTGTCCAATTTGCCGCAGATACAATCTTGGGTGAATTGGGCACTGCCCAATTCGCCGCTATCAATTCTTGCACGAATTGGCCCCCTGCGCTTGTTTTTGCCAGCGTAATTTTTGCCAGCGCAGCCCACGGGCCAGACAGCCCGTGCGCTGTCGATTTTTTGACAAAACCTTGTTTTACCCAGTATTCTAATTTTTCCTAAACCATTGGTATTTCCTTATTAAAATATGATTAGGACTCTTTATTTTCCTTTAAATACTAGCATTAAACAAAAAGAAAAAGAAGAAAGGGGACGAAAATAAAGGTAAAAACCCTAGAAAAAGAACGGAGAGAAGGGAACGGAGAAATCAAAAGGATTGGACTTAATCTTTTTGAAGCAAAATAAGAGATCAAGAGGTGACTAGATTTCTAAAAGGAGCAACAGGGGACAAAGAGAAAAACACCAAGAAGTGACCATCTAATTTACAAAATCAAGGCAATAAAAGCAGTGTTGTCTTTATTTAGCTCAACCCAAAAAATAAACTTTGATTCAGGCAGCAACACATATCCAAACAAGCTTGATACAAACACTTTAAATTAGGTAGAGCCTTCAAATGTATGTAAGTTCTCTAAATTCAGTTTATTGAATAAATAACTATCTTCTCCTTTCAAATTTTCATCACACTGTATAATCGAATTCTTTTTTTTTAATTCAAACAGTAGCTAAGGTTCTACTTAAAATAAATATGATCATTAAAATATTAGTCCAACTCTAAAACCCTAACTATCTAACTAAAACCCTAATTCCCAAACCTCAATTCCAAAAACCATAAACCTGAGTTTGCAAAAATTTTAATTATTATAATTGATCCAATAAGCCGAATTTCTAAATTTTAACTCTAGTAAACTCTAAGAACCAAACTCTAATTTGCCTTATATTTCCTAAACCCCAAAATAGCTTTTCAATTATCAAAACCCTAAATTATTTTCTTAAATTCTAAAATTCAAAGTTTCTTTATTGAATCCTAATTTGTTTTCCCAATATCCAGTAACCATAAAAATTAACTTTCAAACCTTAGATCCCAAATTCTTAAGTTCTTCTTCCAGAACCATAAATTATTCTTCAAACAAACCCTAAAGTGCTTTATTTTTCAAAAAAACCTAAAACCTTATTTCCTCAAACTGTGAGCCCTAAACCCTAATCAATTCCTTATTTCCAAAAACCATCACAGTAGCCTAAATAATAATAATAATAATTCTAAAATCCCAAAACCCTAAATGTTAATTAAAGAACTCTAAATTGAGACATAAACCTAAATTTGTATCTTTATTGCTTTATTTAATTTTAGATTTGATTATGTAGTTTATTATATGTTTTGATGGTTGATTTATTTAATTTCAATGCTTGATTTATTTAATTTACCATGGATGATTATTTTCTTTATTGTTATGATTATTATTTATTTATTTTAGTATTAAAATTTTAAGAGGTATGTTTCCACCTTGTAGGTACCTCATTAGTTAAGTATTATGTAATTTAAATTTCTTTTATATTTTGGACCAATGTAAAGGACATGTTTCACCTTTTGGTGGGTATCCTATTTAGTTTAGATATGGATGATGTAAGGACATGTTCCCATCTTCGGATGGGTGTCCATTTATTTGCTTTGTTTGGACATTGCTTTGATGTTAATATAATGATGCTTTATTTTAATTGTTGCATGTAATATGGATAATATTGTTATACTTAAGAATTTTATAGTATTAAGACCTGCAAAGGAGGCCGGTTCCAATGAACCGGGCATTGTGGGGGTGCTGGGCCATTTCTCACCTTCCCCACACGTACCCAACTTTCCAAACTAATTTGGGGGTTAGGGATTCCTTAGGAATCGAGTCATCCACCCTTTCTTTTTCCCGGCCATTCCGGGTGGCGACTCCATTTTCTCTAGGCTTAGGCCCGTGTTCTCTAAGGCCTCGAGCCTTAACAGTGCCAAAGTCGCAAGAACCATTCCACCGGGAGTGGGGGGGGGGGAATCCCCTCTCACACTTTGGTTTCAAAACATTGTGAGAGGTATATTTCCATTTTTTGGGTACCTCATATTGTGAGCATCATGTAATTTAATTTATTTTAAAGTTTTTGGATCAATGCAAAGACACATTTCCACATTTCATTGGGTGTCCTATCTAATTTATATATTAGACGATGTAAGGACATGTTTCCATCCTTGGATGAGTGTCCATTTATTTATTTTGTTTGGATATTACTTTGATTTTAATATAATGATGCTTTATTTTAATTGTCGCATGTAGTATGGATAATGTTGTTATATTTAAGAATTTTATAATATTAAGACCTGCAATGGAGGCTGGTTCTAATGAACCGGGTGTTGTGAGAGTGCTGGGCCGTTTCTCACCTTCCCCACACGTACCCAACTTTTTGAACCCATTAGGGGGTTAAAAATTTCTTAGGAATCGAGTCATCCACCCCTTTCTTTTTTTTTCAGTCCATCCGGGTGGCCACTCCATTTTTTCTGGGCTTAGGCCCGTGTTCTCTAAGGCCCCGAGCCTAAACAGTGTCGAAGTCGCAAGAACCATTCCACCAGGAGTGGGCTCCCCGCTCACAGTTAGACGCTTAATTTTTTACCAGTCCGATCCAAAAATTTTGAAATAGTCTGAAATAATTTTTGTGGTATATATTATTAATTTTAATATTTATTATCTATTATTTATTTTACTTATTATTTATTATTTATTTATTTTATTATTTATATTTATTTATTTACTTTATTTTAATATAATATTTAGTTTATTTTCCCTTTATTTGTTTATCATTTTTAAAATAATAATAATATAAAAATAAATAAAAAATAAAAATCGACGACGGGCAAAATCGGCTATAAAATTTTTCATCGCTGGCGACGAATTGGCTTAGGCCAATTTGACGCAGGTGAAGTAGTCTCAAGTCAAAACTTGCGGCGAATTGGTTGCGGACCAATTTTGCTGCAGGCAAAATTGCAGTAGAAATGCCGCGGCCCGCGCGCCCAGCTAGCAGTGCCCCGCAGCAATTTTTGCCAGCGTAGTTTTTCTGAAACCCTATTCTACTTGCTTTTAATTTTATTTCCTGAACGGTTTTTATTTTGTTAACCAATTAGTATTAGGTTTTTATTTTTTCTTATAAATACCACATTAAAGACACATAAAAGGGGGATTGTGATTTTTCGGCCAGAGAGAGGATCGGACTTTTGGGATTGAGACTTTTGGAATTTTATTCAAGAACTATCCGAATTCCTTTTGGCAGTTCACTGACAATCTCAAGCTTTAAGGAGGAAGAGGTAGTTAGGAAGTAAGAAATGATCAATCAAAGGCAGTCCAACACTGTCTTTGTTATTGTTCAACCAAAATTCAAAATTGTGGTGGAAACAACAACAGAGGTTTGAATTTCTATTGGCTTATTGATATTTACAGTAGCTTCATCATTCAAATTGATCAATTGTTTAAACATATAATAGAAGATATTTTTGTTATTTGATCAATTGTTTTGCTTACCATCTAAACTCTATTTAAAACCCTAAAAATTATTTTTCAAAGCCCTAATACCTTAATACCCGTGAAGGTAATTTTTGAAATCTAAAACCCTAATTACACTTTTCTAAAATCACAAAACAATAATTTATTTTCTTAAAACCATAACCAAATATATTTTTCTAAGATTCACAGTAGCATATTCTTTCCAAATACCTAACTTAAAATCCTATTTTCATGATCTTCAATCTTATTTACTTAAACCCTAAACCTTAATATTATTTTCATAAAACTTCCGAAACCCAAAATTCAAAACCTCCATTCTTTGGATTCAAACCCTAATTTATTTCAAACCTAACTTTTAATTCAAATATCCAGTAGCCATATTATTTCTTTTATATTAAATGTTTCTCAATTAATTAATTCAGTATATATAAAACCCTAATTGTTAAACGTAAAACATAAGAAACCCTAATTGATGCATAAACTCTAAATTTATATGCTTACTGTTTTATTTAAATTGGATGAATCTTTATTATATATTTTGATTAATGTTTCATGTCTTTGATGAATGATTTATTTATGATGAATGGTTGTTTACTTTTATTAATTTGCTTTGGTTTCAAAACATTGTGAGAGGTATGTTTTCCATTTTTTGGGTACCTCATATTGTGAGCATCATGTAATTTAATTTATTTTAAAGATTTGGATCAATGTAAAGGATACGTTTCCACCTTTCGATGGGTGTCCTATCTAGTTTTAGATATTAGACGATGTAAGGATCTGTTTTCATCCTCAGATGGGTATCCATTTATTTGTTTTGTTTGGATATTGCTTTGATTTTAATATAATGATGCTTTATTTTAATTGTCGCATGTAGTATGGATAATATTGTTATATTTAAGAATTTTATAATATTAAGACCTGTAAAAGAGGCCAGTTCCAATGAACCGGGTGTTGTGGCAGTGCTGGGCCGTTTCTCACATTCCCACACATACCCAACTTAGGGGCTGGGAATTTTTTAGAAATCGAGTCATCCACCCCTTTCTTTTTCCCGGTCCATCCGGATGGCGACTCCATTTTCTCCGGGCTTACGCCCATGTTCTCTAAGGTCCCGAGCCTAAACAGTGCCAAAGTTGCAAGAACCATTCTACTAGGAGTGGGCTCACCTCGCTCATAGTTAGACCCTTAATTTTTGATCTAGTTCGGTCCAAAAATTTTAAAATAGTCCGAAAAAATTTTGTGGTATATATTATTAATTTTAATATTTATTATCTATTATTTATTTTACTTATTATTTTATTATTTATTTATTTATATTTATTTTATTTTAATATACTATTTAGTTTATTATTTATTAATTTATTTATCATTTTTAAAATAAATAATAACAATATAAAAATAAAATAACAAAAAAATAAATAAAAAATAAAAATCGACGACGGGCAAAGTCGACTATAAAATTTTTCATCGATGGCGACGAATTGGCTTGGGCCAATTCACAGCAGGTGAAGTGGCCTCAAGCCAATTTGCCGCAAATTTTGCTTGCAGCGAATTGGCTGCGAACCAGATTTGCCGCAGGTGTAATATCCTCATATATGCCCTAGAAGTCTTGGTTATGATGTTTTTATTGTTGTTGTTATTATATTGGATTGTATATATATGATAATTGCAAGAGAAAAGAAATTGGGAAAGAAAATAGGGTTTAGAGAGAATGGTATATGTTGTGTATATGATGATATATATAACATATAAATGGGTCAAAGGAAGAGTCAAAGGAAAAGAGATATTTTTGTGTTGAGTGTGTAATTACTTAAATGGGCTTATATGAGACAAAAGGTGAGTTATATGGTTAAGGGTATTGAGGTAATTTACCTTTAGAAATCTCTTGGTGGAGATTAAAAGATGGAAAAGTGTTTGACTTGTGGCTATTTTGTTTTCTTTTCATTTTGGGTGCCGGTGATTGAAGGAGAGAAAGAGGAAGAGAAGTGTTCTTGATGCTAGAGTTCAATTGAAGAGGCAATCAAAGAGTTTGGTTAGAGATTTGTGAAATTTCTTCATCTAAGGTAAGAAATCTCTTGTTTTTCCTTTGTAAATTTTGAAGTTATGTTTAAAGTGAAGTGTGATTTGTTGATGTAATGATTTGGTGTATTTGATATGTGTTTGCAAGTGTTAGAATTGATTTAAAGTAAAAAAAATTGGAATTGGTGTTGGTTTGGTTGTGATTATGGAAAAATAAGTGAAGATTGATAGTGGAAAATCAAGAGTAAAGTTTGAGTTAGGATTTTGAGATGGTTTGTGTTCAAATGTGTTGTTTAAGTGGTTATTGTGATGAATATGTGTTATGACATGAGTTATATCCATTTGAGTGAGTTTGTGTTGGGAATTATATGTTAAAATGCATTTGGAAGAGGGTTGGTTACATTTAGGGTTTATGCATGAGAGACACGTAATTTGGGGCGGTCGCTATTATTCAGGTGCGGTCGCGACTTAGGTCGGGCTTCTGGCCGCGAAACCTACTGTAATAATGTTTTATCTTTTGATTGTGAGGTGCGGTCGCGACTTAGGTCGGGCTTCTGGCCGCGAAACCTACTGTAATAAGGTTTTATCTTGTAATTGTATGGGGCGGTCGTATTCAGGTGAGGCGCGACCGCTAGAAAGATTCTGTTCACCTTATTGGAAGCAATCTAATCCTACAACAAGATTTTCATATACATGTTAAAATAGATCATCCATTTGAGTTGTCAAGGATCAAAATAGATATCATTTGTCTAACATCATTGTTGAATCATGAAATGTGAGATGATATGGAATTGATAATGCATATGATATTACATGAATAAGGTTATGTATTGTGTATTGTGAGGCTTGTGAATGGTGATGTGTATTATGAATAATGTACTTTGACATGTGATACTAATAATGCTATATATACAATATGAATTGAGATATGGAATGCTATAAAGCCATTGTGATTGGCTATGATGATATAATTGAATGATGTATGTCATGTTTGCCTAATTGATGAGAAAGATTGATAAAGAGTTTGAAATAAGTGTATGTTTAATATGATATTCAGTTTCAGAGTTCTGGTTTTTTTTGGAGGCATGCCTATTTAATGAAAGTTAACAGTCTTGCCGGGTTGAGGATCTCTTCAAATTGAGTTGAATTGAGGTCCAAGAGACTGGGTCTGTTACACTATGATAATTGATATTATGAAATATTAGATTTGTAACAGTCTTGCCGGGTTGAGGATCTCCTCGAGTTAGATGAGTTGATGATCCAAGAGACTGGGTCTGTTACACTATCCATGGATAGAGATATATATGTATATGTTGCCTACGGGCGTGATAATGGTGTTTATGAACTAAAGCAGTAACTCTGAATTCTGAATATCGTATTAAATATTTGATGGGCCCATAGGTGTCTAGGTTTTATGTATAACATAAATGTTGTTCTAATGTAATGAAATGTTAATATTACTTATTTGATGAAACGGACTATTCACGGAATATTGTTTATTGAGTATGATCTTTACTAATTGTGTGTGTATCATTGATGTTGATTTATTAATACAAATGTGAAACATTGCATTGCACTAAAGCATAACATTAGCATGAATTGTCTTACTAAGCCCTTGGCTTAGCGCGATAGTGTTTAATCGCGCAGGTAATAGAGTTGAACCCGAGAGCTCTTCTAGACCGAGTGAGAGTAGACATTGAAGAGTTGATTTTGGGAACTTAAAGATCAGAGGAGATTTGCCAATCATGTATAACTCTTTTATATTTTGTAAAGATTTTGTTTATATTGTAAATATATATATGTAATGATAAATAAGTACTCAAATGTTTTCATATGTGTAAATATTTTATAACTTCCGCTGTGTACTACTTAAATGTATTAACATATCTATAATGTATATTGAGAAAGATGATGGTATTATATAAAAATGTTTTGAATGTTGATGAAAAGTCGTAGCACTCCTATATTCGGTGCACATATGCTACATTGTGGTGTTGTAGTGTGTGTGTACTGAATGTGGGGGTGTTACAGCAGGCAAAATTGCAGTAGAAATGCGCACGGCTCGTGCACCTAGCCAGCAGCGCCCCACGGCAATTTTCGCCACTATATTTTTTGCCAGCGCAGTTTTTTCGAAACCCTATTCTACTTGGTTTTAATTTTATTTCCTGAACGGTTTTTATTTTATTAACCAATTATTATTAGGTTTTTATTTTTTTTCTTATAAATACCACATTAAAGACACATAAAAGGGGGATTGTGATTTTTCAGCCAGAGAGAGGATCGGATTTTTGGGATTGAGACTTTTGAAATTTTATTCAAGAACTATCTGAATTCCTTTTGGTAGTTGATTGACAATCTCAAGCTTGAAGGAGGAAGAGGTAGTCAGCAAGCAAGAAACAATCAATTAAAGGCAGTCCAACACTGTCTTTGTTATTGTTCAACCAAAATTCAAAATTGTGGTGGAACCAACAACGAAGGTTTGAATTTCTTTTGGCTTATTTATATTTACAGTAGCTTCATCATTCAAATTGATCAATTGTTTAAACATACAATAGATGATATTTTTGTTAATTGATCAATTATTTTTCAAAACCCTAATACCTTAATACCCGTAAAACTAATTTTTGAAATCTAAAACCCTAATTACACTTTTCTAAAACCACAAAATAATAATCTATTTTCTTAAAAACCTAACCAAATCTATTTTTTTGAGATTCACAATAGCATTTTCTTTCCAAATACCTAACTTAAGATCCTATTTTCATGAACTTCAATCTTATTTACTTAAACCCTAAACCTTAATATTATTTTCATAAAACTTCCGAAACCCAAAATTCAAAACCTCCATTCTTTGGATTCAAACCCTAATTTATTTCAAACCTAACTTTTAATTCAAATATCCAGTAGCCATATTATTTCTTTTATATTAAATGTTTCTCAATTAATTAATTCAGTATATATAAAACCCTAATTGTTAAACGTAAAACATAAGAAACCCTAATTGATGCATAAACTCTAAATTTATATGCTTACTGTTTTATTTAAATTGGATGAATCTTTATTATATATTTTGATTAATGTTTCATGTCTTTGATGAATGATTTATTTATGATGAATGGTTGTTTACTTTTATTAATTTGCTTTGGTTTCAAAACATTGTGAGAGGTATGTTTTCCATTTTTTGGGTACCTCATATTGTGAGCATCATGTAATTTAATTTATTTTAAAGATTTGGATCAATGTAAAGGATACGTTTCCACCTTTCGATGGGTGTCCTATCTAGTTTTAGATATTAGACGATGTAAGGATCTGTTTTCATCCTCAGATGGGTATCCATTTATTTGTTTTGTTTGGATATTGCTTTGATTTTAATATAATGATGCTTTATTTTAATTGTCGCATGTAGTATGGATAATATTGTTATATTTAAGAATTTTATAATATTAAGACCTGTAAAAGAGGCCAGTTCCAATGAACCGGGTGTTGTGGGGGTGCTGGGCCATTTCTCACATTTTTCACACGTACCCAACTTTTCCAACCCATTAGGGGGGCTGGGAATTCCTTAGGAATCGAGTCATCCATCCATTTCTTTTTTTCGGTCCGTCCGGGTGGCGACTTCATTCCACTGGGAGTGGGGGCAAAAATTCTCTCTCAAAAAGGGCATGAGATAGACAAATGTATGCGGTTGAGGCATGAGATTCAAAATCTGATTGACAATGGGAAGTTTCCCAACCCAATAAATTAAGCACAAAAGATAACCCCTTGCATAGGTTCAACAGAGTGCCACCACCAATAATTTTTATGATATAAGGGAGGTTGAATGAGAAGGTTGTCTTGTCATCATTTTAAGACATAGGGGAGATGCTACAAAAGAGTAGGTTTTGCTTGATGAATCAGTGTGGAAGAAAAGGCATTGACCAATAGTGCTATGAATGAGTTCTGGGATTCTATTGATAGTGAGGAGGATCAAGAAGCCAGCAAGAGGAATGGAATTGGTCCAAACCTGAAGAAGAAGTGTTGAATACCCATTATGGAAAACCTTATACTAGAGCCCCACCAAAAGAAGCAGAGGCTGATAAGGGGAAGGATGCTGAGAGAGAAATGAAAGGAGATGAAGATGATGCTATCCTTAAGCAATTGAGAAGGACCCAAGCTAGTATCAATATCTGGGACTTGCTGGAAACATCCAAGAAGCATCATAAGACTATGGCCAAAGATATGGCAAGCATGCAAATTTCTACTTCTATAACACCAGAGGAGATGGTTAGCTTCATGAGAAAAAAAGAGCCAAAGGAGTGATGAAATGTGAAGAGATTCAAAAGGGGAACAAGATTGAAGTTGGGATTTTTTCCTTTTTAGATGCTGACTTACCGATAGATGGAAGAGACCACGTTCGCTCACATTTCATTAAGGTGGAGGTCAAGGAAGGAGAATGCCTTATGCCATGGTCAATGATGGCTTTACTATAAATGTTTGTCCACTCAAGATTTTGCCAAAGCTTGCCATGACTGCTAGTGATATGAGTTTTTCTGATGTGACGATATATGCTTATGACAATACTATAAGACAAGCTGAAGGAACCTTTAAGACCCTAGTGAAGGTGGGTCCTGTTGAATCTATAGTGGAATTTATAGTTCGAGATATACCAATCACCTTTACATTGTTGTTTGGGCGCCCATGGTTTCACACTCTTGGTGGAGTCCCCCCCACGCTCCATCAAAAGATCAAGTTCCTAAGTGATGATGGGATGATAATAATTGAGGCAGAAAGTAGTGAAGATGTTAATGCTCTTATGCTAGAGAGGCCCCTCAACAGTTTTCAAGTAAATGGCATTTCTGAAGATATGATAATAGGTCCTAAGGTTCTGAACATGATGAAGCAGATGAACTACTTGCCAGGAACCAGACTTGAGAAAGGGAAAGCAGGTGTGACACAGCTTCCAAATTTCAAGACTCAAGTGTTAAGGAAGGGGTTAGGATATCAAGGCACATATGGTAATACTCTGCCCAAGGGAGACAAGATGATGGAATTCCCTCCACTTGAGGAGATATTTGTCAAAGCTCCAGAGTTGGGACCACTGTAAGGGAAACCAGAGCCTGTCATGTTCTTGGGAAAGATGATCCCTGGGTTTAAGATCTTGTTGATGTTGTTGAGCTTGCTGAATAGGTGAAGAATAAGATCATCTTACCAGCTGAGAAAGAGAAGAAGGAGGAAGTTGAGCCAAAAGTCCTGAAGACTCCAGAAGAGATTGCTGCACTCATTGAAGATCAATTTGAGAATATTGTAACATGTGATTATGAGAACATTGAAGTTGATTTTGATTTTGATTTGTTTGCTCTTTATGAGGATGATGATGTTTTCTTTTTCAAAATGAATCTAATAAAGTCTAATTTTGCTTACTTGTGTGATGTTTTCCTCGATAGTTGTATACATTCATGTGGTGATTACATGAGTTTTTAATATTAATAATGTTGACACACGATCATTAATTTTTTGAACAACTAAAAATCCTAAAAACATTAGCATAGCATTCAATTTTACTCTTAAAGAGAGAGATAGAGAGATTTGAAAAAATATTCAAAAAATATGAAGAAGTCTTTGCTTAGTCTTTCAAGGATATGCCCGAAATTGATTGGGATATTGCTGAACACATGATTCCAACTTATACACACTCACGTAAAGCCAGTCGAGCAGAAGTTGAGGTGCCTAATACTAGAATATGCAGAATTGATAAAAGAAGAAGTCAACAAGCAAATACAAGTGAAGTTCTAAGAAGTGATAGCTAGCCAACATCATCTCCATACCAAAGAAGGACGGACGAAATAGGGTCTGTGTCGACTACAGAGACTTGAATAAGGCTACCTTTAGGGATGATTTCCCTTTACCCCATATAGATGTTCTAATCGATAGCACAACCTCTAGCATGCTACACTCATTTATAGATAGATTCTCCATATACAATCAAGTGTTAATGGCCTAAGAGGCTAAAGCCAAAACTACTTTTATAACTACATGGGTTATATTCTGCTACATGGTGATGTCGTTTATATTCAAGAACACTAAGGCAACTTACTAGAGAATGGCCACTACCTTGTTCCATGATATGATGCATGAGGAGGTTGAAGTGTTTATTGATGATATGATGGTAAAGTCAGAAACAAAAGAGTAACAATCCTAGAATTTGAAATTTTTCTTTGAAAGAGCAGTCAAATACTTAGGTTGAACCCAAAGAAGTGTGTGTTTAGAGGTATCTAAAGTAAGATGTTGGGGCATGTCATTAGCCGTGATTTTGGAGAAATTAAATAAGTATTTGGAGATATAAATTGTATATACTCAATATATATATCTAGAGTATACAAAACATATATATATGGTATATTAATTGTATATGTTGGATTAATACATTACATGCTTAATATTTAATACACATATAAGGTACATTTGATGTGTATATAAGATACACATTACTTGTGCATATGTGTAATATCCTAAATTTTTGAAAAGTTTTAATTTTTAGAAATTTGATAAAATAAATTATAATTTAAATGGATAAATTAAATTAATGGTTTTAAATGAAAAATGAAGGGGTTTTAAATGAAAAAGTGGATAATATATGTGATATATATGTAAAATATACATAACACATAAAAGTCAACACTTTTTAAAAGAAAAGTCAAAGTAAAAGGGTATTTTGGTAATTAAATCTTAGAAATTTAAAATTAATAAAATAATTCAAAAATAAATTATTTTTGAATGGAAAAGGGAATTTAGGACTTTTAATTTATTAAACAAATAAATAAATAATTATTAAATTATTTTAATATATATATATATGGTTTAAAATTAAAGGGTGAAAGGAAAGAGAAATAAAAAAAATAAAGTCTTCTTCTTCTTCTTTCCTTCAAGGACAAATTTCATGGCTTCAAGAGAGGGATTTGCTTCTTCCATACTCCAAAAATTGAAGAGATTTTAAGGATTCAAGTGGAGTTTTAGAAGTTTCTTCATCAATTGATAAGCTTTCTTACCAAATTTTCAAATGCTATGGAAAAGTGTGTTATGTAAATTTTGGAATTCTATAGTAGCATGATTTAATTGCTTAATTGGATATGAATGAAGTCTTTTTGATTGTTTATTAATGATTTTAAGGTTGGATTACAGAAATGGTTGAGTTTGGGTAAGATTGGTGAAGAGAGAAAATTTAGGGTTATGTAATTTTTGGGGTTTTTAAATCATGGTTTTTAATTGTGCAAATTGATTCCAAATGAGTTTTTTTGATACATAAACAAGTATTTTAAAGTCAAATATTGGATTTGGTTGTGTTTGGTTGGAGTTTGAGAATGGAAGTGGACATTTAGGGTTTTGGAAAAGTGATTTTCCAAAGTGGTTGAATTGTGTGATTTTATTTGTTTAAGCATGTTGTTTAGTGTTAAAAGTGATGAATATAAGCTTGAAATGAGTAATGGATTGTGTTGGAATGGAAAACCTTCAATGGAGGAAGGTTATGCCATTTTTGAGATTTTGTGTATAAGAGTATATTGTTATAATGTAAATGATTTAAATGCATTAAAATATGTTTTTAATGATATTAATAAACTTAAAACACTAATTTAAATGGCTTGATATGGTTTTTCAAAGTTAAAGTGAGGTGAAGCTTAATTTTGGGATTTGGTTTAGAGTGATGTTTAATTATGGTTTGATGTTGATAATACCTTAGAATATGATATTAAATGATTATGTATGATGACATTTGGTATAGGCATTGAGGGAGGTTGATTTGCTTCATCCAAGTGGTGAAGGGCAAGTTGGAAGGATAGGATTGGATGTTGTATTAAGCTTGCTTTGGGTTGCTAGTAGAGGTATGTACAAACTTTGAGTATAATGTTTATATTTGCATTACATTTGGACTTAACACATTTTGGTTGAAAAATGTGTTAAGCTACTTGGTTCATTGATTGTGTATGAATAATGTGCTATGACATTTGTAATGTCATATATGTGTTAAATGCATTGTGAAAAGCCATTGATAATGGCTAAATTGTGTAAAGTGTGAAATATGCATATTATGTGAAAATACCCAAAGTAATTGGCTAATGTGTTGTGAATGCAAAAATGAGATATGTGGAATAATGAAATGAATTGATATTGATAAAAATGAGAAAAAAAATGAGAAAAGTGAGAAAAATAAGAAAGATGTGAAAAATGAGAAAAAAATGTGAAAATAAGGCAATGAGCCTAGTTTGATTATGAGAAATAAAATGAGAAATGAATTGTGAAAGTATTTGATTAAGAGATAAATTAATTAATTGTGTGCCTAGTATGTTATTCAATTTTTAGAGTTCTGGGTTTGGCGGCATGCCTATGAATTGCTAGGCAGGTGAAAAGACCGGGTCGTAAGCCGAGCCCAACTAATAAATGATAAATATGATGTTTTTAGGGTGAAAAGACTGGTCGTAAGCCTCAAAAACTGCAGCAGTCTAGCCGGGTTGAGGACCAAGATACTGGGGCCTAAGGGTCTAGCCGAGTTGAGGTCTAAGAGACTGGGGCTGTTACATTATCCATGGATATATATATTGCCTACGGGCTAGACACATGGTGTCATTATGGACCAAAGCAGTAACTCTAAAATTTGAATAGCATATTAAATCCTTTTTTGGCCCATGCTTGTCTTTGCTTTAATGTGAATTATGAATTGTGATACAATTGAGCAATATAATGTTATGAGTTGTGAGTATGAAATATTTGAAAAATATAAGAAAGTGAAATGATGTGACCTCTATATGCATTGTGCATTGGCATTACTTTACATTTTTATTATTATCAAAGTTTATACCACTAGGCTTTGGCTTAGCGCGATTGTAATTCGTCGCGCAGGTGTCATGGACATTATGGTAGAGCCGGAGAGTTTTACTAGACCTGGTCGGGTCTAGGTTTGTATTTATTGAGCTTGAAGAGTTGTTTTGGGTACATCAAGATCAGAACCAGTTGCCAGCATGTACATTTTTTATATTATATATGTTATGATATGTTTTTGAAGCATATATTGTAAATTGTAAAGAATGATTTGAATAATTTTGGTTAAGATGGGATTTTATATATAATGTTGATATATATATACCTACATATAAGTATTTTGAGAAAATATGTAGAAATTGAGAAGTATTGGTGAATTGATTTTATTTGGAGTGTTTGTTTTATGCAGGTTGTGTTTTGTTGAATTTTGGAAACGTTCAAATTACAAACAAAACTCTAGGGAATTTTTCCCAGAGATTTTCATATAAAATATTTATTTTGGATTCCTATAACAAGCAAAGAATATTTATATACTATTTATTTTATATATTAGTATTTGAAATCTTAAAACAGAAATGTAAAATTTTTTATTAAATCGGTCCGTGATATTTTTATACCGTATATGCATATTTTGCACATGCTGAAAATATGTATTATACGTATATAGGGTATAAGGGTGTTACAAGGGATATGACGGCCCTAAGACAAAGAAGGGGGCCAAGGGGTTTATCGGAAGGTCATAATATATAAGCAGGTTTATTGCAAAACTCACAACCATTTGTGAACCCATCTTTAAGATGCTCAAGAAGAACCAACTGATAGAATGGAATGATGAGTGTCAGAAGGCTTTCGTGCACATAAAAGAATACCTGTTGAATTCACCTATCCTAAAACCACCCAAACCTGGCAAACCATTGATACTGTACTTAGCAGTAGAAGAATGATCAATAGGAGTAATGCTATCTCAAGTAGACGAATCAAGAGTCGAGTATGCAATCTACTACTTACGTAGAAAACTCCTACCTTATGAGGTCAAGTATAATATCATTGAAAAGACTTGTATTCCCATGGTTTGGTCATCTAAGAAGTTGCGGCATTACTTTCAATCTTATAGTGTGCAAGCAATTTCCAGGTTGGATCCAGTGAAATATTTGAGAGAGACACCCTCACTGATTGAGAAATATGGTCGGTGATTGATAATCCTAAAAGAATTTGATATCGAATACATAACTAGGAAGACCATTAAAGGCAGAGCAATAGCAGAATTCTTGGCTCAACAACCACTACCCGATAGTGAAAAAGTAACTTTCAAATTCCCAGATGAGCATTTGGAGGCCATAGAAGTACAAGAATAGAAGATGTATTTTGATGGCATAGTTAATAGAAAAGGAGCTGGATTAGGAGTAATATTGGAATCACTAGAAGGAGAGCTCATCCCCCTATCTAAAAAATTAAAATTTAGGGTAACCAAAAATATGGTAGAGTACGAAGCATGTATCTTTGGTTTGGAAACCCTAACAATGATTAGGGTCGATTGAGTGCAAGTTTACAGTGACTCATTGTTTGCGGTATCCCAAGTAAATGGAGAATGGGAGCTGAAAGAAGAAAAATTGAAGCCATACCATGACTACTTAACTATAATGAGAAAGAACTTCAAGGATTGTAGGTTCTTACACCTACCAAGGGAGGAAAACTAGACGGCCGATGCCCTAGCCACATTGGCTTTGGTTTGGGAAGATCCTATCAAATTATTCCTTAAACCTCTGGTTTTGACTAGTTCAACAACTCCTTGCTATGAGTATGAAATAGTTATAGAAACTAATATGGACCATGCTGCATGGTATGATACTATAAGGTGATTCTTGGAAAATATGGAGTACCCATTGGGGCAACAAGAGAAGAAAGAAGAGCGATAAGGTGATGGTCTTTGCAATACATCACCCTCCAAGGTGAATTGTATCAAAGGTGGCCTGATGGGATGCATTTAAGGTGTCTAAGGAAGTCTAAAGATGGGAAAATCATGTCAAAAATACATGTAGAAACTTATGGACCCCATATGAACAACTTAACCTAGTGAAGAAAATCATCCGGCAAGGCTACTATTAGTTGACATGGAAAAAGATTGTATTGATTTTGTGCAAAAATGTCAACAATGCCAACTACATGGAAATTTGAATCATTTGCCTCCCGAGGAATTACATTCTATGTCTTCACCCTGGCCATTTACGACTTGGGCAATAGATATTATTAGGGAAATACATCCGACAGCTTCAAATGGCCACCGATACACAGTGGTAGTAGTTGATTACTTTTCAAAGTTAGTGAAGTGGAATATTTCAATAAATTGGGGACAAGACAAATGACTCAATTTATTAAAAGAAACCTCATATGCAGATATGGATTTCATACAGTGTAGTATCAGATAACGTGATACAATTCTAGGGAGCTGTTAGGGATTGATTTGTCAAATATCGGATTAGCCTTCATCAATCATCCCTATACAGACCAAAGGCTAATGGTGAGGTGGAAGCAACCAATAGGATGATTAAGCAGATTCTTTCCAAGATGAATAAGACATATAGGGACTGGTAAGACATGTTGCCTTTTGCTTTATGGAGATATAGAACAAGCGTGCGAATGCTGACCAAAATGACATCATTTTCTTTGGTCTATGCAATGAAAGTAGTATTGCCTATCGAGATTGAGATCAAGCCACTGAGGGTGGTATTGGAAGTGGAACTGCTCGAGACATAATGGGCATTAAGCAGATACATGCAGTTGGCTTTGTTGGAGGAAAGAAGGTTAAAGATACTTTATCATCATCAACTTTATCAAAGAAAGATAGCTCGGGCTTATAATAGAAGAGTCTATGTTAGAAGACTTAAGGCTGGTGATCTAGTGCTAAAATAGTGAAAAGCAAATGTTCTTGATGCAAGGAGAAAGTTCAGGCCAAGCTGGGAAGGGCCCTATGTTGTGAAAGAGGTAATAAAGAAAGGTACAATCAAATTATCAGACATAGATGGGAACGAGTTCAGTGAACCAATAAATGTTGATAGGCTGAAGAAGTTCTATGTTTGACTAAAAACAATTATGTGTAAGCTCGCTAGGTAAAAACCCAAAAGAGTGTCTTAGACAAAAATTAGAGCAGCCCACTAGTTTCGAAAACCTAAAAGGGCAGGCTAGGGAATAATTAGGGCTAAAATGAGAGAAAAGGCTGGTTGACGACAAAAGTGATCTTGTGTATGCTAGCTTCTTATTTTTTTAGTTGTTCCTAATTTAATAAGGCAGAGTTAATAATAAAATTATTCTATGTGCACCATCTCGAGAATCTAACCAATAGAGTAAAATAAATTATATAATAGCAAAAAGTGATAAAAAAATCATAATAAAAAGAAAATGTCTTTCATCCTAACATCATTTTATTTGAAGACTGATAATTGTATATTCATGGCAATAGGTAAGTGTAACGTGCAGGCCAACTTTTTCTTAAATGTTCTAGGAAGGCTTCAGTAAGTAAGGGCACATCTAGGTCAACATTAAAATCAAAATCTCGAGGTTGAGCTCCATACTTGCGGCCAAGGCGGTGTGGATCATACCAAGTACCTCAACAAAGGGCAGCAAGTAGAACATACATCAAATATGTTCGAGTGGTAATATGGCTGATTTTCCACCAAGGTACTAACCAATGGATATTGATGATAGCTCTCAAACTGACCCACTCGACCCATTTAGCATATGAAGAAGCAGGTTGAATAAGCTTTCTTGTAGAATGGTGTCGGGGTAAGTACCTTCCATAATCCATAGTTGGCGTATCAAGTAAGCAAAAGCATTCCTGCAACCAAATATGAGGAAAAGAAATCATTTAAAATAGAGAGAGAGAGAGAGAGAGAGAAAGAGAGAAAACTCGCTAGGTTGAAAACCCGTAAAGGCAGCCTAGGCAAAAGTTAGGGCATCCGCTAGCTCTGAAAACCTACAAGGGTAGACTAGGCAAAAATTAGGACAAAATGAAAAATGAAGCTCGCTAGTTCTGAAAACACATAAGGGTAGGTTAGGCAAAAGTTAGAGCAATAAATAAATGCTGATCTAAATTGAAAACCCAAAAGGGTGGTTTAGGTAATTACCTGGAGCAATAGAGGACTTTCAGTCAACCTTCTTGAAGAACAATCTTGAATTGATTTAATCCGACCAAAGTTTTAGCTAAAATCAGAGGTATTAGTGACAATCCTCCCTCCATTTGGTCCACAATATCTAATACTCCCAGATCAACTTCGCCATCAGAAGAAATAAGCAAAAATTGACCAAGCAAGCATTGACAAAATATGCATGCCCATGTTTTGATGGGAGCCAAATGGGAAGCGCAAAAATTGATCAAAGGGCCTCACCTCTAGTCAATTGAAGAACTTTAGATTTTGAAAGGTGAAACAAAATTTACATTTTCTTATCAGTCTTTGAGGTCAATATGGGCAATGCCATCGGGTGATTACTCAGATATCCAAGAATGGCCTCAAATTCTTCGATCATAGGACACACTTCAAAGTTGTTTATTTTGAAAGTCTTAGATTCAATATCCTAAAAGGAAGCCATGTCATGTAAAAAGGGTTGGTTCAATTGACATCTTGAAGGTATTTTAAAATATTAATTTGAGACCATGATATTTGTTCCCAATGTATAGGTTTAATGGTCTTGAATAAATTTTTTCTCTTTTTAAATTGGCTTTGGTCATTGTTGAAATTGCTTCGAACTTGTAAGAAGAAAGAAATAAAATCTGAATTTCCTTGCCTAGATTCTAGAGTTGCCTAAGCGTTGTTGTCTTAATTATTGAAGAAAACAGGGTGAATTATTGATTTATATAGTGAAAGGCTGAAGTTCGAATTGTATATGGAAAGCACAGTTCATGATGAAATAGGGTAGAGTTACGAATTCATTATGGATTTATAAAGCCTAATCTGTGATGGCTTTGAGTTACCTAATCCATGTTGAATCCATGTCTAATAAATTTAACATGATTATGTGTATATATGTATATAAAAGAAAAAATATATATGTCCATATCGAATCCATTTTTTAATGGATTTGATATGGACACTATAGTATTGAAAAAAAGTGAAAGTTATAGAAAAGCAAAAAAAAAGTTGTTAAAAAGTCAAAATTATGAAAAAGTTAAATATTATTTTATTATATGTACATTAAATTTAATACAAGCCAATCACTGAGAAGGGGGAGGCGGTCTATACTCAAATAAAGCCCTAAGAAACTCATTACCTGATAGAGGAGGAGGTACATCATCCGCCTAGAATCCCCTCAAGGAAGAAGCACCTGGGTCCTCATTATCCTGAAAGTTGATTATGTAGTAGTCATCGCCTGAGAGAGGAGGAAGAACATCATGGTCATCGATCCAGGGTCCCCTTGATGAAGAATCACCCAAGATCCCTGTAGCCATGAAATTAAAAGTCTCGAAGGTTTTATTCAAGATAAGTCGCATGCTAGCGGCTGGCAACCAGTTCCTCCTGCAGCTTCCTATTCTGTTCCTCAAGCATTCGCTGTAAGCCAGGAAAGGAAAAGGTAAGTCCATACATATTCATGTATACATACAACATAATTCAACATGAAATAGTTTGCAAACTAGGTAGTTTATATTGAAACTTGAGGCCTGAAGGATAGATCAGCATAAGGCGACACATATGGAACGTGCGGCTATGGTGGAGTTGCATGAGAAGGACCGACTTCACCGTGACTGGAACCGCCTGACTATCTGATCACCTGCACAGACTCACAAAAGTTAAATACATATAGAAAAAGTAGTCTTGGATAAACAAATGTATATATCTAATCAACCTGTGAAGGGGAAGCCCCGGTATCATCATGTGAATGGGAAGTAGAACCACTTAAACCTCTCCCTCTCTTCATTCTCCTCTTCATTTTTCTCCCCATCATCTTCCTCCTCATCATCATACTCATCTCTATCCTCATCATCATCCATTTCTTCTTCTTCATCTTCATCATAATCATCATAATCATCATCGTCATCGTCGTCGTCGTCATCATCATCATCGTCGTCGTCGTCGTCGTCGTCATCATCATCATCATCATCATCTTCTTCTTCTTCTTATTCTTCTTCTTCTTCTTCTTCTTCTTCTTCTTCTTCTTCTTCTTCTCTCCCCTATTTTTCTTTAAGAACATTGACGCCAACAGAGGAAACTTAGAAATTTGGAAGCTAATCATGGATAAACTGAGTATAGGGCAAATTTGACAGAAGCAAGAAAACATCGATGTCAAATCCAATATGAGCACGCCTCCAAGAATTTTCTGGCATAGACATGTTATTCAATATAAATGCAGGAATGTCTGTCGGCACCCTCCTCTGGTCAAGACCAAGGAACCAGTTATGCACTCGCTTACCGAGGAACCAACCACTGGAAACTGGCCCGACAATAATTTGGCAAGAATTCAGAAGGGGCAATGCGTTGTTCATGGAGGGAGTCCAGTTAGCTCTCTCACCTTCCCTCTACCAAGAAATATTCACCTGCAAAACAACAAAAGAAGGTAAGTTGTCTTTCTCATAAAATTTAACAATAATACTAGTTTCATCTTTTTTACCTGGTCCTAGGTTAGGCAACTAAGAAGATAATGATAGGTATGCATATGATGGCTACCCAGCACTTTTGTGTTGCCCAACAGCCAGAAACTCAGCCTTGGATAACTGATTTGCCATCCAATAATGCTGGAAACTCTTATAAGGTTGTGTTTCATAAGCCCACACCTGCAAAATAAACAACAAAGATCAAGCTCGCATATGCACATTTCTTGAATTAGGAGTCACAGGAATCTGTACCTCGGCGCTAGTGAAAAATCTCTTATTCATATAAATTTTGTCAAAATCATGATAAAGGCAGGCAAGGCCAGCCTCCCCCTAGGCATAAATTGGCATAAGATCAAAATCAGCTAGTGCCTATAAAATTGCAGATAAATGGTAGCTTTCGTGCTACACAAGATGCTTAACACTAGTAGATACAACAAAAACCTACAAGCATACTGTTCTGCCTGCTCACCTTCTACTGGTATGGTTTATCTCATCCAGTGTTCTAGGATATACTCATATTTAATTTTGCAAGGTCCTTTATACTAGTCTTCATCCCAATCAGTTGGTGGATCTCTTCCGGGGTCAAGATATCATTGGTCAAGGGAACTGGCCTCCTGTCACATCTAAGGCTCATTATCATTGAAAAGTAAACTAGACCAATAGTCATTTTTCCCATAGGCAAATGAAAGGACGAAATCTCGAACGCCACATTCCTCAACCATCCTCCTTAATGGAGGTGGCACTCAATCATACCACTGGCAGACTTTATGGACATTTCCTCTGCCATGGATTATGTAACCGTCATACTACCATAACACGGGTAAGTCCGACAAGGTAAGTAAGCGAGCCCTATAAATTTCCTTTTAGCGCTTTAATATTTCATTCTTTTTCTATAATAATAAGCTTATTTATTTTTGTAATTTTTCATTAATAGACTTAAAATATTTTTGGCACTTTTTATGTCTAATATCTTGAATTCATAAATTTTTACTAAATAAGTCTTTAAAATTAATTTTCATGCATAATTATTATGATTACCATTAGACAATGATTACTACTAATAAATAATGTGCCATTAAATAGTTAAATTGCAGCAAAAATGACGCTTACTTGCATTTTCTCTTTTCCACTTTGGTGGAGATGCATTCCAGCTAAAAGAGGGACTCTGTCAAGCCCGCTGGACTTAAGGTAAGTCAGCAGCTTTATAAGCATGCTGACTGCCTGCCATTTATATATACTAATGGTTAGAACATTTAGGAATGTGGAAATTGGAAATTTTCTTTGAACAATTGAAAGTTTTGAAAGCTTTGAAAGCAGGTTGCTTTGTATTTATAAAAGGTGAGCCATGGATAAGATCAAATGATAAAAAAAAAAAACATGTATTTGATTTAAAGTTTAAAAAATAGTAAAAATTCAAGTAACATTCAATGTATCCATTCAAATCAATTATTCATTTTCTTGTCCAGATTTTACTTTCCAGAAAAATAATTTAAAGTTTACTTTAAAGATCAATAAATCATTTTTATTCAGAATCACATAGTGCACTGATATTTATTATGGGTATAAATTTTTGTGTGTCTAAAAACTATTTTTTATGTTAACAAATATTTTTTCCATGCAGGGGGCAAGGTATGTAAGGATCCATATTCGCTAAAAAATAGCCTTTTTTTCCAAACTTTCTACTGACTATTGAAATTCATTTTTTGCAGATATTATGGGTCTAGAACCTGAACCAACTTAACCAGTTTAGATTTTATCAGTCTGGAATCCAATCTCAAGTCCAAAATCCAAAGTTCAATCTCGGGTCTAGAACCTAAAATCCAGTCTCAGGTCCAGAATCCAAAATCTAGTCTTTGGTCCAGAACCTAAAATCCAGTCTCAAGTCTAGAACCCAAAATCCAATCTCGAGTCCAAAACCCAAAATCCAATTTTGGGTCAAGAACCCAATCCAATATTATGTCTAGAGCTCAAATCTAGCCTCGAGTCTAGAAACCAAACCAATTCTCAGGTCTATAACCCATCCTTATCCTAGATCAGCTTAAAGTCATGTTGCTTTTCGCTATCTGAATGAGTTCAAGATCATTCAAGCAGGAGGCAAAATTGTAGATCCTTAATTTTGACCTTAAGTTAGTATAATCCCAATAATAGTGTCCAAGTCAAATTCAGTCTATTCTTAATGACTTAAACCTTAAAGCTTTTACTTAGATTGACCCAATTTTATAAGGCTTAAAATAAGCCGGTTCATTATTTTAAAGCACAGGTCTGATCCTAGTTTGGTTGGGTCCAATGCTCCCCAATTCTATATGGTATCATCCATATTGAATTAGGGAAGCCCTAATTCAATATGGTCACACCCATATTGAATTGGACCTAACCAAACTCGGATTAGTTAGGATCATACTAGCTTTGGATCATTTAGTGCTTTAAAATAATAAATTAGCTTATTTTAGGGCTTATAAAAATGGATCGATCTAATTAAAAGCTTTAAACTAGGTTTAAGTCATTAATAAGAATAGATGGAATTTGACTTGGCCACTATTAATTGGGATCATACTAGCTTAGGGTGAAAATGAAGGGTCTACACTACCTCTACAGCTCAATCTTATGGGAATCTCAATTCTTATCTTAGACCTTACTTTGATGGAATGGATTAGTCTTTCTGGAAATACAAGATGTATTTGCTCTTAGATAGTGAGGGAATTGAGCTATAAAAATGTGTGCAAAGTGAGTGGAAACCTCCTACTCATGAAATTGATGGTGCTCAAGTGCCTCTTCCTAGAGTATAATGGTCGAAAGCTCAAGAAAAGGCTCTCTACAAAAATAATAGAGTAGTCTCCATTTTAGTTAACTTTATGACTAAAGAAGAAGTTGAAAGAGTTCAAAATCTTACTTGTGCATATAGTTTTTGGAAAACTCTTGAGAATTATCATGAGGGTACCACCCAAGTGAGGTTCACCAAGACCCAAATGCTTATACATGAGTATGAACTCTTTAAGATGAAGCCCCATGAACATGTCACCAAAATGACAAAATGCTTACTTGCTATTGTTAATGACTTAAAGAAATATGGTATAGTCTATGATTAAGGTGATTTCAATAGCAAAATATTGAAAGCACTTAGAGCCAAGAAGAGCTTTAAATTAAAGGCTTCTTCAATTGAAGAAGCTCACGATCTTAGTACAGTAAGAATCGATGAGTTAGTTGGAAAACTCCTCACCTTTGAACTACATTTTGATAAAGAAGATGATAAAGGTGAGAAGGATAAGAGGAAATCAATAGCTCTCAAAGCCACTAAAGAAGTTGAGAGCTCAAGTAAAGAAGATAGTGATGATGATGAAGAAATGACCATGCTATCTAGAAGAGTAAGTGAATGGAAAAGAAAGAGGGTAATGCAAGGCAATCCTTCCAAATTATTTTTCAAAGAAAAAAGAGAAGAAGAATGAAATAAACTGCGATGAATGTGGCAAGATGGGTCATATCAAAACGGATTGTTTTAAATTGAAGAACAAGAAGAAATGGGAAAAGGAAAAGAAGAAATCTCTTAAAGCTACATGGGATGATGACTATTCAAGTAAAGAAGAGGAGGAAGAGCAGGAAATTGCAAATCTTTGTCTCATGGATATTGAAGATGATGATTATCACACCTATCACACCTATGAGGTAGGTACTCAATCCTTAAACTTTAATGCATATAGTGATAATGTTGATGATGCTTTAGATGATAGTGATTTAGTTGAGCATATGAACCTAAGAGTTAAAAAATAATTTTCTCAGATCAAGTTCGATAAAGAAAAATGCTCTAAGCTGAAAAAGATTTTGTTTCTTTGCAAAATTATACTTTAGAATTAAAGACCTCAAATGAACAATTGTTGAAATCCATTGATGAAATGTCTAAAAACTCACATAGCTTAGAAAAGATAATCAAGGAAAACAAAATTTTGAAAGATGAAATAAATGAACTAAAGAACACTATTTCAAAGTTTCATAAAGGTAAGGAATTCATAGATACATTGATTAGTGTTTAAAGGCCACTTTCCTCCAAGTATGACTTAGGGTTTAATGGCTCTTCTGCTACTATATCCAATGCACCAACATTTGTTAAGGCCTCTACAACTCAAACATTTAGTATTAAAATTTTTAAAAAAATACAAATGAACACACTAAGCTTAAAAGTCTTAAAAGACTATTTAAGGCTCACTGGGCTCTAAAACTAAGGCTCCAAGAACAAATTATGCATACATGTGCATAAAGCAAAAACACAAGCATAAGTTTGCACATAAAAAATTTTATCCCATACATACTTGTGATTGTCATCTTAATTCTTCAAAGTTTAATAATGGAATGCAAAGAAATAAATCCTTATATCAATGCCATTACTGTATGAGATTTGGACATAAATGTATATTTTGTTACATTAAGAAGGCTTAACTCAAATTAGAGGATCCTTCCACAACTAATCCCCAAGGACCCAAGTTTATCTAGGTACCTAAAAGAAGATAAATCTTATTGTGCTGTAGGTGTGTCTAAAATCTACAATCCAAGAAAGCATTTGGCTTGTAGATAATGGATGCTCAAGGCATATAACCAGTAATGCAAAACTTTTTACTACTATCACCTACAATTAAGGCCATTTCGACCTGGTTGTCTAGGTCGACATGAGTCCAACCCCATGTCAATTTGGGCTGCCAGATCAACATGAGGCATGTTGATGTTGACCTGAGCCTCTAGGTCTACATGAGCACGCCCCGGCTGGCCTGACTCGAATTATTCTTGTATTTTTTAAAATATGGATCAAAAATTTTTAATTTGGGCTGATTCAACTTGATTTTAGTGTTTTATAATTTTATTTATGCCTCTTTAATCCAAACCGACTTATTTAAAAATTATAAACTAGGTTTAAATCTTTTAAAGTCAGATCAAATTTATTTTGGTATCCTTTAATCAGGACCGTATCAAATTGGGGTCAAACTTAAGGGTCTACACTTTGCCCCCTACTTGAGCAATCTGAGACTACAACAAAAGAAAGCGAAAAGCAATGTGATTTTTGACTAATTTTTTATGAGGATGGATACTTGGATTCGATTTGGGTACTTGGACCCGAGACTGAACTTGATTTGTGTACTTGGACTCGAGACTCGATTGAATTTGAGTACTTGGATCCGAGATTGGGTACTTAGACCCAAAACTTAATTTGATTTGGGTACTTGGACCCGAGATTGAATTTTATTTTGGTACTTGGACCTAAGATTAAATTTGATTTGGGTATTTGGACCCGAGATTGGGTACTTGGACCCGAGATTTGGTACTTAGACCCAAGATTGAATTGGATTTGGGTACTTGGACCCGAGATTAAATTTGATTTGAGTACTTGGACCCGAGACTAAATTGGATGCTTGGACCCAAGATTGAATTTGATTTGGGTACTTGGACCTGAGACTAAATTGGGTACTTGGACCCAAGATTGGATACTTAGACCTGAGATTGAATTTGATTTGGGTATTTGGACTAGAGATTAGGTACTTAGACCCGAGATTGAATTTTATTTGGATACTTAGACCCAAGACTGAATTGGATACTTGGACCCGAGATTGAATTTGATTTGGGTACTTGGACCTGAGATTGAATTTGATTTGGGTACTTATACCCGAGATTGGGTTTGATTTGGGTACTTAGACCCGAGATTGGGTACTTGGATCTGAGATTGAATTTAATTTCGGTATATGGACCAGAGACTAGGTACTTAGACCCGAGATTGAATTTGATTTGGGTACTTGGACCCGAGATTAGGTACTCGGACCCGAGACTGAATTTGATTAGGGTACTTGGACCCGAGGCTAAATTGGATTTGAGTACTTAGACCCGTGACTAGGTACTTGAACCTGAGACTAAAATGAATTTGGGTGCTCAGACCCCAGACTAAATTGAATTTGGGTGCTTAGACCCAATGTAATATCCCAAAGTGTGTCCTAGAAGTTTTGATATAATTGTTGTTTTATTTGGATTAAATGTATATATTAAATTTGAAAGAGAAAAGAATTTAAGAGAGAGTGTATATGTTGTATATATGGAAATATATATAACATATACACAAGTCAAATAAGAAAGTCAAAAGAAGAAGATATTTATGTTTATTATTGTTGAATTAATTAATTAATGGAAAATAGAAATTTAGATGAGTGGAAGAGAGAAGATGGATTATTTTAATATTAAAAATACTTGGTGGAGAATTGAGAGGAGACTAAATATTTGACTTTGATTTATTTTACACTTCAATTTCTTCTTTTTCTTTTGGGTTGGCCGGCACACCAAAGACACAAGAGAGCAAGAGAGGTTTTGATTTCTAGGATCAAATTGAAGGAAGATTTCAAGAAAACAAGTTAGAAATTCAAGAAGTTCATCATTTTTTGTAAGTTTTCTCTTGATTTCTCTTGTTCTATTTGGAATTTTATTTGAGTTTGATGGAGTGTTGAAATTGAATTAAAGATAAGAATTTAGGTTGGTGTTGGTGATGGAAGAGTAAGAGTTGTGTTTAGTGAAGTTGAAAACGTAGAATACATGAGTTTGGTACTTTAACCATTGAACTCCTTTTAAAATTTTTCTGTTTTACAATTAGTAAATGCTGTGACTTGTATGATTTTTAATTAAATATAGAAAAACTTTCTTGAAGTTAATTTTTGATATGTTATGCCTATATGAGTCTAGAATGACTGAAAAATATGTTGATTTGATTTGGAATGGTTATGATTTTGGAAAGATTATTTTTATTAGACCTGTTCCAGCAGGTACCTTGACTGAGACAGCTATCTTTCGGGATTTTTAATAAAATGTAGAAAAATAATATCCAATTGAATTTTGGATATGTTGTTGCTTAGGTAGCCTAGCATTTGATAAAAATAATTTGGAACCATGTTGATTGAATTTAATTTACGGAATTCACAAAGTTCAGAACTGCTGCCAGGATGCAGGGCAATTGGAGCAGTCTGGTTGGGTGAACTATTTGACCAAGCTTTTGTGTTCAGTTTGATCTGAAATTTTAAAGGAATGATTTTAAGATGTAGAACTAAATTCTGTAAAAATTGTAGAGTTTTTAGTCTAGTATATTATTTTATACAATTTTTCAAAATAAGGATTAAGTTGAGTCCAAAACCAGAATTTACTATTCATATGGTCATTTTGCTAATATTCCTTTTGGATTAGGTTGTGAAGAGGTTGAATTGCCCTAACCTAAGTGTTGAGGATTCTTGGAAGAGTAAGTGTATAGATTGGTGTGAGTTGGTTTTAAGGTAAGTACAAACTACATTATTGCATACATTCATATGATGTTGAGACTTAACATACATTTGATTGTAAATGTGTTAAGAAATCTAATGCGTTGTTAATGCATATTAATAATGTATGTTTGGTATAATGTGAATGTTGTGATGAGCATGTAAAATGTGTGTGTTAATGCCATTGGTTATATACACTTGAGTGATGAATTGATTAATGTGATTTGAGATATAATGAGATGTAAAACCAATGTGTTTGGTTATAATGATGTAAAAAAGATGGTTGAAGCATATTTGTCTATATGATAATGTAAATGAAATAATTGGGGCATGGTTGCCTATTTGATTATGGAATATGAAATAAGAATTGAAATGAGAAATGAATTGAGAAAGAGATTGATAAAGAGATAAATGAAATAATTGTGTGATTAATATGTTATTCAATTTTCAGAGTTCTGAGTTTGGCGGCATGCCTATGAATCACTGGATAGGTGAAATGACCGGGTAGTAAGCCGATTCCAGTTGAAAAATGTGAAATGATAAATGTGAAATATGATGTTTTTGGGGTAAAAAGACTGGGTCGTAAGCCTCAAAAACAGTAACAGTCTAGCCGGGTTGAGGATTTCTTCGGTTTTAACCGGGTTGAGATCCAAGAGACTAGGTCTATTACGCTATCCATGGATAGAGATATATATATATATCACCTACAGGCTTGATGATTGTGATTATGGACCAAAGTAGTAACTCTGAACTTTGAATAACATATTAGTGTATTTTGGGCCCATGCTTGTCTTTGTTTTCAATGTCAATCATTAATGTTTTGATTAATTATTAAATAATGTAAGATTGTGAAATATAATATTCTTTTGAATTGTTTATGAAACTTGATTGTGTGACATTGGCATTACATTGAGGCATAATATTATAGTTGTTTGTACCACTAAGCCATTGGTTTAGCGCGATTGTGGTTTATCGCGCAGGTGACAGGGGGGAACCGGGGAGTTCCTCTAGGCCGAGTAGAGTTTAGATTCTGAAGTGTGAATAGTGGGCTTAAAGATTAAAGACTGACTGCCAAACATGTATAAACTTTATGTTTTGTAAAATTTGAGTTTTGATGTATATGAATTTGTAAATATTGTTACTTTCCGCTGTATAGTGAACAAATATTTTATCTACTGTGTTTCATAATAAACCTTTACTTTATTCTGTACTAGAAGTGTAAATCCTTTTTGCAGGTTGTAGTTGAGGTTATAAGGGGGATTTATTGGGAGTGTACTGAGAATGATTTTGTTTGCATTGGTTTGTGTAAAAATGTTTTCAAAAATCAGGAAAAACCAGTTTTGTCGACACTTGGGACTCAATTTCTAGGCGAAATTATGGCAAATTTTCTGTAAAAATCGGAACTAAAATTTGACTAAGTAAAATTTGTAAAACTTTTTGGATAGTGTGGTGCCTCTACTCAGCTTACACAGGTAGGTCGGGAAGGGGTGTTACAATTTTTGGTATCAGAGCCAAGGTTTGAGATTCTCAACCTAGGTGAATTGTAAGAAAAAAAATATTTTGATTTTAAAAGTTGGTTTCTTAATAAAATACATGTCTTGGTATGGCAGTCTTTGATCTTTAATGAGGAATATTCTGCTGTGTTTGCAGATATAGGTAGTAATGGAGTCCCATTCACGTCAGACTGTAGAAGGAAGTGCTGAGAGTGTAGCTCCAGGAGAGAGTAGAGATAGAGCTAGAGTTGAGAGGGTTAGTAAGGCACCTATTTCTGTGCCAGAGAGATCAGCTGCAGAGGAGGTTCCGCTGGGTTGGCTAAGGCATGTGATAGAACTATTGAGGCCAGCTCCAGTGCAGCCCCCACCACCACAGCCTCAGGTGCCGGTAAGACATTATGATAAGTTGAGAAAATATGGGGCTGAAGATTTCTTGGGCACTACCGATCCTGCAGTGGCTGAGCAGTGGTTGGATAAAGTGCAGAGAATATTCATCCAGTTGCAAGCTACTTCAGATGAAAATTTTGACTATGCCAGGTCCCTCCTACAGAAAGATGCCTATGACTGGTGGAAGACGGTTCCTCATGCCATGGATGATCCACCTACATTATCCTATGGTGATTTTCTGAGGGAGTTCGAGCAGAAATATACTCCGAGGGAGTATAAAGATATTAAGAAGATGGAATTCCTGAATTTGAGGCAAGACAACCGGACGGTAACAGAGTATGAGATTGAGTATATTCGGTTGAGTCGATATGCCGGGGGAATTATTTCCGATGAAATAGACCGGTGCCGAAGATTTGAAGAGGGATTGAGGCCCTCTATCATGTGCATTGTGGCTAGTTCCCGGTACCAGGATTTTTCTCAGCTTGTTGCAGCAGCTAGAAGTGTTGAGAGAGCACAGGGCATTGCAGCAGCTGCTACTGAGGAGAGACCAGGGTAAAGAGACCCCAGTTTGAGGCAGGGTCTTCATCTATGAAGAGGGGTCAAGGAGGTTTTGTTTTGAGAACCAGTAGAAGCCAGAGATAGTCGGGCAGATCAGTTCAGTATCAAAGGCAGAGGCCGAGACCGACATTTTCTGTAGCTAGTGCCCCGACTCCAGTGATTCAGAGGTCTACTCCACCTGTATGTAAGCATTGTGGTAAGACCCATGAGGGTGTTTGTTGGAAGATAGGCAGGCTGATACTGCAGCTTATCGACCTAGTGTCAGTAGAGGTGGTCGAGGGGGCAGAGTTTCAGTAGAGGTGGTAGACCTGGGTTTAGTCAGAGAGGAGGATCTTCATCCAGGGGCAGCAGGCCAGATGAGGCCGGATCTTCTCAGAGAGTATATGTGATGCAGAGGTAGCCGGATGCTTTAGCAGTTATAGCGGGTACATTTTCTTTATTTGGCATTTCAGTACTTGCTTTGATTGATCCAGGATCTACTCATTCATACATAAGTGCATCTATCTTGCATGTGTCTGAATTGCATTATGAGTCCTTAGGATTTGATGTTTTGGTGACAAATCCTTTAGGGCATAGTGTGGTTGTTAGCAAGGTGCACCGAGATAGTGCTGTAGTGGTGCAAGGTGAAGAGTTTCTTGGAGATTTAATTGAAATGCCTTTTAAAGAGTATGATTTGATCTTAGGCATGGATTGGTTGTCTAAGCATGGAGCTGTGGTGGATTGTCAAAAGAAATGTGTTACTTTGGGAACTGGTGATGGTATAAGTATATTAGTATCTAGTGAGCAGAGACAACTTGCATCCTTGTTTGTATCAGCCGTAACAGCTATTAGAAAAGGGTGTGATGCTTATCTTACTCATGTTGTGGATACCAGAGTAGTGGGTTCTCAACTTGATAGTATACCCACAGTTGCGGAGTTTCCATATGTTTTTCCTGAGGAGTTGCCAGGGTTACCCCCTGAGAGAGAGGTTGAGTTTGGTATCGAGTTGTTGCCTGGTACCACTCCCATCTCTTTTACTCCATATCGAATGGCACCTGCTGAATTGAGAGAGTTGAAAGTGCAGTTGCAGGAGTTGTTGGAGAGAGGGTTTGTTCGCCCTAGTGTTTCACCGTGGGGAGCTCCTGTTTTATTTATGAAGAAGAAGGATGGTACTATGAGGTTATGCATTGATTATAGGCAATTGAATAAGGTGACTATCAAGAATAAGTATCCTTTGCCCCGAATTGATGATCTCTTTTATCAGCTGAAGGGAGCAGCAGTGTTTTCCAAGATTGATTTGAGATCAGGGTACCATCAGTTGAGAGTCAGAGCTGAAGATGTTCCTAAGACAGCTTTTCATACAAGGTATGGGCATTATGAGTTTTTAGTAATGCCTTTTGGATTGACGAATGCACCTACAGCTTTCATGGATTTGATGAATAGGGTGTTTAGGCCCTATCTGGATCAGTTTGTGGTGGTTTTCATCGATGATATTTTGGTGTATTCACGTAGTGAGGAAGAACATGACAAGCATCTGCGAATTGTGTTACAGATCTTGAGAGAGAAGCAGTTGTATGCTAAGCTGTCAAAGTGTGAGTTTTGGCTTGACCAAGTAACTTTTCTCGGTCATATAGTTTCAGCAGATGGTATAAGAGTCGATCCAAGTAAAGTTGAAGCTATTTTCAATTGGAGTCCACCAAAGTCAGTGACTGAAGTTAGAAGTTTTCTGGGTTTGGCAGGCTATTATCGAAGGTTTGTGAAAGGTTTTTCTTTGATAGCTACTCCGCTCACCAGATTGCTTCGAAAGGCAGTTAGATTTGTGTGGACAGATCAGTGTCAAGCTAGTTTTGATCAGTTGAAAGAAATGTTGACTCAAGCTCCTGTTCTTACTTTGCCTGTGGAAGATAAACCATATGTGATTTACAGTGATGCTTCACATAATGGTTTAGGATGTGTTTTAATGCAAGAGGGTAAAGTTATAGCTTATGCTTCTCAGCAGTTGAAGCTGCATGAGCTTAATTATCCTATGCATGATTTAGAGTTGGCAGCCATAGTGTTTGCTTTGAAGATTTGGCGACACTACTAGTATGGGGAGAAATGTTTTATCTATACGGATCATAAAAGTTTGAAATATTTGGGTGTCCAGAGGGAGCTGAATCTTCAGCAAAGGCGATGGTTAGAGCTGATCAAAGACTACGACTGTTTGATTGATTATCATCCTGGTAAGGCAAATGTAGTTGTTGACGCCTTGAGTTGGAAGTCTCTAGCAGGTTTGGCTGTTTATTCGCTCTCGTTGCTTGTTGAGTTGAGAGCGTTACATGCTAGTTTTGAAGCATGTGATGATGGTGCATTATTGGCTCAGTTGCAATTGAGACCAGTATTGTTGGATCAGATTAAGGAGGCTCAATTGATAGATGAGAAAATTCAGAAGATTGTTTCAGATTGCCAAAACGGGGAGAGCCGAGATTTCTTTGTGAGAAGTGATGGTAGCCTTTGGTTTAAGGATAGATTGTGTTCCTGATAATGATAGTTTGAAAAAGGTTATTTTAGAAGAAGCACATCAGTCGGTTTTTGCTATACATCCGGGAAATACAAAGATGTACCATGATTTGAAACAGCATTATTGGTGGTCAGGTATGAAAAGAGACATAGCGGAGTTTGTATCCAAGTGTCTCACTTGTCAGAGGGTGAAAGCTGAGCATCAAGTTCCAACAGGGTTGCTTCAACCTTTATCAGTGCCTGAATGGAAATGGGAGAGAGTGACAATAGATTTTGTGTCTGGTTTACCATTGACACAGAGGAAGCATGATGCTATTTGGGTGATTGTTGATAGATTGACAAAGACAGCTCATTTTCTTCCGGTTCGGATGGACTATTCACTTGAGAAGTTGGCCGAGCTATATATTAGTGAGATAGTGAAATTGCATAGAGTTCCAATTTCTTTAGTGTCTGATCGAGATCCTAGATTTACTTCGAGGTTTTGGAAGAGTTTACATGGTGCTTTGGGTTCTCGATTGCACTTTAGCATTGCTTTTCATCCGCAGACAGATGGGCAATCAGAGAGAGTGATACAAATTATTGAGGATATGTTGAGAAGCTGTGTCATTGATTTCTCTGGAAGTTGGGACAGATTTTTGCCACTTGTAGAATTTGCTTACAACAACAGTCATCAATCCAGTATTGGAATGACACCATTTGAGGCATTGTATGGAAGAAGATGTAGAACGCCTTTATGTTGGAATGAAATTGGAGAGGGCAAGTTAATTGGTCCTGATCTGATTAAAGAGACTGAAGAAAAAGTGAAGATGATTCGGGATAGGTTGAAAGCAGCTTCAAACCGACAGAAGTCTTATTCAGATTTGAAGAGGAGAGACATAGAGTTTGATGTTGGAGATAAAGTATTTTTGAAAGTGTCTCCTTGGAAAAAGATATTGAGATTTGGTCGAAAAGGGAAGCTGAGTCCTCGTTTCATTGGACCGTATGAGATATTAGAAAGAGTTGGATCAGTTGCTTATCGTCTTGCTTTGCCGCCTGAGTTGGATAGAATCCATAATGTCTTTCATGTTTCTATGTTGCAAAGGTATAGATCTGACCCATCTCATGTTTTACCAGTTGAATCTATTGAGGTGAGTCCGGATCTAACTTTTGAAGAAGAACCAATTGCTATTTTGGCACATGAAGTGAAAGAGTTGAGAAATAAGAAAGTGTCACTTGTAAAGATTCTTTGGAAGAATCATGGTAGAGAAGAGGCAACTTGGAAGAGTGAGCAAGCGATGCGAGATTAGTATCCTCAACTGTTTTAGACTTGATATCAGGTAATTTCGAGGACAAATTTCTTTTTAGAGGGGGAGAATTGTAATATCCCAAAGTGTGCCCTAGAAGTTTTGATATAATTGTTGTTTTATTTGGATTGAATGTATATGTTAAATTTGAAAGAGAAAAGAATTTAACAGAGAGAGTGTATATGTTGTATATATGGAAATATATATAACATATACATAAGTCAAATAAGAAAGTCAAAAGAAGAAGATATTTATGTTTATTATTGTTGAATTAATTAATTAATGGAAAATAGAAATTTAGATGAGTGGAATAGAGAAGATGGATTATTTTAATGTTAAAAATACTTGGTGGAGAATTGAGAGGAGATTAAATATTTGACTTTGATTTATTTTACTCTTCATTTTCTTCTTTTTCTTTTGGGTTGGCCGGCACACCAAAGACACAAGAGAGCAAGAGAGGTTTTGATTTCTAGGATCAAATTGAAGGAAGATTTCAAGAAAACAAGTTAGAAATTCAAGAAGTTCATCATTTTTGGTAAGTTTTCTCTTGATTTCTCTTGTTCTATTTGGAATTTTATTTGAGTTTGATGGAGTGTTGAAATTGAATTAAAGATAAGAAGTTAGGTTGGTGTTGGTTATGGAAGAGTAAGAGTTGTGTTTAGTGAAGTTGAAAGCATAGAATACATGAGTTTGGTACTTTAACCATTGAACTCCTTTTGAAATTTTTCTGTTTTACAATTAGTAAATGCTGTGACTTGTATGATTTTTAATTAAATATAAAAAAAGGTTCTTGAAGTTAATTTTTGATATGTTGTGCCTCTATGAGTCTAGAATGACTGAAAAATATATTGATTTGATTTTGGAATGGTTATGATTTTGGAAAGATTATTTTTATTAGACCTGTTCCAGCAGGTACCTTGACTGAGACAGCTATCTTTCGGGATTTTTAATAAAATGTAGAAACATAATATTAAATTGAATTTTGGATATGTTGTTGCTTAAAGAGCCTAGTATTTGAGAAAAATAATTTGGAACCACGTTGATTGAATTTAATTTACGGAATTCACAAAGTTCAGAACTGCTGCCAGGATGCAGGGCAATTGGAGCAGTCTGGATGGGTGAACTATTTGACCAAGATTTTGTGTTCAGTTTGATCTGAAATTTTAAAGTAATGATTTTAAGATGTAAAACTAAATTCTGTAAAAATTTTAGAGTTTTTAGTCTAGTATATTATTTTATACAATTTTTCAAAATAAGGATTAAGTTGAGTCCAAAACCAGAATTTACTATTCATATGGTCATTTTGCTAATATTCCTTTTGGATTAGGTTGTGAAGAGGTTGAATTTCCCTAACCTAAGTGTTGAGGATTCTTGGAAGAGTAAGTGTATAGATTGGTGTGAGTTGGTTTTAAGGTAAGTACAAACTACATTATTGCATACATTTATATGATGTTGAGACTTAACATACATTTGATTGTAAATGTGTTAAGAAATCTAATGCATTGTTAATGCATATTAATAATGTATGTTTGGTATAATGTGAATGTTGTGATAAGCATATAAAATGTGTGTGTTAATGCCATTGGTTATATACACTTGAGCGATGAATTGATTAATGTGATTTGAGATATAATGAGATGTAAAACCAATGTGTTTGGTTATAATGATGTAAATAAGATGGTTGAAGCATATTTGCCTATATGATAATGTAAATAAAATAATTGGGGCATGGTTGCCTATTTGATTATGGAATATGAAATGATAAATGAAATGAGAAATGAATTGAGAAAGAGATTGATAAAGAGATAAATGAAATAATTGTGTGATTAATATGTTATTCAATTTTCAGAGTTTTGAGTTTGGCGGCATGCCTATGAATCACTGGATAGGTGAAATGACCGGGTCATAAGCCGATTCCAGTTGAAAAATATGAAATGATAAATGTGAAATATGATATTTTTGGGGTGAAAAAGACTGGGTCGTAAGCCTCAAAAACAGTAACAGTCTAGCCGGGTTGAGGATTTCTTCGATTTTAACCGGGTTGAGATCCAAGAGACTGGGTCTGTTACGCTATCCATGGATAGAGATATATATATATATCACCTACTGGCTTGATGATTGTGATTATGGACCAAAGAAGTAACTCTGAACTTTGAATAACATATTAGTGTATTTTGGGCCCATGCTTGTCTTTGTTTTCAATGTCAATCATGAATGTTTTGATTAATTATTAAATAATGTAAGATTGTGAAATATAATATTCTTTTGAATTGTTTATGAAACTTGATTGTGTGACATTGGCATTGCATTGAGGCATAATATTATAGTTGTTTGTACCACTAAGCCGTTGGCTTAGCGCGTTGTGGTTTATCGCGCAGGTGACAGGGGGGAACCGGGGAGTTCCTCTAGGCCGAGTAGAGTTTAGATTCTGAAGTGTGAATAGTTGGCTTAAAGATCAAAGACTGACTGCCAAACATGTAAAAACTTTATGTTTTGTAAAATTTGAGTTTTGATGTATATGAATTTGTAAATATTGTTACTTTCCGCTGTATAGTGAACAAATATTTTATCTACTGTGTTTCATAATAAACCTTTACTTTATTCTGTACTAGAAGTATAAATCCTTTTTGCAGGTTGTAGTTGAGGGTATAAGGGGGATTTATTGGGAGTGTATTGAGAATGATTTTGTTTGCATTGGTTTGTGTAAAAATGTTTTCAAAAATCAGAAAAAACTAGTTTTGTCGACACTTGGGACTCAATTTCTACGCGAAACTATGGCAAAATTTCTGTAAAAATCGGAACTAAAATTTGACTAAGTAAAATTGGTAAAATTTTTTGGATAGTGTGGCGCCTCTACTCAGCTTACACAGGTAGGTCGGGAAGGGGTGTTACACCCAAGACTGGATACTTGGACCCATGACTGAATTGGGTACTTATACCCGATAATAGGTACATGGACCTGAGACTGAATTGAATTTGGGTAGTTGGAACTGAAACTAGATTAGATTTGGGTACTTGGACCCATGATTGGGCACTTGGAACCGAAACTGGATTGGATTTGGGTACTTGGACTCGTGACTGGGTACTTGGACCAGAGATTGAATTGAATTTGGGTGCTTGGACCCGAGATTGAATCTCATTTGGGTACTTGGACCCTAGATTGAATTGGATTTCACTAACCTTTTATTAGTTGAGGATTCTGGCTTAATTGGTTATTCCATGCTTTTGTTCTTCCTTTTGCAAAAATTTAGCTATTTTTAGTTGGCCTTCATATCTTCTCCTTGCCCCCTGCATGGCAAAATATTTGCAATTGAGTTTGAAAATATTTTGTATATAAACTCAAAAAATTGTAAAGGAGAAACTTTGTCCCCTGTGTACGCTCAAACAAAAGATTTTTTTTTAATGCAAGCTTTGATTGAAGTTTTTGTTGTCAGGTTCTTCACACAAGCACACATTTCTTCTCTTTGCAAAATTACTGGAGCTTTCTCAAGCAATGGGCTTTCCGTGCCCCCTAATTTGATATCTTCTTTTGATTCTTTACTTCACAGGGTGTTTGTTGTTCACTTTGACAAAGAACAGATAATACTAGAAAGAAAAAAAAATGCCATGTGATATGCTCATGTATGCATGATATGCATGAGTAATACTTACAGTGGTTCCATTGACTCACAAACCAAGGTGATCAGCAGAAGTGTTCTAATTGGTTCCTTTCAGATGCTCATTCAGGTCTTGCATTGGAATGACAAAATGCTTCACATTTATGGCTTTTATCTTCAAGATGTTGAAAATATGAATAATGGAGGCCCCAAATAGTAGAGATACATCCGTTTCAAATTATGATTCAGTATGTCAATTGGTAGCTTCTTCATAACCTTACCAGTAATCATTTTCTTTGCCCAATGTGTCCTTCGAGGTTTGATAGTTCAACATATTTCCCTTAACTCAAAGGCTTTTTACAATAAGAAAATAGTTTTTTTTAAACCTTAAAATCATATTTTTGTTTTGTCAAATCTGTGTCATTTTACCTCAGGACTCGATTTCCCAAATTAACATAACTATAACATGACAACCCTAGTTATCGTACTAAACTCGGGAATCATTTCAATTTGAACAAGAACTGTTGCACTTCAGATAGGCACATACACATTACTTGGTCATATGTCTCATTTGAGTTTGAATATTGTCTATCTCATATGCATGCTTATTAAAACTATCTCCACTAATAGACTCTACCTACCAAGAGAGATCAAAAGGCCTTTAATAAGCTTGAAATGGGGTCCATAAGGAACATGGGTTAAATGAAAACCATTTTGAAATTAGAGCCGATGTGATATTATGTGTAGACCCTTAATTTTTGACCCAATCCGGTCCAATATATTTTATTTAGTCTAAAATAATTTTGGTTATCTTAATTAAATAATTTTTGCTTTATTATCTAATTTTTATTAATAAAAAATAAAAATAAACAAATAAAAATAAAAATAAAAATAAAAATCGGCGATGAAAAATCGTCGCAGAAAATTCCAGTGGGCTTGGCCGTGGGCCATTTCGCCTGCAGGAATTTCCTGTGGGCAAAATGGTCCGCAGGCCTATTCCCCCCCCCCCCCCCCCCTCTGCCACAGCCAATTGGGGTAGATTTTTTTGCCAGCGCAATTTTTCCTGCGGCAAATATTTTTGCCAGCGTAATTTTTCCGCAACAGTTTTTTTTCACCAACGAAAAAATCTATATTTTTTTGTTCCCTGAAAGAATCTTTCGTATTCTATTTCTTTTTATTTCTATTTAGAATTCTATATTTTTTTATTTTATATTTATATAATTTATATAATTTTATATAATTTATATAATTCTAATATTTTATCTACTATTTTATTATTTGTTTTTTTTATTATTTTATATAGTTTTTATTATTTTATATAGTATAGAATTAGAATATTAATAGAATGGCGAGTACCTAATCGAATTGATCGGGTCATGTAGGAACAAGGTTCAAGTTTCGGTTTCCTTTTTTTATTAAATATTGTATGCTGAGAGTAACTAGGAAAAACCATAAAAAACTTCTATAAATAACAACATAAAAAGGGAGGAAAAGGAGGGAAGAAGGAGGGACAGAAACTTGGGGACTTTGAAACCGAATCTGTGAAGGAAAGCAGTGAAATAAAATCTGACTTTTTGAGAGATGAAGGAGAAAAAAACAAACCATCAAAGGCAGCAACTGCCTTTGTTCTTGTTCATCTAAGAAGAATTATTTGTTAGAGGAACTATCAAAAGGAGGTATGTATTAAATTCTTTGGTTATTTTTTCGCAGTAGCTAAAACTAGGAAATTGTGTTTTTCAAAATTAAAAAACCTTAGAACTTTAATTTAGTTTTTCTAAGGTTAAAAACCTTATTTCGTTGGTTTATTTTCCAAAAGACTTAAAATTGTTATTTTTACTTCTTTAAATTCTTAAAACCCTAATTGAACATATTTTTCAACAAAACCAAAATTTGATTCTGTTTCTTTCAAAATTTTAAACTTGGTTCTGTTTCTTTCAACAAACCTTAACAAATATCTTTTCTATTTTTATAAACTTTAAATCTTCATAAAATTACCAAATTGATTTCCAAATTCTAAAAACCAATTCATCACCCAAAACCCTAATTTTAAATCCTAAAGCCCTAATTAAACTCCAAAACCTAAAATAGTGAACACTAACCCTTTTAAAACCTTAAACCCTAATTTTTTTTTTATAAACCCTAATCCTTAAAACCTTAAAAATCATATAAACACAAATATTTTAACTTTACACAGTAGCTTAAAAACACAATGCAATAACCGAAAATCATTAATCAAAGTGTTTTAAAGTGTCCAAAACCCTAGTTTCATGATTTCACCATTCAAACCTTAATTTGTTTAATCAAAATGTCTTACCAACCTTTTAAAACATAAAATCCTTAATTTATTTTAATTATTTAAAAGTCACAGTAGCTTAAACTTATGAAAATCCAAAACCCTAAACATATGAAATAAAGAACCCTAAATGGAAACAATAGCTATAATTTAGATTTTTATTTGCCTTATTCAATTCTATATTTGATTATGCTTTGATTTATTTTATATGCTTTAATTTATTTAAGTGCAATACTTGATTTCTTTAATTTATCATGAATGGATGTTTACTTTCTATTGATATTTAATGAATGATTTATTTATGATGAATGATTATTTACTTTTATTAATTTATTTAGATTTCCAAATGTTGTAAGAGGTATGTTTCCACTTGTTGGATACCTCATTAGTTAAATATCATGTAATTTAATTTGCTTTTCTATTTTAGAACCTATGTAAAGGACATGTTTCTATCTTTTCGGTGGGTGTCCTATTTAGACATGTGATGTAAGGACATGTTTCCATTTTCGGATGGGTGTCCATTTATTTGTTTTGCTTGGACTTTTCTTTGATTTTAATATATTGACACTTTCTTTTAATTGTTGTGTGCAATATGGATAATGTTGTTATATTTAAGAATTTTATAATATTAAGACCTGTAAAGGAGGCCGGTTCCAATGAACCGGACGTTGTGGAGGTGCTGGGCCATTTCTCACCTTCCCCACACGTACCCATTTGCCTTAGGAATCGAGTCATCCACCCCTTTCCTTTTTCCCAACCCATCTAGGTGCGACTCCATTTTCTCCGGACTTATGTCCGTGTTCTCTAAGGCCCCGAGCCTAAACAGTGCCGAAGTCGCAAGAACCATTCCACCGGGAGTGGGGGCAAAAATCCCCGCTCACAGTGGCGACTCCACTGGGGATAAGAGAAGTTGATTCCGTTGGTCTTTATATTATTCTATTCTTTCTTATAATAATATTATTCATTGCATCATATTAGATTGCATTGTGTGCGTGAGTTAGGAAGCCCGTGTTACCCGTGTTATGTTATGTAAGGGATACCATACTTTCACTCAAGATATGGAGAGCATGGCATAACCACTCATAGCCTCATACCATTTGGTATATACTTGCTATGGGAACCTAAGCCTTTTTACCCAAAGACTAAAGCTCATGTAATTGGCCTAGTTACTTTCCTTAGATTTTACCCTAAATGCATGTTGTTTGACTATGGTTAATTTATCTTAGCTTAAATCATGGCTTATTTGGTTTGTTCTTTTTCTAATATGATCTACGTATATTGTAAGCTCAAAATAAATTTTTCTTTAGAAAATCTAAAAGACCAAAGCTATTTTCAAAATTTTTCAAGATGGTCTTTGGATATAAGGCTTTTCTAAAAACAAATCAAAAATTCTTTGGTCCATGGCCCAAATACTAAGCCCAAAATCCATTTTCCTAAAATCTTTTACAATGGGCTTAGAAACAAAACTATCTTCACCCAACCTTTTCTTACAAAAAGCTTGCAATTATTTAGGTCAATTAAGAAATACCAAAAATTAATTGTGGGCCTAGTTTACACTAAGAATAAATTAACCATGGGCTTGTTTTTGGCATGAATCATTAGTTACCTTTTTCAAGTGAGAAATCTATTTATGATAAACCTCTTAATTTAGTTTTAATCCAATATAGCATAAAGGCTACTTTAGTTGGATAAATGGATTAAAACCTAATTAATGGGAATTATTATGAAATGATTTCCACTTTTGAAAATATAACTATTGGTTGAAACATCCAAGGGAATTATTCGAAAGCAAGGTACCCCATGTTGGTATTTTGTCAACCATATGCCTAGGAAAAGAGACTCGCCATTCGTGTGTGGATGTTATAAGGTTGGAAGGAACGTCCTAATTATCCTTGTTTGTTGTTTGTGCATACATACATACATTTGCCTTAGCTGAGGAAAAGAGACCCTCTTTGGCTCACAGCCCTGGATTACGATAGTTCTAAAGCTTACAACAATCCGACCTATGCCGGAGATGAAGTATCTAGCAATGACTCAATCACTTGCTCACCAAAAATAATGGAGCCTGAACAAATTCAGAGGATGGTGGATGAGGCCCTCAATGCCAAAATGGAAGAAATAAAAGAGGCCCTAGCTGAGACCATGAAGAACCAATTGACTGTAATCTTAGAGAATCATGCCAAGGCATCTGCTAGCACTAAGAAGCCAAGGGATAAAGGGAAGACTAAAGTTGGTGAGGTGGTTTTTGATGATGAAAAAGTGATCATTGATGACGATGATGATTGGGCTCAATACTACCAAGATGTTCAAGAGAAGAAGAAAGAACCGAAGGTTGTTGAGAAAGCAACTATTGAAAAGACCGAGACATCTGATGTTGAAAAGATGATTACTGATTTAGAAAAGAAATTTGAGAAGAAACTGAAAACTAAAGAGATGTCCGAGATCGATAAACTATTTGAGCTAGATGAAGAGGTCCCTTATAAGTTCAAGATGCCATCTTTTGCAAAGTACAATGGCACCGGAAAATCCTCATCTCCATGTGAAGCAGTACATCAATGCCATGCAGTCTGCCCGAGCTACTAAGGCTCAAACCCTAAGGTACTTTATGCTCTCATTGGACCTTGTTGTCCAAAACTGGTTCAATACCTTGGTGATGGAACACAAAAGAGTTGGGATCTACTTTACAAAGCCTTCATCCAACAATATGGATATAATGTTGAGTTAGAAGTTACTTTAATGGAAGTGGAGTCCATAAGGCAAAGGCCAAATGAGAATTTTGTGGACTATGTGAAGCGATGGAGAAACAAGGCCGCTTTACTCAAGAAGAGGCCTGATGAATCCGATCAAATAAGGATGATTATGAGAGGGGTGTTGCCTAATCTTCATGAGAGGATGTCTCATACACTCATCTATGATTTCAAAGACCTTCTCCAAGCTGGTTTGCAAATTGAAGAATGGGAAAGGTAGAAGAGCCATTTTGTAATAAAAAGGAATGAGAAAGGGAGCTATCAATCTAGTAGTCAAAGCATGCAAAAGGCCGTCGGTATTAATGCTACTAACCAAGGAATGAGGAGACAATTTTTAGAATTGGGAAAACCGATGTCTTGGGTTCTCAATAAGCTTCAAAGAAAGGGACTGCTACAACCCCTAAATCCTCGTCCTTTGCCTAACCCTCTCCCACCTAATTTTGACACCAAAGCATTTTGTCAATTTCACCAAATGCAAGGGCATGACATGGATAGATGTGTGAGGTTGTGACATGAGATCCAAAATCTAATTGATAATGGGAAGCTACCCGAGCCCAACAAGCCAAACACCAAAGACAACCCATTACCAAAGTTCAATAGGGTACCACCACCGGCAGCCTTCATGATTGGAGGAGGTTTGCATGAGGACTTTGTCATGTCTTCTTTTCAAGATATGGGTGGAGAAGCAACCAAAGAAGAAGAGGCATTTGTCAAAATTGAACAACCCATGATGGGTGGAGAAGTAAAGATTTGTGTTGTCAACGGGTTTTGGGATTCAAGCGATAGTGATGATGATGTTGTATCCAAGAAGGAGGAGTGGACTTGGTCCGAGCCCGAAGAAGATGAAGTGATGAACACTAGATCCGGTAAGCCTTATACAAGGCCGCCACCTAAGGAGGTAGAAACTAATAAGGGAAAGGAAGTTAAAGTAGAAGAAGATGATGATGTGCTCAAGTAATTGAAAAGAAACCAAGCAAGTGTTAGCATTTGGGACTTATTAGCTACTTCTAAAAAGCACCGAGAAACTATGGTCAAAGCCTTAGCTAGCATGCCAATCTCTACCTCCACAACACCGAAGGAGTTAATCAACTTCATAAAAATTGGGGAAGTAATGAAATGTGAAGAGGTTCAAGAAAAGAATGAAGTTAATATGGGAACAGTTTCTTTTTTTGATGCAGACTTATCGGAGGAGGGGAGAGACCACATCCGCCCTCTCTTTATCAAAATAGAAGTCAAGGGGAAGAGGACTCCTTGTGTGATGGTCAATGATGGGTCCGCCATAAATGTTTGTCCACTTAAGATATTGCCAAAGCTAGCCATGTGAACAAGAGATCTAAACCCAACCGAGGTAACAATTCGTGCTTATGACAAACTAAGAGGCATGCCGAAGCAACTTTCAAAGCCGCTGTCAAGATTGGTCCAATTGATTCTATTGTTAAGTTTGTTGTTTTAGACATACCAGTTGTTAGGAAATTAAGGAGATCACTGCAAACAAAAACACGCAGCGGAAAAATATTTGATCTCTGATTTCCCACCAGGATCCATGCTGTTCGTTTAATTCGACAAAAGTGTTCAAAGAACTAACCTGTTGATGATTCGAAATCACAGTTTTGAAGAGATGCCTCGATCGCGAAACACCCTCTATCGCGTATCCACACGAATGCTACCGTTTGGAGTGCTAGCTCTCTGCAACAGCGAAGGCTGGAAAAACGTTTTCTCTAAAAACGTATTAGGGTTACCTTTTTCGTTCCTCTTTGTTTTTATTGTTACCTCTGAGAAGACTTAACGTCTGGAGTGAATATAATCACTCCAGAATCCAATTCAAAATTGGATACGGAAAGTCAAATTCAGAATCCAAGTCTAATTAGGATTCTGAATACATTATCTAATAATAAATATAATTGGATAAGGTAAGTCAAATTCAGAATCCAAATCTAATTAGGATTCTGAATATATTATCTAATAATATATATATATAAAAAGCGAAAATAATAATAATAATAAATATTAATATCTAATATTAATATTATTAATATTATATCCAGCCCAAAACGCATTCTTGTGTGTGACCCGATAGGCCCATATTAATTGGCAGTCAATTTAATCTCTATTAAATCAACAAGTCATAATTGGCCTCTAGCAAGGCGTTACAACTACCCAATTAATATAAGGAATGTCCAATTTGCCTAATAATAGTATATGCATTAATCCCTTTGTCACACGATATCTAGCTTGAACATAAGTCATGGTCAACGTCATACTTATATTGTCCAAACTTATGATTACTCGATCTCCAAGTAGACTGATAAAAACAAATGAAATTGATCACATTATCAATTCATTTGAGCACGGCCATGCATTTCACAGTCTCACTTATCGAGGGGCCCAAAAGATATCTCTCTCAAAGAGAGAGACAAATTCTATCTTGATTGTTCATTATCCTCTACATAATTTCTATCATATATGAACATAACCTTTATTACTATCCAGTTACGGATAATGTTTGATCATGTCAAAATATAATAGTCCTTATATTGGAAACTATGACAATCTCAAGTCAAAGAATTATTACATAACTATCATGAGATTTACTTATGACACTAACCCATGTAGTAATCTCATGATGGGTCTATCCAATACATTGTTCTCTAACAAGTATTTATGAAATTGATTTGTATCACTATACACATAACCATCTGATGATCATCAAATCAATGTTCATACTGGTTAAGAATTATTTATTTTTTTTATCTCTATAACAATAATAAACCAGGGACAAATATCAAAATTGTGTAACATGCAAACAACAATAATGATAATAAAACCTCATTTATTAATAATGAATGTATAACATAAAGATCCAAACAAATGGCCTAGGGCACATACACTAACAATCTCCCACTTGCACTAGGCCTACAAATTTCTAAGACCCATAGATCTAGTGTGCTGATCATGCTTGACCCGTGAGAGAGGCTTTGTTAATGGATCTGCTATGTTATCATTTGTGTCAACTTTGCATATCTTGATATCTCCTCTATCGATAATGTCTCGAATGAGGTGAAAACGCCTGAGTATATGCTTAGATCTTTGATGAGATCTAGGCTCTTTTGCCTGTGCTATGGCACCATTGTTGTCACAATAAATGTCCACAGGATTTGCAATGCTAGGCACCACTCCTAGCTCAGTGATGAATTTCTTCAACCAGACTGCTTCCTTAGCTGCATCTGATGCTGCTATATACTCAGCCTCTGTTGTAGAATCAGCCACAGTGCTTTGTTTTGAACTCTTCCAACTAACAGCTCCACCATTCAATGTGAATACAAAACCTGACTGCGATCTAAAATCATCTATGTCAGTTTGGAAACTAGCATCTGTGTAACCATTTACAACTAGCTCATCTTCCAAACCTCCATAAACCAAGAATACATCTTTAGTCCTTCGAAGGTACTTAAGAATATTCTTGACAGCTGTCCAGTGACCTTCACCAGGATCAGCTTGAAATCTACTAGTTGCGCTTAATGGATATGAGACATCTGGTCTAGTACATAACATGGCATACATAATAGATCCTATAGCAGAAGCATAAGGAATCTTATTCATTCGATCTCGCTCATCAGATGTCATAGGACATTGACTCTTGCTGAGATGAATGCCATGAGACATAGGCAAGAATCCCTTTTTGGAATCTTGCATGTTGAACCTCTTCAACACTTTATCTATGTATGTACTTTGACTCAGGCCAATTATCCTTCTAGATCTATCTCTATAGATCTTTATACCAAGGATATAGGCAGCCTCACCTAAGTCTTTCATTGAGAAAGAATTCCCTAACCAAGTCTTAACATTTTGCAAGGTAGGGATATCATTCCCAATGAGTAATATGTCATCCACATATAAGACTAAAAACACTACTGCACTCCCACTAACCATCTTGTAAACACAAGGTTCATCTTCATTCTTGATGAAACCAAAGTTCCTACCTGTTTCATCAAAACGAAGATTCCAGCTTCGAGATGCTTGCTTCAATCCATAAATGGATCTTTGAAGCTTGCAAACCTTTGTAGAATTCTCAGGATTTACAAAACCCTCAGGTTGTGTCATATACACATCCTCAAGCAAGTTTCCATTAAGGAAAGCGGTTTTGACATCCATTTGCCATATCTCATAATCATAGTATGCTGCAATGGCAATGAGAAGTCTAACAGACTTAAGCATAGCAACTGGTGAAAAGGTTTCATCATAGTCTATACCATGAGTTTGCTTGAAACCTTTTGCAACAAGCCTTGCTTTATAGGTCTGCACATTCCCATCCATGTCAGTTTTCTTCTTGAAAACCCATTTGCAACCAATAGTCTTAATACCCTCTGGAGGATCAATTAAAGACCAAACCTGGTTGTCAAACATAGATTGCATCTCAGATTTCATGGCTCCAAGCCATTTGTCTGAATCTGGACCTGACACAGCTTCTTGATAGGTAGTAGGCTCATCTTGATCTATGAGCATTACTTCACTATCATCAGTCACAAGAAATCCATATCTCTCTGGATGACGACGTGTCCTATCAGACCTGCGAGGGATTTGTGTTACATCTTCAGACTCCACAACTATTTGTGGTTCTGAAATAGGCTCTATAGACGGCTCAATGATTTCTTGTGGTACTTGAGTTTCCTCAAGTTCTACTATACTCCCACTAGTTCTCTTAGAAAGAAATTCCTTTTCCAAAAAGATCCCATTTCGAGCAACAAACACTTTGTTCTCTGAAGGAGTATAGAAATAGTATCCTTTAGTTTCCTTAGGATACCCCACAAAATTACATTTGATAGACTTTGGAGCTAACTTATCTGAAACTGGTCTTTTCACATAAGCTTCACAACCCCAAATCTTAAGAAAAGACAAACTAGGTGTCTTACCTGTCCATATCTCATATGGTGTCTTTTCAACCGCCTTAGATGGTACACGGTTCAGAATGAATGCAGCTGTCTCCAAGGCATAACCCCAAAAAGATAAAGGAAGATCCGCTTGACTCATCATTGATCAAACCATATCTAATAGAGTTCGATTTCTCCTTTCAGAAACTCCATTCCACTGTGGAGTTCCTGGAGGAGTCAGTTGTGAAACAATTCCACAATCCCTTAGATGATCATCAAACTCTTGGCTCAAATATTCACCACCTCGATCTGATCGAAGTAGTTTAATTGTTTTACCAAGTTGATTTTGTACTTCATTTTGAAAAGTTCTAAACATTTCAAAAGACTCATGCTTATGTTTCATTAGGTAGACATAGCCATACCTACTGAAATCATCAGTAAAAGTAATGAAGTATCGAAATCCTCCTCTGGCACTAATGCTAAAAGGACCACATACATCTGTATGTATCAAGCCCAATAAATCATTAGCCCTTTCACTATGACCAGTAAAAGGATCCTTTGTCATCTTACCAAGCAAACAAGACTCACATGTTTCAAATGATTCAAAATCAAATGAATCTAATAATCCATCTTGATGGAGCTTAGAAATGCGTTTCTCATTTATATGGCTAAGGCGACAATGCCATAAATAAGTAGGGTTTAACTCATTTGGCTTAGTTCTCTTAGAAGTTATGTTATAGATATAATTACCATTAGAATCATCAAGATTAAGGATATAAAGGCCATTATAAGAATTTGCAATACCATAAAGCAGATCATTTTTATCAAAAATAGAACATTTCTTATTCTTAATCAAAAATGAATAACCTTCATCATCCAAAACAGATACTGAAATAAGATTCCTACTCATAGTAGGAACATAAAAGCAATTGTTCAAAATTAACAAAAACCCATTGGGCATAACAAGCTCATAAGTTCCTACAGCTATAGCAGCAACTCTTGCTCTATTGCCAACACGTAGGTCCACTTCGCCCTTCTTCAGCATCCTACTCCTTTTGAGTCCCTACATATTTGTACAAATATGAGATCCACATCCGGTATCTAATACCCAGGAAGAAGGAATAGATAAATTAATTTCTATAACATAAATACCTGAAGATGTAGTCGCACTACCCTTCAACTTCTTTAACTCATCCAAATAGAGTTGACAATTTCTCTTCCAATGCCCAGGCTTGTTGCAATGGAAACAAGTCCCTTCCTTAGGAACTTTAGCCTTAGGTACAGGTTTTGGTTTAGCTTGTCCCTTGGACCCTTTAGCACCTTTTGCCTTACCCTTGCCTTTAGTATCTTTGGCTTTCTTTTTCATTTGTTTAATATTGACATTCAATATTTGGGTAGGCTTTTTGATATTCCCCTCAGCAGTTTTGAGCATACCATGTAGCTCAGGAATGGATTTCTCCATGTCATTCATGTTATAGTTCATGACAAACTGTGAGAAACTGCTAGGCAATGAATGTAGGATCAAATCCGTGGAGAGTTCTAAACTCAGGGGATATCCAAGTCTAGCAAGGTGATCTAGATAGCCTTTCATCTTCAAAACATGAGCACTAACAGATTCACCTTCAGACATTTTGCAGTCAAATAATGCAACAGCGGTGTTAAACCTATCTTGCCTAGCCTGTTGTTGGAAAGCTTATTTGAGATGCACACTCATCTCATAAGCCTCTAAGTGTTCCAGATCCTTCTGAAGTCCTGGACACATAGTAGCCAACATAAGACATCCTATGTCATTGGAATCATCTACATGCTTCTTATGCTTACTCTTAGCAGCATTAGAAGCATCGGCAGGAGGTGGGTCAGGGATAGCTTCATCAAGCACGTAGGACTTTTTCTCTTGTTTGAGAACAATTCTCAGGTTCCTAAACCAGTCAACAAAATTAGTCCCACATTCTTTCAGTTTTTCCTTCTCAAGGATAGATCACAGTGATAAGGTGGAATTGTTATTAGCAGCCATCTGTTGATAAATATGCAAAGTCAAATTTTAATTAATAATGAGGTTAAAATTATTTAAACTCCTACTAAAAAATATAACCCTCTAAAGAAATATTTTAGTAGGCTAAGATCCGTATTTCACTTAATTCTAAACTCAGCTTTGGCGTGACGCTTAAAATCAAGTTATTTAGGTAGGTAACATCTTTACCAATTACATCTCATGTAACTCTTAGTAATTATGGAATATTGACATCATATATCATAGCATGTTGAATTCCATCTAATGCCTTAGGCCCAAAACCATTTTGATAGCCTAATTAAGTCTAACCAATTTTAAAACATATGAGTAGCACTATTACTCATCCTACTTAGCTAGGAATGTTTAAAGCATATTGCTTTGGCAATACCTACTTTAATACAATCTTAGTTTTGATAGGTGTTCAAAACATGGATGGCATTTAGACTTAAATTATTAATGAGGGTTCAACTAAATTATTATCATGTCTTGCATTACATATCATTATATTTTAGCATCCTATATGCATATATATAATTTATCACATAAGCATCATATACCAAATGACAAAATATGTAAACGTGACATAGCATGGCCAAACTAAATATGATCTTCAAGAGACCAAATGAAGATCATAAAGGCAACCCTAGGTGAAAAACCTATCTATTACAACACTTGCAATATTACATATCTTCAAAACTTGAGCTTGTGCTTCCATCACCATGGAACCATCTTCTCCTTGGTATGAATCTCCATCACAAACATTGTAGCTTGAATCTTCATATATTACAATAAAAGAAAATCTAACTACTAGTAAAATAAATTACAACAAAATAAACGACACGCAGGCCGTATTTACCCAAAATAAAGATATGAATAAACCAATCACATAGGTCATAAGGCCATGCTATGCACCATGCCAAGACATCAAACAAACATAACATATTCATCACCAACATGTTAAATAGAAACAAATATATTGACATTCTTAATGTCGCGGTAACGAACTATAGGGCGCGAACATACGGCGGTCCCGCTAGCCGGTTAGCGGGCGGGGCTCCCGCTGGCCGGTCAGCGGGCGGGGTTCCGAAGGGGCAGCGCCCCTGGGCGGGGTCGAGGGGCAGCGCCCCTCGAAGCCAAACAGAAACGTTAATCTCATTAACATTTTTCTTTGGCGAAACCCTAAAACAGAACCGTTAATCTCATTAACCTTCTTACTGTTTTATTTCGAATATGTACAACCCATTACAGAATCATTACCAAATGTTTATATCACATATAAACTTAATCGTTTTCATCATATGAAAATCATTTTAATCAACCAATCATATATACGTGATCATCTCATGAAAACGAAATTAAAAACACCAATCCTTTCTCATCATATGAAAAACGAATTAGGGTTTTACAGAAACGAAACCAAAAACCAATCCTTTCTCATCATATGAAAAACGAATTAGGGTTTTACAGAAACGAAACCAAAAACCAATCCTTTCTCATCATATGAAAAACGAATTAGGGTTTTACAGAAATGAAACCAAAAACCAATCCTTTCTCATCATATGAAAAACGAATTAAGGTTTTACAGAAACGAAACCAAAAACCAATCCTTTCTCATCATATAAAAACGAATTAAGGTTTTACAGAAACGAAACCAAAAACCAATCCTTTCTCATCATATGAAAAACGAATTAAGGTTTTATAGTTAACATGCCATACGAAATCAATATATCTCATGTAATCATATCAACATGGCATTTTTGACTTAAACGAAAACAACAAGTGGCTCTGATACCACTGTTAGGAAATTAAGGAGATCACTGCAAACAAAAACACGCAGCGGAAAAATATTTGATCTCTGATTTCCCACCAGGATCCATGCTGTTCGTTTAATTCGACAAAAGTGTTCAAAGAACTAACCTGTTGATGATTCGAAATCACAGTTTTGAAGAGATGCCTCGATCGCGAAACACCCTCTATCGCGTATCCACACGAATGCTACCGTTTGGAGTGCTAGCTCTCTGCAACAGCAAAGGCTGGAAAAACGTTTTCTCTAAAAACGTATTAGGGTTACCTTTTTCGTTCCTCTTTGTTTTTATTGTTACCTCTAAGAAGACTTAACGTCTGGAGTGAATATAATCACTCCAGAATCCAATTCAAAATTGGATACGGAAAGTCAAATTCAGAATCCAAGTCTAATTAGGATTCTGAATACATTATCTAATAATAAATATAATTGGATAAGGTAAGTCAAATTCAGAATCCAAATCTAATTAGGATTCTGAATATATTATCTAATAATATATATATATAAAAACGAAAATAATAATAATAATAAATATTAATATCTAATATTAATATTATTAATATTATATCCAGCCCAAAACGCATTCTTGTGTGTGACCCGATAGGCCCATATTAATTGGCAGTCAATTTAATCTCTATTAAATCAACAAGTCATAATTGGCCTCTAGCAAGGCGTTACAACTACCCAATTAATATAAGGAATGTCCAATTTGCCTAATAATAGTATATGCATTAATCCCTTTGTCACACGATATCTAGCTTGAACATAAGTCATGGTCAACGTCATACTTATATTGTCCAAACTTATGATTACTCGATCTCCAAGTAGACTGATAAAAACAAATGAAATTGATCACATTATCAATTCATTTGAGCACGGCCATGCATTTCACAGTCTCACTTATCGAGGGGCCCAAAAGATATCTCTCTCAAAGAGAGGGACAAATTCTATCTTGATTGTTCATTATCCTCTACATAATTTCTATCATATATGAACATAACCTTTATTACTATCCAGTTACGGATAATGTTTGATCATGTCAAAATATAATAGTCCTTATATTGGAAACTATGACAATCTCAAGTCAAAGAATTATTACATAACTATCATGAGATTTACTTATGACACTAACCCATGTAGTAATCTCATGATGGGTCTATCCAATACATTGTTCTCTAACAAGTATTTATGAAATTGATTTGTATCACTATACACATAACCATCTGATGATCATCAAATCAATGTTCATACTGGTTAAGAATTATTTATTTTTTTTTATCTCTATAACAATAATAAACCAGGAACAAATATCAAAATTGTGTAACATGCAAACAACAATAATGATAATAAAACCTCATTTATTAATAATGAATGTATAACATAAAGATCCAAACAAATGGCCTAGGGCACATACACTAACACCAGTTACCTTCGCCTTACTCTTGGGGCGACCATGGTTCCATCCTCTTGGTGGAGTTCCTTCCACCCTTCATCAAATGATCAAGTTCCCCAACGGAAATTAGACAGTGGTCATTGAAGCTGAAGATAATGAGATTGTTAACGCTCTAATGATTGAGAGGCCTCTCAATGGTTTTCAAGTAGCTACAATTTTTGATGATGAAGTAATGGATTCCAAAGTCTTGAATATGATGAAGAACATGAACTACCTTTTTGGAGCTGGTCTTGGAAAGGGTAAGGCTGGTTTGACAAAGTTGCCAGATTTTAGAACTCAAACTTCTAAGAAAGGGTTGGGATATGATGAAGACAATGATGTCCATCCAAACAAGAATGAGAAGATGAGCTTCCCACCACTTGAAGAGATCTTTGTCAAAGCTCCAGATATGGGGCCACTCCAAGGAAAGCCCGAGCCAATCATGTTCATGGGTAAGTTAATCCCAGGTTTTGAAATTTTTGCAGACGTTGCTGAGCTGGTGGAGCAAGTGAAGAAAGAACTCACCTTGCCAACCAGCAAAGAATCCAATTGAAAAGAGAAGAATGAAGCTATGCCGAAAGCCTAGAGGACTCCGAAGGAGATTGCTGCCCTGGTCGAAGAAAAGTTTGAAGACGTCCTGCTTTATGATTATGAGAACAATGATTTTGATTTTGATTTTAATTTTTCTGCTTTGTATGAGGATGATGATGTTTTCTTTTCCAAAATGAATGCAATAAAGTCTGATTTTACTTACTTGTGTGATGTTTCTCCTGATGGTTGCATACATTCAAATAGCAGTTACATGAGCATCTTTAATATTAATTCTGTTAACACACAATCATTAAATTTGGGAACAACAGAAAATCCTAAAAACATTAGCATAGCATCCGACCTTACTCCTATTGAGAGAGAGAGATTTGAAAAAATATTCAAAAAATATGAAGAAGTGTTTGCTTGGTCTTATGAGTATATGCCTGTAATAGATCGAGACATAGCCGAGCATCATATTCCTACTTACACTCACATGAAACTTGTCAAACAAAAGCTTACGCGATTAAGACCTGAGTGGGCTGAACTGGTTAAAGAAGAGGTCACTAAGCAAATACAAGTGAAGTTCCTTGAAGTGATAGAATACCCAGATTGGCTAGCCAACATAGTACCCGTGCCAAAGAAAGATGGAAGAATAAGGGTCTGTGTGGACTATAGAGATTTGAACAAGGCTTCCCCTAAGGATGATTTTCCTTTACCTCATATAGATGTTCTCATTGATAGTGCAGCCTTTAGCATGCTACACTCGTTTATAGATGGATTTTTCGGATACAACCAAGTGTTAATGACCCAAGAGGATAAAACCAAAACTGCTTTCATTACTACATGGGGTATATTTTGTTATAGGGTAATGCCAATGCTAGAGCAACTTACCAAAGGATGGCCACCACATTATTTCATGACATGATGCACAAAGAAGTTGAAGTATATGTTGATGATATGATGGTCAAATCGGATACAAGGGAACAACACTTCCAAAACTTAGAATTATTCTTCGATGGAGCTTTGAAATATAAGCTAAGACTAAATTCGAAGAAGTGTGTATTTGGTGTTACTTCAGGCAAATTATTAGGACATGTGATTGGTCCAAATGGTATTGAGATTGATCCTGACAAAGTTAAAGCGATTAGGGATATGCCAGCCCCTAAGACAGAGAGAGAAGTTTGGGGATTTATCAGTAAATTACAATATATTAGTAGATTTATAGCAAAGCTCACAACAATCTGTGAGCATATCTTCAAGTTGCTTAGAAAGAATCAGCCAGTCGTATGGAATGAAGAGTGTCAAAAGGCCTTTGAGCGAATAAAAGAGTATTTGTTGAATCCACCTGTTTTAAAACCACCTAAACCCGAAAAACTTCTATTACTATACTTAGCAGTAGAAGAAGAGTCGTTAGGAGCCATGCTAGACCAAGCAGATGAATCAGGGATTGAGCATGCAGTTTACTATTTGAGTAGAAAGCTCCTACCTTATGAAATTAAGTATAGTATCATTCAAAAGACCTGTATAGCCGTGGTTTGGTCTTCTAAGAAGTTGCGGCATTACTTTCAATCGTATAGTGTGCAAGCAATTTCCAGGATGGATCCAATGAAGTACTTAAGCGAAACACCCTCTTTGATTGGGAAATATGGTCGATGGTTGATAATATTAGAAGAATTTGAGATTGAGTATGTAACTAGGAAAATAATCAAAGGTAGAGTTGTGGCAGAATTCCTGGCCCAACAACCATTACCAAAAAGCGAAGAGGTAATCTTGGAATTTGCAGATGAACATTTAGAAGCTATTGAGGTACAAGGGTAGAAAATGTATTTTGATGGAGCAGTAAATAGGAAAGGAGCAGGTTTGGGAGTTATACTAGAATCGCCCAAAGGGGAACTCATCCCTTTAGCCAAAAAATTGAAATTTAGGGCAACCAATAATATGTTGGAGTATGAATCTTGTATTTTTGGTTTGGAAACCCTAATGATTATGAAGGTGGATAAGGTGGAAGTTTTTGGTGACTCATTGCTAGTAGTATCCCAAGTAAATGGAGAATGGGAGTTGAAAGAAGAAAAATTAAAACCATACCACCATTACCTGACCATGATGAAAAAGAATTTTAAGGAATGTAGGTTTATACATCTATCAAGAGAAGAAAATCAGATGGCTGATGCTCTGGCCACATTGGCTTTGGTATGGGAAAACCTTGTTAGCCTATTCCTTAAGCCTCTAATCTTGACCAGTTCATCAACACCTTGCTATGAATATGAAACAATCATGGAAATTGATACGGACCATGATGCTTGGTATGATATTATTATAAGGCGATTTTTTGAAGAAAGAGAATACCCGCCGGGGGCAACAAAGAAAGAGAGAAGAGCCATAAGGCTGTGGTCATTACAATACATCACCTTCCATGGAGAGTTATACTGAAGATGGCCTGATGGGGTGCATTTGAGATGTTTAAGAAAGCTTGAAGTGGAGCGCATCATGTCAGAAATACATGCAGGAAGTTGCGGTCCGCACATGAATGGTTTAGCCCTAGTTAAGAAGATTATTCGACAAGGTTACTATTGGTTGACCATGGAGAGAGATTGTATTGAGTTCATAAAGAGGTGCCAACAATGTCAGATGTATGGTAACTTCAATCACATGCCTCCTGAAGAATTGCATTCAATGTCTTCATCCTGGCCATTTGCCACCTGGGGTATCGACATTATAGGAGAGATACATCCAACAACTTCAAACGGTCACCATTTCATTGTGGTAGCAGTAGATTATTTTTCAAAATGGGTCAAAGCATAATCCTTCAATAGACTGAGTGCAAGCCAAATGGCTAAGTTTATTGAAAAGAACCTCATATGCAGATACGGGGTCCCGCATAGTGTGATATCAGACAATGGGGTACAGCTTTAAGGAGCAGTTAAGGATTTATTATCAAAGTATCAAATTCATCATCATAGATCCTCTCCTTATAGACCAAAGGCTAACTGTGCGGTCGAAGCAACAAACAAAACAATTAAGCAAATTCTATCCAAGATGTCCAAGACTTACCGGGACTGGTCGGAAATGCTTCCTGCGAACACCTAATGGAATGACACCGTTCTCTTTGGTTTATGGGATGGAAGCAGTATTGCCAATTTAAATAGAAATCAAGTCATTAAGAATAGTCTTGGAAGCTAAACTGCCTGAAATGGAATGGGTAGCAAGCAGATACACACAGTTAGCTCTGCCAGAAGAGAGAAGGTTAAAGGCACTATATCATCACCAACTGTATCAAAAGAAGATAGCTCGGGCCTACAATAGAAGGGTTAAAATTAGAAAATTCAGAGTTGGGGATTTGGTGTTGAAGCAATGTAAGCCTAATGTATCTGATCCAAGAGGGAAGTTCAGACCTAGCTAGGAAGGGCCATATGTCGTGAAACAAGTCATGAACAAAGGTGCGGTGAAATTGTCAGACATGGACGGGAATGAATTTAGTGAGCCAGTAAATATTGATAGGTTTAGGAAGTTTTATGTATGAAAAATAAAAAGAAAGAGCTCGCTAGGTTGAAAACCCAAAAAGGGGGGCCTAGGCAAAAGTTAGAGCAGTCCGCTAGTTCCAAAAATCCAAAAGGGCGGGCTAGGCAACAATTAGGGCTAAATGAGAGAAAATCATCAATTAGAAAACCCAAAAGGGCTAGTTGGCAACAGGAGTGATCTTGTGTATGCTGGCTTTATGTTTGGTTGTTCCCCAACTTAATAAAACAGAATTAATGTTAAAATTGTTCTATGTGCACTGTTATAAGTATTTGACAAGATATGGATGAAATAAATAATCATAACTGCAAAAGGTGATGACAAATTATAAGTGGAAAAGAAGCATCTTTTATTACTTTAGTTATTTTTTCATCCTAACAAAACACTTTCTAATTGACAAATGTAAAATCTATGGCAGTCGATAAGTGTAACATGCAGGCCAGCTTTGCCTCAGCCGATCCAAGTAGGCTTCAGTCAATCAAGGCATGTCTAAGTCAGGAGCAAAGTCAGAATCACAAGGCTCAGCTCCATACTGATGGCCAAGTCGGCGAGGATCATAGCATGTACCTTGACGAAGAGCAGAAAGGGGAATTTACATCAAGTATGTCCGCATGGTGATATGAGAAATCTTCCACCAAGGTATCAACCAAAGGATATTAACTTCGGAGCGTGAGTGGATCCAGTCAACCCAGTCAGCACATGAAGAAGCAGTATGGAGTAGTTTCCTAGCAGAATGATGACGTGGCAGTTATCTGGCAAAGTCCATGGATGGAGTATCAAGCAAGCAAAGACGCTCCTGAAGCCAAATCTGTGAAAAAAAAGAATTTAAAAAAAAGGGTCCGCTAATTTGAAAACCCCCAAGGGCAGCTTAGGCAAAAATTAGGACAACTTGCTAGTTTTGAAAACCCAGATGGGCGGACTAGGCAAAAATTAGAGCAATAAAAGAATGGAAAAAGTCCGCTAAGTTGAAAACCCGAAAGGGAAACTTAGGCAAAAATTAGGATAGCTCGCTAGTTTCAAAAACCCACATAGGCGGACTAGGTAAAAATTAGAGCAATAAAAGAAAGGAAAAAGCTCGCTAAGTTGAAAACCCGCAAGGGCAACTTAGGCAAAAATTAGGACAGCTCGCTAGTTCAAAAAACCCGCATGGGTGGACTAGGCAAAAGTTAGAGCAATGAAAAGAAGAAAAAAGAAAACCTAAATTGAAAACCCGAAAGGGCAGTTTAGGTAATTACCTGAAGCAGCAATGGACTCTCAATCAGTCTCTTTGACAATCCTGATTTAAATAGGTCTAATCAAACTAAGGTCTCGGCTAAGATCACAGGTATCGGCGACAAGCCTCCTTCTATTTGGTCCATAATATCCAATACTCGTGGATCAATATCGCCATCGGAAGAAACAAGTAAGAATTGGCCGAGCAAGCAAAGACAGAGCATGCGTACCCATGCCTTAGTAGGGGCCAAATGAGAGAGACAAAAGTCAATCAAAGGAGCAAGTAGAATTTTTTCACCTCTCATCAACCGAAGAACTTCGGGTTTTCGAATTTGAAATAACATCTGCATCTTCTGTTGAGTCTTGGAAATCAATGTGGGTAATGCCATTTGTTGATTATTTGGATATCCAAGGATGGCCTCAAATTCTTCAATCAAGGGACATATTTCAAAGCTATTAATTTTAAATACCCTAGAATCCATATCCCAAAAGGAAGCCACGACATGTAAGAAGGAGTGGTCCAATTTAACATTTTGAAAACATTTTAAAACATCAAGTTTTGACCATGAAATTTGCTTCCAATGAATGGCATCCATATTCTTAAATATAATTTTTATTCTCTTTAAATGATGCTCGGTCATGATGAGTGAATGAAGAAAAAAAATTAAAATTGTTAAAGGGAGTCTTCAAGTTGAAAGAGAGAGAATTTTGGTTTATGTATTAAAATATGGCATGAAGGGTGATTTATATAGAAGAAACAAACATTTTCCAAAAGTGAAAAGGAGAAGATAATGGGAAAGAATAAGACCATGTGGCATAAGGAAAGGAATTGGCAATGAATTTCCTTTACCACGTAGGATTTGGTTTAGCAAAAGAAGTAGATGTAAATTAATGATGTACTGTAAAAAAAAAAAAGTGGTGCAGTAACGTTAAAAAAAAGAGAGTTAGAGTAAAGAGGAAAATTTTATTTTTTCATTATTGTACAAGATTTTACAATTGCTACAATATTTACATATGACTAAGAGGGTGGTGGTAGGTCATCAAATAAAGCCTTAAAAAAAATCATCTCCTGTTGGAGGAAGGGGCAAATCACTCATCCCGGGATCACCCGAAGCAGGAGCACCGAAATCCCTATTACCTTAAGGTTCTGATCTGTCATGGTGCTCATCAAAAGCAGACGAAAGGATCTCATGTTCATCAGTTTGGGGGCCTCTTGATGAAGAAGCATCGGGATCCCTCATCCCCTGAAATCGGAAGTCTCAGAAATTTTATTCGGATTGATGATATAAACTTTTAAAATGAGAAGCCTGCTAACGACTTGCAGCCAACTCTTCTTGAAGTTTCTTATTTTGTTCTTCGAGCATCCGCTGTGAGCCAAGGAGGAAAAGGTAAGAGCATACATAATCATGCATACATATAGCATAAATTACCATGAAATGAGGAATGTACCAGGTAATTCAAGTCAATGCCCTGCGAATGAGATGGCATATCTGGCGGGCTAGAATGAGCAAACGAAGGGGCAATAAAAGAAGGTCCAACCTCATGATCAAATGAGCCAACAACCTGCAATAATCATCAAAGAATCAAAGAAAGAAAAAGTAGTTGCAAGGGAAAGTGGTAAAAGTTTTACCTGAGAAGTACTAGCCCCGAGATGTGGAACGGACTCTCTTGCATCTCCGTGATGTTCCTCTTCATCTCTACCCTAATTTTTGTCAAAAATCACCCACACACCAACAAGAGATACATCAAAGTTCAAGAATCTTATTTTAATAAAACGGGCATAAAATAGGCCGGGTAAATGGAGAAATGACTTGGCATCATAACCATACCGGGCCGACCACCATGCATCCTCCGGCATTGACATAATATTTAAAGTATATTTCGGGATTTGCATCGGAAACCTCCGCTGCTCTGGGCCGAGAAACCATTCATAAACTCTCTCCCCGAGAAACCAGCCACTAGACACTGGGCCAGCAATAATTCGGAGATAATGTTGGAAAGACAGTGTAGCCCTCATCAAAGGAGACCAGTTTGCTCGCTCTTCTGGGCTCCACCAGGCCAAATTCACCTACAAAATAACATAAGGTAAGTAAAACTTTCACATAAAACTTAAAGCATACTAATGTTATTTTTACCTGGTCTCAGGTTAAGCAGCTCAAAACATAGCGGTGAGTATACACATGATGAGAGCTAGGAACGTCCACACGATCGGATAACTAGAAATTTAATCTCGGACACCCAATTCTCTCTCGAGAAATACTGGGTACCCTCATGAGGTTGTGTTCATATGCCCATACCTACAATAACAATAAAGATCACATTCAAGAAAAAAGTGGAAATAACATTGGTGGAAGAAAGAATACCTCGATAACCGCCATCAAGCCGACAAAAGACTTCTTGTTTCGGCAAAGCTTATCAAGACCATGGTAAAGACACGCGAGACCAGCTTCACCCCAGCCAGAAGATGGTACCATTCTAAGATAAGAAAGAGCACTCAACACTGACAAGTGAATGGAGGATTCAGTGCTGCCTAAGATAGTCGATCCAAGCAGATATAATAAAAATCCTCGAGCATACTATTCGACCGTGTCTCTACCAACCCGTCCTTCGTAGTTCATCCAATAACTATGAATTAGCTTGATTTTTATCTTAAAAGGCCTTTTATATGATGGTTCCATACCAATTAATTCTTGAATTTCTTCAAATGTTAAAATATTGTTGGTCAGAGGAACTGGAGCACCATCATATCGAAGGCCAGTTATGGCAGTAAAATCGACTGGACCAATTGTCATCTCTCCAATGGGCAAGTGAAAAGTGTGGATTGTATCCAACCATCGCTCTGCAAGCGCCTGGACTACGCTCCGGTCTATTTGATATTCCTCGGATGGCAATTGTAAGATGAACTGCTCAAAGCCGCAATCTTGGATAATCCGCCTTACCCGAGAAGGCACTACATCGTACCATTGTCGGGCTTTATAGATACACCCTCCAGCCCGAACAACGCAACGATCATGCTAACACAGACCCAGGTAAGTTAATACCAGGTAAGCACATATTATTCTATCTACTTAAATTAATTTATTTTTTCACAATAACAAATAATAACAAAAATATACTAAAATATATAACAAAAAAAAGCGCAAAAAATCAAGAAAAAGGAAAAAATTATTACCTCGCTCTTTTGATTGGAACTGCGATGGAGCGGCATTCCGGCTAGTATATCTAAATTTCCATCTACATGATGCCGAATAAACTCCAATAACTCGGCATTAGAATGAGTCCCTGACCTCGAAGCATGCATTGTTTTTGAAAAATATGTGCTAAAATTGAAAGAAATTTGAGAGAATTATGAAATTGAAATCGTGTTGTGAAGTAAAATGAAGGAATGGTGGCTTTTTATAGAGAAACAGCAAGCAAAAAACAAAATTCAAAACTGTTCATAAATAGTAAATTTTACTATTGACGAATAATAAATTTTACTATTTATAAATAGTATTATTATTGATCATTAGTAAATATTACTATTTATGAATAGTATTACTATTGATGAATAGTAAATATTACTATTTATAAATAGTATTACTATTGATGAATAGCAAAAGTATTATTTTCAATACTAAATACTATTTGATACTATTTGCGAGTAGTAAATTTACTATTTATAAATAGTAAATAGTGCATAAACAGTGACTACACAGTAAATAAACAGTAAATTCATTTATTCATTTTAATCATTGAAATAATTGCAGTTATATAAATATTGTTATACCCAGGGGGCAATAAGAAAATATATGCATAAAAATTAGCCAAACTTTTTGAAATAAAAATTATTAGCTCGGGTCCAGAACACAAATTTTCCTTAGGTCCAGAACCTAGAATTTGTTTCTAAGTCCAGAACTTAGCTTGGGTCCAGAACATAGAATTTGTTTCTAAGTCCAGAACTTAGCTCGGGTCCAGAACCCAAATTTTTCTTAGGTCCATAACCTAGAATCTTCCTTGAGTCCAAAACTCGAACTGCGTTTAGAACCCAAATTTTCCTTAGGTGCAGAACCTAGAATTATCCTTGAGTCCAGAACTCGAACCGGGTCCAGAACCCAAATTACCCTTAGGTCCAGAACCTAGAATTATTTCTAAGTCTAGAACTTAGCTGGGGTCCAAAACCCAAATTTTCCTTTCGTCCAGAACCTAGAATTATCCTTGAGTCCAGAACTCGAACCGGGTCCAGAACCCAAATTTTCCTTAGGTCCAGAACCTAGAATCTTCCTTGAATCCAGAACTCAAACCGGGTCCAGAACCCAAATTTTTCTTAGGTCCAGAACCTAGAATTATCCTTGAGTCCAGAACTCGAACCGGGTCCAGAACCCAAATTACCCTTAGGTCCAGAACCTAGAATTATTTCTAAGTCCAGAACTTAGCTCGAATCCAGAACCCAAATTTTCCTTAGGTCCAGAACCTAGAATTATCCTTGAGTCCAGAACTCGAACTGGGTCAAGAACCCAAATTTTCCTTAGGTCCAGAACCTAGAATTATCCTTGAGTCCAAAACTCGAACCGGGTCCAAAACCCAAATTTTTCTTAGGTCCAGAACCTAGAATTATCCTTGAGTCCAGAACTCGAATCGGGTCCAGAACCCAATTTTACCATTAGGTCCAGAACCTAGAATTATTTCTAAGTCCAGAACTTAGCTCGGGTCCAGAACCCAAATTACCATTAGGTCCAAAACCTAGAATTATTTCTAAGTCCAGAACTTAGCTCGGGTCCAGAATCCAAATTTTTTTTAGGTCCAGAACCTAGAATTACTTCTAAGTCCCGAACTTAGCTCGGGTCCAAAACCCAAAGTACCATTAGGTCTAGAACCTAGAATTATCCTTGAGTCCAGAACTCGAACCGGGTCCAGAACCCAAATTACCATTAGGTCCAGAACCTAGAATTGTTCCCAAATTCAATCTTAGCTCGGGTCCAGAACTCAAATTTTACCATTAGGTCCAGAATCTAGAATTATTTCTAAGTCCAAAATTTAGCTCAGGTCCAGAACCCAAATTTTCTTTAGGTCCAGAACCTAGAATTATGCTTGAGTCCAGAACTCGAACCGGGTCGAGAACCCAAAACCTCCACCAACTCAAAAATTAAGTCTTGTTGCTTTTCACTCTCTTTCACTAAAGTTTCAGATCATTTAAGCAGGGGGCAAACTGTAGACCCTTAATTTTTTACCCAGTCCTGTCCAATATATTTTATTTAGTCCAAAATATATTTTGTGTTGTCTAATATATTTTAATTGGTCCAAAATAATTTTTGTTATCTTAATTAAATAATTTTTACTTTATTATCTAATTTTTAATTATAAAAAATAAAAATAAACAAATAAAAATCAAAAAATAAAAAATAAAAATCAGCGACGGAAAAATCGGAGACGAAAAATTTGCCGAAAATTCCAGCGGGCTTGGCCGTGGGCCATTTCGCCCACAGTAGTTTCCTGCGGGCGAAATGGCCCACAGGCCTATTCCCCGCCCCTGCCCCAGCCAACTGAGGTAGATTTTTTTTCCAGCGTAATTTTTCCTGCGGCAAATTTTTTAGCCAGCGCAATTTTTCCGCAGCAGTTTTTTTTTTTTTTTGCCAGCAAAATTTTCCGACGTAAATTTTTTGAAACCTAATACAATTAGGTTTCAGTTTCCTTTTCTTATTAAATATTTTATGCTGTGAGTAACTAGGAAAAACTATAAAAAACTTCGATAAATAACAACACAAAAAGGGAGGAAAAGGAGGGAAGAAAGAGGGACAGAAACTTGGGGACTTTGAAACCGAATCTGTGAAGGAAAGCAGTGAAATAAAATCTGACTTTTTGAGAGACGAAGGAGAAAAAAACAAACCATCAAAGGTAGCAACTGCCTTTATTCTTGTTCATCCAAGAAGAATTATTTATTGGAGGAACTATAAAAAGGAGGTATGTATTAAATTCTTTGGTTATTTTTTCGCAGTAGCTAAAACTAGGAAATTGTGTTTTTCAAAATTAAAAAACCTTAGTACTTTAATTTAGTTTTTCTAAAGTTAAAAACCTTATTTCATTGGTTTATTTTCCAAAAGGCTTAAAATTGTTATTTTTACTTCTTTAAAATCTTAAAACCCTAATTGAACATATTTTTCAACAAAACCAAAATTTGATTCTGTTTCTTTCAAAATTTTAAACTTGGTTCTATTTCTTTCAACAAACCTTAACAAATATCTTTTCTATTTTTATAAACTATAAATCTTCATAAAATTACCAAAACCTCCAAATTCTAAAAACCAATTCATCACCCGAAACCCTAATTTTAAATCCTAAAACCCTAATTAAACTCCAAAACCTAAAATAGTGAACACTAACCCTTTTAAAACCTTAAACCCTAATTTTTTATAAACCTTAATCCTTAAAACCTTAAAAATCATATAAACACAAATATTTTAACTTTACACAGTAGCTTAAAAACACAATGCAATAACCTAAAATCATAAATCAAAGTGTTTTAAAGTGTCCAAAACCCTAGTTTCATGATTTCACCATTCAAACCTTAATTTATTTAATAAAAATGTCTTACCAACCTTTTAAAACATAAAATCCTTAATTAATTTAATTCTTTAAAAGTCACAGTAGCTTAAACTTATGAAAATCCAAAACCCTAAAAATATGAAATAAAGAACCCTAAATGGAAACAGTAGCTATAATTTAGATTTTTATTTGCCTTATTCAATTCTATATTTGATTATGCTTCGATTTATTTTATATGCTTTAATTTATTTAAGTGCAATACTTGATTTATTTAATTTATCATGAATGGATGTTTACTTTGTATTGATATTTAATGAATGATTTATTTATGATGAATGATTATTTACTTTTATTAATTTATTTAGATTTCCAAATGTTGTAAGAGGTATGTTTCCACTTGTTGGATACCTCATTAGTTAAATATCATGTAATTTAATTTGCTTTTCTATTTTAGAACCTTTATAAAGGACATGTTTCTACCTTTCAGTGGGTGTCCTATTTAGGCATGTGATGTAAGGACATGTTTCCATCTTCGGATGGGTGTCCATTTATTTGTTTTGCTTGGACTTTGCTTTGATTTTAATATATTGATTCTTTCTTTTAATTGTTGTGTGTAATATGGGTAATGTTGTTATATTTAAGAATTTTATAATATTAAGACCTGTAAAGGAGGCTGGTTCCAATGAACCGGGCGTTGTGGGGGTGCTGGGCCATTTCTCACCTTCCCCACACGTACCCAACTTTCCGAACCCATTAGGGGGTTAGAGATTCTTTAGAAGTTAAGCTTCTTCTCCTTTCACATCTTCAATATTTCCCATCTTGAAAGGACAATAAGACAAGATCTTCCTCCAATCCTCCTCCTACCATGAAAGTTGCTAGTGGTGGCACTCTGTTGAACCTAGGTAGAGGATTACTTTTGGTATTGGACTTATCCGGCTCAGGAAACTTTCCATTATCAATTAAATTTTGGATCTCATGCCTCAACTTCATACAGTTGTCCGTTTTGTGTCCAGGCCTTTGATGGAATTGGAAAAATGCATTAGTATCAAAGTTAGGTGGAAGAGGATTAGTCAAAGGACGAGGAGTCAAGGGTTGTAACAATCCTTTCTTTTGCAGCTTATTGAGAACCCAAGACAGTGGCTTCCCTAATTCTAAAAATTGCCTCATTCCTCTTAGACTAGTGGTATTAACATCAACTTCCTTTTGTGTACTTTGATTACCCGACTGGTAGCTCCCTTTCTCATTCCTTCTTGCCGAAAAGCGGTTCTTCTCCCTTTCTCGCTCTTCAATTTGTAGACCATATTGCAAAAGGTCCTTGAAATCTCGAATGAGAGTATGAGACATCCTTTCGCGAAGGCTAGGTAACACTCCTCTCACAATCATTCTAATTTGATCAAATTCATCAGGACTTCTCTTGAGCAAAGTAGCCTTATTCCTCCATCTTTTCACATAGTCCTCAAAATTCTCATTTGGCCTTTGTCTAATGGACTCAACTTACATTAAGGTAACTTCCATCTCAACATTGTATACATATTGTTGGATGATGGCCTTGTATAGTAGATCCCAACTCTTTTGTGTGCCATCATCTAAGGTATTGAACCAATTTTGGATAATAGGGTCCAATGAGAGCATGAAGTACCTTAGAGTTTGAGCCTTAGTAGCTCGGGCAGACTGTATAGCAGTGATGCATTGCTTCACATAGAGATGAGGATTTTCAGTACCATTTTACTTAGCGAAGGAAGGCATCTTGAACTTATAAAGGACCTCCTCATCTTGTTCAAACAGTTTGTCAATCTCGGACATCTCTTTGATTTTCAATTTCTTCTCAAATTTCTTTTCTAAATAAGAAATCATCTTCTCAACATCATACGTCTCGGTCTTTTTAACAATTGTCTTCTCAACAACCTTTGGCTTCTTCTTTTTATCTTGAGGATCTTGGAAGTATTGAGCCCAGTCGTCATCCTCATCAATGACCACCTTGTCATCATCAAAAGCTACTTCACCAACTTTAGCCTTCCCCTTGTCCTTTGGCTTGTTGGTGCTAGCAGATGCTTCAACATTGTTCCCTAAAATTGCAGCCAATTGGTTCTTCATGGTCTCAGCCAAGGTCTACTTTAGTTCTTCCATTTTAGCATTGAGGGCATCATCCACCACTCTTTGAATTTATTTGGGCTCCATTGCATTTGGTGAGAAAGTAATTGAGTCGTTGCTAGATTCTTCTTTCCGGCGTAGGTTAGATTATCGTAAGCTTTTGAACTATCATAATCTAGGGTTGTGAGCCAGAGAGCATCAATGATATGAGATGAAAATGTATTTATGTATGTATCCGTGTATGCAAAAACAATAAACAAAGAAGGGTAAATAGGATATTCCTTCCCACCTTATAACTTTCACACACGAATGGTGAGTCTCTTTTCCTAGGTATATGGTTAACAAAAATACCAATATGGGGCATCTTGTTTTTGAATATTTTCCTCAGACATTTCAACCAATAGTTATACTTTCAAAAATAGAAATCAGTTCATGAGATTTCCTATTAATTAGGTCTTAATCCATTCAACCAACTAAAGTAGCTTTTATGCTATATTGTATTAAAACTAATTTAAGAGGTTTATTATAAATAGATTTCTCACTTGAAAAAATAACTAATGATTCATGGCAAAAAAAAGCCCATGATTAATAATTCTTAGTATAAACTACTCTCACAATTGATTTTTAGTATTTCACAATTGACCTAAATAATTTGTAAGCTCTTTGTGAGAAAAGGTTGGATGAAATGCAGAAATAATTTTGTTTGAAAAACCCATTGTAAAATTTTTTTTAGAAAAAATGGATTTTGGGTTTTGTATTTGAGTCTTGAGAAAAGAATTTGTTGATTTATTTTTAGAAAACATTTTATGTCCAAAGACCATCTTGAAAAGTTTGAAAATGGCTTTGGCCTTTTGGACTTTAAAGAAAAATTTATTTGAGCTCACAATGTACTTGGGTCATATTAGAAAAAGAAAAAACCAAATAAGCCATGATTTAAGCCAAGATAAATTAACTATAGTCAAACAACAAGCATTTGGGGTAAAATCTAAGGAAAGTAACTAGGCCAATGAGCTTTAGTATTTGGGTTAAAAGTCTTAGGTTCCCATAGCAAGTATATACCAAATGGTACGAGGCTATGAGTGGTTATGCCATGCTCGATCTCCATACCTTGAGTGAAAATATGGTATCCCTCACAAAATACAACACGGATTACACGGGCATCCTAACTCACAAACACAATGCAAACTAGGATGATGCAATGGACAATATCATAATAAAGAAGAATAGAATAATAAAAAGACCAACGGACTCAACTTCTCTTATCCCCAGTGGAGTCACCACTATGAGTGGAGATTTTTGCCCCCACTCCCGATGGAATGGTTCTTGTGACTTCTGCACTGTTTAGGCTCAGGGCCTTAGAGAACACGGGCCTAAGTCAGGAGAAAATGGAGTCGCCACCCGGATGGGCTGGGAAAAAGAAAGGGGTGGATGACTCGATTCCTAAGGAATCTCTAACCCCCTAATGAGTTAAAAAAGTTGGGTACGTGTGGGGAAGGTGAGAAATGGCCAGCACCCCCACAATGCTTGGTTCATTGGAACCGGCCTCCTTTGTAGGTCTTAATATTATAAAATTTATTAATATAATAATATTATCCATACCACATGCAATAGTTAAAATAAAGCATCATCATATTAAAATCAAAGCAATGTCCAAACAAAGCAAATAAATGGACACCCATCTGAGGATGGATACATGTCCTTACATCGTCTATGTCTAAAACTAAATAGGACACCCATCAAAAGGTGAAAACATGTCCTTTACATTAATACCTAAATATTAAAGCAATTTAAATTACATGAAAATTAATTAATGAGGTACCCAATAATGAAAACATACCTCTTACAATTTAAATATCAAAATAAACAAATAATAATAATAAATAAACCATCCATAAATTAAATAAATCTGTCACAGATCAAATAAGTCATCCATGAAAACATATAACAAATCCAATAAATAACTAAAATCAAAGTTTATATCATTTTAAAGAATTAGGGTCTGGAAATTAGGGTTTATGATTTTAAAAGATTGGAATTAGGGTTTAAGATTTTTAGGTTTACTAGATTCATCGGATTTGGGCTTAAGGGTTTGTAGGTTTACTGGATGAGGGTTTGAAAAATTAAGGTTTTAGGGTTTAAGGAATTTAGGATTTGGAACTTAGGGTTTTGGAAACTAGAGTTTTGTAATTAGGGTTTTGATATTCTTAGATTATTGGAAAAAAAAAGTTTAGGATTTTAACTTACTGTCTTTGAAAAAAAAAATTTGGATTTGGAGAAATAAATTAAAGTTTTGGAAGAATAATCACGACTTTGGAGTTTAATAGTGAAATGGTTTAAGCTTTTGGATAAAAATAGTTTAGGGTTTTGAGTTTCAATAAAATAACTTATGGTTCTTGAGGTTTTAGTAAACAAACTAGATTTTGAAAATTGATTCAAACCCTCAACAGCCACTGGATGGTTTTAAGTCTTTATAAAACATGCAAGTGGAGTTACGAATACCAACTGATTAACGTATTAACTAAGGCAAACAATAAAAGTTATTAAAACAAAGATCAAGTTACTGCATGTTCTTATTAATCAAAGAAAATGAAGCTACTATGAATATGAATAATTTATGATTAAAGATGAAATCTCAGTCCTCGGTTCCACCAAAAATTTGATTTATGGGTGAACAATGTGAAGACAGTATGGACTCTGCCTTCTTCTTTGGGTCTCTTGATATTTCTGTTTGTTGTTTTCTTTGTTCTAAAAAAAACTGTTGTTGTTCTTCTCTATTTGTTGCCATACCAATGTTGCTAAAAAATCCTCTTTTTCTTTTTCTTCCTTTTTAAAGTATTAAGACTTCTTATTTATAGGTGTAGACCCTTAATTTTTTACCCAATCTGGTCCATTGTGTTTTATTTTGTTTGAAATGATTTTTCTTGTCTAATTGGTCCAAAATAATTTTAATTAAATAATTTTTACCTTAGTATTTAATTTTTATTAATAAAAAAATGAAAATAAACAAATAAAAATAAAAATAAAAAAAATTGGAATAAAAAAAATCGGCATCGAAAAGTGATCACGCGGGCCCGTCGGGCCAGCAGCAACTCGCCCGCAGGAATTTCCTACGGGCAAAATAACTTCCCGCAGAAAATTCCTGCGGGCTGGCATGCCCACGGGCCCGGCAGCTCAGTTTTTGCCAGCGCAAAATTTTTTGACGCAATTTTTGGAATCATAATCCAATTAGGTTTTAATTTCTTTTTTTATTAATATTATTTACCTTAATTAATTAGGAATAAACAACCTAAAAACCACTATAAATAGGGACCAATTAAACCAAATCAAGGAAGGAAAAAAATTGGCAGTGGCTTGATTTTTGAAACCAAATCAAGGAAGGAAAAGGAAAAACTCAATTCAATTGATATTTAAAGCAGCAGTAGCACGTATTAAGTAAGGAAAAAGGCAATCAAGCTTTTTTTTTTTGGAGCTAGTTCATCCAAGAAGAGTTATTTTTTGGAGAATCAACAAAAGAAGGTATGTTTAATTCTTTTGATTTATGTTTTCACAGTAGCTAAATTATGGAATTAGTGTTTTTCAAAAGTTAAAATCTTAGAACTTTAATTTAGTTTTTCCAAGATTTAAACACTAAAACGTGACCTTCTTCTCTAAAAAGATTTAAAATTGTTATTTTTTCTTCTTAAAAACCTTAAAACTCTAATTGAACATATTTTTCAACAAAACCAAAATCAAAATCTGTTTCTTTCAAATTTTTAAAGTAAGTTCTATTTCATTCAAAAAGCCTTAAAAAACATCTTTTCTACTTATAAAAACTTCAATCCATGTGTTTAAATTCATAAAACTTCATAAAATATCAAATTGCTTTTTAAAAAAACCCTAATTCAAATTCATTACCCGAGAATCCAATTTCAAAGCCTAAAACCCTTAATTCAATTTTTAAACCTAAAATAATGAATCCTAAACCCTTTAAAACCTTAAACCGTAACTTTTTCTAAACTTTAAACCCTTTAAAACATAAAAAACATAAAAACATAAAAACCAAAAAAGTCACAGTAGCTTAATTCACTATTTAAAAATCATGAATAAAAAAGTATTTCAAAGTGTCCAAAACCCTAATTTCAAGATTTCACCATTCAAACCTTAATTTTCTTAATCAAAGAGTCTTACCAACCCTTTAAAACATAAAACCCTAATTTATTTTAATTCCATAAAAAGTCACAGTAGCCATAAATTAGACTTTTATTTGCTTTATTCAATTCCATACTTGATATTCTTTGATTTATTTCTTATACTTTAATTTATTTAATTTCAATACTTGATTTATTATTTATCATGGATGGATGTTTATTTTATTGATATTTAAATGCTTTTGATGAATGATTTATGTATTATGGATGATTATTTACCTTTATTAATTAATTTAGACTTCCAAAAGATGTAAGAGGTATGTTTCCACTTGGTGGGTACCTCATTAGTTAAACATCATGTAATTTAATTTTCTTTTCTATTTTAGAACTTATGTAAAGGGCATGTTTCTACCTTTTGGTGGGTGTCCTACCTAGGCATGTGATGTAAGGACATGTTTCCATCCTTGGATGGGTGTCCATTTATTTGCTTTGTTTTGTTTGGACATTGCTTTGATTTTAATATATTGATGCTTTCTTTTAATTATTGTCTGTAATATGGATAATGTTATTATACTTAAGAATTTTATAATATTAAGACCTGTAAAGGAGGCCGGTTCCAATGAACTGGGCGTTGTGGGGGTGCTGGGCCATTTCTCACCTTCCCCACACGTACCCAACTTTCCAAACCCATTAGGGGGTTGGGAATTCCTTAGGAATCGAGTCATCCACCCCTTTCTTTTTTCCCGGCCCGTCTGGGTGGCGACTCCATTTTCTCCGAACTTAGGTCTGTGTTCTCTAAGGCCCCGAGCCTAAACAGTGCCGAAGTCGCAATAACTATTCCACCGGGAGTGGGGGCAAAAATCCCCGCTCACAGTGGCGACTCCACTGGGGATAAGAGAAGGTGATTCTGTTGGTCTTTATATTATTCTATTCTTTCTTATAATGATATTATCCATTGCATCATATTAGTTTGCATCGTGTGCGTGAGTTAGGATGCCCATGTTACCCGTGTTATGTTATGTGAGGGATACCATACTTTCACTCAAGGTATGGAGATCGAGTATGGCATAACCACTCATAGCCTCGTACCATTTGGTATATACTTGCTATGGGAACCTAAGCCTTTTTACCCAAAGACTAAAGCTCATGTAATTGGCCTAGTTACTTTCCTTAGGTTTTTAACCCAAATGCATGTTGTGTGACTATGGTTAGTTCATCTTAGTCTAAATCATGGCTTATTTGGTTTGTTCTTTTTCTAATATGACCCAAGTACATTTGCAAGCTCAAAATAAATTTTTCTTTAAGTCCAAAAGACCAAAGTTATTTTCAAAATTTTTCAAGATGATCTTTGGACATAAGACTTTTCTAAAAACAAATCAAAAATTCTTTGGCTCATGGCCCAAATACTAAGCCCAAAATCCATTTTTCTAAAATCTTTTACAATGGGCTTAGAAAGAAAACTAATTTTCACCCAATCTTTTCTTACAAAGAGCTTGCAAAAATATTTAGGTCAATTATGAAATACCAAAAATCAATTGTGGGCCTAGTTTACACTAAGAATAAATTAACCATGGGTTTGTTTTTGGCATGAATCATTAGTTACTCTTTCCAAGTGTGAAATCTATTTATAATAAACCTCTTAATTTTGTTTTAATCCAACATAGCATAAAAGCTACTTTGGTTGGTTGAATGGATTAAAACCTAATTAATGGGAATTATCATGGATTGATTTCCATTTTCGAAAATATAACTATTGGTTGAAACGTCCGAGGGAATTATTCGAAAGCAAGATACCCCATGTTGGTATTTTGTTAACCATATACCTAGGAAAAGAGACTCGCCATTCGTGTGTGGATGTTATAAGGTTGGAAGGAACGTCCTAATTTGTTCTTAATTGTTTGTGCATACATGCATACATTTGCATCTCATATCATTGGTCCTCTCTAGCTCACAGCCCTGGATTACGAAAGTTCAAAAGCTTACGACAATCCGACCTACGCCAGAGATGAAGTATCTAGCAATGACTTAATCACTTGCTCACCAAAGACAATGGAGCCCAAACAAATTCAAAGAATGGTGGATGAAGCCCTCAATGCCAAGATGGAAGAAATCAAAGAGGCCCTAGCTGAGACCATGAAGAACCAATTGACTGCAATCTTAGAGAATCATGCCGAGGCATCTGCTAGCACTAAGAAACCAAAGGACAAAGGGAAGACTAAAGTTAATGAAGTGGCTTTTAATGATGAAAAGGTGGTCAATGATGATGATGATGATTGGGCTCAATACTACCAAGAGGTTCAAGAAAAGAAGAAAGAACCGAAGGCTGTCGAGAAAGCAACTATTGAAAAGACCGAGACATCTGATGTTGAAAAGATGATTGCTGATTTAGAAAAGAAATTTGAAAAGAAGCTGAAAATCGAAGAGATGTCCGAAGTTGACAAGTTATTTGAACAAGATGATGAGGTCCCTTATAAGTTCAAGATGCCTTCCTTTGCTAAGTACAATGGCACCGGAAATTCCTATCTCCACGTGAAGCAATATATCACTGTCATGCAATCTGCCCGAGCTACTAAGGCTCAAACCCTAAGGTATTTTATGCTCTCATTGGACTCTGTTGTCAAAAATTGGTTCAATACCTTAGATGATGAAACACAAAAGAGCTGGGATCTACTTTACAAAGCCTTTATCCAACAATATGGATATAATGTGGAATTGGAAGTTACCTTGATGGAAGTGGAATCCATTAGGCAAAGGCCGAATGAGAATTTTGTAGACTATGTCAAGAGATGGAGAAACAAGGCTGCTTTACTCAAGAAGAGGCCCGATGAATCCGATCAAATAAGGATGATTGTGAGAGGGGTGTTACCTAGTCTTCGTGAGAGGATGTCTCATACACTCATCCGTGATTTCAAAGACCTTCTTCAAGATGGTTTACAAATTGAAGAATGGGACAGGGAGAAGAGCCGATTTGCATCGAAAAGGAATGACAAAGGGAGCTATCAACCTGGTAGCCAAAGCATGCAAAAGGCCGTCGGTGTTAATGCTATTAACCAAGGAACAAGGAGACAATTTTTGAAATTGGGAAAACCGATGTCCTGGGTTCTCAACAAGCTTCAAAGAAAGGGACTGCTACAACCCTTAAATCCTCGTCCTTTGCCTAATCCTCTCCCACCTAATTTTGACACCAAAGCATTTTGTCAATTTCATCAAATGCAAGGACATGACACAGATAGATGTGTGAGATTGAGACATGAGATTCAAAACTTAATTGATAATGGGAAGCTACCCGAGCCCAACAAGCCAAACACCAAAGATAACCCATTGCCAAAGTTCAATAGAGTACCACCACCAGCAACCTTCATGATTGGAGGAGGTCTGCATAAGGATTTTGTCATGTCTTCTTTTCAAGTTATGGGAGGAGAAGCAATCAAAGAAGAAGAGGAATTTAATGAAGCTAAACAAGCTATGATTGGTAGGGAAGTAGCAATTTGTGTGGTCAACAGGTTTTGGGATTCAAGTGATAGTGAAGATGATATCATACCAAAGAAGAAGGAGTGGACTTGGTCTGAGCCCGAAGAAGATGAGGTGATGAATACTAGATTCGGTAAGCCCTATGCAAGGCCACCACCTAAGGAGGGAGAAACTAATAAGGGGAAGGAAGTTGAAGTGGAAGAAGATGATGATGTACTCAAGCAATTAAAAAGAACCCAAGCAAGTGTTAGCATTTGGGACCTGTTAGCTACTTCTAAAAAACACCGAGAGACTATAGCTAAAGCCTTGGCTAGCATGCCAATTTCTACCTCTACAACACCGGAGGAGTTGATTAACTTCATAAAAATTGGGGAAGTAATGAAATGTGAAGAGGTTCAAGAGAAGAGTGAAGTTACTATAGGAGCAGTTTCTTTTTCTGATGCGGACTTACCAGAGGAAGGGAGAGACCACATCCGCCCTCTCTTTATCAAAATAGAAGTCAAAGGGAAGAGGACTCCTTGTGTAATGGTCGATGATGGGTCCACCATAAATGTTTGTCCACTTAAGATACTACCAAAGCTAGCCATGTCAACAAGAGATTTAAACCCAACCGAGGTGACAATTCGTGCTTATGACAACACTAAGAGACATGCCGAAGGGACTTTCAAAGCAGCCATCAAGGTTGGTCCAATTGAATCTATTGTGGAGTTTGTTGTTTTAGACATACCAGTTACCTTTGCCTTACTCTTGGGACAACCATGGTTTCACCCTCTTGGTGGAGTTCCTTCCACCCTTCATCAAAAGATCAAATTCCCCAATGGAAGTGAAACAATGGTCATTGAAGCTGAAGATAATGAGATTGTTAACGCTCTAATGGTTGAGAGGCCTCTCAATGGTTTTCAAGTAGCTGTAATTTCTGATGATGAAGCAGTGGACTCCAAAGTCTTGAATATGATGAAGAACATGAATTACCTTCCCGGAGCTGGCCTTGGAAAGGGTAAAGCCGGTTTAACAAAATTGTTAGATTTTAAAACTCAAACTTACAAGAAGGGGTTGGGATATGATGAAGCCAATAATGTTCAACCAAAGAAGAATGAGAAGATGAGCTTCCCACCACTTGAAGAGATCTTTGTCAAAGCTCCAACTATCGGACCACTCCAAGGAAAGCCCGAGCCGATCATGTTCATGGGTAAGTTAATTCTTGGTTTTGAAATTTTTGCAGATGTTGCTGAGTTAGTGGAGCAAGTGAAGAAAAAGCTCACCCTGTCAATCAACAAAGAGAAGAATGAAGCTGTCCTGAGAGCCGAGAAAACTCCAGAAGAGATTGCTGCCCTAGTTGAAGAAAAGTTTGAAGACATTATGCTTTATGATTTTGAGAACAATGATTTTGATTTTGATTTTAATTTGTCTGTTTTGTATGAGGATGATGATGTTTTCTTTTCCAAAATGAATGCAATAAAGTCTGATTTTGCTTACTTGTGTGATGTTTCTCCTGATGGTTGCATACATTCAAATAGCAGTTACATGAGCATCTTTAATATTAATTCTGTTAACACACAATCATTAAATTTGGGAATAACCGAAAATCCTAAAAACATTAGCATATCATCCGACCTCACTCCTGATGAGAGAGAGAGATTTGAAAAAATATTCAAAAAATATGAAGAAGTGTTTGCTTGGTCTTATGAAGATATGCCTGGGATAGATCGAGACATAGTCGAGCATCATATTCCTACTTACACTCACATTAAACCTGTCAAACAAAAGCTTAGACGATTAAGACCCGAATGGGCTAAATTGGTTAAAGAAGAGGTCACTAAGCAGATACAAGTGAAATTCCTTGAAGTGATAGAATACCCAGATTGGCTAGCCAACATAGTACCTATGCCAAAGAAAGATGGGAGGATAAGGGTCTGCGTGTACTATAGAGATTTAAACTAGGCTTCCCCTAAGGATGATTTTCCTTTACCTCATATAGATGTACTCATTGATAGTGCAGCCTCTAGTGCGCTACACTCGTTTATGGATGGATTTTCCGGATACAATCAAGTGTTAATGGCCCAAGAGGATAAAGCCAAAACTGCCTTCACTACTACATGGGGTATATTTTGTTATAGGGTGATGCCTTTCGGCTTAAAGAATGTTGGAGCAACTTACCAAAGGATGGCCACCACATTATTTCATGACATGATGCACAAAGAGGTTGAAGTATATGTTGACGATATGATGGTGAAGTCGAATACAAGGGAGCAACACTTCCAGAACTTGGAATTATTCTTCGATAGAGCTTTGAAGTATAAGCTAAGATTAAACCCAAAGAAGTGTGTATTCGGTGTTACCTCAGGTAAATTGTTGGGACATGTGATTGGTCCAAATGACATTGACATTGATCCTGACAAAGTCAAAGCAATCAGGGATATGCCAGCCCCAAAGATGGAGAAAGAAGTTCGGGGTTTTATTGGTAAACTGCAGTACATTAGCAGATTTATAGCAAAACTCACAACAATCTGTGAGCCTATCTTCAAGTTGCTTAGGAAGAATCAGCCGGTCGTATGGAACGAAGAATGTCAAAAGGGCTTTGATCGAATAAAGGAGTATCTGTTGAATCCACCTGTTTTGAAACCACCTAAACCCGGCAAACCTCTATTACTATACTTAGTGGTAGAAGAAGAGTCGATAGGAGCCATGCTAGCACAAGCAGATGAGTCGGGGATTAAGCATGCAGTCTACTATTTGAGTAGAAAGCTCTTACCTTATGAAATTAAGTATAGTATTATTGAAAAGACATGTATAGCCGTGGTTTGGTCTTCTAAGAAGTTGCGGCATTACTTTCAATCATATAGTGTGCAAGTAATTTCCAAGTTGGATACAATGAAATACTTAAGGGAGACACCTTCTTTAATTGGGAAATATGGATGATGGTTGATAATACTAGAAGAATTTGAGATCGAGTATGTAACCAGAAAAACAATCAAAGGTAGAGCGGTGGCAGAATTTCTGGCTCAACAACCATTACCTGAAAGTGAAGAGGTGATCTTGGAATTTCCAGATGAACATTTAGAAGCAATTGAAGTACAAGGGTGGAAAATGTATTTTGATGGAGCAGCAAACAGGAAAGGAGCAGGTTTGGGAGTTATATTAGAATCGCCCGAAGGGGAACTCATCCTTTTAGCCAAAAAGTTGAAATTTAGGGCAACCAATAATATGGTGGAGTACGAAGCTTGTATTTTCAGTTTGGAAACCCTAATGATTATGAAGGTAGATAAGGTGGAAGTTCATGGTGATTCGTTACTAGTAGTATCCCAAGTAAATGGAGAGTGGGAGTTAAAAGAAGAAAAATTGAAACCATACCATCATTACCTGACCATGATAAAGAAGAATTTTAAGGAGTGTAGGTTTATACACCTGTCAAGAGAAGAAAATCAGATGGCTGATGCCCTAGCCACATTGGCTTCGGTTTGGGAAGATCCTGTTAACCTATTCCTTAAGCCTCTGATCTTGACCAGTTCATCAACTCCTTGTTATGAATATGAAACAATCATGGAAATTGATACAGACCATGATGCATGGTATGATGCCATAAGGAGATTTTTGGAAGAAAGAGAATACCTGCCGGGGGCAACAAAGAAAGAAAGAAGAGCCATAAGGAGGTGGTCACTGCAATACATTACCTTCCATGGGGAGTTGTATCGAAGATGGCCCGATGGGGTGCATTTGAGATGTTTAAGAAAGCCCAAAGTGGAGCACATCATGTCAGAAATACATGCGGGAAATTGCGGTCCGCACATGAGTGGTTTGGCCCTATTTATGAAGATTATTCGACAAGGTTACTATTGGTTAACCATGGAGAAAGACTGTATCGAGTTTGTCAAGAAGTGCCAACAATGTCAGATGTACGGTAACTTGAATCATATGCCTCCTGAAGAACTACATTCAATGTCTTCACCCTGGCCCTTTGCCACCTGGGGTGTAACACCCCCACATCCATTACATGCACACTACAATACCACAATGTAGCATACATGCAATAAACATAGGGATGTTACGGATTTTCTTAACATTCAAAACATTTTATATACTACCATAATCTTTATCATTATATATTATAGAAAAGAAGTCATTAAATTGTAGTATAAAATAAATTCAATATATACATACATTCATACATATAATTATTACACAGCGGAAGTTATAAAATTATTTACATATATGAAAACATTTAAATCTGTATTTACAAATATACATATATTTACATTATAAACAATATTTTACAAAACATAAAGAAGTTATACTTGATTGGCAAGTCTGCTCTGATCTTTAAGTCCAAAATCAACACCTCAATGTCTACTCTCACTAGGTTTCGAAGAGCTCTCGGGTTCAACTCTATCACCTGCGCGATTAACACTATCGCGCTAAGCCAACGGCTTAGTAAGACAAATCATGCTAATGTTATGCTTTAATGCAATGCAATGTTTCATATATGTATTAACAAATCAACATCAATGATACACACTCAATCAATAAAGATCATATTCAACAGACAATATTCCGTGAATAGTCTGTTTCATCATTTAAGTAATATTAACATTTCATTATATTAGAACATCATTTATGATATACATAAAACCTAGACACCTATGGGCCCATCAAGTATTTAATACGATATTCAGAATTCAGAGTTACTGCTTTGGTTCATAAACACAATTATCAAGCCCGTAGGCAACAAATACATATATATCTCTATCCATGGATAGCGTAACAGACCCAGTCTCTTGGATCATCAACTCATCTAACTCGAGGAGATCCTCAACCAGGCAAGACTGTTACAAATCAAATATCTCATAATATCAATTATCATTGTGTAACAGACCCAGTCTCTTGGACCTCAATTCAATTCAATTTGAAGAGATCCTCAACCCGGCAAGACTGTTACCTTTCATTAAATAGTCATGCCTCCAAAAACCAGATCTCTGAAACTGAATATCATATTAAGCATACACTTATTTCTTTATTCTCTTTATCAAACTCTTTCTCAATCTTCCTCATCAATTAGGCAAATATGCCATACATCATTCAATTGTATCATCATAGCCAATCATCATGGCTTCTCATCACATCAATACAATTGATCATATTATCATCAATATGCATACAATACATTACATTTCACAAGGTTAACATTATTCATATATATATATATATCAACAATGCAATAAGATCTCTTAGTACATTCATATCAAAAGGTGTAAGTTCCATCACATTATACATATAGCATTATTGATATAAACATAACAAAACACATTACTCATCACATAAGTCACAATACATGAAATATCACATAGTATCATATGCATTACCATTATCATCATATATATGATCAAGCTCAACTTCATATGCATCATCAATGCAATGTCACATGTATGTATCAACACAAGATTTGTACTTACCTCAATCACAAGTCACACAACTCTAAACACCTTCCTTCTTGCAAAGTTCTTCACTTCCCAAATTAGGGCAAAACACCTTCTATCAAACCCTAATCCAAAGAATGATGCGATCCATCAATTCCAATACCATTTAATCACTTAATAACTTCATCTTAAACCTTAAATCATAAAATTACACTTCAACATCATTCATTATAGACCACGGTCATGGCCACCATAACCACCACGGGCGTGGGGTACAAAATACTTCTGCCACTCAAGCTTCCATCCTCCACAGCCATGGCACCAAAAGCCTACCAATGGCCACGGCCATGGCCAATCAAGGCCACGGGCGTGGCATCCAGAAGGCTACTGCCCTCGGCCAAAATCCCATTTCCAAGTCCAAAATTCCAACAAACACCAACCACAAGAAGATCTTTAAAAAAATAATGAAGCAAACACAAGGAAAACATCATATAACACTTCAAAACCCTAAAACAAAATCAACTCCAACACTTCCAACAACAACACCTCTTAAACTTCTTCACTTAAAATCAAAAACAACATTTAAAAACTCATTACAAACACATTTAATCATCATCTCAACAAACCAAAATTCATTTCCAACTCCACTTCAAAAGAACAAAAGAAAAACAAGAGAAAGGACTTACCAAAGTTGATGAATTTCACAAATCTTCCACTTAATTCCTTGAATCTCCTTTCAAATTGAGTTTAGAACTTCAAGCCCTCTCTAGCTCTTTCTCTTCTTCAATGGCCGGCACACTCACATGAGAAAAGACAAGAAAATAAACTCAAGTCAACCACTTCTTCTTCTTTTAATCTCCACCATGCAATTCCTACAAGGAAAATTACCAAAACACCCTTAACCATTTGTTCTAGCTTTTGTCCCTTGCATGCCCATATATGTAATTACACATATCCCATAAAAATATCTCTTTTCTATTGACCTTGCATTTGACCAACTTATATGTTATATATATTAACATATAAACAACATATACACTTTTCTCTAAACCCTATTTTCTTTCCCAAAACACATATACATAACCATTCTCTTCTCAAATTCTTTTCTTCTCACATAACATATACATTCAATCCAATTTAAAACAACAACAACAACAACAACATAGTCAAAACTTCTAGGGCATACATGAGGATATTACATGGGGTATTGACATTATAGGAGAAATACATCCGACAGCTTCAAACGGGCACCATTTTATTGTGGTAGCAGTCGATTATTTTTCAAAATGGGTCGAAGCTGAATCCTTCAATAAGTTGGGTGCAAGTCAAATGGCTAGGTTTATCGAAAAGAACCTCATCTGTAGATATGGGGTCCCGCACAGTGTGATATCAGACATCGGGGTACAGTTTCAAGGGACAGTTAAGGATTTATTTTCCAAATACCACATCCATCATTATAGATCCTCTCCTTATAGACCAAAGGCTAATGGGGCAGTGGAAGCAACGAACAAGACAATTAAGCAAATTCTGTCCAAGATGACCAAGACTTACAGGGACTGGTTAGAAATGCTTCCCTTTGCTTATGGGGATATAGGACAAGTGTACGAACACCTACCAGAATGACACCATTCTCTTTAGTTTATGGGATGGAAGCAGTATAGCCAATTGAGATTGAAATCAAGTCATTGAGAGTAGTCTTGGAAGCGGAGCTACCTGAAACAGAATGGGTAGCAAGCAGATACACTCAGTTAGCTCTATTAGAAGAGAAAAGGCTAAAGGCACTGTATCATCACCAACTGTATCAAAAGAAGATAGCTCGGGCCTACAATAGAAGGGTTAAAATTAGAAAATTTAGAGTTGGGTATTTGGTATTGAAGCAATGTAAGCCTAATGTATCTGATCCAAGAGGGAAGTTCAGACCTAGCTGGGAAGGGCCATATGTCGTGAGGCAAGTCATGAGCAAAGGTCCAGTGAAGTTGTCAGACATGGATGGGAACGAATTTAGTGAGCCAGTAAACATTAACAGGTTGAAGAGGTTTTATGTATGAAAAAAAAAAGAAAAGAGCTCGCTAGGTTAAAAACTCAAAAAGGGCAGCCTAGGCAAAAGTTAGAGCAATCCACTAGTTCCAAAAACCCAAAAGGGCGGACTAGGCAACAATTAGGACTAATGAGAGAAAATCGTCAATTAGAAAACCCGAAAGGGCTAATTGGCAACAGGAGTGATCTTGTGTATGCTGGCTTTATGTTTGGTTGTTCCCCAATTTAATAAAACAGAATTAATGATTAAATTTTTTCTATGTGCACTGTTATAAGTATTTAACCAGATTCGGATGAAATAAATAATCATAATTGCAAAAGGTGATGACAAGTTATCAATGGAAAAGAAGCATCTTTTATTACTTTAGATATTTTTCATTCTAACAAAATATTTTCTGAATTGACAAATGTAAAATCTATGGCAGTCTATAAGTGTAGCGTGCAGGCCAGCTTTGCCTCAGCTAGTCCAAGTAGGCTTCTGTCAAGCAAGGCATGTCTAGGTCAGGAACAAAGTCAGAATCATGAGGCTCAGCTCCATACTGACGCCTAACTCGGTGAGGATCATAGCATGTGTAATATCTCAAAATGTGCCCTAGAAGTTTTAGTATAATTGTTGTTTTATTTGAATTAAAATGTATATGTTATTGGAAAGAGAAAATAATTTAAAAAGGAGTGTATATGTTGTATATATGGATATATATATATAACATATATACAAGTCAAATGGATGGTCAAAGGAAGAAGATATTTATTTTGGTTATTTATGAAATTACTAAAAAGGACAAATAAGTAAAAGGGAGTTAAGATATATAGAAGAGGGTATTTTAGTAATTTTCTTTTCAGATTGCTTGGTGGAGGTTTAAAGAGATGAGAACTTTGACTTTGTCTTTAATTTTCTTTTCATTTTTCTTCTTTTTCTTTTCTTGGCCGGGTACTCCAAAGTTAAGAGAGCAAGATAAAGTTTGATTTTCTAAGATCAAATTCAAAGGAGATTTCAAATAAACAAGTTGGAATTTCAAGAAATTTCATTATTTTGGTAAATTCTCTCTTGATTGCTCTTGTTGTTTTTGAAGTTATTTTTGAGTTTGATGAAGTGTTGTTGATAACATGGTTAGGATTGCTTGTGGTGTGTTTGTATGTGATGGAAATGGAATTAAAGATAAGAAGTTAGGTTGGTGTTGGTGATGGAAGAGTAAGAGTTGTGTTTAGTGAAATTTTTTATGTTTTACAATTAGTAAAGGCTGTGACTTTTATGATTTTTAATTAAATATAGAAAAATGTTCTTGAAGTGAATTTTTGATATGTTGTGCCTCTACGAGTCTAGAATGACTGAAAAATATGTTGATTCGATTTTGGAATGGTTATGACTTTGGAAAGATTATTTTTATTAGACCTGTTCCAGCAGGTATCTTAACTGAGACAGCTATCTTTCGGGATTTTTAATAAAATTTAGAAAAATAATATCCAATTGAATTTTGGATATGTTGTTTCTTAGTGAGTCTAGTATTTAAGAAAAATAATTTGGAACCACGTTGATTGAATTTAATTCATGGAATTCTCAAAGTTCAGAACTGCTGCCAGGATGCAGGGCAATTGGAGCAGTCTGGTTGGGTGAACTATTTGACCAAGCTTTTGTGTTCAGTTTGATCTGAAATTTTAAAGGAATGATTTTAAGATGTAAATTTTAGTTCTTTAAAACTTTTAGAGTTTTTAGTCAAGTAGATTATTTTATACAATTTTTCAAAATAAGGATAAAGTGGAGTCTAAAACCAGAATTTACTATTCATATGGTCATTTTGCTAATATTCCTTTTGGATTAGGTTGTGAAGAGGTTGAATTGCCCTAACCTAAGTGTTGAGGATTCTTGGAAGATTAAGTGTATAGATTGGTGTGAGTTGGTTTTAAGGTAAGTACAAACTACATTATTGCATACATTCATATGATATTGAGACTTGAGACATATTTGATTATAAATGTGATAAGGAATCTAATGCATTGTGGATGTATATTAATAATGTTATGTTTGGTATAATGTGAAACAAGAGAGCTAGAATAAATAGTGAAACAAGAGAGCTGGAATAAATAGTGAAACAAGAAGAAACCAAGATGGAAGAGACTCAAGAACTACCCAAAGATTGGCATTATCAAAAGGATCATCCAAAAGAACTCATCATTGGTGATACTTCAAAGGGAGTAACTACTAGATAAAAAATTAAATATTTAGATTCTAATGTTACTTTTGTTTCTCAAATTGAGCTAAGGACTATAGAGGAGGCTCTTATTGATGAATGTTGGGTGATTTCTATGCAAGATAAACTCAACTAATTTGAAAGAAACAAAGTGTGGGAGCTTGTTCCCAGACCCAAGGATCATCCAATTGTTGGCAGCAAATGGGTATATAGTAATAAACTTGATGAAGATGGTCTCATAACTAGAAATAATACTAGATTGGATAGGTAGCCAAAATCTATAACTAAGAGGAAGGCATTGATTATGATGAGACATTTGCTCCCATTGCTATATTAGAATTAATTAGAATTTTACTTGCATTTGCATGTCATATGAATTTTAAACTTTTTCAAATGGATGTCAAAAGTGCATTTTTGAATGGTTTTATTAATGAAGATTACTAGTGGTGAACAACCTCTTAGTTTTAAAGATTACAAAATTCCAAATTATGTTTTTAAATTAACCATGGCACTATATAGGTTGAAATAAGCTCTATGAGCTTGGTATAATAGACTTAGTGCATATTTATTGGAAAATGAGCTCACAAAAGGAAAATTTGATACCACACTATTTGTTAAAAAAAGTAAAGAATATAATATTTTAATTGTACAAATTTATATTGATGATATTATATTTGGTGCTACTAATGAATCTTTGTGCCAAGAATTTGCTTTTTATATGACTAGAGAATTTGAAATGAGTATGATGTGTGAACTTAAGTTCTTTCTTGGTCTACAAATTAAGCAATGCAAGGATGGTATCTTCATCAACCAATCCAAATATACAAAGAAACTTCTCAAAAGGTTTAGCGTGGATGGTTGCAAGGCAAGTAAGACTCCTATGAGTGTATCCTTAAAGTTAGACAAAGATGAACAGGGTAAGAAAGTTGATGAAAAGAAGTATTGATATATTATTAGATCCTTACTTTACTTAACCACTTCTAGGCCTAATATAATGTATAATATATGTTTATATGCTAGAGTTCAATCATTCCCTAAAGAATCTCATTTGAATCCTACTAAAAGAATTTTGAAATTTTTAAGTGGAATAATTCATTTAGGACTTTGGTATCCTAGAAATACATCATTCGACATCTTAGGATTTTTGGATGCAGATTTTGCCAGTAGCCTATTAGATATGAAGAGTACAACATGTGCATGCCATTGTCTTGGGGTTTGTCTAGTTTTTTAGTTTAGCAAGAAACAAGTGTCAGTTGCTCTATCTATCTTGGAAATTGAATATATTGCAGCTTGCTTTTGTTGCACTCAAGTCCTTTGATTGAAGCAACAATTGCTAGATTATGGTAAAGTGTTTAATCAAATTCCTATGAAATGTGACAACACTAGTGCCATTAATCTATCAAAGAATCCCATTAAACATTCTAGATCCAAACACATGGATATAAGACACAATTTCTTAAGAGATAATGTTCAAAGTCAAAATGTAGTGCTAGAATTTATCGAGACTCAAAATCAAATTGCTGATATTTTTACAAAACCACTAAATGAAGAAAGATTAAAAATCATTAAAAATAATGTTTGTATGATTAATGAAAGCTTCTTGAGTGATGTATCAATAATCTTCTGCAATTAATATATTTTGTCAAAAATTGGTATTTGTATAAGAAACTATATACTTAAACAATAAAAAATATCAATTTTGATCATAACTTGTCAAGTCCACAAAATCATATCCTTTTCTGAACATAATTACTCGTTTTCTTCATAATTTTATCATGTACGGTCATCTTGAACAATATATCTATCACTAATCACTTAACTCAATGAATTCCTGATAATCTATTTACTAGTGGCGCACAAACTTCAAGTTTTTTGCTAGGTCACATGAATTTCATCCTGACAAATGGTCGTACCTTAGGCTAGAAGACGGTCGCACCTGATGCACTCTGCTGAAAATTTTTATCCATTATCTATAAGATTGATTTTAAATTTTAAAATGGCTAGTCCTATGTCTTCTCTCTATTAATTCTCACAAACTTCAGTTACCACTCTTACTTTATCACTCTAAACTTATAAACCACACATATACTCTCTAATCCATCTCAAAACCCTTCTCCTCTCACTCTTCATCCCTTACTTTTTCACTCTAAACTCTTCTCTCTATTTTCTTTCATCTCTCTTCTTCTTGCTAATTGGTGATGGCACCAAAGAAGAAAATCACTTATAAAGGGAAAGGAAATAAGCTTGTTGCAATTGTTATTAGAGAATAAGAAGAAGTTCTCCCTTCTCCTACACAACCTAGAAGAGGAGAGAAAATTCATAAACCCCATCACTAAACCCCTGAAGAAGATATAAGATACTGCAGACCCGTGATTTTGGCCCTAAGCTAAGTTCGATCCTAATTAAAGAAGGCTAAGTCATGATCAGTCCATTCTTAATAAGCTTAAATCTACTTTAAGCCTTTGATTAGAATGGTCCAGTTCTATAAGGCCTAAAATAAGTTTGGATTAAATTTTAAAAGCCCTGAAATGGTCCAATTTGAGATTAAAGCAAATTTGGATCGATATGGAAAATGCCATATTGAATTAGGCATGTCCAATTCAATATGGATAGTCCATATCTAATTATACATTTCCTAATTAGATATGGACCATGACCATATCGAATTAGGGTAATCCTAATTTGATATGGATGTCCATATCAAATTAGAATTAGTCTAATTCGATATAGACCTTGTCTATATCAAATTAGGCTGATTATAATTCAATATGGAAGCCCATATTCAATTAGATCAATTCAAATTTGATATGGGGCTTGTCCATATCGAATTAGAATTGCCAATTTGATATGGACTTTTGACCATATTGGATTAAACTTATTTTCATCCGATATGGTCATGGTTTCACTCAAATTTAAAAAGCTTAATTCAATATGCTTCAGAGGAGTCGTGCTTAAACAAGAAGTTAAGACTTAGTTACAAGATTTTAACCTAATAAATTTATATAAATGCATGATTAAAGCAACGAGCAACAGGGGTAGTAGCAAATGAAGGAATTAAAAAAACCTAGCAGCATTGAGTGAGAGTTAGCAACTTAAGAGTAATTAATAATAAAAGCAAAAAATATACACATAACCCTAAATTCTCCATACAAAGGCAGTGAATTACTGTCTTTGTTTTAGCTCGGCCATAATTCTAAATTGTTGCAGGCAAAAGTTTGGATCAACTTTTAATTTTAGTGCAGTCAACAATCGAAGGTATGTTCTCTAAGTTTAATTTATTTAAATTCAACATAGGATGTTTTGATGATGGTTTTAAATGTTGAGCATATTTATTCTTTGTCCAATTAGTTCCAGTAGTTTATATTCATTGATTTCAATCCATATTTATTTAGTAAAATATGGCCAATAGCTTGCATTGATCGATTTCAAATTAAGAGTAGGTTATATGTTGAACTTTGCTTCATCGAGCAACCATTCACCAAAGCTTATCCTATATAATTATTTATCAAAGTCAGTATTATAGTGGCCCTAAGTTTTCATAGTAACCAAACTTGAATTAAAACTCTAATCCTATTTTTCTAAAACCGAAACCATAATCCCTTTTTCTGAAACCAAAACCCTAATCTTATTTTTCTAAAATCAAAACCATACTTGCATATTTTATTACCAAGAACCTTAGTTTAGGAAAACCCTAGTTAGATAGAAACCATAATTTCCCAACAAAACTTATTGTATAAACCATTTACCTTTCGAGGGTGCTGCCCCACTTGACCCCCACCCTCTAATGGGCTAGCGGGACTGCCATACGCGACCCCTCATTGGTAGGGTTAATATTTATTCATGGATTGTGATTCTTTGTTATTTAACTTAATTTTCTTTTATTAAACTCTAATTTGTTATTATTTCTATGATGATTAAACTACATGTTTGCTTTATTGTTTTTGCTTTGAATGGTTAAATAGTGTTAATTTTATTATTTGGATTTTAATGATGTAAAAGGCATGTTTTCACTCGTGGGTACCTTATTTGTTTAATTTATTTATTTTTTGTAATTTAATTTATTTAAAACTTTGGGATAATTATAAAATACACATTTCTACCTTTTGGTGGGTGTCTTATTTTATTTATTTTCTTTGTGAATATTTGGACATTTATAAGGGCATGTTTTCATCTTTAGATGGGTACCCATTTGATTTGTTTTATTTCAACTTGTTTGATCTTAATACAATGATTATTTATTTCAATAATTGCATGTAGTATGGATGATTTGATAATATTTAAGAATTTAATAATATTTAGATCTAAAAAGGAGGTTGGTTCCAATGAAGCGGGCGTTATAGGCTGCTAGGTCATACTCACCTTCCACATATGTACCCAATTTTCTAAACCCGTCATCCACCCCTTTTTATCCCAACCCATCTGGGTGGTGACTCCATTTTCTCAGGGTCTAGGCTCATGTTCTCTAAGGCCTTGAGCCTAACAGTGTTGAAGTCACAAGACCCATTCCGTATGGAGTGGACGCAAAAATCCCCACTCATAGTGGCGACTCCACTGGGGATCAAAAAAGTTGATTCCATTGGTCTTTATATTATTTTATTTTTTCTTATTATAATATTATCCATTGCATTATTTAGATTGCATTGTGCGCATGAGTTAGGATGTCCGTATTACCTGTGTTATATTATGTAAGGGATACCATACTTTCACTCAAGGTATGGAGATTAAGCATGGCATAACCACTCAAAGCTTCAAACCTTTTGGTATATACTTACTATGGAAACCTAAGCTTTTAAGCCAAAGACTAAAGCTCATGTAATTGGCCTAGTTACTTTCCTTGGGTTTTTACCCAAATGCTTATTGTTTGACTATGATTGATATATCTTGGTTTGAACCATGACCTATTTGGTTTGTCCTTTTTCTAATATGTCATAAATATATTGTAAGCTCAAAAAATTTTATTCCTTTAAGCCCAAAAGACCAAAATTATTTTTAAAACTTTTCAAGATAGTCTTTGGACATAAAACCTTTTAAAGATGGGTCGAAAATTCATTTCTACCTCATGACCCAAGTACAAAAGCCCAAAATTCACTTTTAAAATCTTTTTACAATGGGATTTGATGCAAAACTATTTTTCAAACAAACCTTTTTTATGGGCTTTAAGATACTTTTTAAATAGGCTAAAAGCTGCTTTTCACTTTATTCAAATTTTGTTACTAAAATTTTTTTCTTAAATGGGCTTACAACTATTTAGGTCAATTATGGAACATCAAAAATCAATTATGGGCCTAATTTATACCAAGACTTGCTAATTATGTGCTTGTTTGTGGTATGAATCATTAGTTTATTTTTTAAATAGGAAATCTATTTATGATAAACTTTTTAATTTTATTTTAATCCACAATATAGCATAAAAGCTATTTTCAGTTGATCCAATGGAATTAAGGCTTAGTTAAGGAGAATTATCATATACTGAATTTTATGTTTGAAAATATAACTATTGGTTAAACTGTCCAAGTGAATTTTTTTCAAAAATAAGATATCCCATATTGATATTTTATTAACCATATAACTAGGAAAAGTGATATACCTAGGAAAAGAGACTCATCATTCGTGTGTAAAAGATATAAGGTTGGAAGGGTTGTTCTTACTCTTTTAGTTTGTTTATTTATTTGTCCATACATGCATACATGAATTGCATTACATGGAATTGATCCTTTATGGCATACAGACCTGAAGTATAGTATTTCAAGAGCTTATGACAATTCAACCTACGTTAATGACTCAGAGTTTAATGAGAATTCAGTCAATTTCACATCAAAAGTGATGGATCCTGAACATATTCAAAAGATGGTGGATGATGCAATCAGCTGCAAGATGGAAGAATTGAAGGAGACCCTAGCTGAGACCATGAAAAGCCAGCTGGCTACACTATTAGGGAACATTGTTGAAGCATCTTCTAGTACTAAGAAGCAGAATGACAAAGGAAAGGCTAAGGTTGGTGAAGTGGCCTTTGATGATGATAAAGTGATGATTGATGATAATGATGACTGGGCTCAATATTTCCAAGATTCTCAAGAAAAGAAGGAAGAGCTGAAGGTTATGGAGAAATCATTTGTTGAAAAGACTAAAAATTCAGATGTGAAGAAGATGATTGCTAATTTAGAGATGAAGTTCAAAAAGAAGCTAAAAATTAAAGAGATGTCAGATGTGGACAAATTGTTTGAACAAGATGAGGAAGTCCCATACAAGTTCAAAATGCCTTCTTTTGCTAAATATAATGGTACAAAAAATCCTTACTTGCATTTTAAGCAGTACATTACTACCATGCAGTCTGCTTGAGCTACCAAGGCTCAAACTCTAAGGTACTTTATGCTCTCATTGGATCTTGTTGTGCAAAATTTGTTCAACACCTTAGAGGATAGTACTCAAAAGAATTGGGATTCATCGTATAAGGCTTTCATCTAGCAGTATGGGTACAATGATGAATTGGAAGTGACTCTTATGGAGGTAGAATCAATAAGACGAAAGCAGAATGAAAATTTTATTAATTGTGTGAAGAGATGGAGGAATAAGGCTGCCCTACTTAAGAAGAGGCCCGATGAGTCTGACCATATCAGAATGATAGTGGGAGGTGCCATGCCCAATATTTATGAGAGACTATCTCACACCCTTATCAGAGATTTCAAGGATCTTCTGCAAGCTGGCTTGCAAACAGAAGAGTGGGAATAGGAGAAGAATCACTTTTTTGGAAGGAGGAATAAAAGAGAAAACTACCAATCAGGTTTTCAGAGTGAAAAAAAGAAATGCATGTCAATGCAACTACTGGCCAAGGCAATAAAAGACAATTTTCAAAGTTAGGAAAACCTCTATATTGAATTTTCACCAAGCTGCAGAAACAAGGGCTATTACAGCCACTGGCTCCCTAACCGTTACTTAATCCTCTGCCACCAAACTTTGATACCAATGCATTTTGTCAATTTTATCAAACATAGGGGCATGAAACAGATAAGTGTTTTAGGTTAAGACATGAAATTCAAGATCTTATTAATAGTGGTATGCTACATAAGCCTGATAAACCCAATACCAAGAGCAATCCTTTACCTAAATTTGGAAGAGTGACTCTACCAGCAACCTTTATGATAGGGGGAGAGTTGAAGGAAAGTTTTGTCTTATCATCTTTTTAAGATGCGGATGGAGGAATTGCTAAAGAGGAGGTACTAATAACCAAGCTTGGACCAACTACGGATGATGAGGTGATGACTATCATTGATTAAAAAATCCTTGTCCCTGATATGCCCAAATAAATGAAGCATCTTCGACTTCAACTAAATAAAACTTCCATTGGCTTATTTGGTTATTTGTTTTATTTTCTATCTTTGATATTTTCTAGAACAATTATGTTTTTCAAATTAAGATTGTTTGAATAAATTACTTTCATCAAATTTTTGTTTATGATGGTCTTTGTTCATTTTGGTGCTTAACCGATGACGAGTCTACCTTTATATTCATGAATTAGAGTATCTATGCATCATGATCCAAATGACTTTACTAGATAAGGGAGTTGTTTTATAGCATTAAGCTGTGTATGCTTACTTAGAGAGGGCTCCTGGATAATTATGAGTGTTTAGGTCCTAGTCAATCTTAGAACATGCTTTGACAAACTTTCAAAGTGAAATTGAACTTTGCTTATTTAAGGGAGAAATGATCTAGGTATTGTTTGGTAAGCCAACAACTGAAATCCACCTTGTTAACATCAATTCTTAGTTTGTCCTGTTGAGCCTTCATAAGATTTTAGCTTACTTTTTATTAGCTTGTAAGCCTGATAAACTACCCTATGTTGATGTAACACTTATGAAAAAGTCTGGTGATCACTAAGATAAAGGGGCAAGAAGATCGAGGAAAAGTATTTATAGTCAAGACCATAAAGATAATTGAAGCTTACCTAAATTAGATTTAATATCTCTAATCTCTTTCATCATTGAGATAAAGTCAGGACAATAAAGGATCCATCTCACTAAAGCAAACTCACTCTACTCCACTAATTTATAGTTAGAATCATAGAATGGTGCAAACAAGACAACTCCCTTAGAGCTAGGAGAAAAAAAATAAAAGAAAAAGAAGAAGAAGAAGAAGAAAAGAGAAAAAAGAGAAAAGAAAAGAAAGAAAGAAAAAGAAAGAAAATAAAACCCAAAAAGGGTGATTCAAAAAGCCAACAAGATTCTTTTCACATAGACAAATTGACTTTAATTGGTCCAACCCACTCAAGAAAATTAGAGAAATAAGAGAAAGACCATCTTTCATTTTACCCAACACAGCTCCAAATTCATAATATTGAAAGCCTTAGACTTGATATTCCAAAGGGGAAAAAGGCAAAATAATGATCCTGAGTTTTTACAAAAGGAAAAGGCCATCTTTCGGTTTGTCCATAGTGTCACATTAGCTCTAATTTGAAAATGTCCTTCATATAACTCATGTCCTTTATAGACCCAATTTCTAACCTATTAAAGACCTATTGATCTCTCTTGGTAGGTAGAGACTATTAGTGAAGATAGTTTGAATAAGCATGAATATGAGAAAGATAATATTTAAACTTAATGAGACCCTTGGCCAAGTAATGTGTATGTGCCTATCTGAAGTGCAACAGTTCTTGCTTAAATGGAAATGATTCCTAAGTTTAGAATATTAACTAGGGTTGTCATGTTATAGATGTGTTAATTTGGAAAGTCGAGTTCTGAGGTACAATGACATTGATTTGACAAAGCCAAAATATAATTTTAAGATTTAAAAAAATGTTTTGTCATACAAAACCTTCAAGTTAAGGAAATTATGTTGCATTGTTAAACCTCAAAGGACATAATGGGCAAAATAGGGCTAATGAAAGGATCATTTGCAAGGTCATGTTATGAAGAAGTTACCAACTGGCGTGCTAAATCATAGTTTAAAATGGATGTATCTCTGCTGCTTGGGCCCCACCACTCATGTTTTCAACATCTTGAAGATAAAAGCCATAAATGTGAAGTCTTTTTCCATTCCAATGCAAGTCTTGAATAAGAGTCTGGAAGGAATCCATGGGAGCACTTCAGCTGATCACCTCAGTCTGTGAGTCAATAGAACCACTGTAAGTATTACTCAAGATATCATGTATACATAAGCATATCACATTGCATTTTTTGTCTTGCGTTGTCTATTCTTTCTCAAAGTAAACAAAAAATACCCTATGAAGCAAACATGAAGCAGATATGGAAACAAGGGGCATGGAAAGCCCATTTATTGAGGAAGATCCTGTCACTTTACAAAAATGAAGATGCATGCTTGTGAAAAGAACCAAACAAAATATAGACATCATTTAGAGCCTGCATTGGTTTGAGCCTACACAGGGGGCAAAACTTATCCTTGTCAATTTTTGAATTTTTATATATATAAAATTTTCAGACTCACCTTCAATGTTTTGTCATGCAAAGAGAAAAGTGAGGGTATGATTGCCAAAAATATCTGAACAGCCAAATTTTATGCAAAAGTGCAAAGTGAAGAATCCATTTAAAAATGGAACAAGAAGAAAATTAGAAATGAATGAAGATACAAACGATAAAAGATCAGGAAAAAGGTCCAAAACAAAAGATCAATCCAGGTAGAAGAGCCAAAGCCAATGCAAGACAATGTCCAAAGAATGAAGATCCATTTTAAAGGGTGAAAACCCACTGTCCAAAGGATGAAGATCTATTTTGAAGGGTGAAGAACCAATGTCCAAGGATAAAGATACTTTCGTGAAAGGTGAAGACTTGGAGCAACTGGCTAGAAGAAAGCCAGAACTCTCAGATGACAGAAGGTCAGTCTAGCTAGAAGAGCTGAAGTCGATCCATTAAAAATGGAATAGGTGGCTAGAAGAAAGTCATCACTCTCAAATGACAGAAGGTCAGTCCAGCAAGAAGAACTAAAGTTAATCCTTTAAAAAATGGAACGGGTGGCTAGAAGGAAGCTCACACTTTCAAATGATGGAAGGTCAATCCAGCTAGAAGAGCTGAAGTCAATCCATTGAAGTATGGAACAAGTGGATAGAAGAAAGCCAGAACTCTCAACCAATGAAATGTTAGTCGGGTAGAAGAGCTAAAATTGTTTGGCTAGAAGAAAACCAAAACCCTCAACTGACAAAAGGTCAGTCAGCTAGAAGAGCTGAAATTGTTTGGCTAGAAGAAAGCTAAAACCCTCAACTGATAGAAGGCTAGTCCAGCTAGAAGAGCTGAAATTGTTTAGCTAGAAGGAAACCTGCACTCTCAATTGATAGAAGGTCAGTTGAACCCAACCAATCTCGGTTCCAGAACCCAAACCAATTATATCTTGAGTCCAAAATCCAATCCAGTCTTGAGTCTAGAATCTAAACCAATCTTGGGTCCAGAACCCAAATCAACTAATCTCGGGTCCAAAACCCAAATCATTCCTATCTCGAGTCCAAAACCCAACCAATCCAATCCAATCCAAATCAAATCCAGTCTTCGGTCCAAGTCTCTAAATCAAATCTAGTTTCGGGTCTAAGTACCCAAATCAAATCCAGTTTTGGGTCTATGTACCCAAATCCAATCAAGTTTCAAGTCTAAGTACCTAAATCAAATCCAGTTTCAAGTCTAAGTACCTAAATCAAATTCAGTCTGAGATCCAAAACCCAACCAATCCAGTCTTGGGTCCAGAACCCAAATTATTTTTGTGTCTATAACTCAATCTGGGTTTAAAACCCAAACCAATTTGGGTCCAGAATGCAAATCATTTTCAAGTCCAGAACCTAAATCAATCAATCCCAAGGTCCATAACCCATCCTTGTCCAAAATCAACTCAAAGTCATGTTATATTTCACTGTCTGAATAAATTCAAGATCATTTAAGCATGGGGCAAACTGTAGACCCTTGACTTTGGCCTTAAGGTAAGTCCGGTCCTAATTAAAGAAGGCCTAAGTCATGATCAATATATTCTTAATAAGCTTAAATCTACTTTAAGCCTTTGATTAGATTGGTCTAGTTTTATAAGGCCTGAAATAAGTCTGGTTTAATTTTTAAAAGCTCTGAAATGGTCCAATTTGAGATTGAAAAAATTTTGGTTCGATATGGATCATGCCATAATGAATTAGGCCTGTCCAATTCGATATGGATGGTCCATATCAAATTAGACATTGTCTAATTCGATGTGGACAATGTCCATATCGAATTAGGGTAATCCTAATTTGATATGGATGTCCATATCGAATTAGAATTAGTCTAATTCAATATGGACCTTGTCCATATCAAATTAGGTTAATTCTAGTTTGATATGGAAGCCCGTATCAAATTAGATCAATTCTAATTCGATATATGGCTTGTCCATATCGAATTAGAATTGCCAATTTGATATAGACTTTTAACCATATCATATTAAATTTGGTTTCATCTTATATGGTCACGGTTTCACTCGAATTTAAAAAAATTTAATTTGATATGCTTTAGAGAAGCCGTGCTTAAACATGAAGTTAAGACTCGATTACAAGATTTTAACCTTATACATTTCTATAAATACAGGATTAAAGTAACGAGCAACGGGGGGGAACAACAACAAAAGGAATTAAAAAACCCTAGTAGCATTGAGTAAGAGTTAGCAACTTAAGAGTAATTAATAATCAAAGAAAAAATATACACATAACCCTAAATACTCCATAGAAAGGCAGTGACATACTATCTTTGTTTCGGCTAGGCCATAATTCAAAATTGTTGAAAACAAAAGTTTGGATCAATATTTAATTTTGGTGGAGCCAACGTAGGATGTTTTGTTGATGGTTTTAAATACTGAGCATATTTCTTCTTTGTCCAATTAGTTCCACTAGTTTATATTCATTGATTTCAATCCATATTTATTTAGTAAAATATGTTCAGTAGCTTACATTGATCGGTTTCAAATTAACAGTATGTTATATGTTCAACTTTGCTTCATCCAGTAACCATTCACCAAAGCTTATTCCGTAAAATTATTCATCAAAGTCAATATTATAATGGCCCTAAGTTTTCACAGTAACCAAACTTGAATTAAAAACTCTAATCCTATTTTTCAAACTCTAATCGTATGGGCTCGTCGAAGGGGTCAATATTCATTTGTGAATTATGAGTCCGTATATTTAACTTTCCTTTTCCAAAGCTTAATTATTAAACATAAAAACCTTTAAAATCCTAAATTATTTCTTCTGCTTCCAAAAACCTTAAAACCCTAAACTATTTTTCTTTTTCTAGAAACCTTAAAGACTTTAAAACTATTCTTCAGTTTCTAAGGGCTTTAAAACTATAAATTGTTTTCCAAACTATTTTCATCTAAACCATAACTTTTTTGTCCAGAATTTCTAAATGTTTTCTTAAATCTTCAAATCCTAATCTTCTTTACGTTTTCTAAAAATCATAATTATTTTTATAAATCCCTAAGCTGTTTTCTTAAATCCTAAACTCAAATATATTTTCCAAAATATCAAAAACCCTAATTTTCTCAAGAACTAATACTGTAAACCCGAGTTTTCCTAAACCCTAAATTCTTAAAGCATCAAAACTTTATGACAAATTTAACAACACCTTAAACCCTAATCCAGTGAACTTAAAAATCCAATCTAATAAATATAAACCTTAAAACTCAATCCAGTAAATCTAAAATCACAATCCAGTAACCATGAATTATAAACTCTAATGTTTTAAGATTCCAAAACCCTAATTTCATAATGTTACCCTTAAACCCTAATTTGATCAATCAAAAAATTTTACTAACTTCTTAAATGTATAAAACCCTAATTCATTCCAATTTTCCAAAATCTTTACAGTAGCCTAAATAATAACAATAATAATTCTAAAATCTCAAAACCCTAAATGTTAATTGAAAACTCTAAATAGAAACAGTAAACCCTAATTTATATCTTTACTTGCTTTATTTAATTTTAGATTTGATTATGTAGTTTATTATATGTTTTGATGGTTGATTTATTTACTTTTCACGCTTGATTTATTTAATTTATCATGGATTGACATTTTCTTTATTGTTATGGTTATTATTTGTTTGTTTTAGTATTAAAGTTGTATGAGGTATGTTTCCACCTTGTGGGTACCTCAATAGTTAAATATTAAGTAATTTAAATTGATTTTATATTTTGGAACAATGCAAAGGATATGTTTCTATCTTTCGGTGGGTGTCCTATTTAGTTTAGACATGGACGATATAAGGACATGTTTCCATCCTCGGATGGGTGTCCATTTATTTGCTTTGTTTGGACATTGCTTTGATTTTTAATATAATGATGCTTTATTTTAATTGTTGCATGTAATATGGATAATAATGTTATATTTAAGAATTTTATACTAATAAGACCTGCAAAGGAGGCCGGTTCCAATGAACTGGGCATTATGGGGGTGCTGGGCCATTTGTCACCTTCCCCACATGTACCCAACATTTCGAACCCATTAGGGGGTTGGGGATTCCTTAGGAATTGAGTCATCCACCCCTTTCTTTTTCTCGGCCTGTTGTCCCAAGATGGCAACCAAGAGGGGGGGGTGAATTGGTTTCCTCAAGAAGTAATGACAATTTAAAAAACTCAACAAACAAGAAGTGCGGAATATGAAGATTGTTGAGTGATGAAGGAAGAAAGAACACACAAGATTTATAGTGGTTCGGATTTACTTCAATCGTACATCCACTTCCTTAACAACTTGTTAAGGTTCCACTAGACTTTGAAGTTTTTACAAGCTCACTTCCAACTTTGGTGTTTTTACAAGTTCACACCTAACTTTACAAGTGTTTTTCTAAGGCTCACACTTATAACCCAAACAAGAGTTTTACAAGGCTTACTCTCACAACCCAAGTGTTTCCCAAGCTTACACTCAAACTTATACAATGGTGTTTTCAAATGCTAACACCTAACATACATTACAATTTAATTGTAAGTTTAAGTAAATGAAAATTTGTTGCTTGGCTGTTACAATCTGATTTCTTGCTTGTTCCTCTTTGTTTTCTCAGAGAGACATTGTATTTATAGCCAATGTGGTCTTACTAGCCGTTATAGACATTAAGAATAATGTATTGGTAGATTAGACCTTCTTTACTTAAACTGCCCGAAGCACTTCGCGGTCGCCCTTCATGCAAGGATGGTCGCGCTCATGCTTCTCGCGGTCGTCCTTTAACAGGGGACGGTCGCTACTTTTGAAAAGACTTCAACGGTCGAATTTTAGTGCTCTGCAGCTGGAATCTTGCCCATGCTGTGTTTGTCGGACCGGTTTCTTGCCCAGCTGTGTTTGTCGGGACGGTCGCGCCTAGCAATGGTGCGGTCGCCCTTTTTGAATAATCAAGTGGGTTTATAACGGTCATATTACGTGTCATTCTCTGACAGGGCAAAATTGAATGTCCGCCATAATTTGAATGTCGCGGTCGCCCTATGTAGATTATCGCGGTCGAATTGAGAAACTCGCGTCGAACTTCTGGACGCTCCTGAGGACGCGAAACCTACTGTCTCTTCAAACAATTTCTTCTTGAATGGTAGAGCGGTCGCGATTCTGAATGGGGCAATCGCTAAAGTGATAAGCGAGGTCGAGTCATTCACCGTTCTTGTCACCGCGAACCTTACTGTGATTGTAATGATTTAAGTTCCTTGAGTAGCGGTCGTGCAAATATTCGGACGGTCGCTATTCTGTAGGAGCGGTCGCGACATAGGTCGAACTTCTGACCGCGAAACCTACTGTGATAAGGTTTCTTCTTTTAATTACATGGAGCGGTCGTATTCAGGTGAGGTGCGACCGCTATAAGTGTTCTGTTCACCTTATTTGAAGTAACCTAATCCTGCAACAAGATTTCTCAAACACAAGTTAAATAGATCATCCATTTGAGTTGTCAAGGATCAAAATTAAGGTCATTTGTCTAACAATCTCCCCCATTTTGACTTTGACAATTCAAATGGAATGATAAGAAAAATAATAAGTCTAAAAATGCTCCCCCTTAACATATGCAACAATCATGGTTAAGAGCATTTGTGATTTAGTAGTTTATCTTGGTGCAAACATTTTTCTCCCATAAACATTTTTTCTTATTTGCAAATGTTCAATAAATTTCAACAAGAAATTAACTCCCCCATAAACATTTTTCCCTAATTTGCAAATGTTCAAACAGATTGTTCTTATTTCTCCCCCATAATTTTATTGACATTCCATTTATACCACATTCCATTTTGGTATTTTCTCTCCCCCATTGGCATAGGCAAAATGAAATAAATGTTAAGCAAAAATATTAACAAAGCAAATGAAAGGAAATATAAACATTATATAGATTGAAGTGGAGGAAAATACAAAACAGAAAGCAAATTAGCAAACATATGAAAATGCAAGCAAAAACAGACTAAAGCTAAGCTATTCTGAGTCATCATCTAACTCTAACTCTTCTTCAACTAAAGGAGCTTTCCCCTTATCTTGAGGTGCAACAGAGGCAGAGCTAGTGCTAATGGACTCTTCTTCTTCAGCAACGCTTTGGGTGTGATCACTTATATCCCAATCTTCAAGATTGCATTGAGGCAAGTCCAATTTGCCTTGCATGTCATAAAGATCATGATGCATGTGGGATATAAGGTCTATCCTCTTGTTTAAGTGCTGGAATCTCTTGGAAACACTTTTCTTGAACTTAGTGAGTTTCCTTGAGAGAGTCTTGATAGCTTGGAGGATGAGTTGTGTGGAGGATGAAGCAGTTTCTTTAGCAGCTTTTGATGAAGTTGCTTTTGGAGGTAATTCTACTGCAACTTCTACAGAATCTCCCTCTTCCTCAATTGTATACCTTGGCCTTTTCTTTTGTTTATCCATAACTCCTTTCTTGCCATAGCAGTATACATATGACCCTTCTATCTTCCTTACACAACCAGCATGCTCTAAGTAATCCATTGTGATAGCATTGGAGGCTAGAGTGAAAGGGTTCCTCAAAGTAGCTAAGTTCAAATCATTCAGAAGGTTTAGGTGCCTAGCTATTTGAGTAACTTGAGAGGATAGGAAGAAGGTACCAGTTCTTGTAATAGCATGATGATAAAAGGTATCAATCAAGAACTTGGTGGTGTTCATTTTGATGTTATGGGTGAAAGCATACAGAAATATAAGATCTCTTTTGGTGACTTTCTCATTCCCATCAGCTCTTTGGTGAATGGTATAGGTGATAATCCTATGGAGCATCCAGTGGGTGAGAGATTTGATATGTCTGGCTTTAGATTCCTTTTCAAAAGAGGTTTCAATGGAAATTTCTCTCCAGAAATCAGAAAGTGTTGGGTTTGAGAAGATTTGGTCATTGTAGGAGGTTATACCTTCAGAGGGGAAGTCCCAAATGCTGCCAAAATCTTCTAGAGATAGGGCTTGGTATTGATCAAAGAGCTTAAATCTAACCCCATACCACCCTAGTGCAGAATTTGCACTCTTCTCTATTTGAAGAGACATTAAAAACTCCTTACTCAGACTAGAGTAGCCTACCTCTTCTGGAAAGACAAATTTTCTCCATCCAAGGACATCCAGCAATCTCTCAATTTCGTCCTTGATGTTCAAGGCAGAAAGCATCCCACCAAAAGGAGATTTGGTGCCTTCAACCTTCTTTCTCTTTAGCATGGCATACCTAACATCTTCTTCAGTGGTTTGATGGTGAGGTTTGTGAATTTTCTCACCTCTTTTAGATTGAGGAGGAGATGGGGGAACAACTTCGGGTTCTCTAATGGTGATTCCTGGAACTCTCTTGGCTTGTCCCTTTATTTTGGAAGTGGTTTTTCTTTTGGGAGCCATTAGAATAGAAGAAACAGATGAGAGCAGGAAAACAGAGGTTGATTTGAGAAGTAGATGAGTTGAGAAGATTTTAGGGTTTTAGATTGTTTTTAGAAGCAAAATATCCAAGAAATTTGATGTAACTTACTCTTAAATAGATGGAGTTAAGAAAATAGCCGTTTTTGACTGTTGAATATTAAGAGTTGCGACTTGTCACACAGCCAACTGTTATAAATTTTCGAGCAGAGTGTACAGGGTTCGGTCGCGGATTGAAGATAGTGCGATCGCTACTTATGGTCTAGCGACCATTGTCAAGATAAGTATGCTCGCGAGTGAGGAAAGTAACTGTAACGGTCGAAACTATTCAAATTGGTGCGGCCGCGCACAAATTTTCTCGACCACGCACAGAGTCATTAGTTTGAATGAAACTGACAGACAGGATAGCGACCGCTAAAGAATACTGGAGCGACCGCGACATACTTAAAAATGAAAGATTCAAGGAAAGATGGAGAATATTTCTATTGTGTTAAGAAACATTAAATTCATGCACATAGAAACCTTATTGATAGGCAATTAATTCAGAGTGTTTCCATCAATCATTCATAAATTAAGTTTAATAAAATTAAGTCTATCTTCATTCAAGGGTTTTGTAAAGACATCCGCAAGTTGATTTTGTGTTTCAATAAATTCTAGAATTATGTTCTGATTTTGCACATTTTACCTTAAAAAATGATGTCTAATATCTATATGCTTGGATCTAGAATGTTGTATAGGATTTTTAGACAAATTGATAGCACTAGTGTTGTCACATTTAATGGAAATATTGTTAAAAACCTTACCATAGTCAAGCAATTGTTGTTTCATCCATAATACTTGTGTGCAACAAAAATAAGCTGCAACATACTCAGCTTCCGTTGTGGATAAAGCAACCGATGCTTGTTTCTTACTATGCCAAGAAACTAGACAATTACCAAGAAAGTGACATGCTCCTGTAGTGCTTTTCCTATCTAATATACTACCAGCATAATCTGCATCTGAAAATCCTATAATATGAAATGATGTGTTCTTTGGATACCAAAGTCCTAAATGTATTGTACCACTCAAATATTTCAAGATTCTCTTTGTGGCATTCAAGTGTGATTCTTTAGGACAAGTTTGAAATCTAGCACAAAGACATACACTGTACATTATATCAGGCCTAGATGCGGTTAAGTAAAGTAGTGATCCGATGATACCTCGATATTTCTTCTCATCTACTGCTTTACCATTATCATCTTTACCTAATTTCAATGATGTGCTCATAGGAGTTTTGCTAGTTTTGCAGCCATCCATTCCAAATTTCTTGATGAGTTCTTTTGTATATTTGGATTGGTTGATGAAGATCCCATCTTTACATTGCTTGACTTGCAGTCCAAGGAAAAACTTGAGTTCACCCATCATGCTCATTTCAAATTCCCTAGTCATACAAGAAGCAAATTCTTTGCACAAGGTTTCATTAGTAGCTCCAAATATTATGTCATCCACATAAATTTGTACAATCAAGATGTTATGCTTATCCTTTTTAATAAAAAGAGTTGTGTCTACTTTTCCTTTTGCAAAACCATTTTCAAGTAAATATGCACTAAGTTTGTCATACCAAGCTCTAGGTGCTTGCTTTAATCCATATAAAGCTTTGGTAAGTTTGAAAACATGATCAGGAAATTTGTAGTTTTCAAAACCAGGAGGTTGTTCAACATAAACTTCTTCATTTATGAGTCCGTTTAGAAATGCACTTTTAACATCCATTTGATAAAGCTTAAAATTCATATGACATGCAAAGGCAAGTAATATTCTAATAGCTTCTAATCTAGCTACGGGGGCAAAGGTTTCATCATAGTCAATACCTTCTTCTTGATTATAACCTTTGGCTACCAATCTTGCTTTATTTCTAATGATGTGACCATTTTCATCAAGCTTATTCCTATAAACCCATTTGCATCCTATTATAGAATGATCTATAGGTCTAGGAGTAAGTTGCCAAACATTATTTCTTTCAAATTGATTAAGTTCATCTTGCATTGCAGTTATCCAATTTTCATCATTTAAAGCTTCCTCAATAGTTTTTGGTTCAATTTGAGAAACAAAAGCAACATTAACATCAATATGATTAATTCTAGATCTAGTAGTTACTCCCTTTGATGTTTCTCCAATGATGAGTTCCTTTGGATGATCTTTCTTGTATTGCCAATCCTTAGGTAGATCTTGAGCCTTTTCTTCAAGTTGATTGATCTTTGGAGCATCAATAGATTCAAGAGGTTCAAGAGTGCCTGCAGGGTCATTGAAAGTAATACCTTTCTTTTGATCAAGTTTAGATAATTCATCAAATACAACATGCATTGATTCTTCTATAACTAGAGTTTTCATATTAAATACTCTATATGCTTTGCTATATGATGAATATCCTAAGAATATGCCTTCATCTGATTTGGATGAGAATTTTCCAAGATTATCCTTGGTATTCAATATGAAGCATTTGCATCCAAATACTCTAAAATATCCAATTCTGGGTATTCTTCCATTCCATAGCTCATAAGAAGTTTTATTAGTTAAATGCCTTTTATAAACACGATTTGCAATGTAACAAGCTGTATTAACGGCTTCCGCCCAAAAATAAGATGGTAAATCATATTCATTGAGCATTGTCCTAGCCATTTCAATTAAAGTTCTATTTTTCCTTTCAACTACACCATTTTGCTGTGGAGTTCTAGGAGCAGAAAAATTGTGTGAAATGCCAAGTTCATTGCAAAAGTTTTCAAAGTTTTCATTTTCAAATTCTTTGCCATGATCACTTCTAATAGATGTGATCACATATCCTTTTTCATTTTGAACTCTTTTTGCAAAGGTTTTGAAGTAATTAAAGGCTTCATTCTTTTGAGCTAAGAAATTAACCCATGTGAATCTAGAGTAGTCATCAACAAGAACAAATGCATATGATTTGCCTCCTAAGCTTGTAACTCTATTTGGTCCAAACAAGTCTAAATGAATGAGCTCTAAAGGTCTAGAGGTGCTTATAACACACTTTGATTTAAATGAGCTTTTATGTTGCTTACCATGTTGACAAGGTTCACAAATTCTGTCTTTATCATATTTTATCTTAGGTAAGCCATCAACTAAATTCTCATTACAAATATATTTCAATTGATCCATACCAGCATGTCCTAGTCTTCTATGCCATAACCATGCATCATTATTAGTGGACATTAAACATGTATGATTAGAATGTATGCTTACATTGTAAGTGTTGTTTGTTCTAGTACCCTTAAATATGATAACATCATTTGAATTTGTGATTTTGCATTCCTTGGAATCAAACTTAACGAAGTATGCTTTATCACAAAGTTGACTAACACTTAGCAAGTTATGTTTCAAACCATCAACAAGCCATACATCTTCAATTAAATCCTTACCAATAGAACCAATGGAGCCAACACCAAGAATTTTACCTTTAGCATTTTTTCCAAAAGTTATGTTACCTCCATGTTTATAGGTAATACTTGTAAAGAGCTTTGCATTTCCAGTCATATGCCTTGAGCATCCACTATCCACAAGCCATGTGCTTTCATTGGTAGTAGATTTTAGGCATACCTGCAAGCCAATTGTGATCATCCTTTTTTAGGTACCCACATATAGTTGGGTCCTTGATGGTTAGTAGAAAGAGTGTCTTCTAACTTGAGATGAGCCTTTCTTATATAACAGGAAAAATTTTTGTGTCCAAATTTCATGCAATATGTGCATTGCCATGGTATTCTATGCTTCTGCATTTTTCTTTTTGCATTATACATACAACTACAAGTATGTGATTTCTTTTGTACAAGTTTAGTGAACAACAATGCATAATTATCTTTAGCTTTATTTCCTAGTGAACCATAAGAAGTTCTTTTAGACTTGGTGCAAGCATCTTTGATATGAACATTAGAAATTCCAATTGTAGATGCTTTCACAAATGTTGGTTTGCTAGGTGCAATGTTGGTTGAGCCATTGAATCCTAATCCATATTTCAAGGAAGGTGATCTTTGATTATTAATTAATGTGTTCAATGCTTCCTTTCCTTTATGAAATCTGGAAATTGATTCTTTTAGTTCTTTTAGTTCATGCTTCAATGCCTCATTCTCTTTAATCACTTTTTCTAAGTCATGTGAGCTTTTATTTAATTCTCCTATTGTATTCATCAAATGTTCATTTGAGGTTTTCAATTCTAAGGTAGAGTTCTTTAAGCATATAAAATCCTTTTCTAACTTAGAGTTTTTCTCTTTATAGAGCATCATTTTGGAGAAATATTTTTCTATTTTAGAATTCATGTGCTCAATCAAATCACTATCATCTATATCACTTATATCATCATGTGCTACAAGATCAAAGGATTGAGTACTTACCTCATTGGAGTCATCTTCAATAGCCATGAGACAAAGATTTGCAATTCCTTCCTCTTCTTCTTCTTCACTTGAGGAAGAGTCATCCCATGTGGCTTTGAGAGACTTTTTCTTTTCTTTATCCCATTTCCTTTTGTTCTTTAATTTGTAGCAATCCGACTTGATGTGAGCGGTTTTTCCACATTCATAGCATTTTACCTCATTTTTCTTTTCTTTATCTTTGAAGGAGAATTTAGGAGGTGTACCTTTGTTTGCTTGTAATCTTTTCTTCCTTTTCCATTCATTGATTCTTTTAGAGAACATTGCCATTTCATCTTCATCATCAGTACCTTCATTGCTTGAGCTCTCAGCTTCTTTGATTGCTTTTAGTGCAATTGGTTTTCTCTTTTCTTTCTCACCTTGATCTTCTTCTTTCTCACTGTGTAGCTCAAATGTGAGTAATTTTCCAACTAGCTCGTCGGTTCTTAATGTGCTGAGATCATGAGCTTCTTCTATGGATGATACTTTGGATTCAAAGTTCTTTCTAGCTCTTAGGGCTCTCAAGATTTTGCTGTTTACATCACCTTGATCATATACCTTGCCATACTTCTTTAGTTCATTGACAATTGCAAGTAAGCGATTGGTCATGTCGGTGACATTTTCATTTGGTTTCATCTTGAATAGCTCATATTCATGAACATGCATTTGTTTTTTGGTAAATCTCACTTGAGTCGTACCTTCATGGTAGTTTTTAAGTGTTTTCCAAATGCAATGTGCACAAGTTAAATGTTGAACTCTTCCGCCTTCTTCCCTTGAAATGGAATTCATCAAGATGGAAGCAGCTCTATTGTTCTTGAATCGATCTCTGACATTGCTAGTTGACCATTGAGCTTTGGGAAGTGGAACTTGAATACCGTCAACTTCGTGGGTAGGAGATTTCCATTCATTTTCCACGAAATCCCATAGTTCAATCCCTTCACTATCTAGAAACAAATACATTTTGTGTTTCCAGTATGAATAATCAGTTCCATCAAAGTAGGGTCTAAGAATAGAATTAAGATTTCCATGAGAGCTTGATGAAGAAGAAGTTGCCATAGTGGATCAGATTTCACAATTAAGTTTAAGAAATCTAAGGGCTCTGATACCAATTGTTGTCCCAAGATGGCAACCAAGAGGGGGGGGTGAATTGGTTTCCTCAAGAAGTAATGACAATTTAAAAAACTCAACAAACAAGAAGTGCGGAATATGAAGATTGTTGAGTGATGAAGGAAGAAAGAACACACAAGATTTATAGTGGTTCGGATTTACTTCAATCGTACATCCACTTCCTTAACAACTTGTTAAGGTTCCACTAGACTTTGAAGTTTTTACAAGCTCACTTCCAACTTTGGTGTTTTTACAAGTTCACACCTAACTTTACAAGTGTTTTTCTAAGGCTCACACTTATAACCCAAACAAGAGTTTTACAAGGCTTACTCTCACAACCCAAGTGTTTCCCAAGCTTACACTCAAACTTATACAATGGTGTTTTCAAATGCTAACACCTAACATACATTACAATTTAATTGTAAGTTTAAGTAAATGAAAATTTGTTGCTTGGCTATTACAATCTGATTTCTTGCTTGTTCCTCTTTGTTTTCTCAGAGAGACATTGTATTTATAGCCAATGTGGTCTTACTAGCCGTTATAGACATTAAGAATAATGTATTGGTAGATTAGACCTTCTTTACTTAAACTGCCCGAAGCACTTCGCGGTCGCCCTTCATGCAAGGATGGTCGCGCTCATGCTTCTCGCGGTCGTCCTTTAACAGGGGACGGTCGCTACTTTTGAAAAGACTTCAACGGTCGAATTTTAGTGCTCTGCAGCTGGAATCTTGCCCATGCTGTGTTTGTCGGACCGGTTTCTTGCCCAGCTGTGTTTGTCGGGACGGTCGCGCCTAGCAATGGTGCGGTCGCCCTTTTTGAATAATCAAGTGGGTTTATAACGGTCATATTACATGTCATTCTCTGACAGGGCAAAATTGAATGTCCGCCATAATTTGAATGTCGCGGTCGCCCTATGTATATTATCGCGGTCGAATTGAGAAACTCGCGTCGAACTTCTGGACGCTCCTGAGGATGCGAAACCTACTGTCTCTTCAAACAATTTCTTCTTGAATGGTAGAGCGGTCGCGATTCTGAATGGGGCAATCGCTAAAGTGATAAGCGAGGTCGAGTCATTCACCGTTCTTGTCACCGCGAACCTTACTGTGATTGTAATGATTTAAGTTCCTTGAGTAGCGGTCGTGCAAATATTCGGACGGTCGCTATTCTGTAGGAGCGGTCGCGACATAGGTCGAACTTCTGACCACGAAACTTACTGTGATAAGGTTTCTTCTTTTAATTACATGGAGCGGTCGTATTCAGGTGAGGTGCGACCGCTATAAGTGTTCTGTTCACCTTATTTGAAGTAACCTAATCCTGCAACAAGATTTCTCAAACACAAGTTAAATAGATCATCCATTTGAGTTGTCAAGGATCAAAATTAAGGTCATTTGTCTAACACGGCCCATCCGGGTGGCGACTATATTTTTTTTGTGCTTAGGATCGTGTTCTCTAAGGCCCCGAGCCTAAATAGTGCTAAAGTCGCAATAACCATTTCACCGAGAGTGGAGGCAAAAATCCCCGCTCACACAAACCTATTTTTTAAAATCACAGTAGCATTATTTTCATAAAAATATCCAAAACCCTAAATCTTTAAAAACATCCAGTAGCTATGTTATTTCTTTAAAATATTTCTCAACTAATTAAACTAGTATATGCAAAACCCTAGTTGTTAAACATAAAACCCTAGAAACCCTAATTGATGCGTGAACCCCTAAAGTTAATATACTTACTGTTTTATTTAAATTATATAAATGTTTATTATATATTTTGATTATTTTTTTGATGTCTTTGATGAATGCTTTATTTATGATGAATGGATTTTTACTTTTATTGATTTATTTTGATTCCAAAATATTGTAAGAGGTATGTTTCCATATTTTTGGGTACCTCATGTCGTGAGCATCTTTTAATTTATTTTATTTTAAAGTTTTGGGATTAATGTAAAGGGCACGTTTTCACCTTTTGGTGGGTGTCCTATTTAGTTTTAGACATGGACAATGTAAGGACATGTTTCCATCCTTGGATGGGTGTCCATTTATTTGCTTTGTTTGGATATTGCTTTGATTTTTATATAATGATGCTTTATTTTAATTGTTGCATATAATATGGATAATATTGTTATACTTAAGAATTTTATAATATTAAGACCTACAAAGGAGGTCGGTTCCAATGAATCGGGCGTTGTGGGGGTGCTTGGCTATTTCTCACCTTCCCTACACGTACCTAACTTTTCGAACCCATTAGGGGGTTGGGGATTCCTTAGAAATCGAGTCATCCACCTCTTTCTTTTTCCAGGCCCATCCGGGTGGCGACTTCATTTTCTCTGGGCTTAGGCCTGTGTTCTCTAAGGCCCCGAGCCTAAACAGTGTCGAAGTCGCAAGAACTATTCCACCGGGAGTGGGGGAGAAAATCTCTGCTCACAATGGCGACTCCACTGGGGATAAAAGAAGTTAATTCCGTTGGTCTTTTTATTACTTTATTCTTTCTTATCATGATATTATCCATTGTATCATATTAGATTGCATTTTGTACGTGAGTTAGGACGCCCGTGTAACCCGTGTTATGTTATGTAAGGGATACCATACTTTCACTCAAGGTATGGAGATTGAGCATGGCATAACCACTCATAGCCTTGTACCTTTTGGTATATACTTGCTATGGGAACCTAAGCCTTTTCAACCCAAAGACTAAAGCTCATGTAATTGGCCTAGTTACTTTCTTTAGGTTTTTACCCCAAATGCTTGTTGTTTGACTATGGTTAATTTATCTTGGTTTAAATCATGGCTTATTTGGTTTATTCTTTTTCTAATATGACCTAAGTACACTGTAAGCTCAAAATAATTTTTTTTTTAAATCCAAAAGATCAAAGCTATTTTCAAAACTTTTCAAGATGGTATTTGGACATAAAACTTTTCTAAAAATAAATCAAAAAATTCTTTTCTCATGACTCAAATACAAAGTCAAAAATTCATTTTTTCTTAAAATCTTTTTACAATGGGTTTTTCAAACAAAATTATTTTTGTATGTCATTCAACCTTTAAAAGATCTTACAAATTATTTAGGTCAATTATGAAATACCAAAAATCAATTGTGAGCCTAGTTTATACTAAGAATTATTAATCATGAGCTTGTATTTGGCATGAGTCACTAGTTACTTTTTCAAGTGAGAAATCTATTTATAATAAACCTCTTAATTTAGTTTTAATACAATATAGCATAAAAGCTACTTTGCTTTGTTGAATGGAGTAAAACCTAATTAATGGAAATTATCATGAACTGATTTCCATTTTTAAAATATAACTATTGGTTGAAACATCCGAGGGAATTATTCAAAAATAAGATACCACAAGTTGGTATTTTGTTAACCATATGACATATGAAAAGAGACTTGTCATTCGTGTGTGGATGTTATAAGGTTGGAAGGAACATCCTATTTATCCTTGTTTGTTTATTGTTTGTGCATACATGCATACATGCATCACATGACATATCATTAATCCTTTCTGGCTCACAGCCCTGGATTACGATAGTTCAAAAGCTTACGACAATCTAACTTACACCGGAGATGAAGAATCTAGCAGTGACTCAATCTCTTTCTCACCAAAAGCAATGGAGCCCGAAAAAATTCAAAAAATGGTGGACGATGCCATCAATGCTAAGATGGAAGAAATAAAAGACGCCCTAGCTGAGACCATGAAGAATCAATTGGCTGTGATTTTAGGGAACAATGTCAAAGCATCTGCTAGCACCAAGAAGCCAAAGGACAAAGGGAAGGCTAAGGTTTGTGAAGTGGCTTTTGATGATGACAAGATAGTCGTTGATGATGATGATGGCTGGGCTCAATACTTCCAAGATCTTCAAGATAAAAAGAAGAAGCCAAAGGTTGTTGACAAGACAACTTTTGAAAAGGCTGAAAATTCTAATGTTGAGAAGATGATTGTTTATTCAGAAAAGAAATTTGAAAAGAAACTAAAAACGTAAGAGATATCCGAGATCGACAAACTACTTGAACAAAATGAGGAGGTCCCTTATAAGTTCAAGATGCCTTTCTTTGCTAGGTACAATGGTACTAAAAATCCTCATCTCCATGTGAAGCAGTATATCACTGCTATGCAGTCTGCCTGGGCTACTAAGGCTCAAACTCCAAGGTACTTCATGCTTTTATTAGATCCTATTATCCAAATTGGTTTAATACTTTAAATGATGGCACTCAAAAGAGTTGGGATTTGCTATATAAGGCCTTCATCCAACAATATGGATACAATGTTGAATTGGAAGTTACTCTAATAAAGGTGGAAACCATTAGGCAAAGACAAAATGAGAATTTTATGGACTATGTGAAGAGATGGAGGAACAAGGCGGCTTTGCTCAAGAAGAGGCCCGATGAATCAGATCAGATCATAATGATAGTCAGAGGCATCTTGCCTAACCTTCATGAGAGGTTGTCTCACACCCTTATAAGGGATTTCAAAGATCTTCTCCAAGCTGGTCTACAAATTGAAGAGTGGGAAAGGGAGAAGAATCGCTTTTCGACAAGAAGGAATGAGAAAGGGAACTACCAGTATGGTAATCAAAGCACGCAAAAGGAAGTTGATATTAATGCCACTATTCAAGGAGGAATGAGGCAATTTTTCAGAATTAGGGAAGCCGCTATCTTGGATTCTCAATAAGCTACAAAAGAAGTGATTGTTACAACCCTTAACTCCTTATCCTTTGCCTAATCCTCTTCCACCTAACTTTGATACTAATGCATTTTGCCAATTCCATCAAAGGCCTGGACACGAAACAGACAATTGTATGAAGTTGAGGCATGAGATTCAGAATTTAATTGATAATGGCAAGTTGCCTGAGCCAGATAAGCCCAATACCAAGAGCAATCCTTTGCCAAGGTTCAATAGGGTGCCACCACCAGCAACCTTCATGGTAGGAAAGGGATTAGAAGAAGATTTTGTTTTATCCTCTTTTCAAGATGAAAATATTGAATATGCGAAAGGAAAAGAAGCTTAACTCAATAAACTTTCCTTAGGTTGAATGTTGCTTTTCAATTTTTCTTTCTTTAATATTTAATTGGAACAATCTTGTTTTTCAAATTTAAATTTATTTGAATAAATTATTTTCATCAAAAATTTTGTTGGTCTTTGTTCATGTTGGTGCTCAACCGATGATGAATTTAACTTGATATTTATAAAATAGTATATCTAGGCATCATGATTCAAATGACTTTACTAGATGAGGGAATTGCTCTATAGCATTGAGTTGTGTATGCTTACTTAGAGAGGGCTCCTGCATAATTACCTTTTTCTAGGTCCTAATCAGTCTTAGAACATGCTTTGAAAAACTTTCGAGGCGAAATTAAATTTTGCTTATTTTAAGAGAGAGATTTTCTAGGCATTGTTTGACTAGCCAACAACTAGTATCCACCCAATTAAATATCAATCCCTAGTTGTCCCTTTGAGCCTTCATAAAATTTTAGCTTTCTTTTCATTGGCATATAACCCCAACAACCTACCCTGAGCTGTTGTGATACTTTTGACAAGTCTTATGATCACTAAGGTGAAGAGGTAAGAAGATCAAAGAAAGGAATGAATAGTCAAGATCATAAAGATAGTTGAAGTTCTCCAAACCATAAGGGTAGTTGAAGCTCACTTGAATTAGACCAAATATCACAGATAAAGTCAAGACTGAAGCAGATTGATACCACTCCACTCATCCATTATTAGAAATACAAGTTGGTACAAACAAGATAACTCTTTTAGAGCTAGAACCAAAAAAAAGAGAAAAAAAAAAGAAAAATAAACAAAAGAAAAAAGAAAATAAACAAAAGAAAATAAACAAAAGAAAAAAAAGGAAAAAAGGAAAAAAGAAAGATAAAACCTAAAAAGGTGGCTCAGAAAGCCAACTGAGTTCTCTTTTACCTAAAGCAGGAAAAGGTTTCCATTTGGTTTATAAGGAAAGTTTAACTTGAATTGGTCCAACTCAACCAAAGATTCGATCAAAATCAGAGATAAAGAGAAAGACCATCCAACTCTTGAAAGTTCTATACTTGACAGTCCTACAAGGAAGAAGGACAAAATGATAAAATGCTCAAAGAAAGAGAAGAGGAAGAAAAATAAAAAGAAAGAAAAGGGAGAAGAAGAAAAGAAATGAATTTGGGTACCAAACATTTTGCAAGGGCAATAACTGTCCTAATCAAGATCTAGATTAATGCCAAGAAGATAGAAGGAATTTGAAGTCTAGCAAGATTGCTCCCAGCTGCCTAAAGTTCAAACAAGAAATTTGTAGTGTGAGGTTTGCCCATAGTGTCACAACGGCTCTAACTTACAAATGGCCTTCATTTAACCCATGTCCCTTATAGACCCCATTTCAAGCCTATCAAAGACCTGTTGATCTCTCTTGGTAGGTAGAGTCTATTAGTGGAGATATTTTGAATAAGCATGCATATGAGATAGTCAATATTCAAACTCAAATGAGATCTTTGACCAAGTAATGTGTATGTGCCTATCTGAAGTGCAACAGTTCTTGCTTAAATAGAAATAAATCCCGAGTTTAGTATGGTAACTAGGGTTGTCATGTTATAGATATGTTAATTTGAAAAATTAAGTCCTGAGGTAAATTGACATTGATTTGGCAAAGCCAAAATTTGACTTCAAAATCAAAATTCAAAATTGAAAATTCAAAAAAAAAAAAGAAAAAAGAAATTTTACAAAGCCTTCAAGTTAAGGGGAGTATGTTGAACTATCGAACCTCGAAGGACACAATGGGCAAAAGAAATGATTACTAGCAAGGTTATGAAGAAGCTACCAATTGACATATTGAATCATAATTTGAAATGGATGTATCTCTGTTGTTTGGGGCCTCCATTATTCATGTTTTCAATAACTTAAAGATAAAAGCCATAAATGTGAAGCATTTTGTCATTTCAATGCAAGACCTAAACGAGTATCTGAAAGGAACCAATGAGAACACTTCTGCTGATCACCTCGGTCTGTGAGTCGATGGAATCACCGTAATTATTACTCATGCATATCATGCATGCATGAGCATATCACACGGCATTTTTTTTGTATTATCTGTTCTTTGTCATAGTGAACAGCAAACACCCTGTGAAATAAAGAATCAAAAGAAGATATCAAATCAGGGGGGTATGGAAAGCCCATTGCTCAAGAAAGCTCCAGTAATTTTGCAAATAGAAGAAATGCGTGCTTATGTGAAGAATAAGACAACAAAAAATTCAATCAAAGCTTACATGAAAAAAAAATATTTGGTTTGAGCCTACACAGGGGGCAAAGTTTCTCCTTTTTAATTTTTTGAGTTTATATACAAAATATTTTCAAACTCACTTGTAAATATTTTGCCACGCAGAGGGCAAGGAGAAGATATGAAGGCCAACTAAAAATAGCTTAATTTTTGCAAAAGGAAGAACAAAAGAATGGAATAACCTGTTAAGCCAGAATTCTCAATTGATAAAAGGTTTGTGAAATCCAATTCAATCTCAGGTCTAAGTACCCAAATTAGATTCAATCTTGGGTCCAAGTACCTAATCTCAGGTCCAAGTACCCAAATTCAATTCAATCTCGGGTCTAAGTACCCAGTCATGGGTCCAAGTACACAAATCTAATTAAGTTTTTGGTCTAAGTACCTAATCTTGGATCCAAGTACCTAAATTCAATTCAGTCTCAAGTCCAAATACCCAGTCTTGAGTCCAAGTACCCAATTCAGTCATGGGTCCAAGTATCCAGTCTCGGGTCCAAACACCCAAATTCAATTCAGTCACGGGTCCAAGTATCCAATCTCGGGTCCAAGCACCCAAATTCAATTAGTCTCGGGTCTAAGTACCCAGTCACGGGTCCAAGTACCCAAATCCAATCCAGTTTCAGGTCCAAGTACCCAATCTTGGGTCCAAGTACTCAAATTCAATTCAGTCTCGGGTCTAAGTACCAAGTCTCAGGTCCAAGTACCCAATCTCGAATCCAAGTACCCAAATCTAATCCAGTCTTAGGTCCAAGTATTCAATCTCGGGTCCAAGTACCCAAATCCAATTCAATCACGGGTCCAAGTACCCAAATCAAATTTAGTCTTAGTCTAAGTACCCAATCTCGAGACCAAGTACCAATTCAATCATGGGTACAAGTACCAAATCAAATTCGATCAAGGGTCCAAGTACCCAATGTCGGGTCCAAGTACCCAATCTCAATTCAGTCTCGAGTTCAAGTATCCAAATCAAATTCAATCATGGTATAAGTACCCAAATCAAATTCAATCTCAGGTCCAAGTACCCAAATCCAATTTAGTCTTGGGTCCAATGCAAATCAAATTCAATCTCGGGTCCAAGTACCCAATCTCGGGTCTCAGTACCCAAATCCAATTCAATCTCAAGTTCAAGCAACTAATCTCATATCCAAGTATCCAATCACGGGCCTAAGTACTCAAATCGAATCCAAGTACCCATCCTCATCCAAAATCCATTCAAAGTTATATTGCTTTTCACTCTCTTCTACCAAGTCTCAGATCATTCAAGCAGGGGGCAAATTGTAGACCCTTAATTTTTTACCCAATCCAATCTGATAGTCCAAGATAATTTTTGTGGTATTTTAATTATTTAAATAATATTTTAATTACTAATAATATTTAATAGTTATTTTTAATAAAAAATATAAAATATAAAAAAATAAAAAATTGGACGAATCGGCGAGCGATGTGCGGCAGGGCATTTCACCGTAGAAAGTGTCTGCGGTGAATTGGGCACTACCCAATTCACCGCAGATGACTATCAGTGGCGAATTGGGCATTGCCCAATTCGCTGAAGCTGGGCTTGCCCAGTTCTGAGATGAACTGGCTTACCCAGCTCGCCTGGGCCGCGCCCATAGCCAATAGCAATTTTCACCAGCTCATCCCATAGGCCCTACAGCTCGCGAGCGCTGCCGATTTTTTGACCAAACCTTGTTTTACACGATTTTGTAATTTTTCCTAAATAGTCAGTATTTCCTTATTAAAATAGGATTAGGTTTTTATTTTTTTTCCTATAAATACTACATTAAAACATAAGAACAAAGGATGGGGGTGAAAAAAAGAGAAAATCTAGAGACAGAAGGGAGAGAAAACCCTAGAGACAGAACAAAGAGAAAAACCCGAGGTGACAAAACTTGGATCTCTTGAACTAAAATTTTGAACCGAACTTGGTACTCTTAAATTCTTGCAGCCAAAAGAAAACCCTAGCAAGCAAGAAGAAATCCAAGACACAGCAACCAAAGGAGGCAACATGCAATCATCTCCAGATTGCTTTGCTCAACCAAAACCAAATCTGAAGAAGGCAATAGCTTGGTTCAATTTCTTTAATTTGGTGGAGCCTTCAAACGTAGGTAAATTGCTCTAAATTCACTTTATTAAATCACTAATCATCTTCATCTTTGAAGCCATCATCACACTGACTTAGTTATTTAATTCTTCCTTTAATTTGGTTTACATAATAGCATAAATTAATTCACACAAAACCTAAGGTCTTAATTAAAGTACATAATATAATCATTCAAAACACAAATCTAATTTCTTAAACTCAAAGTTGTTTAAACCCTAAATCTTAATTAATTCTGTTTTCAAACCTTCACAGTAGTTTTTATAATTTCATTCATTGAGTTATTTTTAATCTTTCTTTCAATATTTTTTTCATCTAAAAAATACTTAAATAATTATTACAGTCAATATTAAAACACATTCAACTTTGATCACGAAAAATCATCAAATTCTAAATTCAAGATCATAATCTACAGAATTAAGATTTCAAAACCATAAAACCCTAATATCTTAACCGTAAAACCCTAAAACCTTAATAGCCTTAAAAACATGTTTTTCAAATCTAAAATCCTAATTACACCTTTCTAAAAACCAAAACAATTATATATTTGCTTAAAACCCTAACCAAACCTATTTTTTAAATCAAAGTAGCATTATTTTCATAAAAATATCCTAAATCCTAAATCTTTAAAAACATCCAGTAGCTATGTTATTTCTTTAAAATATTTCTCAACTAATTAAACTAGTATATGCAAAACCCTAGTTGTTAAACATAAAACCCTAGAAACCCTAATTGATACATGAACCCCTAAAGTTAATATACTTACTATTTTATTTAAATTGGGTAAATGTTTATTATATATTTTGATTGTTTTTTATGTCTTTGATGAATGATTTATTTATGATGAATGAATTTTTACTTTTATTAATTTATTTTGATTTCAAAATATTGTAAGAGGTATGTTTTTATATTTTTGGGTACCTCATGTCGTGAGCATCATGTAATTTATTTTATTTTAAAGTTTTTAGGATTAATGTAAAGGGCACATTTTCACCTTTTGGTGGGTGTCCTATTTAGTTTTAGACATGGACAATGTAAGGACATGTTTCCATCCTCGGATGGGTGTTCATTTATTTGCTTTAATTGGACATTGCTTTGATTTTTATATAATGATGCTTTATTTTAATTGTTGCATGTAATATGGATAAAAATTGTTATACTTAAGAATTTTATAATATTAGGGCCTACAAAGGAGGTCGGTTCCAATAAACTGGGCGCTGTGGGGGTGCTAGGCCGTTTCTCACCTTCCCCACACGTACCCAACCTTCCGAACCCATTAGGGAATTGGGAATTCCTTAGGAATTGAGTCACCCGCCCCTTTCTTTTTCCTAGCCCATCCAGGTGGTGACTCCATTTTCTCCTAGCTTAGGCCCGTGTTCTCTAAGGCCCCGAGCCTAAACAGTGCCAAAGTCGCAAGAACCATTCCACCTGGAGTGGGGGCAAAAATCTCCGCTCACAATTAGCATAGCATCCGACCTTAATCCTGATGAAAGAAAGATTTGAAAAAATATTTAAAAAAATATGATGAAATATTTGCTTGGTCTTATGAGGATATGCCTGGAATAGATTGAGACATAGTCAAACATCTGATTCCTACTTACACTCACATGAAACCTGTCAAACAAAAGCTTAGGAGTTAGAGGCCGGAATGGGCTGAATTGGTTAAAGAAAAGGTCACTAAACAAATACAAGTAAAGTTCCTTAAAGTGATAGATTGTTCAGACTGGCTAGCCAATATAGTACCCGTGCCAAAGAAAGATGGAAGAATTAGGGTTTGTGCAGACTATAGAGATTTAAACAAGGCTTCCCCTAAAGATGATTTTCCTTTACCCCATATAGATGTCCTCATTGATAGTGCAGCCTCTAGCGTGCTACACTAGTTTGTAGATGGATTTTTAGGATACAACCAAGTGTTAATGGCCCAAGAGGATAAAGGCAAAACTTCTTTCATTACTACATGGGGTATATTTTGTTATAGGGTGATGCCGTTCGGATTAAAGAATGCTGGAGCAACCTACCAAAGGATGGCCACGATATTGTTTCATGACATGGTGCACAAAGAAGTCAAAGTATATGTTGATGATATGATGGTAAAATCAGATACAAGGGAACAACACTTCCAAAACTTAGAATTATTCTTTGATAGAGCATTGAAGTATAAGCTAAGGCTAAACCCGAAGAAGTGTGTGTTTAGGGTTACCTCAGGCAAATTGTTGGGACATGTGATAGGTCCAAATGGTATTGAGATTGACCCTAACAAAGTTAAAAAAAATCAGGGATATTCCAGCCCCTAAGATGGAGAGAGAAGTTCGGGGATTCATTAGTAGATTACAGTACATTAGCAAGTTTATAGCAAAGCTCACCACAATTTGTGAACCTATTTTCAAATTGCTTAAAAAGAATTAGCCAGTCATGTGGAATGAAGAGTGTCAAAAGGCCTTTGAATGAATAAAAGAGTATCTACTAAATCCACCTGTTTTGAAACAACCTAAACCCAGTAAACCCTTATTACTATACTTAGCAGTAGAAGAAGAGTCAATAGGAGCCATGCTAGCCCAAGCAGATGAGTCAAAGATTGAGCACACAGTTTACTATTTGAGTAGAAAGCTCCTACCTTATGAAATTAAGTATAGTATCATTGAAAAGACCTGTATAGTTATGGTTTGGTCTTCTAAGAAGTTGTGGCATTACTTTCAATCTTATAGTGTGTAAGCAATTTCCAGGTTGGATCCGATGAAGTACTTAAGGGAGACACCCACTTTGATCGGGAAGTATGGGCAATGGTTGATAATATTGAAAGAATTTGAGATTGAGTATGTAACTAGGAAAACAATCAAAGGTAGAGCAGTAGCAGGATTCCTGACCCAACAACCATTACCGGATAGTGAAGAGGTAGTCTTGGAAGTTCAAGATGAACATTTTGAGGCCATAGAAGTACAGGGATGGAAAATGTATTTTGATGGAGCAGTGAATAGGAAAGGAGCAGGTTTGGGAGTCATACTAGAATCACCCAAAGGGGAGCTTATCCCTTTAGCAAAGAAGTTGAAATTCATGGCAACTAATAATATGGTGGAGTATGAAGCATGTATCTTTGGTTTAGAAACCCTGATGATTATGAAGGTGGATAAGGTGAAAATCTTTGGTGATTCAATGGTAGTAGTATCCCAAGTAAATGGAGAGTGGGAGTTAAAACAAGAAAAGCTAAAACCATACCACCATTACTTGACCATGATGAAGAAGAACTATAAGGAGTGCAGGTTTATACACCTACTAAGAGAAGAAAACCAGATGGCTGATGCCCTAGCCACATTGGCTTCGGTATGGGAAAATCCTATCAATTTATTCCTTAAGCCTCTGATTTTGACTAGTTCATCAACTCCTTGCTATGAATATAAGATAATCATGGAAACTGATACAGACCATGATGCATGGTATGATACTATAAGATGGTTTTTGGAAGAGAAGCAATGCCCGTTGGGGGCAACAAAGAAAGAAGGAAGAGCCATAAGACGATGGTCCTTACAATACATCACCTTTCATGGAGAGTTGTATCGAAGATGGCCTGATGGGGTGCATTTGAGATGTTTAAGGAAGCCTGAAGTGGAGCATATTATGTTGAAAATACATGCGGAGTTGTAGTCCACACATAAGTGGTTTAGCCCTAATTAAGAAGATAATTTGACAAGGTTACTACTGGCTGACCATGGAGAGAGATTGTATTGAGTTTGTGAAGAAGTGCCAGCAATGTCAGATATATGGTAATTTAAATCACATGCCTCCTGAAGAATTGCATTCTATGTCTTCACCCTGGCCATTCGTAACTTGGGGGATTGACATTATAGGAGAGATACATCTGATAGCCTCAAATGGTCACCATTTTATTGTAGTAGCAGTAGATTATTTTTCAAAATGGGTCAAAGCTGAATCTTTCAACAAACTGGGGCAAGTCAAATGGCTAGATTTATTGAAAAGAATCTCATCTGTAGATATAGGGTCCCACACAGTGGATATCAAACAATGGGGTACAGTTTCAAGGTGCAGTTAAAGACTTATTCTCAAAACACCGAATCCATCATCACCGATCCTCCCCTTATAGACCAAAAGCCAATGGTGCAGCAGACACAACCAATAAGACAATTAAGGAGATCTTATCCAAGATCACCAAGACATATAGGGATTGGTCAGAGATGCTTCCTTTTGCTTTGTGGGGATACAGAGCAAGTGTGTGAACCTTGACTGGAATGACACTGTTCTCTTTGGTTTACAGGATGGAAGCAGTGTTGCCAGTTGAAATTGAGATCAAGTCATTAAGAGTGGTCTTGAAAGCTGAACTGCCTGAGACGGAATGAGTAGTGAGCAAATATACACAATTAGCTTTACTAGAGGAGAGAAGGTTAAAAGCATTGTATCATCATCAACTGTATCAAATGAGGATAGCTCGAGCCTATAATAGAAGGGTTAAGATCAGAAAACTCAAAGTCGGGGATTTAGTGTTGAAACAATGTAAGCCTAATGTATCTAATCCAAAAGGGAAATTTAGGCCTAGCTGGGAAGGGCCATATGTTGTGAAATTAGTCATGAACAAGGGTGCAGTTAAGTTGTCAAACATGGGCGGAAACAAGTTTAGTGAGTCAGTGAACATTGACAGGTTGAAGAGGTTTTATGTATAAAAACAAAAGAAGAAAAAGAGCTCGCTGGGTTGGAAATCCAAAAAAGGGCGGCCTAGGCAAAAGTTAGAGCAGACCGCTAGTTTTAAAAACCTGAAAGGGCGGGCTAGGCAACAATTAGGGCTAAGCGAGAGAAAATCGTCAGTTAGAAAACCCAAAAGGGCTAGTTGGCAACATGAGTGATCTTGTGTATGCTGGCTTTTATATTTAATTGTTCCCCAATTTAAGAAAAAAGAATTAATATTAAAATTATTCCATGTGCACTATTTTAAGTATTTGACCAAATATGGATAGAACAAATTTGATGACAAATTATGAAAGGAAAAGAAACATCTCTTATTACTACTTTCATTATTTTTACATCCTAACAATATTTTTTCTAGAGAAATTGACAAATGTAAAATCTATGGCAGACGATAAGTGTAGTGTACAGGTGAGCTTTGCTTCAGCCGATTCAAGTAGGCTTCAATCAGACAAGGCATGTCCAAATCAGGAGTAAAATCAGAATCTCGAGTCTCAGCTCCATACTAACAGTTAAGCCGGCGAGGATCATAGCAACTACCTTGATGAAGAGCAGCAAGAGGAACATACATCAAGTACATCCGAATGGTGATATGAGAAATCTTCCACCAAGCTACTAACCAATGGATGTTGACTTTAGAGCATGAGTGGATCCAGTCAACCCAGTCAGCATATGAAGAAGCAGGATGGAGTAGTTTCCTAGCAGAATGATGTCGTGGCAGATATCTGGCAAAATCCATAGATGAAGTGCGAGCAAGCATAGATGCTCCTAAAGCCAAATCTATAATCACTAGAAAAAAAAAAAAAGGAAGGGTCCGTTAGGTTGAAAATTCTCAAAGACGGCCCAAGCAAAAAAAAACTAGGACAGCTCGCTAGTTCCGAAAACTCGCAAGGGCGGACTAGGTAAAAATTAGAGCAATATAAAAAATAAAAAAAGGACCTAAATTGATAACCCAAAAGGGTAGTTTAGGTAATTAACTGAAGCAGCAATGGACTCCCGGTCAATCTCTTTGACAATCCTAATTTAAGTTGGTCCAATACAACTAACGTCTCAGTTAAGATCACGGGTATAGGCGATAAGCCTCCTTCCATTTGGTCCATGATATCCAATACTCAAGGGTTAATATCACCATCAGAAGAAATAAGCAAAAATTGGCCAAGCAAGCATAGACAAAGCATATGTCCCCATGCCTTGGTAGGAGCCAAGTGAGAAATGCAAAAGTCAATTATGGGAGCAAACAGAATCTTCTCACCTCTTATCAACTGTAGAACTTCGGGCTTTGAAAGTTTAAACAATATAGGTAATGCCATTGGTTGATTGCTTGGATATCCAATGATGGCCTCAAACTCTTCAATCATGGGACATATCTCAAAGCCATTTATCTTAAATGTCCTAGAATTCACATTCCAAAAAGAAACCATAGCATGTAAAAAAGAATGGTCCAATTTAATATTTTGAAAACACTTCAAAGTATTAATTTTAGACCAAGATATTTATTCCCAGTGAATGGCATTCATATTTTTAAATAGACCTTTTCTTTTCTTCAAATTAAGTTCAGTCATTGTTGATAATTGAAGGAAAATTAGAATTGTTAAAAGGATATTTGATGCTGAAGTTGAAAATTCATGGCTTTTGTATAAGGTCATAGTAGGGAAAGAAGATTTATATAGGATGATTGGCCATACCGAAGTTTACAAGGAATGGCTTGAGATCGAGACCCACAAGATAGGAAATTAGCGACGAAATGATTTTGAGTTGCCGCGTTGCCTTCAATTTTTGAATCAGTGCTACTCTGGAAATTTTGAATGTGAAGAGAAAAGCCCAATAATTGTAGAGTAGAAATAATAATGATGATAAAAAGTAAAAATAAAAAATATTTAAAAGTCAAAAGTTACAGCAAAAGTGCAAATTATATATCATTATTATTTTTATCATTATTTTTACAATATTTTCTCATTTAGTACAATAATAGATCACTGAGGAGGAGGTGGTGGATCAGGATCAAACAAAGCCCTGAAGAAATCATCGCCTATTGAAGGAGGAGGCCTATCATCTATCCCAAGTTCACCCAAAGTAGGAGCACTCAAATCTCTATTACCTTAGAATTCAAATCTGTAACGATCCTCATCCAAAGTAGATGAAAGAATCTCATAGTCATCAGTTTGGGGTCCCCTAGATGATGAAACACTAGGATCTCTCAGCCCCTAAAACCGAAAGTCTTGAAAGTTTTGCTCTGACTGATGATACAATTTTTCAAAATGGGCAACCTGTTGACGACTAGTAGCTAGCTCTTCTTGAAGTTTCTTGTTTTGTTCTTCAAGCATCTGCTGTGAACCAAAAAGAAAAAGGTAAGAGCATACATAATCATGCATACATGTAGCATAAATTATCATGGAATAGGATAACCTACCAGGTAATTCATATCAATACCCTCTGGATGAGATGGCATCTCCGGTTGATTAGAATGAGCAAATGGAGGAGCAGCAGAGGAAGGTCCAGGCTCATGACCAAATGAGCCAGTAGCCTGCAATAATCATTAAAACAATCAAAACAAGTTAAGAAAGAGGTAATTACAATGGCAAAATGGTAAAAGTATACTTGAGAGGTGCTAGCCACGGGATACGGGACAGACCCTCCTCCCTCTCTGTGATACTCCTCTTCATCGCTATCCTCCTTTTCCTTAAGAATGTCCCAGATGCCAATAGGAGATACATCAAAGCTCAAGAGTCCTACTCGAATAAGCTGGGTATATGATGCACCCTGTGGATAGAGAAAGGTTTCAACATCATAACAATGCCGAGCCATTTTCATGTCGACCTGAGCAAATACAATAAAAATCCTCGAGCATATTGTTTGGATGTTTTCCTATGAACCCGTCCTTCGTAGTTCATCCAATAACTCTGAATTGGTTCAATTTCTATCTTAAAGGGATCTTTTAATGATGGTTCCATACCGATTAACTATTGGACTTCCTCGTATGTCAGAATATCACTGGTAAGAGGAACCGGAAGGTCATAGTATCGGATACCAGTTATGGATGTATAATCGACTGGGCCAATGGTCATCTCTCCTGCAAGTAGATGAAAAGTATGGGCCATGTCCATCCACTGCTCTGACAATGCTTGAACTACACTCTTGTCTATCAGACACTCCTCGGATAGTAATTGCAAGTTAAAGCTTTCAAAACCGCAATCTCGGACAATCAGTTTTACTCGAGAGGGCGCTATATCATACCATTGTCGGGCTTTATAGACACACCCTCCACCCCGGATAACACAGCGATCGCGCTAACATGGAGTCAGGTAAGTTAACACGAGGTAAGTATATCATCATATCAATACTACTAATTCATAAACTACATTTATTCATTATATCCTATTTTAGTTTATCTATTTATTTGTTTATTAAATAGTTCACTGACTATTTTATTTTATCTAATCTTTATTAAATAAAGAAAAAATTTAATAATAAAATATAAAAAATATAAAAAACTAATAATAAAATAATAAATATTTGTGTTGTTATCTTAGTCTTTTGATTTGAACTGCGATGAAGTTGTATCCCAGCTAGTAAATTTACAGTTCCATTTACATGCCATCGAATAAATTTCAATAACTCAACATTGGATCGAGGTCCTGATCTCGAAGCATGCATATTCTCCTTAACTCTCTATCTGCTTTAAATATGAAAATATGTGAGTATGAATGAGTATTGAAGAAATGAGCAGTTTATATAGGCAAATTGCAAAGGAAAAAAAATAAAATAAAAAGTGAAAAACAGTATTCTGGTGAAAAAAAGAAAAAAAAAAAAAAGAAAAAGTCAATATCACTGTTGATAAATAGTAAATGAATAGTTGGTGAATAGTGATGAACATTATCTAAATAGTAAATTCAATTATTCAATTCAATTATCTAGATATTTGCATTTCTAAAAATATTTTGGCACTTTTAAAATATTGTTACATGCAGGGGGCAATAGGATATAGGCATGGTAAAAAATAGCTAAATTTTTTGCAAATTTCTTTAGTATCATACTGACTAAAATTATTTTTTTTTTTTTGCAGAACTCACCACCGAGTCAAGAACCCAAATCACTTTTTAAGTCTAGAATTTATCTCGGGTTCAGAACCCAAATTATTTTTTAAATGCAGAACTTACCTTGGGTTTAGAATCCAAATTATCTCTTAATTCCAGAACTTATCTCGGGTCCAGAACCTAAATTATCTTTTAAGTCCAGAACTTACCTCGAGTCTAGAACCCAAATTATCTTTTATGTCCAGAACTTACCTCGGGTCAAGAACCCAAATTATCTTTTAAGTCCAAAATTTATCTCGGGTCCATAACCCATATTATCTTTTAAGTCTAGAACTTATTTCGTGTCCAGAATCCAAATTATCTTTTAAGTCCAAAACTTATTTAGGGTCCAGAACCCAAATTATCTTTTAAGTCCAGAACTTATTTCGAGTCCAAAATCCAAATTATCTTTTAAGTCCAGAACTTATCCCGAGTCCAGAACCTAAATTACTTTTTAAGTCCATAACTTATTTCGAATCCAGAACCCAAATTACTTTTTAAGTCCAAAACTTATCTCGAGTCCAGAATCCAAATTATTTTTAAGTCCCAAACTTATTCCGGATCTAGAACCCAAATTATTTTTTAGTCCGGAACTCAAACTTACCTTGATTATGGAGTCCAGTATGGCTCTAAACCCAATCAAAAATCACATTATTTTTCGCTCTCTTTTGTTGTAGTCTCAAATCCCTCAAGCAGGGAAAAAACTGTAGACCCTTAATTTTTGACCTAATTCAGTCCGATATTTTTAAACAGTCCAAAATAATTTATGTAGTATTTTTAATAATATTTATTACTTATAGTATTTATTTTTTAGTTAAAATAAAAAAATAATAAAAAAAGAGAGAAAAGATAAAAAATAAAATTGAAAATAGAAATCAACAACGGACAAAATCGGTGACAAAATTTTTTGTCGCTAGCGACGAATTGGAATAGCCCGCTCCCAGCCAGCGCGCCCCGCAGCAATTTTTGCCAGTGCAATTTTCGCCAACGTAATTTTTTTTGAAAACCTATTCTACTTGGTTTTTGTTTTTAATTTTATTTCCTAAACGGTTTTTATTTCCTTAACCAATTAGTATTAGGTTTTAATTTTTCTTATAAATACTACATCAAAACACACAGAAAAGGGACTTTTAGCAATTATTCAGACTTTTGATCTTGAGACTTTGGACTTGGAATTTTTTTGGAGAAGGAGAACCTTGGACTTGAAAAAGCAAGAGGCAGTCACCAAGCAAGAAGGAAATCCATCAAAGGCAGCATACTCTATCTTTGGTTATTGTTCAACCAGAATTCAAGTTGTGGTAGAACCAACAACGAAGGTTTGAGTTTCTATTTACTTATTTATCTTTACAATAGTCTCATCACTCAATTGGATTAATTGTTTAAATGTGAAATAGATGATTAATTATTCTACTTACCATCCAAATTCTATTTGAAACCCTAAAAACTATTTTTCAAAACCCTAATATCTTAATACCCGTAAAATTAATTTTTAAAATCCAAAACCCTAATTACACTCTTCTAAAACCACAAAACAATAATCTATTTTCATAAAACCCTAACCATACCTATTTTTCTAAAATCACAGTAGCCTATTTTTTCCAAATACCTAAATTTAAAATCCAATTTTCATGATCTTCAATCTTATTTATTTAAACCTTAAATTTTATTATTATTTTTACACAACTTTTGAAACCCTAAATCCTAAATATCCATTCCTTAGATTCAAACCCTAATTTATTTCAAACCTTAAATCTTAAAAATCCAGTAGCTATATTACTTCTTCTATATTAAATATTTCTCAAATTGTTTGACCAATAAACAAAATTACAAGACCCTAATTGTTAAACATGAAACCAAAGAAACCTAAATTGATGCATGAACCTAAATTTATATACTTACTATTTTATTTAAATTAGATGAATGATTATTATATATTTCAATTGATGTTTGATGACTTTGATGAATGATTTATTTATAATGAATGGTTGGCTATTTTTATTGATTTGTTTTGATTTCAAAACATTGTAAGAGGTAAGTTTCCATGTTTTGGGTACCTCATATCATGAGCATCATGTAATTTATTTTATTTTAAAGTTTTTTGGACCAATGTAAAGGACACATTTTCACCTTTTCGGTGGGTGTCCTATTTAGTTTTAGACATGGATGATGTAAGGACATGTTTTCATCCATGGATGGGTGTCCATTTATTTGTTTTGTTTGGACATTGTTTTGATTTAAATAAAGTATTTATTTATTCTTATGATCGTATATAGTATGGATAATATTGTTATATTTAAGAATTTTATAATATTAAGACTTGCAAAGGAGGCTGGTTCCAATGAACCGGGTGTTGTGGGGGTGCTGGGTCATTTCTCACCTTCCCCTCATGTACCCAAATTTCTGAACCTATTAGGGAGTTGGGGATTTCTTAGAAATTGAGTCATCCACCCCTTTCTTTTTCCCTGTCCGTCCAGGTGGCGACTCTATTTTCTCCGAGCTTAGGCCCGTGTTCTCTAAGGCCCCGAGCCTAAACAGTGTCGAAGTCACAAGAACCATTTCAACAGGAGTGGGGATGAAAATCCCCGCTCACAGCCACCAAATCTCTTCAAAAATAATTATCTCACTTCAAACGAGATGTTTATAAAATATTTAAGAAGTTAAATAAAAGAATTGATCTTATGCCCCACATCCATCATGATTTGTATGAAATGCAAGGCAAAATGGAATTGCATCAATGTGATCTCCAAGATTAGGATGTCAGTGATCATAAAGAAAGCCCTTTTGAAGAAGAGTCTATAAGAGGGGATGATAGCTCCAACACTAATGAACAACCACCTCTAGGCAAAGGCAAGGCTCTTTTGGAGGAAGAACTAGAAGATGAAGAATCTAACTTCTTTCTTTTTCCTTCTTTTTGATGTTGTTTTAAATGTTATGAATGTTTAGCAATTATGAACTTGTAATATTTTCCTTTATGTTTTATATGTTCTTTTTAATGAATGATCTTTTCATTTAAATCTTATGTTTCTCCTTTTTGCCTTTGTCAAGGGGGAGAAATGGGGACTAGTTGAATTGAATCAAAGATAATAAACCTAAAATGAACCCCAAACATTGAATTAAATGTAAACATTGAATTAAAGGTGCATAATCTTAAAACTAACTTGAAACTGAATAATGCATAAGTTTAGGGGGATATTGTCATTTCCATTCAATTTTGATTATCTTTCATTTCTATTCAATTTGATTGTCAAAGTAAAAAAGGGGGAGATTTTTAGCCAAATAACCTTAATTTTGATTTTTTTTTAGCTCTCAAATTGAATATTTTATTTAATATGGTTGTTTAGAATCCTTGATACAAGAATGATGTATTTAATATTCCAGAACAGGAAATAAATTATGATCGTCCTCAATCCTTGGGCGACCACCCCTGAAGTTTGGAAAAAGAAATAAAACCACAGTAGTGTTCGCTGTGAGAAGACTAACCTCAGGGATGATCGCTAAAAGGCCATGAGTGACCATCCACTTCTATGGGTGATCACACCTGAAGTTAAAAATGTTTCAACACTTACAGTAAAAGATGTGGTCATAGTCACGATGTCAAGAATGCTTACAAGACAAAAATCCATGATCGTCTATAGATCTTAAGCTGAAATCATAAAGATTGGCAGTAGCATTTGTAGTCTAAAGTGCGCTCAGAAGTTCAACCCGAGTCAACTAAATTGACTGTTATTCAAATGAAGGGCAGTCGCACCTTTCATACTTTGGCGGTCTTCCTTGTGACAAATAAAACAATGACACATAGAATAACCATTATAAGAGAAAAAATTAAAATATGAAACGAGTGACAGTCCCTAGTCTTTGGGCGACTATCCCTACAACCACAAGTTGGAAAATCATGGGCAAAGGATCTCTATAAGAGCACTATTACATGATTGTTAAAGAATTTTTAAATGGAGCTACCGTCCATGACTTACAACTGACCACCCACAGTACCTAGGCAATCGCTCACAGTGCATGGGCGATCGCAACCAGTGCCAGATATATCATAATTGTAACAGGTTGTCAATTATGATTGGAATCAACATAACCATTGTTAGTAATGGCTATTTGAACTCAAATTCCAAGAAACTTCACTTAAAAAGTGTGATTTTGATCGACATAGCCAAGATAAATAACTTTTATTTCTTTGCATCAAAATTCAACTTGCAATCCTTAAGTGTTGGGTGTGAGCATTAAACAACATTATAAGTTTGATGTGTAACATCTTTATACCCTATACACATACAATACATACACCCAACATATGTAATATATGAATATACGATACAAGAATGACACAACCCATTTTAATAAAATAAACCCTTACTTTTTGAATCTATATAAACTTAAATCATTTAACTTATATAATGTAAATAATAGATAAAATATTACTTGCTAAAACACACACATAACTTCATTACCAAATATTTTTCCAAAATATTTTTGATAGTTTGTGATATATACATATATAAACATCAAAATATAACATAATATGCATAAAGTCAAAATGTACAAAAATATAAAATATGTACATGCTGGCAGTTTGTCTCTGATCTTGATGTCCAACAATCAACTCTACACTCAAGATCTCAAGCCTTGACCCGACTCAGTTTAGACAAACTCTCCGGCTCAACTGGATCTACCCTGTCACCTGCGCGATGAATCACAATCGCGCTAAGCCAAAAGCTTAGTAATACAAACTTTGATAACAATAAAGTTCAAATGCAATGCCAATGCACAATGCATAAGGATATTATATCTCATAACACTATATTTTAATATATTGCTCAATTGTTCCACAATTCATAACTCACATAAAAACAAACACAAGCATGGGCCCAACGGATCTAATATGCTATTCAAATCCTAGAGTTACTATTTTGGTCCAAATTGACACCATTTGTCTAGCCCCGAAGGCAAATCATATCACAATGAGGATAACCTCTTATGTAACATCCCAACTAGGCTTCAAGGACTAGGCCTAACCCAGCTTCAAGGGACTGCTACATCACGTAACATTCCAACTAGGCTTCAAGGGCTAAGCCCAACCCAGCTTCAAAGGACTACTACGTCTTAGGCATGCCTCCAAACACAGAACTCTGAAAATTGAATAACATACTAGGCACACAATTCTTTCATAATTCCATTATCAATATCTTTCTCATTTTCTCATGATCAAGCTAGGCACAATGCCTCAATTATCTCATTTATATCAATATGGCCATCATTAATGGCTTTACATAGCATCTTTAATGTATACATAACAAACTGCATTACCCGAACATTTTGGGTCATTATTATATCTTGCACATAGTTCATATTACATATAATGCATTTATGACATTATAAAAATCATAGCATGTTACTCATGCACAAAAAATGTAGTAACTTAACACATTTTCCAACTAAAATATGTTAAGTCCAAATGTCATGCAAATATAATCAATTATTCAATGTTTATACTTACCTCTAAGAGCAACAGAACAAGCACAAACATCACTTTCAACCTTCTCTTCCAAGATATCGCTCAACACTTGGATTGGGTAACTCAAGTCTCCTCAAAGTCTAAACCAAATGTGATTATAAATAATCACTTAGTAACACACTTATATGCATATACAAGGATAAGAAACACAAAGAAAAAATAAAGAAAAGAACTATCTAGGGCAAAATCTACACATGACACGCTCAACAACACGGGGGTGTCAATGACCGTGCCCTAAACCCACAACACAGAAGCTTCGACACGCTCAGTGATATGGGCGTGTCAATGACCATGTCCTAGGCTCTATATTAAAGTAGATAAGACACGTCTAGAGACATGGGCATGTCCCTGCCCGTACCAAAACCCCTACAACACAGTAGCTGTGATACGCTCAGTGACATAGGCTTTTCACTTCATGTGTTAATACTATAACATTACAGAAGCTGTGACACGCTCAGTGACATGGGCGTGTCAATTCAAATGTCACAAACACTGAAAATAGAACCATCGACACGCCTAAAAATATGGCCGTGTCACCGGGCTTGTCAGGCCAAAATCCTTATATCAACATATAATTGTCACATCCGAAATTATCTTTCTTTACCCTTTCCATCTCTATTCAAACTCATCCAAATCTATCATTTTACCATAAAATACTTGTATATACATCAAAACAACTCAATTAAAAGCAAAATACACAATTTAAAACCATGACTTCACAACTCAAAAGTTACACAACCCAAAAATCTTATTCTCTTCACCAGACTTAACCATTTCTTCAATCCAACCCTAATTTCATAGTTAACTACTAAAAAAAACTTCATACATACCAATCAAAACCATTAACACATACTACACCAAACATCCAATTCACACATATACAAACTTTCATAGAAAATCAAGGAAATGAGTTAAAAACTTACCAAATATGGAGAAAATCCCCAAAACTCCAACTTGAACACTTGAAATTCTTCAATTACTTGAGATTGCAGGAAGAAAATTTCTCTTTTCCTTTAATGGAGATAGCTGGCCTTTAATGGAGAATGAATAAGAAGAAGATGATCTCCCAACTCATCTTTATCCAACTAATACCCTTTTAACCACACAAATCCCACTTTCAATCTCCACGAAGTAAAATATATATATATATATATATTACTTAATTAATATAAAAATTATCTTTCACTAACTATACAATTAATTTAATAATTTAAAATAACTTTTAACCAATTTAAATTATTAACTTGTATATGTTATGTATATCTACATATATATATATCATATACACATTTTACTTTTTCACTTAAATATATATATATATATTTAAATCATTTTTTTTAATTTTTAAAAATTAAAATTTTCAAAATTTTGGGATACTACAATTCTCCCTCTCTAAAAATAAATTTCATTCTCAAAATTACTTGCTTTCAAGTCTGGAACAACTGGAGATACTGATTCCACATCATCTGCTCACTCTCCCATGTTGCCTCCTCAATGGCATAATTCTTCCAAAGAACTTTCACAAGTGGCACCTTCTTATTTCTCAACTCTTTCACTTCCCGTGCCAAAATAGCCACTAGTTCTTCCTCATAAGTCAGATCTGGACTCACCTCAATTGACTCTACTGATAAAATGTGAGATGGGTCTGACCTGTACCTCCGAAGCATAGAGACATGGAAGACATTGTGAATTTGATCCAACTCAGGCAGCAAAGCCAGTCTATAGGCCATAGGTCCAACTCTCTCCAGTACCTCATAAGGTCCTATGAAATGAGGACTTAACTTTCCTTTGCAGTCGAATCTCAAAATTGTTTTCTAAGGAGACACCTTCAAAAACAGTTTATCTCCCACACTGTATTCTATATGTAACATCCGTGATTTTGGAGAAATTAAATAAGTATTTTGTAATATCCTCATTTATGCCCTAGAAGTTTTGAGTATGTTGTTGTTATTGTGGTTGTTGATATATATATTGGGAAGTGAATGTTTGTGCATATATGTGTTAAATTGTAAGAGAAAAGAAATGGGAAGAGAATGTATATGTATATGTGTTTTGGAGAAGAAATTTAGGGTTTAGAGACAAATGTATATGTTGTTTATATGATGATATAATTAACATATACATTGGTCAAATGAAGAGTCAAGGTGATGGTTAAGTGGAAGAAGATATTTTTGGTTGTTAATGAAATTACTATAAAGGGCTTATATGAGACAAAGAGTTAGTTATATGGTTAAGGGTGTTTTGGTAATTTTCCTTGTAAGATGCATGGTGGAGATTAAAAGAAGAAAAGGTGTTTGACTTGTGCATTTTCTTCTTTCTTTCTTGAAGTGGCCGGATTCTCCATAGACAAAGAGAGAAAGAGAGGTGATCTTGAGGTTTGAAGCATTTTGAAGAAAGAAACAAGGGTTTTGGTTAAAGATTTGTAGATTTCTTCATTTGAGGTAAGATCTTTTCTTTAATTTCTTCAATTCTTTTGAAGTGGTGTGAGAAAGGAATTAGGGTTTGTTGGTTTGATGATGAGAAGTTGAGTTGGTGAAGGTGTTGGAAGTGATTGTGTTGAGTAAGAGTTGTGTTTAGTGAAATTGTTTCTGTTTTACAATTAGTAAAGGCTGTGATTTGTATGATTTTTAATTAATTATAGAAAAATGTTCTTGAAGTGAATTTTTGATATGTTGTGCCTCTATGAGTGTAGAATGACTGAAAAATATGTTGATTCGATTTTGGAATGGTTATGAGTTTAGAAAGATTATTTTCATTAGACCTGTTCCAGCAGGTACCTTAACTGGGACAGCTATATTTCGTGATTTTTAATAAAATGTAGAAAAATCATATCCAATCGAATTTTGGATATGTTGTTGCTTAGTGAGTCTAGTATTTGAGAAAAATAATTTGGAACCACGTTGATTGAATTTGATTTATGGAATTCACAAAGTTCAGAACTGCTGCCAGGATGCAGGGCAATTGGGGCAGTCTGGTTAGGTGAACTATTTGACCAAGATTTTGTGTTCAGTTTGATCTGAAATTTTAAAGGGATGATTTTAAGATACAAAACTAAATTCTGTAAAAATTTTAGAATTTTTAGTCAAGTAGATTATTTTATACAATTTTTCAAAATAAGGATAAAATGGAGTTTAAAACCAGAATGTACTATTTATGGTTAGGGTTTTAATTCTTTGTTCTTTTTGCATTGCTTTGGTTTTCCAAAGGTAGGTTGGTCCTTAAACCTAACCCTAAACACTTTAAACACACTTGAATCAATGAATGTTATAATCAATTGTTCTTTGCCCTAATTGCATTGTTGAGATTGAACAATGTTATGTTGTGCATTGTGAATGGTAATGTGTTTCATGAGTAATGTGGTATGAAATGTTGATATTTATGAATGATGCTATGTGAGATATAATGTGATCATGGATGAGATATATATATATATATACTTGAATAATGAGATGTTATATTGTGAAATGAAATGTGAAGCCATTGTTATTGGCTAAGATGATGTAATTGAAAGAAAGAAGGCATGTTTGCCTAAATGTGATGAGAATTGAGAATGGAAATGAATTGTTTGTTTAATATGTTATTCAGTTTCAGAGTTCTGGATTTGGGTGGCATGCCTAAGAAATGATGACAGGTAACAGTCTTGCCGGGTTGAGGACCTCCTCATAGGTGTTGAGTTGATGGTCCAAGAGACTGGGTCTGTTACACTATGAGATATATGATTTGTAACAGTCTTGCCGGGTTGAGGATCTCCTCATATGTGTTGAGTTGATGATCCAAGAGACTGGGTCTGTTACACTTGCCTACGGGCGTGATTATTGTGACTATGAACCAAAGCAGTAACTCTGAACTCTGAATATCGTATTAAATACTTGTTGGGCCCATAGGTGTCAGGGTTATATGAATGTCCTAAATAATGTTATGAGTTAATGAAATGAGATGTTGGTTATTGAGTATGATTGATTAATGTTGAATGTGGAAAGATGTTGAAATGTGGTATGCTCATATGACTATGATTTGTGAAATGCATAATTATGTGGTTAACTTTATATTTATGATATTGATCTTATCAATAACATATGTGGCATTGCATTACATTAAAGCATACCATTAGCATGTTTTATCTTACTAAGCCGTTGGCTTAGCGCGAATGTGATTCTTCGCGCAGGTGACAAGGAAGAACCAGAGAGTTCCTCTAGGCCGAGTCGAGCCTAGATTTTGAAGATTGAATAGTGGGCTTTAAGATCGAAGACTGACTGCCAAACATGTATAAATTTTATGTGTTGTAAAACTTGAGTTTTGATGTATATGAATTTGTAAATATTGTTACTTTCCGTTGCATAGTGAACAAAGATTTTATCTGCTGTATTTCATAATAAACCTTTACTTTATTTTGTACTAGAAGTGTAAATCCTTTTTGCAGGTTGTAGTTGAGGTTATAAGGGGGATTTATTGGAAGTGTACTGAGAATGATTTTGTTTGCATTGGTTTGTGTAAAAATGTTTTCAAAAATTAGAAAAAAAAACCAGTTTTGTCGACACTTGGGATTGAATTTTTAGGCAAAACTATGGCAAAATTTCTATAAAAATCGGAACAAAAATTTGACTAAGTAAAAGTGGTAGCAACATTAGGATAGGGTGGCGCCTCTACTCAGCTTACACACGTAGGTCGGGAAGGGGTGTTACAATTTTTGGTATCAGAGCCTAGGTTTGAGATTCTCAACCTAGATCAATTGTAAGAAAAAGAATATTTTGATTTTTAAAGTGGGTTTTTGAGTAAAATACATGTTTTGGTATGGCAGTCTTTGATCTTTAATGAGGAATATTCTGCTGTGTTTGCAGATATAGGTAGAGATGGCATCTCATTCACGACAATCTGTTGAGGGTAGTGCCGAGAGTATTGCTCCTGCTGAGGGAGCTAGGGTTGATAGTGTTGAGGAGGCACCTGCTTCGGTGTCGGGTAGACCAGCTGGGGAGGAGGTTCCGCCAGCCTGGTTTAGGCCTATGTTGGAAGCTATGAGACAAGCACCTGTGCAACCACAGCCACCGCCACCACCCCCTCAGCCTTCGGTACCAGTAAGGCACTATGATAAGCTAAGGAAATATGGAGCAGAGGATTTCTTTGGTACAGTTGATCCGGCTGTAGCAGAACAGTGGCTTGATAGAGTTCAGAGGGTATTTGTGCAGTTGCAAGCCACTTCAGAGGAGAAGTTTGACTATGCAAGATCTTTGCTACAGAAGGATGCCTACGACTGGTGGAAGACAGTGCCCCATTCTATGGATGATCCACCAACCTTGTCTTATGCGGATTTTCTGAGAGAATTTGAGTTGAAGTATACTCCTAGGGAGTATAAAGATGGGAAGAAAAGAGAGTTTCTAGATTTGAAGCAAGATCATCGGACCGTAACTGAGTATGAAGTTGAGTTTATTCGACTGAGTCAGTATGCTGGGGGTATCATTACTGATGAGATTGATAGATGTCGGCGATTTGAGGAGGGATTGAGGCCCTCGATCATGTGCTTAGTGGCTGGATCCAGATATCAGGATTTCTCACAGCTTGTGGCAGCAGCTCGAAGTGTAGAGCGAGCTCAAGTTATTGCAGCTGCTTCAGAGGAAGAGGTTAGGGTTAGAAGGCCCCAGTTCGAGGCAGGGTCTTCTTCTGCGAAGAGGGGTAGAGGAAGTTTTGTTCCTCGGAGTAGTAGGAGCCAGAGACCAGTGGGTAGGTCAGTGCAGTTCCAGAGGCAGAGATTTAGACCTGCAGCTTCAGTAGCGAGTGCTCCTACTCCTGGAGTTCAGAGATCCACCTTACCTGTGTGTAACCAGTGTGGTGGAAGACATGGGGGCGTTTGTTGGAGGCATAGTAGATCAGGGGTATGCTTCAGGTGTGGATCACCTGACCACTTTGTGAGAGACTGTCCTGAGAGGCAGGATCAGATGCCAGTTGATTCTGCTGCTTCTCGAGCTAGTGTGAGGGGAGGCAGAGGAGGCAGAGGTGCCAGCCGGGGAGGTAGACCAGGATTCAGTTCTAGAAGAGGTACTACATCCAGGGAGGGTAGACCAGAGGAGGTTGGATCTTCCCAGAGGATGTATGTTATGCAGAGACAGCCAGATACATCGGCAGTCATAGCTGGTACTTTTTCTTTATTTAATACTCCAGTACTTGCTTTGATTGATCCGGGTTCCACACATTCATATATTAGTGCATCTGTTTTGCCTGTATCTGATTTGCATGCTGAGTCCCTAGGATTTGATGTGTTGGTAACAAATCCGTTAGGGCATAGTGTGGTTGTGAGTAAGGTGCATAGAGATAGTGCAGTAGTGGTGCAGGGTGAGGAGTTCCTTGGGGATTTGATTGAGATGCCATTTAAGGAATATGACGTGATCTTAGGTATGGATTGGCTATCTCGACATGAAGCTGTGGTGGATTGTAAAAAGAAAATTGTTTCTTTGAGAACGGGTGATGGTAGAGAGGTGATAGTATCTAATGAGCAGGAACAGCTAGCCTCCTTATTTGTTTCAGCTGTTGCAGCCAGGAGGTTGATTAGAAAGGGGTGTGAAGCCTATCTTGCTCATGTGGTGGATACTAGAGTGAAGGGTTCCCCTATTGATAGCATTGCCACAGTTGCTGAGTTCCCGGATGTGTTTCCAGAGGAGTTGCCAGGGTTGCCTCCTGAGAGAGAGGTGGAGTTCGGTATTGAATTGTTGCCTGGTACCACTCCTATCTCTATTACTCCTTATAGAATGGCACCAGCAGAATTGAGAGAGTTGAAAGTGCAATTACAGGAGTTGTTGGACAAAGGATTCATTCGCCCCAGTGTTTCTCCTTGGGGAGCTCCTGTGCTATTTGTGAAGAAGAAAGATGGTACTATGAGGTTGTGTATCGATTATAGGCAATTGAACAAGGTGACTATTAAAAATAAATATCCTTTGCCTAGAATCGATGATCTCTTTGATCAGTTGAAGGGAGCGTCAGTGTTCTCCAAAATTGATTTGAGATCTGGGTACCATCAGCTGAGGGTAAGAAGTGAAGATGTTCCTAAGACTGCTTTTCGGACCAGGTATGGGCATTATGAGTTTTTAGTTATGCCTTTTGGTCTAACGAATGCACCTGCAGCTTTTATGGATTTGATGAATAGGGTGTTTAGGCCCTATTTGGATCAGTTTGTAGTGGTCTTCATTGATGATATACTGGTGTATTCGCGGAATGAAGAGGAGCATGATATGCATCTGCGGATTGTGTTGCAGATTTTGAGAGAGAATCAGTTATTTGCCAAATTGTCGAAGTGTGAGTTCTGGTTGGATCAAGTTGCTTTTCTCGGACATATTGTTTCTGCAGAAGGCATCAGAGTTGATCCGAGCAAAGTTGAAGCCATTTTAAATTGGAGTCCACCCAAGTCTGTGACAGAGATTAGAAGTTTTCTGGGTTTGGCAGGCTATTACCGACGGTTTGTGAAAGGGTTTTCTTTGATAGCTACTCCACTCACCAGATTACTTCGAAAGGGAGTGAGATTTGTGTGGACAGATCAGTGTCAGGCTAGTTTTGAGCAGTTGAGAGAGTTGTTGACTCAAGCGCCTGTTCTTACTTTACCTGTTGAAGGCAAACCATATGTGATCTACAGTGATGCTTCACATAGAGGTTTGGGGTGTGTATTGATGCAGGAAGGGAAAGTTATAGCTTATGCATCTCGACAGTTGAAACCGCATGAGCTTAACTATCCGACCCATGATTTAGAATTGGCTGCCATTGTGTTTGCATTAAAGATTTGGCGCCACTATCTGTTTGGGGAGAAATGTTTCATCTACACTGATCACAAGAGTTTGAAGTATTTGGGTGTCCAGAAAGAACTCAATCTTCGTCAGAGGAGATGGTTAGAATTGATTAAAGACTACGACTGCTTGATTGACTATCATCCAGGTAAAGCAAATGTTGTTGCTGATGCCTTGAGTCGGAAGTCTTTAGCTGGTTTAACTGTTTACTCGCTCTCGTTGCTTGTTGAGTTGAGAGCATTGCATGCCAGTTTTGTACCTTGTGTTGATGGTGCATTATTGGCACAGTTGCAATTAAAGCCGATTTTGTTAGATCAGATCAAAGAAGCTCAGTTGGCCGATAAGAAGATTCAGAAGATTTTTTCAGATTGCAAGAATGGGAAGACTAGAGATTTTGTTGTGAAAGATGATGGGAGTCTCTGGTTTAAGAACCGATTGTGTGTACCCGATGATGCTGATTTGAAAAGAGTCATTTTAGAAGAAGCTCATCAGTCAATGTTTGCTATGCATCCGGGTAATACGAAGATGTATCATGATTTGAGACAGCATTATTGGTGGATTGGTTTGAAGAGAGACATTGCTGAGTTTGTATCGAAATGTCTCACTTGTCAGAAGGTTAAAGCAGAGCATCAAGTTCCAACCGGGTTGCTTCAACCATTGTCAGTGCCAGAATGGAAGTGGGAAAGAGTGACAATGGATTTTGTGTCTGGTTTGCCATTGACACAAAAGAAGCATGATGCTATATGGGTGATTGTGGATAGATTGACTAAGACAGCTCATTTCCTTCCGGTTCGAATGGATTACTCTTTGGAGAGATTGGCTGAGCTGTATATCCATGAGATTGTGAAACTACATGGTGTTCCAACTTCTTTAGTGTCTGATCGAGATCCCAGGTTTACTTCCAGATTTTGGAAGAGTTTGCATAGTGCTTTAGGTTCTCGACTGCACTTCAGCACTGCTTTTCATCCACAGACGGATGGACAGTCAGAGAGGGTGATACAGATTATTGAGGACATGTTGAGAAGCTGTGTCATCGATTTCTCTGGAAGTTGGGATAGGTTTTTACCTCTTGTGGAGTTTGCTTACAACAACAGTCACCAATCCAGCATTGGTATGGCACCGTTTGAAGCATTGTATGGCAGACGGTGTAGGACACCTCTTTGTTGGAATGAGCTTGGAGATAATAAGTTGGTTGGTCCTGATTTGATTCAAGAAACTGAAGATAAAGTAAAGTTGATTCGAGGCAGGTTAAAAGCAGCTTCAGACCGACAGAAGTCTTATGCAGATCTAAAAAGGAGAGATATAGAGTTTGATGTTGGAGATAAGGTATTTCTGAAAGTGTCTCCTTGGAAGAAAATTTTGAGGTTCGGTCGGAAAGGAAAATTGAGTCCTCGTTTCATTGGGCCGTATGAAGTGTTAGAAAGAGTTGGGCCAGTGGCGTATCGACTTGCTTTGCCACCTGAGTTGGATCGTATTCATAATGTATTCCATGTTTCTATGTTGAGGAGATATAGGTCGGATCCATCTCATGTGTTGCCATTTGAGTCTATTAAAGTGAGCCCAGATTTGACATTTGAAGAGGAACCAGTTGCTATCTTGGCACGAGAAGTGAAAGAGTTAAGGAACAAGAGAGTGCCATTGGTGAAGATTCTTTGGAAGAATCATGCAAAAGAAGAAGCGACTTGGGAAAGTGAGCATACCATGCGAGAGCAGTATCCGCAATTGTTTCAGCTTTGATATCAGGTAATTTCGAGGACGAAATTTTCTTTTTAGAGGGGGAGAATTGTAATATCCTCATTTATGCCCTAGAAGTTTTGAGTATGTTGTTGTTATTGTGGTTGTTGATATATATATTGGGAAGTGAATGTTTGTGCATATATGTGTTAAATTGTAAGAGAAAAGAAATGGGAAGAGAATGTATATGTATATGTGTTTTGGAGAAGAAATTTAGGGTTTAGAGACAAATGTATATGTTGTTTATATGATGATATAATTAACATATACATTGGTCAAATGAAGAGTCAAGGTGATGGTTAAGTGGAAGAAGATATTTTTGGTTGTTAATGAAATTACTATAAAGGGCTTATATGAGACAAAGAGTTAGTTATATGGTTAAGGGTGTTTTGGTAATTTTCCTTGTAAGATGCATGGTGGAGATTAAAAGAAGAAAAGGTGTTTGACTTGTGCATTTTCTTCTTTCTTTCTTGAAGTGGCCGGATTCTCCATAGACAAAGAGAGAAAGAGAGGTGATCTTGAGGTTTGAAGCATTTTGAAGAAAGAAACAAGGGTTTTGGTTAAAGATTTGTAGATTTCTTCATTTGAGGTAAGATCTTTTCTTTAATTTCTTCAATTCTTTTGAAGTGGTGTGAGAAAGGAATTAGGGTTTGTTGGTTTGATGATGAGAAGTTGAGTTGGTGAAGGTGTTGGAAGTGATTGTGTTGAGTAAGAGTTGTGTTTAGTGAAATTGTTTCTGTTTTACAATTAGTAAAGGCTGTGATTTGTATGATTTTTAATTAATTATAGAAAAATGTTCTTGAAGTGAATTTTTGATATGTTGTGCCTCTATGAGTGTAGAATGACTGAAAAATATGTTGATTCGATTTTGGAATGGTTATGAGTTTAGAAAGATTATTTTCATTAGACCTGTTCCAGCAGGTACCTTAACTGGGACAGCTATATTTCGTGATTTTTAATAAAATGTAGAAAAATCATATCCAATCGAATTTTGGATATGTTGTTGCTTAGTGAGTCTAGTATTTGAGAAAAATAATTTGGAACCACGTTGATTGAATTTGATTTATGGAATTCACAAAGTTCAGAACTGCTGCCAGGATGCAGGGCAATTGGGGCAGTCTGGTTAGGTGAACTATTTGACCAAGATTTTGTGTTCAGTTTGATCTGAAATTTTAAAGGGATGATTTTAAGATACAAAACTAAATTCTGTAAAAATTTTAGAATTTTTAGTCAAGTAGATTATTTTATACAATTTTTCAAAATAAGGATAAAATGGAGTTTAAAACCAGAATGTACTATTTATGGTTAGGGTTTTAATTCTTTGTTCTTTTTGCATTGCTTTGGTTTTCCAAAGGTAGGTTGGTCCTTAAACCTAACCCTAAACACTTTAAACACACTTGAATCAATGAATGTTATAATCAATTGTTCTTTGCCCTAATTGCATTGTTGAGATTGAACAATGTTATGTTGTGCATTGTGAATGGTAATGTGTTTCATGAGTAATGTGGTATGAAATGTTGATATTTATGAATGATGCTATGTGAGATATAATGTGATCATGGATGAGATATATATATATATATACTTGAATAATGAGATGTTATATTGTGAAATGAAATGTGAAGCCATTGTTATTGGCTAAGATGATGTAATTGAAAGAAAGAAGGCATGTTTGCCTAAATGTGATGAGAATTGAGAATGGAAATGAATTGTTTGTTTAATATGTTATTCAGTTTCAGAGTTCTGGATTTGGGTGGCATGCCTAAGAAATGATGACAGGTAACAGTCTTGCCGGGTTGAGGACCTCCTCATAGGTGTTGAGTTGATGGTCCAAGAGACTGGGTCTGTTACACTATGAGATATATGATTTGTAACAGTCTTGCCGGGTTGAGGATCTCCTCATATGTGTTGAGTTGATGATCCAAGAGACTGGGTCTGTTACACTTGCCTACGGGCGTGATTATTGTGACTATGAACCAAAGCAGTAACTCTGAACTCTGAATATCGTATTAAATACTTGTTGGGCCCATAGGTGTCAGGGTTATATGAATGTCCTAAATAATGTTATGAGTTAATGAAATGAGATGTTGGTTATTGAGTATGATTGATTAATGTTGAATGTGGAAAGATGTTGAAATGTGGTATGCTCATATGACTATGATTTGTGAAATGCATAATTATGTGGTTAACTTTATATTTATGATATTGATCTTATCAATAACATATGTGGCATTGCATTACATTAAAGCATATCATTAGCATGTTTTATCTTACTAAGCCGTTGGCTTAGCGCGAATGTGATTCTTCGCGCAGGTGACAAGGAAGAACCAGAGAGTTCCTCTAGGCCGAGTCGAGCCTAGATTTTGAAGATTGAATAGTGGGCTTTAAGATCGAAGACTGACTGCCAAACATGTATAAATTTTATGTGTTGTAAAACTTGAGTTTTGATGTATATGAATTTGTAAATATTGTTACTTTCCGTTGCATAGTGAACAAAGATTTTATCTGCTGTATTTCATAATAAACCTTTACTTTATTTTGTACTAGAAGTGTAAATCCTTTTTGCAGGTTGTAGTTGAGGTTATAAGGGGGATTTATTGGAAGTGTACTGAGAATGATTTTGTTTGCATTGGTTTGTGTAAAAATGTTTTCAAAAATTAGAAAAAAAAACCAGTTTTGTCGACACTTGGGATTGAATTTTTAGGCAAAACTATGGCAAAATTTCTATAAAAATCGGAACAAAAATTTGACTAAGTAAAAGTGGTAGCAACATTAGGATAGGGTGGCGCCTCTACTCAGCTTACACACGTAGGTCGGGAAGGGGTGTTACATATTTGGAGATATAAATTGTATATACTCAATATATATATCTAGAGTATATATAGCATATACATATGGTATATTAATTGTATATGTTGGATTAATACATTACATACTTAATATTTAATACACATATAAGGTACATTTGATGTGTATATAAGATACAATTACTTGTGCATATGTATAATATCCCAAATTTTTTGAAAGTTCTAATTTTTGAAAATTTGATAAAATAAATTATAATTTATATGGATAAATTAAATTAATGGTTTTAAATGAAAAATGAAAGGGTTTTAAATGAAAAAATAGAACATATATGTGATATATATGTAAAATATGCATAACATATAAAAGTCAACACTTTTTAAAAGAAAAGGGTATTTTGGTAATTAAATCTTATAAATTCAAAATTAATAAAATAATTCAACAATAAATTATTTTTGAATGGAAGAGGGAAATTAGGACTTTTAATTTATTAAAAAATAATTAAATATTAAATATTAAATTATTTTAATATATATATGGCTTAAAAATAAAGATGAAAAGAAAAAGAAAATATTAAAAAGTCTTCATCATCTTCTTCTCCTTCCTTTTGGCCAAATTTTCCATGGGAGCTAGACCAAGATTTTGATTCTTCCATACTCCATAAATTGAAGGATTTAACAAGTTTCAAGTGGATTTTTGGTGATTTCCACCAAAATTAGTAAGTTTCCATCTCTTTTCTTTGAATTCCATGGAAGATTGTATTATTTGAGAATTTGGATTTTGATGTAGCATGTTATAATTATTGGAATTGGTGTGTATGATGTTATTTTAGGTAGTCAACAATGATTCTAAGGTTATATTGAAGAGATGATGGAGTTTGGATAAAGAATGGTGAAGAGAGAGTTTTTAGGGTTATGGATTTTTGGGGTTTTGAAAACATGAGCTTTAATTGTGCAAATTGGTTCTAAATGTGTTGTTTTGATTCATAAACAAGTATTTTAAAGTCAAATATTGGATTTGGTGGTGTTGGGTTGGAGTTTGAGAATGGAAGTGGAGATTTAGGTTTTGGAAAAGTGATTTTCCAAAGTTGTTGAATTGTGTGATTTTATTTATTTAAGCATGTTGTTTAGTGTTAAAAGTGATGAATATAAGCTTGGAATGAGTAATGGATTGTGTTGGAATGGAAAACCTTCAATGAGGGAAGGTTATGCCATTTTTAAGATTTTGTGTATAAGAGTGTATTGTTATAATGTAAATGATTTAAATGTATTAAAATATGTTTTTAATGATATTAATAAACTTAAAACACTAATTTAAATAGCTTGATATGGTTTTTCAAAGTTAAAGTGAGGTGAAGTTTAATTTTGGGATTTGGTTTAGAATGATGTTTAATTATGGTTTGATGTTGAGAATACCTTAGAATATGATATTAAATGATTATGTATGATCACATTTGGTATAGGCATTGAGGGAGGTTGATTTGCTTCATCCAAGTGGTGAAGGGCAAGTTGGAAGGATAGGATTGGAGGTTGTGTTAAGCTTGCTTTGGGTTGCTAGTGGAGGTATGTACAAACTTTGAATATATTGTTTATATTTCTATGACATTTGGGCTTAACACATTTTGGTTGGAAAATGTGTTAAGTTACTTGGTTCATTAATTGAGTATAAATAATGTGCTATGACATTTGTAATGTCATATATGTGTTAAATGCATTGTGGAAAGCCATTGATAATGGCTAAATTGTGTAGAATGTGAAATATGTATATTATGTGAAAATACCCAAAGTAATTGGGTAATGTGTTGTGAATGCAAAAATGAGATATGTGGAATAATGAAATGAATTGATATTGATAAAAATGAGAAAAGTGAGAAAAATGAGAAAAATGAGAAAGATGTGAAAAATGAGAAAAAAAAATGTAAAAATAATGCAATGTGCCTAGATTGAATATGTGACAATGAGAAAGAGATTAATAATGAAGAAAAATGAATAAATGAAAAAAAAAAGTGAGAAAAAGATGATATAATGAGGCAATGTCCTAGTTTGATTATGAGAAAATGAGAAAAGTTTTGATAAAGGAATTATGAAAAAATTTTATAATGAGAAATATGAATAAATTGTGTGCCTAGTATGTTATTCAATTTTTAGAGTTCTGGGTTTGGCGGTATGCCTATGATTGCCTACGGGCTAAACGCTGGAATGGTGAAAAGACTGGGTCGTAAGCCAGGCCAACTGATAAATATGATATTTTTTGGGTGAAAAACCGGGTCGTAGGCCTCAAAAACTGTAGCAGTCTGGCTGGGTTGAGGACCAAGATACTAGGGCCTAAGGGTCTAGCTGGGTTGAGGTCCAAGAGACTGGGTGTAACACCCTTATACCCTATATACGTACAATACATATTTTCAGCAAATGTAAAATATGCATATACGGTATAAAAATGTCACAACCCGATTTAATAAAAATTTTCACTTTTCTGTTTTAAGATTTCAAATACTAATATATAAAATAAATAATATATAAATATTCTTTACTTGTTATAGGAATCCAAAATAAATATTTTATATGAAAATCTCTGGGAAAAAATTCGTCAGAGTTTTATTTGTAATTTGAACATTTCCAAAATTCAGCAAAAACCTGCATAAAGCAAACACTCCCAATAAAAATCAATTCTCCATTTCACCAATACTTCTCAATTTCTCCATATTTTCTCAAAATACTTATATATAGATATATAAATTAACAACACATATAAAATTTCATCGGAAAAAAAATATTCAAAACATTCTTTACAATTAACATTATATACTTCCAAAAACATATCATAACATATATAATATCAAAATACATTGTAATATCAAATATCTACATGCTAGCAACTGACTCTGATCTTGATGTACCCAAAAATAACTCTTCAAGCTCAATAAATACAAATCTAGACCCGACCAGGTCTAGTAGAACTCTCCAGCTCTACCAAATCATCCATGACACCTACACGATGAATTATAATCGCGCTAAGCCGAAGCCTAGTAGTACAAACTTTGGTAATAAAAATAAAACTCAATGCAATTCCAATGCATAATGCATATAGATGTCACATCATTCTACTTTCTTATATTTTTTAAATATTTCATAATCACAACTCATAGCATTATATTGCTCAATTGTATCACAATTCATAATTCACAATAAAGCAAAGACAAGTATCGGCCAAAAAAGGATCTAATATGCTATTCAAATTTCAAAGTTACTGCTTTGGTCCATAATGACACTATGTGTCTAGCCCCGTAGGTAATGTATCCATGGGTAATGTAACAGCCCAAGTCTCTTAGACCTCAACCCGGCTAGACCCTTAGGCCCCAGTATCTTGGTCCTCAACCCGGCTAGACTGCTACAGTTTTTGAGGCTTACGACATAGTCTTTTCACCCCAAAAATATCATATTTATCAGCTGGCCTGGCTTACGATTCAGTCTTTTCACCATTCTAGCGTTTAGCCCGTAGGCAATCATAAGCATACCGCCAAACTCAGAACTCTGAAAATTGAATAACATACTAGGCACATAATTTATCCATATTTCTCATTATCAAATTCTTTCATAATTCCTTTATCAAAACTTTTCTCATTTTCTCATGATCAAACTAAGCACATTGCCTTATTATATCATCTTTTTCTCATTTTTTTTATTTATTCATCTTTCTCATTATTAATCTCTTTCTCATTGTCACATATTCAATCTAGGCACATTGCCTTATTTTCACATTTTTTTCTCATTTTTATCAATATCAATTCATTTCATTATTCCACATATCTCATTTTTGGATTCACAACATATTACCCAATTACTTTGGGTATTTTCACATAATATACATATTTCACATTCTACACAATTTAGCCATTATCAATGGCTTTCCACAATGCATTTAACACATATATGACATTACAAATGTCATAGCACATTATTCATACTCAATCAATGAACCAAGTAACTTAACACATTTTTCAACCAAAATGTGTTAAGCCCAAATGTCATGCAAATATAAACAATATATTTAAAGTTTGTACATACCTCCACTAGCAACCCAAAGCAAGCTTAACACAATCTCCAATCCTATCCTTCCAACTTGCCCTTCACCACTTGGATGAAGCAAATCAACCTTCCTAATGCCTATACCAAATGTGATCATACATAATCATTTAATATCACATTCTAAGGTATTCTCAACATCAAACCATAATTAAACATCACTCTAAACCAAATCCCAAAATTCAGCTTCACCTCACTTTAACTTTGAAATACCATATCAAGCCATTTAAATTAGTGTTTTAAGTTTATTAATATCATTAGAAACATGTTTTAGCATGTTTAAACCAATTACATTAATTAACCACATGCATATGCTCAAAATCCTAAAATGCATAACCTTCACCATTGAAGGATCTCTATTCCAACTCAATCCAATTATCATTTCAATCTTATTTCCACCACTTATATCATTAAATAACATGATTTAAGCATTAAAATCAAACAATTAATCATTCTTTGAAAATTCATTTTTCCAAAACCCTAAATCAATACTACCATCTTCAAACTCTATCCAAACTTAGCTAAATCCATCATTTGATTTTAAAATCCTTGTTTATGCATCAAAACAACACATTTAGAATCAATTTACACAATTAAAACTCATTATTTCAAAAACTCAAATGTTCCATAACCCTAAATTCTCTCTCTTCACCAACTCAACACCCTTATACCCTATATACATACAATACATATTTTCATCATATGTAAAATACTTATATACGATATAAAAATGTCACAGACCGATTTAATAAAAAATTTTCACATTTCTGTTTTAAGATTTCAAATACTAATATATAAAATAAATAGTATATAAATATTCTTTGCTTGTTATAGGAATCCAAAATAAATATTTTATATAAAAATCTTAGGGAAAAATTCGCCAAAGTTTTATTTGTAATTTGAACATTTCCAAAATTCAACAAAACACAACCTGCATAAAACAAATACTCCAAATAAAATCAATTCACCAATACTTCTCAATTTCTCCATATTTTCTCAAAATACTTATATAGGTATATATATATATATATCAACATTACTTATAAAATCCCATCTTAAACAAAATTATTCAAATCATTCTTTACAATTTACAATATATGCTTCAAAAACATATCATAGCATACATAATATCAAAAATGTACTTGTTGGCAACTGGCTCTGATCTTGATGTACCTAAAACAACTCTTCAAGCTCAATAAATACAAACCTAGACCCAACCAGGTCTAGTAAAACTCTCTGGCTCTACCAAAACATCCATGACACTTGCACGATGAATTACAATCACGCTAAGCCGAAGCCTAGTGGTACAAACTTTGATAACAATATAGTCCAAATGAAATGTCAATGCACAACACACACACACACACACACACATATATATATATATATCACAACTCATAATATTATATCTCATTATATTGCTCAATTTTATCACAATTCATAATTCACAATAAAATAAAGGCAAGCATAGGCCCAAAAAGGATCTAATATGCTATTCAAATTTCAGAGTTACTGCTTTGGTCCATAATGACACCATGTGTCTAGTCCTGTAGGCAATATATATCCATGGATAATGTAACAGCCCCAGTCTCTTGAACCTCAACTAGGCTAGACCCTTAGGCTCCAGTATCTTGGTCCTCAACCTGGCTAGACTGCTACAGTTTTTGAGGCTTACGATCCAGTCTTTTCACCCCAAAAATATCATATTTATCAGCTAGCCTGGCTTACAACCTGGTCTTTTCACCATTCCAGCATTTATCCCATAGGCAATCATAGGCATGCCGCCAAACCCATAACTCTAAAAATTGAATAACATACTAGGCACACAATTTATTCATATTTCTCATTATCAAATTCTTTCATAATTCCTTTATCAAAACTTTTCTCATTTTCTCATGATCAAACTAGGCACATTGCCCTATTATATCATCTTTTTCTCACTTTTTTTTCATTTTTCTCATTATCATTTCTTTCTCATTGTCACATATTCAATCTAGGCACATTGCCTTATTTTCATTTTTTTCTCATTTTTCTCATTTTTATCAATATTAATTCATTTCATTATTCCACATATCTCATTTTTGCATTCACAACACATTACCCAATTACTTTGGGTATTTTCACATAATATACATATTTCACATTCTACATAATTTAGCCATTATCAATGGCTTTTCATAATGCATTTAACACATATATGACATTACAAATGTCATAGCACATTATTCATACACAATCAATGAACCAAGTAACTTAACACATTTTCCAACCAAAATGTGTTAAGCCCAAATGTCATGCAAATATAAACAATATATTCAAAATTTGTACATACCTCTACTAGCAACCCAAAGCAAGCTTAACACAACCTCCATTCCTATCCTTCCAACTTGTCCTTCACCACTTGGGTGAAGCAAATCAACTTCCCTCAATGCCTATACCAAATGTGATCATACATAATCATTTATTATCACATTCTAAGGTATTCTCAACATCAAACCATAATTAAACATCACTCTAAACCAAATTTCAAAATTAAACTTCACCTCACTTTTAACTTTTAAAAAACCATATCAAGCCATTTAAAGTAGTGTTTTAAGTTTATTAATATCATTAGAAATATATTTTATCATGTTTAAACCAATTACATTAATTAACCACATGCTTATATGTCCAAAACCCTAAAATGACATAACCTTCACCATTGAAGGATCTCCATTCCAACTCAATCCAATTATCATTTCATTCTTCTTTCCACCACTTATATCCTTAAATAACATGATTTAAGCATTAAAATCAAACAATTAATCATTCTTTGAAAATTCACTTTCTAAAACTCTAAATCAATACTACCCTCTTCAAACTCTAACCAAACACAACCAAATCCAATATTTGATTTTAAAATACTTGTTTATGCATCAAAAAAAAAACTCATTTGGAATCAATTTGCAAAATTAAAAATCATTATTTCAAAAACTCAAATGTTCCATAACCCTAAATTTTCTCTCTTCACCAATTTTACCCAAACTCCACCATTTCTTTAATCCAACCTTAAAATCATTATTTGCTCATCAAAAGAACATCTTCCATACCCATTCCAACAATTATAATATGCTTTCTCAAAAACTCAATTCATGCATATTCATAAGCTTTAAAGAACTTCATAATTTTGGAAATAATGCTTACTTACTTGTTGAAAAATCACCAAAACTACTCTTATTCCCTTGAAAGCTTGAAGAATTTGATGATGTAAGAAGCTAAAAATCTCCCTCTTTGGCCATGAAAGTCGTCCTTGAAGGAAAGAAGAAAAAAAAGACTTTATTTTTTTTATTTCTCTTTCCTTTTACCCTTTAATTTTAAACCATATATATATATATATTAAAATAATTTAATAATTATTTATTTATTTATTTATTTAATAAATTAAAAGTTCTAAATTTCTTCTTCCATTCAAAATTAATTTATTTTTGAATTATTTTATTAATTTTAAATTTCTAAGATTTAATTACCAAAATACCCTTTTACTTTGACTTTTCTTTAAAAAAGTGTTGACTTTTATATGTTATGTATATTTTACATATATATCACATATATGCTCTACTTTTTTCATTTAAAACCCCTTCATTTTTCATTTAAAACTATTAATTTAATTTATCCATTTAAATTATAATTTATTTTATCAAATTTTCAAAAATTAAAACTTTTTAAAATTTTGGGATATTACACATATGCACAAGTAATGTGTATCTTATATACACATCAAATGTACCTTTTATGTGTATTAAATATTAAGTATGTAATGTATTAATTCAACATATACAATTAATATACCATATGTATATGTTATATATACTCTAGATATATATATTGAGTATATACAATTAATATCTCCAAATACTTATTTAATTTCTCCAAAATCACGGATGTTACATAATTCTACACAGGTCAAGACCTAATCTCTCTTAGGTCTATTAATACATGCAATATCATTCTCAATATTACCAGACACGTATTTGTATAAAGTAGTAAACACTCGATAATATTTTTTTTAATCATCCACATACACCTTCGTAAGTCATAATCACAATGTGACTTACTTTTCACATTTTCTTATATATCACAATTGTGTTTATATTGAAAAATCTCATCACACATATCATACAATTATACGCAATTCCTCCTTTACATACAACCTATACAAAGTTAACATTTATCACCTTTCAGAGAACATTATCATTTCTCATTCTTTTGACATTACTTAGGTTATTCATCAATTCAACATATATATACACTCTGACTACAATATAATTAACATCTTCCTTATTTAATCGTCCATCTCTTAAATAAGTTTCTTATTATATATATATATATATTTTTTAATACCTCACATAAATCTTAGTCACATTTTCAATGTGACATCTCTCTCACATTTTTTTTATGTATTTATCGTACCCTTCATATCCCTTTTCATCATTTCCAATGCAATTACCTAAAGTAACTCATTTTTACTTACTTAATCATTTCTCTTTTATTTCATAACAAATTTCTATATTATCAATCACATTACACGTTACATGATATCTTCATAAATAATATTACTTATTCAAAATTACTCTCATGATTATTAAATATTAAACTATCAACATCTAAACAATCTTCATCAAAATTCTCTTATAACTCTAAATTTCCAACTTACTACTTTACTTAAACTTCATTCTATTAATCTTATTTTCAAGAGCTAACTTTATAAACTTTATTTTTATATTAATATAACATCAAAACACATCACTTTCATAATTATGGAAACTCATTTCAAAAATTCAAATTTCATATATTGCAACCAACAACATGAACCTCACCAAATCTATTCCATGTCACATTTTCAATCTTAAAATCATAACATTTACATTTAAACAACACTAATTCATTTCATTACACTAATTAACATCATCGATTTAGATACTTTAATTTTACACACTCAACCCTAAATCATGCATCATTATTCCATAATAAATAATTCGCTATCATATATGATTTCACTCTTTGATTTTAATTATGAACTCTTTGTTGAAAATTATTAAAAACTCCATATTTCTTCTATACTTATACCCATATGCATATAAATTTTTATAATTTTCTTCATTCATTTGTCTCATAAAATTAATTTATTACTTACTTACACAAAACTGCATGCTTCCTCAATTTCATGTCAATCTCACTTTCAATTTTTATATTCCTTACCAATTCTTTATAAAAGCTTGTAAAATTTTATCCATATGCACTTGACACATATATGGATTTATATTTAAAGTTTTAGATTTTTCCAAACTGATTTAATATATTTAAAAATTAAATTTTTCAAAATTAGAGAATCTGTCTCTTTAATAATTTCTCTGGCAGCACCCGGTTGTCCATTTTTTTCAAGTATCAAACCATAATAAAAATTCGTGAAATTTTAACCATATGTTATACTAATACATATGATATTGTGTGTAAATTTTTTATTTTTTGGGGTTGATTTACCATAGTTTCTAAATTTATTTTTTTTCTCAATTTCTACAGATTCTAAGTTGCTGGAATTACTCCATCAATCTGTATTCTTCTATTTTTCTTAATTAGAGATCCATCTTTAAATTTTATAAAATTTTATACATTAGATTCGAACATATAGAAAAACTTTCTATTAAATGTTCAAACTCATCCAACATTTCTAGATTTGTCCAAAAATTCATACAATATCACTTTGCAGTACACCTATAAAATTTTTTGTAACTATCATACTCATTTCTCAAACTTTTTATTTTTATATCTTAAATCGTTTCCTAGATTGTTTTTCTAATTTCACTTATTCATCAATTGAATCAGCTATGAATTTTAAATTTCAAATAAAAGTTCCAAAAATTCTTAATCTATAATCTCTAGAATGACGCTTCTACTGTGCCACTTTGATCTATGCAACCCAGACGCCATCTCAACTCATATCCATTATATCAAATGGACATTGCCACATCAGGAATCAAATAAATTGTCAGTGCCAATGCATGCATCACAATTGAATATTATTTTTTTTAAATTCCAATTTTCTCTCTCTAACAACCCACCTAGGTCGAGAACCTCAAACCTAGGCTCTGATATCAAAATAAATGTAACACCCTTATACCCTATACACATACAATACATATTTTCAGCATATGTAAAATATGCATATACGGTATAAAAATATCACAGACCAATTTAATAAAAATTTTCACATTTCTGTTTTAAGATTTCAAATACTAATATATAAATAAATAGTATATAAATATTATTTACTTGTTATAGGAATTCAAAATAAATATTTTATATGAAAATCTCTGGAAAAAATTCGTCAATTTCAGCAAAACACAACCTGCATAAAGCAAACACTCCTAATAAAAATCAATTCACCATTTCACCAATACTTCTCAATTTCTCTATATTTTCTCAAAATACTTATATATAGATATATAAATTAACAACACATATAAAATCCCATCTGAACAAATTATTCAAAATATTCTTTATAATTTACACTATATACTTCCAAAAATATATTATAACATATATAATATCAAAATACATTGTAATATCAAATATCCATATGCTGGCAACTGACTCTGATCTTGATGTACCCAAAAATAACTCTTCAAGCTCAATAAATATAAACCTAGACTCAACTAGGTCTAGTAGAATTCTCCGGCTCTACCAAATCATCCATGACACCTGCGCGACAAATTACAAAAACGTTAAGCCGAAGCCTAATGGTACAAACTTTGATAATAATAATAATAAAACTCAATGCAATGCCAATACACAATGCATATAGATGTCACATCACTCTACTTTCTTATATTTTTCAAATATTTCATAATCACAACTCATAACATTATATTGCTTAATTGTATCACAATTCATAATTCACATTAAAGCAATGACAAGCATGGGCCTAAAAATGATCTAATATGCTATTCAAATTTCAGAGTTACTGCTTTGGTCCATAATGACACCATGTGTCTAGCCCGTAGGCAATATATCAATGGATAATGTAATAGCCCCAGTCTCTTAAACCTCCACCCGGCTAGACCCTTGGGCCCTAGTATCTTGGTCCTCAACCCGGCTAGACTGCTATAGTTTTTGAGGCTTACGACCTAGTTTTTTCACCCCAAAAATATTATATTTATTAGCTGGCCTGGCTTACGACCTAGTCTTTTCAACATTTCAGTGTTTAGCCCGTAGGTAATCATAGGCATGCAACCAAACCCGGAACTCTGAAAATTGAATAACATACTAGGCACACAATTTATTCATATTTCTCATTATCAAATTCTTTCATAATTCCTTTATCAAAACTATTCTCATTTTCTCATGATCAAACTAGGCACATTGACTTATTATATCATCTTTTTCTCATTTTTTTTATTTATTCAATTTTCTCATTATTAATCTCTTTCTCATTGTCACATATTCAATCTAGGCACATTGCCTTATTTTCACATTTTTCTCATTTTTATCAATATCAATTCATTTCATTATTCCACATATCTCATTTTTGCATTCACAACACATTACCCAATTACTTTGGATATTTTCACATAATATACATATTTCACATTCTACACAATTTAGCCATTATCAATGACTTTTCACAATGCATTTAACACATATATGACATTACAAATGTCATAGCACATTATTCATACTCAATCAATGAACCAAGTAACTTAACATATTTTTCAACCAAAATGTGTTAAGCCTAAATGTCATGCAAATATAAATAATAGATTTAAAAGTTTGTATATACCTCCACTAGCAACCCAAAACAAGCTTAACACAACCTTCAATCCTATCCTTCCAACTTTCCCTTCACCACTTGGATGAAGCAAATCAACCTCCCTCAATGCCTATACCAAATGTGATCATACATAATTATTTAATATCACATTGTAAGGTATTCTCAACATCAAACCATAATTAAACATCACTCTAAACCAAATTCCAAAATTAAGCTTCACCTCACTTTAACTTTGAAAAACCATATTAAGCCATTTAAATTAGTGTTTTAAGTTTATTAATATCATTAGAAATATGTTTTAGCATGTTTTAACCAATTACATTAATTAACCACATGCTTATGCTCAAAACCTAGCATGTTTAAACCAATTACATTAATTAACCACATGCTTATGCTCAAAATCCCAAAATGGCATAACATTCACTATTGAAGGATCTTCATTCCAACTCAATCCAATTATCATTTCAATCTTATTTCCACCACTTATATCATTAAATAATATGATTTAAGCATTAAAACCAAGCAATTAATCATTCTTTGAAAATTCACTTTTTCAAAACCCTAAATCAATACTACCATCTTCAAACTCTGTCCAAACTTAACTAAATCCATCATTTGTTTTTGAAATCCTTGTTTATGCATCAAAACAACACATTTGGAACCAATTTACATAATTAAAACTCATGATTTCAAAAACTCAAATGTTCCATAACCCTAAATTCTCTCTCTTCACCAAACTCAACTTAAATTCAATCATTTCTTAAATCTAACCTTAAAATCATTGTTAATCACTTAAAATAACTTCATCCATATCCAAATAGATAATTAAATCTTAGAACTTCAAAAATCCAAAACACACATATTCAAACTTTTATGGAAATCTAAAGAAAAAGTGAGTAAACTTACTAATTGAAAAGGAAAACCTTAAAAATCCACTTGAAACTTTGTAAATATTTCAATTAAATGAGTTTGGAAGAAGCAAATCCCTCTCTTGAAGCCATGAAAGTCGTCCTTGAAGGAAAGAAGAAGAAGATGATGAAAAAAAATGATTTTCTCTTTCCTCCCACTCTCATTTTCAACCTTATATATATTATTATTTTAATATATTTTTAATTAATTAATTATTTATTTATTTAATGAAAATTTCAAAATATTATCTTCCATCCAAAATACCCTTTTACTTTGACTTTTCTTTTAAAAATGTTAACTTTTATATTGTATATATTTTACATATATATCACATATATATTTCACTTTTTCATTTAAAATCCCTTCATTTTTTATTTAAAATCATTAATTTAATTTATTCATTTAAATTAAAATTTATTTTATCAAATTTTTAAAAATTAAAACTTTTTAAAAATTTGGGATATTACACATATGCACAAGTAATGTGTATCTTATATACATATCAAATGTATCTTATATGTGTATCAGATATTAAGTATATAATGTATTAATCCAACATATATAATTAATATACTATATGTATATGTTATATATACTCTAGATATATATATTGAGTATATATAAAATTTTATATCTCTAAAATAACAGATGTGACAAAATTTCTCTTTTCCTTTAACGGAGATAGCCGGCCTTCAATGGAGAAAGAATAAGAAGATGATGATCTCCCAACTCATCTTTATCCAACTAATACCCTTTTAACCACACAAATTTCACTTTCAATGTCCACCAAGTAAAATATATATATATATATATGTGACTTAATTCATATAAAAATCGTCTTCCACTAACTATACAATTAATTTAATAATTTAAAATAACTTTTGACCAATTTAAAATATTGACTTGTACATGTTATGTATATCTACATATATATATCATATACACATTTTACTTTTTCACTTAAATATGTATATATATTTAAATTTTAAAAATTAAAATTTTTAAAATTTTGAGATATTACAGAGTGTGAGCTTTGAAACACTTAGGTTTTAGAGTGAGCCTGAAAAAACTCTTGTTTGGTTTGTAAGGATAATACTCAAATCTTGTAAAAGCTCGATGTGAGCTTGTAAAAACACCAAGTTAGAAATGAGCTTGTAAAAACTCTAAATTAGTATAACTTTAACAAGTTGCTAAGGAAGTAGATGTAGGATTGGGGTAATCCGAACCACTATAAACACTTTGTGTTTGTTCTTCTCTACTCTTCTTTTTTCTTGTTTTGTTGATATTAAATTTTAATTTGCCATCACTTCTTCAAAATAACCAATTCACTCCCCCCTCCTCTCATGGTTGGCATCTTGGGATAATATAATTGACTCATAAGCAACTGGTGCATTTGATAAAAAAAAAACTTATAAACATATTTATTATTAAAAATAATATAAAATTATATTATCAAAAATATTTTTTTAAAATAAATAGGGATAATATAATAAACTATTTACTCAAACTAACTTATACATGAAGTACTTATAAGCGCTAAAATAATAAGCAATTTTTTTTAAACTTATAAGTACATCTTATAAGCTTATAAAATTCTCATATATAGATGATACATATGTTTTTAAGTTATACATACTACCATATCCTTCACACATACAATCGTGTTTAGTTAATGGGCTTGATATATAAAATAACATCTAAACTTATTTCAAATGGTCATATTAGCTTCATGTACTTTTTGTGCATTCTCTTATACACTTGTTAAAATTAATTTTGGTATTATTTAATCCTTTGCTAATTTAATCTTTCCTCAAATATTATGTGTGTTATACAAGTAGGGGAAAACTTACTTAGATCGGACGTACATGCACCCACTAATAAAATTATTTAATTTTTTTATAATTACTTTTTTGATAATTTTTTATTAGCCATATATCCTATTTTAGCAATAATTTCTCATATAGGTAGAGGACTCTCTATGTCGGCATTATGAGCTAGCAAGCCACCCAATTGTGAGATAACACTTGGCTTTTAAAAATTAATCTTATAATAGTCAAATATAAGACTTGCAAAATAATAAATTACCAATTCTTTAATTGAAGGAAGAGTACGTTAAATTATTTTTCTTCATCTCTTTTACATGCACAATAGTAAAAGCTTCAAAAATATATTAAGTTTTAAAATTAATCTCAACACATATAAAGAAAAAAAAAAGAGGAAAAAAATATATTTTACCATTTCATATCTATATATTCTTGGTTCTTTTCTTGGTCTAGAGTCCCTAGTCATGATATTGGTAATGAACAAAAGATTAATTTTTCTCTTACTTTTTTTTAATCCAAACTCAAGAATCCATATGTAAATGAAGACTTAGCTCATATTAAACAAATAGACACTGGAGGTGTTCTTGAAATGAATAAGTATATCAGACTTCACTATAAAGGTGTTCTTAAAATAACTGAACATACCAGACATTACTATTGAAACTCAAGTAGCAACACAAGATTGTCACACAATGAAACTACTTGTGCAATGATAAGGGGTATGACGAAAGCATGAAAAGAAGGGATAAGAAAATGGATCTAAATCTAAAGATCATGCAAAGATATTACAACAAAAACATAAAGAAATTTATAGTGAGACACAGAGCAATTTTGCAAAATCTGAGAGGATCATCCAACACAAAAACCCAAAAAATAGTCACTTTGAAATAGAAATTTCTTAAATATATATAAAGACCCTGCCTCACTCTGGGGTCTCCTATCTCTGGTCTCCTCATCCCTAGGAGCTGCTGCAAGACCCTGTGCTCTCTCAACACTCCTGGCAGATGCAACCAACTGGAAAAATCTTGATACCGGGAGCCTGCTACAATACACATGATAGAGGGTCTTAGACCCTCTTGAAACCTCTGACACCGGTCAATCTCATCAGAAATGATCTCATCAGCATACTAACTCAGCCGGATAAACTCTATCTCATACTCCGACACTGTCCTAGTATCCTGCCTCAAACTCAAGAACTCTATCTTCTTTGCATCCTTATACTCCCTTAGAGTATACTTCTGCTTGAACTCCCACAGGAAATCATCATAGGTCAGAACTGGTGGATCATCTAGAGCATGTGAAACCGTCTTCCACCAATCATACGCATCCCTCTGCAAAAGAGATCTGGCATAATCAAACTTTTCCTCTGGAGTAGCTTGCAGCTGGATGAACACTCTCTGGACCCTGTCTAGCCACTGCTTTGCTACAATAGGGTCTATAGTACCAATAAAGTTCTCAGCTTCAAACTTCCTCAGCTTATCATATTTCCTCATCAGTAATTGCGGCTGTGGTGGCGGCGGCGGTTGCTGTACCGAAGCCTACCTCAACAGCTCCACCATATGTCGTACCCAGCCCGGCAGATTCTCATCAACTGCTGGTCTCTCTGGCATAGGAGCAGGTGCCCCTCCAGCAATCTCAGCTCTAGCTCCATCTTTACCCTCACTAAGAGACACACTCTCTACACTACACTCTGCAGACTGATGTGTCTAAGATGCCATAACTACCTATATCTACAAACACAGCAGAAATTTTCACATCAGAGATTAGAAACTGCCAGTGCCAATGCATGTATCATATTTAAAAACCATATTTACAAATCTCAATTTTCTTTCTCTTACAACCCACCTAGGTCGAGAACTTCAAACCTAAGCTCTAATACAAAAATAAATGTAACACCCTTATACCCTATACACATACAATACATATACCCAACATATGTAATATACGAATTTATGATACAAGAATGTCACAACCCATTTTAATAAAATAAACCCTTACTTTTTAAATCTGTATAAACTTAAATAATTTAATAGATATTATGTAAATAATAGATAAAATATTACTTGCTAAAACACATGCATAACTTCATTATCAAATGTTTATCAAAAATATTTTTGATAGTTTGCGATATACATATATATACATCAAAATATAACATAATATACATGAAGTCAAAATTTACAAAAATATAAAATATGTATATGCTGGCAGTTTGTCTCTGATCTTGATGTCCAACAATCAACTCTGCACTCAAGATCTCAAGCCTAGACCTGACTCAGTCTAGACGAACTCTCTGGCTCAACAGGATCTACCCTGTCACCTGCGAGATAAATCACAATCTCGCTAAGCCAAAAGCCTAGTAATACAAACTTTAATAACAATAAAGTTCAAATACAATGCCAATGCACAATGCATAAGGATATTATATCTCATAACACTATATCTTAATATATTGCTCAATTGTTTCACAATTCATAACACACATAAAAATAAACACAAGCATAGGCCCAACAGATCTAATATGCTATTCAAATCTCAGAGTTACTGTTTTGGCCCAAATTGACACCATGTGTCTAGCCCCGAAGGCAAATCATATTAAAATGAGGATAACCTCTCATGTAACATCTCAACTAGGCTTCAAGGACTAGGCCCGACCCAGCTTCAAGGGACTGCTACATCATGTAACATTCCAACTAGGCTTCAAGGGCTAAGCCCAACCCAGCTTCAAAGGACTACTATGTCTCAGGCATGCTGCCAAACACAGAACTCTGAAAATTGAATAACATACTAGGCACACAATTCTTTCATAATTCCATTATCAATATCTTTCTCATTTTCTCATGATCAAGCTAGGCATAATGCCTCAATTATCTCATTTATATCAATATGGCTATCACCAATGGCTTTACATAACATCTTTAATGTATACATAACAAACTGCATTATCCGAACATTTTGGGTCATTATCATATCTTGCACATAGTTCACATTACATATAATGCATTTATGACATTATACAAATCATAGCATATTACTCATGCACAAACAGTGTAGTAAGTAACTTAACACATTTTCCAACTAAAATGTGTTAAGTCCAAATGTCATGCAAATATAATCAATTATTCAATGTTTGTACTGATCTCAAAAAGCAACAAAACAAGCTCAAACACCACTTTCAACATCCTCTTTCAAGATATCTCTCAACACTTGGATTGGGTAACTCAAGTCTCCTCAAAGCCTAAACCAAATGTGATTATAAATAATCACTTAGTAACACACTTATAGGCATATACAAAACCTCTCAACACAAGGATAAGAAACACAAAGACAAAATAAAAAAAGAACTATCTAGGGTAAAATCTACACATGACACGCTTAACAACATAGGGGTGTCAATGACTGTGCCATAAACCCATAACACAGAAGCTTTGACACGCTCAGTGACATGAGCGTGTCAATGACCGTGTCCTAAGCTTTGTATTACAGCAGATAAGACACGACTAAAGACATGGCATGTCCCTGCCCGTGCTAAAACTCCTAAAACATAGTAGTTGTGATATGCTCAGTGGCATAGACATGTCACTTCATGTGTCAATACTATAATATTACAGAAGCTGTGACACACTCAGTGACATGGGCGTGTCACTTCACGTGTCACCAACACTGAAAATAAAACCATCGACACGCCTAAAAATATGGTCATGTCACCGGGCATGTCAGGCCAAAATCCTTATATCAACACATAATTGTCACATCCAAAATTATCTTTCTTTACCCTTTCCATCTCTATTCAAACTCACCCAAATCTATCATTTTACCATCAAATACTTGTATATACATCAAAACAACTCAATTAAAAGTAAAATACACAATTTAAAACTATGACTTCACAACTCAAAAGTTACACAACCCAAAACTCTTATTCTCTTCACCAAACTTAACCATTTCTTCAATCCAACCCTAATTTCATAGTTAACTACTCAAAAAAACTTCATACATACCAATACCAGCCATTAACACATACTGCACCAAACATCCAATTCACACATGTACAAACTTTCATAGAAAATCAAGGAAACAAGTTGGAAACTTACCAAATATGGAGAAAATTTCCAAAACTCCAACTTGAACACTTGAAATTCTTCAATTACTTGAGCTTGTAGGAAGCAAATTTCTCTTTTCCTTTAATAGAGATAGCCAGCCTTTAATGGAGAAAGAATAGGAAGAAGATGATCTCCCAACTCATCTTTATCCAACTAATACCCTTTTAACCACACAAATTCCACTTTCAATCTCCACCAAGTAAAATATATATATTACTTAATTAATATTAAAATCATCTTCCACTAACTATACAGTTAATTTAATAATTTAAAATAACTTTTGACCAATTTAAAATATTGACTTGTATATGTTATGTATATTTACATATATATATCATATACACATTTTACTTTTTCGCTTAAATATATATATATATTTAAATTATTTATTTAATTTTTAAAAATTAAAATTTTTAAAATTTTGAGATATTACAGATTGTGAGCATTGAAACACTTAGGTTTTAGAGTAAGCCTGGAAAAACTCTTGTTTGGGTTGTAAGGATAATACTCAAATTTTGTAAAAGCTCGATGTGAGCTTGTAAAAACACCAAGTTAGAGTTGAGCTTATAAAAACTCTAGATTAGTATAACTTTAACAAATTGTTAAGGAAGTAGATGTAAGATTGGGGTAATCCGAACCACTATAAACACTTTGTGTTTGTTCTTCTCTACTCTTCTTTCTTCTTGTTTTGTTGATCTTAAATTTTAATTTACCATCACTTCTTTAAATTAATCAATTCACTCCGCCCCTCCTCTCTTGGTTGGCATCTTGGGATAATATAAGTGACTCATAAACGACTGGTGCATTTGATAAAAAAACTTATAAACATATTTATTATTAAAAATAATATAAAATTATATTATCAAGAATATTTTTTAAAATAAATAGAGATAATATAATAAACTATTTACTCAAACTAACTTATAAATAAAGTACTTATAAGCGCTAAAATAATAAGCAATTTATTTTTTTTAACTTATAAGTACATCTTTTAAACTTATAAAATTGTCATATATAGGTGATACATATGTTTTTAAGTTATACATACAACCATATCCTTCACACATACACTCGTGTTTAGTTAATGGGCTTGATATATAAAATAACATCTAAACTTATTTCAAATGGTCATATTAGCTTCATGTGCTTTTTGCGCATCCTCTTATACACTTGTTAAAATTAATTTTGATATTATTTAATCCTTTGCTAATTTAATCTTTGCTCAAATATTATGTGTGTTATACAAATAGAGGAAAACTTACTTAGATTGGGCACACATATACCCTCTAATAAAATTATTTAATTTTTTTATAATTATTTTTTTGATGATTTTTTATTAGCCATGTTTCAGCAATAATTTCTCATACAGGCAGAGGACTCTCTATGTCGGCATTATGAGCTAGCATGCCACCCAATTGTGAGATAACACTTGGCTTTTAAAAATGAATCTTATAATAGTCAAATATATGACTTGCAGAATAATAAATTACCAATTCTTTAATTGAAGGAAGAGTACGTTAAATTATTTTTCTTCATCTGTTTTACATGCACAATAGCAAAGGCTTCAAAAATATATTAAGTTTGAAAATTAATCTCAACACATATAAAGCAAAAAAAAAAAGGAAAAAAATATATTTTACCCTTTCATATCTATATATTCTTGGTTCTTTTCTTGGTCTAGAGTCCCTAGTCATGATATTGGTAATGAACAAAAGATTAATTTTTCTCTTACTTTTTTTTAATCCAAACTTAAGAATCCATATGTAAATGAAGACTTAGCTCATATTAAACAAATAGACACTGGAGGTGTTCTTGAAATGAACGAGTATATCAGACTTCACTATAGAGGTGTTCTCAAGATAACTGAACATACCAGACTTTACTATTGAAACTCAAGTAGCAACTCAAGAATGTCACACAATGAAACTACTTGTGCAATGATAAGGGGTATGACGAAAGCATGAACAGAAGGGATAAGAAAATGGATCTAAATCTAAAGATCATGCAAAGATATTACAACAAAAACATAAAGAAATTTATAGTCAGACAAAGCAATTTTGCAAAATCTGAGAGGATCATGCAACACAAAAACCCAAAAAATAGTCACTTCGAAATAGAAATTTCATAAATATATATAATTTTTGCAGTTAAAACACAATAAAATTTGCAAAATCTAAGAAACCACAATGAAAATTTGCAAAATCTGAGTTCACTAAACTTTTTTTTCTACTAAACTTTCAACATAAAATTTTTCTCTGAATCTTAATCGTCGGCGAAGGCACGTTGGCTTAAATAAATCAGCAATGAATTGAAGAGGGAAAACCGAAATTATAACTAAAAAAATGAAAAATAAAATTGAAACGAGAAAAATGACTCCACGGAAGAGAAAGAGACTCCATCGATCAAAGAGAGACTTCATTGAAGAGGAAGAGGTTGAAAATAGAGGAAGTCGTATGAAGCAACTCATGCTCCTTTAATTTTTTTTTTTTATCTCATACTCTGAATCCAGCTCAGCAAAAGGTTAAATAATATTGACAAGTGCGTAGGAGGAAAAGCAAAAAATACAATGGGCTAATAAGAGATTTTGAATAAGTTCAAGGGCTATTTTATGTATCAAACATTATTTTTTGATCTCATGGACCACCATATATGCAATGCAAGGTCCATCCATCATACGTTTCAGTTTCTGTCTCTCTCTCTCAAGTAGATGAATAGGATCCCACATAAATTGCAATTGGGGGCTAACTAATCATCTAATATTGTTCTTCAAAGCCAAAATAAAATTACACAAAATTTTGGGTAAAACACTACCAAAATTCCCTGAATTAACATTTTCGTAGCTATTATTATGGCAACATTCCAGTGATTTATAGAAATGTATATTGAGCAGACTCATAACTTTGCCCTCATTGCACATCTTCATTTCTGTTTATCTGAATGACAGAAAGTTCTGAGATTATGTTTTACATAACCCAGCTGACCATGGGCTTTTTAATTAATAGCAATAGCAGAGGGAAACAAGATTATTTTGAGGGTAAGATAAGAGGGAAAGGAATAAAAGAGGGGAGATATTATATTTGAGGTTTAAGAAATAAAAGCATATTTCACGTATTATTTAATTACGTTAAAAATATAGCATATTTGAAATTTCAAAAATAAAATGAAGCATTTTTGAAATAGTAAAAAAAAAATTAAAAGAGACATTTTATAATGATTTAAGAATAATAATGCAATTTCAAAAAATTAAAATTAAAAAAGTGTCAGCTCGTGTAATTTCTTCTAATCAATATTTTGAGGCGAATCATTATTGTAACACTTTAAGCGAATATACAACCAATCTGCAGCAGCTTCTCTCTTTAGCAGAACTTACTATTTTGTAGAATGTAAATGCTGCACTGATAGAGGATTTTCATCAATCTTCTGTTTAATCTTCCAGTAATTCTTGCCAATTATTTGTTTTTCCATCAAGCAGTACCTTATACAACAATATATAATCTAGCTAATCAATCCGCTCCAGATTGTATAACACCATTTCCTCAAGAGCTGATCGAAACCTACCCCGAGGAAGACAATTAAGATTCTGAATTGCAAGATTAGCTATCTCCTTAGCTAATCCTTGTGCTCTTTCAATTCCCCCACATTGCTTAACCAAATCAATAGCTTCATCAAGAAAACCAGTTTCACAGAATTCAGACTCGATTATTTCTCTCAGATTTGGCTCCTTCTCTAGAGTAAATATTACGGGTGCAGTCAGGTTCCCTTTTGCTAGATCGCTGCCAGCTGGCTTCCCTAGCTGCTCTGCTGACTGTGTAAAATCCAGAATATCATCAACAACTTGGAATGACAGACCAAGATTCTTACCATATTCGTACATTTGTTCAGAAACACTACTGTCCACCCCACTAAAAATAGCTGCTCCTTTCGTACTAGCAGCAATTAAAGAAGCAGTTTTGTAATAGCTCTTGATCAAATACTCCTCAAGTTCCACATCACAGTCAAACAAGCTAGATGCCTGCTTTATTTCACCACTTGCAAAATCTTTAATAACCTGCCATGGAGCCAGTAAAATTGTAAAACAATTTGCATTTAAAAGAGTAGTCCAACCTCCAACCAGCTGCTTTTGCATAGATTCCAGTTTATTTTAGTATCAAAAACAGGTTCATAAATAAAAAAACTTGGGGCACATATACTGAATGGAGTTGCAGAGTTACCTGGCTGATAAGCTTAATGACTTGAATGTTTTCATGATTAGCTAGGTACCATGAGGACTGAGCAAACATGTAGTCCCCAGCGAGTACTGCCACCCTTGTGCCATACACTTGATGAATTGTTTCCTTTCCTGCAAATCAGCCGTGTAAATTTAATCAAAGGCAGGCATGGATGAAAAATATTACCATGCCACATATGTGGTGGAGTCTCAGGCAATCTGAACGAGATGGAAGTATTTCAGCAATTCATGTCAAAGGCAGTATCATCTCACATATGCCCACCACACATGGCATGATGTATTATCTCCCATTATTAGTCATTACTTGTGATTTCATTTGTTTATTTCATTTGTTTACTCTTTATGCTTCATATTGGCAGCAATGAAGCTCGCCACAGTAATGTATCTTGTCTCAAAGTAAAAATGCTAATCAGCTTCAAGAAAGATGTTTGAAGCGCACAGAAAAGTATATTGCTTTGATTGCACTTTTGCTTTTAACAACACCGACTGCATGGAAACATTCAGAACAGATACTTATAAGACTTGTCATTTAAAAGTCGGGGAAAGGACTCCAGATAATTCCCACATACAAACAACTCAAGGACGCCTTCACAAGTTCTTGTCCTTTGAAAGTCACGATCAAATTGAATTTCTAGTATCCACAGGATACATTTTAGCAAGTTTCTAAAAAAAAATCTTTTCATGTTGAGGGGGAACAGTTTCTTAGAACACCAATCCTCCCATATGCAACCACAGTACAGAGGATATCCATATCTAAAATCAGCAAACTTTCTTGAAAATGCAAATCTAAATCACTCAACAGATTATAGTAGATTGAGAACTTCCACAAATATATGATTCATATAGAAATTATTATCATCCTACAATAACTGCATTCAGGCTAATTATCTGCCAGCATAATCCAGCAGCACAGATCCAGCCTCTGACACAAAATGTAGTGCACAGCAAACACATTTTGGGTGGTTGTCAATGCTTGAAACAAGCATCTAAAATCAGCAAGCAATCTTGCTAGTAAATAGAAATCTATATCATTATACAGATTATAGTGCTATCAACCTGATTGAGAACTTCCACAATAAATGTTTCGTCTAGAAATAATTAGCATCCTACAATAACTGCATTCCGGCTAAGTATCTGCCAGCATATGCAGCAGCACAGATCTCAGCCTCTGACACAAAAATGGAGTACACAGCAAACACATTTTGGGTGGTTGTTGATGCTTGAAACATTAATTCTAAACTTGGCTATTCATATAAAACGGCACCAATGAGATATTTCAAGTCACATGCAAAATTCGAAGTGCTACCTCTTCGCATGTTACTTTCATCTAACACATCATCATGTATTAAGTTTGCAGTATGGATCATCTCAATGATCTCTGCTAAACGGCGATGCTTTGTTGTAAGTTCCCTGCAATGAAGCATGTCAATAACTTTTATTCCATTTGGTATATGTAGATCACTTGGGAAAGACATCAATCTTACTTTAATCCTGCTATTTCAGCTGTTGCTCTTGACACTAGGAAAACCAAAGCTGGTCGCATTCTCTTCCCTCCAGCACCAAATATCTGCTCAGCTGCAGACATTAAAACTGGGTTTTCTGCACCAACAATCTACCAGAGCATCTCAATTAGATCTATTATAAATAGATATTAACAACCGCAAAAACTAATCTGATTAAAAAATGCTCCATGCAGTAATACTTAATTTTTCGTGCATGGAAATGCAATAAATTGGAGAGAGTGGTATAAGGTGAACAAAATGAGGACCTTAAAAGCATCTTAAAATCCTCGTGTCAGCCTTCTTTCCTTAACCCTTCAAGCACTCTAGTATCCATTGGAAGTGAAATATCGGACATTCATTCTGCTATAAGCAAATACATTATACACGTAAGGCTACTACACAGTAAGTATGTTTCCTAACCCAAGTAATGCGAACTTGGTACACAGCAAGTGTGCATAGCAACACCCTGTATTCATATATATCCTAGAGATCAGTTCTACATAGTCCCAACTATGCCATAACTTCCAGGATTACAATATCTCAAAGAAGAAAAATAGTTCATCGTTTGAAAATATTAACTGATCAGAATCTTACTAGTATTTTAGCTTCTAAGATACCACATCCATCAAAAACCATAATGAGAACCACAATAGACTCCCAAAAAGAAAGGAAAAAAAAAAGCTCACAATGAGAGCGAATAAATGTTAGCCTCTAGTATTATCTTTTTACAGCTTCCTCATTCTTCAAACTCGCATAAGAAAATTCTGTTTTCTGCTCTTAGTTACACTTTATTTACAACTATTTACATTTCAATTGAGCATTATCATAGAAGCATATATAGTAGGGAGTAAACCGATAGCAAAAGAAACAGAATTTTTTAAGTTTTCAACCAAAACTGTAAGTTATGCAATCACAACCGAGTAGAGAAAGGAGAAAGTAAAAATTCAAAGTTTTACGACATAATTTATAACTAGGAAACCATCTATGTGTAGAATTACTAACTGCAGGTTTCAAGAAATCAATTTGAAATAAGAGAAGAAGCTTCAACTGAGCAGGGTATTCAAACTTATAGCAACTGTCCAATAAACTATCCACTAAGTTGCACCAGTATTTCTTTTCTTTCTTCATAGCTCCTCCAACATCTTCCCCACTCCAGTAAACTTCCATCAGATGAAAGAATAAACCAAAATCAGACACATCTTCCTGCTGTTGGATATGATGACTCATAATAATTGTTACATTAGCAATCCATGTATTTGAAGTATTTCTATAATCTAAGATTTAAGTTGTTCCCCCAAAAGAAAAGGTAAGAAACTGGAATGGTGAACTATCCACTAAGTTGCACCAGTATTTCTTTTCTTTCTTCAGTGCTCCTCCAATATCTTCCTCATTATAGTAAACTACCATAGGATGAAAGATTAAAACAAAATTAGATACATCTTCCTCCTGCTGTTGGATAAGAGGTCTCATAATAAAGGTTACATTAGAAATCCATGTAATGAAGTACTTTTATAATCTAAGATTTAAGTTGTTCCCCCAAAAGTAAAGGTAAAAAACTGGAATAATGAGCCTTGTTATGATTTCAAATTGTTCAGCAGAGCCAAAAGGGTTACATAGGCAAGGATTTTGGTTCTGCATTCCAAAGACATACATGAGAAATGATAAAAGTCACTGAGAAATGATAAGAGTCACATGAGAAATGATGAGAGTCGCTGAAAAAATTAGCCTACTTAAAGCCTAATGGTAAAACAACAAATCACTTGCCAATAGGCTGAAAATAATACAACCACTCGTGAGCAGCTCAGTACTTGACTCAAGAAAAAGCTCACTTGAACCTTTTCATTATGATTAATGAGTAATGTTCAAGCTCACTTGTAGAGTTTATCCATAAAAGAATTGAATAAAGCTAATCCCATCTAAACTTATGGTTTTCAATTTAAGATATATATTACAATATGCGGAGAGATACTTAAATGTCTATTTTATCAGTGAGTAATATATATATATATATATATATATATATATTTTAGGGGTGAATAGTAACCTGTCGTTACTATTTGCTTTTACTGTACCTTCACGCGTCTGGAACTGTGGATGAATAATACCTTGTCTGGTACTGTTGGCTTTACTGTGGGGAACTGTAGATGAACAGTTCTTCTAATTTTACTGTTGGATTCCCTCTGGTGAATACTGCTGATGAACAGTATCTTGTCAGTGGGCACCGCCTTTATTGACTTTAACAAATCTGAGTGGAGAAATGACAAAGAATTAATAGATAGATATAGAACTTATATCTGAGTGGAGAAATTTAATATGAAACAACGCCGCTGTACCTTTTAAAAGATTATATTTTATTTATATGTTATTTATATTCTGTTTATATTTTATTGCATTATTGCATAATTAAGGAGTCTTTAACACTTGAGGCCGGAAACGGTTCTGTGATATTGAATGTAATCGATATCCTTAATTCATCATTCTTAAAATAATTATGTATGTTTTTATTGTTATCTGTTTATATCTTTGTTATTTATGCTTAATTATTTTATTGTTTTTATTAATTCTTTTAAAGTTATTTTATCCTTTGTAAACGGTATAAATTATAAACTTAAACTACCTTATACAAGGAGATCAATAGGTGTTGGGTCAAGGAATGGAAGAATAATAAATGAGAAAGGAAGAAAGAGAGAAGCTTAGAACTAAGGCTAGGGTTCTTGAATGTCTTCTGTGTTAAGGGAGAAGTGTTTCGGATCCCTTTAACCTTCAGAATGAGCTTCACTATATAGACAGAGGCTTTAAAATTTCACTGTTCTTGTCACATGCTTTGGTACTTGTCGTTACTATTTGCTTTTACTGTACCTTCACGCGTCTGGAACTGTGGATGAATAGTACATTGTCTGGTACTGTTGGCTTTACTGTGGGGAACTGTAGATGAACAGTTCTTCTGACTTTACTGTTGGATTCCCTCTGGTGAATACTGCTGATGAACAGTATCTTGTCAGTGGGCACCGCCTTTATTGACTTTAACAAATCTGAGTGGAGAAATGAGGTTTCTCCTGCCTTTAATCGGACGAACCAGATGAACTTGAATCAGATTCAACTTCAGATTCAACTATCTTTTTATTTTTCTTTTCTTTTTTCTTTTCTTTTTTCTTTTCTTTTTTCTTTTTCTTTTCTTTATCTTTCTTTTCTTTTCTTTTGTCTTTTTTCTCTTTTTCTTTTTCTTTTTCTTTAATCTTTTTCTCTTTTTCTTTTTTTCTTTCTTTTTCTTTATTCTTTTTCTTTTTACCTTTACTTTTCACTCTGATAGAGGACAATATACCATAGCAATCATCTTCATTACTGGGACAGTAATCCGAGTCAGATGTCTCGGTGGAGGATGATGTCATGGATGATGTAGAAGAATCCGAGGAAGAGGAAAGAGATTTCTTCTTTCTGGATTGAGCTTTAGAGACTTTAGAATGGGCTTTAGTTGAAGATCCAGCAGAGCAGGTTCTACTGGGCTTAACGGGCTCAGATGTTGAGGGAAGAGACCCAACCATCTGTTCCATTAAGACTTTATATTCTTCTGCAGTCTTTGCAGCTGCAAGAAGGGCAATATTCTGGGCTCTTTGGGCACCAAAGGAGACCTGTAGTCTTGGGTCAAGACCATCATGGTTTCTCTTAAGGAGCCATGCTTTAACTGTTTCAATAGTGGTAGAGTTGCGAAAGGCAGACCACCACTTGACTTTAGATTTTCTCAATATAACAGGGATACTGGTACCTGACTGAAAAGAATAGTCAAAATACCACTGATATACCCAAGGTATATTGAACTTTAAACAGAAAAGGAGTAGAGGAGGGAAATTCCTCTCAAATGGTGAAGGGTTTAGGTTGGCTTTAAAATACTGGTAAGCTAATAGTACATCCTGTGGAAGAGTTCTTTCATCATTTTCACAATAATGCCACCAATCAACAAACCAGGATGGAAGGTTATTGGTCTTTATGTTGTTCTCACAATAAATAAGCCAGGAATGTGTTTTACCAGGGTTTTGGAAAAACAAAGCTTTGGTCCAGGCTTCAGTATAGTCCCAATAGTTATAGGAAGAACAACAGGATAAGGAAGGAAGGGTTTTAAACTGCACAGGAACGTGCAAAGGTTTTCCCCATTCAGAAGGATGGAGAATTTTCTTTATTTTGAATGAAGAATAGGCAATGGTTGCTTTATCTTGCTGGAGGTAATTGTGCTTTAAGAACAAAGAACCTGAATCCACCAGAATATGAAGATAATATTCTTGGGGTTTTGAAGATTCTTTGGGTTTAAAAAACCATCCTTTAGGGTAAACAGATTCAATAATAGACCATGGGTTCTGCTGAGCAGTCCCAAAATCAGGAATTAACTCTGTAAACCAAAAATTTTTATTATACCAAAACGTTTTATATTTTAAAGGAAAATTTGCAGAAACAATTTGAGTTGAAGGTTTTGAAATATCCAACTCGGTTTTAGAAACATTCTGAGATAGGGTTTTTTGAGAAGAAGATTCTCCTATCTCAATTTGGTTTTTTAAATAAGGGATCAAGGAATCATTACCTGGAACCCCTGGAGGAGGTTCGTGTCCCATCTTTAGCAGTGCTTTAATTACTTCAGGAGATTGGGCCAGCTGAGAGACCCATTTTTCTATATTGGCTTTATCTTCCTCTTGGACAGCATCAGCCCAAGACTTTATGGGTTTAGGGTTCAATATACTATCTGAATGATCAGATAGAGCTTTAGGAGAGTCTTCTTTAAGGGTTTCTTTATTGGCATTTTTCTTCTTTTTCCCCATGATTCCTGAGAAGGAATTCACGAGTAAGGAAATCAGGTAAACTGTTATTTTCTCCTTTAATAAATTCAATATCAAAATCAAAAATACTTAAAATAGCTTGCCATCTAGCAAAAATTTGTTTTGAGGCAAGGTTTTTAACATCTTTTTGTAAAACATCTTTAGCACTTTTACAATCAATTCTTAATAAAAACTTTTGATTCAATAAATCAGATTGAAATTTTGAAATGCATAAAACAATGCTCAAAATCTCTTTCTTTATAGTTGAATAATTTAATTGGGTTGGACTCCAATGTCCTGAATAAAATTGGACTATGGCTTCTCTACCCTCTTTAACCTGTTTTAAAATCCCACCAAAACCTATATCTGATGCATCAGTCTCAACTATTTTGGAAGCTAAGGGATCAGCTATATGTAGGCAAGGAATAGTTTTAACTAGGGTTTTAACATGTCTAACTATGCCAGAATAGACCTCAGTCCATGGGCCTGGGTTTTTCTTTAACCTATCATGCAAAGGTTTAATAGTTCTATTTAGGTTGGGAAAGAATTCTATGACATAATTCAAACAACCTAAAAATCTTTGTAACTGGGCTTTATTAACTATTTGGTCAGGAAACTTATCTCCAAAAGCTAAGTTCCTTTCTATAGGTTCTATAATTCCCTGTTCTATATAGTGTCCTAAGAATCTAATCTTAGTCTGAAACAGAGACATCTTCGTTTTACTTAATACTAAACCATTATGTTTTATTACCATAAAAAATGTTTTTAGATGTTTAAAATGTTCTTCTATAGTTGTTGAATATATTAAAACATCATCAATATAAACAATACAAAATTTAGTGTAAGGGTTAAAAATATCATTCATCACTCTCTGAAACTCAGAGGGTGCATTCTTTAAACCAAAAGGCATAACATTCCATTCATACTGTCCAAATGGAACAGTGAATGCAGTCTTATACCTATCTTTAGGGTTAATCTGAATTTGCCAAAAACCAGATTTCATATCAAATTTACTAAAAATATTTGCTTTATATAATCTTCCTAATAAATCTTTTTTATTTGGAATAGGGTATCTAATCCATTTTAAAGCTTTATTCAAAGGTTTATAATTTATTACTAATCTAGGTGCACCTCTTTCTATTTCAGAGGCCTTGTTTACATAGAATGCAGCACAAGACCAATGGCTTCTAGATTTAGTTATTAATCCTTTATTTTCTAAATCATTTTTATCTTTTAAATGAGTAGGATCACCTATAAAATGAAGTGATATAGTCAAGATTAGCATTGCAACTGCATCTTGAATAGTATCACCAGACTCATCTAAAATAGGTATTCCATCCTCATAAGTTTTTACAGCATTTAAAATTTCTAAATGTTGTTCATCAGTGAGATGATTATCCCACCAACCTTTAAGTTGTCCTGTGAAGCCAGCTATAAGGAGTTCAGCTATAGTTCTATCTGAAGTTCCTGTTTGGGTTCTATAGGCATTGGCAGCCATTGTCATCTGTTGAAGAAGACTCAGAATATTGTATTCTGATAGGCTATCAATATTCCATTCATAAACTGAAGAGGCATTATATTTATATTGTGATAAGACATTTGGTCTATCTGCTATACCTAAGTCTGGGGCAGACATTCTAGGTACTATAGACTGATTATAAGTTATACGATTTATCTGTGGTTCTAAGGCTTTACTAAAGGTTTCAATATCTTCAGATTCAGGTTGAGAATCCTCAACTGATTCTGATTCCTGTTCCTGGGTGACTATACTTATAGTTTTAGAAGCTTTGGATTGAGGTGTTTCCTGAACTACCTGTTTTGACCCAGAAGAAGAGTCAATTTTACTTAATTGTTCTTTAATTGCTTTAACAAAATCTGAATCTTTGGATTTTACTTCTTTTTGTCCTGTTTTAGAAACTTCGAATGGTTTAAAAACATGAGTTTTAAGTTTTTTATCTTTTACTTCTTTTTCAATTTTTAATATTTTACTTTCTTTAATAGTATCTTCTATTCTGTTTAATTGTTGTCCTATACTTAATAGATGTGCATTACTGAAATTATTCTGTTCTAATATTTTCCTATTTGGGTCATCTTCAGAAACTATTTTAAATGGTGCTATATTTATTTCTTTATCTCCATGTAAAAATACACTTGATGCTTTAGGTGGATGTTCACTTTGTATGATTTTATCTTTTACCTTCCATTCTGTATTTTTATTTCTAATGGTTACTGGATTTATTAATTTTTCTGCTTTAAGTTTTCCTCTATAAATTCTTTTAAACCAATCAAAGAATTTCATATTAACTTCATAATGTTTTATAAAGTCAATATATTCTTCTTTAACTGATTCAAAATCTTTTACCTTTTTTATTACATTTTCTAATTTATCTTTATTTTTAATTGCTGTTAATTCTTTATTTAATTTATCATAATTAAAAACAAATTCTTTATTAATTACATTTAATTCTCTATCTATGCTTTCTACATTTCCTGTCATGAAGGAAGCTGTAGGTGACATAGGTGGAGAAGGTGAGTGTTCTATATTCTGAGGTTGATTATAATTAGGGTTTGGTTCCAAAGGGTTCATTGTTCCTGTTGGATTATAATATAAGTGTGGAACTGTTGTACTATAATCTACACCTTTTAATTTATTACTAGATTCAGGTATATCTGAAGTAGAATACCTAGGCTTTACTACTGTTTGCAAAACAGGTTTAGGCTCATTTTCTTTATATGAAGCATATATTACAGAAGGTAACTATACTGAAGCCTGGACCAAAGCTTTGTTTTTCCAAAACCCTGGTAAAACACATTCCTGGCTTATTTATTGTGAGAACAACATAAAGACCAATAACCTTCCATCCTGGTTTGTTGATTGGTGGCATTATTGTGAAAATGATGAAAGAACTCTTCCACAGGATGTACTATTAGCTTACCAGTATTTTAAAGCCAACCTAAACCCTTCACCATTTGAGAGGAATTTCCCTCCTCTACTCCTTTTCTGTTTAAAGTTCAATATACCTTGGGTATATCAGTGGTATTTTGACTATTCTTTTCAGTCAGGTACCAGTATCCCTGTTATATTGAGAAAATCTAAAGTCAAGTGGTGGTCTGCCTTTCGCAACTCTACCACTATTGAAACAGTTAAAGCATGGCTCCTTAAGAGAAACCATGATGGTCTTGACCCAAGACTACAGGTCTCCTTTGGTGCCCAAAGAGCCCAGAATATTGCCCTTCTTGCAGCTGCAAAGACTGCAGAAGAATATAAAGTCTTAATGGAACAGATGGTTGGGTCTCTTCCCTCAACATCTGAGCCCGTTAAGCCCAGTAGAACCTGCTCTGCTGGATCTTCAACTAAAGCCCATTCTAAAGTCTCTAAAGCTCAATCCAGAAAGAAGAAATCTCTTTCCTCTTCCTCGGATTCTTCTACATCATCCATGACATCATCCTCCACCGAGACATCTGACTCGGATTACTGTCCCAGTAATGAAGATGATTGCTATGGTATATTGTCCCCCATCAGAGTGAAAAGTAAAGGTAAAAAGAAAAAGAATAAAGAAAAAGAAAGAAAAAAAGAAAAAGAGAAAAAGATTAAAGAAAAAGAAAAAGAAAAAGAGAAAAAAGACAAAAGAAAAGAAAAGAAAGATAAAGAAAAGAAAAAAGAAAAAGAAAAAAGAAAAAATAAAGAAAAGAAAAAAGAAAAGAAAAATAAAAAGATAGTTGAATCAGAAGTTGAATCTGATTCAAGTTCATTTGGTTCGTCCGATTAAAGGCAGGAGAAACCTCATTTCTCCACTCAGATTTGTTAAAGTCAATAAAGGCGGTGCCCACTGACAAGATACTGTTCATCAGCAGTATTCACCAGAGGGAATCCAACAGTAAAGTCAGAAGAACTGTTCATCTACAGTTCCCCACAGTAAAGCCAACAGTACCAGACAATGTACTATTCATCCACAGTTCCAGACGCGTGAAGGTACAGTAAAAGCAAATAGTAACGACAGGTTACTATTCACCTACAGTACCAAAGCATATGACAAGAACAGTGGAATTTTAAAGCCTCTGTCTATATAGTGAAGCTCATTCTGAAGGTTAAAGGGATCCGAAACACTTCTCCCTCAACACAGAAGACATTCAAGAACCCTAGCCTTAGTTCTAAGCTTCTCTCTTTCTTCCTTTCTCATTTATTATTCTTCCATTCCTTGACCAAACACCTATTGATCTCCTTGTATAAGGTAGTTTAAGTTTATAATTTATAATTTGTATTTTATTTTAAAGTTTTTATTCTGTATTGTATTTCTATTTTGTTTATTTAAATAAATTTAAATTTCTTTATATCTCTCTCTCATTCTCATATTAAGTATGCTCTGTTCTAGTTCTTGCAAGCAAAAAACGAGCAAGTTGAGCTTGATCTGGAATTAAAACATCAGAAATTATTATTGCACTACTTACAGACTGAAAAGGACCTCTAATTCTATCCTTTTCTGTCTTTCTTCTCTCTCTACTCTACGCTGTATATTTATACGGGATCCGTATACTTATACCAGACATAGTATAATTAGGAATACTAAAAGATATAGACATAAGAGTATGTATTGATTAAAATATTCTAGACTTAAGATACAAAATTAACTTAATCTTTAAAATGGTATATAAGGCTGGAAACCCAAATATAAATTGGAGCAACGTCAGACTTGCACTTGTCTGAAGTCCTCCTCTGTACCGGGTATGAAACAACGCCGCTGTACCTTTTAAAAGATTATATTTTATTTATATGTTATTTATATTCTGTTTATATTTTGTTGCATTATTGCATAATTAAGGAGTCTTTAACACTTGAGGCCGGAAACGGTTCTGTGATATTGAATGTAATCGATATCCTTAATTCATCATTCTTAAAATAATTATGTATGTTTTTATTGTTATCTGTTTATATCTTTGTTATTTATGCTTAATTATTTTATTGTTTTTATTAATTCTTTTAAAGTTATTTTATCCTTTGTAAGCGGTCCTTACAAAAATTAGTTTAATCATTAAATATTTCCACATTTTACGCACAACCAAACTTAGTTTAATCAAAAATTAACTGCAGTTAGTCATATGTATTATTTATTTCCACTCTAAGTCATTTTGGCTACATCTTCTGATAGATGTATCCACTCTCCTCCAGCTAATTTAGGCCCACCCTTCCTTTCTTTCTCTTCTTTATCACACCTTTCTAACCTGGCCCTTCCTTGGTCTCCACCTCACATGCCTAAACAATCTCAATCTAGCTTCTTGAAATTTATCCTCAATTATTATTACTCCCACCTTTTCTCTAATATTTTCATTATGTATGCTATCACTTCTAATATGTCCATACATTCATCTTGACATTCATCTTGAATATATTTTACACACAAATGTTAACAAAATATAATTACTTCTAATTTATATTAACCTTTTTAACAATAAACATTTTAATTTTTTTTAATAAATTTATGGATGATTTTACTTACAAGCTAAGTTTATTCAGAAAGTATCTGACTTGATTTGAGCTCATTTAACAAATAAGGTGTATTTATGATTAGGGCTGTACTGGACTCAATTCAACTCATTTAACAAATGAGCCAAACTCAAGCCTCAACTAAAAGCCCGTTTCATAAACAAGTTGAGCTTGAGCTGTTTAAAGCTCAACTGATTTGCAGCTGCAATTGGTATATGTTAAATGCAAACATGGCCCTTTTGGCTGAAACATGCCATTAGAGTATTGAGCACCATCAATAGAATCTAATATGTAAGATTTAATGATATAAAATTATGAAGTAATCTTAAACATTGTAAACAAGCATGCACCACACCATACATTAATAGATGTGTATATGCAATTCAATCCTCAAATTCAATTTCATTCACTCTCTATGGATGGAACCACAGCAGTCCCAAAGAGAGAGTATCATAAACAGAAATAGTACTTTATCAATGAAAGTCCTAATACCTCCATAACATTGCAATTATTGCTAATAAAAACAACATAACTTGCCAATGTTGTCTCTTCTGACAACAAGATACTAGAAAGACTGTTTCAACTAAACATAAGATACTAACAATCAAGACATTCCACCTGCCATTTTGACTTCCATAGCATTATTGCCACCAAGATTTTGTACTAAATGTGCTACCATAGTATACTAGCCCAGATCATTAACCTGCTTCCTTACTCTTAAATTGCAGTATTTCACCACTCTATCAACATCATTAATAAGCACATGCTTTTTTTATTTATTAGCAATGAACTTCTGAGAAGGCACATTCAACCTTTTCTGCCCTTGGTTCATAAAACAAGAGACATCATAATGCACACTAATATATGAACTAGATTCACATAAAATCACTTCCGACATCTGATAAATGCATCTCTGATATAAAAAGGAGGTGAAAGAAAGATCTATCTATTAATCAGTGGGCTACCAATATGAAGCATCTATAAGAGAAGGTTTTATCAGGAATCACAGTTCGCATTGCAAAAGAATGTTATTTAACATTTTGAAGCAATAAACCAAATCTTTAACACCCCAACAGCAGCATATTAACAATGAGCACTCACCGACTGGAGGTTTTGGTTAAGAGTCTGGAGATCATCAGCAACCACTTCAAACAAATTTTTCAATGAAACTGGTGTTGTTGACTCCTTTAAATCCAACAGTGTTGCAGGACCCTGAGCAACTTGTGTGGATTCCACAAATAAAGAAATGCTAAGATTACAAGTATCTGAAACAAAAAGAAATTCTGCAGCATCATGCTATACTAGGAGGCAAATGCAATTATCACAAATGGTCATAACATTATTGGTTAAAAGTCACCCAAAAAAAAAGGAAAAGAAAAGGAAAAGGCAAACCAACAACAGCAACGAAGGCTAAAAATTATAATGAACCACCAAACTAGAGTTCTGTTGCAATATAGCAAATACAACTAAAAGCAATACGAATAGAAACGAACTTGCATAAGAATCAAGCCATTAGTATGGATTAATAAAGCCAAATGCTAATTAATTAAAAATTATCAAAAGCAAGTATAGTCAGTACCAAAGAGAAGCATTTAGCAAGGAAAAGAAGTACCATTAAGCAAAGACTCAAGGGCCCTTTGTTGAAGAAACTTGACACCGAGCAATATCTCTCCGGCAACAAAGCAATCTTCTAGCAGCATAATCTCTATTACAAATCCTAGAAACCGACTTCCCATAATTCCTCACTGAATACCTATCTATTGAAGCATTGAAGGAACACCCACAAGCCGTCAAATCAAGCACAGCTCTTCCAAAATCAAGACTGTGACATGTCATTGACATCATTTCTCAACAAGAGCCGGAAAGACCAGAAATTTCACCCTCAAATGAAATACCCAGATACCAAATCCAGTTTAATTTCCAATAAGCCAAACAACCACCAGGAAAATCGGGGGAAACTAAGAAAAGAAACAACTGGGTTTAGCAAAAAACTTGAAAAAATAACAAAAAGATATCAAATGGTTGCTATGTGTTAGTTTAGAAGTTTCTCTTTACACAGAAAACACATGTAGGTGTCTTGCATTGTGTGGATCCAAGAAGCCCACATCGGAATGCTTTGTCTCTGTGTTTCTTATCATTTAGGAGAGAGTCGATGCCAATGACGTTTCGGACAATGAGAGCGAGATTTTTGAGAAAATGAAATTTATAAGAGGCAAAGAAACTGCTTCTCTCACATTAGAGGGCATTAATCAAATCGATTTGATTTTAAATATAAAATGGGATTAAACCATTAATGAAATGCGTAATCTGGCGCCCAGGAGTATTTATTACTTATCTAGATTTTCAGTTTAATTTTTTTTTTTTTGAATGTTCTCTCTTTCTATAGATGTAATTTATCAAAAAAATATAAAATTGGATTGTGGGAACCACATTTTAAAAAAAATAGCCTCCATATCGCTTCGTTATTATTTATAAAAAAAATATTATGTAAATTGTCTCTGAATTTTTATATTTTTACTATTTTAATGTATAACTTTAGTATCTGAAATTTTATTAATAAAAATAATTTGATTGTTTATGACTATTCGGTATATAAAAAATTGATAGAAAAAAATCAACTGAAATAATTAAATTATTTCTATTAATAAAAATTCATGCATCAAAGTAAAAAAAAAAATTATATACCAAAATGATAAAAATAAAAAAATTCAGATTTTATTAATGTATTTTTTTCCTTAATCATAAAAAAATCAATTCTAATTGGAAAATGAAATTTCATTTTTATGGTATGATATTGTGTTTAATAAAAATATGGAGAAAATTATAAATCCTTGTAAATTATAAAATTCGTCGTACTTTTTCTCAAAATTTTGTTTGATATATCTTACATTCCAAAATCCAAATAAAATAGGTTTCAAAGTTTTGAATATTGATTTTTAAATTGATTTTTTAAATAATTAAATAACATTTTTATTGATTAAATTGATAATTAATCAAAAAATATATATAGAAAAATTATACTATTATTTGAATTTTTAAAATATACTAAATTAATATCTTGATAATTTTTTTGGTCAGATAAATATTTTAAAACTTTAAAATTTTCAATTAATTGAAGTGTTGATTTATATAATTATAACATATTTTTTCTAAATATATATCATATCAATAAAAATAAAATTCAAATGTAAAATAAATTATTTAAGAAATAAATAAAACAAATGGAGAACCTGGGAGGATGGGCTTCCAAAGGTTATTGCATCATATTTTACTTCTCTTTTAGCTTCCAATCATTCTACTAATATGTAGTTACTGGATGTTGTGCATAGTCGAGTATCCCAGGAGCATAATCTTAATCTTATGGTTGAATTTACTCCCCAAGAAGTTAAAGATGATATTTTCTCAACTCATCTGAAAAAATCCCCTGGTTTGAATGGCATGAACCTAGCATTCTACCATAAATTTTGGTCTGCTTGTCTCCACATTCTCTAGTTTGCTCAACTTGCTCCAGAGCTTAATGCTACAATATAATGCTGATTCAAAAAAAAAAGCATCCATAGGTAATTTCTGACCTCCATCCCATTACATTATGTATTGCACTATATAAAATTGTGGCAAAAATCCATGCCAATAGGTTGAAATGCATTTGGCATGTGGTTATCTCAGAGAATTAGATTGCTTTTGTGCCCAATCGATTGATAACATACAACATTATGATTGTGTTCGAAGCTATGCATTGATTGATGAGGAAGTTTCTGGGGAAATTGGGTATGGCAGTGTTGAAGATCGATGTGAGTAAAGCATATGATCACATAGAGTGTCATTTTCTTCAAAGGATGATGGAAAGGTTGGGGTTTGATCAAGGCTTTATTGATTTAATGATGATGTGTGTCTCTACTATTTCCTATACAGTAGTACATCAATGGCACTACGTTGGACCTTTTTTTCTGAAAGAGGATTGACACAAGGGAACCCTCTTTGATGAGGATCTGATTGCTAGCATACAACACCAAGGACCTGTTACTCGATCAATGGCAAGAAAACTTCAAGGATTAGTTTCCAAACATCTATATGTTCTCAATACAATTGGAACATTAAGACTTGAAGAAAATAAGAGCAAAGAAGCTGTTTGGTTGCACGTGTCCAAATTGCAATCTACCCAAGAGGCCAATTGACCCAAAGGAGTTGGAATACATATTGGCATCCATCATTATACCTTTGGGAGCTAAATACATACCATTCACATGCCATTGGATGCCCATATATTAAGAGTGGTTGAAACTCACATTGGGAGTCAAAGATGCCTTTTAAAAGCTAGTGGGAGACAAGCTATATGGCTGCCCAATTTGTTTTATGTAACCACATTATTATATTTGTATTTTTCCATCATTTCACTTATTTTATGCTTTCTTTAAGTCTTTAAAAACAGATGTAATGGCAGACTTTGAACTTAATGAATATTCTGAGTTTTCTCTCCATTTTTGAGAGCTTTGAGAGGTTTTTAGCCTTCTTTTGAGTTCTGGTTAGAACTTGCACGAATTCCTTGCAAAAATAACCAAGTTTGCTAGGTCTTAACTTATATTCAAGGTTTTTCCTTCACAAGTTGGGGTTGGGTCTTGAATCTTTGGTTTCCAGCCATATAGCTTCAGTTTTACATCACAAGTTGGTGTTGGGTTGAAGGTGCTGGTTGGTGTTCTTATGTTTTGGAGACGATCCGTAGCTTGAGCTTCCTTAGGAATTAAATCCCAACAAGGCAGGCTCACATCATTTGGTATCAGAGCTTAGGCTCTCCAAATCAGGTTTTTAGCATCATTCCTTCTTGTTTATGTCAAAAAAAATATTGTCTTCATTTAAGTCATTTTCTGCCATTAGTTTAATTTCTACAAGCTGTATGCTTTCTTGTTTCTTTGAGTCCTTCTTCCTTTGTAATATCCCAAAATGTACCCTAGAAGTATTGGAGTAATTATTGTTATTATTGGATTAAGTGTATTTATTTTATTGGAAAGAGAGTTGAGGTTAGAGTAATGTGTATATGTTGTATATATTGTGATATACTTAACATATACAAATATTTGTTTGAAGGGTATAAAGGTAATTATTTTGAAATTGAGTTTTGTTGAAGTGGAAGATGGTGGAAAATTGTTGTTTGTTGGTTGGATTGTTGTTTTGGCCGGAATCTGGGTTTTTGGCCTGACACGCTCAGGAGCACGTCCAGGTCTTTAGGCGTGTCAATTGTGTTGGATGGCAGTAGGTGTGACACGGCCATTAACACGCCCGTGTTAGTGAGCGTGTCATAGCTACTGTGATTTTGGGGAATTGACACGGCCAGGAACACGTTCATGATGTTGGACGTGTCGATACTTCTGAGAGACAGTAGGTATTACACGCCCAGTGACACGCCCATGGTCCTGAACGTGTAAATGCTTCTGTGTTGTGGAGTTAGGGCACGGTCAGGGACACGCCCGTGTGGGTGAGCGTGTCCAGTTTAGAGTTTGCCCTAATTGATTCTTAGCCTTATGATCTTATGTGAGTTTCCTCATTGTTCTGAATTAGGTTGTGAAGAAGGTGTATTGCCTTAATTATTTGGTGAAGGACTTGTTAAGAGGAAGTGTTTAGAATTGTGTGGATTTCTTTTGAGGTAAGTACAAACCTTGCATTCTAACATACATTCATGTGATTTTGGAACTTATACATTTGAGTGTGAATGTACTAAGTAATTTCATTGTATTGTTGATATGTTTGAATAATGTTACGTTTTATACAATATGAACCTCATGAAATGTAATATGGTATATATATGTGTTACGAAAATGAAAGATGTGATGATAAGATGATGTGTAAAGCCATTGTGATTGGCTATATTGATTCAAATGAGGCATGTTTGCCTAGTTGATTGTGGAATGAGAAATAAATTGAGAAAAAGTTTGATAAAGAGATATATGAAATGGTTGTATGCCTAATATGTTTATTCAAATTTCAGAGTACTGGTTTTGGTGGCATGCCTATATAAAGGTAACAGTCTAGCCGGGTTGAGGATCTCTTCAATTGAATTGAATTGATGGTCCAAGAGACTGGGTCTGTTACACTAAATGAAATGTGAAAATGAAATTTATGAAAAGTAACAGTCTAGCCGGGTTGAGGATCTCCTCGATTAGTCGGGTTGATGGTCCAAGAGACTGGGTCTGTTACTAGTAACAGTCTAGCCGGGTTGAGGATCTCCTCATGTTAATGGGTTGATGGTCCAAGAGACTGGGTCTGTTACATTATCCATGGATAGAGATATGATATATATTGCCTACGGGCTTGATCATTGTGATTATAAACCAAAGCAGTAACTCTGAACTTTGAATATCATATTAAATGCTTGTTGGGCCCATGTGTGTCTAGGTTAAATGTGTGAGTAATGGATGATGATACAATTATTGAAATAATGAAATGTAACATCCATAAAATAAAGTGTATTGAGTATGATCTATATTGTTTGAATGTATGACATAGCATAATATCATTATAGTTTGTTCTACTGAGCTATTGGCTCAGCGCGATTGTGGTTCATCGCGCAGGTGACAGGATTGAACCCGAGAGTTCCTCTAGACCTAGTGAGTCTAGGCGTTGAAGAGTTGATTTTTGGACTTAAAGATCAGAGAAGAGCTGCCACTCATGTATATATTTTATATTTGTAACTTTTGATTTTGATGCAAATGTATTGGGAAACATTTGTTATATTTTCCGCTGCGTTTTAAATAAACTTTCTATCTATTTCGTTTTATAAACTCATTTAAAAGTTTTGAATTTGTTCATAGTATATAAGAGTCATGTCATGTGTGTTTTGTAACCGTGACATTTCTATATTCAGTATACGTATATTACGATCGTATTAGCATGCTGTGTACGTATACGGGGTATAGGGGTGTTACAATTGTTTTGGTATCAGAGCCTAGGCTTGAGATTCTCAACCTAGGTAAACTGTAAGAAAAAAGATATTTTGATTTTAAAAGTTGGTTTTGAATAAAATATATATTTAGTATTGGCAGTATCTGATCTTTAATAAGGTGTATTCTGCTATGTTTGCAGATATAGGTTGTAATGGATCCTCATTCACGTCAGTTTGTTGAGGGAAGTGCGGAGAGTGTAGCTCCGGAAGAGAGTAGAGATGAGATTAGAATTGATAGAGCCGGTGAGGCACCTGCTTCTGGGTCAGGGAGACCAGTTGGTGATGAGGTTCCACCAGCTTGGTTCAGGCATATGATGGAAGTGATGAGACAAACACCAGTGCAACCACCGCCACCACCACCTCAGCCTCAAGTACCAGTGAGACAGTATGATAAGTTGAGGAAGTATGGGGCGGAAGATTTTCTAGGCACTATTGATCCAGCTGTAGCTGAGCAGTGGCTTGATAGAGTGCAGAGAGTGTTTATTCAGCTGCAAGCCACGCCTGAAGAAAAATTTGATTATGCTAGGTCATTATTGCAGAAGGATGCATATGACTGGTGGAAAACAGTGCCTCACGCTATGGATGATCCACCTACCTTGTCTTATGCTGACTTTCTCAGAGAGTTTGAGCTGAAGTATACTCCTAGGGAGTATAAAGATGCTAAAAAGATGGAGTTTCTGAGTTTGAAACAAGACCACAGGACAGTAACAGAGTATGAGGTCGAGTTCATCAGATTGAGTCATTATGCTGGAGGTATTATATCTGATGAGATTGACAGATGCAGAAGGTTTGAGGAGGGATTGAGGCCCTCTATTTTGTGTCTTGTGGCTGGTTCCAGATACCAGGATTTCTCTTAGCTTGTTGCTGCAGCTAGGAGTGTAGAGAGAGCCCAGGGCATTGCAGCATCTGCTTCTGAGGAGGAGACTAGAGTGAGAAGGCCCCAGTTTGAGACAGGGTCTTCATCTGTGAAGAGAGGTAGAGACAGCTTTATTCCTAGGACCAGCAGGAGTCAGAGGCCAGTTGGTAGATCAGTGCAGTTTCAAAGACAGAGATCGAGACCTACGGTTTCAGTGACGAGTGCTCCGACTCCAACGGTTCAGAGGTTCACTCCACCTATATGTGCTCAGTGTGGGGGGTCACATAGAGGCATTTGTTGGATGAGTAGGGGACCAGCTGTGTGCTTCAGATGCGGATCCCCTGATCATTTCATTAGAGAATGTCCTGAGGTACAGGAGCAGAGGTCGGTGGATACTGCAGCTTCACGACCTAGTTTTAGCAGAGGAGGTAGAGGAGGCAGAAGTTTTAATAGAGGGGGTCGATCTGGGTTCAGTCAGAGAGGAGGCTCTTCATCTATGGACAGTAGACCAGATGAGGCTGGACCTTCCCAAAGAGTTTATGTGATGCAGAGGCAGCCAGATGCTTCAGCTGTTATTGCTAGTACATTTTCTTTATTTGGCATTTCAGTACTTGCTTTAATTGATCCAGGATCTACTCATTCATACATAAGTGCATCCATTTTGCCTGTGACTGATTTGCATTCTGAGTCCCTAGGATTTGATGTCTTGGTGACAAATCCTTTAGGGCATAGTGTGGTTGTTAGTAAGGTGCACAGAGATAGTGCAGTTGTTGTGCAAGGAGAGGAATTTCCTGGTGATTTGATTGAGATGCCATTTAAAGAGTATGATTTGATTTTGGGCATGGACTGGTTGTCTAGACATGAAGCTGTGGTAGATTGTAAGAAGAAGTGTGTTACTTTGAGAACTAGTGATGATAGAATTGTGATGGTATCTAGCGAGCAGAGACAATTTGCATCCTTGTTGATTTCAGCTGTTTCAGCTAGGAAGCTGATTAGAAAAGGGTGTGATGCCTATCTCGCTCATGTTTTGGATACCAGGGTAGAGGGTTCTCAGTTTGATAGCATTCCCACAGTAGCTGAGTTTCCAGATGTATTTCCAGAGGAGTTGCCAGGATTGCCTCCTGAGAGAGAGGTAGAGTTTGGTATTGATTTGTTGCCAGGTACCACTCCTATCTCTATTACTCCTTATAGAATGGCACCTGTTGAATTGAGAGAGTTGAAGGTGCAGTTGCAGGAGTTGCTGGATAAAGGATTCATTCGCCCTAGTGTTTCGCCATGGGGAGCTCCTGTTTTGTTTGTAAAGAAGAAGGATGGTACTATGAGATTGTGTATCGATTATAGGCAATTGAATAAAGTGACTATCAAGAATAAATATCCTTTGCAAAGAATTGATGATCTCTTTGATCAATTGAAGGGAGCAGCAGTATTTTCCAAAATTGATTTGAGATCAGGGTACCATCAGTTGCGGGTCAGAGCTGAGGATGTGCCCAAGACAGCTTTGGTACTAGCAGAAATGGTACTGGATGGTTCTCGCTGGCTCTCTTAAGTGGGAGGTCAGGGGTTCGATCCAGGGAGGCGACTCCTTTGGGAGCCAAATAAACAAATTCCTGCTGGGTGGGCCGCGAGGGCTGTCCAGTACTGTAGCGATCGCTTGCCTCCTGCGGACCATGCGGACCCAGTGGGCTGGGCAACCGACCTTGGGATACCGACCTGGTTGGGGAGGGTCGTTACATCCTTAATGTTGTTGCTGGATTAATTTAAAAAAAAAAAAAAGAAAGAACAGAAAAGAAAAAAAAAGAAAACAGCAACTAATCTCTCAAATTTGCTAGTGGGTTAGAAACTGAAGTTGGGTTTGCACATAACCAAATCTTCTCAAATTTTATATGCTTGTTTCAGATGCTAAACTTAGCTTGGAAATCAAATTTTAAGTCAAAATTCCTCCATTTGCCTAGTTATCCATATATTGCAGCCAATTTAGCTAGTTTTGTGTCCAAAAGTGAACGTGTATGTAAACATGTCCAAATCCTTTCAAATTTTACAGGCATGTTTTAGATATTCAGCTAAGCCTACATATTAAATTTCATGTCAAAATTCGTTCGTTTGCTTGGTTGTCCATATATTACCACTAGTTAGCCATTTTTGGGTCCAGAACATAAACATTTCATAAGAGACCTAAAAATTCGTTTTTCTTCTTCCATTTTGTCTCAATATATTGTCCTAAATCCAGTTTTGTCAAATTCTTCCCTTTAGTAATGTTTGTCTAAAATTTCAGTGTCTTTCGTCCTTAGGTTTCAAATATCAGATATTCTGTTTTTTCCAGCTTGTATTACTCTTGTTCCCTTCTTGAATGTGTTTTAAACCTTGCAATTTAGTTATTTAGTTGAGGAAATATTAAGTTCTTGCTAGAACTTGGAAGGGGCTGAAGTGAGTGGAAAAAGGCATAGAGTGGTGAGACTGTTAGAGGGTAAAAAGCCAAAGTTTGAGTGAATCACAGATTGAGTGTTACCAGATTAGAGTGAAACACGTGAGGGAGTGTGTGAGGAAATATTTCTAACAATTGTTTTGCAGCAATCAGTATGTCAACAAAACAAGATAGTGATCGAGAGAGCAACCAACCCCAAGAGGATCCAGAAGCTTCTCATGTTCTTAAGGCATTGCAATCTCAATTTCAAAGGATGAATGTGTTGTTTGTTGATATTAGAGAACAGATGGAAAAACACTCAAAGCAAATTGAAGAATTGCAGTAAGCAAGCTCTACAAATCAAAGGAATTTAGGAAGGGATGAACGAGATAATTTTCATAGGGAGCAAAACACAAATAGGGGGCAGAATAGAGGTAGGCGTGCTGGACTAAATGATTTGCCAGTTTTCAATGAATTGGAGGATGTAGATGAAGATAATCTTGATGATGACGATGGGCAGCAATCTGTTGCACTTGATGATGTTATTAGACCAAGATATATGAGAGGTAATATGGGTGGTAGAGGTGGTGGCAGAAATATTAGGCAAGAAACTATGGAAAATGCAAGAGGGAGAGGGAGAGGGAGAGTAGACAGCAATGTTAATGGAATTAAAATGAAAATTCCATCATTCCAAGGCAAAGCAAATCCAGATGCATACTTGGAATGGGAGAGAAAGACCGAACTCATCTTTGATTGCCACAACTATAGTGAGCAAAAGAAGGTGACACTTGCTGTGGTAGAGTTTACTGATTATGCATTAGTTTGGTGGGATCAATTACTCACTAAACGAAGAAGAAATGGCATGAGAGGAGTGCAGACTTGGGATGAGCTGAAACAAGTTATGAGAGATAGATTTGTACCACAACACTACTATAGGGAGTTACATCAACGATTACAAGGGCTGGTACAAGGCAATAAAAGTGTGGAAGAATATTTTCAAGAGATGGAAATGGCTATGATACGAGCTAATATAGAAGAAGAAAGGGAAGCAACTATGGCATGGTTTCTACATGGGCTGAAAGATGAAATTGCCGACATAGTGGAGCTGCATCATTATGTGGAGCTTGATGACATGTTAAATATGGCAATCAAGGTAGAAAAACAACTCAAGAAGAAGAAAACAACCAGATCGGGAATGGGAATGAATTATGCCAATAATGTTCCTTGGAAGCCAAATTGGAAGAAAGGGGAATCTAGTGAGAATAAATTTGTTTCAAAGGAGAAGAAAGAGGGGAACAAGGCTGGAGAAAAACCCATTGTGATTGATAAGGTAAGGCACGAATGAACTCCAATGGAAGAACAAGAGACATCCAATGTTTCCGATGTTTAGGGAAAGGGCATTATGCTAGAGAATGTCCAAATAAAAGGGTGATGGTGGTGAGGCAGAGTGGTGATATTGAATCTGAAGATGATGAAGTTGTAGATGAAGATTCAGATGTTAACATTCCACCTTTGGATGAAGATAGTGATGTAGAGCATGTTGTGCATGGAAATGCTCTTGTTGTTATGCGTGCTTTAAATATACAGGTGAAGGAAGATGAAGGTGATGAACTGCAAAGAGAAAATATTTTTCATACTAGATGTTTAGTCAAAGAAAAAGTTTGTAGTATGATCATAGATGGTGGGAGTTGTGTTAATGTGGCTAGCACTCTACTAGTAGAGAAACTTGCATTTCCTACTACAAAACATCCTAATCCATACAGATTGCAGTGGTTGAATGATAGTGGAGAAGTTAAGGTGACCAAGCAAGTATTATTGTCATTTACCATTGGGAGGTATAAGGATGAAGTGTTGTGTAATGTAGTTCCCATGCATGCTAGTCATATCCTACTTGGGAGGCCATGGCAATATGATAGAAAAGCAACACATGACGGGTTTAAGAATAGGTATTCATTTGATTTTGAAGGGCGAAAGGTGACTCTTGCACCTTTAACACCTATGGAGGCTTTTGAAGACCAAAAGCGAGTACAAGCTGCCATGCAAGAGAAAATTCAAAGAGAGGTTGAAAAGAGGGAGAGAGAAAAGAAAGATCAAGAGGAAAAACAAAGAATAAAAAGGGAGAGAGAAAAAGAAAAAGAGAAAAAGAAGAAATTACATAATAAAAATGAGAGTGGAGAGAAGAAAGTAAGTTTAGTTGCTAGGGGAAAAGATGTGAGGCAAGCATACTCTTCTGATAGTATGATGCTCCTTTTGATATGTAAGGGAGTTTTTCTTAATGTAACTGACCTTGATCCATCTATTCCTAGTGTTGCTTTGACTTTGTTGCAGGAATTTGAAGATGTCTTTCCAAATGAGGTACCGAGTGGATTGCCACCCATTAGAGGAATAGAACATCAAATTGATTTCATTCCTGGAGCTGTAATTCCAAATCGTCCAGCATATAGGACAAATCCTCAAGAGGTCAAGGAGTTGCAAAAACAGGTGGATGAGCTGCTTGTGAAAGGTCATGTTAGGGAGAGCATGAGTCCATGTGCTGTGCCGGTACTTCTAGTACCTAAAAAGGATGGATCAATGTGAATGTGTGTGGATTGTCGTGCTATCAATAAAATCACTGTAAAGTATAGACATCCAATTCCTAGACTTGATGATATGCTTGATGAATTGCATGGTGCATGTATATTTTCAAAAATTGATCTTAAAAGTGGTTATCATCAAATAAGAATGAGATTAGGAGATGAATGGAAAACAGCTTTTAAGACTCAATATGGTTTGTATGAATGGTTAGTCATGCCTTTTGGACTAAGCAATGCACCTAGTACTTTCATGAGATTAATGAATCATGTCTTGCGTGCTTTTCTTGGAAAGTTTGTTGTTGTGTATTTTGATGATATTTTAGTGTATAGTCAAAGTTTAAATGATCATTTAATGCATTTAAGATGTGTGCTTGAAGTTCTTAGGAAAGAGAAATTGTATGCAAATTTAAAGAAATGTACATTCTGCATGGAAAAAGTCATTTTCTTAGGATTTGTAGTGAGTGGGAAAGGAATTGAGGTTGATGAGGATAAGGTAAAAGCCATCAAAGAGTGGCCTACACCAAAATCCGTGACTGATGTTAGGAGTTTTCATGGTCTTGCTAGTTTTTATAGGAGATTTGTTAGAGACTTTAGTACAATTGCAGCCCCATTAAATGAAATTGTGAAGAAAAATGTAGGGTTCAAATGGAATGAGGAACAGGAGCATGCATTTAGATTACTAAAAGAAAAATTATGTTCTGCACCATTACTTGCATTACCTGATTTTTCTAAGACTTTTGAAGTTGAGTGTGATGCTTCCGGAGTGGGTATAGGTGCTGTTTTGATGCAGGAAAGAAGACCAATTGCATACTTTAGTGAGAAGCTAAGTGGAGCTCCTTTGAATTACTCTACTTATGACAAGGAGATGTATGCATTAGTGAGGGCGTTGGAGACGTGGCAACATTATCTTTGGCCAAAGGAGTTTGTTATTCATAGTGATCATGAATCACTAAAAAACTTGAAAGGACAAAGCAAGCTGAACAAACGCCATGCCAAATGGAGTGAATTTATTGAAGCGTTTCCATATGTGATTCAATATAAGCAAGGAAAAGAAAATGTTGTTGCTGATGCCTTATCTAGGAGGTATGCCCTAATCTCTATGCTTGATGCTAGACTTCTAGGATTTGAGCATATGAAAGAATTGTATAAGCATGACTCTGAATTTGCACAAATATATGCCTCTTATGAAAATGCTGCCTTTGAAAAATTTTATAGGCATGATGGTTTCTTATTTAGAGAGAAACGACTTTGTGTTCCAAATAGCTCTATAAGAGGATTGCTTGTAAGAGAGTCACATGGGGGAGGTTTAATGGGACATTTTGGGGTGGCTAAAACATTAGAAATTCTGAATGAACATTTTTATTGGCCACATATGAGGAAAGATGTAGAGAAATTTTGTGCTAAATGCGTGACATGTATGAAAGCAAAGTCCAAAGTAAGACCACATGGTTTGTATATGCCTTTAAGTGTATCTAGTGAACCTTGGGTAGACTTATCTATGGACTTTATTTTAGGGCTACCTAGGACAAAAAAGGGTCATGATAGTTTATTTGTTGTGGTTGATAGATTTTCTAAAATGGCACATTTCATTCCATGTCATAAAACTGATGATGCATGCCATATATCTGATTTGTTCTTTAGAGAAGTAGTGAGATTGCATGGTATTCCTAGGACCATAGTAAGTGATCGAGATGTAAAATTTTTTGAGTCATTTTTGGAAAGTCCTATGGGGAAAGTTAGGTACAAAGCTTTGTTTCTCTACTACATGCCATCCGCAAACAGATGGGCAGACGGAAGTTGTTAATAGGACTGTGGGCACTCTTCTTCGTACCATGATTAAACAAAATTTGAAGACATGGGAGGAATGCATACCATTTATTGAATTTGCATATAATAGATCAATGCATTCATCCACTGGATTTTCACCCTTTGAGCTTGTCTATGGTTTTAATCCACTTACTCCATTAGATTTGTTGCCTCTTCCTACTAATGAGCTTACTAGTTTTGATGGTAAAAAGAAAGCTGAATTGGTGAAGCAAATGCATCAAAGGGCCAAGCAACAAATGGAGAAGATTAATGAGAATAGAGCAACCAAAGTAAACAAAGGAAGGAAAAAGATGGTGTTCTAGCCTGGTGATCTGGTATGGGTTCATTTGCGAAAAGAAAGGTTTCCTACACAAAGGAAATCAAAATTGCAGCCGAGAAGTGATGGACCATTTGAAGTACTCGAAAGGATTAATGATAATGCCTACAAGATTAATCTACCAGGTGAGTATGGTGTAAGTGCAACTTTTAATGTTTCTGATCTTGCTCCTTACTATGCAGATGATGAAGATTCGAGGACGAATTCTTTTGAAGAGGGAGAGGATGATGAGGATCTGATTGCTAGCATACAACACCAAGGACCTGTTACTCGATCAATGGCAAGAAAACTTCAAGGATTAGTTTCCAAACATCTATATGTTCTCAATACAATTGGAACATTAAGACTTGAAGAAAATAAGAGCAAAGAAGCTGTTTGGTTGCACGTGTCCAAATTGCAATCTACCCAAGAGGCCAATTGACCCAAAGGAGTTGGAATACATATTGGCATCCATCATTATACCTTTGGGAGCTAAATACATACCATTCACGTGCCATTGGATGCCCATATATTAAGAGTGGCTGAAACTCACATTGGAAGTCAAAGATGCCTTTTAAAAGCTAGTGGGAGACAAGCTATATGGCTGCCCATGCCTTTTAAAAGCTAGTGGGAGACAAGCTATATGGCTGCCCAATTTGTTTTATGTAACCACATTATTATATTTGTATTTTTCCATCATTTCACTTATTTTATGCTTTCTTTAAGTCTTTAAAAACAGATGTAATGGCAGACTTTGAACTTAATGAATATTCTGAGTTTTCTCTCCATTTTTGAGAGCTTTGAGAGGTTTTTAGCCTTCTTTTGAGTTCTGGTTAGAACTTGCACGAATTCCTTGCAAAAATAACCAAGTTTGCTAGGTCTTAACTTATATTCAAGGTTTTTCCTTCACAAGTTGGGGTTGGGTCTTGAATCTTTGGTTTCCAGCCATATAGCTTCAGTTTTACATCACAAGTTGGTGTTGGGTTGAAGGTGCTGGTTGGTGTTCTTATGTTTTGGAGACGATCCGTAGCTTGAGCTTCCTTAGGAATTAAATCCCAACAAGGCAGGCTCACATCACTCTTTCCCCTTATCTTTTCATTATATGTGCAGAAAACCTCTCGTCAATGCTTAGCCATTAAGAAAGAGAAGGAGCCCTTCATGGTTGCATAGTTGCTCAAGATGCGCCATCTATATACTATCTATTTTTTTTTTGCTAAAGATAGCCTTCTCTTCTTCCAAGCTATGCTGAGTAAATGTGGAGTGGTGAAGGATTGTCTTAGATTATATGAAGTTGCCTCAGGCTAGGGGATATTAGAAGTCTTCGCTATTTTTCAATCCTAATACCACTACAATTCTCAAAGAAGCTATTTATTATGAGTTAAATATTAGTATGGAAGGGGGGCATGGAAAATATCTAGATCTGCCGGCTATGATTGGTCATGAAAAAACAGAAGTTTTTCATTTTGTGAAAGAGAGGGTCTCACAAAGGCTCAAGGGTTAGAATAAGAAGTTATTGTCCTGGGCTGGTAAGGAGATACTATTAAAAATAGTAGCACAATCTATTCCCAACTATGTCATTTCAGTATTCTTTTTGCCTTAGGAACTTTGCCTTGAAATTGAATGTATGATGAATCATTTTTGGTGGTCTAATAAGCAGTCATGTGGAATTCATTGGATGCAATGGGACAAACTCTATGTGGTGAAAGATTATGGGGGTGTTGGATTTTGAAGGTTACATTATTTTAATCTAGTGCTTTTGGGTAAGCAAGCCTGGAGGCTTATTTCTAATCTTGGCTCCCTTATTTCCTAGATTTTTCAAGCTAGATATTATAGTGGGAATTCTTTTTTTGATGCTTAACTAAGTAATAACTTGAGTTATTTATGGAGAAGTCTGTTAGCTACTCAGCCTTTTATTAGTAAAGGGTGTACAAAAGAATTGGGAATGGTGATAATACATTTATAGTTGTTGATCCTTGGTTGCCTAATTTTGATCAACCTTTCATCTCTTCGGCTTTTCCCTCTAAATTTGTTAATCAAAGAGTCAGTTCCCTTTTCTTACTTAGTGTCCGGCAATGGGATCTGCAACTGATCTCCTCTTTATTCAATTCAAGAGATTTTGCTCGTATTTTGAATATCCCTTTAAGCACTTATTGCCATGAGGATGTTTGGTCATGGAACTAGGAGAGAATAAAAAATTATTCAGTCATTAGTGCATATCAATGGTTGTTTGCACAATCTCATATGATCGCTCCACCTATAGCTTGTCAGTTTTGGATGAAATTATGGTCGGCTCATATACCTCCAAAGGCCAAGAATTTGATTTAGAGGGCGTGTCAGAACTCATTGTGTGAGCGGCGATTTTCACCCCCACTCCCATGTGGAATGGTTCTTGCGACTTCGGCACTGTTAGGTTCAGGGCCTGAGAGAACATGGGCCTAATCCTAGAGAAAATAGAGTAGCCATCCGGATTGGCCGGAAAAAGATGGGGGTGGATGACTCGATTCTTAAGGAATCCCCAATCCCATAATAGGTTCCGAAAGTTGTGTACGTATTGGGAAGGTAAAAATGACCCAGCACCCCTATAATGCCCTGTTCATTAGAACCGACCTCCTTTTCAGGTCTAAATATTATAAAATTCTTAGCTTATTATAATATTATCCATACTACATACGAACATTCAAATAAATAATTATTGCATTAAAACCAAAATATTTTTCAAAACAAAAATAATAAATGGGCACCCATACAAGATGGAAACATGCCCTTACAACCATGTCCGATGTCTAAAATAAATAGAACACCCACCAAAAGATAGAAACATGTCCTTTACAATCATCCCAAAATCTTTAAATGATAAATTAAATCACATAAAAAATCGGGGCACCCACAAAGTGGAAATATACCTCTTACAATCTTCAAATCTAAATAAACAAATAAGTAAATTAAATCATTCAAGCATAATAATTAAAATAAAATATTCATCCTAAAAAAAATAAACCATCCATCATATAACTTTGAAATTAGGGTTTTGAGAAATTTTGGTTTCTAAAGCTAAGGTTTAGGACTTTTGGCTTTTAGGATTTAAGTTTTGGGAAACATATTAGGGTTTTTTAGAAATTGGGAAAATAGATTATGGTTTTGGGTAACTAGGGTTTTTTGGAAATTAGGGTTTGGAAAATAGGGTTTAGGTTTTAGGGTTTTGGAAGCCTAAGATTTGAAAAGTAGGGTTTTGTGACCAAGGTTAGGGAATTTAGATTGATGGAACCAGGGTTTAGGCAATTAAAATTCTAGGATTAGGTTTTAGAAATTTAGTTACTGTATTAAGTTTACTAAATAGGTTTAGGTTTTGAGGCTTAGGGGTTACATATTAGAGTTTTGAAAAATATTTTTAGATCTTTAGAATAAAATGCTAGGGTTTTTTGGCTCTTTGAAAGACACAGTTGGGATTTTGATATATTAGAAAAACTTATTTAGAGTTTTTGGTATTTTAAAAGTTGGTTTAATATGTAAACTAATGTTATGGATTTTAAATTATAAAATATCAACCATAATTAACTTATGCTCAACTATATTATGGAAGGAAAACACTATAACATTAAACACAGATTAGTTTTAAGGATTCAAACCTATGTACATTGGCTCCACCAAAGTTAATCAGTTGAAACAAGCTTGCCTCTGCTACTGCATGGACGAACTATAGTTTTTGGCTGGAGATGGCCTAGTCTTTGGTTATCTTTGTTGTTGTTGGGTTGCTAATACATTCTTGATAATTGATGATTGTTTTTTTTTTATAATTCTTGATTCTTAATCATTGTTGCTGATCCCTGTGTTAATAATAACCGCCGTTATTTATAGACAAATTAGATTCAAAATAAAAACCCTAATACTTAATTCGACGGTCAAAACTAAGTCCAACTTAATTAAAGAACTAATAAATCGAATTAGAGCATAATTAATGGATCATGGCAGAGTGGGACACCCCAATCCACCATGACACATGGACATGGCAGATTGGGACTTCCCAATCTGCCATGGACCTCGGTTCATGGAAAATTGGGAGTCAATTCGCCATGGACCAAAGGCCATGGCGGATTAGGGACTCCCAATTCGTCATGGACCATGGTCCATGACGAATTGATGTCCCAATTCATCATGGTTTTATAATTGGGTCTAGTCCAGCTCATTTTTGTATTTTAAAATATAATCAAACCTATTTTAGTTTTTAAATGATAATTAGGATTTGATTTAGGGTTTAATAAATCGAGCCACCTTATTTTAGGCCCCTTTAAAAATTGGACTGACCTATTAAAAGCCATAAACTTGGTTTAAGCCTTTTAAAATAGACTAAATGTAGCTTAGCCTTCCTTAATTAAGATTGAATGGGTTTAGGGACAAAATCAAAGGTCTATAGTTTGCCCCTGCTTGAATGATCTTGAATTTATTAAAAGAGAGTGAAAATCAACATGACTTTGATAAGAATAGGTTCTGGACCCGAGATTGGTTTGACTTGGATTCTGAATCGATTTAGGTATTAGACCTAGATTGAGTTCTAAACTCAAAAAATGATTTGAATTTTGGGCTCGAGCTAGTTTAGGTTCTAAACCCAGACTAGTTTGGGTTCTACACCCGGATTAAGTTATGGACTCGAAAATGATTTGGGTTCTAGACCTAAGTTGTTTTAGGTTCTGGACCCAGATTGGTTTGGGTTCTGGACTAAAAAATAATTTAGGTTTTGGACCTAAGCTGGTTTGGATTTTGGACCCAGATTGGTTTGGATTCTGTGAGCGGGGATTTTTGCCCCACTCACGGTGGAATGGTTCTTGCGACTTCAGCACTGTTTAGGCTCGGGGCCTTAGAGAATAAAGACCTAGGCCCGGAGAAAATGAAGTCGCCACCCGGATGGGCCGGATAAAAGAAAGGGGTGGATGACTCGATTTCTAAGGAATCCCCAACCCCCTAATGGGTTCAAAAAGTTGGGTACGTGTGGGGAAGGTGAGAAATGGCCCAGCACTCCCACAACACCCGGTTCATTGGAACCGGCCTCCTTTGTAGGTCTTAATATTATAAAATTCTTAAATATAACAATATTATCCATATTACATACAACAATTAAAATAAAGCATCATTATATTAAAGTCAAAGCAATGTCCAAACAAAGCAAATAAATGGATACCCATCCGAAGATGGAAACATGTCCTTACATCTTTCATGTCTAAACTAAATAGGACACCCACCGAAAGGTGAAAAACATGTCCTTTACATTGGTCCAAAATATAAAAGCGATTTAAATTACATAATACTTAACTAATGAGGTACCCACAAAGTGGAAACATACCTCTTACAATTTTAATACTAAAACAAACAAATAATAATCATAATAATAAAGAAAATATCCATCCATGATAAATTAAATAAATCAAGCATTGAAATTAAATAAATCAACCATCAAAATATATAATAAACTGCATAATCAAATCTAAAATTAAATAAAGTAAATAAAGATACAAATTTAGGTTTATGTCTCAATTTAGAGTTCTTTAATTAACATTTATGGTTTTGGGATTTTGAAATTATTATATTTATTATTTAGGCTACTGTGAAGATTTTTAAAAAAATGGAATGGATTAGGGTTTTATAAATTTAAGAAAGTATTAAAGGTTTTTGGTTAATCAAATTAGAGTTTAGGGCTAACATCATGAGATTAGGGTTTTGGAATCTTAAGACATTAGGGTTTATAATTCATGGTTACTGGACTGTGATTTTAGGTTTATTGGATTATGGCTTTAGGGTTTAGATTCACTAGATTGGGTTTTAAGTTCACTGTATTAGGGTTTAGGGTGTTGTTGAATTTGTCATAAAGTTTTGATGCTTTAAGAATTTAGGGTTTAGGAAAACTAGAGTTTACTGTATTGGGTTTTGAGAAAATTAGGATTTTTGATATTTTGGAAAACTTATTTGATCTTAGAATTTAAGAAAATAGTTTAGAGTTTTATAAAAATAATTATGATTAAAGTTTTCAAAAACTGTAAAGAAGATTAGGGTTTGGAGATTTAAGAAGACATTTGGAAATTTTGGACAAAAAGTTAGGGTTTAGATGAAAAAAGTTTGAGGAAAACAATTTAGGGTTTTAAAGTTTTTGGAAACAGAAGAAACAATTAGGATTTTTAAGGTTTTTGGAAGCAGAAGAGTAATTTAGGGAAACAGGGGAGAAACAATTTAGGGTTTTAAAGTTTCTGAAAAGAGAAGAACAGTTTTAGGGTTTTAAAGTTTTGATCACTGACTAAGGCTACTGGATGAATGTACGATTTAATGTAAAATATATTACTAAGTTTAATAATTTAGGTTACTGACTTAATATCAAAAATAAATGATAGAAACATTGTAAATTACATCAAATAAAAGATTTGTAATCAAACCTCCGTTCGTTGGTTCCTCCACAATTTGCTTTTGGATGAATAATGACAAAGGTAGTATTACTTCATTTGATGGGTTGATAATTGCTAATATCTCCTGCTCTTTAGGATTTCTGTCCTCTTTTCCTCCCAAGTCAGAAGTCCCAAGTTTAGCTCAGTAAAAATAAATTTTTTTTATCCGATCAAAAGTCCCCCAATTTTATGTTTTAATGTGGTATTTATAGGAAAAATAATAAACCTACTTCTAATTGTTTAAGGAAATTAAAACCAATTAGGAAAAGAAACCAAAACCAAATAGAATTTAGTTTCGAAAAAAACTGCATTGAAAAATTACACTGGCGAAAAAATTACTGCGGGCTGGAATTACGAGAGCCGTGAGCATTGGTGCGGGCGAATACCAATTCGTCTCAGGAATTTCCTACGGTGAATTGGCCTATGGCTGATTCACCTTCGGCGACAAATTTTTTCGTCGCCGATTTTTATTTATTTATTTATATTTAACTTTACCATTTTATTTTTATTAAAATTATAAATAATAAATACTAAAATAAATATTATTTAATTAAAATACAACAAAAATTATTTTGGATTATATAAAAAATATCGGACCAAACTTGGTTAAAAATTAAGGGTCTATAGGTTCTTGACTAGGATTGAGTTCTGGATTAAAAAATGATTTGAATTCTTGACCCGAGCTGGTTTGTGTTCTGAACCCGAGGTTGGTTTGGGTTCTAGACCCGAGACTGGATTAGGATGCTCGACCCAAGACCGAATTAGGGTGCTTAACTCGAAACTGAATTAGGGTGCTCGACTCGAGATTGGATGTAATAGATCAGCTTCAGCTCTTGTAGCTTGGTTGACCTTCTGTCATTTGAGAATTATGGCTTTCTTCTAGCCTCTAGTTCCATTCTTTAATGGATTATGATGAACTTTTGTCAACTGAGAGTTCTGTCTTTCTTCTAACTAGTTGTTCCATTCTTTAATGGATTGTGGGTCTTTACCCTTCAAAAATGGATCTTTATCCTTTAGAGATTGCGTCTTTACCCTTAGAGATGGTTCTTTATCCTTTGAAGATTGGGTCTTTACCCTTTAAGATGGATATTTATCCTTTGGAGTTGGGTCTTTACCCTTCAAGATAGATCTTCATCCTTTGGAGATTGGATCTTTACCCTTCAAGATGGATCTTTTATCCTTTGGAGATAGGGTCTTTACCCTTCAAGATGGATCTTTATCCTTTGGAGGTTGGGCCTTTACCCTTGGACATTTGTCCTGCATTGACTTCAACTCTTTTAGTTAGATTGATCTTCATCTTGATTCCTCACTTTTGAGGATGGACCTTTGTTTTGCCTCAACTTTAGCCTTAATCTTCTATTCTTGGACCTTTTATCCTGTTATTTACAATCACATTCATTTGGGGGTTCCCCTTTTTAGTTCTTCCATTTGTAAAAAATTTAGCTATTTTTTAGCTAGCTCTTATATCCTCTCTTTGCCCCATGCATGGCAAAAAATTAGAAATAAGTCTAAAAATATTTTGTACGTGCATAAAATTAAGAATTGAAAAGAGGAAGTCTTGCCCCCTATGTAGGCTCAAAACCAATGATTTTGTTCTAATATAGGCTCTGACTGATGTTCACATTTTGTCTGGTTCTTTGCACAAGCATACATCTCTATTTTTGTAAAGTGATTGGACCTTCCTTAAGCAATGGACCTTTTATGCTCCCTGATTCTATTTCTGCTTCATGTTTGCTTTGTAGAGTATCTGTTGTTCATTTTGACAAAGAATAGACAATGTAGTGTGATATGCTCATGTATGCATGACATGCATGAATAATACTTACAATAGTTTTATTGACTCACAGACCGAGGTAATCAGCTGAAGTGCTCTCATTGGTTCCTTCTAGATGCTCGTTTAGGTCTTACAATGGCAAAAGACTTCACATTTATGGCTTTATTGGAAATATGAGTAGTGAAGGCCCTAGCAGGGTAGTTAGAAGCATAGGAGATGCCATTTCAACCCATGATTCAACACATCAGTTAGTGGCTTCTTTATAACCTTGCAAATAATCATTTATTTTGCCTAATGTGTCCTTCGAGATTCGACAATGCAACATACTTTCCTTAACTTGAAAGTTTATTAATAAGAAAATAGTTTTTTTTTTAAATCAAATGTTGACTTTGTCAAATTGGTGTTATTGTACCTCAGGACTCAGTTTTTCAAATTAACACATCTATAACATCATAACCCTAGTTACCATACTAAACTTGGGAACCATTTTCATTAAGCAAGAACTGTTGAACTTTAGATAGGCACATGCACATTACTTGGCTAAAGGTCACATTAAGTTTAAATAGTGTCTATCTCATATGCATGCTTATCTAAACTATCCCCACTAATAGACTCTACCTACTAAAAGAGATCAACAAGTCTTTAATAGGCTTAAAATGGGGTCTATAAGGGACATAGGTTAAGTGAAAGCCATTTTTAGATTAGAGATGATGTGATACTGCTGACAAACCCTCACGCTATAAACTTTCTTGTTTAAACTATATGCTAATGGAAGTATTCTTAAATTTTGGGCACCATTTCTTTCTTCTAGGCATCTGACTTCATGAAAAGAAAAATACAATTTGAATGTTCTTCCATCGTTTAGCAAAATTCTTGATATTTTCCTTTTGCAAAAACTCAAGACCATTATTCTGTCCTTTTCCCTTTGAAATATCAAGTATCAAGACTTTCAAGATTGCAGACTTGGAGTTATATTGGATAAAATGAAAGATGGTCTTTCCTTTGATTTGAATCTTTGGCTAAACTGGACCAATTCAAGTCAATCCATCCTTATAAACTAAGTGGAAAAATTTTGCTTGCTTTAGGTAAAAAGAACTCGGTTGGCTTTCTGAACAATCCCTCTTTGGGTTTTATTCTTCTCTTTTCCTTCTCTCTTTTTTTGTTTCTTTTTTCTTTTTTTTTCTTTTTTTTTCTCTCTTTTTTCTTTCTTTTTTTTTCCTTTTTTTTGTTTTATTTTTTTGTTTTCTTTTTGTTTTCTTATTTTTTATTTTTTCCCTAGCTCTAAGAGAGTTGTCTTACTTATACCATCTTGTGTTTCTTGCTATGAATAAGGTGGGATGTGCTTCAACAAGGATGAATCCTTTGTTGCCTTGATAGATCTGAGATATTAAGTCCAATTCAGATAAACTTCAACTATCCTTATGGTTTTAACTTTATATCCTCTTCCTTGATCTTCTTGCTCCTTTACATCAGTGATCATCAGACTTGTCATAAGTATCACAATAGCTCAGGGTAGGTCATTGGGGTTTACAAGCCAATAAAAGCAAGCTAAAATTTCATGAAGTTTCAAAGGGATAAGTTAGGGATTTAATTGGGTGGATTCTACTTATTGGCTAACCAAACAATGCCTAGATCATTTCTCCCTTAAATAAGCAAAGTTCAATTTCACCTCGAAAGTTTATCAAAACATGTTCTAAAATTGACTAGGACCTAGACAAAGGTAATTATGCAGAAGCCCTCTCTATGTAAGCATACACAGCTCAATACTATAGAATAATTTCCTCATCTAGCAAAGTCATTCGAATCATAATGCATCGATACACTAATTTATGAATATCAAGGTAGACTCGTCAATGACTGAACACCAAAATGAACAAAGACCAATATAAATAAAATTTGGTGAAAGCAATTCATTTAGACAACCTTAATTTGAAAAACATAATTTTTCTATAAAACATTAAAGAAAGAAAAATTAAATAAAAACCAAACAAGCTAAGAGAAGTTTATTGAATTCGAGTCAAAAAAAATATTTCATCTACTTAGACATGTCAGGGGCAAGAGCCAAAACTAGCAACCCCTTCCTCAGTAGCTTCTCCATCCATATCTTAAAAAGATGAAAAGACACAACTTTTCATTAATCCTCCTTCTATCATGAAGGTTGTTGGCGGTGGTACTCTTCTAAATTCAAGCAAAGGATTTCTTTTGGTGTTGGCTTGTTGGGTTCAGGCTACTTTCCACTGTCAATCAAATTTTGAATCTTATGCTTTAGTGGCAAGCACTTGTCTGTCTCATGTCCTTGTGTCTAATGAAATTGACAAAAGGCTTTAGTATCAAATTTTGGCAGTAAAGGATTTGACAAAGGTTGAGGGGCCAATGGCTGTAATAACCCCCTTTTCTGCTGCTTATTAAAAACCCAAGACAAAAGTTTTCCTAGATCTAAATTTTTTTTCTATTTGCTTGACTAGTTGTATTGACATCTACTGCATTTTATGTACTCTAGCTTCCAATTTGATAATTCCCCCTCTCATTCTTTCTTTCATAAAAATGGATCTTCTCTCGTTCTCACTCTTCAATTTACAAACCATCTTGGAGAATATTCTTGAAATCTCAAATGAGTGTCTGAGATATACTTTCATGAAGACTAGGCAACACCCCTTTTAAAATCATCCTAATCTAATCTGACTCATCGGCCTGAGAAATGTGGCCCTGTTCCTCCACCTCTTCACATAGTCGACAAAGTTTTCATTCGACTTTTGCCTAATTGACTCAACCTCCGTCAAGGTAACCTCCAACTTAGCATTGTACCCATATTGTTGGATGAAGACCTTATACAACAAATCCCAACTCTTTTGGGTACTATCCTCTAATGTGTTGAACCAATTCTGCACAACCGGATCTAACGAAAGCAAGAAGTACCATAGAGTTTGAGCCTTGGTAGCTCAAGCAGACTACATAGTAGTGATATATTGCTTAACATGAAGATGAGGATTGCCAGTTCCATCAAACTTAGCAAATAATGGCATCTTGAACTTATAAGAGACCTCATCATCTTGTTCAAATAGCTTCTCCACTTCTGACATCTCTTCAATTTTCAGCTTCTTCTCAAACTTCTTTTTCATATCAGCAATCATCTTCTCAAAATCATATGTTTTCAGTCTTCTCAATAGGTGTTTTCTCCATAACCTTTGTCTCCTTCTTCTTATCTTGAGGATCTTGAAAGTACTGAGCCCAATATTCATCATCATCCAAAACCATCTTGTCATCATCGAAGGCTACTTCCCCAACCTTAGTCTTCCCTTTGTCATTTTGCTTCTTGGTGCTAGTAGATGCTTCAACAGTATTTCTGAACATTGCAGCCATTTGGCTTTTCATGGTCTCATCCAGGACTCCTTTTAGTTCTTCCATCTTGGTGTTGACTGCATTGTCTATCATCCTCTGAATCTATTCAGGTTCCATTGCTCTTAGTGAGAAGCTAACTGAGTCATTGCTGGATTCTACATTGCTGGCATAGGTTGGGTTGTCGTAAGCTCTTGAAATGTTGTAATCTAGGGCTACGAGACAAAAAGGATCAATGATATGAGATGCAATGCATGTATGCATGTACAACAAACAAACAAACAAACCAAAACAAATCAATATAGTAGGAATGAACCTTCCAATCTTATAACTTCCACACGCGAATGATGAGTTTCTTTTCCTAGGTATGGTCAGCAAAATACCAACATGGGGTATCTTGTTTTCAAATAATTTCCTCGGGCGTTTTAACCAATAGTTGTATTTTTCAAACTTAGAAGTCAATTCACAATGATTCCCATTAATTAGGCTTTAATCCTTTTCAAACTTAGAAGTCAATTCACGATGACTCCTATTAATTAGGCTTTAATTCATTGGATCAACAAAAGATAGCTTTTATGTTATATTAGATTAAAACTAAATTAAACAGATTTCCCATTTTGGAAAAACAACTAGTAATTCATGCCATAAACAAGCTCAAGATTAATAAGTCTTAGTGTAAAGTAGGCCCACAATTGATTTTAAGTATTCCATAATTGATCTAAGTAGTTATTGTAGACCTTTAATTTTTGGCCCATTCAAATCCGATAGTCTAAAATAATTTTTGTGGTATTTGATTTATTTTAATAATATTTTAATTACTAATAATATTTAATAGTTATTTTTAATAAAAATAAAATATAAAAAATATAAAGAAAATAAAAAAATCGGACGGATCGGCTAGCGACGCGCGACAGCGCTCCCATTTCGCAGCAGAAATTGTCTACAGCGAATTGGGTAGTGTCCAATTCACCGCAGATACATTCTGGGGCGAATTGGGCACTACCCAATTCTCCCACAGCCAATTATGGGGCGAATTGGCTGCCAGCTAGCCCACCGCGCCTGTTTTCTCCAGCGCAGCCCATGAGCCTGACAGCCCGCGCGCTGCCGATTTTTTGACCAAACCTTATTTTACCCAGTTTTCTTTTTTCCTAAAAAATTGATATTTCCTTATTAAAATAGAATTATGACTCTTTATTTTCCTATAAATACCACATTAAAACAAGAACAAAGAGGGAGGAGGAAGGTGAAAACCCTAAAAAAAGAACGGAGAGAAGGGAACGGAGAAATCAAAAGGATTGGACTTAATCTTTCTGAGGCAAAATAAGAGATCAAGAGGCGACTAGATTTCTAGAAGGAGCAATAGGAGATAGAGAGGAAAACACCAAGAAGTGACGATCTAACTTACAAAATCAAGGCAATAAAAGCAGTGTTGTCTTGATCTAGCTCAACCCAAAAATAAACTTTTATTCAGGCAGCAACACATATCCAAACAAGCTTGATTCAAACACTTTAAATTTGGTGGAGCCTTCAAACGTAGGTAAGTTCTCTAAATTCAGTTTATTGAATAAATAACTATCTTCTCCTTTCAAATTTTCATCACATTGTTTGTATAATCAAATTCTTTTTTTTTTAATTCAAACAGTAGCTAAGGTTCTACTTAAAGTAAATATGATCATTAAAATATTAGTCTAATTCTGAAATCCCTAACTATCCAAAACCCTAGCTTCCTAAAACCCTAATTCCCGAACCTCAGTTCCAGAAACCATAAACCTGAGTTTGCAAATAGTTTAATTATTAACATTGATCCAATAAGCCAAATTTCTAAACTCTAACTCTAGTAAACTTTAAGAACTAAACCCTAATTTTCCTTAAGTTTCCTAAAACCCCAAAATAACCTTACAATTATCAAAACCCTAAATTATTTTCTTAAATTCTAAAATTCAAAGTTGCTTTATTGAATCCTAATTTGTTTTCCCAATATCCAGTAACCCTAAAAATTAACTTTCAAACCTTAAATCCCAAATTCTTAAGTTCTTCTTCCAGAACCATAAATTATTCTTCAAACAAACCCTTATTTTTCAAAAAATCCTAAAGTGCTTTATTTTTCAAAAAACCCTAAAACCTTATTTCCTCAAATCGTGAGCCCTAAACCCTAATCAATTCCTTTTTTCCAAAAACTATCATAGTAGCCTAAATAATAATAATAATAATTCTAAAATACCAAAACCCTAAATGTTAATTAAAGAACTCTAAATTGAGACATAAACCTAAATTTGTATCTTTATTGCTATATTTAATTTTAGATTTGATTATGTAGTTTATTATATGTTTTGATGGTTGATTTATTTAATTTACCATGGATAATTATTTTCTTTATTGTTATGATTATTATTTGTTTGTTTTAGTATTAAAATTGTAAGAGGTATGTAATTTAAATTGCTTTTATATTTTGGACCAATGTTAAGGACATGTTTCCACCTTTTGGTGGGTGTCCTATTTAGTTTAGATATGGATGATGTAATGACATATTTCCATCTTCGGATGGGTGTCCATTTATTTGCTTTGTCTGGATATTGCTTTGATGTTAATATAATGATGCTTTATTTTAATTGTTGCATGTAATATGGATAATATTGTTATACTTAAGAATTTTATAATATTAAGACCTGCAAAGGAGGCCGGTTCCAATGAACTGGCCATTGTAGGGGTGCTGGGCCATTTCTCACCTTCCCCACACGTACCCAACTTTCTGAACCCATTAGGGAGTTGGGGATTCCTTAGGAATCGAGTCATCCACCCCTTTCTTTTTTCCGGCCCATCTGGGTGGCGACTCCATTTTCTCCGGGCTTAGGCCCGTGTTCTCTAAAGCCCCGAGCCTAAACAGTGCTGAAGTCGCAAGAACCATTCCACTGGAAGTGGGGGAAAAAATCCCCGCTCACGGTGGTGACTCCACTGGGGATAAGAGAAGTTGATTCCGTTGGTCTTTTTATTATTCTATTCTTCCTTATCATGATATTATCCATTGTATTATATTAGATTGCATCGTGTGCGTGAGTTAGGACGCCCGTATTACTCGTGTTGTGTTATATAAGGGATACCATACTTTCACTCAAGGTATGGAGATCGAGCATGGCATAACCACTCATAGCCTTGTACCTTTTGGTATATACTTGCTATGGGAACCTAAGCTTTTCAACCCAAAGACTAAAGCTCATGTAATTGGCCTAGTTACTTTCCTTAGGTTTTACCCCAAATGCTTGTTGTTTGACTATGGTTAATTTGTCTTGGCTTAAATCATGGCTTATTTGGTTTGTTCTTTTTCTAATATGACCTAATTACATTGTGAGCTCAAATAAATTTTTCATTAAAGTCCAAAAGACTAAAGCTATTTTCAAAACTTTTCAAGATGGTCTTTGGACATAAAATTTTTCTAAAAATAAATCATAAATTCTTTTCTCATGACCCAAATACTAAGCCCAAAATCCATTTTTTTCTAAAATTCTTTTACTATAGGTTTAGAAACAAAATTATTTTCATTCAAAGAGCTTACAAATATTTAGGTCAATTACGAAATACTAAAAATCAATTGTGAGCCTAGTTTATACTAAGAATAATTAATCATGGGCTTGTTTTTGGCATGAATCATTTGTTACTTTTTCAAGTGAGAAATTTATTTATAATAGACCTCTTAATTTAGTTTTAATCCAATATAGCATAAAAGCTACTTTAGTTGGTTGAATGGATTAAAACCTAATTAATGGGAATTATCATGAACTGATTTCCATTTTTGAAAATATAACTATTGGTTGAAACGTCCAAGGGAATTATTCAAAAAATAAGATACCATATGTTGGTATTTTGTTAACCATATACCTAGGAAAAGAGACTCGCCATTCGTGTGTGGATGTTATAAGGTTGGAAGGAACGTCCTATTTATCCTTGTTTGTTTATTGTGCATACATGCATACATGCATCATATAACATATCATTGATCCTCTCTGGCTCACAACCCTAGATTATGACAGTTCAAAAGCTTACGACAATCCGACCTACGCCGGAGATGAAGAATCTAGCAACTACTCAATCACTTTCTCACCAAAAGCAATGGAGCCCGAGCAAATTCAAAGAATGGTGTATGACGCCCTCAATGCCAAAATGGAAGAAATAAAAGAGGCTATGGCTAAGACTGTGAAAAATCAATTAGTTGTAATTTTAGGAAACAATGCCGAAGTATCTGCTAGCATCAATAAGCCAAAGGACAAAGGGAAGGCTAAAGTTGGTGAAGTGGCTTTTGATGATGATAAGGTGATCATTGATAATGATGATGACTGAGCTCAATACTTCCAAGATCCTTAAGACAAAAAGGAGCTAAAGGTTGTTGAGAAGACAACTGTTGAAAAGACTGAGACATCTGATGTTGAGAAGATGATTGCTGATTTAGAAAAGTAATTTGAAAAGAAATTGAAAACCGAAGAGATGTCCGAGATTGACAAACTATTTGACCAAGATAAGGAGGTCCCTTATAAGTTCAAGATGCCTTCCTTTGCTAGATACAATGGTATTGGAAACCCTCATCTCCATGTGAAGTAGTACATTACTGTTATGTAGTCTGCCCGAGCCACTAAGGCTCAAACTTTAAGGTACTTTATGCTCTCATTGGAGCCTATTGTCTAAAATTGGTTCAACACCTTAGAGGAAAGTACTCAAAAAGATTGGGACATGTTGTACAAGGCTTTCATTCAGCAATATGGGTATAATGTCGAGCTAAAAGTTACCTTAATAGAAGTTGAGTCCATTAGACAAAGGCCAAATGAGAATTTTGTGGACTATGTGAAAAGATGGAGAAATAAGGCTGCTTTGCTCAGGAAGAGGCCCAATGAGTCTGATCAAATAAGGATGATTGTCAGAGGCATCCTGCCCAACCTCCGTGAAAGGCTGTCTCACACCCTTATAAGGGACTTCAAAGATCTTCTCCAAGCTGGTCTATAAATTGAAGAGTGGGAAAGGGAGAAGAATCACTTTTCGGCAAGAAGGAATGAGAAAGAAAATTATCAGCCTAGCAATCAAAGTACACAAAGGAAGCTGATGTTAAGTCACTAGTCAAGGAGGAATGAGACAGTTTTTAGAATTAGGGAAGTCACTGTCTTGGGTTCTCAATAAGCTACAAAAGAAGAGATTGTTACAACCCTTGACTCCTCGTCCTTTACCTAATCCTCTTCCACCTAACTTTGATACTAATGCATTTTGCCAGTTCCATCAAAGGCCTGGACATGAAATGGACAATTGTATGAAGTTGAGGCATGAGATCCAGAATTTAATTGATAATGGCAAGTTGCCTGAACCGGATAAGCCTAATACCAAAGGTAATCCATTTCCAAGGTTCAACAGGGTGCCACCACTAGCAACCTTCATGGTAGGAAAAGGATTGGAAGAAGATTTTGTTTTATCGTCCTTTCAAGATGGGAAAATTGAAGATGTGAAAGGAAAAGAAGCTTAACTTAACAAACTTTCCTTAGCTTGAAAATTGCTTTTCAATTTTGCTTTCTTTAATATTTAAGTAGAACAATCTTGTTTTTTAAATTTAAATTTAATTGAATAAATTACTTTCGTAAAAAATTTTGTTGGTCTTTGTTCATTTTGGTGCTCAACCAATGAGGAATCTAGCTTAATAATTCATAAATTAATGTATTTATGCATCATGACTTGAATGACTTTACTAGGTGAGGGAATTGCTCTATAGCATTGAGTTGTGTATGCTTACTTAGAGAGGGCTCCTACATGATTACCTTTGTCTAGGTCCTAGTCAGTCTTAGAACATGCTTTGACAAACTTTCGAGGTGAAATTGAACTCTGCTTATTTCGGGAGAGATGATATAGGCATTGTTTAGTTAGCCAACAACTAGTATCCACCCTATTAAATATCAATCCCTAGTTGTCCTTTTGAGCCTTCATGAAATTTTAGCTTTCTTTTAATTGGCTTACAAATCCCAACAACCTACCCTGAGTTGTTGTGATACTTTTGATAAGTCTTATGATCACTAAGGTGAAGAGGCAAGAAGATCAAAGAAAGGAATGCATAGCAAAGACCGTAAGGAAAATTGATGTTCTCAAAACCATAAGGGCAGTTGAAGTTCACCTAATATCTCCAATATATCAAGACAACATTAGAGTAACAAATGATTTATCCCTGTTAAAGAAGATTTATGTCACTCCACTCATCCATTATTGGAAACCCAAGTTGGTACAAAAAAGACAACTCTTTTAGAGCTAGAACAAAAAAAAAGAAGAAAAGAAGAGAAGAAGAAAGAAAAAAGAAAAGAAAGAAAAAAAAAAAAGAAAAGAAAAGAAAAGAAAACCAAAATGGTTCAGAAATCCAACTGAGTTCTCTTTTACCTAAGATAGCCAAAAGGCTTCCATTTGGTTTAAAAGGACAGTTTGACTTGAATTGGTCTAACCCAACCAAAGATTTAATCAAAATTAGAGAAAAAGGAGAAAGATCATCCAATTCTTGAAAGTTTTATATGTGACAGTCCTACAAAGAAGAAGGATGAAATGATAAAATGCTCAAAGAAAGGGAAGAGTAAGAAAAATAAAAAGAAAGAAAAGGGAGAAGAAGAAAAGAAACGAATTTGGGTACCAAACTTTTTGCAAAGGCAAAGACTATCCCAATCGAGATTTAGAGTAATGCCAGAGCTCTATTTTTCATGCTCCCAACTGTCTAAAGTTCCAACAAGTAATTTGTAGTGCGAAGGTTTTGTAATATCCCAAATGATACCCTAAAATTTTGGAAATGCTAATTGTTGGAATTGAATTATTTGATTAGTGTATATATGGTTATGTGAGAAGATAAAAGGAGTGTGTATATGTTGTATATATAGAGATATATACAACATATACAAGTCAATTAGTAGAGTGGTCAAATGAGATAATTAATTATTTTAAATTATAAATTACATATTAGTGGAAGATGATATTTATTATTTTAATATATTAATTGCTTGGTTGAGATTAAAGAGGGAGGTTAGTGGTTATAAGAGGTTGACTTTGTTATTCATCATCATCTTATTCTTCTTTCTTCTTGGTTAGCCGGCCATCACTTTTACGAGAAGAAAAGAGAGATTTTGTTGCTTCCAAACTCAAACAATTGAAGGATTTCAAGAGATCAAGTTGGAGTTTTAAGGATTTTCTTCACTTTTGGTAAGTTTCCAACTTGTTTCTTTGTGTTCTTTTGGAGTTTGTGTTTTTGAGCTTAGTGAATGGTTGGTGTAATTATGTGTATGATTGATTTTGGTATGTTTGAGGTTGTGTTGTTTTGTTAGCTTTGATTTTAGGGTTGGTTTGAAGAAGAAGGGTTAAGTTTGGTGAGAGAGAGAAGAGTTGTGGAGTGTGTATGGATTGAGTTGTAAAGTATGATTTTGATTTGTGTTTGATGCATGAAATTGAGTTTCTTTGATGTTGTGCAAGTTTTTTTTATGGTATATTGATGTATTTGGTTAAGTTTGTTTAGAGTGGAAAAGGGTAAAAGAAAGTTGATTGTTAGATGTGGTGTTAATGGTATAGAAAACAAGGTTTTGGCCTGACACGCCCAGTAGCACGATCATGTCTTTGGGTGTGTCATTGGTTCTATTTTCAGTATGGGTGACACGAGCAGTGACATGCCTATGTCACTGAGCGTGTCACAGCTTCTGTGTTGGAGTAGTATTGACACATCCAGTGACACGCCCATGTCACTAAACGTGTCATAGTTATTATGTTATTGGTGGATTGATAGGTCCAGTGACACACCCATGTTACTGAGTGTGTCATAGCTTCTGTGTTGGAGGAAAATTAACATGTGCAGTGACACAACCATGTCATTGAGCTTGTCAAAGCTTCTGTGTTGTGGGTTTAGGGCAAGATCAGGGACACGCCCGTGTTGTTGAGCGTGTCATTTGTATGGTTTGCCCTAGATAGTTGTTATTCTTATTTCCTTTTGTGTATTACTAAGTAAGTGTGTATAATCACCTTTGGATTAGGTTTTGAAGAGATTTGAGTTGTCCTAATCCAAGTGTTGAAGGATTCTTAGAAGAGGAGGTTGATAGATTGGTGTGTGTTACTTTTAGAGGTAAGTACAAACCTACATGATTGCATACATTTATATGATTTTGGGACTTAACACATTTTGTTGGAAAATGTGTTATGTTACATATTATATTGTTGATATATGAGAATGGTGCAATGATTTGTATTATGTACATTATGTGAATTATATGTTGAGGATTCAAAATATATGAACAATGTAAGTTGTGATGTGCACTCAAATGATGAAATGTGAAGCCATTGATGTTGGCTATAATGATGTAAATGAAATATTGAGGCATTGTGCCTAGTTGATTATGAGAAAATTAGAATGGAATTGATAATGAAAGAATGAAAGAATTATGTGCCTAGTATGTTGTTCAATTTTCAGAGTTTTGTTATTGGTGGAATTACTAGAAGTAACAATCCCTTGAAGCTGGGTTGGGTTTGGTCCTTGAAGCCAAGTTGGGTTGATGTTGAGCTCCCCTTGAAGCTTGGTTGGGCCTAGTCCTTGAAGCCTAGTTGGGATGTTACATATGAGATGTTTCTCATTGTGATAATGATTTGCCTACGGGCTTGATAAATGTGATTATTGGACCAAAACAGTAACTCTGGAATTTGAATGGCATATTAGTTTCTTTTAGGCCCGTGCTTGTCTTTGCTTTAATGTGAATTATAAATGATGGAACAATTGAATAATATAAATAGATTTAATGTTATGAAATGTGTAATCCTTGTATATTGTTTCTAATTCTTGAAAGTTTGACATTGGCATTACATTTGAAGCATATTATTATCATAGTTAATACCACTAAGCCTTTGGCTTAGCGTGATTATGATTTATAGCGCAGGTGACAGGGTAGACCCAGTTGAACCAGAAAATTCAGCTAGACCGAGTTGAGTCTAGACTTGTGATTTCTTGTGAAGTGTTGATTTTTGGACTTCAAGATCAGAGACAAACTGCCAAGCTTATATAAACTCTATATTTTTGTATATATTGTTTTTGATGCATACATATGTATATTACACTACATTTTTCGCTGCTTATTAAACAAATGTTTGGATAAACTTGGGTGTAATGAAAATATATGTTTATGTATTTTAACAAGGAATGTTTTATCTATTACTATTTATAGTGATGATTTAATGTTAAAGTTTTAAAGATTGGTTTGTTTCAAATAGACTGTGACATCCTTGTATCCGGTATACGTATATTACAGTTGAGGGAGTATGTGGTGTACGTATATGGGGTATAGGGGTGTGAAAATTATTTTGGTATCAGAGCCTAGGTTTGAGGTTCTCAACCTAGGTGAATTGTAAGAAAAGAAAATTTTAATTTTTAAAATATGGTTTTTAAATAAGATACATTCATTGACACTGGCAGTTTCTGATCTTTAATATTTCTGTTATGTTTGCAGATATAGGTAGTGATGGCATCTCAGTCATGTCAGACCATAGAAGGTAGTGCTGAGAGTGTAGCTTCTAAAGAATGTAGAGATAGAGCTAGAGTTGAGAGAGCTGGAAAGGCACCTGCTCCTATGCCAGAGAGACCAGCGGCTGATGAGATTCCGCCGGTTTGGTTACGACATATGGTAGAATTGTCGAGGCAAGCTCCAGTGCAGCAGCCGCCACCGCAACCACAGCTACAAGTACCGGTGAGGCAGTATGATAAATTGAGGAAGTTCGGAGTTGAGGACTTCTTTGGTACTACAGATCCTGCAGTAGCTGAACAGTGGTTAGATCGAGTTCAGAGGGTATTCATTCAACTGCAGGCTACTCCTGAAGAGAAATTTGATTATGCTAGATCACTTATGCAGAGAGATGCATATGATTGGTGGAAGACAGTTCCACATGCTATGGATGATCCACCGACCTTGATTTATAATGATTTTCTGCGGTAGTTTGAGCAGAAGTATACTCCAAGGGAGTATAAAGATGCCAAGAAGATGGAGTTTTTAAATCTGAGACAGGATAATCGGACAGTGACAGAGTATGAGATAGAGTTCATTCGGTTGAGTTATTATGCCGGTGGGATTATTTCAGATGAGATAGACCGGTGCAGGAGATTTGAGGAGGGGTTGAGACCCTCTATTATGTGTATTGTTGCAGGTTCCCGGTACTAAGATTTTTCTCAGTTAGTTGCAACTGCTAGAAGTATTGAGAAAGCACAAGGTATTGCAGCAGCTGCTACTGAGGAGGAGACTAGAGCTAGGAGACCTTTGGGTGAGGCAGGGTCTTTATCTATGAAGAGAGGCAGAGGAAGCTATTTTTTGAGGGTTAGTAGGAGCCAGAGGCAGTTTGGTAGGTCAGTTCAGTATCAGAGGCAAAGATCGAGACCTACAGTTTCTGTGGCTAGTGCTCCGACTCCAGTGGTTCATAGGTCTACTCCACCTACATGTGTTCATTGTGGTAGGGCACATGGGGGTGTTTGCCGGAAGACGAGTGGACCAGGAGTGTGTTTTAGATGTTGATCATAGGATCATTTCATCAAAGATTGCCCTGAGCTACCGGAAGATAGACAGACTGATACTGCAGCTTCTCGACCCAGTGTTAGATGAGGTCGAGGGGGGCAGAGATTGTAGTAGAGGTGGTCGGCCCGGGATTAGTCAGAGAAGAGGCTCTACATCCAGAGGAAGTAGGCCAGATGAGGCTGGATCATATCAGCGAGTGTATGTGATGCAGAGGCAGCCTGATGCTTCAGCCGTCATTGCGGGTACATTTTCTTTATTTAGCATTTTAGTTCTTGCTCTTATTGATCCAGGATCTACTAATTCATACATAAGTGCATCCATTTTGCCTGTGTTTGAATTGCATACTGAGTCCCTAAGATTTGATGTCTTGGTGACAAATCCTTTAGGGCATAGTGTGGTAGTTAGCAAGGTGCATCGTGATAGTTCAGTTGTGGTGCAAGATGAGGAATTTCTGGGTGATTTGATTGAAATACCTTTTAAGGAGTATGATCTGATCTTAGGCATGGATTGGTTGTCTAAGCATGGGGCTGTGGTAGACTGTCAAAAGAAGTGTGTTACCCTGAGAACCAGTGATGGTAGAAGTGTGATGGTATCTAGTGAGCAGAGACAACTTGCATCCATGTTTGTTTCAGCTTTTGCAGCTAGGAGGTTGATTTGGAAAGGATGTGAGGCTTATCTTGCTCAGGTTGTAGATACCAGAGTAGTAGGTTCTCAACTTGATAGTATACCCACAGTTGCTAAATTCCCAGATGTTTTTCCTAAGGAGTTACTAGGGATACCCCCTGAGAGAGAGATTGAGTTTGGTATCGATTTGTTGCCTGGTACCACTCCCATCTCTATTACTCCCTATCGAATGGCACCTACTGAGTTGAGAGAGTTGAAGGTGCAGTTGCAGGAGTTGTTGGATAAAGAGTTTGTTCGCCCTAGTGTTTCTCCGTGGGGAGCTCCTGTTTTGTTTATGAAGAACAAAAATGATACCTTGAGACTGTGCATTGATTATGGGTAGTTGAATAAGGTGACCATCAAGAACAAGTATCCTTTGCCTCGAATAGATGATCTCTTTGATCAATTGAAGGGAGCAACAATTTTCTCTAAAATTAATTGAGATTAGGGTACCATCAGTTGAGAGTCAGAGCTAAAGATGTATCTAAGACAACTTTTTGCACAAGGTATGGGCATTATGAGTTCTTGGTGATGCCTTTTGGATTGATGAATGCACCGGCAGCTTTTATAGATTTGATGAATAGGGTATTTAGACCCTATCTAGATCAATTTATGGTGGTCTTTATCGATGATATTTTGGTGTATTCGCATAATGAGGAGGATCATGATAAGCATTTGCGGATTATATTGCAGACCTTGAGAGAGAAGCAGTTGTATGCTAAGCTGTCTAAGTGTGAGTTTTGGCTTGATAAAGTAACTTTTCTCAGTTATGTGGTTTCAGCAGATGGTATTAGAGTTGATCCGAGTAAAGTTGAAGCCATTTTGAATTGGAGTCCACTGAAGACTGTGACTGAGGTTAGAAGTTTTCTGGGTTTGGCAGGCTATTATCGACGGTTTGTGAAGGGTTTTTCTTTGATAGCTACTCCACTCACGAGATTACTTCGAAAGGGAGTTAGATTCATGTGGACAGAGCGATGTTAAGCAAGATTTGAGCAGTTGAAAGAGATGTTAACTTTAGCTCCTGTTCTTACCCTGCCTGTGCAAGATAAACCATATGTGATTTACAGTGATGCTTCACATAGTGGTTTAGGTTGTGCTTTGATGCAGGAGGGTAGAGTCATAGCTTATGCTTCTCGGCAGTTGCATGATTTAGAATTGGCAGCCATAGTTTTTGCTTTGAAGATTTGACGGCATTATCTTTATGAGGAGAAATGTTTCATCTATATGGATCAAAAAAGTTTGAAATACTTGGGTGTCCAAAGGGAGCTGAATCTTCGACAGAGATGGTGGTTGGAGTTGATTAAAGACTACGACTGTTTAATTGATTATCATCCTGGTAAGGCAAATGTTGTTGCTGATGCCTTGAGTCGGAAGTCTTTAGCAGGTTTGACTGCTTATTCGCTCTTGTTGCTTGTTGAGTTGAGAGTGTTGCATGCTAGTTCTGAGTCATGTGATGATGGTGCTTTATTGGCTCAGTTGCAAGTGAGACCGGTGTTGTTGGATCAGATTAAAGAGTCTCAATTGGCAGATGAAAGAATGCAAAAAGTTGTTTAGGATTGCCAAAAGGGGGAGAGCCGAGATTTCCATGTGAGAGATGATGGCAACCTTTGGTACAAGGATAGATTGTGTGTTCCTAATGATGCAAGATTGAAAAAGATGATTTTGGAGGAAGCACATCAGTCGGTTTTTGCTATGCACCCTGGGAGTACTAAGATGTATCATGATTTGAAGCAACATTATTGTTGATCTGGTATGAAGAGGGACATAGCGAAGTTTGTATCCAAGTGTCTCACTTGTTAGAGAGTGAAGGCCAAGCACCAAGTTCCAACATGGTTGGTCTAACCTTTATCGGTGCCAGAATGGAAATGGGAGTGTGTAACAATGGATTTTGTGACTGGTTTGTCGTTGACTCAGAAGAAGCATGATGCCATCTGGGTGATTGTTGATCGGTTGATGAAGACAGCTCATTTCCTTCCAGTTCAGATGGACTATTCTCTTGAGAAGTTGGCTGAGTTGTATATTAGGGAGATAGTGAGATTGCATGGAGTCCCAATTTCTTTGGTGTCAGATAGAGATCCCCGATTTACTTTAAGGTTTTGGAAGAGTTTGCAAGGTGCTTTGGGTTCTCGATTGCATTTTAGCACTGATTTCCATCCGCAGATAGATGGGTAGTTAGAGAGGGTGATACAAATTTTAGAGGATATGTTGAGAAGCTATGTCATCGAATTCTCTGGAAGTTAGGACAGATTTTTTCCATTGATGGAATTTGCTTATAATAACAGTCATCAATCTAGTATTAAAATGGCACCTTATGAGGCATTGTATGGTAGAAGATGCAGAAAGACTCTATGTTGGAATGAAGTTAGAGAAGGTAAGTTGGTTGGTTTCGATTTGATTAAAGAAACAAAAGAGAAAGTGAAGATAATTTGGGATTGTTTGAAAGCAGCCTCAGATCGACAGAAATCATATTCAAATTTGAAGAGGAGAGACATAAAGTTCAATGTAGGAGATAAAGTATTTCTAAAAGTGTCTCCTTGGAAGAGAATTTTGAGATTTGGCCATAAAGGGAAGTTGAGTCCTCATTTCATTGGGCCTTATGAGGTACTGGATAGAGTGGGACCAGTTGCTTATCGACTCGCTTTGCCGCCTAAATTGGATAGAATTCACAATTTCTTCCATGTCTCTATGTTGAGGAGGTACAGATCAGACTCATCTCACGTTCTATCAGCTGAATCCATTGAGGTGAGTCTGGATCTAACTTTTGAGGAAGAACCAGTGGCTATTTTGGCACATGAAGTGAAAGAGTTGAGATATAAGAAAGTGCCACTTGTGAAGGTTCTTTGGAAGAATCATGCTAAGGAAGAGGCAACTTAGGAGAGTGAGCAAGTGATGCGAGATCAGTATCCCCAGCTGTTTTAGATTTAAGAACAGGTAATTTTGAGGACGAAATTTATTTTTAGAGGAGGAGAATTGTAATATCCCAAATGATACCCTAAAATTTTGGAAATGCTAATTGTTGGAATTGAATTATTTGATTAGTGTATATATGATTATGTGAGAAGATAAATGAAGGAGTGTGTATATGTTGTATATATAGAGATATATACAACATATACAGGTTAATTAGTAGAGTGGTCAAATGAGATAATTAATTATTTTAAATTAGAAATTACATATCAGTGGAAGATGATATTTATTATTTTAATATATTAATTGCTTAGTTGAGATTAAAGAAGGAGGTTAGTGGTTATAAGAGGTTGACTTTGTTATTCATCATCATCTTCTTCTTCTTTCTTCTTGGTTAGCAGGCCATCACTTTTGCAAGAAGAAAAAAGAGATTTTGTTGCTTCCAAACTCAAACAATTGAAGGATTTCAAGAGATCAAGTTGGAGTTTTAAGGATTTTTTTCACTTTTGGTAAGTTTCCAACTTGTTTCTTTGTGTTCTTTTGGAGTTTGTGTTTTTGAGCTTAGTGAATGGTTGGTGTAATTATGTGTATGATTGATTTTGGTATGTTTGAGGTTGTGTTGTTTTGTTAGCTTTGATTTTAGGGTTGGTTTGAAGAGGAAGGGTTAAGTTTGGTGAGAGAGAGAAGAGTTGTGGAGTGTGTATGGGTTGAGTTGTAAAGTATGATTGTGATTTGTGTTTGATGCATGAAATTGAGTTGCTTTGATGTTATGCAAGTTTTTTTTATGGCATATTGATGTATTTGGTTAAGTTTGTTTGGAGTAGAAAAGGGTAAAAGAAAGTTGATTGTTGGATGTGGTGTTGATGGTGTAGAAAACAGAGTTTTGGCCTGACATGCCCAGAAGCATGGCCATGTCTTTGGGCGTGTCAATGGTTCTATTTTTAGTATAGGTGACAAGCAGTGACGCGCCTATGTAACTGAGCGTGTCACAGCTTCTGTGTTGGAGTAGTATTGACACGTCCAGTGACACGCCCATGTCACTGAGCGTGTCATAGCTATTGTGTTGTTGGTGGATTGACACATCCAGTGACACGCCCATGTCACTGAGCATTTCATAGCTTCTATGATGGAGGAGAATTGACACGTGCAGTGACACGCCCATGTCACTGAGCATGTCAAAGCTTCTGTGTTGTGGGTTTATAGCATTATCAGGGACACGCCCGTGTTGTTGAGCGTGTCATATGTAGGGTTTGCCCTAGATAGTTGTTATTCTTATTTCCTTAAGTCAGTGTGTATAATCACCTTTGGATTAGGTTTTGAAGAGATTTGAGTTGCCCTAATTAAAGTGTTGAAGGTTTCTTGGAAGAGGAGGTTGATAGATTGGTGTGTGTTACTCTTAGAGGTAAGTACAAACCCTACGTGATTGCATACATTTACATGATTTTGGGACTTAACACATTTGGTTGGAAAATGTGTTAGGTTACGTATTATATTGTTGATATATAAGAATGGTACAATGATTTTTATTATGTGCATTATGTGAATTATATGTTGAGGATTCAAAATATATGAACAATGTAAGTTGTGATGTGCACTCAAATGATGAAATGTGAAGCAATTGATGTTGGCTATAATGATGTAAATGAAATATTGAGGCATTGTGCCTAGGTGATTATGAGAAAATGAGAATGGAATTGATAATGAAATAATGAAAGAATTGTGTGCCTAGTATGTTATTCAATTTTTAGAGTTTTGTTATTGGTGGCATGCCTAGAAGTAACAATCCCTTGAAGCTGGGTTGGGTTTGGTCCTTGAAGCCAAGTTGGGTTGATGTTGAGCTCCCTTTGAAGCTTGGTTGGGCCTAGTCCTTGAAGCCTAGTTGGGATATTATATATGAGATGTTTCTCATTGTGATAATGATTCGCCTATTATTAGACCAAAACCGTAACTCTAGAATTTGAATGGCATATTAGTTTCTTTTGGGTGCATGTTTGTCTTTGCTTTAATGTGAATTATGAAAGACGGAACAATTGAACAATATAAAGAGATTTAATGTTATGAAATGTGATATCCTTGTATACCGTTTCTAATTCTTGAAAGTTTGACATTGGCATTACATTTGAAGCATATTATTATCATGGTTAATACCACTAAGCCTTTGGCTTAGCGCGATTATGATTTATCGCGTAGGTGACAGGGTAGATCCGGTTGAATCGAAAAATTCAGCTAGACCGAGTCGAGTCTAGACTTGCGATTTCTTGTGAAGTGTTGATTTTTGGACTTCAAGATCAGAGACAAACTACCAAGCATGTATAAACTCTATATTTTTGTATATATTATTTTTGATGTATACATATGTATATTACACTACATTTTTCCGCTGCTTATTAAACAAATATTTTGGATAAACTTGGGTGTAATGAAAATATATGTTTATGTATTTTAACAAGGAATGTTTTATCTATTACTATTTATAGTGATGGTTTGATGTTAAAGTTTTAAAGATTGGTTTATTTCAAATAGACTGTGACATCCTTGTATCCGGTATATGTATATTACAATTGAGGGAGTATGTGGTGTACGTATATGGGATATAGGGGTGTTACAGGTTTATCCTTTGTGTCACACCGGCTCTAATCTCAAAATGGCCTTCATTTTAACCCGTGTCCCTTATAGACCCCATTTCAAGCCTATCAAAGACCTGTTGATCTCTCTTAGTAGGTAGAGCCTGTTAGTGGAGATAGTTTGAATAAGCATGCATATGAGATAGACAATATTCAAACTCAAATGAGACCTTTGGCCAAGTAATGTGTATATGCCTATCTGAAGTGCAACAATTCTTGCTTAAATAGAAATGATTCCCGAGTTTAGTATGGTAACTAGGCTTGTTATGTTATAAATATGTTAATTTGAAAAATCAAGTCCTGAGGTACATTGACATTAATTTGGCAAAGCCAACATTTGATTTCAAAATCAAAATTGAAAATTGAAAATTCAAAAAAAAAATTAGAAAAAAAATTACAAAGCCTTCAAATTAAAGGAAGTATGTCAAATCATTGAACCTCCAAAGGACACATTAGGCAAAGGAAATGATTACTGGCAAGGTCATGAAGAAGTTGCCAACTGACATGCTGAATCATAATTTAAAATGGATGTATTTCTGCTATTTGGGGCCTCCATTATTCATATTTTCAACATCTTGAAGATAAAAGCCATAAATGTGAAGCATTGAGTCATTCCAACACAAGACCTGAATGAGCATCTGAAAGGAATCAATGAGAATACTTTTGGTAATTACCTCGGTCTGTGTGTCAATGGAACCACTATAAGTATTACTCATGCATATGATTCATACATAAGCATATCACACATTATTTTTTTCTTATATTATTTGTTCTTTGTCAAAGTGAACAGCAAACACTCTGTGAAGTAAAGAATCAAAAGAAGATATCAAATCAGGGGGACATGGAAAGCCCATTACTTGAGAAAGCTCCAATAATTTTGCAAAGAGAAGAAATGCGTGCTTATGCGAAGAACTAGACAACAAAAACATCAATCAAAGCTTGCATGAAAAAAATCTTTAGTTTGAGCCTACACCGGGGGGGGGGGGGGGGGGGGGGAGGGGGCAAAGTTTCTCCTTTTCAATTTTTTAAGTTTATATACCAAACTTTTTCAAACTCACTTGCAAATATTTTGCCATGCAGGGGCAAGGAGAAGATATGAGGGCCAACTAAAAATAGTTGAACTTTTATAAAAGGAAGAACAAAAGAATGGAACAACAAGTTAAGCCAGAATCCTCAACTAATAAAAGGTCAGTCAAATCCAATTCAATCTTGGGTCAAAGTACCCAGTCATAAGTCCAAGTACCCAGTCACGGGTCCAAGTACCCAATCTCGGGTCCAAGCACCGAAAATCAAATTTAATCTCGGGTCTAAGTACCCAAATCAAATTCAATCTCGAGGCCAAATACCCAATCTCGAATCTAAGTACCCAAATCAAATTCAGTCTCGAGTCCAAGTACCCAATCTCGAGTCTAAGTACCCAAATCAAATTCAATCTCGGGGCCAAGTACCCAATCTTGGGTCCAAGTACCCAAATCAAATTTAATCTCGGGTCCAAGTACCTAAATCAAATTCAATCTCGGGGCCAAGTACCCAATCTCGGGTCCAAGTACCCAAATCAACTTCAGTCTCGGGTCTAAGTACCCAATCTTGGGTCCAAGTACCTAAATTAAATTCAATCTCGGGGCCAAGTACCCAATCTCGGGTCCAAGTACCCAAATCAAATTCAGTCTCGGGTCCAAGTACCCAATCTTGGGTCCAAGTACCCAAATCAAATCAAATTACATCTCGGGTCCAAGTACCCAATCTCGGGTCTAAGTATCCAAATCAAATTCAATCTCAGGCCAAGTACCCAATCTCGAGTCCAAGTACCCAAATCAAATTCAGTCTAGGGTCTAAGTACCCAATCTCGGGTCCAAGTTTCCAATCTCAAGTCTAAGTACCCAAATCAAATTCAATCTCGGATCCAAGTACCCAATCTCAGGTCTGAGTACCCAAATCAAACCCAATATTGGGTCCAAGTACTCAAATCAAATTCAGTCTTGGGTCCAAGTACCCAATATAGAGTCCAAGTACCCAAATCAAATTCAATCTCGAGTCCAAGTACCCAATCTCGGGTTTAAGTACCCAAATCAAATTCAGTCTTGGTTCCAAGTACCCAAATCAAATTCAATATCGGGTCTAAGTACCCAATCTCGGATCCAAGTACCCAAATCAAACCTAATCTTGGGTCCAAGTGCCCAAATCAAACCTAATCTCGGGTCCAAGTACCCAAATCAAATTCAATCTTGGGTCCAAGTATCCAATCTCGGGTCCAAGTACCCAAATCAAGTTCAGTCTCAGGTCAAAGTACCCAAATCAAATCCAAGTACCCATCGTCATCAAAAATTAGTTAAAGATCTTATTGCTTTTCACACTCTTTTGCCGTAGTCTCAGATCGTTCAAGCAGGGGGCAAACTGTAGACCTTTAATTTTTTACTCATTCAAATCCGATAGTCTAAAATAATTTTTGTAGTATTTTATTTATTTTAATAATATTTTAATTACTAATAATATTTTAATAGTTATTTTTAATAAAAATAAAAAATATAAAAATATAAAGAAAATAAAAAATCATACGGATCAGGGAGCGACACGCAGCAATGCATTTCGCCGCAGAAATTGTCTGCGACGAATTGGGCACTGCCCAATTCTCCTGCAGCCAATTCTGGGACGAATTGGCTGCTAGCTAGCCCGCCGCGCCCGTTTTTACCAGCGCAACCCACGGTCCCGATAGCCCTCACGCTGCCGATTTTTTGACCAAACCTTATTTTACCCAGTTTTCTAAATTTTCCTAAACAATTGGTATTTCCTTATTAAAATAGGATTATGACTCTTTATTTTCCTATAAATACCACATTAAAACAAGAATAAAGAGGGAGGAGGAAGGTGAAAACCCTAGAAAAAGAACGGAGAGAAGGGAACAGAGAAATCAAAAGGATTGGACTTAATCTTTCCAAGGCAAAATAAGAGATCAAGAGGTGACTAGATTTCTAAAAGGAGCAACAAGAGACAGAGAGGAAAACACCAAGAAGTGACTATCTAACTTACAAAATCAAGGTAATAAAAGCAGTGTTGTCTTGATCTAGCTCAACCCAAAAAATAAACTTTGATTTAGGCAGCAACACATATCCAAACAAGCTTGATTCAAACACTTTAAATTCGATGGAGCCTTCAAACATAGGTAAGTTCTCTAAATTCAGTTTATTGAATAAATAACTATCTTCTCCTTTCAAATTTTCATCACACTGTTTGTATAATCAAATTCTTTTTTTTAAAAAAATTAAAACAGTAGCTAAGGTTCTACTTAAAGTAAATATGATCATTAAAATATTAGTCTAATTCTGAAAAATTCTGAAAACCCTAACTATCCAAAACCCTAGCTTCCTAAAACCCTAATTCCCAAACCTCAATTCCAGAAACCATAAACCTGAGTTTGCAAATAGTTTAATTATTAAAATTGATCCAATAAGCTGAATTTCTAAACTCTAACTCTAGTAAACTCTAAGAACCAAACCCTAATTTTCCTTATGTTTCCTAAAACCCCAAAATAGCTTTACAATTATCAAAACCCTAAATTATTTTCTTAAATTCTAAAATTTATAGTTGCTTTATTGAATCCTAATTTGAATTTTCCAATATCCAGTAACCCTAAAAATTAACTTTCAAACCTTAGATCCCAAATTCTTAAGTTCTTCTTCCAGAACCATAAATTATTCTTCAAACAAACCCTTAATTATGTTCCTTGTTCTTAATGCAAGATCTATTTAATTATGTTTGAGAAGAGATTCCGGCACTCTACTTAGTGATTAGGGATTAATTCACTCGAGAGAGGTTTTGGTCTAAGTTAGAGGAATGCCAATTCAACTCTATTATGTGATTTAATTAAATTGATTTTCATAAATATAATTGTGGCTAGGGGGATTCATTATCTGGATAGTATCATTATCATCAATCATTTTTTCACAACATTTAATTTCCCTTTACTTTCAGTTATTAAGTTAATTGTCTTCAATTACAAAACTTCACACAACTATTGATTTGCTAAACAACAGTTAAGATTTGCACTAGTACTTGACCTTGTCCACAGTGGAACGATAACTCACTCACTATTTTATTACTTGGGCGACCCGTGCACTTGCGGTATTGCTATAGCATTAGGCTCACGCGCACCAAGTTTTTGGCGCCGTTGCCGGGGACAAACGGTTTCAATATTAGTAATATAATTAAGACTGTTGATTTAGCTCTATTTTCATTTGTTTTTAACGTTGGTTCTTGCTTATTTACTATCATTTTTGGTATTTCTTCCCGTTTATTACTAGAGCTAGCTCATCCCAACTACTTAAGTTAGACCAAGAGCTAGAGAGAACGTTGAGGAGAAAGCGAAAGGAAGAAGGGGAGGCAGTTCTGGAAGATGCAGAAACAGAAATAAATCTAGAAATAGAACAAGAAGAAGTATTTGAAGTGATGGAAGGAGCTGGACCAAGAACAATGCAGGAGTTCGCTAAGCCCAATCTAAATGGGGCTGAATCTAGTATTCGGAGGCTTACAGTTGCTGCGAACAACTTCGAAATAAAGGCAAATGTAATTCAAATGGTGTAGCAGACCCTTCAGTTCTATGGGTTTCCTAATGAAGATCCTAATGCACATATTGAGAATTTTTTGGAGATATGTGACACATTCAAGATAAATAATGTCTCAGATGATGCAATTAGGTTGAGGTTGTTCCCATTTTCCCTTAGAGATAGATCAAAGAAGTGGCTGAAATCTTTTCCTCCAGGAACTTTTACCACTTGGGGTCAGTTGACAGAAAAATTCCTAGAAAAATATTTCCCACCGTCCAAAACTGCTAAGTTGAGGAATGATATTTCATCCTTTCTACAGCAAGATGGTGAGACCCTTTTTGTTGAGAATGTGTCCTCATCATGGACTTCCACCACGGCTTCAAATTCAAACGTTTTACAATGGGTTGAATTACGTAAGTAAGCAATCCATTAATGCAGTAGCTGGTGGTACCATAAACAACAAGACACCTGAACAAGCAAGGGATTTAATTGAGGACATGGCTATCACCAATTATCAGTGGCAAGCCCCAAGGGAGCAAGGAAAGCTGAAAGTCATGGGTTCACAGCAATTAGATCCCGTGGTAGTTTTGACAGCCCAATTGGAAGCATTGAATAAAAAATTTGATTCTTTGGCCTCTTCTTCTGGGAAAGTAATGCAAGTGATGTCTTGTAAATGGTGTGGGGGTGGACATCAAAGTCAAGATTGCCAAAGTGGCAATATGTTTGCTAGGCAAGAGCAAGTAGATTATGTGGGAAATATGCCAAGGCAACAACAGAATAACCCCTACAGCAACACATACAATCCGAGGTGGAGAAATCATCCTAATTTCTCATGGAATAATCAGGATAATCCAAGACCTCCCCCTGGATTCCAGCAGCTCCAACATCAACAAACTGCCCCCCCAAGAAAGTGCAATTTAGAGGACATGATGGAGAAATTCATAGCAGCCTCTGAAACTAGGATTCAATCAACTGAAATCACTCTTAGAAATCAGCAAGCCTCTATCCATAATCTGGAGAATCAGGTGGGGCAAATTGCCAAGCTGCTCAGTGAAAGACCACAAGGGAGTTTACCTAGCAACACTGAGGCAAATCATAAAGAGCAACTTAAGGCAATTACACTAAGGAGTGGAAAAGACATCAAGGGCAATGTGGTTGAGAAAAGAGAAGAAGTGGCAGAGAAAGAGGCTGAAGAACAAGAAAAAGAAAAAGAAGATGATCCTACTGTCAATTTAGGAGAGAAAGCTGCAATAGGAAGTGAGAAAGAGAACCAGCCATAAGAAAGCAGCCCCATAATGAAGGAATACCGACTTAGAGTACCATATCCGACAAGGTTGAACAAGGATAAGATTGATGCTCAGTTCGATAAGTTTCTTAAACTTTTTAAACAATTGCACATTAATATTCCATTTGCTGAAGCTTTGTCACAAATGCCTAAGTATGATAAATTTTTGAAAGATATCCTTTCTAACAAAAGGAAACTTGAGGAGGTGTCTTTAGTGCATTTATCTAAAAAGAGTTCGGCAATTTTGCAAAGGAGGTTACCTAAGAAGTTAAAAGATCCAGGTAGTTTTACCATTCCATGTTTGATAGGTAACCTTGAGGTTAAAAGTGCATTAGCTGATTTGGGGGCTAGCATAAGTGTTATGCCCTATAAAATATTTAAAGAGTTAGGCATTGGTAAACCTAAACCAACACTTATGACCATCCAACTTGCTGATAAGTCAGTAGTCCGCCCTCGTGGCATTATAGAAGATATGTTGGTAAAAGTCGGGGATTTCATTTTCCCCAATGATTTTGTTGTCATTGATATTGATGAGGATTTAGATGTTTTGCTTATTCTTGGTAGGCCATTTTTAAATACAGCCCGTACCCTTATCGATGTTCATGATGGCACATTGACTTTGAGAGTGGGTGATGAGAAAGTTATTTTTAGGATACATGATACCATGAAACATTCACTTTCACTTGATGAGGTAGAATCATGCAATGATGTTATTGAGCATGTGACCGTAAATTGTGTTACTAACATTATTTCCAAGGATCCCCATGAGTTGTGTTTATTGCAGGATAATATTAAGGGTTAAGAAGCAATGGAGCAGCTTGCTTTTCTTGAAGCAAGCAAATCGTTTAAATGCAGGGCATATGAGACTATTGAGATGCCAAAGGAAGAAAAGCCAAAACCATCGGTGATTGATCCACCCAACTTGGAACTAAAGCCCCTTCCAGATCACCTTGAGTATGGATTTCTTGCGGAGAAGAAGAAATTACCAATAATTCTGAGTTCCCACCTATCTTCTGAGCAGAAGGAAAAGCTTATCCAATTGTTGCGGAAACATAAGAAAGTGATAGCTTGGAAGATAGCAGACATCAAGGGTATCAGTCCATCCTATTACACTCACAAGATACTGATGGAGGACAAATTCAAGCCGATAGTGCAACCACAACGGAGACTAAACCCAAAGATGAAAGATGTAGTGAAGACTGAAGTGATAAAACTACTTGATGCAGGGATTATCTATCCGATCTCGGATAGCTCTTGCGTGAGCCCAGTTCAGGTTGTACCAAAGAAAGGAGGGATGACAGTGATCACTAATGAAAATGATGAGTTGATTCCAACAAGAACAGTTACCGGTTGGAGGGTTTGCATTGACTACAGAAAATTGAATGATGCAACTAGAAAGGATCATTTTCATTTACCCTTCATTGATCAGATGTTGGAGAGGTTATCCGGCCATGAGTACTACTGCTTTTTGGATGGTCTTTTAGGCTATTTCTAAATTCCTATTGCCCTTGAAGATCAAGAGAAATTTACATTCACCTGCCCATATGGGACATTTGCATATCGAAGAATGCCATTCGAGTTGTCCAATGCACCTGTGACTTTCCAAAGGTGCATGGTGGAAATCTTTGATGAGCTTATAGAGGATATTATGGAGGTGTTTATGGATGATTTCTCGATCTACGGCAGCTCATTTGAAAGATGTTTGGAAAACCTTGAAAGAGTCTTGATGAGATGTGAGGCAACCAATCTAGTGCTTAATTGGGAAAAGTGTCATTTCATGGTTCAAGAGGGAATCGTGTTGGGACACAAAATTTCAAACAAGGGCATTGAGGTGGATCGGGCTAAGGTAGACATCATTGAGAAGTTACCACCACCCACATCTGTGAAGGCCATCAGAAGTTTTCTAGGACATGCGGGTTTTTATCGGAGGTTCATTCGAGATTTTTCTAAGATAGCCTGTCCATTGACAAGACACCTTGAGAAGGATGTGGATTTTGTTTTTGATGAGGAATGTTTGAGAGCATTTGATAAGTGGTTAATTTATAGTGTTTTTAGTATGTTTATATAGTTGGTTTTGTGTTAGTTTTCATTTGTTTTTAAGTATTTTTTATGTGTTTTATCATTATTTGCGGTTTATGTTTATGTTTTTATTACTTTTAGTTATTTTGTGTGTTTTTAGTTGTTTTGTAGGTGTTTTGGTGGTGGATTTATTTGAAGGAAATATTAGAGAAAGTTGATGAGAAGCAGATGAAACCACAAGCAGTTGTGGTAGAGCAAAAGCAGGTTGTGGTATCGCCCAGAGGCTGTGGTCTGTGTGAGGGAAATTCTGGAAGATCAAGTTTGGCCGAATTTTTATGACTTGGAGGCCACTCTTCCTTATATTGTGGGGAAAAACATATCTGAAAAGAGTTAGAGGAGAACAGGGAGTTTATTTTTTTAAAAAAAAGAATTTTTATCATCTTTTCGAGACTTTTTTTTACGTGATTTTGGGAAGGCTAGATCAAGGGAGGAAGAATTATCTGCTCTTGATGATGGTTTTCTTCATTCTCTTTTGTTCTTTTGATTTAGCTATGGAGTAGTTTCCCTTTGTTAGGTGAAACATGAAACCTTAACTATGATGGATACTTATTTTGATTAATGGAATTTTCAGATTGAGTTTTATGCCATAATTTGTTCTTAATGCTTGTTTGATTGAGATTGGTTTGATGTCTCTAGTTTGATCCTGGTGGGAGAGTTAGGGATTTATTTTCAATCAATTGTATGCATGATTTATAGTGTTTTGGCATAACCTATTAATTCTAATTTGATCCTGGTGGGAGAATTAGGTATTAATTTGCAGGTAATAATTCTGATCCTGGTGTGAAGAATTAGTTTTGGTTCATTATATGCAATTTGACTTCTAATGATCCTGGTGGGAGTTAGGGTTAAATTGAGTATTTGTATCCTGGTAGGACAAATTGGGTTTAGAATGAACCACCAATCTCATATCTGAATTTCATGATTGAATGGCATCCGGAATGGTTAAGGTGGATTGTGAATCCTAACTATTTCCAATTATTGATTGTTTTCTCTAGTTCTAGATATTTGCTTGCCTTACCATTTAAGTAATTTTTAGTTTAATTGTTAATTTTCATTCAAATTTGATTGCTCAAATAATAGTGATAATTTTAGATTTATTGGCTCCTAGATTAGGTCCTTGTGGGAACGATATCTGGACTTTTGTCCTATATTACTCGAGCGACTAGTATACTTGCTAGGACGTATCAAGTTTTTGGCGCCGCTGCCGGGGACCTTTGCTCTAGTTGAAAGTTGATCTAATTTTTGTCTATTAATTTGAGTTTGTGTTTGAGTTTGCTTTTTGTGAAGGTTTTCAATAGTGTATGACCAGAAGCAGTAAATCGGCACTAGTTGAAGAAGATCCAAAGATTGAGAGAACTTTCCGTGAGAGGAAGAGACTAGCTAAAGCCAAAAGCAAGATGGTGGATCCACCACGAGTAGTTGATCCTCCTTTGGCAATACAAGACGGTGTTAATGAAAGACAATGAACCATGCAGGATTATGTTATGGCTCAACCTGAAGGAGTCAATCCTCCCATAGTTAGGCCAACTGTTGCCGCCAACAATTTTGAAATCAAGCCCCAGATAATTCAGATGATTCAGAACTCTTATCAGTTTGGAGGCTTGGAGAATGAAGATCCTCATCAACACATTTCAAATTTCCTTGAGTTGTGTGCTACGTTCAAATATAACGGTGTGCCTGATGAGGCAGTTTGGCTAAGATTGTTTCCCTTTTCATTAAGGGATAAGGCAAAGAGTTGGTTGAATTCTCAACCAGCTGGTTCTATTACTACATGGGAAGACTTGAGAAGAAAATTTTTGGGTAAGTATTTTCCACCTGGAAAAACTATGAAATTGCTTAATCAAATTTCTTCTTTTGTGCAGTTTGAGAATGAGTCGCTTTATGAGGCATGGGAGCGATACAAGGAGTTGCTAAGGAAGTGCCCGAACCATCAAATGCCATTGTGGATGCAAGTCCAATATTTTTATAGAGGCATCAATATGCAAGCTAGAAATATGATCGATGCAGCTTCGGGGGGCACTTTGAATATAAAAACACCTGAAGAAGCTTATGATTTGATTGATACAATGATTTCCAACATGTATCAATATGATGACATAAGAGCTCAACCGAGGGGGCAAGGAGGTGTTTTTGAAGTGGATCAAATGACCGCATTAACTGCTCAAGTGGAGGCTTTGAATAAGAAGATTGCGGGTTTACAAGTTCACAACCCATCCATAGTAGCCTCGTTATGTGATTTTTGTGGAGGAGGGCACTCAAACATTGAGTGCCAAACAGGTAATATGTTTGCTAATTCTAGTCATGATCAAGCTAATTTTGTAGGTAATTATCACAGGAACAATGATCCGTTTAGCAACACATATAACCCGGGGTGGAGGAACCATCCAAATTTCTCTTGGAGCAACAATGCACAAGGAAGGCAACAACCTCCAGGTTATTTACAAAACCCTCCACCATCACAACAACCGCAGGAGAAGAAATCCTCATTGGAGGATTTGATGACTAAGTATATAGAAGCTAATGAGAAGAGGATGCAAAATCAGGAAGCTTCTATGAAGAACTTAGAGTTGCAAATTGGACAATTGACAAATGCTATGTCGGAAAGAGCTCAAGGATCTTTGCCAAGTAATTCGGAAAAGAATCCTAGGGAGCATGTGCAAGCAATAACTTTGAGAAGTGGGACAACATTAAAAGATCCTAAGCCCAAGGAGAGGGTAGAGAAAGCAAGTGAAAAGCCGATTCATGAAGAGGTAAGTGAAGAGAAAGGAAGTCAAAATGTGGTAAGTCAAGAAGTGCAAACGCCAAAGCAAGGTAAGTTTTCTTCAAACACTTCTTCTAGTGATATTGATGTGAGTAAGTGTCCTTATCCTGAAAAATTAGGTAAGAGCAAAAAAGATGATCAATTTTCTAGGTTTCTAGAGATTATTAGAAAGGTTAATATTAATATTCCTTTTGTTGAGGCTTTGACACAAATGCCTAGATATGCAAAGTTCTTTAAAGAAATCCTTTCTAATAGGAGGAGATTAGAAGAAGAAGGTGTAGTCAAGTTGACTGAAGATTGTAGTGCTATAGTGCAAAATAAATTACCTACTAAGCTTAAAGACCCAGGGAGTTTCACTATTCCTTGTGAATTAGGGAGTGCTAAGTTTGACAAAGCATTATGTGATTTAGGAGCTAGCATAAATTTGATCCCCTTGTCTTTATGTAGGGAATTTAACTTAGGTGAGATTAAAGAGACACAAATTACACTTCAATTAGCTGATGGTTCCATAAAAGTTCCTTGTGGAATTATAGAAGATTTGTTAGTGACAGTCGGATCATTTGTTTTTCCTGCTGATTTTGTTGTTTTAGACATAAAGGTTGATAAAGTTGTCCCTATCATTTTTGGTAGACCATTTTTGGCGACTGCAGGTGCATTGATTGATGTAAGAGAGGGACGACTAACATTGAGATTCAATGATGAGCAGATAGTGTTTGATATCAAGAAGGCTATGAAGCATCCCCAAATGCATGAGAATGATATGTGCTTATTCCTTGATAGTATTGATTATTGTGTGCAGGAAATGAAGCAAGAAGAGTACATAAAAGATGAGTTTGAGAAGGAAGTAGAGCAATGTTTTATGTTTGAAAGTGAGGAGCAAGAAAAAGAAACTCCAATTCCTTTGAATTGTGAGAAGAAGGATGAATCCAAGGAACTTAAGGAAGGAGTGACTAAAATGGAATTGAAACCCTTGCCTTCCCATTTGAAATATGTGTTCCTCGAAAATGATGCTTTTCCTGTGATTATTTCTACAAATTTGGCAGCTGAAGAAGAGGCAAGGACAATCGAGTTATTGAGGAAGCAAAAATCTGCAATCGGATGGAATTTGTCTGACTTAAAGGGTTTAAGCCCTACAATTTGTATGCACAAGATTCTGATGGAGGAAGGTTACAAGACCACAATTCAGCCACTAGGAAAGATCATTTTCCTCTCCCATTCATTGATCAAATGCTAGAGAGGTTAGCCGGGAATAGGTTTTACTGTTTCTTAGATGGATTTTCAGGTTATTTCCAAATTCCCATAGCCCCCGAGGATCAAGAGAAAACTACTTTTACATGTCCGTATGGCACTTTTGCATATAGGCGTATGCCTTTTGGTTTGTGTAATGCACCGGCTACTTTTCAGCGGTGTATGATTGCTATTTTTCATGACATGATTGAGAAATGTATGGAGATTTTCATGGATGATTTCACTGTTTATGGATTAACCTTTGATGCTTGTTTGGAACATTTAGATTTTGTTTTACAGAGATGTGAGGAGACAAATCTTGTGTTGAACTGGGAGAAGTGCCATTTTATGGTGAATGAAGGTATAGTGCTTGGACACAAGATTTCTGAAAGAGGAATTGAAGTTGACAAGGCAAAAGTGGAGGTAATTGACAAATTGCCACCACCAACATCTGTGAAGGGAGTAAGAAGTTTTTTAGGACATGTTGGGTTCTACAGGAGGTTTATTAAAGATTTTGCAAAGATTGCTAAACCTCTTTCTAATTTGCTTGTTAAGGATAATAAGTTTGATTTTGATGATGAGTGTTTACAGGCTTTTAAAATTTTGAAAGAAAAGTTGGTCACAGCTCCAGTGATGATAGCGCCGGATTGGAAGAGCCCATTTGAATTGATGTGCGATGCAAGTGACTTCGCACTTGGGGCAGCTTTGGGACAACGGAGAGAAGGAGTGTTTTGAGTGATTTACTATGCTAGTCATACTCTCACAGGCCCACAATTGAATTACACCACGACGGAGAAGGAATTCTTGGCTGTAGTTTATGCATTTGAGAAGTTTAGGCCCTATTTGATTGGTTCCAAGACTATTGTATTCATTGACCATGCAGCTCTTCGGCATCTTTTTGCCAAGAAGGAGTCCAAGCCTCGGTTGATAAAATGGGTGTTATTGCTGCAAGAATTTGATTTGGAGATCAAGGATAAGAAAGGAACTGAGAATTTGATTGCTGACCATTTGTCATGATTAGAGAATCCTTGCACCAATAAGGGAGAGACAATCTCGGAATTATTTCCGGAAGAAAGGATTTGTGTTGTTTATTCTAACTCACCTTGGTTTGCTAATTTGGCTAATTATCTTGCAGCTAGGGTAATTCCAAAAGATTTTTCATTTCAGCAAAGGAAGAAGTTGATAGCAGATGCAAGGCATTATTATTGGGAGGATCCATTTCTGTACAAGTTGTGTCCGGATCAACTCATTAGAAGGTGTATCCCGGAATGGGAAATTGAAGGTATTTTGAAGCATTGTCATGATGGTGAGGTAGGTGGTCACTTTGGACCTAATCGCACAGTGGCTAAGGTCCTCGAATCAGGTTTTTTCTGGCCTTCTTTATTTCATGATGCTAGACGATATGTTTCTAAGTGTTATAGATGCCAACGCTCAGGTAATATATCTAGGAGAGATGAAATGCCTTTGAACAATATTCTTGTGTGTGAAGTTTTTGATGTTTGGGGTATACATTTTATGGGACCATTTCCATCTTCATATGGAAAATGAGTACATTCTAGTAGCGGTTGATTATGTGTCAAAATGGGTGGAAGCCATAGCTACTAGAACTAATGACTCCAATGTTGTTTTGCAATTCCTTAGGAAGAACATTTTCACTAGGTTTGGTACACCTAGAGCAATTATAAGTGATGGTGGAAAGCACTTTTGCAACTGCCAATTTGATGCTCTTCCTAGGAAGTATGGGGTTAGGCATAAAGTTGCTACGCCATATCATCCACAAACAAGTGGACAAGTAGAGGTTTCAAACAGGGAATTAAAAAGAATCTTATAAAAAACTGTGAATACCTCTAGGAAAGATTGGGCCATTAGGTTAGATGATGCATTGTGGGCGTATAGAACAGCTTTTAAAACACCCATTGGCATGTCACCTTTTAGGTTAGTTTATGGTAAAGCATGTCATTTGCCTGTGGAACTCGAGCATAAAGCTTTTTGGGCTACTAAATTCTTGAATTTTGCTCTTGATAGTGCAAAGAAGTCTCGTTTGTTACAGGTGAATGAGTTGGATGAGTTGCGATATTGGGCATATGAGAATGCAAAGATGTACAAGCAAAAGACAAAAGAGTGGCATGACAAGTTGATCACAAAGAAGGAGTTTACACCGGGACAGCTAGTTCTTTTATATAATAGTCGGTTGAGATTGTTTCCCGGTAAGTTGCAATCAAGATGGCAAGGACCATATGAGGTAGTTGGAGTTACAGAGTTTGGAGCTATAGAAATCAAACATGTGAAGACCGGTAATTTGTTTAAGGTGAACGGGCATCGATTGAAACCGTATTTCGCGGGTTTGTCAAACGCGGAAGTAGCGGTTCTCACTTTTGGGGAATAAAGGGAGTATAAAGTCAAGCTAGGACTATAAACTAGACCTATTTGTATATATTTTTGTTGTTTTTTATTTGGTTTTATTTTGTTTTTCTTTCTTGTTCTATTTTTCTTTTGTGTTTAGTGTCTTTGTGCTTAGTGACTGTGAGCTTCCAAGTTTGGGGTGCAAGTTGAGGTAAAAATAGATAAAGGGGTCCAGTTTCGTTAGAAACCACAACTACTTATGGTAGACGGTGTTTAGCTTGTGAAATAAGGGGTAGACTGTGGCTGAAATTTTTGGGCAAAATTTAGAAAATTCCAGAGCAAAACCACAACCTCTTGTGGTTCGCGACTTTTGGCTTGTGGTTTCAGTGATGGGTTGCGGTCTAATTTTTGGTGTAAATTGTTTGAAAACTCCAGAGGAAACCATAAGGGGCTTATGGTACGGTAGTTTTACCCTATGGTTTTCAGATTAGGTTGTGAAAAAAAATATAAAAATAAAAAATAAAATAAAAAAATAAAAAAATTTTAATTAAATAAATATACTAATAATACAAAAGTTGAAAACCTAAGACCCAATTTAATTTTTCTTTCGTTTGTTTTTTCCTACAGAACTCAAAAGTCCCACTCTCTCTGCAGTTCGTCAATTTCACTCGTCAACCACGCTTCACCGTCGAATCCTCTTTGCCATTCACCGGACTTTGCCAACTGTTCAGGCTGCTCCGTTCGCTGGACTCCGCCGTCGACCAATCGGCAGCAGCACTCTTTTTCCCCTCATCACGTGTTTTCACTGCCACGTTCAGGTGACTTTCAGACCAGCTATTTTCTTTACTGTTTCTGTTCAGCTTCTGCGAATTTTCTTCTTCAATTTCAGAAGAATGGGTCAAGTTTCCTGTTAAAATTGATTGTGAGTATGCAATTTTCTGATGATTCAAGAGCTTAGAATGTTCTGAATATTAACTCTGCTGTGATTTGGCTTTGATTATCTCATGTTTAAACTGTACACTGTGTGTGCCTATTTTACTTTCTTTGCTTTTAAGTTTTGTGAGCATGGCTCCTAGTAAAAAGAAAGGTAAGAAAACAGGGGCTAAAGCTACAACCGCTGCGCGTTCGAGTAAAGCATTGGCATCTTCCTCCAAAGGAGTTAGTAAACCATCAAAGAAGCGAGCAATTTTCAAGCTCCTGAGGGGCTGGAATTTCGCGATGCGCAGCAACAACTACATTATAAGGTACTGAGCGGAAAGGAACTTGTGGCTACAAGGTACGTGGATGATTTCACTCTTAGACGGTTAGGTTTGTTTGATGAGGTGCATGCTTTGTTTTCTAATATTGGTTGGGAAAAATTTATGAATCTAAAAGCACCTACCTATAAAGAGATCACCTTAGAATTCATGAGTTCTTTTGCTATTCATTTTTCATATTATCAAACTGATAAGTTAGCCATATCTTTTCGGTTAGGGAATATTGAGCATTATATGACTTTATTTCAATTGTGTGATGCACTTGAGCTTGATCATGATGGTGAAACGATGTGCCCTGGGCGTTTTGATTTTAGTGCTGCCTGGAAAGAAATTTCCACCAATTCTGCTTATGTAGCGGGTGTCTCTAAGTCTAGTGATTTAAAATGGAAATTTCATTATGTGCATAGAGTTTTAGGCCACACTGTTTGTGCTCGTGGTGCTAAGAGCCAAGTTAACCAGGTTGATGTTTATTTGTTATGGGCAATGAAGAATCAAGTCAAAGTGAATCCTGGGATTTGGATCATTAAGCGTCTAGTTTGGACAGTACAGAGTGACAAAGGAGAGATTGTTTTGGGTGGTTTAATCACTTCTATTGCTAGATATTATGGATTGACTGAATTTGGGCAGCTAGTTGAGGGAAATATGTTTGTTGATATGCGTATGTGTTCTAATCTGGAGCTTTATGCTCCTGCTGCTGTTGAGATTAATAATGATGCAGGTTACAACACTGAAACTGCTGTGGAAGATGAGGAGGATCATAGTCCAAATGCTGGTACTGAACTACCCCATGTCACCTCGATTAGTGAGACGCCGGATATCACTAACCGGATGTTGTTCGATATTTTGATGCGTTTGGAGGCTAAAGTGGATTCACTTGAGGCAACCGTGAAGGCACATATGCAGCCGCCGCCGCCACCTTTGTGATGTTGTGTTGCATTTGTCCACCAATGCAAAAAGAGAAGCTTTCTTTACTTCTTTGTTCTTTGTTCTTTTTATTTTTTGCTTTTATTAATGCATTGCGGACAATGCTTTGTTCTAAGTTTGGGGTAGGGATTGTGTTTGTTTAGTTTTTAGTTCCTTGTGATTTTATGTTATTTGTTTGTTTTTATTTAAATGTTTTATTTTATGTTTTGTGATGTCGTTTTATGTCTTGTGATTGTTATGTGCGAGTCTAGTGTTGTCTTATGTTATGCTCAATTTGTCAATTGCAAAAATTCTTGAATGATGAGACTGCTGAGAGATGAGATTTGGGCATGAGAATGACTGTCATTGCACACATAGGAATTGAATAAACGCTTTTACACTTTACAGTTTATGAGTGTTTATGCTTTGTTGAGTTTCTTTCGATGCCTGTTTTAGATGGCGGTTGTCAAAGATTGTTTTTGAACTTAAAATTTTAAATAGCTTCTAAAGAATGCTAGAACTTTCTTGATGTTCCCTTGAGGCGAAATCCTAGATGAATTAGGATGAAGGAAATGATTTAGGCCATCTTTTGGACGATTTACATTGGACCTCTTATATATGTATCATACCTTTTACGTTACCGTTCTTTAAACCCCTTCTAGCCTACAAAGTATGCTAAATGCGTACTTCAAAAATTCTTTTGTGTAACTCATTATAACCATTTAACCCAAAAGCCTTTGCCTACCACCCCATTTTCAAGAAAATGAGTTGTTCCATTTGTTTGTTGAGCATATGCATGTTATAGTTGAATTTATTAGCATTGTACTTGGTAAGGAAGAATAAGAGCAAATTAAGATGTTTATTGCTCTTAAATGTTGAGCTTAATGATAAATTTATACTTGGGGTATTATTTTACAACCCATATGCTTCATTATTTATTTATTGGGTTAATTTTGTGTTCTTATGTAAATAGTTATTAGTATGAGTAGTTTAAAAAAATTGAAAAAAAAATGATGAAAAAAAAAAGCAAAGCGAGCAAGTAAGTATTTTGGGAAAGTTGTTGGTATATTTGATTAAGTAAGTTTGTGGTTAAGGGAAAGTAAATAAGTTTATGAAAGTATTCTTTTGTTAGTGCATTTGTGGTTATTTAAGGTTTATTGAGTTAGTGCATTGCTCATTTTGAGGTTTAATTATGGAATGATTTATTTTCTTGTTTTCTATATCCTTACGCTTAACCATTTCATTTGTAACCTACACCCGAGCCTACCTCATTAATAAAGACCTTTTGATCCTTCATTTTAGTTTGTCTACATTAGCGGAGAGGGGACTGAAAAGAGAGTGATGGTCATTTTTTATTTTGTTTTATCTTACAGAAGCTAAAAATGAATTTTTACCTCTTTGATGATTGCTTGAGGAGATGTGCATTGACTCAAACTTAACTAGCGCCGAATGCTTGTGGATTTTTTTTAGTGTAACCTAGTTGATTTGATGTTTATGATGACAGAATGATTTGGATTGTTTGAGTTTTTGATTAAAGCTGTCAAGTTGTTTGGGAGGCTTGCAAGCGATGAGTTGAGCATATTTGTTTGTTATGTGTTTTGTTCTTTGTACTTGTTTTGGTTTTACTCGAGGGCGAGTAAAATTCCAAGTTTGGGGTAGTTGATAAGTGGTTAATTTATAGTGTTTTTAGTATGTTTATATAGTTGGTTTTGTGTTAGTTTTCATTTGTTTTTAAGTATTTTTTATGTGTTTTATCATTATTTGCGGTTTATGTTTATGTTTTTGTTACTTTTAGTTATTTTGTGTGTTTTTAGTTGTTTTGTAGGTGTTTTGGTGGTGGATTTATTTGAAGGAAATATTAGAGAAAGTTGATGAGAAGCAGATGAAACCACAAGCAGTTGTGGTATCGCCCAGAGGCTGTGGTATGTGTGAGGGCAATTCTGGAAGATCAAGTTTGGCCGAATTTTTATGACTTGGAGGCCACTCTTCCTTATATTGTGGGGAAAAACATATCTGAAAAGAGTTAGAGGAGAACAGGGAGTTTATTTTTTTTAAAAAAAGAATTTTTATCATCTTTTCGAGACTTTTTTTTTACGTGATTTTGGGAAGGCTAGATCAAGGGAGGAAGAATTATCTGCTTTGGATGATGGTCTTCTTCATTCTCTTTTGTTCTTTTGATTTAGCTATGGAGTAGTTTCCCTTTGTTAGGTGAAACATGAAACCTTAACTATGATGGATACTTATTTTGATTAATGGAATTTTCAGATTGAGTTTTATGCCATAATTTGTTCTTAATGCGTGTTTGATTGAGATTGGTTTGATGTCTCTAGTTTGATCCTGGTGGGAGAGTTAGGGATTTATTTTCAATCAATTGTATGCATGATTTATAGTGTTTTGGCATAACCTATTAATTCTAATTTGATCCTGGTGGGAGAATTAGGTATTAATTTGCAGGTAATAATTCTGATCCTGGTGTGAAGAATTAGTTTTGGTTCATTATATGCAATTTGACTTCTAATGATCCTGGTGGGAGTTAGGGTTAAATTGAGTATTTGTATCCTGGTAGGACAAATTGGGTTTAGAATGAACCACCAATCTCATATCTGAATTTCATGATTGAATGGCATCCGGAATGGTTAAGGTGGATTGTGAATCCTAACTATTTCCAATTATTGATTGTTTTCTCTAGTTCTAGATATTTGCTTGCCTTACCATTTAAGTAATTTTTAGTTTAATTGTTAATTTTCATTCAAATTTGATTGCTCAAATAATAGTGATAATTTTAGATTTATTGGCTCCTAGATTAGGTCCTTGTGGGAACGATATCTAGACTTTTGTCCTATATTACTCGAGCGACTAGTATACTTGCTAGGACGTATCAGCATTCACAACTCTTAAGGAGAAAATGACCCATGCTCCAATCATGGTAGCTCCCAATTGGAATCTACCATTTGAACTAATGTGCGATGCAAGTGACTTTGCAGTGGGAGCAGTCTTGGGTCAACGCAAGGAGAAATACTTCCAGCCTATCTACTATGCAAGCAAGACCTTGAACACAGCTCAAGCTAATTACACAACTACAGAGAAAGAGCTGCTAGCTGTGGTTTTTGCTTTTGACAAGTTTAGATCATATCAAATCTTGTCAAAAGTGATTGTTTATACAAACCATTTGGCTTTGAGGTACTTATTTGCAAAAATTGATGCAAAGCCTAGGCTAATCCGTTGGGTGTTATTATTGCAAGAATTCGACTTGACGATTCAAGACAAGAAGGGAGTTGAAAATCTGGCAGCATATCCCCTTTCTCGCTTGGAGAATCCAACTCTGGAGAGGTTTGAAGATGGGGACATTGATGATCACTTCCCCGATGAGCAGCTGTACACCATGGTAAGTGAGATAAGTAATTTAAATTTTGAAACACCTTGGTTTGTAGATTTTGCTAACTATTTAGCTATTAGGGAACTTCCTAAGGACTTAACTTATCAAGAAAAGAAGAAATTCTTTTACGATTTAAAGTATTATTTTTGGGAGGACCCCTTTTTGTTTAGATTATGTAAGGATCACATGTTTCGACGGTGTGTGGCATGGCCCGAACAATGAACATTCTTAGTCAATGCCATGCTGGACCAGCTGGTGTTCATATGGGAGCCAATAGGACTGCTCAAAAGGTACTAGAACCAGGATTTTATTGGCCCACTTTGTTTAGGGATAGCTACGAATTTGTGAACCGCTGTGATCGATGCCAAAGGACTGGAAACATTTCATCTCGTGATGAGATGCCCTAAAATGGGATTTTAGTTTGTGAAATCTTTGATGTATGGGGGATCGATTTTATGGGACCCTTTCCAAATTCCCTTGGTAACAAATATATTCTTGTAGCTATAGTAACAAATATATTCTTGTAGCTATAGACTATGTATCTAAATGGCCTGAAGCCCAAGCCTTGGCAACCAATGATTCTTGGGTTGTTGTGAAGTTTTTGAAGAACTTGTTTTCTCGATTTGGTACACCAAAAGCAATTATAAGTGATAGGGATACTCACTTTTGTAACTTTCAGCTTGAGAAAGTTTTCAAAAGATTAGGAGTTACACATAGGTTTGCTACTCCTTATCATCCCCAAACTAGTGGCCAAGTTGAGAACACGAATAGGGAGATTAAAAGAATTCTGGAAAAAACTGCAGAGCGATCCCAAAAGGATTGGTTCGAGAAATTGGACAATGCTCTATGGGCTTTTAGGACTGCATTCAAAACTCCCTTGGGCACTACGCCATTTAGGTTGGTATATGGAAAACCTTTCCATTTAACTATTGAAATTGAACATAATGCATATTGGGCTATAAAACAAATTAACCTTAATTTAGCTTGTGCAGGTGAAAGGCAAAAATTACAGGTAAACGAGTTGGACGAGTGGAGATTGCAAGCTTATGACAATGCGAGAATGTATAATGAACGTACCAAGAGATGGCATGATGCTCACATTAAGGAACGAAAAGAGTTTCAAGCGGGAGATCAGGTATTATTGTACAATTCAAGGCTTCGGCTCTTTTCAGGTAAGTTGAAATCTCGATGGTCTAGTCCTTTTACTGTTAAGGAATTTTTTCCCTACGGAGTGGTTGAAATAACTCACCCGGAAAAAGGAGATTTTAAAGTCAATGGGCACAGGCTCAAATTTTACTTTGGAGGGGAAATACATGACTTAAAGGAGGTTTTACACCTCCAAGACTAGGGAAATTTGCCCTGAATGTCAAACTAATATGATGTTAAAGAAGTGCTGGGTGAGAGACAACCCACCATTTTATTCGTTCATTAATTTTTGTGTCTTTAATTCCTGTATTTTTGGTTTGCGATGTTGGTTGGTGGTTTGTTCATTGTGTATTCATTTGAATTTGAAGGGTAAATTGAACATATTTAAGTTTAGTTAAATATGAAAATAGGTTTCATCTAAACTCTCTCTTAGTTTATGCATGCTCACATTGAGGACAATGTAAATCTTTAAGCGTGGGGTGCATTTTGTGTTTTTACTTTTACATGTTTTAGTTTAAGTTTAGTTAATGTTTTTCTTGTTTTTCTTTGAATAAATGAATTTTGAAAAGTTCAATTGTTATAAATATTGTTGATAGATGACTTTTGAATTTTTGAAGCATGAATTTGAGAATTGAGTAGAATTGATACTTATTGTCAATTTTGTTGGTTTTTCCTTGCATTTCCTTTAACCTAATGAGAAATTGAGCCATCAACTTATTATTCTTGCTGTGGGTGAACATCTTTGATTGATGACTTGCTAGAACTTGCTTTGACATGCATTTTAAGATTACATAAAAATTTCAATTTGGCATCAAGATGATTAAGGCAATTAGGTGAACCCACTTTGGCTTAAAAAGACCAACCCTATTTTTAACCTTAGTTAGCCAATTTTGAGCCTATTCCATTTATCCTTTTCTTTCTTTTTCGCAACACTACTAACTTTGAATCATGCTATTTTGTCTCTTACCCTTTCATTAGGTCAAGAGCATTTTCAGAGCGTTTATGACCAAGTGTTGTGTTGAATTAAGTGAGGGGTTAAATTTAGTAGGTTTAAGATTGCAAAGCAAAATATAAAAAAGAAATAAAAAAATCAAATAAAAAGAAGAAAAATAATAAGAATAATTGTTGTTCTTGTTGAAAGGGTTGGAATATGTTTGGAATAATCATTGCAAGATGTAATAAATGAGTTCCCTTGAAAAGTTCTTTAATGTCAAGGGTTAGATAAGAGGAAGGTGTTTTGGGATCGTTGGGTTATGCATATGATCGGTTACTTCATTCTTGAAGTGTTCTTGAACTTAATGATTAAGCTCACATTTCCTAAATGTCATGCCTCTACCTTAACCCAATTACAACCCAATAAAAGACCTTTTGATTGATGCTTGATTGTAATTAGGTAGTGGAGATTTGATCAATAAGTAAGCCTATGACAATAATCTTTCATTGATTGTTATGAGTGTAAACACCACCTTGATCAAACACTTTCTAAGAGTTGGTGAGGGAGTGACAAGCATAGGTTATGCATGGAAAACCACTAAATTGCATGGGTATCGATTTTGTTCGGTTTGATATTGATTGCAGATTTAGGAATAAGGAAACCTTGAAACATTTTTTATAACTCTTGAACTTTAAAATTTTATCATGTTTAGTTGTTTTGATTTTAATCTTGCTTGGGACAAGCAAGGAATTAAGTGTGGAGTATTTGATGAGATCAATTTTATACTTGTTCTTAGTATTATTTTGATGTGTTTTTAGTTAATGTTTCATTTGATTTTTGTTTAAAGTATGTTTTAAGTGTTTGTTTTAGGTTAAAGTGCAAAAACTCCCTTGGATAATCAAAACAATGAAGGAAGAGCACGAATCAAGCAAGACATGGCCAAGCCAAAGCAAGCTTGGCCGTGTCATTTAAAAGAAGTCCAAGACAGTAGCTGACACGGCCAGGAGACATGGCCAAGCCACTGGTCGTGTCTCACCTAAAGAGCAAAACCAAGAAACCAAAGAAACGAAGGCAGAAGCTGACACCATCACATGACACGGCCAAGCCACTGGCCATGTCACATGACATGGCCAGGAGCTTGGCCGTGTCACCCTTGGAAACAAAGAAAAAAATTGACAAAGCTAGAAGCAGAAGGTGACACACCCACATGACACGGCCAGGAGCTTGGCCATGTCACCTAGAAGAAAAGAAGGAAAGAAATGGCAGAAGGAGACACGGCCAGCAAGCTTGGCCGTGTTCCAAGCAAAGTGAGAGACACAACCAGCAAGCTTGGCCGTGTCACCTAGGGCAACCTTGAATATTTAAATTCTTTTGCAGACAAGTGGGGAACAAAGACTAGCTTTTGCCAAAAGTAATATTAAACAAAAGAAAAGCTTGCCTAATTTGAGGAAAAGAAAGATAAAACAAAGGGAATGTGGGAGACAAGGAAGAGTGGTGTGAGTTGGAAGGTATGGGTTGTGAGTTGGAAGGTATGGGTTGTGAGCTTTGAAGGGAGTTAAAAGGAGAAGAAAATAAAGAAGAGAGGGAGACGCTGGAACAAGGGAGAAGGAGCCAACTGTTGGAGCAAAGAGGAGAGTCTTGAGCTGAGTTTGAAGAAGGAGATACATCCTATACAAGACCTAAACCAAAGAATCAAGGATTGAAGTGAAGAAATACAAATTATTCACCATGGATTGTTTGGTTTCTTTTACTCATTCCTCTTGTTCTATTTTTTTGGCTTTGAACATGAACTAATTCATTCTCTATATAGATATTGATGAACTCTAGCTTATTTGTATGGATTGAATAATCTTATTTAATTGAATCATTTGATTGAGTTGTTTTATTCTTATGATGCTTAATGATTTATTTCCAATTGATAATAGCATGCTTATTGATTGGTTGCAATTTTTATATTATTGACTTGAGAAAGCTTGATATGAATTGAATACTCATAAGGTTTGAGGATTGATTGGAGTGCTAGAGATAGACTTACAAGATTCTTTGTTTTATAGTTCCTTGTTCTTAATGCAAGATCTATTTAATTGTGTTTGAGAAGAGATTCCGGCACTCTACTTAGTGATTAGGGATTAATTCACTCGAGAGAGGTTTTAGTCTAAGTTAGAGGAATGCCAATTCAACTCTATTATGTGATTTAATTAAATTGATTTTCATAAATATAATTGTGGCTAGGGGGATTTAATATCTGGATAGTATCATTATCATCAATCCTTTTTGCACAACATTTAATTTCCCTTTACTTTCAGTTATTAAGTTTATTGTCTTCAATTACAAAACTTCACACAACTATTGATTTGCTAAACAAAAGTTAAGATTTGCACTAGTACTTGACCTTGTCCTCAGTGGAACGATAACTCACTCACTACTTTATTACTTGGGTGACCCGTGCACTTGCGGTATTGCTATAGCATTAGGCTCGCGCGCACCAGTAGCCTAAATAATAATAATAATAATTCCAAAATCCCAAAACCCTAAATGTTAATTAAAGAACTCAAAATTGAGACATAAACCTAAATTTGTATCTTTATTGCTTTATTTAATTTTAGATTTGATTATGTAGTTTATTATATGTTTTGATGGTTGATTTATTTAATTTCAATGCTTGATTTATTTAATTTACCATGGATGATTATTTTCTTTATTGTTATGATTATTATTTGTTTGTTTTAGTATTAAAATTTTAAGAAGTATGTTTCCACCTTGTGGGTACCTCATTAGTTAAGTATTATGTAATTTAAATTGCTTTTATATTTTGGACCAATGTAAAGGACATGTTTCAACCTTTTGGTGGGTGTCCTATTTAGTTTAGATATGGATAATGTGAGGACATGTTTCCATCTTCGGATGAGTGTCCATTTATTTACTTTGTTTGGACATTGCTTTGATGCTAATATAATGATGCTTTATTTTAATTGTTGCATGTAATATGGATAATATTATTATACTTAAGAATTTTATAATATTAAGACCTGCAAAGGAGGCCGGTTCCAATGAATCGGCGTTGTGGGGGTGCTGGTCCATTTCTCACCTTCCCCACACGTACCCAACTTTTCAAACCCATTAGGGGGTTAGGGATTCCTTAGGAATCGAGTAATCCACCCTTTTCTTTTTTCCGGACCGTCCGGGTGACGACTCCATTTTCTCTGGGCTTAGGCCCGTGTTCTCTAAGGTCCTGAGCCTAAATAGTGCCAAAGTCGCAAGAACCATTCCACTGGGAGTGGGGGCAAAGAAGTTGATTCCACTGGGGATAAGAGAAGTTGATTCCACTAGGCTTACAGTGTTCTCTAAGGCCTTAAGCCTAACAGTGGCGACTCCACTGGGGATAAGAGAAGTTGATTTCATTAGTCTTTATATTATTTTATTCTTCTTTATTATGATATTATCAATTGCATCATTTAGATTGCATTGTTTACGTGATTTAGGATGAAATCAACTTCTCTTATCCCCAGTGGCTTAAGGCCTTAGAGAACACTGTAAGACTAATGAAATCAACTTCTCTTATCCCCAGTGGAATCAACTTCTTTGCCCCCACTCTCATATGCAATGGTTCTTGCGACTTCGACACTGTTAGGCTTAAGGCCTTAGAGAACACGAACCTAAACTCGGAGAAAATAGAGTCATCACCAGGATGGGCCAGGAAAAAAGAAAGGGATAGATAACTCGATTCCTAATGAATCCCCAGCCACCTAATGAGTTTGAAAAGTTGGGTACGTATGGGGAAGGTGAGAATGATCCAACACCCCCATAATGCTTGATTCATTAGAACCAGCCTCCTTTTTAGGTCTAAATATTATAAAATTCATAGCTTATTATAATATTATTTATACTACATACGGACATTAAAATAAAGAATTATTGCATTAAAACCAAAATAATATTCAAAACAAAAACAATAAATGAGCATCCATACAAGATGAAAACATGCCCTTACAACCATGTCTGATGTCTAAAATAAATAGGACACCCACCAAAAGATGTAAACATATCCTTTACAATCATCCCCAAATCTTTAAACGATAAATCAAATTACATAAAAAAAATTGAGGCGCCCACAAAGTGGAAACATGCCTCTTACAATCTTAAAATCTAAATAAACAAATAAATAAAATTAATAAATCAAGCATAATAATTAAAATAAAACATTCATCCTAAAATAAAATAAACCATCCATCATATTACTTTAAAATTAGGGTTTTGAGAAATTTTGGTTTCTAAAGCTAAGGTTTAGGACTTTTGGCTTTTAGGATTTAAGTTTTGGAAAACATATTAGGGTTTTATAGAAATTGGGAAAATAGATTAGGGTTTTGGGTAACTAGGATTTTTTGGAAGTTAGGGTTTGAAAACTAGGGTTTAGGTTTTAGGATTTTGGAAGCCTAAGATTTGGAAAGTAGGGTTTTGGGACTAAGATTAGGGAATTTAGATTGATGGAACCAGGGTTTAGGCAATTAAAATTCTAGGATTAGGTTTTAGAAATTTGGTTTAGGGTTTAGAAATTCGGTTATTGTATTAAGTTTACTAAATAGGTTTAAGTTTTTGAGGCTTAAGGGTTACAAATTAGAGTTTTAAAATATAATTTTAGATCTTTAGAATAAAAGGCTAGGGTTTTTTTTTTTTTGGCTATTTGAAAGACACAGTTGGGATTTTGATATATTAAAAAAACTGATTTAGAGTTTTTGTTATTTTGAAAGTTGGTTTAATATGTAAACTAATGTTAACCAATAGACTGGGACTTCGTGTGCATAATATTAGGGTTTGAATAAACTCAATCCATTACCTACTAGATGGATTTTAAATTATAAAATATCAACCATAATTAACTTATGCTCAACTATATTATGGAAGGAAAACACTATAACATTAAACACGGATTGGTTTTAAGGATTTAAACCTGCGTACGTTGGCTCCACCAAAGTTAATCAGTTGAAACAAGCTTGCCTTTGCTACTGCCTGGATGAATTGTAGTTTTTGGTTGGAGATTGCCTAGTCTTTGCTTTTGTCTTTGTTGTTTTTGGGTTGCTAATCCATGCTTGATAATTGATGATTATTTTTTGATAATTCTCGATTCTTAATCATTGTTGTTGATCCCCGTGTTAATAATAACCGCTGTTATTTATAGATAAATTAGATTCAAAAACAAAACCCTAATACTTAATCTGACGGTCAAAACCAAGTCCAACTTAATTAGGGGACTAATAAATCATATTAGAGCCAAATTAATGAATCATGGAGGAATGGGACACCCCAATCCGCTATGGACCTTGGTTCATGGAGGATTGGAAGTCAATCCATAATGGACCAAAGGCCATGGCAGATTGTGGACTCCTAATCTGCCAAGGACCTTTAGTCATGGTAGATTGGGAGCCAATCCTCCATGGACCAAAGGCCATGGTGGATTGGGGACTCCCAATCCATCATGGACCATGGTCCATGATGAATTGGTGTCCCAATTCGTCATGGTTTTATAGTTGGGTTCGGTCCGGTTCACTTTTGTATTTTAAAATACAATCAAACCTGTTTTAGTTTTTAAATGATAAATAGAATTGGATTTAGGGTTTAATAAATTGAGCCACCTTATTTTAGGCCCCTTTAAAAATTGGACTGACCTATTAAAAGCCATAAACTTGGTTTAAACCTTTTAAAATTGCACCAAATTTAACTTAGCCTTTTTTAATTAAGATTGAATGGGTTTGACCAAAATCAAGAGTCTACACACTGCCTACCATTAATTGCTTTCTTAATTGAAGAGTGGAAGTGAATCCTGTATGCCTTGTTTGTTAGCAAGATATCGAATCCATTGTGCACTCCCTCATTACTTGTCCAACTACTATAGGTTGCTAGAACTCATTATCTATTGATGTTTTGGGTGATGGATTGTTGAATTTTGTTGATTGGCTTGCCTTTGTCCTGCAATGTTCGAATGAGCAACAATGGAATATAATTCTCGTGGTCTTATGGAGTTCATGGTATAACAGAAATCAAGGACTTTGGAAAATAATTTTTGGTCAGTCAATTCTATTGTCATTTTTGCAGACTCAGTCCTTTCTCAATGACAACTTGCTTAGTCTCTTTGATCCAAAAAACTGATCTGGATCGGTCCTCTTGTGTGGCAAAATGGCAGCTCCCTTAGTCAAATTGGTTATGTTTTAATGTAGATGCAGCTATCTTTCAATCTAATCACATGTTTGGGTCTAAAGCAGTTGTGAGGGATCATCTGGGTAAGTTTAGAAGAGCTATAACTATTCCTCATCATGGTGATGTCCATCTTCTATTGCTAAGGCTATAGGTTTTCGAGAGGCCTTAAGTTGGATTAAATACGTTGGTTTATCTCATGTACTGTTTGAGCTTATTGCACAGATTGTGGTTACTGCATGTTTAGGATTTGATTTAGATTTATCTTATTTTGGTTCTATTATTGCTGATTGTAGAGCTATCTTAGAAGAGCTCCAAAATTGTCATGTTCATTTTAATAGGTGTTCAACAAATCAGGTTGCTCATTATTGCTTAGCACGAGCTACTACTTTTATGTCTAGACCTACTGTGCTGGAAGATTCTCCCCTACCAGTTATTGTTGATGTTTTTATTTCTGATTTGCAATGAAGTTCCTACTTAAGTGTAAAAAAAAAATGGAATTCTATTCCTGGAATTTGATTATACCTGATCCTAAAGTACAACAAACATGATCCTAAAGTATAACAACCATGAAGAATTCTTAATTTTTTAAATATCAAATTATTAATATTATTAAAATATTTGTTTGGCATTAAATATCAATTAAAAGTATTTCTATGTGACATGAATTCACTACATACTGTGCACCTCTGTAACACCCCTTCCCGGCCTACATGTGTAAACCGAGTAGAGGCGCCACACTAACCTAATGTTGCTACCAATTTTACTCAGTCAAATTTTTGTTCCGGTTTTTATAGAAATTTTGCCAGAGGTTCGCCTAGAAATTGGGTCCCAAGTGTCGACAAAACTGGTTTTTCTGATTTTTAAAAATATTTTTACACAAACCCATGCAAATACAATCAGTTTCAATACACTCCCAATGAATCCACCTTATACCCTCAACTACAACCTGCAAGAAGAATTCACACTTCTAATACAAAATAAAGTAGAGGTTTATTATTATTACATACTACTAACGTACAGTATAACATAGTACTTCCCAATCTTATATATATAAATATATACACACATATACATGCCACAACTAGCTAACTCATAATATAGGAAATGAAAGGCTACTCTGAGGTGCTGCACTGTGCTGTACTGCTCGATGCTAATCACCGATATCTACTGCTCCGAACCAATGAGTCAAGAAAACTCAACTCGCTGAGCAATGACGCTTAGTGGGTACTTTTACCGATGAAAATATAAGTAAAACATGAAAGCATTTGAAATAAAAGGAAATAATTAAATCAAAAATCAACCAACATTAGACCAATGGAAATTATTGTACATTCAGTGTAGATATGCTTTCAACAATTGTAAAAATCATAATTCAAACTCATATTGCAGTACATAGTTTTTAAAAAAAAAAACAGGACTTTGGCTCTACTGGTATATAGGGAACCATAGCGATAAGACAGTGACCCTCACCACTGTAACATAGGTGGCCCTCACCACCGATATCAGATCAAAGGAATGGCCCTCACCATCCTGGTTATAACCAATGGCCCTCACCATTGGCTTCAGTGGGCCTCACCGCTGAATAAAATATCATATCACAATAATGAGCAGTACTGTATGCGTTAGTATAGTGCACCATACCCTTATCTACCACTCCCAACTATCCAGTAGAGCATAAAGGTTAAAATGATTCAATTTAAGTCTCAAACTTCATTTTAGAGTGATTCGAGAAATCATTTTAATTCTCATCGCGCTTTGCCATTTATGCCACGCACCACATTCTTTGGTCAAACCGTTACCCTTTTTCACATATTTAACATCCACAATAAACATATCAAACATTTCAAAGCATTCCTCAAAAGATCACAAATTGACCAAATGAATAGTGTCGCGGCGCGAAAAATCGGCAACGCAAAAAGCAAGCGCCAAATAAATAGTAAAATCTGGGTTTTCGTCAGAATTTCAGTCAACTTTAGTCATGAATTTGACCAGGTAAATGACCTTATTTTTGGCTGAAACTTTACAGAAAACTTATTTCATATATTGACTAATTACACGTAAAATTTCGTTGAAAAATTCATTCATTTCCTACCTCAAACAGCTGCCACAAAAAGAGTCCAGAAAGTTGCCATTTTGGGACCATTTCGGCCCAAACATATGAAATACATGGGATAGTTTATTTTTCTTTTTCAAATCAATATGAAGGCTTCTTTAATGATAAAGGGAAGATTCAAACACTTCCCTTTGACAACTTTTGCATGTTTAACTTAAATCAAACTAATTAAAGTTCATCAAGTCAACTTGCCAAATTTTTCTCAAAACATTTGGTTTAAATTAAATTTAACCAACTCAATTGCCATAAGGAACCAAGAACATAACTCAAACATTTAATTTAAACTCAATCAATACATTTAAATATCAACATCAAAAATTCCATAAACCAAAGTTTGTAAGTAAAATAAAATTCCTTTTATGGTAAAGTACCAAACCTTGGTCTTTTAAATTCCCCTTTGTTTTTCCTTCTTATCCTCCCTTAATCTTTGTTTCTCCTTCAAGAAATTCAAGAACACAACCTTAAACATAAACCTTAGAAATTTAAAACATGCACTACCCTTCCATTTCTTTTCAAACTAAATCCTAATCTAACCTTATTAAACCTTAGAAGCCTTGATTCTTCAATTTAATTAATTAATATCATCACTACTTAACTTTTTCCCCAAATCCACCATAAGAACCCTAATTTCCAATCTTCCAATAAATATATAAATACTTAAAATTGATACTAGAATTGAAATCTACATACTTTAAAACCTTAAAACTCACCTTGAACTTGAATCAAACTTGACAAAAATTGGAAATCCTTTGGTGTTCTTCCTATGGAGGCCGTAGGTTTGGAATGGTGGTGGGAGAGAGATTTTGCTCTTCATGCTATGATATATATAGTGGAAATGATGTCCACTTTTGGGTTGGATGAATGGTTTATGACCATTTGTCCACACCTTTTTCTTTTCTTCTTTTTATAACTTTTAAATGGCTAATTCTAATTAGCCATCAAAAGATTTTTATATTTATCTTTCCAATTAAGTCCTCCAACTTGTCCCACTTCCCATTTGGTACCCCAACTTGTTCCATATCATCCATATGGTACCGACGTGGAACCGGGCCCACTTTACGCTCCGGCGATTAATCTATCGTAACTTTTAAACCGTACAGTTCCACCAGGCAAACTACATATGGTTTTCATCCTCTCGACCTCTACTTTCTATTTTTAAGGTCTATTTTAGGTTTCCAAGTCATTTTGAAAAATTACCAATAAGCCCTTGACTTTTTACAAAATTTCCTTTAGGTCCTTTCTTTGCTCGGGTTTTCCCGGGCTCCGTTTCTACTGACGATCGTTTCATATTCAACCCCTTGACGTCCTCTACTCACTCGTGTGTTTATTTCCTACTTTAGATTCATGTATAGAATTTAATTAATAATGACCAAAATATCCCTAGTCTACGTGTCTTGGTTTCTCTCTAACGGAGCATTTTCTGGAAAAACCGTTACACGTCATTGCGACCCGATTTTTCTCTACTCTCCATTTTTGGAGTCTGTTATGTGCACTATTAAGAACTTCCAGTACAACTTTTGGAAATTACATCACCTCCCCAAAACTTTTTGGAAATTACAGTCACCTCCCCAAAACTTTGCATTTTTTTCAATTAGGTCCCTTTGGTCCTGCAACCTTTTCTAGGAACCGCCATCAGAGATGACCTCTCCAGATCCTTTCTTTTGTTGAGCATATGACTGCTAGACATAAATACAGTGGGCGGATGTGACAGTTCCTCCATCGTTAATTTAGGCTTCGTCCCGAAGCCCATCAGGTGGAAATAAATATGGGTACTGCTTTCTCATAGTTTCTTCGCATTCCCATGTAGCTTCTTCTACTTTGTGATTCCTCCAAAGCATTTTGACCAATGGGATCTTTTTATTCCGCAACTCTTTGATTTCCCATGCTAGGATTTCTACCGGCTCTTCCTCGTACGTCAGGTCGGGCTGAATCTCGATGTCTTGAGCTTGTATGACGTGGGTTGGATCTGAACGATACCTCCTTAGCATTGAAACATGAAAAACATCATGTATTTTACTTAATTCGGGTGGTAACGCCAATTGGTAAGCTACCAGACCTACCCGTTTGATGATCTCATATGGCCCGATGAATCTAAGGCTTAGCTTGCCTTTCTGTTTAAATCGTAACACCTTCTTCCAATACTACTTCTACCTTCTTAGAATCAATTCTTATTCCTTCCGCCAATACAATATGTCCTAAAAAGGCCACTTCTTCTAACCAAAATTCACACTTGCTGAATTTGGCATATAATTGCTTCTCCCTCAATGTTTGTAACACGATTCTCAAGTGTCGGTCATGGTCCTCTGCATTCTTTGAGTAAACCAGTATGTCATCGAAGAATACCACGACAAACTGGTCCAAATAAGGATGGAAAATCCGGTTCATCAAATCCATGAATACCGCAGGTGCATTCGTGAGCCCAAAAGGCATTACGATAAACTCATAATGTCCATATCGGGTTTTGAATGCAGTCTTTAGTATATCTTCATCTTTAATCCTCAGTTGATGATAGCCGGATTGCAGATCAATCTTTGAGAAAACTCCTGCACCTTTCAATTGATCAAATAAATCGTCTATCCAGGATAGCGGGTATTTATTCTTAATCGTCAGCTTATTTAACTGCCGATAATCCACACACAGTCTTAGGGATCCGTCTTTCTTTTTCACAAACTGTACTGGTGCGCCCCATGGCGACACACTTGGTCTGACAAATCCTTTGTCCAAAAGCTCCTGTAACTGCACTTTAAGCTCTTTAAGTTCTGCCGGTGCCATTCAGTATGGTGCGATGGAAACTGATGCGGCTCCTGGATATACATCTATTGTGAACTCCACCTCTCGTTTAGGTGGTATGCTGGGCAATTCGTCTGGGAACACATTTGTAAAATCTCAAACGGTTGGTATGTCTTGTAGCTTTGATGCCTCTTCCTTTGCTTCCAATGCACACATCAAGTATGCTTCACACCCTTTTTATATTAGTCTCTTGGCCATCATAGCGGAAATAATATTATTCAAGTAATCCCTCCTTTTCCCAACAAGGGTTACCTCGTCGCCAGTTGGCGTTTGTAGTGTAACTCTCTTTTTTTCGCAGTCCATTAATGCCTTATGTTTGGTCAGCCAATCCATTCCAAGTATTACGTCAAATTCCTGGAATGGCAACTCAAACAGATCACCTAAGAAAGTGTGTCCGTGTACTTCTACCGGACAATCCTTTATTACCTTCCTGGTAACCATCTCACTACCCAAAGGATTTATAACTAACACTCCATCTGTTTCAAGTTCTACTTCTAAATCCTTTAATTTTTCATTTTTCATGTATATACATAAATGTTAAGAACCTGGGTCTATTAACGCATAAATCGGCATTCCAAACATAACTAGCTGACCTGTTATGACATCCGGAGCCTCTTCTTCCTCACGCGCCCTTATTGCATACATCCTCGCAGGAGCTCTTAGCTCAGGTCTATCCACCGTCTCTGACTGTACCCGCGATGGATTTCCTCCTCGACCTCTGCCAGCTACTGCCTGCGACCCTTCTGTCTCCCTAGGCAGGTTCTGTACTCGTTGGGGGCACTCTCGCAAAAAGTGGTCTAAAGATCCACATATGTAGCATGCATATGTTCTTCCCCAACATTCCCCTGTATGTCGACGTCCGCACTGATCACAACGTGGGTTGGCATTCTCACCTCCTCCAGTGCTTCCTATCTGAACAAAATCACTTCTACCACGCCCCAATTCTCTTCCAAAACCTCTTCCTTGTCCTCTTCCAGATCGGCCAGTGCTAGCTACAGAGGTGGTCTGGCTCGAACTACCATAAGCCGATCCATGACCAAAAGTTCTACGTTGGTTACCTTTTGTGGAACTGCCTCCTTTGAAGCACTTCCTCGATGACTAAAAATTTCCCGAGTATCCCTGGGTGTCTCTCCTTTGCCTTACTCTCTGTCTACTATCTCGCTCATCCATCTGACATTGCTCTACTTCCAGAGCACTAGTGACCAACTCGAAAAATTCCTTGATATTAGCAGCAATTAGCTGCATCCTAATCTCATTATTCAAACCATCCTGGAATTGCTTACACCTATCATGTTCATCTTCAATTGTCTTCTTAGCATACCTACTCAGCCTGGTAAATTCCCTCTCATATTCGGCAACGGTCAATCGACCTTGCTTTAAATGTAGAAATTCCTTTTTCTTGGCATCTAGGTATGCCTCCGATATAAACTTCCTCTTGAACTCATTCATAAAGAAATCCCATGTCCTTTGTTCCGGTGGAACTCGTTGTTGAACTGTGTCCCACCATATATATGCTTCTTCCACTAATAAGGAAGTAGCACATACTGTAACACCCCCACATCCAATACACGTACTCTACAACACCACAATGTAGCATACGTGCACCGAACATAGGAATGTTACGGTTTTTCGTCAACATTCAAATCATTTTAAAAGATACCATCACCTTTCTCATTATGCATTTTAGAAAATAAGTAATTAGCTTGTAATACAAAACAAAATAGATATATAAATACATTTAGTTAATACGCAGCGGAATTTGTAAAATAGATTTACATATATGAAAACATTTAAATCCATATTTACAAATATACATATATTCACATTATAAACAATACTTTACAAAATATTAAAAGAGTTATACATGATTGGCAAATCTGCTCTGATTTTTAAGTTCCCAAAATCAACTCTTCAATGTCTACTCTCACTCGATCTCGAAGAGCTCTCGGGTTCAACTCTATCAACTCTATCACCTGCGCGATTAAACACTATCGCGCTAAGCCAAGGGCTTAGTAAGACAAATCATGCTAATGTCATGCTTTAGTGCAATGCAATGTCAATTCTCAATCCATATTATCCATGTAACATTATATATACAAAGCTAACAACATACCTTTACATTTCATAATTCAACATATGTAGACATATCACATTTCAACATCTTTTCATATACCTCATTAGTTACTCATTAAACCATTCATGAACAACACTAAACAAAGACAAGCATGGGCCCAAGACACACTAATATGCCATTCAATTTTCAGAGTTAATGCTTTGGTTTTGTTATCACATTTATCAATATCATAATCCCAACTATGCTTCAAGGATTAGGTTCAACCAAGCTTCAAGGGGAGCAAAGCATGCTAAGCTTCAACCCAACTTGGCTTCAAGAACTAACCCAACCTAGCTTCAAGGGTTGTAACATCTCAATTAGGCTTCAAGGATTCAATCCAACCTAACTTCAAGAGATTGTTACTCATATTAGGCATGCCACCAACAACAAACTCTGAAAATGGAATAACACATTAGCCACACAATTCATTTATATTTCATTCTCAATTCTCATCATCAATTAGGCAAACATGCCATATATCATTCAATTGAATCATCATAGCCAATCACAATGGCCTTGTCTCATATCATATCTTATTTGAATCATCATAGCATCTTTGATATAACATTTCAATATACATTACTCATGAAACACATTACCATTCACAATGCATAACATAACATTGTTCAATCTCAACAATGCAATTAGGGCAAAGAACAATTTATATCATTCATAGCTTTAGGATCTTCCACATCCATTTGATTAGGGCATTCTTTGTTTGAAGTATGTTTAAAGTGTTTATGTTTAGGTTTAGGCACCAAAATACCTTTGAAGAATCAAAACCATGCAAAAGAACAAAGAATAGAAACAATAAGTAACTCATTTGAGGGACACGGGCAGCACACTTGAGGGACACGGCCAAGCTTGTGGCCGTGTCTCTCAACTAAATTTTGGCAGTGACAAACACTGGCATGGGACACGGCCGTGTCTCTCAAAAACCAATCCAACACGCCCAAATTTCCTTGACTTGGCCGTGTCTCTCATTGCTTTTGGCCGTGTCACCCATGACTAATACCCTAACCAAAGCCAACACTCTTTCAATTTCATTTACACACTTTTTACACAACAAAAATCTCATTCAAATGAACACAATCAATGACATAAACACATATTTCACATCTTCATCACAAGAATCACTTTAACAATATATTAACATTACATTTAAACACCAACCATCTCAAAACCCTAAACCAACATCCTTCTCCATCTTTCAAAATCAACATCCACCACTTCCAACAACAACACCTATTTAAACTCTTAATTTAAAACCAATTTTAACACTTGAACACACATCACAAACACATCTCATCATCAAATCCACAAACCCTAATTCACTTCAAAAGAATAGAAGAAATCAAAGAAAAGAACTTACCTTAGTTAAAAACTTCTTGAATCAACACTTGATCACTTAATCTTTCTTCAATTTGAGCTTAACTCTTCAAGATATTCTCTTTGCCTCTTGCTTTCCTTTTTCTATGGAGGAGCCGGCCAACAATGGAGAAGAAGAAGAAATTATGAAGAAGCAAAGTCAAATTTTACTTTTAATCTCCACCAAGAGTTTTTAACTAAACAATTACCAAAACACCCTTTTCCATTTGTTCTAGCTTTCTTTTAACTTAAATGCCCATTTATGTAATTCCACCCTCACAAAATAAATATCTCTCTTCCATTGACTCTCCCTTTGACTTATGTATATGTTAATTATACAAGCATATAAACAATATATACACTTCTCTCTACACCCTTTTTCTTTCCCAAAACACATATACATAACCATTCTCTTACCAACTTCTTTTCTTATCACATAACATATACATTCAATCCAATTTAAAACAACAACAACAATAACATAATCAAAACTTCTAGGGCATACATGAGGATATTACAATTCTCCCCCTCTAAAAATAAATTTCGTCCTCGAAATTACCTGATATCAAGTCTGAAACAACTGAGGATATTGATCTCGTATTGTCTGCTCACTCTCCCATGTTGCCTCTTCCTTTGCATGATTCTTCCATAGAACCTTCACCAATGACACTCTCTTGTTTCTCAACTCTTTCACATCACGTGCCAAGATAGCAACTGGTTCCTCTTCAAATGTCAAATCGGGACTCACTTCGATTGATTCAATTGGCACAATATGAGATGGATCCAACCTATATCTCCTCAACATAGAAACATGGAATACGTTATGAATACGATCCAACTCAGGTGGCAAAGCAAGCCGATAAGCAACTGGCCCAACTCTTTCCAAAACTTCATACGGTCCAATGAATCGAGGACTCAATTTCCCTTTCCGACCGAACCTCAAGATCTTTTTCCAAGGAGATACTTTCAAAAATACCTTATCTCCAACATTATACTCAATGTCTCTCCTCTTCAAGTCTGAATAAGATTTCTGTCGGTCTGAAGCTGTTTTCAACCTATCTCGAATCACTTTCACTTTCTCTTCAGTTTCTTTAATCAAATCAGGTCCAATCAACTTACCTTCACCAAGTTCATTCCAACATAGAGGTGTCCTACACCGTCTACCATACAATGCCTCGAATGGGGCCATACCGATGCTGGATTGGTGACTGTTATTGTAAGCAAATTCCACAAGTGGTAAGAAACTATCCCAACCTCCAGAGAAATTAATGACACAGCTTCTCAACATGTCCTCGATAATCTGTATCACCCTCTCTGACTGCCCATCTGTCTACGGGTGGAATGCAGTACTGAAGTGTAATCGAGAACCCAAAGCATCATGTAAACTCTTCTAAAACCTGGAAGTAAACCGGGGATCTCGATCAGACACTATAGAAGTTGGAACACCATGTAACTTCACAATCTCATGAATATACAGCTCAGCTAACCTCTCCAAAGAGTAATCCATCCGAACCGGAAGAAAATGAGCTGTCTTAGTCAACCTGTCAACAATCACCCAGATAGCATCATGCTTCCTTTGTGTCAATGGCAAACCAGATACGAAATCCATGGTTACTCTATCCCATTTCCATTCAGGCACTGACAAAGGTTGAAGCAACCCTGTTGGAACTTGATGCTCAGCTTTTACCCTCTGACAAGTGAGACACTTGGATACAAACTCCGCAATGTCTCTCTTCATACCAGACCACCAGTAATATTGTCTCAAATCATGATACATCTTTGTATTGCCCGGATGCATAGCAAACACTGACTGATGTGCTTCTTCTAAAATGATCCCTCTCAAATTAACATCATCCGGCACACACAATCTGTTCTTAAACCAAAGACTCCCATCATCTTTCACAATAAAATCTCCACTCTTTCCATTCTGGCAATCTGAAACAATCTTCTGAATCTTCTCATCAGCCAACTGAGCCTCTTTAATCTGATCCAACAAAACTGGTTTCACATGCAATTGTGCTAACAATGCACCATCATCACAAGATACAAAACTAGCACACAATGCTCTCAACTCAACAAGCAACGAGAGCGAATAAACAGTCAAACCTGCTAAAGATTTCCGACTCAAGGCATCAGCAACAACATTTGCTTTACCTGGATGATAATCAATCAAGCAGTCGTAGTCTTTAATCAATTCCAACCATCTCCTCTGTCGAAGATTGAGCTCTTTCTGGACACCCAAATATTTTAAACTTTTGTGATCTGTATAGATAAAACACTTTTCCCCATACAGATAATGTCGCCAAATCTTCAATGCAAACACAATGGCTGCCAATTCCAAATCATGGGTCGGATAATTGAGCTCATGCGGTTTTAACTGTCGAGAAGCATAAGCTATAACTTTACCTTCTTGCATCAGCACACAACCCAAACCACTATGTGAAGCATCACTGAAAATCACATATGGTTTGCCTTCCACAGGTAAAGTAAGAACAGGCGCTTGAGTCAACATTTCTCTCAACTGTTCAAAGCTAGCCTGACACTGATCTGTCCACACAAATCTAACTCCCTTTCGAAGCAATCTGGTGAGTGGAGTAGCTATCAAAGAAAATCCTTTCACAAACCGTCGGTAATAGCCTGCCAAACCCAGAAAACTTCTAACTTCAGTTACAGACTTGGGTGGACTCCAATTTAAAATTGCTTCAACTTTGCTCGGATCAACTCTAATACCTTCTGCTGAAACTATATGACCGAGAAAAGCTACTTGATCAAGCCAAAACTCACACTTTGACAATTTAGCAAACAATTGCTTCTCTCTCAAGGTTTGCAGCACAATCCGCAGATGCTTGTCATGTTCTTCCTCATTATGCGAATACACCAGAATATCATCGATGAAGACCACCACAAACTGATCAAGATAGGGTCTAAACACCCTATTCATTAAATCCATAAAAACTGTAGGTGCATTCGTCAAACCAAAAGGCATTACTAGAAACTCATAATGCCCATATCTGGTCCGAAAGGCTGTCTTGGAAATGTCTTCAGCTTTAACTCTCAATTGATGGTACCCAGATCTCAAATCAATTTTGGAGAACATTGCTGCTCCCTTCAATTGATCAAAGAGATCATCGATTCTAGGCAAAGGATATTTATTTTTAATAGTCACCTTGTTCAATTGCCTATAATCGATACACAATCTCATAGTACCATCCTTCTTCTTCACAAATAATACAGGAGCTCCCCAAGGAGAAACACTGGGGCGAATAAATCCTTTATCCAGCAACTCCTACAACTGCACCTTCAGTTCTCTCAACTCAGCCGGTGCCATTCTGTAAGGAGTAATAGAAATAGGAGTGGTACCAAGCAACAATTCAATACCAAACTCCACCTCTCTCTCAGGAGGCAATCCTGGCAACTCTTCTGGAAACACATCTGGAAACTCTGCCACTGTGGTTATATCCTCAAGTTGAGAACCCTTCACTCTAGTATCCACCACATGAGCAAGGTAAGCATCACACCCTTTTCTAATCAATCTCCTAGCTACAACAGCTGAAACAAACAAGGATGCTAGCTGTTCCTGCTCATTAGATACTATCACATCTCTACCATCAACAGTTCTCAAAGTCACAACTTTCTTTTTACAATCCACCACAGCTCCATGTCTGGATAACCAATTCATGCCTAGGATCACATCATATTCCTTAAAAGGCATCTCAATCAAGTCTCCCAAAAACTCCTCACCTTGCACCATTACTGCACTATCTCGGTGCACTTTACTAACAATCACACTATGCCCTAACGGATTTGTCACCAACACATCAAATCCTAGGGACTCAGCATGCAAATCAGACACAGGCAAAACAGATGCACTAATATATGAATGTGTGGAACCCGGATCAATCAAAGCAAGTACTGAGATATCAAATAAAGAAAAAGTACCAGCTATGACTGCCGAAGCATCTGGCTGCCTCTGCATCACATATATCCTCTGAGAAGATCCAGCCCCCTCTGGTCTACTCTCCCTGGATGTAGAACCTCCTCTAGAACTGAACCCAGACCTACCTCCTCTGCTGACACCCCTGCCTCCTCGACCTCCCCTCACACTAGGTCGAGAAGCTGCAGTATCAACTGACATCTGCTCTTGCCTCTCAGGACAATCTCTCACAAAGTGATCAGGGGATCCACATCTGAAACAAACCCCTGCTACACCAGTCTTCCAGCAAGGACCTCCATGTGGTCTACCACAATGAATGCAAATGGGTAGGGTGGATCTCTGGGTCACTGGGGTCGGAGCACTTGCCACTGAAACTGTAGGTCTAAATCTTTGTCTCTGGAACTGCGCTGACCTACCGGCTGACCTCTGACTCCTACTGATCCGAGGAACAAAGCTTCCTTTACCTCTCTTTGCAGAAGAAGACCCGGCCTCAAACCGGGATCTCCTAACCCTGATCTCTTCCTCTGAAGCAGATGCAATACTCTAAGCTCGCTCCACACTCCGAGCTGCTGCCACAAGCTGGGAAAAATCATGATATCTAGATCCAGCCAATAAGCACATGATAGAGGGTCTCAATCCCTCCTCAAATCTCCTGCATTTATCTATCTCATCAGATATAATACCCCCAGCATAATTACTCAACCGTATAAACTCGACCTTATATTCAGTTACTGATCGGTTGTCTTGCTTCAAGCTCAAGAACTCCATCTTCTTCATGTCTTTATACTCCCTCGGAGTATACTTCAATTCAAACTCTCTCAAGAAATCAGCATAGGACAAGGTTGGAGGATCATCCATAGCATGTGGCACTGTCTTCCACCAATCATATGCGTCCTTCTGTAGCAATGATCTAGCATAATCAAATTTTTCCTCCGGGGTGGCTTGCAACTGAATGAAGATTCTCTGCATTTTATCAAGCCACTGCTCTGCTACAGCTGGATCAACAGTGCCTAAGAAATCCTCTGCCCCATACTTCCTTAGTTTGTCATAGTGCCTCACTGATACCAAAGGCTGAGGGGGTGGTGGCTGTGGTTGTACTGGTGCTGGCCTCAAAGCCTCTATCACATGCCTAAGCCAAACTGGTGGAACATCCTCACCAGCTGGTCTACCCGACACTGAAACAGGTGCCTCCCCAGCACTATCAACTCTAGCTCCCTCTCTAACCTCATCAGGAGCAACGCTTTCAGCACTACCCTCTACTGATTGCCGTAAATAGAGTCCATCACAACTTATGTCTGCAAACACAGCAGATTATACCTTATTAAAGATCAGAGATTGCCAATCCCAAACATGTATTTTATTTCAAAACCAACTTTTTAAAATCAAAACATTTCTTTTTCTTACATTTTACCTAGGTTGAGAATCTCAAACCTAGGCTCTGATACCAAAACAATTGTAACACCCCCACATCCAATACATGTACTCTACAACACCACAATGTAGCATACGTGCACCGAACATAGGAATGTTACGGTTTTTCGTCAACATTCAAATCATTTTAAAAGATACCATCACCTTTCTCATTATGCATTTTAGAAAATAAGTAATTAGCTTGTAATACAAAACAAAATAGATATATAAATACATTTAGTTAATACGCAGCGGAATTTGTAAAATAGATTTACATATATGAAAACATTTAAATCCATATTTACAAATATACATATATTCACATTATAAACAATACTTTACAAAATATTAAAAGAGTTATACATGATTGGCAAATCTGCTCTGATCTTTAAGTTCCCAAAATCAACTCTTCAACGTCTACTCTCACTCGGTCTCGAAGAGCTCTCGGGTTCAACTCTATCAACTCTATCACCTGCGCGATTAAACACTATCGCGCTAAGCCAAGGGCTTAGTAAGACAAATCATGCTAATGTCATGCTTTAGTGCAATGCAATGTCAATTCTCAATCCATATTATCCATGTAACATTATATATGCAAAGCTAACAACATACCTTTACATTTCATAATTCAACATATGTAGACATATCACATTTCAACATCTTTTCATATACCTCATTAGTTACTCATTAAACCATTCATGAACAACACTAAACAAAGACAAGCATGGGCCCAAGACACACTAATATGCCATTCAATTTTCAGAGTTAATGCTTTGGTTTTGTTATCACATTTATCAATATCATAATCTCAACTATGCTTCAAGGATTAGGTTCAACCAAGCTTCAAGGGGAGCAAAGCATGCTAAGCTTCAACCCAACTTGGCTTCAAGAACCAACCCAACCTAGCTTCAAGGGTTGTAACATCTCAATTAGGCTTCAAGGATTCAATCCAACCTAACTTCAAGAGATTGTTACTCATATTAGGCATGCCACCAACAACAAACTCTGAAAATGGAATAACACATTAGCCACACAATTCATTTATATTTCATTCTCAATTCTCATCATCAATTAGGCAAACATGCCATATATCATTCAATTGAATCATCATAGCCAACCACAATGGCCTTGTCTCATATCATATCTTATTTGAATCATCATAGCATCTTTGATATAACATTTCAATATACATTACTCATGAAACACATTACCATTCACAATGCATAACATAACATTGTTCAATCTCAACAATGCAATTAGGGCAAAGAACAATTTATATCATTCATAGCTTTAGGATCTTCCACATCCATTTGATTATGGCATTCTTTGTTTGAAGTATGTTTAAAGTGTTTATGTTTAGGTTTAGGCACCAAAATACCTTTGAAGAATCAAAACCATGCAAAAGAACAAAGAATAGAAACAATAAGTAACTCATTTGAGGGACACGGGCAGCACACTTGAGGGACACGGCCAAGCTTGTGGCCGTGTCTCTCAACCTCAATTTGACAGTAGGCAACACGGGCAAGGGACACGGCCAAGCTTGTGGCCGTGTCTCTCAACTAAATTTTGGCAGTGACAAACACTGGCATGGGACACGGCCGTGTCTCTCAAAAACCAATCCAACACGCCCAAATTTCCTTGACTTGGCCGTGTCTCTCATTGCTTTTGGCCGTGTCACCCATGACTAATACCCTAACCAAAGCCAACACTCTTTCAATTTCATTTACACACTTTTTACACAACAAAAATCTCATTCAAATGAACACAATCAATGACATAAACACATATTTCACATCTTCATCACAAGAATCACTTTAACAATATATTAACATTACATTTAAACACCAACCATCTCAAAACCCTAAACCAACATCCTTCTCCATCTTTCAAAATCAACATCCACCACTTCCAACAACAACACCTATTTAAACTCTTAATTTAAAACCAATTTTAACACTTGAACACACATCACAAACACATCTCATCATCAAATCCACAAACCCTAATTCACTTCAAAAGAATAGAAGAAATCAAAGAAAAGAACTTACCTTAGTTAAAAACTTCTTGAATCAACACTTGATCACTTAATCTTTCTTCAATTTGAGCTTAACTCTTCAAGATATTCTCTTTGCCTCTTGCTTTCCTTTTTCTATGGAGGAGCCGGCCAACAATGGAGAAGAAGAAGAAATTATGAAGAAGCAAAGTCAAATTTTACTTTTAATCTCCACCAAGAGTTTTTAACTAAACAATTACCAAAACACCCTTTTCCATTTGTTCTAGCTTTCTTTTAACTTAAATGCCCATTTATGTAATTCCACCCTCACAAAATAAATATCTCTCTTCCATTGACTCTCCCTTTGACTTATGTATATGTTAATTATACAAGCATATAAACAATATATACACTTCTCTCTACACCCTTTTTCTTTCCCAAAACACATATACATAACCATTCTCTTACCAACTTCTTTTCTTATCACATAACATATACATTCAATCCAATTTAAAACAACAACAACAATAACATAATCAAAACTTCTAGGGCATACATGAGGATATTACACATACCACTCGCTCCTCTGGAGTACACTGTAACTGATCTAAGGCTCGTACCGTTCCTTCCAGCCAATACTTGGCTGTAGAAGAATCATCGTCCCTTCGGGCCCTAAACTCCTTCGCTTCGTACTTTCTTATCTTTTCAATCGGGGTTTTCTTCTCCCCTTCCACTGCAGGAGCTGGTGCTGGCGCTAGCGCTGGTACCGGGGCAATGCCCGCTATCTGTCGCAGCGCCGCAGCCATCTGTTGCAACATGTCATGCCCGCTGAGGGTTGCTCAGCCTCCAGTGTTTCAGATACATGCATCTCTACAATATGTGACGCTCGAGATTTAACTTCCTCCTCTACGGCTCTTTGAGAGGACTCTCGCGACATCTATATTCTAACACATAACTCACAGTCAATAACAGCACAGCTCAGCAGCACTATTAAACCCTATGTGGCATGTATATAAAGACAAAACACTTAATCAAATATATGCAAACATACCCTTATTTATTTTCATATATTTCCTTCCTAAATAATGCCTACTTTTTATCTCCTATTTACTATAGGATATCTCGTTTTACGTCGGTAATGGCCACTTCCGATATAAAACGTACATCCTCCTATGTTGGATTACACAGAAGCGGCTAAACCGGAGCTCTGATACCAAAAATTGTAACACCCCTTCCCGGCCTACATGTGTAAACCGAGTAGAGGCGCCACACTAACCTAATGTTGCTACCAATTTTACTTAGTCAAATTTTTATTCCGGTTTTTACAGAAATTTTGCCAGAGGTTCGCCTAGAAATTGGGTCCCAAGTGTCGACAAAACTGGTTTTTCTGATTTTTAAAAATATTTTTACACAAACCCATGCGAATACAATCAGTTTCAATACACTCCCAATGAATCCACCTTATACCCTCAACTACAACCTGCAAGAAGAATTCACACTTCTAATACAAAATAAAGTAGAGGTTTATTATTATTACATACTACTAACGTACAGTATAACATAGTACTTCCTAATCTTTTATATATATATATATATACATATACATGCCACAACTAGCTAACTCATAATATAGGAAATGAAAGGCTACTCTAAGGTGCTGCACTGTGCTGTACTGCTCGATGCTAATCACCGAAATCTACTGCTCCGAACCTACGAGTCAAGAAAACTCAACTCGCTGAGCAATGACGCTTAGTGGGTACTTTACCGATGAAAATATAAGTAAAACATGAAAGCATTTGAAATAAAAGGAAATAATTAAATCAAAAATCAACCAACATTAGACCAATGGAAATTATTGTACATTCAGTGTAGATATGTTTTCAACAATTGTAAAAACCATAATTCAAACTCATATTGCAGTACGTAGTTTTTTTTTAAAAAAACAGGACTTTGGCTCTACTGGTATATAGGGAACCATAGCGATAAGGCAGTGGCCCTCACCACTGTAACATAGGTGGCCCTCACCACTGATATCAGATCAAAGGAATGGCCCTCACCATCCTGGTTATAACCAATGGCCCTCACCATTGGCTTCAGTGGGCCTTACCACTGAATAAAATATCATATCACAATAATAAGCAGTACTGCATGCGTTAGTATAGTGCACCATACCCTTATCTACCACTCCCAACTATCCAGTAGAGCATAAAAGTTAAAATGATTCAATTTAAGTCTCAAACTTCATTTTAGAGTGATTCGAGAAATCATTTTAATTCCCATCGCGTTTTGCCATTTATGCCACGCACCACATTCATTGGTCAAATCGTTATCCTTTTTCACATATTTAACATCCACAATAAACATATCAAACATTTCAAAGCATTCCTCAAAAGATCACAAATTGACCAAATGAATAGTGTCGCGGCGCGAAAAATCGGTAACGCAAAAAGTAAGCGCCAAATGAATAGTAAAATCTGGGTTTTCGTCAGAATTTCAGTCCAATTTAGTCATGCATTTGACCAGGTAAATGACCTTATTTTTTTCTGAAACTTTACAGAAAACTTATTTCATATGTTGACTAATTACACGTAAAATTTCGTTAAAAAATTCATTCATTTCCTACCTCAAACAGCTGCTACAAAAAGAGTCCAGAAAGTTGCCATTTTGGGACCATTTCGGCCCAAACATATGAAATACATGGGATAATTTATTTTTCTTTTTCAAATCAATATGAAGGCTTCTTTAATGATAAAGGGAAGATTCAAACACTTCCCTTTGACAACTTTTCCATGTTTAACTTAAATCAAACTAATTAAAGTTCATCAAATCAACTTGCCAAATTTTTCTCAAAACATTTGGTTTAAATTAAATTTAACCAACTCAATTGCCATAAGGAACCAAGAACATAACTCAAACATTTAATTTAAACTCAATCAATACATTTAAACATCAACATCAAAAATTCCATAACCAAATTTTGTAAGTAAAATAAAATTCCTTTTATGGTAAAGAACCAAACCTTGTTCTTTTAAATTCCCCTTTGTTTTTCCTTCTTATCCTCCCTTAATCTTTGTTTCTCCTTCAAGAAATTCAAGAACACAACCTTAAACATAAACCTTAGAAATTTAAAACATGCACTACCCTTCCATTTCTTTTCAAACTAAATCCTAATCTAACCTTATTAAACCTTAGAAGCCTTGATTCTTCAATTTAATTAATTAATATCATCACTACTTAACTTTTTCCCCAAATCCACCATAAGAACCCTAATTTCCAATCTTCCAATAGATATATAAATACTTAAAATTGATACTAGAATTGAAATCTACATACTTTAAAACCTTAAAACTCACCTTGAACTTGAATCAAACTTGACAAAAATTGGAAATCCTTTGGTGTTCTTCCTATGGAGGCCGTAGGTTTGGAATGGTGGTGGGAGAGAGATTTTGCTCTTCATGCTATGATATATATAGTGGAAATGATGTCCACTTTTGGGTTGGATGAATGGTTTATGACCATTTGTCCACACCTTTTTCTTTTCTTCTTTTTATAACTTTTAAATGGCTAATTCTAATTAGCCATCAAAAGATTTTTATATTTATCTTTCCAATTAAGTCCTCCAACTTGTCCCACTTCCCATTTGGTACCCCAACTTGTTCCATATCATCCATATGGTACCGACGTGGAACCGGGCCCACTTTACGCTCCGACGATTAATCGATCGTAACTTTTAAACCGTACAGTTCCACCAGGCAAACTACATATGGTTTTGATCCTCTCGACCTCTACTTTCTATTTTTAAGGTCTATTTTAGGTTTCCAAGTCGTTTTGAAAAATTACCAATAAGCCCTTGACTTTTTACAAAATTTCCTTTAGGTCATTTCTTTGCTCGGGTTTTCCCGGGCTCCGTTTCTACTGACGATCGTTTCATATTCAACCCCTCGACGTCCTCTACTCACTCGTGTGTTTATTTCCTACTTTAGATTCATGTATAGAATTTAATTAATAATGACCAAAATATCCCTACTCTACGTGTCTTGGTTTCTCTCTAACGGAGCGTTTTCTGGAAAAACCGTTACACGTCATTGCGACCCGATTTTTCTCTACTCTCCATTTTTGGAGTCTGTTATGTGCACTATTAAGAACTTTCAGTACAACTTTTGGAAATTACAGTCACCTTCCCAAAACTTTTTGAAAATTACAGTCACCTCACCAAAACTTTGCATTTTTTTCAATTAGGTCCCTTTAGTCCTGCAAGCTTTTCTAGGAACCGCCATCAGAGATGACCTCTCCAGATCCTTTCTTTTGCTGAGCATATGACTGCTAGACATAAATACAGTGGGCGGATGTGACAACCTCACTTTTAAATTAAAATCAAATTTAAATGAATATACAAATAAAAATTATTTTAAGAGAAAATAAATAAATTTTTAAAAAATTAAAAATTATTTTAAATTTTAAATCTTACCAATGTAAAACTCCTTAAGTAATCAAATAGATTCACAAATTGCATAAAATATTTAATTTAACTACTTTATGTAATTATTGTTATTTATGAGATCAAAGAAAAAATATTCACAAATAATTATGGCATTATTATCAATAATTTATAATTCAAAATTATTAAAATTATTAATTTATATATAAAAAATATATTAAGAATTTATATTTTTTCTCATTTTTTAGATTTTTTTTAGAAAATTGGATTTCAAATTGCTGAAATATTTTATTAAATATTAAGCGCTTATATGTTAAAATATTTCAAAATGTGAGTTTGAAAGGGGATACTATTGCTAAATAACTCCAAAATTTATTGAATTTTGAGAAATTATCTTAATGTGATTACTAAAAATCTAATTTAATAAAAATGAACATTTAAAGTTTTATTTTTTTTTATAATTAGAGGTCATATAGAGTTTTTACCCAAAATTCATCAATGTAGATGAGGTTGCACACATTTTCCTAAACATATGACTCAACATACCATCTTGAAGTTAGATGAATTTTAGTGATTGTATTTAAGGATTTTAAAGGGCAATTAAATGCATTTAAGCCCTAAGAAATGCACTATGAATGTAACTAAAATGCAAAGGAAAGTTAAAAGAATCTATAGCTGGAAAATAGTACATGAAGTGCAAAATGATTAACATGACATTCAAGTTAACAAAGGAAACAAGTGAGACTTGGAGTGCAAATTTGATATTTCACCCATTTGAACTTCAACCATTTTCCTGCCCAAGCAAGAGGATTATAACACCCGTGAATTTTAAATATTATTAAATAATTAATTTGGAGGGTACTTAATGTGTTGACAGAGAGAAATACAAGATATATACTTAATATATATACGATATACACATATTATATACGTAATATACCCATAGAATATACATTAGATATATAGCATATACATAAAATATATCTAAAATATACATATATATTAAATATAAATGACATATACATATACACAATTATGGGTGGTGGATGATAAATAAATAAATAAGAGAAAAATCAAAGTAAAAAAGAGAATACTTGATAAGAAAAAAAAGGAAAATAAATAAATAATTATTTATTTATTTATGGTTGGGAAGAGAGGAAGAAATTAAAAAGAACTCATCATCTTCCTCTATCACCATGGAGGCCAAAATTTTAAGAGGGAGAGGAAGAGTTTTTGATCCTTTAATCATCAAAGCATCTACAAGAATTCAAAGGTTTCAAGGAGATTTTGAAGAAAAATCAAGAACATAAGTAAGTAATTCTTCTAAAGCTTGTTGTTTTGAGTTTTTAGGGTTATGTTTGAAATATATAGAGAGAGAAAGTTGTGATTAATTGTTAAATTGATAGCAATTGAGTTAATATAATGAATATGTGATGATTTGATTTGGTGATTGATTTGTTGAGATGAGCATAAATTATGAAATTAGGATTTATTGTATGATTATGCAAAAATTAGGGTTTTGATATGGAATTTTATAATTCTTGTAATGGGTAGATTTAATGTTGTTTAATGTATATGTTATGATTTTATGGTTGGAATTTGGATATGAGTGAGTTTTGGTGAAGTTAGGGTTTTGAGGTAGAATATGTGAATTTTGAATTTTTGAAGAAAGTGTCTATAATTTGAAATATGGATTATTTTGATGTAGCTTTGATGAATAAATGATAATTTTATGGTAAAATGATGGAAATGAATTTAACATGTTGAAGTTTAAATAAGGTAGTAAGTGAGAGAATTAGGATTCTAATGGAAATTTTGATATAAATTGTCAAATAATGATTATTTTATATAAAATAAGCATATTCATGGTTCTAATTAAATAGTTTGGGTGTTGTTTGGTTTATATGTGTTAAGACCAAAAGTTGCCCTAAAGGTGGAATTTAGGGTCTGGAGAAAGTTGGACTTGAAAGGTGAATTCGTTGAATTTGAAGGCTAAACAGGGCTAGTACATTCTTTGGCAACTCTTAAGTTGAATTTATATGAATGTCATTGATCATTTTGGTATACTTTAAAGGATGTACTCATTCCTTTAAAGTAGCATTGTGCATTGATAATTATAAACTAAATGTAGAAATTGATATGTAAGATGAAATGTGATTAAAAATATGGTTAAACACAAAATCTACGCATTGTTGCATAACAACGTGATGTATGTGTTGGGTAATTAATTATTTAAAATAAAATAGTGTTTGGTTATGTTTTGTGTATAATATGCTAGTGATGGGAGAAATAACATTGTTGTGTGCAATAAAAAAAATTATTGAAAAAGATAAAATATGACTAAAAGTGTGACATATGCAAAAAATAATATGAAAAGATGAGAGTGAACAATATGATAAGAATTGGGAAGACAACGTGGAAACTAGCTAAATATGTGAAAATTGTGAGAAATAAGAAAGTGTGATGCGAATATGATAATGAGATGAAATGTAAAATGTAACATGATGTGTAATATGTATATGCTTGTTTAAAGAGTTAAAATGTGGAAGTGAACCACATTTATGGTTATGTGAAGTGATTGTGTAACATGGAATATGGTAATTTTATGAAATTGTGAGGAATTAATAAATGAGATGAATCGTGGAAGTGATCATGATAAGGTTGATCACTTGAGAAATGTGGAAAAATAATAGTAAGAAAATAAGAATATGGAAATATAGAAAAATGATGGAAAAAGTATTGGAAAGTGTAGAATGACATAATTGATTATGTTAAGCGATAATGTGAAATGATGCGTGTTACCTATATAAAATTCTATTCAAGAGATTTGTGTTTGGTGGGTATGCCTATAAAATGATTTTTTTGGGCTAGACACTGGGCGTCACTTATGATATTATCTGCCTTCTGTGTTTGACACTTGGTGTCAAGATAGACTAAAATAATATCTCTGAAATTTGAATATCATATAATGTTACTTATAATGTTACTTGGGCCCAATGCATATGATGATTGTGGTGAATTTTACAATGTAATGATTTTAAATAACTTAAAAGACAATGTATGGGTCAATATAGGTTAGGTTATGTAATATGAAAAATATGCATTGTGAAAATGGATGAATAGTGAATATTATATAACTGTGGATTTAAATAGTATATAAAATAAAGAATGAGAAAAAAAATATTATATGTGTTGATTTCATGTTGATTTATAGGACATGGGTGAATGCTTTGGTTTATATAATAGTGTTATATTATCACAATTATGTACCACCAAGCTTTCGAGCTTAGCGCAATTTAATGTATTGCGTAGGTAATAGAAGTGTAAAGTAGGAGGGTGTTAGCAGACCTGGACAGGTCTAGGTTTTGGGACTATTATTAAAGGTAGGGTTTTGCCACGAGACCAACATAATTGGTGTTTCATAATGCATGACATGAAAAAGAATTTTGTTTAAGTACTTTATGGATATGTACATAATAAGAATTTGTACATATGTATACTTGATTACGGTATTGCAAGTTTGGTAAATGTAATTAAGTTATGTTATATGTGTTAAAGAAATATTTGGTTAGGTTGAATGAAGTATTGAAGTTATGGATTTGGGAAATATTGGAAATGTTTATTTCTATACAGATTGAGAATTTAATAAATTGGGATTTATTAGAAATACAAACAAAACTTGGATAAAATTTTTTCAAAAATTTTCTTATAAAGGTTTTCAGAAATACTAAATATCAACGTAGTTATTTAATAAATTTGTCTTTTAAAATTGTAATTATTTGATTAATTGAGAATATGAGATTTCCATAGTCAATTTTGGTTGCATTCTTATATTTTGTGTATGTACTTTATGTATATGAGATATATGTATTATACATATAAAGTGTATAAGGGTGTTATATTTATTCTGATATCAAAGCCTAAGTTAGAGATTCTCAAACTAGGTGGGTATAGTGATTAAAGGTAGTTATTAAAAAAATAGTTATATGTGATTAAAGGATTTTACATTATTTGTGGGGAAATAAGACAATTCGAGAGACAAAATAAGAAAAATGATAGATTAAGAAAACATTGATGATTTTAGATAGCTTAGAGAGTAAGATAAGGAAGTAAAGAGGAGAATTAAAGAATTTGAAAGTTAGTGGTAGAAATGATTTGAAATGCACGGGCGTGTTTTTATATTGACACAACTGTGTTTTTAGTTAGAATTTTGAATAGGTTTGTAAAATGAGATGAATTGTGGAAGTGATCATGATAAGGTTGATCACTTGAGAAATGTGGAAAAGTAATGGTAAGAAAATGAGAATATGGAAATATATAGAAATGATTGAAAAAAGTATTAGAAATGTTAAATGACACAATTAGCTATGTTATGCGATAATGTGAAATGATGTGTGTTACCTATATAAAATTCTATTCAAGAGATTTGTGTTTGGTAGGCATGCCTATTATATGATTTGCCTTCGGGCTAGACACTAGGCGTCACTTGTAATATTATCTGCTTTCGGGGCTAGAAGTGGGCCTCACTCATGATATTATTTGCCTTCGGAGCTAGATATTAGGTGTCAATATAGACCAAAACAATATTTTTAGAATTTAAATATTATATAGGGTAACTTAGGCCCAATGCATATGATGATTATGGTGAATTTTACAATGTAATGATATTAGATAACTTACAAGACAATGTATTGGTCAATATGGGTTAGGATATGTAATATGAAAAATGTGCATTGTGAAAATGGATGAATAGTAAATATTACATAACTATGGATTTAAATAGTCTATAAAATAAAGAATGAGGAAAAAAATATTGTATGTGTTGCTTTCATGTTGATTTATAGGACATGGGTAAATGCTTTGGTTTATAAAATAGTGTTATATTATCAAAATTATATACCACTAAGCTTTCAGGCTTAGCGCGGTTGAATGCATCGTGCATATAATAGAAGTGCAGAGTAGGATGGTGTTAGCAGACCTTGCATCGGGGCTAGATATTGGGTGTCAATATAGACCAAAACAATATTTTTAGAATTTGAATATTATATAGGGTAACTTGGGCCCAATGCATATGATGATTATGGTGAATTTTACAATGTAATGATATTAGATAACTTACAAGACAATGTATGGGTCAATATGGGTTAAGATATGTAATATGAAAAATGTGCATTGTGAAAATGAATGAATAGTAATTATTACATAACTATGGATTTAAATAGTCTATAAAATAAAGAATGAGGAAAAAAATATTGTATGTGTTGCTTTCTTGTTGATTTATAGGACATGGGTAAATGCTTTGGTTTATAAAATAGTGTTATATTATCAAAATTATATACCACTAAGCTCTCAGGCTTAGCGCGGTTGAATGCATCGTCCAAAATTATTCCACCTGCCATTTTGACTTCCATAGCATTATTGCCACCAAGATTTTGTACTAAATGTGCTACCATAGTATACTAGTCCAGATCATTAACCTGCTTCCTTACTCTTAAATTGCAGTATTTCACCACTCTATCAACATCATTAATAAGCACATGCTTTTTTTATTTATTAGCAATGAACTTCTGAGAAGGCACATTCAACCTTTTCTGCCCTTGGTTCATAAAACAAGAGACATCATAATGCACACTAATATATGAACTAGATTCACATAAAATCACTTCCGACATCTGATAAATGCATCTCTGATATAAAAAGGAGGTGAAAGAAAGATCTATCTATTAATCAGTGGGCTACCAATATGAAGCATCTATAAGAGAAGGTTTTATCAGGAATCACAGTTCGCATTGCAAAAGAATGTTATTTAACATTTTGAAGCAATAAACCAAATCTTTAACACCCCAACAGCAGCATATTAACAATGAGCACTCACAGACTGGAGGTTTTGGTTAAGAGTCTGGAGATCATCAGCAACCACTTCAAACAAATTTTTCAATGAAACTGGTGTTGTTGACTCCTTTAAATCCAACAGTGTTGCAGGACCCTGAGCAACTTGTGTGGATTCCACGAATAAAGAAATGCTAATTACAAGTATCTGAAACAAAAAGAAATTCTGCAGCATCATGCTATACTAGGAGGCAAATGCAATTATCACAAATGGTCATAACATTATTGGTTAAAAGTCACCCAAAAAAAAAGGAAAAGAAAAGGAAAAGGCAAACCAACAACAGCAACGAAGGCTAAAAATTATAATGAACCACCAAACTAGAGTTCTGTTGCTATATAGCAAATACAACTAAAAGCAATACGAATAGAAACGAACTTGCATAAGAATCAAGCCATTAGTATGGATTAATAAAGCCAAATGCTAATTAATTAAAAATTATCAAAAGCAAGTATAGTCAGTACCAAAGAGAAGCATTTAGCAAGGAAAAGAAGTACCATTAAGCAAAGACTAAGGGCCCTTGTTGAAGAAACTTGACACCGAGCAATATCTCTCCGGCAACAAAGCAATCTTCTAGCAGCATAATCTGTATTACAAATCCTAGAAACCGACTTCCCATAATTCCTCACTGAATACCTATCTATTGAAGCATTGAAGGAACACCCACAAGCCGTCAAATCAAGCACAGTTCTTCCAAAATCAAGACTGTGACATGTCATTGACATCATTTCTCAACAAGAACCAGAAAGACCAGAAATTTCACCCTCAAATGAAATACCCAGATACCAAATCCAGTTTAATTTCCAATAAGCCAAACAACCACCAGGAAAATCGGGGGAAACTAAGAAAAGAAACAGCTGGGTTTAGCAAAAAACTTGAAAAAATAACAAAAGATATCAAATGGTTGCTATGTGTTAGTTTAGAAGTTTCTCTCTACACAGAAAACACATGTAGGTGTCTTGCATTGTGTGGATCCAAGAAGCCTACATCGGAATGCTTTGTCTCTGTGTTTCTTATCATTTAGGAGAGAGTCGATGCCAATGACGTTTCGGACAATGAGAGCGAGATTTTTGAGAAAATGAAATTTATAAGAGGCAAAGAAACTGCTTCTCTCACATTAGAGGGCATTAATCAAATCGATTTGATTTTAAATATAAAATGGGATTAAACCATTAATGAAATGCGTAATCTGGCGCCCAGGAGTATTTATTACTTATCTAGATTTTCAGTTTAAATTTTTTTTGAATGTTCTCTCTTTCTATAGATGTAATTTATCGAAAAAAAAAATACTCCATAAAATTGGATTGTGGGAACCACATTTAAAAAAAATAGCCTCCATATCGCTTCGTTATTATTTATAAAAAAAAATTATGTAAATTGTCTCTGAATTTTATATTTTTACTATTTTAATGTATAATTTTTTTTCACTTTAGTATCTGAAATTTTATTAATAAAAATAATTTGATACTATTCGGTATATAAAAAATTGATCGAAAAAAATCAACTGAAGTAATTAAATTATTTCTATTAATAAAAAATTCATGCATCAAAGTAAAAAAAAAATTATATACCAAAATAATAAAAATAAAAAAGTTCAGATATCATTAATGTATTTTTTTCCTTAATCATAAAAAATCAATTCTAATTGGAAAATGAAATTTCATTTTTATGGTATGATATTGTGTTTAATAAAAATATGGGGAAAATTATAAATCCTTGTAAATTATAAAATTCGTTGTACTTTTTCTCAAAATTTTGTTTGATATATCTTACATTCCAAAATCCAAATAAAATAGGTTTCAAAGTTTTGAATATTGATTTTTAAATTGATTTTTTAAATAATTAAATAACATTTTTATTGATTAAATTGATAATTAATCAAAAAATATATATAGAAAAATTATACTATTATTTGAATTTTTAAAATATACTAAATTAATATCTTGATAATTTTTTTGGTCAGATTGTTAGTGTATATGCCCTAGGCCATTGATTTGGACCTTAATGTTATTCATTTTTGTTATTAATAAAGAAGTTTTTATTATCATTGTTATGTTTGCATGTTATATATAATAATGATTATATCCCTGGTTTATTATTGTTATAAAGATAATAATAAATATAACTAGTGTAATATTGATTTGATAATCATAAGATGATTATAGGTATGAAGATACAAATCAATATTATGGATACATGTTAGAGAACAGTGTATTGGATAGACCCACATAGATATCACTTCATGGTTTAATGTCATAAGTGTATATCATAATAGTTTTCATTTAATCCTTTGACTTGAGATTGTCATAGTTTCCAACATAAGGAATATTATGTTTTGACATGATCAAACGTTATCTGTAACTAGATAATTATAAAGGTTATGCTTGAACATGGTATAAATTATGTAGAGGAAAATGAACAATCAAGATGGAATTTGTCCCTCTCTATGAGAGAGATATCTTCTGGGCCCCTCGATAAGTGTAACTGAGAAATGCATGGGCGTGCTCAAATAAGTTGATATAAGATCAATCTTATTTGTTTATCAGTTAACTTGGAGATCGAGTAATCATAAGTTTGGACAATATAAGTATGACATTTCCTATGACTTATGTTCAAACTAGATATCGTGTGATAAAGGGATTAATGCATGTACTATTTCAGGTTTTCATTTATGATGATTCTCATGATTAATTGGGTAGTCGTAATGTCTTGCTAGAGGCCAATTATGATTTGTGCATTTCAATAGAGATTGAAATACACTGCCAATTAATATGAGCCTATCGGGTCACACACATAGAACGTAGGCTGTACTTAAAATAATAATAATTAAATTTTTATTATTGTTGTTGGTATTATTATTATTATTAGATATTAATAATAATATTGTTATAATAATTATTATTAGATAATAATAATTAAAGACGTGGGTCCATATAGGATATGGACAGTTAGGGTTTTAAAAGGACTGGAGGCCTTGATGATATTATGATTATTCGTTTTGAAAGAAAACGGAAGAAGAGGAAAAACCTAAAAAACCCTAGTTTCGTTTTTGCAAAAAAGTTCAGCCACTGCCGTTGGTGAACTAGCACTCAGACCAGCGTACGTTTGTGTGGACTTCGTTAGAGGGTGTTCGTCTTTTGAAGGCAGCATCTATTAATCATTTTGAAGCTACACAAAAGGGTTAGTTTCGAATCTCTTTTATCGAACTGAATGGATCACATGGATCCTGGGAGTAAATTGAAAGAAATTTTTTTTTTGTTTTCCGCTGCGGCAAGGGTTGCAGATTCTTCTCGATTTACTAACAGTGGTATCAGAGCCCCTTGTTGATTCCATTTAATTCGAAATATGCCATGTTGATGTGTTGATGTGATCTATTATTTTTCGAATGGCATGATTGGATTCGTTTTATCATTTGATGATGATTCGAATCTGTTATATGAGATATAACCTAAATCATTGTTGATATATGATGTCAAAGATGACCAATTGTATAAGATACAATTTTGTGAAGTCGAATTAGGGTTGGTATACAATCTGTTATGGTTTCGAATTAGGGTTAATATGATTAATTCAATTCGTTTATTCATATTGAATGTATACATAGATTTCGATTTTGATTAATATGATTATTGAGTAAATCGTTTTCTAAGGTTTCTTGTAATAGTTCTCTGTTAATATGATTAATAGATTGCTATTATATTTCTGTTTAATATGATTGACAGAATAAGGGTTTTGACAGAAAATAATTAATTGGATTAATGATTTTGTTTAGCTTCGAGGGGCGCTGCCCCTCGACCCCGCCCAGGGGCGCTGCCCCTTCGGAACCCCGCCCGCTGATCGGCCAGCGGGACCGCCATATGTTCGCGCCCTATAGTTCGTTACCGTGACATTAAGAATGTCAATATATTTGTTTCTATTTAACATGTTGGTGATGAATATGCTATGATTATTTGATGTCTTGGCATGGTGCATAGTATGGCTTTATGACCTATGTGTTTGTTTATTCATATCTTTGGATTGTATATACGGCCTGCGTGTCGTTTATTTTTGTAACTTTATTATTACTAGTTTAGTAGTTAGTTTTATTATTAATGTAATAATGAAGACTCAAGCTTGGAGAAGAAGATGAAAATTCCATGGAGATGAAGTTGCCTTTCAAGATATGAAGAAATTTACCATTGCAAATGTTGTAATAGATAGGTTTTCTTTTCACCTAGGGTTGCCTATATGATCTTCATTTGGTCTCATGAAGATCATATCTTGTAACACCCCCACATCCAATACATGCACACTACGACTACCACAATGTAGTATACATGCACTGAATATAGGGACGCTACGGATTTTCTTAACATTCAAAACATTTTAAACAAAACCATAACCTTTCAATTATATACATTATAGAAAAATAGGTAGTTACTTGTAATACAAAACAAAATAGATATATAGATACATTTAGTTAATACGCAGCGGAATTATAAAATATTTACATATATAAAACATTTAAATCCATATATACAAATGTTCATATATTTACATTATAAATATTGCTTTACAAAATTAAAAAGAAGTAATACATGATTGGCAAATCTCTTCTGATCTTTAAGCTTCCCAAAATCAACTCTTCAAGGTCTACTCTCACACGGTCTCGATGAACTCTCGGGTTCAACTCTATTTCCTGCGCGATTAAACACTATCACGCTAAGCCAACGGCTTAGTAAGATAATCATGCTAATGCCATGCTTTAGTGCAATGCAATGTCAATTCTCAATCCATATCATACATGTAACATTATATATGCAAAGCTAACAACATACTATTGCATATCACAAAGCAATATCATATAAGCACACCACATTTTAACATCTTTTCACATTCTTTATTAATTAATCAAATTATCATTCATGATATTTATGCAACATAGACACCTATGGGCCCAACAAGTATTTAATATGATATTCAGAATTCAGAGTTACTGCTTTGGTTCATAATTACGATAATCAAGCCCGTAGGCAATATATCTCATATCTCTATTCATATAGAGCGTAACAGACCCAGTCTCTTGGACCATCAACTCGGCTAACCTCGAGGAGATCCTCAACCCGGCAAGACTGTTACCAATTATATATATCATAATCACAATTCTCATAGTGTAACAGACCCAGTCTCTTGGACCTCTATTTAACTTACATGAAGAGATCCTCAACCCGGCAAGACTGTTACCTTTCATTTTATAGGCATGCCTCCAAATTCATAACTCTGAAACTGAATAACATATTAAACATACCCTATTTCATTTATCTCTTTATCATTCTCATTCTCAATTTGCATATCATAACAAATAGGCAATCATGCCTCAACACTCTCATTTGTACATTCATAGCCATAAACAATGGCTTCTCAACATATTTGAATAACCATGTCTCAATTCACAATATAACACATCACCTTTTATATATCCATAATCAATTACATGGAACATAATCATATATATGTACTTACATATCTCATTTCACAATACCCACAATGCATAACATAACAATGTTCATGGTTTTAGGATCTTCCACATGCATTTGATTAGAGCATTCATTGTTTGAAGTATGTTTAAAGTGTTTAGGTTTAAGTTTAAGCACCAACTTACCTTTGAAGAACCAAAACAAAGCAATTAGAACAAAGAACAAAAACCCTAACCACACAATTGAGGGACACGGGCAGCCCACTTGAGGGACACGGCCGTGTCTCTCAATCCAATTTCAGGCAGTAGCAAACACGGGCATAGGACACGGGCAAGCTTGTGGCCGTGTCTCCCAACACCAAAATCCAGTAGCTAACACGGCCAATGGACACGGCCGTGTCTCTCAAAAATCATTCCAACACGCCCAAATTTCCTTGGCTTGGCCGTGTCTCCCATTGCTTTTGGCTGTGTCACTCAAAACACAAACCCTAATTATGGCCAAACACTTTCAATTACACTTACACACACTTTTGCACAACAATCACCTCATTCAAATGAATATAATTCATGTCATAACCACATATCTTATATAATTATCACAATAAACACTTAAACAACATATTTAAACACAAACAATCTCAAAACCCTAAAACCAAATCAACTCTTGATTCTTCACTAACCACCTTCACTTAACTTACCATCTTCACAACCAAACTAACACCAAATCAAATCTTTTATCTTACAAGCAATTTTTAACACTTACAAACCCATCTCAAACATATCAAATCACAAAATCAACAAACCCTAATTCATTTCAAACATCACTTCAACATAACCAAAGAAAGCAAGAGATTACCTACCTTAAAAGAAGAAATTCCACAAATCTCTAATCACAACCCTTGATTGCTTCTTCAATTTGAGCTTCACTCTTCAAAATCCTCTCTTTGTCACTTGCTCCCTTTTTCTATGGAGAGTGCCGGCCACAACAATGGAGAAAGAAGAAAATGATGAAGAAGCAAAGTCAAATTTCCCTTCTTATATCCACCAAGTGTTCAAACCAAGCAATTACCAAAACACCCTTAACCATATAACTAACCTCTTGTCTCATATATGCCCATCTATGTAATTCACATGCCATACAAAAATATCCTCTTGCATTGACTCTCATTTGACCTATTTATATGTTATATATATTATCATATAAACAACCTATACCATTTTCTCTAAACCCTCTTTTCTTTCCCAAAACACATATACATAAGCATTCACTTCCAATTTCTTTTTCTTATCACAATATATATATACTACTCAATCCCATTTAAACCAACAACAACAATATACTCAAAAATTCTAGGGCATACATGAGGATATTACAATTCTCCCCCTCTAAAAAGAAATTTCGCCCTCGAAATTACCTGATATCAAGGCTGAAACAACTGAGGATATTGCTCTCGCATAGTTTGCTCACTCTCCCAAGTTGCCTCTTCTTTCCCATGATTCTTCCACAAAATCTTCACAAGTGGCACTCTCTTGTTCCTCAATTCTTTCACTTCACGTGCCAAGATAGCAACTGGTTCCTCTTCAAACGTCAAATCCTGGCTAACTTCAATAGACTCAATTGGTAACACGTGAGACGGATCCGATCTGTATCTTCTCAACATAGAGACATGAAATACATTATGAATACGATCCAACTCAGGTGGCAAAGCAAGCCGATAAGCAACTGGCCCAACTTTTTCTAAAACTTCATAAGGTCCAATGAAACGGGGACTTAGCTTCCCTTTCCGACCAAACCTTAATATCTTCTTCTAAGGAGATACCTTCAAAAATACCTTATCTCCAACATCAAACTCTATGTCTCTCCTTTTCAGATCTGCATAAGACTTCTGTCGGTCTGAAGCTGCTTTCAATCTGCCTCGAATCAACTTCACTTTCTCTTCAGTTTCTTGAATTAAATCAGGCCCAATTAACTTACCATCACCAAGTTCACTCCAACATAGAGGTGTCCTACACCGTCTACCATAAAGTGCTTCAAACGGTGCCATACCAATGCTGGATTGATGACTGTTGTTATAAGCAAACTCCACAAGAGGTAAGAATTTATCCCAACTTCCAGAGAAATCGATGACACAGCTTCTCAACATATCCTCAATAATTTGTATCACCCTCTCAGACTGTCCATCCGTCTGTGGATGAAAAGCAGTACTGAAATGCAGTCGAGAACCCAAAGCACTATGCAAACTCTTCCAAAATTTTGAAGTAAACCTGGGATCTCGATCGGACACTAAAGAAGTTGGAACCCCATGCAACTTCACAATCTCATGAATATACAGCTCAACCAACCTCTCCAAAGAGTAATCCATCCGAACTGGAAGGAAATGAGCTGTCTTAGTCAATCTATCCACAATCACCCAAATGGCATCATGCTTCCTTTGTGTTAATGGCAAACCAGACACAAAATCCATTGTCACTTTTTCCCACTTCCATTCAGGCACTGACAACGGTTGAAGCAACCCGGTTGGAACTTGATGCTCAGCTTTTACCTTCTGACATGTGAGACATTTTGATACAAACTCAGCAATGTCTCTCTTTAAACCAAACCACCAGTAATGCTGTCTCAAATCATGATACATCTTTGTATTGCCTGGATGCATAGCAAACACTGACTGATGAGCTTCTTCCAAAATGATCCTCTTCAAATCAGCATCATCGGGTACACACAATCTATTCTTAAACCAGAGGCTCCCATCACTTTTCACAACAAAATCTCTACTCTTTCCATTCTAACAATCTGAAACAATCTTTTGAATCTTCTCATCAGCCAACTGAGCCTCTTTGATCTGATCCAATAAAACTGGTTTCACATGCAATTGTGCCAACAATGCACCATCATCACAAGATACAAAGTTAGCACGCAAAGCTCTCAACTCAACAAGCAACGAGAGCGAGTAAACAGTTAAACCAGCTAAAGACTTCCGACTCAAGGCATCAGCAACAACATTTGCTTTACCTGGATGATAATCAATCAAGCAGTCGTAGTCTTTAATCAATTCCAACCATCTCCTCTGTCGAAGATTAAGCTCCTTTTGAACCCCCAAATACTTCAAACTCTTGTGATCAGTGTAAATGAAACATTTCTCCCCAAACAGATAGTGGCGCCAAATCTTCAATGCAAACACAATGGCTGCCAATTCCAAATCATGGGTTGGATAGTTAAGCTCATGCGGTTTCAACTGTCTAGATGCATAAGCTATAACTTTACCTTCCTGCATCAGCACACATCCCAAACCATTATGTGAAGCATCACTGTAGATCACATATGGTTTGCCTTCAACAGGTAAAGTAAGAACAGGCGCTTGAGTCAGCAAATCTCTCAACTGCTCAAAGCTAGCCTGACACTGATCCGTCCACACAAATCTCACTCCCTTACGAAGCAATCTGGTGAGTGGAGTAGCTATTAAAGAAAATCCTTTCACAAACCGTCGGTAATAGCCTGCCAAACCCAGAAAACTTCTAACCTCTGTCACAGACTTGGGTGGACTCCAATTCAGAATAGCTTCAACTTTACTCGGATCAACTCTAATGCCTTCTGCTGAAACAATATGTCCGAGAAAAGCTACTTGATCCAACCAGAACTCACACTTCGACAATTTGGCAAACAACTGCTTCTCTCTCAAAATCTGCAACACAATCCGCAGATGCATATCATGTTCCTCCTCATTCCGCGAATACACCAATATATCATCGATGAAGACCACTACAAACTGATCCAGATAGGGCCTAAACACCCTATTCATCAGATCCATAAAAGCTGCAGGTGCATTCGTTAGACCAAAAGGCATAACTAGAAATTCATAATGCCCATACCTGGTCCGAAAAGCTGTCTTCGGAACATCTTCAGCTTTAACCCTCAATTGATGGTACCCTGATCTCAAATCAATTTTAGAGAACACTGCTGCTCCCTTCAATTGATCAAATAGATCATCAATTCTAGGCAAAGGATATTTATTTTTAATGGTCACCTTGTTCAATTGCCTATAATCGATACACAATCTCATAGTACCATCTTTCTTCTTCACAAATAATACAGGAGCTCCCCAAGGAGAAACACTGGGGCGAATAAATCCTTTATCCAACAACTCCTGTAGTTGCACTTTCAACTCCCTCAATTCTGCTGGTGCCATTCTATAAGGAGTAATAGAGATAGGAGTGGTACCAGGCAACAATTCAATACCAAACTCTACCTCTCTCTCAGGAGGTAATCCTGGCAACTCCTCTGGAAACACATCGGGAAACTCTGCAACTGTGGCAATACCATCAATAGGAGAACCTCTTACTCTAGTATCTACCACATGAGCAAGATAGGCTTCACATCCCTTTCTAATCAACCTCCTAGCTGCAACAGCTGAAACAAATAAGGATGCTAACTGTTCCTGCTCATTAGATAGTATCACCTCTCTACCATCACCAGTTCTCAAAGAAACAATTTTCTTTTTACAATCCACCACAGCTCCATGTCGAGATAGCCAGTCCATGCCCAAAATCACATCATATTCCTTAAATGGCATCTCAATCAAATCCCCAAGGAACTCCTCACCCTGCACCACTACTGCACTATCTCGGTGCACTTTACTAACAATCACACTATGCCCTAACGGATTTGTCACCAACACATCAAACCCTAGGGACTCAGCATGCACATCAGATACAGGTGAAACAGATGCACTAATATATGAATGCGTGGAACCCGGATCAATCAAAGCAAGTACTGAAAAATCAAATAAAGAAAAAGTACCAGCTATGACTGCCGAAACATCTGGCTGCCTCTGCATAACATACATCCTCTGGGAAGATCCAACCTCCTCTGGTCTACTCTCCCTGGATGTAGCACCTCCTCTAGAACTGAACCCCGGTCTGCCTCCTCTGTTAACACCTCTGCCTCCTCGGCCTCCCCTCACACTAGGTCGAGAAGCTGCAGAATCAACTGGCCTCTGCTCCCGCGTCTCTGGACAATCTCTAATAAAATGATCAGGCGATCCACACCTGAAGCATACAGCTGATCTACTATACCTCCAACAAACGCCCCCATGTCTTCCACCACACTGGTCACACACAGGTAAGGTGGATCTCTGAATTCCAGGAGTAGGAGCACTCGCCACTGAAACTGTAGGTCTAAATCTCTGTCTCTGGAACTGCACTGACCTACCAGTTGTTCTTTGACTCCTACTGACCCGAGGAGCAAAGCTACCTTTACCTCTTTTTGCAGAAGAAGACCCTGCCTCAAACTGGGGCCTCCTCACTCTAACCTCTTCCTCTGAAGCAGCTGCAATACCTTGAGCTCGCTCCACACTCCGAGCTGCTGCCACAAGCTGGGAAAAATCCTGATATCTAGACCCGGCCACCAAACACATAATAGAGGGTCTCAATCCCTCCTCAAATCTCCGGCATCTATGTAACACCCCTTCCCGACCTACATGTGTAAGCTGAGTAGAGGCGCCACACTAACCTAATGTTGCTACCAATTTTACTTAGTCAAATTTTAGTTCCGATTTTTTTTCAAAAATTTTGCCATAGTTTCGCCTAAAAATTGAGTCCCAAGTGTCGACAAAACCGGTTTTTTTCTTATTTTTAAAAACATTTTACACAAACCAATGCAAACAAAATCATTCTCAGTACACTCCCAATAAATCCCCCTTGTAACCTCAACTACAACCTGCAAAAAGAATTTACACTTCTAGTGCAACATAAAATAAAGGTTTTGTGACAACCCCTATATTTAAATATTACACAGCGGAAGTTATAAAATATTTACATATTTACATACTAAACATTTCTTTACAAAATATAAAGAAATATACATGATTGGCAAGTCTGCTCTGATCTTTAAGCTCCAAAAATGGATTCAACAAGGTCTACTCTCACTTGGTCTTGATGAACTCTCGGGTTCAACTCTATCCACTCTATTACCTGCGCGATTAAACACTATCGCGCTAAGCCAACGACTTAGTAAGATAAAACATGTTAATGGTATGCTTAAATGTAATGCAATGCCACATATGTTATTGATAAGATCAACATCATAAATATAAAGTTAACACATAATTATGCATTTCACAAATCATAGTCATATGAGTATACCACATTTCAACATCTTTCCACATTCAACATTACTCAATCATACTCAATAACCAACATCTCATTTCATTAACTCATAACATTATTTAGGACATTCATATAACCTTGACACCTATGGGCCCAACAAGTATTTAATATGATATTCAGAGTTCAGAGTTACTGATTTGGTTCATAGTCACAATAATCACGCCCGTAGGCAATGTATATACATGTATCTCTATCCATGGATAGTGTAACAGACCCAGTCTCTTGGACCATCACTCAACACATATGAGGAGATCCTCAACCCGGCAAGACTGTTACAAATCATATATCTTATATTCACAATTCTCATAGTGTAACAGACCCAGTCTCTTGGACCATCAACTCAACACATATGAGGAGATCCTCAACCCGGCAAGACTGTTACCTTTCATCATTTCTTAGGCATGCCACCCAAATCCAGAACTCTGAAACTGAATAACATATTAAACAAACAATTCATTTATTATATAGTTACCATTTCCATTCTCAAATTCTCATCACATTTAGGCAAACATGCCTTCTTTCTTTCAATATCATCATCATAGCCAATCACAATGGCATTGTCTCATATCATGTCTTATTTGAATTATCATTTCAATTTCAATGTATATTATTCATGAAACACATAACCATTCACAATGCATAACATAACATTGTTCAATCTCAACAATGCAATTAGGGCAAAGAACAATTGATATGATTCATATGAATAATACATTCTGGTTTTAGACTCCATTTTATCCTTATTTTGAAAAATTGTATAAAATAATCTACTTGATTAAAAATTCTAAAATTTTTACAGAATTTAGTTTTGTATCTTAAAATCATTCCTTTAAAATTTCAGATCAAACTGAACACAAAATCTTGGTCAAATAGTTCACCTAACCAGACTGCCCCAATTGCCCTGCATCCTGACAGCAGTTCTGAACTTTGTGAATTCCATAAATCAAATTCAATCAACGTGGTTCCAAATTATTTTTCTCAAATACTAGACTCACTAAGCAACAACATATCCAAAATTAAATTGGATATGATTTTTCTACATTTTATTAAAAATCCCGAAATATAGCTGTCTCAGTTAAGGTACCTGCTGGAACAGTTCTACTAAAAATAATCTTTCTAAACTCATAACCATTCCAAAATCGAATCAACATATTTTTCAGTCATTCTAGACTCATAAAGGCACAACATATCAAAAATTCACTTCAAGAACATTTTGCTATAATTAATTAAAAATCATACAAGTCACAGCCTTTACTAATTGTAAAACAGAAAAAGAATTTCACTAAACACAACTCATCTCATCATCAAACCAACAAACCCTAATTCCTTTCTCACACCACTTCAAAAGAATTGAAGAATTTAAAGAAAAGATCTTACCTTAGATGAAGAAATCCACAAATCTTTAACCAAAACCCTTGCTTCCTTCTTCAAATTGCTTCAAACCTCAAGATCACCTCTCTTTCTCTCTTGGTTTTTGGAGAGCCGGCACCTCTTGAAAGAAAGAAGGAAAATGATGAAGACACAAAGTCAAATTTGCTTTTAATCTCCACCAAGTGATCTTATCCAAGCAATTACCAAAATGCCCTCAATCATATAACTAACTTTTTGTCTCATATAAGCCCTTATATGTAATTGCACATTCCACAAAAATATCTTCTTGCATTGACTCTTCCTTTGACCCATTTATATGTTATATATATCATCATATACACAACATATACATTTGTCTCTAAACCCTAAATTTCTTCTCCAAAACACATACAAAAACATTCTCTTCCAATTTCTTATCAACTTATCATATATACATAATTCAAGTGCAACAACACTAACACCAAGACTACTAGAGCATAATTAGGGATATTACAATTCTCCCCCTCTAGAAAGAAATTTCGTCCTCGAAATTACCTGAAATTAACTCTGAAATAACTGAGGATACTGGTCTCGCATGGTATGCTCACTTTCCCAAGTTGCTTCCTCTCTTGCATGATTCTTCCACAGAACTTTTACCAAAGGCACACTCTTATTTCTTAACTCTTTTACATCACGTGCCAAGATAGCAACTGGTTCCTCTTCAAATGTCAAGTCTGGGCTCACTTCAATAGATTCAAATGGCAACACATGAGATGGATCCGACCTATATCTCCTCAACATAGAAACATGGAATACATTATGAATACGATCCAACTCAGGTGGCAAAGCAAGTCGATACGCCACTGGCCCAACTCTTTCTAACACTTCATACGGCCCAATGAAACGAGGACTCAATTTTCCTTTCCGACCGAACCTCAAAATCTTCTTCCAAGGAGACACTTTCAGAAATACCTTATCTCCAACATCAAACTCTATATCTCTCCTTTTTAGATCTGCATAAGACTTCTATCGGTCTGAAGCTGCTTTTAACCTGCCTCGAATCAACTTTACTTTTTCTTCAGTTTCTTGAATCAAATCAGGACCAACCAACTTATTATCTCCAAGCTCATTCCAACAAAGAGGTGTCCTACACCGTCTGCCATACAATGCTTCAAACGGTGCCATACCAATGCTGGATTGGTGACTGTTGTTGTAAGCAAACTCCACAAGAGGTAAAAACCTATCCCAACTTCCAGAGAAATCGATGACACAGCTTCTCAACATGTCCTCAATAATCTGTATCACCCTCTCTGACTGTCCATCCGTCTGTGGATGAAAAGCAGTGCTGAAGTGCAGTCGAGAACCTAAAGCACTATGCAAACTCTTCCAAAATCTGGAAGTAAACCTGGGATCTCGATCAGATACTAAAGAAGTTGGAACACCATGCAGTTTCACAATCTCATGGATATACAGCTCAGCCAATCTCTCCAAAGAGTAATCCATTCGAACCGGAAGAAAATGAGCTGTCTTAGTCAATCTATCCACAATCACCCATATGGCATCATGCTTCTTTTGTGTCAATGGCAAACCAGACACAAAATCCATTGTTACTCTTTCCCACTTCCATTCTGGCACTGACAATGGTTGAAGCAACCCGGTTGGAACTTGATGCTCTGCTTTAACCTTCTGACAGGTGAGACATTTCGATACAAACTCAGCAATGTCTCTCTTCAACCCCATCCACCAATAATGCTGTCTCAAATCATGATACATCTTCGTATTACCCGGATGCATAGCAAACATTGACTGATGAGCTTCTTCCAAAATGACCCTTTTCAAATCAGCATCATCGGGTACACACAATCGGTTTTTAAACCATAGGCTCCCATCACTTTTCACAATAAAATCTCTAGTCTTCCCATTCTTGCAATCTGAAATAATCTTCTGAATCTTCATATCAATCAACTGAGCCTCTTTGATCTGATCTAACAAAACTGGTTTCAAAAGCAACTGTGCCAACAATGCACCATCATCACAAGGTACAAAACTGGCATGCAATGCTCTCAACTCAACAAGCAACGAGAGCGAGTAAACTGTTAAACCAGCTAAAGACTTCCGACTCAAAGCATCAGCAACAACATTTGCTTTACCTGGATGATAGTCAATCAAGCAGTCGTAGTCTTTAATCAATTCTAACCATCTCCTCTGACGAAGATTGAGTTCTTTCTGGACACCCAAATACTTCAAACTCTTGTGATCAGTGTAGATGAAACATTTCTCCCCAAACAGATAGTGGCGCCAAATTTTCAATGCAAACACAATGGCAGCCAATTCCAAATCATGGGTCGGATAGTTAAGCTCATGCGGTTTCAACTGTCGAGATGCATAAGCTATAACTTTACCTTCCTGCATCAACACACATCCCAAACCACTATGTGAAGCATCACTGTAAATCACATATGGTTTGCCTTCTACAGGTAAAGTAAGAACAGGCGCTTGAGTCAACGTATCTCTCAACTGCTCAAAGCTCGCCTGACACTGATCTGTCCACAAAAACCTCACTCCCTTACGAAGCAATCTGGTGAGTGGAGTAGCTATCAAAGAAAATCCTTTCACAAACCGCCGGTAATAGCCTGCCAAACCTAGAAAACTTCTAATCTCTGTCACAGACTTAGGTGGACTCCAATTCAGAATAGCTTCAACTTTACTTGGATCAACTCTAATGCCTTCTGCTGAAAAAATATGTCCGAGAAAAGCTACTTGATCCAACCAGAACTCACACTTCGACAATTTAGCAAACAACTTGTAATATCCCAAAGTATACCTTAAAAGTTTTGGAATAATTATTGTTGTATATGGATTTAATGAGCATGTTTCATGGAATTATTTCAAGTTAGATTAATGAAAGTCAAAAGAAGAGAAATGAATTATTTTAATACCTAATTTTGATGTATATTGGAATTGTTGTAGTAAGATGATATCTATATATTTGATACTTGGAAAAGATATGGAAAATATAAAAGGGATATATAAGACATATACCTATATCTACATATACAACACATATACATAAGGTATAAATTGGTGCTGGAGAGGTGAGTTTATATAATTAATAATAATAATAATAAAAGAAAAAGAAGAATAGAAAAGTCAAAGAGAAGAAGAGATAGGCAAGATAAGTGACAAGTGTATGGTGGAGGCTTAAGGGAATTGTTTATTATATATATATATATGGATAAGAATGAAGGAAAGAAGTAGAATCTTCTTTCTCCTTCTACTCCTTCTTCGTCTTCTTCGTTCTTCTTGGCCGAGAGAGAGAGAGAGAGAGAGAGAAAGAGAGAGAGAGAGAGAAAGAGAGAAAGATGTGATTTTCTTACCAAATTTCTTAAGGAATTCAAGAGATTTGATGATAGAGATGAAGATTGATAAAGGATTCAAGTAAGTATTTATTTCTTTAAATTGATTTTCATTGTTTGAGTTGGGTTTGGTATGGTTGATGTGTGATGATGATGATATTGAAAGATTTAAGTATATATATGTGTTGATTTGGTAATTGGATGATGATAATATGATTATTTGTGAAGATGATGATGAATTGTTGAATAAGGGTTGAGTTTAATGAAATTTGGGGATGTGATAAATTGGTATATGAATGATGTTTATAATGATGATTGGTGTGTGTTTTGAGTGTTGTTGATGTTTTGGTAAGTTTGTTATGGTTATTGGGTGTGTTTGATGAAGATTGTTTGAAGTGAGTAATGATAAAAAGATGGGTATTGTTGGATGTTGTTGTGTGTTGATCGGAATCTGGGTTTTTAGTCGGACACGCCCAGAGACACGGCCAGTTTGTTAGGCGTGTCGTTAGTTCTGTTTTCTGGAGTTGGTAGCACGAGCAGTGACACGCCCATGTTATTGAGCGTGTCATAAGTTCTGTGTGACAGTAGAATTGACACGGCCAGTAACACGCCCGTGTTATTGACCGTGTCATAGCTACTGTGAGTTTGGAGAATTGACACGGCCATGAGCACGCTCATGTTGATTGGACGTGTTGATGTTTTTGAGATACAGAATGTATTACACGCCCAGTGACACGCCCGTGTTGATGAGCGTGTCATGTGTTGAGTTTGCCCTAATTGATTCTTATTTGTATTATCTCATGTGTATTTCTAAGTGAGTGTGTATGATTACTTTTGGATTAGGTTTTAAGAGATGGAATTGCCCCTAATCCAAGTATTGAAAGATCTATGGAAGAGAAGTTATATGGGAGTGAGTTCTTTAGAGGTAAGTACAAAACCCTGTTGGATTGCATATAAGTATATTGTTAAAATAAATATTAATATTGTATATGCAATGAAAAGATAAGAGATATGATAATACATTAATACATATATGATGTGAAGGCATTCAATATATATATGTTATGAAATGTGAAAGATGTGAGGATATGATTTGTATGATGTGTATTCTAATTTATATGGTAATGCAATTGATTGTGCATACTTGAGTAATGAATGATTATGTATATAAATATCAAAGATGAACTATGAAATGTGATAATGTGATATTGTGATGAACTATGAAATGTGATAATGTGATATTGTGATGAACTATGAAATGTGATAATGTGATATTGTGATGAACGATGAAATGTGATATTGTGATGGAATATGAAATGTAAATTGAGAGGTGATGATGTATAAAGCCATTGTGGTTGGCTATGATATTGAGAATGAGATAAATGAGGCATGTTTTGCCTAAATGATGCCATTGTGGTTGGCTATGATGATGTAAATGATGATGAGAATGAGAATGAAATTGATAATGAAATAATAAATGAATTGTGTGGCTAATGTGTTATTCATTTTCAGAGTTTTGTTGTTGGTGGCATGCCTAATAAGTGTAACAATCTCTTGAAGTTAGGTTGGATTGAATCCTTGAAGCCTAATTGAGATGTTACCACCCTTGAAGCTAGGTTGGGTTAGTTCTTGAAGCCAAGTTGGGTAGAAGCTTAGCATGCTTTGCTCCCCTTGAAGCTTGGTTGAACTTAATCCTTGAAGCCTAGTTGGGTATATGATATTGATAAATGTGATAACAAAACCAAAGCATTAACTCTGAACTTTGAATGACATATTAGTGTCTTTTGGGCCCGAGTCTGTCTTTGTTGTTAATGTGATGTATATACAAGTTGAAATAAATGAGTAATGAGATCTATGTTGCCTTTGTTGGAAATGTGAGTTGTGAATGATGAATTGTGGTTAGTGATATGATTATATAACATACATGAATTATTGAAAGGAGATATGGTTTGTGAAGTTATATGCAATATGCGATTATAAAGTATAAAATGATATATATGATATGTATGAGGTGAAATTGGTAAGTATCATAATATGAAGGTTCTATCAATTTATTGAATTATGTTTGATGGTTATGTTATATGTGTATATGTATATCCTCTATAAGGTTAATAGGATTATATGAAGAATGCATTGAAAAAGGGGAAAACAGAGTAAGAAAATGATAAAACATGAGACTAAACATATGAGGTATGTTTCCTTTATATTGTATATTTTAATGGTTACTTGTACTACTAAGCTTTCGAGCTTAGCGCGGTTATCTTAATCGCGCAGGTATATAGGTGATGAAGCTGGAGATAAGCTACTATGTCACAACGAGGACAAGTATAGTTCGAGACCAACTAGATGGTGGTGCATGCATGTAATTATACTATATTTTCATAAGAATGTATTCATTTGTATAAATGAATCTTTGGAAGAAACAATGTAACTTATATTTATGTATTACCATGATAAGAATAACCATTTTGTAAATACTTTCATATGATTTAAATGTATTATGGTATTAAAAATTAAAGTAAAGATTTATAATGGTGATGAAAAGTGACATTCTTATACTCTATATACATATTGTATGTGTACCTGGTATATGTACAGTATTTATATGGGGTATCGGGGTGTTACACAACTGCTTCTCTCTCAAAATCTGCAACACAATCCGCAGATGCATATCATGTTCCTCCTCATTCCGCGAATACACCAGAATGTCATCGATGAAGACCACTACAAACTGATCCAGATAGGGCCTAAATACCCTATTCATCAAATCCATAAAAGCTGCAGGTGCATTCGTCAGACCAAAAGGCATAACTAAAAATTCATAATGCCCATATCTGGTCCGGAAAGCTGTCTTCGGAACATCTTCAGCTCTGACTCTCAGCTGATGGTACCCTGATCTCAGATCAATTTTGGAAAACACAGCTGCACCCTTCAACTGATCAAATAGATCATCGATTCTAGGCAAAGGATATTTATTCTTAATGGTCACTTTGTTCAATTGCCTATAATCGATACATAATCTCATAGTACCATCTTTCTTCTTCACAAATAGCACAGGAGCTCCCCAAGGAGAAACACTGGGGCGAATGAATCCTTTGTCCAACAACTCCTGTAATTGCACTTTTAACTCCCTCAATTCTGCTGGTGCCATTCTGTAAGGAGTAATCGAAATAGGAGTGGTACCGGGCAACAATTCGATACCAAACTCCACTTCTCTCTCAGGAGGCAATCCTGGCAACTCCTCGGGAAAAACATCTGGGAACTCAGCAACTGTGGCAATGCTATCAATGGGAGAACCCTTTACTCTAGTATCTACCACATGAGCAAGATAGGCTTCACATCCCTTTCTAATCAACCTCCTAGCTGCAACAGCTGAAACAAATAAGGAGGCTAGCTGTTCCTGCTCATTAGATACTATCACCTCTCTACCATCACCAGTTCTCAAAGAAACAATCTTCTTCTTACAATCTACCACAGCTCCATGTCGAGATAGCCAGTCCATGCCTAGAATCACATCATATTCCTTAAATGGCATCTCAATCAAATCTCCAAGGAACTCCTCACCTTGCACCTTCACTGCACTATCTTTATGCACTTTACTAACTATCACACTATGCCCTAGAGGATTTGTCACCAAAACATCAAATCCTAGGGACTCAGCATGCATATCAAACACAGGCAAAACAGATGCACTAATATAAGAATGGGTGGATCCGGGATCAATCAAAGCAAGTACTGCAGTATCAAATAAAGAAAAAGTACCAGCTATAACTGCCGATGCATCCGGCTGCCTTTGCATAACATACATCCTCTGGGAAGATCCAACCTCCTCTGGTCTACTCTCCCTGGATGTAGCTCCTCCTCTAAAACTGAACCCTGGTCTACCTCCTCGGCTGGCACCTCTGCCTCCTCTGCCTCCCCTCACACTAGCTCGAGAAGCAGCAGAATCAACTGGCATCTGCTCCTGCCTCTCAGGACAGTCTCTCACAAAGTGGTCAGGTGATCCACACCTGAAGCATACCCCTGTTCTACTATGCCTCCAACAAACGCCCCCATGTCTTCCACCACACTGGTTACACACAGGTAAGGTGGATCTCTGAACTCCAGGAGTAGGAGCACTCGCTACTGAAGCTGCAGGTCTAAATCTCTGCCTCTGGAACTGCACTGACCTACCAGCTGATCTTTGACTTCTACTGACCCGAGGAGCAAAGCTTCCCTTACCTCTTTTAGCAGAAGAAGACTCTGCTTCAAATTGGGGCCTTCTAATCCTAACCTCTTCCTCAGAAGCAGCTGCAATATTCTGAGCTTTCTCTACACTCCGAGCTGCTGCCACAAGCTGAGAAAAATCCTGATACCGAGAACCAGCCACATGGCACATAAGAGAGGGCCTCAACCCCTCCTCAAATCTCCGGCATCGATCTATCTCATCCGATATAATGCCCCCGGCATACTCACTCAACCGGATAAATTCAACCTCATACTCCGTCACGGTCTGGTTGTTTTGCTTCAAATCTAAAAACTCTCTCTTCTTCCCATCTTTATACTCCCTCGGAGTATACTTCAATTCGAACTCCCTCAGAAAATCTGCATAGGACAATGTTGGGGGATCTTCCATAGAATGGGGCACTGTCTTCCACCAACTATAAGCATCCTTCTGCAACAATGATCTTGCATAATCAAACTTTTCCTCTGGAGTGGCTTGCAACTGCACAAATATTCTCTGAACTTTGTCTAACCATTGCTCAGCCACAACTGGATCAGTAGTACCTATAAAATCCTCTGCTCCAAACTTCCTTAGTTTATCATATTGCCTCACTGCTACCAAAGGCTGTGGGGGTGGTGGTGGTGGCTGTGGTTGCACTGGTGCTGGCCTCAAAGCCTCTATCACATGCCTAACCCAAGCTGGCGGAACCTCCTCCCCAGCTGATCTCCCTGACACCGAAGCAGGTGCCTCCTCAACACTAACAACCCTAGCTCCATCATCAGGGGCAATACTCTCGGCACTACCCTCAACCGACTGTCGTGAGTGAGAATCCATCACAACCTAACACTGCAAACATAGCAGATTATATCTTATTAAAGATCAGAGACTGCCAATCTCAAACGTATATGTTATTCAAAACCACTTTTTAAGTAAAAATAGTCTTTTTATTACATTTTACCTAGGTTGAGAATCTCAAACCTAGGCTCTGATACCAAAACAATTGTAACACCCCTTCCCGACCTACATGTGTAAGCTGAGTAGAGGCGCCACACTAACCTAATGTTGCTACCAATTTTACTTAGTCAAATTTTAGTTCCGATTTTTTTTCAAAAATTTTGCCATAGTTTCGCCTAAAAATTGAGTCCCAAGTGTCGACAAAACCGGTTTTTTTCTTATTTTTAAAAACATTTTACACAAACCAATGCAAACAAAATCATTCTCAGTACACTCCCAATAAATCCCCCTTGTAACCTCAACTACAACCTGCAAAAAGAATTTACACTTCTAGTGCAACATAAAATAAAGGTTTTGTGACAACCCCTATATTTAAATATTACACAGCGGAAGTTATAAAATATTTACATATTTACATACTAAACATTTCTTTACAAAATATAAAGAAATATACATGATTGGCAAGTCTGCTCTGATCTTTAAGCTCCAAAAATGGATTCAACAAGGTCTACTCTCACTTGGTCTTGATGAACTCTCGGGTTCAACTCTATCCACTCTATTACCTGCGCGATTAAACACTATCGCGCTAAGCCAACGACTTAGTAAGATAAAACATGTTAATGGTATGCTTAAATGTAATGCAATGCCACATATGTTATTGATAAGATCAACATCATAAATATAAAGTTAACACATAATTATGCATTTCACAAATCATAGTCATATGAGTATACCACATTTCAACATCTTTCCACATTCAACATTACTCAATCATACTCAATAACCAACATCTCATTTCATTAACTCATAACATTATTTAGGACATTCATATAACCTTGACACCTATGGGCCCAACAAGTATTTAATATGATATTCAGAGTTCAGAGTTACTGATTTGGTTCATAGTCACAATAATCACGCCCGTAGGCAATGTATATACATGTATCTCTATCCATGGATAGTGTAACAGACCCAGTCTCTTGGACCATCACTCAACACATATGAGGAGATCCTCAACCCGGCAAGACTGTTACAAATCATATATCTTATATTCACAATTCTCATAGTGTAACAGACCCAGTCTCTTGGACCATCAACTCAACACATATGAGGAGATCCTCAACCCGGCAAGACTGTTACCTTTCATCATTTCTTAGGCATGCCACCCAAATCCAGAACTCTGAAACTGAATAACATATTAAACAAACAATTCATTTATTATATAGTTACCATTTCCATTCTCAAATTCTCATCACATTTAGGCAAACATGCCTTCTTTCTTTCAATATCATCATCATAGCCAATCACAATGGCATTGTCTCATATCATGTCTTATTTGAATTATCATTTCAATTTCAATGTATATTATTCATGAAACACATAACCATTCACAATGCATAACATAACATTATTCAATCTCAACAATGCAATTAGGGCAAAGAACAATTGATATGATTCATATGAATAATACATTCTGGTTTTAGACTCCATTTTATCCTTATTTTGAAAAATTGTATAAAATAATCTACTTGATTAAAAATTCTAAAATTTTTACAGAATTTAGTTTTTATCTTAAAATCATTCCTTTAAAATTTCAGATCAAACTGAACACAAAATCTTGGTCAAATAGTTCACCTAACCAGACTGCCCCAATTGCCCTGCATCCTGACAGCAGTTCTGAACTTTGTGAATTCCATAAATCAAATTCAATCAACGTGGTTCCAAATTATTTTTCTCAAATACTAGACTCACTAAGCAACAACATATCCAAAATTAAATTGGATATGATTTTTCTACATTTTATTAAAAATCCCGAAATATAGCTGTCTCAGTTAAGGTACCTGCTGGAATAGTTCTACTAAAAATAATCTTTCTAAACTCATAACCATTCCAAAATCGAATCAACATATTTTTCAGTCATTCTAGACTCATAAAGGCACAACATATCAAAAATTCACTTCAAGAACATTTTTCTATAATTAATTAAAAATCATACAAGTCACAGCCTTTACTAATTGTAAAACAGAAAAAGAATTTCACTAAACACAACTCATCTCATCATCAAACCAACAAACCCTAATTCCTTTCTCACACCACTTCAAAAGAATTGAAGAATTTAAAGAAAAGATCTTACCTTAGATGAAGAAATCCACAAATCTTTAACCAAAACCCTTGCTTCCTTCTTCAAATTGCTTCAAACCTCAAGATCACCTCTCTTTCTCTCTTGGTTTTTGGAGAGCCGGCACCTCTTGAAAGAAAGAAGGAAAATGATGAAAACACAAAGTCAAATTTGCTTTTAATCTCCACCAAGTGATCTTATCCAAGCAATTACCAAAATGCCCTCAATCATATAACTAACTTTTTGTCTCATATAAGCCCTTATATGTAATTGCACATTCCACAAAAATATCTTCTTGCATTGACTCTTCCTTTGACCCATTTATATGTTATATATATCATCATATACACAACATATACATTTGTCTCTAAACCCTAAATTTCTTCTCCAAAACACATACAAAAACATTTTCTTCCAATTTCTTATCAACTTATCATATATACATAATTCAAGTGCAACAACACTAACACCAAGACTACTAGAGCATAATTAGGGATATTACAATCTATCTATCTCATCTGATATTATGCCCCCAGCATACTGACTCAACCGGATAAATTCAATCTCATATTCAGTTACGGTCCGGTGATCTTGTTTCAAATCTAGAAACTCTCTTTTCTTCCCATCTTTATACTCTCTAGGAGTATACTTCAATTCAAATTCTCTCAGAAAGTCAGCATATGACAAGGTTGGTGGATCATCCATAGAATGGGGCACTGTCTTCCACCAACTATATGCATCCTTTTGTAGCAAAGATCTTGCATAGTCAAACTTTTCCTCTGAAGTGGCTTGCAATTGAACAAATACCCTCTGAACTCTATCAAGCCACTGCTCAGCTACAGCTGGATCAACTGTACCAAAGAAATCCTCCGCTCCATACTTCCTTAGTTTGTCATAATGCCTCACAGATACCAAAGACTGAGGGGGTGGTGGCTGTGGTTGCACTGGTGCTTGCCTCAAAGCTTCTACCACATGACTAAGCCAAACTGGTGGAACCTCCTCACCAGCTGGTCTCCCCGACACCGAAGCAGGTGCCTCCCCAGCACTAACAACCCTAGCTCCCTCCTCAGGAGCAACACTCTCTGCACTTCCCTCAACTGACTGACGCGAATGAGGATCCATCACAACCTAAGTCTGTAAACACAGCAGATTACACCTTATTAAAGATCAGAGATTGCCAATCCCAAACATATATGTTATTCAAAAACTCACTTTTTAAGTAAAAATATTCTTTTTCTTACATTTGACCTAGGTTGAGAATCTCAAACCTAGGCTCTGATACCAAAACAATTGTAACACCCCCACATCCAATACATGCACACTACGACTACCACAATGTAGTATACATGCACTGAATATAGGGACGCTACGGATTTTCTTAACATTCAAAACATTTTAAACAAAACCATAACCTTTCAATTATATACATTATAGAAAAATAGGTAGTTACTTGTAATACAAAACAAAATAGATATATAGATACATTTAGTTAATACGCAGCGGAATTATAAAATATTTACATATATAAAACATTTAAATCCATATATACAAATGTTCATATATTTACATTATAAATATTGCTTTACAAAATTAAAAAGAAGTAATACATGATTGGCAAATCTCTTCTGATCTTTAAGCTTCCCAAAATCAACTCTTCAAGGTCTACTCTCACACGGTCTCGATGAACTCTCGGGTTCAACTCTATTTCCTGCACGATTAAACACTATCGCGCTAAGCCAACGACTTAGTAAGATAATCATGCTAATGCCATGCTTTAGTGCAATGCAATGTCAATTCTCAATCCATATCATACATGTAACATTATATATGCAAAGCTAACAACATACTATTGCATATCACAAAGCAATATCATATAAGCACACCACATTTTAACATCTTTTCACATTCTTTATTAATTAATCAAATTATCATTCATGATATTTATGCAACATAGACACCTATGGGCCCAACAAGTATTTAATATGATATTCAGAATTCAGAGTTACTGCTTTGGTTCATAATTACGATAATCAAGCCCGTAGGCAATATATCTCATATCTCTATTCATATAGAGCGTAACAGACCCAGTCTCTTGGACCATCAACTCGGCTAACCTCGAGGAGATCCTCAACCCGGCAAGACTGTTACCAATTATATATATCATAATCACAATTCTCATAGTGTAACAGACCCAGTCTCTTGGACCTCTATTTAACTTACATGAAGAGATCCTCAACCCGGCAAGACTGTTACCTTTCATTTTATAGGCATGCCTCCAAATTCATAACTCTGAAACTGAATAACATATTAAACATACCCTATTTCATTTATCTCTTTATCATTCTCATTCTCAATTTGCATATCATAACAAATAGGCAATCATGCCTCAACACTCTCATTTGTACATTCATAGCCATAAACAATGGCTTCTCAACATATTTGAATAACCATGTCTCAATTCACAATATAACACATCACCTTTTATATATCCATAATCAATTACATGGAACATAATCATATATATGTACTTACATATCTCATTTCACAATACCCACAATGCATAACATAACAATGTTCATGGTTTTAGGATCTTCCACATGCATTTGATTAGAGCATTCATTGTTTGAAGTATGTTTAAAGTGTTTAGGTTTAAGTTTAAGCACCAACTTACCTTTGAAGAACCAAAACAAAGCAATTAGAACAAAGAACAAAAACCCTAACCACACAATTGAGGGACACGGGCAGCCCACTTGAGGGACACGGCCGTGTCTCTCAATCCAATTTCAGGCAGTAGCAAACACGGGCATAGGACACGGGCAAGCTTGTGGCCGTGTCTCCCAACACCAAAATCCAGTAGCTAACACGGCCAATGGACACGGCCGTGTCTCTCAAAAATCATTCCAACACGCCCAAATTTCCTTGGCTTGGCCGTGTCTCCCATTGCTTTTGGCTGTGTCACTCAAAACACAAACCCTAATTATGGCCAAACACTTTCAATTACACTTACACACACTTTTGCACAACAATCACCTCATTCAAATGAATATAATTCATGTCATAACCACATATCTTATATAATTATCACAATAAACACTTAAACAACATATTTAAACACAAACAATCTCAAAACCCTAAAACCAAATCAACTCTTGATTCTTCACTAACCACCTTCACTTAACTTACCATCTTCACAACCAAACTAACACCAAATCAAATCTTTTATCTTACAAGCAATTTTTAACACTTACAAACCCATCTCAAACATATCAAATCACAAAATCAACAAACCCTAATTCATTTCAAACATCACTTCAACATAACCAAAGAAAGCAAGAGATTACCTACCTTAAAAGAAGAAATTCCACAAATCTCTAATCACAACCCTTGATTGCTTCTTCAATTTGAGCTTCACTCTTCAAAATCCTCTCTTTGTCACTTGCTCCCTTTTTCTATGGAGAGTGTCGGCCACAACAATGGAGAAAGAAGAAAATGATGAAGAAGCAAAGTCAAATTTCCCTTCTTATATCCACCAAGTGTTCAAACCAAGCAATTACCAAAACACCCTTAACCATATAACTAACCTCTTGTCTCATATATGCCCATCTATGTAATTCACATGCCATACAAAAATATCCTCTTGCATTGACTCTCATTTGACCTATTTATATGTTATATATATTATCATATAAACAACCTATACCATTTTCTCTAAACCCTCTTTTCTTTCCCAAAACACATATACATAAGCATTCACTTCCAATTTCTTTTTCTTATCACAATATATATATACTACTCAATCCCATTTAAACCAACAACAACAATATACTCAAAAATTCTAGGGCATACATGAGGATATTACATATCTAGTTTGGCCATACTATGTCATGTTTATTTTTATCGAATATGTATGAGATGCCATGTTTGATAGTTTATGTATGCATATGGGATATGATATATAAATGTTAATTTTAACATGTTTTCAAAATTAAATGGAATGAACCCTCACTATTAATCTAAGTTTTAATGCCATCCATATCTTAAACACTTATCAAGGCTAAGATCACCTAAATGTAGATTTTGCCAAAGCAAAGTACTTTAGGTTATCCTAGTAAGATATGATGAGTAATGGTGCTGCTCATGCGTTTAAAATTGGTTAGACTTAATTAGGCTATCAAAATGGTTTTGGGCCTAAGGCATTAGATGAGGTATAACATGCTATGACATATGATGTCATGATCCCATATTATCTAAGAGTTACATGTGATGTAATTGGTAAGGGGTTACCTACCATAATAACTTGATTTTAAGTGTCATGCCAAAGCTGACTTAATATTAAGTAAAAAATTGGATCTTAGCCCACTAAAATGTCATTGTGATGATTGAGGGTTATATTTTAGTGGGATTTTAATTACTTATCACCTTTTATTAATTAAAATTTGCATATTTTGTAGATTGAAATGGCTACCAACAATAACTCCACTTTATCACTGCGATCCATCCTTGAGAAGGAAAAACTGAAAGAGAATGGGACTAATTTTGTTGATTGGTTTAGGAACCTGAGAATTGTTCTCAAACAAGAAAAGAAGTCCTATGTGCTTGATGAAGCTGTCCCTGAGCCACCTCCTGCTAATGCTTCTAATGCTGATAAGAACAAGCATAATAAGCATATGGATGATTCCAATGACATTGGATGTCTTATGCTTGCTACTATGTGTCCAGAACTTCAGAAGGATCTGGAACACTTGGAGGCTTATGAGATGAGTGTCCATCTCAAACAAGCTTTCCAACAGCAAGCTAGGCAGGATAGATTCGACACTGCTGTTGCATTATTTGACTGCAAGATGTCAGAGGGCGAATCGGTTAGCGCTCATGTTTTGAAAATGAAGGGCTACATAGATCACCTTACCCGACTTGGATATCCCTTGAGTTTAGAACTCTCCACGGATTTGATCCTTCATTCTTTGCCCAGCAGTTTTTCACATTTTGTTATGAACTATAATATGAACAACATGGAAAAGTCCATTCCTGAGCTACATGGTATGCTCAAACTGCTGAAGGGAATATCAAAAAGCCCACTAAGGCTACCCATGTATTGAATGTCAATAAGGGTAAGCCTATGAAGAAGAAAGGCAAGGCAAAGGGTAAAGCAACAGTTGCTACAAAGCCTAAGGGACAGCCCAAGCCAAAAGAACCCAAGGCATCTGTTCCTAAGGAAGGAACTTGTTTCCATTGCAAGGAGCCTGGGCATTGGAAAAGAAATTGCCCACTTTATTTGGCTGAATTGAAGAAATCGAAGGGTAGTGCGACTACATCTTCAGGTATATATGTTATAGAAATTAACTTATCTGCTTCTACTTCATGGGTATTGGATACTGCATGTGGTTCTCACATTTGTACAAATGTGCAGGGACTCAAAAGGAGTAGATCACTGAAAAGGGGCGAAGTTGACCTACGAGTTGGGAATAAAGCAAGAGTTGCTGCACTAGCTGTAGGATCTTATGAACTTCATATGCCTAATGGCTTTTTGTTAAATTTGAACAATTGCTATTATGTTCCTACTCTGAGTAGGAATCTTATTTCAGTTTCAGTTTTGGATGATGAAGGTTTTTCATTTTTAATTAAAAATAAGACCTGTTCTATTTTTGATAAAGATGATTTGCTTTATGGTATTGCAAGATCTTTTAATGGCCTTTATGTCCTTGACTTAGATGATTCTAGGGAGAATCATATTTATAACATAAACTCTAAAAGAATTAAGCCAAATGACCTAAACCCTACATTTTTATGGCATTGTCGTCTTAGCCATATAAATGAGAAACGCATTTCTAAACTCCATCAAGATGGATTATTAGATTCATTTGATTTTGAATCATTTGATAAATGTGAATCTTGTTTACTTGGCAAAATGACAAAGAATCCTTTCATCGGACAAGGTGAAAGGGCTAATGACTTGCTTGGACTAGTACATACAGATGTATGTGGCCCGTTAAGCATTAGTGCTAGAGGAGGATATAATTACTTCATTACTTTTACTGATGATTTCAGTAGGTATGGCTATGTCTACCTAATGAAACATAAGCATGAGGCTTTTGAAATGTTCAAAACTTTTCAAAATGAAGTACAAAATCAACTTGGTAAAACTATTAAGGCACTTCGATCTGATCGAGGTGGTGAATTTTTGAGCCAAGAGTTTGACGAACATCTAAAAAATTATGGAATTGTTTCACAATTAACTCCTCCAGGAACTCCACAGTGGAATGGTGTTTCTGAAAGAAGAAATCGAACTTTATTAGATATGGTTCGATCTATGATGAGTCAAGCAGATCTTCCATTATCGTTTTGGGGTTATGCCTTGGAGACAGCTACTTTTGTTTTAAACTGTGTACCATCTAAAGCGGTTGAAAAGACGCCATATGAGATATGGACTGGCAAAACACCTAGTTTGTCTTTTCTTAAGATTTGGGGTTGTGAAGCTTATGTGAAAAGACCAGTTTCAGATAAGTTAGCTCCAAAATCTGCTAAATGTATCTTTGTGGGATATCCTAAGGAAACTAAAGGATATTATTTCTATATTCCATCTGAGAACAAAGTGTTTGTTGCTCGAAATGGAACCTTTTTGGAAAAGGAATTCATTTCTAAAAGAACTAGTGGGAGTACAGTTCAATTAGATGAATTTATAGAACCACAAGAAGATATTGAACCGCCTGTAGAAACAGTTTCAGAACCACAAGCCATTGTGGAAACTGAAAATGTTACACAAGTTCTGCGCAGATCTGATAGACCACGTCATCAGCCTGAGAGATATGGATTTCTCATGACTGAAAGTCATGAAGTTTTGCTCATAGATCAAGATGAGCCAACTACCTATCTTGAAGCTGTGTCAGGTCCAGATTCAGAGAAATGGCTTGGAGCCATGAACTCTGAGATGTAGTCCATGTTTGACAACCAAGTTTGGGCCTTAATTGATCCTCCCGAAGGTATTAAGACTATTGGTTGCAAATGGGTTTTCAAGAAGAAAATTGACATGGATGGAAATGTACAAACCTATAAAGCAAGGTTGGTTGCTAAAGGTTTCAAACAAACTCATGGTATAGACTATGATGAAACCTTTTCTCCAGTTGCTATGATTAAATCTATTAGGATTCTCCTTGCCATTGCTGCATACTATGATTATGTGATATGGCAAATGGATGTCAAAACCGCTTTCCTTAATGGAAATTTACTCGAGGATGTGTACATGACACAACCTGAGGGTTTTGTAAATCCTGAGAATTCTGGGAAGGTTTGCAAGCTTCAAAGGTCCATTTATGGATTGAAGCAAGCATCTCGAAGCTGGAATCTTTATTTTGATGAAACAGTTAAGAACTTTGGTTTCATTCAAAATGAAGATGAACCATGTGTTTACAAGATGGTTAGTGGGAGTGCTATCGTGTTCTTAGTCCTATATGTAGATGACATATTGATCATTGGAAATGATGTCCCCACTTTACAAAAGGTTAAAGATTGGTTAGGGAATACTTTTTCAATGAAGGACTTGGGTGAGGCTGCATATATCCTTGGTATAAGGATCTATAGAGATAGATCTAGAAGGATAATTGGCTTAAGTCAAAGTACATACATTGACAAAGTGTTGAAGAGGTTCAGCATGCAAGATTCCAAGAAGGGATTTTTGCCTATGTCACATGGTATTCATCTTAGCAAGAATCAATGTCCTAAGACAACTGATGAGCGAGATAGAATGAATAAGATTCCTTATGCTTCTGCTATTGGATCTATTATGTATGCCATGCTATGTACTAGACCTAATGTCTCATATTCTTTGAGCACAACAAGTAGATATCAAGCTGATCCTGGTGAGGGTCACTGGACAGCTGTTAAGAACATTCTTAAGTATCTAAGAAGAACTAAGGATGCTTTCTTGGTTTATGGAGGTTTGGAAGATGAGCTAGTTGTAAATGGTTACACAGATGCTAGTTTCCAAACTGATATAGATGATTACAAATCACAGTCAGGTTTTGTATTCACATTGAATAGTGGAGCCATTACTTGGAAAAGTTCCAAGCAGAGCACAGTAGCAGATTCTACAATAGAAGCTGAGTATATAGCAGCATCAGATGCAGCTAAGGAAGCAGTTTGGCTGAAGAAATTCATCACTGAGCTTGGAGTGGTGCCTAGCATTGCTAATCCTATGGCTATCTATTGTGACAACAATGGTGCCATAGCGCAAGCAAAAGAGCCAAGGTCCCATCAGAAATCCAAGCATATACTCAGGCGATTTCACCTCATTCGAGACATCATTGATAGAGGTGATATAAAGATATGCAAAGTTGACACAAATGACAACATAGCAGATCCATTGACAAAGCCTCTCTCGCGGGTCAAGCATGATCAGCACACTAGGTCTATGGGTATGAGATATTTTTTAGACTAGGCCTAGTGCAAGTGGGAGACTGTTAGTGTATATGCCCTAGGCCATTGATTTGGACCTTAATGTTATTCATTTTGTTATTAATAAAGAAGTTTTTATTATCATTGTTATGTTTGCATGTTATATATAATAATGATTATATCCCTGGTTTATTATTGTTATGGAGATAATAATAACTATAACTAGTGTAATATTGATTTGATAATCATAAGATGATTATAGGTATGAAGATACAAATCAATATTATGGATACATGTTAGAGAACAGTGTATTGGATAGACCCACATAGATATCACTTCATGGTTTAATGTCATAAGTGTATATCATAATAGTTTTCATTTAATCCTTTGACTTGAGATTGTCATAGTTTCCAACATAAGGAATATTATGTTTTGACATGATCAAACGTTATCTGTAACTAGATAATTATAAAGGTTATGCTTGAAAATGGTATAAATTATGTAGAGGAAAATGAACAATCAAGATGGAATTTGTCCCTCTCTATGAGAGAGATATCTTCTGGGCCCCTCGATAAGTGTAACTGAGAAATGCATGGCCGTGCTCAAATAAGTTGATATAAGATCAATCTTATTTGTTTATCAGTTAACTTGGAGATTGAGTAATCATAAGTTTGGACAATATAAGTATGACATTTACTATGACTTATGTTCAAACTAGATATCGTGTGATAAAGGGATTAATGCATGTACTATTTCAGGTTTTCATGATGATTCTCATGATTAATTAGGTAGTCGTAATGTCTTGCTAGAGGCCAATTATGATTTGTGCATTTCAATAGAGATTGAAATACACTACCAATTAATATGAGCCTATCGGGTCACACACATAGAACGTAGGCTGTACTTAAAATAATAATAATTAAATTTTTATTATTGTTGTTGGTATTATTATTATTAGATATTAATAATAATATTGTTATAATAATTATTATTAGATAATAATAATTAAAGACGTGGGTCCATATAGGATATGGACAGTTAGGGTTTTAAAAGGACTGGAGGCCTTGATGATATTATGATTATTCGTTTTGAAAGAAAACGGAAGAAGAGGAAAAACCTAAAAAACCCTAGTTTCATTTTTGCAAAAAAGTTCAGCCACTGCCGTTGGTGAGCTAGCACTCAGACCGGCGTACGTTTGTGTGGACTTCGTTAGAGGGTGTTCATCTTCTAAAGGCAGCATCTGTTAATCATTTTGAAGCTACACAAAAGGGTTAGTTTCGAATCTCTTTTATCGAACTGAATGGATCACATGGATCCTGGGAGTAAATCGAAAGAAATTTTTTTTTGTTTTCCGCTGCGGCAAGGGTTGCAGATTCTTCTCGATTTACTAACACAGATAAATATTTTAAAACTTTAAAATTTTCAATTAATTGAAGTGTTGATTTATATAATTATAACATATTTTTTCTAAATATATATCATATCAATAAAAATAAAATTCAAATGTAAAATAAATTATTTAAGAAATAAATAAAACAATAGAGAACCTGGGAGGATGGGCTTCCAAAGGTTATTGCATCATATTTTACTTCTCTTTTAGCTTCCAATCATTCTACTAATATGCAGTTACTGGATATTGTGCATAGTCGAGTATCCCAGGAGCATAATCTTAATCTTATGGTTGAATTTACTCCCCAAGAAGTTAAAGATGATATTTTCTCAACTCATCTGAAAAAATCCCCTGGTTTGAATGGCATGAACCTAGCATTCTACCATAAATTTTGGTCTGCTTGTCTCCACATTCTCTAGTTTGCTCAACTTGCTCCAGAGCTTAATGCTACAAATATAATGCTGATTCAAAAAAAAAAGCATCCATAGGTAATTTCGACCTCCATCCCATTACATTATGTATTGCACTATATAAAATTGTGGCAAAAGTCCATGCCAATAGGTTGAAATGCATTTGGCATGTGGTTATCTCAAAGAATTAGATTGCTTTTGTGCCCAATCGATTGATAACATACAACATTATGATTGTGTTCGAAGCTATGCATTGATTGATGAGGAAGTTTCAGGGGAAATTGGGTATGGTAATGTTGAAGATCGATGTGAGTAAAGCATATGATCACATAGAGTGTCATTTTCTTCAAAGGATGATGGAAAGGCTGGGGGTTTGATCAAGGCTTTATTGATTTAGTGATGATGTGTGTCTCTACTATTTCCTATACAGTAGTACATCAATGGCACTACGTTGGACCTTTTTTTTTTCTGAAAGAGGATCGAGACAAGGGAACCCTCTTTCCCCTTATCTTTTCATTATATGTGCAGAAAACCTCTCGTCAATGCTTAGCCATTAAGAAAGAGAAGGAGCCCTTCATGGTTGCATAGTTGCTCAAGATGCGCCATCTATATACTATCTATTTTTTGCTAAAGATAGCCTTCTCTTCTTCCAAGCTAAGCTGAGTGAATGTGGAGTGGTGAAGGATTGTCTTAGATTATATGAAGTTGCTTCAGGCCAGGGGATATTAGAAGTCTTCGTTATTTTTCAATCCTTGTTGTCCCAAGATGGCAACAAAGAGGGGGGGGGGGGGGGTGAATTGGTTTCCTCAAGAAATAATGACAATTAAAAAACTCAACAAAATAGAAATGCGGAATAGAGAGATGGTTGAGTAATGGAAGAAAGAAAGAACACACAAGATTTATAGTGGTTCGGATTTACTTCAATCCTACATCCACTTCCTTAACAACTTGTTAAGGTTCCACTAATCTTTGAAGTTTTTACAAGCTCACTTCCAACTTTGGTGTTTTCACAAGTTCACACCTAACTTCACAAGTGTTTTCTAAGGCTTACACTCAAGAACCTTTAAGGAGTTTTTAAGGCTCACTCTCACAACCCAAACAAGAGTTTTACAAGGCTTACTCTCACAACCCAAGTGTTTTTCCAAGCTCACACTCAAACTTATACAATGGTGTTTTTAATGCTCACACCTAACATTCATTACAATTCAAATGTAAGTTTAAGTAAAAGAAAAGTTGTTGCTTGGCTATCAAATTCTATATTGCTTCACTTCTATCTTTCTTTTCTTATAGAAGCACTGTATTTATAGCCAATGTGGTCTTACTAGCCGTTATTGATAGTAAGAATAAAGTATTGACAGTTTAGACCTTCTTTATTTAACTGTCCGATGTATTTCGCGGTCGTCCTTCATACAAGGATGGTCGCGCTCACATCACACGCGGTCGTCCTTGGACAAGGTGCGGTCGCTGCATTTTAAAAAGCTTCAATGGTCGAATTTTAGTGCTTTGCAGTAGGAATCTTGCCCATGCTGTGATTGTCAGGACGGTTGCGCTTAACAAAGGTGCGGTCCCCTTTTTGAATGTTGAAGTGGGTTTATAACGGTCATGTCACGTGTCATTCTCTGACAGGGCAGAAGAGATGTCCGCCAAAATTTGAATGTCGCGGTCGCCCTAGGTAGCATCTCGCGGTCGAGTTGACAAACTCGCGTCGAACTTCTGGACGCACCTGAGGACGCGAACACTACTGTCTCTTTAAGCAATTTTCTCCTGTATTGGCAGAGCGGTCGCGAATATGAAGTGCGGTCGCTAAAGTGGTAAGCGAGGCCGTGTCATTCGCCGTTCTTGTCATCGCGAACCTTACTGTGATTAGAATGATTTGATTTGCTTGAGTAGCGGTCGTCCATAACTTGGGACGGTCCCTCTTCTTTAGGTGCGGTCGCTACTGAGGTCGGGTTTCTGACCGCAAAACCTACTATGATAAGGTTTCATCCTTTAATTGAATGGTGCGGTCATATTCAGGTGTGGTGCGACCGCTAGAAGTGTTCTGTTCAGCTTTATTTGAAGCAACCTAAGCCTGCAACAAGATTCTCCAAATACATGTTAAATGGATCATTCATTTGAGTTGTCAAGGATCAAAATTGAGATCATTTGTCTAACAATCTCCCCCATTTTGACTTTGACAATTCAAATGGAATGATAAGAAAAATAATAAGTCTAAAATGCTCCCCCTTAACATATGCATGAATCATGGTTAAGTAATCTGGGTGCATTGATATTATTTGATTATCTTGGTGTATTGAATCATGTTTAAACAATCATTCCAAGTTCCAAGTTGTTTACTATTTCTCCCCCATTGTCATAGGCAAAATGCATAATAGAAAGCAAGAAGTTGATTAAAAAGATAGTAAACATCTTGTTTATTAAAAGATGGAGGAAAGTACAAGGAAATTAAGCAACAAACATTCAAGACAAAACATAAAATGCAAACTATATAAGACTAAACATCTTGAAAATTTAAACTATTAAACTATTCAGAATCATCATCCTCATCTATCTCTTCTTCTACTAAAGGAGCTTTTCCTTTATCTTGAGGAGCAAAAGAGGTAGAGCTAATGCTAATGGACTCTTCTTCTTCAGGAAGGCTTTGGGTATGATCACTTATATCCCAATCTTCAAGATTGCATTGAGGCAAGTCCAGTTTGCCTTGCATATCATATATATCATGATGCATGGGAGATATAAGGTCAATTCTCTTGTTCAAGTGCTGGAATCTCTTGGAGACACTTTTCTTAAACCTAGAGAGTTTCCTGGAGAGAGATTTGATAGCATTGAGGATGAGTTGAGTAGAGGATGAGGTAGTTTCTTGAGTTGCTTTTGATGAAGTAGCTTTTGGAGGTAATTCCACAGCAACTTCCACAGAGTCTCCCTCTTCCTCAATTGTATACCTTGGCCTTTTCTTTTGTCTATCCACAACTCCTTTCTTGCCAAAATAGTATACATATGTGCCTTCAATCTTCCTTACACATCCAGCATGTTCTAGATAATCAATTGTGATGACACTAGAGGCTAGATTGAAAAGGTTTCTCAATGTAGCTAGGTTCAGATCATTTAGAAGGTTCAGGTGCCTAGCTATTTGAGTAATTTGTGAGGATAAGAAGAAAGTTCCAGTTCTTGTAACTGCATGATGATAGAGGGTGTCAATCAAGAACTTGGTTGTGTTCATTTGGATGTTATGGGTGAAAGCATATAAAAAGATGAGGTCTCTTTTGGTTACTTTTTCATTCCCATCTGCTCTTTGATGGATGGTGTAGGTGATAATCCTATGGAGCATCCAATGGGTGAGGGATTTGATGTGTCTGGCTTTTGATTCTTTTTCAAAAGAAGTTTCTACAGAAATTTCTTGCCAGAATGCAGAGAGAGTTTGGTTGGAAAAGATTTGATCGTTGTAGGAGGTTATACCATTAGTAGGAAAGTTCCAAATATTGCCAAAGTCTTCTAGGGTTAAGGCTTGGTATTGATCAAACAGTTTAAACCTAACCTCATACCATCCCAGTGCAGAATTAGCACTCTTTTCTATTTGGAAAGACATAAGAAATTCCTTGCTTAAACTGGAATAACCTACCTCTTCAGGAAATACAAACTTTCTCCATCCAAGGACATCTAGTAATCTTTCAATTTCGTCCTTGATATTTAGAGCAGAAAGCATCCCACCAAAAGGAGATTTGGTTCCCTCAACTTTCTTTCTCTTTAGCATAGCATATCTAACATCTTCCTCAGAAGTTTGGTGATGAGGTTTGTGAATTTTCTCACCTCTTTTGGACTGTGGAGGAGATGGAGGATCATCTATAGATTCTCTTATTGTGATTCCTAGAGCTCTCTTTGCTTTCCTTTTATTTTGGAGGTTGTCTTCTTTTTGGGAGCCATTAGAATAGAAAGAAAAAGAAGAAAACTGGAAAACAGAGAGTGATTTGAGAAACAGATGAGTTTGAGAGGATTTTTGAGATTCAGAGGGAAGTTTATATGCTTTAATGACCAAAATATCAAAGAAACTGATGTATCATACTCTTAAATAGAAGAAATTAAGAAAATAGCCGTTTATGACTGTTGAAAGTTAAGAGTTGCGACCTATCATACAGCCAACGGTTACAAAATTTCGAGCAGAGTGTACAGAGTGCGGTCGCACATTCAAAAGGGTGCGATTGCAAAATGCGGTCTAGCGACCATTAGCATGATCAGTACGCTCGCGAGTGAAGAAACTATCTGTAACGATCAAAACTGTTCAAATTATTGCGTCCGCGCACAAATTTTCTCGACCGCGCACAGAGTTTTTTATTTGAATGAATCTGGCAGACGAGATAGCGATCGCTATGGTCAATGGAGCGAACGCGACTCACTTAGAAATGAAAGAGTCAAGGAAAGATGGAAGATTTTTCTAATGTTTAGGCAAAAAAAAGGTTTATGCATATTGAAACTTCATTGATAGACAATTTTTTGATTAATTCAAAGTGATTCCATCAATCATTCCTAAATTAAGTTTAATGAAGTTAAGTCTATCTTCATTCAAGGGTTTTGTGAATATATCAGCAAGTTGATTTTGTGTATCTATAAATTCTAGGATTATATTCTGATTTTGTACATTTTCTCTCAAGAAATGATGTCTAATATCTATATGTTTGGATCTTGAGTGTTGGATAGGATTTTTAGACAAATTGATAGCACTAGTGTTGTCACATTTAATGGAGATATTGTTAAATACTTTACCATAGTCAAGCAATTATTGTTTCATCCATAATACTTGTGTGCAACAAAAACATGCTGCAACATATTCGGCTTCCATTGTGGATAAAGCAACCGATGCTTGTTTTTTACTATGCTAAGAAACTAGACAATTACCAAGAAAGTGACATGCTCCTGTAGTGCTTTTCCTATCTAAGATACTACCAGCATAATCTGCATCTGAAAAGCATATGATATGAAATGATGTGTTTTTAGGATACCAAAGTCCTAAATGCATTGTACCACTCAAATATTTCAAAATTCTCTTAGTGGCATTTAAGTGTGATTCTTTAGGATTAGTTTGAAATCTAGCACAAAGACATACACTATACATTATATCAGGTCTAGAAGCGGTTAAGTAAAGTAGTGATCCGATGATACCTCGATATTTCTTCTCATCTACTGCTTTACCATTTTCATCTTTACCTAATTTCAAGGATGTGCTCATAGGAGTTTTGCTAGTTTTGCAACCATCCATTCCAAATTTCTTGATGAGTTCTTTTGTATATTTGGATTGGTTGATGAAGATCCCATCTTCACATTGCTTGACTTGCAGTCCAAGGAAGAACTTGAGTTCACCTATCATGCTCATTTCAAATTCCCTAGTCATACAAGAAGCAAATTCTTTGCACAAGGCTTCATTAGTAGCTCCAAATATTATGTCACCACATAAACTTGTACAATTAAAATGTTATGCTTGTCCTTTTTAACAAAAGAGTTGTGTCTACTTTTCCTTTTGAAAAACCATTTTCAAGTAAATATGCACTAAGTTTATCATACCAAGCTCTTGGTGCTTGTTTCAATCCATATAAAGCTTTGGTAAGTTTGAAAACATGATCAGGAAATTTGTAGTTTTCAAAACTAGGAGGTTGTTCTACATAAACTTCTTCGCTTATAAGTCCGTTTAGAAATGCACTTTTAACATCCATTTGAAAAAGCTTAAAGTTCATGTGACATGCAAAAGCAAGTAATATTCTAATAGCTTCTAATCTGGCTACGGGGGCAAAGGTTTCATCATAGTCAATACCTTCTTCTTGATTATAGCCTTTGGCTACCAATCTTGCTTTATTTCTAACAATGTGACCATTTTCATCAAGCTTATTCCTATAGACCCATTTGCATCCTATTATAGAGTGATCTGTAGGTCTAGGAGTAAGTTGCCAAACATTATTTCTTTCAAATTGATTAAGTTCATCTTGCATTGCAGTTATCCAATTTTCATCATTTAAAGCCTCCTCAACAGTCTTTGGCTCAATTTGAGAAACAAAAGCAAAATTAACATCTACATGATTAATTTTAGATCTAGTAATTACTCCCTTAGATGTTTCTCCAATGATGAGTTCCTTAGGATGGTCTTTCTTGTATTGCCAATCCTTAGGTAGATCTTGAGTCTTTTCTTCAAGTTCATGCTGAATGATCTTTGGAGCATCAATAGATTCAAGAGGTTCAAGAGTACCTGCAGGGTCATTGAAAGTAATACCTTTCTTCTGATCATGATTAGATGATTCATCAAATACAACATGCATTGATTCTTCTTTAACTAGAGTTTTCATGTTAAATACCCTATATGCTTTGCTATATGATGAATATCCTAGGAATATGCCTTCATCTGATTTGGATGAAAATTTTCCAAGATTATCCTTGGTATTCAATATGAAGCATTTGCATCTGAATACTCTAAAATATCCAATTCTGGGTATTCTTCCATTCCATAGCTCATAAGAAGTTTTATTAGTTAAATGCCTTTTGTAAACACGATTTGCAATGTAACAAGCTGTATTAACGGCTTCTGCCCAAAAATAAGATGGTAAATCATATTCATTGAGCATTGTCCTAGCCATTTCAATTAAAGTTCTATTTTTCCTTTCAACTACACCATTTTGCTGTGGAGTTCTAGGAGCAGAAAAATTATGTGAAATGCCAAGTTCATTGCAAAAGCCTTCAAAATTTTCATTCTCAAATTCTTTGCCATAATCACTTCTAATAGATGTGATCACATATCCTTTTTCATTTTGAACTCTTTTTGCAAACGTTTTGAAGTAATTAAAGGCTTCATTCTTTTGAGCTAAGAAATTAACCCATGTGAATCTAGAGTAATCATCAACAAGAACAAATGCATATGATTTGCCTCCTAATCTTGTAACTCTATTTGGTACAAACAAATCCAAATGAATGAGCTCTAAAGGTCTAGAGGTGCTTATAACACTTTTTGATTTAAATGAGCTTTTATGTTGCTTACCATGTTGACAAGGTTCACAAATCCTATCTTTGTCATATTTTATCTTAGGTAGGCCATCAACTAAGTTTTCATTGCAGATATATTTCAATTGATCCATACCAGCATGTCCTAGTCTTCTATGCCATAACCATGCATCATTATTAGTGGACATTAAACATTTAAATGTATGATTTGAATGTATGTTGATATTATAAGTGTTGTTTATTCTAGTACCCTTAAATATGATAATATCATTTGAATTCGTGATCTTGCATTCTTTGGAATCAAAATTGACAAAGTATGCTTTATCACAAAGTTGACTAACACTTAGCAAGTTATGTTTCAAACCGTTAACAAGCCATACATCTTCTATTAAATCCTTACCAATAGAACCAATGGAGCCAACGCCAAGAATTTTACCTTTAGCATTGTTTCCAAAAGTCACATTACTTCCATGTTTGTAGGTAATACTTGTAAAGAGCTTTGCATTCCCAGTCATATGCTTTGAGCATCCACTATCCACAAGCCATGTGCTTTCGTTGATAGTAGATTTTAGGCATACCTGCAAGGTAATAGTGATCATCTTCTTTTAGGTACCCACATGAAGTTGGGTCCTTGATGGTTAGTAGTAAAAGTGCCTTCTAACTTGAGATGAGCCTTTCTTATATAACAAGAAAAATTTTTGTGTCCGAATTTCATGCAATATGTGCATTGCCATGGTATTCTATACTTATGCATTTTTCTTTTTGTATTTATAGTATCATGCATACAACTACAAGTATGTGATTTCTTTTGTGCAGGTTTAGTGTATAAAAATGCATAATTATTTTTGGCTTTACTTCCTAGCAAACCATAAGAAGTTCTTTTGGTACTTTTAGACTTGGTGCAAGCATCTTTGATATGAACATCAGAAATTTCAATTGTAGATGCTTTTACAAATGTTGGTTTGCTTGGTGCAATGTTGGTTGAGCCATTGAATCCTAATCCATATTTTAAGGAAGGTGATCTTTGGTTATTAATTAATGTGTCTAATGCTTCCTTTCCTTTATGAAATCTGGAAATTGATTCTTTTAGTTCTTTTAGTTCATGCTTCAATGTTTCATTTTCTTTAATAACTTTTTCTAAGTCATTTGAGTTTTTATTTAACTCTCCTATCGTATTCATCAAGTGTTCATTTGAGGTTTTTAATTCTAAGGTAGAGTTCTTTAAGCATATAAAATCTTTTTCTAACTTAGAGTTTTTCTCTTTATAAAGCATCATTTTAGAAAAATATTTTTCTATTTTAAAGTTCATGTGCTCAATCAAATCACCACCATCTATATCATTTGTATCATTATGTGCTACTAGATCAAAGGATTGAGTACTTACCTCATTGGAGTCATCTTCAATAGCCATGAGAAATAGATTTGCAATTCCTTCTTCTTCTTCTTCTTCTTCTTCTTCACTTGAAGAAGAGTCATCCCATGTGGCTTTGAGAGACTTTTTCTTTTCTCTATCCCATTTCTTTTTGTTTTTTAATTTGAAGCAATCTGATTTAATGTGACCAGTTTTTCCACATTCATAGCATTTTACCTCATTTTTCTTTTCTTTATCTTTGAAGGAGAATTTTGGAGGTGTACCTTTGTTTGCTTGTAATCTTTTCTTCCTTTTCTATTCATTGATTCTTTTTGAGAACATTGCCATTTCATCTTCATCATCAGTACATTCATTGCTTGAGCTCTCAACTTCTTTGATTGCTTTGAGTGCAATTGGTTTTCTCTTTTCTTTTTCACCTTGATCTTCTTCTTTCTCACTGTGTAGCTCAAATGTGAGTAGTTTGCCAACTAGCTTGTCGGTTCTTAATGTGCTGAGATCATGAGCTTCTTCTATGGATGATACTTTTGATTCAAAGTTTTTTCTAGCTCTTAGGGCTCTCAAGATTTTACTGTTTACATCACCTTGATCATATACCTTGCCATACTTCTTTAGTTCATTGACAATAGCAAGCAAGCGATTGGTCATGTCGGTGACATTTTCATTTGATTTCATCTTGAATAGCTCATACTCATGAACATGCATTTGTTTCTTGGTAAATCTCACTTGAGTCGTACCTTCATGGTAGTTTTCGAGTGTTTTCCAAATGCAATGTGCACAAGTTAAATGTTGAACTCTTCCACCTTCTTCTCTTGAAATGGAATTCATCAAGATGGAAGCGGCTCTATTGTTCTTGAATCGATCTTTGACATTGCTAGCTGACCATTGTGCTTTGGGAAGTGGAACTTGAACACCTTCAGCTTCATAAGCGGGAGGTTTCCACTCACTTTCCACGAAATCCCATAGTTCAATCCCTTCACTGTCTAGAAACAAATACATTTTGTGTTTCCAGTATGAATAATCACTTCCAACTTTGGTGTTTTCACAAGTTCACACCTAACTTCACAAGTGTTTTCTAAGGCTTACACTCAAGAACCTTTAAGGAGTTTTTAAGGCTCACTCTCATAACCCAAACAAGAGTTTTACAAGGCTTACTCTCACAACCCAAGTGTTTTTCCAAGGTCACACTCAAACTTATACAATGGTGTTTTTAATGCTTACACCTAACATTCATTACAATTCAAATGTAAGTTTAAGTAAAAGAAAAGTTGTTGCTTGGCTATCAAATTCTATATTGCTTCACTTCTATCTTTCTTTTCTTATAGAAGCACTGTATTTATAGCCAATGTGGTCTTACTAGCCGTTATTGATAGTAAGAATAAAGTCTTGACAGTTTAGACCTTCTTTATTTAACTGTCCGATGTATTTCGCGGTCGTCCTTCATACAAGGATGGTCGCACTCACATCACATGCTGTCGTCCTTGGACAAGGTGTGGTCGCTACATTTTAAAAAAGCTTCAACGGTTGAATTTTAGTGCTCTGCAGTAGGAATCTTGCCCATGCTATAATTGTCGGGACGGTCACGCCTAACAAAGGTGCGGTCGCTCTTTTTGAATGTTGAAGTGGGTTTATAACGGTCATGTCATGTGTCATTCTCTGATAGGGTAGAAGAGATGTCTGCCAAAATTTGAATGTCGCGGTCGCCCTAGGTAACATCTCGCGGTCGAGTTGACAAACTCGCGTCGAACTTCTGAACGCACCTGAGGACGCGAACACTACTGTCTCTTTAAGCAATTTTCTCCTGTATTGGCAGAGCGGTCGCGAATATGAAGCGCGGTCGCTAAAGTGGTAAGCGAGGCTGTGTCATTCGCCGTTCTTGTCACCGTGAACCTTACTGTGATTAGAATGATTTGATTTGCTTGAGTAGCGGTCGTCCATAACTTGGGACGGTCTCTCTTCTTTAGGTGCGGTCGCTACTGAGGTCGGGTTTCTGACCGCGAAACCTACTATGATAAGGTTTCATCCTTTAATTGAATGGTGCGGTCATATTCAGGTGTGGTGCTACCGCTAGAAGTGTTCTGTTCAGCTTTATTTGAAGCAACCTAAGCCTGTAACAAGATTCTCCAAATACATGTTAAATGGATCATTCATTTGAGTTGTCAAGGATCAAAATTGAGATCATTTGTCTAACAATCCTAATACCACCACAATTCTCGAAGAAGCTATTTGTTCTGAGTTAAATATTAGTATGGAAGGGGGGCATGGAAAATATCTAGGTCTGCCGGCTATGATTGGTCATGAAAAAACAGAAGTTTTTCATTTTGTGAAAGAGAGGGTCTCACAAAGGCTCAAGGGTTAGAATAAGAAGTTATTGTCCTGGGATGGTAAGGAGATACTACTAAAAATAGTAGCACAATCTATTCCCAACTATGTCATTTCAGTATTCTTTTTGCTTTAGGAACTTTGCCTTGAAATTGAATATATGATGAATCATTTTTGGTGGTCTAATAAGCAGTCATGTGGAATTCATTGGATGCAATGGGACAAACTCTATGTGGTGAAAGATTATGGGGGTGTTGGATTTTGAAGGTTACATTATTTTAATCTAGTGCTTTTGGGTAAGCAAGCCTGGAGGCTTATTTCTAATCTTGGCTCCCTTGTTTCCTAGATTTTTCAAGCTAGATATTATAGTGGGAATTCTTTTTTTGATGCTTAGCTAAGTAGTAACTCGAGTTATTTATGGAGAAGTCTGTTAGCTACTCAGCCTTTTATTAGTAAAGGGTGTACAAAAGAATTAGGAATGGTGATAATACATTTATAGTTGTTGATCCTTGGTTGCCTAATTTTGATCAACCTTTCATCTCTTCGGCTCTTCCTTCTAAATTTGTTAATTAAAGAGTCAGTTCCCTTTTCTTACTTAGTGTCCGGCAATGGGATCTGCAACTGATCTCCTCTTTATTCAATTCAAGAGATTTTGCTCTAATTTTGAATATCCCTTTAAGCACTTATTGCCATGAGGATGTTTGGTCATGGAACTAGGAGAGAATAAAAAATTATTCAGTCATTAGTGCATATCAATGGTTGTTTGCACAATCTCATATGATCGCTCCACCTATAGCTTCTCAGTTTTGGATGAAATTATGGTCGGCTCATATACCTCCAAAGGCCAAGAATTTGATTTAGAGGGCGTGTCAGAACTCACTGTGTGAGCGGCGATTTTCACCCCCACTCCCATGTTGAATGGTTCTTACGACTTCGGCACTGTTAGGCTCAGGGCCTGAGAGAACATGGGCCTAATCCTGGAGAAAATAAAGTAGCCATCCGGATTGTCCGGAAAAAAGATGGGGGTGGATGACTCGATTCTTAAGGAATCCCCAATCCCCTAATAGGTTCCGAAAGTTGTGTACATATTGGGAAGGTAAAAATGACCCAGCACCCCTATAATGCCTTGTTCATTAGAACCGGCCTCCTTTTCAGGTCTAAATATTATAAAATTCTTAGCTTATTATAATATTATCCATACTACATACGAACATTAAAATAAATAATTATTGCATTAAAACCAAAATATTTTTCAAAACAAAAAAATAAATGGCCACCCATACAAGATGGAAACATGCCCTTACAACCATGTCCGATGTCTAAAATAAATAGAACACCCACCAAAAGATAGAAACATGTCCTTTACAATCATCCCAAAATCTTTAAATGATAAATTAAATCACATAAAAAATCGAGGCACCCACAAAGTGGAAACATACCTCTTACAATCTTCAAATCTAAATAAACAAATAAGTAAATTAAATCATTCAAGCATAATAATTAAAATAAAATATTCATCCTAAAAAAAAATAAACCATCCATCATATAACTTTAAAATTAGGGTTTTGAGAAATTTTGGTTTCTAAAGCTAAGGTTTAGGACTTTTGGCTCTTAGGATTTAAGTTTTGGGAAACATATTAGGGTTTTTTAGAAATTGGGAAAATAGATTATGGTTTTGGGTAACTAGGGTTTTTTGGAAATTAGGGTTTGGAAAATAGGGTTTAGGTTTTAGGGTTTTGGAAGCCTAAGATTTGAAAAGTAGGGTTTTGGGACCAAGGTTAGGGAATTTAGATTGATGGAACCAGGGTTTAGGCAATTAAATTCTAGGATTAGGTTTTAGAAATTTGGTTACTGTATTAAGTTTACTAAATAGGTTTAGGTTTTGAGGCTTAGGGGTTACAGATTAGAGTTTTGAAAAATAATTTTAGATCTTTAGAATAAAATGCTAGGGTTTTTTGGCTCTTTGAAAGACACAGTTGGGATTTTGATATATTAGAAAAACTTATTTAGAGTTTTTGGTATTTTAAAAGTTGGTTTAATATGTAAACTAATGTTATGGATTTTAAATTATAAAATATCAACCATAATTAACTTATGCTCAACTATATTATGGAAGGAAAACACTATAACATTAAACACGGATTAGTTTTAAGGATTCAAACCTGTGTACATTGGCTCCACCAAAGTTAATCAGTTGAAACAAGCTTGCCTCTGCTACTGCATGGACGAACTATAGTTTTTGGCTGGAGATGGCCTAGTCTTTGCTTATCTTTGTTGTTGTTGGGTTGCTAATACATGCTTGATAATTGATGATTATTTTTGTTTTTATATAATTCTTGATTCTTAATCATTGTTGCTGATCCCTGTGTTAATAATAACCGCCGTTATTTATAGACAAATTAGATTCAAAACAAAAACCCTAATACTTAATTCGACGGTCAAAACTAAGTCCAACTTAATTAAAGAACTAATAAATCGAATTAGAGCAGAATTAATGGATCATGGCAGAGTGGGACACCCCAATCCACCATGACACATGGACATGGCAGATTGGGACTTCCCAATCTGCCATGGACCTTGGTTCATGGAAAATTGGGAGTCAATCCGCCATGGACCAAAGGCCATGGCGGATTAGGGACTCCCAATCCGTCATGGACCATGGTCCATGACGAATCGGTGTCCCAATTCATCATGGTTTTATAATTGGGTCTAGTCCAGCTCATTTTTGTATTTTAAAATATAATCAAACCTATTTTAGTTTTTAAATGATAAATAGGATTTGATTTAGGGTTTAATAAATCGAGCCACCTTATTTTAGGCCCCTTTAAAAATTGGACCGACCTATTAAAAGCCATAAACTTGGTTTAAGCCTTTTAAAATAGACTAAATGTAGCTTAGCCTTCTTTAATTAAGATCGAATGGGTTTAGGGACAAAATCAAAGGTCTATAGTTTGCCCCTGCTTGAATGATCTTGAATTTATTAAAAGAGAGTGAAAATCAACATGACTTTGATAAGAATGGGTTCTGGACCCGAGATTGGTTTGACTTGGATTCTGAATCGATTTAGGTATTAGACCCGGATTGAGTTCTAAACTCAAAAAATGATTTAAATTTTGGGCTCGAGCTAGTTTAGGTTCTGAACCCGGACTAGTTTGGGTTCTGCACCCGGATTAAGTTATGGACTCAAAAATGATTTGGGTTCTGGAACTAAGCTGGTTTAGGTTCTGGACCCAGATTGGTTTGGGTTCTGGACTAAAAAATAATTTAGGTTTTGGACCTAAGCTGGTTTGGATTTTGGACCCAGATTGGTTTGGATTCTATGAGCGGGGATTTTTGCTCCACTCACGGTGGAATGGTTCTTGCGACTTCAGCACTGTTTAGGCTCGGGGCCTTAGAGAATAAAGACCTAGGCCCGGAGAAAATGGAGTCGCCACCCGGACGGGTCGAAAAAAAGAAAGGGGTGGATGACTCGATTTCTAAGGAATCCCCAACCCCCTAATGGGTTCGGAAAGTTGGGTACGTATGGGGAAGGTGAGAAATGGCCCAGCACCCCCACAACGCCCGGTTCATTGAAACTGGCCTCCTCTGTAGGTCTTAATATTATAAAATTCTTAAATATAACAATATTATCCATATTACATACAACAATTAAAATAAAGCATCATTATATTAAAGTCAAAGCAATGTCCAAACAAAGCGAATAAATGGACACCCATCCGAAGATGGAAACATGTCCTTACATCGTTCATGTCTAAACTAAATAGGACACCCACCGAAAAGTGAAAAACATGTCCTTTACATTGGTCCAAAATATAAAAGCGATTTAAATTACATAATACTTAACTAATGAGGTACCCACAAAGTGGAAACATACCTCTTACAATTTTAATACCAAAACAAACAAATAATAATCATAATAACAAAGAAAATATCGATCCATGATAAATTAAATAAATCAAGCATTGAAATTAAATAAATCAACCATCAAAATATATAATAAACTGCATAATCAAATATAAAATTAAATAAAGCAAATAAAGATACAAATTTAGGTTTATGTCTCAATTTAGAGTTCTTTAATTAACATTTATGGTTTTGGGATTTTGAAATTATTATATTTATTATTTAGGCTACTGTGAATATTTTTAAAAAAATGGAATGGATTAGGGTTTTATAAATTTAAGAAAGTAGTAAAGGTTTTTGGTTAATCAAATTAGAGTTTAGGGCTAACATCATGAGATTAGGGTTTTGGAATCTTAAGACATTAGGGTTTATAATTCATGGTTACTGGATTGTGATTTTAGGTTTATTGGATTATGGCTTTAGGGTTTAGATTCACTAGATTGGGTTTTAAGTTCACTGTATTAGGGTTTAGGGTGTTGTTGAATTTGTCATAAAGTTTTGATACTTTAAGAATTTAGGGTTTAGGAAAACTAGAGTTTACTGTATTGGGTTTTGAGAAAATTAGGATTTTTGATATTTTGGAAAACTTATTTGATCTTAGAATTTAAGAAAATAGTTTAGAGTTTTATAAAAATAATTATGATTAAAGTTTTCAAAAACTATAAAGAAGATTAGGGTTTGGAGATTTAAGAAGACATTTGGAAATTTTAGACAAAAAGTTAGGGTTTAGATGAAAAAAGTTTGAGGAAAACAATTTAGGGTTTTAAAGTTTTTGGAAACAGAAGAAACAATTAGGATTTTTAAGGTTTTTGGAAGCAGAAGAGTAATTTAGGGAAACAGGGGAGAAACAATTTAGGGTTTTAAAGTTTCTGAAAAGAGAAGAACAATTTTAGGGTTTTAAAGTTTTGATCACTGACTAAGGCTACTGGATGAATGTACGATTTAATGTAAAACATATTACTAAGTTTAATAATTTAGGTTACTGACTTAATATCAAAAATAAATGATAGAAACATTGTAAATTACATCAAATCAAAGATTTGTAATCAAACCTCCGTTCGTTGGTTCCTCCACAATTTGCTTTTGGATGAATAATGACAAAGGTAGTATTACTTCATTTGATGGGTTGATAATTGCTAATATCTCCTGCTCTTTAGGATTTCTGTCCTCTTTTCCTCCCAAGTCAGAAGTCCCAAGTTTAGCTCAGTAAAAATAAATTTTTTTATCCGATCAAAAGTCCCCCAATTCTATGTTTTAATGTGGTATTTATAGGAAAAATAATAAACCTACTTCTAATTGTTTAAGGAACATAAAACCAATTAGGAAAAGAAACCAAAACCAAATAGAATTTGGTTTAAAAAAAAATGCATTGAAAAATTACACTGGCGAAAAAATTGCTGCTGGCTGGAATTACGAGAGCCGTGAGCATTGGTGCGGGCGGGTGCCAATTCATCTCAGGAATTTCCTACGGTGAATTGGCCTATGGCTGATTCACCTTCGGCAACAAATTTTTTCGTCGCCGATTTTTATTTATTTATTTATTTATTTTTATTTAACTTTACCATTTTTATTTTTAGTAAAATTATAAATAATAAATACTAAAATAAATATTATTTAATTAAAATACAACAAAAATTATTTTGGATTATATAAAAAATATCGGACCAAACTTAGTTAAAAATTAAGGGTCTATAGGTTCTTGACTAGGATTGAGTTCTGGACTAAAAAATGATTTGAATTCTTGACCCGAGCTGGTTTGTGTTCTGAACCCGAGGTTGGTTTGGGTTCTAGACCCGAGACTGGATTAGGATGCTCGACCCAAGACCGAATTAGGGTGCTTAACTCGAAACTGAATTAGGGTGCTCGACTCGAGATTGGATGCAATAGATCAGCTTCAGCTCTTGTAGCTTGGTTGACCTTTTGTCATTTGAGAATTATGGCTTTCTTCTAGCCTCTAGTTCCATTCTTTAATGGATTATGATGAACTTTTGTCAACTGAGAGTTCTGTCTTTCTTCTAACTAGTTGTTCCATTCTTTAATGGATTGTGGGTCTTTACCCTTCAAAAATGGATCGTTATCCTTTAGAGATTGCGTCTTTACCCTTAGAGATGGTTCTTTATCCTTTGAAGATTGGGTCTTCACCCTTTAAGATGGATATTTATCCTTTGGAGTTGGGTCTTTACCCTTCAAGATAGATCTTCATCCTTTGGAGATTGGATCTTTACCCTTCAAGATGGATCTTTTATCCTTTGGAGATAGGGTCTTTACCCTTCAAGATGGATCTTTATCCTTTGGAAGTTGGGCCTTTACCCTTGGACATTTGTCCTGCATTGACTTCAACTCTTTTAGTTAGATTGATCTTCATCTTGATTCCTCACTTTTGAGGATGGACCTTTGTTTTGCCTCAACTTTAGCCTTAATCTTCTATTCTTGGACCTTTTATCCTGTTATTTACAATCACATTCATTTGGGGGTTCCCCTTTTTAGTTCTTCCATTTGTAAAAAATTTAGCTATTTTTTAGCTAGCTCTTATATCCTCTCTTTGCCCCATGCATGGCAAAATATTAGAAATAAGTCTAAAAATATTTTGTACGTGCATAAAATTAAGAATTGAAAAGAGGAAGTCTTGCCCCCTATGTAGGCTCAAAACCAATGATTTTGTTCTAATATAGGCTCTGACTGATGTTCACATTTTGTCTGGTTCTTTGCACAAGCATACATCTCTATTTTTGTAAAGTGATTGGACCTTCCTTAAGCAATGGACCTTTTATGCTCCCTGATTCTATTTCTACTTCATGTTTGCTTTGTAGAGTATCTGTTGTTCATTTTGACAAAGAATAGACAATGTAGTGTGATATGCTCATGTATGCATGACATGCATGAATAATACTTACAATAGTTTTATTGACTCACAGACCGAGGTGATCAGCTGAAGTGCTCTCATTGGTTCCTTCTAGATGCTCGTTTAGGTCTTACAATGGCAAAAGACTTCACATTTATGGCTTTATTGGAAATATGAGTAGTGAAGGCCGTAGCAGGGTAGTTAGAAGCATAGGAGATGTCGTTTCAACCCATGATTCAACACATCAGTTAGTGGCTTCTTTATAACCTTGCAAATAATCATTTATTTTGCCCAATGTGTCCTTCGAGATTCGACAATGCAACATACTTTCCTTAACTTGAAAGTTTATTAATAAGAAAATAGTTTTTTTTTTTAAATCAAATGTTAACTTTGTCAAATCGGTGTTATTGTACCTCAGGACTTAGTTTTTCAAATTAACACATCTATAACATCATAACCCTAGTTACCATACTAAACTTGGGAACCATTTTCATTAAGCAAGAAGTGTTGAACTTTAGATAGGCACATGCACATTACTTGGCCAAAGGTCACATTAAGTTTAAATAGTGTCTATCTCATATGCATGCTTATCTAAACTATCCCCACTAATAGACTCTACCTACTAAAAGAGATCAACAAGTCTTTAATAGGCTTAAAATGGGGTCTATAAGGGACATAGGTTAAGTGAAAGCCATTTTTAGATTAGAGATGATGTGATACTGCTGACAAATCCTCACGCTATAAACTTTCTTGTTTAAACTATATGCTAATGGAAGTATTCTTAAATTTTGGGCACCATTTCTTTCTTCTAGGCATTTGACTTCATGAAAAGAAAAATGCAGTTTGAATGTTCTTCCATCGTTTAGCAAAATTCTTGATATTTTCCTTTTGCAAAAACTCAAGACCATTATTCTGTCCTTTTCCCTTTGGAATATCAAGTATCAATACTTTCAAGATTGCAGACTTGGAGTTATATTGGATAAAATGAAAGATGGTCTTTCCTTTGATTTGAATCTTTGGCTAAACTGGACCAATTCAAGTCAATCCGTCCTTATAAACTAAGTGGAAATCTTTTGCTTGCTTTAGGTAAAAAGAACTCGATTGGCTTTCTGAACAATCCCTCTTTGGGTTTTATTCTTCTCTTTTCCTTCTCTCTTTTTTTGTTTCTTTTTTCTTTTTGTTTTTCTCTTTTTTTCTCTCTTTTTTCTTTCTTTTTTTTTCCTTTTTTTTCCTTTTATTTTTTTCTTTTCTTTTTCTTTTTGTTTTATTTTTTTCCTAGCTCTAAGAGAGTTGTCTTACTTATACCATCTTGTGTTTCTTGCTATGAATAAGGTGGGATGTGCTTCAACAAGGATGAATCCTTTGTTGCCTTGATAGATCTGAGATATTAAGTCCAATTCAGATAAACTTCAACTATCCTTATGGTTTTAACTTTATATCCTCTTCCTTGATCTTCTTGCCCCTTTACATCAGTGATCATCAGACTTGTCATAAGTATCACAATAGCTCAGGGTAGGTCATTGGGGTTTACAAGCCAATAAAAGCAAGCTAAAATTTCATGAAGTTTCAAAGGAATAACTAGGGATTTAATTGGGTGGATTCTAGTTATTGGCTAACCAAACAATGCCTAGATCATTTCTCCTTTAAATAAGCAAAGTTCAATTTCACCTCGAAAGTTTATCAAAACATGTTCAAAAATTGACTAGGATCTAGACAAAGGTAATTATGCAGAAGCCCTCTCTAAGTAAGCATACACAGCTCAATACTATAGAATAATTTCCTCATCTAGCAAAGTCATTCGAATCATAATGCATCGATACACTAATTTATGAATATCAAGGTAGAATCGTCATCGACTGAACACCAAAATGAACAAAGACCAATATAAATAAAATTTGGTGAAAGCAATTCATTTAGACAGCCTTAATTTGAAAAACATAATTTTTCTATAAAACATTAAAGAAAGAAAAATGAAATAAAAACCAAACAAGCTAAGAGAAGTTTATTGAATTCGAGTCAAAAAAAATATTTCATCTACTTAGACATGTCAGGGGCAAGAGCCAAAACTAGCAACCCCTTCCTCAGTAGCTTCTCCATCCATATCTTAAAAAGATGAAAAGACATAACTTTTCATCAATCCTCCTTCTATCATGAAGGTTGTTGGCGGTGGTACTCTTCTAAATTCAAGCAAAGGATTTCTTTTGGTGTTGGCTTGTTGGGTTCAGGCTACTTTCCACTGTCAATCAAATTTTGAATCTTATGCTTTAGTGGCAAGCACTTGTCTGTCTCATGTCCTTGTGTCTAATGAAATTGACAAAAGGCTTTAGTATCAAATTTTGGCAGTAAAGCATTTGGCAAAGGTTGAGGGGCCAATGGCTGTAATAACCTCCTTTTCTGCTGCTTATTATAAACCCAAGACAAAAGTTTTCCTAGATCTAAAAATTTTCTTCTATTTGCTTGACTAGTTGTATTGACATCTACTGCATTTTATGTACTCTAGCGTCCAATTTGATAATTCCCCCTCTCATTCTTTCTTTCATAAAAATGGATCTTCTCTCGTTCCCACTCTTCAATTTACAAACCATCTTGGAGAATATTCTTGAAATGTCAAATGAGTGTCTGAGATATACTTTCATGAAGACTAGGCAACACCCCTCTTAAAATCATCCTAATCTAATCTGACTCATCGGGCCTGAGAAATGCGGCCCTGTTCCTCCACCTCTTCACATAGTCGACAAAGTTTTCATTCGACTTTTGCCTAATTGACTCAACCTCCGTCAAGGTAACCTCCAACTTAGCATTGTACCCATATTGTTGGATGAAGACCTTATACAACAAATCCCAACTCTTTTGGGTACTATCCTCTAATGTGTTGAACCAATTCTGCACAACCGGATCTAATGAAAGCATGAAGTACCATAGAGTTTGAGCCTTGGTAGCTCAAGCAGACTACATAGTAGTGATATATTGCTTCATATGAAGATGAGGATTGCCAGTTCCATCAAACTTAGCAAATAATGGCATCTTGAACTTATAAGAGACCTCATCATCTTGTTCAAATAGCTTGCCCACTTCTGACATCTCTTCAATTTTCAGCTTCTTCTCAAACTTCTTTTACATATCAGCAATCATCTTCTCAAAATCCTATGTTTTCAGTCTTCTCAATAGGTGTTTTCTCCATAACCTTCGTCTCCTTCTTCTTATCTTGAGGATCTTGAAAGTACTGAGCCCAATATTCATCATCATCCAAAACCATCTTGTCATCATCGAAGGCTACTTCCCCAACCTTAGTCTTCCCTTTGTCATTTTGCTTCTTGGTGCTAGCAGATGCTTCAACAGTATTTCTGAACATTGCAGCCATTTGGCTTTTCATGGTCTCAGCCAGGACTCCTTTTAGTTCTTCCATCTTGGTGTTGACTGCATTGTCTATCATCCTCTGAATCTATTCAGGTTCCATTGCTCTTAGTGAGAAGCTAACTGAGTCATTGCTGGATTCTACATTGCTGGCATAGGTTGGGTTGTCGTAAGCTCTTGAAATGTTGTAATCTAGGGCTACGAGACAAAAAGGATCAATGATATGAGATGCAATGCATGTATGCATGTACAACAAACAAACAAACAAACCAAAACAAATCAATACAGTATCTTATAACTTTCACACGCGAATGATGAGTTTCTTTTCCTAGGTATATGGTCAGCAAAATACCAACATGGGGTATCTTGTTTTCAAATAATTTCCTCGGGCGTTTTAACCAATAGTTGTATTTTTCAAACTTAGAAGTCAATTCACGATGATTCCCATTAATTAGGCTTTAATCCTTTTCAAACTTAGAAGTCAATTCACGATGACTCCTATTAATTAGGCTTTAATTCATTGGATCAACAAAAGATAGCTTTTATGTTATATTAGATTAAAACTAAATTAAATAGATTTCCCATTTTGGAAAAACAACTAGTAATTCATGCCATAAACAAGCTCAAGATTAATAAGTCTTAGTGTAAAGTAGGCCCACAATTAATTTTAAGTATTCCATAATTGATCTAAGTAGTTATTGTAGACCTTTAATTTTTGGCCCATTCAAATCCGATAGTCTAAAATAATTTTTGTGGTATTTGATTTATTTTAAAAATATTTTAATTACTAATAATATTTAATAGTTATTTTTAATAAAAATAAAAATATAAAAAATATAAAGAAAATAAAAAATCGGACGGATCGGCTAGCGACGCGCGGCAGCGCTCCCATTTCGCCGCAGAAATTGTCTGCAGCGAATTGGGTAGTGTCCAATTCACCGCAGATACATTCTGGGCCGAATTGGGCACTAGCCAATTCTCCCGCAGCCAATTCTGGGGTGAATTGGCTGCCAGCTAGCCCACCGCGCCTGTTTTCTCCAGCGCAGCCCATGAGCCCGACAGCCCGCGTGCTGCTGATTTTTTGACCAAACCTTATTTTACCCAATTTTCTTTTTTCCTAAAAAATTGATATTTCCTTATTAAAATAGAATTAGGACTCTTTATTTTCCTATAAATACCACATTAAAACAAGGACAAAGAGGGAGGAGGAAGGTGAAAACCCTAAAAAAAGAACGAAGAGAAGGGAACGGAGAAATCAAAAGGATTGGACTTAATCTTTCTGAGCCAAAATAAGAAATCAAGAGGCAACTAGATTTCTAGAAGGAGCAATAGGAGATAGAGAGGAAAACACCAAGAAGTGACGATCTAACTTACAAAATCAAGGCAATAAAAGTAGTGTTGTCTTGATCTAGCTCAACCCAAAAATAAACTTTTATTCAGGCAGCAACACATATCCAAACAAGCTTGATTCAAACACTTTAAATTTGGTGGAGCCTTCAAACGTAGGTAAGTTCTCTAAATTCAGTTTATTGAATAAATAACTATCTTCTCCTTTCAAATTTTCATCACATTGTTTGTATAATCAAATTATTTTTTTTATTTCAAACAGTAGCTAAGGTTCTACTTAAAGTAAAAATGATCATTAAAATATTAGTCTAATTCTGAAATCCCTAACTATCCAAAACCCTAGCTTCCTAAAACCCTAATTCCCGAAACTCAGTTACAGAAACCATAAACCTGAGTTTGCAAATAGTTTAATTATTAAAATTGATCCTATAAGCCAAATTTCTAAACTCTAACTCTAGTAAACTCTAAGAACTAAACCCTAATTTTCCTTATGTTTCCTAAAACCCCAAAATAACCTTACAATTATCAAAACCCTAAATTATTTTTCTTAAATTCTAAAATTCAAAGTTGCTTTATTGAATCCTAATTTGTTTTCCCAATATCCAGTAACCCTAAAAATTAACTTTCAAACCTTAGATCCCAAATTCTTAAGTTCTTCTTCCAGAACCATAAATTATTCTTCAAACAAACCCTTATTTTTCAAAAAACCCTAAAGTGCTTTATTTTTCAAAAAACCCTAAAACCTTATTTCCTCAAATCGTGAGCCCTAAACCCTAATCAATTCCTTTTTTCTAAAAACTATCATAGTAGCCTAAATAATAATAATAATAATTCTAAAATATCAAAACCCTAAATGTTAATTAAAGAACTCTAAATTGAGACATAAACCTAAATTTGTATCTTTATTGCTATTTTTAATTTTAGATTTGATTATGTAGTTTATTATATGTTTTGATGGTTGATTTATTTAATTTACCATGGATGATTATTTTCTTTATTGTTATGATTATTATTTGTTTGTTTTAGTATTAAAATTGTAAGAGGTATGTAATTTAAATTGCTTTTATATTTTGGACCAATGTAAAGGACATGGTTCCACCTTTTGGTGGGTGTCCTATTTAGTTTAGATATGGATGATGTAATAACATATTTCCATCTTCGGATGGGTGTCCATTTATTTGCTTTGTCTGGATATTGCTTTGTTGTTAATATAATGATGCTTTATTTTAATTGTTGCATGTAATATGGATAATATTGTTATACTTAAGAATTTTATAATATTAAGACCTGCAAAGGAGGCCGGTACGTACCCAACTTTCTGAACCCATTAGGGAGTTGGGGATTCCTTAGGAATCGAGTCATCCACCCCTTTCTTTTTTCCGGCCCATCTGGGTGGTGACTCCATTTTCTCCGGGCTTAGGCCCATGTTCTCTAAGGCCCCGAGCCTAAACAGTGCTGAAGTCGCAAGAACCATTCCACCGAAAGTGGGGGAAAAAATCCTCGCTCACGGTGGTGACTTCACTGGGGATAAGAGAAGTTGATTCCGTTGGTCTTTTTATTATTCTATTCTTTCTTATCATGATATTATCCATTGTATTATATTAGATTGCATTGTGTACGTGAGTTAGGATGCCCATATTACCTGTGTTATGTTATATAAGGGATACCATACTTTCACTCAAGGTATGGAGATCGAGCATGGCATAACCACTCATAGCCTTGTACCTTTTGGTATATACTTGCTATGGGAACCTAAGCTTTTCAACCTGTGAGCGGGGATCTTTGCCCCCACTCTCGGTGGAATGGTTCTTGTGACTTTGGCACTGTTTAGGCTCGGGGCCTTAGAGAACACAGACCTAAGTCCGGAGAAAATGGAGTCACCACCCGGACGGGCCGGGAAAAAAGAAAGGGGTGGATGACTCGATTCCTAAGGAATCCCCAACCCCCTAATGGGTTCGGAAAGTTGGGTACGTGTGGGGAAGGTGAGAAATGGCCCAGCACCCCCCACAACGCCCGGTTCATTGGAACCGGCCTCCTTTACAAGTCTTAATATTATAAAATTCTTAAATACAATAACATTATCCATACTACATACAATAAAAAAAAGCATCATTATATTAAAATCAAAGCAATGTCCAAACAAAACAAAACAAATAAATGGACACCCATCCAAGGATGGAAACATGTCCTTACATCACATGCCTAGATAGGACACCCACCAAAAGGTAGAAACATGCCCTTTACATAAGTTCTAAAATAGAAAAGCAAGTTAAATTACATGATGTTTAACTAATGAGGTACCCACCAAGTGGAAACATACCTCTTACAACTTTTGGAAGTCTAGATAAATTGATAAAAGTAAATATCCATTCATAATAAATAAATCTTTCATCAAAGCTATTAACCAAAATATAAAACAAACATCCATCCATGATAAATTAAATAAATCAAGTATTAAAATTAAATAAATTAAAGCATAAGAAATAAATCAAGGTATAAATAAATATGGAATTGAATAAAACAAATAAAAGTTCAAGTATAGCTACTATTTCTATTTAGGGTTATTTATCTCATGTGTTAAGGCTTTGGAAATTCTAAAGTTTAATCCACTGTGACTTTTTAGGTAATTAAAATAGATTAGGTTTTATTTTTTTTAAAGGTTGGCAAGACACTTTGATTAAACAAATTAAGATTTGAATGGTGAAATAATAAAACTTGAGTTTTAGACACTTTTGAAATATTTTTAATTCATGATTTTAAATAATGATTTAAGCTACTGTGACTTTTTTAACTTTTTTATGTTTTTATGTTTTTTATGTTTTAAAGGGTTTAAAGTTTAGAAAAAGTTAGGTTTTAGGGTTTTAAAGGGTTAGGGTTCATTATTTTAGGTTTAAAAGATGATTTTTGGATTTTAGGCTTTGAAATTGGATTCTTGGCTAAAGTATAATTTTAGGGTTTTAAAAAAAGCAATTTGATATTTTATGAGATTTTATGAATTTAAACACATGGATTGAAGTTTTTATAAGTAGAAAAGATGTTTTTTAAGGTTTTTTGAATGAAAAAGAACCTAATTTAAAATCTTAAATAAAACAGAATTTTATTTTGGTTTTGTTGAAGAATATGTTCAATGAGGGTTTTAAGGTTTTTAAGAAGAAAAAATAACAATTTTGAGTCCATAATTTTAGGGTTTTAAAAAAAGCAATTTGATATTTTATGAGATTTTATGAATTTAAACACATGGATTGAAGTTTTTATAAGTAGAAAAGATGTTTTTTAAGGTTTTTTGAATGAAAAAGAACCTAATTTAAAATCTTAAATAAAACAGAATTTTATTTTGGTTTTGTTGAAGAATATGTTCAATGAGGGTTTTAAGGTTTTTAAGAAGAAAAAATAACAATTTTGAGTCCTTTTAGAAAAGAAAGTCACGTTTTTAATGTTCTAATCTTGGAAAAATTAAGTTAAAGCTCTAAGATTTTGATTTTAAAAAAAAACTTAAATTTTGTGGATTTTGCTATTGTAAAACATAAATCAAAAGAATTAAAACATACCTTCTTTTGTTGATTCTCCAAAAAATAACTCTTCTTGGATGAACTAGCTCCAAAGACAAGCTTTGATTCTCCTTTCTTCTTTTTTGCCATGCTACTGCTGCTATTAATATCAATTGAATTGAGTTTTTCCTTTTCCTTCCTTGATTTGGTTTCAAATCCTAAAGTCACTATGTATTTTTTTTCCTCCCTTGATTTGGTTTAATTGGTCCCTATTTATAGTGGTTTTTAGTTTGTTTATTCCTAATTAATTAAGGTAAGTAATATTAATAAAAAAAAGAAATTAAAACCTAATTGGATTATGATTCAAAAAATCGCGTTGAAAAATTTTGCGCTGGCGAAAACTGTGCTGCCGATCCCGTGGGCGTGCCTTCGCCCGTAGGAATTTCCTGCAGGAAGTTATTTGGCCCGCAGGAATTTCCTGCGCCTGCGGGAGAAATAACTCTCTCGCAGCCCGACGGGCCCGGGCGACCACTTTTCGCTGCCGATTTTTTTCCGACTCCGACTCCGACTCCGACTTTTATTTTTATTTTTATTTTTTATTTGTTTATTTTCATTTTTTATTAAAAAAAATTAGATACTAAGGTAAAAATTATTTAATTAAAATTATTTTGGACCAATTAAACAACAAAAATCATTTTGGACTAAATAAAGCATATTGGATCGGATTGGGTCAAAAATTAAGGTTCTACAGTTTGCCCCCTGCTTGAATGATCTGAAACCTTAGGGAAAGAGAGTGAAAAGCAACAAAACTTAATTTTTGATATGGTGGCTTTGTTTTGGGTTCTGGACCCGAGGATGACTCTAGGTTCTGGACCTAAGGAAAATTTCGGTTATGGACCCGGATTCGAGTTTTGGACTCTAGGATAATTCTAGGTTCTGGACCTAAGGGAAATTTGGGTTCTGGACCCGGATTCGAGTTCTGGACTCGAGAATAATTCTAGGTTCTGGACCTAAGGGAAATTTGGGTTTTGGACCCGGATTTGAGTTCTGGACTCGAGGATAATTCTAGGTTCCGGACCTAAGGGAAATTTGGGTTCTGGACCCAGTTTTGAGTTCTAGACTCGAGGATAATTATAGGTTCTAGATCTAAGGAAAATTTGGGTTCTGGACCCGGTTTTGAGTTCTGAACTCGAGGATAATTCTAGGTTCTGGACCTAAGGGAAATTTGTGTTTTGGACCCGATTTTGGATACTCAATCCTAAACTAGACTTGGATACTCGATATTAATTTTGATTGGGATACTCGATCCTAACTGGATTTGGATACTCGATCCCAAATTGGATTGGGATACTCGATCCTAAATTGGATTCGGATACTCGATCCTAAATTGGTTTGGGATACTCGATCCTAACTTGATTTGGATACTTGATCCTAAACTTGATCCTTTGAGATAGGGTCTTCACACTTGAAAATGGATCTTCATCCTTTGAGATCGGGTCTTCACCCTTGAAAATGGATCTTCATCCTTTGAGATCGGGTCTTCACCCATGAAAATGGATCTTCATCCTTTGAGATCGGGCCTTCACCCTTGAAAATGGAACTTCATCCTTTGAGATCGGGTCTTCACCCTTGAAAATGGATCTTCATCCTTTGAGATCGGGTCTTCACCCTTGAAAATGGATCTTCATCCTTTGAGATCGGGTCTTCACCCTTGAAAATGGATCTTCATCCTTTGAGATCGGGTCTTCACCCTTGAAAATGGATCTTCATCCTTTGAGATCAGGCCTTCACCCTTGCTTCAGCTCTTTTAGCTGGATTGGTCTTTTGTCTTTTGCACCTTCATTCTTTTGAGAGTTCTATTGTTCCATTATTTTTTTCTTTCTTTTTGCAAAGATTTAGTTATTTTTAATTGGACCTTATATCCTCTCCTTGCCCCCCTACGTGGCAAAATATTTGTAAGTGAGTTTAAAAATATTTGGTATATAAACCCAAAAAATTGAAAAGGAGAAACTTTGCCCCCTGTGCAAGCTCAAACCAAAGATTTTTTCCATGCAAGCTTTGATTGATATTTTTTCCATCTTATTCTTAGCATAAGCACGCATTTATTCTCTTTGCAAGATTACTGGAGGTTTCTCAAGCAATGGGCTTTCTATGCCCCCCTGATTTGATATCTTCTTTTGATTGCTTGCTGTTCATTTTGACAAGGAATAGACAACACAAGACAAGAAAGTGTGATGTGACATGCTCATATATGCATGATTTGCATGAATAATACTTACAGTGGTTCCATGACTCACAGACCGAGGTGATCAGCAGAAGTATTCTCATTGGTTCCGTTTTGACGCTTGTTCAAGTCTTGCATTGGAATGATCGAAAGCTTTGCATTTGTGGCTTTTATCTTCAAGATGATGAAAACATGAGTGGTGGAGACCCCAAGCAACAGAGTTAGGGATACATCCATATCAAACTATATTTCAGCATGTCGGTTGGTAGTTTCTTCATAACTTTGCCAATAATCATTTCCTTTGCCCAATGTGTCATTTGGAGGTTCAACAGACTTCCCTTAACTTGAAGGCTTTGTATGACAAAACATTTTTTATTTGATTTTTTGAATTTTAATTTTGAAATCAAATGTTGGCTTTGCCAAATCAATGTCAATATACCTCAGGACTTGATTTTTCAAACTAACATATCTATAACATGACAACCCTAGTTACCATACTTAAACTCAGGAATCATTTCTATTTAAGCAAGAACTGTTGCACTTCAGATAGGCACATACACATTACTTGGCCAAAGGTCTCATTGAGTTTAAATACTGTCTATCTCATATGCATGCTTATCCAAACTATCTCCACTAATAGACTCTACCTACCAAGAGAGATCAACAAGTCTTTGATAGGCTTAAAATGGGGTCTATGAGGGAAACAGGCTTAAGTGAAGGACATTTTGAGATTGGAGCTGGTGTGACACAATGGACAAACCTTCACACTACAAATTTCTTGTTGGAATTTTAGGCAGCTTGGAGGCAACCCTGCTAGACTCCAAATTTCTTCTATCTTCTTAGCATTAAACTGGATATTACTAGGACAGTTTTTTTTTTGCCCTTGCATAAAGTTTAAGACCCAAATTTGTTTCTTTTCTTCCCTTTTCTTTCTTTTTATTTTTCTCACTCTTCCCTTTCTTTGTCTTTTTTTCCTTCTTTCTTGTTGGACCACAGAACTTTCAAGAACTGTGTGGTCTTCCTCCTTTTCTCCAATTTTAATTGAATCTTTGGTTGGGTTGGACCAACTCAAAAAAGGTCTTTATAAACCAAATAGAAGCCTTTTGCTGCTTTAGGTAAAAGATAACTCAGTTGGCTTTATGAACCGCATTTTAGGTTTTTTTTTTCTTCTTCTTCCTTTTTTTTCTATTCTTTTTTCTTTCTTTTCTTTTTCTAATCTCTCTTTTTTCTCTTTTTTTTTTCCTTTTTTTGGTTCTAGCTCAAACATAGTTGTCTTGTTTGTACCAACTTGGGCTTCCAATAATGGATGAGTGGAGTAACATAAATCTTCTTTAATAGGGATAAATCATTTATTACTCCAATGTTGATGTTGTCTTGGATATATTAAGGGAACTTCAACTACTCTTAGGGTCTTGAAAACGTCCACTATCTTTATGGTCTTGAGAACTTCAACTATCTTTATGGTCTTGAGAACTTCAACTATCTTCATAGTCTTGAGAACTTCAATTATCTTCATGATCTTGACTAATCATTGCCTTTTTTTTATCTTATTGCCTCTTTATCTTAGTGATCATAAGACTTGCCAAAAGTATCACAACAACTCAAGGTAGGTTGTTGAGGCTATATGCCAATGAAAAGAAAGCTAAAATTTATGAAGGCTCAAAGGGACAACTAGGGATTAATATTTAATTGGGATACTAGTTGTTGGCTAATCAAACAATGCCTAGATCATTTCTCCCTTAAATAAGCAGAGTTCAATTTTGCCTCAAAAGTTTGTCAAAGCATGTTCTAAGACTGACTAAGACCTAGACAAAGATAATTATGCAGGAGCCCTCTCTAAGTAAGCATACACAACTCAATGCTATAGAGCAATTCCCTCATCTAGTAAAGTCATTCGTGTCATGATACATAAATATATTAATTCATGAATTATCAAGCTTGATTTCTCATTGGTTGAGCACCAAAATGAACAAAGACCAACAAAATTTTGATGAAAGTAATTTATTTAAAGCAACTTTAAGTTTGAAAAGCACAATAGTTCAAAATATTAAAGAAAGTAAAATTGAAAAGCAACATTCAAGCTAAGGAAAGTTTGTTGAGTTTAAGCTTCTTTTTCTTTCATATCTTCAATATCCCCATCTTGAAAGGATGATAAAACAAAATCTTCTTCCAATCTTTTTCCCACCATGAAGGTTGCCGGTGGAGGTACTCTTCCAAACTTAGGCAAAGGGTTGTTCTTGGTATTGGGCTTATCCGGCTTGGGTAGCTTACCACTGTCAATCAAATCTTGGATCTCATGCCTTAATCGGGTACACCTATCAGTCTCATGTCCTTGAGTCTGATGAAATTGACAAAAAGCCTTAGTATCAAATTTTAGGGGTAATGGACTAGGTAAAGGTCGAGGAGCCAATGGTTGTAACAACCCTTTCTTTTGTAGCTTATCGAAGACCCAAGACAAAGGCTTCCCCAGATCTGAAAACTGCCTCATTCCTCTTTCACTAGCGGCATTAACATCAACTTCTTTTTGTGTGATTTGATTGCCCGACAGGTAGTTCCCTTTCTCATTCCTTTTTATTGAAAAGCGATTCTTCTCCCTTTCCCACTCTTCAATTTGTAGACCAGCTTGGAGAAGATCTTTGAAATCATGTATGAGTGTATCAGACATCCTCTCACGAAGATTAGGTAACACCCCTCTCACAATCATCCTTATTTGATCGGATTCATCGGGCCTCTTCTTGAGTAAAGCAGCTTTGTTTCTCCATCTCTTGACATAGTCTACAAAATTCTCATTCAGCCTTTGCCTAATGGATTCCACTTCCATCAAGGTAACTTCCAATTCAACATTATATCCATATTGTTGGATGAAGGCTTTGTAAAGTAGATCCCAACTCTTTTGTGTTTCATCATCTAAGGTATTGAACCAATTTTGGACAACAGGGTCCAATGAGAGCATAAAGTACCTTAGGGTTTGAGCCTTAGTAGCTCGAGCAGATTGCATGGCAGTGATATATTGCTTCACGTGGAGATGAGGATTTCCGGTGCCATTGTACTTAGCAAAGGAAGGCATCTTGAACTTATAAGGGACCTCATCATCTTGTTCAAATAACTTGTCAACTTCGGACATCTCTTCGATTTTCAGCTTCTTTTCAAATTTCTTTTCTAAATCAGCAATCATCTTTTCAACATCAGATGTCTAGGTCTTTTCAATACTTGCCTTCTCAACAACCTTTGGCTCCTTTTTATCTTGAAGATCTTGGTAGTATTGAGCCAAATCATCATCATCAATGATCACCTTCTCATCATCACAAGCCACTTCATTAACTTTAGTCTTCCCTTTGTCCTTTGGTTTCTTAGTGCTAGCAAATGCTTCGGCATGATTCTCTAAGATTGCAGTCAATTGGTTCTTCATGGTCTCAGCTAGGGCCTCTTTGATTTCTTCCATCTTGGCATTGAGGGCTTCATCCACCATTCTTTGAATTTGTTCGGGCTCCATTGTTTTTGGTGAGCAAGTGATTGAGTCGTTGCTAGATACTTCATCTCCGCCGTAAGTCGGATTGTTGTAAGCTTTTGAACTTTCATAATCCAGGGCTGTGAGCCAGAGAGGACCAATGATATGAGATGCAAATGTATGCATGTATGCATGTATGCACAAACAATTAACAAATAAGAACAAATTAGGACGTTCCTTCCAACCTTATAACATCCACACACGAATGGCAAGTCTCTTTTCCTAGGTATATGGTTAACAAAATACCAACATGGGGTATCTTGCTTTCTAATAATTCCCTCGAACGATTCAACCAATAGTTATATTTTCAAAAATGGAAATCAATTCATGATAATTCCCATTAATTAGGTTTTAATCCATTCAACTAACTAAAGTAGCTTTTATGCTATGTTGGATTAAAATGAAATTAAGAGGTTTATTATAAATAGATTTCTCACTTGAAAAAGTAACTAATGATTCATGCCAAAAACAAGCCCATGGTTAATTTGTTCTTAGTGTAAACTAGGCCCACGATTGATTTTTGGTATTTTATAATTGACCTAAATATTTTTGCAAGCTCTTTGTAAGAAAAGATTGGGTGAAAATTAGTTTTGTTTCTAAGCCCATTGTAAAAGATTTTAGAAAAATGGATTTTGGGCTTAGTATTTGGGCCATGAGCCAAAGAATTTTTGATTTGTTCTTAGAAAAGTCTTATGTCCAAAGATCATCTTGAAAAATTTTGAAAATAACTTTGGTCTTTTGGACTTAAAGAATTTATTTTGAGCTTGCAAATGTACTTGGGTCATATTAGAAAAAGAACAAACCAAATAAGCCATGATTTAGATTAAGATAAACTAACCATAGTCAAACAACATGCATTTGGGGTAAAAACCTAAGGAAAGTAACTAGGCCAATTACATGAGCTTTAGTCTTTGGGTAAAAAGGCTTAGGTTCCCATAGCAAGTATATACTAAATGGTACGAGGCTATGAGTGGTTATGCCATGCTCGATCTCCATACCTTGAGTGAAAGTATGGTATCCCTTACATAACATAACACGGGTAACACGGGCGTCCTAACTCACACACACGATGCAATCTAAGATGATGCAATTGATAATATCATTATAAGAAAGGATAGAATAATATAAAGACCAACGGAATCAACTTCTCTTAACCCCAGTGGAGTCGCCACTGTGAGCGGGGATTTTTGCCCCCACTCCCGGTGGAATGGTTCTTGCGACTTCGGTACTGTTTAGGCTCGGGGCCTTAGAGAACACGGACCTAAGTTCGGAGAAAATGGAGTTGCCACCCGGACGGGCCAGGAAAAAAGAAAGGGGTGGATGACTCGATTCCTAAGGAATCCCCAACCCCCTAATGGATTCAGAAAGTTGGGTACTTTGTGGGGAAGGTGAGAAATGGCCCAGCACCCCCACAACGCCCGGTTCATTGGAACCGGCCTCCTTTACAAGTCTTAATATTATAAAATTCTTAAATACAATAACATTATCCATACTACATACAATAAAAAGAAAGCATCATTATATTAAAATCAAAGCAATGTCCAAACAAAACAAAACAAATAAATGGACACCCATCCAAGGATGGAAACATGTCCTTACATCACATGCCTAGATAGGACACCCACCAAAAGGTAGAAACATGCCCATTACATAAGTTCTAAAATAGAAAAGCAAGTTAAATTACATGATGTTTAACTAATGAGGTACCCACCAAGTGGAAACATACCTCTTACAACTTTTGGAAGTATAGATAAATTGATAAAAGTAAATATCCATTCATAATAAATAAATCATTCATCAAAGCTATTAACCAAAATATAAAACAAACATCCATCCATGATAAATTAAATAAATCAAGTATTAAAATTAAATAAATTAAAGCATAAGAAATAAATCAAGGTATAAATAAATATGGAATTGAATAAAATAAATAAAAGTTCAAGTATAGCTACTATTTCTATTTAGGGTTATTTATCTCATGTGTTAAGGCTTTGGAAATTCTAAAGTTTAAGCTACTGTGACTTTTTAGGTAATTAAAATAGATTAGGTTTTGTGTTTTTTTAAAGGTTGGCAAGACACTTTGATTAAACAAATTAAGCTTTGAATGATGAAATAATAAAACTTGAGTTTTAGACACTTTTGAAATATTTTTAATTCATGATTTTAAATAATGATTTAAGCTACTGTGACTTTTTTGACTTTTTTTTATGTTTTTATGTTTTTTATGTTTTAAAGGGTTTAAAGTTTAGAAAAAGTTAGGTTTTAGGGTTTTAAAGGGTTAGGGTTCATTATTTTAGGTTTAAAAGATGATTTTTGGATTTTAGGCTTTGAAATTGGATTCTCGGCTAAAGTATAATTTTAGGGTCTTAAAAAAAGCAATTTGATATTTTATGAGATTTTAAGAATTTAAACACATGGATTGAAGTTTTTATAAGTAGAAAAGATGTTTTTTAAGGTTTTTTGAATGAAAAAGAACCTAATTTAAAATCTTAAATAAAACAGAATTTTATTTTGGTTTTGTTGAAGAATATGTTCAATGAGGGTTTTAAGGTTTTTAAGAAGAAAAAATAACAATTTTGAGTCCATAATTTTAGGGTTTTAAAAAAGCAATTTGATATTTTATGAGATTTTATGAATTTAAACACATGGATTGAAGTTTTTATAAGTAGAAAAGATGTTTTTTAAGGTTTTTTGAATGAAAAAGAACCTAATTTAAAATCTTAAATGAAATAGAATTTTATGTTGGTTTTGTTGAAGAATATGTTCAATGAGGGTTTTAAGGTTTTTAAGAAGAAAAAATAACAATTTTGAGTCCTTTTAGAAAAGAAAGTCACGTTTTTAATGTTCTAATCTTGGAAAAATTAAGTTAAAGCTCTAAGATTTTGATTTAAAAAAAAAACTTAAATTTTATGGATTTTGCTATTGTAAAACATAAATCAAAAGAATTAAAACATACCTTCTTTTGTTGATTCTCCAAAAAATAACTCTTCTTGGATGAACTAGCTCCAAAGACAAGCTTTGATTCTCCTTTCTTCTTTTTTGCCGTGCTACTGCTGCTATTAATATCAATTGAATTGAGTTTTTCCTTTTCCTTCCTTGATTTGGTTTCAAATCCTAAAGTCACTATGTATTTTTTTCCTCCCTTGATTTGGTTTAATTGGTCCCTATTTATAGTGGTTTTTAGGTTGTTTATTCCTAATTAATTAAGGTAAGTAATATTAATAAAAAAAAGAAATTAAAACCTAATTGGATTAGGATTCAAAAAATCGCGTTGAAAAATTTTGTGCTGGCGAAAACTGTGCTGCCGGGCCCGTGGGCCTGCGGGCGAAAATTTCACCTGCAGGAATTTCCTGCGGGAAGTTATTTCGCCCGCAGCCCGACGGGCCCGCGCGACCACTTTTTGCTGCCGATTTTTTTCCGACTCCGATTTTTATTTTTAATTTTTATTTGTTTATTTTCATTTTTTATTAATAAAAATTAGATACTAAGGTAAAAATTATTTAATTAAAATTATTTTGGACCAATTAAACAATAAAAATCATTTTGGGCTAAATAAAGCATATTGGATCGGATTGGGTAAAAAATTAAGGGTCTACACAACCCAAAGACTAAAGCTCATGTAATTGGCCTAGTTACTTTCCTTAGGTTTTACCCCAAATGCTTGTTGTTTGACTATGGTTAATTTGTCTTGGTTTAAATCATGGCTTATTTGGTTTGTTCTTTTTCTAATATGACCTAATTACATTGTGAGCTCAAATAAATTTTTCATTAAAGTCCAAAAGACTAAAACTATTTTCAAAACTTTTCAAGATGGTCTTTGGACATAAAATTTTTCTAAAAATAAATCATAGATTCTTTTCTCATGACCCAAATACTAAGCCCAAAATCCATTTTTTTCTAAAATTCTTTTACTATGGGTTTAGAAACAAAATTATTTTCATTCAAAGAGCTTACAAATATTTAGGTCAATTACGAAATACCAAAAATCAATTGTGAGCCTAGTTTATACTAAGAATAATTAATCATGGGCTTGTTTTTGGCATGAATCATTTGTTTCTTTTTCAAGTGAGAAATTTATTTATAATAGGCCTCTTAATTTAGTTTTAATCCAATATAGCATAAAAGCTACTTTAGTTGGTTGAATGGATTAAAACCTAATTAATGAGAATTATCATGAACTGATTTCAATTTTTGAAAATATAACTATTGGTTGAAACATCCAAGGGAATTATTCAAAAAATAAGATACCACATGTTGGTATTTTGTTAACCATATACCTAGGAAAAGAGACTTGCCATTCGTGTGTGGATGTTATAAGGTTGGAAGGAACGTCCTATTTATCCTTGTTTGTTTATTATGCATACATGCATACATGCATCATATAACATATCATTGATCCTCTCTGGCTCACAACCCCCCTAGATTATGACAGTTCAAAAGCTTACGACAATCCGACCTATGCCGGAGATGAAGAATCTAGCAACGACTCAATCACTTTCTCACCAAAAGCAATGGAGCCCGAGCAAATTCAAAGAATGGTGTATGACGCCCTCAATGCCAAAATGGAAGAACTAAAAGAGGCTATGGCTAAGACCGTGAAAAATCAATTAGCTGTTATTTTAGGAAACAATGCCGAAGTATCTGCTAGCACCAATAAGCCAAAGGACAAAGGGAAGGCTAAAGTTGGTGAAGTGGCTTTTGATGATGATAAGGTGATAATTGATAATGATGAAGACTGAGCTCAATACTTCCAAGATCCTTAAGACAAAAAGGAGCAAAAGGTTGTTGAGAAGACAACTGTTGAAAAGACTAAGACATCTGATGTTGAGAAGATGATTGCTGATTTAGAAAAGAAATTTGAAAAGAAATTGAAAACCGAAGAGATGTCCAAGATTAGGTTTTGAAGAGATTTGACTTGTCCTAATCCAAGTGTTGAAGGATTCTAGGAAGAGGAGGTTGATAGATTGGTGTGTGTTACTTTTAGAGGTAAGTACAAACCTACATGATTGCATACATTTATATGATTTTGGGACTTAACACATTTGGTTGGAAAATGTGTTATGTTACATATTATATTGTTGATATATGAGAATGGTGCAATGATTTGTATTATGTGCATTATGTGAATTATATGTTGAGGATTCAAAATATATGAACAATGTAAGTTGTGATGTGCACTCAAATGATGAAATGTGAAGCCATTGATGTTGGCTATAATGATGTAAATGAAATATTGAGGCATTGTGCCTAGTTGATTATGAGAAAATTAGAATGGAATTGATAATGAAATAATGAAAGAATTATGTGCCTAGTATGTTGTTCAATTTTCAGAGTTTTGTTATTGGTGGAGTTACTAGAAGTAACAATCCCTTGAAGCTGGGTTGGGTTTGGTCCTTGAAGCCAAGTTGGGTTGATGTTGAGCTCCCCTTGAAGCTTGGTTGGGCCTCATCCTTGAAGCCTAGTTGGGATGTTACATATGAGATGTTTCTCATTGTGATAATGATTTGCCTACAGACTTGATAAATGTGATTATTGGACCAAAACAGTAACTCTGGAATTTGAATGGCATATTAGTTTCTTTTAGGCCCGTGCTTGTCTTTGCTTTAATGTGAATTATGAATGATGGAACAATTGAATAATATAAATAGATTTAATGTTATGAAATGTGTTATCCTTGTATATTGTTTCTAATTCTTGAAAGTTTGACATTGGCATTACATTTGAAGCATATTATTATCATGGTTAATACCACTAAGCCTTTGGCTTAGCGCGATTATGATTTATCGCGCAGGTGACAGGGTAGACCTAGTTGAACCAGAAAATTCAGCTAGACCGAGTCGAGTCTAGACTTGTGATTTCTTGTGAAGTGTTTATTTTTGGACTTCAAGATCAGAGACAAACTGCCAAGCTTATACAAACTCTATATTTTTGTATATATTATTTTTGATGCATACATATGTATATTACACTACATTTTTCGCTGCTTATTAAACAAATGTTTGGATAAACTTGGGTGTAATGAAAATATATGTTTATGTATTTTAACAAGGAATGTTTTATCTATTACTATTTATAGTGATGATTTAATGTTAAAGTTTTAAAGATTGGTTTGTTTCAAATAGACTGTGACATCCTTGTATCCGGTATACGTATATTACAGTTGAGGGAGTATGTGGTGTACGTATATGGGGTATAGGGGTGTGACAATTGTTTTGGTATCAGAGCCTAGGTTTGAGGTTCTCAACCTAGGTGAATTGTAAGAAAAGAAATTTTTAATTTTTAAAATATGGTTTTTAAATAAGATACATGCATTGGCACTGACAGTTTCTGATCTTTAATATTTCTGTTATGTTTGCAGATATAGGTAGTGATGACATCTCAGTCATGTCAGACCATAGAAGGTAGTGCTGAGAGTGTAGCTTCTGAAGAATGTAGAGATAGAGCTAGGGTTGAGAGAGCTGGAGAGGCACCTACTCCTATGCCAGAGAGACCAGCGGCTGATGAGATTCCGCCGGTTTGGTTATGACATATGGTAGATGTTATGCTCAAATTAACTCTACCACAAAGCGTCACTCGCAAGTATACGAGGTAGCTGTAACAAAGGTGATCGCCCCAAGGTCGTTCTCTCAAGGAAGCTAAAGTGGTTAATTGCTTATCAGATTATGTTTAACAAGTAATAAAGAGATTTATAAATTGCTAAATAATGAAGAAGATTGATTAAAGTTTAAAACAATAAAAGTAAATTGAGCTGTGTTTTGATTCACTTGATAGAATGGTCTAGGGTTTGCACTTCTCTACTACTTATATGTATGAACGGTTATTCCTCTTAACTAATTCAATTTCAAAGATTAAATCTCAAACAACTCAACTAATCAAGTCAAGGAAATAAGCTCTCGCATTCAAACCTCTTTCAACTAATCTTGTTACAAGTGAAATAATCTTTTTAATAGGTTATATCTCTAATTCACCTAAGTCCCTAATTGAATTGTTCAAGTATTAAACTTCATCTCTCGATCCATCATCTAATACCTTAAAACACATAATTGGTGATCAATCAATTATATATTAACAATGTTTCATTCAATCAAGGCTAAAGAAATTATTAGCTAAGAGAAAAACCAATTCATACAATCATAGCAGATCCATACAAACCCTAGACTAGATCAAATTAGTTCATAATGCAATCAAACATATTCATCTTATTAATGTTCAAAGAAATCAAAATAGACATGATAATATCCATTCAATAAAAATAAGGAGAATAAGTTCAAGAACAAAACCAAGTTACAAACTCCTTGAAGCTTTTGAAGAATCTCTTGTTCAATCTTGCAAGAAGGATGTCTTGATGGCTAGAACAATTTAATCTAGTCTAGTTTAATCCAAAATGAAATTAAAATCAAAGAAAACAAAGTTAAAACCCTAGCTCTAATCTCTGACGGCTCCAAAATCTATTCTAAATCGTCCAACTCCTTTGAAACCCTCACTTTCTTTTCCTTTTATACGAAACGTCGGCTTTAAAATTCGGTGCGCGCTTGTTTTATGAGAGACACGGCCATGTCATGAGGGACATGGCCGTGTGAGAGCCTTTTGGAGGGACACGGCCAGGTGACATGGCCGTGTCCCTTGCCAGTGTCCGCTACTGCTTCTTTCTTTCTTTTTCTTCTTTGCTTAAGTGACACGGCCATGTCATGAGGGACATGGCCGTGTTGGAGCTTGATGGAGGGACACGGCCAGGTGACATGGCCGTGTCCCTTGCCAGTGTCCTCTACTGTGAGTGTTAAATCTTCTTTGCCTTTGGAATTGGTGAGACACGGCCAAGTCAGAGGTGACTTGGCCGTGTTGCTTCATTTTTGAGAGACATGGCCAAGTGACATGGCCATGTCGCTTGCCAGTGTCGCCTGACATGGCCATGTCGCTTGCCAGTGTCGCCTACTGTGATGATTTCTTCTTCTTCATTCTTGGTTCCTTGGCTTTTTTAACCTAAAACAAAACTCAAATAAACTTTAAACAAAAAGTAAATAAACAATAACCAACAAAACATAAACACCATACTAAAAACTAGATCAAAAACAACATAAACACTGAAATAAACTAAAACTACAAAATTAACAAAAACACTAAATAAACCGATTTAAACTAATAAAATACCTAAATAAAACAATAATTATTATAATAAACAAGACACAAATCTATAACAAAAACTAACAAAACAACTACCCCACACTTACAGCTTTGCTTGTCCTCAAGCAAATTCACATGGCATAAATTAAAAACTCAAACAACCTCAACTATCATTCCAACATGTAAGATGAAATCCTTTAAGACATCAGACATAAATAATTGCAATATCCTTCAATCAAGATTTTCTTAACTCATTCATTAATCCAGACATACAAATCTTATCTCTCATCTAAGTGTTTCACTCAATTTCAAAAGTTAATCACTCAAACCATTCATGACTGCATACTACCATAAACTTGCTTAATTATCCAATCTCCCTCACTGATTTTCTCAAGAAATAATCCGAAGGTCTTTCATTTGGATGTAATGGGGTTAAGGTAAAGGTGTGAGAAAAGACATTTAAGCTAGAGCATCAAGAAATGGAGTATCTAAATTAGACAATACTCTTGCTAAGAAACTCATAGCTCCCTCAAATGGTATATTCACCGACCCTCGATAATTCACACTTGCATACTTAAAGAAAAATAACGAGTCAACTTTCCTCTTTTGATAACCAATGCTAGAACATATTTGAATTTTGTATATATATATCTTTTTCTTCTTCTTCTTCTTTTTTTTTTATATATACAAAATATAAACTTTACATACAACATCTAGCTTAAAATGTAGAGGAGAAGAATAATCAACTCTTAATCAAATACAATGTGCAAAGTATGCATTTCAACCCCAAATAGCAATCATCATTTTTTTTTTATTGCTTACCCCACACTTTGAAATAAACCACCCTATTGTCATATCATCAACTCCATTCCTTAATGCAGGTATGATGAAAATAAGAACATGTCAAGTTGAGAATTGTGTTGATCAAACAAGAAAAGGTAATGGCTCAACTTGGCTCACTAAGGAAATCAATATTAAGGGAAGTCTTTTTAAGCTAAAGGGGCTAACCTAATTTGCCTTCATCATTTTAAAACCTGAGATTAAATCATAATGTGAGTTCAATTAGCATGCAAAAGCAAACTCTAGAGATGCAAAATCATGAAGGTGCACACTTAAGAAAAGAAAATCAATCATTTAATCTATAAGGCTCAAAACTCACAAAGGTGGGTTCTCAAAGATTTATATGTCATGAACCGCAGAATGTGAAAATCGATCCTGAATGAATTCAAAAGCTAATCTCTATGCTGATACTAAAGTCTCAACTATAATGCTAAAATCACAGAAAAGATCAATAAGTTCTCAACAATTATACCATGCATAACAACAACACAATAAACAAACCAAGGCAACCAAAACAAAAATTAAAGAAAAGCTCAAAGCTTACCCCACACTTTAGAATTTACATTGTCCTCAATGGAAAACAAGAATAATAAAGAGAAAAAGAGTTTAAGGACAACCTGTCTTCCATCATATCCTGGTGAGGCAAAACCTAACTATCAAACACAGATGTTCAAAATGTAAGAGAGCTTTAGGGTTTCTATTTATTAAAACTAAACATAAAATCAAAATTGCAAAATATAAAATTATAACTATGAAAAAGAAATTCAAACTAATGGGTTGCCTCCCATTAAGCGCTTCTTTAATGTCATAAAGCTGGACATCATGCAAGACTAGGAATCATGGATCAAAGTGCTGTCAATGACCCTCACTTCCTGAAATCCTTCTTTATATGGCTTAACTCTATGTCTATTTGCTTTAAAAATCTTTTTGGTTCTAGAGTTTAGCAATTCAATGGCACCAGAAGGACATACCTTAGTTACCTCAAAAGGACCACTCCATCGAGACCTGAATTTACCTGGAAACAGACTGAATCGATAATTAAAAAGTAAAACTTTCATACCTGGACTCAATGTCTGTCGCCCAATAAATCTGTCATGAACCGTTTTAGTGTGATCCTTATAATTCTTTGAGCTCTCATATGCCTTTGGGTTAAGGCATCTTTGGGTCTTCCCCACTGGTTTAGCCCCCTCTCTAAAGTCAGTGTCAGCTCCAATTTATCTGGGGAGTCTGTCTTCAAGAAATCACCTGAAACAACTGCATCCACACATTCAATGAAAGAACATTCCTCATATAAAACAGTTGTAGGACTAGGAGAAGTGTTAAAAATAGAAAATTCAACAGTTTGCCCTAAGACAGTCATTGTCAACTTACCATTTTTAACATCTATCAAAGTGTTGGTAGTAGCCATGAAAGGCCTACCCAGCAGAATAGTGTGTGCAGATGGTGAAGGGTTACTTCCTTCCATGTCAAGTACTATGAAATCCACAGGTACTATCAACCCTCCAACCTTAACTAACACATCTTCTATAACCCCTTTCGAGAATCTAAAAGACCTATCAGCTAATTGCAACACCATTTTTGTCGGTTTTAGCTCCCCTAGTCCTAATTCTTTAAACACAGAGTAAGGCATTAAATTCACACTAGCACCTAGATCACACATGCCCTCAGTTCCTTTCCCATTCCCCACAGAAATTTGAATTATAAAGCTTCCAGGATCCTTTAGTTTGGGAGGTAGTTTATGCTGCAGAACAGCACTAGCTACCTCTGAAACTATCACCTTTTCATTCATCTCATACCTCTTTTTCTTGGTGATTAGGTCCTTGAAAAATTTGGCATAAGCCGGCATGTTCTTTATCGCATCCAGTAAGGGTAAGTTAATACTTACCTTAGACAGCATGTTGAAGATGTTAGAAAATTGCTTATCTGTTTTATCATCCTTCAACCTACTGGGGAATGGTATAGGAGGCTGGTATGGATTGCCTGCTTTATGTAAATCTGCTGTAGGGGACTTCTCCACTGATCTTTCTCCAGCACCTTTGTTCTTTGGCTCTCCTTCCTCCTTGTTCTCTTTGTTACCTGCATTCACAGAATCATTTTCAACATTGTTATAAATTTCCTTACCACTTCTAAGAACAGTCACTGATTGTGCCTGCTCAGTTTGACTTGGGAACTTCCCCTTTTGTTGAATCTTCATATGTTGTGCAAGTTGTCCAACTTGTGTCTCCACCTTCTTAAACGATGCTTCTAGTGAATCCAGTCTCTTGTTGGTCACCTCTTGATTTTTAGCACTGACTTGAATAAAAGCTTGTAAACTTTCCTCCAAGCTCTCTATCCTAGACTTCCCTTGATTTGAGGATTGGCCCAACTCTTGATTCTGACTTTGGAGCAAATGGAAAGGCTGCTGAGAATTATTCTTTGCCCAAGAAAAATTTGGGTGATTCCTCCAACCAGGGTTGTAAGTGTTGGAGTAAGGATCATTTCTGGCCCTTGGTTGGAATCCCACCATAGCATTGACTTGCTCAGCATTACCCAAAGACTCATATGCAGAGGGGCAAATATTTGCTCCATGCCCAAAAGTTCCACAGATTCCACATGCTTCTTGAGTAGATGAAGAAATATTGTTCTTCATGTTCAGCATCTGCACTTGCTTTGTTAACTCAGCTATCTGATTTACCATCTCACTATTAGCTTCCAATTGGTTCACCCCTTTGCTTCTTCCTCTTACACTCTTCTGTTGAGAATTAGCTCCCAACATCTCAAAAATATCATAAGTTTCAGCTGCTGTCTTTTCTCCCATGGCTCCCCCAGCTGCATTATCAACAGTGTTCTGAAATTGCTGGGTTAGACCATCATAGAAAAACTGGTTCAGAAGTTGAAGTGGATAGTGATGATGTGGACACTGGATCAATAACATTTTAAATCTGTCCCAAGCCTCATGAAATGGCTCTCCTTCAAATTGAGAGAATGTAGCAATCTTCCCTCTCAACTCAGCTGTCTTCTGATGTGAATAGAACTTGCCCATGAATTTATTATAAACTTGCTCCCAAGTTGTCAGTGAGTTTTCGGGCAACATCATAAGCCAGCTCTTTGCTCTATCTTTCAAAGTATATGGAAAACACCGCATCCTCAACTGATCCTCTGTTAATCCTCCCAATGGAAAAGTGTTGAGGGTGGAGTAGAAATCCCGAATAAAGTTCAAAGGATCTTCATTTGGAACTCCATAGAATGAGGGCAACATATTGTAATGGATGTTCTTCAATTCATAATTTCTTGCTGCATCTGTCAGTCTTATGCAAGAAGTGGAAGTTCCAATGACAGGTCTAGCAAAGTCTCTCATCGTCCTTTGTCTTTCTTCAGCCATTTTAACAGATTGTGCAGATTCCGACTCACAATCAGAAGTGTCCTCCTCTAAAGTATCAAATCCTGTGTAAAGCTCAAACTCTTCCCTGCTCCTTTTCACCCTCTGAATTTCTGGAATGAATGGATATAGCTCTCCTTCGAGTGATCTCCTGCCTTGCATAAACAGAATTGTCTAGAAAAAGAAACAATTAAAAGCAAAAGACAAAATAAAATAAAATGAAAACAATGAAAAATAATCTAAAATAATTTTTTTTAATAAACAATTACGCCAATTAGCCTCCCCGGCAACGGCGCCAAAAACTTGTTACGCTCAAATTAACTCTACCACAAAGCGTCACTCGCAAGTATACGAGGTAGCTGTAGCAAAGGTGATCGCCCCAAGGTCGTTCTCTCAAGGAAGCTAAAGTGGTTAATTGCTTATCAGATTATGTTTAACAAGTAATAAAGAGATTTATAAATTGCTAAATAATGAAGAAGATTGATTAAAGTTTAAAACAATAAAAGTAAATTGAGCTGTGTTTTGATTCACTTGATAGAATGGTCTAGGGTTTGCACTTCTCTACTACTTATATGTATGAACGGTTATTCCTCTTAACTAATTCAATTTCAAAGATTAAATCTCAAACAACTCAACTAATCAAGTCAAGGAAATAAGCTCTCGCATTCAAACCTCTTTCAACTAATCTTGTTACAAGTGAAATAATCTTTTTAATAGGTTATATCTCTAATTCACCTAAGTCCCTAATTGAATTGTTCAAGTATTAAACTTCATCTCTCGATCCATCATCTAATACCTTAAAACACATAATTGGTGATCAATCAATTATATATTAACAATGTTTCATTCAATCAAGGCTAAAGAAATTATTAGCTAAGAGAAAAACCAATTCATACAATCATAGCAGATCCATACAAACCCTAGACTAGATCAAATTAGTTCATAATGCAATCAAACATATTCATCTTATTAATGTTCAAAGAAATCAAAATAGACATGATAATATCCATTCAATAAAAATAAGGAGAATAAGTTCAAGAACAAAACCAAGTTACAAACTCCTTGAAGCTTTTGAAGAATCTCTTGTTCAATCTTGCAAGAAGGATGTCTTGATGGCTAGAACAATTTAATCTAGTCTAGTTTAATCCAAAATGAAATTAAAATCAAAGAAAACAAAGTTAAAACCCTAGCTCTAATCTCTGACGGCTCCAAAATCTATTCTAAATCGTCCAACTCCTTTGAAACCCTCACTTTCTTTTCCATTTATACGAAACGTCGGCTTTAAAATTCGGTGCGCGCTTGTTTTATGAGAGACACGGCCATGTCATGAGGGACATGGCCGTGTGAGAGCCTTTTGGAGGGACACGGCCAGGTGACATGGCCGTGTCCCTTGCCAGTGTCCGCTACTGCTTCTTTCTTTCTTTTTCTTCTTTGCTTAAGTGACACGGCCATGTCATGAGGGACATGGCCGTGTTGGAGCTTGATGGAGGGACACGGCCAGGTGACATGGCCGTGTCCCTTGCCAGTGTCCTCTACTGTGAGTGTTAAATCTTCTTTGCCTTTGGAATTGGTGAGACACGGCCAAGTCAGAGGTGACTTGGCCGTGTTGCTTCATTTTTGAGAGACATGGCCAAGTGACATGGCCATGTCGCTTGCCAGTGTCGCCTGACATGGCCATGTCGCTTGCCAGTGTCGCCTACTGTGATGATTTCTTCTTCTTCATTCTTGGTTCCTTGGCTTTTTTAACCTAAATCAAAACTCAAATAAACTTTAAACAAAAAGTAAATAAACAATAACCAACAAAACATAAACACCATACTAAAAACTAGATCAAAAACAACATAAACACTGAAATAAACTAAAACTACAAAATTAACAAAAACACTAAATAAACCGATTTAAACTAATAAAATACCTAAATAAAACAATAATTATTATAATAAACAAGACACAAATCTATAACAAAAACTAACAAAACAGTAGAATTGTCGAGGCAAGCTCCAGTGCAGCAGCCGCCACCGCAACCACAACTACAACTACCGGTGAGGCAGTATGATAAATTGAGGAAGTTCAGAGTTGAGGACTTCTTTGGTACTACAGATCCTGCAGTAGCTGAACAGTGGTTGGATCGAGTTCAGAGGGTATTCATTCAACTGCAGGCTACTCCTGAAGAGAAATTTGATTATGCTAGATCACTTTTGCAGAGAGATGCATATGATTGGTGGAAGACAGTTCCACATGCTATGGATGATCCACCGACCTTGATTTATAATGATTTTCTACGGTAGTTTGAGCAGAAGTATACTCCGAGGGAGTATAAAGATGCCAAGAAGATGGAGTTTTTAAATCTGAGACAGGATAATCGGACAATCACAGAGTATGAGATAGAGTTCATTCGGTTCAGTTATTATGCCGGTGGAATTATTTCAGATGAGATAGACCGGTGCAGGAGATTTGAGGAGGGGTTGAGACCCTCTATTATGTGTATTATTGCAGGTTCCCGGTAATAAGATTTTTCTCAGTTAGTTGCAGCTGCTAGAAGTGTTGAGAAAGCACAGGGTATTGCAGCAGCTGCTACTGAGGAGGAGACTAGAGCTAGGAGACCTTTGTGTGAGGCAGGGTCTTCATCTATGAAGAGAGGCAGAGGAAGCTATTTTTTGAGGGTCAGTAGGAGCTAGAGGCAGTTTGGTAGGTCAGTTCAGTATCAGAGGCAAAGATCGAGACCTACAGTTTCTGTGGCTAATGCTCCGACTCCAGTGGTTCATAGGTCTACTCCACCTACATGTGTTCATTGTGGTAGGGCACATGGGGGTGCTTGCTGGAAGATGGGTGGACCAAGAGTGTGTTTTAGATGTGGATCACAGGATCATTTCATCAAAGATTGCCTTGAGCTACTGGAAGATAGACAGACTGATACTGCAGCTTCTCGACCCAGTGTTAGATGAGGTCGAGGGGGGCAGAGATTGTAGTAGAGGTGGTCGACCCAGGATTAGTCAGAGAGGAGGCTCTACATCCAGAGGAAGTAGGCCAGATGAGGCTGGATCATCTCAGCGAATGTATGTGATGCAGAGGCAGCCTGATGCTTCAGCCGTCATTGCGGGTACATTTTCTTTATTTAGCATTTTAGTTCTTGCTCTTATTGATCCAGGATCTACTCATTCATACATAAGTGCATCCATTTTGCCTGTGTCTGAATTGCATACTGAGTCCCTAGGATTTGATGTCTTGGTGACAAATCCTTTAGGGCATAGTGTGGTAGTTAGCAAGGTGCATCGTGATAGTTCAGTTGTGGTGCAAGATGAGGAAGTTCTGGGTGATTTGATTGAAATGCCTTTTAAGGAGTATGATCTGATCTTAGGCATGGATTGGTTGTCTAAGCATGGGGCTGTGGTAGACTGTCAAAAGAAGTGCGTTACCCTGAGAACCAGTGATGGTAGAAGTGTGATGGTATCTAGTGAGCAAAGACAACTTGCATCCATGGTTGTTTCAGCTTTTGCAGCTAGGAGGTTGATTTGGAAAGGATGTGAGGCTTATCTTGCTCAGGTTGTAGATACCAGAGTAGTAGGTTCTCAACTTGATAGTATACCCACAGTTGCTGAATTCCCAGATGTTTTTCCTAAGGAGTTACCAGGGATACCCCCTGAGAGAGAGGTTGAGTTTGGTATCGATTTATTGCCTGGTACCACTCCCATCTCTATTACTTTCTATCAAATGGCACCTACTGAGTTGAGAGAGTTGAAGGTGCAGTTGCAGGAGTTGTTGGATAAAGAGTTTGTTTGCCCTAGTGCTTCTCCGTGGGGAGCTCCTGTTTTGTTTGTGAAGAACAAAGATGATACCTTGAGACTGTGCATTGATTATAAGTAGTTGAATAAGGTGACCATCAAGAACAAGTATCCTTTGCCTCGGATAGATGATCTCTTTGATCAATTGAAGGGAGCAGCAATTTTCTCTAAAATTAATTGAGATTAGGGTACCATCAGTTGAGAGTCAGAGCTGAAGATGTATCTAAGACAACTTTTTGCACAAGGTATGGGCATTATGAGTTCTTGGTGATTCCTTTTGGATTGATGAATGCACCAGCAGCTTTTATGGATTTGATGAATAGGATATGTAGACCCTATCTAGATCAATTTATGGTGGTCTTTACGATGATATTTTGGTGTATTCACATAATGAGGAGGATCATGATAAGCATTTGCGGATTATATTGCAGACCTTGAGTGAGAAGCAGTTGTATGCTAAGCTGTCTAAGTGTGAGTTTTGGCTTGATCAAGTAACTTTTCTCAATCATGTGGTTTCAGCAGATGGTATTAGAGTTGATCCGAGTAAAGTTGAAGCCATTTTGAATTGGAGTCCACTGAAGACTGTGACTGAGGTTAGAAGTTTTCTGGGTTTGGCAGGCTATTATCGACGGTTTGTGAAGGGTTTTTCTTTGATAGCTACTCCACTCAACAGATTACTTCGAAAGGGAGTTAGATTCATGTGGACAGAGCGATGTTAAGCAAGATTTGAGCAGTTGAAAGAGAAGTTAACTCTAGCTCCTGTTCTTACCCTGCCTGTGCAAGATAAACCATATGTGATTTACAGTGATGCTTCACATAGTGGTTTAGGTTGTGTTTTGATGCAGAAGGGTAGAGTCATAGCTTATGCTTCTCGGCAGTTGCATGATTTAGAATTGGCAGCCATAGTTTTTGCTTTGAAGATTTGGCGACATTATCTTTATGGGGAGAAATGTTTCATCTATATGGATAAAAAAAGTTTGAAATACTTGGGTGTCCAAAGGGAGCTGAATCTTCGGCAGAGATGGTGGTTGGAGTTGATTAAAGACTACGACTGTTTAATTGATTATCATCCTGGTAAGGCAAATGTTGTTGCTGATGCCTTGAGTCGGAAGTCTTTAGCAGGTTTGACTGCTTATTCGCTCTTGTTGCTTGTTGAGTTGAGAGCGTTGCATGCTAGTTCTGAGTCATGTGATGATGGTGCTTTATTGGCTCAGTTGCAAGTGAGACCGGTGTTGTTGGATCAGATTAAAGAGTCTCAATTGGCAGATGAAAGAATACAAAAAGTTGTTTAGGATTGCCAAAAGGGGGAGAGCTCAGATTTTCGCGTGAGAGATGATGGCAGCTGTGAGCGGGGATTTTCGCCGCCACTCCCGGTGGAATGGTTCTTGCAACTTCGGCAATGTTTAGGCTCGAGGCCTTAGAGAACACGGACCTAAGTCCAGAGAAAATGGAGTCACCACCCGGACGGGCCGGGAAAAAGAAAGGGGTGGATGACTCGATTCCTAAGGAATCCACAACACCCTAATGGGTTCGGAAAGTTGGGTACGTATGGGGAAGGTGAGAAATGGCCCAGCACCCCCACAACGCCCGGTTCATTAGAACCGGCATCCTTTACAGGTCTTAATATTATAAAATTCTTAAGTATAATAACATTATCCATACTACACACAATAAAAAGAAAGCATCATTATATTAAAATCAAAGCAATGTCCAAACAAAACAAAACAAATAAATGGACACCCATCCAAGGAAACATGTCCTTACATCACATGCCTAGATAGGACACCCACCAAAAGGTAGAAATATGCCCTTTACATAAGGTTCTAAAATAGAAAAGAAAATTAAATTACATGATGTTTAACTAATGAGGTACCCACCAAGTGGAAACATACCTCTTACAACTTTTGGAAATCTAAAAGTAAATAATCATTCATCAAAAGTATTTAAATATCAATAAAATAAACATCCATCCATGATAAATTAAATAAATCAAGTATTAAAACTAAATAAATTAAAGCATAAGTGATAAATCAAAGCATAAATAAATATGGAATTAAACAATGCAAATAAAAGTTCAAGTATAGCTACTATTTCTATTTAGGGTTATTTATCTCATGTGTTAAGGCTTTGGAAATTCTAAAGTTTAAGCTACTGTGACTTTTTAGGTAATTAAAATAGATTAGGTTTTATGTTTTTTTAAAGGTTGGCAAGACACTTTGATTAAATAAATTAATATTTGAATGATGAAATAATAAAACTTGAGTTTTAGACACTTTTGAAATATTTTTAATTCATGATTTTAAATAATGATTTAAGCTACTGTGACTTTTTTTGACTTTTTTATGTTTTTATGTTTTTTATGTTTTAAAGGGTTTAAAGTTTAGAAAAAGTTAGGGTTTAAGGTTTTAAAGGGTTAGGGTTCATTATTTTAGGTTTAAAAGATGATTTTTGGATTTTAGGCTTTGAAATTGGATTCTCGGCTAAAGTATAATTTTAGGGTTTTAAAAAAACAATTTGATATTTTATGAGATTTTATGAATTTAAACACATGGATTGAAGTTTTTATAACTAGAAAAGATGTTTTTCAAGGTTTTTTGAGTGAAAAAGAGCCTACTTTAAAATCTTAAATAAAACAGAATTTTATTTTGGTTTTGTTGAAAAATATGTTCAATGAGGGTTTTAAGATTTTTAAGAAGAAAAAATAATAATTTTAAATCTTTTAGAAAAGAAGTTCACGTTTTAATGTTGAAATCTTGGAAAAACTAAATTAAAGTTCTAAGATTTTGATTTAAAAAAAAAACTTAAATTTTGTGGATTTTGCTATTGTAAAACATAAATCAAAAGAATTAAAACATACATTCTTTTGTTGATTCTCAATAAAATAACTCTTCTTGGATGAACTAGCTCCAAAGACAAGCTTTGATTCTCCTCTCCCCTCTTTTGCCGTGCTACTGCTGCTATTAATATCAATTGAATTGAGTTTTTCCTTTTCCTTCCTTGATTTGGTTTCAAATCCTAAAGTCACTATGTATTTTTTTTCCTCCCCCAATTTGATTTAATTCATCCTTATTTATAGTGGTTTTTAGGTTCTTTATTCCTAATTAATTAAGGTAAGTAATAATAATAAAAAAAAATTAAAACGTAATTGGATTAGAATTCTAAAAATTGCGTCAAAAAAAATTTGCGCTGGCAAAAACTGTACTGACGGGCCCGTGGGCGAGCCAGCCGTTGGCTCGCTAGCATGCCAGCCTGCAGGAATTTCCTGCGGGATGTTATTTCGCCCGCAGGAAATTCCTGCGGGCGAAATAACTTCGCCCGCAGGCCTGCGGGCCAGCCACTGTTGGCCCGACGGGCCCGCGCGACCACTTTTCGCTGCCGATTTTTTTTTCCGACTCTGATTTTTATTTTTAATTTGTTTATTTTCATTTTTTATTAATAAAAATTAGATACTAAGGTAAAAATTATTTAATTAAAATTATTTTGGATCAATTAAACAATAAAAATCATTTTGGACTAAATAAAGCATATTGGATTGGATTGGGTCAAAAATTAAGGGTCTACAGTTTGCCCCCTGCTTGAATGATCTGAAACCTTAGTGAAAGAGAGTGAAAAGCAACAAAACTTAATTTTTGATATGGCGACTTGTTTTGGGTACTTGGACCCAATTTGAGTTCTGGACTCACGGATGTTCTAGGTTCTGGACCTAAGGGAAATTTGGGTTATGGACCCGGATTCGAGTTCTAGATTCGAGGATAATTCTAGGTTCTGGACCTAAGGAAAATTTGGGTTCTGGACCCGGATTTGAGTTCTGGACTCAAGGATAATTCTAGGTTCTGGACCTAAGGAAAATTTGGGTTCTTGACCCGGATTCGAGTTCTGGACTCGAGGATACTTCTAGGTTCTGGACCTAAGGAAAATTTGGGTTATGGACCCGGATTCGAGTTCTGGACTCGAGGATAATTCTAGGTTCTGGACCTAAGGAAAATTTGGGTTCTGGACCCGAGTTTGGGTACTTGGACCCGAGAATGGGTGCTTAGACCCGAGATTGAGTTTGACTGACCTTTTATCATTTGAGAAGTCTGACTGCTCTGGCTGTTTTATGCATCGTGATTCTTCACCATCAAAATGGATCTTCATTCTTTGAGACCGGGTCTTCACTCTGGAAAATGGATCTTCATCTTTTGAGATCGGGTCTTCACCCTTGAAAATGGATCTTCATCCTTTAAGATCGAGTCTTCACCCTTGAAAATGGATCTTCATCCTTTGAGATGGGTCTTCTTTGTTCTTTGAAGATGGGAGTGACAAGGCTAGTGGTTTGGCCGTGTCCCCTGGGTGTGTCAGCTTCTATGTTTTTTCTTTGGTTCTTTTTTATTCTTGGCTTAGGATGGGATACGGCCAAGCTTGTGGCCGTGTCATGTGACACGGCCAGTGGCTTGGCCGTGTTGCCTGCCAGTGTCACCTACTGCTTCCCTTCTCTCTTTGCCCTTTAGGTGAGACACGGCCAGTGGCTTGGCCGTGTCTCCTGCCCGTGTCACGTACTGCTTCCCCTCTCTCTTTGCTTGGTCTTTCTTGGCTTTGCCCTTTAGGTGAGACACGGCCAGTGGCTTGGCCGTGTCTCCTGCCCGTGTCATGTTCTTGCCAAGATTTCCTTTGAGGTGATGCGGCCAAGCTTGATTTGGCTTGGTCATGTCTTGCTTGATCCATGTTCTTCTTTCCTTGTTTTGATCTTCCAAGGGAGTTTTTGTACTTTAACCACTTTTCCCTTGCAACTGCTTTTTTCTTTCTTTGATTCTTCAATGATCATTGCAGGTTGTTGGATCGTTTGATCATGAGGCTGGACCATCTTATCCGCAAGGCATTGACATGAATTACTTGGTACATTTCTTATTTTGCAATAGTTTATGCTATATGTATGCATGATTATGTATGCTCTTACCTTTTTCCTTCTTGGCTCACAGCGGATGCTCGAAGATCAAAACAAGAAGCTTCAAGAAGAGTTGGCTGCAAGTCATCAACAGGCTTCTCATTTTGAAAGTTTATATCATCAATCCGAACAAAATTTTTGAGACTTCCGATTTCAAGGAATGAGGAATCCTGGTGCTTCTCCATCGAGAGGCTCCTAGGCTGATGACCATGAGATCCTTTCGTCTGCTTCTGATGAGGACCATGACAAATCAGAACTCCAAGGCAATAGGGATTTTAGTGCTTTTTCTTCAGATGATCCCGGGATGAGTAACTTGCCTCCTCCAACAGGCGACGACTTTTTCAAGTCTTTATTTGGTGGTGACCCACCACCCTCTTAGTGATATGTAAATATTGAAACAATTATAAAACATTGTACAATAATGAAAAATATATAATTTTCCTCGTTTACTGTAATCTTTTTTTTTTATAATACATCATAATTAATATACACTTCTTTTGTTAAACCAAATCCAAAATGGAAAAAGAAATTGTGACCACTTCCTTTCCTTGTGCCATATGGTCTTATCTTTCCATTTCACTTTTGGAAAAGGTTTATTTTCTTCTATATAAATCACCTTGCATGCCATATTTCAATTCATAAGCCAAAAATCTCTCTTTCAAAGTGAATACTCTCTCTTTAGCAATTTTGGCTCCCCTTTAATCATCAACTATGACCGATCACCCTTTAAGGAAAATAAAAATTCTATTTAAGAATATGGACGCCAACCATTGGAAGCAAATTTCATGTTCAAAGCTTGATGTTTTAAAATTCTTTCAAAATGTCAAATTGGATCACTCCTTTTTACATGCCGCGGCTTCCTTGTGGGATACGGATTCCAGGGTGTTTAAAATTAATAGCTTTGAAATGTGTCCCTTGATTGAAGAATTTGAGACCATCCTTGGACATCCCAATAATCAACAAATGGCGTTACCCATATTGGTTTCCAAAACTCAACAGAAGATGCAGATATTATTTCAAATTCCGAAACCCGAGATTCTTCGGTTGATGAGAGGTGAAAAAATTCTACTTGCTGCTTTGATTGACTTTTGTTCTTCTCATTTAGCTCCTACTAAGGCCTGGGGATGCATGCTTTGTCTTTGTTTACTCGGCCAATTCTTACTTGTTTCTTCTGATGGCAATATTGACCCACGAGTATTGGATATCATGGATCAAATGGAAGGAGGCTTCTCGCCGGTACCTGTGATCTTAGCCGAAACCTTAGTTGGATTAGACTGATTTAAATCAGGATTGTCAAAGAGACTGACTGGGAGCCCGTTGCTGCTTCAGGTAATTACCTAAACTGCCCTTCTGGGTTTTCAATTTAGGTTTTTTTTTATTGCTCTAACTTTTGCCTAGTCCGCCCATGTGGGTTTTCGGAACTAGCGAGCTGTCCTAATTTTTGTCTAAGCTGCCCTTGCGGGTTTTCAACTTAGCGGACCTTTTTTTTATATATAATTCTTTCTTCACAGATTTGGCTTTAGGAGCATCTTTGTTTGCTTGATACTCCCTCCATGGACTTTGCCAGATACCTGCCTCCTCATCATTCTGCTAGGAAACTACTCCACCCAGCTTCTTCATATGCTGACTGGATTGACTGGATCCACTCACCCTCCGAAGTTAATATCCGTTGGTTGGTACCTTGGTGGAAGATTTCTCATATTACCCTGCAGACATACCTGATGTACATTCCCCTTGCTGCTCTTCGTCAAGGTACATGCTATGATCCTCGCCGACTTAGGCGTCAGTATGGAGCTGAGCCTCATGATTCTGACTTTGTTCCTGACCTAGACATGCCTTGCTTGACTGAAGCCTACTTGGATCGGCTGAGGCAAAGCTGGCCTGCACGTTACACTTATCGACTGCCATAGATTTTACATTTGTCAATTCATAAAATGTTTTGTTAGGATGAAAAATAACTAAAGTAATAAAAGATGCTTCTTTTCCATTGATAATTTGTCATCACCTTTTGCAATTATGATTATTTATTTCATCCGTATCTGGTCAAATACTTATAACAGTGCACATAGAACAAATTTAATCATTAATTCTGTTTTATTAAATTGGGGAACAACCAAACATAAAGCCAGCATACACAAGATCACTCCTGCTGCCAATCAGCCCTTTCGGCTTTTCTAATTGACGATTTTCTCTCATTAGCCCCAATTGTTGCCTAGCCCGCCCTTTCGGGTTTTCGGAACTAGCGGACTGTTCTAACTTTTGCCTAGGCTGCCCTTTTTGGGTTTTCAACCTAGCGAGCTCTTCTTTTTTTTATTATTATTTATTTTTCATACAAAAAACCTCTTCAACCAGTCAATGTTTACTGGCTCACTGAATTCGTTCCCATCCATGTCTGACAACTTCACTGCACCTTTGCTCATGACTTGCTTCACGACATATGGCCCTTCCCAGCTAGGTCTGAACTTCCCTCTTGGATCAGATACATTAGGCTTACATTGCTTCAATACCAAATCCCCAACTCTGAATTTCCTAATTTTAACCCTTCTATTGTAGGCCCGAGCTATCTTCTTTTGATACAGTTGGTGATGATACAGTGCCTTTAGCCTTTTCTCTTCTAATAGAGCTAACTGAGTGTATCTGCTTGCTACCCATTCTGTTTCAGGCAGCTCCTCTTCCAAGACTACTCTCAATGACTTGATCTCAATCTCAATTGGCAATATTGATTCCATCCTATAAACCAAAGAGAACGGTGTCATTCCAGTAGGTGTTCGCACACTCGTCCTATATCCCCATAAAGCAAAGGGAAGCATCTCTGACCAATCCCTGTAAGTCTTGGTCATCTTGGACAGAATTTGCTTAATTGTCTTGCTTGTTGCTTCCACTGCACCATTAGCCTTGGGTCTATAAGGAGAAGATCGGTGATGATGGATTTGGTACTTGGAGAATAAATCCTTAACTACCCCTTGAAACTGTACCCTGTTGTCTGATATCACACTTTGCGGGACCCCATTTCTGCAGATGAGATTCTTTTCGATAACCTAGCCATTTGACTTGCACCCAGCTTGTTGAAGGATTTGGCTTCAACCCATTTCAAAAAATAATCAATTGCTACCATAATAAAATGGTGCCCGTTTGAAGCTGTCGGATGTATCTCTCCTATAATGTCGATACCCCAGGTGGCAAAGGGCCAGGGTGAAGACATTGAATGCAGTTCTTCAGGAGGCATATGATTCAAGTTATTGTACATTTGACATTGTTGGCACTTCTTGACAAACTCAATACAGTCTCTCTCCATGGTCAACCAATAGTAACCTTGTCGAATAATCTTCTTAACTAGGGCCAAACCACTCATGTGCGGACCGCAACTTCCCGTATGTATTTCAGACATGATGCGCTCCACTTCGGGCTTTCTTAAACATCTCAAATGCACCCCATCAGGCCATCTTCGATATAACTCCCTATGGAAGGTGATGTATTGCAGTGACCACCTCCTTATGGCTCTTCTCTCTTTCTTTATTGCCCCCGGCGGGTATTCTCTTTCCTCCAAAAATCTCCTTATGGTATCATACCATGCATCATGGTCTGTATCAATTTCCATGATTGTTTTATATTCATAACAAGGAGTTGATGAACTGGTCAAGACCAGAGGCTTAAGGAATAAGCTAACAGGATTTTCCCATACCGAAGCCAATGTGGCTAGGGCATCAGCCATCTGATTTTCTTCTCTTGACAAGTGTATAAACCTACACTCCTTAAAATTCTTCTTTATCAGGGTCAGGTAATGATGGTATGGTTTCAATTTTTCTTCTTTCAACTCCCACTCTCCATTTACTTGGGATACTACTAGCAACGAATCACCATAAACTTCCACCTTATCTACCTTCATAATCATTAGGGTTTCCAAACCGAAAATACAAGCTTCGTACTCCACCATATTATTAGTCACCCTAAATTTTAACTTTTTGGCTAAAGGGATGAGTTCCCCTTCGGGCGATTCTAGTATAACTGTAACACCCCCATATTCAATGCACACACACTACAACCACAACAATGTAGCATAAGTGCACCAAACATAGGGATGCTACGGTTTCCTTAACATTCAAAACATTTTAAAACTTGATACCATATTCATATCATTATATCTTATTAACAAAATAGATCATTTACTTATAAAACAAAACATATTAGTTATCTATATATATATATATTACACAGCGGAAGTTATAAAATATGTATATATATGAAAACATTTGAATTCATATTTACTATTATACATATATTTACATTTTCAACAAAACTTTACACAATATAAAAGATTTATACATGATTGGCAAGTCAGCTCTGATCTTTAAGCTCCCAAAATCAACTCTTCAATGTCTACTCTCACTCGGTCTCGAAGAGCTCTCGGGATCGATTCTATCAGTTCTATCACCTGCGCGATTAAACACTATCGCGCTAAGCCAAGGGCTTAGTAAGATAAAACATGCAATAGACATGCTTAAATGTTATACAATGCCAATTCTGATTTATATCATATATGTAACAACATAGATGCAAAGCTACCAACATACCTTTACATTTCATAACCTAACATACATATATGTATCTCACAATTCAACATCTTTGCATATACTTTATTAGTTAATCATTTAATCATCCATGAACAACACTAAGCAAAGACAAGCATGGGCCCAAGACACACTAATATGCCATTCAATTTTCAGAGTTAATGCTTTGGTTTTGTTATCACATTTATCAATATCAATATCATATACCCAACTAGGCTTCAAGGATTAAGTTCAACCAAGCTTCAAGGGGAGCAAAGCATGCTAAGCATCAACCCAACTTGGCTTCAAGAACTAACCCAACCTAGCTTCAAGGGTTGTAACATCTCAATTAGGCTTCAAGGATTCAATCCAACCTAACTTCAAGAGATTGTTACTATCATTAGGCATGCCACCAACAACAAACTCTGAAAATGGAATAACACATTAGCCACACAATTCATTTAGATTTCATTCTCAATTCTCATTATCATTTAGGCAAACATGCCTCATTTATTTCCATTGAATCACATTAGCCAATAACAATGGCTTCACATTTCATTTCACAATATAACACTTCATTATTCAAGTGTATATTTATCTCATCCATGATCACATTAGATCTCATAAAACATCATTCATCATAGCCAAACACAATAGCATTGTCTCATGTCATGTCTTATTTGAATTATCATTTCATCTTTAATACAACATTTCAATATACATTACTCATGAAACACATTACCATCCAAAGTGCATAATAACATTACTAAATCTCAATAATACAATTAGGGCAAAACACAATTGATATGATTCATAGCTTTATGATCTTCCACATTCATTTGATTAGATCATTCTTGTGTTTGAAACATGTTTATAATGTTCATGTTTAAGTTTAGGAACAATGGAACTTTTGAAGAATTTAAACCATGCAAAGAGAACCAAGAAATCAAACAATGTTCAAATCATTTGAAAGGCACGCCCAACAATCTTGAGTGACACGCCCGTGTCCTTAAAAAGAAAAGAGGCAGTAGCTTCCTCAAATAAATGACACGCCCAACACTTTTGATGGACACGCCCGTGTCCTTAAAACCAAAAGAGACAGTAGCCAATCCAAATAATTGACACGCCCACTCTTCTAAGGGACACGCCCACTCCCCTAGAATTGATTTTGGCCGTGTCACCAAAATCACAAAACCTTAACTAAAACCAACCCTTTCTCAATTACACTCAAACACAATATTCATTATATAACATATTTCACATGAACATAATCAATGTTCTAAACACATATTCACCACAAAACCCTAGAATCCAACATCCTTCTCCCTTCATCCAAATCAACAACCATCATTTCCAACAACAACCTTCAATCAAACTCATAACTTAAAATCAATTTAACATTTGAAAGAACAACCAAACACATCTCAAATCCACCAAATCACAAAATCATCAAACCCTACTTTACTTCCAACACAACTTCCAAATAAGTAAAGAAAACAAGAAAATACTTACCTACAAAGAAGAAATTCCACAAATCCTTTGTCAAAACCTTGGATTGCTTCATCAATTTGCTTCTATCATCAAGAACACTTCTTTTTCTCTTTTCAATTTAGAGAGCCGGCCACCTCTTGAAGAAAGAAGACAATGATCAAGATACAAAGTCAACTTTTGCTTTTAATCTCCACCAAGTGTTCTTATCCAAGCAATTACTAAAACACCCTCAATCATATAACTAACCTTTGTCTCATATAAGTCCTTATATGTAATTTCATTAACAACCAAAAATATCTTCTTCCACTTAACCATCACCTTGACTCTTCATTTGACCACTTTATATGTTATATATATCATCATATACACAACATATACATTTATCTCTAAACCCTAATTCTTCCTCCAAAACACATATGCACAAGCATTCACTTTCCAATTTCTTTTCTTACCCCATCATATGCATACAATTCAATTTAACAATAACAACAACAACAACAACAACAACATAATCAAAACTTCTAAGCCACATATGGGGATATTACAATAACTCCCAAACCTGCTCCTTTCCTGTTTGCTGCTCCATCAAAATACATTTTCCACCCTTGTACTTCAATTGCTTCTAAATGTTCATCTGGAAATTCCAAGATTACCTCTTCACTTTCTGGTAATGGTTGTTGAGCCAGAAATTCTGCCACCGCTCTACCTTTGATTGTTTTTCTGGTTACATACTCGATCTCAAATTCTTCTAGTATTATCAACTATCGTCCATATTTCCCAATTAAAGAGGGTGTCTCCCTTAAGTATTTCATTGGATCCAACCTGGAAATTGCTTGCACACTATATGATTGAAAGTAATGCCGCAACTTCTTAGAAGACCAAACCACGGCTATGCATGTCTTTTCAATAATACTATACTTAATTTCATAAGGTAAGAGCTTTCTACTCAAATAGTAGACTGCATGCTCAATCCCCGACTCATCTGCTTGTGCTAGCATGGCTCCTATCGACTCTTCTTCTACCACTAAGTATAGTAAGAGAGGTTTGCCGGGTTTAGACGGTTTCAAAACAGGTGGATTCAACAAATACTCCTTTATTCGATCAAAGCCCTTTTGACAGATTGTTGTGAGTTTTGCTATAAATCTGCTAATGTACTGCATTTTACCAATAAATCCCTGAACTTCTTTCTCCATCTTCGGGGCTGGCATATCCCTGGTTGCTTTGACTTTGTCAGGATCAATCTCAATGCCATTCGGACCAATCAAATGTCCTAACAATTTACTTGAGGTAACGCCAAATACACACTTCTTTGGGTTTAATTTGAGCTTATACTTCAAAGCTCTATCGAAGAATAATTCTAAGTTCTGGAAGTGTTGCAACCTTGTATTCGACTTCACCATCATATCGTCAACATATACTTCAACCTCTTTGTGCATCATGTCATGAAATAAAGTGGTGGCCATCCTTTGGTAAGTTGCTCCAGCATTCTTTAAGCCGAAAGGCATCACCCTATAACAAAATATACCCCATGTAGTAGTGAAGGCAGTTTTGGCTTTATCCTCTTGGGCCATTAACACTTGATTGTATCTGGAAAATCCATCCACAAACGAGTGTAGCACACTAGAGGCTGCACTATCAATGAGTACATCTATATGAGGTAAAGGAAAATCATCCTTAGGGGAAGCCTTGTTTAAATCTCTATAGTCCACGCAGACCCTTATCCTCCCATCTTTCTTTGGCACAGGTACTATGTTGGCTAGCCAATCTGGGTATTCTATCACTTCAAGGAACTTCACTTGTATTTTCTTAGTGACCTCTTCTTTAACCAATTCAGCCCATTTAGGTCTTAATCGTCTAAGCTTTTGTTTGACAGGTTTAATGTGGGTGTAAGTAGGAATATGATGCTCGGCTATGTCTCGATCTATCCCAGGCATATCTTCATAAGACCAAGCAAACACTTCTTCATATTTTTTGAATATTTTTTCAAATCTCTCTCTCTCATCAGGAGTAAGGTCGGATGCTATGCTAATGTTTTTAGGGTTTTCAGTTGTTCCCAAATTTAATGATTGTGTGTTAACAGAATTAATATTAAAGATGCTCATGTAACTGCTATTTGAATGTATGCAACCATCAGGAGAAACATCACACAAGTAAGCAAAATCAGACTTTATTGCATTCATTTTGGAAAAGAAAACATCATCATCCTCATACAAAATAGACAAATTAAAATCAAAATCAAAATCATTGTTCTCAGAATCATAAAGCAGGATGTCTTCAAACTTCTCTTCAACCATGGCAGCAATCTCTTCCGGAGTCTTCTTGGTTTTTAGGGCAGCTTCATTCTTCTCCTTTGGAGTGGATTCTTTGTTGGTTGACAGGGTGAGCTTTTTCTTCACTTGCTCCACTAACTCAGCAACATCTGCAAAAATTTCAAAACCAGGAATTAACTTACCCATGAACATGATCAGCTCGGGCTTTCCTTGGAGTGGTCCGATAGTTGGAGCTTTGACAAAGATCTCTTCAAGTGGTGGGAAGCTCATCTTCTCATTCTTCTTTGGTTGAACATTATTGGCTTCATCATATCCCAACCCCTTCTTGGAAGTTTGAGTTCTAAAATCTGGCAACTTTGTTAAACCGGCTTTACCCTTTCCAAGGCTAGCTCCGGGAAGGTAATTCATGTTCTTCATCATATTCAAGACTTTGGAGCCCACTGCTTCATCATCAGAGATTACAGCTACTTGAAAACCATTGAGAGGCCTCTCAACCATTAGAGCATTAACAATCTCATTATCTTCAGCTTCAATGACCACTGTCTCATTTCCGTTGGGGAATTTGATCTTTTGATGAAGGGTGGAAGGAACTCCACCAAGAGGGTGAAACCATGGTCATCCCAAGAGTAAGGCAAAGGTAACTGGTATGTCTAAAACAATAAACTCCACAATAGATTCAATTGGACCAACCTTGACGGCTGCTTTGAAAGTCCCTTCGGCATGCCTCTTAGTGTTGTCATAAGCACGAATTGTCACCTCGGTTGGGTTTAAATCTCTTGTTGACATGGCTAGCTTTGGTAGTATCTTAAGTGGACAAACATTTATGGAAGACCCATCATCGACCATTACACAAGGAGTCCTCTTTCCCTTGACTTCTATTTTGATAAAGAGAGGACGGATGTGGTCTCTCCCTTCCTCTGGTAAGTCCGCATCAGAAAAAGAAACTGCTCTCATACTAACTTCGCTCTTCTCTTGAACCTCTTCACATTTCATTACTTCCCCAATTTTTATGAAGTTAATCAACTCCTCCGGTGTTGTAGAGGTAGAAATCGGCATGCTAGCCAAGGCTTTAGCCATAGTCTCTCGGTGTTTTTTAGAAGTAGCTAACAGGTCCCAAATGCTAACACTTGCTTGGGTTCTTTTTAATTGCTTGAGTACAGCATCATCTTCTTCCACTTCAACTTCCTTCCCCTTATTAGTTTCTCCATCCTTAGGTGGTGGCCTTGCATAAGGCTTACCAGATCTAGTATTCATCACCTCATTTTCTTTGGGCTCAGACCAAGTCCACTCCTTCTTCTTTGGTATGATATCATCATCACTATCACTTGAATCCCAAAACCTGTTGACCACACAAATTGCTACTTCCCTACCAATCATAGCTTGTTTGGCTTAATTAAATTCCTCTTCTTCTTTGATTGATTCTCCTCCCATATCTTGAAAAGAAGACATGACAAAATCCTCATGCAGACCTCCTCCAATCATGAAGGTTGCTGGTGGTGGTACTCTATTGAACTTTGGCAATGGGTTATCTTTGGTGTTTGGCTTGTTGGGCTCGGGTAGCTTCCCATTATCAATTAAGTTTTGGATCTCATGTCTCAATCTCACACATCTATCCGTGTCATGTCCTTGCGTTTGATGAAATTGACAAAATGCTTTGGTGTCAAAATTAGGTGGGAGCGGATTAGGCAAAGGACAAGGATTTAAGGGCTGTAGCAGTCCCTTTCTTTGAAGCTTGTTGAAAACCCAGGACATCGGTTTTCCCAATTATGAAATTGTCTCCTTGTTCCTTGGTTAGTAGCATTAACACCGACGACCTTTTGCATGCTTTGGCTACCAGGTTGATAGCTCCCTTTCTCATTCCTTTTCGTTGCAAATCGGCTCTTCTCCCTGTCCCATTCTTCAATTTGTAAACCAGCTTGAAGAAAGTCTTTGAAATCACGGATGAGTGTATGAGACATCCTCTCACGAAGACTAGGTAACACCCCCCTCACAATCATCCTTATCTAATCGGATTCATCGGGCCTCTTCTTGAGTAAAGCAGCCTTGTTTCTCCATCTCTTGACATAGTCTACAAAATTCTCATTTGGCCTTTGCCTAATGGATTCCACTTCCATCAAGGTAACTTCCAATTCCACATTATATCCATATTGTTGGATAAAGGCTTTGTAAAGTAGATCCCAGCTCTTTTGTGTTTCATCATCTAAGGTATTGAACCAATTTTGGACAACAGGGTCCAATGAGAGCATAAAGTACCTTAGGGTTTGAGCCTTAGTAGCTCGGGCAGACTGCATGGCAGTGATATATTGCTTCACATGAAGATGAGGATTTTCGGTGCCATTGTACTTTGCAAAGGAGGGCATCTTGAATTTATAAGGGACTTCATCATCTTGTTCAAATAACTTGTCAACTTCAGACATCTCTTCGGTTTTCAGCTTCTTCTAAAATTTCTTTTCTAAATCAGTAATCATCTTTTCAACATCAAATGTCTTGGTCTTTTCAATAGTTGTTTTCTCGATAACCTTCGGTTCTTTCTTCTTTTCTTGAACCTCTTGGTAGTATTGAGCCCAATCATCATCATCATCAATGACCACCTTTTCATCATCAAAAGCCACTTCACTAACTTTGGTCTTCCCTTTATCCTTTGGTTTCTAAGTGCTAGCAGATGCCTCGGCATGGTTCTTTAAGATTGCAGTCAATTGGTTCTTCATGGTCTCAGCTAGGGCCTCTTTGATTTCTTCCATCTTGGCATTGAGGGCTTCATCCACCATTCTTTGAATTTGTTCGGGCTCCATTGTCTTTGGTGAGCAAGTGATTGAGTCGTTGCTAGATACTTCATCTCCGGCGTAGGTCGGATTGTCGTAAGCTTTTGAACTTTCGTAATCCAGGGCTGTGAGCCAGAGAGGACCAATGATATGAGATGCAAATGTATGCATGTATGCATGTATGCACAAACAATTAACAAATAAGACCAAATTAGGATGTTCCTTCCAACCTTATAACATTCACACACGAATGGCGAGTCTCTTTTCCTAGGTATATGGTTAACAAAATACCAACATGGGGTATCTTGCTTTCGAATAATTCCCTCGGACGATTCAACCAATAGTTATATTTTCGAAAATAGAAATCAATCCATGGTAATTCCCATTAATTAGGTTTTAATCCATTCAACCAACTAAAGTAGCTTTTATGCTATGTTGGATTAAAACGAAATTAAGAGGTTTATTATAAATAGATTTCTCACTTGAAAAAGTAACTAATGATTCATGCCAAAAACAAGCCCATGGTTAATTTGTTCTTAGTGTAAACTAGGCCCACAATTGATTTTTGGTATTTCATAATTGACCTAAATATTTTTGCAAGCTCTTTGTAAAAAATGGTTGGGCGAAAATAGTTTTTGTTTCTAAGCCCATTGTAAAAGATTTTAGAAAAATGGATTTTGGGCTTAGTTTTTGGGCCATGGGCCAAAGAATTTTTGATTTGTTTTTAGAAAAGTCTTATGTCCAAAGACCAAAATAGCTTTGGTCTTTTGAATTTTAAAGAAAAATTTATTTTGAGCTTGCAAACATACTTGTGTCATATTAGAAAAAGAACAAGCCAAATAAGCCATGATTTAGACTAAGATAAACTAACCATAGTCAAACAACATGCATTTGGGGTAAAAACCTAAGGAAAGTAACTAGGCCAATTACATGAGATTTAATCTTTGGGTAAAATGGCTTAGGTTCCCATAGCAAGTATATACCAAATGGTACAAGGCTATGAGTGGTTATGCCATGCTCGATCTCCATACCTTGAGTGAAAGTATGGTATCCCTTACATAACATAACATGGGTAACACGGGCGTCCTAACTCACGCACACAATGCAATCTAATATGATGCAATGGATAATATCATTATAAGAAAGAATAGAATAATATAAAGACCAATGAAATCAACTTCTCTTATCCCCAGTGGAGTCACCACTATGAGCGGGGATTTTCGCCCCCACTCCCGGTGGAATGGTTCTTACGACTTCGGCACTGTTTAGGCTTGGGGCCTTAGAGAACACGGACCTAAGTCCGAAGAAAATGGAGTCGACACCCGGACGAGCCGGGAAAAAGAAAGGGGTGGATGACTCGATTCCTAAGAAATCCCTAACCCCCTAATGGGTTCGGAAAGTTGGTTACGTGTGGGAAAGGTGAGAAATGGCCCAGCACCCCCACAACGCCCGGTTCATTTGAACCGGCCTCCTTTACAGGTCTTAATATTATAAAATTCTTAAGTATAATAACATTATCCATACTACACATAATAAAAAGAAAGCATCATTATATTAAAATCAAAGCAATGTCCAAACAAAACAAAACAAATAAATGGACACCCATCCAATGAAACATGTCCTTACATCACATGCCTAGATAGGACACCCACCAAAAGGTAGAAACATGCCCTTTACATAAGGTTCTAAAATAGAAAAGAAAATTAAATTACATGATGTTTAACTAATGAGGTACCCACCAAGTGGAAACATACCTCTTACAACTTTTGGAAATCTAAAAATAAATAATCATTCATCATAAATCATTCATCAAAAGTATTTAAATATCAATAAAATAAACATCCATCCATGATAAATTAAATAAATCAAGTATTAAAATTAAATAAATTAAAGCATAAGAGATAAATCAAAGCATAAATAAATATGGAATTGAATAAAGCAAATAAAAGTTCAAGTATAGCTACTATTTCTATTTAGGGTTATTTATCTCATGTGTTAAGGCTTTGGAAATTCTAAAGTTTAAGCTACTATGACTTTTTAGGTAATTAAAATAGATTAGGTTTTATGTTTTTTAAAGGTTGGCAAGACACTTTGATTAAACAAATTAAGATTTGAATGATGAAATAATAAAACTTGAGTTTTAGACACTTTTGAAATATTTTTAATTCATGATTTTAAATAATGATTTAAGCTACTGTGACTTTTTTGACTTTTTTATGTTTTTTATGTTTTAAAGGGTTTAAAGTTTAGAAAAAGTTAGGGTTTAAGGTTTTAAAGGGTTAGGGTTCATTATTTTAGGTTTAAAAGATGATTTTTGGATTTTAGGCTTTGAAATTGGATTCTCGGCTAAAGTATAATTTTAGGGTTTTAAAAAAACAATTTGATATTTTATGAGATTTTATGAATTTAAACACATGGATTGAAGTTTTTATAAGTAGAAAAGATGTTTTTCAAGGTTTTTTGAGTGAAAAAGAGCCTATTTTAAAATCTTAAATAAAACAGAATTTTATTTTGGTTTTGTTGAAAAATACGTTCAATGAGGGTTTTAAGATTTTTAAGAAGAAAAAATAACAATTTTAAATCTTTTAGAAAAGAATTTCACGTTTTAATGTTGAAATCTTAGAAAAACTAAATTAAAGTTCTAAGATTTTGATTTTAAAAAAAAAACTTAAATTTTGTGGATTTTGCTATTGTAAAACATAAATCAAAAGAATTAAAACATACATTCTTTTGTTGATTCTCAATAAAATAACTCTTCTTGAATGAACTTGCTCCAAAGACAAGCTTTGATTCTCCTCTCCCCTCTTTTGCCGTGCTACTGCTGCTATTAATATCAATTGAATTGAGTTTTTCCTTTTCCTTCCTTGATTTGGTTTCAAATCCTAAAGTCACTATGTATTTTTTTTACTCCCCCAATTTGGTTTAATTCATCCTTATTTATAGTAGTTTTTAGGTTCTTTATTCCTAATTAATTAAGGTAAGTAATAATAATAAAAAAAGAAATTAAAACCTAATTGGATTAGAATTCTAAAAATTGCGTCAAAAAAAATTTGCGCTGGCGAAAACTGTGCTGACGGGCCCGTGGGCGCGCCAGCCCGCAGGAATTTCCTGCTGGAAGTTATTTAGCCCGCAGGAAATTCCTGCGGTCGGGCGAAATAATTTCGCCCGCAGGAGCCTGCGAGAGAAATAACTCGCCTGCAGGAATTTCCTGCGGGCGAGCCATTGCTGGCCCGACGGGCCCGCGCGACCACTTTTTACTGCCGATTTTTTTCCGACTCCGACTCCGACTTTTATTTTTATTTGTTTATTTTTAATTTTTATTAATAAAAATTAGATACTAAGGTAAAAATTATTTAATTAAAATTATTTTGGATCAATTAAACAACAAAAATCATTTTGGACTAAATAAAGCATATTGGATCGGATTGGGTCAAAAATTAAGGGTCTACAGCAGCCTTTGGTACAAGGATAGATTGTGTGTTCCTAATGATGCAAGATTGAAAAGATGATTTTGGAGGAAGCACATCAGTCGGTTTTTGCTATGCACCCTGGGAGTACTAAGATGTATCATGATTTGAAGCAACATTATTGGTGGTCTGGTATGAAGAGGGACATAGCGAAGTTTGTATCCAAGTGTCTCACTTGTTAGAGAGTGAAGGCCAAGCACCAAGTTCCAACATGGTTGCTCTAACCTTTATCGGTGCCAGAATGGAAATGGGAGTGCGTAACAATGGATTTTGTGACTGGTTTGCCGTTGACTCAGAAGAAGCATGATGCCATCTGGGTGATTGTTGATCGGTTGATGAAGACAGCTCATTTCCTTCCAGTTCAGATGGACTATTCTCTTGAGAAGTTGGCTGAGTTGTATATTAGGGAGATAGTGAGATTGCATGGAGTCCCAATTTCTTTGGTGTCAGATCGAGATCCCCGATTTACTTTAAGGTTTTGGAAGAGTTTGCAAGGTGCTTTGGGTTCTCGATTGCATTTTAGCACTGCTTTCCATCCGCAGACAGATGGGTAGTTAGAGAGGGTGATACAAATTTTAGAGGATATGTTGAGAAGCTATGTCATCGAATTCTCTGGAAGTTAGGACTGATTTTTGCCATTGATGGAATTTGCTTATAATAACAGTCATCAATCTAGTATTAAAATGGCACCTTATGAGGCATTGTATGGTAGAAGATGCAGAATGCCTCTATGTTGGAATGAAGTTAGAGAAGGTAAGTTGGTTGGTTTCGATTTGATTAAAGAAACAAAAGAGAAAGTGAAGATAATTCGGGATCGTTTGAAAGCAGCCTCAGATCGACAGAAATCATATTCAAATTTGAAGAGGAGAGACATAGAGTTCAATGTAGGAGATAAAGTATTTCTAAAAGATCTCTTATTTTCACCTTCCTCCTCCCTCTTTATTCTTGTTTTAATGTGGTAATCAAAAGGATTGGACTTAATCTTTCCAAGGCAAAATAAGAGATCAAGAGGTGACTAGATTTCTAAAAGGAGCAACAGGAGACAGAGAGGAAAACACCAAGAAGTGACGATCTAACTTACAAAATCAAGGTAATAAAAGCAGTGTTGTCTTGATCTAGCTCAACCTAAAAAATAAACTTTGATTCAGGCAGCAACACATATCCAAACAAGCTTGATTCAAACACTTTAAATTCGATGGAGCCTTCAAACATAGGTAAGTTCTCTAAATTCAGTTTATTGAATAAATAACTATCTTCTCCTTTCAAAATTTCATCACACTATTTGTATAATCAAATTCTTTTTTTAAAAAAATTAAAACAGTAGCTAAGGTTCTACTTAAAGTAAATATGATCATTAAAATATTAGTCTAATTCTGAAAAATTTTGAAAACCCTAACTATCCAAAACCCTAGCTTCCTAAAACCCTAATTCCCAAACCTCAATTCCAGAAACCATAAACCTGAGTTTGCAAATAGTTTAATTATTAAAATTGATCCAATAAACTGAATTTCTAAACTCTAACTCCAGTAAACTCTAAGAACCAAACCCTAATTTTCCTTATGTTTCCTAAAACCCCAAAATAGCTTTACAATTATCAAAACCCTAAATTATTTTCTTAAATTCTAAAATTTATAGTTGCTTTATTGAATCCTAATTTGATTTTTCCAATATCCAGTAACCCTAAAAATTAACTTTCAAACCTTATATCCCAAATTCTTAAGTTCTTATTCCAGAACCATAAATTATTCTTCAAACAAACCCTTAATTATGTTCCTTATTCTTAATGCAAGATCTATTTAATTATGTTTGAGAAGAGATTCCAGCACTCTACTTAGTGATTAGGGATTAATTCACTCGAGAGAGGTTTTAGTCTAAGTTAGAGGAATGCCAATTCAACTCTATTATGTGATTTAATTAAATTGATTTTCATAAATATAATTGTGGCTAGGGGGATTCATTATCTGGATAGTATCATTATCATCAATCATTTTTTCACAACATTTAATTTCCCTTTACTTTCAGTTATTAAGTTAATTGTCTTCAATTACAAAACTTCACACAACTATTGATTTGCTAAACAACAGTTAAGATTTGCACTAGTACTTGACCTTGTCCTCAGTGGAACGATAACTCACTCACTATTTTATTACTTGGGCGACCCGTGCACTTGCGGTATTGCTATAGCATTAGGCTCGCGCACACCAAGTTTTTGGCGCCGTTGCCGGGGACAAACGGTTTCAATATTAGTAATATAATTAAGATTGTTGATTTAGCTCTATTTTCATTTGTTTATAACATTGGTTCTTGCTTATTTACTATCATTTTTGGTATTTCTTCCCGTTTATGACTAGAGCTAGCTCATCCCAACTGCTTAAGTTAGACCAAGAGCTAGAAAGAATGTTGAGGAGAAAGCGAAAGGAAGAAGGGGAGGCAGTTATGGAAGACGCAGAAACAGAAATAAATCTAGAAACAGAAATAAATCTAGAAATAGAACAAGAAGAAGTATTTGAAGTGATGGAAGGAGCTGTATCAAGACCAATGCAGGAGTTCGCTAAGCCCAATCCAAATGGGGCTGAATCTAGTATTCGGAGGTCGACAGTTGCTACGAACAACTTCGCAATAAAGGCAAATGTAATTCAAATGGTGTAGCAGACTTGTCAGTTCTATGGGTTTCCTAATGATGATCCTAATGCACATATTGAGAATTTTTTGGAGATATGTGACACATTCAAGATAAACAATGTCTCAGATGATGCAATTAGGTTGAGGTTGTTCCCATTTTCCCTTAGAGATAGACCAAAGAAGTGGCTGACATCTTTTCCTCCAGGAACTTTTACCACTTGGGGTCACTTGACAGAAAAATTCCTAGAAAAATATTTCCCACCGTCCAAAACTGCTAAGTTGAGGAATGATATTTCATCCTTTCTGCAGCAAGATGGTGAGACCCTTTATAATGCCTAGGAAAGATTTAAAGATTTGTTGAGAATGTGTCCTCATCATGGACTTCCACTATGGCTTCAAATTCAAACATTTTACAATGGGTTGAATTACATAAGTAAGCAATCCATTAATGCAGCAGCTGGTGGTACCATAAACAACAAGACACTTGTACAAGCAAGGGATTTAATTGAGGACCTGGCTATCACCAATTATCAGTGACAAGCCCCAAGGGAGCAAGGAAAGCTGAAAGTCATGGGTTCACACCAATTAGATCCCGTGGTAGTTTTGACAGCCCATTTGGAAGCATTGAATAAAAAATTTGATTCTTTGGCCTCTTCTTTTGGGAAAGTAATGCAAGTGATGTCTTGTAAATGGTGTGGGGGTGGACATCAAAGTCAAGATTGCCAAAGTGGCAATATGTTTGCTAGGCAAGAGCAAGTAGATTATGTGGGAAATATGCTAAGGCAACAACAGAATAACCCCTACAGCAACACATATAATCCGAGGTGGAGAAATCATCCTAATTTCTCATGGAATAATCAAGATAATCCAAGACCTCCCCCTGGATTCCAGCAGCCCCAACATCAACAAACTGCCCCTCCAAGAAAGTGCAATTTAGAGGACATGATGGAGAAATTCATAGCAGCCTCTGAAACTAGGATTCAATCAACTAAAATCACTCTTAGAAATCAGCAAGCCTCTATCCATAATCTGGAGAATCAGGTGGGGCAAATTGCCAAGTTGCTTAGTGAAAGACCACAAGGGAGTTTACCTAGCAACACTGAGGCAAATCCTAAAGAGCAACTTAAGGCAATTACACTAAGGAGTGGAAAAGAGATCAAGGGCAATGTGGTTGAGAAAAGAGAAGAAGTGGCAGAGAAAGAGGCTGAAGAACAAGAAAAAGAAAAAGAAGATGATCCTACTGTCAATTCGGGAGAGAAAGCTGCAATAGGAAGTAAGAAAGAGAACCAGCCACAAGAAAGCAGCCCCATAATGAAGGAATACCGACCTAGAGTACCATATCCGACAAGGTTGAACAAGGAGAAGATTGATGCTCAGTTCGATAAGTTTCTTAAACTTTTTAAACAATTGCACATTAATATTCCATTTGTTGAAGCTTTGTCACAAATGCCTAAGTATGCTAAATTTTTGAAAGATATCCTTTCTAACAAAAGGAAACTTCAGGAGGTGTCTTTGGTGCATTTATCTGAAAAGAGTTTGGCAATTTTGCAAAGGAGGTTACCTAAGAAGTTAAAAGATCCAGGTAGTTTTACCATTCCATGTTTGATGGGTAACCTTGAGGTTAAAAGTGCATTAGCTGATTTGGGGGCTAGCATAAGTGTTATGCCCTATAAAATGTTTAAAGAGTTAGGCATTGGTAAACCTAAACCAACACTTATGACCATCCAACTTGCTGATAAGTCAGTAGTCCGCCCTCGTGGCATTATAGAAGATGTGTTGGTAAAAGTCGGGGATTTCTTTTTCCCCAATGATTTTGTTGTCATTGATATTGATGAGGATGCAGATGTTTTGCTTATTCTTGGTAGGCCATTTTTAAATACAGCCCATGCCCTTATCGATGTTCATGATGGCACATTGACTTTGAGAGTGGGTGATGAGAAAGTTATTTTTAGGATACATGATACCATGAAACATTCACTTTCACTTGATGAGGTAGAATCATGCAATGATGTTATTGAGCATGTGACCGTAAATTGTGTTATTAACATTGTTTCCAAGGATCCCCTTGAGTTTTGTTTATTGTATGATAATGTTGAGGGTCAAGAAGCAATAGAGCAGCTTGCATTTCTTGAAGCAAGCAAATTGTTCAAATGCAGGGCATATGAGACTATTGAGATGCCAAAGGAAGAAAAGCCAAAACCATCGGTGATTGATCCACCCAACTTGGAACTAAAGCCCCTTCCAGATCACCTTGAGTATGGATTTCTTGCGAAGAAGAAGAAATTACCAATAATTATGAGTTCCCACCTATCTTCTGAGCAGAAGAAAAAGCTTATCCAATTGTTGCGGAAACATAAGAAAGTGATAGCTTGGAAGATAGCAGACATCAAGGGTATCAATCCATCCTATTGCACTCACAAGATACTGATGGAGGACAAATTCAAGCCGGTAGTGCAACCACAATGGAGACTAAACCCAAAGATGAAAGATGTAGTGAAGACTGAAGTGATAAAACTACTTGATGCAGGGATTATCTATCCGATCTCGGATAGCTCTTGGGTGAGCCCAGTTCAGGTAGTACTAAAGAAAGGAGGGATGACAGTGGTCACTAATGAAAATGATGAGTTGATTCCAACAAGAACAGTTACCGGTTGGAGGGTTTGCATTGACTACAAAAAATTGAATGATGCAACTAGAAAGGATCATTTTCCTTTACCCTTCATTGATCAGATGTTGGAGAGGTTATCCGGCCATGAGTACTACTGCTTTTTGGATGGTCTTTTAGGCTATTTCTAAATTCCTATTGCCCTTGAAGACCAAGAGAAAACTACATTCACCTGCCCATATGGGACATTTGTATATCGAAGAATGCCATTCGGGTTGTGCAATGCACTTGTGACTTTCCAAAGGTGCATGGTGGCAATCTTTGATGAGCTTATAGAGGATATTATGGAGGTGTTTATGGATGATTTCTCGATCTATGGTAGCTCATTTGAAAGATGTTTGGAAAACCTTGAAAGAGTCTTGATGAGATATGAGGCAACCAATCTAGTGCTTAATTGGGAAAAGTGTCATTTCATGGTTCAAGAGGGAATCGTGTTGGGACACAAAATTTCAAACAAGGGCATTGAGGTGGATCGGGCTAAGTTAGACATCATTGAGAAGTTACCACCACCCACATCTGTGAAGGCCATCAGAAGTTTTCTAGGACATACGGGTTTTTATCGGAGGTTCATTCAAGATTTTTCTAAGATAGCCCGTCCATTGACAAGACACCTTGAGAAGGATGTGGATTTTGTTTTTGATGAGGAATGTTTGTGAGCATTCACAACTCTTAAGGAGAAATTGACCCATGCTTCAATCATGGTAGCTCCCAATTGGAATCTACCATTTGAACTAATGTACGATGCAAGTGACTTTGCAGTGGGAGCAGTATTGGGTCAACACAAGGAGAAATACTTCCAGCCTATCTACTATGCAAGCAAGACCTTAAACACAGCTCAAGCTAATTACACAACTACAGAGAAAGAGCTGCTAGCTGTGGTTTTTGCTTTTGACAAGTTTAGATCATATCAAATCTTGTCAAAAGTGATTGTTTATACAAACCATTTGGCTTTGAGGTACTTATTTGCAAAAATTGATGCAAAGCCTAGGCTAATCCATTGGGTGTTATTATTGCAGGAATTCGACTTGACGATTCAAGACAAGAAGGGAGCTGAAAATCTGGCAGCATATCACCTTTCTCGCTTGGAGAATCCAACTCTGGAGAGATTTGAAGAAGGGGACATTGATGATCACTTCCCCGATGAGCAGCTGTACACCATGGTAAGTGAGATAAGTAATTTAAATTTTGAAACACCTTGGTTTGTAGATTTTGCTAACTATTTAGCTGTTAGGGAACTTCCTAAGGACTTAACTTATCAAGAAAAGAAGAAATTCTTTTTCCGATTTAAAGTATTATTTTTGGGAGGACCCCTTTTTGTTTAGATTATGTAAGGATCACATGTTCCAACGGTGTGTGGCATGGCTTGAAACAATGAAGATTCTTATTCAATGCCATGCTGGACCAGCTGGTGGTCATATGGGAGCCAATAGGACTGCTCAAAAGGTACTAGAATCAGGATTTTATTAGCCCACTTTGTTTAGGGATAGCTACGATTTTGTGAATCGCTGTGATCGATACCAAAGGACTGGAAACATTTCATCTCGTGATGAGATGCCCTAAAATGGGATTTTAGTTTGTGAAATCTTTGATGTATGGGGGATCGATTTTATGGGACCCTTTCAAATTCCCTTGGTAACAAATATATTCTTGTAGCTATAAACTATGTATCTAAATGGCCTGAAGCCCAAGCCTTGGCAACCAATGATTCTTGGGTTGTGGTGAAGTTTTTGAAGAAGTTGTTTTCTCGATTTGGTACACCAAAAGCAATTATAAGTGATAGGGATACTCACTTTTGTAACTTTCAGCTTGCGAAAGTTTTCAAAAGATTAGGAGTTACACATAGGTTTGCTACTCCTTATCATCCCCAAACTAGTGGCCAAGTTGAGAACATGAATAGGGAGATTAAAAGAATTCTGGAAAAAACTGCAGAGCGATCCCGAAAGGATTGGTCCGAGAAATTGGACAATGCTATATGGGCTTTTAGGACTGCATTCAAAACTCCCTTGGGCACTACGCCATTTAGGTTGGTATATGGAAAAGCTTGCCATTTAACTGTTGAAATTGAACATAATGCATATTGGGCTATAAAACAGATTAACCTTAATTTAGCTTGTGCAGGTGAAAGGCAAAAATTACAGGTAAACGAGTTGGACGAGTGGAGATTGCAAGCTTATGACAATGCGAGAATGTATGAGGAACGTACCAAGAGATGGCATGATGCTCACATTAAGGAATGAAAAGAGTTTCAAGCGGGAGATCAGGTATTATTGTACAATTCAAGGCTTCGGCTCTTTCCAGGTAAGTTGAAATCTTGATGGTCTGGTCCTTTTACTGTTAAGGAAGTTTTCCCCTACGGAGTGGTTGAAATAACTCACCCGGAAAAAGGAGATTTTAAAGTCAATGGGCACAGGCTCAAATTTTACTTTGGAGGGGAAATACATGACTTAAAGGAGGTTTTACACCACCAAGACTAGGGAAATTTGCCATGAACGTCAAACTAATATGATGTTAAAGAAGTGCTGGGTGAGAGACAACCCACCATTTTATTCGTTCATTAATTTTTGTGCCTTTAATTCCTGTATTTTTGGTTTGTGATGTTGGTTGGTGGTTTTTTCGTTGTGTATTCATTTGAATTTGAAGGGTAAATTGAACATATTTAAGTTTAGTTAAATATGAAAACAGGTTTCATCTAAACTCTCTCTTAGTTTATGCATGCTCACATTGAGGACAATGTAAATCTTTAAGTGTGGGGTGCATTTTGTGTTTTTACTTTTACATGTTTTAATTTAAGTTTAGTTAATGTTTTTCTTGTTTTTCTTTGAATAAATGAATTTTGAAAATTTCAATTGTTATAAATATTGTTGATAGATTACTTTTGAATTTTTGAAGCATGAATTTGAGAATTGAGTAGAATTGATACTTATTGTCAATTTTGTTGGTTTTTCCTTGCATTGCCTTTAACCTAGTGAGAAATTGAGCCATCAACTTATTATTCTTGCTGTGGGTGAACATCTTTGATTGATGACTTGCTAGAACTTGCTTTGACATGCATTTTAAGATTACATAAAAATTTCAATTTGGCATCAAGATGATTAAGGCAATTAGGTGAACCCACTTTGGCTTAAAAAGACCAACCCTATTTTTAACCTTAGTTAGCCAATTTTGAGCCTATTCCGTTTATCCTTTTCTTTCTTTTTCATAACACTACTAACTTTGAATCATGCTATTTTGTCTCTTACCTTTTCATTAGGTCAAGAGCATTTTAAGAGCGTTTATGACCAAGTGTTGTGTTGAATTAAGTGAGGGGTTAAATTCAGTAGGTTTAAGATTGCAAAGCAAAATATAAAAAAGAAATAAAAAAATCAAATAAAAAGAAGAAAAATAATAAGAATAATTGTTGTTCTTGTTGAAAGGGTTGGAATATGTTTGGAATAATCATTGCAAGATGTAATAAATGAGTTCCCTTGAAAAGTTCTTTAATGTCAAGGGTTAGATAAGAGGAAGGTGTTTTGGGATCGTTGGGTTATACATATGATCGGTTACTTCATTCTTGAAGTGTTCTTGAACTTAATGATTAAGCTCACATTTCCTAAATGTCATGCCTCTACCTTAACCCCATTACAACCCAATAAAAGACCTTTTGATTGATGCTTGATTGTAATTAGGTAGTGGAGATTTGATCGATAAGCAAGCCTATGGCAATAATCTTTCATTGATTGTTATGAGTGTAAACACCACCTTGATCAAACACTTTCTAAGAGTTGGTGAGGGAGTGACAAGCATAGGCTATGCATGGAAAACCACTAAATTGCATGGGTATCGATTTTGTTCGGTTTGATATTGATTGCAGATTTAGGAATAAGGAAATCTTGAAACATTTTTTTATAACTCATGAACTTTAAAAATTTATCGTGTTTAGTTGTTTTGATTTTAATCTTGCTTGGGGACAAGCAAGGAATTAAGTGTGGAGTATTTGATGAGATCAATTTTATACTTGTTCTTAGTATGATTTTGATGGGTTTTTAGTTAATGTTTCATTTGATTTTTGTTTAAAGTATGTTTTAAGTGTTTGTTTTAGGTTAAAGTGCAAAAACTCACTTGGATGATCAAAATAATGAAGGAAGAGCACGAATCAAGCAAGACATGGCCAAGCCAAAGCAAGCTTGGCCGTGTCACTCAAAAGAAGTGCAAGACAGTAGCTGACACGGCCAGGAGACACGGCCAAGCCACTGGCCGTGTCTCACCTAAAGAGCAAAACCAAGAAACCAAAGAAACGAAGGCAGAAGCTGACACCATCACATGACACGGCCAAGCCACTGGCCAAGTCACATGACACGGCCAAGCCACTAGCCATGTCACATGACACGGCCAGGAGCTTGGCCGTGTCACCCTTGGAAACAAAGAAAAAAATTGACAAAGCTAGAAGCAGAAGGTGACACACCCACATGACACGGCCAAGCCACTGGCCGTGTCACATGACATGACCAGGAGCTTGGCTGTGTCACCTAGAAGAAAAGAAGCAAAGAAATGGCAGAAGGAGACACGGCCAGCAAGCTTGGCCATGTCCCAAGCAAAGTGAGAGACACAACCAGCAAGCTTGGCCGTGTCACCTAGGGCAACCTTGAATATTTGAATTCTTTTGCAGACAAGTGGGGAACAAAGACTAGCTTTTGCCAAAAGTAATATTAAAAAAAAGAAAAGCTTGCCTAATTTGAGGAAAAGAAAGATAAAACAAAGGGAATGTGGGAGACAAGGAAGAGTGGTGTGAGTTGGAAGGTATGGGTTGTGAGCTGGAAGGTATGGGTTGTGAGCTTTGAAGGGAGTTAAAAGGAGAAGAAAATAAAGAAGAGAGGGAGACGCTGGAACAAGGGAGAAGGAGCCAACTACTGGAGCAAAGAGGAGAGTCTTGAGCTGAGTTTGAAGAAGGAGATACATCCTATACAAGACCTAAACCAAAGAATCAAGGATTGAAGTGAAGAAATACAAATTATTCGTCATGGATTGTTTGGTTTCTTTTACTCATTTCTCTTGTTCTATTTTTTTGGCTTTGAACATGAACTAATTCATTCTCTATATAGATATTGATGAACCCTAGCTTATTTGTATGGATTGAATAATCTTATTTAATTGAATCATTTGATTAAGTTGTTTTATTCTTATGATGCTTAATGATTTATTTCCAATTGATAATAGCATGCTTATTGATTGGTTGCAATTTTTATATTATTGACTTGAGAAAGCTTGATATGAATTGAATACTCATAAGGGTTGAGGATTGATTGGAGTGCTAGAGATAGACTTGCAAGATTCTTTGGTTTATAGTTCCTTGTTCTTAATGCAATATCTATTTAATTGTATTTGAGAAGAGATTCCGGCACTCTACTTAGTGATTAGGGGTTAATTCACTCGAGAGAGGTTTTAGTCTAAGTTAGAGGAATGCCAATTCAACTCTATTATGTGATTTAATTAAATTGATTTTCATAAATATAATTGTGGCTAGGGGGATTCATTATCTGGATAGTATCATTATCATCAATCCTTTTTGCACAACATTTAATTTCCCTTTACTTTCAGTTATTAAGTTTATTGTCTTCAATTACAAAACTTAACACAACTATTGATTTGCTAAACAATAGTTAAGATTTGCACTAGTACTTGACCTTGTCCTCAGTGGAACGATAACTCACTCACTACTTCATTACTTGGGAGACCCGTGCACTTGCGGTATTGCTATAGCATTAGGCTCGCGCACACCAGTAGCCTAAATAATAATAATAATAATTCTAAAATCCCAAAACCCTAAATGTTAATTAAAGAACTCTAAATTGAGACATAAACCTAAATTTGTATCTTTATTGCTTTATTTAATTTTAGATTTGATTATGTAGTTTATTATATGTTTTGATGATTGATTTATTTAATTTCAATGCTTGATTTATTTAATTTACCATGGATGATTATTTTCTTAATTGTTATGATTATTATTTGTTTGTTTTAGTATTAAAATTTTAAGAAGTATGTTTCTACCTTGTGGGTACCTCAATAGTTAAGTATTATGTAATTTAAATTGCTTTTATATTTTGGACCAATGTAAAGGACATGTTTTAACCTTTTGGTGGGTGTCCTATTTAGTTTAGATATGGATGATGTGAGGACATGTATCCATCTTTGGATGGGTGTCCATTTATTTGCTTTGTTTGGACATTGATTGATGATAATATAATGATGCTTTATTTTAATTGTTGCATGTAATATGGATAATATTATTATACTTAAGAATTTTATAATATTAAGACCTGCAAAGGAGGCCAGTTCCAATGAATTGGCATTGTGGGGGTGCTGGGCCATTTCTCACCTTCCCCACACGTACCCAACTTTTCGAACCCATTAGGGGGTTGGGGATTCCTTAGGAATCGAGTAATTCACCTTTTTCTTTTTCCCGGCCCGTCCGGGTGACGACTCCATTTTCTCTAGGCTTAGGCCCGTGTTCTCTAAGGTCCTGAGCCTAAACAATGCCAAAGTCACAAGAACCATTCCACTGGGAGTGGGGGCAAAAATCCCCGCTCACAATTATAAGCCCAATAAAAATGGTTTTATTTTAAAGTCCATTGTAAATGATTTATTTCAAAAATAGATTTTGGGCTTTGGGCTTGGGCCATAAAGTAAAAAGAATTTTTGACCCATCTTTAAAAAGGTTTTATGTCCAAAGACCATCTTTAAAAGTTTTAAAAATTATTTTGTTCATTTGGCTCAAAACCATAAAATTATTTTGGGCTTACAATGTAAAATGAACAAACCAAATAGGCCATTGTAACACCCCTATATCCCGTATACGTACCAAGCATGCTTATACGATCGTATAATACGTATACTGAATATAGAACATGCCACTGTTTAAAATACATAACTCATAACTCGAATGTTTAAAGGAAATTCAAAAGACACTATGTATAAAAACATTTATAAATTCACAGCGGAAGTTATTACAAATTTTTACAAGTTTAAAATACATAAACGTCAAAAATATATACGACATAGAATAGATACATGATTGGCAGCTTGACTCTCTGATCTTTAAGCTCTAATCCAACTCTTCAAGTAAAGCTCAACTAGGTCTAGAGGAATCCTCAGTCTCAACCCTATCAACTCTACCACCTGCGCGATGAACCACAATCGCGCTGAGCCAAAACTCAGTAGTACAAACCATCATGATAATATGAAATGTCAATATCAATATCATACATTCAATCAATAATAATCATATATATATATGAAGGTTACATTTCATAATTTCAATAATCATATCATCATCCATTATACTCATTCAACAAAGACACCTATGGGCCCACAAGACACTAATTTGTTATTCAAAGTTCAGAGTTGCTGTTTCGGTCCAATATCACAATAATCAAGCCCGTAGGCAATATACATATCTCTCTATCCATGGATAGGGTAACAGACCCAGTCTCTTGGACCATCAACTCAACAACTTGAGGAGATCCTCAACCCGGCTAGAATGTTACCTGTAACAGACCCAGTCTCTTGGACCATCAACCCGACTAAATCGAGGAGATCCTCAACCCGGCTAGACTGTTACTTCAATTTACATTTATCATTTCACATTTATAAAGTAACAGACCCAGTCTCTTGAACCATCAACTCAACAACTTGAGGAGATCCTCAACCCGGCTAGACTGTTACTACAATAGGCATGCCTGCCAAAATCAGAACTCTGAAGGTTGAATAACACACTTTACACAAAATCATTTCATTCTCATTTCATTCTCATTTTCGCAATAGGCAACCTTGCCTCAATTGTAATTTATTTCATCATCATAGCCAACAATCATGGCTTCTCATCACATAAATACAATTCATCACATTATCATATCTGTCATATCATTATAAATGTTCACATCATATTCCACATTATACACAACATAACATTATTCATAAACATCATCAATATCATGAAATGTATGTTAAATTTCAACATCATATGGATGTATGCAATAATGTAGTTTATACTTACCTTAAATGCAACCCACACAATATTAACACCTCTCTTTCCAACAATCTTTCACTTCTTGAATTAGAGTAATTCACCTTCTTCACAACCTAATCCAAAGGAAGATGAAACCCTTATAAGAACATAAGGCTAAGAACCAACTAGGGCAAACTCTAACCATGACACGCTCACCCACACGGGCGTGTCCCTGACCGTGCCCTAACTCCACAACACAGAAGCTTTTACACGCTCAATGACACGGGCGTGTTACTGGGCGTGTAATACCTTCTGCCTCACAACAATATTGACACGTCCAACATCAAGAACGTGCTCATGGCCGTGTCAATTCCCCAAAAACACAGTGGCTATGACACGCTCAATAACACGGGCGTGTTACTGGTCGTGCCACTCAACCCAAAATACAGAGCTATCGACACGCCCAAAATCCTGGACGTGCCCTAGGGCGTGTCAGGCCAAAAACCCAGATTCCGGCCAAAACAACAACACAACCAACAAAACTCTTTCTTTCACCAAAAACCACTTCAACCAAAGTCATCTCAACATACCCAAAAACCATAACAAACTCACAAAAACACCAAAACAACTAAAGCATTTCTCAAATCTCAAATCAAAAATCATCAACACAAACCTAAAACACAACCTCAAAACAATCACTTCCAACAACTTACTCTTTCCTCCAATCCATCCCCAAAAACAAGAAATCAGTTACCCAAACACTCTTAAACCCATCTTAAACAACATAATCACATACCAATCACAACTCAACTCAAAAACTCAAAGAAATCAAAGAGTCAAGTGAAGAACTTACCAAAGATGAAGAAATCTCTTAACTTTCCACTTGAACTCTTGAAAGCTTCCTTAGATCTTGAGTTAGAGGTTCAAATCTCATCTTTGCTCTCTTGTTTCTTGTGTTAACCGGCCAAACAAAGCAAAGGAAGGAGAAGGAGAAAGTGATCCACGGCAATGAGAAAGAAAGAAGAAGGAAGAAAGAGAAATCCAAAGTCAAACCCCTCTTTTCCTTAAAACCCTCTCAACCAAGCAATTTAAAATATTAAACTAATCTCTTTCAACCTCTTCCACACATTCAAATCCTTATTAATTAATTAATAACAAATTCAAAAACACAACAAATATCTTCTTCCACTAACTCAAAATTTTGACTTTCCATGACTTAGGTAATGTTATATATATCCTAATATACATCACATATACACTTCCTTTAAAAAACCCTTTTTCTAACAATAAAACATATACAATAAATCCAATTATAATAATAATAAAACCCAAAACATCTAGGGTATATTTTGGGATATTACAATTCTCCCCCTCTAAAAGAAATTTCGTCCTCGAAATTACCTGATATCAAGTCTGAAACAATTGTGGATACTGATCTATATCTTCTTAACATAGAAACATGGAAAACATTATGGATCCTATCCAACTCCGGTGGCAAAGCAAGCCGATACGCAACTGGTCCAATCCTTTCCAAAATCTCATATGGTCCAACAAAACGAGGACTTAGTGTTCCTTTTCGACCAAATCTCAATATTCTTTTCCAAGGAGACACTTTCAAGAATACTTTATCTCCCACATTATACTCAATGTCTCTCCTTTTCAAATCTGAATAAGATTTCTGTCGGTCTGAAGCTGCTTTTAACCGCTCCCGAATTGTTTTCACTTTCTCTTCAGTCTCTCTAACAAAATCCGGACCAATTAATTTACCTTCACCAGTTTCGTTCCAACATAAGGGCGTTCTACAACGTCTACCATACAAAGCCTCAAATGGTGCCATACCAATGCTTGATTGGTGACTGTTGTTGTAAGTAAATTCCACAAGTGGCAACAATCTGTCCCAACTCCCCGAGAAATCGATGACACAGCTTCTCAACATATCCTCAATAATCTGTATCACTCTCTCTGACTGACCATCGGTCTGTGGATGAAATGCAGTACTAAAGTGCAATCGAGAACCCATAGCCCTATGTAAACTCTTCCAAAACCTTGAAGTGAACCGGGGATCTCGATCCGACACTAAAGAAATTAGGACTCCATGCAACTTCACAATCTCACGAATATACAGCTCAGCTAACTTCTCAAGAGAATAATCCATACGAACCGGAAGAAAATGAGCTGTCTTTGTTAACCGATCCACAATTACCCAACTAGCATCATGCTTTCTCTGAGTCAAAGGCAACCCTGAAACAAAATCCATTGTCACCCTTTCCCATTTCCATTCCGGCACTATTAAGGGTTGAAGCAACCCTGTTGGAACTTGATGTTCAGCTTTCACCCTCTGACAAGTAAGACATTTGGATACAAAATCCGCTATGTCTCTCTTCATACCAGGCCACCAGTAATGCTGTCTTAAGTCATGGTACATCTTTGTACTTCCCGGATGTATGGCAAACACCGATTGGTGTGCTTCTTCCAAAATGATCCTTTTCAAATTATCATCATCAGAAACACACAATCTATCCTTGAACCAAAGACTACCATCACTCTTCACATGAAAATCTCGGCTCACTCCATCTCGGTAATCTGATACAATCTTCTGAATTTCTCATCCGTCAATTGAGCCTCCTTAATCTGATCCAACAATATTGGTCTCAACTGCAGTTGAGCTAATAATGCACCATCATTACAAACTTCAAAACTAGCATGCAACGCTCTTAACTCAACAAGCAACGAGAGCGAAATAAACAGCCAAACCTGCTAAAGATTTCCGACTTAAGGCATCAGCAACTACATTTGCCTTACCAGGATGGTAATCAATCAAGCAGTCGTAATCTTTAATCAGTTCTAACCATCGTCTTTGTCTAAGATTCAGCTCCTTCTGAACACCCAAATATTTCAAACTTTTGTGATCCGTATAGATAAAGCATTTCTCTCCATACAAATAGTGGCGCCAAATCTTCAAAGAAAACACTATAGCCGCTAACTCCAAATCATGAGTCGGATAGTTAAGCTCATGCGGCTTCAACTGCCGAGAGGCATAAGCTATAACTTTACCCTCTTGCATCAAAACACACCCTAAACCACTATGTGAAGCATCACTAAAAATCACATACGGTTTATCCTCCACGGGTAAAGTAAGAACAGGGGCTTGTGTCAACATTTCTTTCAACTGCTCAAAGCTAGATTGACACTGATCCGTCCACACAAATTTAAATCCTTTCCGAAGCAATCGGGTGAGTGGAGTGGCTATCAAAGAAAAACCTTTTACAAAGCGTCGATAATAGCCTGCCAAACCCAAAAAAAAACTTCTAACTTCAGTTACAGACTTTGGTGGATTCCAATTCAAAATAGCTTCAACTTTACTTGGATCAACTCTAATACCATCTGCTGAAACTATATGACCCAGAAAAATCACTTGGTCAAGCCAAAACTCACATTTTGATAACTTAGCATATAATTGCTTCTCTCTCAAAATTTGTAACACAATCCGCAAATGTTTGTCATGCTCCTCCTCACTACGAGAATACACCAAGATATCATCAATAAAGACCACCACAAATTGATCCAAATAGGGCCTAAACACCCTATTCATCAAATCCATGAAAGCTGCAGGTGCATTCGTCAACCCAAAAGGCATTACTAAAAACTCATAATGCCCATACCTGGTGCGGAAAGCTGTCTTAGAAACATCTTTAGTTCTCACTTTCAGCTGATGATACCCTGATCTCAAATCAATCTTAGAAAACACTGATGCTCCCTTCAATTGATCAAAGAGATCGTCAATTCTAGGCAAAGGATATTTATTCTTAATAGTCACTTTATTCAATTGCCTATAGTCAATGCATAACCTCATAGTACCATCCTTCTTCTTCACAAATAATACAGGAGCTCCCCAAGGAGAAACACTGGGGCGAATAAATCCTTTATCCAACAATTCCTGCAACTGCACCTTTAACTCTCTCAATTCAGCTGGCGCCATTCTATAAGGAGTAATAGAGATGGGAGTGGTACCAGGCAACAAATCGATACCAAACTCAACCTCTCTCTCAGGAGGCAACCCTGGCAACTCCTCTGGAAACACATCTGAAAAATCTGAAACTGTGGCTATATCATCAATTTGAGAACTCCTTACTCTAGTATCCACAACATGAGCAAGGTAAGCATCACACCCTTTTCTAATCATCCGTCTAGCTGATACAGCTGATACGAACAAGGATGCAAGCTGTCTCTGCTCACTGAACACCATCACACTCCTATCATCACTAGTTCTCAAAGTGACAAATTTCTTCTGACAATCAACTACAGCTCCATGCCTAGACAACCAATCCATACCCAAAATCAAATCATACTCTTTAAAAGGCATTTCAATCAAGTCTCCAAGAAACTCCTCACCTTGTACCTCAACTGCACTATCCCGGTGCACCTTGCTAACAATCACACTATGCCCTAACGGATTTGTCACTAACACATCAAATCCTAGGGACTCAGCATGCAAATCAGTCACAGGCAACACAGATGCACTAATATATGAATGAGTTGAGCCTGGATCAATTAAAGCAAGAACTGAAATGCCAAATAAAGAGAAAGTACCAGCAATGACTGCAGAAGCATCTGGTTGTCTTTGCATCACATAAACCCGTTGAGAAGGCCCAGCCTCATCTGGCATAGTATCCCTGGATGAAGATCCTCCTCTCTGATAATAACCAGGCCTACCCCCTCTGGAGAAACCTCTGCCCCCTCGACTACCTCTGACACTAGGTCGAGAAACTGCAGAATCAACCGATCTCTGCTCCTGCATCTCTGGACACTCCCTAATAAAATGATCGGGAGAACCACATCTGAAGCACACAGCTGGTCCTCTATTCTGCCAACAAGCACCACTATGTGACCCTCCACACTGGGCACAGACAGGTAGAGTGGATCTCTGAACTGCAGGAGTAGGAACACTCGCTGCTGAAGCTGTAGGTCTCGATCGTGATCTCTGTAACTGAACTGACCTACCAGCCGGTCTCTGACTCCTACTAAACGTAGGAGTAAAACTGCCTCTACCTCTCTTCACAGATGAGGATCCTGCCTCAAACTGAGGTCTTCTAACCCGGGTCTCCTCTTCAGTAGCGGCTGCTGCTAAAATTTGTGCTCTCTCCACACCTCTAGCCGCTGCAACCAGCTGAGAGAAGTCCTGGTATCTAGAACCAGCCACATGACACATCAGTGAGGGTCTCAGTCCCTCTTCAAACCTTCTGCACCGGTCAATCTCATCAGAGATAATCCCTCCGGCATAGCGACTCAACTGGATAAATTCTAATTCATATTCTGTTACAGTCCGGTGATCTTGCTTCAAACTTAGGAATTCCATTTTCTTCAAATCTTTATACTCCCTCGGAGTATACTTCAATTCAAATTCTCTCAGAAAATTAGCATAGGACAATGTCGGTGGATCATCCATAGCATGGGGCACTGTCTTCCACCAGTCGTATGCGTCCTTCTGCAACAAAGATCTTGCATAATCAAATCTTTCTTCCGGAGTGGCTTGTAACTGAACAAATACTCTCTGAACTTTATCTAGCCACTGCTCAGCTACAGCTGGATCAATGCTACCCGAGAAATCCTCTGCTCCATATTTCCGTAGTTTATCATACTGTCTCACTGGTACCATAGGCTGTGGTGGAGGTGGAGGTGGTTGCACTGGTGCCTGCCTCATAAATTCAAACATATGCCTAAACCAAACTGGTGGAATCTCCTCACCAGCTGGTCTCCCTGACACAGAAACAGGGGCCTCTCCAGATCCATCCACTCTAGCTCCATCTAATCCAACCTCTGGAGCTATCCTCTCAGCACTACCCTCAACGGATTGACGCGAATGAGGATCCATTATAACCTATATCTGCAAACACAGTAGAATACTCCTCATTAAAGATCAGAGACTGCCGACACTAAACATGTATTCTATTCAAAAACTCACTTTTAAAATCAAAATACTCTTTTTCTTATACTTGACCTAGGTTGAGAATCTCAAACCTGGCTCTGATACCAAAATAATTGTAACACCCCTATATCCCGTATACGTACCAAGCATGCTTATACGATCGTATAATACGTATACTGAATATAGAACATGCCACTGTTTAAAATACATAACTCATAACTCGAATGTTTAAAGGAAATTCAAAAGACACTATGTATAAAAACATTTATAAATTCACAGCGGAAGTTATTACAAATTTTTACAAGTTTAAAATACATAAACGTCAAAAATATATACGACATAGAATAGATACATGATTGGCAGCTTGACTCTCTGATCTTTAAGCTCTAATCCAACTCTTCAAGTAAAGCTCAACTAGGTCTAGAGGAATCCTCAGTCTCAACCCTATCAACTCTACCACCTGCGCGATGAACCACAATCGCGCTGAGCCAAAACTCAGTAGTACAAACCATCATGATAATATGAAATGTCAATATCAATATCATACATTCAATCAATAATAATCATATATATATATGAAGGTTACATTTCATAATTTCAATAATCATATCATCATCCATTATACTCATTCAACAAAGACACCTATGGGCCCACAAGACACTAATTTGTTATTCAAAGTTCAGAGTTGCTGTTTCGGTCCAATATCACAATAATCAAGCCCGTAGGCAATATACATATCTCTCTATCCATGGATAGGGTAACAGACCCAGTCTCTTGGACCATCAACTCAACAACTTGAGGAGATCCTCAACCCGGCTAGAATGTTACCTGTAACAGACCCAGTCTCTTGGACCATCAACCCGACTAAATCGAGGAGATCCTCAACCCGGCTAGACTGTTACTTCAATTTACATTTATCATTTCACATTTATAAAGTAACAGACCCAGTCTCTTGGACCATCAACTCAACAACTTGAGGAGATCCTCAACCCGGCTAGACTGTTACTACAATAGGCATGCCTGCCAAAATCAGAACTCTGAAGGTTGAATAACACACTTTACACAAAATCATTTCATTCTCATTTCATTCTCATTTTCGCAATAGGCAACCTTGCCTCAATTGTAATTTATTTCATCATCATAGCCAACAATCATGGCTTCTCATCACATAAATACAATTCATCACATTATCATATCTGTCATATCATTATAAATGTTCACATCATATTCCACATTATACACAACATAACATTATTCATAAACATCATCAATATCATGAAATGTATGTTAAATTTCAACATCATATGGATGTATGCAATAATGTAGTTTATACTTACCTTAAATGCAACCCACACAATATTAACACCTCTCTTTCCAACAATCTTTCACTTCTTGAATTAGAGTAATTCACCTTCTTCACAACCTAATCCAAAGGAAGATGAAACCCTTATAAGAACATAAGGCTAAGAACCAACTAGGGCAAACTCTAACCATGACACGCTCACCCACACGGGTGTGTCCCTGACCGTGCCCTAACTCCACAACACAGAAGCTTTTACACGCTCAATGACACGGGCGTGTTACTGGGCGTGTAATACCTTCTGCCTCACAACAATATTGACACGTCCAACATCAAGAACGTGCTCATGGCCGTGTCAATTCCCCAAAAACACAGTGGCTATGACACGCTCAATAACACGGGCGTGTTACTGGTCGTGCCACTCAACCCAAAATACAGAGCTATCGACACGCCCAAAATCCTGGACGTGCCCTAGGGCGTGTCAGGCCAAAAACCCAGATTCCGGCCAAAACAACAACACAACCAACAAAACTCTTTCTTTCACCAAAAACCACTTCAACCAAAGTCATCTCAACATACCCAAAAACCATAACAAACTCACAAAAACACCAAAACAACTAAAGCATTTCTCAAATCTCAAATCAAAAATCATCAACACAAACCTAAAACACAACCTCAAAACAATCACTTCCAACAACTTACTCTTTCCTCCAATCCATCCCCAAAAACAAGAAATCAGTTACCCAAACACTCTTAAACCCATCTTAAACAACATAATCACATACCAATCACAACTCAACTCAAAAACTCAAAGAAATCAAAGAGTCAAGTGAAGAACTTACCAAAGATGAAGAAATCTCTTAACTTTCCACTTGAACTCTTGAAAGCTTCCTTAGATCTTGAGTTAGAGGTTCAAATCTCTTCTTTGCTCTCTTGTTTCTTGTTTTAACCGGCCAAACAAAGCAAAGGAAGGAGAAGGAGAAAGTGATCCACGGCAATGAGAAAGAAAGAAGAAGGAAGAAAGAGAAATCCAAAGTCAAACCCCTCTTTTCCTTAAAACCCTCTCAACCAAGCAATTTAAAATATTAAACTAATCTCTTTCAACCTCTTCCACACATTCAAATCCTTATTAATTAATTAATAACAAATTCAAAAACACAACAAATATCTTCTTCCACTAACTCAAAATTTTGATTTTCCATGACTTAGGTATATGTTATATATATCCTAATATACATCACATATACACTTCCTTTAAAAAACCCTTTTTCTAACAATAAAACATATACAATAAATCCAATTATAATAATAATAAAACCCAAAACATCTAGGGTACATTTTGGGATATTACAGCCATGATCCAAACCAAGATGTATCAACCATAGTCAAACAACAAGCATTAGGGTAAAAACATAAGGAAAGTAACTAGGCCAACTACATGGGCTTTAGTCTTTGGGTTTAAAAGTTTAGGCTCCCATAGCAAGTATATACCTAAAGGTATAAGGCTATGAGTAGTTATGCCATACTCGATCTCCATACCTTGAGTAAAAGTAAGATATCCCTTACAAGACACAACACGGGTTACACAAACATCCTAAATCACGTAAACAATGCAATCTAAATGATGCAATTGATAATATCATAATAAAGAAGAATAAAATAATATAAAGACTAATGAAATCAACTTCTCTTATCCCCAGTGGAGTCGCCACTACGAGCGGGGATTTTGGCCCCCACTCTCATATGCAATGGTTCTTGCGACTTCGACACTGTTAGGCTTAGAGCCTTAGAGAACACGAGCCTAAACTCGGAGAAAATAGAGTCATCACCAGGATGGGCTGGGAAAAAGAAAGGGATAGATAACTTGATTCCTAATGAATCCACAGCCACCTAATGAGTTTGAAAAGTTGGGTACGTATGGGGAAGGTGAGAATGATCTAACACCCCCATAATGCTTGATTCGTGAGAACCAGCCTCCTTTTTAGGTCTAAATATTATAAAATTCATAGCTTATTATAATATTATTTATACTACATACGGACATTAAAATAAAGAATTATTGCATTAAAACCAAAATAATATTCAAAACAAAAACAATAAATGGGCACCCATACAAGATGAAAACATGCACTTACAACCATGCCTGATGTCTAAAATAAATAGGACACCCACCAAAAGATGTAAAAATATCCTTTACAATCATCCCCAAATCTTTAAACGATAAATCAAATTATATAAAAAAATTGAGGCACCCACGAAGTGGAAACATGCCTCCTACAATCTTAAAATCTAAATAAACAAATAAATAAAATTAATAAATCAAGCATAATAATTAAAATAAAACATTCATCCTAAAATAAAATAAACCATCAATCATATTACTTTAAAATTAGGGTTTCTAAAGCTAAGGTTTAGGACTTTTGGCTTTTAGGATTTAAGTTTTGGAAAACATATTAGGGTTTTATAGAAATTGGGAAAATAGATTAGGGTTTTGGGTAACTAGGATTTTTTGGAAGTTAGGGTTTGAAAACTAGGGTTTAGGTTTTAGGATTTTGGAAGCCTAAGATTTGGAAAGTAGGGTTTTGGGACTAAGGTTAGGGAATTTAGATTGATGGAACCAGGGTTTAGGCAATTAAAATTCTAGGATTAGGTTTTAGAAATTTGGTTTAGGGTTTAGAAATTCAGTTATTGTATTAAGTTTACTAAATAGGTTTAAGTTTTTGAGGCTTAAGGGTTACAAATTAGAGTTTTAAAAAATAATTTTAGATCTTTAGAATAAAAGGCTAGGGTTTTTTTGGCTCTTTGAAAGACACAGTTGGGATTTTGATATATTAAAAAAACTGATTTAGAGTTTTTGTTATTTTGAAAGTTGGTTTAATATGTAAACTAATGTTAACCAACAGACTGGGACTTCGTGTGCATAATATTAGGGTTTGAATATAGCAACTAATGTAATTGAGATCCAAACTACATTAAACTCAATCCATTACCTACTAGATGGATTTTAAATTATAAAATATCAACCATAATTAACTTATGCTCAACTATATTTTGGAAGGAAAACACTATAACCTTAAACACGGATTGGTTTTAAGGATTCAAACCGGCGTACGTTGGCTCCACCAAAGTTAATTAGTTGAAACAAGCTTGCCTCTGCTACTGCCTGGATGAATTGTAGTTTTTGGTTGGAGATTGCCTAGTCTTTGCTTTTGTCTTTGTTGTTGTTGGGTTGCTAATCCATGCTTGATAATTGATGATTATTTTTTGATAATTCTCGATTCTTAATCATTGTTGTTGATCCCCGTATTAATAATAACTGCTGTTATTTATAGATAAATTAGATTCAAAACCAAAACCCTAATACTTAATTTGATGGTCAAAACCAAGTCCAACTTAATTAGGGGACTAATAAATCATATTAGAGCCAAATTAATGAATCATGGAGGAATGGGACACCCCAATCCGCTATGGACCTTGGTTCATGGCGGATTGGAAGTCAATCCATAATGGACCAAAGGTCATGGCAGATTGTGGACTCCTAATCTGCCAAGGACCTTTGGTCATGGTAGATTGGGAGCCAATCCTCCATGGACCAAAGGCCATGGTGGATTGGGGACTCCCAATCCATCATGGGACCATGGTCCATGATGAATTAGTGTCCCAATTCATCATGGTTTTATAGTAGGGTTCGGTCCGATTCACTTTTGTATTTTAAAATACAATCAAACCTGTTTTAGTTTTTAAATGATAAATAGAATTGGATTTAGGGTTTAATAAATTGAGCCACCTTATTTTAGGCCCCTTTAAAAATTGGACTGACCTATTAAAAGCCATAAACTTGGTTTAAACCTTTTAAAATTGCACCAAATTTAGCTTAGCCTTTTTTAATTAAGATTGAATGGGTTTGACCAAAATCAAGAGTCTACACACTGTCTACCATTAATTGCTTTCTTAATTGAAGAGTGGAAGTGAATCCTATATGCCTTGTTTGTTAGCAAGATATCGAATCCATTGTGCACTCCCTCATTACTTGTCCAACTACTATAGGTTGCTAGAACTCATTATCTATTGATGTTTTGGGCGATGGATTGTTGAATTTTGTTGATTGGCTTGCCTTTGTCCTGCAATGTTCGAATGAGCAACAATGGAATATAATTCTTGTGGTCTTATGGAGTTCATGGTATAACAGAAATCAAGGACTTTGGAAAATAATTTTTGGTCGGTCAATTCTATTGTCATTTTTGCATACTTAGTCCTTTCTCAACGGCAACTTGCTTAGTCTCTTTGATCCAAAAACACTGATCTGGATCGGTCCTCTTATGTGGCAAAATGGCAGCTCCCTTAGTCAAATTGGTTATGTTTTAATGTAGATGCAGCTATCTTTCAATCTAATCACATGTTTGGGTCTAAAGTAGTTGTGAGGGATCATCTGGGTAAGTTTAGAAGAGCTATAGCTATTCCTCATCATGGTGATGTCCATCTTCTATTGCTAAGGCTATAGGTTTTCGAGAGGCCTTAAGTTGGATTAAATATGTTGGTTTATCTCATGTACTGTTTGAGCTTATTGCACAGATTGTGGTTACTGCATGTTTAGGATTTGATTTAGATTTATCTTATTTTGGTTCTATTATTGCTGATTGTAGAGCTATCTTAGAAGAGCTCCAAAATTGTCATGTTCATTTTAATAGGTGTTCAACGAAGCAGGTTGCTCAATATTGCTTAGCACGAGCTACTACTTTTATGTCTGGACCTACTGTGCTGGAAGATTCTCCCCTACCAGTTATTGTTAATGTTTTTATTTCTGATTTGCAATGAAGTTCCTACTTAAGTGTAAAAAAAAAAAAGGAATTCTATTCCGGGAATTTGATTATACCTGATCCTAGAGTACAACAAACATGATCCTAAAGTATAACAACCATGAAGAATTCTTAATTTTTTAAATATCAAATTATTAATATTATTAAAATATTTGTTTGGCATTAAATATCAATTAAAAGTATTTCTATGTGACATGAATTCACTACATACTGTGCACCTCTGTAACACCCCTTCCCGGCCTACAAAAATTCATTCATTTCCTACCTCAAACAGCTGCCACAAAAAGAGTCCAGAAAGTTGCCATTTTGGGACCATTTCGGCCCAAACATATGAAATACATGGGATAGTTTATTTTTCTTTTTCAAATCAATATGAAGGCTTCATCAATGATAAAGGGAAGATTCAAACACTTCCCTTTGACAACTTTTGCATGTTTAACTTAAATCAAACTAATTAAAGTTCATCAAATCAACTTGCCAAATTTTTCTCAAAACATTTGGTTTAAATTAAATTTAACCAACTCAATTGCCATAAGGAACCAAGAACATAACTCAAACATTTAATTTAAACTCAATCAATACATTTAAACATCAACATCAAAAATTCCATAAACCAAAGTTTGTAAGTAAAATAAAATTCCTTTTATGGTAAAGAACCAAACCTTGTTCTTTTAAATTCCCCTTTGTTTTTCCTTCTTATCCTCCTTTAATCTTTGTTTCTCCTTCAAGAAATTCAAGAACACAACCTTAAACATAAACCTTAGAAATTTAAAACATGCACTACCCTTCCATTTCTTTTCAAACTAAATCCTAATCTAACCTTATTAAACCTTAGAAGCCTTGATTCTTCAATTTAATTAATTAATATCATCACTACTTAACTTTTTCCCCAAATCCACCATAAGAACCCTGATTTCCAATCTTCCAATAGATATATAAATACTTAAAATTGATACTAGAATTGAAATCTACATACTTTAAAACCTTAAAACTCACCTTGAACTTGAATCAAACTTGACAAAAATTAGAAATCCTTTGGTGTTCTTCCTATGGAGGCCGTAGGTTTGGAATGGTGGTGGGAGAGAGATTTTGCTCTTCATGCTATGATATATATAGTGGAAATGATGTCCACTTTTGGGTTGGATGAATGGTTTATGACCATTTGTCCACACCTTTTTCTTTTCTTCTTTTTATAACTTTTAAATGGCTAATTCTAATTGGCCATCAAAAGATTTTTATATTTATCTTTCCAATTAAGTCCTCCAACTTGTCCCACTTCCCATTTGGTACCCCAACTTGTTCCATATCATCCATATGGTACCGACATGGAACCGGGCCCACTTTACGCTCCGGCGATTAATCGATCGTAACTTTTAAACCGTACAGTTTCACCAGGCAAACTGCATATGGTTTTGATCCTCTCGACCTCTACTTTCTATTTTTAAGGTTTATTTTAGGTTTCCAAGTCGTTTTAAAAAAAATTACCAATAAGCCCTTGACCTTTTACAAAATTCCCTTTAGGTCCTTTCTTTGCTCGGGTTTTCCCGGGCTCCGTTTCTACTGACGATCATTTCATATTCAACCCCTCGACGTCCTCTACTCACTCGTGTGTTTATTTCCTACTTTAGAGTCATGTATAGAATTTAATTAATAATGACCAAAATGTCCCTAGTCTACGTGTCTTGGTTTCTCTCTAACGGAGCGTTTTCTGGAAAAACCGTTACACGTCATTGCGACTCGATTTTTCTCTACTCTCCATTTTTGGAGTCTGTTATGTGCACTATTAAGAATTTTCAGTACAACTTTTGGAAATTACAGTCACCTCCCTAAAACTTTTTAAAAATTACAGTCACCTCCCCAAAACTTTGCATTTTTTTCAATTAGGTCCCTTTGGTCCTGCAACCTTTTCTAGGAACCGCCATCAGAGATGACCTCTCCAGATCCTTTCTTTTGCTGAGCACATGACTGGTAGACATAAATACAGTGGGCGGATGTGACAGTTCCTCCCTCGTTAATTTAGGCTTTGTCCCGAAGCCCATCAGGTGGAAATAAATATGGGTACTGCTTTCTCATAGTTTCTTCGCGCATGTAGCTTCTTCTACTTTGTGATTCCTCCAAAGCACTTTGTCCAATGGGATCTTCTTATTCCGCAACTCTTTGATTTCCCATGCTAGGATTTCTACCGGCTCTTCCTCGTATGTCAGGTTTGGCTAAATCTCAATGTCTTGAGCTTGTATGATGTGGGTTAGATCTGAACGATACCTCCTTAGCACTGAAACATGAAAAAATCATGTATTTTACTTAATTCGGGTGGCAACGCCAATTGGTAAGCTACCGGACCTACCCGTTTGATGATCTCATATGGCCCGATGAATCTAGGGCTTAGCTTGCCTTTCTGTTTAAATCGTAACACCTTCTTCCAATACTGCTTCTACCTTCTTAGAATCAACTCTTATTCCTTCCGCCAATACAATATGTCCTAAAAAGGCCACTTCTTCTAACCAAAATTCACACTTGCTGAATTTGGCGTATAATTGCTTCTCCCTCAATGTTTGTAACACGATTCTCAAGTGCCGGTCATGGTCCTCTGCATTCTTTGAGTAAACCAGTATGTCATTGATGAATACCACGACAAACTGGTCCAAATAAGGATGGAAAATTCGGTTCATCAAATCCATGAATACCGCAGGTGCATTCGTGAGCCCAAAAGGCATTACGATAAACTCATAATGTCCATATCGGGTTCTGAATGCAGTCTTTAGTATATCTTCATCTTTAATCCTCAGTTGATGATAGCCAGCTCGCAGATCAATCTTTGAGAAAACTCCCGCACCTTTCAATTGATCAAATAAATCGTCTATCCGGGATAGCGGGTATTTATTCTTAATCGTCAGCTTATTTAACTGCCGATAATCCACACATAGTCTTAGGGATCCGTCTTTCTTTTTCACAAACCGTACTGGTGCGCCCTATGGCGACACACTTGGTCTGACAAATCCTTTGTCCAAAAGCTCCTGTAACTGCACTTTAAGCTCTTTAAGTTCTGTCGGTGTCATTCGGTATGGTGCGATGGAAACTGATGCGGCTCCTGGATATACATCTATTGTGAACTCCACCTCTCGTTTAGGTGGTATGCCGGGCAATTCATCTGGGAACACATTTGTAAAATCTCGAACTGTTGGTATGTCTTGTAACTTTGATGCCTCTTCCTTTGCTTCCAATGCACACATCAAGTATGCTTCACACCCTTTTTGTATTAGTCTCTTGGCCATCATAGCGGAAATAATATTATTCAAGTAACCCCTCCTTTTCCCAACAAGGGTTACCTCGTCGCCAGTTGGCGTTTGTAGTGTAACTCTCTTTTTTTCGCAGTCCACTAATGCCTTATGTTTGGTCAGCCAATCCATTCCAAGTATTACGTCAAATTCCAGGAATAGTAACTCAAACAGATCACCTAAGAAAGTGTGTCCATGTACTTCTACCAGACAATCCTTTATTACCTTCCTGGTAACCATCTCACTACCCAAAGGATTTGTAACTAACACTCCATCTGTTTCAAGTTCTACTTCTAAATCCTTTAATTTTTCATTTTTCATGCATATACATAAATGTGAAGAACCTGGGTCTATTAACGCATAAATCGGCATTCCAAACATAACTAGCTGACCTGTTATGACATCCGGAGCCTCTTCTTCCTCACGCGCCCTTATTGCATACATCCTCGCAGGGGCTCTTGGCTCGGGCTATCCATCGTCTCTGACTGTACCCGCGATGGATTTCCTCCTTGACCTCTGTCTCGACCTCTACCAGCTACTGCCTGCGACCCTTCTGTCTCCCTAGGCAGGTTCTGTACTCGTTGGGGCACTCTCGCAAAAAGTGGTCTAAAGATTCACATATGTAGCACGCATATGTTCTTCCCCAACATTCCCCTGTATGTCGACTTCCGCACTGACAACAAAATGGGTTGGCATTCTCACCTCCTCCAGTGCTTCCTATCTGAACAAAATCACTTCTACCACGCCCCAATTCTCTTCCAAAACCTCTTCCTTGTCCTCTTCCAGATCGACCAATGCTAGCTACAGAGGTGGTCTAGCTCGAACTACCATAAGCCGATCCCTGACCAAAAGTTCTACATTGGTTACCTTCTGTGGAACTGCCTCCTCTAAAGCGCTTCCTCGATGACTGAAAATTTCCCGAGTAGCCCTGGGTGTCTCTCCTTTGCCTTACTCTCTGTCTACTATCTCGCTCATCCATCTGACATTGCTCTACTTCTAGAGCCCTAGTGACCAACTCGAAAAATTCCTTGATATTAGCAGCAATTAGCTGCATCCTAATCTCATTATTCAAACCATCCTGGAATTGCTTACACCTATCATGTTCTTCTTCAATTGTCTTCTTGGCATACCTACTCAGCCTGGTAAATTCCCTCTCATATTCGGCAACGGTCAGTCGACCTTGCTTTAAATGTAGAAATTCCTTTTTCTTGGCATCTAGGTATGCCTCCGATATAAACTTCCTCTTGAACTCATTCACAAAGAAATCCCATGTCCTTTGTTCCGGTGGAACTCGTTGTTGAACTGTGTCCCACCATATATATGCTTCTTCCACTAATAAGGAAGTAGCACATACCACTCGCTCCTCTGGAGTACACTGTAACTGATCTAAGGCTCGTACCGTTCCTTCCAGCCAATACTCGGCTGTAGAAGAATCATCGTCCCTTCGGGCCCTAAACTCCTTCGCTCCGTACTTTCTTATCTTTTCAATCGGGGTTTTCTTCTCCCCTTCCACTGCAGGAGCAGGTGCTGGCGCTAGCGCTGGTGCCGGGGCAACGCCCGCTATCTGTCACAGCGCTGCAGCCATCTGTTGCAACATCTCATTCGGAAGAGGAGCTCCCGCTGAGGGTCGCTCAGCCTCTGGTGTTTCAGATACATGCATCTCTACAATATGTGACGCTCGAGATTCAACTTCCTCCTCTATGGCTCTTTGAGAGGACTCTCGCGACATCTATATTCTAACACATAACTCACAGTCAATAACAGCACAGCTCAGCAGCACTATTAAACCCTATGTGGCATGTATATAAAGACAAAACACTTAATCAAATATATGCAAACATACCCTTATTTATTTTCATATATTTCCTTCCTAAATAATGCCTACTTTTTATCTCCTATTTACTATAGGATATCTCATTTTACGTCAGTAATGGCCACTCCCGATATAAAACGTACATCCTCCTATGTTGGATTACCCAGAACCGACTAAACCGGAGCTCTAATACCAAAAATTGTAACACCCCTTCCCGGCCTACATGTGTAAACCGAGTAGAGACGCCACACTAACCTAATGTTGCTACCAATTTTACTTAGTCAAATTTTCGTTTCGGTTTTTACAGAAATTTTGCCAGAGGTTCGCCTAGAAATTGGGTCCAAGTGTCAACAAAACTGGTTTTTCTGATTTTTGAAAACATTTTTACACAAACCCATGCAAATACAATCAGTTTCAATACACTCCCAATGAATCCACCTTATACCCTCAACTACAACCTGCAAGAAGAATTCACACTTCTAATACAAAATAAAGTAGAGGTTTATTATTATTACATACTACTAACGTACAATATAGCATAGTACTTCCCAATCTTACATATATATACATATACATGCCACAACTAGCTAACTCATAATATAGGAAATGAAAGGCTACTCTGAGGTGCTGCACTGTGCTGTACTGCTCGATGCTAATCACCGAAATCTACTGCTCCGAACCTACGAGTCAAGAAAACTCAACTCGCTGAGCAATGACGCTCAGTGGGTACTTTATTGATGAAAATATAAGTAAATCATGAAAGTATTTGAAATAAAAGGAAATAATTAAATCAAAAATCAACCAAAATTAGACCAATGGAAATTATTGTACATTCAGTGTAGATATGCTTTCAACAATTGTAAAAACCATAATTCAAACTCATGTTGCAGTACGTAGTTTTTTTTTTAAAAAAAAATAGGACTTTGGCTCTACTGGTATATAGAAAACCATAGCGATAAGGCAGTGGCCCTCACCACTGTAACATAAGTGGCTCTTACCACCGATATCAGATCACAGGATTGGCCCTCACTATCCTGGTTATAACCAATGACCCTCACCATTGGCTTCAGTGGGCCTCACCACTGAATAAAATATCATATCACAATAATAAGCAGTACTGCATGCGTTAGTATAGTGCACCATACCCTTATCTACCACTCCCAACTATCCAGTAGAGCATAAATGTTAAAATGATTCAATTTAAGTCTCAAACTTCATTTTAGAGTGATTCGAGAAATCATTTTAATTCCCATCGCGCTTTGCCATTTATACCACGCACCACATTCTTTGGTCAAACCGTTACCCTTTTTCACATATTTAACATCCACAATAAACATATCAAACATTTCAAAGCATTCCTCAAAAGATTACAAATTGACCAAATGAATAGTGTCGCGGCGCGAAAAATCAGCAACGCAAAAAGCAAGCGCCAAATGAATAGTAAAATCTGGGTTTTTGTCAGAATTTCAGTCCACTTTAGTCATGCATTTGACAAGGTAAATGACCTTATTTTTGGTTGAAACTTTACAGAAAACTTATTTCATATGTTGACTAATTACACGTAAAATTTCGTTGAAAAATTTATTCATTTGCTACCTCAAACAGCTGCCACAAAAAGAGTCCAGAAAGTTGCCATTTTGGGACCATTTCGGCCCAAACATATGAAATACATGGGATAGTTTATTTTTCTTTTTCAAATCAATATAAAGGCTTCTTTAATGATAAAGGGAAGATTCAAACACTTCCCTTTGACAACTTTTGCATGTTTAACTTAAATCAAACTAATTAAAGTTCATCAAATCAACTTGCCAAATTTTTCTCAAAACATTTGGTTTAAATTAAATTTAACCAACTCAATTGCCATAAGGAACCAAGAACATAACTCAAACATTTAATTTAAACTCAATCAATACATTTAAACATCAACATCAAAAATTCCATAAACCAAAGTTTGTAAGTAAAATAAAATTCCTTTTGTGGTAAAGTACCAAACCTTGTTCTTTTAAATTCCCCTTTGTTTTTCCTTCTTATCCTCCCTTAATCTTTGTTTCTCCTTCAAGAAATTCAAGAACACAACCTTAAACATAAACCTTAGAAATTTAAAACATGCACTACCCTTCCATTTCTTTTCAAACTAAATCCTAATCTAACCTTATTAAAACTTAGAAGCCTTGATTCTTCAATTTAATTAATTAATATCATCACTACTTAACTTTTTCCCCAAATCCACCATAAGAACCCTAATTTCCAATCTTCCAATAGATATATAAATACTTAAAATTGATACTAGAATTGAAATCTACATACTTTAAAACCTTAAAACTCACCTTGAACTTGAATCAAACTTGACAAAAATTGGAAATCCTTTGGTGTTCTTCCTATGGAGGCCGTAGGTTTGGAATGGTGGTGGGAGAGAGATTTTGCTCTTCATGCTATGATATATATAGTGGAAATGATGTCCAATTTTGGGTTCGATGAATGGTTTATGACCATTTGTCCACACCTTTTTCTTTTCTTCTTTTTATAACTTTTAAATGGCTAATTCTAATTGGCCATCAAAAGATTTTTATATTTATCTTTCCAATTAAGTCCTCCAACTTGTCCCACTTCCCATTTGGTACCCCAACTTGTTCCATATCATCCATATAGTACCGATATGGAACCGGGCCCACTTTACGCTCCGGCGATTAATCGATCGTAACTTTTAAACCGTACAGTTCCACCAGGCAAACTACATATGGTTTTGATATTTTTAAGGTCTATTTTAGGTTTCCAAGTCATTTTGAAAAATTACCAATAAGCCCTTGACTTTTTACAAAATTCCCTTTAGGTCCTTTCTTTGCTCGGGTTTTCCCGGGCTTCGTTTCTACTGACGATCGTTTCATATTCAACCCCTCGACGTCCTCTACTCACTTGTGTGTTTATTTCCTACTTTAGATTCATGTATAGAATTTAATTAATAATGATCAAAATGTTCGTAGTCTATGTGTCTTGGTTTCTCTCTAACGGAGCGTTTTCTGGAAAAATCGTTACACGTCATTGCGACCCGATTTTTCTCTACTCTCCATTTTTGGAGTCTGTTATGTGCACTATTAATAACTTCCAATATAACTTTTGAAAATTACAGTCACCTCCCCAAAACTTTTTAGAAATTACAGTCACCTCCCCAAAACTTTGCATTTTTTTCAATTAGGTCCCTTTGGTCCTGCAACCTTTTCTAGGAACCGCCATCAGAGATGACCTCTCCAGATCCTTTCTTTTGCTGAGCATATGACTGCTAGACATAAATACAGTGGGCGGATGTGACAACCTCACTTTTAAATTAAAATCAAATTTAAATGAATATACAAATAAAAATTATTTTAAGAGAAAATAAATAAATTTTTTAAAAATTAAAAATTATTTTAAATTTTAAATCTTACCGATGTAAAACTCCTTAAGTAATCAAATAGATTCACAAATTGCATAAAATATTTAATTTAACTACTTTATGTAATTATTGTTATTTATGAGACCAAAGAAAAAAATATTCACAAATAATTATGGCATTATTATCAATAATTTATAATTCAAAATTATTAAAATTATTAATTTATATATAAAAAATATATTAAGAATTTATATTTTTTTTCTCATTTTTTAGATTTTTTTTTAGAAAATTTGATTTCAAATTGCTAAAATATTTTATTAAATATTAAGCGCTTATATGTTAAAATATTTCAAAATGTGAGTTTGAAAGGGGATACTATTGCTAAATAACTCCAAAATTTATTGAATTTTGAGAAATTTTCTTAATGTGATTACTAAAAATCTAATTTAATAAAAATGAACATTTAAAGTTTTATTTTTTTTATAATTAGAGGTCATATATAGTTTTTACCCAAAATTCATCAAAGTAGATGAGGTTGCACACATTTTCCTAAACATATGACTCAACATACCATCTTGAAGTTAGATGAATTTTAGTGATTGTATTTAAGGATTTTAAAGGGCAATTAAATGCATTTAAGCCCTAAGAAATGCACTATGAATGTAACTAAAATGCAAAGGAAAGTTAAAAGAATCAATTGGTGGAAAATAGTACATGAAGTGCAAAATGATTAACATGACATTCAAGTTAACAAAGGAAACAAGTGAGACTTGGAGCGCAAAATTGATATTTCACCCATTTGAACTTCAACCATTTTCCTGCCCAAGCAAGAGGATTATAACACCCGTGAATTTTAAATATTATTAAATAATTAATTTGGAGGGTAGTTAACGTGTTGAGAGAGAGAAATACAAGATATATACTTAATATATATAAGATATACACATATTATATACGTAATATACCCATAGAATATACATTAGATATATAGCATATACATAAAATATATCTAAAATATACATATATATTAAATATAAATGACATATACATATACACAATTATGGGTGGTGGATGATAAATAAATAAATAAATAAATAAGAGAAAAATCAAAGTAAGAAAGAGAATACTTGATAAGAAAAAAAAGGAAAATAAATAAATAAATAAATATTTATTTATGGTTGGGAAGAGAGGAAGAAATTAAAAAGAACTCATCATCTTCCTCTATCACCATGGAGGCCAAAATTTTAAGAGGGAGAGGAAGAGTTTTTGATCCTTTAATAATCAAAGCATCTACAAGAATTCAAAAGTTTCAAGGAGATTTTGAAGAAAAATCAAGAAAATAAGTCAGTAATTCTTCTAAAGCTTGTTGTTTTAAGTTTTTAGGGTTATGTTTGAAATATATAGAGAGAGAAAGTTGTGATTAATTGTTAAATTGATAGCAATTGAGTTAATATAATGAATATGTGATGATTTGATTTAGTGATTGATTTGTTGAGATGAGCATAAATTATGAAATTAGGATTATTGTATGATTATGCAAAATTAGGGTTTTGATATGGAAGTTTATAATTCTTGTAATGGGTAGATTTAATGTTGTTTTAATGTATATGTTGTGATTTTATGGTTGGAATTTGGATATGAGTGAGTTTTGGTGAATTTAGGGTTTTGAGGTAGAATATGTGAATTTTGAATTTTTGAAGAAAGTGTCTATAATTTCTAATATGGATTATTTTGATGTAGCTTTGATGAATAAATGATAATTTTATGGTAAAATGACGGAAATGAATTTAACATGTTGAAGTTTAAATAAGGTAGTAAGTGAGAGAATTAGGATTCTAATAGAAATTTTGATATAAATTGTCAAATAATGATTATTTTATATAAAATAAGCATATAAATGGTTCTAATTAAATAGTTTGGGTGTTGTTTGGTTTATATGTGTTAAGACCAAAAGTTGTCCTAAAGGTGGAATTTAGGGTCTGGAGAAAGTTGGACTTGAAAGGTGAATTCGTTGAATATGAAGGCTAAACAGGGCTAGTACATTCTTTGGCAACTCTTAAGTTGAATTTATATGAATGTCATTGATCATTTTGGTATACTTTAAAGGATGTACTCATTCCTTTAAAGTAGCATTGTGCATTGATAATTATAAACTAAATGTAGAAATTGATATGTAAGATGAAATGTGATTAAAAATATGGTTAAACACAAAATCTATGCATTGTTGCATAACAATGTGATGTATGTGTTGGGCAATTAATTATTTAAAATAAAATAGTGTTTGGTTATGTTTTGTGTATAATATGCTAGTGATGGGAGAAATAACATTGTTGTGTGCAATAAAAAAATTATTGAAAAAGATAAAATATGACTAAAAGTGTGACATATGCAAAAAGTAATATGAAAAGATGAGAGTGAACAGTATGATAAGAATTGGGAAGACAATGTGGAAACTAGCTAAATATGTGAAAATTGTGAGAAATAAGAAAGTGTGATGCGAATATGATAATGAGATGAAATGTAAAATGTAACATGATGTGTAATATGTATATGCTTGTTTAAAGAGTTAAAATGTGGAAGTGAGCCACATTTATGGTTATGTGAAGTGATTGTGTAACATGGAATATGGTAATTTTATGAAATTGTGAGGAATTAATAAATGAGATGAATCGTGGAAGTGATCATGATAAGGTTGATCACTTGAGAAATGTGGAAAAATAATAGTAAGAAAATAAGAATATGGAAATATAGAAAAATGATGGAAAAAGTATTGGAAAGTGTAGAATGACATAATTGATTATGTTAAGCGATAATGTGAAATGATGTGTGTTACCTATATAAAATTCTATTCAAGAGATTTGTGTTTGGTGGGCATGCCTATAAAATGATTTTTTTGGGCTAGACACTGGGCGTCACTTATGATATTATTTGCCTTCGGTGTTTGACACTTGGTGTCAAGATAGACCAAAAATATATCTCTGGAATTTGAATATCATATAATGTTACTTGGGCCCAATGCATATGATGATTGTGGTGAATTTTACAATGTAATGATTTTAAATAACTTAAAAGACAATGTATGGGTCAATATAGGTTAGGTTATGTAATATGAAAAATATGCATTGTGAAAATGGATGAATAGTGAATATTATATAACTGTGGATTTAAATAGTATATAAAATAAAGAATGAGAAAAAAATATTATATGTGTTGATTTCATGTTGATTAATAGGACATGGGTAAATGCTTTGGTTTATATAATAGTGTTATATTATCACAATTATGTACCACCAAGCTTTCGAGCTTAGCGCAATTGAATATATTGCGTAGGTAACCGAAGTGCAAAGTAGGAGGGTGTTAGCAGACCTGGACAGGTCTGGGTTTTGGGACTATTATTAAATATAGGGTTTTGCCATGAGACCAACATAATTGGTATTTCATAATGCATGGCTTGAAAAGGAATTTTGTTCAAGTACTTTATGGATATGTACATAATAAGAATTTGTACATATGTATACTTGATTACGGTATTGCAAGTTTGGTAAATGTAATTAAGTTATGTTATATGTGTTAAAGAAATATTTGGTTAGGTTGAATGAAGTATTGAAGTTATGGATTTGGGAAATATTGGAAATGTTTATTTCTATACAGGTTGAGAATTTAATAAATTGGGATTTATTAGAAATACAAACAAAACTTGGATAAAATGTTTTCAAAAATTTTCTTATAAAGGTTTTTAGAAATACTAAATATCAACGTAGTTATTTAATAATTTTGTCTTTTTTAATTGTAATTATTTGATTAATGGAGAATATGAGATTTCCATAGTCAATTTTGGTTGCATTCTTATATTTTGTGCATGCACTTTATGTATACGAGATATATGTATTATACATATAAAGTGTATAAGGGTATTATATTTATTCTGATATCAAAGCCTAAGTTAGAGATTCTCAAACTAGGTGGGTATAGTGATTAAAGGTAGTTATTAAAAAAATAGTTATATGTGATTAAAGGATTTTACATTATTTGTGGGGAAATAAGACAATTCGAGAGACAAAATAAGAAAAATGATAGATTAAGGAAACATTGATGATTTTATATAGCTTAGAGAGTAAGATAAGGAAGTAAAGAGGAGAATTAAAGAATTTGAAAGTTAGTGGTAGAAATGATTTGAAATGCACGGGCGTGTTTTTATATTGACACAACTGTGTTTTTAGTTAGAATTTTAAATAGGTTTGTAAAATGAGATGAATTGTGGATGTGATCATGATAAGGTTGATCACTTGAGAAATGTGGAAAAGTAATGGTAAGAAAATGAGAATATGGAAATATATAGAAATGATGGAAAAAAGTATTGGAAATGTTAAATGGCACAATTAGCTATGTTATGCGATAATGTGAAATGATGTGTGTTACCTATATAAAATTCTATTCAAGAGATTTGTGTTTGGTAGGCATGCCTATTATATGATTTGTCTTCGGGCTAGACGCTAGGCGTCACTTGTAATATTATCTGCTTTCGGGGCTAGATGATGGGCCTCACTCATGATATTATTTGCCTTTGGGGCTATATATTGGGTGTCAATATAGACCAAAACAATATTTTTGGAATTTGAATATTATATAGGGTAACTTGGGCCCAATGCATATGATGATTATGGTGAATTTTACAATGTAATGATATTAGATAACTTACAAGACAATGTATGGGTCAATATGGGTTAGGATATGTAATATGAAAAATGTGCATTGTGAAAATGGATGAATAGTAAATATTACATAACTATGGATTTAAATAGTCTATAAAATAAAGAATGTGGAAAAAAAATATTGTATGTGTTGCTTTCATGTTGATTTATAGGACATGGATAAATGCTTTAGTTTATAAAATAGTGTTATATTATTAAAATTATATACTACTAAGCTCTCAGGCTTAGCGCGGTTGAATGCATCGTGCATATAATAGAAGTGCAGAGTAGGATGGTGTTAGCAGACCTTGCATTGGGGCTAGATATTGGGTGTCAATATAGACCAAAACAATATTTTTGGAATTTGAATATTATATAGGGTAACTTGGGCCCAATGCATATGATGATTATGGTGAATTTTACAATGTAATGATATTATATAACTTACAAGACAATGTATGGGTCAATATGGGTTAGGATATGTAATATGAAAAATGTGCATTGTGAAAATGGATGAATAGTAAATATTACATAACTATGGATTTAAATAGTCTATAAAATAAAAAATGAGGAAAAAAATATTGTATGTGTTGCTTTCATGTTGATTTATAGGACATGGGTAAATGCTTTGGTTTATAAAATAGTGTTATATTATCAAAATTATATACCACTAAGCTCTCAGGCTTAGCGCGGTTGAATGCATCGTGCATATAATAGAAGTGCAAAGTAGGATGGTGTTAGCAGACCTGGACAGGTCTGAGTTTTTGGACTATTCTTGATGGTAGGGTTTTGCCATGAGACTAGCATAATTAGTGTTTTATAATGCATGGCATGAAAAGGAATTTTGTTCAAGTACTTTATGGATATGTACATAATAAGAATTTGTATATATGTATACTTGATTATGGTATTATAAGTTTTGTAAATGTAATTAAGTTATGTTATATATATTAAAGAAATATTTGGTGAGGTTGAATGAAGTATTGGAGTTGTGGATTTGGGAAATATCGGGAGTGTTTATATCTATTTAAGTTGAAATTTTGATAAATTGGGATTTATTTGAAATACAGACAAAAATTTGGTAAATTTTTTTCAGATATTTTCTCATAAAGGATTTCTGAAATACTAAATATAAATGTAGTTTTTTTAATAAATTAGTCTTTTAAAAGTGTAATTTTTTTATTAATTAAGAAAATGAGATTTTCACAGTCAATTTTGGTGGCACTCTTATATTCTGTATATGTACTTTATGTATACAAGGTATATGTATTGTACGTATATAGGATATAAAAGTGCTACATAGATCACTCACTTTCCTCACAAGGATGTAAGCCAGACAGCTCATGTTTATAAGAAAGATAAAAATTCTGCCTCCCTTGTCTCATTTCTTCAAGCAGCCCAAAGCACCTCCCTTTACTATGTTTTTCCTTCATTCTTTTTCTATCATAGCTCATTCCTAAGCTTATTTCAAGTATCCATAAGTGATTCCAAGTAAAAAATTAAGTCAAGAAAAGTGATAGAAAAATAGAAGGCAAAAGGAACTTCAAAAGGTAAGAAAACTAAAAATTTTGTACCTTGAACTTTCAATTATGTTCCCTAAGCTCAAATCTATAATTTCCTGAAACTAAATTAGAAATTATCTTTTAAAAATGTTAATTAACTATTTATGATGTTGGAATTGGTTTGGATTGAAAGGTATAACATGGACTGATATTGATGGACCATATAAATATATAGAGTTTAGTTACAAAAGATAAGAAGATACATATGTAAACTAGATAAGCTATACTTAAATTTAAACTTAGTTATCACAAGAGATAAGTATTATCTCCCACACCCTCCCTCAAGCTAAGAATGTCTACCCAAAATTCTTAGCTTGCATTTTATAAGTTGAAAACGGCTGGTGGACAATGGTTTGGTAAAATCATCTACTAATTGATCCAAGGAAGAGATGAATCAAACTAATATGTTTCCAACTTTGACACGCTCTCTTACAAAGTGGAAATCTACTTCAACATGTTTTGTATGATCTTTGAAATAAGGAATAACTGCTAAATAGGATGCTTCAATATTATCACACCATATAACGGTGGGATTATGAATTGGCTACTTGAGTTCATGGAGGAGAGATCGAAGCCAAATTATTTCAGTAGCAGTGTTGGCAAAAAAATAGAATTCAACGTTACTGATGAATGAGCAACTATTTATTGTTTATTTGCTGACCAAGAAATTAAATTGTGACTCGAGTATATAGCAAAACCTCCAGTAGACCGTCAGTCATTGCAATTACCCACCCAATCAACATCACGAAAAGCTTGAAGCTAAGAGCTCATTGAAGGAGTGATAAGAAGGCCTTGACACATCATGTCTTCAACATATTGAAGAACACATTTTTAAGCTATCTAATGAGTAGTTATTGAAGCAAATAAAAATTGGCACAATTTACTGACAATAAAAGCTAAGTCGAGTATGGTTAAACAAGCATATTATAATGCCCCTATTATTTTTCTGTATATATGAGGATCTACCAAAGGTTCACCATCATGAAGTTGTAAATTACATGTGTTGGCCATAGGAGATTTAATAGATGCAACATTCTCCATTCAGTAGTGGCAAGAACATCATAGAGATATTTTTATTGAGAAAGAATAATACCATTGCTTAGATGTTGAACTTCAATGCTAAGGAAGTAGTGAAGTTGGCCAAGATCCCTCAACTTTAATTATCTAGACAATTGATTGATACATGAGTGAATAGCCTGAGCATTATTGCCTATGACAATAATATCATTGACGTAGACTAAGATATATAGAACACCATCATTCTACTGATTGATAAAAAGTGAAGAATCTGTATGTGAAGCTACAAAACCAATGTGTAGAAGTTAAGAATTAAGCCGATGATACCAAACTCGTAGAGCTTGCTTAAGGCCATAGATTGATTTCTTCAGTTTACATACATAATCAAGGCATCACTTGGCCATAAAGCCTAGAGGCTAAGACATATACACTATTTCATCACAATTGCCATTGAGAAAAGCACTGGAGATGTCTAGCTGCTAAAGAACCCATCCATTAGAGATAGTTAAGGAAAGAATAACATGAATAGTTATCGGTTTGATAATCAGACTAAATGTTGTTGCATAATTGATCCCCTCAACTTAGTTATAGCCCTTGGCTACTAATCGAGCTTTGCATTTGTCAACGTTGCTGTCAGGATTATGTTTGAGTTGAAAGACCCATCTACAACCAATAATATTAGAGTTTGGTGGTTTTGGAAGAAGCTCTGGTGTCTTATGTTCAATTAAAGCAGTAATTTTAGAAATCATGGCCTCTCACAAAGCAGGAATTTGGTGAGCTTTGGTCTAACATATTGGTTTCTGAGAGAACACATGATCATACTTTAAAGTGGACTTGAAAGCTAGAGTCTTCTTCTTTGAATTAAAACTAAAGTGCGGATAAGTTATGGTGGTTGCACTAGAGGAGATGAAACCTCCAATTGCTTATCTAAAGAAGATGCAAACCTGAATAGGAGATGATTAACCATAATTATAATTGGTGTTTACTGAAGAATCACTAGTAGGTTGAGAAGATACTGAAGGAGATTGGACAATTGAGTCATGTTGTGGAGCTGATGCATTTAAAGTTAACTAAAGAGTTGAATTAAATTATTCAGAAGGTTAGCCAATAATGGAAGAACCAGAATATTGTGATTCCTTGTATCAACCTATACATGCTTGCTAAGATAAAGCTTATTATAAGTAAGATTGAAAGAAACATAACCATGGTGATTCTTAGCATATTCAAGAAACACACAAGCTGCAATCCAATATGAGAATTTATAGCAATTATAAGAGTGAAACAAAAGGTACATTGTGCATCCAAAGACATGAAGAAATGTATAATTTGGTGAAGAACCATAAAGCTTTTGATATGGCAAAATATGTTGAAGCATTGGTGTAGGAAGCCTATTTATCAGATAAGCTGTAGTGTACATAACAAAGTTCCAAAATTGAGAAGGAAATGCAAAATGAACAAGGATAGTGAGACATGTTTCTACTATATGTTTGATCTTTCTTTCAATCGTACCATTCTATTGATGCACGTAAGGGCAAGTTATACAATGATAAATACCATGTTCCTTGAGATAGGTGTTGATTGTGCAAAATTCACACCCCCCAATATGACTAATTGATTAATTTTATGTTAAACTACCTTTCAACAAATCTATGAAACTCAACAAAGATAGAATATACTTCATTTTTTATTTGATGGGAAACAACCAACAAAATTGGGAGAAATCATCAATAAATAATATAAAGTATATACCTCCATAAAATGATAACTTAGGAGTTGGTCCCCATACATCTTATGAACTAAATCTAAAGGTTTACTAGTGCTAGAGGTAATGATGGGTAAAGAAATTTGACTATGTTTACCTAAACAACAAGTTTCACAAAGGTCATATGAGGCACTTATTGAATGATTAGGTAAACTAAATTTATTAATAATGAAAGAAACAATAGATATTTAAGGATATCCAATATGAGCATGCTAATTTGGTGGAGTTATTGAATCAATTGGAAGGCTTTGGTAGTCTTGGCAATTTGTTGCAATGCCTTAATAGGAAGTCTGTAAAGTCCATCCTCAGTAGGTCCTTTCAGCAGCACCTTGTTATTTTTCGGTGCTTACTTGTAAATCCAACATAGTTAAATTCAAATGAGCAATCATTGTCTTTCACAAATTGATTAATAACAAGCAACAACTATTGTATAGGTGTGAGACCTCACCCGAGCATCGATCCTGCCTGCTTGGGAATCTAGAGCCAAAATGATCATTTTGGGCTTATTGTCACACGACACTGTCGTGTAGGTCTCCAGTTAGTTTGATAAGCACATGTTTAAAATTTATCTTTTTATTTTGAATAGATTTATTTCTTTTATTTAAAAGAAACTATCTTTTTTATTTTGAAAAGGGAAAATGACTTTTATTTTAAAAAGCAAAAATTAGAATGTCGTCACCTTAGTTTATTTGGTTTGAGAAAATTAAGAGAAAACCCATTTGATTAACTCCATAAAAGTGTATCAATTCATATCTAAAAGACGCTAGTTTGAAACTATTCATGACAGGTCCTGGGCTAAATTTTCTAAACCGGTTTTAATAAAAGAACTTTCTCTTAAATTGATTTTAACCACTTTTGAATTGAGAAAAAAAAAATAAAAAATGCGATTTTTATGGATTATGCCATAGTTGATTGTAAATGACATTTTTTTATTGATGCATGGGCATTCAATAATTTGATATTCAAAAAATGCAGAGCAGAAAAATAAATATTACATCTCAATCAAAAATAATAATTTCAAGAGAGCTTCAACTCTAGTCCTTATGGGTTCTAGGTTGAGCATAGATACCCAATTAATTAATTAACTTAAAGAAAAAGAAAAAGAAAAAGAAAAAGAAAAAAATAGATATAATCATAAGGGCATCCATTGCAAAACTCACCAAATTAACAGTAGAGCCTCAAAATATCAAGAAAAAGGAGAAAGAACAATGGTAATAATAATATTAAAAATAATACATGATAATAATAAGAAAAATTAAAATAAAAGCAGCGGTTGACGGTTTAGGTGAGAGCTTGCCACTTAGACTGATATTCCGAGTGTGCCTATTTATCCCATTTGAATTAGAATAGAGCCGTAAGTAGTTCGTGGCTTTGGTTGCAAAGGGCTTAAATTAAGCAATTTTAGTTAATTTATTACCAAAGGGAAATATAATGGAGAAAAGAACACGATACCTTGGATAGTCGCTTTTTCTTGATGAAAAGTTGGAGGGCTTTGTCTCTTCCTAACTCCATTTGTGCTAAAAAATAAAATGAAATTAATTGACAATGGAGTTAGAAATTAATGGTAATAGAAAAAAATTAAATTAATTTATTTTTTATCTTGAGTGCAATTTTGCACGGTTTTAGCATTCAAAATTTGGTTACCAAAATAAGAGGAGGGGACTTCTATTTGTAAAAGTTGGAAGGGTCATGTAGACCCTTAATTTTTGACCCGGTCTGGTCCAATATATTTTATTTAGTCCAAAATAATTTTTGTGTTGCCTAATATATTTTTTTTGTCTAAAATAATTTTTGTTATCTTAATTAAATAATTTTTTCTTTAATATTTAATTTTTATTAATAAAAAATAAAAATAAAAAAATGAAAATAAAAATCGGCGAAGAAAAATTTGTCGCCAAAAACCAGCACGCGATGCGGGACCATTTCGCTCGTAGAATTTTTTCTGCGGGCTCGCAGGAAAATCCTGCAAGCGAAATGGCTCACGCCATTTCACGTTCAGGAAAATCCTGCGGGCGAAATGGTCGCCCGTAGGAATTTTCTGCGGGTGATTCGACCACAGGCCAACCAACTCGCCTACTGCCGCAGTTGACTGTGGCAGATTTTTTTCACCAGCGCATTTTTTTCTGCTGCAATTTTTTTCGGCAGTGCAATTTTTCCGATGCAAATTTTCCAAAACCTAATTCAATTAGGTTTCAGTTTCCTTTTCTTATCAATATTACTTGCTGTGATTAATTAGGAATAAACCATATGAAACGTCTATAAAAAAAGACCAAGGCAATAAAAAAAAAGGGGGAGAAAAATTGGACAGTGATAGGAAAACGTTGAAACCAAATCAGTGAAGGAAAAAGGAGCAATTGAAATTGATTTTTTTTTCTGGAATAGCAGGGACACGATTTAAGCAATTCAAAGGCAGCAACTGTCTTTGTTCTTATTCATCCAATCAAAAAGAGGTATGTGTTAATTGTTGTATTTATTTTTTACAGTAGCTAAACTATGAAATTGTGTCTTTCAAAATAAAAAACCCTAGGATTTTAATTTAGTTTTTCCAAAGTTAAAAACACTAATACGTTACTTTATTTTCCAAAAAGACTTAAAATTGTTATTTTTACCTCTTCAAAATCTTAAAACCTTAATTGAACATGTTTATCAACAAAACCAAAATGTGATTCTGTTTCCTTCCAAAAGCTTTAAAAATATATTTTCTATTTATGTGAACTTCAAATCACTTTGTTTAAACTTATAAAACCTCATGAAATCATCAAATTGTTTTTCTAAATCCTAAAATCAACAAATCACCCGAAACCCTAAAGCCTAAAAACCTAATTCAACTCCAAAACTGAAAATAATGAACCCTAACCTCCTTTAAAACTTTAAACCTTAATTTTTTCTAAACCCTAATCCTTTAAAATTTTAAAAACCATAAAAACATAAATACTTTAATTTTACACAGTAGCTTAAAAATACAATGAATAACCGTAACCCACAAATCAAAAGTATTTCAAAGTGTTCAAACCCTAGTTTCATAATTTCACCATTCAAATATTAATTTAGTTAATCAAAGAGTCTTACCAACCTTTTAAAACATAAAACCTTAATCTATTTTAATTCCAAAAAAAGTCACAGTAGCTTAATTTTATGAATCCCAAAACCTTAACACATGAGATAAAGAACCCTAAATGGAAACAGTAGCTATAACTTGGATTTTTATTTACCTTATTCAATTCCATATTTGATCATGCTTAGTTTTATTTCTTATGCTTTAATTTATTTAAATTCAATGCTTGGTTTATTTTATTTATCATGGACGGATGTTTACTTTCTATTGATGTTTAATACCTTTGATAAATGATTTAGTTATTATGAATGGTTATTTACTTTTATCAATTTATTTAGATTTCCAAATGTTGTAAGAGTTATGTTTCCACTTGGTGGGTACCTCATTAGTTAAATATCATGTAATTTAATTTGCTTTTCTATTTTAGAACCAATGTAAAGGGCATGTTTCTACCTTTTGGTGGGTGTTCTATTTAGGCATGTGATGTAAGGACATGTTTCCATCCTTGGATGGGTGTCCATTTATTTGTTTTGTTTGGACATTGCTTTGATTTTAATATAATGATGCTTTCTTTTAATTATCGTGTGTAATATGGATAATGTTGTTATACTTAAGAATTTTATAATATTAAGACCTGTAAAGGAGGCTGGTTCTAATGAACCGGGCGTTGTGGGGGTGCTGGGCCATTTCTCACCTTCCCCACACGTACCCAACTTTCCGAACCCATTAAGGGGTTGGGGATTCCTTAGGAATCGAGTCATCCACCCCTTTCTTTTTTCCCGGCCCGTTCGGGTGGCGACTTCAGTTTCTCCGGACTTAGGTCCGTGTTCTCTAAGGCCCCAAGCCTAAACAGTGCCGAAGTCGCAAGAACCATTCCACTTGGAGTGGGGGCAAAAATCCCCGCTCACAGTGGCGACTCCAATGGGGATAAGAGAAGTTGATTCCATTGGTCTTTATATTATTCTATTCTTTCTTATAATGATATTATCCATTGCATCATCCTAGATTACATCGTGTACGTGAGTTAGGATGCCCATGTTACCCGTGTTATGTTATGTAAGGGATACTATACTTTCACTCAAGGTATGGAGATCAAGCATGGCATAACCACTCATAGCCTCGTACCGTTTGGTATATACTTGCTATGGGAACCTAAACCTTTTAACCAAAAGACTAAAGCTCATGTAATTGGCCTAGTTACTTTCCTTAGGTTTTACCCCAAATGCATGTTGTTTGACTATGGTTAGTTTATCTTAGTCTAAATCATGACTTATTTGGTTTGCTCTTTTTCTAATATGACCTAAGTATATTGTAAGCTCAAAATAAACTTTTCTTTAAAGTCCAAAAGACCAAAGCTATTTTCAAATTTTTTTTTCAAGTTGGTCTTTGGACATAAGACTTTTCTAAAAATAAATCAAAAATTCTTTGGCCCATGGCCCAAATACTAAGCCCAAAATCCATTTTTCTAAAATCTTTTACAATGGGCTTAGAAACAAAACTATTTTCACCCAACCTTTTCTTACAAAGAGCTTGCAAAAATATTTAGGTCAATTATGAGATACCAAATATCAATTGTGGGCCTAGTTTACACTAAGAATAAATTAACCATGGGCTCGTTTTTGGCATGAACCATTAGTTACCTTTTTTTCAAGTGAGAAATCTATCTATAATAAACCTCTTAATTTTGTTTTAATTCAATATAGCATAAAAGCTACTATAGTTGGTTGAATGGATTAAAACCTAATTAATAGGAATTATCATGTATTGATTTCCATTTTCGAAAATATAACTATTGGTTGAAACGTCCGAGGGAATTATTCAAAAGCAAGATACCCCATGTTGGTATTTTGTTAACCATATACCTAGGAAAAGCGACTCGCCATTCGTGTGTGGATGTTATAAGGTTGGAAGGAACGTCCTATTTATCCTTATTTGTTGTGCATACATGCATACATGCATACATTTGCATCTCATATCATTGATCCTCTCTGACTCACAGCCTTGGATTACGATAGTTCTAAAGCTTACAACAATCCGACCTACGCCGAAGATGAAGTATCTAGCAACGACTCAATCACTTGCTCACCTAAAATAATGGAGCCCAAACAAATTCAAAGGATGGTGGATGAGGCCCTCAATGCCAAGATGGAAGAAATCAAAGAGGCCCTAGCTGAGACCATGAAGAACCAGTTGACTGCAATCTTAGAGAACCATGTTGAGGCGTCTGCTAGCACTAAAAAACCAAAGGACAAAGGGAAGACCAAAGTTAGTGAAGTGGTTTTTGATGATGAAAAGGTGATCATTGATGATGATGATGATTGGCCTCAATACTACCAAGATGTTCAAGAGAAGAAGAAAGAACCGAAGGTTACTGATAAAGAAACTATTGAAAAGACCGAGACATCCGATGTTGAGAAGATGATTGCTGATTTAGAAAAGAAATTTGAGAAGAAGCTGAAAACTGAAGAGATGTCTGAGATCGAAAAACTATTTGAACAAGATGAAGAGGTCCCTTATAAATTCAAGATGCCTTCCTTTGCTAAGTACAATGGCACCGAAAATCCTCATCTTCACGTGAAGCAATACATCACTGCCATGCAGTCTGCCCGAGCTACTAAGGCTCAAACCCTAAGGTACTTTATGCTCTCATTGGACCCTGTTGTCCAAAATTGGTTCAATACCTTAGATGATGGAACACAAAAGAATTGGGATCTACTTTACAAAGCCTTCATCCAACAATATGGATATAATGTTGAGTTGTAAGTTACCTTGATGGAAGTGGAGTCCATTAGGCAAAGGCCGAATGAGAATTTTGTAGATTATGTCAAGAGATGGAGAAACAAGGCTGCTTTACTCAAGAAGAGGCCCGATGAATCCGATCAAATAAGGATGATTATGAGAGGGGTGTTGCCTAATCTTCGTGAGAGGATGTCTCATACACTCATCTATGATTTCAAAGACCTTCTCCAAGCTGGTTTGCAAATTGAAGAATGGGAAAGGGAGAAGAGCCGCTTTGCAACAAAAAGGAACGAGAAAGGGAGCTATCTACCTGGTAGCCAAAGCATTCAAAAGGCCGTCGGTGTTAATGCTACTAACCAAGGAACAAGGAGACAATTTTTGGAATTGGGAAAACCGATGTCTTGGGCTCTCAACAAACTTCAAAGAAAAGGATTGCTACAACCCTTAAATCCTCGTCCTTTGCCTAACCCTCTCCCACCTAATTTTGACGCCAAAGCATTTTGTCAATTTCACCAAATGCAAGGACATGACACCGATAGATGTGTGAGGTTGAGACATGAGATCCAAAATCTAATTGATAATGGGAAGCTACCCGAGCCTAATAAGCCAAACACCAAAGAAAACCCATTACCAAAATTCAATAGGGTATCACCACCGGCAACCTTCATGATTGGAGGAGGTTTGCATGAGGCCTTTGTCATGTCTTCTTTTCAAGATGTGGGTGGAGAAGCAACCAAAGAAGAAGAGGCATTTGAACAAGCTATGATGGGTGGAGAAGTAGCAATTTGTGTTGTCAACGGGTTTTGGGATTCAAGTGATAGTGATGATGATATTATACCCAAGAAGGAGGAGTGGACTTGGTCCGAGCCCGAGGAAGATGAGGTGATGAATACTAGATCCGGTAAGCCTTACGCAAGGCCACCACCTAAGGAGATAGAAACTAATAAGGGGAAGGAAGTCGAAATAGAAGAAGATGATGCTATGCTCAAGCAATTGAAAAGAACCCAAGCAAGTGTTAGCATTTGGGACTTGTTAGCTACTTCTAAAAAGCATCGAGAAACTATGGCCAAAGCCTTAGCTAGCATGCCAATTTCTACCTCCACAACACCGAAGGAGTTGATCAACTTCATAAAAATTGGGGAAGTAATGAAATGTGAAGAGGTCTAAGAAAAGAGTGAAGTTAATATGGGAGCAGTTTCTTTTTCAGATGCAGAATTACCGGAGGAGGAGAGAGACCACATCCGCCCTCTCTTTATCAAAATAGAAGTCAAGGGGAAGAGGACTCCATGTGTAATGGTCGATGATGGGTCTGCCATAAATGTTTGTCCACTTAAGATATTGCCAAAGCTAGCCATGTCAACAAGAGATCTAAACCCAACTGAGGTGACAATTCGTGCTTATGACAATACTAAGAGGCATGCCGAAGGGACTTTCAAAGCGGCCGTCAAGGTTGGGCCAATTGAATCTATTGTTGAATTTGTTGTTTTAGACATACCAGTTACCTTCTCCTTGCTCTTGGGGCGACCGTGGTTTCACCCTCTTGGTGGAGTTCCTTCCACCCTTCATCAAAAGATCAAATTCCCCAACGAAAATGAGACAGTGGTCATTGAAGCGGAAGATAACGACATTGTTAACGCTCTAATGGTTAAAAGGCCTCTCAATGGTTTTCAAGTGGCTGCAATTTCTGATGATGAAATAGTGGACTCAAAAGTCTTGAATATGATGAAGAACATGAACTACCTTCCCGAAGCTGGTCTTGGAAAGGGTAAGGCCAGTTTAACAAAGATACCAGATTTTAGAACTCAAACTTCCAAGAAAGGGTTGGGATATGATGAAGACAACGATGTCCAGTCAAAGAAGAGTGAGAAGATGAGCTTCCCACCACTTGAAGAGATCTTTGTCAAATTTCCAGATATGGGACCACTCCAAGGAAGGCCTGAGCCAATCATATTCATGGGTAAGTTAATCCGAGGTTTTGAAGTTTTTGCAGATGTTGCTGAGCTAGTGGATCAAGTGAAGAAAGAGCTCACCTTGTCAACCAACAAAGAATCTAATCCAAAAGAGAAGAATGAAGCTACCCTGAAAGTCGAGAAGACTCCGGAAGAGATTGCCACCCTGGTTGAAGAAAAGTTTGAAGACGTCCTGCTTTATGATTATGAGAACAATGATTTTGATTTTAATTTTAATTGTCTGCTTTATATGAGGATGATGATGTTTTCTTTTCCAAAATGAATGCAATAAAGTCTGATTTTGCTTACTTGTGTGATGTTTCTCCTGATGGTTGCATACATTCAAATAGCAGTTACATGAGCATCTTTAATATTAATTTTGTTAACACGCAATCATTAAATTTGGGAACAACTGAAAATTCTAAAAATATTAGCATATCATCCTACCTTACTCCTGATGAGAGAGAGAGAGATTTGAAAAAATATTCAAAAAATATGAAGAAGCGTTTGCTTGGTCTTATGAAGATATGCCGGGGATAGATTGAGACATAGCCGAGCATCACATTCCTACTTACACTCACATTAAGCCTGTCAAACAAAAGCTTAGGCGACTAAGACCTGAGTGGGCTGAATTGATTAAAGAAGAGGTCACTAAGCAAATACAAGTGAAGTTCCTTGAAGTGATAGAATACCCAGATTGGCTAGACAACATAGTACCTTTGCCAAAGAAAGATGGGAGGATAAGGGTCTGCATGGACTATAGAGATTTAAACAAGGCTTCCCCTAAGAAATGATAGTGCAGCCTCTAGTGTGCTACACTCATTTGTAGATGGATTTTTCGGATACAATCAAGTGTTAATGGCCCAAGAGGATAAAGCCAAAACTGCTTTCATTACTACATCGGGTATATTTTGTTATAGGCTGATGCCTTTCAACTTAAAGAATGCTAGAGCAACCTACCAAAGGATGGCCACCACACTATTTCATAACATGATGCACAAAGAAGTTGAAGTATATGTTGATGATATGATGGTGAAGTCGGATACAAGGGAGCAATACTTCCAAAACTTAGAATTATTCTTCGATAGAGCTTTAAAATATAAGCTAAGAATAAATCCGAAGAAGTGTGTACTCAGTGTTACTTCAGGCAAATTATTGGGACATGTAATTGGTCCGAATGGCATTGAGATTGATCCTGACAAAGTTAAAGCAATCAGGGATATGCCAGCCCTAATGACGGAGAGAGAAGTTCGGGGATTCATTGGTAAACTGCAGTACATTAGCAGATTTATAGCAAAGTTCACAAAAATCTGTGAGCCTATCTTGAAGTTGCTTAGAAAGAATCAGTCGATCGTATGGAATGAAGAATGTCAAAAGGCCTTTGATCGAATAAAAGAGTATTTGTTAAATCCACCTATTTTGAAACCACCTAAACCCGGCAGACCTCTATTACTATACTTAGCAGTAGAAGAAGAGTCAATAGGAGCCATGCTAGCCCAAGAAGATGAGTCGGGGATTGAGCATGCCGTTTACTATTTGAGTAGAAAGCTCCTACCTTATGAAATTAAGTATATTATCATCGAAAAGACCTGTATAGTCATGGTTTGGTCTTCTAAGAAGTTGTGGCATTACTTTCAATCATATAGTGTGCAAGCAATTTCCAGGTTGGATCCAATGATTTAAGGGCGACACCCTCTTTAATTAGGAAATATGGTCGATGGTTGATAATATTAGAGGAATTTGAGATTGAGTATGTAACCAGGAAAACAATTAAAGGTAGAGCGGTGGCAGAATTCCTGGCTCAACAACCATTACCAGAGAGTGAAGAGGTAATCTTGGAATTTCTAGATGAACATTTAGAAGCAATTGAAGTACAAGGGTGGAAAATATATTTTGATGGAGCAGTAAACATGAAAGGAGTAGGTTTGGGAGTTATACTAGAATCGCCCGAAGGGGAACTTATCCCTTTAACCAAAAAGTTGAAATTTAGGGCAACCAATAATATGGTGGAGTATGAAGCTTGTATTTTCGGTTTGGAAACCCTAATGATTATGAAGGTGGATAAGGTAGAAGTTTATGGAGATTCATTGCTAGTTGTATCCTAAGTAAATGGAGAATGGGAGTTGAAAGAAGAAAAATTGAAACCATACCACCGTTACTTGACCATCATGAAGAAGAACTTTAAGGAGTATAGGTTTTTACACCTTTCAAGAGAAGAAAATCAGATGGCTAATGCCCTAGCCACATTGGCTTTGGTATGGGAAAACCCTGTTAGCTTATTCCTTAAGCCTCTAATCTTGACCAATTCATCAATTCCTTGCTATGAATATGAGACAATCATGGAAGTTGATACAGACCATGATGCATGGTAAGATACTATAAGATGATTTTTGGAGGAAAGAGAATACCCGCCGGGGGCAACAAAGAAAGAGAGAAGAGCCATAAGGCGGTGGTCTTTGCAATACATCACTTTCCATGGGGAGTTATATCAAAGATGGCCTGATGGGGTGCATTTGAGATGTTTAAAAAAGCCTGAAGTGGAGCGCATCATGTCAAAAATACATGCGGGAGGTTGCGGTCCACACATGAGTGGTTTGGCCCTAGTTAAGAAGGTTATTCGACAAGGTTACTATTGTTTGACCATGGAGAGAGACTGTATTGAGTTTGTAAAGAAGTGCCAGCAATGTCAGATGTATGGTAACTTGAATCATATGCCTCCTGAAGAACTGAATTTAATGTCTTCACCCTGGCCATTTGCCACCTGGGGTATCGACATTATTGGAGAGATACATCCGACAGCCTCAAACGGTCACCGTTTCATTATAGTAGCAGTAGATTATTTTTCAAAATGGGTCGAAGCCGAATTCTTCAACAAGATGGGTGCAAGTCAAATGGCTAGGTTTATCGAAAAGAACCTCATCTGCAGATATGGAGTCCCGCACAGTGTGATATCAGACAACGGGGTATAGTTTCAAGGAGCAGTTAAGGATTTATTTTCAAAGTACCACATCCATCATCATCGATCCTCTCCTTATAGACCAAAGGCTAATGGTGCCATGGAAGCAACAAACAAGACAATTAAGCAAATTCTATCCAAAATGACCAAGACTTACAGGGATTGGTTAGAGATTATTCCCTTTGCTTTATGGGGATATAGGACAAGTATGCGAACACCTACTGGGATGACACCGTTCTCTTTGGTTTATGGGATGGAAGCGGTATTGCCAATTGAAATTGAGATCAAGTCACTGAGAGTGGTCTTAGAAGCTGAACTGCCTGAAACGGAATGGGTAGCAAGCAGATACACACAATTAGCTCTATTAGAAGAGAGAAGATTAAAGGCGTTGTATCATCACCAACTGTATCAAAAGAAGATAGCTCGGGCCTACAATAGAAGGGTTAAGGTCAAAAAATTCAGAGTTGGGGATTTGGCGTTGAAGCAATGTAAGCCTAATGTATCTGATCCAAGAGGGAAGTTCAGACCTAGATGAGAAGGGCCATATGTCATGAAACAAGTCATGAGCAAAGGTGCGTTGAAGTTATCAGACATGGATGGGAACGAATTTAGTGAGCCAGTAAACATTGACAGGTTGAAGAGGTTTTATGTATGATAGAAAAAAGGGAAAAAAGGAGCTCGCTAGGTTGAAAACCCAAAAAGGGCAGCCTAGGCAAAGTTAGAGCAGTCCGCTAGTTTCGAAAACTCGAAAAGGCGGGCTAGGAAACAATTAGGGCTAAATGAGAAAAAATCATCAATTAGAAAACCCGAAAGGGCTAATTGGCAACAGGAGTAATCTTGTGTATGCTGGCTTTATGTTTGGTTGTTCCCTAATTTAATAAAACAGAATTGATGTTAAAATTGTTCTATGTGCACTGTTGTAAGTATTCGACTAGATATGAATGAAATAAATAAACACAATAGCAAAAGGTGATGACAAATTATAAATGGAAAAGAAGCATCTTTTATTACTTTAATTATTTTTTCATCCTAACAATACACTTTTTGAATTGACAAATGTAAAATCTATGGCAATCGATAAGTGTAACGTGTAGACCAACTTTTCCTTAACCAATCCAAGTAGACTTCAGTCAAGTAAGGCATGTCTAAGTTGGGAACGAAGTCAGAATCATGAGGCTCAGCTCCATACTGACGCCGAGGATCATAACATGTACCTTGATGAAGAGTAGAAAAGGGAATGTACATCAAGTATGTCCGCATGGTGATATGAGAAATCTTCAACCAAGGTACCAACCAACGGATATTGACTTCAGAGCGTGAGTGGATCTAGTCAACCTAGTCAGCATATGAAGAAGAAGGATGGAGTAGCTTCCTAGCAGAATGATGACGTGGCAGGTATCTGGCAAAATCCATGGAAGGAGTATCAAGCAAACAAAGATGCTCCTGAAGCCAAATCTGTGAAGAAAGAATTAAATAAAAAAAAGAGAAAAGAAAAAAGAGTCCAATAAGTTAAAAACCCACAAGGGCAGCTTAGGTAAAAGTTAGGACAACTCGCTAGTTCCGAAAGCCCACATGGGCGGACTAGGCAAAAGTTAGAGCAATAAAAAGAAAAAAGAAAACCTAAATTGAAAACCTAAAAGGGAAGTTTAGGTAATTACCTAAAGCAGCAACGGACTCCCAGTCAGTCTCTTTGACAATCCTGATTTAAATCGGTCTAATCCAACTAAGGTCTCGGCTGAGATCACAGGTACTGGCGACAAGCCTCCTTCCATTTAGTCCATAATATCCAATACTCATGGATCAACATCGCAATCGGAAGAAACAAGCAAGAATTGGCTGAGCAAGCAAAGACAAAGCATGCGTCCCCATGCCTTAGTAGGAGCCAAATGAGAGAAACAAAAGTCAATCAAAGGAGCAAGTAGAATTTTTTCACCTCTCATCAACCAAAGAACTTCGGATTTTGGAATTTGAAATAACATCTGCATCTTCTGTTGAGTCTTGGAAATCAGTGTGGGTAACGCCATTTGTTGATTATTTGGATATCCAAGGACGGCCTCAAATTCTTCAATCAAGGGACATATTTCAAAGCCATTAATTCTAAATACCCTAGAATCTGAATCCCAAAAGGAAGCCACGACATGTAAGAAGGAGTGGTCCAATTTGACATTTTGAAAATATTTTAAAACATCAAGCTTTGACCACGAAATTTGCTTCCAATGGATGGCATCCATATTCTTAAATAGAATTTTTATTTTCTTTAAATGATGCTCGGTCATGGTTGATGAATAAAGGAGAACCAAAATTGTTAAAAGGGTCTTCACGTTGAAAGGGAAAAGAATTTTTGTTTTTGTATTAAAAGGGGCATGCAAGGTGATTTATATAGAAGAAAATAAACCTTTTCCAAAGGTGATAAGGAAAAGTGATGGGGAAGGATAAGACCATATGGCATAAGGAAAGGAATTGGTGAAAATTTCCTTTACCACATTGGATTTGGTTTAGCAAATAAGGTGGATATTAATTATGAAATTATGATGTACTGTAAATTTTTTTTTTTGCAGTAACGAAAAAATAATGAAAAATAATAAAAAAAAGAAAAAAAAGAGAGTTACAGTAAAGAGGAAAATTGTATTCTTTTATTATTGTACAATATTTTACATATCACTGAGAGGGTGGTTGTAAGTCATCAAATAAAGTCTTGAAAATAATTGTCACCCGTTGGAGCAGGGGGCAAATTACTCATCCCAGGATCACCCGAAGCGGGAGCACCAAAATCCCTATTACCTTGAGATTCTGATCCATCATGATCCTCATCAGAAGAAGACGAAAGGATCTCATGGTCATCAGGCTGGGGACCTCTTGATAAAGAAGCGCCGGGATCCCTCATCCTCTGAAATCGGAAGTCTCGGAAATGTTGTTCGGATTGATGATATAAACTTTCAAAATGAGAAGCCTGCTGACAACTTGCAGCCAACTCTTCTTGAAGTTTCTTTTCTATTCTTCGAGCATCTACTGTGAGCTAAAAAGAAAAAAAGGTAAGAGCATACATAATCATGCATACATATAGCATAAATTACCATGAAATTGGGAACATACCAGGTAATTCAAATCAATACCCTGCGAAGTAAAGAATCAAAAAGAAGATATCAAATCAAGGGGCCATGGAAAGCCTATTAGCTTGTGGAAGCCCCAGTCATTTTGCAAAAGAAGAAATGTGTGCTTATGCAAAGAACTAGACAAGAAAAACATCAATCAAAGCTGGCATGAAAAAAAAATCCCTTGGGGGGGGGGGCAAGGAGAGGATACGAGGTCCAATTAAAGATAGCTGAATTTTTGCAAAAAGGAAGAACAAAAAAATGGAATATTAGAACTCTCAAAAGAATGAAGATTCAAAAGACAAAAGATCAGTTCAGCTAAGAGAGTTGAAGCCAGGGTAAAGACCCGACCTCCAAAAGATGAAGATCCATTCTGAGGGTTAAGAACCACCATGCATAGAACAGTCAGAATAGTCAGACTTCTCAACTAAAAGGTTAGTCAAATTCATTCTCGGGGCCAAGTACCCAATCTCAGGTCCAAGTACCCAATCTCGGGTCCAAATTAATTCAAAATCAATTAGATCAAAATCAATTCGAATCGGGTCCAGAACCCAAATTTTCCCTTAGGTCCAGAACCTAGAATTATCCTTGAGTCCAGAACTCGAACTAGGTCCAGAACCTAAATTTTTCCCTTAGGTCCAGAACCTAGAATCTCTTCTAAGTCCAGAACTTAGCTCGAGTCCAGAACCCAAATTTACCATTAGGTCCAGAACCTAGAATTATTCTTGAGTCCAGAACTCGAACCGGGTCTAGAACTCAAAATTTTCCCTTAGGTACAGAACCTAGAATTATCCTTGAGTCCAGAACTCGAACCGGGTCTAGAACCCAAATTTTTCCCTTAGGTCCAGAACATAGAATCTCTTCTAAGTCCAAAACTTAGCTTGGGTCCAGAACCCAAATTTACCATTAGGTCCAGAACCTAGAATTATTCTTGAGTTAAGAACTCGAACCGAGTCCAGAACCCAAAATTTTCTTTAGGTCTAGAACCTAGAATTATCCTTGAGTCTAGAACTCGAACCGGGTCTAGAACCCAAATTTTCTTAGGTCCAGGATCTAGAATCATCCTTGAGTCTGAAACCCAAATTTTCCTTAGGTCCAGGACCTAAAATTATCCTTGAGTCCAGAACTCAAACCGGGTCCAGAATCCAAATTTTCCTTAGGTCCAGGACCTATAATCATCCTTGAGTCCAGAACCCAAAATTTCCTTAGGTCCAGGACCTAGAATTATCCTTGAGTCCAGAACTCGAACTGGATCCAGAACCCAAATTTTCCTTAGGTCTAGAACCTAGAATAATCCTTGAGTCCAGAACTCAAACCGGGTCCAGAACCCAAAACTTCAACCATCTCAAAAATTAAGTCTTATTGCTTTTCACTCTCTTTCACTAAAGTTTTAGATTTTTCAAGCAGGGGGCAAACTGTAGACCCTTAATTTTTGATCCGCTCCCATCCAATATATTTTATTTAGTCCAAAATAATTTTTGTGTTGCCTAATATATTTTTTTTGGTTCAAAATAATTTTTGTTATCTTAATTAAATAATTTTTGCTTTAATATTTAATTTTTATTAATAAAAATTAAAAATAAACAAATAAAAATAAAAAATGAAAAATAAAAATCGGCGACGAAAAAATCGGAGATAAAAAATTCATCGCAGAAAACCAGCGCGCGCTGCGGGGCGAAATGGCCCAAGCCATTTCGCTCGCACGAAAATCCTGCGAGCAAAATGGTTGACCGCAGGAATTTTATGCGGGTGATTAGCCTATAGGCTAACCAGCTCGACCACTGCCGCAGTTGACTGCGGCAGATTTTTTTGCCAACGCATTTTTTCCTGCGGTAATTTTTTTCAGCAGCGCAATTTTTCCGACGTAAATTTTTCGAAACCTATTTCAATTAGGTTTTTGTTTCTTTTTCTTATCAATATTACTTGCCATGATTAATTAGGAATAAACCATATGAAACCTCTATAAATAAGGACCAAAGGCAATAAAAAAAAGGGGGAGAAAAATTGGACAGTGATAGGAAAACGCTGAAACCAAATCAGTGAAGGAAAAAGGAGCAATTGAATTTGATTTTTTCTGGAACAGCAGGGACACGATTTAAGCAATTCAAAGGCAGCAACTGTCTTTGTTCTTGTTCATCCAAGAAGAATTATTTTTGGAGAAACTATCAAAAAGAGGTATGTGTTAATTGTTGTATTTATTTTTTACAGTAGCTAAACTATGAAATTATCTTTCAAAATAAAAAACCCTAGGATTCTAATTTAGTTTTTCCAAAGTTAAAAAAACTAATACGTTACTTTATTTTCCAAAAAGACTTAAAATTGTTATTTTTACCTCTTCAAAATCTTAAAACCTTAATTGAACATGTTTTTCAACAAAACCAAAATGTGATTCTGTTTCCTTCCAAAAGCTTTAAAAATATCTTTTCTATTTATGTAAACTTCAAATCACTTAGTTTAAACTTATAAAACCTCATGAAGTCATCAAATTATTTTTCCAAATCCTAAAATCAATAAATCACCCGAAACCATAAAATCAAAAGCCTAAAAACCTAATTCAACTCCAAAACCTAAAATAATGAACCTTAACCTCCTTTAAAACTTTAAACCTTAGTTTTTTCTAAACCCTAATCCTTTAAAATTTCAAAAACCATTAAAACATAAATACTTTAATTTTACACAGTAGCTTAAAAACACAATGAATAACCGTAACCCACAAATCAAAAGTATTTCAAAGTGTTCAAACCCTAGTTTCATGATTTCACCATTCAAATATTAATTTAGTTAATCAAAGAGTCTTACCAACCTTTTAAAACATAAAACCTTAATCTATTTTAATTCCAAAAAAAGTCACAGTAGCTTAATTTTATGAATTCCAAAACCTTAACACATGAGATAAAGAACCCTAAATGGAAATAGTAGCTATAATTTTGGATTTTTATTTACCTTATTCAATTCCATATTTGATCATGCTTGATTTTATTTCTTATGCTTTAATTTATTTAAATTCAATGCTTGGTTTATTTTATTTATCATGGACAGATGTTTACTTTCTATTGATGTTTAATACCTTCGATGAATGGTTATCAATTTATTTAGATTTTCAAATGTTGTAAGAGTTATGTTTCCACTTGGTGGGCACCTCATTAGTTAAATATCATGCAATTTAATTTGCTTTTCTATTTTAGAACCAATGTAAAGGGCATATTTCTACCTTTCGGTGGGTGTCCTATTTAGGCATGTGATGTAAGGACATGTTTCCATCCTTGGATGGGTGTCCATTTATTAGCTTTGTTTGGACATTGCTTTGATTTTAATATAATGATGCTTTTTTTTAATTATCGTGTGTAATATGGATAATGTTGTTATACTTAAGAATTTTATAATATTAAGACCTGTAAAGGAGGCTGGTTCTAATGAACCGAGCATTGTAGGGTTGCTGGGCCATTTCTCACCTTCCCCACACGTACCCAACTTTCCGAACCCATTAAGTGGTTGGGGATTCCTTAAGAATCGAGTCATCCACCCCTTTTTTTTCCCGTCCCGTCCAGGTGGCGACTCCATTTTCTCCAGACTTAGGTCCTTGTTCTCTAAGGCCCCGAGCCTAAACAGTGCTGAAGTCGCAAGAACCATTCCACCGAGAGTGGAGGCAAAAATCCCCGCTCATAGGTCACCTGAGCCATAAAATTAGAGGTTCACAATAGCAAGCACATGTAAAATATGATACTATTGAAATTATTCATCATAAGAATAAAATGCAGTGTGACTAACATGTGTCTGAGAGGGAATTTTTGCCCCCACTCCTGGTGGAATGGTTCTTGTGACTTCGGCACTGTTTAGGCTCAGGGCCTTAAAGAACACGGGCCTAAGCCAGGAGAAAATAGAGTCGCCACTCGGATATGCCAAAAAAAAGAAAGGGGTGGATGACTCGATTCCTAAGGAACCCCCAACCCCCTAATGGGTTTGGAAAGTTGGGTACGTGTAGAGAAGGTAAGAAATGGCCCAGCACCCCCACAACGCCTGGTTCATTGGAACCGACCTTCTTTTCAAGTCTTAATATTATAAAATTCTTAAATATAATGATATTATCCATACTACATGCGATAAATAGAATAAATAAATACTTTATTAAAAAAATCATGGCAAGGTCCAAACAAAACAAACAAATGGACACCCATCCAAGGATGAAAAAGTGTCCTTACATCGTCCAATATTTAAAACTAAATATGACACCCACCAAAAAGGTAGAAACATGTCCTTTTCATCAGTCTCAAAATTAGAACATAAATTAAATTACACGATGCTTAATACATGTGGTACCCAAAATATGAAAACATACCTCTTACAATGTTAATATCAAAATAAACAAATAATAATCATAATAATAAAGAAAATATCCATCCATGATAAATTAAACCAATCAAACATCAAAATCAAATCAATCAATCATCAAAACATATAATAAACTATATAATCAAATCTAAAATTAAATAAAGCAATAAAAATATAAATTTAGGGTTTGTATCTTAAAATAGGGTTTTAGAATTTTAATTATTAAATTAGGGCTTTGGAAAACAGAAAGTTAAATACACAGACTCATAATACACAAATTTCGACGAGCCCATACGGTAGTCCCGCTAGCCGATTAGCGAGTGGGGGTCAAGGGGCCAGGGCCCTAGAAAATTTTGAAAACTGGTTTTTAGTGATGTAGGCTTTGGTGTTGAAAATTTTAAAAACTAGTTTTAGGGTTTGAGGAAAATATGATTAGGATCTTGGAAGACAAGGCTAGGATTTTTTAGCTTAGAAATTAGAGTTTAGGTCATGGTATTAGGATTTAAGTTTTATAAGTTAGGGTTTTAGAATGTTAAACAATTAGGGATTAATGGTTTGAAAATAGTTTAGGGTTTGGATTAAGAATATTGACATCAGTATTATTTTTAATTACTTAGGCTACTGTGATAATTTTTCAAAAACTTAAACGAAGCCATTGAAGCTACTGTGATGTATTGAAACTTTAAATACATAACCTTTTGTGAATTAATTTAGTTGAATAAATAACATATTTAATACTTAAAATAATCTAAGCATATTATATTTATTTAGTTTGGAACATACCTTCGTTATTGGTTCCTCCACAATTTTTTGAGTAAAATTCTAGCAGAACAATCACCAAGACAACACTGATTTGTTGACTTGATTATGGATCTTCTCTTGTTGTTGATTGATTTTTAGATGGTAAACTGCTTCCCCTAATAGTCACTACCTCTCCAAGTTCCGTCTACAAAAAAAGTCCAAAACCCGCTTTTGGCCGAATCCAAAAATCCTCCAAAAGTTCAAAGTCCTTTTCTGTGTGTTTTAATGTGGTATTTATAGGCAACTAAAATAAACAACCTAGTATATTAAGGAAATTAAAATAAAAAACTAAGTAAATAAGATTTCGGCAAAAACTGAGCAAGAGCGAGCTGCGGGCTGGGCGCGGGCAAAATTGTGCGAGGGGCGCAATTTTGTCACAACGGCAAATTGGTCCGTGGCCAATTCGTCGCAAGTGTTCTTGCGGCGAATTGGCCCAAGGCAATTTATCGCCGATTTTGCCATTGTCGATTTTTTATTTTTTATATATTTTATTTTCATTATTAAAAATAATATTATAAGTAATAAATGTTATTAAAATAAATATTATTTTATTAAAATAAATAATAAATATTAAAATACCACAAAAATTATTTTGGACTATTTAAAAATATCAGACTGGACTGGGTCAAAAGTTAAGGGTTTACAATGTGTAATGTGCAAACCATGCCCATTACCTATGCTGACCTTATTAGGTCCCTTGTGCTCCTTTGCAATCTCAAGAGCAGAAAAATATAATGTCATGTGATGAGAAGCTGTTGTATCAGGGAACTAATCACTTGAAGAATTATTGACATTGGCAGCGTTGGCAGTAATTTTGTTTAACTCCTAATCATAACATTTGTAGCACCATTTAACTTTATGATTATTAAGACCACATATTTGGCATGGATGGGGGAACCACTTCTTAGATCCTTTAGAGGAATTACCATTAGTTTTGTTGCTAAAATTCTCCTTCTGATTGAATTGATGTGGAGAGCAATTGTTGTAGTGGGCCATGTTACCCATAATAGATGGCGATTTGAAAGAATTCTGCAATAGGATCTCATGTGCTAGGAGTCTGCCAGAGAGATCAGAAAATGAAACTTTTGATTTTTCTATAGATAAGGAGGTAATAAATGGATGATTGATAGAGTTGTATTTTGACTAATATTTTGGGTAATTCTAAGAATGTTTTTAATGATTTTTCAAATTGAATTTGATGAATTTTCTTCAATGAATTATAATTTCTCTTATCTTAGCTTGAGAAGTCAAGATATAAGATTTTAACAAAAAATAGTGCAAAATTGGAAGAAAATATGCAAAAATGTATAGAAATCAATTGCTATGTATGAGCGGGGATTTTCGCCCCCACTCCCGGTGGAATGGTTCTTGCGACTTCGGCATTATTTAGGCTCGGAGCCTTAGAGAACACAGGCCTAAGCCCGGAGAAAATGGAGTCACCATCTAGATGGGCCAAGAAAAAGAAAGGGGTGGATGACTCGATTCCTAAGGAATTTCCAACCCCCTAATGGGTTTGAAAAGTTGGGTACGTATGGGGAAGGTGAGAAATGGCCCAGCACCCCCACAATGCCCAGTTCATTGGAATCGACCTCCTTTTCGGGTCTTAATATTATAAAATTCTTAAATATAATGAAATTATCCATACTACATGCAACAATTAAAATAAAGCACCATTATATTAAAATCAAAGTAATGTCCAAACAAAGCAAATAAATGGACACCCATCCAAGGATGTAAACATGTCCTTACATCGCCCATGTCTAAAACTAAATAGGACACCCACCGAAAGGTGGAAACATGTCCTTTACATTGGTCCCAAAATATAAGAACAATTTAAATTACATGAAAATTAATTAATGAGGTACCCAATAATGAAAACATACCTCTTACAATTTTAATACCAAAATAAACAAATAATAATCACAATAATAAAGAAAATATCAATCCATGATAAATTAAATAAATTAAGCATTATAATTAAATAAATCAACCATCAAACCATAAAATAAACTACATAATCAAAACTAAAATTAAATAAAGCAATAAAGATACAAATTTAGGTTTATGTCTTAATTTAGGGCTCTTTAAAAAATATTTAGGGTTTTGGGAATTTGAAATTAATATATTTATTATTTAGGCTATTGTGAGGATTTTTATAAAGATGTAATGGATTAGGGTTTTATAAATTTTAGAAAGTAGTAAGATTTTTGGTTAATTAAATTAGGGTTTAGGGCTAACATAATGAAATTAGGGTTTTGGAACCTTAAGACATTAGGGTTTAGGACTCACGGTTGCTGGATTGAGTTTTAAGAAGATTATGGTTTAGGAAAATTAAGGAATTAAGACACTGAGGTTAGGATTTTGAAAATTAATAAGATAGTTTAGGGTTTTTGATATTTTTGGAAAACATATTCGATCTTAGAATTTAAGAAAACAGTTTAGAGTTTTATAGAAACATTTAATATTAAAGTTTTTAGAAACTGTAAAGAAGATCAGGGTTTGGAGAATTAAGAAGACATTTTGAAGTTTTGGAAAAATAAGTTAGGGTTTAGATGATTAAGAAAATAGTTCCTGGAAAAATAGTTTAGGGTTTTAAAGTTTTGGAAATAGAAGAACAATTTAGGTTTTTAAAGTTTTGGAAACAGAAGAACAATTTAGGGTTTTAAAGTTTTGGAAACAAAAGAACAATTTAGGGTTTTTGAAGTTTTAGAAACAGAAGAATAATTTAGAGTTTTTGATAATTTAATCAATGACTTAGGCTACTGGATGGTTTTAAGTTTTAAGTTTTTATAGAACATGCAAGTGGAGTTTTGAAAACCAACTAATTAATGTATTAACTAAAATAAAAAATTAAATTTATTAACAAAAAGATCAAGTTACTGCATATTCTTATTAATCAAAGGAAATAAAGCTACTGTGAACATATAATTTATGATTAAAGATCAAACCTGCGTAGTCGGTTCCACCAAAAAATTAATTTCTGGATGAACAATAATAAAGGCAATGTTGCTGCCTTTGAAGGATTAATGATTGTTGAATGCTTACTTGCTATTAATTCTTTTTTGCTTCTCTTGCTTTTCTATTTAATTCTCTTTATGTTAATTGTCGACCTTTGGATTTGGATACTCGATCGTAACTGGATTTGGATACTCGATCCTAAACTGGATTTGGATACTCGATCCTAAACTAGATTGGGATACTCGATCCCAACTGGATTCGGATACTGGATCCTAAACTAGATTGGGATACTCGATCCTAACCTGGATTGGGATACTCGATCCTAACTGGATTCGGATAATCGATCCTAAATTGGATTGGGATACTCAATCCTAACTGGATTTAGATACTCGATCCTAAACTGGATTGGGATACTTGATCCTAACCTGGATTGGGATACTTGATCCTAAACTGGATTTAGATACTCGATCCTAAACTGGGTACTTTGACTCAAGATTTGAATTTGATTTGGGTACTTGGACTCGAGATTGGGTACTTGGACCCAAGATTGGATTTGATTTGGATATTTGGACCCGAGATTAATTTGATTTGTGTACTTGGACCCGAGATTTATTTGAATTGGGTACTTGGACCCGAGATTGATTTGATTTGGGTACTTAGACCCGAGATTGATCTGATTTGGGTATTTGGACCCCAGATTGATTTGATTTGGGTACTTGGACCCGAGAATGGGTACTTGGACTTGAGATTGATTCAATTTGGGTACTTGGACTTGAGATTGATTTGATTTGGGTACTTGGACCTAGGATTGGGTTTGACTAACCTTTTATCAGTTGAGAAGTCTGACTGCTCCTGCTGTTCTATGCATTGTGGTTCTTCACCCTCAAAATGGATCTTCATCCTTTGAGATCGGGTTTTCACCTTTGAAAATGGATCTTCATCCTTTGAGATCGGGTCTTTTATCCTTAAAACATGTATTTTCATCCTTTGAGATCGGGTCTTCACCCTTGGAACATGGATCTTTATCCATTGGAGGTTAGGTCTTCACCTTTGAAAATGGATCTTCATCCTTTGAGATTAGGTCTTCACCTTTGAAAATGGATCTTCATCCTTTGAGATCAGGTCTTCACCCTTGGAACATGGATCTTTATCCATTGGAGGTCGGGTCTTTACCCTGGCCTCAGCTCTTTTAGCTGAACTGATCTTTTATCTTTTGCATCTTCATTCTTTTGATAATTCTAATGTTCCATTCTTTTGTTCTTCCTTTTTGCAAAAATTCAGCTATTTTTAGTTGGCTCTCATATCTTCTCCTGCCCTCATGCAAGCCTTGATTGATGTTTTTGTTGTCTAGTTCTTCACACAAGCACGTATTTCTTCTCTTTGCAAGATTACTGGAGCTTTCTCATGCAATAGGCTTTCTATGCCCTCCTGATTTGATATCTTCTTTTGATTGTTCACTTCGCAGAGTGTTTGCTGTTCACCTTAATAAAGAATAGACAATACAAGACAAGAAAGTATGATGCGATATGCTCATGTATGCAAGAAATGCATGAATAATACTCACAGTCATTCCATCGACTCACAGACCGAGGTATTCAATAGAAGTATTCTCATTGGTTCCTTTCATATACTCGTTCAGGCCTTGCATTGGAATGATCGAAAGCTTTGCATTTATGGCTTTTATCTTCAAGGTGTTGAGAACATGAGTGGTGGAGATCCCAGGCAGCAGAGTCAGGGATTCATCTATTTCAAACTATGTCTCAACATGTCAGTTGATAGCTTCTTTATGACCTTCCTAATAATCATTTTCTTTGCCCAATGTGTCCTTTGGAGGTTCAACATACTTCCCTTAACTTGAAGGCTTTGTATGAAAAAATTCTTTTCCTTGATTTTTTTTATTTTTGATTTTGAAATCAAATGTTGGCTTTGCCAAATTAATGTCAATGTACCTCAGGACTTGATTTTTCCAAATTAACATATCTATAACATGACAACCCTAGTTACCATACTAAACTCGAGAATCATTTCTATTTAAGAAAGAATTGTTGCACTTCAGATAGGCACATACATATTAGTTGACCAAAGGTCTCATTTTAGTTTAAATATTATCTATCTCATATGTATGCTTATCCAAACTATCTCCACTAATAGACTCTACCTACCAAGAGAGATCAACAGGTCTTTGATAGGCTTCAAATGGGGTCTATGAGGGACATGGGTTAAATGAAGGCCATTTTGAGATAGGAGCTGATGTGACACAATGGACAAACCCTCAAACTATAAATTTCTTGTTTGAATTTTAGGCAGCTTGGAGGCAATCTTGCTAGACTCCAAATTCCTTCTATCTTCTTGACATTAATCTGGATCTTGATTAGGACAATCTTTGTTTCTTTTCTTCTTCTCCCTTTTTTTTCTTTTTTTTTCTTACTCTTTCCTTTCTTTGAGCATTTTATAATTTTGTCCTTCTTCCTTGTAGGACTGTCAAGTACAGAACTTTTAAGAACTGAATGGTCTTTCTCCTTTTTCTTTGACTTTGATTGAATTTTTGGTTGGGTTGGACCAATTCAGGTCAAAATGTCCTTATAACCCAAATGGAAGTCTTTTGTTGTCTTAGGTAAAAGAGAACTTAGTTGGCTTTTTGAACCATTTTGGGTTTTCTTTTCTTTTTTCTTTTCTTTTTCTCTTCTCTTTTTTTCTTTTCTTTTTCTTTTCTTTTGTCTTTTTTTTCTTTTCTTCTCTTTTTTTTTGTTTTTTTTATTTTTTATTTGGTTCTAGTTCCAAAAGAGTTGTCTTATTTGTACCAACTTGGGCTTCCAATAATGGATGAGTGGAGTAACACAAATCTTCTTTAATAGGGATAAATCATTTGTTACTCTGATGTTGTCTTGATATATTGGAAATACTAAGAAAACTTCAACTACCCTTATGGTATTGAGAACTTCAAATATCTTCATGGTCTTGAGAACTTCAACTATCCACATGATCTTGACTAATCATTGCTTTCTTTGATCTTCTTGCCTCTTCATCTTAGTGATCATAAGACTTGCCAAAAGTATCACAATAGCTCAGGGTAGGTTTTTGGGGTTTGTAAGCCAATGAAAAGAAAGCTAAAATTTTATGAAGGCTCAAAGGGACAACTAGAGATTAATATTTAATAGGGCAGATACAAGTCGTTGGCTAACCAAACAATGCCTAGATCATCTCTCCCTTAAATAAGCAGAATTCAATTTCACCTCGAAAGTTTGTCAAAGCTTGTTCTAAGACTGACTAGGACCTAGACAAATGTAATTATGCAGGAGCCCTCTCTAAGTAAGCATACACAACTCAATTCTATAGAGCAATTCCCTCACCTAGTAAAGTCATTCGAGTCATGATGCATAAATATATTAATTCATGAATTATCAAGCTAGATTCCTCATTTGTTGAGCACCAAAATGAACAAAGACCAACAAAATTTTGATGAAAATAATTTATTCAAACAAATTTAAATTTGAAAAACATAATTGTTCAAATTAAATATTAAAGAAAGTAAAATCGAAAAGCAACATTCAAGCTAAGGAAAGTTTGTTGAGTTTAAGCTTCTTTTCCTTTCATATCTTCAATATCCCCATCTTGAAAGGATTATAAAACAAAATCTTCTTCTAATCCTTTTCCTACCATGAAGGTTGCTGGTGGTGGCACCCTGTTGAACCTTGGAAATAGATTACCTTTGGTATTGGGCTTGTCTGGCTTAGGCAACTTGCCATTATTAATTAAATTATGGATCTCATGCCTCAACTTCATACAATTGTCCATTTCTTGTCCAGGCCTTTGATGGAATTGGCAAAATGCATTAGTATCAAAGTTAGGTGGAAGAGGATTAGGCAAAGGACGATGAGTCAAGGGTTGTAACAATCCCTTCTTTTATAGCTTATTGAGAACCCAAGATTGTGGCTTCCCTAACTCTGAAAATTGCCTCATTCCTTCTTGACTAGTGGCATTAACGTCAACTTCTTTTTGTGTGCTTTGATTGCCCGAATGGTAGTTCCCTTTCTCATTCCTTTTTATTAAAAAGCGATTCTTCTCCCTTTCCTGCTCTTCAATTTGTAGACCAACTTGGAGAAGATCTTTGAAGTCCCTTATAAGGGTGTGAGACATTCTTTCACGGAGATTGGGCAGGACCCCTCTCACAATCATCCTTATTTGATCGGATTCATCAGGCCTTTTCTTGAGCAAAGCGGCCTTATTTCTCCATCTCTTCATATAATCCACAAAATTTTCATTCGACCTTTGCCTAATGGACTCCACTTCCATTAATGTAACTTCCATCTCAACATTATATCCATATTGTTGGATGAAAGCCTTGTATAGCAGATCCCAATTCTTTTGTGTTCCATCATCTAAGGTATTGAACCAATTTTGGACAACAGGGTCCAATGAGAGCATAAAGTAACTTAGACTTTGAGCCTTAGTAGCTCAGGCAAACTGAATAGCAGTGATATACTGCTTCACATGGAGATGAGGATTTCCGGTTCCATCAAACTTCGTAAAAGATGGCATCTTGAACTTGTACGAAACTTCTTCATCTAGCTCAAATATTTTGTCAATCTTGTACATCTCTTCAGTCTTTAGTTTCTTCTCAAATTTCTTTTCTAAATCTGCGATCACCTTTTCAACATCAGAATTTTTAGTCTTTTCAAAAGTTGCCTTCTCAATAACCTTCGGCTCTTTTTATCTTGAAGATCTTGGCAGTATTGAGCCCAATCATCGTCATCAATGATCACCTTATCATCATCAAAAGCTACTTCATCAACTTTAGTCTTCCCCTTGACTTTCTTGGTGCTAGCAGATGCTTCGACATTGCTTCCTAAAATTGCAGCCAATTGGTTCTTCACAGTCTCAGCCATGGCCTCTTTTATTTCTTCCATCTTGGCATTGAGGGCTTCATCCACCATTCTTTGAATTTGTTTGAGATCCATTGTTTTTGGTGAGCAAGTGATTGAGTCGTTGCTAGATACTTCATCTCCGGCGTAGGTCGGATTGTCGTAAGCTTTTGAACTCTCATAATCCAGGGCTGTGAGCCAGAAAGAATCAATGATATGAGATGCAAATGTATGTATGTATGCATGTATCCACAAACAATAGACAAACAAGGACGAGTAGGACGTTCCTTCCAACCTTATAACATCCACACACGAATGGTGAGTCTCTTTTCCTAGGTATATGGTTAACAAAATACCAACATGGGGTACCTTGCTTTCGAATAATTCCCTCGGACGTTTCAACCAATAGTTATATTTTCGAAAATGGAAATCAATCCATGATAATTCCCATTAATTAGGTTTTAATCTATTTAACCAACTAATGTAGCTTTTATGCTATATTGGATTAAAACTAAATTAAGAGGTTTCTTATAGATAGATTTCTCACTTGGAAAGAGTAACTAATGGTTCATGCCAAAAACAAGCCCATGATTAATTATTCTTAGTATAAACTAGGCTCACAATTGATTTTTGGTATTTCGTAATTGACCTAAATAATTTGCAAGCTCTTTGTAAGAAAAGGTTGGATGAAAATAATTTTGTTTCTAAGCCCATTGTAAAAAGATTTTAGGAAAATGGATTTTGGGCTTAGTAATTGGGCCATGAGCAAAAGAATTTTTGATTTGTTTTTAGAAAAGTCTTATGTCCAAAGACCATCTTGAAAAGTTTTGAAAATAGCTTTGGTCTTTTGGACTTTAAAGAAAAATTTATTTGAGCTTGCAAATGTACTTAGGTCATATTAGAAAAAAAGCAAACCAAATAAGCCATGATTTAAGCCAAGATAAATTAACCATAGTCAAACAACATGCATTTGGGGGTAAAACCAAAGGAAAGTAACTAGGCCAATTACATGAGCTTTAGTCTTTGGGTAAAAAGGCTTAGGTTCCCATAGCAAGTATATACCAAATGGTATGAGGCTATGAGTGGTTATGCCATTCTCGATCTCCATTCCTTGAGTGAAAGTATGGTATCCCTTACATAACACAACATGGGTAATACGGGCGTCCTAACTCACGCACACGAAGCAAACTAATATGATGCAATGGATAATATCATTATAAGAAAGAATAGAATAATATAAAGACCAACGGAATCAACTTCTCTTATCCTCAGTGGAGTCGCCGCTGTGAGCGGGGATTTTTTCCCCCACTCCGGGTGGAATGGTTCTTGCGACTTCAGCACTATTGAGGCTCGGGGCCTTAGAGAACATGAACCTAAGTCCGGAGAAAATGGAGTTGCCACCCAGATAGGCCAGGAAAAAAGAAAGGAGTGGATGACTCGATTCCTAAGGAATTCCCAACCCCCTAATGGGTTCGAAAAGTTGGGTATGTGTGGGGAAGGTGAGAAATGGCCCAGCACCCCCACAACGCCCGGTTCATTGGAACCGGCCTCCTTTATAGGTCTTAATATTATAAAATTCTTAAATATAACAATATTATCCATATTACATATAATATTTAAAATAAAGCATCGTTATATTAAAAGAATCAAAGTAATGTCCAAACAAAACAAATAAATGGACACCCATCCGAGGATGGAAACATGTCCTTACATCTCATGCCTAAATAGGACACCCACCGAAAGGTGAAAACATGTCCTTTACATTGGTTCTAAAATAGAAAAGAATTTAAATTACATGATATTTAACTAATGAGGTACCCACCAAGTGGAAACATACCTCTTACAAAATTTGAAAACCTAAATAAATCGATAAAAATAAATAACTATTCGTAATAAATAAATCATTCATCAAAGGTACTAAATATCAATAGAAAGTAAACATCCATCCATGATAAATTAAATAAACCAAGCATTGAACTTAAATAAATTAAAGCATATAAAATAAATCAAAGCATAATCAAATATAAAATTGAATAAGGCAAATAAAGATTCAAATTAGGGCTACTGTTTCAATTTAAGTTTCTTTATTCCATGTGTTTAGGGTTTTGGAATTTTATGGGTTTAAGCTACTGTGATTTTAAGAGAATTAAAATGAATTAAAGTTTTATGATTCAAGAAGTTGGTAAAATTCTTTGATTAACCAAATTAGGGTTTGTGATGTAAAATCATGAAATTAGAGTTTGGGCTCTTCAAAACATTTAGATTATGACTATTCGCTACTGAATTATGTTTTTAAGCTTACCGTGTAAAATTATAACATTTATTTTTATATGGTTTTTAAAGTTTTAAAGGATTAGGGTTTAGAAAAAAAAATTAGGGTTTAAGGTTTTAAGGGGTTAGGGTTCACTATTTTGGGTTTTGGAGTTGAATTAGGGTTTTAGGATTTTTGAATTAGGGTTTCGGAGAATGAATTAGTTTTTTAGAATTTGGAAAAATAATTGATAATTTTATGAAGTTTTATGAAAATAAACAAAACGATTTAAAGTTTATAGAAGCAAAAAGGATGTTTTTAGGGCTTTTGGAATGAAACAGAACTCAATTTAGGATTTTGAAAAATTTGGAAAGCAAATTAGGGTTTTGAGATTTTGAAGAGACAAAAATAATAGTTTGAATCTTTTTGGAAAACAAAGCAATGAATTAAGGTTTTTAAACTTTAGAAAAGGTGAATTAGGGTTCTTAGGTTTTTGAATTAAAAGAAACAATCAGATGATTTTGTAACACCCCTATACCCCGTATACGTACACAGCATGCTAATACGATCGTAATATACATATACTGAATAAAGAGTTGCCACTGTTTGCTAAACAGATGACTCATCCCTTTTTAAAAACATGAACAAATTTAAAACATTTAAAAGAAACTATAAACACAAATCATAAAGTGTTTATTTAAAAGCAGCGGAAAATATAACAAATATTTACAAATACTTATACATTAAAACTCAAGTTTTACAAAACATAAAACATATACATGTGTGGCAGTATGTCTTTGATCTTTAAGCTCCACTATCAACGCCTCAAAATCTAGACTCTACTAGGTCTAGAGGAACTCTCCAGTTCTTCCCTATCACCAGCGCGATGAATCACAATCGCACTAAGCCAACGGCTTAGTGGTACAAACTATAATAATATTATACTTTAATGAAATGCAAATGTCATAATCTCAAACATATAAATAATTCTCAAGAATCTCATTAATATTTATTTCATCATTCATAGATTACAATGAAAACAAAGACAGACTTGGGCTCATAAGACACTAATATGTTATTCAAAGTTCAAAGTTACTGCTTTGGTCTATAATCACAATTATCAAGCCCTTAGGCAATATATATATATATCTCTATCCATGGATAGGGTAACAGACCCAGTCTCTTGGACCTCAACCCACTAAACTCAAGGAGATCCTCAACCCGGCTAGACTGTTACCTGTAACAGACCCAGTCTCTTGGACCTCAACCCGGATAAACCCGAGGAAATCCTCAACCCGGCTAGACTGTTACTTTAATTCACATTTCATATTATTCAACTGGAATCGGCTTACGACCCGGTCTTTTCACCTATCCAGTACTTTATAGGCATGCCGCCAAACCCAGAACTCTGAAAATTGAATTAACATATTAGACACAAAATCTTTTCATTTATATCTTTATACATTTCTTTCTCAATTCATTTCTCATTTCATTCTCATCATTATAGCCAACAACCATGGCTTCATATCTCATAATCAAAATAGGCAACCATGCCTCAATCATCTCATTAGCATCATTAATTTCATTGAACATTATTATAACCCATCACATTAGTTTCACATCTTATTATATCAAACATAACATTATTAATAAGTATCAACATCATATGAATGTATGCAATAATGTAGCTTGTACTTACCTTAGAAACAACTCACACCAATCTACAACCTTACTCTTCCAATAATCCTTCAATATTTGGATTAGGGCAACTCAAACTCTTCACAACCTAATCCAAAAGGAATAATACACATGAGAAAATAAGACTAAGAACCAACTAGGGCAAACCCTAAACATGACACGCTCACCAACACGGGCGTGTCCCTGACCGTGCCCTAAACTCACAACACAGAAGCTTTGACACTCTCAGAACCACGGGCGTGTCACTGAACGTGTAATACATACTGTCTCACAGAAACATTAACACGTCCAACAACATGGGAGTGTTCATGGCCGTGTCAATTCCTCACCAACACAGTAGCTATGACACGCTCAGTGACATGGGCGTGTCACTGGACGTGTCAATACTACAACTACACAGAAGCTGTGACACACTCAGTGACATGGGCGTGTCACTGCTCATGTCACCCATCCAAGAACACAGAACCATCGACACGCCCAAAGACTTGGCCGTGCTCATGGGCGTGTCAGGCCAAAAACCTAGATTCCGGCAACAACAACAACACAACCAACAAATCATTTCCTTTCACTAAAATCCACTTCAAACAAACTTAGCTCAACATACCCAAGAACCATAACAAACATGCAAAAACACCAAAACAACTAAAAACATACATCCAACACAAATCAAAATCATCACCACAAACCCAAAACACAACCACAATACATTCACTTCCAACAACTTACTCTTTCCTTCAATCCAACCCCAAAATTAAAAATCACTTGAACCAAACACTCTTAAACACATCTTAATCAAACATAATCACATACCATCAACAATCAACCAACAAACTCAAACACAACTTAAAAGAAAATCAAGGAATAATGAGGAAACTTACCAAGGATGAAGAAACTCTTAAATTTCCAACTTGATCACTTGAAAACTTCCTTCAATCTTGAGTTAGAAGATCAAATCTCTCTATTGCTCTCTTGATTCTTTGCTAGCCGGCCAAAAGGAAAGAAAAGAAAAGAAAGGAAAATGGCCACGGCAAGAGAAAGAAAGAAAGAAGAAAAGATAGAAAGCAAAAGTCAAATCATCTCCTCAAAACCCTCTCCTCCAAGCATTTAACCAATAAAATATTTCATTTAATCTCTTCCACTCATTTTAAATTTCCTTTTAATTAATTATTAAAAAACAAATACATAAATATCTTCTTTAGTTGACCATCCATTTGACTTGTATATATGTTGTATATATTTCCATATATACAACATATAAACTCTCTCTTCACTGCCTTTCTCTTTCCAAAAACACATATACATTAAATTCAATTAAAATAACAATTATATCAAAACTTTTAGGGTATATTTTGGGATATTACAATTCTCCCCCTCTAAAAAGAAATTTCATCCTCGAAATTACCTGATATCAAGTCTGAAACAGTTGAGGATACTGATCTCGCATTGCTTGCTCACTCTCCCAAGTTGCCTCTTCTCTATCATGATTCTTCCAAAGAACTTTCACCAATGACACTCTCTTATTTCTCAACTCTTTCACTTCATGTGCCAAAATAGCAATTGGTTCTTCTTCAAATGTTAAATTCGGACTCACCTCAATAGATTCAACTGGTAAAACATGAGATGGGTCTGATATGTACCTCCTCAACATAGAAACATGGAAGACATTATGGATTCTATCTAACTCAGGCGGCAAAGCAATTCAATACGCAACTGGTCCAACTCTTTCCAATACCTCATAAGGTCCAATAAAACGAGGACTCAGTTTTTCTTTACGACTAAATCTTAAAATCTTTTTCCAAGGAGACACTTTCAAAAATACTTTATCTCCAATATTAAACTCTATGTCTCTCCTCTTCAAATCTGAATAAGATTTCTGTCGGTCTGAAGCTGCTTTTAACCGATCTTGAATTATCTTCACTTTCTCTTCAGTCTCTTTAACCAAATCAGGACCAATTAATTTGCTTTCTCCAAGTTCATTCCAACATAAAGGTGTTCTACATCTTCTACCATACAATGCCTCAAATGGTGCCATACCAATACTGGATTGATGACTGTTGTTGTAAGCAAATTCCACAAGTGGCAAAAATCTATCCCAACTTCCAGAGAAATCAATGACACAGCTTCTCAACATATCCTCAATAATGTGTATTACTCTCTCTGACTGCCCATCTGTCTGTGGATGAAAAGCAGTACTAAAGTGTAATCGAGAACCCAAAGCACCATGCAAACTCTTCCAAAACCTTGAAGTGAACCGGGGATCTCGATCAGACACTAAAGAAATCGGGACTCCATGCAACTTCACTATCTCATTAATATACAGCTTAGCCAGTCTTTCAAGAGAATAGTCCATTCTAATTGGAAGAAAATGAGCTGTCTTTGACAACCAATCAACAATCACCCAGATAGCATCATGCTTCTTCTGAGTCAAAGGCAAACCAGATACAAAATCCATTGTCACTCTCTCCCATTTCCATTCAGGCACTTTTAAAGGTTGAAGCAACCCTGTTGGAACTTGATGCTCAGCTTTCACCCTCTGACACGTGAGACACTTGGATACAAATTCCGTTATGTCTCTCTTCATACCAGACCACCAATAATGCTGTTTCAAATCATGGTACATCTTTGTACTTCCAGGATGCATAGGAAAAACTGATTGATGCGCTTCTTCTAAAATGATCTTTCTCAAACTATCATCATCAAAAACACACAACCTATCCTTGAACCAAAGACTACCATCACTTTTCACATAGAAATCTCTACTCTCCCCATTTTGGCAATTCGATACAATCTTCTGAATTTTCTCATCAGCCAATTGAACCTCTTTAATCTGATCTAACAATACTGGTCTCAACTGTAACTGAGCCAATAATGCACCATCATCGCATGATTCAAAACTAGCATGCAATGCTCTCAATTCAACAAGCAACGAGAGTGAATACACAGTTAAACTTGCCAAAGACTTCCGACTCAAAGCATCCGCAACAACATTCGCCTTACCCGGATGATAATCAATCAAACAGTCGTAGTCATTAATCAACTCTAACCATCGCCTCTGTCGAAGATTAAGCTCTCTTTGAACTCCCAAATATTTTAAACTCTTATGATCTGTATAGATAAAACACTTCTCCCCATACAAATAGTGTCGCCAAATCTTCAAAGCAAACACTATAGCTGCCAACTCCAAATCATGCGTCGGATAATTAAGCTCATGCGGCTTCAACTGCCGAGAAGCATAAGCTACCACTTTACCTTCTTGCATCAAAACACATCCTAAACCATTATGTGAAGCATCACTATAAATCACATATGGTTTATCTTCCACGGGTAAAGTAAGAACAGGTGCTTGAGTCAACATCTCTTTCAATTGCTCAAAACTAGCTTGACACTGATCTGTCCACTCAAATCTAACTCCTTTTCGAAGTAATCTGGTGAGTGGAGTAGCTATTAAAGAAAAACCTTTCACAAAGCGTCGATAATAGCCTGCCAAACCCAGAAAACTTCTAACTTCAGTCACTGACTTTGGTGGACTCCAATTCAAAATAGCTTCAACTTTACTTGGATCAACTCTAATACCATATGATGAAACTATATGACAAAGAAAAGTCACTTGATCAAGCCAAAACTCACACTTCGACAGCTTAGCATACAACTGCCTTTCTCTCAAAATCTGCAATACAATCCGCAAATGCTTGTCATGTTCCTCTTCATTACGTGAATACACAAAAATATCGTCAATGAAGACCACAACAAACTGATCTAGATAGGGCCTAAACACCCTATTCATCAAATCCATGAAAGCTACAGGTGCATTCGTCAACCAAAAAGGTATTACCAAAAACTCATAATGCCCATACCTTGTACAAAAAGCTGTCTTAGGAACATCTTCAGCTCTAACCCTCAACTGATGGTACCCTGATCTCAAATCAATCTTGGAAAACACTGCTTCTCCCTTCAATTGATCAAAGAGATCATCAATCCTAGGCAAAGGATACTTATTCTTGATTGTCACTTTGTTCAATTGCCTATAATCGATGCACAATCTCATAGTACCATCCTTCTTCTTCACAAACAAAATAGGGGCTCCCCACGGAGAAACACTAGGGCGAATAAACCCTTTATCCAACAACTCCTGCAACTGCACCTTCAACTCTCTCAATTCAGCAGGTGCCATTCTATAAGGAGTAACATGGGCGTGTCAATACTACAACTGGACGTGTCAATACTACAACTACAACTGGACGTGTCAATACTACAACTACACAGAAGCTGTGACACGCTCAGTGACATGGGCGTGTCACTGCTCGTGTCACCCATCCAAGAACACAAAACCATCGATACGCCCAAAGACTTGGCCGTGCTCATGGGCGTGTCAGGCCAAAAACCCAGATTCCGGCAACAACAGCAACACAACCAACAAATCACTTCCTTTCACCAAAATCCACTTCAAACAAACTTAGCTCAAAATACCCAAGAACCATAACAAACATGCAAAAACACCAAAACAACTAAAAACATACATCCAACACAAATCAAAATCATCATCACAAACCCAAAACACAACCACAATACATTCACTTCCAACAACTTACTCTTTCCTTCAATCCAACCCCAAACTTAAAAATCACTTGAACCAAACACTCTTAAACACATCTTAATCAAACATAATCACATACCATCAACAATCAACCAACAAACTCAAACACAACTTAAAAGAAAATCAAGGAATCATGAGGAAACTTACCAAGGATGAAGAAACTCTTAAATTTCCAACTTGATCACTTGAAAACTTCCTTCAATCTTGAGTTAGAAGATCAAATCTCTCTATTGCTCTCTTTATTCTTTGCTAGCCAGCCAAAAGGAAAGAAAAGGAAAGAAATGAAAATGGCCACGGCAAGAGAAAGAAAGAAAGAAGAAAAGATAGAAAGCAAAAGTCAAATCATCTCCTCAAAACCCTCTCCTCCAAGCATTTAACCAATAAAATATTCCATTTAATCTCTTCCACTCATTTTAAATTTCCTTTTAATTAATTATTAAAACACAAATACATAAATATCTTCTTTAGTTGACCATCCATTTGACTTGTATATATGTTGTGTATATTTCCATATATACAACATATAAACTCTCTCTTCACTTCCTTTCTCTTTCCAAAAACACATATACATTAAATTCAATTAAAATAACAATTATATCAAAACTTCTAGGGCATATTTTGGGATATTACAGATTAAGCTACTGTGAAAAAATAAAAAGAAATTAAGAATTCAAACCTTCGTTCGTAGGTTACACCAAAAATTGCTTCTTAGATGAACAAGGTCAAAGACAAGCTTTGCTGCCTTTGAATTGCTTGAATTGTTTTTCTGCTCTCTCAAAAAATCAGATTGATTCAAGGTTTTCCTTCTCAACTTCGGTCTCCACTTTTCCTCCAAACTTCGATCCAATTTTCTTCTTTTTTTCCACCCCTTTTTTGTGTTGTTTAGTCCTTATTTATAGAAGAATTTTATGTTTAATTCTAGTTATTTACGGAAGCTAATATTGATTAAGAAAAGGAAACTGAAACCTAATTGCTTTAGGTTTTGGAAAATTTGCGTCGAAAAAATTTCGATGGAGAAAAAAAACTGTTGCGGAAAAAATGCGCTGGCGAAAAAAAACTGCTGCGGAAAAATTGCGCTGGCGAAAAAACTGCCGCAGCTGGCTATGGCAGCAGCGGGCGAATTGGCTTGCGGGCCAACTCCTGCAGGCGAAATGCCCACGGGCCCCCGCTGACTTTCTGCGATGATTTTTTCGTCGCCGATTTTTTTTATTTTTTTTATTTTTTATTTTTGATTAATTTCACCATTTTTTACTAAAATAAATATTAAAACTAATCAAGATACCATAAAAATTATTTTGGACTAACTAAAATATATTGGACTAGACTGGTCAAAAATTAAGGGTCTACACGATCCTAAACTGAATTTGGATGCTCGATCCTAAATTGGGTTTATATACTCGATCCTAAACTAGATTTGGACACTTGATCCTAAACTGGATTTGGACACTTGATCCTAAACTGGATTTGGATGCTCGATCCTAAACTGGGTTTGGGTGCTCGATCCTAAGCTAGATTTGGATGCTCGATCCTAAACTGGATTTGGATGCTCAATCCTAAACTGGATGATTTGGATACTCGATCCTAAACTGGATTTGTATGCTCGATCCTAAACTGGATTTGGATACTCGATCCTAAAATGGATTTGGATGCTCGATCCTAAACTGGGTTTGGATACTCGATCCTAAACTGGATTTGGATACTAGATCCTAACTGGATTTGGATAGTCGATCCTAAACTAGATTTGGATACTCGATCCTAAACTGAATTTGGATACTCGATCCTAAACTGGATTTGGATGCTCGATCCTAAACTGGATTTTGATACTCGACCCTAAACTGGATTTGGATACTCGATCCTAAACTGGTTTTGTTTACTAGATCCTAAACTGGATTTTGATACTCGATCCTAAATTGGATTTGGATACTCAATCCTAAACTAGATTTGGATACTCGATCCTAAAATGGATTTGGATGCTCGATCCTAAACTGGGATTTGGATACTCGATCCAAAACTTGATTTGGATACTGGATCCTAAACTGGATTTGGATGCTCGATCCTAAACTAAGTTTGGATACTCAATCCTAAACTGGATTTGAATACTCGATCATAAACTTGATTTGGATCTTCGATCCTAAACTGGATTTGGATGCTCGATCCTAAACCTCGTTTTGGATACTCGATCTTAAACTTGATTTGGATACTCTATCTTAAACTGGATTTGGATGCTCAATCCTAAACTGGACTTGGATGCTCGATCCTAAACTAGGTTTGGATACTCGATCCTAAACTGGGTTTGGATACTCGATCCTAAACTAGATTTTGGATACTCGATCCTAAACTAGATTTGGATACTCAATCCTAAACTAGATTTGGATACTTGATCCTAAACTGGATTTGGATGCTTAATCATATACTTGATCCTAAAATGGATTTGAATGCTCGATCCTAAACTGGGTTTGGATACTCGATCCTAAACTGGATTTGGATGCTCAATCCTAAACTGGATTTGGATACTCAATCCTTAACTGGATTTGAATACTCGATCCTAAACTAGATTTGGATACTCGATCCTAACTGGATTTGGATACTCGATTCTAAACTAGATTTGGATACTCGATCCTAAACTAGACTTGGATACTCGATCCTAAATGGATTTTGACTTGGATACTCGATCCTAACTGGATTTGGATACTCGATCCTTAACTAGATTTGGATACTCGATCCTAAACTAAATTTGGATATTGAACCAAAATATTTGAAAGTGAGTTCAAAAATATTTTGCATACACATAAACTCAAAAATTAAAATGGAGAAACTTTGCCCCCTGTGTAGGCTCAAACCAATAATTTTTCTCATGCAGGCTCTAATTGATGTTTGTATTTTGTCTTGTTCTTTCCATAAGCATGCATCTCCTCTTTCTTTTGCGAAATGACTAGAGCTTCCTCAAGCAATGGTTCTTCCATGCATCCCCTGATTCAATATCTTCTTTTGATTCTTTACTTCATAAAGTGTCTGTTGTTCACTTTGACAAAGAAAAATGCAGTGTGATATGATCATGTATGCATGATATGCATGAGTAATACTTACAGTGGTTCCATCAACTCACAGACTGAGGTGATCAGCTGAAGTGTTCTCATTGACTCCTTCCATATGCTTGTTCAGTCCTTGCATTGGAATGATAGAAAGCTTTGCATTTATGGCTTTTATCTTCAAGATGTTGAAAACATGAATAATGGAGGCCTCAAATAGCAGAGATATATCCATTTTAAATTATGATTCAGTATGTTAATTGGTAGCTTCTTCATAACCTTGCCATTAATCATTTCCTTTGCCCAATGTATCCTTCGAGATTCAATAGTTCAACATACTCCCCTTAACTTAGTTTTTTTTTTTCAATTTTGAATTTTGATTTTGAAATTAAATATTGGCTTTGCCAAATTAATTTCAATTTACCTCAGGACTTGATTTTTCAAATTAACATATCTATAACATGACAACTCTAGTTACCGTACTAAACTCGGAAATCATTTCTATTTAAACAAGAATTGTTGCACTTCAGATAGGCACATAAACATTACTTGGCCAAATGTCTCATTGAGTTTGAATATTATCTCTCTCATATGCATGCTTATCCAAACTATCTCCACCAATAGACTCTACCTACCAAGAGAGATCAACATGTCTTTAATAGGCTTGAAATGTGGTCTATAAGGGACACGGGTTAAATGAAGGCCATTTTGAGGTTCGAGCTAATGTGACACAATGGACAAATCTTCACACTACAAATTTCTTGTTGAAACTTTAGACAGTTGGGAGCAATCTTGCTAGACTCCAAATTCCTTCTATCTTCTTTGCATTAATCTGGATCTTGATTGGGACAGTCTTTGCCCTTGCAAGAAGTTTGGTACCCAAATTCATTTCTTTTCTTCTTCTCCCTTTTCTTTCTTTTTATTTTTTTTACTCTTCCCTTTCCTTGAGCATTTTATTATTTTGTCCTTCTTTCTTGTCGGACTGTCAAGTACAGAACTTTCAAAAACTGGATGGTCTTTCCCCTTTTCTCTAATTTTGATTGAATCGTTGGTTGGGTTGGACCAATTCAAGTCAAACTATCCTTATAAACCAAATGGAAGCCTTTTGCTGCTTTAGGTAAAAGAGAACTCAGTTCGCTTTCTGAATCACCTTTTTGGGTTTTATTTTTCTTCTCTTTTTTTTCTTTTTTTTTTCTTTTTTTAGCTCTAAAAGAGTTGTCTTGTTTGTACCAACTTGGGTTTCTAATAATGAATGAGTGGAGTGACATAAATCTCCTTTAACAGGGATAAATCATTTGTTACTCTAATGTTATCTTGATAGATTAGAGATATTAGGTGAACTTCAACTACCCTTATGGTCTTGAAAACTTCAACTACCCTTATGGTCTTGAGAACTTCAACTACCTTCATGGTCTAGACTATTCATTTCTTTCTTTGATCTTCTTGCCTCTTCATCTTAGTGATCATAAGACTTATCATAAGTATCACAACAGCTCAAGGTAGTTGTTGGGGTTTGTAAGCTAATGAAAAGAAAGCTAAAATTTTATGAAGGCTCAAAGGGACAACTAGGAATTGATATTTAATATGGTGAATACTAGTTGTTGGCTAACCAAACAATGCCTAGATCATTTCTCCCTTAAATAAGTAGAGTTTAATTTTACCTCAAAAGTTTGTCAAAGCATGTTTTAAGACTGACTAGGACCTAGACAAAGGTAATTATACAGGAGCCCTCTCTAAGTAAGCATACACAACTCAATGCTATAGAGAAATTCCCTCACCTAGTAAAGTCATTCAAGTCATGATGCCTAGATAATTAATTTATGAATATCAAGCTAGATTCCTCATTGGTTGAGCACCAAAATGAACAAAGACCAACAAAAATTTTGATGAAAGTAATTCACTCAAATAAATTTAAATTTGAAAAACACTATTGTTCCAATTAAATATTAAAGAAAGAAAATAAAACAAGAAATATAAATAAGCCAAGGGAAGTTTATTGAGTTAAGCTTCTTTTCCTTTCACATCTTCAATATTCCCATCTTGAAAGGAGGATAAGACAAGATCTTCCTTCAATCCTCCTCCCACCATGAAAGTTGCTGGTGGTGGCACTCTGTTGAACTTAGGCAGAGGATTGCTTTTTGGTATTGGGCTTATCCTGCTCGGGTAGCTTACCACTGTCAATCACATCTTGGATCTCGTGTCTTAAATGAGTACATTTATCCATCTCCTGCCCTTGCGTTTGATGAAATTGACAGAAGGCCTCGGCATTGAAGTTTGGTAGCAGAGGATTATGTAGTGGTCAAGGAGCCAATGGTTGTAATAACCCTTTCTTTTGCAACTTGCTGAAAACCCAAGATAGAGGTTTCTCCAATTCTGAGAATTGTCTTTTATTTCCTTGACCAGTTGCATTAACATCAACTTCTTTTTGCTTACTTTGATTGCTAGGCTGACAATTCCTTTTCTCATTCCTTCTTGCTGAAAAGCGGTTCTTCTCCCTTTCCCACTCTTCAATTTGTAGACCAACTTGGAGAAGATCTTTGAAGTCCCTTATATGGTGTGAGATAGCCTTTCATGGAGGTTGGGCAGGATGCCTCTGACTATCATTCTAATATGATATGAATCATCGGGCCTCTTCTTGAGCAGTGCAGCCTTATTTCTCCATCTTTTTACATAGTCCACAAAATTCTCATTTGGTCTTTGCCTAATGGTTTCCACCTCCATCAAGGTTACTTCTAGCTCAACATTATACCCATATTGCTGAATGAAAGCCTTGTACAACATGTCCCAATCTTTTTGAGTACTTTCCTCTAAGGTGTTGAACCAATTTTGGACAACAGGGCCTAATGAGAGCATAAAATACCTCAGATTTTTGAGCTTTAGTAGCTCAGACAGACTGCATAGCAGTGATGTACAGCTTCACATGGAGATGAGGATTTCCAGTACCATTGTACCTAGTGAAGGAAGGCATCTTGAACTTATAAGGGACCTCCTCATCTTATTCAAATAGTTTGTCAATCTCAGACATCTCTTCGGTTTTCAGCTTCTTCTCAAATTTCTTTTCTAAATCAGTAATCATCTTCTCAACATCAGACAACTTTGTCTTTTCAATAGTTGTCTTCTCCATAACCTTCGGTTCCTTTTTGTCTTGAGGATCTTGGAAGTACTGAGCCCAGTTAAAAGCCACTTCACCAACTTTAGCCTTCCCTTTGTCCTTTGGCTTCTTGGTGCTAGCAGATAATTCAGCATTATTCCCTAAAATTGTAGCCAATTGATTCTTCATGGTCTCGGCCAGGGACTCTTTTATTTCTTCTATCTTGGCATTTAGGGCATCATCCACCATTCTTTGAATTTGTTCGGGCTCCATTACTTTTGGTGAGCAAGTGATTGAGTCATTTCTAGATTCTTCGTCTCTGGCATAGGACAGATTATCATAGGCTTTTGAACTATCATAATCCAGGGCTGTGAGCCAGAGATGATCAATGATATGAGATGCAAATGTATGTATGCATGTATGTATGCATGCATAAACAATAAACAAATAAGGATAATTAGGACGTTCCTTCCAACCTTATAACTTTTACACACGAATGGCGAGTCTCTTTTCCTAGGTACATGGTTAACGAAATACCAACATGGGGTATCTTGTTTTCGAATATTTTCCTTGGACGTTTCAACCAATAGTTATATTTTCAAAAATGAAAATCAGTTCATGATAATTTCCATTAATTAGGCTTTAATCCATCCACCCAACTAAAGTAGCTTTTATGCTATATTGGATTTAAACTAAATTAAGAGGTTTATTATAAATAGATTTCTCACTTGAAAAAGTAACTAATGATTTATGCTAAAAACAAGCCTATGATTAATTATTCTTAGTATAAACTAGGCTCACAATTGATTTTTGGTATTTCATAATTGGCCTAAATAATTTGCAAGCTCTTTGTAAGAAAAGGTTAGATGAAAATAATTTTATATCTAAGCCCATTGTAAAAATGTTTTTAGAAAAAATGGATTTTGGGCATAGTATTTGGGTTATGAGCAAAAGAATATTTGATTTTTTTTAGAAAATTTTTATGTTCAAAGTCCATCTTGAAAAGTTTTGAAAATAGCTTTGGTCTTTTGGAATTTAAAGAAAAATTTATTTTGAGCTCACAATGTATTTAGGTCATATTAGAAAAAGAACAAACCAAATAAGCCATGATTTAAGCCAAGATAAATTAACCATAGTCATAAATTAACCATAGTCAAACAACAAGCATTTGGGGTAAAAACCTAAGGAAAGTAACTAGGCCAATTACATGAGCTTTAGTATTTGGGTTAAAAGGCTTAGATTCCCATAGCAAGTATATACCAAATGGTACGAGGCTATGAGTGGTTATGCCATGCTCGATCTCTATACCTTGAGTGAAAGTATGGTATCCCTCATATAACATAACACGAGTAACATGGGTGTCCTAACTCACGCACACGATTCAATCTAATATGATGCAATGGATAATATCATGATAAGAAAGAATAGAATAATATAAAGACCAATGGAATCAACTTCTCTTATCTTCAGTGGAGTCACCACTGTGAGCAGAGATTTTCTCCCCCACTCTCGGTGGAATGGTTCTTGCGACTTCGGCACTGTTTAGGCTAAAGGGCCTTAGAGAATAAGGGCCTAAGCCCGAAAAAATGGAGTCGCCACCCAGAAGGGCTGAGAAAAATAAAAGGGTGGATAACTCAATTCCTAAGTAATCCCCAACCCCCTAATGGGTTCGGAAAGTTGGGTACATGTGGGGAAGGTGAGAAATGGCCCAACACCCCCACAATGCCCTATTCATTGGAACCGGCCTCCTTTTCAGGTCTTAATATTATAAAATTCTTAAATATAATGATATTATTCATACTACATGCAACAATTAAAATAAAGCATCATTATATTAAAATCAAAGTAATGTCCAAACAAAGCAAATAAATGGACACCCATCCAAGGATGGAAACATGTCCTTACATCGTCCATGTCTAAAACTAAATAAGACACCCACCAAAAGGTGGAAATGTGTCCTTTACATTGGTCTCAAAAAATAAGAACAATTTAAATTGCTTGAAAATTAATTAATGAGGTACCCAATAATAGAAACATACCTCTTACAATTTTAATACCAAAATAAACAAATAATAATCATAATAATAAAGAAAATATCCATTTATAATAAATTAAATAAATCAAACATTGAAATTAAATAAATCAACCATCAAAACATATAATAAACTACATAATCAAATCTAAAATTAAATAAAGCAATAAAGATACAAATTTAGGTTTATGTCTTAATTTAGGGTTCTTTAATTAACATTTAGGGTTTTGGGATTTTGAAATTATTATATTTATTATTTAGGTTACTGTGAGGATTTTTGAAAAGATGGAATGGATTAGGGTTTTATAAATTTAAGAAAGTAGTAAGGTTTTTGGTTATTCAAATTAGGGTTTAGGGCTAACATCATGAAATTAGGGTTTTGGAACCTTAAGACATTAGGGTTTAGGACTCACGTTACTAGATTGGGTTTTAAGAAGATTAGGGTTTAGGAAAATTAAGGAATTAAGACATTGGGGCTAGGGTTTTGAAAATTAATAAGATAGTTTAGGGTTTTTGATATTTTGGAAAACATATTCGATCTTAGAATTTAAGAAAATAGTTTAGAGTTTTATAGAAACAATTAAGATTAAAGTTTTTAGAAACTGTAAAGAAGATTAGGGTTTGGAGAATTAAGAAGACTTTTTGAAGTTTCAGAAAAATAAGTTAGGGTTTAGATGATTAAGAAAATAGTTCAGGAAAAAATAGTTTAGGGTTTTAAAGTTTTGGAAATTGAAGAACAGTTTAGGGTTTTAAAGTTTTGGAAACAAAAGAACAATTTAGGATTTTAAAGTTTTGGAAATAGAAGAACAATTTAGGGTTTTTGAAGTTTTGAAAACAGAAGAATAATTTAGGGTTTTTGATAATTTAATCAATGACTTAGGCTAATGGATGGTTTTAAGTTTTTAGTTTTTATAAAACATGCAAGTGGAGTTTTGAAAACCAACTGATTAATGCATTAACTAAAACAAACAATTAAAGTTATTAACACAAAGATCAAGTTACTGCATATTCTTATTAATCAAAGGAAACAAAGCTACGATGAACATATAATTTATGATTAAAGATCAAACCTGCATAGTCGGTTCCACCAAAAAATTGATTTCTGGATGAACAATAACAAAGGCAATGTTGCTACCTTTGATGGATTAATGATTGATGAATGCTTACTTGCTGCTAATTCCTTTTTGACGTCTCTTGCTTTTCTATTTAATCCTCTTAATGTTAATTGCCGATCTCTAGGGTTTTCCCCTTTTTTTGTCTAGAGTTTTTTGTGTTTTTTCCTCTAGGGTTTTCTGTCCCCTTTTTCTTGTCCCCCCATTGTTCTTGTGTTTTAATGTGGTATTTATAGAAAAAATAAAGTCCTAATCCTATTTTAATAAGGAAATACTATCTATTTAGGAAAAACTATAAAACCGGGTAAAATAAGGTTTGGTTAAAAAATCGACAGTGCGCGGGCTGTGGGGCCCGCGGCTGCACTGGCAAAAATTATGCTGGTAAAAATTGGTACGGGCTACAGGCACAGCAGACTAGCTGGGAAAGCCAGTTCGTCGCAGAACTGGGCAAGCCCAGCTGCGGCAAAATGCGCTGCCGTGCATCGCTCGCCGATCCGTTCGATTTTTTTATTTTTTCATTTATTATTATTATTTTTTATATTTTTTTATATTTTTTTATTAAAAATAACTATTAAATATTATTAGTAATTAAAATATTATTAAAATAAATAAAATACCACAAAAATTATTTTGGACTATCAGATTTGTATATGTCAAAAATAAATGGTCTACACCACGTCCATGGCCTTCAAATTCCAGAGGCAAAACAAAACCCACAGTGGTGGCAATGAGAAGCCATGACCAGTGGGAATGAGAAAGACACTGCTAGAAAAAGAAAAACTACATGAGTTAATTCTTATCCACGTAGGCCATGATCATGGCATTCAAAATCCACATCAGTAGGACATAAAAGCTAGTTTTTTTTTATTTTTTTACTCTAAGGACAAAATCTCTTCATGTCTTAAGGGAAAATTGAAGAAAAAAAAATGTGCTCTAACTTTTCTCCTAAGAAGCTTCCAAATCCTCTATAAAAGGAAGCATCCTCCCAAGGCTTCAGGCAATGAAGATTTGATCATTCATCTAAGAATCAATGAATTCATTGTTAGAAATCTTTAAAGAAATAAATTTAGCTTTCTTATAATTTTAGATTTTCTTTGGAGAGAAGAGTTAAGTTTGGTACAAGGAAGGGAATTCAAGTTCCAATTGGAGTTCTTTCTCATTCTAGAGAATTAGAGTTTGATCTTTCTTGTTCTTTACTTTAATAATACTTTCAATTATTGTCCTCAATTTTTATAGTGCTTTCATTTCCATTATGAAGAACTAGACCTTTATTTAGGGTTTACCCCTTATATTGAATTTACTATGGAGTAATTTGTATTTATTTGATTTACTTAAGTTTATCCTTTGATTATTTTATTATCTTTGATCTTAGTGCATTAATTATCTTGTCCATAATAAATTGAATTGAGATATTATGTGATGGAGCAAGAGTGGAAGCATGACATGAGTCTAAGGAGGTAATGATCTTAAGTAAGTTTTAACTTAGAGGTAAGGTAAACACTTTAGAGGTTGATACAAGATCCTTAAAAGGCTTAAGATTGATTTAATTACTTATGATCATAAGTGTGGACATAAGGATTAATTTGATATTTGTTCTAGTACTTGAGAGAAACTAAAACTTAATTTAAGAGAATTTAATCAGTAATCAAAGGAAAATTAAAATTAAATCAGTACTTTAGAAAATCCACAGTAAATCAATTAAGGTGGCCTAACCCTAAGTTTAAACATATTAAATCAAGACCAAAAGAAATTCATTTTTATTTACTTTAATTCATCTTAAAATCAATCCAAGCCAACAAATTTAAACTTAAACCTTCACTCATCAATTTAATTCAATAATCAACTTTCCATGGCTTGAATAATGAAGATGCCTATATTCACATTGTCACCTTCTTAGAGATGTGTGACACATTTAGAATCAATGGTTTTTCTGATGATGCCATTCATCATAGGCTCTTCCTTGTCTCATTAAGAGATAAAGCTAAAAGATGGCTGCTCTCTATGACGTAGGGTACATTCACAACTTGGGATCAACTTGCCTAATCTTTCTTAGCAAAATACTTTCCACCTTACAAAATTGCTAAGCTGAGAAATGATATCACTAACTTCATACAATCTAATGAAGAAACATTATATGAAGCATAGAAGCGGTTCAAAGAACTTCAAAGGAGATGTTCCCACTATGGAGTACCAAATTGGCTTTTGATACAAACTTTCTACAATGGATTGAATCCTTTTATCAAAAGTACAATTAATGCAATAGCTTGTTGTGTTATCATGAATAAAATTCCTTCAGATGCATTTGAATTGCTGAAGAAATGGCAACTAACAATTATTACTAGTCTTTAGAAAGGAATAACACATAAAGAGTTGCTGGTCTTCACAAAGTTGGCAATTTTTCTTTACTTATGGCCAAGGTAGATGCAATAGCCAAGAAACTAGACCAAGTCAGTTTAACATCCTCATCAACTTATGAAGGATGTGGAGGAAACCATGACACTACAGATTGCCAGATCATAGAACAAGTTTAGTTTGTAGGCAATCAAAATAGGGGCCTAAATTGTTCTCAAGGAAACACTTACTATTCCGCATGGAGAAATCACCCTAATTTATCTTAGGGTAATAAAAACAATCAAAAGGCACCTTACTAATATCCCTACATGAGAACTCAAAACCAAGGCCCCCTCTCATTTAGAGAAGCCATTATATGAATCCACCTTATAAGAAATTTATTAGAGTAACATTGAAAGATTTACAAGCTTGAATAGTAATTTGACAAGCTTTAACTGAAGATAAAACAATTCTCAACTCAAAATAGGACTTAAAACACAAATGGGGCAAATTACAAGTTCTCTAAACACTCGTAATCAAAGAGCACTATCAAGTCAAACTAAGGTTGACCCAAGAGAGCATTGCAACGTTGTGACTTTGAGAAGTGGTTTGAAACTTGAAGAGGTTCAACCTAAGGAGACTCCAATTCTTAATGAGAATAAAGAAAAAGAAATTGAAATTACAGTAAAGGAAGCACCAAAAGAAATCATTAAACCATTTGTGCCTCCAATTTCTTTCCCTCAAAGACTGAAGAAGCAAAAATTGAACAGGCAATATGAAAAATTCTTAGAAGTATTTAAACAAATTCATATAAATATTCCTTTTGCAGAAGCACTTGCTCAAATGCCAACTTATGTGAAGTTTGTTGTCCAACAAAAGGAAGCTAGAAGATAATGCTAAAATTACACTTACTGAGGAATGCAGTGTAGTGATCCAAATCAAGCTTCCTTCAAAATAAAAGATCCAGGGATTTTTTCAATTCCTTGTACTATTGGTGAAGTATAATTCCATAAAGCTTTATGTAATTTAAGAGCTAGTGTTACTCTAATTCCTAGTTCAATTTGAAGAAAACTTGGCTTCATCCAACTTCAACCCACAAGGATGTCTCTTTAACTAGCAGATTGTTCAATCAAGTATCCGATTGGGGTAGTTAAGGACATTCTAGTAAAAGTGGATAAGTTGTACATTCAAGTAGACTTTGCCATTTTGGATATGGATGAGGATGTGGAGATTTCACTTATTCTTGGAGGGCCATTTTTGGCTACAGCTGGAGTAATGATCAATGTTGGAGGAGGAAAGCTCACCTTACAAGTCAGAGATAAAAGAGTGGAGTTTAATTTGACCAAAGCTACTAAAAGTCCTACATTTATGGATGATTATTTTTGAATCAACATCATAGATGGATGTGAATAACAAAAGTTTGAGCAAAAATGTATTGAAGATCCCTTAGAAGTTTGTCTAGCATACAATTCTACTCTAGTTAATGAAAATAAAGAAGTTGTTGTATAACACCCCCTGACAATCTCGTCAGAGAATTGTTAGAAGATGTTAAATAGTATATATACAATATATAATTTACATTTAATAAACACTAAAAAAAATTAAAAATTTTTTTGACAGAGTATCCCCTATATTTGTCACTGTCAACATCTTCTCCGATCAAACACAACCTGTAGAAGAATACACTTCTAATATCCTTTCATTCAGTCTCAACTCCAGTTCATCAATTCATCAATAATCAAAGTATAAAGTCGTAGTTATAACCCAAGCCAAATTTGAAAGGAAATTATCGTAATTTACTATAAAGTTATAACCCAAGCCAAATTTACAAAGTATAACCCACAACTACGAGGTATACAAAATCTCTAGATTACTCGTAGTTATACAAATGTCATTTAAAATTTAAAATGTTGTTGTATGAATAAAACAAAATATATAATACAAAATCCTTCATTCAACACTTTCTAACATGCAGTTTATCTTGAAACTTTAAATTCTTAATCTGTTGGATTTGTTCTACCCATCTAATCTGTGCGTCAGAAATAAATCTAATACTATAAGTTATTGCTTAGTGGTGCTTGTATATTCATAATTTGCTAAAATTATAACATAAATAAAATAATTACAGTAGTAGATGAAAATAAACTCATCACTTTGAACATAACATAAATAAGTAAATAACTTAATCAATTAAATTCAAAATATTTATATAATTGATAATAAGCTCCAAAATTTAAATTAATTTAAAAATGGAATATTCACTTTATAGTTAGTTGTTAAAACAATATTGACTAAGATAAAAATTCCATTTCACATTCACTTTTTCACACAATTCTTGTACATACTTACATTGCATGTTACTTATTTTCATTAAATTCCATTTTTTTTATTGCCTCATATACTGACTTTAAAATCATAGATTCAGATAACATGTAATTGCCCTCAGTCATGCGTCCAAGTATCCAATCACGGGTCCAAGTACCCAAATCTAATTCAGATTTGGGTCCAAGTACCCAAATCCAATCCAGATTTGGGTCTAAGTGCCCAATCACGGGTCCAAGTGCCCAAATCCAATCCAGTTTCGAGTCCAAGTACCCAATCTCGGGTCCAAGCACCCAAATTCAATTCAGTCACGGGTCTAAGTACCCAAATTCAATTCAATCTCAGGTCCAAGTACTTAGTCTCATGTCCAAGTACCCAATTCAGTCATGGGTCAAAGTACCCAATCTCAGGTCCAAGTACCCAAATCAAATTCAATCTCGAGTCCAAGTATCCAATCTCGGGTCCAAATACCCAATTTCGGGTCTAAGTACCCAAATAAAATTTAATCTTGGGTCCAAGTACCCAATCTCGGGTCTAAGTACCCAAATTCAATTCAGTCATGGGTCCAAGTACCCAATCTCCAGTCCAAGCACCCAAATTCAATTCAGTCATGGGTCCAAGTATCCAGTCTCGGATCCAAGCACCCAAATTCAATTCAGTCATGGGTCCAAGTATCCAGTCTCTGGTCCAAGCACCCAAATTCAATTCAGTCTTGGGTCCAAGTACCCAGTCTCGGGTCCAAGTACCCAGTCTCAAGTCCAAGTATCCAGTCTCGAGTCCAAGCACCCAAATTCAACCCAATCTCGGGTCCAAGTACCAAATCAAATTCAGTCTTGGGCCTAAGTATCCAAATCAAATTCAATCTCGGGTCCAAGTACCCAAATTAAATTCAAATTCAATCTCGTGTCCAAGTACCCAATCTCGGGTCTAAGTATCCAAATCAAACCCAATCTCGGGTCTAAGCACCCAAATCCAATCCAGTTTTGGGTTCAAGTGCCCAATCTCGGGTTCAAGTACCCAAATCAAGTTCAGACTTAGGTCCAAGTACCCAAATCAAATCCAAGTATCCATCCTCATCCAAAATCTGCTCAAAGTCATGTTGCTTTTCACTCTCTTCTACTGAAAGTCTCAGATCGCTCAAGCAGGGGGCAAACTGTAGACCCTTAATTTTGACCCCAATTTGATATGGTCCTAATTAAAGGATGCCAAAATAAATTTGATCCAATTTACAACTTCTAATAAGTCTGTCCAATTTTAAAAGTCACAAACTCAACTACAAAACCCTAAATCAAGTCTTTTTTAGAAGGTCCAGTCCAAAAAATTAAAAAATGCAAAATTAGTTCAAGTTTAGAGGGCCCAAGTGACATGAACCTTGGCTCATGTCGACCTGGATGTCCCAGGCCTGGAGGCCCCAGGTCGACATGAACATGCCTCATGTCGACCTAGGCAGCCCTAGTCGACAAGAGGTTGTTCTCATGTCAACCTAGGGCAACTAGGTCAACATGGGTTCAATAACTTTCCTAATTCAACTAGAATTTGTTTTAAGGACTGATTAATATTAGGTTAAGGATTCTGAGTGAGGTGAGGGCCTATAAATAATAATGTTTTAGAATTTAGAAAGGGGGGGAGAAACATTAACAAGATAGCAAGGAACATTAAAGAGAGACAACAATAAACAGAGAAGATTTGCAGCAAGAATTCATCAATCATCAATCCATCAAAGGCAACAACATTACCTTTGTCATTGTTCATCCAGAAATCAATTTGGTGGAACCAACGAACGGAGGTTTGATTTAATTCTTTAATTTGTTTGAATTCACAATAGTTTCATCCTTGAGTTACAACTTATTTAAGTGTCCAATATATACATTTCCTTCTATAAATATCATTAGATGTTTGAAGATTAAGAAGTTGTTTAGGTCTAGTAGTTAACTTAAACCTCGTAGTCTTGATTACTTGATTTAAATAACATGATTTGAGTTCAACATTCATATAATCACAAAACATTATCAAAACCCTAGTCTAATTGCCCAGTTGCTAAAATCCCTAATCTGCTTTCCAATTTCAAAAATTCTAAATTGTTTTCTTAATTTTCCAAAACCCTAATTAATTCTCAAAATCCTAACTGTTCTCTTAATTTTCCAAAACCCTAAAATTTTTTCTAAATTACAAACCTAAATTTATAAAATCTATTTTCCAAATTCAAAACACCAAAGCCCTAATCAAATTCTAAAATGTCAGAATCCTTTAATTCCAGAAAACCTAAAACCGTAACTCCAGTTGCTTAATTCCTAAACCTAGTGTAATACCCCGGAATAGACCCTAAGAGTTTTGGAGTTATTGTTGTTGTATTTGGATTTAATGTATATGTGTATATGTGAAATATAAGGATAATATATGTAAGACATATACATATACATCACATATACATGGGATATATATAATGGTGAAGGATAAGTGAGTTGTATATATATTTGTATAACTAAATAATAATAATAATAACAATAACAATAACAATAGTAATAATAATAATAATACTTTAAATCTCCACCACATATTCTTTCTTTGATTTTCTTCTTCTCTTTTCTTTTTGTCTTTATTATTATTATTATTATTTAGTTATACAAATATATATACAACTCACTTATCCTTTGATACCAAAATAATTGTAACACCCCGATATCACATTATCACATTTCATAGTTCATCACAATATCACATTTCATAGTTCACCACAATATCACATTATCACATTTCATAGTTCATCACAATATCACATTATCACATTTCATAGTTCATCACAATATCACATTATCACATTTCATAGTTCACCACAATATCACATTATCACATTTCATAGTTCATCACAATATCACATTATCACATTTCATAGTTCATCACAATATCACATTATCACATTTCATAGTTCATCACAATATCACATTATCACATTTCATAGTTCATCACAATATCACATTATCACATTTCATAGTTCATCTTTGATATTTATATACATAATCATTCATTACTCAAGTATGCACAATCAATTGCATTACCATATAAATTGGAATACACATCATACAAATCATATCCTCACATCTTTCACATTTCATAACATATATATATTGAATGCCTTCACATCTTATATGTATTAATGTATTATCATATCTCTTATCTTTTCATTGCATATACAATATTAATATTTATTTTAACAATATACTTATATGCAATCCAATAGGGTTTTGTACTTACCTCTAAAGAACTCACTCCCATATAACTTCTCTTCCATAGATCTTTCAATACTTGGATTAGGGGCAATTTCATCTCTTAAAACCTAATCCAAAAGTAATCATACACACTCACTTAGAAATACACATGAGATAATACAAATAAGAATCAATTAGGGCAAACTCAACACATGACACGCTCATCAACACGGGCGTGTTCCTGATCGTGCCCTAACTCCACAACACAGAAACATTGACACGCTCATAACCACGGGCGTGTCACTGGGCGTGTAATACATTCTGTATCTCAAAAACATCAACACGTCCAATCAACAAGAGCGTGCTCATGGCCGTGTCAATTCTCCAAACTCACAGTAGCTATGACACGCTCAATAACACGGGCGTGTTACTGGTCGTGTCAATTCTACTGCCACACAGAACTTATGACACGCTCAATAACATGGGCGTGTCACTGCTCGTGCTACCAACTCCAGAAAACAGAACCAATGACACGCCTAACAAACTGGCCGTGTCTCTGGGCGTGTCCGACTAAAAACCCAGATTCCGGTCAACACACAACAACATCCAACAATACCCATCTTTTTATCATTACTCACTTCAAACAATCTTCATCAAACACACCCAAAAACCATAACAAACTTACCAAAACATCAACAACACTCAAAACACACACCAATCATCATTATAAACATCATTCATATACCAATTTATCAAATCCCCAAATTTCATTAAACTCAACCCTTATTCAACAATTCATCATCATCTTCACAAATAATCATATTATCATCATCCAATTACCAAATCAACACATATATATACTTAAATCTTTCAATATCATCATCATCACACATCAACCATACCAAACCCAACTCAAACAATGAAAATCAATTTAAAGAAATAAATACTTACTTGAATCCTTTATCAAATCTTCATCTCTATCATCAAATCTCTTGAATTCCTTAAGAAATTTGGTAAGAAAATCACATCTTTCTCTCTTTCTCTCTCTCTCTCTCTCTCTCGGCCAAGAAGAACGAAGAAGACGAAGAAGGAGTAGAAGGAAGAAGAAGTTTCTACTTCTTTCCTTTGTCCTTATCCATATATATATATATATAATAATAATAATAATAATAATAATAATAACAATAACAATAACAATAGTAATAATAATAATAATACTTTAAATCTCCACCACATATTCTTTCTTTGATTTTCTTCTTCTCTTTTCTTTTTGTCTTTATTATTATTATTATTATTTAGTTATACAAATATATATACAACTCACTTATCCTTCACCATTATATATATCCCATGTATATGTGATGTATATGTATATGTCTTACATATATTATCCTTATATTTCACATATACACATATACATTAAATCCAAATACAACAACAATAACTCCAAAACTCTTAGGGTCTATTCCGGGGTATTACACCTAGACCCAAACCCTAATTCCAATAACTTAATTCCTAAACCCTAGTTTCATAGAAACCTTAAAATTTCTTAGACCCTAAATTTCATAATCCCAGCAACCTCAAAAAAACCCTAAACCCTAAATGTCGAAACTTCAATTTAAATCCTAATTTCAAAAAGCCTAATCCCAAAAACCCTATTCTAAGATGCAAATCCTAAATTTATATATTTATTACTTTATTTAATTTTAGATTTGATTATGTAGTTTATTATATGTTTTAATGGTTGATTTATTTAATTTCAATGCTTGATTTATTTAATTTATCATGGATGGATATTCTCTTTATTATTATGATTATTATTTGGTTGTTTTAGTATTAAAATTGTAAGAGGTATGTTTCCACTTTGTAGGTACCTCATTAATTAATTTCTATATAATTTAAATTGCTTTTATATTTTGGACCAATATAAAGGACATGTTTCCACCTTTTAGTGGGTGTCCTATTTAGCTTAGACATGAACGATGTAAGGACATGTTTCCTTCCGAGGATGGGTGTCCATTTATTTGTTTTGTTTGGACATTGCTTTGATTTTAATATAATGATGCTTTATTTTAATTGTTGCATGTAGTATGGATAATATTGTTACATTTAAGAATTTTATAATATTAAGACCTGCAAAGGAGGCCGATTCCTATTTTATAATATTCATAATTTTCAAAAAATTAAATAAAATAAATTATAATTTAATTGGATAAATTAAATAAATGATTTTAAATGAAAAATGAAGGGTTTTTAAATGAAAAAGTGGAATATATATGTGATATATATAAAATATATACAACATATAAATGTCAACACTTTTTAAAAGAAAAGTCAAAAGTCAAAGTAAAATGGTATTTTGGTAATTAAATCATAGAAATTTAAAATTATTAAATTAATTCAAAAATAAATAATTTTTTAGTGGAAGAGGTATTTTGGGGTTTTAATTAAATAAATAAATAATTAATTAATTATTAAAATATTAAAATATATATGGGTATAAATATGAGTGGAAGGAAAGAGAAACTATCATCTTATTCATCTTATTCTTCTTCTTTTCTTCTTGGCCGAGAATGCCATAGCCATCCAAGGGAATTTTTGTTCTTCCATACTCAATTAATTGAAGGATTTAACAAGTTTAAAGTTGATTTTTGGTATTTTCACCAAATTTGGTAAACTTTCCAACTTTTTCTTTGAATTTTTCATGGAAGTTTGATTATGTGTGATTTTGGATTTTTAAGTAGTATGTTATAATTATTGGAATTGTTGTGTATGATGTTATTTTAAGTGATTAGTAATGATTTTAAGGTTGGATTGAAGAGATGATGGAGTTTGGGTAGGGTTTGGTGAAGAGAGAGAATTTAGGGTTATGGAATGTTAGGGTTTGAGAAATCATGGTTTTTAATTGTGCAATTTGATTCCAAATGAGTTTTTTTGATGCATAAACAATATTTTAAAGTCAAAAATTGGATTTGGTTGAGTTTGATTGGAGTTTGAGAATGGAAGTGTGATTTAGGGTTTTGGAAAAGTGAATTTTCCAAAATTGTAGAATTGTTTGATTTTATTGGCTTAAGTGTGTTGTATAGTGTTAAAATTTATGAATATAAGCTTGAAATGATAATTGGATTGAGTTAGAATGGAAAACCTTCAATGGGGGAAAGGTTATGCCATTTTAGGGTTTTGGTCCTAAGTGAGTGTTTTTGTAATGTAATTGATTTAAATGTGTTAAAATATATTTTTAATAATATAAAGAAACTCAAAATACCAAATTGAGCGGGTTAGTATGGTATTCCAAAGTTAAAGTGAGGTTAGCCTTAACTTTGGGATTTTTGCATGGATGGTGTTTAATTATGGATTATGATTGGAGATTATGTATATTATATTATGTTTCCAATGTATATATGTTATAAATTGAAAAGAATGTTTTGGATAAAAATTTATGATGTAGGTTTTGTATATGTTTTGATATGTAGATATATGGAAGTGTATAAATACTTTGAGAAATTGTGGAGATATTGAAGTAGATGGATGAAATGTATTTTTGGGTTATTTGAGAGTTTTTTTTATGCAGGTTGTGTTGTGTTATTAATTTGGGAATGTTCAAATTACAGATAAAACTCTAGCGAATTTTCTCCAGAGATTTTTATGAAAAATGCTTATTTTAGTACCTATGATTTATAATAATATTTCTTTTGTCATTAAAATATATATTTTTAATTATTTAAGATTTTAAATTTGAAAATTGAAAATTTTTTATTAAACCAGTCTGTGATATTTTTGTACTGTATATGCATATTTCACATATACTAGGTGTATGTATTATACATATATAGGATATAAGAGTGTTACATAAACTCTAAATCCCGTAATACCAAAACCCTAATTTAAAACCCTAAACCCTAGTTTCCAAAAATCAAAAATCCAAACAAACCCTAGCTCAATGACCCTAAATTTTCTTGATCTTAAAATCTAAAACCTTATTTTCTAAGCTTCTTAAACTTAACACAGTAACTATAATTTCAAGATCTAAAGCCCTAATCTCAAAATATGAAACCCTAATTTTGTTTATTTAATGGTTTTAGTTCTAATTTTAATTATTTGTTTGATTATGTGATTTGTTATATATTAATGATGAATGGTTTATTTTATTTTTTGCATGGTTTGCTTGTATTTATATTGGATGATTGAATGTTATTTTATTTGTTTACCTTAGATTCAAAATTGTAAGAGGTATGTTTTCACTTTGTGGGTGCCTCATTAGTTAAGCCTTATGTAATTTAAATTATTTCAAAATTTAGGATTAATGCAAAGGACACGTTTTCACCTTTTGGTCGGTGTCCTATTTAGTTTTAGACATTGGACGATGTAAGGATATGTTTTCACCCTCAGATGGGTGTCCATTTATTTATTTTATTTGGATATTACTTTTATTATTAATACAATGATGCTTTATTTTAATTATCACATGTAGTATGGATTATATCATAATAATTAAGAATTTTATAATATTTAGACCTGAAAAGGAGATCGGTTCCAATGAACTGAGCATTGTGGGGGTACTGGGTCATTCTCGCCTTCTCCATGCATATCCAACTTTCCAAACCCATTAAGGGATTGGGGATTCCTTAGGAATTGAGTCATCAACCCCTTTCTTTTTCTTGGCCCGTCCAGGTGGCAACTCTATTTTCTCTGGGTTTAGGCCTATGTTCTCTAATGCCCTGAGCCTAACAGTGCCGAAGTCACAAGAACCATTCCACTTGGGAGTGGGGGTGAAAATTTTCTCTCACAGTGTCCACTATTTCAGCAACTAGCCCTTCAAACTAGAGAAATTCGAGCTATTGACTATAAAAATAGCGCTTGTTGGGAGGCATCCCAATTGATTCTATAATTTTATTGTGTTTCCTTTAGTATTTTTTTAATGTTTTAATTTGTGATTCTTTTAGTATTTCTGTTAATTTTGCTTTCTAGTAATTTCGTTTAAAATTTATTTTTAGGTAATTTGAGCATTAAAACAAAGAAGGAACTAGTGGCAAAATACATGCCATGGTCGTGGTATATCACCACCATTGCCGTGGAATATAATCAAAAGCTGTGAGAAAAATGCAAGAGAAGAAAAATAGAAAGGCAGTGGTCAAATAAATGCCACAGCCATGGCAACTCAACCCCACGGATGTGGGATTCATCTTGGATCTTGACTCTAGAACTGGCGAGAGAGACAAAACAAATTCTTAACCACTACCGTGTCAAATCAAAAGCCACAGTTGTAGGATTCCAAACATATATGCACGAGGGCAATGAAAATTAGGTTGATTAGTTAAATGTGGTCAAACGCATGTGCCATGGTCATGTCACAGGTGGCCACGTCCATGGCACCTTTGATGTTATAAAAGCAACTTTTTTCCTCTCCTTTCACTTTTCACTAACCTTAGCTACCCAAATTCAAAACCCATGACCTTATTTTCTTATCCCATGCCTATACTAACACTTAAAATTAAATTTTCACAAATTGTCATAACTTTAATCATCAAACATGCCTAGAAAGAAGACATGGGCAAGGGAATTCAGCTTTGGGAGAGCAAAAACCTCAAGAGGGCAAGCAGATTCTTCATCATCACATTAATCTCCAATGCAATCTCCAACCTATTCTCCATCGTGAGAATCATCACCACCGTCACCTTAACCTCCAAATATGTACCTACAGATCCAGTTTTTAGATGAGACTTGAAGAAAAAGGTACCATGGCTTGAACTCAAGAAAAATTATTCTCTCTAGTTTTATTGATGGAAATGTGACTAATAGACTAGGGTGGAATGATAAATTAATGAGGATGCTTATTTAAATGCATTGGATCATTTTTGCATTAGTGCATTTTCCCACATATGCAGAATTAACATTAAAATTTTTAAGTTCCTTCAAGATAACACTACTGGATAAACATTATTCACATAATGGTAAAGTGGATTTTAGATTGGCCAATAGGGATTATCATTGGACTTTGATAGAGTTTGGAAATTCCATTAGTTTAGTTGACCTACAAGGAACTAGTGGGAAAACATAAGGTTTTGATGAGAAAGAGACCTGGACCAGATTGGGTGGTTTGGGTAGATTTAATAGTAAAATCTAGAAAGGCTCAAATTTTACCAACCTTTCTATATGTACATCCATGTTGTTTTGGCAAATACAATTTTTGAAAGATGGGAAAGTCAAGGAACCATAAACTCTAACGAACTCAATTTTTTCTATTCTGCTTTAGAGAGGACTTCCTTTAATTCTGGTTTCTAGTTTGCCAAACAGTGTGAGGAAGTTATGAGACAGTCTGGAAAAATAGTGATTGGGGGAATGATAATCAAAATTGTTGACTATTTGGGGATTAGGTTTGATAATCTTGCCCCTATTACTAAAAAAACAATTGATATCCTAAAAAAGTTGATATGACAACCATTCTCATAATGAAACTAAAGAAAAAAGAGTCATAGGTATGTAGCCCTAGGGCCAAATGATGCTAATGTTGAGCTAGATAAAGATGATTTACTTAGAGATTTGTAGGAACATGGAGAAGAAGAAGAAACACAACACCAATATCCACCTCATCAGTATAAGCCTAGACCTTGTGTGCCACCCAACTCTTTTAAATCTTTTTCTAACAAGTTTGATGCTTTGAGCAAGAAATGAACTGTAGGAATAAAGCTTGTAATCAAAGATTTCATAGCATGGAGTAGCGATTCAATAGTGTTGATTAGGAAGTCCACACTATTTTCATGTAGATGGTGAGCTTGAGGGATCAGATCAATTCTTTCTTTAGCAAGTTCGGATTGTACTACCTACCACCATAATAGCCTTTTCCTGGTAATGGTGACCACTGAGGACACTGGTTAAGTTTGGGTGAGTTTCCCTCAATTGCTTGGCGAAGTACTTTTATCTTAAGAACTTGTGGTTTTGTCTAGATATTTGTTCATATTTTCATTCTTTTTGGATATTTATTTATAATGTTTGGTATGCTTGTTTTGATGTTTATTTTGTTTTAAATAGTTTGATGTGTGAATGACTATGTAGGATGCTTAGTTTGGATCTTTTATGATGTGATATGGGGTCCAGAGGTGAGCCATCAAGCTAACATAAATAAGAGATTTAAGGACAAGCCCATATTCCACAATATCTTGGAGATTTAAAGACAAGCCCACTGTCCATTATCTATGTAAGACCATATGGATGGACCAAGCTACTACAACTGGTGAATGTGTGAAGGATAATTCTAACCATAATAAATTGGTTTCCTATACCCAAGACAATTCTCCACATATCTAAGAGGTTTCTAAGTGCAAGAAGACCATTTGGGCTAATTGTCTTAATGGCCCATTTGGGTGTCTTTATGCTTATCATTTATTGTTTGAGTTGTAATTACATTTGCTTTCTTAGAGTAATGTGCAAGAATTTATATTTGTATTTGGACATCATTTATATGTTTGTTTATGGGCTAAATGTTGTTTAATGCCCAAAGATAAATTTTAGCACTTCCCGGTCGGACCATAACCTTCCCACTCGGACCAAATCCGTCCCACCTAAATTTTGGCCATACCATCAATCGCGAAACCAATTACAAAAATTTTCAAAATTTGTGTCAGTTGAATCTCGGTTGGACTAATATCCATTTTGGTCAGACAAAGTGTCCCATCCCAATTTCAAAAAAAAATCAACTCATTTCCCGATTGAATCAACTCTAGTCCACTCGTACCATGCCCAGTCCATTCACTTTTTCAACATACCTTCCACCATGATCTTTACTGCCTAAAATTTGGAAATTTTCTTGGTTTCTTCTCGCTTGGACTACACCTTTTCTAGTAGTTCAGTCTTACCTTTGGCTGTGAAACCTACTGTAAGCTTGATACTTGTTCCAAGATGAGTTTACAACTTAGAAATGTCCAAGATGATGTCCTTTCCTGGCTATGTTGAATGAGGTACAATCCCTAGAAAAGAAGTTTGATAGAATGGCTAAAAAGATGGATGGGATTGAGCATTCACTAGCAAGGGTGAAGTTAACTAATGCTCCTATTCAACATACAAAGTGATTCCTAAGGATAATGCAAGTAAGTGATGAGTATGATGATCTATTTACTTATTCACAAAAAAAGGAGTAAGGCCCACAAGGTTTCCAAAAAATGTCTAGAGGAGACATCTTTTGAGTGTTGTGCAAAACTTAAAGCTCTACTTAAAGAAGAAAAAAAAATATAAGCTTTCGATAGAGGCATTAAAAATTATAGATAAGGGAAAAGAAGTTTAAAAATTTGTTAATGGAATTATCATAGATATTGACATGTTCATATTGGAAAATCCTAAAGATGAATCCTTACTACCTATGGAGGTGGAAGCAAATGAACTACCTATACATGTTTCATCACCTAAAGTTCTCATGAAAGTTTTAGAAGAAGGAAAAGAAATGAGATAAGCAAAATTGAAGAAGTTGAAGGAAAATGTTTGAGGCAAATTGAAGTGCTCAAAGATGTAGATGAAAATGATTGTGCTTTTGATGTTCATGACAAGAATAGTTCCTGTGTTTTGTTAAAATAATCTCTAATTAATTATGTTATGCCTAATGATATATATGATGTTGTTTTAGCATGTTCTCTTAGTCTCCATTTATTTCACATTCTTACAATCATCAAAGAAGAAAGGCATCATCTTTATGAGAAGTTGATCTTGTTTCTTTAATACTTTAGAGTTTGAAGGCGTATTCACATCAACAAGGGAGTAATGCCCCTATCATTGAACTACTGATACTTCTTCACTACCGAGTCTCATGATTTAAGGATGAATCATCTTGAAGAAGGGGGGAATTATATGATATGGGGTTCGGAGGCGAGCCATCAAGCTAATATAAATAAAAGATTTGAAGGCAAGCCCATATTCAATAATATCATGGAGATTTAAAGATAAGCCCACTGTCTATTATCTATGCAAGACCATCTGGATGAATCAAGCTACTACAACTAGTGAATATGTGGAGGATAATTCTATCAACAATCAAATGGTTTCCTATAGCAAAGATAATTCTCCATATATCCATGAGGTTTCCAAGTGCAAGAAGACCATTTGGGCTAATTATCTTAATGGCCACTTGGGTGTCTTTATTCTTATCATTAGTAGTTTAAGTTGAATTTACATTTGCTTTGTTGGAGTAGTGTGCTAGAATTTATATTTGTATTTGGACATAATTTCTATGTTTGTATGTGGGCTACATGTTGTCTAAAGCTTAAAGATAGTTTGGGGCTAGCTTAAATGGGTTTTGGAGCTTTCTAGGAATAAGAAGATTCTAAAGCTTATTGCTAAACAATCCATCTATGGCATCCAACAATTAGGGCATATATAGGCTATCTTATTGTCATTTTTGTAATAGTTAGCCATGAGATTTTTTGATGAATTTGAAATGAAGATTTTAGAACCTTTTGTGTTCTTAAGAGAGGATTCTCTCATCTTGATTCTTGTTGAATCAAAATCATCACAAGGAGTTAATAACTTGAGTGATTCTATACAAAAGTTAACTTCCACATAGTTGGATTTGGGTTGAGGTTTCTTATTAACTTGATTTATCTTCCCAAAGGAGTTGATCCACGCCTTAAGATGTTGGATTCTAAGGCATTATACTTATGGGTTCACATTATTTTATGATGAATATTATTATTTGTATATTAAGGGTGGATGATTTTGTTTAAATTATAATAGATTAAGCTTTATATGTGATTTTATATACTTAAATATTTCTATTAAAATTTTTAAACTTTAAGAAAAAAATTGGTAAAATAACTATACTTTATAAATTTTGAACCATTTTAATTCTTAAATTTAATTGAAAGTGATTACTTATGAATATTTAGAAAATGGCATTGTAATATCCTCATGTATGCCCTAGAAGTCTTGGTGATATTGTTGTTGTTGTTGTTGTTGTTGTTGTTGTTATAAATTGGATTGAATGTATATTATGTGATAAGAAAAGAAATTGAGAAGAGAATGCTTGTGTATAAGTGTTTTGGGAAAGGAAATAGGGTTTAGAGAGAATGGTATATGTTGTGTATATGATGATATATATAACATATAAATGGGTCAAAGGAAGAGTCAAAGGAAGAGAGATATTTTTGTGTTGAGTGTGTAATTACTTATATGGGCTTATATGAGACAAAAGGTTAGTTATTTGGTTGAGGGCATTTTGGTAATTGCTTGGATTGAATCACATGGTGGATATTTAAAGAAGGTTTGACTTTGGTTCTTCATCATTTTTCTTCTTTCTTTCATGAAGTGGCCGGCTCCTCCATAGACAAAGAGAAAGAAAGAGACAAAAGAGGTTCTTGATGAGTTGAGTTCAAAATTGAAGGAAGATTAAGTGTTCAAGAGTTGATTCAAGAAGTTTTTAACTAAGGTAAGATCTTTCCTTCGATTTCTTTCATTCTTTTGAAGTGGTATTGGAAGTTAATTAGGATTTGAAGATTTGATGATAGGATGTGTTTATGATGTGTTCTCAAGTGTTAAATTGATTTTAAGTTATGAGTTTAATTAGAGGTTGTTGTTGGAAATGGTGGATGTTGATTTTGAAGGATGGAGAAGGATGTTGGTTTTAGGGTTTTGAGATGATATGTGTTTAATTGTTATATTAATGTGTTGTGAAGTAATTCTTGTGATGAATATGTGTTTAGAACATTGATTATGTTCATTTGAAATATGTTATATGATGAATATTGTGTTTGAGTGCATTTGAGAAAGGGTTGGTTTTGGTTAGGGTTTTGGTTTAGGGTGACACGGCCAAAAAGGGAAAGAGAGACACGGCCAAGTCATGGAACTTTTGGGCGTGTTGGTTTAGTTTTGAGAGACACGGCCGTGTCCCCAAGCCGTGTTAGCTGCTGTGATTTTTGGTTGAGAGACACGGCCACAAGCTTGGCCGTGTCCCTTGCCCGTGTTGCTTACTGTCTAATTGGGTTGAGTGACACGACCACAAGCTTGGCCGTGTCCCTCAAGTGGCTGCCCGTGTCCCTCAATTGTGTGGGTTGGGGTTTTTATTCTTTGTTCTAATTGCATTGTTTTGGTTCTCCAAGGGTAGGTTGGTCCCTAAACCTAACCCTAAACACTTTAAACACACTTGAATCAATGAATGATATAATCAAATGCATGTGTAAGGTTCTAAAACTATGAATCATATCAATTGTTCTTTGCCCTAATTGCATTGTTGAGATTGAACAATGTTATGTTATGCATTGTGAATGGTAATGTGTTTCATGAGTAATATACATTGAAATTGAAATGTATATCAAAGATGCAATGATAATTTAAATAAGACATGATATGAGACAATGCCATTGTGTTTGGCTATGATGATGCAATTGAAAGAAATAAGGCATGTTTGCCTAAATGTTGTTGAGAATTGAGAATGAAAATGATAATTGAATAATAAATGAATTGTGTGGCTAATGTGTTATTCCATTTTCAGAGTTGGTTGTTGGTGGCATGCCTAATAAGTGTAACAATCTCTTGAATTTAGGTTGGATTGAATCCTTGAAGCCTAATTGAGATGTTACCACCCTTGAAGCTAGGTTGGATTAGTTCTTGAAGCCAAGTTGGGTAGAAGCTTAGCATGCTTTGCTCCCCTTGAAGCTTGGTTGAACTTAATCCTTGAAGCCTAGTTGGGTATATGATATTGATAAATGTGATAACAAAACCAAAGCTTTAACTCTGAAAATTGAATGGCATATTAGTGTGTCTTGGGCCCATGCTTGTCTTTGTTTAGTGTTGATTATGAATGGTTAAATGAATACTAATAAGTTATATGAAAAGATATTGAAATGTGATATGTAATGTGAAAGTATGTTGTTAGTTTTGCATATATGATGTTACATGTATCATATGGATTGAGAAATGACATTGCATTGCACTAAGTCATATCATTAGCATGATTATCTTACTAAGCCGTTGGCTTAGCGCGATAGTGTTTAATCACGCAGGTAATAGAGTTGATAGAGTTGAACCCGAGAGTTCATCAAGACCAAGTGAGAGTAGACCTTGAAGAATCCATTTTGGGAGCTTAAAGATCAGAGTAGACTTGCCAATCATGTATACTTCTTTATATTTTGTAAAGAAATGTTTAATATGTAAATATGTACATATTTTATAACTTCCGCTGTGTAATATTTAAATGTATATATATATATAACTAATATGTTTTGTTTTATAAGTAAATGATCTACTTTTCTATAATGTATAATGATAAGGGTATTGTATCAAGTTTAAAGGGTTTTGAATGTTAAGAAAACCGTAGCATCCCTATGTTTGGTGCACTTATGCTACATTGTTGTGGTTGTAGTGTGTGTGCATTGGATATGGGGGTGTTACAGGCATATTCTCTTAAAATTATTTTTTTTGCCTAGGCCTAGAATATATTTAAAAGGGCTTTTAAAGTGAAATTGAAACTTGCTAAGTAGAGGAAAAAATGATTTAGACATTGTTTATTAAGCCAAATTCTCACATCTACCAATTTATAAACATTGCTTCTAGTTTTTTTCCTGTTTAGCCAAATTAAATTTTTAGCTTTCAATCCTTTTCAAAGTGAGCCCTAATTTACTACCTTTTAGGGTCAATTATCTTCTACTTCCCTTCTATTTAAGTCAGGACTCCTCAACAAATTTTAAGTTTAGGGGAAATCCATTTATATTTATGAAATAAATAATATATATAAACAAAAAAAAGAAAAAAGAAAAAGCAAGAGAAATGAAATAAACAAGGAAATTATAATATCCACATGATTCCCTCAAACTAAACACATTAAGCTAAAAGAAGCCAACCATATCAAGCAACTTTTGAAACAATCATCAAAGGAGCTAGGGTTGGAAGGTAATTTAGAAGTTAAGAAACCCAAATTCTTTTTGAAGCTTTACTTTAGACCTCTACCCTTTTAGATCCTATTATAAGCATATAAAGACCTGGTGGTGAATCTGTGCTATTGCAATGTCACCACAAGTGTACGAGTCATGCAAGTAATAAAGTAGTGAGTAAGATATTATTCCATTGGGGACAAGGTCAATTACTAGTGCAAATTTTAACTATTGTTTAGCAACCCAATAGTTTTTGTGATGTGTGAACCTTAGTTTCCACCCGGAAAGGATTCGGATGAACGTTCACTTGCTATTAGGAGTCGCCACTCAGTTTTTTCTGTTCAAAGGGAAAAACTAAGAAAACCCTTGTTTGACTCCAATAATGCATCCAATGTAAAGGTTTCTAATCTACGAACCCAAGGAGGATTCGGGGACTATGTCATGTATTTGATTAACTTGCCAAAAAAAAAGAAACAAACCTAAAAGGGACGAAGAAAAGAAGACAAATAGATTGTTAGTAAATTGTGGACTTGCTATTTGGGGTGAATCCCAAATATGCCTACATACTCTCGTTTTTTATGAGAGATCAAAGCCCATGTAGTTCGGAAAAGCCTATTTAAAGGCAATTATGCATTATGCATGTGTGTGTGTATGCTTCGTGCATTGTCGGGCTTTTTGCCAAAATTGTGAGATTTCGAGCACTTAGTGCTAATTTTGATGAAATTTGGGTACTTGGTACCAAAAAGAATGCGATTTAGGCTCCGTGCCAAAAGATTGATTTTAACTGTGATGGGGTTCATGCCAAAAATTGATTGATTACTAATTAGGCCTTAGACCTAAAAGGATTAGGTCTTTAACCAAAAAGATTGATTGATTCAGGGCTTAATGCCGAAAGATTGATTGATTACTTAACTAGGCCTTAGACCTAAAAGGATTAGGTCTTTGACCAAAAAAAGAAATTAAGAAGAAGATGGAATGTTTATGCCATGTTTGAATTGACAAAGGATGAATTAGGATATTACCTTGCTTAGGATTTTCCCCCTTCGAAGTTCCAGATCTCGTTTTCTTGGACCTTGGATTATGATTTTTTATTACGGATTAATTCCTGCTGCACAAGGTTAGATTTATGCAAAGAAAAGTTCAAAAGAAGTTCTTAAGCATATGGAAAATGAAGAATTCGTCCGCCCAAAAACAAACCAGAAAAAACTGAACCGAAAAAGCCGAACCCCTTTTTCTGAAAATTTGGAGGCTTTTATAGACAAAATTCGGACTGGATGGCGGTCGGACCGCCGTGGAAGTGACAGCCCGGGAAAACAGAAAAAGCAAAACGGTCGGCGGTTGGACTGCCGTGCACAGCGGTTGAACTGCCGTGCACTGTGCGCGGCAGTGGAACCGCCGTGCGCGGTGGTTGGACTGCCGTGCACTGTGCGCGGCAGTTGAACCGCCGTGTGTTAGAAAATCGAGAAGAATCTGCAACCCTTGCCGCAGCGGAAAACAAAAATTTCTTTCGATTTACTCACAGGATCCATGTGATCCATTCAATTCGATAAAAGAGATTCGAAACTAACCTTTTTGCGTAGCTTCAAAACGATTAACAGATGCTGCCTTCTGAAGACGAACACCCTCTAACGAAGTCCACACAAACGTACGCCGTTCTGAGTGCTAGCTCACCAACGGCAGTGGCTGAACTTTTTGCAAAAACGAAACTAGGGTTTTCTTTTTTGGTTTTTCCTCTTCTTCCGTTTTCTTTCAAAACGAAAATAATAATGAATATCATTAAGGCCTCTAGTCCTTTTAAAACCATTTTAAAAGACCTTTTTTTTTTATAAAACCCTAACTGTCCATATCCTATATGGACCCACGTCTTTAATTATTATTATCTAATAATAATAATTATAATAATATTATTATTAATATCTAATAATAATAATAATACCAACAACAATAATAAAAATTTAATTATTATTATTTTAAGTACAGCCTACGTTCTATGTGTGCGACCTGATAGGCTCATATTAATTGGTAGTGTATTTCAATCTCTATTGAAATGCACAAATCATAATTGGCCTCTAGCAAGACATTATGACTACCCAATTAATCATGAGAATCATTATAAATGAAAACCTGAAATGGTACATGCATTAATCCCTTTGTCACACGATATCTAGTTTGAACATAAGTCATAGTAAATGTCATACTTATATTGTCCAAACTTATGATTACTCGATCTCCAAGTTAACTAATAAACAAATAAGATTGATCTTATATCAACTTATTTGAGCACGACCATGCATTTCTCAGTTACACTTATCGAGGGGCCCAGAAGATATCTCTCTCATAGAGAGGGACAAATTCCATCTTGATTGTTCATTTTCCTCTACATAATTTATATCATGTTCAAGCATAACCTTTATAATTATCTAGTTACAGATAACGTTTGATCATGTCAAAACATAATATTCCTTATGTTGGAAACTATGACAATCTCAAGTCAAAGGATTAATGAAAACTATTATGAGATACACTTATGACATTTAAACCATGAAGTGATATCTATGTGGGTCTATCCAATACACTGTTCTCTAACATGTATCCATAATATTGATTTGTATCTTCATACCTATAATCATCTTATGATTATCAAATCAATATTATACTAGTTATATTTATTATTATCTCCATAACAATAATAAACCAGGGATATAATCATTATTATATATAACATGCAAACATAACAATGATAATAAAAACTTCTTTATTAATAACAAAATGAATAACATTAAGGTCCAAATCAATGGCCTAGGGCATATACACTAACACCGTGCGCGGCGGTTGGACTGCCGTGCACGGCGGTTGGACCGCTGCATGCGGCGGTTCAGCCGCCAAAATAGCACATCGGGTCGTATGATTTTCGCTCAAACTGATTTTTCGGGAGCTACAGACCTCCAAAAAATATTCCGGGACCATATCCGTGATCCTCGCGTCATTCCGGACATTTCAAGTACCATGAATACATACTTTCGGTGAACTTTATCGTGGACCTCTGGTCCGGCTCGATCGTCAGCAGTTTGAGAAAAATCGACTTCCCGAGCCTCAAAATTCGAGTATTCACAATTGCCCCCCACTGGGGTCCATAAAAATGATTTATGGAGCTCAGTGGTCGTCAGAAACGAGAATTTTGAGCAAGATGCAATATGGACCCTCAACAATGAACCCTCTTTTTAACCATGTGATCCATAACTGGACCAAGAGCCTCCATAATGTTGAAAGGATCAACCTGGGAAGATATGGATTAAAAGCTGTTGCCACCCTTAGAGGTGTAGCTGTGGATTGGGATTTCTTGCATGCTTGTATCAGATTTTGGGATCCCCAAGCTCACATCTTTAGATTTGGTGCCCAGATGGACGAGATGTGTCCTCTTTTTGAGGAATTCTGCTCAATTATTGGATGTGACCCAAATGCCCCTCTTGTAAGGCATGAGGTTCAAATTGGCTATGTGGGGTCGTTTCAGAGGCTTTTCAACTTTACAAGGCCTCAAGCTCAATTTATGATTGCGGATGGGAATAAGACGATGCTGCTTCCTTTGATTGATGAATTCCTGACTGCTAATTTCAAAGATGAGATTCAACTGAAGCATAGGATGCGAGCTTTTGTCTTCTGCCTGTTAGCTGGGTTTCTTTTCCTGTTGGGCTTACTATTGCTGCCCCTATTACTCCCGGAGTTACTCGAGCTATTCTTCAAACTTGGGTTAGGAACCATCAGATGATCAGGCCTTTTGTAGAGCCTTCCCTTGTCCAGCCTACTCTAGAGTATAGAACTTGGTTTATAGCCAAAGTTTGGCCAATTGAAAAGCCAAGGAGGCATGCATTGCTACAGGAGTTGGAGGGAGAGGATGTGGTTCCTCTTAACGAGGGGAAGATAGATGTTGTAGAAAGTTTCGGAACTAAGGAAGATACCGAAGACTCTGCCCCACGTAGGAGACATAGGATTTAGATCCTAGGGTTGACTCTATTGTCTACTTTTTTTTTTTTTTGGTTCATTTGACGTTTTTAGACTTATGGATTGACTCTTTTGATTGGTTTGATATTTCATGGAATGAATGACTCTTTTATTTGCTTTCCAAGCATTATCTACTTTATTTACTTGCTCTAATTTTTGCCTAAGCCGTCCTTTCGGATTTTCAATTTAGCGAGCTCTCACCCATTCTTGCCTAAGCCGCCCTTTGCAAGTTTTCAACTTAGCGGAGTTTTTTTTTATGTTGGGAAAAGAAAAATGAATCAATGGTTTTTCATTAAAATTTAGACCGTGCTCAAGGAGAGCTGCCTACATATCTCGAATTAGTTTGCGAGAATCAGGTCTAATGTAGTTCCTTACAATGCATGATTATACATAATATTTCTTTAATTGATCAAGATTGCATGGGTTTGTGAACTCCAGACCATCCAAATCAGATAAAAAGACGGCTCCACCGGAAAGTATTTTCTTCATGATGTAGGGTCCAGCCCAATGAGGACGAAACTTCCCACGAGGATCTGTAACGGGTGTCCTGATCTCTTTTAGAACCAAACAACCTTCTTCCAACTTTTGATCTTTGACCTTTTTGTTGAAATGTCTGGCCATCTCTGATACTCTTGAATCTGATGTAAAGCTTGAAGTCTTCTTTCATCCAAACCCAACAACTGATGGTGATAATTGCTAATCCATTCAGCTTCATTTATCTCACTTTCTTGAATTATCCTTGCCGATTGAACTTTCAGTTCAATGGGGAGTACCGCTTCCATTCCGTACACCAGTGAATATGGGGTTGCCCCAGTAGGAGTTCTAATTGATGTTCTATATCCCCACAAGGCCAGTGGTAACTTCTCATGCCAACCCCTATGTTCCTTGATCATTTTTTGTATGATCACCTTTATAGACTTATTTGCTGCTTCTACAGCTCCATTTGTTTGAGGTCTATAAGGAGAGGACTTATGATGCTGGACCTTCTTATCCTTCAAGAGTTTAGCAAATTTTGCTTGGAAATGAGTTCCATTATCAGTGATAATCTCAAATGGTGTTCCGTACCGACAAAGGATGTTGGTTCGGACAAACTGTGCTGCCTTTTTGGCATCTAATTCTGCATAGGAAGCTGCTTCAACCCACTTCGTGAAGTAATCCACTGCTACCAAGATAAACTGATGTCCATTCGAAGCTCTTGGATGTATTTTGCCAATTATATCTATTCCCCAAGTAGCGAAGGGCCATGGAGAGGTGATTGGATTCAGAGCAACAGGAGGTTGCTTATGTAGCTTAGCAAATATCTGACACTGATGGCATTCTTGCACAAATGCCACACAGTCTGTATTCATGGTGGACCAATAATATCCTAAATTGGCTATTTTTTGAGCCAAGGTGATCCCATACATATGCGGTCCTGATTCGCCACCATGTACCATTTCCATTATCCACTTAGCCTCTGCTTCATTCACACACCTTAGGTACATTCCATTCCAACTTCTTTTGTAGAGGATATCTCCATTAAGAATGTAACCTGTGGCTAGCTACCTTATTGCTCTCTGATCAACCCTTGATGATCCCTCTGGATAACTTCCATCCTTGAGATAACTCTTGATATCCCAGAACCATGGTCTACCATCGGCCAAATGCATTACATGGGCAGGTTGCTTTTGAAGTTGAACTTTCAATGGACGAATGGCTTTCCCCTCCTTGATATTGACCATGGAAGCTAAAGTAGCCAGGGCATCAGCAAACTGATTCTTTGCTCTTGGGAGATATTCGAAGGACAGATCATCGAATTGTTGTGCCAAATGATCAAGGCGTTGTAGGTAAGGAACCAAACGCTCTTCTCTTATCTTCCATTTCCTTAAAGCTTGTGATACTATTAAAATAGAATCACCGTAGACCTTTAGGTTCTTAATCCCCAATTCTAGAGCGGCTTCAAGCCCATTGATGCAAGCTTCATATTCTGCTTCATTGTTTGTGCAGCTAAAGTCAAGTTTAACTGCAAATGGAATGTATTCTCCACAAGGAGTTTTGAACACAATCCCAATTCCATTTCCATGATAATTGGATGCCCCATCAAAATACATCTCCCAAACACTTCTTTCCACATTCAAGAGGTCTTCGTCAGGGAAATTCATTTCTCGCATCTCGTCTTTTACGGGTAATTCTGCTAACTGGTCAACTATTGCCCCACCTTTCACAGCTCTCCTCTGAATGAATTTTAAGTCAAAAGCTGCCAATGTTGACACCCACTTTGCCATTTTGCTGTCCAAAACAGGCCTCTCCATAAGGAATTTCAAGGGACTCTGTTCTGCGATGACACAAGTAGTGTAAGAAGACAAGTAGTGTTGTAACTTTGTGCAGGTCCAATACAACGCTAAACACAACTTCTCAATCTTATTATACTTTAACTCATAGTCCATCATCCTTTTGCTGAGGTAGTAAATTGCATTTTCTACCTTTGTACCTTCGGCCTCTTGAGCTAGCATTGCACCCATGGCTTCATCTGTTACGGACAAATACAAGAGCAGAGGCTTTCCCATTCTGGGAGGTTGTAGAATTGGCAGACTTAACAAGTATTCTTTAATCTTGCCGAAGGCCTTCTGGCAGTCTTCATTCCATTCTTGTGAAGCACATTTCCTTAGTAGCTTAAAGATAGGACCACAAGTCTCTGCCAACTGCGATATGAATCGACTGATATACTGTAATCTACCTAGCAAACCTCGAATCTCCTTTTCTGTTCTTGGTGGAGGCATTTTCAGAATAGCCTTTGACTTTGCTGGATCAACTTCTATTCCTTTCTTACTGACCAAATATCCCAAAAATAAGCCTGATGTTGCTCCCAATAGGCACTTTGCAGGATTAAGCTTCAAATTGTACTTGCAAAGTCTAAGGAAGAACTTCTCAAGTGCTTCAACGTGCTCTTCTGGAGATTTTGACTTGACAATCATATTGTCAACATACACTTCTACTTCTTTGTGAATCATGTCATGAAAGACTGTTGTCGCCATCCTTTGGTAGGTAGCCCCTGCATTTATCAATCCAAAAGGCATAACCCTGTAGTAAAAAGTGCCCCATTCTGTAATGAAAGCTGTCTTTTCTTTGTCCGGTGGATGCACCATGATCTGATTGTACCCAACCGCAAGGTCAGTCATGGAAACCATCATATGCCCAGCCATCCTGTCTATTAGCAAATCGATGTGTGGTGGCGGGAAATTGTCCTTGGGACAAGCCTTATTCAAATCTCTATAGTCAACACACATCCTGACCTTTCCGTCTTTCTTTGGGACTGGCACAATGTTTGCTAACCAGGAAGGGTAGACAATTGGTTCTATGAACTTGTTATCCAGTTGCTTGGCAATCTCATCTTTAATTTTCAAAGACCATTCTGGCTTCATTCTTCTCAACTTCTGCTTAACCGGCTTTGCATCAGGGTATAGTGGGATCTAATGAACTGCTATTGCTGGGTCTATTCCCGTGACATCACTTGTCTTCCACATGAAGCAGTCGACATATCTTCTGATGCACTCAACAACATGTTCCTTATTCACACAATCATATGCAATGTATGTATATTCATTTTCTTTGCCAATTATTATCTTTTCATTCATTTCTTTTATTTCATTTTTTCTAGATAATACTTGGAAAGCAAAAGACACAGGATAACTAAGAACTTGAACAGTTTCATTAATAATGTCGAAGTCATCCTCTAGAGTTACATTACATTCGACATCAGGGTTTTCTATTCCTGAAGCTAAGGAAGACTCAGAACTAAACTCTGACTCGGTGTTTGACTCAGGATTTGACTCAGTACAAGACTCGGGTTCGGGGTGTGACATAGGACTAGGTTTGACTATAGCCACTTGTCCCTCCTCGGCATACCAGTTCATCAGTGGTCCATCTGTGGTCTTGATCAGCTTCGTGAAGTCCCTTTTGCCTTCAAAATTGGTTATCATAGCAACCTCATCAAAGAGACTAGGCTGCATGAAATCTTCCACTTGTGGATCAGTTATAGGTTCTGGCTCTTCTTCCTTTATGGAAAAAACATCAGTGAACATCTCAAAACCCAGTAACCTCTTTCCAGTCATAGGAGAATAGAATGGTTATTGAAAACCACAGTAAGGAACTACTTTCCCAGGTTTGCAAAAGTGACCATTCAGAGTTCTAAAGTAAGGGTGAATTTTGAGGCTTTTTGCCCCCCAAATCTTCTTTTTCTTCTTTCCATGCCCAAACTCTTCTATCTCCTCGTCTGTGGGTTTGTACCCCAAGCCAAAAGTTCCCTTATTCTTAGGCTCTTCCCATGGCCGCACTATGGATGATTTTTTCCCAGACCTTATCATTTCCATCCCGGGTAGCAGACCTACTCTTAGCATCATTCCCACCAGGCAATTGACTTGGACCTCCCCAAAGTCATATAGGATAAATGGCCCTTTGGGCCTTTCTCCTTCAATGCATTGAACAGTGTCATAATGGAACCCAGTCAAGGCCATAGCAGTTTCACCAGGAACAACCTCAAAGAGAGACTGATATCTCCTTTAATAGTGATGATTTTTCCTTCAAAAGGGAACTTAAGTTTTTGATGTAATGAAGATGGTACAGCATTATTCTGATGAATCCACAGCCTTCCAAGGAGGAGATTATAGCTCGCGGGTACATCAATGACCTGGAACGGCACTCCCATTTTCACCGGTCCAATAGGAACTTCCAGAGTAGCAACACCCAAAATTTCTCTTTGAGTGTTATCATATGCTCTAACAATTTGATCAAAAGGTGTAAGATCTGTAGTCTCCAATCCCAGACAGCTTGCTACTTTCAAGGGACATACATTTAAGGCTGACCCATTATCAATGAGAACCATGGGCACAGTCTTTCCCCCAGTTTGTATGGTGATGTATAGAGCATCAATGTGTTTCAAGCCATCTTCTGGTAAATCTACATCAGAAAACCTGATACTCAATGCCTTGGTTGATTGGGTCAAAGTGGCCACCAAAGCTTCTGGGCTTGTGTCTACTGATGTATCAAGTTGACTCAAAGCTTTACTGAGAGCCTGACGGTGTGGGAATGAGGAAGCAAGGAGCTCCCAAATTGACACCTTAGCTTGAGTTTGTTTAAGTTGAGTGAGGACAGGGTCTTCCTTTAGTTCTGGCGTCTTCTTATATGGGTGATTCGGGGTCTTAGGGGCTTTCCCCAAGTCAAGTGGCTAATATTGCCTTCCACTTCTTGTCAAAGCGTCGAACTCTTCAGCGAGGTCATTCAGATCCAGCACACATACTTCATTCATTTCCAAGAGAAGTTTGAAAGGATCAAACAACTCTTCTTCTGCAGTGATGGCGTGGATGGAATGATTGGGCAAGGGTTTAGTATTAATGTTTGGTTGACTCCTGAGAGGAATGATGTCACCACTATCCACCAGATCTTGGATGCGGTTTTTCAGAGTCCAGCAAGCATCTGTTCTATGCCCATTTCCTTGATGGTATTCACAGTACTCATTGGCCCTATAATTGGAGGGTAATGGGTTTGGAGGAGGCCTTGGGTCCAAAGGCTTCAAGTACTTTCCTTCCACAGCCTTTTTAAACACTAGATGAAGGGGCATCCCAAGGTTGGTATATTACCTTCTTGGCTGATTTCTCTGCCCAAGATTGCCCACACGTAAAGGATTCGCAGGGGCAATATTGGCCACTTCATTGACCTTGCTTGAGGAAGCAGCTTGGCCCTATTTCTTATACTTTGAAGTAGCTCCCTCATCTACTATCTTACCCAATTGTATCAAATCTTCTACCTTAGTTGCAGTCGCAATGAGCGATTTGAAAGTAGGTAGGTATTAAACAGTTGAGCTTGATATGTAGGCCTTAAATTCTTGATTATAATATCAATCTGCTCCTGTTCTGAAGGGCGATTAATCATTTGGGCAGCCTTCGCCCTCCATCTTGTAAGGAACAAGGAGAAGGGTTCATTGTTGTTTTGTTTGGTAGTCTCAAGCTCCCTTCTAGTGACATATACCTCAATATTGTAGTGGTATTGAGTGTTAAATGCATTGCAGATGTCTTCCCACGTCTTAATCTTGGCACGATCCAGGCTTACAAACTATTTAAGGGCAGCACCAATCAAGGATTGTTGGAAGAGTTGAGCAAAGAGCTCGTCATTTAAACCCCAAGGGCTTAAGGCCCCCACATACATCTTCAGGTGGGTTTTAGGGCAAGTAGTCCCATCAAATCTGTCCATCCCAGGCATCTTCAATTTTGGAGGCAACCTAGCTTGGGGAAACAAGGATAAGGAATCCATGTCTACCACCTCTTTATGAGTTTTCATGGCAGTGATTGACCTTTCAAGCAATTCAAGTTTCTTTTTTAGTTCATCAGTTTCAGTAGCATTCTTAGAGGGTGGATCCTCCAGATTGATGACAGGGGTATTATTCTGAGCAGTCATGGGGGTACTAGTTTGTCCCACAATAGGTTCCTTCCCTAAATTTCCAGGAGTAGTGGCTGTCTTTGGTGCCCCTCCCAATTCGGCCAAGATGGCTACCCTTTGGGCGGTTAAGGCTTCATCAATTCTTTCTTGCATCCTAGCTTCAATCTCCTTAACCTGTCCATCTAGCAAGGCCTTAATCTGTTCAATAGTAGCCATTTCAGTAATTGGAGTAGTTGGTGAAGTTGGGGTAGTAGGACTGGTAGGTGATTGCACAGTTGGAGTTGGTGTAGCTTGTGTAGGTGGAGGCACACGGATAGTGGGTACCTGCAAAGGTTAAGGGTAAAGGATCAGGGTAGTGTGTAGGGTAGGAAGACTCTTGGTCCACTTGCATATATCAAAAGGTTTTTCCCAAAACAATGTTGTTATGTTGCATGAATGCACCTCATCACGTCATAATTCATTTTAATGGAATGTGGCACTATTATTGGGTACATACAACCTAAGGGAGGGTTCTATTGTTACATGAAAAATAGAGAATAGGCTTATAATAGGGACCCTTGAGTCTTGAGTAAGATATACCTAACCACATGTGAAACAAAGAGTTTCGCGTGGGTCCAACAGTACGTTTACTCATGGGCCACTCCAAAAGGATTGGAATGGTTTGCGACAATAGGGAGGATGCTTTGGCTGTCCGCCGGCATAATCAAGGAGACCTGCCGGTCAGTGCTACTTGCTATCCAGACTCAGAATTTTGAACAGAGAGAGAAGAAATTCATTTGAAAACAATTTTTTATGCAATGGAGGAAAATGATTCCCCCATATAATGCAAGAGAAAAAGATTCTCTAAATGAGAAAACAACTGCACAATTAATCAAACAAGGGGTCCATCAAAAGAAAAAGATTCCTTTTGTCAATTTTATTCCAATATCCTTAAGGAAAGGATATATATTGCTAAGGTACCCTGTAAAATAAATAAAAGTACCCTAAAGAAGGGCAAGTTAGTCAAATAAACAATTGTAGTCCACTAAGATCCCATAAATCATTTTTATGGTCCCCGGTGGAGTCGCCACATTGTGAACCTCGGTTTCCACCCGGAAAGGATTCGGATGAACATTCACTTGCTATTAGGAGTCGCCACTCAATTTTTTCTGTTCAAAGGGAAAAACTAAGAAAACCCTTGTTTGACTCCAATAATGCATCCAATGTAAAGGTTTCTAATCTACGAACCCAAGGAGGATTCGGGGACTATGTCATGTATTTGATTAACTTGCCAAAAAAAAGAAACAAACCTAAAAGGGACGAAGAAAAGAGGACAAATAGATTGTTAGTAAATTGTGGACTTGCTATTTGGGGTGAATCCCAAATATGCCTACATACTCTCGTTTTTTATGAGAGATCAAAGCCCATGTAGTTCGGAAAAGCCTATTTAAAGGCAATTATGCATTATGCATGTATGTGTGTATGCTTCGTGCATTGTCGGGCTTTTTGCCAAAATTGTGAGATTTCGAGCACTTAGTGCTAATTTTGATGAAATTTGGGTACTTGGTACCAAAAAGAATGCGATTTAGGCTCCGTGCCAAAAGATTGATTTTAACTGTGATGGGCTTCATGCCAAAAATTGATTGATTACTTAATTAGGCCTTAGACCTAAAAGGATTAGGTCTTTAACCAAAAAGATTGATTGATTCAGGGCTTAATGCCGAAAGATTGATTGATTACTTAACTAGGCCTTAGACCTAAAAGGATTAGGTCTTTGACCAAAAAAAGAAATTAAGAAGAAGATGGAATGTTTATGACATGTTTGAATTGACAAAGGATGAATTAGGATATTACCTTGCTTAGGATTTTCCCACTTCGAAGTTCCAGATCTCGTTTTCTTGGACCTTGGATTATGATTTTTGATTACGGATTAATTCCTACTGCACAAGGTTAGATTTATGCAAAGAAAAGTCCAAAAGAAGTTCTTAAGCATATGGAAAATGAAGAATTCGTCCGCCCGAAAAAAACCCAAAAAAGTCAAACCCCTTTTTCTGAAAATTTGGAGGCTTTTATAGACAAAATTCGGACTGGACGGCAGTCGGATCACCGTGGAAGTGACAGCCCGGGAAAACAGAAAAAGCAAAACGGTCGGCGGTCGGACTGCCATGTGTGGTGATTGGACTGCCGTGCGCGGCAATTGGACCTCTGCATGCGGCGGTTCAGCCGCCAAAATAGCACATCGAGTCACACGATTTTCGCTCAAACTGATTTTTCGGGAGCTACAGACCTCCAAAAAATATTCCGGGACCATATCCGTGATCCTCACATCATTCCGGACATTTCAAGTACCATGAATACATACTTTCAGTGAACTTTACCATGGACCTCTGGTCTGGCTCGGTCATCAACAATCTGAGAAAATCGGCTTTCCGAGCCTCAAAATTTGAGTATTCACATGATGATTAAAATAAAAGGTGAATTACTTAATAACTTAAGTTAAAGAAAAATTGAGTATTGTGCAAAAAGATCTGATGATAGAAATACTATTTAGTTATTGAATCCCTCTAACATTAAAAATATTTATGAATATCAACTCAATTAAATAAAATAATAGAGCTGAATTGGCATTCCTCTAAATTAGACTAAAATCTCTCTCGAGTGAGTTAATCCCTAATCACTAAGTAGAATTCTAGGAATCTCTTCTCAAGTATAATTAAATAGATCTTGTAATAGGAAGAAGGAATTATAAACCAAAGGATCTTGTAAGTCTATCTCTAGCACTCCAATCAACCCTCAACCCTAATGAGAATTCTATTCATATCAAGCTTTCTCAAGTCAATAATATGAAAATTGCAACCAATCAATAAGCATGCTATTATCAATTAGAAATAAACAATTAAGAATCATAAGAATAAGACAACTCAATTAAGTGATTTAATTAAATAAAAACTATTCAATCCATACAATAAGGCTAGGGTTCATCAATATCTAGATAGAAATAATTTAGCTCATGTTCATAACCAAAAAACAAGAACAAAAGAAATAAGTAAAAGAATTCAGACAATCCATGATAAATGATTTGTATTTCTTCACTTCAATCCTTGATTCTTGATTTAAATCTTGTGTAGATTGGATCTTCACCTTCAGTCTCAGTTGTGAAGACTCTTTTTCTTCTTAGGAAGTCGGCTCTAAGTGATAAAAATTGGATACCTAATTCACTCTTCAGCTCATATTTTATAGCCTAGAAATTTTACCTGACATGCCTAGGGACACAGCCATGTTGTTAGGCTTGTCAACGATGTTGTTTCCAATATTAATGACATGGGCAGTGACACATCCATATCCTTGGGCATGTCACAACTACATTAATTCAGGATCAATGACATGTGAATTAATACGCCCATGTCCTTGGGCATGTCGAAGCTTCTGTAATGTAGGTGAACGACACGGTCATTGACAAGCCCATGTCGTTGGGCGTGTCACTTCAAAAATGTGTAAAAAATAGCTCTTTTCCTTGTCTTTCATCCGTGATTCCAGCCTAAATGACCATACGGCCTCAAAAAGTAAAAGACTCTTAAAATCAACCCTATCAAGCACTTGAACAAACAAATTAAACTCAATTTGACAATAATTATACTAAGAAACATGCACAAAAATATCATCAATTATACACTTATCAAATTCTCCCACACTTAAGTTTTTGCTTGTCCTCAAGCAAACTAAATCACTATAATAAACAGAAATGACGAACCCCTCTATAACAAAAAGAAAAGAAAAGTTTGACAATACTCTAATTAGAAAACCCAGCATTCTCAAAAAACTAATTCTCAAACATGACAGCTGAATTAAGAAGTTTCAAAACAAAAATTTTACAAATCTAAAATTTAAAAAATCAAAAGTTAAAAGATTGAGCATAAAATTCTAAGCACTCAAAATTTATGAACAAAGTAAGAAAGTGTAAATTTTCTCTTAAGTTCTTTGACCCCCTTTTTTTTATGAATTTACCCTTTGCACTTAGCGTGCATTACTTGAGCCATTTGTTTGTTTTTTAATGTGCCCGACTTGTTTGAATTGATACTAGCTTTTAGATGTGAAGGTAAATATTTATGATGTTGACCCCCGGTTATTCAGTTAGAATTACCATTCAAAAGGCTATTAGCACTATTCATGATTCCAACTCATTCTTGTCAATTCAAGAGTTAAAATCAGCGGAACAAGAACAAGTTATCAAAGCTCTTGAAATAATTTGTTTTTTTAAGACAAGTGGTTAGAAACTTAAGATGCTAAAGATTTCATACTAAGTTTGACTCAAGTATCTAAGGAATCTTAACATGCTAAAAAATGTAACTAAAGTTTTAAACTTGAGGTGTGTGCAATTCTCATCAATCAACAACCTAATTCTGACTATTACATTCAGTCTTCAACAATTGATTAAGATAGCCAAGTCAACCTCAATAAGATATTGTCATTTAGTAAATCAACCATTAATTTAATATAAAGAGGAACCATTTCAATTCATGCTATTATGGCAATCTTGTTTACTTGAATCCAAAAACAAGTTAAAGAAACCAAACGAAACTAAGGAATCCAATGACACTAATAACAATAAGACTCAATCTCGGAAATGTACCTCTCCCCAAAACTTGAGACTCACATTGTCCTTAATGCGGGAAAAACAAGAAAAATAACAAAAGAGAGAGAGAGAATTGCCCTGTTATGTACATGAATCGACATAGATGAATTTGGTTCCAAAGGTATTGTGAAGGTGAATTAGCTACAGAACAAATACTGACATGCAAATTTGTGAAGATTCAAAGAGATATACATATATACATATGAAAAAAAATAAAAGAAAGAAACAAAAAAATAAAAAAATGAAAAGAAAAAGAAAAGAAATAAACATATGAACGGTTAAAAGTACAGTCATCCAAAAGAAATAAAAATAAAAAGAAAGTAATGAAGTAAAGAAAAGAATCCACTAGATGGGAAAAGTTAGTTTAAATGGGAGTCAGCACAATTTTAAAAACCGTTGACATGCCCACCTACACACACATGTCAATGGGCATGTCAATGCTACTGCATCTGAGATAATATGACACGTCCAGTGCAATGGATGTGTCGCTGGGCATGGTGTTGCTATTGTGATTGGAACAAAATGACATGTTCATCGACATGGGCGTGCCATTTTGCATGTCATTGCCACTATGACTCCTCGAATGTTATAAAAAATGACACGACCAGTAACACGAGAGTGTCACTGGGAGTGTTGCAGCTACTGTGGTGCAATTTAAATGACATGGGCATGTCACTAGGCATGTTACAACTACTGTCTCTGAAAATGAATGAGACGCCCATTTCAAAAGAAAGCTCAATTTGCCCCTCAAAAGAAAAATTTTCCTTACATATTCAAGTGAACTTAAAACAACACACTACCAACCAATGATAGAAGAAATAAAAATCAAAGAAACAAACTAAAAACATGAAAATTAAAGAAACAAATATTAAAAAACAAATAAAATGGTGGGTTGTCTTCCACCCAACACTTCTTTAACATCATATTAGTTGAATGTTCAAAAGTAATTTCAAATAGTCTTGGAGGTATAAAACCTCCTTTAGCTCCTTCAATTCTCCCCCTAAATACAGTTTGAGCCTTTGCCCATTCACCCTAAAATCCCCTTTTTCTGGATAAATAATTTCAATTATCCCATAGGGAAAGACTTCTTTGACTGTAAAAGGGCCAGACCACCTTAATTTTAACTTACCTAGAAAAAGTTGAAGCCTCAAATTGTACAATAATACATAATCTCCAGCTTGAAATTCCTTCTGTTCCTTAATGTAAACATCATGCCATCTCTTAGTCCACTCCTTATACATCCTTGCATTATCATAAGCTTGCAATCTCCATTCATCCAGCTCTTTGATATACAATTTCCTCCTTTCACATGCACTAGCTAGATCAAGGTTAATCTATTTTATAGCCCAGTAAGCATTATATGCAATTTCTACATGTAAATGACAAGCCTTTCCATATACTAGCCTAAATGGTGTAGTACCCAGAGGAGTTTTGAATGCAGTCCTAAAGGCCCATAGAGCATTGTCCAATTTCTCGGACCAATCCTTTCGGGATCTCTCGATAATTTTTTCAAGAATTCTTTTTATTTCCCCATTTGTGTTCTCAACCTGGCCACTAGTTTGGGGATGGTAAGGAGTGGAAAACCTATGTGTAATGCCTAGTCTTTTGAAAACTTTCTCAAGATGAGCATTACAAAAGTGAGTACCCCTATCACTTAGAATCACTTTTCTTGTGGGACAATTGTAATACCTCAAATTAAAGAAGTACAAGAGGAAATTAAAAGTGAGGGTGAGAGTAAAATTTTAACAAACTAGTAACGGAAATTCTGGTAATACATATATATGAATATATATGCAGTATTTAAAACGAGTAAAGAAAGGAATTTAACTACTCTATAATTAAATGAAATATGTATATAGCTTAACATATATATAAATCAAGATTTTTATGACATTATAAGGGGTACAAATTGATATATTCTTTAAAGAGTATAAATGTACAAATATATAAATTAAGATTTATATGATTATATAAATTGGGTGTGTGATATACATATGTAAGTACTTCTTTAATCTTAATTATCTAAAAATATATGTGTACTACCTCTCAAATATATATGTATATATATATATGCACTTATAAACTTAAGGATAAATTCTGGTTCTAAAAAGGAAAGCTTAAAGACTAAAAGAACATAAACTAAAATGAAGTATAACTGAAGATGTATAAAGGAAAAAAATAGTTAAATGAATAAATGCAATGGTGGGCTACAAGTGGAGGGTTGAACAAGTGAAATGGGCCTAAGGTTAGAAAGCTGGGATTGGAAACCAAAAAGTAAAAATGTAGGTTGGAAATCAAAGAAATGCAACTAAGACTTAATTAATAGAAAGGAATTATGTAGAATAAGCCATCATTACTCTATATAAGTATCGAAAAACAAATCAGAAAATTAAAGCCTACGATTTGAGCGGTGGTTGCATGCTTGTGAAGATAAGTGGACGACAAAGATTAAAAAATAATAATAATAAATTAAGCCACATCGTGGCCATGTGTAGAGAAGAAGGAAATATTAACAAGGAGTACAACAAATGTCAACAATTCTCCATGCAATAGGTAAGTAAAGGCATAAATATGAGCTGTTAAAGTAATTCAGACCGAGATCTTCAAGCAGAAAGAGAAAGATGAAAAGCAAATAAAAGCTCTTAAATTGTAGGAAAAGAAAGTTCTCATGCAAAGAAACCAAAAGACACCCCCTATACTCCTGCAAAAATCGAGGGAAGGATGCTTGAGGGAAGGAAAATCTACACAACTTAGAGTCACACTTGCATGAGTTGAGGCTGCACTAGAGAAGACAGTCGATTGCTCAAAGAAAAGCTACAACATGTGAGTGCTTTAATTTAAACATATTAAAATGAACACTTGTATGTGGTATGTTAAAAACTTCTTTGGACAGGAACTCTTGTTTGGAAAAAAAATGTTAAAATGAAAGAATAACTAAGAATGGGTTAAAAGAAAAATAATGGTAATAGAACTCGTTAGGAGAAAGACATGCATGTAAACAAAGAAGAAGAAATTTAAAATCTATGAAGGAAATATAGTTTACAGCACTGAAAAAAAAAAATAATTAAACTAAGTTAATATGAATTTAGATGGTTGGTAAAGATATAGAGGGAAAGGGAAACGATCTAGAAGAGGTTGTATATAAAAAATAATTTAGAAAATGAAGTGCTGGTAATGTCTAGAATAGACTCATAAATGATATTTATAATTTATTTAACTTATAAGGTTGTGTAAAGATGGTCTTGTATATTTAATTAGTTGAGGATGAGACAAAAAAATGTATATGGGAATAAGAAGGCAAAATGTTGTTGATAAACATTAACTATATTTGTTTAAGTTATTATTGGTTTTAAATATTACATTAATATTGATATGTGTAAGTTGGGAATATCTAGTGTTTCTATATTCATTTGATAATGATTTTACATTAAATACTTGAAATTATGCCATGAAAATGAGATATTGTCATTCTATGTTCATTTGCTAGTGATTTTACATATTTGATATCATGATATGATGGATGAGTTTTTGCTAATTAATTAATCTATGGAATTTTACGAAGATAATCAGTAATATTTACAAGCTAGAAATAATTATAGTAAAGAAATATATATTGTAACACTCTTAGAGTCGTCTCGGACATTTTAGGGGTCCCGAGCAGAAATTGAGATGAATAGATTAGCCAACCATATTTACTTAAAAAATCTCTTAATTTATGTCTGTTTAACGTAAAAATAAGAGGACAAATGTGGCTGATGGTTTCATCATAAGGATGTCTTGTTGGAAAGCACACTGTATACTCTTGTGTTTAATGAGCATGTTTGCCTGCAAAGTGGGGGATGATGATTGGCTACATTTTAAATGAATAAATTCTTTGTGCTATACCCGAGTTCATTATGAAATATATTAAGAGTAACATTATGCAGGCCCGGCTCAAGTGGGGCCCTGAGCGGTTGCTCAGTTTGCTCCCCCCTTGAGCCGGGCCTGAACACTCTTATACTCTATATAAATACAATACATATATGTCATATATATATAATACACATACAAAATATAAAAGTACTATAATAAATTCTATAATAAAAATTTCCTTTTTAATTAACATAGATAATTATTAATAAATAATATATACTTAAATAGTAAGTTATTAAAATACAAATTTATAAAGAAAATTTCTAGAAAAATTTCGTCAGAGTTTGTTATGTATTTTGATCATTCTAAAAAAATACAAATATTACAACTTACAAAAGATTTTATACTCCCAAAAATATCAATTCATCTATTTCTCCAAAATACCCAAAATATATGCAAATATATACTTATATGCGAAAATACTCCAAGTTTACAATATTTATCCAAAAACTATTAAGTTTACATCATGTACATATATAATTTTACAAACTTTATAAGATTAACAAAAATTACATATTTACATGTTATACAATGGCACTGGTTTGGTGGTAAACCGCTATACATTTAGACTATCCGCTTTTCACCTGCTACCTGCGCGATAGGAAAATCGCGCTAAGTTAATAGCCTAGTGGTACATACTTTGAGAATAATAAAACTTTTAAAGAAAGACAACGCATTATGATGTATTATGACATTACACAATGTAATATGCCATTCCACTTTACTTCACATTTATCATTTTTTTTCTACAAATCACATTAACACATACACAAGCATTGAGCCCAACTAACCTAGTATATTATTTAAATCCCAGAGTTACTGTTTTGGTTTACTTTAACACCCAGTGTCTAGTCCGAAGGCAAGTAATGCCTAGTGTCTAGCCTGAAGGCAAATCATAGTGACGTTCAACATCTAGCCTGAAATCATATATCAATGATGCCCAGTGTCTAGCCCCGAAGTCAAATGATGAGAATAATCTCATAGGTATGCCAGCATACAAAACTCTAAAAATTGAATAATATACTAAGCAACACACAAATAGTTCATATTTTCCATAATCAATTTTCCTTATCTCATTGCCTATTTTCTCATTTTTCTTATTCATTTCAATGCCACATCACTTTAGTTCATTATATCTCATCACTTGATCACAATGTATGTCATTTAGCATTATAATCATGTTACCCAAATTTTTTGGGTTATTTACATATATGCACATAAATCATATTTCACTCATTTTGGCCATTGACAATGGCTTTTCACAATGCACATAATGCATTCTCATCAATTCACATGTCATATCATAATGTATATGAATGTTCAAATAATCAAATAGCTTAACACATTTTTCTATCTAAAATGTGTTAAGGCAAATCAAATGCAAATTCATTTAAATTATCAAGAATATGTACATACCTACCTTCACTTATGGCAACTTTTAAGCCAAGTTTTCTCTATTTCCTTTATTTTACGAAAATGCTCTTCACCTCTTGAATTGGGCAATCCCACACTAGCCAACTCTTGAAAATCTTAATATTTATTCAAAGCCAACTTGAATTACTTTTGATTTTTGATGAGATTGAGTGTAAGTGATGAAATATAAAATTCAACTTTCTCCCTCTACAAAATCGGGTAAGAAAAAGAGGAGAACAAGAAATATATTTTTTTTGTTCTTTTATTTTTAATTTCCTTCGTCCATTCCTATCCTTATATATATATATATATATTAATTATTAAATTTTCTTTTAACTTTAACCAAATACTCCTCCCTTCTTTGACTTTCATTTCTCTTTAATTATTATCAAATATTTAATAATTATCCAAAGTTCCATCATCTTCTACTATCTAATATTATTTTTAATTTTGATTTATTTTATTCATTACTATTTATTATTTTATGATTATTATCATGTTTTCCAACACAACTTTATACTTGGCATATATGTGATGTATATTTTATGTATATTTATATGTTTTAGATATCTCATATATATATATGTAATGTATATATAATATATATTTTTACTTGTATGAATATGTAATGTGTATCTCATGTATACTTCAAGTATACATTATGAGTATATTATGTGTATCTTAAATAAATAATAAGAATTTAACATATATAATAAGTATATGTTAGCTATATGCTACATATATACTTCTCCCAATACTCTAATTAACCTTTAAATACTTATTTGATCTATTAAAAATCATGAATATTACAATTCTCTCCCCTTAAATAATTTCATCCTCAAAATTATCTATCACGGTAATTAAACTCTATTAACACACCCTTCAATCTCAACTTTTCCCCTTGATGTATATTCTCAAATATTTATTCTAATCCCCAATTTAACACAAGAAATTCTCAATTCTAATAATATCATCAATGAAATTAAACACTCACTCACAATCAATATAATTTAACTCACTCTACAATGCCATATATATTCAACCAATTAACGTATATCAATCTTAGCTTCTCAATAGACTTTTAATTCTACAGCTCTATTTTCTCAATTTCTCATTTCACATTCTATTACTAAAATTTAGGTTCCAAATGAAAGCTCCAATTTCTCTTAATTAGCTTTATCCAAATATATATGAATTCCACTAATTATCAACTTCTTTTTATAAATGTATCTTCAGTGTTTACACTATATAATTTTTATTTATACACATATCTTGTAGTTTATACTATTTTACTAAAATTTTATCATTGTCATATTAAACCTTTATATATATATTCAACTCAAATTTGAAATATCTCTCCTATTATTTTCGATAATATCATAATTTATTTTAGCTTGATCCTCAATAGGTTTTCCTTAGATATGATCTCCTTTCTCTCTCTCTAACTTTTAATAACAACTGTAATTTAACTTACCACATACCTCCACATATAATTTACAAATTTATTTAATTTTCCAAATGGTTTGCTACAAAATATACAATAAATATATAGTCTGTATATTTAACACCATTTACATTACTTAGTTTCTACAATTTATTTAATTCCTTCATTCCTCTTTTCCTTATATTCCATTAACCTCTTTTTTTTCACTATTTCAAGTCACAATTATCAATCATTTTATTTACTTTCCAACCTTAATTATCAATTTTACTTACTTCCTCAAAAAGTTTCATAATAAATTGCTAGTCATATATATATAATACTTATCCCTTCTATAATTATACCTCCATTTTGAATATCCAATTACATATATCAATATCTTTCTCAAATTTTCCCACTCCTCTTTTTTTTTTCTTTATCTTCTTTTCCAAATTATTTTAAGTCACTAATAATTTATTATTCTATCAATCTTCTTTCCTTGATCTTTAAGTTATCCACTTCCTCCATAAAATAAATCAAAACTATTTATTATATGTAATCACTATGTATCAATTATTTTGTTTTCTTACATCCAACTTAAATATCCAACAATGGATTTATTTTTTCTCTTCATTCTTTCCTCACTTTCTAAGCTTCTTTTTTATTGAATCAACTTCACCTTAATTCATAAGCTATTAACCATTAATTTTTAAATATTTCCTTGATTGAATCAATATTTCACTATTAACCTAATTTACTTAAACCCAATATATAGTTTCTAGTTCTCCAAAAGCACAACTCAATATTCAAGTCTATACTTCTATAAATTAATTAATTACAAATCCATACACTTATTTTAAACATCATTATACATATCCCAAACACGCCTCTTATAACTCTTACTTTCCAGCTTCATCTAATAAATTGGTCTTATTTCTATCTTCAACAATCTGATATAATTTTTAATTACTCACAAATTTTAAATTAACAATCCATCACTAAATTCACTTGTTCAACCAAATAAATAGATAATATCAAACTATCAAAGAACACAATCAATTTATGCTATGATATCATACATCGGCACTTTCATTTTTTTTTCTTATTATAATTGCCATTATAGAAATCAATAATAAATATTACTTCCTCATTTAACATAATAAACTGTTTATGCAAATTCATATTTTTATTACTTATACTAATTTATAACTTAGAAAATACTTAGTATGGATAATTGATTAAGATAAGAAATATCATTTAATTTTGATTTACTTATAGTAAATCTTAACTTAATCAAAGCTATAAGTCACTTTAATAAATCTCTTATATACTTCCATAGTAAACACAGTTGTTGTCATAAACTAGTTCTTATATTTATTTTAATTATTAACTCTTTGTTCTAAACTACTAAAAATCCATATTCCTTATTCATACATCTACCAATCCATATGTAAATTTTCATAATTTTCTTCATCCATTTGTCACATAAAATTTAATTTATTACTCAATTCCACAAATTTGCATGACTTCCTAACTTTCATGTCAATCTCATTTTTTAACTTTTTATTCATTACTAAATCTTTACCAAAGATTATAAACTTTTAACCATGTGTACTAGACATAATATGGACGTATATTTAGAATTTTAGATTTTTCCAAATTTATTTACTATATTTAAAAAAAATGAAGTTATCCAAACTCATAGATTTTTTCTCTTTAATAATTTCTTTATCAGTACCTGTTTATCCATTTTTTAGGTATCAAACCTTGAAAAAATTTATAAAATTTTAACCATATGTCTTAGAAATACATATAATCTTGTATATAATTTTTTTTTATTTTTCTGGGTTCGTTTACTATTTTTTAATACATTTCTTAACTTCTACAGATTATGAATTGCTGGAATAGTTTTTATAATATGTTTTCTTCTATTTTTCTTAAATAGTAAATCATCTCTAATAATTATGAAATTTCATACATCAAACATTAACACATAGATAAATGCTCAATTAAATTTTCAAGATCGTTTAATGTCTCTAGATCAGTCTAAAAATTTAAACAATTCCACTACGCAACACATAAATGAAATTTTTAGCAACCTTCATACTCATCTTGTCTTTATTAATTCCACCCACCTAAGTCAAATGAATTATATTTAACATACCAAGAACTCAATTTAATTTCACTCTAAACTTTTATGTCTTAATCAACCCAATACCACTCAATTCCCTTATATTTAATCTTCACCAAATTACATACCAATCTTTCCTATCTTCATTTCTTATTCAATAGCACTTTTTTTTCTCTTTTAATATTATATTAACTATATAATATTATAGTCACTATCACATTCAATTTTAAACATAACTCATTTAATCCATCATTATCTCATATACATATATACAATAGCCATCTAGTTTCATATATATTTTCCGCCATTAAACAAATAATTCATATTTCAATTCTCCAACTAATAATAATAATAATTATTTTATTTTCTACTTTAATCTTTCCTTGATTACATTTTTTTCCTCTTCCATTTTCAAAATTTTTTGAAGAAGTATACGTTAATAATATAATTTAATAACTTCCATTAATAATTGATATTAACTTTAAACACAACCCATTTAAATCATAATTAACAAGAATACCAAAAAAAATCACTTAACAAAATGATCATTTCCTTCCATAATCTTATATTCAGTTTTATATATTTTTTTTCCAAAATTTGATTTCTAATAACTTTTAATAATAACTTATTTCAAAGAAACCAATTCCCACAAACACCTTTTATAAGAATCACCTCATAATTAATTTCTTCATGATTAATCATACTTAGCCAAAACACTACTTCTTTTAAACTGTCGATTGAATTTAAAAACTTTTCTAGCATCTTCATTACATACTCTCAATCTAAACTTTACTTTGTCTTCGCTCGAGGCATCACTCTATAGTTATAACTATTGCCACATCAAAGACTAGTTCAGGTGCCAATGCATATGCATATATTATACTTTTAAAATCATATTTAAAATTTCCTTTTCCTCTCTTAAAAATTCACCAAGGCCAAGAACCTCAAAACCTAGGCTCTGATACCAAAATAAATGTAACACCCTTATACCTTATATACATACAATACATATATATCATATATGTAAAATACACATACAAAATTTAAAAGTTTCATAATCAATTCCATAATAAAAATTCTCTTTTTAATTAAAATAAATTTAACACCCTTATACCTTATATACATACAATACATATATATCATATAAGTAAAATACACATACAAAATTTAAAAGTGTCATAATCAATTCCATAATAAAAATTCTCTTTTTAATTAACATAGATAATTACTAATAAATAATATATACTTAAATAATAAGTTATTAAAATACAAATTTATAAAGAAAATCTCTGAAAAACTTTCATCAGAGTTTTGTCTGTATTTTGATCATTCCCAAAAATACAAATAACATAACTTGCAAAAGATTTTTACACTCCCAAAAATATCAATTCATCTATTTCTCCAAAATACCCAAATATATGCAAATATATCTTTATATACGAAAATACTCCAAGTTTATAATATTATCCAAAAACCATAAAGTTTACATCATGCACATATATAATTTTATAAATTTTATAAGATTAACAAAAATTACATATTTACATGCTATACAATGGCACTGGTCTGGTGGTAAACCACTATACTTCTAGACTATTTATGTTTCACCTACTACCTGCACGATAAACAAATCACACTAAGCTAATAATAAACATACTTTGATAATAATAAAACTTTTAAAGAAAGATAATGCATTATGTTGTATCATGACATTACACAATATAATATGTCATTCCACTTTAATTCACATTTATCATTTTTTCTACAAATCACATTAACATATATACAAGCATTAGGCCCTACTAACCTAGTACATTATTCAAATCCTAGAGTTACTATTTTGGTTTACTTTGACATCCAGTGTCTAGCCCGAAGGCAAATCATAGTGACGCCAACTTCTAGTCTGAAGGTAAATCATATGTTAGTGACGCTCATTGTCTAGCCCCAAAGGCAAATGATGAGAATAATCTCATAGGCATGCCACCATACAAAACTCTGAAAATTCAATAATAAAGTAAGTAGCACACAAATAGTTCATATTTTTCATAATCAATTTTCCTTATCTCATTGCCTTTTTTCTCATTTTTCTCATTCATTTCAATGTCGCATCACTTTAATTTATTATATCTCATCACTTTATCACAATGTATGCCATTTAGCATTACAATCATGTTACCCAAATATTTTTGGATTATTTTCACATAATACACATAAATCACATTTTACTCATTTCGGCCATTAACAATGGCTTTTCACAATGTACATAATAAATTCTCATCAATTCACTTGTCATATTACAATATATATGAATGTTCAAATAACCAAGTAGCTTAACACATTTTTCTAACTAAAATGTATTAAGCCAAATCAAATGCAAATACATTTAAATTATCAAGAACATGTACGTACTTATTTAAGCCAAGTTCTCTCTATTTCCTTTATTTTACGAAAATTCTCTTCACCTCTTGAATTGAGCAATCCCATACTACTCAATTCTTAAAAATCTTAATATTTCTTCAAAGCCAACTTGAATTACTTTAATTTTGGATGACATTAAGTGTAAGTGATGAAGTATAAAATTCATCTTTCTCTCTCTACAAAATTAGGTAAGAAGAAGAGAAGAAGAAGAAATAGATTTTTTTTCTTTTCTTTTTAATTTCCTTCTTCCATTCCTATCCTCATATATATTTATATATATTAATTAATTATTAAATTTTCTTTTAACTGTAACCACATACTCCTCCCTTCTTTGACTTTCCTTTCTCTTTAATTATTATTAATTAATTAATATTTAATAAATATCCAAAGTTACACCATCTTCCACTATCTAATATTATTTTTAATTTTTGATTTATTTTATTAATCACTATTTATTTTATTATAATTATTATCATCTTTTCCAACATAACTTTTTACTTGGCATATATGTGATGTATATTTTATGTATATGTATATGTTTTATATACCTCATATATATGTATATGTAATATATATTTTTACTTATATGAATATGTAATGTGTATCTCAGGTATACTTCAAGTATACATTATGAATATATTATGTGTATCTTAAATATATAATAATAATTTAACATATATAATAAGTATAAGTTAGGTATATACTACATATATAATTCTCCCAATACTCTAATTAACCTTTAAATACTTATTTGATCTATCCAAAACCATGGATATTTCATATATATATGAAATATATGTATATATATATATAATACTGTGCAAGTAGCAATGCTAGCATAAAAGAAAACTTGGGCTATCAAATAAAGACTTTGATGAAATTAGAATTATGTATATTGAAAAGCAAATCTTGAATTTAAATGTTTATATAGGACTTTAAGTCTTTCCATTTATCACAAATGGAACTAAGAAAAATCTAAAATTTCTTCGAAGATAAATGAAAGGAGCGAAAATGGGAAAGGAAACTTATTGTTAGTTGGTTATTATTTAACATATATATATATATATGCAAGAGTTAAGCTACTAATGGTTTTGAAATAAAAGGAAACATGTTTGTAAATAATCAAATTATAGAGGAAATTTATATTAATGAGCAATTAAAAATATAAATCACTATGATGAATGGAGGGAATATAATAATAATGAATAAGTTAAGAAAAAAGATATAGAAAAAAATGATAGTAAACAACTAATATTGAAGTTTCACTTAAGGAAATTTCTACTTGCTGAATTAACTAAAAAATAGATAAATAATCTTTGGAAATGGTTAATAATATTACTAGCAAATATATATATATATATATAGATACATATATATAGTAAATCAATTTGCTAAGTTAAGACCTTACGGGGTAAGCTTTCTAAGACTAATCTGATGATCTAGCATGTGTAATTTTTTTGTTGTTCATATTAATATAGCTCAACCCTAGTGGGGGGTTAAACCATTAGGTGCTGTATCCTGGTGTAATTAAATGTGCATAAGGGAAAAGTTGCCACCCTAAGACATAGCTTATAGTTGTTTTGTTCTGCTTATAGCCTTCAAGGCTACTTTGTTATGATCTATCATATGATTCCCTATTAAAAAAAGATTTTTTAGAAAAAAAAGGATGCAAGTTTGTATAAGCTTTACTGTTTTGCTTGAGTATTTTTTGATTTTTAATTAACTTGAGAAATGTTCTAATTAAAAGTATTTTCTTCATATGAATATTTGTGTTATGGCCAAATAGAAAATCTCTGATAAGAATTAACATACAGTTGTATAATTTAAGATTATACTATGAGTGGTTGTAAGGGGAGTTGATTGATTTATAATTTTAGTTAACTTTCAATCTAGGAATAACAAGTGAATATTATTATTGTGAATGTAAAAAAAAAAATTGCTTAATAGTTGTTCACGGCATAAAGGAAATCATATATATATATATAGACACACACACATAAAGGAAGAAGAAGAAGAAGAAAAAAACTTTTGAATTGGGTAGTAGGAAATTAAATCTTAATTTGCAATTTATCTGTTGTGGGCATACAAAATGAAAATACTATAGATCACGTTTAAGAAAGGATTATATTGTAAGTGATTTGATTTTTACACAAAAGTATAATACATTGTCTAAAATTGAAATAAATTTTGATAGTATATATAAATACTGAAACTATTGTTATAAATTAATTTGAGTAATTATACAGATTGTAAAAAGATATAATCAAGTGTGCAGTGGAGTGTATATATATGTACTGTCAAAAGAAAAAAAATCAAAGAAAAGAAAATTTGAGTATACTGCCATTTGAAATAAACTGTCACCTAAAAATTTGGTTAATATGGAATATAAATGCTTATATAAATTTTGAATGTGTAAACTCCTAATTTTTCACCTAAATTAGGGTGAAGATGAGTGCGGTTCCAACAAAATCAGAATCGCACGAATTAGAATTCAAATGGGCCTGAACGGTCCCTGAAAAATTTCTAAATGTTAACCCCAAATGAAAACACATGTGATAACAAATCCAACACAACTTGAATCCCGCGATTCGGAGGTCAAATGTGCCTAAAAACAGTCATTGGTCGCGCGGCAGCTACTGTCCGTTCGACGAGCGGCCTGCCTGGGTTATTCTGTTTTGATTTTTTTCAAAATTTTCAGTATAAATTGAGGTTTTCTCCTAAAAATAAGGATCCAGAGTTTTTCATACCAAAATTAATTCTAACACCAAAAAGCAACAAAATTTATCTTGGATTAATTTAATCAAATTAAATTTGATTCTCTTATAATTTTTGGACTCAAAGTCATTTTGGCATCTATTTCAACTATACATTTAAAGGAAATAGCTACCTATGGTACAAATTTTCTTACCTTACTTTTGTTAATTCAGTAATTTAAATTAACTAAAAATTGGTTAATTTATGTCTTTTGCAATCAAAGGCACTAACTACTTACAGCTCTAATTCTCATTCAAATGGGATAAGTAGGCGCAATTAAAATATTACTCTGAGTGGTGAGCCCTTATTTAAATAATTTAAAATGGTGTTTTTCTTTTTTCTTTTAGTTTTTTGTATTATTCTTTTGCCATTGCCTTTTTTTATTGGATTTAAGACAACTATTGCAAATTTGATAAGTTTTACAATAGTTGTTATTTTCTTGTTTCATTATTATAATTATTATTTGTTTGCTTCTTTTATTAATCAATTGTGGATTTGTGCTCAACCTAGGACCCATAAGGGCTGAAGTTGAAGATCCCTTGGAATCATTATTTAGATGTAATATTTTATTATTTAGCATTGCATTCGAGGATGTCATTATTAAATGTTCATGAATTAAGATAAATTTTCATTCATGATTATTTATGGCATAAATCATAAATTACATTTTTCCAAAACTCCATCAAAAGAAGGGAAAAATTAATCAAAGAGAGATAAAAAAAACTTTTTTTTAAAAAAATTGGTATAAAAACTTAGCCTGGGACCTATCACGATTGGTTTTGGACTAGTGTCCTCTTGGGTAAAAAATCTATTTAAATTAATGGAGTCAATTAAATGGGTTTTTCCTTAATTTTTTCCAAATAAAATAAACTAAGGTGGCAACTCTTCTAAATCCTGCTTTTCAAAATAAATGTCGCCGCCTCCTTTTTTATAAAAAATGAAAGTAAAATATTTTCTCAAAATAGAAAATCCACTTTTAAACCTACGCTTACCGAACATACTGGAGACTGTACGGGTGGTGTTGTGTCAGACTTATCCCTAAAAGAGCATTCTCAGTTCTCTCATTGTGGGCCAGGATCGGTGCTCGGGCAAGGCCTCACAGAATGCTTCCATTAATTATGATTTGGCTATTTGTTGGTGTGCTTAATTTCTCTACTATATTATGATGATCATAGGTATATTCCCTTTTGTTGGTCATAGGCATGTTCATTGATTCTGAACTGAAAATATTTCATAAACTGTAATAATGACTTTAATATGTTAAATAACATAAAGAGGAACTAAATTCACATTAAGTAACAAGGGCACTCACTAAGTTTCATAACTCACCCCTTTGTCTGGCTTTGTCTTTCCTTAATGTGATTGTATGTATTATTCACTTTGTGGTACCTCATGGTATCAATTTCCCCTGTGCAAGTTGACTAACCAATTTAAACTTAAAGAAGTAATAAAAACTATTTTGCTATATACAAGATTTACATTGTTTACAATATTTGGTTAATTTTGTTAATTGATGTAAATTAATCCTAGGCTAAATAGCGTTCTTCATGGTTTTAGGGAGCCTTAAGCCGATCTGAATCCTAGGACCGTTATCCCCTAAAACTTTGGGTGTGACAATGATACTCAACTCACTATAATATTAATTTGTTAACAACATGTGTACTGTCAGCTAAGGCAATAGCTACTAAGGAGCCAATAATGATATTCTAATGGCAGCAATTTGAAAATAGTAGAATTAAATTCATTAGGAGATATAGGTGTTCTAGTAGCAACAAGCTCATTTGCAATGGCTTTGGCTTCACGCATAAATTGAGCAATGGGCTTGTCATCAAGAGTCATGTTTTATAGGGCTATATGTAACTAATCTCATCTAGCATTGTTGCTTGTACCAAATGCATCTAAAGGAGCTTTCAATATTTCATTGACAATGTCTAAACTTATCTCGCAGGGAAAATTTTCTTCAGCTAGAGATTATATGATACAACTCAGCAAGAGTTGATCTTTCTATAAAATTTTTAGATAAGCAGGATTTGGTTCTAATTGAGTTGTTATTGTATTGATAATGGTAGAGACGAGTGTGCAGACCCTTAATTTTTGACCCAGTCAAATATGATAATATAAAATAATTTTTTGTGGTATTTTAATTATTTTAATAGTTATTTTTAATAAAAATATAAAACATAATAAAAAATAAAAAATCGAAGGAATCGGCGAGCGACGTGTTGCAGTGCTGCCGCGCAGCTTTGCAGCTGAAATTATATGCGGTGAATTGGGCAGTACCCAATTAGGCTTGCCTAGTTCTGCTATGAATTGGCTTGCCCAGTAAGCCCGTCACACCCGCAGTAGTTTTTTCGCCAGCATAATTTTTGCCAGCGCAGCCTGGGGGCACGACAGCGCGCGTGCTGCTGATTTTTTTTATCGAACCTTATTTTACCCGATTTTGTAGTTTTCCCTAAATAGATAGTATTCCTTATTAAAATAGGATTAGGACTTTATTTTTCCTATAAATACCACATTAAAACAAGAACAAAGAAAGAGGGAAGAAAAAAAGCCTAAGAAAAAAGAGAGACAGAGAAAACCCTAGAGGGGGAAACGAAAAAAAGAAAAATAGAGAGCGGCAATTGAGATTAAGAAAGATTAAAATAGCAAAGCAGAAACGGCAAAAGGAAATTAGCAACAAGTATCAATAATCAATCATCAATCCATCAAAGGAAGCAACGCTGCCTTTGTTGTTGTTCAGCCAGAGTCAATTGTGGTGGAACCAACGGGACGCAAGTTTGATTATAAATCTTTGATTTGTTTATATTTATAGTATCCTTACATTTTTTATTCATGAATTGTTGAAGTATATGATAGTATTGCCATATTTTATTTTAAATATTTCTGTTATTTATTTTGATGTTGAGTCTTTCAGTAATCTAAATTATTAAACCTTAATAGTATGTTTTATAAATCGGATTTTCCATTCATCCAGTAGCCTAATTCATTGATTAAATTATCAAAAACCCTAAACTATTCTTCTATTTCTTAAACTTCAAAAACCCTAAATTGTTCTTCTGTTTTCAAAACTTTATGACCCTAACCTATTTTTCCAAAACTTTAAACCCTAAATTATTTCATTAAAGCCTCAAAATCCTAATTATTTTCCAAAATCTTAATCTATTTCCAGAATCAATGTTTCTTCTAAAATGATAAATCAAAACCTTAATTTATTTTAAAGCTTGTCACCCAGTAACCCTAATCCAAACTATTCCACCTAAAGCCACCAAAACCCTAATCCAAATTATTCTGCCAAAAACACCCAAAACCCTAATTCGAGAAAACCCTAATTTTTTCCCAAAATGCCAAAACCTCATTTTTCAAACCCCCATCCAGTAAATTTAAAAAACCCTCAAACCCTAATTCCAGTTGCCAAAGCTAAAAAATATTAAACCCTAATTTCAATCTTTTAAAATTATAGATCGTGTCCTCATTATCTACTTTCAACTCATTAATGATATAAACTTTGGCTTTAACTATTTATTGGATTTGTTATATGTTTTCATTGAATACTTATTTGATCTGTGATGGATTTATTTAATTTATGGATGAATGTTTCCTTTTTTATCATTATTTATTTATTTTGGTACTAATGTAAGAGGTATGTTTCCACTTTGTGAATACCTCATTAGTTAAATTTTATGTAATTTAAATTGCTTTTATATTTTAGACTAATGTAAAGGACATGTTTCCACCTTTCAGTGGGTGTCCTATTTATTTTTATACATGGACGATGTAAGGACATGTTTCCATCCTCGAATGGGTGTCCATTTATTTGTTTTGTTTGGAAATTGCTTTGATTTTAATATAATGATGCTTTATTTTAATTGTTGCATGTAGTATGGATAATATTGTTATATTTAAGAATTTTATAATATTAAGACCTGCAAAGGAGGCTGGTTCCAATGAACCGGACGTTGTGGGGGTGATGGGCCATTTCTCACCTTCCCCACACATACCCAACTTTTCGAACCCATTAGGGGTTTGGAGATTCCTTAGGAATCGAGTAATCCATCCCTTTCTTTTTCTCAGTCTGTCCAGGTGGCGACTTCATTTTCTCCGGGCTTAGGCCCGTGTTCTCTAAGGCCCTGCGCCTAAACAATGCCAAAGTCTTAAGAACCATTCCACCGGGAGTGTGGGCGAAAATCCCCGCTCATAGTGGCAACTCCACTGGGGATAAGAGAAGTTGATTCCGTTGGTCTTTATATTATTCTATTCTTTCTTATAATGATATTATCTATTGCATCATTTAGATTACATTGTGTGCGTGAATTAGAAAGCCCGTGTTACCCGTCTTGTGTTATGCGAGGGATACCATACTATCACTCAAGGTATGGAGATCGACCATGACATAACCACTCATAGCCTTATACCATTTTGGTATATACTTGCTATGGGAACATAAGCCTTTCAACCCAAAGACTAAAGCTCATGTAATTTCCCTAGTTACTTTCCTTAGGTTTTTATACCAAATGCATGTTGCATGTTGTTTGACTATGGTTAATTTATCTTAGCTTAAATCATGGCTTATTTGGTTTGTTCTTTTTCTAATATGACCTAAGTATATTGTAAGCTCAAAATAATTTTTTCTTTAAAATCCAAAAGACCAAAGCTATTTTCAAAACTTTTCAAAATGGGCTTTGGATATAAAACTTTTCTAAAAACAAATCAAAAATTCTTTTGCTCATACAAAGCCCAAAATCCATTTTTTCTAAAACCTTTTTACAATGGGCTTAGAAACAAAATTATTTTACCCAACCTTTTCTTACAAAGAGCTTGCAAATTATTTAGGTCAATTATGAAATACCAAAAATCAATTGTGAGCCTAGTTTATACTAAGAATAATTAATCATGGGCTTGTTTTTGGTATGAATCTTTAGTTACTTTTTCAAGTGAGAAATCTATTTATAATAAACCTCTTAATTTAGTTATAATACAATATAGCATAAAAGCTACTTTAGTTGGTTGAATGGATTAAAACCTAATTAATGGGAATTATCATGAACTGATTTTCATTTTCGAAAATATTCGAAAACAAGATACCCCATGTTGGTATTTTGTTAACCATATACCTAGAAAAAGAGACTCACCATTTGTGTGTGGAAGTTATAAGGTTAGAAGGAACATCTTAATTTTCTTTCTTTGTCTATTATTTGTGCATACATGCATACATACATTTACATCTCATATCATTGATCCTCTATGGCTCACAGCCCTGGATTACGATAGTTAAAAGCTTACGACAATCCGGCATACGCCGGAGATGAAGAATCTAGTAGCAACTCAATCACTTGCTCACCAAAAGCAATGGAGCCAGAACAAATTCAAAGAATGGAGGATGACGCCCTCAAAGCCAAGATGGAAGAAATAAAAGAGGCCCTGGCTGAGACCATGAAGAACCAATTAGCTACAATTTTAGGAAATAATGTCGAAGCATCTGCTAGCACTAAGAAGCCAAAGGACAAGGGGAAGGCTAAAGTTGGTGAAGTGGTTTTTGATGATGATAAGGTGATCATTGATGATGATGATGATTGGGCTCAATACTTCCAAGATCCTCAAGACAAGAAGAAAGAACCAAAGATCATTGAAAGATCAGCTATGGAGAAAACTGAAACTTCAGATGTTAAAAAGATGATTGCGGATTTGGAAAAGAAATTTGAGAAGAAGCTAAAAACTGAAGAAATGTCCGAAGTTGATAAATAGACGAAGAAGTTCCGTACAAATTCAAGATGCCATCTTTTGCAAAGTTTGATGGAACCGAAAATCCTGTCCTCCATATGAAGCAGTATATCACTGCTATGCAGTCTGGCCGAGCTACTAAAGCTCAAACTCTAAGGTACTTTATACTCTCATTGGACCCTATTGTCCAAAATTGGTTCAACAACTTAAAGGAAAGTACTAAAAAATATTGGGACATGTTGTACAAGGCTTTCATTCAGCAATATGGGTACAATGTCGAGCTAGAAGTTACCCTGATGGAGGTGGAAACCATTAGGCAAAGGCCAAATGAGAATTTTGTGGACTATGTGAAGAGATGGAGGAACAAGGCTGCTTTGCTCAAGAAGAGGTGTAATATCCTCATTTATGCCCTAGAAGTTTTGCATGTTGTTGTTGTTGTTGTTATTGGATTGTTGGTTTAAATTGAGAAAGAAAAGTATAAGTGTTTTGGGAAAGAATTTAGGGTTTAGAGACAAGTTTATATGTTGTGTATATTGTGATATATATAACATATAAAATGGTCAAAGGGAGAGTCAAAGTGTTGGTTAGTGGAAGAAGATATTTTTTTGTTGAGTGTGAAAGTTCATATATGGGCTCATATAAGACAAAAGGTTAGTTATATGGTTAAGGGCCTTGAGGTAATTTACTTTTGGAAATTTTGTGGTGGAGATTAAAAGGAAGATTGACTTTGTGATTCTTAATCATTTTCTCTTCATCTTGATGGTAGTGGCCGGCTCTCCATTAGCAAAAGGGAAGGAGAAGTGTTCTTGATAGTAAGATCAAGATTGAAGGGAGAATTGAAGAATCAAGTTGAAGATTTGTGGAATTTCTTCACTTTAGGTAAGTAATTTCTTGTTTTCTTTTATTAATTTGGAAATTGTGGTTAAGGTGTATTGAGAATTGTTGAGATGATGATTTAGTGTGTTGATGTGTGTTTATAAGTGTTAGAGTTGATTGTAAGTTAAAAATTGGAGGTTGTGTTGGTTTGGTTGTGATTATGGAAAAATAAGTGAAGATTGATAGTGGAAAATCAAGAGTAGAGTTTGAGTTAGGGTTTTGAGATGGTGTTTGTTTAATTGTGATATTAAGGTGTTTTAAAGTGATTATTGTAATGAATATGTATTTAGAACATTGATGATGTTCATTTGAAGCATGTGGTATGATGTATATTGAGTTTTAATGCATTTGGAAGAGAGTTGGTTAGAATTAGGGTTTTGGTTTTGGGAGACACGGCCAAAGGCCATGTGAGACACGGCCAAGTCATATGATTTTGGACGTGTTGGATTAATTTTTGGGTGACACAGCCGTGTTCCCAAGCTGTGTGAGCTACTGTGAGTTTTGGTTGAAGAGACACGGCCGTGTCCCTAAGCCGTGTTTGCTACTGCCAAAGTTGAATTGAGAGACACGGCCACAAGCTTGGCCGTGTCCCTCATGTGTGCTGCCCGTGTCCATCAAATGAGTTGGTTAGGGTTTTGTTTCTTTGTTCTTTTTGCATTGTTTTGGTTCTTCAAAGGTGGGTTGGTTCTTAAACCTAACCCTAAAACACTTTAAACACACTTGAATCAATGAATGAACTAATCAAATGTATATGGAAGATCCTAAAGCTATGAATCATATAAGTTGTTCTTTGCCCTAATTGCATTGTTGAGATTTAAACAAGGTTATGTTATGCATTGTGAAAGGTATTGTATTTTATGAGTAATGTACCTTGAAATGTTGTATCAAAGATGAAATGATAATTCAAATAAGATATGATATGAGACAATGCCATTGTGTTTGGCTATGATGAATGATGCTATATGATGATAATATTGAGAGAATGAAGGCATGTTTGCCTAAATGTTGATGAGAATTGAGAATGGAAATGATAATTGATATGTAAATGAATTGTGTGGCTAATGTGTTATTCCATTTTCAGAGTATGTTATTGGTGGCATGCCTAATGATAGTAACAATCTCTTGAAGTTAGGTTGGATTGAATCCTTGAAGCCTAATTGAGATGTTACCACCCTTGAAGCTAGGTTGGGTTAGTTCTTGAAGCCAAGTTGGGTAGAAGCTTAGCATGCTTTGCTCCCCTTGAAGCTTGGTTGAACTTAATCCTTGAAGCCTAGTTGGGTCTATGATATTGATATTGATAAATGTGATGATAGAACCAAAACATTAACTCTGAAAATTGAATGGCATATTAGTGTGTCTTGGGCCCATGCTTGTCTATGGTTAATGTGAGTCATGAATGATGTTTGTTTTGCTTTGTATTGATGATTAAATGAATACTAATGAGGTATATGAAAAGATAATAAAATGTGATATGTAATGTGAAAGTATATTGTTAATTTTGCATATATGATGTTACATATATATTATGGTTTGAGAAATGACATTGCATTGCACGAAGTCATATCATTAGCATGATTATCTTACTAAGCCCTTGGCTTAGCGCGATAGTGTTTAATCGCGCAGGTGATAGAACTGCTAGAATCGAACCCGAGAGCTCTTCGAGGCCGAGTGAGGGTAGACATTGAAGAGTTGATTTTGGAGACTTAAAGATCAAAGGAGATTTGCCAATCATGTATAACTCTTTTTATATTTTGTAAAGTATTGATTAAATGTACATATTTGTATATTTGTAAATATGGAATTAAGTGTTTTCAAATATGTAAATATTTTATGACTTCCGCTGTGAAATAACTATATGTATGTATATATATATCTAATGTGTTTTATTTTAAAAGTAAATGATCTACTTTTCTATATTATATAATGATAATAGTACTGTATCTATTTAAATGTTTTGAATGTTGAAGAAAACCGTAGCATCCCTATGTTTGGTGCACTTATGCTACATGGTTGTAGTTGTAGTGTGTGTGCATTGGATGTGGGGGTGTTACAATTGTTTTGGTATCAGAGCCTAGGTTTGAGATTCTCAACCTAGGTAATATGTTATAAAAAGAATATTTTGAATTAAAAAGTGAGTTTTTGAAAGAAAATACATGTTTGGGATTGGCAATCTTTGATCTTTAATAAGGTGTGTCCTGTTGTGTTTGCAGTATTAGGTGTTGATGGATTCTCATTTGAGACAGTCAGTTGAGGGCAGTGAGGAGAGTGTTGCTCCTGATGAGGGAGCTAGGGTTGTTAGTGTTGGGGAGGCACCTGCTTCGGTGTCGGGGAGACCAACTGGTGAGGAGGTTCCACCAGCTTGGTTTGTGCATATGATGGAGACTTTCAGGCAAGCGCCAGTACAACCAGTGCCACCACCCCCTCAGTCTTTGGTGCCAGTGAGGCACTATGACAAGTTAAGGAAGTATGGAGCTGAGGATTTTATTGGTACCACTGATCCAGCTGTGGCAGAACAGTGGCTTGACAAAGTTCAGAGGATCTTTATTCAGTTACAAGCCACCCCTGAGGAAAAGTTTGACTATGCAAGATCTTTGCTACAGAAGGATGCCTACGATTGGTGGAAGACTGTGCCACATTCCATGGAAGATCCACCAACTTTGTCATATGCAGATTTCTTGAGGGAATTCGAGTTGAAATATACTCCTAGGGAGTATAAGGATATGAAGAAGATGGAATTCTTGAGCTTGAAGCAAGATAACAAGACTGTTACTGAGTATGAAGTTGAGTTTATTCGACTGAGTCAGTATGCTGGGGGCATCATTGCTGATGAGATTGATAGATGCCGGCGATTTCAGGAGGGATTGAGGCCCTCGATCATGTGTTTAGTGGCTGGATCTCGATATCACGATTTCTCCCAGTTAGTGGAAGCAGCTCGAAGTGTAGAGCGAGCTCAAGTGATTGCAGCTGCTTCAGAGGATGAGGTTAGGGTGAGAAGGCCCCAGTTTGAGGCAGGGTCTTCTTCAGTGAAGAGGGGTAGAGGAAGCTTTGTTCCTCGGAGTATTAGGAGCCAGAGACCAGCAGGTAGATCAGTGCAGTTCCAGAGACAAAGATTCAGACCTGCAGCTTCAGTGGCAAGTGCTCCAACCCCTATGGTTCAGAGATCCACCTTACCTATTTGCATCCATTGTGGGAGGCCCCATGGTGGTCCATGTTGGAAAGCTGGTGTTGCTGGGGTATGTTTCAGGTGTGGGTCACCGGATCACTTTGTGAGAGATTGCCCTGAGAGGCAGAGGCAGATGTCAGTTGATTCTGCCGCTTCTCGAGTCAGTGTGAGGGGAGGCAGAGGTGCCAGCCGAGGTGGTAGAGCAGGGTTCAGTTCTAGAGGTGGTGCTGCATCCAGGGAGACTAGACCGGAGGAGGTTGGTTCTTCCCAGAGGATGTATGTTATGCAGAGACAGCCGGATGCATCGGCGGTCATAGCTGGTACTTTTTCTTTATTTGATACTGCAGTACTTGCTTTGATTGATCCGGGCTCCACCCATTCTTATATTAGTGCATCTGTATTGCCTGTGTTTGATGTGCATGCTGAGTCCCTAGGATTTGATGTTTTGGTGACAAATCCGTTAGGGCATAGTGTGATTGTGAGTAAAGTGCATCGGGATAGTGCAGTGAGGGTGCAGGGTGAGGAGTTCCTTGGAGATTTGATTGAGATGCCATTTAAGGAATATGATGTGATTTTAGGCATGGATTGGCTATCTCGACATGGAGCTGTGGTGGATTGTAAAAAGAAAATTGTTTCTTTGAGAACCGGTGATGGGAGAGAGGTGATAGTATCTAATGAGCAGGAACAGTTAGCCTCCTTATTTGTTTCAGCTGTTGCAGCCCGGAGGTTGATTAGGAAGGGGTGTGAAGCCTATCTTGCTCATGTGGTAGATACTAGAGTGAAGGGTTCTCCTATTGATAGCATTGCCACAGTTGCAGAGTTCCCTGATGTTTTTCCAGAGGAGTTGACAGGATTGCCTCCTGAGAGAGAGGTGGAGTTCGGTATCGAGCTGTTGCCGGGTACCACTCCTATCTCCATTACTCCTTACAGAATGGCACCAGCAGAATTGAGGGAGTTGAAAGTGCAATTACAGGAGCTGTTGGATAAAGGATTCATTCGCCCCAGTGTTTCTCCTTGGGGAGCTCCTGTGCTTTTTGTAAAGAAGAAGGATGGTACTATGAGGTTGTGCATCGACTATAGGCAATTGAACAAGGTGACCATTAAAAATAAGTATCCTTTGCCTAGAATCGATGATCTCTTTGATCAGTTGAAGGGAGCGTCAGTATTCTCTAAGATTGATCTGAGATCGGGGTACCATCAGCTGAGAGTCAGAGCTGAAGATGTTCCGAAGACTGCATTTCGGACCAGGTATGGGCATTATGAATTTTTAGTTATGCCTTTTGGTCTGACGAATGCACCTGCAGCTTTTATGGATTTGATGAATAGGGTGTTTAGGCCCTATTTGGATCAGTTTGTAGTGGTCTTCATCGATGATATTCTGGTGTATTCGAGGAATGAAGAGGAACATGATTTGCATCTGCGGATTGTGTTGCAGATTTTGAGAGAGAAGCAACTATTTGCCAAATTGTCGAAGTGTGAGTTCTGGTTGGATCAGGTAGCTTTTCTCGGACATATTGTTTCAGCAGAAGGCATTAGAGTTGATCCGAGTAAAGTTGAAGCCATTTTGAATTGGAGTCCACCCAAGTCTGTGACAGAGGTTAGAAGTTTTCTGGGTTTGGCAGGCTATTACCGGCGGTTTGTGAAAGGATTTTCTTTGATAGCTACTCCACTCACCAGATTGCTTCGTAAGGGAGTGAGGTTTTTGTGGACAGATCAGTGTCAGGCTAGCTTTGAACAGTTGAGAGATTTGTTGACTCAAGCGCCTGTTCTCACTTTACCTGTAGAAGGCCAACCCTATGTGATCTACAGTGATGCTTCACATAGAGGTTTGGGGTGTGTATTGATGCAGGAAGGGAAAGTTATAGCTTATGCATCTCGACAGTTGAAACTGCATGAGCTTAACTATCCTACCCATGATTTGGAGTTGGCTGCCATTGTTTTTGCATTAAAGATTTGGCGCCATTATCTGTTTGGGGAGAAATGTTTCATTTACACTGATCACAAGAGTTTGAAGTATTTGGGTGTTCAGAAAGAGCTCAACCTTCGGCAGAGGAGATGGTTAGAATTGATTAAAGACTACGACTGTTTGATAGATTATCATCCAGGTAAAGCAAATGTGGTTGCTGATGCCTTAAGTCGGAAGTCTTTAGCTGGTTTAACAGTTTACTCGCTCTCGTTGCTTGTTGAGTTGAGAGCATTGCGTGCCAGTTTTGTACCTTGTGATGATGGTGCATTATTGGCACAGTTACAATTGAAGCCTGTTTTGTTGGATCAGATCAAAGAGGCTCAGTTAGCTGATAAGAAGATTCAGAAGATTGTTTTAGATTGTGAGAGTGGAAAGACTAGAGATTTTGTTGTGAAGGATGATGGGAGCCTATGGTTTAAGAATAGATTGTGTGTACCCGATAATGCTGACTTGAAGAGGATCATTTTAGAGGAAGCTCATCAGTCTTTATTTGCTATGCATCCGGGTAATACGAAGATGTATCATGATTTGAGACAGCATTATTGGTGGATTGGGTTGAAGAGAGACATTGCTGAGTTTGTATCAAAATGTCTCACTTGTCAGAAGGTTAAAGCAGAGCATCAAGTTCCCACTGGGTTACTTCAACCGTTGTCAGTGCCAGAGTGGAAGTGGGAAAGAGTGACAATGGACTTTGTGTCTGGGTTGCCTTTGACACAAAGGAGACATGATGCTATATGGGTGATTGTGGATAGATTAACTAAGACAGCTCATTTCCTTCCGGTTCGGATGGATTACTCTTTGGAGAGGTTGGCTGAGCTATACATCCATGAGATTGTGAGATTGCATGGTGTTCCAACTTCTTTAGTGTCTGATCGAGATCCCAGGTTTACTTCGAGATTTTGGAAGAGTTTGCATGGTGCTTTGGGTTCTCGACTGCATTTCAGTACTGCTTTTCATCCACAGACGGATGGACAGTCTGAGAGGGTGATACAGATCATTGAGGATATGTTGAGAAGCTGTGTCATTGATTTCACTGGAAGTTGGGATAGATTCTTACCTTTTGTGGAGTTTGCTTATAATAACAGTCACCATCCAGCATCGGAATGGCCCCATTCGAGGCATTGTATGGCAGACGGTGCAGAACACCTCTTTGTTGGAGTGAACTTGGTGATAGCAAGTTGATTGGGCCTGATTTGATTAAAGAAACTGAAGAGAAAGTGAAGTTGATTCGAGGCAGATTGAAAGCAGCTTCAGACCGACAGAAGTCCTATGCAGATCTGAAGAGGAGAGATATTCAGTTTGATGTTGGGGATAAGGTATTTTTGAAGGTATCTCCTTGGAAGAAGATTTTGAGGTTCGGTCGGAAAGGGAAATTAAGTCCTCGTTTCATTGGACCGTATGAAGTGTTGGAAAGAGTTGGGCCAGTGGCTTATCGGCTTGCTTTGCCACCTGAGTTGGATCGTATTCATAATGTGTTCCATGTATCTATGTTGAGGAAGTTCAGGTAAGATCCATCTCATGTGTTGCCATTTGAATCTATTGAAGTGAGCCCAGACTTGTCATTTGAAGAGGAACCAGTTGCTATCTTGGCACGGGAAGTGAAAGAATTGAGGAACAAGAGAGTACCATTGGTGAAGATTCTTTGGAAGAATCATGCAAAAGAAGAAGCAACATGGGAAAGTGAGCAGACTATGCGAGAGCAATATCCTCAATTGTTTCAGAATTGATTTCAGGTAATTTCGAGGACGAAATTTCTTTTTAGAGGGGGAGAATTGTAATATCCTCATTTATGCCCTAGAAGTTTTGCATGTTGTTGTTGTTGTTGTTATTGGATTGTTGGTTTAAATTGAGAAAGAAAAGTATAAGTGTTTTGGGAAAGAATTTAGGGTTTAGAGACAAGTTTATATGTTGTGTATATTGTGATATATATAACATATAAAATGGTCAAAGGGAGAGTCAAAGTGTTGGTTAGTGGAAGAAGATATTTTTTTGTTGAGTGTGAAAGTTCATATATGGGCTCATATAAGACAAAAGGTTAGTTATATGGTTAAGGGCCTTGAGGTAATTTACTTTTGGAAATTTTGTGGTGGAGATTAAAAGGAAGATTGACTTTGTGATTCTTGATCATTTTCTCTTCCTCTTGATGGTAGTGGCCGGCTCTCCATTAGCAAAAGGGAAGGAGAAGTGTTCTTGATAGTAAGATCAAGATTGAAGGGAGAATTGAAGAATCAAGTTGAAGATTTGTGGAATTTCTTCACTTTAGGTAAGTAATTTCTTGTTTTCTTTTATTAATTTGGAAATTGTGGTTAAGGTGTATTGAGAATTGTTGAGATGATGATTTAGTGTGTTGATGTGTGTTTATAAGTGTTAGAGTTGATTGTAAGTTAAAAATTGGAGGTTGTGTTGGTTTGGTTGTGATTATGGAAAAATAAGTGAAGATTGATAGTGGAAAATCAAGAGTAGAGTTTGAGTTAGGGTTTTGAGATGGTGTTTGTTTAATTGTGATATTAAGGTGTTTTAAAGTGATTATTGTAATGAATATGTATTTAGAACATTGATGATGTTCATTTGAAGCATGTGGTATGATGTATATTGAGTTTTAATGCATTTGGAAGAGAGTTGGTTAGAATTAGGGTTTTGGTTTTGGGAGACACGGCCAAAGGCCATGTGAGACACGGCCAAGTCATATGATTTTGGACGTGTTGGATTAATTTTTGGGTGACACAGCCGTGTTCCCAAGCTGTGTGAGCTACTGTGAGTTTTGGTTGAAGAGACACGGCCGTGTCCCTAAGCCGTGTTTGCTACTGCCAAAGTTGAATTGAGAGACACGGCCACAAGCTTGGCCGTGTCCCTCATGTGTGCTGCCCGTGTCCATCAAATGAGTTGGTTAGGGTTTTGTTTCTTTGTTCTTTTTGCATTGTTTTGGTTCTTCAAAGGTGGGTTGGTTCTTAAACCTAACCCTAAAACACTTTAAACACACTTGAATCAATGAATGAACTAATCAAATGTATATGGAAGATCCTAAAGCTATGAATCATATAAGTTGTTCTTTGCCCTAATTGCATTGTTGAGATTTAAACAAGGTTATGTTATGCATTGTGAAAGGTATTGTATTTTATGAGTAATGTACCTTGAAATGTTGTATCAAAGATGAAATGATAATTCAAATAAGATATGATATGAGACAATGCCATTGTGTTTGGCTATGATGAATGATGCTATATGATGATAATATTGAGAGAATGAAGGCATGTTTGCCTAAATGTTGATGAGAATTGAGAATGGAAATGATAATTGATATGTAAATGAATTGTGTGGCTAATGTGTTATTCCATTTTCAGAGTATGTTATTGGTGGCATGCCTAATGATAGTAACAATCTCTTGAAGTTAGGTTGGATTGAATCCTTGAAGCCTAATTGAGATGTTACCACCCTTGAAGCTAGGTTGGGTTAGTTCTTGAAGCCAAGTTGGATAGAAGCTTAGCATGCTTTGCTCCCCTTGAAGCTTGGTTGAACTTAATCCTTGAAGCCTAGTTGGGTCTATGATATTGATATTGATAAATGTGATGATAGAACCAAAACATTAACTCTAAAAATTGAATGGCATATTAGTGTGTCTTGGGCCCATGCTTGTCTATGGTTAATGTGAGTCATGAATGATGTTTGTTTTGCTTTGTATTGATGATTAAATGAATACTAATGAGGTATATGAAAAGATAATAAAATGTGATATGTAATGTGAAAGTATATTGTTAATTTTGCATATATGATGTTACATATATATTATGGTTTGAGAAATGACATTGCATTGCACGAAGTCATATCATTAGCATGATTATCTTACTAAGCCCTTGGCTTAGCGCGATAGTGTTTAATCGCGCAGGTGATAGAACTGCTAGAATCGAACCCGAGAGCTCTTCGAGGCCGAGTGAGGGTAGACATTGAAGAGTTGATTTTGGAGACTTAAAGATCAAAGGAGATTTGCCAATCATGTATAACTCTTTTTATATTTTGTAAAGTATTGATTAAATGTACATATTTGTATATTTGTAAATATGGAATTAAGTGTTTTCAAATATGTAAATATTTTATGACTTCCGCTGTGAAATAACTATATGTATGTATATATATATCTAATGTGTTTTATTTTAAAAGTAAATGATCTACTTTTCTATATTATATAATGATAATAGTACTGTATCTATTTAAATGTTTTGAATGTTGAAGAAAACCGTAGCATCCCTACGTTTGGTGCACTTATGCTACATGGTTGTAGTTGTAGTGTGTGTGCATTGGATGTGGGGGTGTTACAAGAGGCCTGATGAACCTAATTAAATAAGGATGATTATGAGAGGGGTGTTGCCCAGTCTTCGTGAAAGGATGTCTCATACACTTATCTGTGATTTCAAAGATCTTCTCCAAGCTGGTCTATAAATTGAAGAATGGGAAAGGGAGAAGAATCGCTTTTCAATAAGAAGAAATCAGAAAGGGAACTACCAGTCTAGAAATCAAAGCATGCAAAAAGAAGTTGATGTTAATACAACTGGTCAAGCAAATAGAAGGTAGCTTTCAGATCTGGGGAAGCCTTTGTCTTGGGTCTTCAATAAGCTATAAAAAGGGACTATTAGAGTCATTGGCCCCTCGACCTATGCCTAATCCTTTATCCCTAAAATTTGATATTAAGGCTTTTTGTCAAGTTCATCAGACTCAAAAACATGAGACCGATAGATGTACATGATTGAAGCATGAGATCCAAGATCTAATCGATAGTGGTAAGCTACCTGAGTCAGACAAGCCCAATACCAAGAATAATCCTTTACCTAACTTTGGCAAAGTACCTCGACCGGCAACCTTCATGATGGGAAAAGGATTGGAAGAAGATTTTATTTTATCATCCTTTCAAGATAGAAAAATTGAAGATGTGAAAGGAAAAGAAGCTTAACTCAACAAACTTTCCTTAGCTTGAATGTTGCTCTATTTATTTTGCTTTCTTTAATATTTAATTGGAACAATTATGTTTTTCAAATTTAAAGTTGTTTGCATAAATTATTTTTGTCAAAATTTTTATTAGTATTTGTTCATTTTGGTACTCAACCAATGAGGAATCTAGCTTGATAATTCATGAATTAATATATTTATGCATCATGACTTGAATGACTTTACTAGATGAGGGAATTGCTCTATAGCATTGAGCTGTGTATGCTTACTTAGAGAGGGCTCTTGTATAGTTACCTTTGTCTAGGTCATAGTCAGTCTTAGAACATGCTTTGACAAACTTTTGAGGCAAAATTGAACTCTGCTTATTTAAGGGAGAGATGATCTAGGCATTGTTTGATGAGCCAATAACTAGTATCCACCCTATTAAAAATCAATCCCTAGTTGTCCCTTTGATCCTTCATAAAATTTTAGCTTTCTTTTCATTGGCTTATAAACCCCAACAACCTACCTTGAGTTGTTGTGATACTTTTGACAAGTCTTATGATCACTAAGGTAAAGAAGCAAGAAGATCAAAGAAAGGAATAAATAGTCAAGATCATAAGGATAATTGATGTTCTCAATACCATAAGGGCAGTTAAAGTTCATCTAATATCTCCAACCTATCAAGATAACATCAGAGTAACAAATGATTTATCCCTGTTAAAGAAGATTTATCCATTATTAGAAATCCAAGTTGGTACGAACAAGACAACTCTTTTAGAGCTAGGACAAAAAAAGAGAGAAGAAAAAGAAAAGAAAAGAAGAAGAAAAGAAAAAGAAAAGAAAAAAGGACAAAAGAAGATAAAAGAAAAGAGAAATAAAACCTAAAAAGGCAGTTCAGAAAGTCAACTGAGTTCTCTTTTACCAAAAGCAGCAAAAGGCTTCCATTTGGTTTATAAGGATAGTTTGATTTGAATTAGTCTAACCCAACCAATGATTCAATCAAAATCAAAGAAAAAGGAGAAAGGTCACCCAGTTTTTGAAAGTCTTGTACTTGACAGTCCTATAAGGAAGAAGGACAAAATGATAAAATGCTCAAAGAAAGGGAAGAGTAAGAAAAATAATTAGAGAAAGAAAAGGGAGAAGAGGAAAAGAAACGAATTTGGGTACCAAACTTTTTGCAAGGGCAAAGATTGTCCTAATTAAGATCTAGATTAATGCCAAGAAGGTAGAGGGAATTTGGAGTCTAGCAAGATTGCTCCCAACTGCCTAATGTTCCAACAAGTAGTTTGTAGTGTGAAGGTTTGTCCATTGTGTCACAATAGGTCCAACTTACAAATGGCCTTCATTTAACCCGTGTCCCTTATAAATCCCATTTCAAGCCTATTAAAGACCTGTTGATCTCTCTTGGTAGGTAGAGTCTATTAGTAGAGATAGTTTGAATAAGCATACATATGAGATATATAATATTTAAACTCAATGGGACCTTTGGCCAAGTAATGTGTATGTGCCTATCTGAAGTGCAACAATTCTTGCTTAAATAGAAATGATTCCCGAGTTTAGTACGGTAACTAGGGTTGTCATGTTATAGGTATGTTAATTTGGAAAAATCAAGTCCTGAGATACATTGACATTGATTTGGCAAAGCCAACATTTGATTTTAAAATCAAAAATCAAATTTCAAAAAAAAAAATTACAAAGCCTTCAAGTCAAGGGGACTATGTTGAACTATCAAACCTTAAAGTACACATTGGGCAAAGTAAATGATTATTGGCAAGATCATGAAGAAGCTACCAATTGACATACTGAATCATAATTTAAAATGGATGTATCTCTGCTGCTTGGGGTCTCCACCACTCATATTTTCAATATCTCAAAGATAAAAGCCATAAATGTGAAGCATCCTGTCATTCCAAAATAAGAACTGAACAAGCATCTGGAAGAAGGCAATGAGAACACTTCAGTTGATTATCTTGGTCTATGAGTCGATAGAACCATTGTAAGTGTTATTCATGCATATCATGCATACATGAGCATATCACATTTAATTTTCTTTTATTGTATTGTCTATCCTTTGTCAAAGTGAACAATAGATACTCTATGAAGCAAAGATGAAGCGGATATACAATCAGGGGGCATGGAAGACCCATTGCTTAAGGAAGCTCTAGACACTTTGCAAAAGAAAGAAGAGATGCATGTTTATGAAAGGAACCAGACAAAATACAAACATCAATCAGAGCCTGTATAAGAAAAATTATTGGTTTGAGCCTACACAGGGAACAAAGTTTCTCCATTTTAATTTTTGAGTTTATGCGTATACAAAATATTTTCTAACTTACTTTCAAATATTTTGGTCCAGAATCCAAATCCAGTTTAGGATCGAGCATCCAAATCCAGTTTAGGATCGAGTATCCAAATCCAGTTAGGATCGAGTATCCAAGTCCAGGTTAGGATCGAGTATCCAAATCCAGTTTAGGATAGAGTATCCAAATCCAGTTTAGGATCGAGTATCCAAATCCAGTTAGGATCGAGTATCCAAGTCTAGTTTAGGATCGAGTATCCAAATCCAATTTAGGATCGAGTATCAAAATCTAGTTTAGGATTGAGTATCCAAATCTAGTTTAGGATCAAGTATCCAAATTCAGTTTAGGATTGAGTATCCAAATCCAGTTAGGACGAGTATCAAAATCTAGTTTAGGATCGAGAATCCAAATCCAGTTTAGGATCGAGTATCCAAATCTAGTTTAGGATCGAGTATCTAAGTCCACTTTAGGATCGAGTATCCAAATCCAGTTAGGATCGAGTATCCAATTCCAGTTTAGGACCGAGTATCCAAATCTAGTTTCATGTCAAGAATCCAAATTACCCTTAAGTCCAGAACATAGCTTGGGTCCAGAACCGAAGTCTTTTCTGAGTCCAAAACTCAAACCGGGTCCAGAACCCAAATCATCCTGGGTCTAGAACCCAAATCTTTTTCGAGTCCAGAACTCAAATCGGGTCTAGAACCTAAATCATCTCGGGTCTAGAACTTAAGTCTTTTCGAGTTCAGAACTTAAATCGGGTCCAGAACCCAAACCATCTCGGGTCCAGAGCCCAACTCTTTTTCAAATCCAGAACTCAAAACCCAAACCATCTCAGGAAAATAAAAAATTAAGTCTTGTTGCTTTTTACACTCTTTTCTCGTAGTCTCAGATCGCTCAAGCAAGGGGCAAACTGTAGAACCTTAATTTTTGACCCAGTCAAATCCGATAATCTAAAATATTTTTTGTGGTATTTTAATTATTTTAATAACATTTTAATAGTTATTTTTAATAAAAATAAAAAAATCAGACGAATCGGCAAGCGATGCGCGACAGCCCATTTTGCCGCAGAAATTATTTGCGGTGAATTGGGCAGTGCCCAATTCGCTGCAGCTGGGCTTGCCCAGTTCTGTGATGAACTGGCTTGCCAAGCAAGCCTGTCGAGCCCACATCAGTTTTTTTGCTAGCGCAATTTTTGCCAGTGCAGCCTGCGGGCCCGACAGCCCTCGCGCTGCGCTTTTTTTTATCAAACCTTTTTTTATTCGGTTTTGTAGTTTTTCCTAAATAGATAGTATTCCTTATTAAAATAGGATTAGGACTTTATTTTTCCTATAAATACCACATTAAAACAAGAACAAAGAAAGAGGGAAGAAACAAACCCTAAGAAAAAAGAGAGACGGAGAAAACCCTAGAGAGGGAAACGGAAAAAAGAAAAGCAGAGAGCAGCAATTGAGATTAAGAAAATTAAAACAGCAAAGCAGAAATGGCAAAAGGAAATTAAAAACAAGTATCAATAATCAATCCATCAAAGGCAGCAACACTGCCTTTGTTATTATTCAGTCAAAGTCAATTGTGGTGGAACCAACGGGGCACAGGTTTGATTATAAATCTTTTATTGATTTATATTTACAGCATCCTTATGTTTTTGGTCCATGAATTGTTTAAGTATACGATAGTATTGCCATATTTTATTTTAAATATTTCTGTTATTTATTTTGATGTTGAGTCTTTCAGTAACCTAAATTATTAAACCTTAATAGTATGTTTTATAAATCGGATTTTCCATTCATCCAATAGCCTAAGTCATTGACTAAATTATCAAAAACCCTAAACTATTCTTCTATTTCTTAAACTTCAAAAACCCTAAATTGTTCTTCTATTTTCAAAACTTTAAGACCCTAAACTATTTTTCCAAAACTTTTAATCCTAAATTATTCCATTAAAGTCTCAAAATCCTAATTGTTTTCCAAAATCTTAATTTATTTTCAGAATCAATGTTTCTTCTAAAATGATAAATCAAAACCTTAATTTATTTTAATGCTTGTCACCCAGTAACCCTAATCCAAACTATTCCACCTAAAGCCACCACAACCCTAATCCAAATTATTCTGCCAAAAACACCTAAAATCCTAATCCAAGAAAACCCTAATTTATTCCCAAAATGCCAAAACCTCAATTTTCAAACCTCCATCCAGTAAATCTAAAAAACCCTCAAACCCTAATTCCAGTTGCCAAACCTAAACCCCAATTCCAATCTTTTAGAATTATAGACCGTGTCCTCATTATCTACTTTCAACTCATTAATGATATAAACTTTGGTTTTAGTTATTTATTGGATTTGTTATATGTTTCATTGATGACTTATTTGATCTGTGATGGATTTATTTAATTTATGGATGAATGTTTCCTTTGTTATCATTATTGATTTATTTTAGTACTAATGTAAGAGGTATGTTTCCACTTTGTGGGTGCCTCATTAGTTAAATTTTATGTAATTTAAATTGCTTTTATTTTTTGGACCAATGTAAAGGACATGTTTTCACCTTTCGATGGGTGTCCTATTTAGTTTTAGACATGGACGATGTAAGGACATGTTTCCATCCTCAGATGGGTGTCCATTTATTTGTTTTATTTGGACATTGCTTTGATTTTAATATAATGATGCTTTATTTTAATTGGTGCATGTAGTATGGATAATATTGTTATATTTAAGAATTTTATAATATTAAGACCTGCAAAGGAGGCCGGTTCCAATGAACCGGGCGTTGTGGGGGTGCTGGGCCATTTCTCACCTTCCCCGCACGTACCCAACTTTTCAAACCCATTAAGGGGTTGGGAATTCCTTAGGAATTGAGTCATCCACCCCTTTCTTTTTCCCTGCCTGTCCGGGTGATGACTCTATTTTCTTCGGGCTTAGGCCTGTGTTCTCTAAGGCCCCTAGCCTAAAAAGTGTCGAAGTCGCAAGAACCATTCCACGGGAGTGGGGGCGAAAATCCCCGCTCACAGAGTGCTAGATTTTTATTAATATGATTGATGAGGTTGTAACATTTGATAATACGGGTGAATTGAGTTTCTAAGTTAAATAATTGATGGGTTTGATTTTGATTAAGAAAAAAAGTTGAGCATGATGTAAAGTGGTCAAGAGATTTGAGCTGGTTAAGGTTAATATAGATGAAGAAGAAGAGGGAAAAGGAGACATGGAATTTAGAACATAATCTTAAGGAGGTGATCTCATAGTGGCTCTAATACCATATAAGAGGGATTGATATTGATAGAATTTGATATATTGTATTGTTGATATTTATGAGCGGGGATTTTTGTCCCCACTCCTGATGGAATAGTTCTTGCAACTTCGGCATGGTTTAGCTATGGGCCTTAGAGAATACGAGCCTAAACTCTGTGAAAGAAAGAAAGGGGTGGATGACTCGATTTCTAAGAAATTTCCAACCCCTATTAATTTGAAAAGTTGTGTATACATGGGAAAGGTGAGAATGACCTAGCACCACCATAACGCTCGGTTCATTGGAATCGGCCTCCTTTTCAGGTATAAATATTATTAAATTCTTAATTATTATAACATTATTCATATTACATACAACTAAAAGAAATATGCATCCATGATATCATTAAAATAAAACAAACAAAATATGCACCCACCCAGGATAGAAACATGCCTTTATAATGTCCAATGTCCAAAATACAAATAAAATTACATAGGTAAAAATAAATAAGGCACCCACGAAATAGAAACATTCCTTTTACATTGTCCTCAAAATCCAAATAATAAATAAATATAGTTAAACCATTTAATCATTCAATTAAATAAAACTAAAAGATTCATCATCCATCACAAGCATATAATAATAAATCAAATAATTAAATCTCGGGTTTAATTTTTAAAAAAGGTATTAAATATGCAAAAATTTCAAAATTAGGATTTTACATATGAAGTTAGAGTTTATTGGTGTAAATTAGGGTTTAGGAATTAATGTTTTGGGTTTTGGAATTAGGGTTAGGTATTTAGAGTTTTTGGAATTAGGGTTAGGAATTTAGGGTGTTTGGTGTTTAGGTTTGGAATTTCATAGATTAAAGCTTAGGGTTTAGGTTCAGAATTTTATAGATTAGATTTCAGGGTTTTTGGTATTTATGTTTGATGTTTAAGGTTAGGGTGTTTAAGATTAGGGTTTAGGAAATTTATAGATTAGGGTTTTGGAAGTAAATTCGGGTTTGATTTTAGAATTAGAGTTTTTAGGCTAACCTAGGGTTTTAATGTTAATCTATGGTTTCTTGCATGCAGTACTAAGACTTAACCCTAAAACTAATGTTTATTAGCAAGATCAAGACTTGAAGATGCAAATTAAGATTACACATGCAAGATTAGGATTTAGAATGTAATTTTAAAACTTAATATTAAAATTAGACTGAGATATGCCAACTAGGTTTAAGCCATAAGAATTAGGACTTTAAACTTATGAAATTATGATTTTGGAAGATGAATAGTGCTAATCATATAAATTATTTTTGAGACAATGTAATGTTAGATGTTCAATATTAATTTTCAATCTCGGATTGATTTGAAAGGATTATAGTTTAATAAAATTCATCAAATAAATGAGACTTCATAGTGTGCTCAATTCATGTTATGAATATGGTTAATTGAAATTCAAACAAAGTAAGAAGATGATATTTGCATTGTAGGCTCCACCAATTTTAATGTATTAAACCACTCATCTAGATGTTTGCTTGGATCAATTAGTCTTTGTTGGAAGCTTAATGATCCGAGAACCACTCGTGTTTACGCTACTTCCCCTCTCTGTCTCTTTTAATTGCTCTTATGAATAATCAATGTTGCTATTTTTACTTTTGTTTTTAATGTCTATTTATAGTGTTCATTATAGGGTTGCTTATGATTTTCTTCCTGATTGGGCTCTACTGTTTCCTCTTTCAAATTTATCAACTCGAATTCCTAACTTATGTTGAACTCAGAAAGGTCTAAATTGAGTCTCACACTGATCTGGACACCGTCCAAGTTGACATGAGCAAGTTCAAATCGACATAAGCTCGATTTCAACTTAGTCCAAGTCAGACCTAATCAAATTTAGACTTAGTTTCAGACCGAATCTAATTTATAAATTTTGCAAACCTAATTTGACCCTTTTAAAGTTGAACCAGATTTACTTTGTATTATCCCTATTTTAATGTATAATGGAACAATTTATATTGATGATTAAGTAGATATAATGAGAAGAGAGAAATACAAGATGAGTATATTATAGATATGAGATATATATATAATTGATATATACATGGGATATATAAGACACATATATATATATACATGAAATATACTATCCATATATATCAAATATAAGTTGGTGGTAGAAAAGGTGATGATGACGATGACGACGACGATGAAGATGATCATAATAATAATAATAATAATAATAATAATAATAATAATAATAATAATCACGAAAAGTCAAAGAAGGAAGAAAAGTGATTGGTGAAAAATTATTTAATTACTTTATATATATATATATATTAAGAGATAAGAATGGGACGATAATCATTCATCTTATTCTTCTTTTCCTTCTTCAACATGAACTTTTGAGAGAGAGAGAGAGAGAGAGAAGAGCACAAGTTCTTTCTCAATACTAAATTTTACAAGGGATCTCAAGAGGATTTAAGAAGGTTTTGAAGATTTAGCAAGGAAATCAAGTAACCTTTTCTTAAGTTAGTTCTATTTGGTTTTAAGATTATGTATGAAGTGACTAGAGAGAAAAATAAAGTTTAAATTGTTAAAATAGATAGTAATGAAGTTAAAGTGATGTGTATGTGATGAATTAAGGGTTGGTTGTTTGAAATGAACTAAGTTGAGGAATTTAGGGTTATGGATAAATATGTGTAAATTAGGATTTTAATTTAGATGTTTATAATTATGATGATGGATGAATTTAGTATTGTTTTAATATGTATGTGATGATTTTATGGTTGAAAATTTAATATGAGTAAGTTAGGAGGAAGTTAGGATTATGGTCATGTTATGTGAAATTTGAGTTTTTGTAGAAGATTTCAAATGGTTTATAATGATGTTATATTGATATATAAATGACGATTCTACAGTAAAATGATGAAAATGAATTTGAAAATTTGAAGTTTAAATAAGGTAGTAAGTGAGGAAAATTAGGGTTTTGGAGCAATTTTGGGTGGAATGAGCATAATTGATATTTGGTTGATTAAAATAGCAAGGAACGTGTTGTTAATGGAACATTTTCACTTATAATGTCATTTAGGATTAAGGAAGGTGAAATGGTAAAATCAAAGTGAAGGAGAGCATTAGTGAAGTTGGTGACTGCAAGAGTGAATCGGGCTTGGAGTTAACATTTTTAAGGTTAGTATATACTTTGATAGCATTTGCATTGATTGCATTTGAATTTGCTTAGCACATTATGAATTGTGAAAATGTTCTAAGTTACTTTGATATTGGAAGTCATAGTAAAAGTGCATTGTTGTTTGTAAAATTGTATGAAATGCTTGAATTGTGAGATATTAAATGGCTAATATTTTTGTTAAGTGTAATTGGTAAAAGTGCATTTTGTGCACATGGAATGAAAAGTATGCCACATTGGGAACATGTCAAGAACATATACTTTAATAATTGAAATATGTGGAAATTATATAAATAGTATGTATACTTTGGAAATGTGTGTAAATTGGTGAAGATATGGAAATATGGTACGGATGAAAATGATGAGACAAAAAATATGTGCATGTTGTGATATGTTGATAATGTGTGATTGAGAATGATGATAATGTGATAGATTGTGATGTGTTGAGACATGAAATTAATATATAAATGTGATGACTTAATAGATATGTAATGGTAATCATGGAATGATATGATCACAATACATATGAAAATTCATGAGAAGGAATGTAGATGAGAAATATGCTAAATGATGAGAAATAAGTTGTTGAAAGACTTGAGCAGAGCTAAGTTTTGATAATAAAAATGAGATTATGGAAATATGATTTGATGAGATGAATAATTATACGATGTGTGTGTTGCCCTGCATAATAACTTATTCCAAAAAATTGATGTTGGGAATTATATGATAATAAGCCCGAGCAGAGCTGGGCCATGACCTGAGCAGAGCTAGGTCATGAGGCTGAGGACTCGGGCAGAGTTGGTTCAAGAAATTTAAATGATTTTGTCTACGCGCTAGACATTAGGTGTCATAATGGACCAAATCAATTATTTTGTAACTTGATTATTTTGTAGGGAGTAATTGGGCCCAACATGTGATGTGATATCATGTCTTATAAAGTTTTAGTATTATTGCAATGAAATGATGAGATGAATTAAATGAGTTTAGTTGAGCAATGTGTTGTTCTAGCAATTTGGTAATGAAATATTGAGTAGATAAATATATGTGTGTGTGGTTGTGATATATTTGTATATGAATTTTGTGATGTGATTAGGTATCATAATGGACCAAATCAATTGTTCAGGAACTTGATTATTGTGTAGGGAGTAATTGGGCCCAACATGTAATGTGATATCATGTCTTATAAAGTTTTGGTATAATTGCAATGAAATGATGAGATGAATTAAATGAGTTTAGTTGAACAATGTATTGCGCTGGTAATTTGGTGATGAAATATTGAGTTTGTTGTCCCAAGATGGCAACCAAGAGGGGGGGGGGGGGTGAATTGGTTTCCTCAAGAAATAATGACAATTAAAAAACTCAACAAAATAGAAGTGCGGAATTAAGAGATCGTTGAGTAATGGAAGAAAGAAAGAACACACAAGATTTATAGTGGTTCGGATTTACTTCAATCCTACATCCACTTCCTTAACAACTTGTCAAGGTTCCACTAATCTTTGAAGTTTTTACAAGCTCACTTCCAACTTTGGTGTTTTCACAAGTTCACACCTAACTTCACAAGTGTTTTCTAAGGCTAACACTCAAGAACCTTTAAAGGAGTTTTTAAGGCTTACTCTAACAACCCAAACAAGAGTTTTACAAGGCTTACTCTAACAACCCAAGTGTTTCCCAAGCTCACACTCAAACTTATACAATGGTGTTTTCAATGCTAACACCTAACATTCATTACAATTCAAAATGTAAGTTTAAGTAAAAGAAAGATTGTTGCTTGGCTATCAAATTCTGTTTTTCTTCACACCCTTTTTTTGTTTTCTCATGGAAACATTGTATTTATAGCCAATGTGGTCTTACTAGCCGTTATTGATAGTGAGATTAAAGTCTTGGCAGCTTAGACCTTCTTTACTTAAACTGTCCGAAGCATTTCGCGGTCGTCCTTCATACAAGGATGGTCGCGCTCATATCTCATGCGGTCGTCCTTGGACAAGGAGCGGTCGCTGCATTTTAAAATTACTTTAAATACTTCAACGATCGAATTATAGTGCGTTGCAGCAGGAATCTTGCCCATGCTGTGATTGTCTGGACGGTCGCGCCTAGCCAAGATGCGGTCGCCCTTTTTGAATGTTGAAGTGGATTTTTAACGGTCATGTCACGTGGCATTCTCTGACAGGGCAGAAGAGATGTCCGCCAAAATTTGAATATCGCGGTCGCCCTAGGTAGTATCTCGCAGTCGAATTGAGGTTCTCGCGTCGAACTTCTGGACGCACTTGAGGACGTGAACACTACTGTCTCTTTAAGCAAATTCTTCTTGAATTGGTGGAGCGGTCGAGAATATATATGGGCGGTCGCTACAGCAGCAAGTGAGACCGTGTCATTCACCGTTCTTGTCACCACGAACCTTACTGTGATTAGAATGATTTGAGGCCGTTGAGTAGCGGTCGTCCAGAACTTGGGACGGTCGCTCTTCTTGAAGTGCGGTCGCGACTTAGGTCGGGCTTCTGACCACAAAACCTACTGTGATAAGGTTTCATCTTTCAATTGCATGGTGCGGTCGTATGCATGTAGGATGCGACTGCTAGAAGTGCTTTGTTCAGTCTTTTTGAAGCAACCTAATCCTGCAACAAGATTCTTCAAACACATGTTAAATGGATCATTCAATTTGAGTTGTCAAGGATCAAAATTGAGATCTTTTGTCTAACAATCTCCCCCATTTTGACTTTGACAATTCAAATGGAATGATGAGAAAAATAATAAGTTTAAAATACTCCCCCTTAACATATGCATGAATTATGATTAAGAGCATTGTGATTATTAGATTATCTTGGATCAAATGTTATTGTTTGATGCAAACATTTCTCCCCCATTGTCAATAAACATACCTTGGTGCAAAGCAAATGTTCAACAATCATTCCAAGTTATTTCATTTCTCCCCCATTGTCATAGGCAAAATGTTTATCTAGTTTAAATATAGTTTGATGATTTAAGAGAAGTGAACATTATGTTTATTAAAATATAGAGAAAAATACAAGGAGATAGTAAACAAAAACAGCAACAAAACAAAGCAAGACAGAACACAAAATGTAAGTATAAAAATTATCTAATCAGATTCATCATCCTCATCTATCTCTTCTTCTACTAAAGGAGCTTTTCCTTTATCAAGAGGAGCAATAGAGGCAGAGCTAGTGCTAATGGACTCTTCTTCTTCAGGAAGGCTTTGGGTATGATCACTTATATCCCAATCTTCAAGGTTGCATTGAGGCAAGTCCAGTTTGCCTTGCATATCATATAGATCATGATGCATGTGAGATATAAGGTCAATTCTCTTGTTCAAGTGCTGGAATCTTTTGGAGACACTCTTCTTGAACTTAGAGAGTTTCCTGGAGAGAGATTTGATAGCATGGAGGATGAGTTGAGTAGAGGATGAGGTAGTTTCTTGAATAGCTTTGGATGAAGCATCTTTTGGAGGTAATTCTACTGCAACTTCTACAGAGTCTCCCTCTTCCTCAATTGTGTACCTTGGCCTTTTTTTTGTATATCAACAACTCCTTTCTTGCCAAAGTAGTACACATATGAGCCTTCAATCCTCCTCACACATCCAGCATGCTCTAAGTAGTCAATAGTAATGGCACTTGAGGCAAGATTGAAAGGGTTTCTCAAGGTAGCTAAATTCAAATCATTTAGCAAGTTTAGGTGCCTAGCTATTTGAGTAATTTGTGAGGATAGGAAAAAGGTACCAGTTCTTGTAACAGCATGATGATAGAGGGTGTCGATCAAGAACTTGGTTATGTTCATTTTGATGTTGTGGGTGAAAGCATATAAAAAGATGAGGTCTCTCTTGGTTACTTTCTCATTCCCATCTGCTCTTTGATGGATGGTGTAGGTGATAATCCTATGGAGCATCCAATGGGTGAGAGTTTTTATGTGTCTGGCTTTAGATTCTTTTTCAAAGGAAGTTTCAATAGAAATTTCTTGCCATAAATCAGAAAGAGTTTGGTTTGAGAAGATTTGGTCATTGTAGGAGGTTATACCATCAGTAGGGAAGTTCCAAATGCTGCCAAAATCTTCTAGGGTTAAGGATTGGTATTGATCAAAGAGTTTAAAACTAACTCCATACCATCCTAGTGCAGAGTTTGCACTCTTTTCTATTTGGAGAGACATTAGAAACTCCTTGCTCAGACTGGAATAACCTACCTCTTCTGGAAATACGAATTTTCTCCATCCAAGGACATCTAGCAATCTCTCAATCTCATCCTTGATATTTAGGGCAGAGAGCATCCCACCAAAAGGAGATTTGGTTCCCTCAACCTTCTTTTTCTTTAGCATGGCATACCTAATATCTTCTTCAGAAGTTTGGTGGTGAGGTTTGTGACTTTTCTCACCTCTTCTAGATTGTGGAGGAGATGGAGGATCAACTATGGGTTCTCTAATTGTGATTCCTGGAACTCTCTTTGCTTGTCCTTTGATTTTGGAAGTGGTTTTCTTTTTGGGAGCCATCAGAAAGACAGAATAGAAAAGAACTTGAAAAGCAGAGGGTGATGGAGAAACTGATGATTTTGAGAAGTTTTTAGAGATTTAGAGGGAAGTTTGTGTGTTTTAATAAGCAAAATATCAAAGAAACTGATGTAACATACACTTAAATAGATGAAATTAAGAAAATAGCCGTTTATGACTGTTGAAAGTTAAGAGTTGCGACCTGTCACACAGCCAACGGTTATAAAATTTCGAGCAGAGTGTACAGAGTGCGGTCGCATATTCAACAAGGTGCGATCGCGACAATCAATCTAGCGACCATTAATAAGATAGGTACGCTCGCGAGGGATGAAACTGTCTGTAACGGTTGAAACTATTCAAATTGGTGCGTCTGCGCACAAAATTTCTAGACCGCGCACAGAGTTTTTTGTGTGAATGAATCTGGCAGACAAGATAGCGATCGCGAAAGGATACTGGAGCGAAAGCGACTGTCTTAAATTTGAAAGAATCAAGGAAAGATGGAGGAATTTTCTAATGTTTAGGCAAAAATATACATATATGCACAAAGAAACTTTATTAATAGGTAAAACTTTTAATTAATTCAAAGTGATTCCATCAATCATTCCCAAATTGAGTTTAATGAAGTTAAGTCTATCTTCATTCAAAGGTTTTGTAAAGATATCAGCAAGTTGATTTTGTGTATCTATAAATTCTAGGATTATATTCTTATTTTGCACATTTTCTCTTAAGAAATGATGTCTAATATCTATATGTTTGGATCTAGAGTGTTGGATAGGATTCTTAGACAAATTGATAGCACTAGTGTTGTCACATTTAATGGAGATATTGTTAAACACTTTACCATAGTCAAGCAATTGTTGTTTCATCCATAATACTTGTGTGCAACAAAAACATGCTGCAACATATTCAGCTTCCGTTGTGAACAAGGCAACCGATGCTTGTTTCTTACTATGCCAAGAAACTAGACAATTACCAAGAAAGTGACATGCTCCTGTTGTGCTTTTCCTATCTAAGATACTACCAGCATAATCTACATCTGAAAAGCCTATGATATGAAATGATGTATTCTTAGGATACCAAAGTCCTAAATGCATTGTACCACTCAAATATTTCAAGATTCTCTTAGTGGCATTCAAGTGTGATTCTTTAGGACTAGTTTGAAATCTAGCACAAAGACATACACTATACATTATATCAGGCCTAGAAGCGGTTAAGTAAAGTAGTGATCCGATGATACCTCGATATTTCTTCTCATCTACTACTTTACCATTTTCATCTTTACCTAATTCCAATGATGTGCTCATGGAAGTTTTGCTAGTTTTGCAGCCATCCATTCCAAATTTCTTGATGAGTTCTTTCGTATATTTGGATTGGTTGATGAAGATCCCATCTTCACATTGCTTGACTTGCAGTCCAAGGAAGAACTTGAGTTCACCCATCATGCTCATTTCAAATTCCCTAGTCATACAAGAAGCAAATTCTTTGCACAAGGCTTCATTAGTAGCTCCAAATATTATGTCATCCACATAAATTTGTACAATCAAAATGTTATGCTTATCCTTTTTAACAAAAAGAGTTGTGTCTACTTTTCCTTTTGAAAAACCATTTTCAAGCAAATATGCACTAAGTTTATCATACCAAGCTCTAGGTGCTTGTTTCAATCCATATAAAGCTTTAGTAAGTTTGAAAACATGATCAGGAAATTTGTAGTTTTCAAAACCAGGAGGTTGTTTTACATAAACTTCTTCGTTTATAAGTCCATTTAGAAATGCACTTTTGACATCCATTTGAAAAAGCTTAAAGTTCATATGACATGCAAAAGCAAGTAATATTCTAATAGCTTCTAATCTGGCTACGGGGGCAAAGGTTTCATCATAGTCAATACCTTCTTCTTGATTATAACCTTTGGCTACCAATCTTGCTTTATTTCTAATGATGTGACCATTTTCATCAAGCTTATTCCTATAGACCCATTTGCATCCTATTATAGAATGATCTGTAGGTCTAGGAGTAAGTTGCCAAACATTATTTCTTTCAAATTGATTAAGTTCATCTTGCATTGCAGTTATCCAATTTTCATCATTTAAGGCTTCCTCAACAGTTTTTGGTTCGATTTGAGAAACAAAAGCAAAATTAACATCAACATGATTAATTTTAGATCTAGTAATTACTCCCTTAGATGTTTCTCCAATGATGAGTTCCTTAGGATGATTTTTCTTGTATTGCCAATCCTTAGGTAGATCTTGAGTCTTTTCTTCAAGTTGATTGATCTTTGGAGCATCAATAGATTCAACAGGTTCAAGAGTACCTGTAGGGTCATTGAAAGTAATACCTTTCTTTTGATCAAGTTTAGATGATTCATCAAATACAACATGCATTGATTCTTCTATAACTAGAGTTTTCATGTTAAATACTCTATATGCTTTGCTATATGATGAATATCCTAAGAATATGCCTTCATCTGATTTGGATGAAAATTTTCCAAGATTATCCTTGGTATTCAATATGAAACATTTGCATCCGAATACTCTAAAATATCCAATTCTGGGTATTCTTCCATTCAATAGCTCATAAGAAGTTTTATTAGTTAAATGCCTTTTGTAAACACGATTTGCAATGTAACAAGCTGTATTAACGGCTTCCGCCCAAAAATAAGATGGTAAATCATATTCATTGAGCATTGTCCTAGCCATTTCGATTAAAGTTCTATTTTTCCTTTCAACTACACCATTTTGCTGTGGAGTTCTAGGAGCAGAAAAATTATGTGAAATGCCAAGTTCATTGCAAAAGCCTTCAAAGTTTTCATTCTCAAATTCTTTGCCATGATCACTTCTAATAGATGTGATCACATATCCTTTTTCATTTTGAACTCTTTTTGCAAATGTTTTGAAGTAATTAAAGGCTTCATTCTTTTGAGCTAAGAAATTAACCCATGTGAATCTAGAGTAGTCATCAACAAGAACAAATGCATATGATTTGCCTCCTAAGCTTGTAACTCTATTTGGTCTAAACAAATCCAAATGAATGAGCTCTAAAGGTCTAGAGGTGCTTATAACACTCTTTGTTTTAAATGAGCTTTTGTGTTGCTTACCATGTTGACAAGGTTCACAAATCTTGTCTTTATCATATTTTATCTTAGGTAAGCCATCAACTAAGTTTTCATTGCAGATATATTTCAATTGATCCATACCAGCATGTCCTAGTCTTCTATGCCATAACCATGCATCATTATTAGTGGACATTAAACATGTATGATTTGAATGTATGTTGACATTATAAGTGTTGTTTGTTCTAGTACCTTTAAATATGATAACATCATTTGAATTTGTGATTTTGCATTCCTTGGAATCAAAATTGACAAAGTATGCTTTATCACAAAGTTGACTAACACTTAGCAAGTTATGTTTCAAACTATCAACAAGCCATACATCTTCTATTAAATCCTTACCAATAGAACCAATGGAGCCAACACCAAGAATTTTACCTTTAGCATTGTTTCCAAAAGTTACATTACCTCCATGTCTATAGGTAATGCTTGTAAAAAGCTTTGCATTTCTAGTCATATGCCTTGAGCATCCACTATCTACAAGCCATGTGCTTTCGTTGATAGTAGATTTTAGGCATACCTGCAAGGCAATAGTGATCATCTTCTTTTAGGTACCCACATGAAGTTGGGTCCTTGATGGTTAGTAGTAAAAGTGCCTTCTAACTTGAGATGAGTTTTTCTTATATAACAATAGAAATTTTTATGTCCGAATTTCATGCAATATGTGCATTGCCATGGCATTCTATACTTTTGCATTTTTCTTTTTGTATTTAACGTATTATGCATGCAGCTACAAGTATGTGATTTCTTTTGTGCAAGTTTAGTGAACAAAAATGCATAATTATTTTTAGCTTTTTCTCCTAGCAAACCATAAGAAGTACTTTTGGTACTTTTAGACTTGGTGCAAGCATCTTTGATATGATCATCAGAAATTTCAATTGTAGATGCTTTTACAAATGTTGGTTTACTTGGTGCCATTAATGTTGGTTGAGCCATTGAATCCTAATCCATACTTTAAGGAAGGTGATCTTTGGTTATTAATTAATGTATTTAATGCTTCCTTTCCTTTATGAAATTTGGAAATTGATTCTTTTAGTTCTTTTAGCTCATGCTTCAATGTTTCATTTTCTTTAATCACTTTTTCCAAGTCATGTGAGTTTTTATTTAACTCTCCTATTGTATTCATCAAGTGTTCATTTGAGGTTTTCAATTCTAAGGTAGAGTTCTTTAAGCATATAAAATCTTTTTCTAACTTAGAGTTTTTCTCTTTATAAAGCATCATTTTAGAAAAATATTTTTCTATTTTAAAGTTCACGTGCTCAATCAAATCACTATCATCTATATAATTTGTATCATTATGTGCTACTAAATCAAAGGATTGAGTACTTACCTCATTGGAGTCATCTTCAATAGCCATGAGACAAAGATTTGCAATTCCTTCTTCTTCTTCTTCTTCTTCACTTGAGGAAGAGTCATCCCATGTGGCTTTGAGAGACTTTTTCTTTTCTTTATCCCATTTCTTTTGTTCTTTAATTTGAAGCAATCTGATTTAATGTGACCAGTTTTTCCACATTCATAGCATTTTACCTCATTTTTCTTTTCTTTATCTTTGAGAATTTTGGAGGTGTGCCTTTGTTTGCTTGTAATCTTTTCATCCTTTTCCATTCATTGATTCTTTTTGAGAACATTGCCATTTCATCTTCATCATCAGTACCTTCATTGCTTGAGCTCTCAACTTCTTTTATTGCTTTGAGTGCAATTGGTTTTCTCTTTTCTTTCTCACCTTGATCTTCTTCTTTCTCACTGTGTAGCTCAAATGTGAGTAACTTTCTAACTAGCTCGTCGGTTCTTAATGTGCTGAGATCATGAGCTTCTTCTATGGATGATACTTTGGATTCAAAGTTCTTTCTAGCTCTTAGGGCTCTCAAGATTTTACTGTTTACATCACCTTGATCATATACCTTGCCATACTTCTTTAGTTCATTAACAATAGCAAGCAAGCGATTGGTCATGTCAGTGACATTTTCATTTGGTTTCATTTTGAATAGCTCATACTCATGGACATGCATTTGTTTTTTGGTGAATCTCACTTGAGTTGTACCTTCATGGTAGTTTTCAAGTGTTTTCCAAATGCAATGTGCACAAGTTAAATGTTGAACTCTTCCACCTTCTTCTCTTGAAATGGAATTCATCAAGATGGAAGCAGCTCTACTGTTCTTGAATCGATCTCTGATATTGCTAGTTGACCATTGAGCTTTGGGAAGTGGAACTTGAATACCATCAACTTCATAAGTGGGAGATTTCCACTCACTTTCCACGAAATCCCATAGTTCAATCCCTTCACTGTCTAGAAACAAATACATTTTGTGTTTCCAGTATGAATAGTCAGTTCCATCAAAGTAGGGTCTAAGAATAGTGTTAAGATTTCCATGAGAGCTTGATGATGAAGAAGTTGCCATAGTGGATCAAATTTCACAATTAAGTTTAAGAAATTTCAGGCTCTGATACCAATTTTTGTCCCAAGATGGCAACCAAGAGGGGGGGTGAATTGGTTTCCTCAAGAAATAATGACAATTAAAAAACTCAACAAAATAGAAGTGCGGAATTAAGAGATCGTTGAGTAATGGAAGAAAGAAAGAACACACAAGATTTATAGTGGTTCGGATTTACTTCAATCCTACATCCACTTCCTTAACAACTTGTCAAGGTTCCACTAATCTTTGAAGTTTTTACAAGCTCACTTCCAACTTTGGTGTTTTCACAAGTTCACACCTAACTTCACAAGTGTTTTCTAAGGCTAACACTCAAGAACCTTTAAAGGAGTTTTTAAGGCTTGCTCTCACAACCCAAACAAGAGTTTTACAAGGCTTACTCTAACAACCCAAGTGTTTCCCAAGCTCACACTCAAACTTATACAATGGTGTTTTCAATGCTAACACCTAACATTCATTACAATTCAAAATATAAGTTTAAGTAAAAGAAAGATTGTTGCTTGGCTATCAAATTCTGTTTTTCTTCACACCCTTTTTTTGTTTTCTCATGGAAACATTGTATTTATAGCCAATGTGGTCTTACTAGCCGTTATTGATAGTGAGATTAAAGTCTTGGCAGCTTAGACCTTTTTTACTTAAACTATCCGAAGCATTTCACGGTCGTCCTTCATACAAGGACGGTCGCGCTCATATCTCACGCGGTCGTCCTTGGACAAGGAGCAGTCGCTGCATTTTAAAATTACTTTAAATACTTCAACGATCGAATTATAGTGCGTTGCAGCAGGAATCTTGCCCATGCTGTGATTGTCTGGACGGTCGCGCCTAGGCAAGGTGCGGTCGCCCTTTTTGAATGTTGAAGTGGATTTTTAACGGTCATGTCACGTGGCATTCTCTGACAGGGCAGAAGAGATGTCCGCCAAAATTTGAATATCGCGGTCGCCCTAGGTAGTATCTCGCGGTCGAATTTTGGTTCTCGCGTCGAACTTCTGGACGCACCTGAGGACGCGAACACTACTGTCTCTTTAAGCAAATTCTTCTTGAATTGGTGGAGCGGTCGCGAATATATATGGGCAGTCGCTACAGCAGCAAGTGAGACTGTGTCGTTCACCGTTCTTGTCACCGTGAACCTTACTGTGATTAGAATGATTCGAGGCAGTTGAGTAGCGGTCGTCCAGAACTTGGGACGGTCACTGTTCTTGAAGTGCGGTCGTGACTTAGGTCGGGCTTCTGACCGCGAAACCTACTGTGATAAGGTTTCATCTTTCAATTGCATGGTGCGGTCGTATGCATGTAGGGTGCGACCACTAGAAGTGCTTTGTTCAGTCTTTTTGAAGCAACCTAATCCTGCAACAAGATTCTTCAAACGCATGTTAAATGGATCATTCAATTTGAGTTGTCAAGGATCAAAATTGAGATCTTTTGTCTAACAGAGTTGATGAATATATGTGTGTGGTTGTGATATATTTTTATATGAATTTTGTAACACCCTTATACCCTATATACGTACAATATATATTTTCAGCATATGTAAAATATGCATATACGGTCCAAAAATGTCATAGACCGGTTTAATAAAAAATTCATATTTCTAATTTAAAATTTCAAATACTAAATATATAAAATTAAATAGTATATAAATATTATTTACTTGTTATAGGAACCAAAAATAAATATTTTATATGAAAATCTCTGGAAAAAATTCGCTAGAGTTTTATCTGTAATTTGGACATCCTAAAATTTATTAATTACACAACCTACAAAAAGAACACTTCTAATAAACAATAAACCACATCTTCACCTTAACTTCGCAAATTTTTCACAATTTTATCAAAACATTTATATATGTATAGATATATATAATTTAGAACACATTTAATCCCCCATTTCAATTAACTTAACCCAAACATTCTTTATAGTTTACAATACATAAAATCCAAAAACATGATATAATATGCATAATACCCAAAATATACAATAACATAAAATATATAAATACTGCTGATAGTGTTTCTGATCTTGATATCAACTCTACAAGCACAACCACAAGTCTAGACCCGACCTGGTCTAAAAGAACTTTTCGGCTCAGCCGAATCTGCCCTGTCACATGCGTGATGTAAACAATAGCGCTAAGCCAAAAACCTAGTAATACAAACTTGATTAAAATAAAATTCAAATGCAATGCTAATGCACAATGAATATGGATTCATATAATTTCAGTTTCTCATACTTTTCAAATATTTCACAATCCACAATTCACATAAAAACAAACACAAACATGGGCCCAACGATAACTAATATGATATTCAAATTTCAGAGTTACTATTTTGGTCTATAATGACACCATGTGTCTAGCCTTGTAGGCAAAATATCAATGTAATAGTCCAACTAGGTCTAAGCTTATGACCTGGTCATTTCACCCAGCCTAGCTTCAAGGACTTATTTTTTAGGCTTACCACCCGGTCATTTCACCTCAAAAATATTTTCACAGTGACGCCCAGCGTCTAGCTCGTAGGCAAATCATAGGCATGCCACCAAATACAGAACTCTAAAAATTGAATAACATACTAGGCACACAATTTATTCATATTTCTCATTTATATCGATATCAATTAATTTCATTATGTTTTCACATATCTCATTACATTATACCATATTTTTTCATTTAAAACACATTACCCAATTACTTTGGGTATTTCAACATAATTCACATATTAATCACATTTAGTGTAATCTACCCAATACCAATAGCTTTTTAACAATGCACTTAATGCATACACAACGAATGACATTACCCAAACACTTTGGGTCATTTTCACATAATATACATATTTCACATAATATACATATTTCACATTTTACACAATTTAGCCATTATCAATGGCTTTTCACAATGCATTTAACACATATATGACATTACAAATGTCATAGCACATTATTCATACATAACCAATGTATCAAGTAGCTTAACACATTTTTCAACCAAAATGTGTTAAGCCCAAATGTCATGCAAACATAACCAATGTATTCAAAGTTTGTACTTACCTCAAATAACAACTAAAATAAGCTTAAAACAACCTCCAATCCTATCCTTCTAACTTGCCCTTCACCACTTAGATGAAGCAAATCAACCTCCCTCAATGCCTAAACCAAATATGATAGCAAACAATCATTTAGTATCACATTTAATGTCATTTCTAATATTAAACCATAATTAAACCCCATCCAAGCAAAATTCAAAATTTAAGGCTAACCTCACTTTAACTTTGAATTATTGTACTAGGCCATTCATTTTAATATATTAAGTTTACTTATATTATTAGAAATATATTTTAATACATTTAAATCATTTACATTACAAAAACTCACTCTTATACACAAAACCCTAAAATGGCATAACATTCCCCCATTGAAGGTTTTCCATTCCAACACAATTCATTAATCATTGTAAGCTTATATACATCACTTATATCACCAAACAACAAGATTAAACCAATAAAATTATACAATTCAACAACTTTGGAAAAAATCATTTTCCAAAACCCTAAATCACACTTCCATTCTCAAATTCGAGCCAAACACAACCAAATCCAATATTTGACTTTAAAATACTTGTTTAAGCACCAAAACAACTCATTTAGAACCAATTTGCACAATTAAAAAACATGATTTCAAAATCCAAAAAATTACATAACCTTAAATTCTCTCTCTTCACCATTCTTTATCCAAATTCAACCATTTCTTCAATCCAACCTTAAAATCATTGTTAACTACCCAAAATAACATCATACACAGCAATTCCAATAATTATAACATACTACTTAAAAATTCAAAATCACACATAATCAAAATTTCCATGGAATTCAAAGAAATGAGTTGAAAACTTAACAAATTTAGTGGAAATCACCAAAAATTAACTTTAAACTTGTTAAATCCTTCAATAAACTGAGTATGGAAGAGAAAAACTCCTTGGACACCATCAATGGAGGTTTCGGCCTAGGAGGAAGAAGAAGATGATGAAAATAGCTTTTGATTTTCTCTTTCCTTTCATCTTTTAATTATAACCATATATATATATTATAATATTATAATAATTAATTATTTAATTATTTATTTAATAAATTAAAAGTCCAAAAATTCCTCTTCCATTTAAAAATTATTTATTTTTGAATTAATTTAATATTTTTAAATTTTTAAATTTTAATTACCAAAATACCTTTTTTACTTTGACTTTTGACTTTTCTTTTAAAAGAGTTGACTACTGTATATGTTAGGTCTATTTCACATATATATTCTACTTTTTTACTGAAAATCCTTTCATTCTCTATTTAAATCAATAATTTAATTTATCCAATTTAATTATAATATATTTTATCACATTTCCAAAAATTAAAAATTTTCAAAAAAAAATTTGAGATATTACAATTCGCTCCCCTTAAATAAATTTCGTCCTCGAAATTACCTACTTTCAAGTCTGGAATAATTGGAAAAACTAACTCTACATCTTTTGCTCACTCTCCGATGTCGCCTCCTCAGTGGCATGATTTCTCTAAAGGACTTTCACAGGTGGCACCTTCTTATTCCTCAATTCTTTAACCTCTCATGTCAAAATCGCCACTGGTTCTTTCTCGTATGCCATATCTAGACTCACCTCAATAAACTCCACTGATACGATATGAGATGTAACACCCTTGTACCCAATATACGTACAATACATATTTTCAGCATATATAAAATATACATATACGGTACAAAAATGTCACCGACCGGTTTAATAAATTTTTTTTTCATTTTCAATTTAAAATTTCAAATTCTAAATATATAAAAATTAAATAGAATACAAATATTCTTTACTTGTTATAAGAACCCAAAATAAATAATATATATATAAATCTCTTGGAAAAATTCGCTAAAGTTTTGTCTGTAATTTGGATATCTCAAAATTTATCAAAACACAACCTGCAAAAAAAAATACTCCCAAATAATTTCAAATCACCATCTCAATCATACTTCTCAATTTCACCAAGTTTCTCAAATATTTATACATATAGATATATATAATTTAAAACACACTTACTTTCCCATTTCAAATACATTGACCCAAACATTCTTTATAATATATAATACGTAAAATCCAAAACATAATATATTATGCATAAAACTCAAAAATATACAATAACATAAAAATATATACATGTTGCTGGCAGTGTTTCTGATCTCGATAGCAACTCAACAAGCTCAACTACAAGTCTAGACCCGACCTAGTCTAGAAGAACTCTCTAGCTCAACTGGGTCTACCCTATCACCTGCGCAATGGAAACAATCGCACTAAGCAGAAGCCTAGTGGTACAAACTTTGATAACAACAATATAACTCAATGCAATACCAAATGCACAATGCATATAAATGTCACATCAATCCACTTTCTTATATTTTTCAAATATTTCATAAGTACAACTCATAACATTATATTGCTCAATTGTATCATAATTCATAATTCACATAAAAAAAAGACAAGCATGGGACCAAAAAGGATCTAATATGCTATTCAAATTTCAGAGTTACTGCTTTGTTCCATAATGACACCATGTGTCTAGCCCTGTAGGCAATATATATATCCATGGAAAATGTAACAGCCCCAGTCTCTTGGACCTCAACCCGGCTAGACCCTTAGGCCCCAGTATCTTGGTCCTAAACCTGGCTAGACTATTACAGTTTTTGAGGCTTACGACCCAGTTTTTGCACCCCCAAAAACATCATATTTATCAGCTGGCCTGACTTACGACCCGGTCTTTTCACCATTCCAGCGTTTAGCCCGTAGGCAATCATAGGCATGCCGCCAAACCCAGAAATCTGAAAATTGAATAACATACTAGGCACACAATTTATTCATTTTTCTCATTGTTAATCTCTTTCTCATTTTTACATATTCAATCTAGGCACATTGCCTTATTTTCACTTTTTTTTCACTTTTCTCATTTTTCACATCTTTCTCATTTTTCTCACTTTTCTCACTTTTTTTCATTTTTATCAATATCAATTCATTTCATTATTAACATATCTCATTTTTGCATTCACAACACATTACCCAATTACTTTAGGTATTTTCACATAATATGCATATTTCACATGTTACACAAATTAGCCATTATCAATGGCTTTTCACAATACATTTAGCACATATATGACATTACAAATGTCATAGCACATTATTCATACAAAATCAATAAACCAAGTAACTTAACACATTTTTCAACCAAAATGTGTTAAGTCCAAATGTTATGCAAATATAAATATTATATTCAAAGTTTGTACATACCTCCACTAGCAATCCAAAGCAAGCTAAAAACAACCTTTGATGAGATCATTTTATACCTATTTTTAGTATGGATTTCTATATGTTTTTAGTTAATGTTTCATTTGATTTTGGTTTAAAGTTTGTTTTAAGTGTTTGTTTTAGGTTAAAGTGGAAAAACTCCCTTAGAGGATCAAAACAATGAAGAAAGAGCTTGAATCAAGCAAGACATGGCCAAGCCAAAGCAAGCTTGGCCGTGTCCCTCAAAATAATCTCAAGACAGTAGCTGACACGGGCAGGAGACACGGCCAAGCCACTAGCCGTGTCTCACCCAAGGAACAAAACCAAGCAAAGAAGGAAAGAAGAGAAGCAGTAGCTGACACAACAAAATGAAGAAACAGAAGGCGACACACCCAAGTGACACGACCAAGCCACTGGCCGTGTCACATGACACGGCCAGGAGCTTGGCCGTGTCACCTTATGAAACAAAGAGAAAAGAAAGAAAGGAATAGGGGCAGAAGGTAACACGGCCAGCAAGCTTGGCCGTGTCCCAAAGCAAAACAAGAGACACGGCCAAGCCACTCATGGCTTGGCCGTGTCACACCCTATAAAAACTTGAATTCTTCTGCATGAATTGAGGGACAAGTGGGAGACAAACCAATTACTTTTGCCAAAAGAAATACAAAACAAAGAGAGAGTGGGGAACAAGAGAGAGTGGTGTGAGCTGGTGTGAGTTAGGAAGCATGGGCTTGAGTTTTGGAGGGAAATAAAAAGAGAAGAAGAGGAAGAAGAAGAGAGGCTTTTGCAGAGGGCTGGAGGTTTGTGCAGGAAACAGAGAACAGAGGCAGAAAAGAGAGGTTTGAGAGGAGGAGGCTGGGCATACACGTTTTGGGCAAGGAGGGAGTGACACTTTCCTTGACTCTTCATCTTCATCCTCCATTTCCATCCTCTCCAGCATCTCCATCTTCCATTGTCAGCTCCTGGAGATTGAAGAAGCTACATTGAAAGGGGTTTTTCTGTTTTCTCCTTTTAACTCATTTCAATGTTATTGTTGTTGTTGTTGTATTAAGTATATTGAACATGAACTAAATCTTTCTCTATCTAGATATTGATGAACCCTAGCTTATTTATATGGTTTAATGATTTTAATTGATGAAGTTGTTTTATTCTTATGATGCTTAATGATTATTGCCAATTGATAATAGCATGCTTATTGATTGGTTGCCATTTTCATATTATTGACTTGAGAAAGCTTGATATGAATTGATTACTCATAAGGGTTGAGGATTGATTGGGGTGCTAGAGATAGACCTACAAGATCCTTTGGTTTATAGTTCCTTGTTCTTAATGCAAGATCTACTTAATTGTGTTTGAGAAGAGATTCTGGCACTCTATTAGTGATTAGGGATTAATTCGCTCGAGAGAGGTTTTAGTCTAAGTTAGAGGAATGCTAATTCAACTCTATTATGTGATGTAATTGTGGCTAGGGGGATTCAATATCTGGATAGTATCATTATCATCAAACCTTTTTACACAATACACAATTTATCTTTGCTTGCATTTATTTAAGTTAGTTGTCTTTAATTACAAAACTTCACAAAAATATTGATTTGCTAAACAATAGTTATGATTTGCACTAGTACTTGGCCTTGTCCTCAGTGGAACGATAACTTACTCACTACTTTATTACTTGGGCGACCCGTGCACTTGCGGTATTGCTATAGCACGACGTGTGCACCAACCTTCAATCCAATCTTTCCAATTTGCCCTTCACCACTTGGATGAATCAAATCAACCTCCCTCAATGCCTAAACCAAATGTGATAACAAATAATCATTTAGTATCACATTTAATGGCATTTCCAACATTAAACCATTACACATCACTCCTACAAATTTTCAAAAAATTAGCCTTTCCTTACTTCAACATTGGAATTCCATTCTACTACAATTAAATTAGTGTTTTAAGTTTATTTATATTATTAAAAAATATTTTAATACATTTAAATCATTTACATTATAAAAATACACTCTTATACACAAAATCTCAAAAATGGCATAACCTTCCCCCATTGCAGGTTTTCCATTCCAACACAATCCATTACTCATTCCAAGCTTATTTTCATCACTTTTAACACTAAATAACATGCTTAAACAAATAAGATCACACAATTCAACCACTTTGAAAAATCATTTTTCGAAAACCCTAAATCTCCACTTCCATTCTCAAACTCCAACCCAACACCACCGAATCCAATATTTGACTTTAAAATACTTGTTTATGAATCAAAAAAACTCATTTGGAAACAATTTGCACAATTAAAATTCATGTTTTCAAAACCTCAAAAATCCATAACTCTAAATTCTCTCTCTTCACCACTCTTTAACCATATTCCATCATCTCTTCAATCTAACCTTAGAATCATTGTTAACTACCCAAAATAACATCATACACACCAATTCCAAACATTATAACATACTACATCAAAATTTCAAAACTCACATAATCTCATCTTCCATGGAATTCAAAGAAAAGAGATGGAAACATACTAATTTTGGTGGAAATCACCAAAAATCCACTTGAAACTTGTTAATTCCTTCAATTTATGGAGTATGGAAGAAGAAAAATCCTTGGTCTTCAAGGTCCCATGGAAGCCACATCCTTGAAGAAGAAGAAGAAGAAGATAAAGACTTTTAATATTCTTTTCCTTTCATCTTTTTTTTAACTACACATATATATTTTAAAATAATTTAATATTTAATTATTTGTTTATTTTTTTAATAAATTAAAAGTCCTAATTTTTCTTTTCCATTCAAAATTAATTTTTTTTTGAATTATTTTATTAATTTTGAATTTATAAGATTTAATTACCAAAATACCCTTTTCTTTTAAAAAGTGTTGACTTTTATATGTTATGTATATTTTGCATATATATCATATATATATATTTCACTTTTCATTTAAAATTTCTTCATTTTTCATTTAAAACCATTAATTTAATTTATCCTTTTAAATTATAATTTATTTTAACAAATTTTCCAAAAATTAAAAATTTTCAAAAATTTTAGGATGTTACAATTCTCTCCCCCTAAAACAAATTTCGTCCTTGAAATTACCTGTCTTTAAGTCTGGAACAAATGGGGAAACTGACTCTGTATCGCCTGCTCTCTTTCCCATGTTGCCTCCTCAGTGGCATGATTCCTCCAAAGGACTTTCACAAGCGGCACCCTCTTATTTCTCAATTCTTTAATCTCTTGTGCTAAAATCGCCACTAGTTCTTCCTCGTAATTCAGATCTGGACTCACCTCAATGGACTCCACTAACAAGATATGAGATGGGTCAGACCTGTATCTCTGAAGCATCGATACATGGAAAACATTATGTATTCGATCTAACTCAGGCGGTAAAGCTAGTCTATAAGCCACTGGACCAACTCTCTCCAACACCTCATATGGTCCTATGAAACGAGGACTCAACTTTCCTTTGCGGCCAAATATCAAAATCTTCTTCCATGGAGACAGCTTCAGAAATACTTTATCTCCCACACTGAACTCTATGTCTCTTCTCTTTAAATCTGAATAGGATTTCTGTCGGTCTGAAGCTGCTTTCAAACGACCCCGAATCACCTTCACTTTCTCCTCTATTTCCTTAATCAAAATGGGACCAACCAGTTTACCTTCTCCAACTTCATCCCAACACAAAAGGTGTCCTACATCTCCTGCCATATAAAGCCTCATAAGGAGTCATCACAATACTCGACTGATGACTGTTGTTATAAGCAAACTCAATTAATGGCAAAAATTTGTCCCAATTCCCTGTAAAATCAATGATACAGCTCCTCAACATATCCTCTAAAATCTGTATCACTCTCTCTGACTGTCCATCTGTCTGAGGATGGAAAGCAGTACTAAAATGCAATCAAGAACCCAAAGCATTATGCAAGCTCTTTCAAAACCTTGAAATAAACTGGGGATCTCGATCCGACACCAAAAAAACTGGGACTCCATGCAACCTGACTATCTCGTTGATATACAGCTCAGCCAACCTCTCAAGAGAAAAATCCATCCAAACTGGAAGAAAATGAGCTGTCTTCGTCATCCGATCAACTATCACCCAGATTGCATCATGCTTCTTCTGGGTCAAAGGCAGTCCAGTCACAAAATCCATTGTCACTCGCTCCCATTTTCACTCTAGCACTGACAAAGGTTGGAGCAACCCTGAAGGAACTTGGTGCTCAGCCTTCAATTTCTGGCAAGTGAGACATCTGGATACAAACTCTACTATGTCCCACTTCATACCTAACCACCAATAATGTTGCTTCAAGTCCTGATACATCTTGGTACTCTCAGGGTGTATAGCAAAAAGTGACTGATGTGCTTCCTCTAATACCATTCTTTTCAATTCTGCATCATCAGGAATACACAATCTATCTCTGTACCATAGACTGCCATCATCCCTCACATAAAAGTCCCGACTCTCCCCCTTTTGTCAAACCAACACAATTTTCTAAATTCTCTCATTTGCCAACTAAGCCTCCCTAATATGATCCAACAAGACTGGCCTCAACTACAACTGAGCTATCAGAGCACCATCATCAGAAGATTCAAATCTAGCATGCAACGCTCTCAACTCAACAAGCAACGAGAGCAAATAAGTAGTCAAACCTGCCAAAGATTTTCGACTCAAGGCATCAGCAACAACATTTTCCTTACCAGGATGATAATCAATCAAACAGTCGTAGTCTTTAATCAACTTTAACCACCGTCTCTGCCGAAGATTCATCTCTCTTTGAACACCCAGGTATTTCAAACTCTTGTGATCCATATAAATGAAACACTTCTCCCCATAAAGATAATGTTGCCAAATCTTCAAAGCAAAAACTATGGCTGCCAACTCCAAATCATGTGTCAGATAATTCAGCTCATGTGGTTTCAACTATCGAGAGGCATAAGCAATGACTCTACCCTCCTGCATCAGAACACAACCTAAACCGCTATGTGAAGCATCACTTTATATCACATATGGTTTACCTTCCACAGGCAAGGTAAGGACAGGAGCCTGAGTCAACATCTCCCTCAACTGCTCAAAACTCGCCTAACACTGATTAGTCCACACAAATTTAACTCCTTTCCGAAGTAATCTAGTGAGTGGTGTAGCAATTATAGAAAAACCCTTCACAAATCAACGATAATAGCCTGCCAATCCTAGAAAACTTCTAACTTCTGTCACAGTCTTCGGTGGACTCTAATTCAAGATAGCCTCAACTTTACTTGGATCAACTCTAATACCCTCTGCTGAAACCACATGACCAAGAAAAGCTACCTGATCAATCCAGAACTCACACTTAGACAGCTTAGCATACAACTACTTTTCTCTTAGAATCTGTAATATGATCCACAAATGCCTATCATGATCCTCCTCATTACGCGAATACACCGAGATATCATCAATGAAGACCACCACAAACTTATCTAAATATGGTCTGAATACCCTGTTCATCAAATCCATAAAAGCTGCTGGTGTATTTTTCAATCCAAAGGGCATCACCAGAAACTCATAATGCCCATACCTCATATGAAAAGCTGTCTTGGGTACATCCACATCTCTAACTCTCAATTGATGGTACCTTGATCTCAGATCAATCTTAGAGAATACTGCTGCTCCCTTCAACTGATCAAAGAGATCATCTATCCGAGGCAAAGGATACTTGTTGTTGATGGTCACCTTCTTCTTCTTCACAAACAATACAGGCAACTCATCAGGGAAAACATCTGGAAACTCGACAACTGTGGGTACACTTTCAAGCAGGGATCCCACTACTCTAGTATCTACAACATGAGCAAGATAAGCCTCACATCCCTTTCGAATCATCCTCCCAACTGAAACAACTAAAACAAACATGGATGAAAGATACCTCTGCTCACCAGATACCATCACATCCCTACCATCACGTGTTCTCAAAGTAACATATTTCTTCTGACAGTCTACCATAGCCCCATGCTTGGATAACCAATCCATGCCCAAAATCAGATCATATTCCCTGAAAGGCATCTCAATCAGGTCACCAAGAAACTCCTCATCCTAAACAACAACTGGACTATCTCGGTGCACCCTACTTACTACAACACTATGCCCTAAAGGATTTGTCACCAAGACATCAAATCCTAAGGACTCAGAATGCAATTCAGTCACAGGAAAAATGGATGCACTTATGTATGAATGCGTAGATCTAGGATCTAATAGAGCAAGGACTGAAATACCAAATAAAGAAAATATACCCGCAATGACGGCTGAAGCATCTGGCTACCTCTGCATCACATAAATCCGCTGAGATGGCCCAGCCTCATCTGGCCTACTACCTCCAGATGTGGAGCCTCCTCTTTGACTAAACCCAGGGTGACCACCTCTTCTAAAACCTCTGCCACCATGACCCCCTCTGACACTAAGTTGAGAAGATGCAGTATCTGCCTGCCTAACCTTTGGTGGCTCGGGACAATGTCTGATAAAATGGTCTGATGACCCACATCTAAAACACACGCCAAAAGCACCTCTCCACCAGTAGACACCCCCGGGTACTCTACCACAATTAACACAAGTAGATGGAGTAGGTCTCTGAGTCACTGGAGTCGGAGCACTGGCCACTGAAACTGCAGGTCTCTGTCTCTGTCTTTGCTGCTGTACTGACCTGCCAAACTGCCCCCAACTCCTACTAAACCTCTGACAATGTCCCCCTCGGCCTCTCTTCACTGATGAAGACCCTGCCTCACTCTGGAGTCTCCTAACTCTGGTCTCCTCAACCCTTGCAGCTGCTGCAAGAGTCTGTGCCCTCTCAACACTCCTGGCAGCTGCAACTAACTGGAAAAAATCCTGATATCGAGAACCTGCAATGATGCACATGATAGAGTGTCTCAGTCCTTCCTCAAACCTCCTGCACCTGTCAAACTCGTCAGAAATGATCCCACCAGCCTAGTGTCTCAGACTCAGGAACTCCATCTTCTTTGCATCTTTATACTCGCTCAGAGTATACTTCTGCTCAAATTCCCGTAGGAAATCATTATAGGTCAGGACTGGTGGATCATCCAGAGCATGTGGAACTATCTTCTACCAATCACATGCATCTCTCTGCAGAAGAGATCTGGCATAATCAAACTTCTCTTCTGGACTAGCCTGTAACTGAATAAATATCCTCTAAACTCGGTCTAGCCACTGCTCTGCTACAGCATGGTCTGTAGTACCAACAAAGTCCTCAGCTCCATACTTTCTCAATTTATCATACTGCCTCACCGGCAACTACGGATGCGGATGTGGCTGCGGCTGCGGCTGTAGTGGCTACGGAACTGGAGCCTGCCTCAACAGCTCTACCATATGCCATACCCAGCCAGGCGGAACCTCATCAGCTGCTGGTCTCACAGGCACAGAAATAGATGCCTCACCAGCAGATACAACTCTAGCTCCATCTCTACCCTCATATGAAGCAACACTCTCTGCACTACCCTCAGCAGCCTGATGTGGCCGAGACGCCATAACAGCCTATATTTGCAAACAAAGCAGAAAATACTATATCAGAGATCAGAAACTGCCAGTGCCAATGCATGTATTACAATTAAAAACTATTTTTCAAATCTCCAATTTTCTCTCTCTATCATCCCACCTAGGTCGAGAACCTCAAACCTAGGCTCTGATACCAAAACAAATGTAACACCCTTGTACCCTATATACGTACAATACATATTTTCAGCATATGTAAAATATGCATATAAGGTACAAAAATGTCACCAATCGGTTTAATATTTTTTTTTTCATTTTCAATTTAAAATTTCAAATTCTAAATATATAAAAATTAAATAGAATACAAATATTCTTTACTTGTTATAAGAACCCAAAATAAATAATATATATATAAATTTCTGGGAAAAATTCTCCAGAGTTTTTTTTGTAATTTGGATATTCCAAAATTTATCAAAACACAACCTGCAAAAAAAAAAAAAAACTCCCAAATAATTTCAAATCACCATCTCAATCATACTTCTCAATTTCACCAAGTTTCTCAAACATTTATACATATAGATATATAATTTAAAACACACTTACTTTCTCATTTCAAATACATTGACCCAAATATTCTTTATAATATATAATACATAAAATCCAAAACATAATATATTATGCATAAAACTAAAAAATGTATAATAACATAAAATATATACATGCTGCTGGCAGTGTTTCTGATCTCGATAGCAAGTCAACAAGATCAACTACAAGTCTAGACTCGACCTGGTCTAGAAGAACTCTCTAGCTCAACTGGGTCTATCCTGTCACCTGCGCGATGGAAACAATCGCGCTAAGCCGAAGCCTAGTGGTACAAACTTTGATAATAACAATATAACTCAATGCAATACCAAATGCACAATGCATATAAATGTTACATCAATCCACTTTCTTATATTTTTCAAATATTTCATAAGCACAACTCATAACATTATATTGCTCAATTGTATCATAATTCATAATTCACATTAAAGCAAAGACAAGCATGGGCCTAAAAAGGATCTAATATGCTATTCAAATTTTAGAGTTACTACTTTGGTCCATAATGACACCATGTGTCTAGCCCTGTAGGCAATATATATAGCCATGGATAATGTAACAGCCCTAGTCTCTTGGACCTCAACCCGGCTAGACCCTTAGGCCCCAGTATCTTGGTCTTCAACCCAGCTAGACTGCTACAGTTTTTGAGGATTACGACCCAGTCTTTTCACCCAAAAAAATCATATTTATTAGCTGGCCTGGCTTACGACCCACTCTTTTCACCATTCCAGCGTTTAGCCCATAGGCAATCATAGGCATGCCGCCAAACCCAGAACTCTGAAAATTGAATAACATACTAGGCACACAATTTATTCATTTTTCTCATTATTAATCTCTTTCTCATTTTTACATATTCAATCTAGGCACATTGCCTTATTTTCACTTTTTTTTTCACTTTTCTCATTTTTCACATATTTCTTATTTTTCTCACTTTTCTCATTTTTATCAATATCAATTCATTTCATTATTAACATTTCTCATTTTTGCATTCATAACACATTACCCAATTACTTTGGGTATTTTCACTTAATATGCATATTTCACATGTTACACAAATTAGCCATTATCAATGGCTTTTCACAATACATTTAATACATTTATGGCATTACAAATGTCATAGCACATTATTCATACACAATCAATAAACCAAGTTGCTTAACATGTAGCACCCCTTCCCGACCTACGTGTGTAAGCTGAGTAGAGGTGCCACACTATCCTAATGTTGCTACCACTTTTACTTGGTCAAATTTTTGTTCCGATTTTTACAGAAATTTTGCCATAGTTTTGCCTAAAAATTCAATCCCAAGTGTCGACAAAACTGGTTTTTTTTTCTGATTTTTGAAAACATTTTTACACAAACCAATGCAAACAAACTCATTCTCAGTACACTTCCAATAAATCCCCCTTATAACCTCAACTACAACCTGCAAAAAGGATTTACACTTCTAGTACAAAATAAAGTAAAGGTTTATTATGAAATACAGTAGATAAAATATTTGTTCACTATGCAATGGAAAGTAACAATATTTACAAATTCATATACATCAAAACTCAAGTTTTACAACACATAAAATTTATACATGTTTGGCAGTCAGTCTTCGATCTTAAAGCCCACTATTCACTCTTCAAAATCTAGGCTCGACTCAGCCTAGAGGAACTCTCTGGTTCTTCCCTGTCACCTGCGCGAAGAATCACATTCGCGCTAAGCCAACGACTTAGTGGTACAAACTACAGTGCTATGATGCTTTAATGCCATGCTAATGTCACACAATCAAGATTCAAGATCAATTCAAGAGAATATTATATTTCACAATCTTACATTATTTAATAATTAATCAAAACATTCATGATTCACATTGAAAACAGAGACAAGCATGGGCCCACAAGACACTAATATGTTATTCAAAGTTCAGAGTTACTGCTTTGGTCTATAATCATAATCATTAAGCCCGTAGGCGATATATATATCTCTATCCATGGATAGGGTAACAGACCCAGTCTCTTGGACCTCAACTCGGCTAAACTCGAGGAAATCCTCAACCCGGCAAGACTGTTACCTGTAACAGACCCAGTCTCTTGGACCTCAACCCTGATAAACCAAGGAGATCCTCAACCCGGCAAGACTGTTACTATAATTCACATTTCACATTTATCAACTGGAATCGGCTTACGACCCGCTCTTTTCACCTATCCAGTACTTTATAGGAATGCCACCAAACCCAGAACTCTGAATGTAACACCCCCATATCCAATGCACACATACTACAACCACCACAATGAAGCATAAGTGCACCAAACATAAGGATGCTACGGTTTTCTTTACATTCAAACACTTTAAAACTTGATACAATAGCCTTATCATTATACATTATAGAAAAGTAGATCATTTATTTATAAAACAAAACATATTAGTTATATATATATATAAATATTACACAGCGGAAGTTATAAAATATGTACATATTTACATATTAAACATTTCTTTACAAAATATAAAGAAGTATACATGATTGGCAAGTCTGCTCTGATCTTTAAACTCCCAAAATGAATTCTTCAAGGTCTACTCTCACTTGGTCTTGATGAACTCTCGGGTTCAACTCGGTTACCTGCGCGATCAAACACTATCGCGCTAAGCCAACGGCTTAGTAAGACAAAATGTGCTAGTGTTATGCTTCAGTGCAATGCAATGACAATTCTCAATCCGTATTATACATGTAACAACATATATGCAAGGCTAACAACATACCTTTACATTTCATATGCCTCATTAGTTATTCATTTAACCATTCATGAACAACATTAAACAAATCATGACTCACATTAAACAAAGACAAGCATTGGGCCTAAGACACACTAATATGCCATTCAATTTTCAGAGTTAATGTTTTGGTTTTGTTATCACATTTATCAATATCATATACCCAACTAGGCTTCAAGGATTAAGTTCAACCAAGCTTCAAGGGGAGCAAAGCATGCTAAGCTTCTACCCAACTTGGCTTCAAGAACTAACCCAACCTAGCTTCAAGGGTGGTAACATCTCAATTAGGATTCAAGGATTCAATCCAACCTAACTTCAAGAGATTGTTACACTTATTAGGCATGCCACCAACAACCAACTCTGAAAATGGAATAACACATTAGCCACACAATTCATTTATTATTCAATTATCATTTTCATTTTCAAATCTCATTATCAACTAGGCAAACATGCCTCATTTCTTACAATTGAACCATCATAGCCAATCACAATGGCTTTATAGCATTTCATATCTCAATTCATATTGTGCATAAGGCATTATTGGTATCACATTTCAAAGTACATTATTCGTAATACACATCACCATTCACAAGCCTCACAATACACAATACATAACCTTTTTCATGTAATATCATATGCATTATCAATTCCATATCATCTCACATTTCATGATTCAACAATGAAGTTAGACAAATGATCTCTATTTTGATCCTTGACAACTCAAATGGATGATCTATTTAACATGTATTTGAGAATCTTGTTGTAGGATTAGATTGCTTCCAATAAGGTGAACAGAACCTTTCTAGCGGTCGCGCCTCACCTGAATACGACCGCCCCATACAATTAAAAAATGAAACCTTATTATAGTAGGTTTCGCGGCCAGAAGCCCGACCTAAGTCGCGACCGCACATGAAGAATAGCGACCGTCCCAAATTACGTGTCTCTCATGCATAACCCTAAATGTAGCCAAATCTCTTTTGGTTAACTTAAAACACATTGTACACAACCTAACCTCATTCAAATGGACATAATCAACATCATTAGCAATTATTTTACATGCTCATCACAATATTTTCATCACCAACATTCATTTGATACTCTATCACATTTACAAACAAAAGTGTTTTAAGATTAAACAACATATGCATGTTTGTACCCATATAATTTGTACTTACCTTTAGCACCAATTATACATCTCTAAACACTTTCTTTTCTCCAAGAATTCTTCACTTCTCAACTTAGAGCAAATCACTTTCTTCCAAAACCTAATCCAAAATAACACAATATAATTTATCACTTACCATTTCCAAAACCCTAAACCAACATCACTCTTAACTTATCATCTTCAAATCCAAAACCAACAGCACAACCAATTAAATCCAATATATAACAATCAACACAACCCCACTTTAAAATCCACAATCTACTCACAAACAACTTAAATAACTTAAAAGAATCAAGAGAAACTTACCAAATATAGTGAATCTTCTTGGATTTCCACTTAACCACTTAGAACTTCTTCAATTTGAGCTCAAAATATCATCAAACCTTTGCTTTCTCTCTTGTTCTTTAGGTTGGCCGGCCACACGTGAAAAGAAGAAAGGAAATTGATCAAAATAAAAGTCAAACTCTCTATTAATCTCCACCACACAATTTCAAAAGAAGAATTACCAAAATGCCCTCTTTAACATAGTTAAACTTCTTTTCATTATGCATGCCCTTTATAGTAATTCCAATAACAACCAAAAATATCTTCTTCCACTTAACCATCACCTTGACTCTTCATTTGACCAATTTATATGTTATATATATCATCATATACACAACATATACATTTGTCTCTAAACCCTATTTCTTTCCCCAAAACACATATACACAAGCATTCACTTTCCAATATATATATCAACAACAACAATAACAACAACATCAACAACATAATCAAAACTTCTAGGGCATATATGAGGATATTACAATTCTCCCCCTCTAAAAAGAAAATTTCGTCCTCGAAATTACCTGATATCAACTCTGAAACAACTGAGGATATTGTTTTCGCATGGATTGTTCACTTTCCCAAGTTGCCTCTTCCTTTCCATGATTCTTCCAAAGAATCTTCACCAATGGCACTCTCTTGTTCCTTAACTCTTTCACTTCTCGTGCCAAGATAGCAACTGGTTTCTCTTCAAACGTCAAATCTTGATTCACCTCGATAGATTCAATCGGCAACACATGAGATGGATCCGATCTGTACCTCCTCAACATAGAAACATGAAATACGTTATGAATCCGATCCAACTCAGGTGGCAAAGCATGCCGATAAGCAACTGGCCCAACTCTTTCCAACACTTCATACGGTCCAATGAATCGAGGACTCAATTTCCCTTTCCGACTGAACCTCAATATCTTCTTCCAAGGAGATACTTTCAAAAATACCTTATCTCCAACATCAAACTCAATGTCTCTCCTTTTCAGATCTGCATAAGACTTCTGTCGGTCTGAAGCTGCTTTCAACCTGCCTCGTATCACTTTTACTTTCTCTTCAGTTTCTTGAATCAAATCAGGACCAATCAACTTATTATCTCCAAGCTCATTCCAACAAAGAGGTGTCCTACACCGTCTGCCATACAATGCTTCAAACGGTGCCATACCAATACTGGATTGGTAATTGTTGTTGTAAGTAAACTCCACAAGCGGTAGAAATCTGTCCCAACTTCCAGAGAAATCAATAACACAGCTTCTCAACATGTCCTCAATAATCTGTATCACCCTCTCTGACTGTCCATCTGATTGTGGATGAAAAGCAGTGCTGAAGTGCAGTCGAGAACCCAAAGCACTATGCAAACTCTTCCAAAATCTTGAAGTAAACCTGGGATCTCGATCAGACACTAAAGAAGTTGGAACACCATGCAGTTTCACAATCTCATGGATATACAGCTCAGCCAACCTCTCCAAAGAGTAATCCATCCGCACAGGAAGGAAATGAGCTGTCTTAGTCAACCTATCAACAATCACCCATATGGCTTCATGTTTCCTTTGTGTCAATGGCAATCCAGACACAAAGTCCATTGTCACTCTTTCCCACTTCCATTCTGGCACTGACAACAGCTGAAGCAACCCAGTTGGAACTTGATGCTCTGCTTTAACCTTCTGACAAGTGAGACATTTCGATACAAACTCAGCAATGTCTCTCTTCAACCCCATCCACCAATAATGCTGTCTCAAATCATGATACATCTTCGTATTACCCGGATGCATAGCAAACATCGACTGATGAGCTTCTTCCAAAATGACCCTTTTCAAATCAGCATCATCGGGTACACACAATCTGCTCTTGAACCAGAGACTTCCATCACTCTTCACAATAAAATCTCTACCTTTTCCACTCAGACAATCTGAAACAATCTTCTGTATCTTCTTATCGGCCAACTGAGCTTCTTTGATCTGATCTAACAAAACCGGCTTCAATTGCAACTGTGCCAATAATGCACCATCAACACAAGGTACAAAACTGGCATGCAATGCTCTCAACTCAACAAGCAACGAGAGCGAGTAAACTATTAAACCAGCTAAAGACTTTCGACTCAAGGCATCAGCAACAACATTTGCTTTACCTGGATGATAGTCAATCAAGCAGTCGTAGTCTTTAATCAATTCTAACCATCTCCTCTGACGAAGATTGAGTTCTTTCTGGACACCTAAATACTTCAAACTCTTGTGATCAGTGTAGATGAAACATTTCTCCCCAAACAGATAGTGACGCCAAATCTTCAATGCAAACACAATGGCTGCTAGCTCTAAATCATGGGTCATGCGGTTTCAACTGTCTAGATGCATAAGCTATAACTTTCCCTTCCTGCATCAATACACACCCCAAACCTCTATGTGAAGCATCACTGTAGATCACATATGGTTTACCTTCAACAGGTAAAGTAAGAACAGGCGCTAGAGTTAACATATCTCTCAACTGCTCAAAGCTAGCCTGACACTGATCTGTCCACAAAAACCTCACTCCCTTACGAAGCAATCTGGTGAGTGGAGTAGCTATCAAAGAAAACCCTTTCACAAACCGCCGATAATAGCCTGCCAAACCCAGAAAACTTCTAACCTCTGTCACCGACTTGGGTGGACTCCAATTTAAAATTGCTTCAACTTTGCTCGGATCAACTCTAATGCCTTCTGCTGAAACAATATGTCCGAGAAAAGCTACTTGATCCAACCAGAACTCACACTTCGACAATTTAGCAAATAACTGCTTCTCTCTCAAAATCTGCAACACAATCCGCAAATGCATATCATGTTCCTCTTCATTCCGCGAATACACCAAAATGTCATCAATGAAGACCACTACAAACTGATCCAAATAGGGCCTAAACACCCTATTCATCAAGTCCATAAAAGCTGCCGGTGCATTCGTCAGACCAAAAGGCATAACTAGAAATTCATAATGCCCATACCTGGTCCGAAAGGATGTTTTGGAAATGTCTTCAGCTCTAACTCTCAATTGATGGTACCCAGATCTCAAATCAATTTTAGAAAACACAGCTGCACCCTTCAATTGATCAAAGAGATCATCGATTCTAGGCAAAGGATATTTATTTTTAATAGTCACCTTGTTCAATTGCCTATAATCGATACACAACCTCATAGTACCATCTTTCTTCTTCACAAATAGCACAGGAGCTCCCCAAGGAGAAACACTGGGGCGAATAAATCCTTTGTCCAACAACTCCTGTAATTGCACTTTCAATTCCCTCAATTCTGCTGGTGCCATTCTATAAGGAGTAATAGAGATAGGAGTGGTACCAGGCAACAATTCAATACCGAACTCCACCTCTCTCTCAAGAGGCAACCCTGGCAACTCCTCTGGAAACACATCCGAGAACTCAGCAACTGTGGCAATGCTATCAATAGGGGAACCCTTCACTCTAGTATCCACCACATGAGCAAGATAGGCTTCACACCCCTTTCTAATCAAACTCTTAGCTGCAACAGCTGAAACAAATAAGGAGGCTAGCTGTTCCTGCTCATTAGATACTATCACCTCTCTACCATCAACAGTTCTCAAAGAAACAATTTTCTTTTTACAATCCACCACAGCTCCATGTCGAGATAGCCAATCCATACCTAAGATCACATCATATTCCTTAAATGGCATCTCAATCAAATCTCCAAGGAACTCCTCACCCTGCACCCTCACTGCACTATCCCGGTGCACTTTACTAACAATCACACTATGCCCTAACGGATTTGTCACCAACACATCAAATCCCAGGGACTCAGCATGCACATCAAATACAGGCAAAATAGATGCACTAATATATGAATGCGTGGAACCCGGATCAATCAAAGCAAGTACTGGAGTATTAAATAAAGAAAAAGTACCAGCTATGACTGCCGATGCATCAGGCTGCCTCTGCATAACATACATCCTCTGGGAAGAACCAACCTCCTCTGGCCTACTCTCCCTGGATATAGCACCTCCTCTAGCACTGAACCCAGATCTGCCTCCCCGGTTGCTACCTCTGCCTCCTCGACCCCCCTCACACTAGGTCGAGAAGCTGCAGTATCAACTGACATCTGCTCTTGTCTCTCAGGACAATCTCTAACAAAGTGATCAGGTGATCCACATCTGAAACAAACTCCGGCTACACCAGCCTTCCAACAAGGACCACCATGAGGCCTACCACAATGAATGCAGATGGGTGGAGTGGATCTCTGAGTCATTGGGGTCGGAGCACTCGCCACTGAAGCTGCAGGTCTAAATCTCTGCCTCTGGAACTGCACTGACCTACCAGCTGTTCTTTGACTCCTACTAACCCGAGGAGCAAAATTTCCCTTACCTCTTTTAACAGAAGAAGACCTTGCCTCAAACTGGGGCCTCCTCATCCTAACCTCTTCCTCTGAAGCAGCTGCAATACCTTGAGCTCGCTCCACACTCCGAGCTGCTGCCACTAGCTGGGAAAAATCTTGATATCTGGATCCAGCCACATGACACATGATAGAGGGCCTCAATCCCTCCTCAAATCGTCGACATCTATCAATCTCATCAGCAATGATACCCCCAGCATACTGACTTAATCGAATAAACTCAACCTCATATTCAGTTACAGTCCGGTGATCTTGCTTCAAATCTAGAAACTCTCTTTTCTTCCCATCTTTATACTCCCTTGGAGTATACTTCAATTCAAACTCCCTCAGAAAGTCAGCATATGACAAGGTTGGTGGATCATCCATAGAATGAGGCACTGTCTTCCACCAACTATATGCATCCTTCTGCAACAAGGATCTTGCATAATCAAACTTTTCCTCTGGAGTGGCTTACAACTGAACAAATATTCTCTGTACTTTGTCTAACCACTGCTCAGCCACTGCTGGATCAGTAGTACCAAGGAAATCCTCCGCTCCATACTTCCTTAGTTTGTCATAATGCCTCACAGATACCAAAGGCTGAGGGGGTGGTGGCACTGGTTGCACTGGTGCTTGCCTCATAACTTCCATCATATGTCTAAACCAGGCTGGCGGAACCTCCTCTCCAGCTGGTCTACCCGACACCGAAGCAGGTGCCTCCTCAACACTATCAACCCTAGCTCCATCATCAGGAGCAACGCTCTCCTCACTACCCTCAACTGACTGTCTCAAATGAGGATCCATCAACACCTAACACTGCAAACACAAAAAAGGACACACCTTATTAAAGATCAGAGATTGCCAATCCCAAACATGTATTTTATTTCAAAACCAACTTTTTAAGTAAAAATATTCTTTTTATTACATTTTACCTAGGTTGAGAATCTCAAACCTAGGCTCTGATACCAAAACAACTGTAACACCCCCATATCCAATGCACACATACTACAACCACCACAATGAAGCATAAGTGCACCAAACATAAGGATGCTACGGTTTTCTTTACATTCAAACACTTTAAAACTTGATACAATAGCCTTATCATTATACATTATAGAAAAGTAGATCATTTATTTATATAACAAAACATATTAGTTATATATATATATATATTACACAGCGGAAGTTATAAAATATGTACATATTTACATATTAAACATTTCTTTACAAAATATAAAGAAGTATACATGATTGGCAAGTCTGCTCTGATCTTTAAACTCCCAAAATGAATTCTTCAAGGTCTACTCTCACTTGGTCTTGATGAACTCTCGGGTTCAACTCGGTTACCTGCGCGATCAAACACTATCGCGCTAAGCCAACGGCTTAGTAAGACAAAATGTGCTAGTGTTATGCTTCAGTGCAATGCAATGACAATTCTCAATCCGTATTATACATGTAACAACATATATGCAAGGCTAACAACATACCTTTACATTTCATATGCCTCATTAGTTATTCATTTAACCATTCATGAACAACATTAAACAAATCATGACTCACATTAAACAAAGACAAGCATTGGGCCCAAGACACACTAATATGCCATTCAATTTTCAGAGTTAATGTTTTGGTTTTGTTATCACATTTATCAATATCATATACCCAACTAGGCTTCAAGGATTAAGTTCAACCAAGCTTCAAGGGGAGCAAAGCATGCTAAGCTTCTACCCAACTTGGCTTCAAGAACTAACCCAACCTAGCTTCAAGGGTGGTAACATCTCAATTAGGATTCAAGGATTCAATCCAACCTAACTTCAAGAGATTGTTACACTTATTAGGCATGCCACCAACAACCAACTCTGAAAATGGAATAACACATTAGCCACACAATTCATTTATTATTCAATTATCATTTTCATTTTCAAATCTCATTATCAACTAGGCAAACATGCCTCATTTCTTACAATTGAACCATCATAGCCAATCACAATGGCTTTATAGCATTTCATATCTCAATTCATATTGTGCATAAGGCATTATTGGTATCACATTTCAAAGTACATTATTCGTAATACACATCACCATTCACAAGCCTCACAATACACAATACATAACCTTTTTCATGTAATATCATATGCATTATCAATTCCATATCATCTCACATTTCATGATTCAACAATGAAGTTAGACAAATGATCTCTATTTTGATCCTTGACAACTCAAATGGATGATCTATTTAACATGTATTTGAGAATCTTGTTGTAGGATTAGATTGCTTCCAATAAGGTGAACAGAACCTTTCTAGCGGTCGCGCCTCACCTGAATACGACCGCCCCATACAATTAAAAAATGAAACCTTATTATAGTAGGTTTCGCGGCCAGAAGCCCGACCTAAGTCGCGACCGCACATGAAGAATAGCGACCGTCCCAAATTACGTGTCTCTCATGCATAACCCTAAATGTAGCCAAATCTCTTTTGGTTAACTTAAAACACATTGTACACAACCTAACCTCATTCAAATGGACATAATCAACATCATTAGCAATTATTTTACATGCTCATCACAATATTTTCATCACCAACATTCATTTGATACTCTATCACATTTACAAACAAAAGTGTTTTAAGATTAAACAACATATGCATGTTTGTACCCATATAATTTGTACTTACCTTTAGCACCAATTATACATCTCTAAACACTTTCTTTTCTCCAAGAATTCTTCACTTCTCAACTTAGAGCAAATCACTTTCTTCCAAAACCTAATCCAAAATAACACAATATAATTTATCACTTACCATTTCCAAAACCCTAAACCAACATCACTCTTAACTTATCATCTTCAAATCCAAAACCAACAGCACAACCAATTAAATCCAATATATAACAATCAACACAACCCCACTTTAAATTCCACAATCAACTCACAAACAACTTAAATAACTTAAAAGAATCAAGAGAAACTTACCAAATATAGTGAATCTTCTTGGATTTCCACTTAACCACTTAGAACTTCTTCAATTTGAGCTCAAAATATCATCAAACCTTTGCTTTCTCTCTTGTTCTTTAGGTTGGCCGGCCACACGTGAAAAGAAGAAAGGAAATTGATCAAAATAAAAGTCAAACTCTCTATTAATCTCCACCACACAATTTCAAAAGAAGAATTACCAAAATGCCCTTTTTAACATAGTTAAACTTCTTTTCATTATGCATGCCCTTTATAGTAATTCCAATAACAACCAAAAATATCTTCTTCCACTTAACCATCACCTTGACTCTTCATTTGACCAATTTATATGTTATATATATCATCATATACACAACATATACATTTGTCTCTAAACCCTATTTCTTTCCCCAAAACACATATACACAAGCATTCACTTTCCAATATATATATCAACAACAACAATAACAACAACATCAACAACATAATCAAAACTTCTAGGGCATATATGAGGATATTACACTGAAGGTTGACAAAATTCTTTTCATTTATATCTATATACATTTCTTTCTCAATTCATTTCATTCTCATAAGCAAATTAGCAACCATGCCTCAATCATCTCATTTGCATCATCACATATTGCACATTTCACATTTCGTTATATTTCAAATCACATTAATCAATTCATTATTCAAATGGATATAATCAATGGCATTAACACATATTTACATGCTCATCACAACATTCACATTATACCAAACATAACATTATTAATATACATCCACAATGCATTAGATTCCTTATCACATTTATAATCAAATATGTCTCAAGTCTCAATATCATATGAATGTATGCAATAATGTAGTTTGTACTTACCTTAAAACCAACTCACACCAATCTATACACTTACTCTTCCAAGAATCCTCAACACTTTGGTTAGGGCAATTCAACCTCTTCACAACCTAATCCAAAAGGAATATTAGCAAAATGACCATATGAATAGTAAATTCTGGTTTTAGACTCCACTTTATCCTTATTTTGAAAAATTGTATAAAATAATCTACTTGACTAAAAACTCTAAAATTTTTACAGAACTAAATTTTACATCTTAAAATAATTCCTTTAAAATTTCAGATCAAACTGAACACAAAATCTTGGTCAAATAGTTCACCCAACCAGACTGCTCCAATTGCCCTGCATCCTGGCAGCAGTTCTGAACTTTGTGAATTCCATGAATTAAATTCAATCAACGTGGTTCCAAATTACTTTTCTCAAATACTAGACTCACTAAGCAACAACATATCCAAAATTAAATTGGATATTATTTTTCTACATTTTATTAAAAATCCCGAAAGATAGCTGTCTCAGTTAAGGTACCTGCTGGAACAGGTCTAATAAAAATAATCTTTCCAAAGTCATAACCATTCCAAAATAGAAATCAGCATATTTTTAAGTCATTCTAGACTCATAGAGGCACAACATATCAAAAATTTACTTCAAGAAAATTTTTCTATATTTAATTAAAAATGATAAAAGTCACAGCCTTTACTAATTGTAAAACAGAAAAAATTTCACTAAACACAACTCTTACTCTTCCATCACCAACACCAACCTAACTTCTTATCTTTAATTCCATTTCCATCACATACAAACACACCACAAGCAATCCTAACCATATTATCAACAACACTTCATCAAACTCAAAAATAACTTCAAAAACAACAAGAGCAATCAAGAGAGAACTTACCAAAATAATGAAATTTCTTGAAATTCCAACTTGTTTATTTGAAATCTCCTTTGAATTTGATCTTAGAAAATCAAACTCTATCTTGCTCTCTTAACTTTGGAGTACCGGGCCAAGAAAAGAAAAAGAAGAAAAATGAAAAGGAAATTAAAGACAAAGTCAAAGTTCTCATCTCTTTAAACCTCCACCAAGCAATCTAAAAAGAAAATTACTAAAATACCCTCTTCTATATATCTTAACTCCCTTTTACTTATTTGTCCTTTTTAGTAATTTCATAAATAACCAAAATAAATATCTTCTTCCTTTGACCATCCATTTGGCTTGTATATATGTTATATATATATATATATATCCATATATACAACATATACACTCCTTTTTAAATTATTTTCTCTTTCCAATAACATATACATTTTAATTCAAATAAAACAACAATTATACTAAAACTTCTAGAGCACATTTTGTGATATTACATAACACATTTTCCAACCAAAATGTGTTAAGTCTAAATGTTATGCAAATATAAATATTATATTCAAAGTTTGTACATACCTCCACTAGCAACCCAAAGCAAGCTAAAAACAACCTTCAATCCAATCTTTCCAATTTGCCCTTCACCACTTGGATGAGGCAAATCAACCTCCCTCAATGCCTAAACCAAATGTGATAATAAATAATCATTTAGTATCACATTTAATGACATTTCCAACATTAAACCATAATTACACATCACTCCTACAAATTTTCAAAAATTTAGCCTTTCATTACTTCAACATTGGAATTCCATTCTACTACAATTAAATTAGTGTTTTAAGCTTATTTATATTATTAAAAATACATTTTAATATATTTAAATCATTTACATTATAAAAATAAACTCTTATTCACCAAATTTCAAAAATGGCATAACCTTCCCCCATTGAAGGTTTTCTATTCCAACACAATCCATTACTCATTCCAAGCTTATTTTCATCACTTTTAACACTAAATAACATGCTTAAACAAATAAAATCACACAATTCAACCACTTTGGAAAATCACTTTTTCAAAACCCTAAATCTCCACTTCCACTTTGGAAGCCACGTCCTTGAAGAAGAAGAAGAAGAAGATGAAGACTTTTAATATTCTTTTGCTTTCACTTTAAAATAATTTAATATTTAATAATTTATTTATTTTTTAATAAATTAAAAGTCCTAATTTTTATCTTCCATTCAAAATTAATTTATTTTTGAATTATTTTATTAATTTTGAATTTATAAGATTTAATTACCAAAATACCATTTTCTTTTAAAAAGTGTTGACTTTTATTTGTTATGTATATTTTGTATATATATCATATATATATTCCACTTTTTCATTTAAAATCCCTTCATTTTTCATTTAAAACCATTAATTTAATTTATCCTTTTAAATTATAATTTATTTTATCAAATTTTCCAAAAATTAGAAATTTTCAAAAATTTTAGGATGTTACATGAGATGGGTCAGACCTGTATCTCCAAAGCATCGAGACATGGAAAATATTATGAATTCAATCCAACTCAGGTGGTAAAGCTAGTCTATAAGCCACCGGACCAACTCTCTCCAACACCTTATATGGTCCTATGAAACGAGGACTCAACTTCCCTTTACCTCAGAATCTTCTTCCATGGAGACACCTTCAAAAATACTTTATCTCCCATACTGAACTCTATATCTCTTCTTTTTAAATTTGAATATGATTTTTTTCGGTCTGAAGCTGCTTTCAGATGACCCCAAATCACCTTTACTTTCTCTTCTGTTTCCTTAATCAAATTGGGACGGACCAATTTACCTTCTCCAACCTCATCCCAACACAAAGGTGTCTTGCATCTCTTACCATACAAGGCCTTATAAGGAGGCATCCCAATAATGGACTAATGACTGTTGTTATAAGCAAACTCAATTAGTGGCAAAAATCTATACCAATTCCCGATAAAATCAATGATATAACTTCTCAACATATCCTCTAGAATCTGTATCACTCTCCCTGACTACCCATCTATCTGAGGATGGAAAGCAGTACTAAAATACAATCGAGAACCCAAAGTATCATGCGAACTCTTCCAAAACCTCAAAGTAAATTGGGGATCTCGATCCGACACCAAAGAAATTGGGACTCCATGCAACCTCACTATCTTACTGACATATAGCCCAGCCAACCTCTCAAGAGAATAATCCATCTGAACTAAATGAAAATGAGCTGTCTTTGTCATCCGATCAACTATCACCCAGATTGCATAATGCTTCTTCTGGGTCAAAGGCCGTCCAGTCACAAAATCCATTGTCACTCGCTCCCATTTTCACTCGGGAACTGATAAAGGTTGGTACAACCCTAAAGGAACCTGGTGCTCAGTCTTCACTCTCTAGCAAGTGAAACATCTGGATACAAACTCTGCTATGTCCCTCTTCATACCTGACCACCAATAATGTCACTTCAAGTCCTGATGCATCTTAGTACTTCCAGGATGCATAGCATAAAGTGACTGATGTGCTTCCTCTAATATCATCTTTTTCAATTCTACATCATCAGGAATACACAACCTATCTCTGTACCATAGATTGCCATCATCCCTCACATAAAATCTCGACTCTCTCCCTTCTGACAAACCAACACAATCTTCTGGATTCTCTCATCTGCCAACTGAGCCTCCCTAATATGATCCAACAAGACTGGCCTTAACTGTAACTGAGCCATCAAAGCACCATCATCACAAGACTCAAACCTAGCATGCAACACTCTCAACTCAACAAGCAACAAGAGTGAATAAGCAATCAAACCTGCCAAAGACTTCCAACTCAAGGCATCAGCAATAATATTTGCCTTGCCAAGATGATAATCAATCAAACAGTCACAGTCTTTAAGTAACTCTAACCATCGTCTCTGTTGAAGATTCAACTCTCTCTGAACACCCAGGTATTTCAAACTCTTGTGATCCATATAAATGAAACACTTTTCCCCATACAAGCAATGCCCCAAATCTTTAAGGCAAAAACTATAGCTGCTAATTCCAAATCATATATCGGGTAATTCAGCTCATGTGGATTCAACTGTCAAGAGGCATAAGCAATGACTCTGCCCTCCAGCATCAGAACACAACCAAAACCATTATGTGAAGCATCACTATATATCACATATGATTTACCTTCCACAGGCAGGGTAAGGACAGGAGCCTGAGTCAACATCTCCCTCAGCTGCTCAAAACTCGCTTGACACCGATCTATCCACACAAATCTAACTCATTTTTGAAGTAATCTGGTGAGTGGTGTAGCTATCATAGAAAAACCCTTCACAAACCGATGATAATAGACTGCCAATCCCAGAAAACTTCTAACCTCTATCATAGTCTTCGGCGAACTCCAATTCAAGATAGCCTCAACCTTACTTGAATCAACTCTAATATCCTCTGCTGAAACCACATGACCAAGAAAAGCTACCTGATCGAGCCAAAACTCACTCATAGACAGCTTAGCATACAACTGCTTCTCTCTCAGAGTTTGCAATACAATCCGCAAATGCCTATCATGATCCTCCTCATTATGCAAATACACCAAAATGTCATCAATGAAGACCACCACAAACTGATCTAAATATGGTCAGAACAACCTATTCATCAAATCCATAAAAGTTGCTGGTGCATTCATCAACCCAAAGGGTATCACTAGAAACCCATAATGCATATACCTCATGCGAAAAGCTGTCTTGGGTACATCCATATCTCTGACTCTCAACTGATGGTACCCTAATCTCAGATCAATCTTAGAGAATATTGCTGCTCCCTTCAACTGATCAAAGAGATCATCTATTCGAGGAAAAGGATGTTTGTTCTTGATGGTTGTTGCGGCCTTAGCCTCACTATCTTGCACAGATCATTAACAAGTAATATAATGATGGGTAGAGTATCGTTCGCACGAGGAGGTTAATTCTAAGTACCACACAATTAAACCAATTAATATTTGGATAATCAAATTTAATTTATGATTTAACTAGCTAAAATGACAATAAATCAAGAATAAATTTTTGATAATTTAAGACTTAGGGTTTAGTCACCTTTATTGATTTATCATGGATTTTCTAAGGTATTGATTTTATTCAGACATCCTTTTAATTAATGGTTGGATTCTCCTAAATTAAGTTCAAGTCTCTCTGTGAATACTCGAATTTTGAGGCTTGGAAAGCTGATTTCTCTAGACCGCAAAATGCCGACTCAGACTCGGTGACTTTGGAAAAGTTCACCGGAGATATATCAATATGGTACTTGAAATGTCCGGAACGACACGTGGATTGTAGAAATGGTCTCGGAATATTTTTTTGGAGGTCCGTAGCTCCTGAAAAATCAGTTTGAGCGAAAATCGTGCGACCTGATGTGTTTTTTTGGAGGCCGAACCGCCACATGCAGCGGTCCAACCGCCATGACCAACGGTTCAACGGCCGCACGCCGCGGTTCAACCACCGTCTAGGTTTCAACCACTGAGTTTCCCTTTTGGAAGTCCAACCGCCGTGCACAGTGGTTCAACCGCCGCACACAGAGGTTCGACCGCCGTGTAGGGTTTCAACCGCTGCCCTTTTTCCTCTTCTGGCAAGTCAACCGTCGTCCATGACGGTTCAACCGCAGGGACCAGCGGTTCAACCGCCATTCAGGTCTGAATTTGGTCCGATTTTCACTATAAATAGCCGTCAGAACAGTCAGAAAGGGCCCCCGGCTTCGTGTTGACGAACTCCCTATTTTTCTATACGCTTAGGCGCTTCTCTTCTACTCTTCTTTGCATAAATCTAACCTTGTGCTGCAGGAATCAACTCAAATCAGATCAAGAAAGCAGGAATCAAGAATCATAATCCAAGGTCCAAGAAAACAAGATTTGGAGCTTCGAAGTGGGAAAATCCTAAGCAAGGTAATATCCTAATTCATCCTTTGTCAATTCAAGCATGTCATAAACATTACACCTTCTTCTTAATTTCTTTTTGGTCAAAGACCTAATCCTTTTAGGTCTAAGGCCTAATTAACTAATCAATTGATCTTTTGGCATTAAGCCATGAATCAATCAACCCTTTTGGCCAAAGGCCTAAAATTTGCATCCTTTTGGTACAAGGTACCTAAATTTCACAATTTTGCACTAAGTGCTAATTAAATCTCACAATGCACAAAGCATACACACACACATGCATGAAGCATAATTTTTATCGCCTTTGAATAGGCACTATCGAACTACATGGGCTTTGATCTCCCATTCAAACGGGGGTATGTAGGCATATTTTGAGATTCACCTCAAATAGCAAGTCCACAATCCACTAACAATTTGTTTGTCCTTTTCCTTATTTTTTTAGGTTTGTTTCTTTTTTGTAAGTTAATCAAATGCATGACATAGTCCCCGAATCCTCCTTGGGTTCATAGATTAGAAACCTTTACATTGGATGCATTATTGGAGTCAAACAAGGGTTTTCTTAGTTTTACCCTTTGAACAAAAAAAAATGAGTGGCGACTCCCAACAACAAGTGAATGTTCATCCAAATCCTTTTTGGGTGGAATTAGAGGTTCACAATCTGGCGACTCCACTGGGGACTTCCTAGTAGACTATAATTGCTTATTTGACTAACTTACCCTTCTTTAGGGTACTTTTATTTGTTTTGTAGGGTACCTTAGCAATGTTTATCCTTTCTTTAAGGATATTGGAATTGAAGATTGACAAAAAGAATCTTTTTCCTTTGATGGATCCCTTGTTTGATTAATTGTACATTTGTTTTGTCATTTAGAGAATCTTTTTCTCTTGCATTATATGGGGGAATCCTTTTCTCCCATTGCATAAAAATTGTTTTCAAATGAATTTCTTCTCTTTCTGTTCAAAGTTCTGAGTCTGAATAGCAAGTAGCGCTGACCCACAGGTCTCCTTGATTATGCTGGCCGACAACCAAAGCATCCTCCCTGTGACCACAAACCATTCCAATCCTTTTGGAATGGCCCACGAGTATATCGTACACTTTGACCCACGCGAAACTCCTTGTTTCACATGTGGTAGGTATATCTTACTCGAGGTTCAAGGGTCCCTATTATAAGCCCATTCTCTACTTTCATTCAACAATAGAACCCTCCCTTAGGTTGTATGTACCCAATGATAGTGCCACATTCCATTAAAATGAATTATGATGTGATGAGGTGCATTCATGCAACATAACAACATTGTTTTGGGGAAAACCTTTTGATATATACAAGTGGACCAAGAGTCTTCCTACCCTACACACTACCCTAATCCTTTACCCTTAACCTTTGCAGGTACCCACCATCCATGTGCCTTCACCTACACAAGCTACACCAACTCCAACTGTGCAATCACCCACAAGTTCTGTAACACCCTCATATCCTATATAAGTACTATACATATACCTCGTATACATACAGTAAGTATATAAAGTATAAGAATGTCACTGTTCATTATAATTAAAAAAAAATCCTTACTTCTCAAAACAATCCAAATATATAGTAACAAAACATTTTAGTCAATATACAATATTAAAAAATTTTACATGCATGCATCACCTTCTAGTTGGTCTCGACAAACTCTTACTCTTCTTGTGGTAAAATGAAAGACTTCAGATCTACCATCTACTCACTCTCTTCCAACCTTTGACTTTCTTTTCTCTTTTTCTTTTTGTCCTTATCATCATAATTATTAATTAATTAATTATAAAAATATATACATAACTCACTTTCCCTACACCACTTTATATCCCATGTATATGTGATGTATATGTATATATCTTTTATATGGTATTTATATTCCCATATTTCCTTATATATATATCATCTTATAATATTTCCCCTTTTTACTTCCATTAAACATATACATTAACTCCAAATATAACAATAACTCCAAAACTTTTAGGGTATATTTTGGGATATTACAAGTTCTACTACCCCAACTTCACCAACTACTCCAATTGCTGAAATGGCTACTATTGAATAGATTAAGGCCTTGCTAGATGGACAGGTTAGGGAGATTGAAGCTAGGATGCAAGAAAGAATTGATGAAGCTTTGACTGCCCAAAGGGTAGCCATCTTGGCCGAATTGGGAGGGGCACCAAAGACGGCCACTACTCCTGGAAATCTAGGGAAAGAACCTACTGTGGGGCAAACTAGTACCCCCACGACTGCTCAGAGTAATACCCCTTTCATCAATTTGGAGGATCCATTGTTGCGCTCAAATTAAGTACTACTACAAAGCGTCACTCGTAAGCATACGAGATAGTTGTAGCAAAGGTGATCGCTCCAAGGTCGTTTCCCCAAGAAGGTGTGGTTCAGAATAGCTTGATTGACAATTTATTTAAATGCTGAAGTGTTTGTTGTTTGGAATTGTGGAAAGACAATTTAAACCTAAAATTAAAGCGTGTAAGGATTAATGTGTGTGATGGTGGTACAAGATCAAATCGATTCGTGGGAAGGTGCCTAGGGTTATAGGTCCATTCAATTAAAGCTCAATTCTCAATTGTCCATTAACATAACCTTGTAAATTAATTTGTTCCTTAAGGTTAATTAGTCAATTACTCATCCATTAGTTCTCATATTCATGAATTAGCAATAACCAATTATTTCACATTAGCAAATTAATTTTCACCTCTCGGTCCGTCATCCAATATTCAAAGATCAATAGGTAGCTAATCTATCAACCTAGCATTTAATACAATACAATCAACCAATTAACAAAGAACATCAATGGAAATATCAAATTAAGACATTCAACCAAATATACTACAAACCCTAGGCATGGATATTTAGCTCAACATCATCAATTTAACACATTCATTCAACTCAAAATAAAACAAATACAAATTGTCCATTGCAATATCAATCTCTTAATACAACAACAACAATAGAAATGAATTAAAAGAGAGAATAGAAAAACCCCTTGTGAAGATGCCAAGAGTAGGATTGCTAGTCTTCCTCCTTGCTCCACTTGATGTATTTGATGAAGAACTCAAGCCCTCTTCAATGGTTGATTCCCCTTGCAATATGGAATGGAGCTTTCTCAAGTCACCAAACCTTTGGATGGAGCTTTCTCACGTCACCAACTCTTCAATTGATTTTGCCTTTGGAAGATGGAATGGAGCTTTCTCAAGTCACCAATCCCTTCAATGAAGCTTCTTCAACCTTCAAGAGCTTGTTTAACCCAATTTATCCCAAAGAATCTCAAAGAACTTGTCAATGGAAGATGGAGAAGGTGGAGAGGATAGAAATGGAGGTTGAAGATGAAGGGACAAGGGAGAGTGTCACTCTCTCCCTCTCCCATGTTTTTGCAGAAATTGTTCCAAGAACAAAAGTCCCCTTCAATTTCCCTCCTCTTCTCTATTTAATTCCTTCAAAATCACACACCATGCCTTCCAACTCATGCCATTTCACTTTGTTCCCCACTATGTCTTTGTTTAGCATTTCTTTTGGCAAGCAATAAGTCTTGTCTCCCACTTTGTCCCCCACATCGTACAAAGAAATTCAAGTTTTTCAGGTGGGACACGGCCAAGCCAAGAGTGGCTTGGCCGTGTCTCTTGCATTTTTTTCTTCTTTCCATGAGGTGACACGGCCAAGCCAAGGTTGTCTTGGCCGTGTCCCTCACTGGAACTTTCTTTTCTTTCTTTCTTTTCTTTAGTTGTGAGAGGTGACACGGCCAAGTCATGTGGAGCTTGGCCGTGTCTCTTTCTTTGGAATGGTGTGTGACACGGCCAAGCTTGCATGAGCTTGGTCGTGTCTGATATGCTTGGAGGGACACGGCCAGTGACTTGGCCGTGTCCCCTGAGTGTGTCAGCCACTGCCTCTTTTCTTTCCTTCTTTGCTTGCTCTTATGTTCTTTGGTATGGATGGAGACACGGCCAAGCTTGCTGAGGCTTGGCTGTGTCACCTAGGTGTGTCCACTTCTGTTGCTCATTTTCCTTCTTTTCTTTGGCTTGTTCTTTGATTTGTTCTTTGAATGAGACACGGCCAGTGGCTTGGCCGTGTCTGTGAGTGTGTCTGCTTTTGCCTTGAATTTCTTTTGAGGGACATAGCCAAGCTTGCTTTGGCTTGGCCATGTCTTGCTTGGTTCATGCTTTTCTTGCCCTGTTTTGATCTTCCAAGGGTGTTTTTTCACCTAAACCTAAAAACAACACTTTAAACACATTTAAAACAAAAATTAATCAAAACATTAACTAAAACACACATAAAATCATACTAAAAACTAGTACAAAAATGATCTAAACATCCACCCTCTAAGAATGCTACTAAAACTGATGAACTGAAAAAGAAACTTGAATTGCTTGAAAGGTCAATCACTGCCATGAAAACTCATAAAGAGGTGGTAGACATGGATTCCTTATCCTTGTTTCCCCAAGCTAGATTGCCTCCAAAATTCAAGATGCCGGGGATGGACAGATTTGATGGGACTACTTGCCCTAAAACCCACCTGAAGATGTATGTGGGGGCCTTAAGCCCTTGGGGTTTAAATGATGAGCTCTTTGCTCAACTATTCCAATAATCTTTGACTGGTGCTGCCCTTAAATGGTTTGTAAGCCTGGATCGTGCCAAGATCAAGACCTGGGAAGACATCTGCAATGCATTTAACACTCAATACCACTATAATATTGAGGTGGATGTCACTAGAAGGGAGCTTGAGACTACCAAGCAGAACAACAATGAACCCTTCTCCTCGTTCCTTACGAGGTGGAGGGCAAAGGCCACCCAAATGATCAACCGCCCTTCAGAACAGGAGCAAATTGATATCATAATCAAGAATTTAAGGCCTACATATCAAGCTCAACTGCAAACCCAATACCTGCCTACTTTCAAATTACTCATTGCGACTGCAACCAAGGTAGAAGATTTGATACAATTGGGTAAGATAGTAGATGAGGGAGCTACTTCGAAGTACAAGAAACAAGGCCAAGCTGCTTCCTCAAGCAAGGTCAATGAAGTGGCCAATATTGCCACTGCGAATCCTTTACGTGTGGGCAATCTTGGGCTGAGAAATCAGCCAAGAAGGCAATATACCGACCTTGGGATGCCCCTTCATCTGGTGTTTAAAAAGGTAGTGGAAGGAAAGTACTTGAAGCCTTTGGACCCAAGGCCTCCTCCAAACCCATTACCCTCCAATTATAGGTCAATGAGTACTGTGAATACCACCAAGGAAATGGGCATAGCTGGACTCTGAAAAACCGCGTCCAGGATCTGGTGGATAGTGGTGACATCATTCCTCTCAAGAGTCAACCAAACATTAATACTAACCCTTTGCCCAATTATTCCATCCACGTCATCACTGTGGAAGAAGAGCTGTTTGATCCTTTCAAACTTCTCTTGGAGATGAATGAAGTATGTGTGCTGGATTTGAATGACCTCGCTGAAAGCTAAGGTGTCAATTTGGGAGCTCCTTGCTTCCTCATTCCCACACTGTCAGGCTCTCAGCAAAGCTTTGAGTTAACTAGATACATCAGTAGAAACAAGCCCAGAAGCTTTGGTGGCCACTTTGACCCAATCAACCAAGGCATTGAGTATCTGATTTTCCGATGTAGACCTACCAGAAGATGGCAGGAAACACAATGATGCTCTATACATCACCTTACAAACTAGGGGAAAGACTGTACCCATGGTTCTCATTGATAATGGATCAGCCTTAAATATATGTCCTTTGAAAGTAGCAAGCTGTCTGGGATTGGAGGCTATAGATCTTACACCTTCTGATCAAATTGTTAAAGCATATGATAATGAGATGTACCCACGAGCTTTAATCTCCTCCTTGGAAGGCCGTAGATTCATCAGAATAATGCTGTCCCTTCTTCATTACATCAAAAACTTAAGTTCCCTTTTGAAGGAAAAATCATCACTATCAAAGGAGACACATGTGAAATCAACAAGAAAACCACGGATCAGTCCCTCTTTGAGGTTGTTCCTGGTGAAACTGCTATGGCATTGACTGGGTTCCATTATGACACTGTTCAATGCATTGAAGGAGAAAGGCCCAAAGGGCCATTCATTCTATATGACATTGGGGAGGTCCAAGTCAATTGCCTTGTAGGAATGATGCTAAGGGTAGGTCTGCTACCCGGAATGAAAATGATAAGGTCTGGGAGGAAATCATCCATAGTGCGGCCATGGGAAGAACCTGAGAATAAGGGAACTTTTGGCTTGGGGTACAAACCCACAGACGAGGAGATAGAAGAGTTTGAGCATGGGAAGAAGAAAAAGAAGACTTGGTGGGCAAAAAGCCTCAAAATGCGCCCTTACTTTAGAACTCTGAACGGTCACTTCTGCAAGCCTAGAAAAGCAGTTCCTTACTGTGGTTTCCAGGAGCCATTCTATTCTCCCAAGACTGGAAAGAAGCTACCGGGTTTTGAGATGTTCGCTAATGTTTTGGCCATAAAGGAAGAAGAGCCAGAACCTATAACTGACCCACAAGTGGAAGATTTCATGCGGACTAGTCTCTTTGATGAGGTTGCTATGATAATCAATTTCGAAGACAAAAGGGACTTCACGAAGCTGATCAAGACAACAGATGGATCTCTGACGAACTGGTACACCGAGGAGGGACAAGCTGCTATAGTCAAACCTAGTCCTGTGTCACACCCTGAACCTGAGTCTTGTATTGAGTCAAATCCTGAGTCAAACACCGAGTCATAGTCTAGTTCTGAGTCTTCTATAGCTTCAGATTTAGAGAACCCTAATGTCAAATTTAATGTAACCTTGGATAATGACTCCGCCATTATCAATAAAACTGTTCAAATTCTTGGTTACCCTGTGTCTTTTGCTTTCCAAGTATTATCTAGCAAAAATGAATTAAATGAAATAAAAGAAATAAATGAAAAGATAATAATTGGCAAAGAAAATGAATATACATACATTGCATATGATTGTGTGAATCAAGAACAGGTTATTGAGTGTATCAGAAAGTATGCCGACTGCTTCATGTGGAAGACAAGTGATGTCACGGGAATAGACCCAGCCATAGCAGTTCATATGATTCCGCTATACCCAGATGCGAAGCCGGTTAAGCAGAAGTTGAGAAGAATGAAGCCATAATGGTCTTTGAAAATTAAAGAAGAGGTTGCCAAGCAACTGGATAATAAGTTCATAGAACCAATTGTCTACCCTTCCTGGTTAGCAAACATTGTGCCGATCCCGAAGAAAGACGGAAAGGTCAAGATGTGTGTTGACTACAGAGATTTGAATAAGGCTTGTCCCAAGGACGATTTCCCGCTACCACGCATTGATTTGCTAATAGATAGGATGGCTGGGCATATGATGGTTTCCATGACTGACCTTGCGGTTGGGTACAATCAGATCATGGTGCACCCACCAGACAAAGAGATGACAGCTTTCATTACAAAATGGGGCACTTTCTGCTACAGGGTTATGCCTTTTGGATTGATAAATGTAGGGGCTACCTACCAAAGGATGGCGACAACAATCTTTCATGACATGATTCACAAAGAAGTAGAAGTGTATGTTGACAATATGATTGTCAAGTCAAAATCTCCAGAAGAGCACGTTGAAGCACTTGAGAAGTTTTTTCTTAGACTTCACAGTAAAATTTGAAGCTTAATCCTGCAAAGTGCCTCTTTGGTGCAACATCAGGCTTATTTTTGGGATATTTGGTCAGCAAGAAAGGAATAGAAATTGATCCAGCAAAGTCAAAGGCTATTCTGGAAATGCCTCCACCAAGAACATAAAAGGAGATTCGAGGTTTGCTAGGTAGATTACAGTATATCAGTCGATTCATATCGCAGTTGGCAGAGACTTGCGGTCCCATCTTTAAGCTACTAAGGAAAGGTGCTTCACAAGAATGGAATGAAGACTGCCAGAAGGCCTTTGACAAGATCAAAGAATACTTGTTAAGTTCGCCAATTCTGCAACCTCCCAGAATGGGAAAACCTCTGCTCATGTATTTGTCTGTAACAGATGAAGCCATGGGTGCAATGCTAGCTCAAGAGGCCAAAGGTACAAAGGCGGAAAATGCAATTTACTACCTCAGCAAAAGGATGCTGGACTATGAGTTAAAGTATAACAAGATTGAGAAGTTGTGTTTAGAGTTGTATTGGGCTTGCACGAAGTTACAACACTACTTGTCTTCTTACACTACTTATGTCATTGCAGAACAGAGTCCTTTGAAATTCCTTATGGAGAGGCCTATTTTGGACAGCAAAATGGCAAAGTGTGTGTCAACATTGGCAGCCTTTGACTTAAAATTCATTCAAAGGAAAGCTGTGAAAGGTGGGGCAATAGCTGACCAGTTAGCAGAATTACCCGTAAAAGACGAGATGCGAGAAATGAATTTCCCTGACGAAGACCTCTTGAATGTGGAAAGGAGTGTTTGGGAGATGTACTTTGATGGGGCATCCAATTATCATGGAAATGGAATTGGGGTTGTGTTCAAAAATCCTTGTGGAGAATACATTCCATTTGTAGTTAAACTTGACTTTAGCTGCACAAACAATGAAGCAGAATATGAAGCTTGCATCAATGGGCTTGAAGCCGCCCTGGAACTGGGGATTAAGAACCTAAAGGTCTATGGTGATTCTATTTTAATAGTATCACAAGCTTCAAGGAAATGGAAGATAAGAGAAGAGCGTTTGGTTCCTTACCTACAATGCCTTGATCATTTGGCACAACAATTCGATGATCTGTCCTTTGAATATCTCCCAAGAGCAAAGAATCAGTTTGCTGATGCCCTGGCTACTTTAGCTTCCATGGTCAATATCAAGGGGGGGAAAGCCATTCGTCCATTGAAAGTTCAGCTTCAGAAACAACCCGCCCATATAATGTACTTGGCTAATGGTAAGCCATGGTTTTGGGATATCAAGAGTTATCTCAAGGATGGAAGTTATCCGGAGGGATCATCAAAGGTTGATCAGAGGGCAATAAGGCAGCTAGCCACGGGTTACATTCTTAATGGAGATATCCTCTACAAAAGAAGTTGGAATGGAATGCACCTAAGGTGTGTGAATGAAGCAAAGGCTAAGCGGATAATGGAAATGGTACGTGGTGGCGAATCAGGACCGCATATGTATGGGATCGCTTTGGCTCGAAAAATAGCCAATCTAGGATATTATTGGTCCACCATGAATACAGACTATGTGGCATTTGTGCAAGAATTCCATCAGTGTCAGATATTTGCTAAGCTACAGAAGCAACCTCTCATTGCCCTGAATCCAATCACTTCTCCATGGCCCTTCGCTACTTGGGGAATAGATATAATTGGCAAAATACATCCAAAAGCCTCAAATGGACATCAATTTATCTTGGTAGCAGTGGATTACTTCACAAAGTGGGTTGAAGCAGCTTCCTATGCAGAATTAGACGCCAAAAAGGCAGCACAGTTTGTCCGAACCAACATCCTTTGTCGGTAGGAATGCCATTTGAGATTATCACTGATAATGGAACTCATTTCCAAGCAGAATTTGCTAAACTCTTGAAGGATAAGAAGGTCCAGCATCATAAGTCCTCTCCTTATAGACCTCAAACAAATGGAGCTGTAGAAGCAGCAAATAAGTCTATAAAGGTGATCATACAAAAAATCATCAAGGAACATAGGGGTTGGCATGAGAAGTTAACACTGGCCTTGTGGGGATATAGAACATCAATTAGAACTCCTGCTGGGGCAACCCCGTATTCAATGGTGTATGGAATGGAAGCAGTACTCCCCATTGAATTGGAAGTTCAATCGGCGAGAATAATTCAAGAAAATCAGATAAATGAAGCTAAATGGATCAGCAATTATCATCATCAGTTGTTGGGTTTGGATGAAAAAAGACTTCAAGCTCTACATCAAATTCAAGGGTACCAAAGGCGAATGGCTAGGCATTTCAACAAAAAGGTCAAAAACCAGAAGTTGGAAGAAGGTTGTTTGGTCCTAAAAGAAATCAGAGCACCTGTTTTAGATCCTCGTGGGAAGTTTCGTCCTCATTGGGCGGGACCCTACATTTTGAAGAAAATACTTTCCGGCGGAGCCGTCATCTTAACTGATTTGGATGGGTTAGAATTCACAAATCCATGTAACATGGATCAGTTAAAGAGATATTATGTATAAAGAAGCACTCAAAAAGGAACTACATTAGACCTGATTCTCGCAAACTAATTCGAGATATGTAGGCAGCTCTCCTTGAGCACAGTCTAAATTTTAATAAAAATAATTAATTCATTTTTCTTTTGCCAACATAAAAAAAAAGAGAGAAAAGAAAAGAAAGAAAAATCTCGCTAAGTCAAAAACTCACAAAGGGCGGCTTAGGCAATAGTGGGGCCCGCTAAGCTGAAAACCCGTAAAGGGCGGCTTAGGCAAGAATGGGTAAGAGCTCGCTAAGTTGAAAATCTGAAAGGACGGCTTAAGAAAAAATCAGAGCAAGTAAATAAAGTAGATAATGCTTGGAAAGCAAATAAAAGAGTCATTCCAAAAAGAGTCATTCATTCCGAAAAGAGTCATTCATTCCAAAAAGAGTCATTCATTCCATGAAATATCAAACCAATCAAAAGAGTCAAACCATAAGTCCAAAACATCAAATGAACCAAAAAGGTAAAAGTAATCCAAAAAAGCAGACAATAGAGCCAACCCTAGGGTCTAAATCCTATGCCTCCTACGTGGGGCAGAGTCTTCGGTATCTTCCTTAGCTCCGAAACTCTCTGCAGCATCTATCTTCTCCTTATTAAGAGGAACCGCCTCCTCTCCCTCCAGCTCCTGCAGCAATGCATGCTCCTTGGCTTTTCAATTGGCCAAACTTCGACTATAAACCAAGTACTATACTCTGGAGTAGGCTGGACAAGGGAAGGCTTTGCAAAAGGCCTGATCATCTGATGGTTCCTAACCCAAGTTTGAAGAATAGCTCGAGTAACTCCGGGAGTAATAGGGGCAGCAGTAGTAAACCCAACAGGAAGAGGAACCCTCTGATCAATCCCCATCTGCCTAAGGACGTGAGAAGCACTATACCATGTACTATGAGTGAAACCAAGAAGGTGGACATGGTTATGCATTGCATTTGCCTCCATGGAATGAGAAATTCCATACCAAGAGATGTACCACAACAATTCTTGTGGTCCAAGCTCATACAACTAGATAATCCACCTGGTCATAGAAGGAAAAGAAACCTGGATTCTTCTAGTACGATACTAAGAAGGGTTATAAGTCAAGGCATGGGGAGTGGCAACCACTCGGAGATGGTCTCTCAGCCAAACCTAAAAAAAAAATATAGATCCTTTCTATTTACAAAGGAAAAAGATGAGAAGAAACAAAAGGTATAACAAAATTACCTGAAGAATGATCAGAGTAACAGTCCAATCTTCAAATCCAAGTGCAGTTCTGTCAAGACTCTGAATAGTCTCAGCTAGAATCATACCACCAATGCAGTTAAGTTCTTCCATCTGCCTAATCATGGGGCAAAGCTTTAAATCTCCAAAGCCAGGGTCACGGTTGAAAAGAAACCCAGCTAACAGGCAGAAAACAAAAGCTCGCATCCTATGCTTCAGTTGAATCTCATCTTTAAAATTAGCAGTCAGGAATGCATCAATCAAATGAAGCAACATCGCCTTATTCCCATCCACAATCATAGCTTGAGCTTGAGGCCTTGTAAAGTTGAAAAGCCTCTGAAAAGACCCCACATAGCCAACTCGAACCTCATGCCTTACAAGAGGGGCATTTGGGTCACATCTAATAATTGAGAAGAATTCCTCAAAAAGAGGACACATCTCGTCCATCCGGGCACCAAATCTGAAGACGTGAGCTTGGGGATCCCAAAATCTGATACAAGCATGCAAGAAATCCCAATCTACAGCTACGCCTCTAAGAGTAGCAATAGCTTTCAATCCATATCTTCCCATATTGATCCTTTCAACATTATAGAGGCTTTTGGTCCATTCATGCATTACATGGTTAAAAAGAGGGTTCATTGTTGAGGGAAAAATAAAAATCCTGCAGTAAAAAACCTGTTTTCTGGCTTGAAAGTCGTAAAAATACACAGTAGCTTCGTTTTTTATATACTGCCCTAGACCCAGATGGCGGTTCAACCGCTGCCTCCCAGTTTCAGTTCCTTTTTTTTTGTTGTTTTGTGAAATTCTTGTGTTTTGGCCCTGTTTAGGCCCTGTTAGGTACTATTTTTGGGGTTGTTTCAGGGATTTTCTTAAAATAAATTTCTATAAAACAAGCATCATACATACATGTTTGCTGTCAATGCTAACAAATAAGTGCAGGGTCGTATCTAAGTTCAAATAACAGGTGGAAAACATGGAAAGTATAAAGTACAGAAGGAATATAATCCAGATACAAAAGGAAAACAAGAGAAATATGAAAAATCGGCACTGGGCTCTCCATCTTTGCGGCCTGTCCTACCTCTCATAAGCACTATCAGTCCAAGCACCAGACAGCTCATCCGACAAAGCAGTAATTAGTGCCACCATGTCAGCAACTAGGCCTGCAGGTACCTGCAAAAAAGCATAGAATCACAGTCAATTTCAAGAGAACTTTATGAATCCTTTTCATGAAAAGTTCTAAAAGAATACCTGAGTGATGTGAGCAAGGCTCCGATATGGTACACCCTTCACACTGATCGGTCGGGTCATCCAACCGTCGGGTGTACGATAATGAACATCATAAGGCAGCCTCAAATCGGCCAAAGTAGGGTCCAATCGACCGGTAGCCGCAAGAATAGATGGGGGAGGCCTCAAATGTGATGAACTGCCACTTGCTCCAGTATATGATGGGCCAGCTCTGAAAGCAGAAGTCTCGGCCCTAAAAGAAGAAGGTCTGTCAGCTGGTCGGCTGGTAGAGGGATGGTCTCTCGAAGTGCTAGTAGTGGGAACTGAAGAATGGGAGGACCAATGAGGTGGTGCAGGGTCAAACCGTGTCCCAATGCATGGCATCAGTCGTTGAAGGTAGTAGAAATCATAATCATTATCCAGGACATAGGCCGACTCGAAGGGAATACCCTCATATTGGGACGCAGTGATCAGCAGAAGCGTCAGAGATAGCATATCATCAGGGGGATCCAGTGGAGCTGCACAGAAACCGGCGATCTGGAAAGTTACTCTCTCAGCTAGATAATACCGTTGATACTCTGGATGGGGAAGTATGAATCGATGACGAGTCAGGAACTGTGATTTGGGCTTACGAGTACTTTCCTGGTGTCACCCCTTTCCTTCGTGAGCTACCTGCCCCTGCAGATCCTCTTTCTCCCATTGCTTGGAGATGGTATAGAGAGAGGATAGAAGCACCAAAGAGGAAGCTTCCTATCAGAGAGCTGAGATCATTCTTTGACATCTGCTCCATGGACTCGGTAAATACTTTATCCTCATCCTTATTTATTATATTAGAGAAAATGATTCACTAACATAATAAATTTTTACAGGTTGTCTTTACAGCGATGTCTAGTCGGCTGTCAGAGTGGATTGTTCAGGATCACAGCTTTCAATTTCCCTTATCTTATATATGTTGACATACACCAATTCTGATATCCTCTTCATTACCTCCCAGAAGTAGTACAGGCTGCATGGAGCAATACGGGTATAACAGAGATCTGACATGTCATCGTACAATCTACACAGCATCATGCTAGCCCAATCGTATGTCTGAAGTCGTGTCAGGTCGAGTAGGCTCTTCAGCACATTGAGACTCACTGCATCCTTCCTGTTTGCTAAGAAGAAGCTAGCAAATAGGAGAATCAGGGTAAACCTGGCCACCTGGGCAGCAGTAAGATCGCCTACCTCATAGCGAGCATAGATGCCTTGCGCCTGCTCTACAAGACACTTCCGCTGAATGCAGCGAGGTGCGTGATGTCGAGGATAGTCGACTCCGATCAAAGTAACCATGTCGGCTGAAGGAATGTCCTACCGCCAGTCAGCATAGAACTCCACCATCTCAACGCCGAAGGGAATCCCAAAAATGATGGAAAAGTCGGTAGGCGTCATCGTCATCTCCCCCCAAGCAAAATGGAAGGTAGCAGTAGTGGGCCACCATCGCTTGGCCAGTGCACAGATCACCTCCCTGTGGATATCTCTGCCCATATCTACGGTCCTCAAACGGTGGAGGAAAGTAGGTCTGATAAGATCCCCCACCGGATGCCCGACATCAAAGATCTGAGCCAGAATAGTGCTCATGGGACTCTCGGCGATAAATATCCTAATCGTAGTGTCCTAAAAAAAGAGAGATTTTCTAATTCATTATTGGGAATAATTTGGGGGCAACTTCAGAAAAATTTAAGTTCCTTCCCCAGTGGGGTTTGACTTCCTAGAGGATTATTTCTAAGTTCTTTACTAGAAATAATTACTGATAGCAGAGCTTAGTGAAGCCTAGTATTACTTCCGGTTCATTACTATAATTCAAGTACATGTAAAGGAAAGATTCCTAGAATTTATTTCTAAGTTCTTTACTGGAAATAAAAAAATTCCTAAGCATGCATACTAGATGAGTAAAGGGGAAGGTACTTACCTCATAGGAGTCGGTCCGGGAGTTGTGCTTCTTCTCCTCGAGTAAAAGATTGCAGGGAGGGAGTGGGATGTCGAAGTCCTCTAGGCCGGAGAAATCCATCGTCGAGAGAAAGTTTGGAGGAAAGGAAAGAAGGACAAGGAATGAAAGTAAATGAAAATGAAATAGAAATGAGCCTATTTATAAGGAAAAGGTGAAAACGTGGGTCTTTTGCACCTTACTCAAAATTCTCATTTCTGACGACCACTGAGCCCCATAAATCATTTTTATGGACCCCAGTGGGGGGCAATTATGAATACTCGAATTTTGAGGCTTGGAAAGCTGATTTCTCCAGACCGCAAAATGCCGACTCAGACTGGGTGACTTTGGAAAAGTTCACTGGAGATATATCAATATGGTACTTGAAATATCTGGAACAACACATGGATAGTAGAAATGGTCTCGGAATATTTTTTGGAGGTCAGTAGCTCCCGAAAAATCAGTTTGAGCGAAAATCATGCGAGCTGATGTGTTTTTTTTAGCCCGAACAGCCGCATGCAGCGGTCCAACCGCCGTGACCAACGGTCCGCCTAGGTTTTAACCGCCGAGTTTCCCTTTTGGAAGTCCAACCGCCGTGCACAGCGGTTTGACCGCCGTGTAGGGTTTCAACCGCCGCCCTTTTTTCCTCTTCTAGCAAGTCAACCGTCGTCCACGGTGGTTCAACCGCCAGGACCAGCGGTTCAACCGCCATTCAGGTCCGAATTTGGTCCGATTTTCACTATAAATAGCCCCCAGAACAGTCAGAAAGGGCCCCCGGCTTTGTGTTGATGAACTCCCTATTTTTCTATACGCTTAGGCGCTTCTCTTCTACTCTTCTTTACATAAATCTAACCTTGTGCTGCAGGAATCAACTCAAATCATATCAAGAAAAGCAGGAATCAAGAATCATAATCTAAGGTCCAAGAAAACAAGATCTGGAGCTTCGAAGTGGGAAAATCCTAAGTAAGGTAATATCCTAATTCATCCTTTGTCAATTCAAGCATGTCATAAACATTACACCTTCTTCTTAATTTCTTTTTGGTCAAAGACCTAATCCTTTTAGGTCTAAGGCCTAATTAACTAATCAATCGATCTTTCGGCATTAAGCCATGAATCAATCAACCCTTTTGGCCAAAGGCCTAAAATTTGCATCCTTTTGTTACAAGGTACCTAAATTTCACAATTTTACACTAAGTGCTAATTAAATCTCACAATGCACAAAGCATACACACACACATGCATGAAGCATAATTCTTATTGCCTTTGAATAGGCACTATCAAAATACATGGGCTTTGATCTCCCATTCAAACGGGGGTATGTAGGCATATTTTAAGATTCACCTCAAATAGCAAGTCCACAATCCACTAACAATTTGTTTGTCCTTTTCGTTGTTTTTTTAGGTTTGTTTCTTTTTTGCAAGGTAATCAAATGCATGACATAGTCCCCGAATCCTCCTTGGGTTCATAGATTAGAAACCTTTACATTGGATGCATTATTGGAGTCAAACAAGGGTTTTCTTAGTTTTACCCTTTGAACAAAAAAAAAACTGAGTGGCGACTCCCAACAACAAGTGAATGTTCATCCAAATCCTTTTTGGGTGGAATTAGAGGTTCACACTCTCTCAAGTACTAGAACCAATATTAACTTTAATCCTTACGTCTGCTCTCGTGATCATAAGTAATTAGATCAATTCATTAAGTTTTATGAGAATCTTGAATCAACCTCTTAAGGGTTTAACCTTATCTCTAAGTGAGAAACTTACTTAAGATTGTTGTCTCCTTGGACTAATGTCATGCTTTCACTCTCGCTCCATCACACAACATCTCAAATCAATTAATCATTAGCCAAATAATCAAAGCCTTAAGATTAAAGACAACAAAATAATCAAAGGATAACTAAATTAACCAAATAGACATTTATAACTCCATGATAAATTCAAAGAAAGGGACCAACCCTAAAAGGATTAGTTCTTCATTATTGAAATAAAAACATTACAAATATTCAAAATGGTAAATGAAAACATAATTTAAAAGGAACAAGAAAGATCAAACTCTATTTCTTTGAAGAAGATCTTGACTTGGATCTTGAGCTCCTCCTTGAAGCAGAATTTTACACTTTTAAACTAAATTTATTTGGATGAATCTAATTTAATCTATTACATATCCTCCTAACTCATGCTCTCTTGAATCGTTGGAGGAAATGTGTTTATATAGAGTGCTTGGAAACTTCTTTAGTGGAGAAAAACTGAAAAATGTTTAAACAAGACTTGGTTGGTGAGTTCATCTTCAACATTTGCAACTCACAAATCATAAAATAAGGGCCACGGTCGTGGCCTGTGTGAATTCTGCCTGTTTCGTCAAACTTTTCAGCTGCCTAGGTCGGCCTGATGGGCCACGATCGTGGCCCTTGGGAGGCCACGGTCGTGGCTTTTGAAATGAAGCTGCCAAACTTATTTTCTTCTTGTTCTTCGCTCAGACAGTGGTGAAATGGATCCCATGGCTGTGGCCTTTGGGAGGCCACGGTCGTGGCCTATGTTTTGCCTTCATTTTTGCTTGTTTTTCTTGAATTTTGCCTTACTAATCATCAAAAACCTTTAGCCTTGTCTTCCATGCTCACAAAGTGTAATTCTAACTCAAATAATCAAACTCATCAAATTCAATTGGAGAATAATTAAAAATCAGAGTTAAAATTGCATAAAACAATGACTATATTTTCACTCTATCAAATTCCCCCAAACTTGAATTATTGCTTATCCTCAAGCAATTTAGAGTTATATATTTCTCTATATGTTAGTTTATATGCAAAATTTTAAACAATCCAAGTTTTAAAACCTTAAGTTGGAATTAGCTTCATAATTTTACCTTACTTCATTCTTTTCCTCCTTTACTCAAGAACTTAATTAATTGCAATCAATCATCAAATTTTAGATAAGCAATATATATATATATATCCTAGTCTCATATGCATGCTTAATCGAGCCTTCTCCACTAATAGACCACACTAGATTAAGGGAAATCAAAAGGTCTTTAATTGGCTTGTAATGAGGTCTAAAAGGTATAGGCTAAAATAAGGTTTAGAAAATAGGTTAAGTATCTTCCATTTTTTTTGTAGCTTTTGTAGAGGATTTTTGAATGCTTTGCTCCTTTCTTTCTTTTTAGGGAGTCTAATTTATTTATCATATGTATATATCATTTTTGTTTTTATATATGTAAACTCCCCCAAACTTTAAACTTTTAGGAGCTTCTTATTTTTAACTTGTATCCTCATAGTAATTTTTCAAAAGATAGTTAACCTTGAAAAGGGTGGTATTTTTTTTTTTGTTGCTTATCAAGAAATTCTCAAGCTAAAATATTGATTTAGGCTCAAAAGGGACAACTAGAGGCAATGTTCAAATATGGTGGATATAAGGATTTGGCTTTTCAAATAATGCCTAAATCATTTTTCCCTTTTATCTAGCTTGATGCTTTTTCGCCTCAAAAGCTCTTTTAAACATGTTCTAGGCCTAGGTAAAAAAAATATAAACTCAATCTAAAATTCAATAACGAACCACTTTTAATTACGTTGAAGAGCTCATTTGGAATATTAAAATTCATAAGGTATTATTATTCCACCGAATTTTAACTTTAAGAAATAAAACTTAATTGAATCAAATTTTAACATATAAAAGAACATATAAAGAAATAAAAATACTAAACAAAAATTAAACCATAAGTAACCAAAAGCAGAGTTTAAAATTGAAATAAACAGAAAAGTACCATAAAAACAAAAAATATAAAATTCAATAATTAAACAAAATATAAAAGTAACCAAATTAAACAAAATATAAAAATAACCAAATTGTGCATAAGATTAAACAATAATTCAGAAAACTCCCCCAAACATTAATCACACTGTCTCAGTGGGTGCCTGTATCAGGGTCATCACCAGGCGAAGGTGGTTGCTGTGGAGGCGGGTAGTGCAGTCCAAATTGAGCAAAGAAAGTGTTGAACTATTCACTAAGGCCCGTCATCTGAGTAGAAATGGTACATACCTCGTGCTCAACTCCTCCGAACCGTTGCTCCATGCTATCAAAACGTTGCTCCCAGACTTTCATTCCTGCGATTCATCTCATTTTCAAAAGAGTCAAGTCTGTTAGAAATATATTCAGATGTGTTTGGTGGTGGAGCAGATGGTTCGGCTTCAAATGGTGGTGGTGCGGATGGACCAGCCTCAAAAGGTGGAGGTGGTGGTTGATCTTCACGTTCATCAAACTCTCCCCCTTCTCCAAACAACTCATCTATGTCAAGGTTGATATCTGCGTTCGGTGGCCCTAGAATCTCATATTGGTCCCCTCTTTTTCTTGCTATCTGCATGGCTAAAACAGTGATCATATCAATTGTAATTTTACCAGGTATGGGGACAAGGTGATCAAATCTAATATTTAGATAATGTGTAATTTTTGTGATCATCCCCCCAATTACAATTTTTCCACTCCGTTGTCTAATTACTTCCTCACATCTTCTAGCAAACCAATAGCCAAGATTAAACACTTTTTCCTCCATGGCACAATAAAAGAAGTGCAATTCTTTTAAATTTATATTTTCTTGACTCTCTCCTCTTCCAAAAATGGTGTTTGCTAGGACAATATGAATATACCTATAGAATGGGTTTGTAAAATTAGAGGCTTTAGATATTTTGCTATTAAATCGTCTCGTGCCTCCTAATCTAGTCCATGTGGAATTTTCATCAAACTCCTCCATTCTACCAGGTATCCCCTGCAAATTTGATAATCCAAGTGCATTCCCGAATTCAAGCATAAGCCAATTATAATTTTGATTTCCCAATCTAAATTTCACTCTCCCATTGAATCCAGCTTGAAAATTGGGTGGAAAAAATTTAAAACTACTCAAGAATTCTAGGGTTAATTCAGCATAGGTGGGGAAACACATACTAGAAAACATGATCCATTGCATATCAGTAAACATTTTCATCAATTCATTATTCTATCCTAATTTTCTCACAACATTTCCATTAATAAACCGAGAAGGAATAATTTTTCTAGAGCTTAAAATTTGGTACATTTGTCTTTGTTCTTCATCTTGGAAATGAATTTCATGATACCTGCTTGGTCCTGGAGATGTTGGTGGAGATGGTGTTGATGATGATGAGGAAGATGTTTCTTGGCGTCTTCTTTTAGACCCATCTCCCCTTGATCCTCCACCTTTTGATTTGCCCGTTGATTTTGTGGCTAAAGTCTTGCTTCTCACCATTTTTGTTTTTGATTTGATGAAAATATAGAAGAATTGAAGAAAATTGAATGAAAATTGAAGTTTAGGGCGTGGGTTGAGAGGTTTTGGTTGTGGCTTTCAAACTTGGGCAGCCAGGGATAAGGAAGGAGAGAAAATGAGATGCTTATATAGTTCTTGGAAGGCCACGGTCGTGGCATGTAAGTGCCACGGTCGTGGCCTTGGTTTGACTTGGTCAATGGCAATTTGCATGGGAGGCCACGGTTGTGGCCCTTGGGATGCCACAGTTGTGGCTTTGGTTTTGCTTCTGCCTCCTTGTTTTCTTTGAGAATGACATTTTGGCAGCCTTGTTTTGGATCCTACGGCCGTGGGGATGGATGGCCACGGTCGTGGCATCTGAATTCCTTCCATTTCTTGTGTATATGCACTTGTGATTACCTTCAAAACAAAATTTAAACACATCTATTAAAAAGTTTGCAATGAAAAATTAATCTAAAAGAACAAAAGGGAAAAGAATTGGGTTGCCTCCCAAAAAGTGCTAATTTATAGTCTTTAGCTTGACTATAACTTCTTATCCTCAAGGTGAAAGATCACAAATTACTTCCTTTCCTACTATGTTGCTTGCTATAGTTGACTTGGAATTTTTCTTTCCAAGTTCATTATACCCTTCAAATTGTGCTTGTGAGCTTGATGAGGCTAAATTGCATTTTTCCTCCATTGGATTGGAGTTTTGAATTTGGTAATCCTTGAGTGCATTTGGAGATTTGATCATGTTAATTTCCACTTGTTCATCTTCAATCTTTGAAGTGAGTTTGCCATTTTTCACATCAATTACAGCTCCAATCGTGGCTAAGAAGGGTCTCCTAAAAATCAATGGAGCATCTTCATCCTTATTTAAATCAACGATCATGAAATCAACAGGGATGTAAAATTTTTCCATTTTTACAAGCACATTTTCTGCAATTCCTCTTGGGCATTTGACTGATTTATCTGCAAGTTGCAATACTAAATTGGTAGGTTTCATTTGTGCAAGTTTTAATTTCCTGAAAATAGATAAAGGCATTAAATTAATACTAGCACCTGAATCACATAATGCATTTTGAAATTTTAATTTACCAATTTGACAAGGAATCGAAATACTCCCTGGGTCTTCAAGTTTAGAAGGGATTTTATCCCGAAGAAGGTTGTTGCACTCCTCAGCAAGTGCAATCTTTGCATTTTCCTCCATATTTTTCTTTAACCTTTGAGGAAAAGTATAGGTGGCACATAAGGTCTAACCTCTTGCTTTAATGGCTCCTCTTATTTAGCTTCACTTTCTTTCATTTTAGAAGAAGAGATTTGATAAAATTGGCACTCTAGTGAAGATTTTTCAAGTTGTATGCTATTTAGGAAAATAGCATTACAATGTTCTCTTGGATTGATTTCTGGTTGGCTTGGAAGTGTTCCTTGTGATCGAGTATGAAGAGAACTTGCTATTTGACCAACTTGAATTTCAAGATTTCTATTTTGAACTGCAATTTGTTCCATTCTTGATTCAAGCTTGTCATATTGTTTTTCCAGCTTGTCGAACCTTTCTGAAGTTGCACCAATAAATTTTTCCAAAGCCAATTCCTGGGATGGTTTTTCAAGAGGATGAATTTGGCCTTGGCTTTGATTTTTCATGTATGGTGGCTGATATGGTGCTTTTTGATTGCCTTCATTTCCCCATGCCAAGTTAGGGTGATTTCTCCATGTGGGGCTGTAAGTGTTTCCTTGTGGGAAAGTTAGACCTCCATTTTGATTCCCCAAAAATTGGACATGCTCCATAATTTTGTAATCATCTATATCGTGGCTTCCTCCACATCCTTCACAAATTGGAGATGATGATGACAAATTGACGTGCTCTAATTTCTTGGCAATTGTATCTACTTTAGCTGCAAGTAAAGAAAAATGGTCAATCTCATGTAATCCTGCAACTCTTTTTTACATACCTCGTTCTGAAGTCCAATGATAATTATTTGCTTCCATTTCTTCAATTAAATCGGTTGCTTCAGAAGGAGCTTTGTTCATTATTGCACCTCCTGCTACTGCTTCAATCATTCCCTTAATATTTGGATGAAGTCCATTGTAAAAGGTTTGAATTAAAAGCCATTCCGGGACTCCATGGTGAGGACATTTTCTTTGCAAATTCTTGAACCATTCCCAAGCTTCATATAAGCTCTCCCCATCTTTTTAAATGAAACTTGTGATATCATTCCTTAATTTAGCCGTCTTTGCAGGTGGAAAATATTTTGCCAAAAATGCAGTGGCTAATTGATTCCAAGTGGAGAATGTACCTGGTGCCTTAGAAATGAGCCAATCTTTTGCTTGATCTCTTAATGAAACTGGAAAAAGTCACAACCTAATAGCATCATCAGATACACCATTAATTTTAAATGTATCACACATTTCTAAAAAATTTGAAATATGAGCATAAGCATCCTCATGTGGTAAGCCATGAAAAACAGATTGCTGAATTAAATTAATAAGTGCTGGTTTTAGATCAAATGTGTTGGCTTGCACAGGAGGTTTGACTATGCTAGATCTTGGGTGAGCAGATGGCATAGCATATTGTTTCAAGGTCATGTTCGGTGGATCTCCCATGATTTCTTCTTCTAACTGGATTTTAGTTGAAATTCCTTCTCCTCTTTGTCTTTCTCTTCTTTCCTTGTTTTGCTGTTTATAAAATTTTTCAATTTCAGGATTATAGGGTACAAGTTAAGTGTGTGGATTGTTACGCATGTACCCTTAAAATTTAAAGAAATAATGCAGAAAAGTAAAAATCCAAAGTAATAACAGTTTAATATTATCAATATCAGAATGATTGCCTCCCCGGCAATGGCGCCAAAAACTTATTGCGGCCTTAGCCTCACTATCTGCAAGTGCACAGATCGTTAACAAGTAATATAATGATGAGTAGAGTATCGTTCCCATGAGGAGGTTAATTCTAAGTACCAAACAATTAAACTGATTAATATTTGGATAATCAAATTTAATTTATGATTTAACTAGCTAAAATGACAATAAATCAAGAATAAATTTCTGATAATTTAAGACTTAGGGTTTAGTCACCTTTATTGATTTATCATGGATTTTCTAAGGTATTGATTTTATTCAGACATCCTTTTAATTAATGGTTGGATTCTCCTAAATTAAGTTCAAGTCTCTCTCAAGTACTAGAACCAATATTAACTTTAATCCTTATGTCTACTCTCGTGATCATAAGTAATTAAATCAATTCATTAAGTTTTATGAGAATCTTGAATCAACCTCTTAAGGGTTTAACCTTATCTCTAAGTGAGAAACTTACTTACGATTGTTGTCTCCTTGGACTAATGTCATGCTTCCACTCTCGCTCCATCACACAACATCTCAAATCAATTAATCATTGGCCAAATAATCAAAGCCTTAAGATTAAAGACAACAAAATAATCAAAGGATAACTAAATTAACCAAGTAGACATTTATAACTCCATGATAAATTCAATGAAAGGGACCAACCCTAAAAAGGATTAGTTCTTCATTATTAAAATAAAAATAGCAATAACAACAACAACAACAACTAACCCTTAGTCCCAAACAAGTTGGGGTCGGCTGTATGAATCCTCAACAAAATAAGCTCAAAAGACACCAAAAAAGATACTCCAGCCTTAGGCCCCTTCCAAGACACGAATTTTACGTCTCCATTCAAGTCTGTCATTAATCAAATCTGCATCAAGATCTAAGGCACGTAAGTCTCTTCCTATCACCTCATTCCACACAGTTCTATGTCTTCCACGACCTCTAGCCCCCTCAATCAACAAATTCTCACACTTACGAACCGCAGCATTTTAAAACATGCCCATACCATCTAAGTCTTCCTTCCCTCACCTTATCTCCAACATCCGCTACTTGGACTTTTTGTCGAATATGAACATTCTTAATTTTGTCCAGTCTGGTATGTCCACACATCCATCTTAGCATCCTCATTTTTGCTACACTCATGAGCAAGATAAGCCTCACATCCCTTCCAAATCATCCTCCTAGCTAAAAAAGTTGAAACAAACATGGATGAAAGATACCTCTGCTCACTAGATACCATCACATCCCTACCATCATGTGTTCCCAAAGTAACACATTTCTTTTGACAATCTACCACAACCCCATGCCTGGATAACCAATCCATGCCCAGAATCAGATCACACTCTCTGAAAGGCATCTCAATCAGGTCACCGAGAAACTCCTCATCCTGAATAACAAACTGGACTATCTCGGTGCACCCTGCTAACCACAACACTATGCCCTAAAGGATTTGTGACCAAAACATCAAATCCTAAGGACTCAGAATACAAATCACTCACAGGCAAGATGGATGCACTGATGTAAGAATGAGTCGACCCAAGGTCTAATAATGCAAGAACTGAAGTACCAAATAAAGTAAAAGTACCAGCAATAACAGTTGAAGCATCCGGCTGCCTCTGTATCACATAAACCCATTGTGATGGTCCTGCCTCATCTGATCTACCTTCAACTATAGAGCCTCCTCTCTGACCAGTCCCAAATTGACCACCTCTACCAAAACCTCTGCCACCATGACCCCCTCTGACACTGGGTTGAGAAGCTACAGTATCTGCTTGTTTATCCTCTGGTGGCTCTGGACAATCTTTGATAAAATGGTCTGACGACCCACATCTAAAACACTCTCCCAAAGCACCTCTCCACTAGCAGATAACTCCGTATGCTTTACCACAATGAACACAAGTAGGTGGAGCAGGCCTCTGAGCCACTGGGTCGAAGCACTAGCCACTGAAACTGCAGGTCTCTGTCTCTGTCTCTGCTGTTGTACTGACTTGCCAAACTGCCTCTGGCTCCTATTGAACCTCTAAAAATATCTCCCTCGGCCTCTCTTCATTGATGAAGACCCTGCCTCACTCTGGGGTCTCCTAGCTCTAGTCTCCTCAATCCTGGCAGCTGCTGCAAGACTCTGTGCTCTCTCTACACTCCTGGCAGCTACAACTAACTGAGAAAAATCTTGATACCAAAAGCCTGCTATGATACACATGATATAGGGTCTCTGTCCCTCCTCAAATCTCCTGCACCTATCAATCTCAATCTCATACTCTGTCACTGTCTTGGTATCCTATCTCAGACTCAGGAACTCCATCTTCTTTGCATCCTTATACTCCCTCGAAGTATACTTCTGCTCAAATTATCACAGAAGATCATCATAAGTCAGGACTGGTGGATCAGAAAAAGCATGTGGAACCATCTTCCACCAATCATATGCATCCCTCTACAAAAGAGATATGCATAATCAAACTTCTCTTTCGGACTAGCCTGCAACTGAATGAACACTCTCTGAACCCTGTCTAGCCACTGCTCTGCTATAGTAGGGTCTATAGTACGAATGAAGTCCTCAGCTCTAAACTTTCTCAGCTTATCATACTTCCTCACCGGCAACTGCGGCTGCGGCTATTGCGGCGGTGGCTGCTGAACTGGAGCCTACCTCAATAACTCTACCATATGCGATACCTAGCCAGGCAAAATCTCATCAGCTGCTGGTCTCACAGGCACAGAAACAGACACCTAACCAGCAGACACAACTCTAGCTCCATCTCTACCTTCATCAGGAGCCACACTCTCTGCACTACCCTCTGCAGACTGATGTGTCCGAGATGCCATAACTACCTATATCTGTAAACACAACAAAAATTACTATATTAGAGATCAGAAACTACCAATGCCAATGCATATATTACAATTGAAAATTATTTTTAAATCCACCATTTTCTCTCTCTATCAACCCATCTAGGTCGAGAACCTCAAACTTAGGCTCTGATACCAAAATAAATGTAACACCCTTATACTCTATATTTCCAGCATATGTAAAATATGCATATACGGTATAAAAATCTCACAAACCGATTCAATAAAAATTTTCACATTTATGATTTAAAGTTTCAAATAATAAATATATAAAATTAAATAGTATATAAATATTCTTTACTTGTTATAGGAACCCAAAATAAACTTTTTATATGAAAATCTCTGGGAAATATTCGTTAGAGTTTTGTCTGTAATTTGGACATCCCAAAATTTATTAATTACACAACCTACAAAAAGAACAATTCCAATAAACAATAAACCACATCTTCACCTTAACTTCTCAAATTTTCCATAATTTTCTCAAAACATACATATATATATATATATAATTTAGAACACATTTAAACCCCCGTTTCAAATAACTTAACCCAAACATTCTTTATAGTTTACAATACATAAAATCCAAAAACATGATATAATATGCATAATACCCAAAATATACAATAACATAAAATATATACATGCTGCTGATAGTGTTTCTGATCTTGATATCAACTTTACAAGCACAACCACAAGTCTAGATCCGACTTGGTCTAGAAGAACTTTCTAGCTCAGCCGAATCTATCCTGTCACCTGTACGATGTAAACAATTGCACTAAGCCAAAATCCTAGTAATACAAACTTGATTACAATAAAACTCAAATGCAATGCCAATGCACAATGCATATAGATATCACATCATTCCATTTTCTCATACTTTTCAAATATTTCACAATCCATAATTCACATAAAAACAAACACAAACATGGGCCAAAAGATAACTAATATGCTATTTAAATTCCATAGTTACTGTTTTAGTATATAATGACACCATGTGTCTAGCCCCATAGGTAAAATATTAATGTAATAGTCCAACTAGGTCTGAGCTTACGACCCAGTCATTTCACCCAGCCCAGCTTTAAGGACTTGTTTTTGAGGCTTACGACCTGGTTATTTCACCTCAAAAATATTTTCACAGTGATGCCCAGCGTCTAGCCCGTAGGCAAATAGGCATGCCGCCAAACACAGAACTCTGAAAATTGAATAATATACTAGGCACACAATTTATTCATATTTCTCATTTATATCGATATCAATTCATTTCATTATTTTTCCACATATCTCATTACATTATACCACATTTTTGCATTTACAACACATTACCTAATTACTTTGGGTATTTCAACATAATTCACATATTAATCACATTTAATGTAATCTAGCCAATACCAATGGCTTTTTAACAATGCACTTAATGCATACACAACAAATGGCATTACCCAAACACTTTGGGTCATTTTCACATAATATACATATTTTACATTTTACACAATTTAGCCATTATCAATGGCTTTTCACAATGCATTTAACACATATATGACATTATAAATGTTATAGCACATTATTCATACATAACCAATGTATCAAGTAGCATAACACATTTTTCAACCAAAATGTGTTAAGCCCAAATGTCATGCAAAAATATCCAATGTATTCAAAGTTTGTACTTACCTCAAATAGCAACCAAAACAAGCTTAAACAACCTCCAATCCTATCATTCCAACTTGCCCTTCACCACTTGGATGAAGCAAATCAACCTCCCTCAATGCCTAAACCAAATGCGATAGCAAACAATCATTTAGTATCACATTTAATGGCATTTCCAATATTAAACCATAATTAAACCCCATCCAAGCAAAAATCCAAAAATTAAGGCTAACCTCACTTTAACTTTGGATTCTTATACTAGGCCATTCATTTTAATATATTAAGTTTACTTATATTGTTAGAAACATATTTTAATACATTTAAATCATTTACATTACAAAAACTCACTCTTATACACATAACCCTAAAATGGCATAACCTTCTCCCATTGAAGGTTTTCCATTCCAACACAATTTATTAATCATTTTAAGCTTATATACATCACTTATATCACCAAACAACAAGATTAAACCAATAAAATTATACAATTCAACAACTTTGGAAAAAATCATTTTCCGAAACCTTAAATCACACTTCCATTCTCAAACTCCAACCAAACAAAACCAAATCCAATATTTGACTTTAAAATGCTTGTTTAAGCACCAAAACAACTCATTTAGAACCAATTTGCACAATTAAAAACCATGATTTCAAAACCCCAAAAATTACATAACCCTAAATTCTCTCTCTTCACCATTCTTTATACAAATTCAACCATTTCTTCAATCCAACCTTAAAATCGTTGTTAACTACCCAAAATAACATCATACACACCAATTTCAATAATTATAACATACTACTTAAAAATCCAAAATCACACATAATCAAAATTTTCATGGAATTCAAAGAAAGGAGTTGGAAACTTACCAAATTTAGTGGAAATCACCAAAAATTAACTTTAAACTTGTTAAATCCTTTAATAAATTGAGTATGGAAGAGCAAAATTCCTTGGACACCATTAATGGAGGTTTTCGCCTAGGAGGAAGAAGAAGAAGATGAAAATAGCTTTTGATTTTCTCTTTCCTTTCATCCTTTAATTATAACCATATATATATTATAATATTTTAATAATTAATTATTTATTTAACAAATTAAAAGTCCAAAAATCCCTCTTCCATTCAAAAATTATTTATTTTTGAATTAATTTTATAATTTTGAATTTTTAAGTTTTAATTACTAAAATATCCTTTTTACTTTGACTTTTGACTTTTCTTTTAAAAGAGTTGACCAATGTATATGTTAAGTATATGTTAGGTATATTTCACATATACATTCTACTTTTTCACTTAAAATCCTTTTATTTTCCATTTAAATCATTAATTTAATTTATCCAATTTAATTATAATATATTTTATCAAATTTCCAAAAATTAGAAAATTTTAAAAAAAATTTTGGGATATTACAAATTTTGTGATGATGATGTTGGGTGACTCATATATATATAAATATATTTGAAGGATTAGAAGACGAATGAAGAGTAATTTGTGATGAATAATTGTGTGTTTATGAATTATAAGGTAAATTAAATTTAAAAATAGTAGTGTATATATTGATAGTATGATGATAAAATATGAGTTAAAAAGTATGTATATGTGCTATTTAAATTGTTGTATGGTTTTACTATGTACTACTAACCTTTTGAGCTCAGCACGGTTGTGTGAATCATGTAGGTAAGGAAATTGCTTAGTAGAGAAATCTAGAGTGTGATTGATACTTGGTGATCTAGGGTGCTGCAAGACCAATTGTGCCAATTGCATACATGTATAGTTGATTTTTAAATATTTTGTATTTATTTTAAAGATTGAGATGGTTGTTATACATTTATTTATGTAATTATTTAATTGTGATATAAAAGGTTATAAGTGGCGAGTTGAAAGATTGTTGATGAGTAGAGGATTTATGAACCTGTTTATATTGGGAGTGTAGTTTTTTTTTTTTTTCTGTTACAGGTTAAGTGCTTGATTTTTTTAATATTGAAATTACAGACAAAACTCTAGAGAATTTGTTTTCAAATATTTTCTTTATAAATTTGTATTTTAAGAATTTACTACTTAAGTATATATTATTTATTATTAATTAAATATTGCATTAAATTGAAAATTTTTACTATAGAGTTTTTATGACACTTTTATATTTTGTATGCGTATTGTATATATATAGGGTATATGTACTCTATGTACATAGGGTGTAAGGGTGTTACATTTATTTTGGTATCAGAGCCTAGGTTTGAGATTCTTGACCTAATTGGATTTTGGAAAGAGAGAGAAAGGGGAATTTTTGAATTGGTGATTTAAAGCTATTAGATGTATTTCCCCAATAATGTTTATTCCTCAAGCTCCGAATGGCCAAGGTGAAGAAATAGAATGCAATTCTTCGGGAGATAGATGGTTCAAATTCCCATACAGCTGGCATTATTGACTGTTCGGTACAAAATCAATATAATCTTTTTCCATTATTAACCAGTAGTGGCCTTGCCAAATTATCTTCTTAACCAGGGCCAACCCATTTATGTGAAGTCTGTATGTTCCTGCATGTATTTCCACCATGATCTACCCCACTTCAAACTTCTGTAAACACCTTAAATGCACCCCCATCAAGCCACCTTCGATACACCTCTCCTTGGAATGTGATGTATTACAAAGACCACTGCCTTATGGCTCTTCTTTCTTCCTTTGTTGCTCTCGATGGATAATCTCGACTTTCTAAGAATAGTTTAATGGCATCATACCATGTATCATGATCTGTTTTAGTCTCCATGACCATTTCGTACTCATAGCAAGGAGTCAATGAGCTAGTCAAAACCAGAGATTTAAAGAATAATTTGATAGGATCCTTCCATGATGAAGCTAGTGTAGCGAGGGCATCGGCCATTTTATTTTCTTCTCTAGGCAGGTGTGAGAACCTACAGTCTTTAAAAGTTTTCCTTACTATGGCTAAGTAATTATAGTATGACTTTAACTTCTCTTCTTCCAACTCCCATTCTCCATTTGCATGGGAGACCACCGGTAATGAGTAAACAAAAACTTACACTCTGTCAACCCTCATAATCATCAAGGTCTCCAAACTAAAAATGCATGTTTCAGATTAATGTTGTTGGTTACTCTGAATTTTAATTTCTTAGATAAAGGGATAAATTCTCCTTCAATGATTCCAACACAACTCCTAATCTAGCACCCTTCTTATTTACTACTCCATATTTTCCATTCTTACACTTCTATGGCCGCCAAGTGTTCATTCAAAAATTCAAAGGTCACCTCCTCGCTTTCAGACAATGATTGTTGTGCCAAGAGTTCTGCTACTGCCCTTCTTTTCTTTGTTTTTCTAGTTATATATTCAATTTCAAATTATTCTATAATTATCAACCACCGGTCATACTTTCAATCAACGAAGGTGTCTCCCTTAAGTATTTAACTAGATCTAACCAGGAAATTTCTTGCACACTAGAAGACTAAAAAAAATTCCTTAATTTCTTTAATTACCACACCATGGCAATACAAGTCTTTTCAAAGATACTCTACTTGATTTCGTAAGGCATAAGTTTCCTATTTAAGTTGTAAATTGCATGCCCGATTCCTAATTCATCTGCTTGGGCCAACATTACCCCTACTGATCCTTCTTCTACTACTAAGTACAGTATCAATGGTCTACCGGGTTTGGGTGGTTTCAAGACAGGTGAATTTAACAGTTATTCTTTACAACACCCTTATACCCTATATACATATAATACATACTCCCGGTATATGTAAAATATGCATATATAGTATAAGAATATCACTATTCCTATATGTTTGAAATTTCCATAAATCCAAGAAAAATATTTCAAAATTTATAATGCCAAAAACATACATATATTATATATAAAATATATGAAAAAAATTCGCCAGACTTTTGTCTACTTTGGATATTTCCAAAATATCAATTGTTCACAACCTGCACAAAATTAAACACTCCCAAAATACAGTTTTAACCCATTCTTCAAATTACTGATTTACAAATACACACTCACATTCATGACTTAAAACATTATTTGTCATAATTAAATACTTTTATAAGTATACAAATACACAACCTTCATATATATATATTTTATATACTAACACAAGTACTATGTATTAATGTACTTAAACCAAGATATTTAAAAGTAATATCTATACATGAATGCAAATGACATAGTTGGTCTTGCGGCACCCTAAGTTACCAAAAAAAATCTTCCACAGTCCAGGTTCCTCTAAACAGCAACACTCTTACCTGCAAGATTCATACAATTGTGCTAAGCCCAAAAGCTTCGTGGTAAATAAATATAATACAACATTATCATTAAAACATGCACCATATTTAAATAATACACCAATTAATTTTAATTTTCTTTAAAATATAAACAAAAATATACGTTGAACCCAACCTTCTTATATAATTATCTACTCCCAGGCTCATTGCCTTGGTCTATCTCATCTCACTAGTGGATGTAGCTATCATCTGTGATACTCAGTGTCTCATCCATAGCATATATCTCTGACACCGTTGGTGTCTCACTCAGGGCATAGGAGCATCTCTGTGACACCCAGTGTCTCACCCCATAATATATCTCGCTTAGGGACGTAATAATCATCTGTGACACCCAATGTCTCATCCCTTTTTGTGCAATGGCATTGCCAACATCCAAGTGCAATCTTCTGAAAACTAGATAATGTATAAGGTACACATAATACACATTCTTAAACATAAGCCATAATTCAATGGCTTACCATAATATTCATTATATCACAACATACACATTCTTTATCTCACCATTGTCATTCTTATCATATCTCCATATTTTTACCAATTTTTATACATTTTCAAATTCTACACATTATTTGTATATTTTTCACATATTTAAATTATTCAATTATATTTTCTTTCCATGACATATTTCTATTCCAAGTGCACAAAAATGCACTTTTACTAATTACACTAAACAAAAATATTAGCCATTGTACAATGACTTAACATCTCACAATTCAAGCATTTCATACAATTTTACAAACAATAATGCACTTTTACCATGACTTCCAATATCAAAGTAACTTAGCATATTTTCACAATTCATAATATGCTAAGCAAATTCAAATCTAATCAATGCAAAGGCTATAAAAATATATACTAACCTTAAATATGATAACATCCAAACTCAAATCACCTTCCAACTTCAACTTCACCAATTGCCCTTCTTCACTTTGACTTTACAAATCCACTTTAATCAATCCTAAACCACATTACAAGTTCAAACCTAAACCAAATTAGCAATTTGTTTTAATACACTTTAATCATTCATACACCATTTACATCATTTCTACATAACATTTCACTAAAACACTATTTTCACCCTTACCACCTTATTCACACTTCAACATATCAAACTCATTTCCATCATTCAACTATATAATCATCAATTATACATTAATGTAACATTAAAATAATTCTGTAATATCCCAATGTATGCCCTAGAAGTTTTAATACAATTGTTGTTTGATTTGAATTTAATGTACGTATGTTTTTGCAAAGGAAATGATTGTGTTAATGGAATGTATATGTTGTATATATGTTAATATATATAACATATATGTTGGTCAAATGGAGAGTCAAGGGAAGAAGATATTTTAATTTGGGATGTGTGGAATTACTAAAGAGGGCAAGAGTTTTAAAGGATATGTGAACAAATAGAAAAGGGCATTTAAGTAATTTTCCTTTTTGGAATGCATGGTGGAGATTTAAAGAGATGATAATTTGATTTTTTCTTCATTTCTTATTCTCTTTCCCATATGTTGGCCGGCCATTTCAAAGGAAGGGAGCAAGAGTGAGATTTGTTTAATTCAAATTCAATTTGAAGGAAGAATCAAAGGATTAAGTTGGAGATTTGTGAAATTTCTTCAATTTAGGTAAGTACTCTCTTGTTTTCCTTTGTTATTTTGAAGTGGTGTTTGAGGTGATTTATGAATTGTTGATTTTATGAATAAGTGTGTTTAAGATGTGTTTATAAGTGTTAAATTGATTGTAAGTTAAAAGGTTGAATTGGTGTTAGTTTTGGTTTGAAGATGGTAAGTTAAGGGTGATGTTTGGTTTTAGGGTTTTGAAGTGGTAAGTGATCAAATGTATTGTTGATGTATTGTTAGTGTGTATATTGTGATGAATATGTAAATTAAGTGTTAATGACATTGATTATATTCATTTGAATGAGGTCATGTTGTGTATAAGGTGTTCTTAATTCAATCAAAGGAGTTTTGGTTATGTTTAGGGTTTTATTCATGAGAGACACGGCCAAACCAAGGAAGAGACATGGCCAAACTAAGGATTTTTGAGAGACACGGCCAAGTCTTAGGAAATTTGGCTGTGTTGGATAAATTTTGGAGAAGACACGGCCGTGTCCCTTGCCCATGTTTGCTTCTGTTGCTTTTGGTTGAGAGACATAGCCACAAGCTTGGCCGTGTCCCTTGAGTGTGTTGGCTACTGTGATTTTTTCTTGCTCTTCTTACATGGTTGAGATTGAACTTACATTTGATAATGCATATGATATTATATGAACAAGGTTGCGTATTATGCATTGTGAATCTTGTGAATGGTAATGTGTTATATGAATAATGTACTTTGAAATGTTATACCAATGATGCTATATGTATAATATGAATGGAGATATGAAATGATATGAAGCCATTGTGATTGGCTATGATGATTCCATTGAAAGAACATAAGGCATGTTTGCCTAATTGATGATGAGAATTGTGAAGGAAATAATAAGTGAATTGTGTGTCTAATGTGTTATTCATTTTCAGAGTTTTGTTATTGGTGGCATGCCTATTGGTAACATTCTCTTGAAGTTAGGTTGGATTTGATCCTTGAAGCCTAATTGAGATGTTACAACCCTTGAAGCTAGGTTGGGTTGGTTCTTGAAGCCAAGTTGGGTTGATACTTAGCATGCTTTGTTCCCCTTGAAGCTTGGTTGAACCTAATCCTTGAAGCCTAGTTAGGTTTATGATAATGATAAATGTGATAATAAAACCAAAGCATTAACTCTGAGAATTGAATGGCATATTAGAGTGTTTTGGGCCCATGCTTGTCTTTGTATATAATGTGATTCTTGAATGGTAAAATCAATGGAACTATGAAGATGTAATATGAATATTGTTATGACATTGAATGTAGTGTGATATGGTAATGTGATGTGCTTCTATGTGTATGGTTTATGAAATATAAAGGTGTGATGTTAGTTTTTCACTTATGATGTTAACTTTATGATTTAGATGTGTAACATTACATTGCCTTAAAGTATAATATTGGTATATTTTGTACTACTAAGCCGATGGCTTAGCGCGATAGTGTTTGATCGCGTAGGTGACAGAGTTGAACCCGAGAGCTCCTCGAGACCAAGTGAGACTAGACATTGAGGAATTTCTTTTGGGACTTAAAGATCAGAGAAGAGCTGCCAATCATGTATATATATTCTATGTTTTGTAAACTTTGATTTATAACATATTTGTAATAACTTCCGCTGTGAATTGATAAACATTTTTATATATGGTGTCTTTTGGATTTCTTTTAAATGTTGAGTTCGGTTTCATTTATTTACAAAGATATTTGTTATGTTTTCTTTTTAAACTGTGGCATTTACTATATTCAGTATAAGTATATTACGATCGTTTAAGCATGCTTGGTACGTATACGGGATATAGGGGTGTTACAATAGTTTTGGTATCAGAGCCTAGGTTTGAGATTCTCAACCTAGGTCAAGTGTAAGAAAAAGAGTGTTTTGATTTTAAAACATGGATTTTTGAATAACATACATGTTTGGCATTGGCAGTCTCTGATCTTTAATGAGAGGTATTCTGCTGTGTTTGCAGATATAGGTTGTGATGGATTCTCACTCACGTCAGTCAGTCAAGGGTAGTGCTGAGAGTATAGCTCCTGATGAGATTAGAGAGGGAGCTAGAGTGGATAGTGCTGGAGAGGTACCTGCTTCTGTGTCGGGGAGACCAGCTGGTGAGGAGGTTCCGCCAGGTTGGTTTAGGCATGTGATTGATTTGTTGAGGCAAGCACCAGTACAACCACCACCACCGCCCCCACAGCCTTTGGTATCAGTGAGACAGTATGATAAATTAAGGAAATATGGAGCAGAAGATTTCTTAGGTACTATTGATCCAGCTGTAGCTGAGCAGTGGCTAGATAAAGTACAGAGAATATTTGTTCAGTTGCAAGCCACTCCAGAGGAAAAGTTTGATTATGCAAGATCATTGTTGCAAAAGGACGCATATGACTGGTGGAAGACAGTGCCCCATGCTATGGATGATCCACCAACATTGTCCTATGCTGATTTTCTAAGAGAGTTTGAATTGAAGTATACTCCTAGGGAGTACAAAGATGTGAAGAAAATGGAGTTTCTAAGCTTGAAGCAAGATCACCGGACTGTGACGGAATATGAGCTAGAGTTTATCCGGTTGAGCCAGTATGCTGGGGGTATTATATCTGATGAGATAGATAGATGCAGGAGATTTGAGGAGGGATTGAGGCCCTCTATCATGTGTCTGGTGGCTGGATCTAGATATCATGATTTTTCCCAACTGGTTGCAGCAGCTAGGAGTGTAGAGAGAGCTCAGGTTATTGCAGCTGCTTCAGAGGAAGAGATCAGGGTTAGAAGGCCCCAGTTTGAGGCAGGGTCTTCGTCTGTGAAAAGAGGTAAAGGAAGTTTTGTTCCTCGGGTTAGTAGGAGTCAGAGGCCAGCTGGTAGGTCAGTACAGTTTCAGAGGCAGAGATCTAGACCTACAGTTTCAGTGGCGAGTGCTCTGACCCTAGTGATGCAGAGATCCACCTTACCCATATGCATTCATTGTGGTAGGCCACATGGTGGTACTTGTTGGAAGACTGGTGTAGCAGGGGTATGTTTCAGATGTGGATCTCCCGATCATTTTGTGAGAGATTGTCCTGAGAGACAGGAGCAGATGTCGGTGGATACTGCAGCTTCTCGACCTAGTGTGAGGGGAGGTCGAGGAGGCAGAGGTTTCGGTAGAGGAGGCAGATCTGGGTTCAGTTCTAGAGGAGGTTCTACATCCAAGGAGAGTAGACCAGAGGAGGCTGGATCTTCTCAGAGGATTTATGTGATGCAAAGGCAACCAGATGCTTCGGCAGTCATAGCTGGTACTTTTTCTTTATTTGATACTTCAGTACTTGCTTTGATTGATCCCGGATCCACGCATTCATATATTAGTGCATCTGTTTTGTCTGTGTTTGATGTGCATGCTGAATCCCTAGGATTTGATGTATTGGTGACAAATCCGTTAGGGCATAGTGTGATTGTTAGCAAAGTGCACCGAGATAGTGCAGTGATGGTGCAAGGTGAGGAGTCTCTTGGAGATTTGATTGAGATGCCTTTTAAGGAATATGATGTGATCCTAGGCATGGACTGGTTATCTAGACATGGAGCTGTGGTTGACTGCCAAAAGAAAGTTGTTACCTTGAGAACCAGTGATGGTAGAGAGGTGTTAGTATCTAGTGAGCAGGGACAGCTAGCATCCTTGTTTGTTTCAGCTGTTGCAGCTAGAAGATTGATTAGGAAAGGGTGTGATGCTTACCTTGCTTATGTTGTAGATACGAGAGTAAAGGGTTTTCAACTTGATAGTATACCCACAGTTGCAGAGTTTCCAGAGGAGTTGCCAGGGTTGCCTCCTGAGAGAGAGGTGGAGTTTGGTATTGAATTATTGCCTGGTACCACTCCTATCTCTATTACTCCTTATAGAATGGCACCTGCAGAACTGAGAGAACTGAAGGTGCAGTTACAGGAGTTGCTGGATAAAGGGTTTGTTCGCCCTAGTGTTTCGCCGTGGGGAGCTCCTGTTCTGTTTGTAAAGAAGAAGGATGGTACTATGAGATTGTGTATCGATTATAGGCAGTTGAACAAGGTGACTATTAAAAATAAATATCCTTTGCCTAGAATTGATGATCTCTTTGATCAATTGAAAGGTGCAACAGTGTTTTCCAAAATTGATTTGAGATCAAGGTACCATCAGTTGAGAGTCAGAGCTGAAGATGTTCCTAAGACCGCCTTTCGGACCAGGTATGGGCATTATGAGTTTCTAGTTATGCCTTTTGGTTTGACGAATGCACCTGCAGTTTTTACGGACTTGATGAATAGGGTGTTTAGGCCCTATTTGGATCAGTTTGTGGTGGTCTTTATTGATGACATTCTGGTGTATTCGCGTAATAAGGAGGAGCATGATAAGCATTTGCGGATTGTGCTGCAGATTTTGAGAGAGAAGCAATTATTTGCTAAACTGTCGAAGTGTGAGTTTTGGCTTGACCAAGTTACTTTTCTCGGTCATATAGTTTCAGCAGAGGGTATTAGAGTTGATCCGAGTAAAGTTGAAGCTATTTTGAATTGGAGTCCACCAAAGTCTGTGACTGAAGTTAGAAGTTTTCTGGGTTTGACAGGCTATTACCGACGGTTTGTGAAAGGATTTTCTGTGATAGCTACTCCACTTACCAGATTGCTTCGAAAGGGAGTTAGATTTGTGTGGACATATCAGTGTCAGGCTAGTTTCGATCAGTTGAAAGAAATGTTGACTCAAGCGCCTGTTCTTACTTTACCTGTGGAAGATAAACCATATGTGATTTACAGTGATGCTTCACATAGTGGTTTGGGTTGTGTTCTGATGCAGGAAGGTAAAGTTATAGCTTATGCTTCTCGACAGTTGAAACCGCATGAACTCAATTATCCGACCCATGATTTAGAGTTGGCAGCCATTGTGTTTGCATTGAAGATTTGGCGACATTATCTATATGGGGAGAAGTGTTTTATCTATACTGATCATAAAAGTTTGAAATATTTGGGTGTCCAAAGAGAGCTCAATCATCGACAGAGGAGATGGTTGGAGTTGATTAAAGACTACGACTGTTTGATTGATTATCATCCTGGTAAGGCAAATGTTGTTGCTGATGCCTTGAGTCGGAAGTCTTTAGCAGGTTTGACTGCTTATTCGCTCTCGTTGCTTGTTGAGTTGAGAGTGTTGCATGCTAGTTTTGTATCTTGTGATGATGGTGCATTGTTGGCACAATTACAATTGAAACCAGTATTGTTGGATCAAATTAAAAAGGCTCAATTGGCTGATGATAAGATTCAGAAGATTGTTTCGGATTGTCAGAATGGAAAGAGTCGAGATTTCATTGTGAGAAGTGATGGAAGTCTTTGGTTTAAGAACAGATTATGTGTACCTGATGATACTAATTTGAGAAGGATCATTTTAGAAGAAGCACATCAGTCAGTATTTGCTATGCATCCGGGCAGTACAAAGATGTATCATGATTTGAAACAGTATTACTGGTGGTCTGGTCTGAAGAGAGATATTGCAGATTTTGTGTCTAAATGTCTCACATGTCAGAAGGTAAAAGCTGAGCATCAAGTTCCAACAGGATTACTTCAACCATTATCAGTACCTGAATGGAAATGGGATAGAGTAACCATGGATTTTGTATCTGGTTTACCATTGACACAAAGGAAGCATGATGCTATTTGGGTGATTGTTGACAGGTTGACTAAATCAGCTCATTTCCTTCCGGTTCGGATGGATTACTCTTTGGAGAGCTTAGCTGAGCTGTATATTCATGAAATTGTGAAGTTGCATGGTGTCCCAATTTCTATAGTGTCTGATCGAGATCCCCGGTTTACTTCATGGTTTTGGAAGAGTTTACATGGTGCATTGGGTTCTCAATTGCATTTCAACACTGCTTTCCATCCGCAGACAGATGGGCAATCCGAGAGGGTGATACAGATTATCGAGGACATGTTGAGAAGCTGTGTCATTGATTTCTCTGGAAGTTGGGATGGATTCTTACCACTTGTTGAATTTGCTTACAATAACAGTCACCAATTCAGCATTGATAGGGCACCATTCGAAGCATTGTATGGTAGACGGTGCAGGACACCTCTATGTTGGAATGAACTTGGTGAAAGTAAGTTAATTGGTCCTGATTTGGTTAAAGAAACTGAAGAGAAAGTGAAAATGATTCGAGATAGGTTGAAAACAGCTTCAGACCGACAGAAATCTTATTCAGATTTGAAGAGGAGAGACATTGAATATAATGTGGGAGATAAAGTATTTTTGAAGGTGTCTCCTTGGAAAAAGATCTTGAGGTTTGGTCGAAAAGGGAAATTGAGTCCTCGTTTCATTGGACCGTATGAAGTTTTAGAAAGAGTTGGGCCAGTTGCTTATCGGCTTGCTTTGCCACCTGAGTTAGATAGGATCCACAATGTATTCCATGTTTCTATGTTGAGGTGGTATAGGTCAGATCCATCTCATATTTTGCCAATTGAATCTATCGAAGTGAGTCCAGATTTGACATTTGAAGAGGAACCAGTTGCTATCTTGGCACGTGATGTAAAAGAGTTGAGAAATAAGAAAGTGCCTTTGGTGAAGGTTCTGTGGAAGAATCATGGAAGAGAAGAGGCAACTTGGGAGAGTGAGCAATCAATGCGAGATCAGTATCCTCAACTATTTCAGACTTGATATCAGGTAATTTCGAGGGCAAAATTTCTTTTTAGAGGGGGCGAATTGTAATATCCCAATGTATGCCCTAGAAGTTTTAATACAATTGTTGTTTGATTTGAATTTAATGTACATATGTTTTTGCAAAGGAAATGATTGTGTTAATGGAATGTATATTTTGTATATATGTTAATATATATAACATATATGTTGGTCAAATGGAGAGTCAAGGGAAGAAGATATTTTAATTTGGGATGTGTGAAATTACTAAAGAGGGCAAGAGTTTTAAAGGATATGTGAACAAATAGAAAAGGGCATTTAAGTAATTTTCCTTTTTGGAATGCATGGTGGAGATTTAAAGAGATGATAATTTGATTTTTTCTTCATTTCTTCTTCTCTTTCCCATATGTTGGCCGGCCATTTCAAAGGAAGGGAGCAAGAGTGAGATTTGTTTAATTCAAATTCAATTTGAAGGAAGAATCAAAGGATTAAGTTGGAGATTTGTGAAATTTCTTCAATTTAGGTAAGTACTCTCTTGTTTTCCTTTGTTATTTTGAAGTGGTGTTTGAGGTGATTTATGAATTGTTGATTTTATGAATAAGTGTGTTTAAGATGTGTTTATAAGTGTTAAATTGATTGTAAGTTAAAAGGTTGAATTGGTGTTGGTTTTCGTTTGAAGATGGTAAGTTAAGGGTGATGTTTGGTTTTAGGGTTTTGAAGTGGTAAGTGATCAAATGTATTGTTAGTGTGTATATTGTGATGAATATGTAAATTAAGTGTTAATGACATTGATTATATTCATTTGAATGAGGTCATGTTGTGTATAAGGTGTTCTTAATTCAATCAAAGGAGTTTTGGTTATGTTTAGGGTTTTATTCATGAGAGACACGGCCAAACCAAGGAAGAGACACGGCCAAACTAAGGATTTTTGAGAGACACGGCCAAGTCTTAGGAAATTTGGCCGTGTTGGATAAATTTTGGAAAAGCCACGGCCGTGTCCCTTGCCCATGTTTGCTTCTGTTGCTTTTGGTTGAGAGACACGGCCACAAGCTTGGCCGTGTCCCTTGAGTGTGTTGGCTACTGTGATTTTTCCTTGCTCTTCTTACATGGTTGAGATTGAACTTACATTTGATAATGCATATGATATTATATGAACAAGGTTGTGTATTATGCATTGTGAATCTTGTGAATGGTAATGTGTTATATGAATAATGTACTTTGAAATGTTATACCAATGATGCTATATGTATAATATGAATGGAGATATGAAATGATATGAAGCCATTGTGATTGGCTATGATGATTCCATTGAAAGAACATAAGGCATGTTTGCCTAATTGATGATGAGAATTGTGAATGAAATAATAAGTGAATTGTGTGTCTAATGTGTTATTCATTTTCAGAGTTTTGTTATTGGTGGCATGCCTATTGGTAACATTCTCTTGAAGTTAGGTTGGATTTGATCCTTGAAGCCTAATTGAGATGTTACAACCCTTGAAGCTAGGTTGGGTTGGTTCTTGAAGCCAAGTTGGGTTGATACTTAGCATGCTTTGTTCCCCTTGAAGCTTGGTTGAACCTAATCCTTGAAGCCTAGTTAGGTTTATGATAATGATAAATGTGATAATAAAACCAAAGCATTAACTCTGAGAATTGAATGGCATATTAGAGTGTTTTGGGCCCATGCTTGTCTTTGTATATAATGTGATTCTTGAATGGTAAAATCAATGGAACTATGAAGATGTAATATGAATATTGTTATGACATTGAATGTAGTGTGATATGGTAATGTGATGTGCTTCTATGTGTATGGTTTATGAAATATAAAAGTGTGATGTTAGTTTTTCACTTATGATGTTAACTTTATGATTTAAATGTGTAACATTACATTGCCTTAAAGTATAATGTTGGTATATTTTGTACTACTAAGCCGATGGCTTAGCGCGATAGTGTTTGATCACGCAGGTGACAGAGTTGAACCTGAGAGCTCCTCGAGACCAAGTGAGACTAGACATTGAGGAATTTCTTTTGGGACTTAAAGATAAAAGAAGAGCTGCCAATCATGTATATATATTCTATGTTTTGTAAACTTTGATTTATAACATATTTGTAATAACTTCCGCTGTGAATTGATAAACATTTTTATATATGGTGTCTTTTGGATTTCTTTTAAATGTTGAGTTCGGTTTCATTTATTTACAAAGATATTTGTTATGTTTTCTTTTTAAACTGTGGCATTTACTATATTCAGTATACGTATATTACGATCGTTTAAGCATGCTTGGTGCGTATACGGGATATAGGGGTGTTACAAATTCATTATCATAATTATCAACATCTCCTTCAAAAACCCAAAATACACATAATAGGTCCATAACCCTAAACTTAACCAAATTCTCTCATATCAAATTTTTAACATAAAATCATTACACACACATGAAAACAACATTAAATTACTCCATTTGAACAATTATAACCATCCACACCAAATTCCAAATTTACATATACCCATCTATAACCCTAAATTTATCAATCATACCCTTTTCAATCATCCAACCAATAAATCAATATATAATCATCATTTCATCAATTATCTAACATATTAATTCAGCTATTATTAATTTAAACCATTCAAACATACTTTGTTTCTCTAACTCATTCAAACATAATCTTAAAATCAAATAAAACTAATTTAAAGGAAGGATTACTTACTTGTATTCATTGTTAAACCTTCAAAACTTCTTAAATCTTCTTTAAATCTCTATAGAATTTGATGTATGAAGAAAAGTAAACTTTCCTTACCTCTCTTCAATGGCTTATGTTCAAAAGAAGAAAAGAAGAAGAAAAAGAAAGTATCTCTTCTTTTAATTCTCATCTTTATCTCTGTATATAGAAAATAATTATTAATCCATCAATCATATTTCTCCTTCCTTTGACTTTCTCTCTTCTCTTTTATTATTATTATTATTATTATTATTATTATTATTATTATTATTATTATTATTATTATTATTATTATTATTATTATTATTATCATTATCATCATCATCATCATCATCATCATCATCATCATCACCCACTTTTCCAACGCCAAATTATACCTCACATATATATAATGTATATTTTAGGTATATGTATGTCTTATATATGTTAGTTATATTTTATATATACTATTATGTACATATTTATGTAATGTATATACTATATATATGTAATGTATATTTAATGTATATAAATACCCATATGCACAAATAATGTGCGTCCTATTTACACATCAAATATACCCTATATGTATATTAAATATATCAAGTATGTAATATTTATATCCAACATATATAATTAATATACAATATGTATATATTATGTGTACACTAGGTATACATTGGGTATATACAACTTTTACACCTCCAAATACTTATTTAATTTATCCAAAATCACAAATATGACATTCTTTTATGCGCTCAAAAGCCTTCTGACACTCATCATCATTCCATTTTATCGGCTGGTTCTTTTTAAGTAGCTTAAAGATGGGCTCACAAATGGTTGTGAACTTTACTATGAATCTATTTCTATATTGTAACCTTTCGATAAACCCCCTAACTTCCTTCTCTATTTTAGGAGCCAGCATATCCTTGATTGCCTTAACTTTATCAAGGTCGATCTCAATGCCATTTGGGCTAATGACATGTCTCAACATCTTACCCGAGGTAACTACAAAAATAAACTTCTTTGGATTCAACCTGAGATTATACTTGACTGCTCTTTTAAAGAAACTTTCTAGATTTTGGAAGTGTTGTTCTCTTGTTTTTGACTTCACCATCATGTCATCAGCATATACCTCAACCTCCTTATGCATCATATTATGAAACAAAGTTGTGGTAATTTTGTGATAGGTTGCTCCGGCATTTTTTAGACCAAACGGCATCACCCTGTAGAAAAATATACACCATGTAGTTATGAAGGCTGTTTTGGCTTTATCCTTTTGGGCCATTAATACTTAATTGCATCCAAAAAATTCATCTACAAATGAGTGTAGCACACTAGAGGCATGCTATCAATTAGGACATCTATATGAGGTAAAGGAAAGTCATCCTTAGGGTAAGTCTTATTCAAATCTTTGTAGTCCACACAAATCCTAATCCTTTCATCTTTCTTTGGCATGAGAACAATATTGGCCAACCATTTAGGATACTCAATTAATTCTAACAACTTCACTTGTATATGTTTGATGACTTCTTCCTTGACTAGTTCTACCCATTTTGGTCTTAGGCGCCTCAACTTCTGCTTGATAGGCTCCATGTGGGTGTAAGTTAGAATTAGGTGTTCTGTTATGACTCAATCAATTCCTGACATATCTTCATAGGACCAAGCAAAAACTTCTTTGTAACTTTTGAATATTATTTCAAATATCTCCCTCTCTTCAAGAGTAAGGTCGGATTCTATGCTAATATTTTTAGGATTTTCAGTTGTTCCCAGATTTAATGATCATGTATCAATAGATTTAATATTATAAATGCTTATATAATCACCATATGAATGTATGCAGCCATCAGAAAAAACATCACACAAGTAAGCAAAATTAGACTTTATTGCATTCATTTTAGAAAAGAAAACATCATTATCCTCATAAAGAGTAGACAAATCAAAATTAATGTTCTAATCATCATATATTATTCTAGAGTCTTTAGGACATTTTGGCCAATCTGCTTTTTCTTCCCTCTGGTCAACTTGTGAGATGATCTTCTTCTTTAACTGTTTAACAAGTTCAGCAATATCAGAAAAGATCATAAACCCAGGGATCATCTTTCCCATTACCATGATAGGCTCCGGTTTTCCTTATAGAGGTCCCAACTCTGGAGCTTTGACAAATATCTCCTCAAATAGAGAGAATTTCATTTTCTTGTTTCCTTTAAGCAGAACATCTCTATTTATTTCTTCATACTTGAGCCCTTTCCTTGATACATGAGTCTTGAAATTTGGAAGCTCCATCACACCTACTTTTCCTTTACCAAGTTCGGTTCCTGGTAAATTTTGCTTCATCATGGTCAGGACCTTAGGACTTATAACCATGTCTTCCGAGATACCAGCAACTTGGAAACCATTGAAAGGCCTTTTTATCATAAGAGCATTGACTGCTTCATTATTTTCTTCCTCAATTATTATCATGCCATCATCACTTGGAAACTTGATCTTTTGATGGAGTGTTGAAGGAACTCTACCAAGAGGGTGAAACCATGGGCAACCCAACAACAATGCATAGGTAACTAGTATGTCTAGCACCACGAACTAAACCATAGATTCGATAGGTCAAACCTTTACCAAGGTCTTGAAGGTTCCTTTAGCTTGCCTCTTAGTATTGTCGTAAGGTCGGATCGTTACATTAGATAAGCTCAGGTCACAAGTAGACATGGCAAGCTTAGGCAAAATCTTGAGTGGGCAAACATTTATAGTTGATCCATCATCAACCATGACATAAGGGGTTCTCTTTCCCTTGACTTCGACCTTGATGAAAAGTGGGAAGATATGATCTCTTCCATCTTCTAGTAAGTCAGCATAGGAAAAGAAAATCATCCCAACCGTGTTTCCTTGTTGAACATCTTTACTTTTCTTTATCTCCTCAGCTTTCTTTGGTCCTATAAAACTAACTATGTCCTCTTGTGTTACAAAAGTAGAAATCTGCATGCTTGCCATAGCTTTGGCCAAAGTTTCATGATGCTTCTTGGATGTAGCCAATTGGTCCCAAATGTTAATGTTGGCTTAGGTCCTTTTTCAATTGGTTAAGGACAACATCATCTTCATCTTCTTTGCTTCTTGCCTCAGTATCCTTCGCTTTGTCCGCTTCTACTTCTTTAGGCGGAGGCCTCCCATAAGGCTTACCAGAATGAGTATTTGGCACCTCGTCCTCTTCTGGCTCATACCAGGTCCATTCTTCTTCTTTGGATTTTGATTCACCATCACTATCAGTCGAGTCCCAAAACTCATTCATAACACAAATAGTTAATGCCTTCCCTTCCACAGTTGACTCATCAAGCAAAACTTCCTCTTTTGTAGCTTTTCCTCTTATGTCTTGAAATGATGCCAAGACAAGTTCCTCTTTCAATCCTCCTCCTATCATGAAAGTTATTAGTGGAGGTACTCTATTGAACCTAGGCAGAGGATTATTCTTGGTGTTAGGCTTGTTCGGTTCATATAACTTTTCACTGTCAATCAGATTCTGGATCTCATGCTTCAACCGAATACATCTATCTGTCCCATGTCCTTGCTCCTTGTGAAATTGGCAGAAGGCCTTGGCATTAAAATTTGGTGGCAGTGGATTTGGCAGGGGCCGAGGTGCCAGTGGATGTAACAACCCTTTCTCCTACAGCTTATTGAAAACCTAGGATAGAGGTTTCCCTTTATCTAAAAACTATCTTCTATTCCCTCAGCCAGTAGTTACATTGACATCCACCACTTTTTGTGTATTTTGGCCACCAGATTAGTAACTTCCCTTCTCATTTTTTCTTCCAACAAAATGGTTCTTCTCCCTTTTCCACTCTTCTATATGTAAGTCAGCTTAGAGAAGATCTTTGAAATCTCTTATAAGAGTGTGAGACAGCCTCTAGCGAAAGTTGGGCAAGACACCTCTTACTATCATCATGATCTGGTTAAATTCGCCTGGCCTTCTTTTGAGAAGTGCAGCCTTATTTCTCCACCTCTTCATATAATCGATGAAATTCTCATTTTTCCATCAGAGTTACTTCCAATTCAGCATTGTACCCATACTGCTGGATGAAGGCTTTGTACAACAAATTCCATTTCTTTTGAGTACTTTCCTCTAAGGTGTTGAACCAGTTTTGCACCGCATGATCTAATGAAAGTATGAAATACTTTAGAGTTTGAGCCTTAATAGCTCTAGAGACTACATGGCAGTGATGTACGGCTTGACATGCAAGTAGGGATTTTTAGTTCCATCAAACTTAGCAAAAGGAGGTATCTTGAACTTGTAGGGAATTCCTTCATCATCCTCTAACAGATTGTCCACCTCTGACACTTCTTCAGTTTTTAGCTTCTTTTTAAACTTCTTTTCTAAGTCAGTAATCAATTTTTTGACATCAGCAGATTCGGCCTTTTTTCAGCCTTCTTTTCTTTCTTCTTATCTTGCTAGTCTTGAAAATATTGATCCCAGTCATAATCATCCATCACCACCTTATCTTCATCAAAGACTACCTCACTTACCTTAGCCTTTCCTTTATCCTTCTACTTCTTAGTGTTAGCAGATGCTTTAATGATGTTTCCTTCTAATAGTATAGCTAACTGACTTCTTACACCCTTAACCATGGTCCCCTTAAGCTCTTCCATCTTCGAGGCTAGGGCTTCATTCACCAGGTTCTAAACATGCTTAGGATCCATTGGCTTTGGTGCAAAGTTAATTGATCCTTCACTGGATTCTAAGTTACTGTCATTGGTAGGATTGTCTTAAGCCCTTGAACTACTGTACTCTAAGATTGTGAGCCAAAAAGGATCAATGCAATGTATGTAATGCATGTAGCAAACAAATACACAAGTAAAGTCAGGAGGTCCCTACCAACCTTATATCATCATCACACGAGTGGCGAGTCTCTTTTCTTAGGTGTCAAAGTCAATAAAGATATCAACATAGAATACTTTATTTTTGAGAACCACTTAGAAGAATTAACCATTAATTGTATTTCCAAACATTGAAACCAGGTTATGATAAATCTCATTAATTAAGTATTAATCCTTTTGAGTCCACTAAAATTTAGCAGCATTTCGGCTGCATGTTTGATTAATATATAATCAATGGGATTATAATAATTAGCTTTCTTGCCATTTGGAGAAAGGCAACTGATGGTTTATGCCACAAATAAGCCCATAATTAACAAGTCTAGGCATAAATAAGGCCCACAATTGATTTTAGTATTCCATAATTTTGGTGCATTATAAAAAGAGTTTTAATTTTAAAGCATAATGAAAGCTTAATTTGGAAAAATGGGCTATAAGGTAAAAGAATGGGTTTGAGCCTTTCCTTGAAAATTTGTTTCAAAAAATTACTTTTAGGCTTTGAGATTGGGCCAGGAGATCCATCTAAAAAAGGTTTTAAACTTACTATAAAAAGTTTTTGAAAATGATTTAGGCTTTGGTCTTAAAATAATTTTTGGATCATAAAATAATTTTGGGCATGTACCACAATTAGTTCATATTAGAAAAAGAACAAACCAAATAGGCCTTTACTTCAACTAAGACATGTTGACCATAGTCAAACAACAAGCAATTACTGTAAACCTAAGAAAAATTACTAGGCCAACTACATAGGCTTTAGTCTTTAGGTTGAAAAGCTTAGGTTCCCATAGCAAGTATATACCAAAAGATACAAGGCTATGAGTGGTTATGCAGTACTCAATCTCCATACCCTGACTGAAAGTATGATATCACTTGCACACACATAATATGGGTTCCACAGGGCATTCTAACACACATACACATAAGGCAATATAAATGATGCAATGAATAATACCATAATAATAAAGAATAAAATATTATAAAGACCAACGGAATCAACTTCTCTTGTCCCTAGTGGAGTAGCCACTGTAAGTAGGAATTTTTGCCTCCACTCTATATGAAATGATTCTTGCGGCTTCTACACTATTAGACTCTAGGCCTTAGAGAACACAAGCCTAAACTCAAAGAATAGGAGTCGCCACCCGGACAGGCTGGAAAAGAAAAAAAGGGGTGGATGACTCGATTCCTAAGAAATCCCCAACCCCCTATTGGGTTCAAAAAGTTGGGTACACATGGGAAGTTGAGAATGGCCCAGCACACCCATAGCACTTGGTTCATTGGAATCGGCCTCCTTTTCAGGTCTAAATATTATTAAATTCTTAATTATTATAACATTATTCATATTACATATAACTAAAAGAAATAAGCATCCATGATATCATTGAAATAAAAAAAAAATAGGCATCCATCCAAGGATGGAAACATGCCCTTACAATGTTTAATGTCCAAAATGCAAATAAAATTACGTAAGTAAAATAAATAAGGCACCTACAAAGTGGAAACATGCCTTTTATATTGTCCTTAAAATCCAAATACTAAATAAATATAGCTAAACCATTCAATCATTCAATAAAATAAAACTAAAAGATCCATCATCCATCACAAGCATACAATAATAAATCAAATAATTAAATCTAGGGTTTAATTTTAAATTAGGTATTAAACATATAACATTAGGGTTTTACATATGAAGTTAGAGTTTATTGGTGTAAATAAGGGTTTAAGATTTAAGGTTTTGGGTTATGGAATTAGGGTTAGGTATTTAGGGATTTAGGGTTTTTGGAATTAGGGTTAGGAATTTAGGGTTTTAGGGTTTTTGGTGCTTAGGTTTGGAATTTTATAAATTGGGGTTTAGAATTTTTGGTATTTATGTTTGGTGTTTAAGGTTATTGTGTTTAGGATTAGGGTTTAGGAATTTTATAGATTAGGGCTTTTGGCCCTTTTAAAATTGAACTAGACTTATTTTAAGTTCTTTAAAATTGAACCAGATGTTTTTTTTAAGATATCTTGATTTTGGCCTAACCTTTTCAACTTAGGATTGAACTAAATAGAGCTAAAATTAAGGGTCTACAATATTACATTGTATAAATATACATAGTTTAGTTACAAAAGATAAGAAGATACATATGAAAACTAGATAAGCTATACTTAAATTTAAACTTAATTATCACAAGAGATAAGTATTATCTCCAGCAAAAGGAATTGAAAGGAGGAAGACTAGAAACCCTAATCTCCAAACTTGCCCCAATTATGCTAAATCTATTTTAATAATAGCTAGATACTATTTTTAATTAAATTAAATATGCAAACATGCTCCAAAATTAAAAAAAAAATCTACAGAAAGATAGCGTTGTAAAAGGGAAAGATAAATGGATGAAGGGGAGTGAGTGTTAGTTTAAAATCTTAAATGAACTTCACTCAAATTTTACTATTTTATTTATTTTTTTTGAGAATGTAAATAAACTCTAAAATTAATTAAATTTTATAGAAAAGTAATTTAAGATGTTGGAAATTCCTTGGTAAAACCTCAGGATTAATGGATTTGTGGAAGTTAATGCATAACCAAATGAATGCAAACTGCTTAACTACTTGTATACCCTTAATTATGGCCTTAGGTAGATCTGATCCAATTTAAAAAGCCCAAATGCAATACGATCCAATTAAAAAGTGCAAATTGAGTCCAGTCCTGAATTTAAAAGACAAAATTACCAAATCAACCCAAAAATTCGTAACGAATCAGGTTCATGGCCAATTCGCCATGAGTAAGCTCATGGAAAATTGGTCATTAGCTTAGCCATGACCAATTTTCCATAAGCCGGTGGCTTAAATTTCCTAATTCCACCTAAATTCAGGCTTATTCAGATAAATATAAGGTTTTGCGATTCAATCGGGACTATCCAACTGGGATTAAGCATATGTAACCATAATAAGCACTATAAATACAAAGCAATTAAGCAGCAGTAAAGAGGGGAAAAAGCAATTTAGCAATTAGCTTTCAATAAATAGATAATTTGAGAATCAAAGAGATAGAGAGTAAACAAAGATATAGTAGTTAAAAATTAAGAACACATTAATCAATCCTAGGATTACTTGGTTCACCAAAACTTAGTTGTTCCAAACTCAACATAGAATTTCAAGGAAGAACACAACATCAATTACTAAAGAGAGATCATGTCAAGGTTTGGCTCAATAATATTATTTGGTAGAATCTACAATGTAGGTATGATTTCCAGTACCTGAATTTATTCAATTCAGAAAATTATCATCTTATTCATTTTATAGTATTGTAGATCTATTTTAATTCATTTTGATCTTGTTTGATTAAATATAAAAACCCTAAATTATGATTTAAAATCCTAATTTATAAATTACAATTATGGAAGATTGTTCAAATGATAAACATCATTATTTTATTACTAGTATGATTAATAACATATATTCTAGAGCTAGCAACTCATTCAATGAGCATGGTAAATCATTTAGCTTTCAAAACTGCCGTATGCGTTGCGCCCTATATTTCGTTAATGAGTTAATATTAAGATATGTTTGTGGATTGCAATTTTTGTGATCAATCTTAATTTCCTTTTAATTAAGCCCTAATTTTATAATTCTTTGTATGATGATTATTTATATATTTATGGATTACAATTTTTATTTCAAAGTTGTAAAATGAATGCATTATTTTAACTATGTGGATGCCTTATTTAATTTGCTTCTTTTATTTAATTTATATTTGGGGATTAATATAAGGGATAAGTTTCTACTCTTTGTGGGTATCTCATCTTACTCGTATTATGGACATTTTGACATTATAAGGGCATATTTTCATTCTTGTATGGGTGCCCATTTGGTTACTTGTTTGTTTGATTTATGTTATTACTATTTTCACATTGTTTGCCTTTAATTGTTTATGACATGAATAATATCATAATAATTTAATAATTTAATAATTTGCATACTTGAAAAGGAGGCCGGTTCTAATGAATTAAGCATTGTGGGGGGGGGGGGGGGGGGTGCTAGACCATTTCTCACCTTCTCCATATGTACCCAACTTTTCAAACCCAGTAGAAGTTGGGGATTCTTCAAGAATTAAGTCATCCACCCCTTTTATCTTTTTTCTAGCCCGTTTAGGTGGCGACTCCTATTCTCCGAGTTTAGGCCCATATTCTCTAAGGCCCTAAACCTAACAGTACCGAACTTGCAAGAACCATTCCACTGAGAGTGGGGGGCAAAAATCCACGCTGGCAGTGGCGACTCTACTGGGGATAAGAGAAGTTGATCTGCTGGTCTTTATATTATTTTATTTTTTTTCTTATTATAATTTTATTCATTACATCTATTAGATTTGCATTATGTATATAAGTTAGGATGCCCTGTGAAACCTATGTTATGTGTGCATAAGTGATACTATACTTTTACTCAAGGTATGGAGATCGAACATTGCATAACCACTCATAGCTTTGTACCTTTGGTATATACTTGTTATAGGAACCTAAGCCTTTTACCCTAAAGAGTAAAACCCATGTATTTGACCTAATAACTTTTCTTAGGTTTACCCTAATTGCTTGTTGTTTGACTATAATTGACATGTCTTATTTGAGTTATGGTCTATTTAGTTTGTCTTTTCCTAATATGACCTAATTATGGTGTAGGCCCAAAATCATTTTATGGCTCAAAATTTTTTATAAAATACTTTCAAAATTTTTCAAGATGGATTTTAAACAAAAGATCAAAGCTTTCCTTTACCTCATGGCCCAAACATGAAGCCCAAAATTAATTTTTGAAATAAACTTTTTATGATGGACTTTGAAATATTTTCAAAGGACCCAAAAATATTTTTTACTTTATGACCCAAATTAAGCTTTGAAATTAATTTTTTTTTTTTTTTTACAATGGGTCAAAATTTATGAAATGGGCATTCAATTAGTTAGGTCAATTATAGAATATTAAAATCAATTATGGGCCTTATTTATACTAAGACTTATTATGGGCTTGTTTGTAGCATGGATCATTAATTGCTTTTCCAAGCAAGAAGTCTATTATAAAATAAAACTATTAATTTTGTTTTAATCCAAAATATGGCAGAAACGTTGCATGAATTTTTCACTTAACCTAAAAGATTAAGGCTTAATTAATGAGAATTATCATATACTAACTTTTATATTTGAAAACATAATTAATGATCAATTCATCTAAGAAATTCTCAAAAACAAAGTATCCCCATTGATATCTTTGTTGACCAAAACACCTAAGAAAAAAAAAAGACTTGCCACTTGTGTGTGGAAGGTGTAAGGTTGGAAGGAATGTCCTGACTTTATTTGTTTGTTTACTACACATGCAAACAACCCAACCTATGTCGGTGACTCAGAGTTCACTGAGGGTTCAATCAACTTCACGCCAAAAGTAATGATTCCTGAGCAAGTTTATAACCTGAATAATGAATCCCTCACATCCAAGATGGGAGAATTAAAGGAAGCCATAGTTGAGATCGTGAGAAGTCATTTAGCTGCACTATTGGAAAATAACATTGTTGAGGGATCTATAAGCTCAAAGAAGCTGAAAGACAAGGGAAAAACAAGATGGATGATGCTTTCTCTAATAAAGAGAGGGTAGTGGTTGACGACTATGACTGGAACACGTACTTCCAAGGCTAGCAAGAAAGGAAGAAAGAGCAAAATGTGAAAGTAAAAATAGAGCATTGTAATGTGGAAAGCTTATTGATGAACTAGAAAAGAAGCTTGAAAAGAGATTGAAAGTTGAAGAGGCCTCAGAAGTTGATAAGCTTTTTGCAGAGGATGAGAATCTCCCACGTAAGTTCAAAATGCCTACTTTCGCTAAGTATAATGGTACAAGAACTACTCACTTACATGTTAAGTAGTATATTATTACCATGCAGTCTGCTAGAGCTACCAAAGCTCAAACAATAAGGTACTTCATACTCTTTTTGGATCCTGTAGTGCAGAACTAATTCCATACTTTCGAGGAGAACACTCAGAAAGATTGGGATTTATTATACAAAACTTTCATCCAATAGTATGGGTACAACATTGAATTAGAGATAACCTTGATAGAGGTTGAGTCTATCATGCAAAGACAGAATGGGGGCTTTGTTGACTATGTAAAGAGATGGAGAAATAAGACAACCCTTCTCAAGAAAAGACTAGATGATTTAGATCAGATATGGATGATAGTCAAGGGCAATTTGCCCTATCTCCAAGAAAGACTGGCTCAGATTATAAGAGATTTTACAGATCTTCTACAGGAAGGTCTTTAGTTGGAAAAATAGGAGAGAAAAAAGAATAGATACAATGGAAAAGGGAGCAATTTTGATGGATGAAGTCAAAGGGGACAAAAATATGTTGAGGTGAATACAACAACCGAGCCAGCAAAGAGGCATCAATTCTCATAATTGAGAAAGCCAATATCTTATGTCTTCAACAAACTACAAAAGAAGGGGTTACTATAACCCTTAACTGTTAGGAAAAATTCAATATGTGGACACACATATGTGATTTAATGTGCATTAGTATCTAAAGTTTTAGTTAATTTAATCAGTGATCCAATAAAGTTAATAATTAACTTTAAGGTATTAAATTGTCGTAGACTTAATGTGTAGAGAACAATTACAATTTTCAATTTGATGAGGGGCCAAATTGAAAATATAATGAAAATTTGAAAATATAATGAAAATTTATGTCTTTTCAAAGAGTTATGGTCCCCAATTAAAAACAGTAGACGTTTTCTTCTATCTCCCTTCAACAGAGAAAACTTACAGACTCTAAACTGTTTTGAATTGGATGAATCAAACTCATCCCATCATCAAGAGCAATCTATTACACCATGGATCAAGGTACATTTTCTCTAAATTCTTTTCTTCTCTTCTTATTGAATCCAATATGGAGTATGATATTATGTTCAAAGAATTGAATGATAATTCTAAAAGTGGTATCAAAGCCACTCCACTGTTGATTCTTTGAGAAACTTCAAATTAAAAATTAGGATTAATTTGGAATTAAGGTTCATATATTTAATGTTGATTGAATTAAAAAAAGGATTGACAAAAATCACAAAAGTTTTGTGCCGCGAGTTCTTGTGAACATATATGGGATTAATGAATTGTCCCACTTTAGGCTTTCAATGACACAAGTTAGATTTGATATATATATATATATATATATATATATATATATTAATTTGGTGATTCAATAATCTATTTTCTAGTTTTTGGCCGTTCATGGCATTTGTTTGTCTAATATTTTAAATACACAAAATGCCATAAAATTGTGTTTACTATATTTGAGATTTTTGTTTTATTATAAAGGGACGAATTAATGGTGGACAAAGGTCCGGATCAATCCCACCATGACTATAAAATTTGTACCAAATTTCAAAATAATAATAAAAATAATAACAATAATAACAATAAATAAAACATGCGTACAGTGATGGGAATTTGTGTGAGATGTGTTTTTGGAACAATTTCTTATCTTATCTCACTATGGCCACCCTAAGCATGTTGAATTCATTCTTAATTAAGATATCAAATAGACTAGACATATAATTTAATGGATCGCTGTATAAATTGAGTTTCTTTTTAAAGATCTTGGTCTTTATGTATTGGTGGACTTGAATACACATGATGCATAATTCACTCAAGTTTAGGATTTTTTGGTTAATTAAGAAATTTTTGGCTGATTAATCATAATTAATTATAATTAAGAAATATATTGTTTTACGTGTTGCAAATTATTATTATTATTATTATTATTATTATTATTATTATTATTATTATTATTATTATTATTATTATTATTATAATTGCATTTCCATGATGATTTTGATATTGTTGCACATTTAAAAAAAATATGATCTCATATAAATATATTTGATTATGCAGCATATATAATGATATATGGTATATGTATGTGAAATGCTATATATATGAACATGCAAGAATTTTGGCTACTGTAGCATTTTTTTTTTGGGTAACAACATCATTTATCAAAACTAACGTCATTATTTGCTATAAGCAAATTAAATAAATAATTTTGAGTGCATCTATATAAATGATTAAATTTATCTAATATTTAATATAACTTGTTGAAACAAGATGTTGTCAAAGTGATCTCTCTTGTGTTTATTAATTTATAGAAAATGTTATGATATTTGTGTTTGTATTAATTCATGCGAGTATTAGCCAACCTAAAAGAAGGATAATATTTTCCAAATTGCATAGACACATGTGGTGATGAATGTGTAACAATTATAAGTTTTTCATTTGATTAATAAGCCGATCCGAAGATAAGCTTATTATTTAAAAGGAGTTATTATTAATATTTGATCACTACACCAAGAGAATCACTTACAAATTAATATTATTGAGATGAAATCAATATTAATGCTTGTTATGTGAACATATATATTTATTTGGTTTGTTCTTTGTCCAATAATTATGTCTACTACTACTATGTCTGCCTGCCAATACAAATAATATTCCTATACGTAATGGGTCAAATTTCAAGGATTGGAAAGAGAATGTGTTAATTGTTCTTAGTTGTATGGATTTAGACCTTGCATTGAGAACTGAGCAACCCCCTCCTCTTATAGATGGAAGTATCTTGAAATCAGGGGAAACTTTGAGAAGTGAGAATGCTCTAATCGCTTGAGTCTAATGATCACTAAGCGCGGTATTCCATAAGCTTTTAGAGGGGCAGTATCTAATCATATTACTAATGCCAATGAGTTCCTTGCTAAAATTGAGAAACATTTTGCAAAAATGATAAGATTGAAACAAGTACTCTTTTAGCTAGCTTGATTTCAATGAAGAATACAGGCAAAGGGAACATTAGAGAGTACATCATGGAGATGTCTCATGTTGCTTCAAAGTTAAGGTACTAAAGCTCGAATTGTCTAAAGGCCTACTCATGCATTTAGTATTAATATCACTTCCTACACAATACAGTCAGTTCAAAGTCAGTTATAATTGTCAAAAGGAGAAATGGATACTCAATGAGCTCATTTCATATTGTGTGCAAAAGGAAGATAGATTGAAGTAAGAGAAATCTCAAAGTGCTCATCTAGCTAGCATCTCTAAAAATAAGGCAAAAAGAGAAAGAAGGATAATGAAGCTGCTAATAATTCGAGGCAAACGAAGCCTAAACAAACAAAAGAATGTTTCTTTTGTGGAAAGCCCAAACATGTAAAGAAAGATTGTGCCAAATATCACGCCTGGGGTGCAAAGAAAGGTACATTTCTTACCTTGGCATGTTCTGAGGTAAATTTAGCTTCTGTCCTAAGAAACACTTGGTGGTTTGATTCTAGTGCTACTACTCACATAAGTGTTTCTATGCAAGGTTGCCTGAGTTGCCGAAAGTCAATTGATGTTGAAAGATACATCCATGTGGGCAACGACAAATCAGTGGAAGTTGAAGTAATTGAACTTTAGGTTATTATTAGGAACTGGTATTTATTTAGATTTGAAAGACACCCTTATTGTACTGTCTTTTAGATGAAATTTAATATCTATTTTCTCATTGGACAAATTCGATTAGTTTTGTGTTCTGGAAATAATCTGTTTACTCTTTCACTAAGTTCTAATATAATCGGTACAATCCATTAAGTATATTTGATAACCTATATTCACTTGATACTATTGCATCATATAGTGAAACCTTGCATGTAGAATCACATGGTACTAAACGTAAGCTAAATAATGATAATTCAGCAAAGTTGTGGCGCAAGTGCTAAGGTCATATCTCAAAACTGAGAATTGAAAGACTTGTGTCAGACGGCACTTTACATTCGCTTGATTTTTCAAACTTTGATGTTTGCATTGAATGTATCAAAGGAAAATAGACTAAACAGAAGATATTAAATGCTAAAAGATCCTCAGGAGTCTTAGAATTAATAAATACAGATATCTATGACCTATTTCCTTTAGCTTCAAGGAAAGGCCAATGATATTTTATATCATTCATAGATGATTACTCACGTTATGGGTACCTATATCTAATTCATTAAAAGTTAGAGTCATTGCACTTATTCAAAACTTTCAAAGTTAAAGTTGAAAATCAACTTAGCAAGAAAATAAAATATGTCAGATCCGATCATGGTGGTGAGTAATACGACAGATATGATGGTTCAGGAGAACAACGTCTAGAGCCATTTGCTAACTTCCTAAACGAATGTGGAATCCTCCAACAGTATATTATGTTGGGCACACCTAGCATGAATGGTTTAGCTGAATGACAAAATAGGACTCTTAAGGATACGGTGAGAAGTATGATTAGTCATTCTAACTTACCAAAGTCACTTTGGGGAGAAGCATTAAAGACACCAACTTATATCCTTAATAGAGTATCGACTAAAGCAGTTGCCAAAACACCTTATGAGTTTTGGATAGGCCGAAAGCCTAGTCTGAAGCACCTTTACATTTGGGATGTCCATCTGAGGCTAGGCCTTATAGATCGAATGAAAAGAAATTGGACTCCAAAACAATAAGTAGCTACTTTATTGGTTACTCAGAGTGATCTAGGGGCTACAAGTTTTATGATCCAATAACAAAATCAATTTTTGAAATGGGAACTACAACATTTTTTGAGGATGTTAAGTTTGGGGGGAGAAATAAGGTTAGAGATATTATCTTTGAGGAGGAATCTATTTTGAACCCTACTTCTGTTTCAGACAGTATATAGGTTACCATACCTTTCATTGCTCAATAAGTAGATGTGGATCCAATACAAGACAATATTGAACAACTCCCTACTCAAGTTGAAGTAATTATTCATTAAGAACAAACTCAACAACCTCAAGAGCTAATGCCACTGAGAAGATCCATAAGAGAGAGGAGGAATGCTATTCTGGATTATTTTATAGTTTTCATCCAAGAACATGAAGACATTGATGGAATGGTGGAAAATGATCCAATCAATTTTCATCAAGCCATGCAAGATTTAAACTCTCAAAAATGGATCGATGCAATGAGTGAGGAGTATAAGTCTATGCAAGACAATCAAGTTTGGGATCTTGTCCCATTACCTGAAGGTAAGAAACCCATTGGTTGCAAATGGATATTTAAGACTAAAAAGGTATTTAAAAGTAATGTGGAAAGATATAAGGCTCGTCCTGTAGCTAAAGGCTATACTCAAAAGGAAGGCATTGGTTACAAAGAGACTTTCTCTCCAATTTCATTGAAAGACTCTTTTACGATAATCAATGCTCTTGTAATACACTTTGATCTTAAGTTACACCAGATGGATGTTAAACAACATTTCTCAATGGCGACATTGATGAAACAATCTGTATGTTACAAATAGAAAACTTTGTGTCTAGATACCCAAAGAAAATGGTTTGCAAATTAAGAAAATCCATCTACGGGCTCAAGCAAGCTTCCCGTCAATGGTACAAAAAGTTTCATCAAGTAGTTGTCTCATTTGGTTTTGAGACAAATATTGTTGAAGATTGTGTGTATCATAAGTTCAGTGGGAGTATGTATATATTCTTAGTTTTGTATGTTGATGATGTATTCCTTGATTCCAATGATAAACAAATGTTGCATGAAACCAAGATATTTCTATCAAAGAAATTTGAAATGAAATATCTTGGTGATGCTTCTTTTATTTTAGGAATCAATATACACCAGGATCGTTCTCGTGGTATTCTTGGATTATCTCAAAAGAGCTATAAAGAAGGGTGCTTAAAAGATATGGTATACAAGATTGTAAACTAGTAGATACCCCTGTTGCTAAGGGAGATAAATTCAATCTCAAACAATGCCCTAAAAATGACTTTGAAATTAAAGAAATGCAGAAGATTCCCTATGCTTCAGCAGTAGGGAGTCAAATATATATTCAAGCTTGCACACATCCAGACATAACATTTATTGTTGGAGTGCTAGGAAAATATTTAAGTAACCCTAGGATAGATCATTGGAAAACAGCCAAAAGAGTTATGAGATGCTTACATAGAATTAAGAATTACATGCTCACATATAAGAAATAGATCATTTGGAGATCATTAGATATTCAAATTTGGACAATGTTGGATGTCAAGATAGCAGAAGATCCACTTCGGGCTATATTTATATGTTGGTTGAAGGAGCTATTTCTTGGAAAAGTGCTAAGCGAACACTTATAGCTTCTTCCACCATGGCTATAGAATTTGTTGCATGTTATGAGGCATCCAACCATAGAGTATGGCTGCAAAATTTTGTCACTGGCCCGCACATTTTAAGTGGTATAGATAGAACACTAAGGTTATATTGTGACAATAACTCAGTGGTTCTATATTCCAACAACAATAAAAGTTCAAATTGATCAAAATATATTGACATAAAGTTTTTAGTTGTGAAGGAAAGGGTACAAAATGAATAGATTTCTATAAAGTGCATTGGAAGAAACTCCATGATTGTGGATCCACTTACTAAGCGATTAACACCAAAAGCCTTTCATGAGCACACTACTAATATGGGTGTTACTTCATTTTAAGATATTTTTGTCTAGTGGGAGTTTATTTACAAATGTGTGTTTTATTGCTCTATTTTTTGTTATGGACACATTTTGTATATTCAAATATTTTCTATAGAAATAAAGTATTCAATCCATTCACTCTCCACCTCATTATATTAAAGTTATAAAGTTTAAATTCGAACTAGTTGGAAATAGGCATGTTAGGATCACATAACATGTAATTTCTATGCTACACATCCATAATTGATCTATGTCATTTGATTATATTAATAAATATGACTATTGATGGGTTTAGTTACACTAAATGTGATGAAAATTCCTCCAATCCCATACTAGTACGGTCAATGGACGAGATTGCTTGGAATACCTTATATATATATATAATTAAGCTCATAAGGTTGTACATATTTATAAGGAAGCATATGTGGCCCAAGTGGGAGATTGTTAGGAAAAATTCAATATGTGGGCACACATATGTGATTTAATATTCATTAGTATCTAAAAATATAGTTGATTTAATAAGTGATCCAATAAAGTTAATAATTAACTTTAAGGTATTAAATTGTCATAGAATTAATGTGTAGAGACCAATTATAATTTTTTATTTGATGAGGGACCAAATTGAAAATATAATAAAAAGTTATGTCTTTTCAAAGAGTTATGTTCCCTAATTAAAAATAGTCGACATTTTCTTCTATCTCCCTTTAATAGAGAAAATTTACAGACTCTAGGCTATTTTGAATTGGAAGAATCAAACTCATCCCATCATCAAGAGCAATCTATTAAACCATGAATCAAGGTACGTTTCCACTAAATTCTTTTCTTCTCTTCTCATTGAATCCAATATGGAGTATAATCTTATGTTTTAAGAATTGAATGATAATTCTACATTAACTCCTCAACCTTTGCTAGATCCTCTGCCCTCCAATTTTGATACAAAGGTTTTTTGTCAGTTCCATTTGATGCCTGTTATGAAACAGATTGATGCACACGATTAAGGCATGAAATATAAAATCTCATTAGTGATGGAAAGATCCTCCAAGTAGATGAAGAATTTTTTACTCCAACTCAATAAAATTTCCTAGGATTGAGCGCTGCTTTCTTTAGTATTTTATTGGAACATTTATGTTTTTAAAATTAAAATTGTTTGAATAAATTGATTTTGTAACATTTATAATTTTGTTGGTTTTTGTTCATTTTGGTACTCAACCAATGATGAATCTAGCTTGATATTCGTAAATTAGTATATCTACATATCATGATCTGAATAACTTTACTAGGTGAGGAAATTATTCTATACTATTGAGTTGTGTATGCTTACTTAGAGAGGGCTCCTGCATAATTTCTTGTGTCTAGTCAAAACTTAAAACACACTTTAATGAACTTTTGAGGTGAAATTGAACTCTGTTTGTTTAAGGGAGAGATGATCTAGGTATTGTTTGGTGAGCCAATAACTAGTATCAACCCTATTGATATCAATTCCTAGTTTGTCCCTTTAAGCCTTCATGAGATTTTAGCTTACTTTTTATTGGATTATAAACCTCAATAACCTACCTTGAGCTATTGTCACACTAATGACAAGTCTAATGATCACTGACTTGTCGAGGAGGCAAGAAGATCAAAAAATGGATGCTTAATCAAGACCATGAAGACCATTGAATTTTACTTGAATTAGATTTGATGTCTCAAAACTATTTCATCTTAAGATGGCATTAAGGCAACAAAGGATTGATCCTCTTTAAAGCAAACTCGTGCCACTCCAATCATCCATTATCAGAAGCATAAAATGGTATAAACAAGAGAAATATTTTAGAAATAGAACACAAAAAAAAACCAAAAAAAAGAAAAAAGAAAAGAAAAGGAATGAAGAATAAGGATCTCAAACTTTTTGCCAAAGTGAAGATTTCAGAAGCAAGATGCCAAGAAGTTCAAAATGATGCCCAACATTTAAGAATATTTTCAATTATATATGGTTCTAATGGAAAGTTCGTAGTGTGAAGATTTTTTTATTTATGCCACATTAGCTCCAATATAAAAATAGCCTTTATTTAACCCATGTCCCTTATTGACCCCATTTTAAGCCTGTTAAAGACCTATTAATCTCTCCTGATAAGTGGAGTCTATTAATAGAGATTGTTTGAAAAAGCATGCATATGAGACAGATAATATTTAAACTCAATGAGATCTTTAGCAAAGTAATATATATGTTCCTATATGAAGTGTAACAGTTCTTGCTCAAATGGAAATCATTCCCAAATTTAGTAAGGTAACAAGGGTTATGATGTTATGGATGTGTTAATTTGAAAAAATTAAGCCCTGAGCTATATTAATACTGATGTGGTAAAATTGACATTTGGTTTTTAAAATTCAAAATATTTTTTTATTACATGAGCCCTCAAGTTTATGAGAGTGTGTTTCACTATCGAACCTTAAAGGATGTATTGAGCAAAGATGGCTATTGAACAAATCATTTACAAGGTCATGAGGAAGTTACTGACTAAATTCTTGAATCATGGGTGGAAATGGGTATCACCTATATCTCTGACTATCCTGCTTAGGCCCCCCACTACTCATATTTTCTATATCTTGAAGATGAAGTTGTGGATGTGATATCTCTTGATGATCTAATGTAAGGCTTAAATGAACATCTTGAAGGTGCCAACAAGAGTGCTATGGCCTATCACCTGAGTCCATGAGTCAATATAATCATGTAAGTATCATTCATGCATATCATGTATATATACATACGTGAGCATATCACACTACATTCTTTTTGTGTTGTGTTGCATATTCCTTGTCAAAGTAAATAGTTGATACTTTACGATGCAAACAATAAGAAGCAGACATATAGTCAAGAGGCATGAAAGGCCCATTTCTTAAGAAAGATCCAATCCCATTGTAAGAGATAGAAGAGATGCATGCTTACAAAAACATTGATCAAAGCCAACATATGAGGCAAAATTGCCAGTTTGAGCCTACACATGAGGCAAAGATAAAGTATCCAATTAAAAGAATAGTTGAATTCTTGAAAGTTAAATTCATGAAAGATTGGAACAAATGGCTAAAAGAAAGCCAAAACTCTCAAATAAATGAAGATACAAATGACAAAAGGTCAGTCAAGCTAGAAGAGCTAAAATCGAAGCAGGATAAAGGTCCATTTCCAAAAATAAAGAACCAAGATGAAGATCCATTTCTGTAAAGGCAAACATTTTTCTCGAAGTAATAAAGAATCAAGATGAAGAACCATTTCTATAAAAGGTATAAGGTTTTTCTAAGTATCTAGGATCAAATTTATATCAGTTGGAATTTAACAGAATTGTTAAAGTATCCATAGCCGAGTATACTCAGAATTAAAGTATGATGAATTATTTGAATTTGTTGAAGAGTGTAAATCTCTAGGCTATACTGGACTTGCTAAAGTATTGAAACACCTCTATACCCTGTATACGTACCAAGCATGCTTAAACGATCGTAATATACGTATACTGAATATAGAAAATGCCACGGTTTAAAAAGACACAACAAATATCTTTGTAAACAAGTGAAACCAATCTCAAACAAATAAAAGAAATCCAAAAGACACTATATATAAAATGTTTAATAATTCACAGCGGAAGGTATTACAAATATGTTATAAATCAAAGTTTACAAAACATAGAATATATACATGATTGGAAGCTCTTATCTGATCTTTAAGTCCCAAAATGAACTCTTCAATGTCTACTCTCACTCGGTCTTGAAGAACTCTCAGGTTCAACTCTGTCACCTGCTCGATCAAACACTATCGCGCTAAGCCAACGGCTTAGTAGTACAAAGTATGCTAGTATTATGCTTTAGTGCAATATAATGTCACACATTTTAATAACAAATCAACATCATAGATGGAAGGCTAACAACATACCTTTATATTTCATAAACCACACACATAGAAGCACATCACATTACCACATCGTACTACATTCAATGTCATAACAATATTCATATTACATCTTCATAGTTCCATTGATTTTACCATTCAAGAATCACATTATATACAAAGACAAGCATGGGCCCAAAATACTCTAATATGCCATTCAATTTTCAGAGTAAATGTTTTGGTTTAATCATCACATTTATCATTATCATAAACCCAACTAGGCTTCAAGGATTAGGTTCAACCAAGCTTCAAGGGGAACAAAGCATGCTAAGTCTCAACCCAACTTGGCTTCAAGAACCAACCCAACCTAGCTTTAAGGGTTGTAACATCTCAATTAGGCTTCAAGGACTAGACCCAACCAAGCTTCAAGGGGAGTAAAACATGTTAAACTTCTACCCAACTTGGCTTCAAGGATCAAGCCCAACCTAACTTCAAGAGAGTGTTACTATCATTAGGCATGCCACCAACAACAAACTCTGAAAATTGAATAACACATTAGCCACACAATTCATTTATTATTTCATTCTCAATTCTCATCATCAATTAGGCAAACATGCCTTATATCTTTCAATTGAATCATCATAGCCAAACACAATGGCTTCACATCACATTTGAGTTATCATAGCCAATCACAATGGCCTCATATCATAGCATATCTCAATACCCATCTTAGCAATTCCTCTTTCAAATGTACAATCATTTGTATCATCATATCATTCATATAATACATATATATATATCATCATTGATATAAGCATAGCAAAGTACATTCTTCACAAGAATCAACAATGCAATAATGCAGGATGTGTACTTACCTCAAAAGCAATTTACACAACTCAAAACACTCCCTTTCCCAAGGTCCTTATGCTTCTTAAATCAATGACAAATCACCTTCTTCAAGACCTAATCCAACAAATATAACACACACTTACTTAAGGATACACAAGAAGTAATCAAGTTAAGAGTTAACTAGGGCAATCTCTACACATGACACGCTCAACCACACGGGCGTGTTCCTGACCGTGCCCTAACTCCACAACACAAAATCTATTACACGCTCATGACCACGGGTGTGTCACTGGGCGTGTAATACATACTGCCTCACACAAATACATCAACACGTCCAACAACCTGAACGTGCTCCTGGCCGTGTAAATTCTCCATTCTCACAGTAGCTATGACACGCTCAATAACACGGGCATGTTACTGGCCGTGTCAAACCTACTGCCACACAGAACAATTGACACGCCTAAGAACCCTGGACGTGCTCATGGGCGTGTCAGGCCAAAAACCCAGATTCCGGCCAAAACAACACCACAACTAACAAATCACTTCTATCCACCAACATCCACTTCTTCCAAACTTAACAAAACATACCCAAACATCATCTCAAACTTGCAACAACACCAAAACAAGCCAAAACACATATCAAACACAAATCACAAACATCATCAAAACTCTAAACATGACCACAACTCAATCTATACCAACCAACTTATTCTTCTCTTTAATCCAACCCCAAAATCCAAAACCACTTAAACCAAACACTCTTAAACACCACACAATCTAACCAAACACATATCCATCACAACTCCAACTCACAAACCCAAATAAATCAAAGAATCAAGTGGAAAAGACTTACCAATGATGAAGAACTCTTAAACCTCCAACTTGATCTCTTGAAAACTCTCTTCAATCTTGAACTTGGAAAAGCAAATCTCCCTCTTGCTCTCTTGCTTCTTGATGGCCGGACAACAACAGAAAAGAAAAGAGAAGGAAAGAAAAGATAGGGAGCCACGAAGGAAGAAGAAAAGAAAACAAACCAAATAAACAAAGTCAAATCCTCTTTTCCTTAAAATCCTCTCCTCCAAGCATTTAATATAAAATAATACAAATATCTTCTTCCACTCCACTAACTCTAATCCCACTTAATATAAACTATCCCTTAAACACAATTAATCAATAATTAATCTCTTCCTTTGACTTTCCCATTGACTTGTGTATATGTTATATATATTTTCATATATACAACATATAAACTCTCTCTTCACTTATTTTCTCTTTTCCAATTAAACACAAATACACTTACTTCAATTACAACAATTATTACACCAAACTTCTAGGGTATATTTTGGGATATTACAAGTATCTTGACAACATAGTTTTAATGAAGTGTCCTTAAACAAAGATAGGTTTATTGAAGTACCCATATTTTGAACTTGAGTTTATTAAAGCACCTATATTAACTTGGATCTACTAAAGCATCCACTAAAAGTTTCTAGGTTTATTTGAAGCACTCAGACTATCCCATATTTATTGAAGCATCCACTCGAAGGTCCCAAGTTTATTTCAACCACCCAGACCAGCTCAGATTTATTAGAGCACCCACTTAAAGATCTCGGGTCTATACTAGATCAGATTTATTGAATCATCCATTAGAAGATTCTAGATTTACTTGAAGCATCCATACTCTCTTGGGTTTATTTGAAGCACCCAAATTCATTCGAGTTTAGCTAAAGCATCCAAACCAACCTGAATTTGTTGAAGCATCCAAAATTGGTTTAAGTTTATCAAGAGTAGGTTGTTTTTCACCCTCTAAATTCTCATATTGTTTAAGTAGGGGACAAAACTGTAGAATCTTAATTTTGGCCCCAGGTAGATCTGGTCTAACATAAAAAGCCCAAATTTAATCCGGTCCAATTAAAAAGTGCAAATAGAGTCAAGTCTTAATTTTAAAAGACAAATTAACAAATCAGCCTAAAAATTCATGATGAATGCTCATGGCCAATTCTCCATGAGTGAGCAAGCTCATGGAAAATTGTCCATGAGCTTAGCTGACAAATTCACCATGAGCCAATGACTTAAATTTCCTAATTCCACCTAAATTCAAGCTTATTTAGATAAATACGAGGTTTTATGATTCGATCAGGACTTTTCCAACTGAGAATAAGCATATGTAACCCTAATTATCACTATAAATACAAAGCAATTAAGCAGAAGTAAAGGGGGGAAAAGTAATTTAGCAATTAGCTTTCAGCAAATAGACAATTTAAGAATCAAAGACACTGAGAGTAACCAAAGATACAGTAGCTAAAAATTAAGAACTTAATAATCAATCCTAGGATTACTTGGTTCACTAAAACTTAGTTGTTCCAAACCCATTTTAGAATTTTAAGGTAGAACACAACATTAATTTCTATAGAGAGATCATGTCGAGGCTTGGCTTAATAATGTTATTTGATGGCACCTACAATGCAGGTATGATATTTAGTACCTAAATTTATTCAATTCAAATAATTATCATTTTATTCATTTTATAACATTATAGATCCATTTTAATTTATTTGATCTTATTTGATTAAATACAGAAATCCTAAATTATGATTTAAAACCCTAATTTATAAATTACGATTACAACAGATTGTTCAAATGTTAAACAACATTATTTTGTTACTAATATGATTAATAACATATATTCTGGAGGCAATGACTCATTCAATAAGTATGGTAAATCATTTATCTTTTGGGACCATCGTATTCATTGCACCCTATATTTCATTAAAGAGTTAATATTAAGATATATTTATGGATTGTAATTTTGTGATTAATCTTAATTTCCTTATAATTAAGCCCTGATTTTATAATTCTTTGTATAATGATTATTTATATCTTTGTGGATTGTAATTTTTATTTCAAAGTTGTAAAATGCATTTTTCTACTTTGTGGATACCATATTTAATTTGCTTCTTTTATTTAATTTATATTTGGGGATTAATGTAAAGGACATTTTCACTCTTTTGTGGGTGTCCTATCTTACTTGTGTGAGCGAGAATTTTCACCCTCACTCCCGGTGGCATGGTTCTTGTGACTTCGGTGCTGTTTAGGCTCAGGGCCTTAGAGAACACGGGCCTAAGCCCAGAGAAAATAGAGTCACCACCCGAATTGGCCGGAAAAAAGAAAGGGGTAGATGACTCAATTCCTAAGGAATCCCCAACCCCCTAATGGGTTCGAAAAGTTAGGTACGTGTGGGGAAGGTGAGAAATGGCCCAGCACCCCCATAACACCCGGTTCATTGGAACTGACCTCCATTTCAGGTCTTAATATTATAAAATTCTTAAATATAATGATATTATCCATACTAATCATAAGAATAAATAAATATTTTATTAAAATTACAACAATGTTCAATCAAAATAAATAAATTAACACCCATTCGAGGATGGAAACATGTCCTTACATTGTCTAATATCTAAAACTAGATAGGACACCCATCGAAAGGTGGAAACGTGTCCTTTACATTGATCCAAAAACTTTAAAATAAATTAAATTACATGATGCTCACAATATGAGGTACCCAAAAAAATGGAAACATACCTCTTATAATAATAATAATAATAATAATAATAATAATAATAATAATAATAATAATAATAATGAAATCATTCATCCATGATAAACAAATCAAATACTGAAATTAAATAAATCAATCATCAAAACATATAATAAACTACATAATCAAATCTAAAACTTAAATAAGGTAAATAAAGATACATACTTAGGTTTACATCTTGAATTAGGAATTCTAGAGTTTTTTAGGGTTTTTAGATAGGAAATTAGGGTTTCAAACATAAAATATGATTTTATGGGTATTTGAAATCAAACTAGGGTTTTTGGGGTTTAGATTATGGTTTTGGGATTTAGGTTTTATAAGTTAGGGTTTAAGGTTTAGAAAATAGGGTTTTGTATTTTTATGAAAATAAAAATAGGGTTTGAGTAAATTAGATTAGTGTTTTGATGATTACGTTATTGATTTAAATTAGAACTTATACTTACTGTATGAAATAAATCAAGAAGAAGTTGAGTAATAAAAATGTTGTGATGATAGTTTTAAAAAGTGGAGGTGATTATTGATTTAATAAATTGAATTTAGAAGAATTTACCTGCGTGTGAAGGCTCCACCAAATTGAAGAAATTAAAACAAGCTACTGCCTGCTTTAATACAAGATTTATGGCAGAGCAAAATTAAGGCGATGCGTTCACTGCCTTTGTATAATTCTGTTTCCTTTATTGCTTTCGTCTTCCTTGCTTTCTTTTCTTTTTCTTCCCTATTTTTCTATGGTTTATGACTCAAATCTCAAGAAAAATTAAAAGTCCAAAGTTTCTTTTTAAAAATTGCCACCCCCAGTCCATGTGTTTAATACTATTATTTATAGAAAAACAAAAAGACCTAATCCTATTTTAATAAAGAAATACCAACTGTTTAGGAAAAATTACAAAACTGGGTAAAACAATGTTTAGTTAAAAATCGGCAGCGCCAAGCTACTGGGCCTGCGAGGATTACTGTAGGTTGGCACGCGGATTGCGCTGGGTGAGGCAGCAGGCAATTCCGGGCTGGGTGAACTGGGCAAGCCCAAATGATATCTGCGGCGAATTGGACAGTGCCCAATTTGCCGTAGATACTTGTTGCGGAAGCCCAGTTGGTTGCCCGCACTGCAACGCGTCGCTCGCCGATCAGTCCAATTTTTTATTATTTTTTTATTTTTATTATTAAAAATAACTATTAAATATTTGTAGACCCTTAATTTTTGACCCAGTCCGGTCTAATATATTTTATTTAGTCCAAAATAATTTTTGTGTTATCTTAATTAAATAATATTTATTTTAGTATTTATTTTTTATTATTATAGTAATAAAATAATAATAATAAATAAAAATAAAAATCGGCGACGAAAAAATTCATCGCCGAAGGATGAAAGGGCCTTGGGCCATTTCGCTCGCAAAATGGCCCAAGGCCCTTTCGTCCTTCGGTGAAGCGGGCGAAAAGGCTTCTGGCCGTGCCCTGCAATTTTCCACGCAATTCCTCGCAGCCCCTAGCAGCCTGTCGCAGTTTTTGCTAGCAAAATTTTTCCGACACAATTTTTTCCGAAACCAAAATCTATTTGGTTTCGGTTCCTTTTCCTAAGTAATTTTAGTTTCCTTAAACAATTAGAACTAGTCTATAAATTTTCCTATAAATAACACTAAAAAGATGGGAAAAGAGGAAGAAAAAACAAAAAGGGGATGAACGATCGAACTGGATTTTAAGGGGAGAAACTCTTAGAGAACTAGAACTTTGAATTTGGGACTTCGGATTTGAGAGTAACAAGCAAAGCCATTAATAATTTATCAAAGGCAGCAACTTTGCCTTTATCTCCATTCATCCAAAGAAGCAATTTTAGGTGAAACCAACGTACGAAGGTTTGAAACTCTAATTTCTTTTTAGTTACAGTAGCTTTGTTTTTTTGATTCATAAGATTATACACACAAAATCTTGATCTATAAATATGTAGTAACAATGATCTTCGTTTCAATGACATAAATGATCTTTTCTGTTTCTTCTAAACCTCAAAAAACCCTAAAAATACTTTTTTGTTCTTCTAAACCTTAAAAACCCTAAAAATACTTTTCTGTTTCTTCTAAACCTTAAGAACCATAAAAATACTTTTTTGTTTCTTCAAAACCTTAAAACCCTAGATTTTTCCTTCTATTTCCAAAAACCCTAAAAAATACTTTTCTATTTCTAAAAGCCTTAAATTGTTTTGTATATTTCCAAAAGCTTTTAAAAACCCTAAACTTGTAACACCTCTATACCCTGTATACGTACCAAGCATGCTTAAACGATCGTAATATACGTATACTGAATATAGAAAATGCCACGGTTTAAAAAGACACAACAAATATCTTTGTAAATAAGTGAAACCAATCTCAAACAAATAAAAGAAATCCAAAAGACACTATATATAAAATGTTTAATAATTCACAGCGGAAGTTATTACAAATATGTTATAAATCAAAGTTTACAAAACATAGAATATATATACATGATTGGCAGCTCTTCTCTGATCTTTAAGTCCCAAAAGAAAAATCCTCAATATCTAGTCTCACTTGGTCTCGAAGAGCTCTCAGGTTCAACTTTGTCACCTGCGCGATCAAACACTATCGCGCTAAGCCATCGGCTTAGTAGTACAAAATATACCAACACTATACTTTAAGGCAAAGTAATGTTACACATCTAAATCATAAAGTTAACATCATAAGTGAAAAGCTAACATCACACCTTTATATTTCATAAACCATACACATAGAAGCACATCACATTATCACATCATACTACATTCAATGTCATAACAATATTCTTATTACATCTTCATAGTTTCATTGATTTTACCATTCAAGAATCACATTATATACAAAGACAAGCATGGGCCCAAAACACTCTAATATGCCATTCAATTTTCAGAGTTAGTGCTTTGGTTTTATTATCACATTTATCATTATCATAAACCCAACTAGGCTTCAAGGATTAGGTTCAACCAAGCTTCAAGGGGAACAAAGCATGCTAAGTATCAACCCAACTTGGCTTCAAGAACCAACCCAACCTAGCTTCAAGGGTTGTAACATCTCAATTAGGCTTCAAGGATCAAATCCAACCTGACTAACACATTAGACACACAATTCATTTATTATCTCATTCTCAATTCTCATCATCAATTAGGCAAACATGCCTTATGTTCTTTCAATGGAATCATCATAGCCAAATCACAATGGCCTCATATCATTTCATATCATTATTCATATACACATTACCATTCACAAGATTCACAATGCATAATACATAACCTTGTTCATATAGTATCATATGCATTATCAAATGTAAGTTCAATCTCAACCATGTAAGAAGAGCAAGGAAAAATCACAGTGGCCAACACACTCAAGGGACACGGCCAAGCTTGTGGCCGTGTCTCTCAACCAAAAGCAACAGAAGCAAACATGGGCAAGGGACACGGCCGTGTCTTCTCCAAAATTTATCCAACACGGCCAAATTTCCATAGACTTGGCCGTGTCTCTCAAAAATTCTTTAGCTTGGCCGTGTCTCTTCCTTGGTTTAGCCGTGTCTCTTATGAACAAAAACCCTAACCATAGCCAACACTCTTTTGATTGAAATTAAACACATTATGCACAACATAAACTCATTCAAATGGATGTAATCAAAGTCATTAACACTTATTTTGCATGTTTAACACAATATTCCCATTAACCATACATATAATCATTTACCACCTCAAAACCCTAAAACCAACTTCACTCTTGATCTTTCACCATCAACATCCACTTAACTCACCATCTTCAAAACAAAACCAACACCAATTCAATTTCTTTTAACTTACAATCAATTTCAACACTTGTAAACACATCTCAAACACACCAAATCATAATATCAACAAATTATAACTCATCTTATACACAACTTCAAAATAACAAAAGGAAACAAGAGAGTACTTACCTTAAATGAAGAAATTTCACAAATCTCCAACCAAAACCTTTGATTCCTCCTTCAATTTGATTCTAGCATTAAGAACACCTCTCTTGCTCTCTCTTTCCTTGGATAGCCAGCACACAAATGAGAAGAAAAGAAAAATAAACACAAGTCAAACTTCTCTGCTTCTTTAAATCTCCACCAAGCAATTCTAACAAAGCAATTACCTAAATGCCCTCATCCAATTAACTTAACCTTTGTCACTTATATGCCCATTTAAGTAATTTCACATATCACAAATAAATATCCTCTTCCATTGACCATCCCTTTTGACTAATGTATATGTTATATATATAACCATATACCCAACATATACACTTTCTCTCTACACATTACTTTCCTTTTTAAACAATACATAAACATTCTCTTTTCAATTTCTTTTTTTCTTTCAAATCAACATATACATTCAATCCAATTAAAATAACAATAATATTCAAAACTTCTAGGGCATACATTGGGATATTGCAATTCTCCCCCTCTAAAAAGAAATTTCGTCCTCGAAATTACCTGATATCAAGTCTGAAACAACTGAGGATATTGATCTCGCATTGCTTGCTCACTTTCCCAAGTTGCTTCTTCTCTTGCATGATTCTTCCACAGAACCTTCACCAAAGGCACTTTCTTATTTCTCAACTCTTTTACATCACGTGCTAAGATAGCAACTGGTTCCTCTTCAAATGTCAAATCTGGACTCACTTCGATAGATTCAATTGGCAACACATGAGATGGATCCGATCTGTATCTCCTCAACATAGAAACATGGAATACATTATGGATCCTCTCCAACTCAGGTGGCAAAGCAAGCCGATAAGCAACTGGCCCAACTCTTTCCAAAACTTCATACGGTCCAATGAAACGAGGACTCAATTTCCCTTTCCGACCAAACCTCAAGATCTTTTTCCAAGGAGACACCTTCAAAAATACTTTATCTCCCACATTATATTCAATGTCTCTCCTCTTCAAATCTGAATAAGATTTCTGTCGGTCCGAAGCTGTTTTCAACCTATCTCGAATCATTTTCACTTTCTCTTCAGTTTCTTTAACCAAATCAGGACCAATTAACTTACTTTCACCAAGTTCATTCCAACATAGAGGTGTCCTGCACCGTCTACCATACAATGCTTCGAATGGTGCCCTACCAATGCTGGATTGGTGACCGTTATTGTAAGCAAATTCAACAAGTGGTAAGAATCCATCCCAACTTCCAGAGAAATCAATGACACAGCTTCTCAACATGTCCTCGATAATCTGTATCACCCTCTCGGACTGCCCATCTGTCTGCGGATGGAAAGCAGTGCTGAAATGCAATTGAGAACCCAATGCACCATGTAAACTCTTCCAAAACCATGAAGTAAATCGGGGATCTCGATCAAACACTATAGAAATTGGACACCATGCAACTTCACAATTTCATGAATATACAGCTCAGCTAACCTCTCCAAAGAGTAATCCATCCGAACCGGAAGGAAATGAGCTGATTTAGTCAACCTGTCAACAATCACCCAAATAGCATCATGCTTCGTTTGTGTCAATGGCAGACCAGATACGAAATCCATGGTTACTCTATCCCATTTCCATTCAGGCACTGCTAAAGGTTGAAGTAACCCTGTTGGAACTTGATGCTCAGCTTTTACCCTCTGACATGTGAGACATTTAGACACAAAATCTGCAATGTCTCTCTTCATACCGGACCACCAATAATGCTGTCTCAAATCATGATACATCTTTGTATTACCCGGATGCATAGCAAATACTGATTGATGTGCTTCCTTTAAAATAATCCTTCTCAATTTAGCATCATCAGGTACACACATTTTGTTCTTAAACCAAAGACTCCCATCACCTCTCACAATAAAATCTTGACTCTTTCCATTCTGACAATTTGAAACAATCTTTTGAATCTTTGCATCAGCCAATTGAGCCTCTTTAATCTGATCCAACAATACTGTTTTCAATTGCAATTGTGCCAACAATGCACCATCATCACAAGATACAAAACTAGCATGCAACGCTCTCAACTCAACAAGCAACGAGAGCGAATAAACAGTCAAACCTACTAAAGACTTCCGACTCAAGGCATCAGCAACAACATTTGCCTTACCAGGATGATAATCAATCAAACAGTCGTAGTCCTTAATCAACTCCAACCATCTCCTCTGTCGAAGATTAAGCTCTTTTTGGACACCCAAATATTTTAAACTTTTATGATCAGTATAGATAAAACACTTTTCCCCATACAGATAATGTCGCCAAATCTTCAATGCAAACACAATGGCTACCAACTCTAAATCATGGGTCGGATAATTGAGCTCATACGGTTTCAACTGTCGAGAAGCATAAGCTATCACTTTACCTTCTTGCATCAGAACACAACCAAAATCACTATGTGAAGCATCACTGTAAATCACATATGGTTTATCTTCCACAGGTAAAGTAAGAATAGGCGCTTGAGTCAACATTTCTCTCAACTGTTCGAAACTAGCCTGACACTGATCTGTCCACACAAATCTAACTCGCTTTCGAAGTAATCTGGTAAGTGGAGTAGCTATCAAAGAAAATCCTTTCACAAACCATCGGTAAAAGCCTGCCAAACCCAAAAAACTTCTAACTTCAGTCACAGACTTTGGTGGACTCCAATTCAAAATAGCTTCAACTTTACTCGGATCAACTCTAATACCCTCTGCTGAAACTATATGACCGAGAAAAGTAACTTGGTCAAGCCAAAACTCACATTTCGACAGTTTAGCAAACAATTGCTTCTCTCTCAAAATTTGCAACACAATCCGCAGATGCTTGTCATGCTCTTCCTCATTACGCGAATACACCAAAATATCATCTATAAAGACCACTACAAATTGATCCAAATAGGGCCTAAACACCCTATTCATCAAATCCATAAAAACTGCAGGTGCATTCGTCAAACCAAAAGGCATAACTAGAAACTCATAATGCCCATACCTGGTCCGAAAGGCGGTCTTAGGAACATCTTCAGCTCTGACTCTCAACTGATGGTACCCTGATCTCAAATCAATTTTGGAAAACACTGCTGCAACTTTCAATTGATCAAAGAGATCATCTATTCTAGGTAAAGGATATTTATTTTTAATAGTCACCTTGTTCAATTGCCTATAATTGATACACAATCTCATAGTACCATCCTTCTTCTTCACAATTAAGACAGGAGCTCCCCACGGTGAAACACTAGGGCGAACAAACCCTTTATCCAGCAACTCTTGTAACTGCACCTTCAGCTCTCTCAGTTCAGCAGGTGCCATTCTGTAAGGAGTAATAGAGATAGGAGTGGTACCAGGCAATAATTCAATACCGAACTCCACCTCTCTCTCAGGAGGCAACCCTGGCAACTCCTCTGGAAACACATCTGGAAACTCTGCAACTGTGGGTATATCATCAAGTTGAGAACCTTTTACTCTAGTGTCCACAACATAAGCAAGGTAAGCATCACACCCTTTTCTAATCAATCTCCTAGCTGCAACAGCTGAAACAAACAAGGATGCTAGCTGTCCCTGCTCACTAGATTCTAACACCTCTCTACCATTGCTGGTTCTCAAGGTAACAACTTTCTTTTGGCAGTCAACCACAGCTCTATGTATAGATAACCAGTCCATGCCTAGGATCACATCATATTCCTTAAAAGGCATCTCAATCAAATCTCCAAGAAACTCCTCACCTTGCACCATCACTGCACTATCTCGGTGCACTTTGCTAACAATCACACTATGCCCTAACGGATTTGTCACCAATACATCAAATCCTAGGGATTCAGCATGCACATCAAACACAGGCAAAACAGATGCACTAATATATGAATGCGTGGATCCGGGATCAATCAAAGCAAGTACTGAAATACCAAATAAAGAAAAAGTGCCAGCTATGACTGCCGAAGCATCTGGTTGCCTCTGCATCACATAAATCCTCTGAGAAGATCCAACCTCCTCTGGTCTACTCTCCCTGGATGTAGAACCTCCTCTAGAACTGAACCCAGATCTACCTCCTCTGCTGAAACCTCTGCCTCCTCGACCTCCCCTCACACTAGGTCGAGAAGCTGCAGTATCCACTGACATCCGCTCCTGTCTCTCAGGACAATCTCTCACAAAATGATCAGGAGATCCACATCTGAAACATACCCCTGCTACACCAGTCTTCCAACAAGTACCACCATGTGGCCTACCACAATGAATGCATATGGGTAAGATGGATCTCTGAGTCACTGGGGTCGGAGCACTCGCCACTGAAACTGTAGGTCTAGATCTCTGCCTCTGAAACTGTACTGACCTACCCGCTGGCCTCTGACTCCTACTAACCCGAGGAACAAAACTTCCTTTACCTCTTTTCACAGATGAAGACCCTGCCTCAAACTGGGGCCTTCTAACCCTGATCTCTTCCTCTGAAGCAGCTGCAATAACCTGAGCTCTCTCCACACTCCTAGCTGCTGCAACCAGCTGGGAAAAATCACGATATCTAGATCCAGCCACCAAACACATGATAGAGGGCCTCAATCCCTCCTCAAATCTCCGGCATCTATCTATCTCATCAGATATAATACCCCCAGCATACTGGCTCAACCGGATAAACTCTAACTCATATTCCGTCACAGTCCAATGATCTTACTTCAAGCTTAGAAACTCCATTTTCTTCACATCTTTGTACTCCCTAGGAGTATACTTCAATTCAAACTCTCTTAAAAAATCAGCATAGGACAATGTTGGTGGATCATCCATAGCATGGAGCACTGTCTTCCACCAGTCATATGCGTCCTTTTGCAACAATGATCTTGCATAATCAAACTTTTCCTCTGGAGTGGCTTGCAACTGAACAAATATTCTCTGTACTTTATCTAGCCACTGCTCAGCTACAGCTGGATCAATAGTACCCAAGAAGTCTTCTGCTCCATATTTTCTTAATTTATCATACTGTCTCACTGATACCAAAGGTTGTGGGGGTGGCGGTGGTGGTTGTACTGGTGCTTGCCTCAACAAATCAATCACATGTCTAAACCAACCTGGCGGAACCTCCTCACCAGCTGGTCTCCCCGACACAGAAGCAGGTACCTCTCCAGCACTATCCACTCTAGCTCCCTCTCTAATCTCATCAGGAGCTATACTCTCAGCACTACCCTCGACTGACTAACGTGAGTGAGAATCCATCACAACCTATATCTGCAAACACAGCAGAATACCTCTCATTAAAGATCAGAGACTGCCAATGCCAAACATGTATGTTATTCAAAAATCCACGTTTTAAAATCAAAACACTCTTTTTCTTACACTTGACCTAGGTTGAGAATCTCAAACCTAGGATCTGATACCAAAACAATTGTAACACCTCTATGTTAGTGTATGTGCCCTAGGCCATTTATTTGGATCTTTATGTTATACATTCATTATTAATAAATGAGGTTTTATTATCATTATTGTTTGTTTGCATGTTACACAATTTTGATATCTGTCCCTGGTTTATTATTGTTATAGAGATAAAAAAAAATAATTCTTAACCAGTATGAACATTGATTTGATAATCATTAGATGGTTATGTGTATAGTGATACAAATCAATTTCATAGATACTTGTTAGAGAACAATGTATTGGATAGACCCATCATGAGGTTACTACATGGGTTAGTGTCATAAGTAAATCTCATGATAGTTATGTATTAATTCTTTGACTTGAGATTGTCATAGTTTCCAATATAAGGACTATTATATTTTGACATGATCAAACATTATCCTTAACTGGATAGTAATAAAGGTTATGTTCATATATGATAGAAATTATGTAGAGGATAATGAACAATCAAGATAGAATTTGTCCCTCTCTTTGAGAGAGATATCTTTTGGGCCCCTCGATAAGTGAGACTGTGAAATGCATGGCCGTGCTCAAATGAATTGATAGTGTGATCAATTTCATTTGTTTTTATCAGTCTACTTGGAGATCGAGTAATCATAAGTTTGGACAATATAAGTATGACGTTGACCATGACTTATGTTCAAGCTAGATATCGTGTGACAAAGGGATTAATGCATATACTATTATTAGGCAAATTGGACATTCCTTATATTAATTGGGTAGTTGTAACGCCTTGCTAGAGGCCAATTATGACTTGTTGATTTAATAGAGATTAAATTGACTGCCAATTAATATGGGCCTATCGGGTCACACACAAGAATGCGTTTTGGGCTGGATATAATATTAATAATATTAATATTAGATATTAATATTTATTATTATTATTTTTTTTGTTTATATATATATATATATTATTAGATAATATATTCAGAATCCTAATTAGATTTGGATTCTGAATTTGACTTACCTTATCCAATTATATATATTATTAGATAATGTATTCAGAATCCTAATTAGACTTGGATTCTGAATTTGACTTTCCGTATCCAATTTTGAATTGGATTCTGGAGTGATTATATTCACTCCAGACGTTAAGTCTTCTCAGAGGTAACAATAAAACAAAGAGGAACGAAAAAGGTAACCCTAATACGTTTTTAGAGAAAACGTTTTTCCAGCCTTCGCCGTTGCAAAGAGCTAGCACTCCAAACGGTAGCATTCGTGTGGATACGCGATAGAGGGTGTTTCGCGATCGAGGCATCTCTTCCAAACTGTGATTTCGAATCATCAACAGGTTAGTTCTTTGAACATTTTTGTCGAATTAAACGAACAGCATGGATCCTGGTTGGAAATCAGAGATCAAATATTTTTCCGCTGTGTGTTTTTGTTTGCAGTGATCTCCTATGATTTCCTAACACTCTATACCCTATATACGTACCAAGCATGCTTAAACGATCGTAATATACGTATACTGAATATAAAAAATGCCACGGTTTAAAAAGACACAACAAATATCTTTGTAAATAAGTGAAACCAATCTCAAACAAATAAAAGAAATCCAAAAGACACTATATATAAAAAGTTTAATAATTCACAGTGGAAGTTATTACAAATATGTTATAAATCAAAGTTTACAAAACATAGAATATATATACATGATTGGCAGCTCTTCTCTGATCTTTAAGTCCCAAAAGAAAAATCCTCAATGTCTAGTCTCACTTGGTCTCGAAGAGCTCTCAGGTTCAACTCTGTCACCTGCGCGATCAAACACTATCCCGCTAAGCCATCGGCTTAGTAGTACAAAATATACCAACACTATACTTTAAGGCAAAGTAATGTTACACATCTAAATCATAAAGTTAACATCATAAGTGAAAAGCTAACATCACACCTTTATATTTCATAAACAATACACATAGAAGCACATCACATTATCACATCATACTACATTCAATGTCATAACAATATTCTTATTACATCTTCATAGTTTCATTGATTTTACCATTCAAGAATCACATTATATACAAAGACAAGCATGGGCCCAAAACACTCTAATATGCCATTCAATTTTCAGAGTTAGTGCTTTGGTTTTATTATCACATTTATCATTATCATAAACCCAACTAGGCTTCAAGGATTAGGTTCAACCAAGCTTCAAGGGGAACAAAGCATGCTAAGCATCAACCCAACTTGGCTTCAAGAACCAACCCAACCTAGCTTCAAGGGTTGTAACATCTCAATTAGGCTTCAAGGATCAAATCCAACCTGACTTCAAGAGAATGTTACCAATAGGCATGCCACCAACAACAAAACTATGAAAATGAATAGCACATTAGACACACAATTCATTTATTATCTCATTCTCAATTCTCATCATCAATTAGGTAAACATGCCTTATGTTCTTTCAATGGAATCATCATAGCCAAATCACAATGGCCTCATATCATTTCATATCATTATTCATATACACATTACCATTCACAAGATTCATAATGCATAATACATAACCTTGTTCATATAGTATCATATGCATTATCAAATGTAAGTTCAATCTCAACCATGTAAGAAGAACAAGGAAAAATCACAGTGGCCAACACACTCAAGGGACACGGCCAAGCTTGTGGCAGTGTCTCTCAACCAAAAGCAACAGAATCAAACATGGGCAAGGGACACGGCCGTGTCTTCTCCAAAATTTATCCAACACGGCCAAATTTCCATAGGCTTGGCCATGTCTCTCAAAAATTCTTTAGCTTGGCCGTGTCTCTTCCTTGGTTTAGCCGTGTCTCTTATGAACAAAAACCCTAACCATAGCCAACACTCTTTTGATTAAAATTAAACACATTATGCACAACATAAACTCATTCAAATGGATGTAATCAAAGTCATTAACACTTATTTTGCATGTTTAACACAATATTCCCATTAACCATACATATAATCATTTACCACCTCAAAACCCTAAAACCAACTTCACTCTTGATCTTTCACCATCAACATCCACTTAACTCACCATCTTCAAAACAAAACCAACACCAATTCAATTTCTTTTAACTTACAATCAATTTCAACACTTGTAAACACATCTCAAACACACCAAATCATAATATCAACAAATTATAACTCATCTTATACACAACTTCAAAATAACAAAAGGAAACAAGAGAGTACTTACCTTAAATGAAGAAATTTCACAAATCTCCAACCAAAACCTTTGATTCCTCCTTCAATTTGATTCTAGCATTAAGAACAACTCTCTTGCTCTCTCTTTTCTTGGATAGCCGGCACACAAATGAGAAGAAAAGAAAAATAAACACAAGTCAAACTTCTCTGCTTCTTTAAATCTCCACCAAGCAATTCTAACAAAGCAATTACCTAAATGCCCTCATCCAATTAACTTAACCTTTGTCACTTATATGCCCATTTAAGTAATTTCACATATCACAAATAAATATCCTCTTCCATTGACCATCCCTTTTGACTAATGTATATGTTATATATATAACCATATACCCAACATATACACTTTCTCTCTACACATTACTTTCCTTTTTAAACAATACATAAACATTCTCTTTTCAATTTCTTTTTTTCTTTCAAATCAACATATACATTCAATCCAATTAAAATAACAATAATATTCAAAACTTCTAGGGCATACATTGGGATATTACAAAACTATTTTCTTCTAATTCTTTTACAAAATTTCCAAATGTTTTGTTAAATCTCCAAACTCTAAACTCACATTACAGTTTCTAAAAAATCATAATTACTTTATAAAACTAAACTATTTTCTTCAACTCCAAAACCAAAACAGTAAACCCTCAAAACTAATATGTAAGCCCTAGTTTTCCTAAACCCTAATCCTTAAAACCTTATAAACCTAAACATTCAAACTCAATACAGTAAATCCAAAATAACAATCCAGTAACCAAGAGCTATAAACTTAATGTTTGAATATCCTAAAACCCTAATTTCATAATGTTACCCCTACACCCTAATTTGATTCATGAAATCCTAATTCATTCCAATTTTCCAAAACCTTTACAGTAGGTTAAACAAATAACAATAATAATACTAAAATTCCAAAACCCTAAAATATTAATTAAAGAATTTTAAATAGAAACAGTAACTCTAATTTGGATCTTTACTTGCTTTATTTTTTTTATTTGATTATGTAGTCTATTATATGCTTTGGTGGTTGATATTTAATTTCAATGCTTGATTTATTTAATTTATCATGGATGGATGCTTACTTTCTATTTTAATTGATGTTTAATATCTTTGATGAATGATTTATTTATAATGAATGGTTATTTATTTTTATTGATTTATTTTGATTTCCAAAAGTGTAAGAGGTATGTTTCCACTTTGTGGGTACCTCATTAGTTAAATATCATGTAATTTAAATTACTTTTATATCTTAGACCAATGTAAAGAATATATTTCTGCCTTTTGGTGTGTGTCCTATTAGTTTAGACATGGATGATGTAAGGACATGTTCCCATCCTCGGATGGGTGTCCATTTATTTGTTTTGCTTGGACATTGCTTTGATTTTAATATAACGATGCTTTATTTCAATTGTTGGGTGTAATATGGATAATATTGTTATATTTAAGAATTTTACAAAATTAAGACCTGTAAAGGAGGCCGGTTCTAATGAACCGGGCGTTTTGGGGGGTACTGGGCCATTTCTCACCTTCCCCACACGTATCCAAATTTTCGAACCCATTAGGTGGTTGGGGATACCTTAGGAATCGATTCATCCACCCCTTTCTTTTTTTCGACCCGTCCGAGTGACGACTCCATTTTCTTCAGATTTATGTCCGTGTTCTATAAGGCCCCGAGCGTAAACAGTGCCGAAGTCTCAAGAACCATTCCACCGAAAGTGGGGGCGAAAATTCCCACTCACAGTGGTGACTCCACTGGGGATAAGAGAAGTTGATTTCGTTGGTCTTTATATTACTTTATTCCTTCTTATAATGATATTATCAATTGCATCATTTATATTGCATTGTGTGCGTGAGTTAGGACGTCCGTGTTACTCGTGTTGTGTTATGTGAGGAATACCATACTTTCACTCAAGGTATGGAGATCGAGCATGGCATAACCACTCATAGCCTCGCACCATTTGGTATATACTTGCTATGGGAACCTAAGCCTTTTAACCCAAAGACTAAAGTTCATGTAATTGGCCTAGTTACTTTCCTTAGGTTTTACTCCAAATGCATGTTGTTTGACTATGGTTAATTTATCTTGGCTTAAATCATGGCTTATTTGGTTTGTTCTTTTTCTAATATGATTTGCAAGCTCAAATAAATTTTTCTTTAAAATCCAAAAGACCAAAGCTATCTTCAAAACAATTCAAGATGGTCTTTGGATATAAAACTTTTCTAAAACCAAATAAAAAATTCTTTTGCTTATGGCCCAAATACTAAGCCCAAAATCCATTTTTTTTCTAAAATCTTTTTACAATGGGCTTAGAAACAAAATTATCCAACCTTTTCTGAGAAAGAGCTTGCAAAATATTTAGGTCAATTACAAAATACCAAAAATCAATTGTGAGCCTAGTTTATACTAAGAGTAATTAATCATGGACTTGCTTTTGGCATAAATCATTAGTTACCTTTTCAAGTGAGAAATCTATCTATAATAAACCTCTTAATTTCATTTTAATCCAATATAGCATAAAAGCTATATTAGTTGGTTAAATGGATTAAAACCCAATTAATGGGAATTATTATGAGTTGATTTTCATTTTTGAAAATATAACGATTGGTTGAAAAGTCCGAGAGAAATATTCGAAAACAAGGTACCCCATGTTGGTATTTTGTTAACCATATACCTAGGAAAAGAGACTCGCCATTCGTGTGTTGATGTTATAAGGTTGGAAGGAACGTTCTACTTATCTTTGTTGATTGTTTATGCATGCATGCATACATACATTTACATCTCATATCATTGATCCTTTTTGGCTCACAGCCCTGGATTATGACAGTTCAAAAGCTTACGACAATCCGACCTACGCAGGTAGTGAAGAATCTAGCAACGACTCAATCACTTGCTCACCAAAAGCAATGGAGCCTGAACAAATTCAAGGAATGGTGGATGAAGCCCTCAATGCCAAAATGGAAGAAATAAAAGAGGCCCTAGCTGAGACCATGAAGAACCAATTGACTGCAATTTTAGAAAATCACTCCGAAGCATCTTCTAGCACTAAGAAGCAAGGGACAAAGGGAAGACTAAAGTTAGTAAAGTGGTTTTTGATGATGAAAAGGTGATCATTGATGATGATGATGATTGGGCTCAATACTACTAAGATCCTCAAGACAAGAAGAAAGAACCGAAGATTGTTCAAAGATCAGCTATGGAGAAAACCAAAACTTCTGATGTTGAAAAGATGATTGCGGACTTAGAAAAGAAATTTGAGAAGAAACTAAAAACTAAAGAAATGTCCAAAGTAGACAAATTATTTGAGCTAGATGAAGAAGTTTCGTACAAGTTCAAGATGCCATCTTTTGCGAAGTTTAATGGAACCGAAAATCCTCATTTTCATGTGAAGCAGTATATCATTGCTATGCAGTCTGCTCGAGCTACTAAGGCTCAAAATCTAAGGTACTTTATACTCTCATTGGACTCTGTTGTTTAAAATTGGTTCAATATCTTAGATGATGGAGCACAAAAGAGTTAGGATTTTCTATACAAGGCCTTCATCCAATAATATGGTTACAATGTTGAAATGGAAGTTACCTTAATGGAAGTTGAGTCCATTAGGCAACGGCCAAATAAGAAATTTGTAGACTATGTGAAAAGATGGAGAAATAAGGCTGCTTTGCTCAAGAAGAGGCCCAATAAATCTGATCAAATAAGGATGATTGTGAGAAGGGTGTTGCCCAATCTCCGTGAAAGGATGTCTCATACACTCATTCGTGATTTCAAAGATCTACTCCAAGCTGGTCTACAAATTGAAGAGTGGGAAAGAGAGAAGAATCTCTTTTCAGCAAGAAGGAATGAGAAAGGGAATTATCAGCCTAGCAATCAAGGCACGCAAAAAGAAGTTGATGTTAATGTGACTGGTCAAGGAAATAAAAGATAATTCTCAGAATTGGGGAAACCTTTATCTTAGGTTTTTAGCAAGCTGCAAAAGAAAGGGTTGTTGCAACCGTTAGCTCCTCGACCACTACATAATCCACTACCACTAAACTTCACTGCCGAGGCTTTTGTCAATTTCATCAAATGCAAGTGTATGAAACAGATAAATGTGCTCGTCTAAGGCATGAGATCCAAGATTTGATTGATAGTGGTAAGCTACCTGAGTCGAATAAGCTCGATACCAAGAACAACCCTTTGACTAAATTGGGAAGAGTACCACCACCAGCAACCTTCATGGTGGGAAAAGGATCAGAAGAAGATTTTGTTTTATCATTCTTTCAAGATGAAGATATTGAAGATGTGAAAGGAAAAGAAGCTTAACTCACCAAACTTTCCTTAGCTTGAATGTTGCTTTTCAATTTTACTTTCTTTAATTTGAACAATTATGTTTTTCAAGTTTAAATTTGTTTGAATAAATTACTTTCATCAACATTTTTTATTGGTCATTGTTCATTTTGGTGCTCAACCAATGATGAATCTAGCTTGATGTTCATGGATTTATATATTTATGCATCATGACTTGAATGACTTTACTAGGTGAGGGAATTGCTCTATAGCATTGAGTTATATATGCTTACTTAGAGAGGGCTCCTGCATAATTACTTTTGTCTAGGTCCTAATCTGTCTTATAACATACTTAGGCAAACTTTCGAGGCGAAATTGAACTCTAGTTATTTAAGAGCAAAATGATCTAGGCATTGCTTGGTTAGCCAACAACTTGTATCCACCCTATTAAACATCAATCCCTAGTTGTCCTTTTGAGCCTTCATAAAATTTTAGCTTTCTTTTCATTGGCTTAAAAACCCCAATAACCTATCCTGAGCTATTGTGATACTTTTGATAAGTCTTATGATCACTAAGATGAAGAGGTAAGAAGATCAAAGAAAGAAATGAATAGTCAAGACCATGAAGACAGTTGAAGTTCTCAAGACCATAAGGGTAGTTAAAGTTCTCAAGACCATAAGGGTAGTTGAAGTTTTCCTAATATCTCCAATATATCAAGACAACATCAGAGTAACAAATGATTTATCCCTGTTAAAGAAGATTTATGTCACTCCACTCATTCATTATTAGAGACCCAAGTTGGTACAAACAAGACAACTCTTTTAGAGCTAGAACTAAAAAGAAGAAGAAGAAGAAGAAGAAGAAGAAAAACAAAAACAAAAACAAAAAAAAAACAAAAAAAAAGAAAAAAAAGAAGAAGAAAGATAATACCCAAAATGATTCAGAGGCAACTGAGTTCTCTTTTACCTAAAGCAGCAAAAGGCTTCCATTTGGACAGTTTGACTTAAATTAGTCCAACCCAACCAAAGATTCAATCAAAATTGGAGAAAAAAAAGTGGAAGACCATTCAGTCCTTGAAAGTTCTGTACTTGACAGTCCTACAAGGAAGAAGGACAAAATGATGAAATGCTCAAAGAAATGGAAGAGTAAGAAAAATAAAAAGAAAGAAAAGGGAGAAGAAGAAAAGAAACAAATTTGGGTCTCAAACTTTTTGCAAGGGCAAAGACTGTCCTAATCAAGATCCAGATTAATGCCAAGAAGATAGAAGGAATTTTGAGTCTAGCAAGATTGCCTCAAAGCTACCAAAAGTTCAAATAAGAAATTTGTAGTGTGAGGGTTTGCCTATAGTGTCACAATGACTCCGACTTACAAATGACCTTCATTTAACCCATGTCCCTTATAGACCCCATTTCAAGCCTATTAAAGACCTGTTGATCTCTCTTGGTAGGTAGAGTCTATCAGTGGAGACAGTTTGAATAAGCATGCATATGAGATAGACAATATTTAAACTCAATGAGACCTTTGGCCAATTAATGTGTATGAGCCTATCTGAAGTACAACAATTCTTGCTTAAATAGAAATGATTCCCGAGTTTAGTACGGTAACTAGGGTTGTCATGTTATAGATATGTTAATTTGGAAAATCAAGTCTTGAGGTACATTGACATTAATTTGGTAAAGCCAACATTTGATTTCAAAATCAAAATTCAAAAAATTTAAAAAAAATATTTTGTCATCCAAAGCCTTCAAGTTAAGGGAAGTATGTTGAACCTCCAAAGGACACATTGGGCAAAGGAAATGATTATTGGCAAGGTTATGAAGAAGCTATTAACTGACATGCTGAAACATAGTTCGAAATAGATGAATCCCTGACTCTACTGCTTGGGGCCTCCATTATTCATGTTTTCAATATCTTGAAGATAAAAGCCACAAATGCAAAGCTTTCAATAATTCCAATACAACAATTGAACGAGCGTCAAAAAGGAAACAATGAGAACACTTCTGCTGAACACCTCAGTCTGTGGGTCAATGGAACGACTATAATTATCATTCATGCATATCATGCATACATGAGCATATCACATCGCACTTTCTTATCTTGTATTACCTATTCTTTATCAAAGTGAATAGCAAACACCCTATGAAGTAAACAATCAAAAGAAGATATCAAATCAGGGGGGCATGGAAAGCCCATTGCTTGAGAAAGTTCCAGTAATTTTTCAAAGAGAAGAAATGCATGCTTGTGCGAAGAACTAAACAACAAAAACATCAATCAGAGCCCGCATAGAAAAATCATGAGTATCCAAATCCAGTTAGGATTGAGTATCCAAATCCAGTTAGGATCGAGTATCCAAATTCAATTTAGGATCGAGTATCCAAATCCAGTTAGGATCGAGTACCCAAATCCAGTTTAGGATCGAGTATCCAAATCCAGTTTAGGATCGAGTATCCCAATCCAAATTAGGATCGAGTATCCAAATCCAGTTAGGATCGAGTATCCAAATCCAGTTAAGATCGAGTTAGGATCGAGTATCCAAATCCAGTTAGGATCGAGTATCCCAATCCAATTTAGGATTGAATATCCAAATCTAGTTAGGATCGAGTATCCAAATCCAGTTAGGATCGAGTATCCAAATTCAGTTCAGGATCGAATATCCAAATCCAGTTAGGATCGAGTATCCGAATCCAGTTTAGGATCAAGTATCTGAATCCAGTTTAGGATTGAGTATCCAAATCTAGTTTCGAGTCTAGAACGCAAAATTACCCTTAGGTCCAGAACCTAAAATTATCCTTGAGTTCAAAACTCGAACCGGGTTCAGAACCCAAAACCTTAACCATCTCGGAAAAATTAAGTCTTATTGCTTTTCACTCTCTTTTACTGAAGTCTCAGATCGTTCAAACTGGGGGCAAACTGTAGACCCTTAATTTTTGACTCAGTCCTGTCAAATATATTTTATTTAGTCTAAAATAATTTTTGTATTATCTTAATTAAATAATTTTTATTTAGTATTTATTTTTTATAAGTATAGTAATAAAAAATAAAAATAAATAAATAAATAAAAATAAAAATCGGCGATGAAAAAATTCATCGCTGAAGGACGAAATGGCCTTGGGCCACCCCGCAATTTTCCACGCAATTCCTCGCAGCCCCTGGCAGCCCGTCTTAGTTTTCGCCAGCGAAATTTTTTTGACATAATTTTTTCTGAAACCAAATTCTATTTGATTTCGGTTTCTTTTCCTAAGTAATTTTAGTTTCCTTAAACAATTAGAACTAGTCTTATAAATTTTCCTATAAATAATACTAAAATGGTGGGAAAAGTGGAAGAAAAAACAAAAGGGGATGAATGATAGGACTGGATTTTAAGGGGAGAAACTCTTGGAGAACTAAAGCTTTGAATTTGGGACTTCGAATTTGAGAGTAACAAGCAAAGCCATTAACAATTTATCAAAGGCAACAACTTTGCCTTTGTCTCCGTTCATCCAAGAAGTAATTTTTGGTGGAACCAGCGTACGAAGGTTTGAATCTCTAATTTCTTTTTAGTTTCTTACATTAGCTTTGTTTTTTTTATTCATAAGATTATACACACAAAACCTTGATCTATAAAAATGTAGTAACGTTGATCTTCATTTTAATGACATAAATAATCTTTTCTATTCCTTCTAAACCTCAAAAAAAATCTAAAAATACTTTTCTGTTCTTCTAAACCTTAAAAACCCTAAAAATACTTTTTTGTTTCTTCTAGACCTTAAGAACCCTAAAAATACTTTTTTGTCTGTTCAAAACCTTAAAACCCTAGATTTTTCCTTCTATTTCCAAAAACCCTAAAAAATACTTTTCTGTTTCTAAAAACCTTAAATTGTTTTGTCTATTTCCAAAAGCTTTTAAAAACCCTAAACTGTTTTCTTCTAATTATTTTCCAAAATTTCCAAATATTTTGTTAAATCTCCAAACTCTAAACTCACTTTACAGTTTCTAAAAATCATAATTACTTTATAAAACTAAACTATTTTCTTCAACTCCAAAACCAAAACAGTAAACCCCCAAAACTAATACGTAAACTCTAGTTTTCCTATGTTAGACAAATGATCTCAATTTTGATCCTTGACAACTTAAATTGAATGATTCATTTAACATGTGTTTGAAGACCTTGTTGCAGGATTAGGTTGTTTCAAATAAAGCTGAACAGAGCATGTTTAGCAGTCACACAAGACATGGACATGACCGCCCATTCAAATTGAAGGATGAAACTATATTACAGTAGGTTTCGCGGTCAGAAACCCGACCTAAGTCGCAACCGCACTTAAAGAAGAGCGACCGTCCCAAATTCATGGACGACCGCCACACAAGAATCCCAAATCATCCTAATTACAGTAAGGTTCGCGGTGACAAGAACAGCGAAGGATTCGGCCTTGCTTATCACTGTAGCGACCGCCCTTTGATATCCGCGACCGCTCTGCTGATTCAGAAGAAATCTGCTCGAACTGACAGTAGTGTTCACATCCTAAGGTGCGTCCAGAAGTTCGACGCGAGTGTCTCAACTCGACCGCGAGATGTCATTTAGGGCGACCGCGAAATTCATATTTAGGTGGACTCTCATTTTGTCCAGTCAACGAATGCCATGTGTGATGACCGTTATAAACCCACTTAAACATTCAAAAAGGTTGACCGCACCTATCATATGCACGACCGTCCCGACAACTACAGCATGGGCAAGATTCCTGCTGCAGTGCACTCAAATTTGACCGTTGAAGCAAATTTAAATGCAGCAACCGTACCTTTTCAAAGGACGACCGCATGAGACATGAGCGCGACCATCCTTATATGAAGGACGACCATGAAATGCTTCAAACAGTTTTCTGAAATAGGTCTAAACTGCAAGACTTTATTCTCACTATCTATAACGGCTAGTAAGACCACCTTGGCTATAAATACATTGCTATTCTAAGAAAAAGAAAGGAATGTGAAGAGAGATTAAAAGATTTCATAGCCAAGCAAAATATTTTCTTTTACTTAAACTTACATTTGAATTTTAATGAATGTTAGGTGTAAGCATTAAAAACATCATTGTATAAGTTTGAGTGTGAGCTTGAAAACACTTAGGTTGTGAGAGTAAGCCTAGAAAAACTCTTATAAAGGTTGTGAGAGTAAGCCTAGAAAACTCTTGTAAAGGTTTTGAGTGTAAGCCTTAGCAAAACACTTGTCATGTTAGGTGTGAACTTGTGAAAACACCAAAGTTGGAAGTGAGCTTGTAAAAACTTCAAAGATTAGTGAAACCTTAACAAGTTGTTAAGGAAGTGGATGTAGGATTGAAGAAAAAATGAACCACTATAAATCTTGTGTGTTCTTTCTTTCATACACTGCTCAACCATTTCTCTATTCCGCATTTCTTGTTTGTTGAGTTTCTAATTTGTTATTATTCCTTGAGGAAACCAATTAACCCCCCCCCCCTTCTTGGTTGCCATCTTAGGACAACAATTGGTATCAGAGCTTGAAATTTCTTAAACTTAATTGTGAAATTTGATCCACTATGGCAACTTCTTCTTCATCAAACTCTATCTCTCATGGAAATCTTAACACTATTCTTAGACCCTACTTTGATGGAACTGATTATTCCTACTGGAAACACAAAATGTATTTGTTTCTAGACAGTGAAGGGATTGAACTATGGGATTTTGTGGAAAGTGAGTGGAAACCTCCCACTTATGAAGCTGACAGTATTCAAGTTCCTCTTCCCAAAGCACAATGGTCAACTATCAATGTCAAAGATTGATTCAAGAACAATAGAGTCGCTTCCATCTTGATGAATTCCATTTCAAGAGAAGAAGGTGAAAGAGTTCAACATTTAACTTGTGCATATTGCATTTGGAAAACACTCAAAAACTACCATGAAGGTACGACTCAAGTAAGATTCACCAAGAAACAAATGCATGTTCATGAGTATGAGCTATTCAAGATGAAATCAAATGAAAATGTCACCGACATGACCAAACGCTTGCTTGCTATTGTCAATGAACTAAAGAAGTATGGCAAGGTATATGATCAAGGTGATGTAAACAGTAAAATCTTGAGAGCACTAAGAGCTAGAAAGAACTTTGAATCAAAAGTATCATCCATCGAAGAAGCTCATGATCTCAGCACATTGAGAACTGACAAGCTTGTTGGAAAACTACTCACATTTGAGCTACACAGTGAAAAAGAAGAAGATCAAGGTGAAAAAGAAGAAGATCAAGGTGAAAAAGAAAAGAGAAAACCAATTGCACTCAAAGCAATCAAAGAAGTTGAGAGCTCAAGAAACGAAGGTACTGATGATGAAGATGAAATGGCAATGTTCTCAAAAAGAATCAATGAATAGAAAAGGAAGAAAAGATTACAAGCAAATAAAGGTACACTTCCTAAATTCTCCTTCAAAGATAAAGAAAAGAAAAATGAGGTAAAGTGCTATGAATGTGGAAAAACTGGTCACATTAAATCGAATTGCTTCAAAGTAAAGAATAAAAGGAAATGGGATAAAGAAAAGAAAAAGTCTCTCAAAGCCACATGGGATGACTCCTCTTCGAGTGAAGAAGAAGAAGAAGAAGGAATTGCAAACCTATGTCTCATGGCTATTGAAGATGACTCCAATGAGGTATGCCTAAAATCTACTATCAACGAAAGCACATGGCTTGTGGATAGTGGGTGCTCAAGGCATATGACCGGGAATGCAAAGCTCTTTACAAGCATTACCTACAAACATGGAGGTAATGTAACCTTTAGAAATAATGCTAAAGGTAAAATTCTTGGTGTTGGCTCCATTGGTTCAATTGGTAAAGATTTAATAGAAGATGTATGGCTTGTTGATGGGTTGAAACATAATTTGCTAAGTGTTAGTCAACTATGTGATAAAGCATACTTTGTTAATTTTGATTCCAAAGAATGCAAGATCACAAATTCAAATGATGTTATCATATTTAAGGGTACTAGGACAAACAACACTTATAATATCAACATACATTCAAATCATGCATTTAAATGTCTAATGTCTACTAATAATGATGCATGGTTATGGAATAGAAGACTAGGACATGCTGGTATGGATCAATTAAAATATATTTGTAATGAAAACCTAGATGATACTCTTCCTAAGATAAAATATGATAAAGATAGGATTTGTGAACCTTGTCAACATGGTAAGCAACATAAAAGTTCATTTAAATCAAAGAATGATATAAGCACCTCTAAACCTTTAGAACTCATTCATTTGGATTTGTTTGGACCAAATAGAGTTACAAGCTTAGGAGGCAAATTATATGCATTTGTTCTTGTTGATGATTACTCTAGATTCACATGGGTTAATTTCTTAGCTCAAAAGAATGAAGCTTTTAATTACTTCAAAATGTTTGCAAAAAGAGTTCAAAATGAAAAAGGGTATATGATCACATCTATTAGAAGTGATCATGGCAAAGAATTTGAGAATGAAAATTTTGAAGATTTTTGTAATGAACTTGGCATTTCACATAATTTTTCTGCTCCTAGAACTCCACAGCAAAATGGTGTAGTTGAAAGGAAAAATAGAACCTTAATTGAAATGGCTAGAACAATGCTCAATGAATATGATTTACCATCTTATTTTTGGGCAGAAGCCGTTAATACAGCTTGTTACATTACAAATCGTGTTTACAAAAGGCATTTAACTAACAAAACCTCTTATGAGCTATGGAATGGAAGAATTCCCATAATTGGATATTTTAGAGTATTTGGATGCAAATGCTTCATATTGAATACCAAGGATAATCTTGGAAAATTTTCATCCAAATCAGATGAAGGCATATTCCTAGGATACTCATCATATAGCAAAGCATATAGAGTATTTAACATGAAAACTCTAATTATTGAAGAAACAATGCATGTTGTATTTGATGAATCATCTAAACTTGATCAAAAGAAAGGTAGTACTTTCAATAACCCTACAGGTACTCTTGAACCGCATGAAACTATTGATGCTCCAAAGATCAATCAGTATGAACTTGAAGAAAAGACTCAAGATCTACCTAAGGATTAGCAATACAAGAAAGACCATCCTAAGGAACTCATCATTGGTGAAACATCTAAGGGAGTAATTACTAGATCTAAAGTTTGTAACACCCCCACATCCAATACACGCATGCTACAAACACCACAATGTAATATACGTGCACTGAATATAGGGATGCTACGGATTTTATTAACATTCAAAACATTTTAAATGATACTATAATCTTTCTCATTATACATTATAGAAAATAAGTCATTAACTTGTAATATAAAACAAATAGATATATATACATTTACTTAATACGCAGCGGAATATAGAAAATATTTACAAATATACATATATTTACATTATAACAATACTTTACAAAATATAAAAGGGTTATACATGATTGGCAGCTTTCTCTGATCTTTAAGTCCCAAAATCAACTCTTCAATGTCTACTCTCACTCGGTCTCGAAGAGCTCTCAGGTTCAACTCTATCACCTGCGCGATTAACACTATCGCGCTAAGCCAACGGCTTAGTAAGACAAATCATGCTAATGTTATGCTTTAGTGCAATGCAATGCCACATACTTTATTAATAAAAACAACATCATAGATGTAAAGCTAACAACATACTTTTACATTCCATAAACCACAATATATGAACATATCCCATTTCAACATCCTTCCATATACCTCATTTATCAATCATGTTACCATTCATGAATTACATTAAACAAAGACAAACATGGGCCCAAAACACACTAATATGCCATTCTATTTTCAAAGTTAATGCTTTGGTTTTGTTATCACATTTATCAATATCATATACCCAACTAGGCTTCAAGGATTAGGTTCAACCAAGCTTCAAGCGGAACAAAGCATGCTAAGTATCAACCCAACTTGGCTTCAAGAACCAACCCAACCTAGCTTCAAGGGTTGTAACATCTCAATTAGGCTTCAAGGACTAGACCCAACCAAGCTTCAAGGGGAGTAAAACATGTTAAACTTCAACCCAACTTGGCTTCAAGGATCAAATCCAACCTAACTTCAAGAGATTGTTACTATCATTAGGCATGCCACCAACAACAAACTCTGAAAATGGAATAACACATTAGCCACACAATTCATTTATTATTCAATTATCATTTCCATTCTCAATTCTCATCATCATTTAGGCAAACATGCCTTATTTCTTTCAATAGAATCATCATAGCCAATCACAATGGCCTCATATCTTATCATGTATCAATTCATATTATCACACTTCATTATTCAAGTGTACATTTATATCATCAATTAGGCAAACAAGCCTCAATCATAACATTAAGGTAATTCATCATCAATGATCACATTATATCCCACATAGCATCATTCATAAATATCAACATTTCATTCCACATTGTACACAAAATATCAATATTCATATGCATCATCCATATCATCAAATGTAGGTTAAATCTCAACATCATATGAATGTATGCAAGTATGTACTTTGTACTTACCTCAATCATAAATCACACAACCCTAAATACTTTCCTTTTCCAAGATTCTTCACTTCTCAAATCAATGATCAATCACTTGCTTCAAAACCTAATCCAAAAGTAATAACATACACTTGCTTAGAGATACACAAGAGATAATCCAATTAAGAGTTAACTAGGGCAAACCCTAAACTTGACACGCTCACCCACACGGGCGTGTTCCTGACCATGTCCTAACTCCACAACACATAAGCATTTACACGCTCAACAACACGGGCGTGTTCCTGGGCGTGTAATACCTTCTGCCTCTCAAACATAACAAGACGTCCAACATCATGAACGTGCTCCTGGCCGTGTAAATTCTCAAATCTTACAGTGGCTATGACATGCTCAATAACACGGGCGTGTTACTGGTCGTGTCAACCCCACTGCCTCCAATACAATTGACACGCCTAAAAACCCTGGACGTGCTCATGGGCGTGTCCGGCCACAAATCAAGATTCCGGCCAAAATAACCAAACACTCAACAACACACTTCTATTCATTAACATCCTCTTCAAACAATCTTCACAAAACATACCCAAAAACCATCTTAAACTTGCAACAACACCAAAAACAAACCAAAACACACATCAAACACAAAACACCAAATCATCTCAAAACCCTAAACACAACACAACATCATCTCCTCCAATCAACTTACTCTTTCCTTCAACTTATCCTTAAAATCCAAGATCAAACTAATCAAACACCCTTAAACATATCAAAATCAAGTAACACACTTTTAGATCATCTATCAAATCCAAATATCATATCAAATGAACAAAAAGATCAAAAGAGAACTTACCAAAGTTATAAAACTTCTTGAATCATCAACTTGATCACTTAATCTTCCTTCAATTTGAGCTTAACTCTTCAAGATCTTCTCTTTGTCTCTTGCTTTCCTTTGTCTATGGAGGAGCCGACCACATCAATGGAGAAAGAAGCAGAAAACATGAAGAAGCAAAGTCAAATTTCCCTTTTAATCTCCACCAAGTGTTTCAATTCATGCAATTACCAAAACACCCTTCATCCATTTAATTAACCTCTTGTCTCTTATATGCCCAATTAAGTAATTTCACCTATCACAAATGAAAATATCTTCTTCCCTTGACCACTCTTTTGACCAACTTATATGTTATATAAATTATCATATAAGCAACATATACAATTTTCTCTAAACCCTCTTTTCTTTCCCAAAACACAAATACATAAACATTCTCTTCCAATTTCTTTTCTTATCACATAACATATACATTCCATTTAAGCAAACAAAAACAATATGCAAAACTTCTAGGACATACTTTAGGATATTACAATTCTCCCCTTCTAAAAAGAAATTTCGTCCTCGAAATTACCTGATATCAAGTCTGAAACAACTGAGGGTACTGATCTCGCATAGTTTGCTCACTTTCCCAAGTTGCTTCTTCTTTTGCATGATTCTTCCACAAAATTTTCACAAGTGGCACTTTCTTATTCCTCAACTCTTTCACTTCACGTGCCAAGATAGCAACTGGTTCCTCTTCAAATGTCAAATCTTGACTCACTTCGATTGATTCAATTGACAACACATGAGATGGATCAGATCTATACCTCCTCAACATAGAAACATGGAATACATTATGAATACGATCCAACTCGGGTGGCAAAGCAAGCCGATAAGCAACTGGTCCAACTCTTTCCAAAACTTCATACGGTCTAATGAAATGAGGACTCAATTTCCCTTTCCGACCAAACCTCAAAATCCTCTTCCAAGGAGACACTTTCAAAAATACCTTATCTCCCACATCAAACCCTATGTCTCTCCTTTCCAGATCTGCATAAGACTTCTGTCGGTCTGAAGCTGCTTTTAATCTATCTCGAATCATTTTCACTTTCTCTTCAGTTTCTTGAATCAAATCAGGCCCAATCAGCTTACCATCTCCAAGTTCACTCCAACATAGAGGTGTCCTACACCGTCTACCATATAATGCTTCGAATGGTGCCATACCAATGCTGGATTGATGACTGTTGTTGTAAGCAAACTCCACAAGTGGTAGAAATCTGTCCCAACTTCCAGAGAAGTCAATGACACAGCTTCTCAACATGTCCTCAATAATCTGTATCACCCTCTCAGACTGTCCATCCGTCTGTGGATGAAAAGCAGTGCTGAAGTGTAATCGAGAACCCAAAGCACTATGTAAACTCTTCCAAAATCTTGAAGTAAACCGGGGATCTCGATCAGACACTAGAGAAATTGGAACACCATGCAACTTCACAATCTCATGGATATACAGCTCAGCTAACCTCTCCAAAGAGTAATCCATCCAAACCGGAAGAAAATGGGCTATCTTAGTCAATCTATCCACAATTACCCAAATAGCATCATGTTTCCTTTGTGTCATTGGCAAACCAGACACAAAATCCATTGTTACTCTTTCCCACTTCCATTCTGGCACTGACAAAGGTTGAAGCAACCCGGTTGGAACTTGATGCTCTGCTTTTACCTTCTGACAAGTGAGACATTTAGATACAAACTCAGCAATGTCTCTCTTTATACCGAACCACCAGTAATGCTATCTCAAATCATGATACATCTTGGTATTGCCTGGATGCATAGCAAATACTGACTGATGTGCTTCTTCTAGAATAATCTTTTTCAAATTAGCATCATCAGGTACACACAATCGATTCTTAAACCAGAGACTCCCATCACTTCTCGCAATAAAATCTCTACTCTTTCCACTCTGGCAATCTGAAATAATCTTTTGAATCTTCTCATCAGTCAACTGAGCCCTTTTAATCTGATCCAACAAAACTGGTCTCAACTGCAACTGTGCCAATAATGCACCATCATCACAAGATACAAACCTAACATGCAACGCTCTCAATTCAACAAGCAACGAGAGCGAATAAACAGTTAAACCAGCTAAAGACTTCCGACTCAAGGCATCAGCAACAACATTTGCTTTACCTGGATGATAATCAATCAAACAGTAGTAGTCTTTGATCAACTCCAACCATCTCCTCTGTCGAAGATTTAGCTCTTTCTGAACCCCCAAATATTTCAAACTTTTATGATCAGTATAGATAAAACACTTCTCCCCAAATAGATAGTGTCGCCAAATCTTCAATGCAAACACTATGGCTGCCAACTCCAAGTCATGGGTCGGATAATTGAGCTCATGCGGTTTCAACTGTCGAGAAGCATAAGCTATAACTTTACCTTCTTGCATCAAAACACAACCCAAACCACTATGTGAAGCATCACTGTAAATCACATATGGTTTGCCTTCTACAGGTAAAGTAAGAACAGGCGCTTGAGTCAACATTTCTCTCAACTGTTCAAAGCTAGCCTGACACTGATCCGTCCACACAAATCTAACTCCCTTCCGAAGCAATCTGGTGAGTGGAGTAGCTATCAAAGAAAATCCTTTTACAAACCGTCAATAATAGCCTGCCAAACCCAGAAAACTTCTAACTTCAGTCACAGACTTTGGTGGACTCCAATTCAGAATAGCTTCAACTTTACTCGGATCAACTCTAATACCTTCTGCTGAAACTATATGACCGAGAAAAGTTACTTGGTCAAGCCAAAACTCACACTTCGACAACTTAGCAATCAATTGCTTCTCTCTCAAGATTTGCAACACCATCCGCAGATGTTTATCATGTTCCTCTTCATTACGCGAATACACCAGAATATCATCAATAAAGATCACTACAAACTGATCCAGATAGGGCCTAAACACCCTATTCATCAAGTCCATAAAAGCTGCAGGTGCATTCGTCAAACCAAATGGCATTACTAAAAACTCATAAAGCCCATACCTGGTCTGAAAGGCTGTTTTAGGAACATCTTCAGCTCTGACTCTCAGCTGATGATACCCAGATCTCAGATCAATTTTAGAAAATACTGCTGCACCCTTCAACTGATCAAAGAGATCATCGATTCTAGGCAAAGGATATTTATTTTTAATAGTTACCTTGTTCAATTGCCTATAATCGATACACAATCTCATAGTACCATCTTTCTTCTTCACAAATAAAACAGGAGCTCCCCACGGAGAAACACTGGGGCGAATAAATCCTTTATCCAACAACTCCTGTAATTGCACTTTCAACTCCCTCAATTCTGCTGGTGCCATTCTATAAGGAGTAATAGAGATAGGAGTGGTACCAGGCAATAATTCAATACCAAACTCCACCTCTCTCTCAGGAGGCAACCCTGGCAACTCCTCTGGAAACACATCTGGGAACTCTGCAACTGTGGGTATATAATCAATTTGAGAACCCCTTACTCTAGTATCTACCACATGAGCAAGATAAGCGTCACACCCCTTTCTAATCAACCTCCTGGCTGCAACAGCTGAAACAAACAAGGATGCTAGCTGTCCCTGCTCACTAGATACTATCACCTCTCTACCATCACCAGTTCTCAAAGTAACAAATTTCTTTTTACAGTCTACCACAGCTCCATGTCTAGATAGCCAGTCCATGCCTAGGATCACATCATATTCCTTAAAAGGCATTTCGATCAAATCTCCAAGGAACTCCTCACCTTGCACCATTACTGCACTATCTCGGTGCACCTTACTAACAATCACACTATGCCCTAGAGGATTTGTCACCAATACATCAAATCCTAGGGATTCAACATGCATATCAGACACAGGCAAAACAGATGCACTAATATATGAATGTGTGGATCCAGGATCAATCAAAGCAAGTACTGAAATACCAAATAAAGAAAAAGTACCAGCTATGACTGCCGAAGCATCTGGCTGCCTCTGCATAACATATATCCTCTGGGAAGATCCAACCTCCTCTGGTCTACTCTCCCTGGATGTAGAACCTCCTCTAGAACTGAACCCAGATCTACCTCCTCTGCTGACACCCCTGCCTCCTCGACCTCCCCTCACACTAGGTCGAGAAGCCGCAGAATCAACTAACATCTGCTCCTGCCTCTCAGGACAATCTCTCACAAAGTGATCAGATGATCCACATCTGAAACACACCCCTGCAACACCAGTCTTCCAACAAGGACCACCATGTGGCCTACCACAATGAATGCAGGTGGGTAAGGTGGATCTCTGAGTCATTGGGGTCGGAGCACTCGCCACTGACACTATAGGTCTAAATCTATGTCTCTGAAACTGTACTGACCTACCAGCTGGTCTCTGACTCCTACTAACCCGAGGAACAAAACTTCCTTTACCTCTCTTAGCAGATGAAGACCCTGCCTCAAACTGTGGTCTTCTCACTCTGATCTCTTCTTCTGAAGCAACTGCAATAACTTGAGCTCTCTCCACACTCCGAGCTGCTGCCACAAGCTGGGAAAAATCATGATATCTCGATCCAGCCACAAGACACATGATAGAGGGCCTCAATCCCTCCTCAAATCTCCTGCATCTATCTATCTCATCAGATATAATGCCCCCAGCATACTGGCTCAACCGGATAAACTCAACTTCATATTCTGTTACGGTCCGGTTGTCTTGCTTTAAACTCAAAAACTTCATCTTCTTCATGTCCTTATACTCCCTCGGAGTATACTTCAATTCAAACTCTCTTAGAAAATCTGCATAGGACAAGGTTGGTGGATCATCCATAGCATGTGGCACTGTCTTCCACCAGTCGTATGCATCCTTCTGTAGCAATGATCTTGCATAATCAAATTTTTCCTCTGGGGTGGCTTGCAACTGAATGAAGATTCTCTGTATTTTATCAAGCCACTGCTCTGCTACAGCTGGATCAACAGTACCTAAGAAATCTTTCGCTCCATACTTCCTTAATTTGTCATAGTGCCTCACTGATACCAAAGGCTGAGGGGGTGGTGGCGGTGGTTGCACTGGTGCTTGTCTCAAAGCCTCTACCACATGCCTAAGCCAAGCTGGCGGAACCTCCTCACCAACTGGTCTCCCCGACACCGAAGCAGGTGCCTCCCCAGCACTATCAACTCTAGCTCTATCCTCCGGAGCTATACTTTCAGCACTACCCTCGACTGACTGGCGTAAGTGAGGATCCATCACAATCTATATCTGCAAACATAGCAGATTACATCTTATTAAAGATCAGAGACTGCCAATCCCAAACATGTATGTTATTCAAAAACTCATTTCATTTTTTTTTAGTAAAAATATTCTTTTTCTTACATTTTACCTAGGTTGAGAATCTCAAACCTAGGCTCTGATACCAAAACAATTGTAACACCCCCACATCCAATACACGCACGCTACAAACACCACAATGTAATATATGTGCACTGAATATAGGGATGCTACGGATTTTATTAACATTCAAAACATTTTAAATGATACTATAATCTTTCTCATTATACATTATAGAAAATAAGTCATTAACTTGTAATATAAAACAAATAGATATATATACATTTACTTAATACGCAGCGGAATATAGAAAATATTTACAAATATACATATATTTACATTATAACAATACTTTACAAAATATAAAAGGGTTATACATGATTGGCAGCTTTCTCTGATCTTTAAGTCCCAAAATCAACTCTTCAATGTCTACTCTCACTCGGTCTCGAAGAGCTCTCGGGTTCAACTCTATCACATGTGCGATTAACACTATCGCACTAAGCCAACGGCTTAGTAAGAGAAATCATGCTAATGTTATGCTTTAGTGCAATGCAATGCCACATACTTTATTAATAAAAACAACATCATAGATGTAAAGCTAACAACATACTTTTACATTCCATAAACCACAATATATGAACATATCCCATTTCAACATCCTTCCATATACCTCATTTATCAATCATGTTACCATTCATGAATTACATTAAACAAAGACAAACATGGGCCCAAAACACACTAATATGCCATTCTATTTTCAAAGTTAATGCTTTGGTTTTGTTATCACATTTATCAATATCATATACCCAACTAGGCTTCAAGGATTAGGTTCAACCAAGCTTCAAGCGGAACAAAGCATGCTAAGTATCAACCCAACTTGGCTTCAAGAACCAACCCAACCTAGCTTCAAGGGTTGTAACATCTCAATTAGGCTTCAAGGACTAGACCCAACCAAGCTTCAAGGGGAGTATAACATGTTAAACTTCAACCCAACTTGGCTTCAAGGATCAAATCCAACCTAACTTCAAGAGATTGTTACTATCATTAGGCATGCCACCAACAACAAACTCTGAAAATGGAATAACACATTAGCCACACAATTCATTTATTATTCAATTATCATTTCCATTCTCAATTCTCATCATCATTTAGGCAAACATGCCTTATTTCTTTCAATAGAATCATCATAGCCAATCACAATGGCCTCATATCTTATCATGTATCAATTCATATTATCACACTTCATTATTCAAGTGTACATTTATATCATCAATTAGGCAAACAAGCTTCAATCATAACATTAAGGTAATTCATCATCAATGAACACATTATATCCCACATAGCATCATTCATAAATATCAACATTTCATTCCACATTGTACACAAAATATCAATATTCATATGCATCATCCATATCATCAAATGTAGGTTAAATCTCAACATCATATGAATGTATGCATGTACTTTGTACTTACCTCAATCACAAATCACACAACCTAAATACTTTCCTTTTCCAAGATTCTTCACTTCTCAAATCAATGATCAATCACTTGCTTCAAAACCTAATCCAAAAGTAATAACATACACTTGCTTAGAGATACACAAGAGATAATCCAATTAAGAGTTAACTAGGGCAAACCCTAAACTTGACACGCTCACCCACACGGGTGTGTTCTTGACCGTGCCCTAACTCCACAACACAGAAGCATTTACACGCTCAACAACACGGGCGTGTTCCTGGGTGTGTAATACCTTCTGCCTCTCAAACATAACAACACGTCCAACATCATGAACGTGCTCCCGGCCGTGTAAATTCTCAAATCTCACAGTGGCTATGACACGCTCAATAACACGGGCGTGTTGCTGGTCGTGTCAACCCCACTGCCTCCAATACAATTGACATGCCTAAAAACCCTGGACGTGCTCATGGGCGTGTCCGGCCACAAATCAAGATTCCGGCCAAAATAACCAAACACTCAACAACAAACTTCTATTCATTAACATCCTCTTCAAACAATCTTCACAAAACATACCCAAAAACCATCTTAAACTTGCAACAACACCAAAAACAAACCAAAACACACATCAAACACAAAACACCAAATCATCTCAAAACCCTAAACACAACACAACATCATCTCCTCCAATCAACTTACTCTTTCCTTCAACTTATCCTTAAAATCCAAGATCAAACTAATCAAACACCCTTAAACATATCAAAATCAAGTAACACACTTTTAGATCATCTATCAAATCCAAATATCATATCAAATAAACAAAAAGATCAAAAGAGAACTTACCAAAGTTATAAAACTTCTTGAATCATCAACTTGATCACTTAATCTTCCTTCAATTTGAGCTTAACTCTTCAAGATCTTCTCTTTGTCTCTTGCTTTCCTTTGTCTATGGAGGAGCCGACCACATCAATGGAGAAAGAAGCAGAAAACATGAAGAAGCAAAGTCAAATTTCCCTTTTAATCTCCACCAAGTGTTTCAATTCATGCAATTACCAAAACACCCTTCATCCATTTAATTAACCTCTTGTCTCTTATATGCCCAATTAAGTAATTTCACCTATCACAAATGAAAATATCTTCTTCCCTTGACCACTCTTTTGACCAACTTATATGTTATATAAATTATCATATAAGCAACATATACAATTTTCTCTAAACCCTCTTTTCTTTCCCAAAACACAAATACATAAACATTCTCTTCCAATTTCTTTTCTTATCACATAACATATACATTCCATTTAAGCAAACAAAAACAATATGCAAAACTTCTAGGACATACTTTAGGATATTACAAAGTTAATCATATAGATGTTAATTTTGCCTTTGTTTCTCAAACTGAGCCAAAGACTATTGAGGAGGCTTTAAATGATGAAAGCTGGATAACTGCAATGCAAGATGAACTTAATCAATTTGAAAGAAATAATGTTTGGTAACTTACTCCTAGACCTACAGATCACTCTATCATAGGATGCAAATGGGTCTATAGGAATAAGCTCGATGAAAATGGTCACATTGTTAGGAATAAAGCAAGGTTGGTAGCCAAAGGCTATAATCAAGAAGAAGGTATTGACTATGATGAAACTTTTGCCCCTGAAGCCAAATTAGAAGCTATTAGAATATTACTTGCTTTTTCATGTCACATGAACTTTAAACTCTTTCAAATGGATGTTAAAAGTGCATTTCTAAACAGACTTATAAGTGAAGAAGTTTATGTAGAACAACCTCCTAGTTTTGAAAACTACAAATTTCCTGATCATGTTTTCAAACTTACCAAATCTTTATATGGATTGAAACAAGCACCAAGAGCTTGGTATGATAAACTAAGTGCATATTTGCTTGAAAATGGTTTTTCAAAAGGAAAAGTAGATACAACTCTCTTTGTTAAAAAGGACAAGCATAACATTTTAATTGTACAAATTTATGTGGATGACATAATATTTGGAGCTACTAATGAAGCCTTGTGCAAAGAATTTGCTTGTTGTATGACTAGGGAATTTGAAATGAGCATGATGGGTGAACTCAAGTTCTTCCTTGGACTGCAAGTTAAGTAATGTGAAGATGGGATCTTCATCAACCAATTCAAATATACAAAAGAACTCATCAAGAAATTTGGAATGGATGGCTGCAAAACTAGCAAGACTCCTATGAGCACATCCTTGAAATTGGGTAAAGATGAAAATGGTAAAGCAGTAGATGAAAAGAAATATCGATGTATTATCGGATCACTACTTTACTTAACTGCTTCTAGACCTGATATAATGTATAGTGTATCTCTTTGTGCTAGATTTCAAACTTGTCCTAAAGAATCACACTTGAATGCTACTAAGAGAATTTTGAAATATTTAAGTGATACAATGCATTTAGGACTTTGGTATCCTAAAAACACATCATTTCATATCATAGGCTTTTCAGATGCAGATTATGCTGGTAGTATTTTAGATAGGAAGAGCATTACAGGAGCATGTCACTTTCTTGGTAATTGTCTAGTTTCCTGGCACAGTAAGAAACAAGCATCGGTTGCTTTATCCACAACGGAAGCCGAATATGTTGCAGCATGTTTTTGTTGCACACAAGTATTATGGATGAAACAATAATTGCTTGACTATGGCAAAGTATTTAACAACATCTCCATTAAATGTGACAACACAAGTGCTATCAATTTGTCTAAAAATCCCATCCAACACTCTAGATCCAAACATATAGATATTAGACATCATTTTTTGAGAGAAAATGTACAAAATCAGAATATAGTCCTAGAGTTTATAGATACACATAATCAACTTGCTGATATCTTTACAAAACCTTTGAATGAAGATAGGCTCAACTTCATTAAACTTAATTTAGGAATGATTGATGGAACTACTCTGAATTAATAAATGATTGCCTATCAATAAACCTTTTTCATCACAATGTATAAATTTTTTGCCTAAATATTAGAAAAATCCTTCATCTTTCTTTGACTCTTTCATTTCTGAGTCACTCGCGTTCGCTCCAATGTCCTTAGCAATAGCTATCTTGCCTGCCAGATTCATCTAAATTAGTATCTCTGTGCGCGGTCAAGAAAACTTGTGCGTGGTCACAATAATTTGAACAGTTATAGACACTGTCTGCACCTGCGAGTGCACTAATCTTGCTAATGGTCGCTAGAGTACAGTTCGCGATTGCACCTATACAAATAGGAGACCGCACTCTGTACACTCTGCTCGAAATTTTGTAACCATTGGCTGTATGACAGGTCGCGTTTCTTAACTCTCAACAGTCATAAATGGCTATTTTCTTAACTTCTTCTATTTAAGAGTATTATACATCAGTTTCCTGGATATTTTGCTTCTTACAACATAAAAACTTCCCTCTAAATCTCGAAAATCTTCTCAAGATCATCTCCTTCTCAAAACACCCTCTATTTTCCAGTTTTCTTTCTGTTCTTCATACCTAATGGCTCCCAAAAAGAAAATAACCTCCAAAGGGAAAGGGAAGGGAAAGAAACCTTCAGGAATTATCATAAGAGAACCAACAGATGTTCCTCCATCTCCTCCACAGTCTAGAAGAGGTGAGAAAATTCACAAACCTCACCACCAAACCTCTGAGGAAGATGTGAGGTATGCCATGCTGAAAAGAAAGAAAGTTGAGGGAACCAAATCTCCATTTGGTGGGATGCTCTTTGCCCTCAACATTAAAGACGAGATTGAAAGTTTACTTGATGTTCTTGGCTGGAGAAAATTTGTATTTCCTGAAGAGGTAGGCTATTCTAGTTTAAGCAAGGAATTTCTCATGTCTTTTCAGATTGAAAAGAGTGCAAATTCTGCACTGGGGTGGTATGAGGTTATATTTAAGTTATTTGACCAATACCAAGCCTTAACTTTAGAAGACTTTGGCAAAATCTAGGACTTTCCTATTGATGGTATAACCTCCTATAATAATTTAACCTTCTCCAACCAAACACTCTCTGCCTTTTGGCAAGAAATTTCTGTGGAAACCTCATTTGAAAAAGAATCAAAGGCTAGACACATCAATTCCCTCACCCATTGGATGCTTCATAGGATCATCACCTATACCATTCATCAAAGAGCTTATGGGAATGAAAAGGTAACAAAAAGAGACCTCATATTCTTATATGCTGTCACCCACAACATCCAAATGAACACAAACAAGTTCTTGATTGAAACTCTATATCATCATGCTGTTACAAGAACTGGAACTTTCTTCTTATCCTCACAAATAACTCAAATAGCTAGGCACCTGAACTTACTAAATGATCTCAACTTAGCTACCTTGAGAAACCCTTTCAATCTTGCTTCTAGTGCCATCACCATTGACTATCTAGAACATGCTGGATGTGTAAGGAAGATTGAAGGTACATATGTGTATTACTTTGGCAAATGAGGTATTGTGGATAGACAAAAGAAAAGACTAAGATACACAATTGAGGAAGAAGGAGACTCCCTGGAAGTTGCAATTGAACTACCTCCAAAAGCTACTTCATCTAAACCTACTCAGGAAACTACTTCATCCCCTACAAAACTCATTCTCAATGCTATTAAATCTCTCTCCAGGAAACTCTCTCGATTCAAGAAAAGTGTCTCCAAGAGATTCCATCACTTGAACAAGAGAATTGACCTTATATCTCACATGCATCATGATCTCTATGACATGCAAGGCAAACTGGACTTGCCTCAATGCAATCTTGAGGATTGGGATATAAGTGATCATACAGAAAGTCTCCCTGATGAAGAAGAATCTATTAGCACTAGCTCTCCTTCTAATGTTTCTCTTGATAAGGGAAAAGCCCCTTTAGAAGAAGAAGAGATAGATGAGGATGAAGAGTATGATTTGTTTAGTTTCTTTTGTTATGTTATGCTATGTTTTTTTTTTGTTTTATCTTGATCTTATCTATCTTTAAACAATGTACTGCCCTCTATTATTGAACATTTTGTTTGTCATACACCAAGTTATTCATCATAATGACTGTTTGTTCACATATTATGCATTTTGCCTATGACAATGGGGGAGAATAAGACTTCTAAAAAAAATTGGAATGAAAAAAAAAATAGTCAAATGATGTGAATGTTACTAAATCAAAGAATGGGGGAGAAACCAAGTTATACTCCAAACTATAAACATGACTCATGCATATGTTTAGGGGGAGCATTATAACAAATTTATTAACATTCAACACATGAGAAAATTTGAATCAACAACATTGAATACACAACATGAGCAAATTTGAATAAGGAAAGATTGTTAGACTAAGCTATATCCTTGTTAATTTAAATCATCATTCCATTTAATTGTCAAAGTCAAAATGGGGGAGATTGTTAGACAAATGATCTTTGATCCTTGACAACTCAAATTGAATGACTCATTTAACATGTGTTTGAAGACCTTGTTGCAGGATTAGGTTGTTTCAAATAAAGCTAAACAGAGCATGTTTAGAGGTGGCACAAGACATGGACACAACCGCCCATTCAAATTGAAGGATGAAACTATATTACAGTAGGTTTCGCGGTCAGAAACCCAACCTAAGTCGCGACCGCACTTAAAGAAGAGCGACCATCCCAAATTCATGGACGACCGCCACACAAGAAACCCAAATAATCCTAATTACAGTAAGGTTCGCGGTGACAAGAACGGCGAAGGATTCGGCCTTGCTTATCACTGTAGCGACCTCCCTTTGATATCTGCGACCGCTCTGCTGATTCAGAAGAAATCTACTTGAACTGACAGTAGTGTTCGCGCCCTAAGGTGCATCCAGAAGTTCGACGCGAGTGTCTCAACTCAACCACGAGATGTCATATAGGGCGACCGTGAAATTCATATTTAGGCGGACTCTCATTTTGTCCAGTCAATGAATGCCATGTGTGATGACCGTTATAAACCCACTTAAACATTCAAAAAGGGCGACCGCACCTATCATATGCACGACCGTCCTGATAACTATAGCATGGGCAAGATTCCTGCTGCAGTGCACTCAAATTTGACCGTTGAAGCAAATTTAAATGCAACGACCATACCTTTTCAAAGGACGACCGCATGAGACAAGAGCGCGACCATCCTTATATGAAGGACGACCGCGAAATGCTTCGAACAGTTTTTTGAAATAGGTCTAAACTACCAAGACTTTATTCTCACTATCTATAACGGCTAGTAAGACCACCTTGGCTATAAATACATTGCTATTCTAAGAAAAAGAAAGGAATGTGAAGAGAGATTAAAAGATTTCATAGCCAAGCAACATATTTTTTTTTTACTTAAACTTACATTTGAATTGTAATGAATGCTAGGTGTAAGCATTAAAAACACCATTGTATAAGTTTGAGTGTGAGCTTGAAAACACTTAGGTTGTGAGAGTAAGCCTAGAAAAACTCTTATAAAGGTTGTGAGAGTAAGCCTAGAAAACTCTTGTAAAGGTTTTGAGTGTAAGCCTTAGCAAAACACTTGTCATGTTAGGTGTGAACTTGTGAAAACACCAAAGTTGGAAGTGAGCTTGTAAAAACTTCAAAGATTAGTGAAACCTTAACAAGTTGTTAAGGAAGTGGATGTAGGATTGAAGAAATCCGAACCACTATAAATCTTGTGTGTTCTTTCTTTCATACACTACTCAACCATTTCTCTATTCCGCATTTCTTGTTTGTTGAGTTTCTAATTTGTTATTATTCCTTGAGGAAACCAATTCACCCCCCCCCCCCTCTTGGTTGCCATCTTGGGACAACATACTAAACCCTAATCCTTAAAACCTTATAAACCTAAACATTCAAACTCAATACAGTAAATCCAAAATAACAATCCAGTAACCAAGAGCTATAAACGTAATGTTTTAATATCCTAAAATCCTAATTTCATAATGTTACCCTTAAACCCTAATTTGATTCATGAAACCCTAATTCATTCCAATTTTTTAAAACCTTTACAGTAGGTTAAACAAATAACAATAATACTAAAATTCTAAAACTCTAAAATATTAATTAAAGAATTTTAAATAGAAACAGTAACTCTAATTTATATCTTTACTTGCTTTATTTTTTAGATTTGATTATGCAGTCTATTATATGCTTTGGTGGTTGATATTTAATTTCAATGCTTGATTTATTTAATTTATCATGGATGGATGCTTACTTTCTATTTTGATTGATTTTTAATATCTTTGAAGAATGATTTATTTATAATGAATGGTTATTTATTTTTATTTATTTATTTTCATTTCCAAAAGTGTAAAAGATATGTTTCCACTTTGTGGGTACCTCATTAGTTAAATATCATGTAATTTAAATTACTTTTATATATTAGACCAATGTAAAGGACATGTTTCTGCCTTTTAGTGGGTGTCCTATTAGTTTAGACGTGGATGATGTAAGGACATGTTTCCATCCTCGGATGGGTGTCCATTTATTTGTTTTGCTTGGACATTGCTTTGATTTTAATATAACGATGCTTTATTTCAATTATTGCGTGTAATATGGATAACATTGTTATATTTAAGAATTTTACAATATTAAGACCTGTAAAGGAGGTCGGTTCCAATGAACCGGGCGTTGTGGGGGTGCTGGGCCATTTCTCACTTTCCCCACACATACCCAACTTTGTGAACCCATTAGGGGGTTGGGATTCATTAGGAATCGAGTCATCCACCTCTTTCTTTTTCCCGGCCCATCCGGGTGGCTTCTCCATTTTCTTTGAATTTAGGTCCGTGTTCTCTAAGGCCCCAAGCCTAAACAGTGCCGAAGTCGCAAGAACCATTCCACCAGGATTGGGGACGAAAATCCCCGTTCACAATATTATAAAGATAAATATTAAAAATAGTAAATAAAATAAATACCACAAAAATTATTTTGGACTGTTTAAAAATATCGGACTGAATTGGGTCAAAAATTAAGGGTCTACAACTTGCATCATGGACATTTTGGACATTGTAAGGATATATTTCCATTCTTATTTGGGTGCCTATTTGGTTGATTGTTTGTTTGAATTTATGGTGTCTGTAGACCCTTAATTTTTGACCCAGTCTGTCAAAAATATTTTATTTAGTCCAAAATAATTTTTGTATTATCTTAATTAAATAATATTTATTTTAGTATTTATTTTTTTTATAATTATAGTAATAAAAAATAATAATAAATAAATAAGTAATCGGCGATGGAAAAATTAGCGATGAAAAAATTCGTTGACGAAAGTGTTGGATGAAATGGCCCGCAGCCAATTTCGCTTGTAGCCCTACAGCCCGCCCCTCGCAATTCTCGATGCAGTTCCTCGCAATAGCCTGCAGCAGTTTTTTCACCAGTAAAATTTTTCCAACATAATTTTTTTTGAAATTAAATTCTATTTGGTTTCGGTTTCCTTTTCCTAATTAATGATAGTTTCCGTAAATAAATTGAATTGATCATCTAAATTTCCTATAAATAAGACTAAAAAGACACAGAAAGAGGGGGAGACTTTGGATTGGGATTTTAACAATCGGACTTGGAGTACTATAACTTTTAATTTGGGACTTCGGATTTGAGGAGAAGTAAGCAAGCAATCAAGCCATCAAAGGCAGCAATTCTGCCTTTGTCCTTGTTCATCCAAGAAGCAATTTTTGGTGGAACTAACAAACGAAGGTTTGAATATCTAATTTCTTTTTCTTTTCTCTTATAGTAGCTTCAATCACTAAATTGTTTCTTTTGATTCTAAAAACCTTAGAACCCTAATTTATTTCTTCTAAACCTTAGAACCTTAAATCATCTCTTCTATTTTCAAAAACCCTAAAATTACTTTTCTGTTTCTTCTAAAACTGAAGAACCCTAATCTATTTCTTCAAAACCTTAAAAACCCTAATTCGTTTCTTTTTGTTTCCAAAAATCTTAAATTGTTTTTCCAAATTCCTTAAGCCCTAAAAATAAAAATAATAATCTGTTACCAAACCTATTCTTTTTTTAAATCACAGTAGCATTATTTTCATAAAACATCCAAAACCCTAAATTTTTAAAACGTCCAGTAGCATTATTCATTTAAAAATAATATTAGTTAATCAAAATCCCAAAACCCTATTTTCTAAATTCTAAACCCTAAAATCTTAATTTTCAACACTAAAACCTACAATCCTAGAAGCCAGTTTCTAAAATTTTCTAGGGCGCTGCCCCCTTGACCCCTACCCGCTAACCGGCTAGCGGGACCGCCATATGGGCTCGTCGAAGGGGTCAATATTCATTTGTATATTATGAGTCCGCATATTTAACTTTCCTTTTTCCAAAGCCCTAATTTAGTAACTAAAATTCTAAAATCCTATTTTAAGATGTGAACCCTAAATTATATATTTATTGCTTTATTTAATTTTAGATATGATTATGTAGTTTATTATATACTTTGATTTATTTAATTTCAGTGCTTGATTTATTTAATTTAGCATGGATGGGTGATTACTTTCTATTTTGATTGATATTTAATATCTTTGATGAATGATTTATTTATGATGAATGGGTGTTTATTTCTATCGATTTATTTTGATTTTCAAATGTTGTAAGAGGTATGTTTCCACTTTGTGGGTACCTCATTAATTAAGTTCTAAGTAATTTAAATTGCTTTTATATTTTAGACCAATGTAAAGGACATGTTTCTACCTCATGGTGGGTATCCTATTTAGCTTAGACATGCATGATGTAAGGGCATGTTTCCATCTTAGGATGGGTGTCCATTTATTTGTTTTGCTTGGACTTTGTTTTGATTTTTAATATAATGATGCTTTATTTCAATTGTTGCATATAATATGGATAATATTGTTATATTTAAGAATTTTATAATATAAAGACCTGTAAAGGAGGCTTGTTCCAATGAATAGGCGTTGTGGGGGTGCTGTGCCATTTCTCACCTTCCCCACATTACCCAACTTTCCGAACCCATTAGGGGGTTGGGGATTCCTAAGGAATCGAGTCATCCACCCCTTTCTTTTTCCCGGTCCGTCCGGGTGGCGACTCATTTTCTCCGGACTTAAGTTCGTGTTCTTTAAGGCCCCGAGCCTAAACAGTGCCGAAGTCGCAAAAACCATTCCACCGGGAGTGGAGGCGAAAATCTCCGCTCACAGTGGCTACTCCACTGGGGATAAGAGAAGTTAATTCTTTTGGTCTTTATATTATTCTATTCTTTCTTATAATGATATTATCCATTGCATCATATTAGATTGCATCGTGTGTGTGAGTTAGGATGCTTGTGTTACTCGTGTTATGTTATGTGAGGGATACCATACTTTCACTCAAGGTATGGAGATCGAGCATGGCATAACCACTCATAGCCTTGTACCATTTGGTATATACTTGCTATGGGAACCTAAGCCTTTTAACCTAAAGACTAAAGCTCATGTAATTGGCCTAGTTACTTTCCTTAGGTTTTTACCCCAAATGCATGTTGTTTAACTATGGTTAATTTATCTTGGCCTAAATCATGGCTTATTTGGTTTGTTCTTTTTCTAATATGACCTAAATACATTGTAAGCTCAAAATAATTTTTTTCTTTAAAGTCCAAAAGACCAAAGCTATTTTCAAAACTTTTCAAGATGGTCTTTGGATATAAAACGTTTCTAAAAACAAATCAAAAATTCTTTTGCCAATGACCCAAAATACTAAGCCCAAAATCCATTTGTTTTAAAATCTCTTTTTATAATGGGCTTAGAAACAAAATTATTTTCTTACAAAGAGCTTGCAAATTATTTAGGTCAATTACGAAATACCAAAAATCAATTGTGAGCCTAGTTTATACTAAGAAATAATTAATCATGGGCTTGTTTTTGGTATGAATCATTAGTTACTTTTTCAAGCGAGAAATCTATTTATAATAAACCTCTTAATTTAGTTTTAATCCAATATAGCATAAAAGCTACTATAGTTGGTTGAATGGATTAAAACCTAATTAATGGGAATTATTATGAACTATTTTCATTTTCGAAAATATAACTATTGGTGGAAACGTCCGAGGGAAATATTTAAAGACAAGGTACCCCATGTTAGTATTTTGTTAACCATATTACCTAGGAAAAGAGACTCACCATTCGTGTATGGATGTTATAAGGTTGGAAGGAACGTCCTATTTATCCTTGTTTGTTTATTATTTGTGCATACATGCATACATTTGCATCTCATTGATCCTTTCTGGCTCATAGCCCTGGATTACGATAGTTCAAAAGCTTACAACAATCCAACCTAAGCCGGAGACAAAGAATCTAGCAACGACTCAATCACTTACTCACTAAAAGCAATGGATCCCAAACAAATTCAAAGAATGGTGGATGAAGCCCTCAATGCCAAGATGGAAGAAATAAAAGAGGCCATGGCTAAGACCATAAAGAATCAACTAGCTATAATTTTAGGAAATAATGCCGAAGCATCTGCTAGTTCCAAGAAGCTAAAAGACAAAGGGAAGGCTAAAGTTGGTGAAGTAGCTTTTAATGATGATAAGGCGATCATTGATGACGATGATTGGGCTCAATACTATCAAGATCCTCAAGACAAAAAGGAGCCGAAGGTTGTTGAGAAGGAAACTATTGAAAAGACCAAGACATCCGATGTTGAGAAGATGATTGTTGATTTAGAAAAGAAATTTGAGAAGAAACTGAAAATCGAAGAAATGTCCGAAATCGACAAACTATTTGAGCTAGATGCCATCTTTTGCGATGTTTGATGGAACCAGAAACCCTCATCTCCATGTGAAGCAGTATATCACTGCTATGCAGTCTGCCTGAGCTACTAAGGCTCAAACTTTGAGATATGCTCTCATTGGACTCTATTGTCCAAAATTGGTTCAATACATTGGAAGAAGGGACAAAAAAGAGTTGGGATTTGCTATACAAAGCCTTCATCCAATAATATGGGTACAATGTCGAGATGGAAGTTACCTTAATGGAAGTGGAGTCCATTGGACAAAGGCCAAATGAGAATTTTGTGGACTATGTGAAAATGTGGAGAAATAAGGCCGCTTTGCTCAAGAAAAGGCTCGATGAATCTGATCAAATAAGGATGATCGTGAGAGGTCCTGCCCAATCTCTCTGAAAGGATGTCTCACACACTTATAAGGGATTTCAAAGATCTTCTCCAAGCTGGTCTACAAATTGAAGAGTGGGAAAGGGAGAAGAATCGCTTTTCAATAAAAAGAAATGAGAAAGAGAATTATCAGCCTAGCAATCAAAGTACGCAAAAAGAAGTTGATGTTAATCCAACTGGTCAAGCAAATAGAAGACAATTTTTAGATCTAGGGAAGCCTTTGTCTTGGGTCTTCAGCAAGCTACAAAAGAAAGGATTATTACAACCATTGGCTCCTCGACCTTTGCCAAATCCTTTACCCCCAAAATTTGATACTAAGGCTTTTTGTCAATTTCATCAGACTCAAGGACATGAGACTGAAAGATGTACCTGATTGAAGTATGAGATCCAAGATTTAATCGATAGTGGTAAGCTACCGGAGCCGGACAAGCCCAATACAAAGAATAATCCTTTGCCGAAGTTTGGAAGAGTACCTCCACCAGCAACCTTCATGGTAGGAAAAGGATTAGAAGAAGATTTTGTTTTATCATCCTTTTAAGATGGGGATATTGAAGATATGAAAGGAAAAGAAGCTTAACTCAACAAACTTTCCTTAGCTTGAATGTTGCTTTTCAAGTTTTCTTTCTTTAATATTTAATTGGAACAATCTTATTTTTCAAATTTAAATTTATTTGAATAAATTACTTTCATCAAAAATCTTGTTGGTCTTTGTTCATTTTGGTGTTCAACTGATGAGGAATCTAGCTTGATGTTCATAAATTAATATATCTAGGCATCATGATTTGAATGACTTCACTAGGTGAGGGAATTGCTCTATAGCATTGAGTTGTGTATGCTTACTTAGAGAGGGCTCCTACATAAGTATCTTTGTCTATGTCCTAGTCAGTCTTAGAACATGCATTGACAAACTTTTGAGGCAAAATTGAACTCTGCTTATTTAAGAGAGAGATGATCTAGGCATTGTTTGAAGAGCCAACAACTAGTATCCACCCAAGTAGATATCAATCCCTAGTTGTCCCTTTGAGCCTTCATAAAATTTTAGCTTTCTTTTCATTGGCTTACAAACCCCAATAACCTACCCTGAGCTGTTGTTATACTTTTTACAAGTCTTATGATAACTAAGGTGAAGAGACAAGAAGATCAAGAAATAGAACGCATAGCCAAGACTGTAAAAATAGTTGGTGTTATCAAGACCATAAGGGTAGTTGAGGTTCTCAAGACCATAAGGGTAGTTGAAGTTTTTCTAATATCTCCAATATATCAAGACAACATCAGAGTAACAAATGATTTATCCCTATTAAAGAAGATTTATGTCACTCCACTCATCCATTATTGGAAGCTCAAGTTGGTACAAACAAGACAATTCTTTTAGAGCTAGAACCAAAAAAGAAACAAAAAAAAAAAAGAAAACAAAAGAGAAGAAAAGAAAACAAAAGAAATTAGAGCAAGAAGACAAAAAAGAAGACAAAAAAGAAAAAAAAAAGAAAAGACAAAGAAAAAGAAAAGAAGAAAATAAAACCTAAAAAGATGGTTCAGAAAGACAACTGAGTTCTCTTTTACCTAAAGCAGCAAAAGGCTTCCATTTGGTTCATAAGGACATTTTGACTTGACTTGGTCCAACCCAACCAAAGATTCAATCAAAATTGGAGAAAAAAGGAGGAAGACCATCCAGTTCTTGAAAGTTCTATACTTGACAGTCCTACAAGGAAGAAGGACAAAATGATAAAATGCTCAAAGAAAGGGAAGAGCAAGAAAAATAAAAAAGAAAGAAAAGGGAGAAGAAGAAAAGAAACGAATTTGGGAACCAAACGTTTTGGAAAGGCAAAGACTATCCCAATCAAGAACCAGATTAATGCCAAGAAGATAGAAGGAATTTGGAGTCTAGCAAGATTGCTCCCAATTATCTAAAGTTCCAACAAGAAATTTGTAGTGTGAAGGTTTTTCCATTGTGTCACATTCGCCCCCACTTACAAATGGCCTTCATTTAACCCATGTCCCTTATAGACCCCATTTCAAGCCTATTAAAGACCTGTTGATCTCTCTTGGTAGGAAGAGTCTATTAGTGGAGATAGTTTGAATAAGCATGCATATGAGATGGACAATATTTAAACTCAATGAGACCTTTGGCCAAGTAATGTATATGTGCCTATCTGAAGTGGAATAATTCTTGCTTAAACAGAAATGATTCTTGAGTTTAGTACGGTAACTAGGGTTGTCATGTTATAGATATGTTAATTTGGAAAAATCAAGTCCTGAGGTACATTGACATAATTTGGCAAATCCAACATTTGATTTCAAAATCAAAATTCAAAAAATAAAAAAAATGTTTTGTCATACAAGGCCTTCAAGTTAAGGGAAGTATGTTGAACCTCCAAAGGATACATTGGGCAAAGGACATGATTATTGGCAAGGTCATGAAGAAGCTATCAACTGACATGCTGAAACGTATTCGAAATGGGTGCATCCCTGACTCTGCTGCTTGGGGTCTCCATTATTCATCTTTTCAATATCTCAAAGATAAAAGTCATAAATGGGAAGCATTCTTTTATTCCAATGCAAGACCTGAATGAGCATCTGAAAGGAACCAATGCGAACACTTCTATTGATCACCTCGGTCTGTGAGTCATGGAATGATTGTAAGTATCATTCATGCATATCATGCATACATGAGCATATCACATCGAACTTTGTTGTCTTGTATTGTCTATTCTTTATCAAAGTGAACAGCAAACACCCTATGAAGTAAACAGTCAAAAGAAGATATCAAATTAGGGGGGCATGGAAAGCCCATTGCATGACAAAGAAGATATCAAATTAGGCGCTGCCCCCCTTGACCCCCGCTCCCTACCGGCTAGCGAGACCGCCGTATGGGCTCGTCGAAGGGGTCAATATTCATTTGTGTATTATGAGTCCGCATATTTAACTTTCCTTTCTCCAAAGCCCTAATTTAGTAATTAAAATTCAAAATCCTATTTTAAAATGCGAACCCTAAATTATATATTTATTGCTTTATTTAATTTTAGATATGATTATGTAGTTTATTATATGCTTTGATTTATTTAATTTCAATGCTTGATTTATTTAATTTATCATGGATGGGTGCTTACTTTCTATTTTGATTGATATTTAATATCTTTGATGAATGATTTATTTATGATGAATGGTTGTTTATTTCTATCGATTTATTTTGATTTCCAAATGTTGTAGGAGGTATGTTTCCACTTTGTGGGTACCTCATTAATTAAGTTCTATGTAATTTAAATTGTTTTTATATTTTAGACCAATGTAAAGGACATATTTCTACCTCATGGTGGGTGTCCTATTTAGATTAGACATGGATGATGTAAGGGCATGTTTTCATCTTCGGATGGGTGTCCATTTATTTGTTTTGCTTGAACTTTGTTTTGATTTTTAATATAACGATGGTTTATTTCAATTGTTGCATGTAATATGGATAATATTGTTATATTTAAGAATTTTACAATATTAAGACCTGTAAAGGAGGCCGGTTCAAATAAAACGGGCGTTGTGGGGGTGCTGGGCCATTTCTCACCTTCCCCATACTTACCCAACTTTCCGAACCCATTAGGGGGTTGGGGATTCCTTAGGAATAGAGTCATCCACCCCTTTCTTTTTCCCAGTCCGTCCGGGTTGTGACTCCATTTTCTCCGGACTTAGGTCCGTGTTCTCTAAGGCCCCGAGCCTAAACAGTGTTGAATCGCAATAACCATTCCACCGGGAGTAGGGGCAAAAATCCCCGCTCACAGTGTCATTATTTTCACATTATTTACCTTCAATTATTTGTAACATGAATAATATCATAAGAATTTAAGAATTTAACAATATTTAGACTTGAAAAGGAGGTCAGTTCTAATAAACTGTGTGTTATAGGAGAGATGGGCTATTTCTCACCTTTTCCATATGTACCAAACTATCTAAACCCAATAGGGTTTGGGGATTTTTTAGGAATCGAGTCATACACCCCTTCCATCTTCTTCCAAGCCAGTCCGGGTGGCAACTGCTATTCTTTAGGTTTAGGCTCATACTCTCTAAGGTCGAGAGTCTAACAGTGCCATAGTCATAAGAACCATTTTACTGGGAGTGGGGGCAAAAATCTCCGCTCACACTGTTGAAAAACTAAGTTCATTAACTTGTGTTGGATTGAGTATATAAGAACATATGTGATTAGAAAATAAACATGAGCATATGATTGATGAACATTAAGCTTAACATGTGCAATTGAAGTCTCTTAAAGGCTAAATACAAATTTAATTGGTAAATAAACCAACTGACTTGAGAAAGCTAATGTGCTTATATAAGCCGGTTGTGTGCATTTGGAACCTACCTAATTGCATAGTCCTATGGTAATATGATTTTGTGATAATGAATCCATGAATTCAAAATAAATTTAGAAACATATTAAAGTGTTAAAATGGAGTATGGGCACCTTATGAACATCTATAGAAATGATGACAAAGATAGTGAACCATTAATGACCATAATGACATAAAAATGCAAACCTACATATGCATATGTATGTAAATGTAAAATGGCATATGATAACATGACCTAAACCAAGGCAAATGAGGACCTAAAAAATAATACAAATCTACCCTAAGACATGCATTAATGAAGAAAAAGATTAAAGAACCTTGAATGCCAAATAATAAGTTAAAAAGGAACCTAAGTGTACAATATGTGTGTGAATGTGAATGTAGGTTGAGGATTGCATTAGAACTAGCCTGGAATTATTAGTGACTAAAAGGAATAAAATTTTCAAGTTTAAGGTCAGTTATAGTGTCCATATCTTCTTTTGTTACTTTGGAATTCTTCAAAGAAATGAGAATTGTTATTGATACTTGACCTGTTTGATACCTTTGTTGATTGCGTTCTTGTAATTATGAATTATGGAATCCTATTTGGCCTCTAGGTCTATGTGATCATACCAAACAATTTGTTTAGCCAATATGATCGGATTCCAACTTGATGAGAACTATACCATTAAGCTATATGTATATAAAGACTTGTGATAAAAAGGATGAAATTATTGCCCTTATGTGTGTGATGTGTAATTCCACTAGAATATACACAGTGATATATTTTCTTTTGTGTTATTGCTATGTATTTATCTATCATATTATTTAATTTATTTTTATGACATTAGTTTGACCTTAAGGACCAGTTTGTAGATTATAATTCATTGATGAGACTTTTATTGTGCCACCAATTTGTACTTCTAGTTATGGATCATGATACACATATTTTGTTGTGCTATCTATCCTTTGTGATACTATAATCTCACTAAGTTGAAGAGGACTATCTATTTAAGTGTATATGGTTTCAGGTAGAGATGATTTTGGTTTGTCAGTTCTTGAATCATTCCTTCCGGCAAGAGGCCAATGTATAATGTAATTAGTTGACAGTTAGTATATGTAAGTAATAAGTTAAGTTTGCACATATTCTAGATGCTTTATAGTACTACATAAGTGTTGTATTAGTATGGTGTGGATGTAAGTTAAAATGTTAATTGTACAATGTGCATGCGTGTGATATATGACCTTAAAAAAAAGTGTGAAATAATATATTAAAAGATCATGGGTAAGAAATAAAAGTACATAAATTGACAATAACCCACCTAAACAATTAATTAAGATAATCAAGTCGTTTGCGATTAATTAATATACTTGTAGATTCTATGTAGTACCCGGTGACCGTAAGTCTACCTGAATCCTAAGATTGTCATACTTATAAAAATGGAATGTGACAAAGGTGGTATCAAAGCCAAGGTTAAAAAAGTATCAGAATAAATAGTGTATTGAGATAAGTCTAAGAATAGGAACATAAGAAATTACAAAGTGTGGGATTCCTAATCATCTTCTATATTTCTTGTTAGATATTGTTTTGTGTATTAATTCTAACTTGTATTTATAATCTTTTCATAGATTTTGGACTTGAAGAAAAAGACTCAAGTTAGTATGGATTTTCATTGGGATGTGCGATTTCTGCATATGAGCCCTAACAAACCAGTGTGACCCATATTCATGCAACCACTAACCTATAGACCACATGCCCCTGTAACGTACCCATTAGGAAACCATGTACCACGAAATTAAGTCCCTCAAGTGTGGAGATAGTTGAAAGGAATATTACTTTTAAGTAATTTCTATATATGCAACCATTTAGATTTTTAGGGGATGGTGATCCATTGGAATTCTTGGAAGAAATAGAGGTACATGCCTAAATCCTATATTGCCCTAATAATAAAGCTATAGAATTTGGTAGGTTATTGATGCAAGAGGAAATCAAAATAGGTACATGTTAGAAATATTAAAAAGGAATGGGGAGTTAACTTGGAAGGAGTTTACAGAAATGATGACTAATAAATTTGTGATTGGATTAATAAGATAAAACAAATTGATGGAATTAGAGGAGTTACTTAGATGCCCTTTTCTGAACACACTAGAGCATGCCCATAGGTTCCACAAGCTTTGTAAGCATCTCCCACCATTATTGTATGACAATCTGTCTAGGTTATCTTATTTCTAAGTAGGCTTGCAACTGTAATGCCTCAGGTCAAAGTGGGTTATGGATAAAAGGTACAGAGAATATTTACCTAAAAAAGGAGATAATTTATTAGATATATTCACATAGAAAGAGAAATTACTAACTATAATATATGCATGTATATATAAATTGGAAATATGCATTTATTATTAATAGTAATTAGTGATATAAGTAGATGTGCATATATAATATACGGGTTAAAAATGGGTATTATAATTTAAAAATCAAATAGACTTAGTAATACAATTTCACTAAACAACTAAAAGATATGAATATATGTATATAAATATACGAGTATGTACATATACAATCGGATATAAGTTAAAGTATGCCATTAATTAAGTCTATTACAATGTGTGGCCTAAATCAATCTTTAAAAGCACCATTAATTTAAATTAAGTGCATGTTAGATAAACTAGTAAGTTATTTAACAAATAGTAATTAAAATTATTATTTAACAAATAGTAATTAAAACTGCTATTTAACAAATAGTAATTAAAATTGTCTCTACAAGTCAATTGTTAAACATATATATATATATATATATATATATATATTACAATAACTAGGGTTGGAAAGGTGGTAAGTGAAGTTATTTTGCAAATGAATAATAGACACATAGATACTAAAAGTAAGCATAAGGTTCAATTATAAAGTAATCAAAATATAGGGCATATATTTGGAATGTAACTAAACACCCACCATTAACCTACTAAGTTAAACCTGAGGCCCTATTATAGCTTAGGGAATAATTGTCATCAAACGATGTGGCATGGGTAATGTGTCATGCTGCATGTACATAAGTAATAAATGTGTAAATAAAAGTAAGTTAAAGAGAATAGAAATATAACAAGTAATTAACAATTCAGTGGACCAAATGGAAGTAAAAAAGCCAATGTCTTCACAAGAATAAGACAAGTGGCACCTTGATTCCATGCAAAAGAAATAAAATTTTTGGGTATAAAATCTTATTATCTTACACATATTTCTTGGGTAGCAAAAGAGTAAGTAACAAATCAAACTTTTCATTAGCTTTTCCTCAAAACTATCAATTTTGAATTAATAAATGGAGAATCCTCACATGCAAAAACATATCTACCCTAACATCACTTGTAAACCAAGAGAAGAGTGTGCTTGAGAGGGAGGATTCAAGCTTGGGGTTGTGCTTGGAAGGGCAGTAACATTGCTTGAAAGAAAGTCTACAAAAGGAGAGGGTTCCAAACTTAATTTCAAGAACCTTATGTATGTTGCTTGTTATAAGGCATGCTTGGAAAGGGAAATGAAATAAAATTAGACGTATGATAACTTAAAGCAAAAATATGGGTAATATTTGATCAAAGACTTAGACAATGAGTTTGCATGTAACATATATTCAAGAAATGAACCAAATTTGACTAGGAACTTTAAGAACCCAAGACCTGCAAACCTAAATGAGGCATTAGTTAGTAAATAATCCATGTTACAGTAAGAAAATGAGAAATGTTGTAAGAACTTTAGAGGAAGGAAGAGTTTTAGGCAAGATTGTCACACCCGGATTCAAAATGGATGGTCCTAGGATTCGAGTCGATATAATATTCCTGAACCTCATAGAACATAGTCTTTAAACATAATAGACAATAAAATTACATAAAGTTTTTTTTTTCTTTTATGTATTTATATATACATTTTATTCTCATATTACATACAACATAGAATTCTTCCTAGTTATCATCTTCGCTGCTCTTAGATACCACAGTGCTGTAATAGCTAGAGTTGCTCTACGTGTAAATCAATACTGAAAAAAATAGGGAGAGAGGTGAGATGTGAACTCTGGTGAGTGTTTAGGATTTTTATGTGTATTTTAGTTTCCACTTTAAGTTTTTAGTAGCTTATTAAAATTTAAATGGCATCTTGTACTTCCGAATTGAATCATAGATTTATTCATATTTATTAAATTATAACCCAATCTTAAATTTATACTTAAATTAAATTATCTTCCAGCCTCAAGATTTTTATAATTCTTAAGAGTGTCATTTAGCTTAGCTTATTTAAAAGCTTAAATTTTTCAAACATTTGCATCTAGTTTCAGTCCTAGCTCTCAATGACATATATTTGTTCAAAATAATATTTTTAAGGTATTCTTCTATACCAGACAGTTAGTTCTATATATTCTATTTATTCTCAAGTTTAAGCAGTTTTAATAACATTAACTTGTAATATGCTTACCTCTTCCTTTCTTAATTCTTTGTATTATTTACTTTATCTCTTTCTTTCTTAAATCTTTTGCGAATATGCAGAATAGCATAATTTTATTCAAATTCAGTGCATAATCAAAAGGGTTAGGACCACATAATCAGAAAATGTTTAGAAAAATACTCATAATACTTCACATATTTCATATTAATAATTTCATAAAGCAGACTCAGAAAGTTCAAATTTATTAAATGCAGAGTATGGGATTTAAGTCTCAGAAATCTTTGGAATGGACTTAAAAAAGAAAACTCTTTCTTTTCATGGAAACGAAAGAATATGAAATGAAGAATGACAGGGATAGGTAAAAGGTGCATTAGAGCAAGTCACTTATTATCCCCACCCACAGAAGGTAAGAAACTGGGACGGAATGCGAGCCAGAGGCAGTACATCCTTTCCGGTAAGCAATACGTGTGGGTGTGGCTTCCCTTTTCGATACACGGAATGTGATCTGGGACACGATGGGAGTTTGCGTGCCTCGGTAGGAAAGAGATCACCGGAGTATAGCACAAGATGGCCTTTTCTTGCTGTCATTGGGTCGACCTGTAAACAAGGTAAACCCAATGGGAACCAAAAAACGGGAGGGTACCGCATTGGGCAGAAGATTATCCAAAAAGCGAAGGCTCACCCATCAGAATAATTTAATCATTTAATTATTTATCAGAAGTTATTAAAACAGGGATCATATGACAGATACAAAATAGAACAAATAGGCACGTGGCTACTATAAAGAAGTATATGGGTTCTAGAGCCGGCTCCTATGTTTTTACAGGTCACCTTCATCATAAAGCAATTAGTCCCAGGTAAATAGCGCGGTAATTTCCCTCTATTTCTTTTAGTATATCTATAATAGAGAATATAGTAAACCTTTATTTAACTCATAGAAATCTTATTTGATTTTTAATCATCATTTTAATTATTCTAGAAAAATCCTTTTTAAAAATATATTTGTATAAAAAGAAACTAGTTAAAACTAATTTTTCCCCTAAGTTTTGGTAGAAGTACATCTAAATCACAGTATCCACCGCTATCAGCTTTATATTCCTTATGCTTACTTTTATTCTTGTTATAAATCCATACACAATAATTTCACACCAATCATTTTGCTCCGTTCATTTACAAATCTTTATCAAAAATTATGAAATTTTAACCTTTAAACTAGATATATAAATAAACTAATATCTAAAATATCTTATTTTTCTGGATTTCTTTACTGTGCTTTTAAATTAGATTTCTCAAACCTACAGATTTTGATTTTACAACCACTTCTCTGGCAATACCACTTTTTGATTTTATTTTTATTACTAAAAACTCCTTAAAAAATTATAAAATTTTAAGCATGTTTCCTTGAAATATATAAAAACTTTTTTTCTAAAAAAAATTTTGATTTTTTTTGGTTCATTTGCTATGGTTTTCAAATAGGTTTCTTAAACCCTATAAATTTTGGTCTATTAGCACAACTATGACAGTTTGTCTTCTTTTAATTTTCCTAAATAATAAATTAACTCTATAAATCATGAAATTTTATTTACAATTTATAAACACATGATACATTTCTAGTTAAAACCTGAAGGCCATTAAATCTCTCCAAATATGTCTTAAAATTCGGACAACTTGTCCTTACTTCTCTAACAAATGAATTTTGTATTTAAAACCTTTGTGTTTTATGGTTTATCTTCACACAATTAATCAACTAATTCAAACAATTAAGTAGGTTATTAAATTTTTCTTTCTAAACCTTTTTAATAACAGGTGTTTGGAGCACTCATCTTATTTAGGCAAGACATTTAGCTCCACGAATTCCAAGTTCCTAGCTTCATTTTCATTAATTCCAAGTAGTTACGGTGATTTTTATTTGTTCGAAGACATGGCAACAACTCAAATTTCTTTTAGCTATTTAATTCCTCCCTATTCCATGTAAAAGATGAGGAAATTGGTTTAAACTTTTCTTCTTCGTTCTTCTCCTTACACCTAGCATCCCTTAAATCCTATCATAAAACACTTGCCAACACACACTTGTCTAGTTATTATTATATACTTTTATAATGTTTAGTTCTAATACTACCACAAAAACACCGAGCCTTGTCTGTCGGGGTTCGGAACTGGGCTCTCTAAGAGAGAAGAGATTTAGCCATCCTTTAGCCTGTGAGAGAGCAGAGTTCAATACTCCCTCTCCTTACCTCTACCAAGCTCTTAGTTCGATAGATAAAATTCTGACACAGCAGACATACGACGCTGGCATATTCCAAAAATTTACTAATATATGCAAATGTTGTCTCCAACCTCCCAATTATAAATAAATGTGAAACTTTACAGGTAAAAGATTTTCTCAACTTATCAATCTCGTTCACTTGCTGACATACTGGCCACTGACTTAGACATCGAAACCTTCCTATTAGAGCTCGATCCCCTAATCTCTTTTCTTGTAGGTGGAAGAGCTGACAAGGGAAGGACCTAAGCAGTAACCCGAGCGAGAGTCCTGAGAGTCCACCTCATTATCAAGTTCCTTATCCTATATTTTCCACCAATTTTGGCCAAAGGTTTCTACATGAGTTGTGTTTTTGTTCCTTTTTTTATTTTTGATTTAGGTATTTAGTTATATTCTGCTTCTAGTTTGCTCAACAAGTGGCTAGCCATGTGTCATTCTTCCTTCATGCATCGTTACAACTCACCTAAGGTTGACTGAGCTTTGGTCTCTATTAGCCAAGTGGGTGTATAAGTGGCTTAAGAACATATCTTCTTCCAATTTATCCCTCAACCGATTCTATCACCATCCATTCCTAATTTCTTTTGTTTGGTTTCTTGTAATGGTTAATTATTAGCCATGTGATCCCATGCATTTCCATGCATATATATATATATATATATATATTGTATAAACCCGCTGGGGTTAGTCCAGCGGGCTAGCGACCCAACACACTAGGGGAAGGTCGCGAGTTCGAACCCCCAAAAAATATATTTCCGGGGGTTTGAACCTTTTTTTTCAAATATATATATATATATATATATTGTATACTTACCGATTTTAAGAGTTGGTTGTATGTTGTTATATTAAGTTTGTTTAATATTCAATACCTTAAAATTTTGGTTAAACTCTCAATTTATTAATTCTGAAGTAGCAATTCAGTTTATCCCAAATTAATTACTACTAAGTATTAATACAAGTACCAAATTATTTCATTAAAAACTAAATTCGAGTTCGTAAGATTTATAATCTAGCTTATTTAGTTCAGTATTTTTCTGACGCTACTATTCAGAATAAATTTCAGCTAGGGTTATTACAAAGATATGCACTCCATATACACCAAGTATTTTGTATGAACGTTGGAAATAATTCACAAGATTAATATGGTTGAGTAAAGTACACTAAGCACTAACTGAATATCAAGTTAAAATTATAAGTTAACGTATAAATTTTAAGAAATAATCTAGAAAGTTGGGAATTTATGTGGACCTTGGGTTGGCCAAATTGTTTTGTTTAACCCTTTAGTTTATAATGTTTTATATAAGTATGCATGTGATATTTGTATGGTAAAAGATGAAATGCAAATTTGGACACATGATATATTTTTTAAAATAAAAAAAATAAATGGAGACTTATTGGGGAAAAAGTTTAGATGGGTTTTACTAAACAAACCAAAGAATAAAATCTGCATGTTGTCTACTCCAAACTGCCATTCACGAGCTTGGGGAAGAGGAAAAAAAATTGGAAATATTGAATACTGATAAATTGTTGTCATTATACAGACATAAAACAAGATATTTAAATGATTGCAAATAGTACTAGTTAAAAGAAGTGCCTATTAGTTAATTGACATATTATGTTGCATGGAATGATTATAAGCTTATTATTAGAATATAGATTTTTAAGAAAAATTTATGAAGAATTGGTGAAGGGACTAATATTTATGATATCTTCTTGAACGGACTAATATTTATGATATCTTCTAGGGATAAAACTAACACACTTTTTAAATAAGATCAAAAAGGGAAATGAGTAAGTAAATATGATTAAATCTTAATTAATGAAAAAAATTGTTACAAGTACCGTATGTTATTAAATATGTGTAAGCATATAGTAAACTTAAGTTGGCTCAAATATTACTTATTTTATGCAACTAAGATTTGCTAAGATTGGAAATCCCGTTCCAGGTGTTAAGAAACTTCTAGGAAATACGACACATGTATATATGTATATTTGTTGCAAGTAACTATTAAGGAATCCCCTTAAAATTTATAAAGATGCTTATAATAAATTATTAAGGTATGGATTAAAAGTTTGAACACTGAATTGTTATAAAAAATGATGAGTTGAGCTAAAAAAAATTAATAATAATAAATATAAACGTGGCGAATTATTCAAGGGGTTTTTGTATTATGGACTAGAATATGTAGCACACCAAGAGTAGCTAACTTTGATATTTTCTTAATTCGGATATATAAGCAAATATAGGAATTTTTGATATAGTGAATCCAAAAAAAAAAGAAAAATTTCGATAAGACAGCAGTGTATAACGAGAAAGGGGTAAATCGATTCCTTAAATTAAAACATGATCCAAGAAAACTAAACATCAACTAAATATATGTAGAAACAAAATATTAATCGAAATTCTGAACCATATAAATGTTCTTATATCATACATATACAATTTTACTAAAAGACAAAGAATAATAAAAAGTCAAAAAAGTAAAAGTTGAAAAATTGAAAAGTTAAAAATATATATTTAATATTTTTAAAAAAATTAAAATTAATTTTGGATAGAAGAACATATCATAATATTTTATTAATTATTTATTTTGTAATTATGCATTCATGTAAGGGGTAAAATTGCAAATGTTTAACATATTAGAAAGCTATCTTCTTCCTCATTCACCATGGATGGCCGAAATTTTACAAGGGAGAGAGGGGGAAATTATTTTCATCAAGCACTCTAAATTTCACAAAATTTGCAAGGGTTTTGAGGTAATTTTGAAGATTTTGCAAGAATCAAGTAAGTTTCCCTATGACTTAAACTTGTTTTCTTTAGTTTTTATGGTTATGTGTAACTTGGGTAAAGACAAAAATTGATGTTAATTGCTAAAATATATGGATATAAAGCTAATATAATGAATAAAAGATGATTTAGTAGTCAATTGATTAAGGTGAGCTTAAATGGTGGAATTAGGTTTTATGGTTGGAATATGTGAAATTTTGGGTTGGTGATGGAGTTTATATAATTGTTGGAATGAGTTGCTCTAAAGTTATTTTTATATGTACGTAATGATTCTATAGCTGAATGTTACATGAAAAAGAATAGAAAAATGATTTTAATAACATATTTATAAATATTATTTAGTTTATGAGTGAGTAATGCAAAGTTGTCAAGTGAAGAAAATTAAGGTTTGGAAGAAGTGAAGATTTGGAGAATGAAATTTAGTTGGTGTTGAAACTAAAGAGGTTAGTAAATACTTTGTTAACATTTAATTTGATTGTTTATACTTGGAATTATTCTCATTGGCATTCTTTAAAACATAATGACATTCTTTAAAGTGATATTATGTACAAGTGTGTGACTGATTGTGTAATGTGATTAAAAATGTGATAAATGATAATGTTTATATATATATATATATATATAGTTTGAAAAATGTAGAATTGAGTATATGAGTATAATTGAAAAAGGGTTACAGAATATGGTGGATCATGTAAAAAATATGAGGAATTGATAAATGAAAATGAAAACATGATAATATGATGTGGAAGTGATCAGAGTATGGGTGATCACGTGAAAAATGTGAAAATTGGGAAAGAAATGATAAATGTGATATAAATTGATGAGATGAAATGAGAATGTAAAAAATGTAAAGTTCAATTATGTATCAGTTCTGCACAATTACTTATTCCAAAAATTTAATGTTGGTCTTAAATATGTTGATAGATCTTAGCAGAGCTAGGTCTAGTCTTGTGAGTGGATTTGAAACTTGAGCAGAGCTAGGTTTCGAGGTTGAAATTAAAGGTTGACCTGAGCAGAGCTGGGTCATGAGACTAATGTTGTGATAGACCAAATCAATTCTTCTGAAACTTGAATATTATGTAGACTTATTGGACCTAATGTATGTGATTGTGATATGTTAAATGATATTGTGTGGTAATGGTCTTAAATATTTTATTAAGATAAAGATTATGTTTATGTGTGTTGCTTTGTAGTGATAACATAATTTGTTGTGTGTTATGAAAATAGGCATTGGTTTTAAATGATTTAATGTTATTAAAGTATGTACCACTAAGCTTTCGGGCTTAGCGTAAGTAACTGTATCGCGTAGGTGATAGGTCTACATATCAAGTTGGTCTAGATTGTGATTGAGATTTGGAGTTAGGGTATGCCACGAGACCAACATGGAAGATGTTGCATACATGTATAAATTTTGTCCTTATTTACTTTAGCTTTTTATACATTTAAATCAAATCTATGTACATTAAATAGACTTTGGGTATGTTATGTATACATATGTAATTAAAATGAGAATGTTTTAAATGTGAAACCTTGGGATGTAGATTATTGAAGAAGGAAATTTCGAATGAAATGTGATTTTGGGAGTGTAATTTTCATTATAGGTTGTGCTTATTTTGAATTTGAAACGTATTGAAATTACAACAAAACTGTTGCTATTTTTTTCCAGAGATTTTATATTCAACTTAAGCTAAATTTTTAATAGTTATATTTTTATTACTAAATGGTAAATTTTACAAATATTTATTATAATTTCTTTGTATCCTAGATGTATATTTTATATATACAGGATATATGTATTATATGTATTTTATGATATAAGGGTGTTACAATAAATATTTATTGATTTCTAATTTGTATGTATAAAAAAACATTATATATTATGTTATACTTTTGATATATTAACAGTGTATATATATACTGTTAAAATAAAGAATAAATAAGTTTTAGAATTTTATTTGGGAATTTAAGTTTAAATATGGGTATGTTTATATATATATATATATATATATATAAATTGAGATAAATTAATTGAAACAATATGTCATCAAAGTGATCTCTGTGGTAAAATTAATTTGTTTTGAAATATGTAAACATTTATATACATGTAACTAATATAAATATCGATTGACCCAAAGAAAAATTCATATTTAATATAATTATATGTGCATTTGCGGTAATAAATACATAATAATTATTTAGTTTTACATGTAAATAATAAATCGGCCCAAATGAAGAATTATTATTTGATATGTTATTGTATTATCAATGTTTAATTACTACATCAAGATATCACTTACAGATTAATATTTTGTCCAAAGATAAAATGTTAATAGATCCGATATCTTGAGATAGGGTTTGCCTTTATTTAAATTATTATTCCATTTTGGTTTTTTTTTGTTTGGTACTTATGTGAGCTTGTTTTGCTTTATTTATTTTGTTCTCAATTCAGTTTTAGCTTATATTTTTAATATCACTGCTAATATCAACTCCATTCTGCTGCTAAATGGTACAAATTTTAAGGCATGAAAAGAGAGTATACTAATCACTCTCGGAGTCAGATCTAGACCTTTCGTTAAGGGTGTCAAAACCTACTAATCTCATTGATAAGAGTACCACTAATGAAAAGAGGGAGTTAAAAAAGTGAGAAAAGTCTAATCGCATAAGTCTTATGATTATTAAGCATGCCATTCTAAAAGCTTTTAAGGGCATTATATCGAATAAGGTGGATATAGTTAAGGGTTTCCTTTCAAGACCTTGAGAAGAGATTTACTAAAAGTAAAAAGGCTAAAACTAGTACAATATTGGCAAAATTCATCTCAATGATGTATACAGACAAAGGAAACATAAGGGAGTACATCATAGAAATTTCTCACCTTGCTTCAAAGTTAAGGGAATTGAAGTTGGAATTATCTGAAGACTTGTTATTACATTTGGTTTTAATATCTCTTCCAGCACATTTTAGCTAGTTTGAGGTGAGCTATAATTGCCAAAAGGATCCTTAGTCTCTTAATGAGCTCATCTCACATTGTGTACAGGAAGAGGAAAGATTGAAGCAAGAAAGGACACCAAGTGCTCACATAGCCTCCACCTCAAATAGTAAAAACAATAAAGAAGATGTGAATACAGTACTGCAAAATAAACAACATAGCGAACCAACTAAGGATAGTTGTTTCTTTTGTGGCACTGCAAATCACATGAAGAAGCAATATACCAATTATCACACATGGCGTGCAAAGAAAGGGTTGCTTGAATTGCCAAAAGCCTAATGATGGTGAATGATACATCTATGTTGGTGATGGCAAGAATTTGATTACTCTAGTTCATTTCGAAATGGAAAATTTTAGTCTTTTCCAAAACTTAAATTTGATTGGATCCAATTCTTTATCAGGTTATGATAATCTAAATTTACTTAACACAATTACTTCCTTTAATGAATCTTTGCATGTTAATAAATCAGGTGATATTTTATTGGGTATTGTAAAAGGTTCAGGGGCTATAAATTTTATAATCTCACAACTAAGTCTATTTTTTGAAACAAGAAATGTAACACCCTTATACCCTATATACGTATAATATATATTTTCAACATATGTACAATATGCATATATGGTACAAAAATGTCACAGACCTATTTAATAATTTTTTTTCACATTTCTGATTTAAAATTTCAAAAACTAAATATATAAAATTAAATAGTATATAGATATTATTTATTTATTATAAGAACCCAAAATAAATATTTTATATAAAAACTCTGAAAAAAATTCGTCAGAATTTTGTCTGTAAATTGGACATCCCAAAATTTAATAAACTCAATCTGCATAAAACAAACACTCCCAATAAAATCAAATCTCCATTTCACCAATACTTCTCAATTTCTCCATATTTTCTAAAAATATTTATACATAGATATGTATATATATATCAACAACACATATAGAATCCCATTTTAAACAAATTATCCAAAATATTCTTTACAATTTATAATATATACTTCAAAAATAAACATAATATACATAATATCAAAATATACTATAATATCAAATATGTACATGCTGGCAAATGGCTCTAATATTTATGTACCCAAAAATACTTCAAGCTCGATAAATGCAAGCCTAGACACGACTAGGTCTAGTAGGACTCTCCGGCTCTATCAAATCGCCCATGTCACATACGCGATGAATTACAATCGCTCTAAGCTAAAAGCTTAGCAGTACAAATTTTGATAATAATAAAATTGTAAAGTAAGGCCAATGCAAAATGCTTGTGGATATCACATCATTTCATTTTCTCATACTTTTTAAATATTTCACAATCCACAATTCACATAAAAATAAATACAAACATGGGCCCAAAGATAACTAATATGCTATTCAAATTTCAGAGTTACTGTTTTAGTCTATAATGACACCATGTGTTTAGCCCCGTAGGCAAAATATCAATGTAATAGTCCAACTATGTCTGAGCTTACGACCCGGTCATTTCACCTCAAAAATATTTTCACAGTAACGCTCAGCGTCTAACCCGTAGGCAATCATAGGCATGCCGCCAAACACAAAACTCTGAAAATTGAATAAGATACTAGGCACATAATTTATTCATATTTCTCATTATCAATCTCTTTCTCATTGTCGCATAATCAAGCTAAGCATATTGCCTTATTTTCTCATCTTTTTCTCACTTTTCTCATTTTTCTCATTTATATCAATATCAATTCATTTCATTATGTTTCCACATATCTCCTTACATTATACCATATTTTTGTATTTACAATACATTGCCCAATTACTTTGGGTATTTTCACATAATTCACATATTAATAACATTTACACAATTTAGCCATTATCAATCGCTTTTCACAATGCATTTAACACATAAATGATATTACAAATGTCATAGCACATTATTCATACATAACCAATGTATCAAGTAGCTTAACTCATTTTCAAACCAAAATGTGTAAAGCCCAAATGTCATGCAAACATAACCAATGTATTCAAAGTTTGTACTTACCTCAAATAGCAACCAAAACAAGCTTAAAACAACCTCCAATCCTATCCTTCTAACTTGCCCTTCACTACTTGGATGAAGCAAAACAACCTCCCTCAATGCCTAAGCCAAATGTGATAGCAAATAATCATTTAGTATCACATTTAATGGAATTTTCAATATTAAACCATAATTAAACCCCATCCAAGCAAAAATTCAAAATTTAAGGCTAATCTCACTTTAACTTTGGATTCTCATACTAGGCCATTCATCTTAATATATTAAATTTATTTATATTATTAGAAACATATTTCAACACATTTAAACCATTTACATTACAAAAACATTCTCTTATATACAAAACCCTAAAATGACATAACCTTCCCACATTGAAGGTTTTCTATTCCAACATAATCCATTAATCATTTTAAGCTTATAGTCATCACTTATATCACCAAACAACAAGATTAAACCAATAAAATTATACAATTCAATAACTTTGGAAAAAATCATTTTCCAAAACCCTAAATCACACTTCCATTCTCAAACTCCAACCAAACACAACCAAATCCAATTTTTAACTTTAAAATACTTGTTTATGTAATAAAACAACTCATTTGGAATCAATTTGCACAATTAAAAACATGATTTCAAAAACCCAAAAATTACATAACCGTAAATTCTCTCTCTTCACCAATCTTACCCAAACTCAACCATTTCTTTAATCCAACCTTAAAATCATTGTTAATTACCCAAAATAACATCATACACACTAATTCCAATAATTATAACATACTACTTAAAAATTAAAAATCACATATATTCAAAATTTTCATGGAATTCAAAGAAAGGAGTTAGAAACTTACCAAATTTAGTGGAAATCACCAAAAATTAACTTTAAGCTTGTTAAATCCTTCAATAAATTGAGTATGGAAGAGCAAAATTCCTTGGACACCACCAATGGAGGTTTCGGCCAAGGAGGAAGAAGAAGAAGATGAAAATGGCTTTTGATTTTCTCTTTCCTTTCATCTTTTAATTTCAACCATATATATATTATTTAATTTAATTTAATAATTAATTATTTAATAAATTAAAAGTCCAAAAATCCCTCTTCCATTCAAAAATTATTTATTTTTGAATTAATTTAATAATTTTAAATTTTTAAGATTTAATTACCAAAATACCCTTTTTTACTTTGACTTTTGACTTTGTCTTTAAAAAGTGTTAACTTTTATATGTTGTATATATTTTATATATATATCACATATATATTTCATTTTTTCATTTAAAATTCCTTCATTTTTCATTTAAAATCATTAATTTATTTTCTCCAATTTAATTATAATATATTTTATCAAATTTTCAAAAATTAAAAATTTTCAAAAAAAAATTTGGGATATTACACATATGCACAAATAATGTGTATCTTATATACACATCAAATGTACCTTATATGTGTATTAAATATATTAAGTATATAATGTATATATCCAACATATACAATTAATATATCATATGTATATGTTATATATACACTAGATATATATATTGGGTATATACAACTTTTATATCTCCAAGTACTTATTTAATTTCTCCAAAATCACTGATATGATAAGAAATGTTCGATTCTTTGAGGATGTTGAGTTTGTAAGGTATAAAGAGTTAAGGACTTTATCTCTGAAGAGGATTATGTTGACATTCCTTTAATTGTTATTGACAATTATCAATAACAATTTCCTATACTTGACATTGTTCAAGAAGCAATTTCAGATTAAGACAATGTCATTGAACCTCTTGCTCAACTTTAAGAAGTTATTCCAAAAGAACAAACCCTATAACCTTAAAAACCATTGCCATTAAGGAGAGCCATTAGAGAAAGGAGAAATGCAATTTCAAATGATTATATTATGTTTCTTAAAGAACATGATGATGACATTAGAATGATGAAAAATGATCCAATCAACTTTCGTCAAGCTATGGAAAGTTTTAATTCTCAAAAGTAAATAAATGTCGTGAATGAAGAGATGAGGTCAATGAAGGGTAATATGGATGGGTATAAGCCATGTCTTATCACTGAGGGCTTCATACATAAAGAATGCATCAATTATAAAGAGATTTTCTTTCTACTTTCTCTAGATTATAATGGCTTTAGTGACATATTTTTTATCTTAAGCTATATCATGTTGGTGTCAAGACTGCGTTTCTCAATAGAGACATTGATAAATAACATATATGGTGCAACAAAAAAACTATGTATTAGGTGATGCAAAGTTAATAGTTTGCAAATTTAAGAAATCCATCTACGGGCTTAAGCAAGTGTCTCATTGATGGTATTACAAATTTTACCAAGTTATTATCTCATTTGGTTTTGAGGTAAATTTGGCTTATGACTATATATAATATAAATTCAATGGGAGCAAACATATTTTTCTAGTTTTATATGTTAATGACATATTGCTTGCTAGTAACGACATCGACTTACTACATGAAATTAAGAGATTTCTAGTAAGGAATTTCAAAATGAAAGATCTTGGCAATGTAACTTTTGTATTAGAGATTCATTTACATTGAGATCGCTCACAAGGTATTCTTAGATTATCACAAAAGGACTATCACTACAAGAAATTTGATAAATAGTGATGCTTAAAATCAACATGCAAACTTAAATTTTCGTCATAATTTTTTTCTTGTGACAAAAATTCAGCATCATGAAAATTATCACTGTAACCTCATAATATTTTATATATATGACAAAATTTATTTTTGTCACTATAACTTTAATTTTTAATGAAAAAATCACATCATTGTCATAAATTATATTATTTTTAATGATGCTAATTTTGTCATATTTTATGTTATTAATTTGTCATTTAATATTGTATTTCATCATTAAAAGTGAGATTAAATATGACAATATTATTAATGTCAACAATAAATTTATATTTGATAATGATAATATTTGTGTTACTATATATGATAATACATAGCGACAAAATTATCGTTATAATTATAGTATCATATTTGTCATTAAATGTTATATTTTGTCATTAAAAGTGAGATTAAATATGATAATATCATTTGCATCAGCAATAAATTACTATTTGATGACAACAATATTTGTGTCATGATATATATTAACATATAGTGACGAAATTATTGTCATAATTATAATATAATATTTGTCATTTAATGTTGTCTGTCGTCATTAAAAGTGAAATTAAATATGACAATATCATTTGTATCAGCAATAAATTTTTACTTAGTAACGATAATAAATATGTCATAATATATAATAATATTTAGCAACAAAATTATCGTTATAATTATAGTTTAATATTTGTCATTTAATATTGTAATCATCATTAAAAATGAGATTAAATATGACAATATTTACATCAATAATAAATTTTTAGTTGGTGACAGAAATATGTGTCATGATATATGCTAATATATACAGTGATAAAACTATTATCATGATTATAATGTAAAATTTATCATTTAATATCATAAATTTTCATTATATATAGTGTTATACATGACGAAAAATTTATTTCGTCATAAAAGTTGATTCTTTTAGTTACAAAATTATAATGTTATTAAATTTTTAATAATATTAGTGACATATATTGTTGCAGTAACTTTATCATAGGATATTGTATTTTGTCATAAAAAGTAAAATATAACATAATAAAATTATAAATCATTACTAATTCTTTAACTTAATGTGACAAAAATAATATTGTAATTAAATCCATAATAAATCATTTGAGAGTAATTTGAAAAGAACTAATATGTTATATACTAACTAAAACAAATCTCATTTACTACTAAATACTAGTTCACTAAACTAATAAAATCCATAGTTAAACCAAAAAAAGCCTAAAAAGAGAGCAACATGCTAAGATTTCTGTGCAAATATATATTTTTATGAAAACTTGCATTATGTATAATTGTCAACGATCTATAGAACTTGCAACTAAACAAGTATCTATAATTAGTAGCAACTAAAAAGAAAACAATTGAATAATGAATCATCATAATAGACATATTATCTCAAACATAGGAGAGACATTCAATTCCTCAAGTTAGCCAAGAGCTATTACAATTATTCTCCTCTCTATATTATTCAATTAATGAAAGTCCTTAGTATATTTAGTTAGTAGGTTGACAAATTAGGTAACCATATATATATAATTCTAACTAAAATTCTTGTTATCAATATATTATTTATTTTATCGGTCATTCCTCACATATTTTAATCAACTGCACAAACAAAACTCATCCTATAAATCCAACATTCGAGCCTTTGGAGATTTTTAATTATTAGATAACTAAATATATGAACTTCAAACAAAGAAGTTTCTGCTTCTTAGGTATAAAATGATTTCACTATTCATGAAAATATTTATATTTTTACTACTACTACTATTACTATTACTACTTTTGTGTTCTTTTGTATGAAAATATTTACAGTAGAGGATCAATATATACAATCCCATTAAGCAAAACACAAACTATCCATATCCATACCAACAATATGCATAAAAAAAGAAAAAATATAGCAACACAACTAGTACAGAACCACAGACAACCATCAAACACAAGAAACATGGAACATGAGATATTTAAAGCCTATTTAAGATTAAATTTTTGCTAATTTTGGCTAAAATATCCAAAAATATGTTTCTTTTTGTCAATAAATTTCATTTTATTGTCAAAGAGATACTGCAAAGAATAATTATTTTGCATTTTCAAACTTGTCAAGATTCCCAACCAAACCCAATACCAAATACTTATGACAACTTATAAACAAATTTCACCAACCATATACAAACAACATCCAATGGTCTAAAAAAAACTTTGAACTCACTTCTTGCAAACAAAAAACCTCCAATCTCACCAGCTGCATACAATGAACCATCTAGGAGCTACTAGAATAGCAACACATTTGCAATTAACCCAAAACAATAGTGGAAATAACATATCGATCATCAAAGCCAACCAACCCATAACCCACATAATTTCAGCCAGTTTCACAATTTAACACAACAATAATAGTATCAAAACACAAATAGCACCAATAGAGACAGTTGCAAAATTAACCTAAACTATAACCAAACTCTTTAATTTCCAATGAACTATTCAAGAAACAAGAAAAAAAACAGCAAGTCACAGTAGAAGAATAATAGCAAACTCAACAAAACAAGATCAATCTACAATTAAATCAACCCACAACCTCCAACCTAATAGAAGGGACAAAAATTCAGCAAGCACAACCTGACAACAGCAAATAGAACCATCTAAGACAATAACATCACAAATTCAATAAAAGTAGTATTATTATTGCAAGTAATTCCATACAATACATTAAAAAAATATATAATTTTTAATTTTTGTTATGCTCTATGTTATGAAGTTTCTAAGCAAATATTGTCAACTAAACTGATATTATGATTTAATATTCCTTCTATGACTCACAATAATGCAATTTGGTGTATGATCTGATAAGGGTCCTAATTAAGCTGAATGTCCATCTAGGAGGAATCATATATCATTTAACATTTCATATATAAATTCTTGAATGTTATACAGTACATAGAATGCTTCTAGAAAGCAAATTAAAAAGCAAATCTAACATGTAAAGTTTGCAAAAGCTAACCGCTACTTCTTTTCAAATGGACAAATATTGAACCTGTATATAACAAATAATCAATATTAGGTGTTTAATAAATTCTTTTCTTGAGTAAGCTAAAAACATTATTACTACCAAAACATTAACATAATGATTGAAATTCATTTACTTGGTTCAAGGCAAAAGATAAATAACTATTTACCTAATTATAAAGCTTGCCTCATACTGAGAAGGATAATCCAATAACACAAATATTTAATCAGAGCCATACTTTTTTAAGATTAATGAAAAAAGAAAAATATAACATGTCAAAAAATTATTACTTACAAGAAAATAGATTAATCAATGCATTCCATGACCTATCATAAAAACCATTAGTTATTCAATTTTCTTGTCTTGCTCTGAAATTTTTGAATCTTGCTCTGAAAGTTTGCCCATTAAATCTATAACTTCTGTTTCAAACTGAATAACTTGAGTTTTAAGCCCATTCACTTGTGACTCTGGCACATTTAACTTCTCCTGAGTCTCTAAAAGTTTATTTTGTAATCATTGTGTAGCCACATTTGTTATTGATGTTCTTTTACTACGTGGTTTTGGACCATACCCTAGGCCTTTTGTGTAACTAGAACCAGAGCCAAGAACCTCTTTAACTATTTGATCAGCTGTTATAATTAGTTTTTGTTCATCATATTGTTCACACTTTCTATCATTAAATTTTACAATTCTAATTATCAATAAAAATTAATATTTTTAAAATTGAATCAATTTAATTTGAATAGAAATAAATGAAGCAAATCTACCCAATTTTCTTTGTCATCTTGAGATGACCAACCCTTTTTCTCTGAATAATGTGTCCATCTATATAGCTCAATTCTATCACAAGGTTCTCCATTTAACTCCTTTTGAGACTAAAAAAAGTAAAAGAAAAATAAACACAATATGATTATTTATCTTAATACATAAAAATGATAATCTGGATAAAACAACACTTACAATTTCATGTTGTTTAACAGTAAAAGGCTTTCTACCATAAATATGTGGAGTCTTGACCTTTTTCCTATTTTCAGCATTTATGCCACTTTTACGCTATTATATGACAGTAAAATTGAAAAAGAATAAAAATGTCATTACAAAGGTTATAACATTAGATTATAAACTTTTTATAGTTAATCCAAACACATCAACAATAAATAGAGTTCTGATTAAAAAATCTCTAAAATTAAAGGTAATCAAACAAACTAGTGCATTTGTCAATTATGCATAACCTAAAGCCCAATTAGTTTAAATACAAGCTAACAATATGCAAATAAGGAAGTGAACACATTACCTTGAATTCCTCATATGCAAAATAGTCACAAAGATCTTTCCATTTTTGTGTATCATCCCAGCTAGAAGGTGGATTGCTCTTAGCCTCTTCCAAAGAGTTAAATTTTTGAAACCTTTTGTGTAGCCTATGTCGTTATTGCCTAGAGCTATTTCTTATCCTATCAATGATACAATTCTTTACACTTGGATCATCTATATTGAGGTCCATGTATTACTACATATAATAAAACAAAATATACAAAAACAAAATATAGTAAAAACCATAATTAAACAATAAAAAAATAATAAACACAAAATACAGTTTAAAATTTATATTGTAATAAAATTAAAAGAAGTTCAATTTGTATTTATCATCTTCATATGATCAAAGCCTGATTCTACTTCATCATTTTTTACATCACGCCACTTTTTAGGCACTGGAATCACACCTCTAGTTATAATTCTAATATCACTTGAAAGTTTGGCAAATTCTTCTCCATTAATGAGCTTACCTATTTCAGCATCTATAATAATTTTTTATTTTGTTGCCAGTAGCAATAAGCTTCATCAAACCTTTTCCCATTATTTCGCCACGACCACTCTTATTAGATGCAAGTGCTACATAATCATACAATATTTATAATGTAAAATAATGGTGCAACTTATGACATTCAATTTAATTTGAAAAGTTGTTTGAACTTGAATAAAGAATATGAATAAGTTAAATTAATACTTAATGTGCCATTAACTTCATTTGGTGGAATTCCTATGTTTTCAATCAGTTGTTCAAAAGAAGCATGAACTGGAGATTGCTCTAGGGTCACTGGTTGAGAAGCATTCAATGAAGTAGTTGGTGAACTTTCCAAAGATTGATTATTCCTTGCATTAGGTGCCCTTGAATAGGTGTAGCATTAAATCGACTCAATAGCCCTCTAATATCTCTGGGATTTGAAGATTCAGAGGATACAAGCAGATTACTTTTCAAGTTATTATTTTTCTTAGAGCGTTTTTGCATACTGGGACCCATTATTCAACCTGCATGAAAAAGTTATTATTTGTAATTTAATTATATCCATTTAATAATAGCAATTAAAATAAGACAAGCATAGTCCATGTATATATATTAATGAAAATAAAACAATGAGGGGAGAAAAAAAGAAGACAAAATGTATATTATGTGTATATCTTATGTATACTTTCTCTTTAAAGCTATCTTCTTCTTAAATTAATGATTACACTACTTCTTTCTCTCCAATTATTTGATCATCAGTAATAATTTAATTTATCAAACATATCCACATACAATTTACAAATTATCTTAAATTACTTTATGTTGTTGCTTTTATGTTTACAAGAGGTATAGAATTTGTATATCTAAACATTGTTTATGTAATTTAGCTGCTATAACTTATTTGATTCTTCACCAACTAACATATATTTACAATTTTACAATACCAACAATTAAATTCTTCTTTAATTAAAACCAAACACATTTCATTTAAAACATATTCATCAAATATTCTATAAATAGTCATTTTTCTTCCAAAACCTTAAACTTTCCTAAAACTCTAATTTTCTATAACCCTAAATTCAACAATTTATTAGTTCAAAAGTTTCTTTAAGCATAATTTTAGGTTAAAAGCTACACAAATACCCTTAATTTTGTTCAATAATAAATCCATTTGATTCTTAGAATTGAATTCAGTTCTAAATCCTAAATTTACCAAAATCCTAAACTAATTCTTTAATGGATCAAAAGTTGTTTTAAACATAATCTTAAATTAAAAATTATACAAACACATCATTAATAAGTCAATAATTAATTTCTTCATACAAAAAGTTTCATATTCAATTCTTTCCACAAAAATTCAATTAATCAATTCTGTCACAATTAATTTAATTGATATAGTTCAACTAACTTCCATAAGCATTAAAAATTAAAAGAAAACTATATAATAGCAAATTATCAAATATACAAGTACTAACCTCTTTTGAAGTGCCTCTTCCTACCTCCTTTTCTCTACTTTCCTTGGATTTTTAGTGATTTCCTCAAGGAATTACGCATAATCTAACTAAAACATATCAAATCTTAAATTACATTCGAGAGGCCATAGTTTCTTAAGTTAGAAATAGAAGAACACGGATAAAGAAGTGAAAATGGTGTAGATGAGAATGATGGCATGATTTTTATGGAAGAAAGAAGAAGAAAGTAGAAGTCAACACTACTTTATATAATTTCTAGGATTTTAGTCTCATACTTTCCATGTAACTTTATTTCGGCACACATATTTTCTTTAATTAACTCTTAATTCAATTTTTAATTTTATAAAATTATAAAAAAATTAATTATTTTAAAATTCTACTACTCATATTTCATATTCCAATTGCAGTAATATTTTCTTTTAGGGCCATAAAAGAATTTTTGTATTTTTTTTTCACTTCAAAATTTTTTTCTGAAATACCGATTAAATGCATATTCTAATTTTTTTTTCAACTTCTTAAGGCTTACCCAACCTTATTTCTACCAATTCTAAATACTCAAATTATATATAATATCATAATCAGTCCGATATGAATAAATATACATACATAATATAAAAAAATTATTGCCTATCATTTCCAAACGTTACAGGTATATATAAAAATTGTAAACATGTCAGTACATGTAATATATAAAAATATTATTTTCATTTTTGTCCTTCAATTTTCATAATCATTACATTAATGTTGTTTTATTTTTATTGTTACAGAACCAAAACTATCAAATTCAATAATAAAAGATGGATGTGTCATCATGTGTTTACATTTGCTTTAATAACACATGACATGGATGTGTCAAATTTAATAATATTTATTTTAAGCTAAATACATATATAATCTCTTGAACTTTACTCTTTTAATTAGTTTGTCTCTTAAAATTTTAATTTAACAATATAACCTTCTAAATTCATAATTTTTTTAACTTATAAATATAAACTCATTGAGTCGTACTGAGTTATATTTTTTTAAAATATAAATATATTTTTTCTTTTTCTAACGAAATTGAGCTGAACAACTTTAGCTTATCTATTTCTCTAATTTTTTATTTGTGTTATCAAGAATTTCACATAAAGGATATTATGCTTATTTAAAAAAAAAAACAATTTTTATAAAAAAATTTATTGAAGAATAAATTTAAACATATTTAAGAAAGTGAATTAGATAATAAAATCAATTCAAAGATTTACTTTGAAATTATGGTTTTTTGCTGTAAAATATATAGAATTTGAATCATAATATAAGCAAATTTGTATTTAAAAAATTTATCATTCTGATTATATCCAATCTCATTAGGAGTTATATTTTTTTTCTTTTTTATTTAATCTTGAATAAAATCTGATAGTTGTTATTGCCACTGAGAAAAGATTTAAAAAGAGAAAAAAAATATATTTATAAATTAAAAAGAGTATAATTTAATGTGACTTAATAAGTTTATATTTATAGGTTAAAAAATATAAATTTATAGGCTATATAATTAAATTAAAAATATAAAATATAAATTAATTAAATGAGTCAAGTTTATAAGACTACATAAGTATTTGACTTTTATTCTACTGTGGATCCAATATCAACAAACTATTATTGGTAACAAATTAATCAATGAAAATTCATAAGTCGAAGTTGCAAAATGTTCAAGAAATCAAAAACAAAACTTTATTAATATATATATATATATATATATATTATGGACACGTGTCCTATAAATAATGGCATATGTATGTGCAAATAAATGCGCAATCTGTGTTTAGTATTTGCCCAAATTATGGTAAATGGCTTTAAAACTTTAATGGCCCACCAATCGAAATATCATATAAAATTGTCATGTAAAACTATATTAAAAATTACATCCTTCACCAATTTTTATAAAATTTTTTATTTTATCAAAACTATTTTAATTATTTTATAATAAATTATTTATTCATAAACTCATAATAATTTCATAAAAAATTATATAAATTTAATATTTTTATAAACTAATCATAAATTTTTATAAATATAAATATTTTAAAAAATATAATAAATTTAATTTTTTTTACATTTTTTAAAAACCCAAAAACTATATGATTTCCAATATTCATCAAACATATACTCGCAACAAATTAATCAATGAAAAATAAGCAAATCAAAGCCATAAAACATTATTTCGTGTATGCATAAATATTAATTATAGCGAAACCAATTAAATCTAACACTATTATGGATATGATAATAAGTTGCAGATGTAAAACTATAATTCTAAAATATTTAAATTCAACTGACTCTAATATTATGTATAAGAAATTAATGCAAAAAAAATAAAATATATCTAATTTTATTGAATTCATCGTCTTAAAAAAATTATTAAATTAGGGATATACACCCTTCAAAGTCAGATGCAACCATGATTGAATTAAGAAACTCCTTTGATATAAACCTTAACTCTTGACATCTATTATACACAGGGATTTTTTTTTAAAAAAAAAAAACATAAATTGATGAAAGAAACTATATAAGAGGTTTCTGTCCTCTTTTATCAATAAGATAAGAGAGCCAAAAAAACTGTTCAGTAAAAAAACTAAACAAGTTATTTTTTTCCTTTATTTTATTTATCTATTATTTTTTTAAAAGCTGCCTACTCCATGAAGGTACTATTTTCCCTTGATTATCTATAATTTAGTGGATAGTTCAATTTGTTGTAGGATAAGTTAAAAAAAAATTAAAATACAATGTCAGTAGGCCACCCAATTAATTAACGTGGAATTAACACTTTCATGGCCTGTATTCCCTTGATTATTTGGTTGCTCAAATATTAACTTTCTTTTGATCACGAACGTATCTATAACTGATTAAAAATAAAATATATGTCAATCGTGCTATAATTCTATCTGCATTATAGATTGATAATCCACCATCACTTGAAAATCATTTCTATTTGGAACACAAGATTAAATCATTTTTATTGTATCTTTACACTACATATAAAATAAAATTACCAGTTTTACTCATTCTAAAATAAATTAATTAACATTACTACTACAACAACAATAACAATTTTCTTAAATTTCAAGATTAACTGACATTAATTAATTTCTTAGTTTATGTCAACAAGACAACAATTATAAATTAATTGCACAAGCTAAAGTTCAAAATTACAAGTTTCTATTTAGGATTTATGAAAGTATTAATAAAAAGACAGAATGAGAGGTAAAGTTATAAAATTAAAGGTTTTAAGAGATATGAACAAACAAATAAAAAGAGAGGTAAAATTGTAAAGCTGCAAGTATCTTAGGCTTCATGGAGATATGAACAAAAAATAAAAAGAAAAGTAAAATTATAAAAACTATAATGTAAAGAAGTGAATTAAATAGCGCTTTTAAAAAAAATTCAATTCTTACAAGCTCATTGATATCCCTTTCCATATGATGTCAGATTTGGTGTCGTCAACTCGAATCTGCCAATACCTTCACAAAATCATCTTTATTTGAAAGAAAAACCCTAATGCTCTTGTCAAGTAAAATCTTATATCTTTTTTACTTTCAGTGGTCAATTATATTACACTTAATTTTTTTTTATTTTTTGTAATTTTTTTAAGTTTTACTTTTCATATGTAACTTTTTAAGGTCAAATGTATGTATAGCCTCTTGAACTTTATTCGTTTAGTTAGTTTATCTTTTGAATATTCAATTTAATCATATAGTCTCTTTAATTTATATTTTTTTAATTTATAAATATAAACTCGTAAAATTACGAATTATGATAAATCACATTTTGTTTAACTTATAAACACATTTTTCTATCTCTAAATCATTTCTCATCTCTAATTTAATCCCTAAAATTTAATCTCTAAAATTAAATTTGTAAGCTTTCTTTCAGGTTTTCTTCTTTTCTTTTAATAGTTTTATACCATTTTGAAATTTTTATTGTTGATTTGATATTTCTTGAACTTTCTTTTTAAAAATGCAATTGAATTATTCTTTTGCATTGTACATTATTCGAAGAAAATATATTTTAGGGGTTAGATTTTTTATGGAAATTGATTTAGAGAGAGAAAATATGCTAATAAATAAAGAAAAATGTGACCCAACGTAACGAATTTATATTTATAAACTAAGAAAAATATAAGTTCAAAGTGTTATATGATTAAATTAAAAGTTCATGAGAAAAACTGACTAAATGAATAAATTTTAAGGGACTACATATATATTTGGCTTTTTTTAACTATACTTTTTTTTTCTTTTTTTTTTCCTCCATCTATGTTTTTTTTTTTTTTCGTTTCTGTCTTTTTTTTTTCTCTTTTTCTCTTCTATCCCTCTCCCTCTTCTTTTCTTTTCTATTTACAAAAAAGTGATTTCATCTTATATATTATTTAATATTTGTAAGGATATATGCATTTTGTTTTTGTTTTGTTATTGTTCTTGTTCTTGTATTTTTTTTATTGTTCTTCAATTGTAATATTAAATGTTTTGTTATTTTTAATTGTAATCCATTTTAAGTGTTTGATAAAATGCTTCAAAAAAATTTCTTTTGTGATTTTTTTTCATTTATTCTTTTTCAATTTGTTTTTTCTAATTGTTTTTATATCTTTTTTGAGTTAGTTATTCTGTTTTAATGTTTATTTGAGTTAATTTTTTATTTCAATATGTGTGTTTAATTTTTTCAGGACATACACATCATGTAGAAAATATATTCACAACAAACACTCAATATATATATAATATACGGATAACAGTCACACAACATATGCCTACACAATATATATATATATATATATAATATGTGTATATATTATGCAGATATTTTTTTTAGATGTTCTATTTTAAATTTTGAATTATATAATATTTTTAATGTGATATATATGTTTTGTATTTATGCTGATATATGTTCAATTATAATTAGTAAGAAGTATAATCTTCTTTTACTGTTTTATAGATATTGTGTAGATATTTTTTTTATGTGTGACATATTTTTAGTTCTGAATCATATATTATTTTTAATATGATGAATATGTTTTGTATTTGTGTTAATATATGTCTAATTTTACTCAATAAGAAGTATACTTCTCTTTTAATGTTTTGAAGATATTGTGTGGACGTTCTGTTTTATTTTTTGTGTTGTATTTTAACTTATAAATCGTATAATGTTTTTAATGCAATATATATAGTATATTTATATTGATATATGTTGAATTATAATTTGCAAAAGTATAATTCTCTTTTACTCTTTTATAGATGTTGTGTATATATTTTATTTTATTTTTTATATGTATTGTGTATTTTAACTATTGAATTATATAATTTTTAATTTAAAATAGTAAACTTATGAATTTAAATTATAAGAGAATATGTATATATTAATTCTCTTAATCAATATCTACACATGCACAAATAGCAAGAATAAGGAAAAACTTACTGTTTTTTTAAAAATTTGATGAGCTTTTTCATAGAAGTGAAAAAAACAAATTTGCTATAGTATTTTTGAAAACAACTTTCTTTTAAATTGTAGTTGTGTAAAATTTCCAATTTTTAATGCAAAATGATGTAAACGGTAGAGACTCATCCACTTAAACTTTTAATGTGCCTCAGCAATTAAAAAACTTAAACCTAAATTTTTACTTCTTTAAATTTTTTTTTTAAAGTTTATAATATAAAAATTGTATATTTTCTTTTGTAAAATTAATATATATAATGAGTTCAAAAAATATTATGCATTACATTTTTATTTAATGAAGTCAATTGAAAAAATACAATGGATCAATTTGAAAAATTTTAGTGGAGTCAATTTAAAAAAATGCAAAACTTATGTGGTATTTTTTTTTTCTTAACTTAAGTGGGGTTAGTGGCCCCCTCTCAACATACCATAGCTATGTCCCTGCTTGGTAGAAGAAAACGGCCAAGCAATATGAAGGCATTGTTAATACTTTTAAACGCAAGCCACATCGACCTCCACTTATCTCTGAGGAGATTTGGGAACATTGGGTCCAGCATTGAAGCATACCAGAGGTACTTGATGACCCTAAGAAGTGATCAAAAAATCGAGGGGGGCAAACCTGATGGTCTTGGAACCACCCCCCCCCCCCCCCCCCCCCCCATATTAGAAGTTTAATCTCTCATCATAAGCAGAGAAAATATCTAGTAAGCATTAAGTATTTTTATACAATTGATTTCAAATAAATATATGAGGATGCGACCATACAACGAGGATATGAGCTTGCTTTATAGGAGTTATTATATCTAGACAATACAACGAGGATGTGAGCTTGGTTTGCAGGAGCTGTTCTTGTATGCGCATACTAGCAACCATGTTGACCAAAGATTGAGAAAGTGAATGTAAGTTATTAAAATTTATGTTGATGCATGTTAGTGTGTATATATATATATATGGAAAGACACACCCATTTGGATGGGTTGCTTCCCAAGTAACCAACTGGTGGTTACTTGGAGAAGTTACAAATTCCATGTAACTTCCCCATTTATATTACAGATACATGCAACAGTAAAATATGAAGTGGAAAAACGTTTTTGTGAATCAAATAAAAATAAGAGAAAGATCAAGTGAAAAGAGAAAGGGTTTAGATTGTGAAGTTTAATTGTTATTCTAGTAATAACAATTATTCCTGTAACAAATCAATTACATTCAAAGAGGAAGAACAACAAGTAAGTTGTTCTATTTTACTAAATTTAAATTACATGTTAAATTATAGAATCAACAATGGTATCAGATCATAGTTTGTTTGAATTCATAATAGCATGTTATTAAGTGCCCTTGAATGCAATGGTGGGGTGAGAAAGGCTTAAAATAGGTTTCTGGAAATTTTTGCATTTTTTCAAAAATTTATGCAGTAGATTCTCTCTGAAATTCGAATGCCAATTTCACATTATATGTTCAATATTATATTTTCTAGTTAAAGTACTCATCACAAGCTTTCCAACGAGTAATTTTTTGTAATTTTTGGACATGTATTTGAATTATTATAGTTTTTTAAAATTTCGCCGGAAAAATGGACGGAAACAGTTATTCTCGCCGGAGAAGACGACCGGAACGGCGCGTGAGATACACGTGCCGGATGAGAGACTGGATGAGTCAGTGGTCCGATTTATTCGGTCAGATTGGTTTTTTTGGGTTGGGCCGGTTTCGGTTTTAACCTGGTTTGGTCCGGTTTGATTGGATCGGTTTGAACCAACTCAATTTTTGCTGTTTGACTTTACCCACTCGTGGACGCAGCGCGTGTAATACACGCGCCGCGATCTGACCATCTATTTTTCAGTTGGAGAGTGTGGGCGCGTGTGATGTCCGATTGGACTCCCGTTTTTTTCAGTATATTTATTTTTAAATTTTCTATTTTTCTGTAATTTTTTAAATTTTTTTAAGCTACTGAAAATAGATAATTTGCTGTAATTTCATTTATATACTATATAAATTGATAATTAGGGGTTATTTTATTGTAGTGGATCGACAATTAATGATTGATTGTATTTTGCACTATAAAAAAAAACCCAAGTCACCGCATATTAGACCATATTGATTATATGCATAATTGGTTTGACATGCTGAGGATCACTGGTGTGCATGAGTTCTACCTCGAGCAACAGTTTCAGATTGTGCTTGACTCTCTGCCTGCTGAATGGGGCAAAGTTAGCCATGAATTGAAGCAAAGGCTGAGTACTTTGGACTTCAATACTCTCACTGACGAAATGCTGCTTGAGAGAGAGTGTTTATATACCTCTATGGGTATACGACGCACTGGGCGTAGCGCAAGATTTTTGGATCCTGCTGCACAATTTGTTCCATGGTTCGAGAGTTATGAGCTTGGTGACATCTCTGATGATGAGACTGTTATTGATGATATAATTAGAGATCCTGATTATGTACCATAGTAATGTAGTGTTGATAATAATACTACTGTTTGAATGCTTTCATAAATGAAATTTTATTTTATTGTGAAAATATTTTTTTTTTAGTGGGAGTTATTAGATTATGCTAATAACTAGAAATTAATGTGCTTGTTTAGATTTACAATAATAAAAAAGACTATGTAAATAGAAATTGATTAAATGTTTACATTATTTTCATTTCTATTGCATGAGTTAAATTATTATTTGTTTAATCTAAGTTGTAGTGACAATAATATTGTTTTAAATTTGTACTTAATCTTATTTTGGTAATTGTGTTTATATAGTTGAGATGGCTGCAACAAAAAGTATTGTCGCTGATTTAAACCAGGGAGATAAACTGAATGAAAAAAACTACGATGTTTGGCATCGAAAAATTCAGTATCTCCTGGAGGAGCAAAACATGCTGGAAACAATAATACAACCTATGGCTGAGCCTGAGCATGGAACCACTGCTCAACATAGGCGTGATGTAGAGACATATCAAGCTTATAAGCGCAAGGATCGTGTGGCTCGCATATTGATGCTGAGCAGTATGCGAAATGATATCATGTTGCGTTTTGAGAAGCATCGAACAGCTCTGGCAGTTTGGGATGCTGTGAAGGTTCAATATGGGGGAACCTCAACTACCAGACTTCGTCAGTTAACCCTCAAGTTCGATGGTTATAAGAAGCGCCAAAATCATTCTATGAGGCAGCATCTAACCACCATGTCGAACATGATAAGTGAATTGAGGGCTGCTGGGCATGATATGACTGATGAGCAGCAAGTCCAAGCTGTAATAAGCTATTTGCCAAGTGCTTGGGAACACATGCGTGTTAACCTTACCCATAACGACAACATCAAAACGTTTGATGATGTCGCTCGTCATGTGGAGCTTGAAGAAGATCGTCTTCTCGCTGAAAAGCCTAATGAGGAGGCATATATGACGGAGACTAAAAAGCGAGGAACGTGAGGTTCTGGACGCAAAAGTGGAAAGGGTAAAGGTTCCCAACAAGGCAAAGAAGGATATCAAGCCAGTTCTAGTGGAAAGAAACGCAAGCGTGGGAAACACGATGGAAAGAAAAACAACAACTGTTTCAATTGTGGCAAACCTGGTCACTTTACTCGTGATTGCACTGAGTCAAAGGTATTGTTTGACCAATCTCGTCCCTCTAACTTGTATGTTAGTAGTTGCTTAATGCTCGCTAAAACTGTTCCTTTTTGGACTGTAGACTCAGCAGCAACCGACCACATAGCAAGGGATCGAAACAGCTTTGTGGAATTTCGTCGAATTCCAAAAGGATCTAGAAGTATATTCATGGGAAATAACGCTTCCGCTGCAGTGCTTGGGATCAGTTCCTGCAAGCTGGTGTTGCGGGCTGGTCGCACCCTCTATCTCCATGATGTGCTCTATGCTCCTGAAGTTCGGCGAAATCTAGTTTCTGTTCTTGTTCTACTAAACTTAGGTTTTCGTATTTTATTTAGCAAAGGTTGTGTTAAGATATTTCTGGACAAAATTTTTATGGTTCTGGTTATTTGTTGAATGGTTTTATGGTATTAGATACCACTAACATTAATTAATCTATCTATGTTGTTGAAAATTCCAGTTCTAATTCTTGTAATGAAAATGTATTGTGGCATGCTAGATTAGGACACATTGGGCAAGATCGTCTAAATAGGTTGGAAAAAGAAGGTCTCTTAGGATCTATTGCCAAAATTGAATTGCCCACATGTGAGCATTGCCTAGCTGGAAAAGCAAATAGATTACCATTTGGCAAAGCTAAAAGGGCCTATAAGTCCATTACAGCTTATCCATTCAGACATATGTGGCCCCATGAATGTGAGGGCAAGGCATGGTGCCTCCTATTTCATCACGTTCATAGATGATTTCACTCGTTTTGGTTATGTTTATTTGATCTCACACAAATCTGAAGCATTAGAGTGCTTCATTTGTTACACCAAACTGGTGGAGAATCAATTAAACACAAGCATCAAGGTTTTAAGGACTGATCGAGGCCGTGAATATATCTCTGAACAATTCAAAGCATTTTGTGATGAAAAGGGTATAAGTAGACAGCTAACTATTCCTTATACTCCGCAACAAAATGGTGTTGCAGAGCGAAGAAATAGAACCCTCTTGGACATGGTTAGGTCAATGATGGCGCAAGCTAACTTACCAATCTCTTTTTGGGAGATGCCTTGTTAACTGCAGCCTATATACTTAATCGTGTGCCCTCCAAATCTGTCATATCCACCCCATATGAATTGTGGAATGGCGAAAAAAAAAACCTAATTTAGGTAATTTGCATCCCTGGGGGTGTGCAGCTTTCGTTCATAATACTACCCATCAACATGGGAAGCTCGGTCCGAGGGGGAAGAAATGTATTTTTATAAGATACTCTGATCTTTCCAAAGGGTTCGTGTTTATTGGTGAAGAAGCTGATGGGAGAGTGACAGAAATTGAGTCACGTGATGTCGTGTTCTTAGAAGAGGTTTTTCCTACTAGAGGTGAGGTTAATAAGGATTTTCGTTTTTATGAAATGAAAAATGTTGGTCAAGACGCCCCAAATCACGCAGTCGAGGAATTAGAGGAAACTCAAAATCCTCCTGGGATTAGAGGGAGCGACATTGTACCTGATCGAGCTCCACAAGAGCAAAATCATGAACAATTTCAACCTCGCCGAAGCATTCGTGAACAAATTCCCCATCGTCGATTTGAGATTGAGGGGGAAGCATTTATGATTGCTCCACAGGATGACGAAGAACCTAAAACAGTTCAAGAGGCTTTGTCAGGTCCTAAAGCTAAGGAATGGTATAAGGCTATGGAAGAAGAAATGGAGTCTATGAAAACCAATCAAGTCTGGGATTTGGTTGATTTACCGTCAGGACGAAGATCTATTGGAAATAAATGGATTCTTAAAATTAAGCGTAAGGCGGATGGGTCAATAAAACGATATAAGGCTCGCTTAGTAGCAAAAGGCTATACCCAAAAAGTGGGAATTGATTATGAGGACACATTCTCACCAGTTGTGAGGATTCCTTCAGTTCGCCTCATCCTAGCTATTGTTGCACATATGGACTTAGAATTATACCAAATGGACGTAAAAACTGCATTTCTCAATGGAGAACTAGAAGAAGAGATATATATGGATCAACCTTTAGGCTTCGAGTCTAAAGGAAATGAGCGCAAAGTTTGCAAGCTCAAAAGATCTATATATGGTCTTAAACAAGCTTCTAGGCAATGGAACATTAAATTTCATCATGCTATCATCAAGGATGGTTTTAAAATGATGGAAGAAGACCATTGCGTATATTTAAAACGATCCGAAGATGGTTTTGTAATTCTGTCTTTGTATGTTGATGACATTCTCTTAGCTGGGAATAATAAAGTATTGATTGATACTACTAAAAAATGGTTATCATCAAACTTTGAAATGAAGGACATGGGTGAAGCTTGCTTTGTGCTTGGTGTAAAGATCATAAGAGATCGCGCTAGAAGGCTCTTGGGTTTATCTCAAGAGACTTACATCAAAAAGATGTTGGAGCGTTACCGCATGCATGATTGCAAGCCAATGGACACCCCTGTAGAAAAAAGCTTGAGCTTAAGTCATGATATGCGTCCCAAGACTCAAGAAGAAAAAAAGAAAATGTCCAGAGTACCATATGCCAGTGCTGTTGGTAGTTTGATGTATGCAATGATGTGCACACGTCCCGACATATGTTATGCCGTTGGATTGGTCAGTCGATATCAATCGAACCCTGGTCAAAAACACTGGATGGCAGTCAAAAGAATTTTGCGCTATCTGAAAGGAACTTCAGATTACATGCTATGTTACCAAGGAAAGGATGATTTGCGCCTGATCGGTTATTCTGATGCTGATTGGGGTGGCGATGTTGATGAGTGCAAATCAACCTCAGGATATACTTTTTTGCTGAATAATAGTGCAATACTGTGGAGTAGCAAAAAGTAATCCTGTGTAGCCTTATCCACAATGGAGGCTAAATATGTAGCATGTGCTGGAGCAACGCAAGATGCAGTTTGGTTGAAAAGTTTCCTGCAGCATTTGGAAATTGTCAAGTCTGCATCAGAACCTGTGACAATTTTCTGTGATAATACTGCTGCATTGGCTGTCGCCAAGGATCCTAAATACCATGGAAAGACCAAACACATCAAAAAGAGATATCACTATATAAGAGAGGCAATTACTGAAAAGGATGAGGTCCTGAAACACATTTCTACTAACAAGATGGTGGCTGACCCACTCACCAAACCTATACCCAGGGATATATTTGTTAGACATGTAAAATCCCTAGGCTTGTGTAGAATGTGATATGTGACGACATGTATGTGGACCATGTAATAATACTTACAGTTGGTTGAATAAAGTTAAATAACAATTTATTATTCAACATTTATTTATTGATAAGTTCTGTTAGTATTGAGTAGTACAATTTTTTTTGTAAAGTATGTTGATAGACATTGATTGGCTCACTCACACGAGCAATCACCTCTAGCGCAAATAGTGCGAGTAGAGATGAGACTATATGAATGATAGTGCTCACCATACGACATGGGCATAGTGGGAGCACGTTTCATTCAAGACCATTGATTTGGAGTCGCCTTGGTTGGGACCAAGATGAGATTCAGAAATAAGAGAATCGACATGAATGCCACCCCACCATTCATGTGTCTATTAAATATAAGCCGAGTGTGAAATTAGTCATCTGGCACTATTAATAGTGAGTGGATGAAATTTCAAGTTTGGTGCTAATGACTTAGCGACAAGACTAAGACTCGTATGATGTATTACCTCTAACGAGGAGAGCAAAGACATACGCTCTTTATCTTCGGATAAGAAAAGAGAAGCTCCATCATAGCATGTATTTCATACTATATGTGCTAGCGACCTTACAGGAAGTAAATGAATGGATCCCTGCTTCTTTACTGTGTGAGTCCTGGAGATCCGTGAAGATCTCAAAATTGTACCCTTTGTAACTTTTGATTATATCATAATGAAATGAATTAATGTTTGCTACTTTAGAGTGTATCCTATAGTTATGGAATGATTCGACTTAAAGGAGCACTTTAGGAAAGTGAGTTAATTCAAATCTGATTGATATGAGGGCAAAAGATAGAGCTTTTTTATTCAACACCTGTTACTTGTATTCACTGGCCGGGATCATCAAATTCGAAAAAAAAATTGATATGATTTAGAATACTTGTAATTGTAAGGATGGATTAAGTATAGAATTCTTGAGGGATTGAATTATACTTAATTGTGTGTTAGTAAATAAGCTTGGGGTATATAAGCACACTATCATGGAAGAAGTTATTTGAGATTGATGTCTCCTTTATGGCCTATGAAGGTTACTATATTGGAGCTCTCATTGTACATGTGCTTACAGGTCGCACGATCTATTCCCTAAATGTATGAGAAGTCTCTTGATCTAGTATCTGCCACAACCCATCATGGGTGAGTGGGAGATGTTAGTGTGTATATATATATATATGGGAAGACACACCCATTTGGATGGGTTGCTTCCCAAGTAACCAACTGGTGGTTACTTGGAGAAGTTACAAATTTCATGTAACTTCCCCATTTATATTACAGATACATGCAACAGTAAAATATGAAGTGGAAAAACGTTTTTGTGAATCAAACAAAAATAAGATAAAGATCAAGTGAAAAGAGAAAGGGTTTAGATTGTGAAGTTTAATTGTTATTCTAGTAATAACAATTATTCCTGTAACAAATCAATTACATTCAAGGAGGAAGAACAACAAGTAAGTTGTTCTATTTTACTAAATTTAAATTACATGTTAAATTATAGAATCAACAATGCACATTCTTTTAATTTATGTATTTTTTTTAAATATGATTGTGTATTTTTTTAAATATGTAGCATTAATTATTGTTAATTTTTTTATTTTACGATAAAATTATTTAGATGTGAGAGAAGCTCTCCTAGAATAATGAAAGCGTAAATGAGTCTCAATTATTCTATAAGGCTATTGGTGATGCCACGAAGGGACACATATATTCACGGGCTACTGTGTTCTATGACTCCCTGGCGAGCACCTTCACAATGGGACTTCTTATTTTGCCCAAGCTGAGCACTAAAGGGAGATTGAGATGATGCAATAGGAGAAGTAATTCTAGATCAAGCAGCAATTCTGGTAGTAGGTTGACTACCATATGCAGCAGGGGATGTGATAGTAGCTTCAGCAGCAGATGCAGGAGATGTAATAGCGGTTGCAGTATCAAATCGCATTGCTTCATTCAAGCCACCAATAGCAGAGGTAAGACAATGGACCATCCTCTACACCTTCTTCTCTGTGATGCATTACATTGTACATTTTGTACTGTATATTTTTGTATGATGTTTATTTTATTTGGAAATTTTATTTATATACATTAAATTTGTATTTTTTTTCAAATTATTATAATCATGATATTTTTATTTTATAAAAAATTATGTTTTAAGTTTACATTTTCTCTATTAAAATTTTAAAAGAGACATTAAAAAAGAAAATATTAAAAAAAAAAGTGATGGATCCGGGTTTTTAATTGTATTAGTATATGCAACTTTAGCAACAAACAAGACTTTATTGGTAGCTTTATGACAGCAACCCATCGCTAATTAATTGACATCACTTTATTTTCAAATTTCAAAGCAAACGCGCCATTTCATGGATAAAAACAATCACTGACGGGCCAAATTTGTTGCTAAAAATTAGCGACATCCTGAAAAGTCCATTGCTAAACTTTTGATAATAATGTTTTTCTCAACTCATATTTGTATTTTGTGATTTTATTGCTAAAGATATTAAGCGATGGATTTTCAAAATTTAGCCATTGAAATTTTCCATCACTCATCATGAAAAATTTTGTCGAGGTGGAGATTATTGTGTTGTGCATCATATTTTTTAGATCAAAATTATTACCCACCAGTGGTCTCCAAATATATATGATAGTTGGGCTATTTTATTTTTAGGATGATTATGTATTCTTGTTCCTATTTATGTTTTAGCCACATGAAAAAGTTTGTATAAAAAAATAGTAGGAAAAAGAGGAATTTTATAATAAGGTTTTAGATCCAAGAACAATATAAATAGGGTTTTAGGTGTAGATAAGCCCTTGTAATTTTCATGCAGGTACAAGTTAGTATTTAATTTTCTTTTAAGCTCAATTATGCATAGTTTATTTTTTTATTTTATTTTATTTCTTTTTTTTTTGAAAAACAAACTATTTAAGTCCTTTGTTGGACAGAAACTTTAACCGTGCTTCTTTTTCTATTAAATTGTTTTTTTACGGGGGAAAGTGCAATAAGCCTCTTAAGTTTTCATGAAGGTATACATTGGCCCTTAAATTAACTTTAAATTTATAAAAATTCATATTCTTTATCTGTCCTCTATTTTCTCATCAATCAAAACCTAATCTAAGCCACAAAAAAATCAATTTTCTTTAGTTTTGTTTCATTTTCTCAACAGCCAAATAATTATTTTCTCTACAAGGAGATCCTTCTTGTACCCTTTTTTTTTATTTCATATTCTAACACTACATACAACACCAAACAATCATAATAAATCCATTATTAGTAATTTTAAAGTTCATTACTTTACATGGAAAAGATATCATAATTAATGTCATAAATCTAAAGTTCAACAAGTTTATAGAATACTCAAATTGATTACAAGTAATTTCCAAGTTTATTACTTTATTTTTTATGGTAAAGATATCAAAATCAATGTCATACGTTTCAAATTCAACATGTTTTCAAAATATTCAAATCAATTACCAGTAGTTTCCAAGTAGGCTTAATACACACTTGCACTTGTAAGAAAGAATCTATTAACACTCTATACTTTGTGAATGTCCCATTACACACCTATACATTCAAAACGTGGTACTAATAAACCCTTGCCTTAGTTAGAAAATGCACGTGCAAATAGCGTGTATTATTGGCGCATGAGGTGATTTTTTTTATGTTATCTTCCCTAACCTTCAAACTCTCTCTCTCTCTCTTCCTCTCCCTTTTTCAACGGATACAAAATCCCACTTTAAATTCAAAGAGTTATGGCAAAAACTAATCTAATTTCTTTATTTCTTCATCTATTATGTCTAATCCAAGTTCTTTTTGTATAGAATTTCTTTGCTCTTCTTTGCTTCATCATTTATCAAAGGATAACGAGTTAACTAGTTATGATTTCCCCTATTGCCATTGTGATTGAAAGAAGTTTGAGGAGTAGAGACAAAGGAGTTAAAGAATGAAGTATTGGGCAATTAGTTTATTTGTTGTGTTAGGGTTCATTTACATGTTTGTTATTTTATTAGTTTTAAGGAATGGTGATAATGGATCCCTAATTTGTTTTTCTCTTGGTCAAGATTATAGAACATAGGGAAATACTTTTGAAATTGTTTAGGGATCTAGCATTTTGTCTAAGTTTACTATTTTGTTCAACTCACTAATGTAACAACTTCAATATTTTGAATGAGAAATCAAAATTTCTTTTAGCTTAATTCATTATGTTACTTGAGGTTGGATTTTTTTAGTATCTAGTTGTTTTAATGAATGTTTTTGATAATTTATTGGATTTATTAAGTTGCAATGTTACTAAATGTGCATGTTGTTGAGTAATTTGGTGGCTTGATTATTTTGTTGGTTTTTAGTTGTTGTTTATGTACAGTTTGGTGGAAATATTTTGAGTGTTTGTTGGTTTTGGTTTTATGGGGCCATTGCTTTGTTCTAGGATTGAAAAGAAACTGATGTTGGTATTGAGCAAATTGTTGCTAGGATTGAATATAAATTGTTGCTGGGACTAAATGTAAATAGCTACTAGGATTAAGCAAATTGTTTCTAGAACTGAATGGAAATTGCTGCTAGGATTAAGCAAATTGTTACTCTAATTGAAAGGAAATAGCTTGGTTGATTGTTTTGAAAGTCATTGCTATCATTACTTGTTGTTGACATTGCTTTATTATAAGGAAACTAATGGTTTTGGAATAGCAGCTAATATTATACTTTTGGGTTTGTTTTGGAATGAAAATGCATGTGCAGAAGCAGTTGTTGCATATATTGCTTCAATAGCAACTGCTATTGCTAATGCACTCTAAAAATGCAAGTCTTGTTGCTGTGAAGTGTGATGGTGCTTAGACAATCAAAAAACCATCTAGAAGCATCAAATAATATATGAATTCTATTCCATAACAATTAGTACAAAATATGAATTCCATTCCACAATAATTAGTTCATACATAAGTTGAAATCAAATTATTCATACATAAATTGAAATTCCATAAAAGAAAATATCCATATATAACTTTAAATAACATTAACCCATGGTTATCTAGCCAACTAGCAAAAAGTCTTGTCAATTCTTGGAAATAACTAGAATTCATATAACTTATATTTATGTCATATCACAAAAAAAAAAAAAAAACCTACCTTATTCCTTTCAATTTATACTGTCTTGGTCTCAGAAGGTTGCTTTCCTTTCAAACTTTGGGCATGTTATCTTGTAATCCTTTGATTGCTTTGCTTGTTCCTTTCACATACAATAACCCCTAAATTTCCTACTTATTAATAAAAAAACCATTAACATAAATAACCCAACTACAAATTACCAACAACATTAGAAACCCCTTTGGATAGACAATATGCAGCTGATAAAAAATGCTAAAAAATTACAAACCTTTCAAAATCAAACATTAGATTTTCTTTGATGATGAAGTTATTATTTTGTCCTAGTCAAAGAAATGAATTTCAAAGATTAAATTGTTTAAATTGAGAATAATCGACTCTTGATCAGATTTCAAAATCTATGTAACTCAATCAAATTGATTTTTGAGGAAAAATTTAGGGTTTCACTTAGATTGGGTTTCAGAAATTCAAAGAATAAGGAAATCAAGTTAATGAATTTGATTTATTTGATACAATGAACCGAGAGTTTCTGCTTGAAAAGAGGGTGATCAGCACATGTAATACATGCTCAATAGTGAACTAACAAATATCTGAGCTAATGGTTTATTAATTTAAACCACTTTTTGAATTTATAGGTGTGTAACAGGACATTCACAAAATACAGGGTAATAATAAGTTATTTCTTACAAGTACATGTGTGTAATTATGTATTAAGCCTTCTAAGTTCATTTCTTTATATTGAAAAGATAAGAAAGGGTTAATGAAGGGAGACTCTTCTTCTTCCCCTTCTGATCTCATCCTCCTCCGCCACCGTCACCGCCTGTAATGCGGCAATTTGCATTTGAGCTATTTCGTCTACTTTTATCCAAGAATAAACAAAGATATAATCTTGTACCCAATAATCCAAACCAATAAAATTAATTTAATTAAAACATATCATATTAAAAAAAATCAAGTGATTGAGTAAATACGCAGCTAAAAAGCCTATTGAAACTACTAAAGAATAGAAATCAAAGTTAAAATTAATAAATATAAGTTTCAAATGAATGAATCCTAGAAAACTACAAAAAGGAAAGAAAATTACAGAAACTAAATCAAACATTCTTTGTCAAAAGAGAGACTCTCTCACCCCCTGAAGATGAAATGGACTTTGATGTCCAATCCAAGTGTTGTTTCTTACCCATAAAGAAACTCAATAAAATTATTTCGTGAAAAGCTTATATTTCTATTTTGTAAAAGAAAAATTATAAATTTATATTAAGATTTGGTTAAATATTAAGTCCAATTGAAAAATCATTAGCTTTAATGCCAGAAATTATAGTTCTTTGGTTGAATGAGATTACAAGAATCACCGAAAATTTTTAGCCAACCACCTAGAACTCCTATGGGCAGTATAGATCTATAGATATATAATACTTTTTATTTATTAAAATAGTTTAATTAATTTAAATTTTATTTATTGAATATATATAAAGTATATTTTTTAAAATAGCTATGAGATAATGGGCGTTAATGTCTTATAAAAGGAAGAGCTTAAATAGTTAGATTTAGAGAATCTCTTGCCTAATTGCACTCAAATTTAATTTAAGGGACATATGTACCTTTGTAAAAACTTGAGAAACTTATTTTCTCCTTTCATCATAAATAAACTATTACCGAAAAAGAAACATCATTAAAGTCTATACCCAAACCTAAAATAATGTTTTAATAATTAGGGATTTTTACAAAACTATCTATAAAAATAAACTTTTTTTTCAAACATATTGCAAAAAAAAAAAAATTATACTTTTAGAAAAGTTGGAGAAAATTTTCAAAAATACCTCACTCCTTACTAAAAATTAGATTTCTTTTTCAAAAATACATCCATCTCACTACAAACAATATTTTGCTTTAATTTTCATCTTGTTTTTCAAATTTTACTATTTAATAAATATATTTTATATAAAAATTAATATTTTAAATTTTATTTTCAAAATATAAAATGTATTAATTTTTATGAAGAAAATATTTAATTTTGATTACAAATAATAAATAATACTCACAAAAAATAATATATAAAAACAAAATGTAATGCCCTATAAATCTTAAGCATAGATTTTCTTATAATAAGTGTATATGCAATATCTAGGATTGCTTGGAATGTTATAATTGCTTGGAATGTATAAACAATTACTTTATTTGAAGTGCCACGGTAGAGATATGGATGTTAGGATTGTTCCGAAGAAATTATTCAACTTGGTATTGACTATGTAATTCACACGGGAGTGTTAATAGAGTGACATGGTTATGTGCATAGAAACAGAACTGTTGGAGAAATTATTAGGCATGGCAGTGTCGGTTTAGGACACATAGGCATGTCAATGGTATTGACACGATCGTGTCTCTTTTAAAAGAAAAGAAATAATACTAAAAGTCAAAGAAAAGTCAAAAAGTTGGAAAAAAAATATAAACATGCAAAGATGTGGATAGGAATGAGAGATAGAAACATCTAGATATTTTCTAATTAATTATTATTTTATTAAATTGTATTATTTATACATATTTATATAAGTGTGTGGATGGAAGAAGATGGGAACAGAAATTAGAATGGAGGATGTGTCATAGTTATAGTAAGCACACTCTTACCCTATCAAGACTAAGGTATTATTTAAAGAGAACCTAGAATCTGCTTCCCTCTTCCATCATCTTTATTCACATCACTCATCACCCCCACCACCAAACTTCATTTCTCTTCTTCTTTCTTTCAACAATTGAAGCAAGAATCAAGGGGAAATCATATCTAGTTGTTTAAGGAGAATTCACTATAATAGACAAGATTATCCATAAGTAATCAAAGGGAAAGAGAGACAAGAGAAAGAGAGGAGCTCTTGAAAGAGGTATGTGTTTGTGTATCAATAATTTGTAGTCTTAAGATTTTCTTTGAAATTTGAAGCTTTAATAAGTTAATTGATTCATTTTAGTTGAGTTAAGTGATAGAGAATTTATTGATTTTAATTTTATGTAAAAATAAGTTTATAGAACCTTTTATGGACAAGTTGGCTTTCTATTTCATTTTTACTATGTATAAGTGTGTTGATGTTGGGCCTAAGTTGAAGGTTGGAGTGGCTTTTAGCTTGTTAAAAAGTGAATTTTTGATTTTGGAGAAATTTGGGAAAAACACATAGGCGTGTTTTTCAAAAACACACAGCCATGTGAATTTTTCAGCATTGGTAATTCTTATTCCAATAAGGTTTTTATGTGCATGGGCTTAGAGATTTATTGGACATGCCCATGTCTGCTCTGTAACGTTAGTTTTCTTCTTTTATAACCCTAAAACACTTCATTACTTTCCTTAATGCAATTTGTTTTTTCAATTATCATTTATAACATGAGTTTTACTTTTAAAAAAAAAATGCAAGATTATCAATTTGGGAAGTTAGAGTTTAAGCAAGAGTGTAGATATTAGAGGAAAAGTGATTATTAATAATATTTTAAGTAAATATGTTTCTAATAGAAATTGGGTTTGGAAAGTATAAGATTTTGTAAGAGTTTAGATTTAAAGAATTTAGTACCTTGAAAGAAAGACTATGTTTATAATACTTAGAGTTATTGAAGTGTTAATTATTTGATTTGGAAGTGATTTACATTTTGAAGCCAAACAGTTGTTTAAAGTATACTACTTAGAAAATTGGAGTATTGAATCATTTTTTTATTAATAGAAAGTGTATGTGAAGTTAAATGGCTATTACACTAGAAAATAACTTTGAGTTGAGTAAGTTATATTTAAAATTATCTACAAAAGTTTCTATAGCATTATTTGATTAAATTATGCAAAATAAGATGACAATAAGGTAAAAGGGAATGAGAGTGTTATTGATTGATAATTGAGACTTGAATTTAATTGTGTACTTAGAAACAGAGCAGACATGGACATGCCCATGTCTACTCTGTAACGTTAGTTTTCTTCTTTTATAACCCCAAAACACTTCATTACTTTCCTTAATGCAATTTTTTTTTTCAATTATCATTTATATCATGAGTTTTACTTTAAAAAAAAATGCAAGATTATCAATTTGGGAATTTAGGGTTTGAGCAAGAGTGTAGATATTAGAGGAAAAGTGTAACACCCCTTAACCCGACTATTTCCAGCCGAGCCAAGTGTGCTACAGTATATGCAACATGGTATACAGAACATGCACTAAATAAATTTTTTTCCCTTTTTATTACAAATAATAATAATTTACACATTTATTTAATTGTTATAATTGCATTTTGAAAGTCCTTAACAGTACATGCCAAGCTAAACTTTGCTTTGCTCCTCACTTCGCCTCCTGTTGCGCACTCTGGTGCTCCTTTGTAGCTTCCCATTTATCAGCTTGGACTCCATAACCTACGAGTTTAGAAAACTAAACTTGCTAAGCATATAGCTTAGTGGGTACTTTAACCGTTAAATAGAAATTAGATGCAAACCACACAATGTTATAGATATGGTACAGCCAACCCAATCATCAATATAAACATTCTCAGGTTCTTATTATATTTCTCCTATTATTTGTTAAGCTTTTATGACAGTATGCTATTCATTTCTATTGATTTACTGCCACTGGATGGTACCTCATCCTATGTCTGTTAGTTGCCTAACATTGCTGTTGATTACCGATCTGATGGTTATGTATTTGTATTTTATGGCATTATAATTTCTTTATCATTGTAGGCCCAATACTCTCTTGTTTTGAGTTCTGTTTGTTAAATAACTTATGCATGAATTAAAGGTGTGTATTCACTATCTTTGTCTTATGCTTTCCTTCGGTAGTTTGGCATGAATAGTTATTTGTGTGTTCATATGCTCCTTTCATTAAGTTCACATATATTTGTTAAGGTTTGGATAAGTCATATAAGAAATTAACCAACTGAATAATGTTTATTACACTTTGTCGAGTTTAATATTTTGACGGTTCGAAATTTATTTTATTAAAAATTCATAGGGAAACCAATGATTAGGAATCTGTCTATTTTTATCCTAAATCAGCTCAATAGAACTAATTTGTAGTTCAAATTTTTCATTCCGGGCCTTTGGGCCGGACTGCACTTTTTAGGCCACACCGGGTTTTACAACACTGCAAAAATCCCTCGTTGGGCTTAAAAATCTAAATAAAACACAATTGGGATGTGATTTTCAAAAAAATGAAAAATGCTATCTTGTTTTTAATTGGTCAAGCTTTCAAGAGCATATTTTTGATAATTTATTTCATTCCAAACGAATATTTTATCTCAATTATTCCTCATTTATTTCTTACCAAATGATCAGTGACTTCTAGCATTTAGTTTCTTATGTACATTATTATCTTATTTTCCCAATAACTTTTGTTCTACTAATCCGAATGTAAAAATTATTTTTTTCACTTGAACTAGACTCATATGAGTCCTTATGGTTAAATTTCTAGATTTAAATTTGTTATACATAATTCTTGATGACTCCTTGAACTCTTTCCTGGCTAATTGGTTACTCAAGTCTGCGCAATGGGTACTATTTCATTTATAACTTTACCTACGCAACTCGGATTGAGACGATTCTTATCTTAATTTAAACTAGAAACATAAGGATATATTAAGTAAAAATTTCAGCTTAAAAAAGGCAACACGTGATTTTTGGCACAATTTCTAATTCAGCCCTGCAATCTGCTAGGGTCTGCCTGCGCATGGTTCGCTCATTCATGTGTAACTTCTACATTTTAAGTCCAATCGAGATGAATCCAACTCCTATGATTCACCAACATACAAGGGTTCATTTATATCTTCTATCACAACATCTAATTCCTGTGGTAAATGGACCAAAACCAGGACTCAAGGCACAAATCTCAGTCTGTCCGGTTTCACAATTCCAGTGTGCATGAGTTATACTCTTTTGATCATATCTTTTTATCTACAAGTGGGATTTAGGAAATTACAAATTATATGGTTTCATAACACATAAGGGTACATTTAAGTCTTCTTTCACAGCTTCTAAATGTGTCATTAAGGTCACCTAAACGTAGTCCCAAGTCACAGGTTACTGACTGAGGAATCTCAGTTTTTCAGTTTGTACGCCTGGTATCATTTTGATCATAACTTTCATTCCACACATGAAAATGAGTTGGTTCCAAAGCCTATAGTTTACTGACTTAATGGAGAAAAATTAAGTCTTCTTTTTCAAGTTCTATTTCTATCATTTTTCTAGTCTAAATTTCGGTTGAATTTCCAGAAAAATGCAGGACACATGGCTGGCTGCAACAAAACAACATAACATAGCATTCCCATATTTACCTCCCTTATAACCTCAACCCCAAAATCAATCAATACACAACAAACACTTCTATATCATCATCAATCTCAACCACATAACCACCACAACTCAAGCACATAAACAATTATAGTAATTACACATCCAAATGCAAAGGCAATAGAGATCACTAATTCAAGAAGGTTAAAGTATCAAACCTTTTTCCCCTTTGCTTTTCTTAGCTCATCTTTGATCTTTTTCTTCTTTTTCCTTTAGCTTTTCTTGATTTCCTATAAGAATTCCAGCATACACACTTTAAACATACATCCTATTGTTTGAAAACATAAGCTACCAATTCATTTCTTGCCAATTTTTCCTCAATCTAATCTCCTCTAACCTTAAAACCATTATTTCTTTCATCAAATCCTTCAAATAATTATTTCTTGAATTTTCTCCAAATCTAGCTACATGAACCCTAATTTCAATCTCTTAAATTAACCATTAATCCATGAAATTAAAACTAGAGATAGGTTTCTCTTACCTTATAATCTTGTTTGTCACCAAAATCTTCAACCAAAAGCCTTAAACTTTGGAAAAATTACCTCCTTCTTCCTTCTCTTATGATTTGGACGAGTTCACCATGTAAGAGAGGGCTTTTATTTTCTTTCCTTAGCTTATTTTGATCCAAATGGCAGCCATAAGTGGTAAAAATATGTTGGTATAGATGTTGGCTTCCAATTGGTACACCTTATAGCAAAAATGGCCACTTTTAATTGGTCCACTTGCCTTCTTCTTTTATCTATTTATTTGGCAAGCCATTAGGCTTGCTTTTATTCATATTTTGATCCCCTCAACTTTCTTGTGCTGTAATTTTATAGTCTAGGTTGTGAAAATATCAAAATACCCTCCAGAGATTAATCGATTGTAACTTTTAAACCGTGCATTTTCGGGAAAAATTGAAACCCACGGTTATGGCCCGATTAATCTCGAGAATATTCTTCCAGGGTCGGATATGGGCACTATTAAGAACTTCCAACACTTAATTTTTAAGTTTACATAGTTTCCCCTAACTTTTGAGAAATTTTCACTTAGGTCCTTTTGATATCCCTTCCTGACCTTGTTGTCTTTCTTTATTAATATCTTTTTACTCACAACTCCAGATTAAGTAATTCTTATGCCCACTGAAACTAGACATCCGAGGCTACATTTCGTCAAAATTTCAGGTCGATCTGAGCTATATCTGATTTTTGACGGTCCTTCGAAGTCAAGCCTACTATGCTGTCCTGAGGCAGCTTGCACATTGTCTACTAAATCCATCATATTTTATTCTGTACAACTCCAAATTGAGTACTTTCAAGTTATACATCTAGCTAAGACACAAATAAACAATTAAGTCTTCTTTGAGACTCTCTAATTCTGTCATTAACTTGGATGAAATTCGAGCTCAAGTTATAGGTCATGTTCTAAACTCCATTGTTCTAAGCCTAAATCATATCCTCTATGTCTGTTTCTTACCAATCTGGGATTCAGGATGTTAATAATATGTTAAGTAAATATGTTTCTAATAGAAATTGGGTTTGGAAAGTATAAGATTTTGTAAGAGTTTAGAATTAAAGAATTTAGTACCTTGAAAGAAAGACTATGTTTATGATACCTAGAGTTATTGAAGTGTTAATTATTTGATTTGGAAGTTGTGAACCTCAGATTCCACCCGAAAAGGATTCGGATGAACGTTCACTTGTTGTTAGGAGTCGCCACGTTTTTTCTGTTCAAAGGGAAAAACTAAGAAAACCCTTGTTTGACTCCAATTAATACATCCAATGTAAAGGTTTCTAATCTACGAACCCAAAGAGGATTCGGGGACTATGTCATGTATTTGATTAACTTGCCAAAAGGAAACAAAACTAAAAGGGACAAAGAAGAGAAGACAGACAGATTATTAGTAAATTGTGGACTTGCTATTTGGGGTGAATCCCAAACATGCCTACATACTCTCGTTTTTATGAGAGATCAAAGTCCATGTAGTTCGAAAAAGCCTATTTAAAGGCAATCATGCATTATGCATGTGTGTGTATGCTTCGTGCATTGTCGGGCTTTTCGCCAAAATTGTGAGATTTTAAGCACTTAGTGCTAAATTTGATGCAATTTAGGTACTTGGTACCAAAAACAATGCAATTTAGGCTCCGTGCCAAAAAGATTAATTCATTCGTGGCTTCATGCCGAAATGTTGATTGATTAGTTAAATTAGGCCTTAGACCTAAAAGGATTAGGTCTTTGACCGAAAAGAAATTGAGAAGAAGGTGCAATATTTAGGACATGCTAGGATTGACAAATGATGAATTAGGATACTACCTTGTTTAGGATTCTCCCACTTCGTAGTTCCAGATCTTGTTTTCTCGGACCTTGGATTCGATTTTGATTAATTCCTATAGCACACGATTAGGTTTATGCAAATAAAAGTCCAATGAAAGTTATTAAGCGTGTGTAAACAGAGAATTCGTCAGCATGAGGCCCGGGATCCGAATAGCCAACCCCTTTTTTGAAAATTTAGCAGAATTTTATAGACAAGATTCGGGCTGGACGGCGGTCGGACCGCTGATCCGGCGGTTGGACCGCCGTGGTCAGCGGTCGGACCGCGTGGCTCGCCGGAAAAATGGGAAAGGCAACAGGCGGCGGTCCGCTGGTGGTCGAATCGCCGGTCCCGGCGGTTCATTCCCAAAACAGCACCGAAATTCGCACTCTTTCGTTCAAACTGATTTTCTGGGAGCTGCGGATTTCCAAAAATTATTCCGAGACCATATCTGTGATCCTTGCGTTGCTCCGGACATTTCAAGTACCATGAAGACATACTTCTGGTGAACTTTACCGTGGTCGTCAGGTCTAGCTTGATCCTTTGCAGTCTGAGAAAATCGGCTTTTCGAGCCTCGAAATTCGAGTATTCACAATTGCCCCCCACTGGGGTCCATAAAAATAATTTATGGAGCTCAGTGGTCGTCTGAAACGAGAATTTTGGGCAAGGGGTAAAAGACCTGCCTTTTCACCTTTTCCTTATAAATAGGCTCATTTCTATTCCATTCTCATTTGCTTTCATTCCTTCTTCTTCTTTCTTTTATTTCAAACTTTCTTTCAACGATGGATTTCACTGGCCTTGAAGACTTCGAGATCCCACTCCCTCCCTGCAATCTTTTACTTGAGGAGGAGAAGCACAGCTCTCGGACCGGCTGCTATGAGGTAAGTACCTTCCTCTTTACTTATCAGGCTTTATTATGTACTTCCATCAGTAATTATTTCTAGTAAAGAACTTAGAAATAATCTTCTTAGGAAGTCACGCCCGGCTGGGGATAGAACTTGAATTTTTCTGAAGTTGCCCCCCAAATTATCCACAATAATGAATTTTTTTTAGAACACTGCAATTAGGATATCCACCGCCGAGAGACCCATGCGCACTATTCTGGCTTATATCTTTGATGCTGGGCATCCAGTGGGGATCTTATCATACCTGCTTTCCTCCACCATTTGAGGACTATAGATGCGGGCAGAGATATCCACAGGGAGTTGATCTGCGTGTTGGCTGAGCGATGGTGGCCCACTACTGATACCTTCCATTTTTCTTGGGGGGAGATGACGATGACACCTACCGACTTTTCCGTCATTTCTGGGATTCCCTTCGGCGTTGAGATGGTAGAGTATTATAGTGACTGGCGGCATGACATTTCTTCAGCTGACATGATCACTTTGATCGGGGTTGACTATCCTCGACATCAGGCGCCCCGCTGCATTCAGCGAAGGTGGCTTGTAGAGCAGGCGCCAACCATCTATACTGGCTATGAGGTAGGTGATCTTACTGCTGATCAGGTGGCCAGGTTTACCCTGATTCTCCTGTTTGCTAGTTCCTTCTTAGCAAACAGGAAGGACGCAGTAAATCTCAATGTGCTGAAGAGCCTACTCGACCTGACACGACTTCAGACATATGATTGGGCTAGCATGATGCTGTGTAGATTGTATGACGACATGTCAGACCTCTACTATACTCGCATCACCCCATGTGGCCTGTATTATTTTTGGGAGGTAATGTAAAGAACATTTCCTCTACCTTGCATATACCTATTCTGATATCTTCTTCATCATTTCATTCATTCATTTTTTTTTTAGACTTGGAATTACGAGTACTTTCCTGGTATCGCCCCTTTTCTTCGTGATCCACCTGCCCCTATAGATCCTCTTTCTCCCATTGCTTGGAGATGGTATAAAGAGAGGATGGAAGCACCAAAGAGGAAGCTTCCTATCAGAGAGCTGAGATCGTTTTTCGACAGTTGCTCCATGAACTCGGTAAATACTTTATATTCATCATTATTTATTGTATTAGAGAAAATGATTCACTAACATAATAAATTTTTACAGGTTGCATTTACAGCGATGTCTAGCCGGCTGGCAGAGTGGATTACTCAAGATCATAGCTTTCAGCGATCACAGTTCCTGACTCACCGTCGATTCATACTTCCTCATCCAGAGATCGACGGTATTATCTCGCTGAGAGAGTGACTTTTCAGATTGCCGGCTTCCATACAGCTCCCTTGGACCCCCCTGATGACATGCTATCTCTGACGCTTCTACTTGTTACAGCGTCCCAGTATGAGGGTGATCCCTTCGAATCGGCCTTTGACCCGGATGAAGAAGATTATGATATCTACTGTCTTCAGCGATTGATGCCACACATTGGGGCACGGTTTGATTCTGCACCACCTTATCGGTCCTCCCAATCTTCGGCTCCCACTTCCAGCACCCCGGGAGACCATCCCTCTTCCAGCTGGCGAGCTGACAGACCTTCTTCTTCTAGGGCTGAAGCTTCCGCTTTCAGGGCTGGACCATCACACACTGGAGCAAGTAGCAGTTCATCACATTTGAGGCCTCCCTCATCCGTCCTTGCGGCTACCGGTCAATTGGACCCTGCTTTAGCCGAATTGAGACTGCCTTATGCTGTCCGTTATCATGCACCTGATGGTTGGGTGACCCGACCAATTAGTGCAGAGAGTGCACCCTATCGGAGCCTTGTTCACATCACTCAGGTATATTCTTTTAGAACTTTTCATGAAAAGGATTCATAAAATTCTCTTGAAATTGATTGTGATTGTCTTTTTTACAGGTACCCGAGGGCCTAGTTACTGAAATGGCGGCACTGATCACTGCTTTCTCAGATGAGCTGACAGGTGCTTGGACTGATGCCGCTTATGAGAGGCAGAACAGGCCGCAAAGACGGAGAGCCCGGCGCTGATTTTTCATACTTGGATTATATTTGTAGTATTTGAACTATTCTCGCACTGTACTTTGTACTTTTCATGTTTTCCTTGTGTTATTTGAACTTAAGTACAAACCTGCATAAATTTGTTAGTATTAACAGCAAATATGTATGTATGATGTTTGTTTTAGAAATCTATTTTCAAAAATAAATCCCTGAAATAACCCCAAAAATAGTACCTAAAATAATTTAAACAGGGCCAAAACACAAGAATTTCATAAAATAAAATAAAATAAAATAAACATAAAAATAAAAATAAAATGAAATGAAGAACGAGAATCGAAACTGGCCGGGCTGCCGGGCCGTCGGTCCGGCGGGTCAACCGCCGGGACGGCAGTCGGACCGCCGGGGCAGTATATGTACACGAAAAAACAGAATTTAAAGTTCATTTTCGGGCCAGAAAACAGGTTTTTCACTGCAGGATTTTTATTTCTCTCAACAATGAACCCTCTTTTTAACCACGTAATGCATAACTGGACCAAAAGCCTCCATAACGTTGAAAGGATCAACATGGGAAGGTACGGGCTGAAGGCTGTTGCTACCCTTAGAGGTGTAGCTGTGGATTGGGATTTTTTGCATGCTTGCATTAAATTTTGGGATCCTCAAGCCCACGTTTTCAGATTCGGTGCCCGGATGGAGGAAATGTGTCCTCTCTTTGAGGAATTATGCTCAATTATCGGATGTGATCCAAATGCCCCTCTTGTAAGACATGAGGTTCAAATAGGCTATGTGGGGTCCTTTTAGAGGCTTTTCAACTTTACAAGGCCTCAAGCTCAAGCTATGATCATGGATGGGAGTAAGGCGATGCTGCTTCCTTTGATTGATGAATTCCTGACCGCTAACTTTGAAGATGAGTTTCAACTGAAACACAGAATGCGAGCTTTTGTTTTCTGCCTGTTAGCCAGGTTTCTTTTCAACCGTGATCCTAGCTTTGGAGATTTGAGGCTTTGCCCCATGGTTAGGCAGATGGAAGAGCTTAATTGCATTGGCGGTATGATTCTGGCTGAGACTTTTTAGAGCCTTGACAGAACTGCACTCGGCTTTGAAAGTTGGACTGTTACCCCAATCATTCTTCAGGTAATCTTGTTATACCTATTGTTTCTTCTTATTTCATCATTTCTCTCTTTTTCCTTATAAATAGAAAGGATCTATTTTTTCAGGTTTGGCTGAGAGACCATCTCCGAGTGGTTGCCGCTCCCAATGCCTTGACTTATAACCCTTCTCAGTACCGCACCAGGAGAATCCAGATTTCTTTTCCCTCCATGGCTAAGTGGGCTATCTGGTTGTTTGAGCTTGGACCAGAAGAATTGTTGTGGTTCATCCCTTGGTATAGAATTCCTCGCTTCATGGAGGCAAATGCAATGCATAACCATGTCTACCTTCTTGGTTTCACCCATAGTACATGGTATAGTGCTTCTCGGGTACTCAGACAGATGGGGATTGATCAGAGGGTTCCCCTTCCTGTTGGGCTTACCATTGCTTCCCCTATTACCCCCGAAGTTACTCGAGTTGTTCTACAGACTTGGGCCAGAGACCATCAGATGATCAGGCCTTTTGCTGAGCCTTCCCTTGTTCAGCCTACTCCAGAGTATAGGACCTGGTTTATAGCTGAAGTTTGGCCCGTTGAAAAACCCAGGAGGTATAACTTGCTGCAGGAGCTGGAGGGAGAGGAGATGGTTCCTCTTAGTGAGGAGAAAATAGATGTCGCAGAGAGTTCCGGAACTAAGGAAGATACCGAAGACTCTGCCCCACGTAGGAGGCGTAGGATTTAGATCCGAGGGTGACACCATTGCCTGCTTTTTTGGGTTGTCTTTTTACCTTTTTGTTTCTTTTGACATTTTGGGGTTATGACTTGACTTTTTGATTGGTTGGATATTCCATGGGATGAATGACTCTTACTGAATGACTCTTTTTGTAACAAATGATTCTTTTTTTTGTAATGAATGATTCTGAATGACTTTTTTTGTTCACTTTCCAAGCATTATCTATTTTATTTATTTGCTCTAATTTTTGCCTAAGCCGTCCTTTCAGATTTTCAACTTAGCGAGCTCTTACCCATTCTTGCCTAAGCCGCCCTTTGCGGGTTTTCAACTTAGCGGGATTTTTTTATTTATTATTTATTTATTTATTTATTTTTATAATATTAGCAAAAGAAAAATGAATGGATGATTTTTATTAATATTTAGACTATGCTCAAGGAGAGCTGCCTACATATCTCGAATTAGTTTGCGAGAATCAGGTATACTGTAGTTCCTTACAATGCATGATTATACATAATATTTCTTTAATTGATCCAGATTGCATGGGTTTGTGAACTCCAGACCATCCAAATCAGACAAGATGACGGCTCCGCCGGAAAGTATTTTCTTTACAATGTAGGGTCCCGCCCAATGAGGACGAAACTTTCCACGAGGATCTGTAACGGGTGTTCTGATCTCTTTCAGAACCAAACAACCTTCTTCCAACTTTCGATCTTTGACCTTTTTGTTGAAATGTCTGGCCATTCGCCTCTGATACCCTTGAATCCGATGTAGAGCTTGAAGTCTTTTTTCATCCAAACCCAACAACTGATGATGATAATTACTAATCCATTCAGCTTCATTTATCTGACTTTCTTGAATTATCCTCGCCGATTGAACTTCCAGTTCAATGGGGAGTACTGCTTCCATTCCGTACACCAAGGAGTACGGGGTTGCCCCAGTAGGAGTTCTAATTGATGTTCTATATCCCCACAAAGCCAGCGGTAACTTCTCATGCCAACGCCTATGTTCCTTGATCATTTTTTGTATGATCACCTTTATAGACTTGTTCGCTGCTTCTACAGCTCCATTTGTTTGAGGTCTATAAGGAGAGGACTTATGGTGCTAGACATTCTTATCCTTCAAGAGCTTAGCAAATTCTGCTTGGAAATGAGTTCCATTATCAATGATAATCTTAAATGGCGTTCCGTACCGACAAAGGATGTTGGTTCGGACAAACTGTGCTGCCTTTTTGGCGTCTAATTCTGCATAGGAAGCTGCTTCAACCCACTTCGTGAAGTAATCCACCGCTACCAAGATAAACTGATGTCCATTCGAGGCTTTTGGATGTATTTTCCAATTATATCTATTCCCCAAGTAGCGAAGGGCCATGGAGAGGTGATTGGATTCAGAGCAACGGGAGGTTGCTTCTGTAACTTAGCAAATATCTGGCACTGATGGCATTCTTGTACAAATGCCACACAGTCTGCATTCATGGTGGACCAATAATATCCTAGATTGGGAATTTTTCTAGCCAAGGCGATCCCATACATGTGTGGCCCTGATTCGCCACCATTTACCATTTCCATTATCTGCTTAGCCTCTGCTTCATTCACACACTTTAGGTGCATTCCATTCCAACTCCTCTTGTAGAGGATATCTCCATTAAGAATGTAACCTGTGGCTAGCTGCCTTATGGCCCTCTGATCAACCTTTGATGATCCCTCCGGATAACTACCATCCTTAAGATAACTTTTGATATCCCAAAACTATGGTTTACCATCGATCAAATGCATTACATGGACGAATGGCTTTCCCCTCCTTGATATTGATCATGGAAGCTAAAGTAGCCAGGGCATCAACAAACTGATTCTTTGCTCTTGGGAGATATTCGAAGGAGAGATCATCGAATTGTTGTGCCAAATGATCAAGGCGTTGTAGGTAAGGAACCAAACGCTCTTCTCTTATCTTCCATTTCCTTAAAGCTTGTGATACTATTAAAATAGAATCACCATAGACCTTTAGGTTCTTAATCCCCAATCCCAGGGCGGCTTCGAGCCCATTGATGCAAGCTTCATATTCCGCTTCATTGTTTGTGTAGCTAAAGTCAAGTTTAACTGCAAAGGGATTGTATTCTCCACAAGGAGTTTTGAACACAATCCCAATCCCATTTCCATGATAATTGGATGCCCCATCAAAATACATCTCCCAAACACTTCTTTCCACATTCAAGAGGTCTTCATCAGGGAAATTCATTTCTCGCATCTCGTCTTTTACGGGTAATTCTGCTAATTGGTCAGCTATTGTCCCACCTTTCACAGCTTTCCTCTGAACGAATTTTAAGTCAAAAGCTGCCAATGTTGACACCCACTTTGCCATTTTGCTGTCCAAAACAGGCCTCTCCATAAGGAATTTCAAGGGACTCTGTTCTGCGATGACACAAGTAGTGTAAGAAGACAAGTAGTGTTGTAACTTTGTGCAAGCCCAATACAATGCTAAACACAACTTCTCAATCTTGTTATACTTTAACTTATAGTCCAGCATCCTTTTGCTGAGGTAGTAAATTGCATTTCCACCTTTGTACTTTCGGCTTCTTGAGCTAGCATTGCACCCATGGCTTCATCTGTTACAGACAAATACAAGAGCAGAGGCTTTCCCATTCTGGGAGGTTGTAGAATTGGCGGACTTAACAAGTATTCTTTGATCTTGTCGAATGCCTTTTGGCAGTCTTCATTCCATTCTTGTGAAGCACCCTTCCTTAGTAGCTTAAAGATAGGACCACAAGTCTCTGCCAACTGCGATATGAATCGACTGATATACTGTAATCTACCTAGCAGGCCTCGAATTTCCTTTTCTGTTCTTGGTGGAGGCATTTTCAGAATAGCCTTTGACTTTGCTGGATCAACTTCTATTCCTTTCTTGCTGACCAAATATCCCAAAAATAAGCCTGATGTTGCTCCAAATAGGCACTTTGTAGGATTAAGCTTCAAATTGTACTTGCGAAGTCTAAGGAAGAACTTCTCAAGCGCTTCAATGTGCTCTTCCGGAGATTTTGACTTAACAATCATATCATCAACATACACTTCTACTTCTTTGTGAATCATGTCATGAAAGATTGTTGTCGCCATCCTCTGGTAAGTAGCCCCTGCATTTATCAATCCAAAAGGCATAACCCTATAACAGAAAGTGCCCCATTCTGTAATGAAAGCTGTCTTTTCTTTATCTGGTGGATGCACCATGATCTGATTGTACCCAACTGCAAGGTCAGTCATGGAAACCATCATATGCCTAGCCATCTTGTCTATTAGCAAATCGATATGTGGTAGTGAAAAATCGTCCTTAGGACAAGCCTTATTCAAATCTCTATAGTCAACACACATCCTGACCTTTCCATCTTTCTTCGGGACCGACACAATGTTTGCTAACCAGGAAGGGTAGGCAATTAGTTCTATGAACTTATTATCCAGTTGCTTGGCAATCTCATCTTTGATTTTCAAAGACCATTCTGGCTTCATTCTTCTTAACTTCTGCTTAACCGGCTTTGCATCGGGGTATAGCGAAATCTTATGAACTGCTATTGCTGGGTCTATTCCCATGACATCACTCGTCTTCCACATGAAGCAGTCGACATATCTTCTGATGCATTCCACAACCTGTTCCTTATTCACACAATCATATGCAATGTATGTATATTCATTTTCTTTGCCAATTATTATCTTTTCATTCATTTCCTTTACTTTATTTATTTCATTTTTGCTAGATAATACTTGGAAAGCAAAAGACACAGGGTAACCAAGAACTTGAACAGTTTCATTAATAACGGTGGAGTCATCCTCCAGAGTTACATTGCATTTGACATCAGGGTTTTCTATTCCTGAAGCTAAGGAAGACTCAGAACTGGACTCTGACTCGGTGTTTGACTTAAGATTTGACTCAGTACAAGACTCAGGTTCAGGGTGTGACACAAGACTAGAATTGACTACAGCAGCTTGTCCCTCCTCGGCATACCAGTTCATTAGTGGTCCATCTGTGGTCTTGATCAGCTTTGTGAAGTCCCTTTTGTCTTCAAAATTGGTTATCATAGCAACCTCATCAAAGAGACTAGGCCGCATAAAATCTTCCATTTGTGGGTCAGCTATAGGTTCTGGCTCTTCTTCTTTTATGGCTAAAACATCATCGAACATCTCAAAACCCGGTAGCTTCTTTCCAGTCATAGGAGAATAGAATGGTTCTTGAAAACCACAGTAAGGAACTGCTTTTCCAGGTTTGCAGAAGTGACCATTCAGAGTTCTAAAATAAGGGCGCATTTTGAGGCTTCTTGCCCCCCAATTCTTCCTTTTCTTCCTTCCATGCTCAAACTCTTCTATCTCCTCATCTGTGGGTTTGTACCCCAGGCCAAAAGTTCCCTTATTCTCAGGTTCTTCCTATGGCCGCACTACGGGTGTTTTCCTCCCAGACTTTATCATTTCCATTCCGGGCAGCAGACCTACCCTTAGCATCATTCCCACCAGGCAATTGATTTGGACCTCTCCAAAATCATATAAGATAAATGGCCCTTTGGGTTTTTCTCCTTCAATGCATTGGACTGTAACCAGTCAAGGTCATGGCGGTTTCGCCAGGAACAACCTCAAAGAGAGACTGATCCATGGTTCTCTTGTTGATTTCACAGGTGTCACCTTTGATAGTGATGATTTTTCCTTCAAAAGGGAACTTAAGTTTTTTATGTAATGAAGAAGGGACAGCATTATTCTGATGAATCCACGGCCTTCCAAGGAGGAGATTAAAGCTCGCGGGTACATCAATGACTTGGAAGGGCACTCTCATTTTCACCGGCCCAATAGCAATTTCCAGAGTGGCAACACCCAAAATTTTTCTTCGAGTGTTATCATATGCTCTAACAATCTGATCAGAAGGTGTAAGATCTGTAGCCTCCAACCTCAAACAGCTTGCTACCTTCAAGGGACATACATTTAAGGCTGACCCATTATCAATGAGAACCATGGGAACAGTCTTTCCCCCAGTTTGTATGGTGATATATAGAGCATCATTGTGTTTACTACCATCTTCTGGTAGGTCTGTATCAGAAAATTGGATACTCAATGCCTTGGTTGATTGAGTCAAAGTGGCCACCAAAGCTTCTGGGCTTGTGTCCACTAATGTATCAAGTTGACTTAAAGCTTCGCTGAGAGCCTGACGGTATGGGAATGAGGAAGCAAGGAGCTCCCAAATTGATATCCTAGCTTGAGTTTGCTTAAGCTGAGAGAGGACAGGGTCTTCTTTTGGCTCTGGTGTCTTCTTATGGGGGTGATTTAAGGTTGAAGGGGCTTTTCCCAAGTCGAGTGGCTGATATTGCCTTCCGCTTCTTGTCAAAGCGTCGACCTCTTCAGCAAGGTCATTCAAATCCAACACACACACTTCATTCATTTCTAAGAGAAGTTTGAAAGGATCAAACAACTCTTCTTCCACAGTGATGGCGTGGATGGAATGATTAGGCAAAGGGTTAGTATTAATGTTCGGTTGACTCCTGAGAGGAATGATGTCACCTCTATCTACCAAATCCTGCATGCGGTTTTTCAGAGTCCAGCAAGCATATGTTCTATGCCCTTTTCCTTGGTGGTATTCACAATAATCATTGGCCTTATAACTGGAGGGTAATGGGTTTGGAGGTGGCCTTGGGTCCAAAGGCTTCAAATACTTCCCTTCCACGGCCTTTTTAAACACTAGATGAAGGGGCACCCCAAGGTCGGTATATTGCCTTCTTGGATGATTTCTCTGCCCAAGATTGCCCACACGTAAAGGATTCGCAGGGGCAATATTGGCCACTTCATTGACCTTGCTTTAGGAAGTAGCTTGGCCTAGTTTCCTATACTTCGAAGTAGCTCCCTTATCTACTATTTTACCCAATTGTATCAAGTCTTCTACCTTAGTTGCAGTCGCAATGAGCGATTTGAAAATAGGTAGGTATTGGGTTTGCAGTTGAGCTTGATATGTAGGCCTTAAATTCCTAATTATAATATCAATCTGCTCCTGTTTTGAAGGGCGATTGATCATTTGGGCAGCCTTTGCCCTCCACCTCGTAAGGAACGAGGAGAAGGGTTCATTGTTATTTTGTTTAGTGGTCTCAAGCTCCCTTCTAGTGACATCTACCTCAATATTGTAGTGGTATTGAGTGTTAAATGCGTTGCAGATGTCTTCCCAGGTCTTAATCTTAGCACGATCTAGGCTTACAAACCATTTGAGGGCAGCACCAGTCAAGGACTATTGAAAGAGTTGAGCAAAGAGCTCGTCATTTAAACCCCAAGGGCTTAAGGCCCCCACATACATCTTCAGGTGAGTTTTAGGGCAAGTAGTCCCATCAAATCTGTCCATCCCAGGCATCTTGAATTTTGGAGGCAACCTAGCTTGGGGAAACAAGGATAAGGAATCCATGTCTACCACCTCTTTATGAGTTTTCATGGCAGTGATTGACCTTTCAAGCAATTCAAGTTTCTTTTTCAGTTCATCAGTTTCAGTAGCATTCTTAGAGGGTGGATCCTCTAAATTGATGACAGAGGTATTATTCTGAGCAGTCATGGGGGTACTAGTTTGTCCCATAATAGGTTCTTTCCCTAAATTTCCAGAAGTAGTGACCGTCTTTGGTGCCCCTCCCAATTCAGCCAAGATGGCTACCCTTTGGGCAACCAAAGCTTCATCAATTCTTTCTTGCATCCTAGCTTCAATTTCCTTAACTTTTCCATCTAGCAGGGCCTTAATCTGTTCAATAGTAGCCATTTCAATAATTGGAGTAGTTGGTGAAGTTGGGGTAGTAGGACTTGTGGGTGATTGCACAGTTGGAGTTGGTGTAGCTTGTGTAGGTGAAGGCACACGGATAGTGGGTACCTGCAAAGGTTAAGGGTAAAAGATCTGGGTAGTGTGTGGGGTAGGAAGACTCTTGGTCCACTTCCATATATCAAAAGGTTTTCCCCAAAACAATGTTGTTATGTTGCATGAATGCACCTCATCACATCATAATTCATTTTAATGGAATGTGGCACTATCATTGGGTACATACAACCTAAGGGAAGGTTCTATTGTTCATGAAAAATAGAGAATTGGCTCATAATAGGGACTCTTGAGTCTTGAGTAAGATATACTTAACCACATGTGAAACAAGGAGTTTCGCGTGAGTCCAATAGTACGATTACTCATGGGCCACTCCAAAAGGATTGGAATGGTTTGCGACAACAGGGAGGAAGCTTTGGCTGTCCGCCGGCATAATCAAGGAGACCTGCCGGTCAGTGCTACTTGCTATCCAGACTCAGAATTTTGAACAGAAAGAGAAGAAATTCATTTGAAAAAAAAAATTTATGCAATGGAGGAAAAGGATTCCCCCATATAATGCAAGAGAAAAAGATTCTCTGAATGACAAAATAAGTGCACAATTAATCAAACAAGGGGTCCATTAAAGGAAAAAGATTCCTTTTGTCAATTTTCAATCCCATATCCCCAAGGAGGGGATATATATTGCTAAGGTACCCTGCAAAACGAATAAAAGTACCCTAAAGAAGGGCAAATCAGTTAAATGAATAATAATAGTCTACTAGGATCCCATAAATTATTATTATTATTATTATTATTATTATTATTATTATTATTATTTGGTCCCCAGAAAGATTCTTTTAGTCAATTTTCAATTCTAATGTCCTTAAAGAAAGGACAACCATTGCTAAGGTACCCTGCAAAATAAATAAAAATACCCTAAAGAAGAGCCAGTTAATCAAATAAACAATAGTAGTCTACTAGGATCCCATAAATCATTTTTATGGTCCCCAGTGGCAAATTAATCAAATAAGCAATAGTAGTCCACTAGAATCCCATAAATCATTTTTATGATCCCCAGTGGAGTCGCCAAATTGTGAACCTCGGATTCCACCGGAAAAGGATTCGGATGAACGTTCACTTGTTGTTAGGAGTCGCCACTCAGTTTTTTCTGTTCAAAGGGAAAAACTAAGAAAACCCTTGTTTGACTCCAATTAATGCATCCAATGTAAAGGTTTCTAATCTACGAACCCAAGAAGGATTCGGGGACTATGTCATGTATTTGATTAACTTGCCAAAAGGAAACAAAACTAAAAGGGACAAAGAAGAGAAGACAGACATATTATTAGTAAATTGTGGACTTGCTATTTGGGGTGAATCCCAAACATGCCTACATACTCTCATTTTTATGAGAGATCAAAGTCCATGTAGTTCGGAAAAGCCTATTTAAAGGCAATCATGCATTATGCATGTGTGTGTATGCTTCGTGCATTGTCGGGCTTTTCGCCAAAATTGTGAGATTTTAAGCACTTAGTGCTAAATTTGATGCAATTTAGGTACTTGGTACCAAAAACAATGCAATTTAGGCTCCGTGCCAAAAAGATTAATTCATTCGTGGCTTCATGCCGAAATGTTGATTGATTAGTTAAATTAGGCCTTAGACCTAAAAGGATTAGGTCTTTGACCGAAAAGAAATTGAGAAGAAGGTGCAAAATTTAGGACATGCTAGGATTGACAAATGATGAATTAGGATACTACCTTGTTTAGGATTCTCCCACTTCGTAGTTCCAGATCTTGTTTTCTCGGACCTTGGATTCGATTTTGATTAATTCCTACATCACACGGTTAGGTTTATGCAAATAAAAGTCCAATGAAAGTTATTAAGCGTGTGTAAACAGAGAATTCGTCAGCATGAGGCCCGGGATCCGAATAGCCAACCCCTTTTTTGAAAATTTAGCAGCATTTTATAGACAAGATTCGGGCTGGACGGCGGTCGGACCGCTGATCCGGCGGTTGGACCGCCGTGGTCAGCGGTCGGACCGCGTGGCTCGCCGAAAAAATGGGAAAGGCAACAGGCGGCGGTCGGACCGCCGTGGTCGGAGGTCGAACCCCCGGTCCCGGCGGTTCATTCCCCAAACAGCACCGAAATTTGCACTTTTTTGTTCAAACTGATTTTCTGGGAGCTGCGGATTTCCAAAAATTATTCCGAGACCATATCTGTGATCCTTGCGTTGCTCCAGACATTTCAAGTACCATGAAGACATACTTCCGGTGAACTTTACCGTGGTCGTCAGGTCTGGCTTGATCCTTTGCAGTCTAAGAAAATCGGCTTTCCGAGCCTCGAAATTCGAGTATTCACAGAAGTGATTTACATTTTGGAGCCAAACAGTTGTTTAAAGTATACTACTTAGAAAATTGGAGTATTGAATCATTTGTTTATTAATAGAAAGTGTATGTGAAGTTAAATGGCTATTACACTAGAAAATAACTTTGAGTTAACTAAGTTTCTATAAAATATCTACAAAAGTTTCTATAGCATTATTTGATTGAATTATGCAAAAATAAGATGACAAAAAGGTAAGAGGGAATGAGAGTGTTATTGATTGATAATTGGGACTTGAATTTAATTGTGTACTTGGAAAGAGTTTAATATTATTTATTTAGTTTAGTAAATGAAATTTACACGAGAAAATTAATATGTGTTCTTTAATAATCAAAACAAGTGTATAGTTGGAGAATGGATAAAAGATAACTATATGAGATTGGTGGATTTTGATTATGTATAAAGGAATAAGATAGTTTGAGAATTAAGATAAGAAGAATGATAAATTAATGGCTTATTATTGATTTTAAATAGTTTGGAGAGCAGATTAAGGGAAGTTTATTGAAGTGACTAGTATAGTAATGGAAATAAGTGTGGTGGAGGTATACATATCTTATAACAATATCATTTAATAATTTAAGACAATTCATTGTTGTATACAAAATTGTTTAGAGAGTTGAATTATATAGATTGGTGATAATAGAACGAAACGAATTGATTATATGAAAGGAAAATATAGTAAGGATTAAAAGTTAGTATAGTGCTTCATAATTAGAGTTGAGTGAAATGACAATTGAGAATCAAGTTATATATATATATATATATGTTATACATAGTGAACATACCATACATACATACACATACTCTTAAGGTGAAACAATGGTTTGTGGATTCCTAATATTTTTAAGAAAAGAATTAAATAAGAGGGAAAATCTATTTAAATTTTATTATTATAGTGAAAACGTGAAAGTGATTTGAAAGATAAAGAATAAAGAATAAATAAGATTAGTCAAATTAATTAGAAACAAATATGATATATATATACATATGTGCATATGATAAACTTATTTGACATAATTACTCATATCATATAAATTCACAGTGATAGACAAACAATTCAAAGAGAAAATGTTCTATACTAATAGATATTATAATTAAAGAATTAACTTGAAATAGTGAAATAAATAAATAGCCGATTGTACTAATGTTAAATTTAGTTTCTGGGTTGAATAGCTAGCCAAAGGGTAGACATCCTATAATATCCCAAATTTTTAGAAGATAAATAAAATTAATTAAAATTAAATTGGATAAATTATATAAATAATTTTAAGAAAAATGAAAGAATTTTAAATGATAAAAGTGAAATGTATACATAACATGTATGCAAAATATACAAAATATATAAAAGTCAACAAAAAAATCAACTCTGTTTAAAGAAAAAGTCAAAGACAAGGGTATTTTTATAATTAAACTTTAGAAATTTAAAATTATTTAAATAATTCAAAAATAAATAATTATGGATGGAAGATAATATTTTGGTGTTTTAAATAAATAAATAAAAATATATTAAAATATTATAAATATATGGTTATAAATTTGAGTGGAAAGAAAGAGAAATTTATATTTGGTCATCTTCTTCTTCTTCTTCTTCCTGGTGTGATGAACCTCCATTGAAGAAAATCTCCAATATTTGCTTCTTCCAAGTTCATTTAATTGAAGGATTTCAAGGGCTCAAGTTAGATTTTTAGGATTTTCCACCAAAATTAGTAAGTTTCCAACTCTTTTTGGAATTTTAAGAAATTAAGAATATGTGTATTTTGGAATTTTGATGTAGTATGATTTAATTGTTGGAATTCGTGTGTATGAAGTTTTTTTAAGTAGTTAAAAATGATTTTAAGGTTGGATTGAAGAAATGGTTAAGTTTGAGTTAAGATTGGTGAAGAGAGAGAATTTAGGGTTATGAAATTTTTGGATTTGTGAAATCATGTGATTTAATTGTGCAATTTGACTCTAATTGAGTTGTTGTGATGCATAAACAAGTATTTTAAAGTCAAATGATGGATTTGGTTGAGTTTGGATAGGGTTTGAAAATGGAAGTGGTGATTTAGGGTTTTGAAAAAGGGATTTTTCAAAGTATGTTTAATTGATTGATTTTATTATTTAAAGCATGTTATTTAAGGACATTAATGATGAAAATAAGATTGAAATGATAATTGGATTGAGTTGGAATGGAAAATCTTCAATGGTGAAGGTTATGCCATTTTAGGGTTTTGGAACATAAGCATGTGCTTATGTAATTTAATTGGTTTAAGCATGTTATAATATGTTTCTAATAATATAAATAAACTTAAAACACCAAATTGAATGGCTTGATATGGTTTTTCAAAGTTAAAGTGAGGTTAGGCTTAACTTTGGGATTTTGGTTTGAATGATGTTTAATTATGGTTTAAGATTAGAAATGCCTTTAAATGTGATACTAAATGATTATTTATGATCACATTTGGTATAGGCATTGAGAATAATTGATTTGTCCAATCCAAGTGTTGAAGAGTAACTTGGAAGAGAAGGATTGGAGATTGTTTTGAGCTTGCATTTGGTTGCTTTTTAAGGTAAGTACAAACTTTTGATGAATTAGTTATGTTTGCATTACATTTGGCTTAACACATTTTGGTTGGAAAATCTGTTAAGCTACTTGATACATTCAACATTCATAAATAATGTGCTATGTTATGTGATTTGTTATGAATGCCTTATATGAATTATGAAAAGCCATTGTTAATGGCTAAATTGATTAAAATGTAAAATATGTATATTATGTGAAAATAACTCAAAGTGTTTGGGTAATATAATATATTATGTATGCATTAGAAACATTGTGAAAAGCCATTGGTAATGGCTAAATTGTATAAAATATGATTTATATATGAATTATGTAAAAATACCAAAAATATTTGGGTAATGTGTTTTAGTGAAAAATGTGATACATTGTAATGATATGTTGAGAAATGATGAAATGAAATGTTATGATATTGATATAAATGAGAAAAATGAGAAAATGAGGCAATGTGCCTAATTGATAATGAGAAATGAGGCAATGTGCCTAGTTGATTATGAAAAAAAGTGAAAGAAATTGATAATGGAATGTTATTCAATTTTTAGAGTTATTTGTTTGGCTACATGCCTATAAGGTTATCCTCATTATTTGCTTTCGGGGCTAGCTTTTGAGTAATTATTTGATTTGCCTTCAGGGCTAGACGCTTGGTGTCACTATGATATATTAGCCTTCGGGGCTAGCTTTTAAGCAATTATTATGATATGCCTTTGAGGCTAGCTTTTGAGCAATTATTATGATTTGCCTTCGGGGCTAGACACATGGTGTCAATTTGGATCAAAAAGGTAACTCTGGAATTTGAATAGCATATTAGATCCTTTAGGCTCTTGCTTGTGCTTGTTCTTATGTGAACTATTGAATGATGAAAGAATATGTTTTGAAATGGAGTAATATGATACATGGTGACATGATATACATAACATTGTGCATTAACATTGTACTTAAATTTTATTGTTATCAAAGTTTGTACTGTTAAACTTTTGGCTTAGTGTGATTGTAATTCATTGCGCAGGTGACAGAAGTGATCCAACTGAGCTGGAGAGTTCTTTTAGACAGGATCGGGTCTAGACTTGAGGTTTTGCTTATAGAATTGATATCAAGATCAGAAACACTGCCAGCAGAATATATATATTTTATATTATCGTACATTTTGATATTATGTATATTATATTATGTTTTGATGTATTTATCGTAAATTATAAAGTCTGTGTTGAAAAATTTATAATGTGAGTTTATATGTGTTTTGAAAAAAAATATATATGTATATGTATGTGTATAAATGTTTTTGAGAAATTTAGAGAAATTGAGGAGCATGGGTGAAATCTATGAATGAATTTTATTGGGAGTATTTTTTTTATGCAGATTGTATTTGGTTGAAATTTGGGAATGTCTAAATTACAGATAAAACTCTGGCGAATTTTGCCCAGAGATTTTTATGAAAAAATGTATTTTGGAACCTATAATTGATAAATATTATTTTATTTGTTAATTAAATATATATTTTAAAGTATTTAAGATTTTAAAATTTGAAAAGTAAAAATTTTTATTAAACCAAGTTGTGATATTTTTATACCTTATATTCATATTTTACATGTACTAGGTATATGTATTGTATGTATATAGGGTATAAGGGTGTTACATTTATTTTGGTATCAGAGTCTAAGTTTAAGATTCTTGACCTAGGTGGGTTGTTAGAGAGAGAAATGGGAAATTTGAAAATGGTTTTCAATTGTGAGACATGCATTGACACTGAAAATTTCTAATCTCTGATGTGGTAATTTCTGTTGTGTTTGCAGATATAAGTAGTTATGGCGTCTTGGACCCATCAGTCTGCAGAGGGTAGTGCTGAGAGTGTAGCTCCAACTGGTGAGGTGTCTGCTTCTGTGTCAGTGAGACTAGCAGCTGATGAGATTTCGTCGGGCTGGATACGGCATATAGTGGAGCTGTTGAGACAGGCTCCAGTTCAGCAGCTATAGCCGCCACCACAGCCACAGTTGCCGACTAGAAAGTGTGATAAGCTGAGGAAGTTTGGAGCTACAGATTTTATGGGTACTACAGACTCTGCTGTAGCAAAGCAGTGGCTGGACAGGGTCCAGAGAGTGTTCATCCAACTGCAGGCCAGTCCAGAGGAGAAGTTTGATTATGCTAAATCTCTTTTGCAGAGGGATGCCTATGAGTGGTGGAGGATGGTTCCACATGCTATGACTAATCCATCAGTTCTGACCTATGATGATTTTCTGTGGGAATTCGAGAAGAAGTATACTCTGAGGGAGTATAAGGATGCAAAGAAGATGGAGTTTCTGAGTTTGAGGTAGGATACCAGGACAGTGATAGAGTATGAGATAGAGTTTATCCGGATGAGTTAGTATGCTGGCGGGATCATTTCTGATGAGATTGACCGATGCTGGAGGTTTGAGGAGGGGCTGAACCCTCTATCATGTGTATTGTGGTAGGCTCTTGGTATCAGGAATTTTCTCAGTTGGTTGTAGCTCCTAGGAGTGTAGAGAGAGCATAGGCTCTTGCAGCAACTACCAGAGTTGAGGAGAGCAGAGCCAGGAGACCCCAGAGTGAGGCAGGGTCTTCATCAGTGAAGAGAGATAGAGGGAGATATCCTTAGAGGTTCAGTAGGAGCCAGGGGCAGTTTGGCATGTCAGTACAGCAATAGAGATAGAGATAGAGACCTGCAGTTTCAGTGTTGAGTACTCCGACCCCAGTGGCTCAAAGGCATACTCTACCTACTTGAGTCCATTGTGGTAGGGCACATAGATGTGTCTGCTGGAGGACAGGTGCACCAATAGTGTGTTACAAATGTGGGTCATCGGGTCACTTTCTCAGAGATTATCCGGAGCAATCAGAGGATAGAGAGACAGATACAGTGTCTTCTAGACCCAGTGTTAGAGGGGGTCGAGGTGGCAGAGGTTTTAGTAGAGATAGTAGATCTGGACTTATCAGAGAGGAGGATCTATAGCTGGGAGTAGACCATATAAGGTAGGGACATCACAGCTGGTCTATGTGATGCAGAGACAGCCGGATGCTTCAGCTATTATTGTTGATACTTTTACTTTATTTAGTACTGCAGTTCATGCATTGTTAGACCCTGGGTTGACTCATTCATACATCAGTGCATCCATCTTGCCTATGAGTGATTTGCATTCTGAGTCCCTAGGATTTGATATTTTGGTCATAAATCCTTTAGGACACAGTGTTGTGGTTAGCAGGGTGCACCGAGATAGTCTGGTTGTGGTTCAGGATGAGGAGTTTCTTGGTGACCTTCTTGAGATGCCTTTCAGAGAGTATGATCTGATTCTAGACATGGATTGGTTATCCAGGCATGGGGCTATGGTAGACTATCAGCAGAAATGTGTTACCCTGTGAACACGTGATGGTAGAGATGTGATGGTATCTAGTGAGCAGAGACATCTTTCATCTATGTTTGTTTCAGCTGTTTCAACTAGGAAGATGATCCGGAAGGGATGTGAGGCATATCTTGCTCATGTTATAGATACCAGAGTAGTGGGTCCTAGCTTGACAGTATACCTACGATTTTTGAGTTTTCAAATGTTTTTCCTGATGAGTTGCCAGTGGTACCTCTTGAGAGAGAGGTTGAGTTTGGTATTGATCTGATGCCTAGTACCACTCCCATCTTCATTACTCCTTATCAAATGGCACTTGCAGAGTTGAGGGAGTTGAAGATGCAGTTGCAGGAGTTATTGGATAAAGGGTTCATTTGCCCTAGTGTGTCTCCATGGGGAGCACCTATTTTGTTTGTGAAGAAGAAGGATGGTACCTTGAGATTGTTTATTGATTACATAAAGTTGAATAAGGTGACCATCAAGAACAAGTATCCTTTGCCTCGAATAGATGATCTCTTTGATCAGTTGAAGGGAGCAACAGTATTCTCTAAGATTGATCTGAGATCAAGGTACCATCGGTTGAGAGTCAGAGATGCGGATGTACCTAAGATATCTTTCACACGAGATATGAACATTATGAGTTTGTGGTGATGTACTTTGGATTGATGAATGCACCAGCAGCATTTATGGATTTGACGAATAGGGTGTTTAGACCCTACTTAGAGTAGTTTGTGGTGGTCTTTATTGATGATATCCTAGTGTATTCGCGTAATAAGGAGGATCATGATAGGCATCTGCGGATTGTATTGCAGACTTTGAGAGAGAATCAGTTATATGCTAAGTTGGCTAAGTGTGAGTTCTGGCTCGATCAGGTGACTTTTCTTGATCATGTGGTATAAGCAAAGGGTATTAGAGTTGATCTGAGTAAAGTCAAGGCTATTTTGAATTGAAGTCCACTGAAGACTCTAACAGTGGTTAGAAGTTTTCTGGGGTTGGTAGGCTATTATCGTCGGTTTATAAAGGGTTTTTCTATGATAACTATACCACTCACCAAATTACTTTAGAAAGGAGCTAAATGACCAGTGTCAGGCAAGTTTTGAGCAGCTGAGGGAGATGTTGACTCAGGCTCCTGTCCTTACCCTTCCTGTAGAAGGTAAACCATATGTGATATACATTGATGCTTCACATAATGGTTTAGGTTGTGTTCTAATGAAGGAGGATAGAGTCATTGCTTATGCATCTCGACAGTTGAAGCCTCATGAGCTAAATTATCTGACTCATAATTTTGAGCTAGTAGCCATAGTTTTTGCATTGAAGATTTGGCTGCATTATTTGTATGGGGAGAAGTGTTTTATTTATATCAATCATAAGAGTTTGAAATACCTGGTTGTTCAGAGAGAGCTGAATCTTCGGCAGAGGTAGTGGTTAGAGTTAATTAAAAACTATGACTGTTTAATTGATTATCATCCTGGCAAGAAAAATATTATTGTTGATGCCTTGAGTTGGAAGTCTTTAGCAGGTTTGACTGCTTATTTGCTCTCGTTGCTTGTTGAGTTGAGAGCGTTGCATGCTAGATTTAAGTCTTGTGATGATGGTGCATTGATGGCTCAGTTGCAGTTGAGGCCAGTTTTGTTGGATCATATTAGACAGGCCCATTTAGCAGATGAGAGAATACAGAAGATTGTGATGGATTACCAAAAGGGGGAGAGTTGAGACTAGTTATGTATTCCTGATGATGCAAGATTGAAGAGGATGATATTAGAGGAAGCACATCGGTCACTCTATGTTATGCACCCTGGTAGTACCAAGATGTATCAAGATTTGAAGCAGCATTATTGGTGGTCAGGTATGAAGAGGGACATATCAGAATTTGTATCCAGATGTCTCACTTGCCAAAGAGTAAAGGCTGAGCACCAGGTTCCTTCAGGGTTGCTTCAGCCATTATTAGTGCCATAGTGGATATAGGAGCGAGTGATGATGGATTTTGTGATCCAGAAGAAGCATGATGCAATCTGGGTGATTGTTGATTGGATGATGAAAATAGCTCATTTTCTTCCAGTTCGGATGGATTACTTACTTGAGAGGTTGGCTGAGTTGTATATTAGTGAGATAGTAAGGTTGCATGAAGTCTCAGTTTCTTTAGTGTCGGACCAAGATTCTCGATTTACATCGAGATTTTGGAGGAGTTTACAGGATGCTTTGGGTTCTCTGTTACATTTTAGTACTGTTTTCCATCCCCAGTTGTTTCAAAGTTTATGTCAGGTAATTTCGAGGGCGAAATTCTCTTTAGGGGCAGAGAATTATAATATCCCAAAATTTTAAAAATTAAATAAAATAAATCAAAATTAAATTGGATAAATTAAATAAATAATTTTATAAAAAATGAAAGAATTTTAAATGAGAAAAGTGAAATATATACGTGATATATATGCAAAATGTACATAATGTATAAAAGTTAACAAAAAAAGTTAACTCTTTTTAAAGAAAAAGTCAAAGCCAAGGGTATTTTTATAATTAAACTTTAGAATTTTAAAATTATTTAAATAATTTAAAAATAAATAATTTTGGATGGAAGATAATATTTTGGGGTTTTAATTAATTAATTAATTAAAAATATGTTAAAATATTATAAATATATGGTTATAAATACGAGCGGAAAGAAAGAGAAATTTATATTTGGTCATCTTTTTCTTCCTCTTCCTAGTGTGCCGAACCTCCATTGAAGAAAAGCTCCAAGATTTGCTTCTCCCAAGTTCATTTAATTGAAGGATTTCAATGGCTCAAGTCAGATTTTTAGGGTTTTCCACAAAAATTAGCAAGTTTCCAACTTCTCTCTTGAGAATTTCAAGAAATTAAGAATATGTGTGATTTGGACTTTTGATGTAATATGATTTAATTGTTTGAATTGGTGTGTATGAAGTTGTTTTAAGTACTTAACAATGATTTTAAGGTTGGATTGAAGAAATGGTTAAGTTTGAAATTAGGGTTAAGATTAGTGAAGAGAGAGAATTTAGGGTTATGAAATTTTTGATTTTGTGAAATCATCTGATTTACTTGTGTAATTTAATTCTAAATGAGTTGTTTTGATGCATAAACAAGTATTTTAAAGTCAAATGATGGTTTTGGTTGAGTTTGGATAGAGTTTGAAAATGGAAGTGGTGATTTAGAGTTTTGAAAAAGGGATTTTTCAAAGTATGTTCAATTGCTTGATTTTATTGTTTAAAGCATGTTATTTAAGGACATTAATGATGAAAATAAGATTGAAATGATAATTAGATTGAGTTGGAATAGAAAATCTTTAATGGTGAAGGTTATGCCATTTTAGGGTTTTGGGATATTAGTATGTGCTTATGTAATTTAATTGGTTTAAGCATGTTATAATATGCTTTTAATAATATAAATAAACTTAAAATACCAAATTGAATGGCTTGACATGGTTTTCCAAAGTTAAAGTCAGGTTAGACTTAACTTTGGGATTTTAGTTTGAATGATGTTTAATTATGGTTTAAGATTGGAAATGCCTTTCAATGTGATACTAAATAATTATTTATTATCATATTTGGTATAGGCATTGGGAAGAATTGATTTTTCCAATCCAAGTGTTGAAGAGTAACTTGGAAGAGAAGGATTGGAGGTTGTTTTGAGCTTGCATTTGGTTTCTTTTTAAGGTAAGTACAAATTTTTGATGAATTAGTTATGTTTGCATTACATTTGGGCTTAACACATTTTGTTTGGAAAATGTGTTGAGCTATTTGATACATTGAACATTCATGAATAATGTGATATGTTATGTAATTTGTTATGAATGTATTATATGCATTATGAAAAGCTATTGTTAATGGCTAAATTGATTAAAATGTGAAATATGTATATTATGTAAAAATGACCTAAAGTGTATGGGTAATGTAATATGTTATGTAAGCATTAGAAACATTGTGAAAAGCCATTGGTAATGGCTAAATTGCATAAAATGTGATTTATATATGAATTATGTGAAAATACTCAAAATTTAGTGAAAAATGTGATACATTGTAATGATATGTTGAGAAATGATGAAATGAAATGTTATGACATAGATATGAATAAGAAAAATGAGAAAATGAGGCAATGTGCCTAATTGATAATGAGAAATGAGGCAGTGTACCTAGTTGATTATGAAAAAATGTGAAAGAAATTGATAATGAAAAATATAAAATAATTGTGTGCCTAGTATGTTATTCAATTTCTAAAGTTATGTGTTTGACGGCATGCCTATAAGGTTATTCTCATTATTTTCCTTATGGGTTAGCTTTTTAGCATTTATTTGATTTGCCTTTGGGGCTAGACATTTGGTGTCACTGTGATATGATTTGTCTTTGGGACTAGTTTTTGAGCAATTATTATGATCTGCCTTTGGGGCTAGCTTTTGAGCAATTATTATTATCTACTTTCGGGATTAGCTTTTGAGTAATTATTATGATTTGCCTTCGGGCTTAGACCTATGGTGTCTATTTGGACCAAAACAATAACTCTGGATTTTAAATGGCATATTAGATCTTTTGGGCCCTTGCTTGTGTTTATTCTTATGTGAACTATTGAATGATGAAAGAATATGTTTTAAAATGAAATAATATGATACATGGTGACATTATATACATAGCATTGTGCATTGGTATTGTATTTAAATTTTATTATTATCAAAATTTGTACCACTAAGCTTTTGGCTTAACGCGATTTTAATTTATTACGTAGGGGATAGAGGAGATTCGACTGAGCCGGAGAGTTCTTCTAGACTGGGTTAGGTCTAGACTTGAGATTTTATTTGTAGAATTGATATCAAGATCAGAAATACTGCTGGCAGCATGTATATATTTTATATTATTGTATATTTTAATATTATGTATATTATATTATGTTTTGATGCATTTATTGTAAATTATAAAGAATGTGTTGAAAACTTTATAATGTAGGTTTATATGTGTTTTGAAAAATACATATATATATATGTATATGTACGTGTATAAATATTTTTGAGAAATTTGAAGAAATTGAGGAACATGGGTGAAATGTGTGAATGATTTTATTGGGAGTTTTTTTTTATGTAGGTTGTGTTTGATTAAAATTTGGAAATGTCCAAATTACAAATAAAATTTTGGAGAATTTTTCCTAGAGATTTTTATGAAAATTTGTATTTTGGAACCTATAATTGATAAATATTATTTTATTTGTTAATTAAATATATATTTTAAAGTATTTAAGATTTTAAAATTTGAAAAATAAAATTTTTTATTGAACCAAGTTGTGACATTTTTTATACCGTATATGTATATTTTACATATACTGAGTATATGTATTGTAAGTATATAGAGTATAAGGGTGTTACACATCTATAGTAATAGTAGGCACTCTGTGCCATAGTGGACACCTTTTTGTCTCAATGATATTGGCCTTTATGGCATCCGTAGATGCTTTGCGTCATATAAGATCTTTGGTCCCATTCTTTTTAGCAGGCCTTTGTCCATATCCTTACAGTGAGCATTTTTTTTTGCCGTCGGTAACTCGCTATCCGGACCTAGAGTTTAAAATTCAGTGTATGAGGACAAGAAAATATATACATATGAAACAAATGGAATGTAATGGTATAAATTGTGTTGAAAGGAAGAATCATCAAAGCGATATTTTAAATGATTACATAAAATATTGAAAGAGTGCTAAACAAAGTTATTGGTAATGATTTGAAATTTGACTTATAGTGTTTCAATATGAGACTGATTGAGAATGTATACAATAACATTCAAGCTAAAGTATTAAAGCATTAAAATATCGATTATGTTCAAGGTAGTGAACTGATCAATAATTTTCTAAATGTTAAAATAATTGAAAAGAATTATAACAGCTATTAGAAATCCAGTGTTAGAATGTTATATCAAACTTAGGCATCAAAGTGATAAATTGAACAGAAGTATTCTATATACTAATATTGGCAAGTGAAATTTAATAAAAGAACAAAGAGTGTAATACAAACAATATTAAAAGATGAGTAATAGTATTTAAATGATAGATTAACTTGAGAGTGAAAAATATAAGTATAATTTAAATAAAATAAATCGAAAGAGAACAATTGCAATACTGGAAGTGTAGTACAATTCAATGTAAACTTAGAGGTTAAGTGTCATTTTGTATATTCAAATATTTTCATTAAATTGTTAATGAAATATGTGAGTTATTAAGATGCTCTAATTATATAAATTATTTATTAGTATTTTGATTTGATATTTTCTTTAATGTGAAATGGCAAATTATTTATATATAAGAATCACTAAGCTATGAGCTTAGCGTGTTAGAATCTTCTTATACGCAGGTATGAAGAACCAAAGTGAAGTAAGTGATTAAGAGTGAAGGTTTCAGAAATTAGCTCAGTACATATGATATTCTACATAAATAAAGTAAATGAAAGTTGTGGTACATCTTTTGTAATTTTTTTGTTTAATTGGAGATTGTAGCGATATTTAATCAAGGAAAGTGAATATGTATTTAGCATTTAATTTTTTTTTTTTGCATTTTTAATATAGTTTTATATTTATGCATTGACAGATTTGTGATGATTACTTTAGTGTATGATTGATAATGAATTTATCAGTAATATCAGAGTTTGTTTTGATTATCGAAGTTAGAAGTATTATTTTAAAGACTATGATGTTTGTATAAATTGTTCAATTGGACCGTTATTATAATATACTATGAAGTGTATATTGAAATAGTACAAGAACATTTAATGTAAAGAGTAGAGTCTCGTTATAGCTCTTTGAGTAAATTGTTAGAAGATGTTACAAAAAATATATAAAAATATATTAATAACAATTATTAAAATTATTTGTAAACAATTTTTATATATTATAAACATAAAAAATAAAGTTAAAAAAATATTAATTTCATAATGTAAATATTGTGTAGATATTACATGTATGTTTTGTATATATTATATAAATGTTATAGATATTATGTGTATATTATGCATTTATTGTGTATGTCATGTATATGCTATGTGGAAATTATGTGTATAAAAAATTTAAAATATTAAATAAAATTTGTAAATATTTGGTAGATGTTATGTGTATATTGTGTAGTTTTTTATTATGTGTGTATTTTATATATATTATGTATATATTTATATTTTTTCTGTGTATATAAATAGAAACAAAAAATAAAAAGTGAAAAAATAAAAAAGATATAAAACAGAAATAAATTAAAAAAACCATGGAAGAAACTTAGAAATGAAAAACACTAGACGCACATAGGGAGAAAGGAATTTGCTGAAATTTGTTGTGTTGGGGTTTGCATTCAGTGTAGAAGTTTCAATTGGGAGGGAATGTGAAATGAATGCTCAAAACAGTAAAGGTGGTAGAGGCATAGGGATAAAGGAACAAGTGAGCAATCAATGGATTACAAGACATCATGCCCAAAGATTGAAATGAATGCAGCCCAATGATATTCAAGCCAATAGAAGTTAATGTGCATTATGCACAATTGCTAGTTGACAATAACTTTTTGTATGAACTTGTATTGTTTTTTGCAAATTTAGAGCACTCTTTGTATTGCTATTTTAAAGTTACTTTTTGTACAAGCATTGAATTACAAGACAACTATTTTGAAGATAGGTTTGATGTATGAACAAAAGTTGAGGAATTTCAGGTTTGTATGAACAATCAGATTTCAGTTGTAATTGGCATTCCTATTGTGTTGTGTATAAACTTATGTTGTAATTGTAGTTCGTATTTCAATTTCATTATTGTTTTTGCTATCTTTGTCAAGTTTACTATGTATCTCAAACAAAATTAAAACAACAACATTACACTTCACACAAACAAAATAACAGTCCACTTTATTCCTACTAAGCCTGGGTTTGTAACTGAAACAGCAGCAGTTGTTTCACAAAAATCATTAGTAGCAATAGTTTGCTGCATTTTGTTATCTTCAAGTCTTTTTTCACAACCAAAACCAACAAGTTTAAGCTATCTCATTATCACTGCATTTCTTACAACCTATAAAGTTCTTGTGCGCAAATCATTTGTAATTGTAGTTACTGCATTTTGTTTTTCAATCCTAACAGCAAGCAATAAAATAAACACCAACAATTATTCTTAAATTCTAGCAAAATATAGCCAATAAAATACTCAAACTAAGCAAAACCAACAAAACACTCAAACACATTCAATCAAATTCCAACAAAATGCTCAAACAAATTTATTCACATTCAAAATACAACAAAAGAGACTCCAAGTTACAAAATATGTTAAGCAAGAGAAAATTCCAAATTTCATTCAAACCATTCAATTTGTTACATTAATGAGCTCAAATGAGGGGATGTTGTATCTGCAGCAAAAAAAAAAAAAAAAATCCCCATTAAAAGCAATAAGATAGTAAAATATACAAAATTTTGGATCCCTAAACCTCAACAAAAGTATTTTCCTATTTTCTACAAAACTAATCAATGGAAGAACACATTAGGAATCCTATCACCATTTCCTAAAACTAATCAAAACAGAAAAATCAAACTATGTAACACCGATAAATTTTAGATATAGTTAAATAAGTATGTGAAGGATAGTTAAAGTTTTGGAAGAGGTATATATATAGTATATACCTAATGTGTACCTAGTGTATATATAATATATAGATCACATATACTTATTACATATGTTTGGATACATATTATACACTTAATATACTTAATATACACATGATATACACATAATGTATACTTAATATATACATTACATATATATACATATGCATAAAATATATATTATATATAAATAAAGTATCAAGGGGATATGTATATATATATGTATAATTATGGATGGAAAGATGATAAATAAATAAATAAATAAATATAAAAAAAGAAAAGAGAAAGTCAAAAGAAGAAAAAAAAGTATGGTGAGGATTAAAATATTAAAAATAAATAATAATTAATTGACTAATTATATATATATGGTTGGAAAGAAGAGCGAAAATAGAATAAATAAAAAATTAATTAAAACTATTTTGGGATGGGAAAGAAGACTCAAAAATCTTATTATTATATTATTAAATTATTTTGTAAATATATATATATATATATGAATGATAAAATTGAAAATTAGTGCATAAAAGACCATCTTCTTCTTCATTTAGCAAGGGTGAATGAAATTTTTAGTGGAGAGCAAGAGGGAGATGATTTCTTCTTCAACTAAATCTAATTTCACAAGATTTTTTAGGGGAATCAAGATGTTTTTTAAGAATAATCAAGAATTAGGTAAGTATTTTCTAAGTTTAAGAAGTTTTTCCTTGAGTTTATGGTTATGTGAGATTTGAGGTTTTGATGGCAATGTTTATAATTGATGATATGGGTTGTTTTGAAGTTATTATGATATGTATATAGTGAATTTAAGATTGGTTGTTGGAAAAATTGAGTTTGATGAAGTAAGGGTTATGGGTGAAATATGTCAAATTACGGTTTGTGATGGATGTTACAATAATTGCTAAAATAATTTGTAATGAGATGTATAAGTAAAGATTTCATAGTTGAATAATTGAAATAAATGAGTTTGATGGAAGTTTGAAAGAAATAGTAGTGTGAATTAGGGTTTTGGGTGGAATGGGTGTAATTGATATTTAATTGAATAAAATATGTTGGAATGAGTTATTAATACTATTTTTGCATTTATAGTATGGTTTAAAAGTGTGTAGACCCTTAATTTTAGCCTTGAATGAGTTTAGTCCCAATTAAAAGGGAAAAATCAAATCCAATCCAATTTTAAGGAGCTTAAACCTAGTACGGTCCAATTTTAATAGCCTAAACCAAGGCTGGTCTAGTTTTAAAAGCTCGAACCATGCCGGTTTGAATTTAAAAACCAAAACTATGATGAATTGACCATGCCAATTTGTCATGAGCCATGCACATGGCCAATTGGCCAATGAGCAATGCTCATGGAGAATTGGTCTAGCCCAATTTTCTATGAGCCTTAATTCCGGGTATTTTATTGGCTTTAAGTGTCCTAAATATGTTTAAACTTGAATACACTCAAATAAGCAGAAGCTTTTCAAATGGAATTGGGATTGTTTAACCAAGAAGGAGCTGGAATAATTGACCTAATATCTTATAAATACAAAACAATTGGATGGATTAGGGGAGGCCACCAATAAATAGGAAACATAAAAAGAGAGTAAAAAGAAACAAAGTGCAATTAGCAACGAGGGACCAACACAGAAAAACAATTAAGCAATCATCAATTAGCAGGCAGAAGGTGGCAATTATCAAAGAGAGCATAGAAATATAAAGCTCACAGATCCAGTAGCAATTAGTAAATGCAAGCGATACAATAGCCAATCTCACTGATCCAAACTCATCAAAACCATCCATGGCTAAAGACTTGTGTGGCTTAGCCAGTAAAGCTTGGCTCAGTAACTTTATTTGGCACAACTAAATCTATTTAATTCAATTGAGTGTCATCCTTATTTAACCTTGCAAATCTATTGTGTTTTAGTTTATTGTTTCAATTCTATTTGCATTGTGATCCAAAGCCCTAACCTTGCAATTAAAACCTTAATTTATCACTAAAACCCTAATTGTATGTCCAAAAACATAATTTTAGGATTAATTCCTAGTTTTAGGATAAAACCTTAATTTTGCATGTTATACACTAGTTTTAGGATTAAACCCTCAATTATGATTTAAAAACCTTAATTTATATTATGGAGGAAGCAACTCATTCAATGTGTATGGTAAATCATTTATCTTTTGGAGGCACTGTCCCCGATCCCTTGCAAGGGGCATTGCCCCTTAACTTTTGCCCTCTAACCGGCTAGCTGTAACACCTTTATACCCTATAGACATATAATATATACACTCAGTATATGTAAAATATGCATATACGATATAAATATGTCAAAACCTAGTTTAATAAAAATTTTCACATTTTCAATTTAAAATCTCAAATACTTTAAAATGTATACTTAAATAATATATAAAATATTCTTTATAGATCATAGGTTCCAAAATAAGCATTTTATATAAAAAAATTTCTGAGAAAAAATTACCGGAGTTTTGTCTATAATTTGGACATTCTAAATTTTCAACAATTACACAACATGCATAAAAACACTCTCAATAAATAATAAATCACCATTTCACCAATTCTTCTTAATCATCTCCTATTTTCTCAAAATATTTATACATATACATATATATATCAAAACATATATAAAACCCATATTATACAATTTGTCCAAAATATTCTTTATAATTCACAAGGTACTAAAAAACATGAATATAATATACAAAATAACAAAATGTAATATAATATAAAATATATACATGAAGGCAAATGACTCTGATCTTGATGTACCCAAAATCAACTCAACAAGCAACTTCAAATCTAGACCCGGCCCGGTCTAGAAGAACTCTTTGGCTCAACTGGATCACCCCTTTCACCTGCGTGATGAATTACAACTACGCCAAACTAAAAGCCTAGCGGTACAAACTTTGATAACAAATAAACTTTAATAAAATACCAATGCATAATGCCTTTGTATGCTATGTCACAATGTGGCATTCAATTCCATTTTTAAAACATAAGCTTTCATCTTTTTATAATTCACATAAACACATACATAAGCATGGGCCCAAACAAACTAATACATTATTCAAATCCCAGAGTTACCGTTTTGGTCCAAATTGACACCAAGTGTCTAGCCCTGAAGGCAAATCATATATCAGTGACATCTAGCATCTAGCCCTGAAGGCAAATAATAAATCAGTGACACATAGCATCAGCTCTGAAGGAAAATAATAAGGATAACCTCATAGATATGCTACCAAACATAGAACTCTAAAAATTGAATAACATACTAGGCATACAAATAATTCATATTTCCCATAATCAACTTTTTCTCATTTTTCCATTATCAACTAGGCATATTGTCTCATTTTCTCATTTTTCTCATTCGTATCAATGTTAATTCACTTTAATTCATCATATTTCATCATTTTTATCATAATGTATGACATTTCATATCAAAATCACATTACCTAAATATTTTGAATTATCTTCACATAATTCATATAAATCACATTTCATTCATGTTAATCATTAATAATGGCTTTCATAATGCATATAATGAATACATAACAATTCACATGTCATAGCATAATGTTCATGAATATTCAATATATCAAGTAGCTTAATATATTTTCCATACAAAATGTGTTAAGCCTAATTTAATGCCAACATATATAATTTATCAAAAGTTTGTACTTATCTCAAAGAGCACTCAAATATAAGCTAAAAATCTCCCACAAACCTTCATTTCCAACTTGCCCTTCAACACTAGAGTTGTACAATTCACTTCTCCTTAATTCCTATATAAAATGTGATCAATTATAATCATTTAATATCACATTTTAAGGAATTTTCAACATTAAACCTTCATTAAACATCACTCTAATCAAAACCCCAAAGTTAAGCCTAACCTTACTTTAATATTGAACTTCCATTATAATCCATTTAAATTGGTGTTTAAGTTTATTTGCATCATTAAAAACATATTATAACATGTTTTAATTAATTAAATTTAATAAACATACATTCTTTAAACAAAACCCTTAAATGCCATAACCTTCCTCATTGAAGGTTCTTCATTTCAATTCATTCCAATTGTTAATCCAAGATTATTTCCATCACTTATATCATTAAATATCATGATTTAAACATTAAGACCAAATAATTAACCATTCTTTAAAAATTCCCTTTCCAAAACCCTAAATTCACACTACCTCATATCCAAACTTAACAAAATCCCTCATTTGAATTTAAAATCCTTGTTTATGCATCAAAATAACACATTTTGAATCAATTTTCACAATTAAAACACATGAATTCACAAATCCAAATATTCCATAACCCTAAATTCTCTCTCTTCATCCAACTCAACCCAAACTTAACCATTTCTTCAATCCAACTTAAGAATCATTAATAACTAATCAAAAAAACTCATACAAAACTCATTCAAGCAATTAAATCATGCTAAGTCAAAATTTCAAGCTCAACATATTTATATCTTCATGAAAATCCAAAGAAATAAGTTGGAAACTTACTATTTTAGGAGAAAATCACCAAAATCTCACTTGAAACTTGTTAACTCCTTCAATTATGGAAGCTTGGAAGAAGAAAAACCTTGGCTTCGACTCCAATGGTGGATCGGCTCCTAAGGAAGAAGATGAAGAAGAAGACCAACTTTGAATTTCTCTCTCTTTCCACTTTCAAATTTGACCATATATATAATATAGTTTATTATATTTAAAATTAAATTAATTATTTATTTATTTATTTAAAAAAATATATAATTTACCTCTTCCATTCAAAATAATTTATTTTTAATTTATTTAAATAATTTTAATTTTTCAAAGTATATTTACCATTTTGCCACTTGACTTTTGACTTTTCTTCTTAAAGTGTTGACTTTGAGTTGGCTTTTATATATATTATGTATATTTCACATATACATTCTATTTTCTTACTTAAAATTCTTCTATTTTCTATTTAAATTATTTATTTAATTTAATTTTAAAAAATTAGGGACGTTATAATAGTGGGATCGCCATGTGTGTCTCGCCATATATTTTATTAAGAGTTAATATTAAGATTTGCTTGTGGATTGCTATTTTTGTGATTAACTTTAATTTCCTTTGATGAAACATTAATTTTATTAGTTTAACCTTGATTTATTATTATTTTTGTGATGATTGGTCATGTGTTTTATATATTATTACTTATTATCAAATAGTTGAATTGCATTTATCTTTTTGGACTTTGAGGATGTAAAAAGTATGTTTTCACGTCGTGGGTACCTTGTTTATCTTAGTTATTTAATTTTAATTACTTTGAGATAATTATAAGGGATATATTTTCACTTTTGGTGGGCGTCCTGTTTTATTTATTTTTTAGGATATTTGGATAATTGTAAGGGCATATTTTCACCTCGTATTGGTGTCCATTTTGTTTGGCTGTTTAATTTATAATATGATGAATGTTTATTTATTTTAATTGCATGTAACATGAATAATATTGTAATAATATAACAATTCAATAATATTTAGACTTGAAAAGGAGGCCAATTCCAATGAACTGGACGTTATGATGGGGACCACTTCTCACCTTTTTCATGCGTACCCAACTTTTTAACCCAGTAGTGGTTGGGGATTCCTCAGGAATCAAGTCATCCACCCATTCTATTTCTTTCTTGGTCAATCCAGATGGCGACTCCTATTCTCCAAACTTAGGCTTGTGTTCTCTAAGGCCTACAACCTAACAGTGCTAAAGTCGCAAGAACCATTCTACCTAGAGTGGGGGCAAAAATCCCTGCTCATAGAGTGAATAAAGTGAAAATGTCAAATTAAAGATGGGTATCTGAAGAAATAAGACTTGGAGGGAGCTTTTGACTTGATTCTAAAGTTACATAAGGTTAGTACATGTTTTAATAAATATTATTTGAATAATATGGGAGTTGGCATAATATATTGTGAATTTAAGAATGTGTTATGTCACTTTCATTTTTTGATTTGATAAGGATGTATGTATTGTATAAGAGAGTAATTAAAGCATGAGGCATGAACATGAGCCATTGTATAATGGCTATTGCAATTATTATGTACATGATGTAAAAGATGAGAAATGAATAGTGCAATAACTAAAATGAAAAAAATATATAGAAAATAATAAAATGTGATTAAATTGTGAAAAGGGACTATATAATGTGTAATATGGTAATTGGTTGTGAATTAAAGAGACCATGGAAATGATATATGGAAATGGGTCACATTGTGACTGTGACCCATGATTGTGTAATGTAATGAGAAATAACATGAAAATTTAATGTGGAAGTGATCATGATAAGGTTGATCACTTTGAAAATGTGATAGTAAGATGTAATGTGCAAGTGATCAAGGATTGAGTTGATCACTTAAAAAGTGTGGTAAAATGTTACTATGTATTGGTAATCCTATACAATTATTTAACCAGTAATATTGAGAATGAATACGCATGGATTGATAGACCTGAGCAGAGCTAGGTCATGAGAATGAGATTAAAAATGGACCCGAGCGGAGCTAAATCGAGAAATTGATGTTGTGATAATTGAATTTAGAAATTGTATAGGGTTATCAGGCCCAATATGTGTGTGGTTGGATGTGATGTGTGTATGTGTGAGTATGTGTGTGTTGTGTAAATATTGCAAGTTGCAGTATGAGATGTGAGTTTGGATATGTATGTATATATATATATATATGACAAATGAATTATAAAATAAATGGTGATTATAGTAATATTACAAATTACATTATAAGGAAAGCATCTAGATGGATATGTGTATGTTGTTTTTATACATATGTACGACAAAGCTCTTGAGCTTGGCACAGTGGTGTGTATCGCTTAGAAGTGTGAATCAAGGTGAATTAGTGTGTGATTGAGACTTGAAGATGTGGGTACCACGAGACCAACCCTGACATGTTGCATTCATATAATATTTTATGTATTGTGTATTATGAGTTCTGTATAGTAAATAAATATCATTCGTATATTAATCATATTTCAGGGAAGCGATATGTATGTATAAATACTTTTGGTAATTGTTATTGTTAAAAACATAAATTTGCAGTGTACTTTGTATATGTTTTGAAAATATTTGAATATCTATAAAATTATGAATATTTAGAAAGCTATGAAAAGTTAGGAAGGAATATTGGAGTTTGTTTTTATAAATATTTGGGAGTGAAATTTTCTGTGCATATTGTGTGTTTGATGAATTGGAGATTTATCAAAATTACAGATAAAACTCTAGCGAAATTATTTTAGAGAATTTTTTATAATTTATAAATTATTTTTATTAATAAATTGAGGGTTTTTTAGTGTAATTACTATAGTATCCTGTATCCTAGATATGCATTTCATGTATACAGGGTATACATATTATACATATTTAGGGCATAAAGGTGTTACATTTAATTTAGTATCAGAGTCTAAGTTTGAGATTCTCGACCTAGATGGGTTTTAAAAGAAAAAATTAGGGGAGATTTTAAAATGTGATTTGGTTTGTGATACATACATATACATAGCATCTGTGTTGGTCTCGGATGTTGTAAAGTTCGTTTGATATAATAGATATAAGTTGAGATGGTGTCTGAGACGTGTAAATCAAAGTGGCACAATGGAAGTATAGTGAAATTATAATATTATTTATTAATCATTCAAAGTACAGTGTAGTAATTAGCAAGATTTTCTGAGACTATTATATGGTAATCATGATATTGAATTCTTGGATGATTTGATAGAGATACTATTTTGAGGATAGAAGTGTTTTGTTGGATTAGAGGAGCATGGAAACGAGGTTTGAAATTTTGGAAAGTAGTCAATAATGTTCATAAGGGGGAGAGTCAAGATTATTTGGTTATAGATAGTGTGGTTGATTTTATATAAATTGATGTTGGTGTTTGTGTTTGTGTTTAATTGAGTTGTTTATTATAGTAGATTTCAATGATGAAATTATTTAAAAGAAAGAGAATTGTAACACCCGTAAATTTTAAATATAGTTAAATAAGTATTTGAAAGATAGTTAAAGTGTTGGAAAAGATATATATATTATATATACCTACTGTATACATAATATATATCTCTCATATACTTATTATATATGTTGGATACATATTATACACTTAATATACATGATATAGACATAATGTATACTTAATATATACATTACATATACATATACGTAAAATATGTATTACATATAAATAAAGTATAAAAGGGATATGTATATATATGTATAATTATGGATGGAAAGATGATGAATAAAGAAATAAATATATATAAAAAAAAGAGAAAGTCAAAAGAAGAAAGAAAATATATGGTGGGGATTAAAAGATTAAAAATAATTAATAATTAATTGACTAATTATATATATATGGTTGGAAAGAAAAAGGAAAATAAAATAAATAAAAAATAATTTAAATTATTTTTGGATAGGAAATAAGACTAAAATATATTTTTAGTGGAAAGGAAGAGGGAGAAGTGTAACACCCTTATACCCTATATACATATAATATATACACTCAATATATATAAAATATGCATATACGGTACAAAAATATCACAGTCCAGTTTAATAAAAATTTTCACTTATCAAATTTAAAATCTTAAATACTTTAAATTGTATAATTAAATATCAAGTACAATATTATTATAAATCATAGGTTCTAAAATAAATATTTTTTATAAAAATCTATGAGAAAAAAATTTGTCAGAGTTTTATCTATAATTTGGACATTCCCAAATTATTAACACAACACTACCTGCATAAAAACACTCCCAAATAACCCAAAAATATATTTCATCCATCCTTCTCAATATCTCCAAATTTTCTCAAAACATTTATATATTTTCATAAATCTACATATCTAAACATATATAAATTCCACATCATAAATTTTTATCCAAAATATTCTTTTTAATTTATAACATATATGCACTGAAAACATAATATATTATACATAATCTCCTAAATGCACGATAATATAAAAATATATATATGCTGGCAGTGCCTCTGATCTTGATGCCCCAAAATCAATTCTACTGGAAAACTCTCAAATCTAGACCTGAACCGGTCTAGAAAAACTCTCCTGCTCAGCCGGATCTACCCTGTCATTTGGGCAATGAATTTCAATTGTACTAAGCCAAAAGCCTACCAATACAAACTTTGATAACAATAAAGCTCAAATGCAATGCTAACATATGGATATCATATCTCATATCATTTCATTTTAACATTTTTCTTAATTGTTTCAAAATTCACAATTCATATAAAAGCAAACACAAGTATTGGCCCAAAAGATCTAATATGCTATTCAAATTCCAGAATTAATGTTTTGATCCATATTGACACTCAGTATTTAGCCCAAAGGTATGTGACGCCCAGCATCTAGTACGAAGGCAAATCATAGTGATGCCCGACATCTAGTTCGAAGGCAAGTGATATCCAACGTCTAGCCCAAAGGCAAATCAATAATTGCTCAAAAGCTAGCCTCGAAGGCAAATAATGAGGATAGCCTCATAGGCATGCTGCCAAACACAAAACTCTAGAAATTAAATAACATATTAGGCACACAATTAATTCACATTTCTCATTATCAATCTCTTTCTCATTTTCTCATAATCAGGCTAGGCACATTGCCTCATTTTTCATTATCTATTAGGCTCATTGCCTTATTTTCTCATATTTTTTTCACTTTTCTCATTTTTCTCATTTATAGCGATAACAATTCATCACATTTCATCATATCATCACATTGCATCACATTTTACCTTAAAACTCATCACCAAAATATTTTGGGTAATTTCACATAATCCACATATTTCACATTTTATACTATTTAGCCATTAACAATGGCTTTTCACAATGCATTTAATACTGTGAATATTCGAATTTTGAAGCTCGGAAAGCCAACTGCAAAAGACCAAGCCAGACCGGTCGACCGCGGCAGAGTTCACCAAAAATATACCTTCATGGTACTTGAAATGTCCGGAGCGACGTAAGCATCACAGGTATGGTCTCAGAATAATTTTTGGAGGTCCGCAGCTCCCAGAAAATCAGTTTGAACGAAAAAATGCGGATTTCGGTGGGATTTTGGGGTGAACCGCTGGGACCGGCAGTCCGACCGCAGCCCACAGCCGTCCGACCGCCGTCCATGTCCTTTCCTGTTTTTCCGGTGACCACCCGGTCCGACCGCTGACCACGGCGGTCCGACCTCTGACCACGGCGGTCCGACCGCCGTCCAGCCCGAATTTCGCCTATAAAATGCTGCTAAACTTTCAAAAAAGGGGGGTTGGACTTTTTTGGGGGGGCCTCATGCTGTCGAATTCTTTTCACGCTTAAAAACTCTCATTGGACTTTTATTTGCAAGAATCTAACCTGGTGTGGCAGGGATTAAGAATCATATTTCAAGATCTAAGAAAACAAGACCTGGAACTTCGAAGTGGAAGGACCCTAAACAAGGTAGTATGATAATTCATCATTTGTCAATTCAAGCATATCATAAAGCATCCTACCTTCTTCTTAATTTCTTTTCGGTCAAAGACCTAATCCTTTTAGGTCTAAGGCCTAATTAACTAATCAATCAACACTTCGGCAGGGAGCCGCGAATCAATCAACTTTTTGGCACGGAGCCTAAATTGGATCTTTTTGGTACAAAGTACCTAAATTTCACAATTAAAAATCAATCTTTTGGCCAAAGGCCTAAATTGCACAATTTAGGTACAAAGTACCTAAATTTCACAAATTTGCACTAAGTGCTAAAATTAACAACTTTGGCAAAAAGCCCGACAAATGCACGAAGCATTCACACACACATGCATGAAGCATAATTTTCATCGCCTTTAAATAGGCTTTTCCGAACTACATGGGCTTTGATCTCTCATAAAAAATGAGAGTATGTAGGCATATTTGAGATTCACCTCAAATAACAAGTCCGCAATTTACTAACAATCTATTCTTCTTCCTTTCTGTGTTCCTTTTGGATTCATTTCTAAATTGGCAAATTAATCAAATACATGACATAGTCCCCGAATCCTCCTTGGGTTCGTAGATTAGAAACCTTTACATTGGATGCATTAATTGGAGTCAAATAAGGGTTTTCTTAGTTTTTCCCTTCGAACAAAATAAACGAGTGGCGACTCCAGACAACACGTGAACGTTCATCCGAATCCTTTTCTGGTGGAGACCGAGGTTCACAAATTGGCGACTCCACTGGGGACCATAAAAATGATTTATGGGATTCTAGTGGACTACTATTGCTTATTTGATTAATTTGACACTAGGGACCATGAAAATGATTTATGGGATCCTAGTAGACTACTATGGTTTATTTGATTAACTTGCCCTTCTTTAAGGTATTTTTATTTATTTTGCAGGGTACCTTAGCAGCGGTTGTCCTTTCTTTAAGGACATTAGAATTGAAAATTGACTAAAAGAATCTTTTTGGGGACCATAAAAAAAATAAATAATAAAAATAAAAATAATAAAAATAATTTATGGGATCCTAGTAGACTATTATTCATTTGACTGATTTGCCCTTCTTTAGGGTACTTTTATTCATTTTGCAAGGTACCTTAGCAATATATATCCCCTCCTTGGGGATATTGGATTGAAAATTGACAAAAGGAATTTTTTCCTTTAATGGACTCCTTGTTTGATTAATTGTGCATTTATTTTTTCATTCAGAGAATCTTTTTCTCTTGCATCATATGGGGGAATCCTTTTCCTCCATTGCATAAAAAATTATTTTCAAATGAATTTCTTCTCCTTCTGTTCAAAATGCTGAGTCTGGATAGCAAGTAGCACTGACCGGCAGGTCTCCTTGATTATGCCGGCGGACAGCCAAAGCGTCCTCCCTGTTGTCGCAAACCATTACAATCCTTTTGGAGTGGCCCATGAGTAATCGTACTGTTGGACCCATGCGAAACTCCTTATTTCACATGTGGTTAGGTATATCTTACTCAAGACTCAAGGGTCCCTACTATAAGCCGTTTCTCTATTTTCATGAACAATAGAACCTTCCCTTAGGTTGTATGTACCCAATGATAGTGCCACATTCCATTAAAATGAATTATGATGTGATGAGGTGCATTCATGCAACATGACAACATTATTTTGGGGGAAAATCTTTTGGGGAAAACTTTTGATGTATATAACTGGACCAAGAGTTTTTCCTATCCTACACACTACCCTGATCTCTTGCCCTTAACCTTTTCAGGTATCCACTATCCGTGTGCCTTCACCCACATAAGCTACACCAACTCCAACTGTGCAATCACTCACAAGTCCTGCTACCCCAATTTCACCAACTGCTCCAATTACTGAAATGGCTACTATTGAACAGATTAAGGCCTTGCTAGATGGACAGGTTAAGGAAATTGAAGCTAGAATGCAAGAGAGAATTGATGAAGCTTTAGTTGCCCAAAGGGTAGCCATCCTGGCTGAATTGGGAGGGGCACCAAAGACAGCCACTACTTCTGAAGGTTTAGGGAAAGAACCTATTGCGGGACAGACTAGTACCCCCAGGACTGCTCAGAACAATACCCCTGTCATCAATTTGGAGGATCCATCCTCTAAGAATGAAACTAATGAACTGAAAAAGAAACTTGAATTGCTTGAAAGGTCAATCACTGCCATGAAAACTCATAAAGAGGTGGTAGACATGGATTCCTTATCCTTGTTTCCCCAAGCTAGATTACCTCCAAAATTCAAGATGCCTGGGATGGACAGATTTGATGGGACCACTTGCCCTAAAACCCATTTGAAGATGTATGTGGGGGCATTGAGCCCTTGGGGTTTAAATGATGAACTCTTTGCTCAACTCTTTCAACAATCCTTGACTGGGGCTGCCCTAAAATGGTTTGTAAGCCTGGACCGAGCCAAGATTAAGACCTGGGAAGACATCTGCAATGCATTTAACACTCAATACCACTACAATATTGAGGTGGATGTCACTAGAAGAGAACTTGAGACTACCAAACAAAACAACAATGAACCCTTCTCCTCGTTCCTTACGAGATGGAGGGCAAAAGCCGCCCAAATGATCAATCGCCCTTCAGAACAGGAGTAGATTGATATTATAATCAGGAATTTAAGGCCTACATATCAAGCTCAACTGCAAACCCAATACCTACCTACTTTCAAATCGCTCATTGCGATTACAACTAAGGTAGAAGACTTGATACAATTGGGTAAAATAGTAGATGAGGGAGCTACTTCGAAGTATAGAAAACAAGGCCACCCTACTTCCTCAAGCAAGGTCAATGAAGTGGCCAATATTGCCCCTGCGAATCCTTTACGTGTGGGCAATTTTGGGCAGAGAAATCAGCCAAGAAGGCAATATACTGACCTTGGGGTGCCCCTTCATCTAGTATTTAAAAAGGCCGTGGAAGGGAAGTATTTGAAGCCTTTGGACCCAAGGCCACCTCCAAACCCATTACTCGCCAGTTATAAGGCCAATGAATATTGTGAATACCACCAAGGAAAAGGGCATAGAACAGATGCTTGCTGGACTCTGAAAAACCGCATCCAGGATTTGGTGGATAGGGGTGACATCATTCCTCTCAGGAGTCAACCGAACATTAATACTAACCCTTTGCCTAATCATTCCATCCACGCCATCACTGTGGAAGAAGAGCTGTTTGATCCTTTCAAACTCCTCTTAGAAATGAATGAAGTGTGTGTGTTGGATTTGAATGACCTCGCTGAAGAGGTCGACGCTTTGACAAGAAGCGGAAGGCAATATCAGCCACTCGACTTGGGAAAAGCCCCTACAACCTCAAATCCTCCCCATAAGAAGACACCAGAGCCAAAAGAAGACCCTGTCCTCACTCAGCTTAAACAGACTCAAGCTAAGGTGTCAATTTGGGAGCTCCTTGCTTCCTCATTCCCACACCGTCAGGCTCTCAGCGAAGCTTTAAGTCAACTTGATACATCAGTGGACACAAGCCCAGAAGCTTTGGTGGCCACTTTAACTCAATCAACCAAGGCATTGAGTATCCGATTTTCTAATACAGACCTACCAGAAGATGGCAGTAAACACAATGATGCTCTATACATCACCATACAAACTGGGGGAAAGACTGTTCCCATGGTTCTCATTGATAATGGGTCAGCCTTAAATGTATGTCCCTTGAAGGTAGCAAGCTGTCTGGGGTTGGAGGCTACAGATCTTACACCTTCTGATCAGATTGTTAGAGCATATGATAACACTCGAAGAGAAATTTTGGGTGTTGCCACTTTGGAAATTGCTATTGGGCCGGTGAAAATGAGAGTGCCCTTCCAAGTCATTGATGTACCCGCGAGCTTTAATCTCCTCCTTGGAAGGCCGTGGATTCATCAGAATAATGCTGTCCCTTCTACATTACATCAAAAACTTAAGTTCCCTTTTGAAGGAAAAATCATCACTATCAAAGGTGACACCTGTGAAATCAACAAGAGAACCATGGATCAGTCTCTCTTTGAGGTTGTTCCTGGCGAAACCGCCATGACCTTGACTGGTTTCCATTATGATACAGTCCAATGCATTGAAAGAGAAAAACCCAAAGGGCCATTTATTTTATATGATTTTGGAGAGGTCCAAATCAATTGCCTGGTGGGAATGATGCTAAGGATAGGTCTGCTGCCCGGAATGGAAATGATAAAGTCTGGGAGGAAAACACCCGTAGTCCAGCCATGGGAAGAACCTGAGAATAAGGGAACTTTTGGCCTGGGGTACAAACCCACAGATGAGGAGATAGAAGAGTTTGAGCATGGAAGGAAGAAAAAGAAGAATTGGGGGGCAAGAAGCCTCAAAATGCGCCCTTATTTTAGAACTCTGAATGGTCACTTCTGCAAGCCTGGAAAAGCAGTTCCTTACTGTGGTTTTCAGGAACCATTCTGTTCTCCTGTGACTGGAAAGAAGCTACCGGGTTTTGAGATGTTCGATGATGTTTTGACCATAAAGGAAGAAGAGCCAGAACCTATAGTTGACCCACAAGTGGAAGATTTCATGCGGCCTAGTCTCTTTGATGAGGTTGCTATGATAACCAATTTTGAAGACAAAAGGGACTTCTCAAAGCTGAACAAGACCACAGATGGACCACTGATGAACTGGTATGCCGAGGAGGGACAAGCTGCTATAGTCAAACCTAGTCCTGTATCATACCCTGAACCCGAGTCTTGTACCGAGTCAAATCTCGAGTCAAACACCGAGTCAGAGTCCAGTTCTGAGTCTTCCTTAGCTTCAGGAATAGAAAACCCTTCAAAAATGATGTAACTCTGGAGGATGACTCCGCCATTATTAATGAAACTGTTCAGGTTCTTGGTTACCCTGTGTCTTTTGCTTTCCAAGTATTATCTAGCAAAAATGAAATAGATGAAATAAAAGAAATAAATGAAAAAATAATGATTGGCAAAGAAAATGAACATACATACATTGCATATGATTGTGTGAATAAGGAACAGGTTGTTGAGTGCATCAGAAGATATGTCGACTGTTTCATGTGGAAGGCAAGCGATGTCACGGGAATAGACCCAGCCATAGCAGTTCATAAGATTCCACTATACCCAGATGCAAAGCCGGTTAAGCAGAAGTTGAGAAGAATGAAGCCAGAATGGTCTTTGAAAATTAAAGAGGAGGTTGCCAAGCAACTGGACAATAAGTTCATAGAACCAATTGCCTACCCTTCCTGGTTAGCAAACATCGTGCCAGTCCCGAAAAAAGATGGAAAGGTCAGGATGTGTGTTGACTACAGAGATTTGAATAAGGCCTGTCCCAAGAACGATTTTCCACTACCACACATCGATTTGCTGATAGACAGGATGGCTAGGCATGTGATGGTTTCCATGACTGACCTCGCGGTTGGGTACAATCAGATCCTAGTTCACCCACCAGACAAAGAGAAGACAGCTTTCATTACAGAATGGGGCACTTTATGCTACAGGGTTATGCCTTTTGGGTTGATAAATGCAGGGGCTACCTACCAAAGGATGGCGACAACAGTCTTTCATGACATGATTCACAAAGAAGTAGAAGTGTATGTTGATGATATGATTGTTAAGTCAAAATCTCCAGAAGAACACGTTGAAGCACTTGAGAAGTTCTTCCTTAGACTTCGCAAGTACAATTTGAAGCTTAATCCTGCAAAGTGCCTCTTTGGTGCAACATCAGGCTTATTTTTGGGATATTTGGTCAGCAAGAAGGGAATAGAAGTTGATCCAGCAAAGTCGAAGGCTATTCTGAAAATGCCTCCGCCAAGAACAGAAAAAGAGATTCGAGGCTTGCTAGGTAGATTACAGTATATCAGTCGATTCATATCGCAGTTGGCAGAGACTTGTGGTCCAATCTTTAAGCTACTAAGGAAAGGTGCTTCACAAGAGTGGAATGAAGACTGCCAAAAGGCCTTCGACAAGATTAAAGAATACTTGTTAAGTCCGCCAATTCTACAACCTCCCAGAATGGGAAAGCCTTTGCTTTTGTATTTGTCTGTAACAGATGAAGCCATGGGTGCAATGCTAGCTCAAGAAGCTGAAAGTACAAAGGTGGAAAATGCAATTTACTACCTCAGCAAAAGGATGCTGGGTTATGAGTTAAAGTATAACAAGATTGAGAAGTTGTGTTTAGCCTTGTATTGGACTTGTACGAAATTACAACACTACTTGTCTTCGTACACTACTTATGTCATCGCAGAACAGAGTCCCTTGAAATTCCTTATGGAGAGGCCTGTTTTGGACAGCAAAATGGCTAAGTGGGTGTCAACATTGGCAGCCTTTGACCTAAAATTCATTCAAAGAAAAGCTGTGAAAGGTGGCGCAATAGCTGACGAATTAGCAGAATTACCAGTGAATGACGAGATGCGAGAAGTGGGTTTCCCTGATGAAGACCTCTTGAATGTGGAAAGGAGTATTTGGGAGATGTATTTTGATGGGGCATCCAATTATCATGGAAATGGAATTGGGATTGTGTTCAAAACTCCTTGTGGAGAATACATTCCATTTGCAGTTAAACTTGACTTTAGCTGCACAAACAATGAAGCAGAATATGAAGCTTGCATCAATGGGCTTGAAGCCGCCCTGGAATTAGGAATTAAGAACCTAAAGGTCTACGGTGATTCTATTTTAATAGTGTCACAAGCCTTAAGGAAATGGAAGATAAGAGAAGAGCGTTTGGTTCCTTACCTACAATGCCTTGATCATCTGGCACAACAATTCGATGATTTGTCCTTCGAATATCTCCCAAGAGCAAAGAATCAGTTTGCTAATGCCCTGGCTACTTTAGCTTCCATGATCAATATCAAGGAGGGGAAAGTCATTCGTCCATTGAAAGTTCAACTTCAGAAGCAACCTGCCCACATAATGCATTTGGCCGATGGTAAACCATGGTTTTGGGATATCAAAGGTTATCTCAAGGATGGAAGTTATCCGGAGGGATCATCAAAGGTTGATCAGAGGGCCATAAGGCAGCTAGCCACAAGTTACATTCTTAATGAAGATATCCTCTACAAGAGGAGTTGGAATGGAATGCACCTAAGGTGTGTGAATGAAGCAGAGGCTAAGCAGATAATGGAAATGGTACATGGTGGCAAATCAGGACCACACATGTATGGGATCGCCTTGGCTCGAAAAATTGCCAATCTAGGATATTATTGGTCCACCATGAATGCAGACTGCGTGGCATTTGTGCAAGAATGCCATCAGTGTCAGATATTTGCCAAGATGTAGAAGCAACCTCCCGTTGCCCTGAATCCGATTACTTCTCCATGGCCCTTCGCTACTTGGGGAATAGATATAATTGGCAAAATACATCCAAAAGCCTCAAATGGACATCAGTTTATTTTGGTAGCAGTGGATTACTTCACAAAGTGGGTTGAAGCAGCTTCCTATGCAGAATTAAACGCCAAAAAGGCAGCACAGTTTGTCTGAACCAACATCCTTTGTCGGTACAGAATGCCATTTGAAATTATCACTGATAATGGAACTCATTTCCAAGAAAAATTTGCTAAGCTCTTGAAGGATAAGAATGTCCAACATCATAAGTCCTCTCCTTATAGACCTCAAACAAATGGAGCTGTAGAAGCAGCGAACAAGTCTATAAAGGTGATCATACAAAAAATGATCAAGGAACATAGGCGTTGGCATGAGAAGTTACCGCTGGCTTTGTGGGGATATAGAACATCAATTAGAACTCCTACTGGGGCAACCCCGTATTCCCTGGTGTACGGAATGGAAGCAGTACTCCCCATTGAACTGGAAGTTCAATCGGCGAGGATAATTCAAGAAAGTCAGATAAATGAAGCTGAATGGATCAGTAATTATCATCATCAGTTGTTGGGTTTGGATGAAAAAAGACTTCAAGCTCTACATCGGATTCAAGGGTATCAGAGGCGAATGGCCAGACATTTCAACAAAAAGGTCAAAGATCGAAAGTTGGAAGAAGGTTATTTGGTTCTGAAAGAGATCAGAACACCTGTTACAGATCCTCGTGGGAAGTTTCGTCCTCATTGGGCGGGACCCTACATTTTGAAGAAAATACTTTCCGGCGGAGCCGTCATCTTGTCTGATTTGGATGGTCTGGAGTTCACAAACCCATGCAATCTAGATCAATTAAAGAAATATTATGTATAATCATGCATTGTAAGGAACTACATTAGACCTGATTCTCGGAAACTAATTCGAGATATGTAGGCAGCTCTCATTGAGCACGGTCTAAATAATAATAAAAATCATCCATTCATTTTTCTTTTGCTAATATTATAAGAAAAAAAATCTCGCTAAGTCGAAAACCCACAAAGGGCGGCTTAGGCAATAGTGGGGCCCGCTAAGTAGAAAACCCGCAAAGGGCGGCTTAGGCAAGAATGGGTAAGAGCTCGCTAAGTTGAAAATCCGAAAGGACGGCTTAGGCAAAAATTAGAGCAAATAAATAAAGTAGATAATGCTTGGAAAGCAAACAAAAAAGTCATTCATTAAGAATCATTCATTACAAAAAAGAACCTTTCATTACAAAAAAGTCAGTCGGTTCATCAAAAGAGTCAGACTACAAGTCCTATACATTCAAGGAACTAAAAAAGGTACAAACAACCCAAAAAGCAGACAATGGAGTCACCCTGGGATCTAAATCCTACGCCTCCTACGTGGGGCAGAGTCTTCGGTATCTTCCTTAGTTCCAGAGCTCTCTGCGACATCTATCTTCTCCTCGCTAAGAGGAACCACCTCCTCTCCCTCCAGCTCCTGCAGCAAGGCATACCTCCTGGGTTTTTCAACAGGCCAAACTTCAGCTATAAACCAGGTCCTATACTCCGGAGTAGGCTGAACAAGGGAAGGCTCAGCAAAAGGCCTGATCATCTGATGGTCTCTGACCCAAGTCTGTAGAACAACTCGGGTAACTCCAGGGGTAATAGGGGAAGCAATGGTAAGCCCAACCGGAAGGGGAACCCTTTGATTAATCCCCATCTGTCTGAGGACCCGGGAAGCACTATACCATGTGCTGTGAGTGAAACCAAGGAGATAGACATGGTTGTGCATGGCATTTGCCTCCATGAAGCGAGGAATTCTATACCAAGGGACGAACCATAACAATTCTTCTGGTCCAAGCTCAAACAACCAGATAGCCCACTTAGCCATGGAGGGAAAAGAAATCTGGATTCTCTTGGTACAGTACTGCGAAGGGTTATATGTCAAGGCATTAGGAGCAGCAACCACTCGGAGATGGTCTCTCAGCCAAACCTGAAAAAATAGATCCTTTCTATTTACAAACAAAAAAAGAAAGAATGAAATTAGAAGAAGCAAAAAGGTATAACAAGATTACCTGAAGAATGATCTGGGTGACAGTCCAGTTCTCAAACCCGAGGGCAGCTCTGTCAAGACTCTGGATAGTCTCAGCCAGAATCATACCACCGATGCAATTAAGCTCTTCCATCTGCCTAACCATAGGGCAAAGCCTCAAATCGCCGAAGCCAGGATCACGATTGAAAAGAAACCCGGCTAATAGGCAGAAAACAAAAGCTCGCATTCTGTGTTTCAGTTGAACCTCATCTTCGAAGTTGGCGGTCAGAAATTCATCAATCAGGGGAAGCAGCATCGCTCTACTCCCATCCATGATCATAGCTTGAGCTTGAGGCCTGGTAAAATTGAAAAGCCTCTGAAAGGATCCCACATAACCAACTTGGACCTCATGCCTTACAAGAGGGGCATTGGGGTCACATCCAATGATTGAACAAAATTCCTCAAAAAGAGGACACATTTCCTCCATTCGAGCACCGAATCTGAAAACATGGGCTTGAGGATCCCAAAATCTAATGCAAGTATGCAAAAAATCCCAATCCACAGCCACGCCCCTAAGGGTAGTAACGGCTTTCAGTCCATACCTTCCCATATTGATCCTTTCGACGTTATGAAGGCTCTTGGTCCAGTTATGCATCACGTGGTTAAAAAGAGGATCCATTGTTGAGGGAAATAAAAAAAAATCCTGCAATGAGAAATCTGTTTCTGGCCCAAAAATGCACTCAAAAATCTTTTTTTTCCAATACATATACTGCCCCTGGGGCCTCCCCGGCGGTCCGACACAGGCTCGATTCCCGTTATATATATATATATTTTTTATTTTATTTTTATCTTTATTTTATGAAATTCTTGTGTTTTGGCCCTGTTTAGATTAATTTAGGTACTATTTTTGGGGTTATCTCAGGGATTTATTTTTGAAAATAGATTTCTAAAACAAACAAAAAACAAACATCATACATACCTATCTGCTGTTAATACTAATAAATTAGTGCAGGTTTGTACTTGAGTTCAAATGACAGGTGGAAAATACGAAAAGTACAAAGTACAGAGCAAGAATAATTCAAATACTACAAATATAGTCCAAGACAAATATCAAAATTCAGCGTCGGGCTCTCCGTCTTTGCGGCCTGTTCTGCCTCTCATAAGCAGCATCAGTCCAAGCACCAGCCAGCTCATCCGACAAAGCAGTGATCAGTGCTGTCATATCAGCAACTAGGCCCTCAGGTACCTGTGAAAATGACACAATCACAATCAATTTCAAGAGAATTTTATGAATCCTTTTCATGAAAAGTTCTAAAAGAATATACCTGAGTGATGTGAACAAGCCTCCGATAAGGTGCACTCTCCGCACTAATTGGTCGGGACACCCAACCATCAGGTGCATGATAACGAACAGCATATGGCAACCTCAAGTCGACTAAAGCAGGGTCCAATTGATCGGTAGCCGCAAGGATGGATGGGGGAGGCCTCAAATGTGATGAACTGCTGCTTGCTCCAGTATGTGATGGTCCTGCCCTGAAAGCAGAAGCCCCAGTCCTAGAGGAAGAAGGTCTGTTAGCTCGCCAGCTGGAAGAGGGATGGTCTCCCGGGGTGCTGGAAGTAGGGGTTGAAGAGTAGGAGGACCGATAAGGTGGTGCAGAATCGAACCGTGCCCCAATGTGTGGCATTAGTCGCTCAAGACAGTAGATATCATAATCTTCTTCATCCGGGGCAAAGGCCGATTCGAAGGGATCACCCTCATACTGGGATGCTGTAACAGGCAGAAGTGTCAGAGACAGCATGTCATTAGGGGGGTCCAAGGGAGCTGTACGGAAGCCGGCGATCTGGAAAGTCACTCTCTCAGCAAGATAGTACCGTCGATACTCTGGATGGGGAAGTATGAATCGACGGTGGGTCAGGGTCTGTGATCGCTGAAAGCTGTAATCTTGAGCAATCCACTCTGTCAGCCGGTTAGACATTGTTGTAAATGCTACCTGAAAAAATTTATTATGTTAGTGAATCATTTTCTCTAATATAATAAATAATGATGAAGATAAAGTATTTACCGAGTTCATGAGGCAACTGTCGAAGAACGATCTCAACTCTTTGATAGGAAGCTTCCTCTTTGGTGCTACTATCCTCTCTTTATACCACCTCCAAGCAATGGGAGAAAGAGGATCTACAGGGGCAAGTGGCTCACGAAGAAAAGGGGCGACATCAGGAAAGTACTCATAAGCCCAAGTCTAAAAAAATGAAGAAGAGATCAGAGTCGGTGTATGCAAGGTGAAGGAAATGTTCTTTACATTACCTCCCAGAAGTAATACAGGCCACATGGAGCAATGCGGGTATAGCAAAGGTCTGACATGTCGTCATACAATTTACACAACATCATGCTAGCCCAATCATATGTCTGAAGTCGTGTCAGGTCGGTTAGACTCTTCAGCACATTGAGATTCACTGCATCCTTTCTGTTTGCTAAGAAGGAGCTAGCAAACAGGAGGATCAGGGTAAACCTGGCCACCTGATCAGCAGTAAGATCGCCTACCTCATAGCCAGTATAGATGGCTGGCGCCTGCTCTACAAGCCACCTCCTCTGAATGCAGCGAGGCGCCTGATGTCGAGGGTAGTCAACCCCGATTAAGGTGACCATATCGGCTGAAGAGATGTCATGCCTCCAGTCATTGTAGTACTCCACCATCTCAACGCCAAATGGAATCCCAGAGATGACGAAAAAGTCGGTGGGCGTCATCGTCATCTCCCCCCAAGCAAAATGAAAGGTATCAGTGGTGGGCCACCATCGCTCAGCCAGCGCACAGATCAACTCTCTGTGGATATCTCTACCCGCATCTATAGTTCTCAAATGGTGGAGGAAAGCAGGTCTGATTAGATCCCCCACCGGATGCCCGGCATCAAAGACATAAGCCGGAATAGTGCTCATGGGTCTTTCCGCGAGAGATATCCTAATCGAAGTGTCCTAAAAAAAAAATCAAATCATCATTATTGTGGATAATTTCGGGGGCAACTTCAGAAAAATTTAAATTCTATCCCCAGCCGGGTGTGACTTCCTAAAGGATTATTTCTAAGTTCTTTACTAGAAATAATTACTGATGGCAGAAAATGGTGAAACCTGGTAAGTAAAAGATAAAGTACTTACCTCGTAACAGCCGGTCCTGGAGCTGTGCTTCTCCTCCTCAAGTAAAAGATTGCAGGGAGGGAGTGGGATCTCGAAGTCTTCAAAGCCAGTGAAATCCATTGTTAAAAGAAAGTTTGAAGAAAATTGAAGAAAAAGAAAGAATGAAAGCAAATGAAAATGGAATTGAATCAGCCAATTTATAAGGAAAATGTGAAATCGCGGGTCTTTTTGCACCTCGCTCAAAATTCTCGTTTCAGACGACCACTGAGCCCCATAAATCATTTTTATGGGCCCCAGTGGGGGGCAATTGTGAATATTCGAATTTTGAACCTCGGAAAGCCAACTGCAAAAGACCAAGCCAGACCGGTCGACCGCGGCAGAGTTCACCAAAAATATACCTTCATGGTACTTGAAATGTCCGGAGCGACGTAAGCATCACAGGTATGGTCTCGGAATAATTTTTGGAGGTCCGCAGCTCCCAGAAAATCAGTTTGAACGAAAAAATGCGGATTTCGGTGCGGTTTTGGGGTGAACCGCTGGGACCAGCGGTCCGACCGGCAGCCCGACCGCCGCCCGTGTCCTTTCCCATTTTTCCGGCGACCACCAGGTCCGACCGCTGACCACGGCGGTCCGACCGCCGTCCAGCCCGAATTTCGCCTATAAAATGCTGCTAAACTTTCAAAAAAGGGGGGTTGGACTTTTTTGGGGGGGCCTCATGCTGTCGAATTCTTTTCACGCTTAAAAACTCTCATTGGACTTTTATTTGCAAGAATCTAACCTGGTGTGGCAGGGATTAAGAATCATATTTCAAGATCTAAGAAAACAAGACCTGGAACTTCGAAGTGGAAGGACCCTAAACAAGGTAGTATGATAATTCATCATTTGTCAATTCAAGCATATCATAAAGCATCCTACCTTCTTCTTAATTTCTTTTCGGTCAAAGACCTAATCCTTTTAGGTCTAAGGCCTAATTAACTAATCAATCAACACTTCGGCAGGGAGCCGCGAATCAATCAACTTTTTGGCACGGAGCCTAAATTGGATCTTTTTGGTACAAAGTACCTAAATTTCACAATTAAAAATCAATCTTTTGGCCAAAGGCCTAAATTGCACAATTTAGGTACAAAGTACCTAAATTTCACAAATTTGCACTAAGTGCTAAAATTAACAACTTTGGCAAAAAGCCCGACAAATGCACGAAGCATTCACACACACATGCATGAAGCATAATTTTCATCGCCTTTAAATAGGCTTTTTCGAACTACATGGGCTTTGATCTCTCATAAAAAACGAGAGTATGTAGGCATATTTGAGATTCACCTCAAATAACAAGTCCGCAATTTACTAACAATCTATTCTTCTTCCTTTCTGTGTTCCTTTTGGATTCATTTCTAAATTGGCAAATTAATCAAATACATGACATAGTCCCTGAATCCTCCTTGGGTTCGTAGATTAGAAACCTTTACATTGGATGCATTAATTGGAGTCAAATAAGGGTTTTCTTAGTTTTTCCCTTCGAACAAAATAAACTGAGTGGCGACTCCCGACAACACGTGAACGTTCATCCGAATCCTTTTCGGGTGGAGACCGAGGTTCACAAATACATATATGATATTACACATGTCATAGCATATTTTCATAAATGTTCCATGTATCAAGTAGCGTAACACATTTTTCAATCCAAAATGTGTTAACCCCAATGTAATGCAAATATTTTCAATTCATCCAAAGTTTGTACTTGCCTCAAATGACAACCAAAAGCAAGCTTAACACCACCTCCAACCTTCTCTTCCAACTTGCCCTTCAACACTTGGATTGGGCAAATAAACTCTCCTCAATTCCTAAACCAAATGTGATCATAAATAATCATTTAGTATCACATTTTAAGGCATTTCCAATCTTAAATCATAATTAAACTTCATTGAAACAAAAATTCCAAAGTTAAGGCTAACCTCACTTTAACTTTGGAATACCATACTAGGCCATTCAATTTGATATTTTAAGTTTATTTATATTATTAAAAATATATTTTAACATGTTTAAACCAATTACATTACAAAAACACACACATGATCAAAACCCTAAAATGGCATAACCTTCCCCCATTGATGGTTTTCCATTCCAACTCAATCTATTTATCATTTAAAGCTTATATTCATCACTTATATCCTTAAAGAACATGCTTTAACCAATAAAATAAAAAAATTCAACAACTTTGGAAAATCACTTTTTCAAAACCCTAAATCAACACTTCCATTCTCAAACTTCAGTCAAACTCAACCAAATCCAATATTTGACTTTAAAATACTTGTTGATGCATCAAAAAAACTCATTTAGAATCAATTTTCACAATTAAAACCTATGGATTCAAAATTCAAAAAGTTACATAACCCTAAATTCTCTCTCTTCACCAATCCTTACACAAACTCAACCATTTCTTCAGTCCAACCTTAAAATCATTGTTAATCACTTAAAATAATCTCATTCATACCCAAATAGACAATTAAAACATGCTACTTCAATAACCCAAAATCCACATAATCAAATTGTAACACCCCCACACCCAATACACACACACTACATACACCACAATGTAGTATACATGTATCAAATATAGGAATGCTACAGATTTTTTTTTCTTAACATTCAAAAAGACCTTTTTAAATGAAATCATAATCTTTTTCAGTATACAATATAAATAATAAGTAATTAACTTGTAAAATAAAACAAAATAGATATAGATATGTTTATTTAGTACGCAGCGGAAATTATAAAATAGTTACATATATAAAAGCATTTAAATCCATATTTACAAATATACATATATTCACATTATAGACAATATATACAAATTATAACGAAATTATACATGATTGGCAGCTTTCTCTGATCTTTAAGTCCCAAATAAACTCTTCACTGTCTACTCTCACTCGGTCTCGGAGAGCTCTCGGGTTCAACTCTGTTACCTGCGCGATCAACACTATCGCGCTAAGCCAACGGTTTAGTAAGACAAATCATGCTAATATTATGCTCTAGTGCAATGCAATGTCACACATGTTATCAATAAAGACAACAACATAGGTGAAAAGCTAACATCACACCTTTGCACATCACAAATCATAATCATATAAGCATACCACATTTCAACATCTTTCCATCTCCTTCATTAATCAATCAAGTTATCATTCATGACTCACATTAAACAAAGACAAGCATGGGCCCAAAACACACTAATATGCCATTCAATTTTCAGAGTTAATGCTTTGGTTTTCTCACATATATCATTATCACATATACCCAACTAGGCTTCAAGGATTAGGTTCAACCAAGCTTCAAGGGGAACAAAGCATGCTAAGTCTCAACCCAACTTGGCTTCAAGAACCAAACCCAACCTAGCTTCAAGGGTTGTAACATCTCAATTAGGCTTCAAGGACTAGACCCAACCAAGCTTCAAGGGGAGTAAAACATGTTAAACTTCAACCCAACTTGGCTTCAAGGATCAAGCCCAACCTAACTTCAAGAGATTGTTACTATCATTAGGCATGCCACCAACAACAAACTCTGAAAATGGAATAACACATTAGCCACACAACTCATTTATTTATTTGTTATCAAGTTCATTCTCACATGGATCAACATAGCCAATCACAATGGCTCTACAATCTATTTTATCTTAATTCACATCATAGCATTTCAATCTTTCATATACATAATCATTTGCATCATCATGTCATTCACATTATTCATATATATATATATATATATCATCATTAATATAAACATAACAACACACATTGCTCATATAAATTTACAATGTATTAATGCCACATTTGAACTTACACACAATCATGTAGGTTTTGTACTTACCTCAAAAGCAAATCACACCACTCTTAACACTTCCTTGTTTAAGATCCTTCTACCTCTTAGATAAATGATTAATCACTATCTTCAAGACCTAAATCAAAAGTAATAGCATATACTTGCTTAGGGATACACAAGAGATAATCCAATTAGGAATTAATTAGGGCAAACCCTAACACTGACACGCTCACCCACACGGGCGTGTTCATGACCGTGCTCTAACTCCACAACACAGAAGTATTTACACGCTCAACAACATGGGCGTGTTCCTGGGCGTGTAAATTCTCAAATCTTACAGTAGCTATGACACGCTCAATAACACGGGCGTGTTACTGGTCGTGTAAAACCTACTGCCTCCAACACAATTGACACGCCTAAAAACCCTGGACGTGCTCATGGGCGTGTCCGGCCACAAATCAAGACTCCGATAAAAAACAACCAAACACTCAACAACACACTTCTATACATTAACATCCTCTTCAAATAATCTTAACAAAACATACTCAAAACTCATCTCAAACTTGCAACACACCCAAAACAAGCCAAAACACACATCAAACACAAAACACAAAATCATCTCAAAACCCTCACCACATATACAACATCATCTCTTTCAACCACTTACTCTTTTCTTCAATCCATACTCAAAATCCATCATCAAATCACTCAAACACTTCTCACATCTCAAAATCAACCAACACACTCTTAAAAGTTCTATCAAACTCAAATATCATTTCAAATAAGCACAAAAATCACAAGAGAACTTACCAAAGTTACAAAACTTCTTGAATCACCAACTTGATCACTTAGATTTCCTTCAATTTGAGCTTAACACATCAAGATCTTCTCTTTGTCTCTTGCTTTTCCTTTGTCTATGAAGGAGCCGGCCACACAAAGAAGAAAGAAGAAAATGAACCACAAAAACAAAGTCAACTCTTCTTTTAATCTCCACCAAGTGTTCCAATTCAAGCAATTACAAAAACACCCTTTAATCATTTGTTCTAGCTTTCTTTTTAATCCAATGCCCTTAATAGTCATTTCACAAATCTCAACTAAAAATATCTTCTTCCCTTGACCACATATTTGACCAACTTATATATTATATATATATCATATAAACAACATATACACTTCTCTCTAAACCCTCTTTTCTTTCCCAAAACACATATACATAAACATTCTTTTCCAAATTCTTTTCTTATCACATACATATACATTCAATCCAATATACAACAACAACCTAATCAAAACTTTTAGGGCATGCATTGGGATATTACAATTCTCCCCCTCTAAAAAGAAATTTCGTCCTCGAAATTACCTGATATGAAGTCCGAAATAACTGAGGGTACTGATCTCGCATTGTTTGCTCACTTTCCCAAGTTGCCTCTTCCTTTGCATGATTCTTCCACAATATCTTCACAAGTGGCACTTTCTTATTTCTCAATTCTTTCACTTCACGAGCCAAGACAGCAACTGGTTCCTCTTCAAATGTCAGATCAGGACTTACTTCGATAGATTCAATCGGCAACACATGAGATGGATCCGATCTGTATCTCCTCAACATAGAAACATGGAATACATTATGGATACGATCCAACTCAGGTGGCAAAGCAAGCCGATAAGCAACTGGCCCAACTCTCTCTAAAACTTCATACGGTCCAATGAATCGAGGACTCAATTTTCCTTTCCGACCGAACCTCAAAATCTTCTTCTAAGGAGATACTTTCAAAAATACTTTATCTCCCACATCAAACTCAATGTCTCTCCTCTTCAAATCTGAATAAGACTTCTGTCGGTCTGAAGCTGCTTTTAGCCTGCCTCGAATCAACTTCACTTTCTCTTCAGTTTCTTTAATCAAATCAGGCCCAATCAACTTATTTTCGCCAAGCTCATTCCAACATAAAGGTGTTCTACACCGTCTACCATACAATGCTTCAAATGGTGCCATACCAATGCTGGATTGATGGCTGTTATTGTATGCAAATTCCACAAGCGGTAGAAATTTGTCCCAACTTCAAGAGGAATCAATGACACAGCTTCTCAACATATCTTCAATAATCTGTATCACCCTCTCTGATTGTCCATCCGACTGTGGATGAAAAGCAGTGCTGAAGTGCAGTCGAAAACCCAAAGCACCATGTAAACTCTTCCAAAATCTTGAAGTAAACCGGGGATCTCGATCAGACACTATAGAAGTTGGAACACCATGCAACTTCACAATCTCATGAATATACAGCTCAGCTAACCTCTCCAAAGAGTAATCCATCCGAACCGGAAGAAAATGAGCTGTCTTAGTCAACCTATCAACAATCACCCAAATAGCATCATGTTTCCTTTGTGTCAATGGAAAACCAGACACAAAATCCATTGTCACTCTTTCCCACTTCCATTCAGGCACTGACAATGGTTGAAGCAACCCGGTTGGAACTTGATGCTCTGCTTTTACCTTCTGACATGTGAGACATCTGGATACAAACTCCGCTATGTCTCTCTTCATACCGGACCACCAGTAATGTTGCTTCAAATCATGATACATCTTTGTATTACCCGGATGCATAGCAAACACTGACTGATGTGCTTCTTCCAAAATGATTCTTTTCAAATTAGCATCATCGGGTACACACAATCTGTTCTTAAACCAGAGACTCCCATCATTTCTCACAATAAAATCTTGACTCTTTCCACTCTGGCAATCTGAAACAATCTTTCGAATCTTCTCATCAGCCAACTGAGTCTCTTTAATCTGATCTAATAAAACTGGTTTTAATTGCAACTGTGCCAATAATGCACCATCATCACAAGATATAAAACTGGCATGCAATGCTCTCAACTCAACAAGCAACGAGAGCGAATAAACAGTTAAACCAGCTAAAGACTTCCGACTCAAGGCATCAGCAACAACATTTGCTTTACCTGGATGATAATCAATCAAACAGTCATAGTCTTTAATCAATTCCAACCATCTCCTCTGTCGCAGATTAAGCTCTTTCTAGACAACCAAATATTTCAAGCTTTTGTGATCAGTGTAGATGAAACATTTCTCCCCAAACAAATAATGTCGCCAAATCTTCAATGCAAACACAATGGCTGCCAATTCTAGATCATGGGTCGGATAATTGAGCTCATGCGGCTTCAACTGCCGAGAAGCATAAGCTATAACTTTACCTTCTTGCATTAGCACACACCCCAAACCACTATGTGAAGCATCACTGAAAATCACATAAGGTTTGCCTTCCACAGGTAAAATAAGAACAGGTGCTTGAGTCAACATTTCTTTCAACTGTTCAAAACTAGCCTGACACTGATCCGTCCACACAAATCTCACTCCCTTTCGAAGCAATATGGTGAGTGGAGTAGCTATCAAGGAAAACCCTTTCACAAATCATCGGTAATAGCCAGCCAAACCCAGAAAACTTCTAACTTCAGTCACTGACTTGGGTGGACTCCAATTCAAAATAGCTTCAACTTTACTCGGATCAACTCTAATGCCCTCTGCTGAAACTATATGACCGAGAAAAGTTACTTGGTCCAGCCAGAACTCACACTTCGACAATTTAGCAAACAATTGCTTCTCTCTCAAAATCTGCAACACAATCCGCAGATGCTTGTCATGTTCCTCTTCATTCCGCGAATACACCAGAATATCATCAATAAACACTACCACAAACTGATCCAAATAGGGCCTAAACACCCTATTCATCAAATCCATAAAAGCTGTAGGTGATTCGTCAAACCAAAAGGCATAACTAGAAATTCATAATGCCCATACCTGGTCCGGAAGGCGGTCTTAGGAACATCTTCAGCTCTGACTCTCAGCTGATGGTACCCTGATCTCAAATCAATTTTAGAAAACACAGCTGCAGCCTTCAACTGATCAAAGAGATCATCGATTCTAGGCAAAGGATATTTATTTTTAATAGTCACCTTGTTCAATTGCCTATAATCGATACACAACCTCATAGTACCGTCTTTCTTCTTCACAAATAGGACAGGAGCTCCCCAAGGTGAAACACTGGGGCGAATAAATCCTTTATCCAACAACTCCTGTAATTGCACTTTCAGTTCCCTCAATTCAGCAGGTGCCATTCTATAAGGAGTAATAGAGATAGGAGTGGTACCAGGCAATAATTCAATACCAAACTCCACCTCTCTCTCAAGAGGCAATCCTGGCAACTCCTCTGGAAACACATCTGGAAAATCTGCAACTGTGGGTATATCATCAATAAGAGAACCTCTTACTCTAGTATCTACCACATGAGCAAGATAAGCATCACACCCCTTTCTAATCAACCTCCTGGCTGCATCAGCTGAAACAAACAAAGATGCTAGCTGTTCTTGCTCATTAGATACTATCACATCTCTACCATCAGCAGTTCTCAAAGTAACAACTTTCTTTTTACAATCTACCACAGCTCCATGTCTAGCTAACCAATCCATGCCTAGGATCACATCATATTCCTTAAATGGCATCTCAATCAAATCTCCAATAACTCCTCACCCTGCACCACTACTACACTATCTCGGTGCACCTTGCTAACAATCACACTATGCCCTAAAGGATTTGTCACCAACACATCAAATCCTAGGGATTCAGCATGCATATCAGACACAGGCAAAACAAATGCACTAATATATGAATGTGTGGAACCCGGATCAATTAAAGCAAGTACTGAAGTATCAAATAAAGAAAAAGTACCAGCTATGACTGCCGAAGCATCTGGCTGCCTCTGCATAACATATACCCTCTGGGAAGATCCAACCTCCTCTGGTCTACTCTCCCTGAATGTAGAACCTCCTCTAGCACTAAACCCAGATCTTCCTCCTCTGCTGACACCCCTGCCTCCTCGACCTCCCCTCACACTAGGTCGAGAAGCTGCAGTATCAACTGACATCTGTTCTTGCCTCTCAGGACAATCTCTAACAAAGTGATCTGGTGATCCACATCTGAAACAAACCCCTGCTATACCAGTCTTCCAGCAAGGACCACCATGTGGCCTACCACAATGAATGCAGATAGGTAGGGTGGATCTCTGAATCATTGGGGTCGGAGCACTCGCCGCTGAAGCTGCAGGTCTAAATCTCTGCCTCCGAAACTGCACTGACCTACCAGCTGGCCTCTGACTCCTACTGACCCTAGGAACAAAACTTCCTTTACCTCTCTTCGCAGAAGAAGACCCTGCCTCCAACTGGGGTCTTCTAACCTTAATCTCTTCCTCTGAAGCAGCTGCAATAACTTGAGCTCGCTCCACACTCCGAGCTGCTGCCACAAGCTGGGAAAAATCATGATATCTAGATCCAGCCACTAAGCACATGATAGAGGGCCTCAATCCCTCCTCAAATCTCCTGCACCTATCTATCTCATCAGCTATAATGCCCCCAGCATACTGGCTCAATCGAATAAACTCAACCTCATACTCAGTTACAATCTTGCTATCTTGCTTCAAGCTTAAGAACTCCATCTTCTTCATGTCTTTGTACTCCCTAGGAGTATACTTCAACTCAAACTCTCTCAGAAAATTCGCATATGACAAGGTTGGTGGATCATCCATAGAATGGGGCACTGTCCTCCACCAATCGTATGCATCCTTCTGTAGCAATGATCTGGCATAATCAAATTTTTCCTCTGGGGTGGCTTGCAACTGAATAAAGATTCTCTATACTTTATCAAGCCACTGCTATGCTACAGCTGGATCAACAGTACCTAAGAAATCCTCTGCTCCATACTTTCTTAGTTTATCATAGTGCCTCACTGATACCACAGGCTGAGGGGGTGGTGGTGGTGGTTGCACTGGTGCTTGCCTCAAAGCCTCTATCACATGCCTAAGCCAAACTGGTGGAATCTCCTCACCAGCTGGTCTCCCCGACACCGAAGCAGGTGCCTCCCCAGCACTATCAACTCTAGCTCTATCCTCCGGAGCTACACTCTCCTCACTACCCTCAACTGACTGACGCAAATGAGGATCCATCACAACCTATGTCTGCAAACACAGCAGAATACATCTTATTAAAGATCAGAGACTGCCAATCCCAAACATGTATGTTATTCAAAAATTCACTTTTTAAGTAAAAATATTCTTTTTCTTACATTTTACCTAGGTTGAGAATCTCAAACCTAGGCTCTGATACCAAAACAATTGTAACACCCCCACACCCAATACACACACACTACATACACCACAATGTAGTATACATGTATCAAATATAGGAATGCTACGAATTTTTTTTTCTTAACATTCAAAAAGACCTTTTTAAATGAAATCATAATCTTTTTCAGTATACAATATAAATAATAAGTAATTAACTTGTAAAATAAAACAAAATAGATATAGATATGTTTATTTAGTACGCAGCGGAAATTATAAAATAGTTACATATATAAAAGCATTTAAATCCATATTTACAAATATACATATATTCACATTATAGACAATATATACAAATTATAAAGAAATTATACATGATTGGCAGCTTTCTCTGATCTTTAAGTCCCAAATAAACTCTTCACTGTCTACTCTCACTCGGTCTCGGAGAGTTCTCGGGTTCAACTCTGTTACCTGCGCGATCAACACTATCGCGCTAAGCCAACGGCTTAGTAAGACAAATCATGCTAATATTATGCTCTAGTACAATGCAATGTCACACATGTTATCAATAAAGACAACAACATAGGTGAAAAGCTAACATCACACCTTTGCACATCACAAATCATAATCATATAAGCATACCACATTTCAACATCTTTCCATCTCCTTCATTAATCAATCAAGTTATCATTCATGACTCACATTAAACAAAGACAAGCATGGGCCCAAAACACACTAATATGCCATTCAATTTTCAGAGTTAATGCTTTGGTTTTCTCACATATATCATTATCACATATACCCAACTAGGCTTCAAGGATTAGGTTCAACCAAGCTTCAAGGGGAACAAAGCATGCTAAGTCTCAACCCAACTTGGCTTCAAGAACCAAACCCAACCTAGCTTCAAGGGTTGTAACATCTCAATTAGGCTTCAAGGACTAGACCCAACCAAGCTTCAAGGGGAGTAAAACATGTTAAACTTCAACCCAACTTGGCTTCAAGGATCAAGCCCAACCTAACTTCAAGAGATTGTTACTATCATTAGGCATGCCACCAACAACAAACTCTGAAAATGGAATAACACATTAGCCAAACAACTCATTTATTTATTTGTTATCAAGTTCATTCTCACATGGATCAACATAGCCAATCACAATGGCTCTACAATCTATTTTATCTTAATTCACATCATAGCATTTCAATCTTTCATATACATAATCATTTGCATCATCATGTCATTCACATTATTCATATATATATATATATATCATCATTAATATAAACATAACAACACACATTGCTCATATAAATTTACAATGTATTAATGCCACATTTGAACTTACACACAATCATGTAGGTTTTGTACTTACCTCAAAAGCAAATCACACCACTCTTAACACTTCCTTGTTTAAGATCCTTCTACCTCTTAGATAAATGATTAATCACTATCTTCAAGACCTAAATCAAAAGTAATAGCATATACTTGCTTAGGGATACACAAGAGATAATCCAATTAGGAATTAATTAGGGCAAACCCTAACACTGACACGCTCACCCACACGGGCGTGTTCATGACCGTGCTCTAACTCCACAACACAGAAGTATTTACACGCTCAACAACATGGGCGTGTTCCTGGGCGTGTAAATTCTCAAATCTTACAGTAGCTATGACACGCTCAATAACACGGGCGTGTTACTGGTCGTGTAAAACCTACTGCCTCCAACACAATTGACACGCCTAAAAACCCTGGACGTGCTCATGGGCGTGTCCGGCCACAAATCAAGACTCCGATAAAAAACAACCAAACACTCAACAACACACTTCTATACATTAACATCCTCTTCAAATAATCTTAACAAAACATACTCAAAACTCATCTCAAACTTGCAACACACCCAAAACAAGCCAAAACACACATCAAACACAAAACACAAAATCATCTCAAAACCCTCACCACATATACAACATCATCTCTTTCAACCACTTACTCTTTTCTTCAATCCATACTCAAAATCCATCATCAAATCACTCAAACACTTCTCACATCTCAAAATCAACCAACACACTCTTAAAAGTTCTATCAAACTCAAATATCATTTCAAATAAGCACAAAAATCACAAGAGAACTTACCAAAGTTACAAAACTTCTTGAATCACCAACTTGATCACTTAGATTTCCTTCAATTTGAGCTTAACACATCAAGATCTTCTCTTTGTCTCTTGCTTTTCCTTTGTCTATGAAGGAGCCGGCCACACAAAGAAGAAAGAAGAAAATGAACCACAAAAACAAAGTCAACTCTTCTTTTAATCTCCACCAAGTGTTCCAATTCAAGCAATTACAAAAACACCCTTTAATCATTTGTTCTAGCTTTCTTTTTAATCCAATGCCCTTAATAGTCATTTCACAAATCTCAACTAAAAATATCTTCTTCCCTTGACCACATATTTGACCAACTTATATATTATATATATATCATATAAACAACATATACACTTCTCTCTAAACCCTCTTTTCTTTCCCAAAACACATATACTTAAACATTCTTTTCCAAATTCTTTTCTTATCACATACATATACATTCAATCCAATATACAACAACAACCTAATCAAAACTTTTAGGGCATGCATTGGGATATTACACAAATCTTTATGGAAATCCAAGGAAAAAGTTAAAAAACTTACTATTTATGGAGGAAAACTCCAAAAATCCACTTGAAACTTGTTAAATTCTTCAATTTATGGAGCTAAGAAGAAGCAAAATCCTTGGTTCTTCAAAAATGGAGGTTCGACCCTTTCATGGAAGAAGAAGAAGAAGATGAAGAAAAGTTAAAATTTTCTCTTTCTTTCCACTGTAAATAATATCCATATATATTATTTTAATAATTTTTAATTAATAATTAGTTATTAATAAAAATTTAAAATTCATATATTCCATTCAAAAATAAAATATTTTTGAATTATTTTTAAAATTTTCAATTTCTAAAATATATTTACCAAAATGCCCTTTGACTTTGACTTTTCCTTTAAAAAGTGTTGACTTTTTTTGTTGACTTTATATATTATGTATATTTTGTATATATATCACACATGCATTTCACTTTTTCACTTAAATCCTCTCATTTTTATTTTAAAACCATTTATTTAATTTATCCAATTATTTTATAATTTATTTTATTAAATTTTCATAAATTAAGAATTTTTAAAATTTTGGGATATTACAAGAGGATTTCTTCTTCAACTAAATCTAATTTCACAAGATTTTTTAAGGGAATCAAGGTGTTTTTGAAGAATAATCAAGAATTACATAAGTATTTTCTAAGTTTAAGAAGTTTTTCATTGAGTTTATGGTCTTGTGAGACTTGCGATTTTGATGGTGATGTTTATAATTGATGATATGGGTTATTTTAAAGTTATTATGATATGTATATAGTGAATTTAAGGTTTGTTGCTGGAAAAGATTGAGTTTGGTGAAGTAAGGGTTATGGGTGAAATATGTCAAAAATAGGGTTTGTGATGGAGGTTACTATAATTACTAAAATGATTTGTAATGATGTTATTTTAATGTATAAGTAAAGATTCTATGGTTGAATAATTGAAATGATTGAGTTTGATGGAAGTTTGAAAGAAGTAGTAGTGTGAATTAGGGTTTTGGGTTTTATTTAATTGAATGAAATATGTTGGAATGAGTTATTAATACTATTTTTGCACTTATAATATGGTTTAAGAGTGAGTAAAGTGAAAATGTCAAATTAAAAAGAGGAAGGGTATGTGAAGAAATAAGACTTGGAGGGAGCTTTTGGCTTGATTTTAAAGTTACATAAGGTTATTGCATGTTTTAATAAATATTATTTGAATAATATGATAGTTGGCGTAACATATTGTGAACTTGAGAATGTGTTATGTCACTTTTATTTTTGCATTTGATAAGGATGTATGTATTGTATAATTAATAGAGTAATTAATGCTTGAGGCATGAGCATGAGTCATTAGAATGGCTATTGCAATGATTATATACATGATGTAAAAATGTGAAATATGCTAAAATAGATTGGAAAAGATGAGAACCAAATAGTGTGATAAATAATATGAAGAAAAATATGGAAAATGATAGAATGTGAATAAATTGTGAAAAGGGACTATATAATGTGTAATGTGATAATTGGTTGTGAATTAATGAGAATATGGAAATGATATATGGAAATGGGTCACATTGTGACTGTGACCCATGATTGTGTAATGTAATGAGAAATAACATGAGAATGGGATGTGGAAGTGATCATGATAGGGTTGATCACTTGGAAAATGTGATAATGAGATGTAATGTGTGAGTGATCAAGGATTGAGTTGATCACTTGAAAAGTGTGGAAAAGTGTTATTGTGTGTTGGTAACCTTATATAATTAGTTGTCCAGTAATGTTGAGAATGAATATGCATTCATTAAAAAACCTGAGCAGAGCTAAGTCTTGACCTGAGCAGAGCTAGATCATGAGATTGAGATTGGAAATGAACCCGAGCAGAGCTGAGTCGAGAAACTAATGTTGTTATAACTGGACTTAGAAATTGTGTAGGGGTTATTTGGCCCAATATGTGTGCGGTTGGATGTGATGTGTGTATGTGTGAGTATGTGTGTGTTGTGTAAATATTGCAAGTTGCAATATGAGATGCGAGTTTGGATATATATATATATATATGTATGATAAATGAATTATAAAATAAATGATGATTATAGTAATATTACAAATTACATTATAAATCTAGATGGATATGTGTATGTTGCTTTTATACATATGTACCATTAAGCTCTTGAGCTTAGCGCGGTAATGCATATTGCATAGGTATTAGAAGTGTGGACTAAGATGAACTGGTGTGTTATTAAGACTTGAAAATGTGGGTACCATGAAACCAACCCTGACAATATTGCATTCATGTAATATTTATGTACTGTGTATTATGAGTTTTGTATAGTAAATATTAATCATATTTTAGGGAAGCGATATGTATGTGTAAATACCTTTGGTAAGGTTGTTGTTAAAAACATAAATTTGCAGTGTACATTGGATATGTTTTGAAAATATTTGAGTATCTATAAAATTATGAATATTTAGAAAGTTATGAAAAGTTAGGAAGGAATATTGGAGTTTATTTTTATAAATATTTAGAAGTGAAATTTCTTGTGCAGGCTGTGTGTTTGATGAATTGGGGATTCATCAAAATTACAGATAAAATTTTGGCAAAATTTTTTCAGAGAATTTTCTTTTATAATTTATGAATTATTTTTAATACTAAATTGAGGGTTTTTAAATGTAACTATTGTAGTACCTTTGTATCTTAGATATGTATTTCACGTATACAGGGTATATATAATATATGTATTTAGGATATAAGGGTGTTATAAACTAATTGGCCAAGTCTTCATTCTTCTACTCCTTTCTCTCTACTCTTAGAAATTGTCTATCCTTCTTAGTAAACCCAAAATAATGAGCTTCAAGTGATTTGTTGTAGGAGGATCAAACCATAAAAAGTAGTCACAAGTACCTTTCCCCTATATATAATAACTTATTTCATCAAATGAATATTTAGAAAATCAAATTGAGAAAGCACAAATATTCAAACAATTAAACTTACCCTATAGTTCTTGCATTCGAAAAATCTCCTCACTGGGTTCATTGGCTTCCATGAATACTTCAAAATGGTAATCGATTCACATTGGTAGTATATGACATCAGAAATAGTTAAATCATTATCCATTTATGAAAAGTGAAGCAAAGAAGATAGAACAATTGTAATTGAAAACTAGGGTGAATAGATAGGTGAAGAAGTAAAGAAATTGATTCAATTTTTGCCCAAATTCTCTGGATTTTAAAGAGAATTTCATAGTTATTGCATGAAATAGTGAGAGAGATGGTGAAGTCAGGGATGATAATGGGAAAAAATCACCTCACATGCCTCTTACTCATGCATTTTACAAGCTTTTTCTCTAGTTGAGCCAAGGACCTAATAATACCACTTTTAACATGCAAAGGTGTGTCATCGGATTCATGCAAAGTATAGAGGGCTAATAGGTTCTTTCTTATAACTACATGAATTTATTTATGTATTAAGCCAAAAAAAATATGTGAATCCATATATTTGAAAAAGAAAATTGATATTGTGGCAAATGACATAAATTCTACTAATAATTTTTTTATAATAACAAATCAGATGATTGTCCATAGATATAGGCATTGGCACACTTGTCATTATTGTGTTCGTTTTCTTCTCCATCCTAAGTTGCATGTGAGTGTTCATGGTTTGTTACACGCAAACATGAAATCAATGATTATTAAAAATCCAAAACATGGATGGAAAAAAAAAACTCAAGATTTGTTGGATAAAATATATATTCAATTCAAAATAATAATTATATTATATACTAAAAAAGCCACAAGGAATACTGTTCTTTGTAGTAATAAATTTCTAAAAAAGACAGGGGGCATTTTCTTATATATATATATATATATTATTCCTGATTTTCTTTTTCCTTTTTTTAGTTCCTTTTGGTATTTTTTGTTTCTTTGTAAACCCATAATAAAAGCCATTAACAAATAGCCACACACAACTGTGAGGTCTCCCCTGAGCATTGATCCGCCAGCTAGAAATATGAAGCCGAAATGCTTATTTGGGCCTGGCCTCACAAGACATAGTCACGTACGATCTCCACTCAGTTTGGTATGTAGGGATATAAAAAGATATTTTATTTTGAAAAGATTTATTCTTTTACTTTTGAAAATAACATTTTCCTTTTTTATTTTGAAAAAGGGATAGTTTAATTTTGAAAGCTAATTGGAGAGTTACCACCTCAAATTATTTATTTTGAAAATTTTTAAAAAAATAACCATTTTAGTTAATTAACTCCATAAAATTAAGTAATTAAAACCCAAAAGTCATTAGTCTGAAACCATTTATGATGGTTTCCGAACTAGGTTTTCAAATAAATTTTATCAAAAATATTTCTCTTTAATTAGTTTTAAACTTTATGATTAAAAAGAATTTTTTTTATACAATAACAAAATTAAGTATGAATCAAAGTTAAATATGCATGCGTAGTTAATCGCATGACATCCATAATTGTAATAAAATAAAATATTAGAACCCCAAAAATAGCATTTACTGTGAAGCTTTAACTCTATTGTTTATGGGTAGTTGGCCAAGCACAAATGCCCAACTAATTAAACAATTGAACAAGTAATGAAATAAAAATTACATTCATTCATTCATTCAATAGTTAAATGGCAATAAATGGAATCACAAAATTAAAATTAGTTTAATAGACTAATTTTATGATTTTTAGTGAGGGGTTGCTACATGGAGTGAAATTTCAGAGTACATATACTTGTCTAATTGGAATGATAATCAGAGTCGTAAGTAATTTGTATCCTTTGATTGCAAAGGGTTTGATTAACCAATTTTAGCTAATTATTATTATCGGATTGAAACAGAGAAGGTAAGAAAAAAAAAAACTTTGGTGTTCTTTTCCGCTTGATGTAAGGTTGAAGTATTTTGTCACTTCAAAGCTCTACTTAACTAACACGTAAATTAATTATGTATTTTAAGTAATAAGTGGAATAAGGATGAACTGATTTAAAGAAGCGAGGTTAATTAAGTGATGTTCTTAATTTAGATGCTCAAAAGTGAGTTTGGCAAAGTTTCAAAGTTTAGAAATCAGACCCTCATACTAAAAAAGGGATTTCTATTTATAATGATGTCAAAATTTGTAGTTCGCATGGTGCGACTTGACCCAATTTTTTTATCAATTCACTAAATTTAATTTAATTTCTAAAAAATTAATTTTCTAAAATATTCCAAATACCTAATTTTTAATCAAATAAAAATTTAGGGGGTTCACCACCACGTTTTCATTTTCTTCAGTACTAGATTTGTTATATATAATTTTTAATCTTCTAATTTTTATACTTAATCATTTCAATGCAAAATTAATTTAAAATATTAAATGTTAGATATTGTATTTATATTTTTACTCTAAATTGAATTTATGTTCTTTTTAAGAAGTTATTTATTTAATAAAAGTGGCATTTTAATTTTTTTTTTTATTTTTTATTTTAACTTTTAGTGGATTTTGTGAGTTGATTCTTAAAATAATGACTTTTGAAATTTTTATTTTTTATTATTGTTTTATTTTAATTTTTAATAGACAATATAAGTTTAATTATTTCAAAAATGATTTAAAATAAACATGTTATTATTATAATTGGATATGTAATTTTTATTAATTCACTTTATTTTGAACATATTTTTACTGATTTAAAAATATTTTTATTGTACCAACTTAATATAAATTTTAATTATTTTATTGTTCTATTCTTTTTTTTATTTCTCTTCAATTATATTAATTTATGTTAAATTTTATAATTTTTTATTTCTATCAAAAAATTTAATAAGTAATAAATTTTTACTTATTATTTTTATTCAAATTATTATATTTAATTTTTTAATTAAAACAATAAAATTTAAAAGTAATATTTTGATTATTTCTTTGATTAAATCTCAAATCAAATAAAAAATCTTAATACATTAAACCATTAACAATAAATTTAAAATTTTCAAATATTAAATTTATTTTTTATTAGAATAGATAATTAAATAGAAAAAAAAAGTTCACACTATGTTGCTTGTATTATTAAAAATTATAAAAAAAAATTATTCAAATTATTTGAATTTCAATATTAGAATTTATAATTTTAAAAGATTTTTTAATCAGAAAAAAATATTGACTACAAATAATGCAATAGTAATAATCTCTCAAATAAAATTATATATAAGTAATAAATTTTCACTTATTTAAATTATCAATTTTAATTATTTTTTCTAATTTTTATTTTTAATTAAATAATAAAATTTGAAACTAATATTTTTTTATCATTATCTTTTATTAGCCAATTCTCAAATCAATTTAAACAAATGTCTATATATTAGATATATTTTATTATAAATATTTTATAATATATGGATATAAAAGTTTTTAATATTATATATTTATATATATAATATTATTATTTTAAAATGCTAATTATATTAATAAGTAAATTATTTTTTTCATTTAAAATGTTATAAAATTTTATAAGTTGTAGCTATGTTGGGATGAATTTGCTTGTATAGGAGCTATAACGAATCGATTCAATCCCTAATCTAATTTTTTTTTTGAAATTATATCATAATAAACCATTATATATAAATTATATATTATAAAACAATTAAAACTATAAACACATTTTTTCGATGAATGAATAAATTATAAGAGAATTCATAGCAAAATTCTTATATGAAGATTTAGTTAAAATTCTTAATGTTTTGGAGGCTTTCAAAATAAAGTTTTTAAAAATAATAGGATTTAAATTGTTATCAAATTATACTTTGAGGTGTTCAATATATAATAAGTAGATATAAAAAATGAAGGTTAATAAAATTATAATATTTTTTTTATTTTTTATACTTTTGTTGTATGTATGAAAAAGAGCGTATTTTACTTTCTATTTTTATATCTCTATATAAATTAAAAATTAAAGGGTTCAAATATCTAATTAAATGGTGAAATATTTTTAGTTTCTTCAAAAGTAAAAGGGGCAATTCTCCCCTCTCCCCTCCTCCATTATATCTAATTTGGTCTTCGACTGTAGGATGACCAAATTATATATAGAAGCCGGTAATAAATTCAGAAAAACTTATTATATATATATAAACCATTCAGTATTCTACACTTCAAATTTTGCAGGACCTATTTTAAAAAAAATTGTAGGACCTATAAAATTAAAATATTAGTTGATATGTATCTCAACTCTTGACATGCATAAATTTTGTTATTTATTCCCTATTTAGAAGCCTGCACCAATTTGCCTAGTCTAAGCATTCATGACATTGTCATCATCTATTTCTATTACCAATTCATGAACTGTCTAATTTCATGTACTCTCATACTATCAATAATTAACTGGACCATACCAAAACTAAGGCTCGTACAATCACAATAATCACCATAGACAAGAGTGGTGGTGCTGGACCAATAACCAATAGAGCAACCATTATTATGGACAAAGTTTATTTTTTTCTCTCTTTCTCAAGGGTTTTTCTCTCTTCACACTGCTATTTTTTTTTCTCAGCGGTAGTTCCATATATAGGGTTGTTGACGGCCTCCTAGCCACCGATAGTCTTAGATCCTCTTTTTATGTTAGTCTTTGTGTGATTCAAGATTATTTTGTTTGGTGTTTTTGGCCTTAGATCTATTAGATCTTGTATTTTTTTTTTGGTTATTTTGGCCCTCCATCTATGTAATGGCTCTACAAGCTTCTCATGCTTCAAGTTGTTTTCTATGCTTGGTGGATCGCTCGGCTAGATGCATCTATTTGGTAGAGGATGGTCGGCCGCCTTCAAGATATTTTTGCTTTTCCAAGTTTTTTCAAGTTCTTCAGAAGCTATCCATTTTATTGTTCTTTAATTAGCAAAATTCCCCCTTGGGTGCCTTTTTAAGTCTTTTCTAGAGGAAGACACACCACTAGTCTTTATTTCTATCACCTGTATTCAACTCATTTGTGTTGTATACTTGAGCTTTTTCTTAAGGAGTCTCCGCAAGGGAGGTTATGTCCCCCCATTCCCTCATTCACTTCTTTTCTTTTTTCTTAGGAAGAGTAGGACATTTGGCCTGAGGATATATCTAGCTTTATCTTTTTTCTTTGTTATTGCTTGGGTCGTATTAGCTTCACCCTTTGTAGGCCTTGTCATTTTTCATCTAAGGTCGTGGTTCTATAAGGGGTTTTTATTCTTTGCATAGAGAATATGTTATGTTTTATGAAGATTGACATGCTTCTAGGTTTTGAGCCTTACGGGTTGAAGGCTTCTTATAATCTTTTCCTCCTACAATGATATTATCTTTTAATGCTCCAAAAATAAAAAGCATCACTAAAATTAAAATATATATGATCTCAAGTTGAAGGATCACTTACACAATTGTCATATTAAAATTATCATAATATTAAAATAATTATTCATTTGAAATTTTTTATAGATAAATTTGATATGCCTATTCATCTTAATAAGCATATAAACATTTGATGAAGTATCACCATAATAACAATTATTTCTTTCAAAAGAAAGCAGAGGCGGATGCAGGATTACATATTGATGGGGGCTACAACCATATACCAATTATACAAAAATTCTAATGAATATCCACAATTAATTTTTTTTTCAATTTCATTAAGAATTTCAGCCAATAAGATGGATTATCTTAATTTTGATAAAGTAAATTACAAATTATTGTTATTATTTTTTTGTTATTCATTTAATTGTGAAAATAACATAAAATTCATGTTTATATTATAATTAATTCCATTTTGTTCTCATTAAATCAAATTTTATGGCTAGCCTTGCAAAATCACTATGATTAATTAAAAGCTCATGCTTAAATAATTAATTATAACCTCTAGATATGTATAATCCAAAGAAAATCCAATGAGAGTGAAGAAATAATTTAAGAACTTATTATTCAAAATCTAGGGTTTCAAATGAGGTTTTTGATAATCTAATAAATTTTTAGCAAAATTTTTACTTTATAATTCGATTACCTATACTAGAACTCAATTCTATAAATAAAATTAAGAAAAACAATATTTGAATCAAATAGAAACTCAAGATTTTTTAAATAAAAAATAGAAATAAATCAAAGCAATTCACTTACTAATTATAGATGCCTTAATGAGACTTTTTTTTATGCCTAGAAATATATTTTTTTAAGAATTATCTTAAAATTTGGTGAAAAAACAAAAAAAAATTAAGAAAAAGGAAAAAAAAGAGTAAATGAGAAGAAAGTGAAAAAAAAAATTAGTTGGAGGTGTCAAAACTTAATTACTTAAAAAAAATAATATATATATATATAATAATTATATTATAGAAGAGCTAAAATATTTTGGGGGGGGAGGGGGAAAGCCCCAACACTACACACCCATCCACCAAGCATCAAGTAGTTTTGCCTCCTAAAAGAAAGGATATATAGGGACTTAATCAAATAAATATCCTGCTAAAATGGGTTAATATTTTTCAAAACCCATTCACCTTAAATGAAAAGAAAACCATTCATCTTCTTTCATTTCAAATTCAAAAATTGTTCTTCACCCATTTTGCTCTTTGAAATGCATAACATCAGCTCTATCATTCTTCTTCTCTCAGCTAAATTGTAAAAACAACAAACGGAAGTTTCTTTTCATTATCTAAAGATACATTCTTCTCCTATACCAAGAAAGTTGCATTTTTCTTTTAAAGTATTCCCGGTAAGTAAGTTTTATAGAGTTTTTTATTCTCAAATGAACTGTGTTTGATGCAAAATAATTTGTTATGGAAGAGAATTGATGCATGTATTGAAGTAGTTGCTTTGATGAATGCAGTAGGATGTGTGTTGACAGATGTGTTATATTGATTGTCTGAGTGTAGTTTGGGGCAATTTAAGTTCAATTTTTCAAGTTGCATCACAACATTGAACAAACTCATTCATATTTTAATTTCTAATTTTCAGAGTATGTTATGCAGTAGTATAAAGCATTTTAAATACTAGTTAAAGGTTGTTAAAAGATAGCTAAGGGAAGTTAGAATCTATTTATGTTCAATTTTCTAGGCTGCATAAAAATTCAACAATCATTCCTATTTCAAATTCTAATTTTCAGAGTGTGTTAGATGGCATTTATGAAGTTTTTCAAATACTAGTTAGGGGGTGTTAGAATGTAATTGAGGTTTATTAGAGGCTATTTAAGTTTCGTTTTCCAAGTTGCATAAAAACGTTTAGCAAATACATTCCTATTTCAAATTCTATTTTTCAAAGTATGTTAAATACCAGTTTAGAGGCTATTAGAAGATAGTTAGAGATTCTTAGGAGTTATTAATATTAAGTTTTTCTATTGAAGGACATAATTCAGCAACCACACTTCTAATTCAATTTTTAATTTTTAGTATGTGTTAGGAAGTTTTATGCATTTTTTTTAATAGGTTGTTAAGGGCTATTAATGGTGTGCTGCGGGATTGTTAGGGTCTATTTAAGTTTAAGTTTCATAAAAATATTCAACAAACTCATTCCTATTTCAATTTCTAATGTTTAGAGTGTGTTAGGGAGGAATATGAAGTATTTTAAATACTAGTTAGGGGCTATTTTAAGAAGGTAGTTAGAGGCAGTTTAAGTTCAATTTTCTATGTTGCATCACAATATTCAACAAACACATTCCTATTTTTAATTTCCAATTTTGAGAGTGTGTTAGAGAGTAATATGAAGTGTTTTAATGTGTTGGCAGGGTTGTTAGAAGGTAGTTAGGGGCAGTTAGAGATAGTTAAGGGCTATTAATATTCAGTTTTTCAGTTGAAGAACATAATTCAACAACCATTCTTCTAATTCAATTTTTGATTTTCAGTATGTGTTAGGAAGTCTTATACATTATTTTAATAGGTTGTTAGGCATTATTAGTGATGTGTTAGGGATTGTTAGGCCTAACGGTTACTAACAACCCCTAACAAATAATAACAACTCCCTAACAACCAAATACAATCTCCAATGGTCCCCAACAGTCCACCGTAGCGTTTCACATACAATCTCATAACCTTCATTCAACATTTTGAGTATCCAAAGATTAAAATGGAAAAAGAAAGGAAGATAAGAATGAAGATATCCAAATTCATGGTGAAATGAACACATAAAATCAACAAGTTTCTCTTAAAACATAATGCAATGTCACTATTAAAACATCTAAAACATACATGCATTTTCATAGATTGACTTTTCAAAAAATTATATGGAACTTATCAATGAATAAATGGAATTGTGCTGAAGTATGGAGTAAATGGACAGATTTTAAAATGTAAACAAGAAAAAGGAACAACATAATCTCATGGAGAAGTATAGAGGAACAATAAATTGTGGTAAATGAGAGAGAAAATTGGTGAAGAGGAAAAAGAAAGAGTTGAAAGGCGAGAGTGAGTTGTGAATTTTTTTTAGGGTAAAGTTCAAAATTGTCCAAAATGGTTCATTTAAAATTAATGAAATCTAAAAAATTTTAACCCCTTATAACAAGATGTTTATTTGGTTAAATTCTTAATATATATATATATATATATATTTGTGAGCGGGGATTTTAGCCCCTAATCCCGGTGGAATAGTTCTTATGATTTATGTACTATTTAGGCTCGGGGCCTTAGAGAACACTAGCCTAAGTCCGAAGAAAATAGAGTCATCACCCAGACGGACCAAAAAAAAGAAAGAAGTGGATGACTCGATTCCTAAGGAATCTCCAACCCCCTAATGGGTTCGGAAAGTTGGGTACGTATGGGGAAGGTGATAAATGGCCCAACACCCCCATAATGCCTGGTTCATTGGAACCGGCCTCTTTTGCAGGTCTTAATATTATAAAATTCTTAAATATAATGATATTATCCATACTACATGCGATCATAAGAATAAATAAATACTTCATTAAAATTACAACCATGTCCAAACAAAACAAAGAAATGGACAACCATCCAAAGATGAAAACATGTCCTTACATCGTCTATGTCTAAAAATAAATAGGGCACCCACCGAAAAGATGAAAATGTGTCCTTTACATTGGTCCAAAAAACTTTAAAATAAAATGGATTACATGATGCTCACGACATGAGGTACCCAAAACATGGAAACATACCTCTTATAATGTTTTGAAATCAAAACAAATGAATAAAAATAACCGACCATTCATTATAAATAAATCATTAATCAAAGACATCAAACATCAATCAAAATATATAATAAATATTCATCTAATTTAAATAAAACAATAAGTATATAAATTTAGGGTTCATGCATCAATTTAGGGTTTCTTGGATTTTATGTTTAACAATTAGGGTTTTGTATATACCAAATTGATTAATTGATAAACATTTAATGTAAAAGAAGTAATATAGCTATGAGATGTTTTAAAGATTTAGGGTTTTGGAAGTTTTATGAAAATAATATTAAAGTTTAGGGTTTAAATAAATAAGATTAAAGATCATGAAAGTTGGATTTAAATTAGGTATTTGGAAAGAATAGGCTACTGTGAATCTTTCAGAAAAATAGATTTGGTTAGGGTTTTAAGAAAATAAACTATTATTTTATGGTTTTAGAAAAATGTAATTAGGGTTTTAGATTTCAAAAATATGTTTTACGGGTATTAAGATATTAGGGTTTTGAAAAATAGTTTTTAGGATTTTAAATAGAGTTTGGATGGTAAATAGAATAATTGACCATCTATTGTATGTTTAAACAATTAATCCAATTGAATGATGAGGCTACTGTAAACATAAACAAGTAAATAGAGATTTAAACTTCCGTTGTTGGTTCCACCACAATTTTGAATTCTGGTTGAACAATAACAAAGACAGTGTGGGCTGCCTTTGATGGATGATTTGTTGCTTGCTGACTGCCTCTTCCTCCTTCAAGTATAAGGTTTTGAATCTATTCTAAAAAAGTCCAGCTCCTTCTAAAAGTTTGATCTCCTTTTTAAAAAGTCAAAGTCCTTTTAAAAGATCAAAGCCATTTTCTGTGTGTTTTGATGTGGTATTTATAAGAAAAATAAAAACCTAATACTAATTGGTTAAGGAAATAAAAACCGTTTAGGAAATAAAATTAAAAAAAAAACTAAAACCAAGTGGAATAGGGTTTTAGAAAAATTACGCTGGCAAAAATTTCTTGCCAGCGCGCGCGCTAGGCACGGGCTGGGCAAGGGCCACAAGCCAATTCTTCGCAGGAAAAACCTACGACTAATTGGCCTCCTACGATGAATTGGCCCGTGGCCATTTTGCAGCAGGTAAAACCTATGGCGAATTGGCTTGTGGCCAATTCGTCGCCAGCAATGAAAAATTTCATCACAGATTTTTATTTTCAATTTATTTTTTTCTTTTCTTATTCTTTTTATTTTTTATTTTAATTAAAAACAAATACTATAAGTAATAAATATTATTAAAAATACCACAAATTATTTTAGACTGTTTAAAAATATCAGACTGGACTGGATAAAAAATTAAGGGTCTACAGTTTGCCCCCCTGCTTGAGTGATCTGAGACTACAATAAAAGAGAGCAAAAAATAATTTGATTTTTGACTGGATTTAGAGCCATGCTGGACTCCGTAATCAAGGTTAGTTTGATTTTTGCATTCAAAAAGAAATTTGGGTTCTGGACCCATGGTGAGTTTTGGATTTGGGTTATGGACTTTAAAAATAATTTGGGTTTTGAACCCGAGGTAAGTTCTGGACTTAAAGATAATTTGGGCTCTGAACCCAGAGTGAGTTCTGAAATCAAAAATAATTTGGATTCTGGATCTAAGACTAACCTTTTATCAGTTGAGAATTCTGGTTGTTCCATTCTTTAATGGATTGTGGGTCTTCACCCTCAAAATGGATCTTCATCCTTGGACCTTAGATCTTCATCCTTGGCATCGAGTCTTCACCCTTGAAAATGGATCTTCATCCTTGGAGATCGGGTCTTCACCCTTGAAAGTGGATCTTCATCCTTGATATTAGGTCTTCATTCTTCAAAACGGATCTTCATCCTTAGAAATTAGGCCTTCACCCTTGGAATTGGATCTTCATCCTTGGTATCGGGTCTTCACCCTTGAAAATGAATCTTCATCCTTGGAAATTTGGTCTTCACCCTTGAAAGTGGATCTTCATCCTTGGTATCAGGTCTTTACCCTTGAAAACAGATCTTCATCCTTGGAGATCTCTTCACCCTTGAAAGTGGATCTTCATTTTGGAAATTGGGTCTTCACCCTTGAAATTGGATCTTTATCCTTTAAGCTGGATCTTCATCCTTTAAGTTGGATCTTCATCCTTTTGAACTTTTGTCCTATATTGGCTTCAACTCTTCTAGCTAGATTGATGTTTTGTATTTTTCATCTTCATTCTTTTGATAGTTCTAATGTTCCATTATTTTTTGTTCTTCCATTTGCAAAAAAATCCAACTACTTTTTAGCTAGACAATTCATATCTTCTCCTTGCCCCCTGTGTGGCAAAATATTCAAAGTGAGTTTCAAAATATTTTGTACATGTATAAACTCAAAAAATTGAAAGGAGAAACTTTTCCCCCTGTGTAGGCTCAAACCCATGATTTTTTCTATGCGGCTTTGGTTGATGTTTGTAGATTATCTAGTTCTTCAAACAAGCATTCATTTCTTCTTTCTTTCGCAAAATTACTTGAGCTTCCTCACGCAATGGGCTTTTCATGCCCCCTGATTTCATATCTTCTTTTGATTCTATACTTCATAGAGTGTTTGCTGTTCACTTTGACAAAGAAATATAATATAAGAAAATGCAATGTGATATGCTCATGTATACATGATATGCATGAATAACACTTACAGTGCTTCCGTCGGCTCACAAACTGAGGTGATAAGCTGAAGTGTTCTCATTGACTCCTTTTAGATGCTCGTTCAAGTCTTATAGAAGGCTTCGCTTTTATGGCTTTCATCTTAATAATGTTGAGGACATGAGTGGTTGAGACTCCGAGCATCAGAGTAAGAGATACATCCATTTCAAACTATGATTCAGCACGTCAATTGGTAGCTTCTTCACAACCTTGCCAATAATTCTTTACTTTGCCCAGTGTATCCTTTGAGGTTTGACTATTCAACATATTTTCCTTAACTTGAAGGCTTTGTAAAAAAAAAATTTCTTTTTTTATTTTTAAAATCAAATGTTAGCTTTGCCAAATCAATGTCAATTTACCTCAGGACTTGATTTTCCAAATTAACATATCTATAACATGACAACCCGTATTACCATACTAAACTCGGGAATCATTTCCATTTAAATAAGAATTGTTGCACTTTAGATAAGCGCATACACATTACTTGGTCAAAGGTCTTATTGTGTTTGAATATTGTTTATCTCATATGCATGCTTATTCAAACTATCTCCAATAATAAACTCTACCTACCAAGAGAGATCAACAAGTCTTTGATAGGCTTGAAATGGGGCCTATAAGGGACACGGGTTAAGCGGAGGCCAATTGTAAAATAAAGTTGTTGTGACACAATGGGAAAACTCTCATACTACAAATTTCTTGTTAAAACTTTAGACAGTTGGGAGCATGAAAAGATAGAGCTTTGAGTATTCTTCTTTCTTTTTGACATGAATCTAGATCTTGATTGGGACTGTCTTTTCCCTTATAAAAAGGTTGATACCAACATTCCTTTTCTTTCTTCTTTTCCCTTTTCTTTCTCTTTCTTTTTCTTACTCCTTTTCTTTGAGCATTTTATTATTTTATCCTTCTTCCTTGTAGGACTGTTAAGAACTGGATGACCTTTCTTCTATCTCTCTAATTTTAATTGAATCTTTTGTTGAGTTAGACTAATTCAAGTCAAACTGTCCTTATGGAAGTCTTTTGCTGCTTTAGGTAAAAAGGAACTTGGTTAGCTTTATGAACCGTTTTGGGTTTTATTTTCTTTTCTTTTTCTTTTGTTTCTTTTGTCTTTTTTTTTCTTTTTTTTTTCTTTTCTTTTCTTTTTTTGGTTCTAGCTCTAAAGAGTTGTCTTGTTTGTACCAACTTGGGTTTTTAATAATGGATGAGTAGAGTGATATAAATCTTCTTTAACAGGGATAAATCATTTATTATTCTAATGTTATCTTGATAGATTGGAGATATTAGGTGAACTTTAACTACCCTTATGGTCTTGAGAATTTCAACTATTCTTATAGTCTTGGCTATGCATTCCTTTCTTTGATCTTCTAGCCTCTTCACCTTAGTGATCATAAGACTTGTCAAAAGTGTAACAACAGCTTAGGGTGAGTCATCATGCTTATAAGTTAATAAAGAGAAGGTTGAAATTTTATGAAGGCTCAAAGGGACAATTAGAGACTGATATTTAATTGGGTGGATACTAGTTGTTGGCTAACCAAACAATGACTAGATCATCTCTCCCTTAAATAAGCAGAGTTCAATTTTGCCTCGAAAGTTTGACAAAGCATGTTCTAAGAATGACTAGGACCTAGACAAAGGTCATTATGCAGGAGCCCTCTCTAAGTAAGCATACACAACTCAATGCTATAGAGCAATTTCCTCACCTAGTAAAGTCATTCGAATCATGATGCATAGATATGCTAATTTATAAATATCAAGTTAAATTCATCATCGGTTGAGTACCATAATGAACAAAGACCATGAAAATTTTGATGAAAATAATTTATTCAAACAAACATAATTTGAAAAACATAATTGTTCCAAATAAGTACTAAAGAAAGAAAAATAAAAAGAGCAACACTCCAAGCTAAGGGAAGTTTGTTAAATAAAATTTCTCCTTATTTCACTTCTTCAATACTCCCGTCTTGAAAAGAGGATAAGACAAAATCTTTTTCCAATCCTCTTCCCACCATGAAGGTTGATGGTGGAGGTACTCTTCCAAATTTAGGCAAAGAATTATTTTTGGTATTGGGCTTGTCCTGCTCAGGCAGCTTACCACTATTGATTAGATCTTAGATCTCATGCTTCAATCGGGTACATTTATTAGTCTCATGTCCTCGAGTCAGATGAAATTGACAAAAAGCCTTAGTATCAAATTTTAGGGGTAAAAAATTTGGCAAAGGTCAAGGGGCCAATGGTTGTAATAGTCCCTCCTTTTGTAGCTTGTTGAAAACCCAAGAAAGAGGTTTCCCCAGCTCTGAGAACTGTCTTTTATTTGCTTGACCAATTGCATTAATATCAACTTTCTTTTGCCTGCTTTGAATACCCGACTGGTAGTTTCCTTTCTCATTCATTCTTACTAAAAAGCAATTCTTCTCCCTTTCCCATTCTTTAATTTGCAAACCAGCTTGGAGAAGATCTTTGAAATTTAGGATGAGTGTATGAGACATCCTTTTATAAAGACTAGGCAATACCCCTCTCACAATCATCCTTATTTGATCATATTCATCAGGCCTCTTCGTGATCGATGCAGCCTTATTCCTCCACCTTTTCACATAGTCCGCGAAATTCTCATTTAGTGGTTGTATAATGGCTTCCACCTCCATCAAGGTAACTTCCAGCTTGAAATTGTACCCATACTGCTAAATGAAAGCCTTGTACAACATGTCTCAATCTTTTTGAGTATTTTCTTCTAAGGTGTTGAACTAGTTTTGGACAACAGGGTCCAATGAGAGCATAAAATATCTTAGAGTTTGAGTCTTAGTGGCTCGGGCAGACTGCATAGCAGTGATGTACTACTTCACATGGAGATGAGGGTTTCCAGTGCCATTATACCTAGCGAAAGAAGGCAATTTGAATTTATAAGGGACCTCCTCATCTTTTTCAAACAGTTTGTCAATCTCGGACATCTCTTCGATTTTTAACTTCTTCTCGAATTTCTGCTCCAAAACAGCAATCGATTTCTCAACATTAGAAGTTTCAGTTTTCTCCACAGCTAATTTTTCCACAACCCTCAGCTCTTTCTTCTTATCCTGAGGATCTTGGAAGTATTGGGCCCAGTCATCATCACCATCCATAATCATCTTGTCATCATCTAAGACTACTTCACCAACTTTAGCCTTTCCCTTATCTTTCTTGGTGCTTGCAGATGCTTCAGTAGTGTTCCCAAACATTGAGGCCATCTGACTTTTCATTATCTCAGCTAGGGCCTCCTTTAGTTCTTCCATCTTGACTTCAAGGGCATCATCCAACATCTTTTGAATATGCTCAGGTTCCATTGCTTTTGGTGAGAAGCTAACTGAGTTGTTGCTGGATTCTTCATCACCGGCGGAGGTTAAATTGTCATAGGCTTTTAAGCTGTTGTAATCTAGGGCTGTGAGCCAGAGAGGATCAATAATATGAGATGCAAATATATGTATTCATGTATGCACAAACAATAAACAAAGATAGGTAGAACATCCCTTCCAACCTTATAACTTTCACACAAGAGTGCAAGTCTCTTTTCCTAGATTTATGGTCAACAAAATGCCAACATGGGATATTTTGTTTTCGAAAGAGTTCTTTCTAATGGTTCAACCAATAGTTATATTTTTAAAAATGAAAATCAGTTCATGATAATTCCTATTAATTAGGTTTTAATTCATCCAATCAACTAAAGCAGCTTTTATGCTATATTAGATTAAAACTAAATTAAGAGGTTTATTATAAATAGATTTCTCACTTGAAAAAGTAACTAATGATTCATGCCAAAAATAAGCCCATGATTAATAATTCTTAGTATAAACTAGGCTCACCATTGATTGCTGGTATTTTTATAATTGACCTAAATATTTATAAGCTCTTTCAAAAGGTTATGAAAATAATTTTGTTTCTAAGCCCATTGTAAAATGATTTTAGAAAAAATAAATTTTGGGCTTTGTATTTGGGTCATGAGAAAAGAATTTTTGATTTGTTTTTTTTAGAAAAGTTTTATGTCCAAAGACCATTTTGAAAAGTTTTGAAAATAGCTTTGGTCTTTTGGATTTAGAGGAAAAAATTATTTAAGCTCACAATATAAGGTCATAATAGAAAAAGAACAAACCAATAAGCCATGATTTAAGCCAAGATAAATTAACCATAATCAGACAACAAGCATTTGGGGTAAAAATCTAAGGAAATTAACTAGGCCAATTACATGAATTTTAGTCTTTGGGTTGAAGAGGCTTAGGTTCCCATAGCAAATATATACCAAAAGGTACAAGGCTATGAATGGTTATGCCATGCTCTATCTCTATACATTGAGTGAAAGTATGGTATCCCTCACATGACACAACACATATAACACGAACGTCCTAACTCATGCACACAATGCAATCTAATATGATGTAATGGATAATATCATGATAAGAAAGAATATAATAATATAAAGACCAATGGAATCAACTTCTCTTATCCCAAGTGAAGTCGCCACTGTGAGCAAAATTTTTTGCCCCACTCCAGGTGGAATGGTTCTTGCGACTTCGGCACTGTTTAGGCTCAAGGCCTTAGAGAACATGGGCCTAAGCCCGGAGAAAATGGAGTTGCTATCCGGATGGACAAAAAAAAAAGGGGGAGGATGACTCAATTCCTAAGGAATCCTAATCCCCTAATGGGTTCGGAAAGTTGGGTGCGTATAGGGAAGGTGAGAAATGGCTCAGCACTCCCATAAAGCCCGGTTCATTAGAACCGGCCTCCTTTGCAGGTCTTAATATTATAAAATTCTTAAATATAACGATATTATCCATACTAAGAATAAATAAATACTTTATTAAAATTACAACAATGTCCAAACAAAATAAAGAAATGAACACCCATCCAAGGATGAAAACATGTCCTTACATGGTCTATGTCTAAAGCTAAATAGGACACCCACCAAAAAGGTGGAAACGTGTCCTTTACACTCGTCCAAAAAACTTTAAACTAAAATGGATTACATGATGCTCACGACATGAGGTTTCCAAAATATGGAAACATACCTCTTACAATGTTTTGAAATCAAAACAAATCAATAAAAATAACCAACCATTCATTATAAATAAATCATTCTTCGAAGACATCAAACATCAATTAAAATATATAATAAACATTCATCTAATTTAAAAAAATAGTAAGTATATAAATTTAGGGTTCATGCATCAATTTAGGGTTTCTTGGATTTTATGTTTGACAATTAGGGTTTTGTATATAATGGATTAATTAATTGAGAAATATTTAATATAAAAGAAGTAATATAGCTATAGGATGTTTTAAAGATTTAGGGTTTCGAAAGTTTTATGAAAATAATATTAAAGTTTAGGGTTTAAATAAATAAGATTGAAGATCATGAAAGTTGGATTTTAAATTAGGTATTTGGAAAGAATATACTACTGTGAATCTTTCAGAAAAATAGATTTGGTTAGGGTTTTAAGAAAACATTCTATTATTTTGTGATTTTAGAAAAATGTAATTAGGATTTTAGATTTTAAAAATATGTTTTACGGGTATTAAGATTTTGAAAAATAATTTTTAGGGTTTTAAATAGAGTTTGGATGCTAAATAGAAGTATTGACCATCCATTGTACTTTTAAACAATTAATCCAATTCAATGATGAGGCTATTGTAAATATAAATGAGTAAATAGAGATTTAAACCTCCATTGTTGGTTTCACCACAATTTTGAATTCCGGTTGAACAATAACAAAGACAGTATGGGCTGCCTTTGATGGATTATTTGTTGCTTGCTGACTGCCTCTTCCTCTTTCAAGTCCAAAGTTCTGAATCTATTCTGAAAAAGTCTAGCTCCTTCGAAAAGTTTGATCTCCTTTTTAAAAGATTAAAGTCCTTTTAAAAGATCAAAGTCCTTTTCTGTGTGTTTTGATGTGGTATTTATAAGAAAAATAAAAAATCTAATACTAATTGGTTAAGGAAATAAAAATTATTTAGGAAATAGAATTAAAAAAAATAAAACAAAGTGGAATAGAGTTTCGAAAAAATTTCGATGGCAAAAATTTCCTGTGGGCTGGGTGCAGGCTAGGCACGGGCTGGGCGAGGGCCACAGGCCAATTCATCACCGGCGATGAAAAATTTCATTGTCGATTTTGCCCATCATCGATTTTTATTTTCAATTTATTTTTTTTATCTTTTCTTCTTCTTTTTTATTTTTTATTTTAATTAAAAATAAATACTATAAGTAATAAATATTATTAAAATACCACAAAAATTATTTTGGACTGTTTAAAAATATCAGACTAGACTGATCTTTGCTTCATCCAAACATCGAGATTTACAAAGATTTTCAAGAATTAAAAAAAGTTTTGGTGGTTTTCCAACTAGTTAGTAAGTATTTTCCTGGAATTTTGAAGTTTCTTTGAAAAATATGAATATGTGATAGATGGGTTTTTGATGGGATATGTTATAATTATTGGAATTGGTATGGATGATATTAATTTGATATACTAGAACTCAATTCTATAATAAAATTTAGAAAAACAATATTTGAATCAAATAGAAACTCAAGATTTTTTAAATAAAAAATAGAAATAAATCAAAGCAATTCACTTACTAATTATAGATGCCTTATTCAGATTTTTTTTATGCCTAGAAATCTTTTTTTCTTAAGAATTATCTTCAAAATTGATGAAAAAAGAAAAAAATTAAGAAAAAGGAAAAAAAGAGTAAATGAGAAGAAAGTGAAAAAAAAAACAAAATAGTTGGAGGGGGCAAAACTTACATAAAAAATAGTATATATATATATATATAATAAATATATTATAGAAGAGCTAAAAAATTTGGGGGGGAAGTTCCAACACTGCACACCCATCCACCAAACATCAAGTAGTTTCTTCCCCTAAACTAAAGGATATATAGGGACTTAATCAAATAAATATCCTGCTAAAATGGGTTAATATTTTTCAAAACCCATTCACCTTAAATGAATAAAAAAATCATTCATCTTCTTTCATTTCAAATTCAAAAATTGTTCTTCAACCATTTTTATCTTTGAAATCCATAACATCTACTCTATCATTCTTCTTCTCTCAGCTAAATTGCAAAAACAACAAACAAAAGTTTCTTTTTATTATCTAAAGATACATTCTTCTCCTATATCAAGAAAGTTGCATTTTTCTTTGAAGTATTCCCCGTAAGTAAGTTTTATAGAGTTTTTTTTCTTCTAAAATGAGCAGTGTTTGATGCAAAATAATTTGTTGTGGAAGAGAATCGATGCATGTGTTGATGTAGTTGCTTTGATGAATGTAGTAGGATGTGTGTTGATAGATGTGTTATATTGATTGTCTGAGTGTAGTTTGGGGCAGTCTAAGTTCAATTTTCCAAGTTGCATCACAACATTGAACAAACTCATTCATATTTTAATTTTTAATTTTCAGAGTATGTTATGTAGTAGTATAAAGCATTTTAAATGCCAGTTAAAGACTGTTAAAAGGTAGCTAAGGAAAGTTAGAAGCTATTTATGTTAAATTTTATAGGTTGCATAAAAAATTCAACAAACACATTCCTATTTAAATTTCTAATTTTTAGAGTGTGTTAGATGGCATTTATTGTAATATCCCAAAATATACCCTAGATGTTTTGGGTTTTATTATTATAATTGGATTTATTGTATATGTTTTATTGGAAGAGAAAAGGGTTTTTAGAGAGAGTGTATATGTTGTGTATATTAGAATATATACAACATATACATAAGTCTATGGAAAGTCAATGGAGATAGTGGAAGAAGATATTTTTGTGTTTTTGAATTTAATAATTAAATAATAAGGAAATTAATTGAGTGGAAGAGCTTAAATGGGATTGGTTTAATATTATAATTGCTTGGTAGAGAGGGTTTTAAGGAAAAGAAGAGTTTGACTTTGGGTTTCTCTTTCTTCCTTCTTCTTTCTTTCTCATTGCCGTGGACCATTTTCTTCTCCTTCCTTTGCTTTTGTTTTGGCCGGCCAACTAAGGGACAAGAGAACAAAGGAGAGATTTGAACCTTTAAACTCAAGATCTAAGGAAGCATTCAAGAGATCACGTGGAAAGTTAAGAGATTTCTTCATCCTTGGTAAGTTCTTCACTTGATCCTTTGATTTCTTTGAGTTTTGAGTTGAGTTTGGGAATGGTTTGTGATTATGTTGTTTAATATGGGCTTAAGAGTGTTTGGGTAACTGATTTCTTTTTTTTGGGGATGTTTTGAAGGAAAAAGTAAGTTGTTGGAAGTGAATGTTTTGAGGTTGTGTTTTAGGGTTGTGTTGATGATTTTTGATTTGAGATTGGAAGAATGTTTTAGTTGTTTTGGTGTTTTTGTGAGTTTGTTATGGTTTTTGGGTATGTTGAGATGACTTTGGTTGAAGTGGTTTTTGGTGAAAGAAAGAGTTTTGTTGGTTGTGTTGTTGTTTTGGCCGGAATCTGGGTTTTTGGCCTGACACGCCCAAAGGCACGTCCAGGATTTGTGGGCGTGTCGATGGTTATGTATTTTGGTTGAGTGGCACGAGCAGTGACACGCCCATGTCACTGAGCATGTCATAGCTTCTGTGTCGCAGTAGTAATTACACGTCCAGTGACACACCCATGTCACTGAGCGTGTTATAGCTACTGTGTTGGTTAGGTATTAACACGGCCAGTAACACGCCCGTGTTGTTGAGCGTGTCAAGTATAGAGTTTGCCCTAGTTAGTTCTTAGCCTTATGATCTTATGTGGGTTTCATCTTCCTTTTGGAATAGGTTGTGAAGAAGGTGAATTACCCTAATTCAAGAAGTGAAAGATTATTGGAAAGAGAGGTGTTTAATATCGTGTGGGTTGCATCTAAGGTAAGTACAAACATTGCATTGTTGCATACATCCATTTGAGGTGGCATTGTTGATTATACATATATAAATAATGTGATATTTTGCACATTGTGAATCTTATGAAATGTAATGTTCTATATGAATGATGATGAATTATCTTTATGTGAATGGAGATATGTTGAAACCATTGTTGTTGGACATGGTTATGCAAATGAAATTGATGAGGCATGATTGCCTATTTGAGTATGAGATAATTGTATGTTTAATATGTTCATTCAATTTCAGAGTTCTGGTTTTGGGCGGCATGCCTATAAAATGATTAGTAACAGTCTAGCCGGGTTGAGGATCTCTTCAAATTGAGTTGAATTGAGGTCCAAGAGACTAGGTCTGTTACACTATGAATAATGTGAAATGATAAATGTGAAAATAAGTAACAGTCTAGCCGGGTTGAGGATCTCCTCGATTAGTCGGGTTGATGGTCCAAGAGACTGGGTCTGTTACAGGTAACAGTCTAGCCGGGTTGAGGATCTCCTCAAGATGTTGAGTTGAAGGTCCAAGAGACTGGGTCTGTTACCCTATCCATGGATAGAGAGATATGTACATTGCCTACGGGCTTGATTATTGTGGTTATGAACCAAAGCAGCAACTCTGAATTTTGAATATCATATTAAATGCTAGTTTGGCCCATAGGTGTTAATATTGAATGGATGATGATATGATTATTGAAATAATGAAATGTAATGTTTATAAATATGATCTTTATTGGTTGAATGTATGAAATTGATATTGACATTTCATATTATCATCATGGTTTGTGCTACTGAGTTGTTGGCTCAGCGCGATTGTGGTTCATCGCGCAAGTGGTAGAGTTGATAGGGTTGAGACTGAGGATTCCTCTAGACCTAGTTGAGTTTGTGCTTGAAGAGTTGGATTAGAGCTTAAAGATCAGAGAGTCAAGCTGCCAATCATGTATATATTCTATGTTTTGTTTATTTGGATTTTATGTATTTGAACTTGTAAAAGTTTGTAATAACTTCCGCTGTGAATTTATAAATGTCTTTATATATAGTGTCTTTTGAATTTCTTTTAAACATTTTAAGATATGATTTGTGTATTTTTAAACAGTGACATGTTCTATATTCGGTATACGTATTTTACGATCGTATAAGCATGCTTGGTACGTATACGGCATATAGGGGTGTTACAATTATTTTGGTATCAGAGCCTAGGTTTGAGATTCTCAATCTAGGTCAAGTGTAAGAAAAAGAATATTTTGATTTTAAAAGTGAGTTTTTGAATAAAATACATGTTTGGTGTCGGCAGTCTCTGATCTTTAATGAGGTGTATTCTGCTATGTTTGTAGATATAGGTTATAATGGATCCTCATTCACGTCAATCCGTTGAGGGTAGTGCTGAGAGTGTAGCTCCAGAGGTTGGTTTAGATGAAGCTAGAGTGGATAGAACTGGAGAGGCCCCTGTTTCTGTGTCTGGGAGACCAGCTGATGAGGAGGTTCCACCAGTTTGGCTTAGGCATATGGTTGATTTATTGAGGCAGGCACCAGTGCAACCACCGCCACCCCCACCCCAACCAATGGTACCAGTGAGACAGTATGATAAATTAAGAAAGTATGGAGCAGAAGATTTTCTGGGTACTATTGATCCTGCGGTAGCTGAGCAGTGGCTGGATAAGGTTCAAAGGATTTTCATTCAGTTGCAAGCCACTCCAGCAGAAAAATTTAATTATGCCAGATCACTGCTGCAGAAGGATGCTTATGATTGGTGGAAGACAGTTCCGCATGCTATGGATGATCCACCAACGTTAGCCTACAGTGATTTTCTACGAGAGTTTGAGCTGAAATATACTCCGAGGGAGTATAAAGATGTGAAGAAGATGGAGTTTCTGACCTTGAGGCAAGATCACCGGTCTGTTACAGAGTATGAGCTAGAGTTCATCCGGTTGAGCCACTACGCTGGGGGAATTATTTCTGATGAGATCGACTGGTGTAGAAGGTTTGAGGAGGGGTTGAGACCCTCAATTATGTGTCTTGTGGCCGGTTCGAGATACCAGGATTTTTCCCAGCTTGTTACAGCAGCTAAGAGTGTGGAGAGAGCTCAAAATATTGCAGCAGCTGCTACAGAGGAGGAGACCAGGGTTAGGAGACCCCAGTTTGAGGCAGGGTCTTCATTTGTGAAGAGAGGTAGGGGAAGTTTTTTTCCCAGGATCAGTCGGAGTCAGAGGCAAGCTGGTAGGTCAGTTCAGTTACAGAGGCCAAGATCGAGACCTACAGCTTTAGCAGTGAGTGTTCCTACTCCTGTAGTTCAGAGATCCACTCTACCTGTGTGTGCTCAATGTGGAGGGTCACATAGAGGTGCTTGTTGGCAGAGTAGAGGACCAGCTGTATGCTTCAGATGTGGTTCTCCTGATAATTTTATTAGAGAGTGTCCAGAAATGCAAGAGCAGAGGCCGGCAGATTTTGCAGTTTCTCGACCTAGTGTCAGAGGAGGTCGAGGGGGCAGAAGTTTCACCAGAGGGGGTAGACCTGGGTATAGTCAGAGAGGGGGATCTTCGTCCAGGGATACTAGACTGGATGAGACTAGACCTTCTCAAAGAGTGTATGTGATGCAAAAACAACCAGATGCTTCTGCAGTTATTGCTGGTACTTTCTCTTTATTTGGCATTTCAGTACTTGCTTTAATTGATCCAGGCTCAACTCATTCATATATTAGTGCATCCATTTTGCCTGTGTCTGAAATGCATGTTGAGTCCCTAGGATTTGATGTGTTAGTGACAAATCCGTTAGGGCATAGTGTGATTGTTAGCAAGGTGCACCGGGATAGTGCGGTTGTGGTACAAGGTGAGGAGTTTCATGGAGACTTGATTGAAATGCCTTTTAAAGAGTATGATTTGATTTTGGGCATGGACTGGTTGTCTAAGCATGGAGCTGTAGTAGATTGTCAAAAGAAAAGTGTCACTTTGAGAACTAGTGATGGTAGTAGTGTGATAGTGATTAGTGAGCAGAGACAGCTTGCATCTTTGTTTGTATCAGCTGTATCAGCTAGAAGGATGATTAGAAAAGGGTGTGATGCTTACCTTGCTCATTTTGTGGATACTAGAGTAGGGGGTTCTCAACTTAATTATATTACCGCAGTTGCAGATTTTCCAGACGTGTTTCCAGAGGAGTTGCCAGGGTTGCCACCTGAGAGAGAGGTTGAGTTTGGTATTGATTTGTTGCCTGGTACCACTCCCATCTCTATCACTCCTTATCGCATGGCACCTGCTGAATTGAGAGAATTGAAGGTACAGTTACAGGAGTTGTTGGATAAAGGATTTATTCGCCCCAGTGTTTCTCCTTGGGGAGCTCCTGTATTATTTGTGAAGAAGAAGGATGGTACCATGAGGTTATACATTGATTATAGGCAATTGAACAAAGTGACTATTAAGAATAAATATCCTTTGCCTAGGATTGATAATCTCTTTGATCAATTGAAGGGAGCATCAGTGTTTTCCAAGATTGATTTGAGATCAGGGTACCATCAGTTGAAAGTGAGAGCTGAAGATGTTCCTAAGACAGCCTTCCGCACCAGGTATGGGCATTATGAGTTTTTAGTAATGCCTTTTGGGTTGACGAATGCACCTGCAGCTTTCATGGATTTGATGAATAGGGTGTTTAGACCCTATCTGGACCAATTTGTAGTGGTTTTTATTGATGATATCTTGGTGTATTCACGTAATGAAGAGGAACATGACAAGCATTTACGGCTTGTGTTGCAGATATTGAGAGAGAAGCAGCTATATGCTAAATTATCAAAGTGTGAGTTTTGGCTTAACCAAGTGACTTTTCTTAGTCATATTATTTCAGCAGATGGTATTAGAGTTGATCCAAGTAAAATTGAAGCTATTTTGAGTTGGAGTCCACCAAAGTCTGTGACAGAAGTTAGAAGTTTTCTGGGTTTGGCAGGCTATTATAGACGCTTTGTGAAAGGTTTTTCTTTGATAGCCACTCCACTCACCCGATTGCTCCGGAAAGGATTTAGATTTGTGTGGACGGATCAGTGTCAATCTAGTTTTGAGCAGTTGAAAGAGATGTTGACTCAAGCACCTGTTCTTACTTTACCCGTGGAAGATAAGCCATATGTGATTTTCAGTGATGCTTCACATAGTGGTTTAGGGTGTGTGTTGATGCAAGAGGGTAAGGTTATAGCTTATGCTTCTCGGCAGTTGAAGCCGCATGAGCTTAACTATCCGACTCATGATTTGGAGTTGGCGGCTATAGTGTTTGCTTTGAAGATTTGGCGCCATTATTTGTATGGAGAGAAATGTTTTATCTATACAGATCACAAAAGTTTGAAATATTTGGGTGTTCAGAAGGAGTTGAATCTTTGGCAAAGACGATGGTTAGAACTGATTAAAGACTACGACTGCTTGATTGATTACCATCCTGGCAAGGCAAATGTAGTTGCTGATGCCTTGAGTCGGAAATCTTTAGCAGGTTTGGCTGTTTATTCGCTCTCGTTGCTTGTTGAGTTGAGAGCATTGCATGCTAGTTTTGAAAGTATGTAATGATGGTGCATTATTGGCTCAGTTGCAGTTGAGACCAGTATTGTTAGATCAGATAAAGGAAGCTCAATTGGTAGACGAGAAAATTCAAAAGATTGTATCAGATTGTCGAAATGGAGAGAGCCGAGATTTTCATGTGAAGAATGATGGTAGTCTTTGGTTTAAGGATAGGTTGTGCGTTTCTGATGATGATAGCTTAAAAAGGATCATTTTGGAAGAAGCACATCAATCGGTTTTTGCTATGCATCCGGGAAGTACAAAGATGTACCATGACTTAAGACAACACTTTTGGTGGTCTGGTATGAAGAGAAACATAGCGGATTTTGTATCCAAATGTCTCACTTGTCAGAGGGTAAAAGCTGAGCATCAAGTTCCAACAGGGTTGCTTCAACCTTTAGCAGTGCCTGAATGGAAATGGGAGAGGGTGACAATGGATTTTGTATCAGGGTTGCCATTGACTCAGAGAAAGCATGATACTATTTGGGTGGTTGTGGATCGGTTAACAAAGACAGCTCACTTTCTTCCGGTTCGGATGGAGTATTCTCTTGAGAAGTTAGCTGAGCTGTATATCCGTGAGATTGTGAAGTTGCATGGAGTCCCGATTTCTTTAGTGTCTGATCGAGATCCCCGGTTCACTTCGAGGTTTTGGAAGAGTTTGCATGGGGCTATGGGTTCTCGATTGCACTTTAGTACTGCATTTCATCCACAGACAGACGGGCAGTCTGAGAGAGTGATACAGATTATTGAGGATATGTAGAGAAGCTGTGTCATTGATTTCTCTGGAAGTTGGGACAGATTGTTACCACTTGTGGAATTTGCTTACAACAATAGTCACCAATCAAGTATTGGTATGGCACCATTTGAAGCCTTGTATGGTAGACGTTGTAGAACGCCCTTATGATGGAATGAAACTGGTGAAGGTAAGCTAATTGGTCCTGATTTGGTTAGAGAGACTGAAGAGAAAGTGAAAATAATTCGGGGTCGATTGAAAGCAGCTTCAGACCGACAAAAATCCTATTCAGATTTGAAGAGGAGAGACATTGAGTATAATGTGGGAGATAAGGTATTTTTGAAAGTGTCTCCTTGGAAAAGGATATTGAGATTTGGTCGAAAAGGAAAACTAAGTCCTCGTTTTGTTGGACCGTATGAGATATTGGAAAGGGTTGGACCAGTTGCGTATCGACTTGCTTTGCCGCCTAAATTGGATAAAATCCATAATGTCTTCCATGTTTCTATGTTAAGAAGGTATAGATCGGATCCATCTCATGTTTTACCCGTTGAATCCATTGAGGTGAGTCCGGATTTGACATTTGAAGAAGAACCAGTCTCTATTTTGGCACATGAAGTAAAAGAGTTGAGAAATAAGAGAGTGCCGTTGGTGAAGGTTCTATGGAAGAATCATGGTAGAGAAGAGGCAACTTGGGAAAGTGAGCAAGCAATGAGAGATCAATAGCCACAATTGTTTCAGACTTGACATCAGGTAATTTCGAGGACGAAATTTCTTTTTAGAGGGGGAGAATTGTAATATCCCAAAATATACCCTAGATGTTTTGGGTTTTATTATTATAATTGGATTTATTGTATATGTTTTATTGGAAGAGAAAAGGGTTTTTAGAGAGAGTGTATATGTTGTGTATATTAGAATATATACAACATATACATAAGTCTATGGAAAGTCAATGGAGATAGTGGAAGAAGATATTTTTGTGTTTTTGAATTTAATAATTAAATAATAAGGAAATTAATTGAGTGGAAGAGCTTAAATGGGATTAGTTTAATATTATAATTGCTTGGTAGAGAGGGTTTTAAGGAAAAGAAGAGTTTGACTTTGGGTTTCTCTTTCTTCCTTCTTCTTTCTTTCTCATTACCGTGGACCATTTTCTTCTCCTTCCTTTGCTTTTGTTTTGGCCGGCCAACTAAGGGACAAGAGAACAAAGGAGAGATTTGAACCTTTAAACTCAAGATCTAAGGAAGCATTCAAGAGATCACGTGGAAAGTTAAGAGATTTCTTCATCCTTGGTAAGTTCTTCACTTGATCCTTTGATTTCTTTGAGTTTTGAGTTGAGTTTGGGAATGGTTTGTGATTATGTTGTTTAATATGGGCTTAAGAGTGTTTGGGTAACTGATTTCTTGTTTTTGGGGATGTTTTGAAGGAAAAAGTAAGTTGTTGGAAGTGAATGTTTTGAGGTTGTGTTTTAGGGTTGTGTTGATGATTTTTGATTTGAGATTGGAAGAATGTTTTAGTTGTTTTGGTGTTTTTGTGAGTTTGTTATGGTTTTGGGTATGTTGAGATGACTTTGGTTGAAGTGTTTTTTGGTGAAAGAAAGAGTTTTGTTGGTTGTGTTGTTGTTTTGGCCGGAATCTGGGTTTTTAGCCTGACACGCCCAAGGGCACGTCCAGGATTTGTGGGCGTGTCGATGGTTATGTATTTTGGTTGAGTGGCACGAGCAGTGACACGCCCATGTCACTGAGCGTGTCATAGCTTCTATGTCGCAGTAGTAATTACACGTCCAGTGACACGCCCATGTCACTAAGCGTGTTATAGCTACTGTGTTGGTTAGGTATTGACACGACCAGTAACACGCCCGTGTTGTTGAGTGTGTCAAGTATAGAGTTTGCCCTAGTTAGTTCTTTGCCTTATGATCTTATGTGGGTTTCATCTTCCTTTTGGAATAGGTTGTGAAGAAGGTGAATTACCCTAATTCAAGAAGTGAAAGATTATTGGACAGAGAGGTGTTTAATATCGTGTGGGTTGCATCTAAGGTAAGTACAAACATTGCATTGTTGCATACATCCATTTGAGGTGGCATTGTTGATTATACATATATAAATAATGTGATATTTTACACATTGTGAATCTTATGAAATGTAATGTTCTATATGAATGATGATGAATTATCTTTATGTGAATGGAGATATGTTGAAACCATTGTTGTTGGACATGGTTATGCAAATGAAATTGATAAGGCATGATTGCCTATTTGAGTATGAGATAATTGTATGTTTAATATGTTCATTCAATTTCAGAGTTCTGGTTTTGGGCGGCATGCCTATAAAATGATTAGTAACAGTCTAGCCGGGTTGAGGATCTCTTCAAATTGAGTTGAATTGAGGTCCAAGAGACTGGGTCTGTTACACTATGAATAATGTGAAATGATAAATGTGAAAATAAGTAACAGTCTAGCCGGGTTGAGGATCTCCTCGATTAGTCGGGTTGATGGTCCAAGAGACTGGGTCTGTTACAGGTAACAGTCTAGCCGGGTTGAGGATCTCCTCAAGATGTTGAGTTGAAGGTCCAAGAGACTGGGTCTATTACCCTATCCATGGATAGAGAGATATGTACATTGCCTACGGGCTTGATTATTGTGGTTATGAACCAAAGCAGCAACTCTGAATTTTGAATATCATATTAAATGCTAGTTGGGCCCATAGGTGTTAATATTGAATGGATGATGATATTATTATTGAAATAATGAAATGTAATGTTTATAAATATGATCTTTATTGGTTGAATGTATGAAATTGATATTGACATTTCATATTATCATCATGGTTTGTGCTACTGAGTTGTTGGCTCAGCGCGATTGTGGTTCATCGCGCAGGTGGTAGAGTTGATAGGGTTAAGACTGAGGATTCCTCTAGACCTAGTTGAGTTTGTGCTTGAAGAGTTGGATTAGAGCTTAAAGATCAGAGAGTCAAGCTGCCAATCATGTATATATTCTATGTTTTGTTTATTTGGATTTTATTTATTTGAACTTGTAAAAGTTTGTAATAACTTCCGCTGTGAATTTATAAATGTCTTTATATATAGTGTCTTTTGAATTTCTTTTAAACATTTTAAGATATGATTTGTGTATTTTTAAACAGTGACATGTTCTATATTCGGTATACGTATTTTACGATCGTATAAGCATGCTTGGTACGTATACGGCATATAGGGGTGTTACATTTATGAAGTGTTTCAATTACTAGTTAGGGGGTGTTAGAATGTAATTGAGGGCTATTAGAAGCTATTTAAGTTTTGTTTTCCAAGTTGCATAAAAACGTTTAGCAAATACATTCCTATTTCAATTTCTATTTTTCAAAGTGTGTTAAAGAGTAATATGAAGTATTTTAAATACCAGTTTAGAGGCTATTAGAAGATAGTTAGAGATTGTTAGGAGTTATTAATATTATGTTTTTCTATTGAAGGACATAATTCAACAACCACACTTCTAATTCAATTTTTAATTTTTAGTATGTGTTAGGGAGTTTTATGCATTTCTTTAATAGGTTGTTAAGGGCTACTAATGGTGTGCTGAGGGATTGTTAGGGTCTATTTAAGTTTAATTTTTTAAGTTTCATAAAAACATTCAACAAACTCATTTCTATTTCAATTTCTAATTGTAGACCCTTAATTTTTTACCCAGTCCAATCCGATAGTCCAAAATAATTTTATGGTATTTTAATTACTTATAATATTAAATAGTTATTTTTAAATAAAAATATAAAAAAAATAAAAAAAATAAAAAAAAATAAAAAATCGGAAGGATCGGCTAGCGACGCGCTGCCGCGTTGAACTTCGTCACAAGCCTTGACCTGCGACGAATTGGCAAACAGCCAATTAGTCGTAGACCTAGAATTGCGACGAATTGGCAAGAAGCCAATTCGCCGCAGGTCTGGACCTGCAGCGAAATCATTGCTTGCCAATTCGCCGCACATGCCAGCAAGCAGCCCTAGCCCACCCAGCCCGATCCACGTAGCAATTTTTGCCAGCGCAGCCTTGCAGGCCCAGCAGCCCGCGCGCTGCTGATTTTTTGACCAAACCTTATTTCACACTGTTTTTTATTTTTTTTCCTAAATAGTTGGTATTTCTTTATTAAAATAGGATTAGGTCTTTTGTTTTCCTATAAATACTAGCATAAAACACATGGATGGGGGAGGTGATTTTTTTAAAGAAACTAGGGACTTTGAGAAAAGCAACACAGAGAGACAGAAGCAAGAATAAATCAACTTCCAACAATTGCACAGACAATTGTTCCACCCCACCGACATCTTAATTGATCTAAGCAAACTTAAAGTTTGGTTCAAAGATTCAGCTTTGGTGGAGCCTTCAAACGCAGGTTTAGCTTTTCAATCTAAATTATTTATTCAGTATTTGCAAGTCATCTTTTAGAATATGATCAAAGTAGTTTATTTATCAAAATATTATTTCATGCAGTAGCTTAATTATCAAAACCTCAATCACATATTTTTAAAAACCTCAAAATAATAATTTATTTTCTCAAACCCTAATCAATACAGTAAACCCTAATAGCCATAAGCCATATTTCATATTTAAAACCCTAGAAACCCTATTTCATGATGATAGTCCTAAACCCTAATTTGATTAACCAAAAACCCTAGTACTTTCTTAAAATTATTAAACCTAATTAAATTAATTTTTTAAAATCTTCACAGTAGCCTGTTCTTTTAAAAATAAATATAATAGTGTTAGTTTTCTTAGAAATCCAAGCCCTAATTGAAATTAAACCCTAATTTATTTTGTTAAAATCTTAATCAAATTTGTTTATTTTATTATCACAGTAGCTATTTCTTTTTAATATATTTAAGTTTTAATCTTATTTTCATAGGCTTGTACCTTCTTCACTTAAATTCCAAATTATAATCTTAATCACACAGTAGCATAATCTTTTTAAAATAATAAACCTAACAATAATTCTAGTTCTTTAAGATTCTAAAACCCTAGTTTTTATATATAAATTTCAAAACCCTAAATATTATCTAAGAAACCCTAAGTTGAAACACTTAAATTTGCATCTTTATTTGTTTCATTATCAAATGAGTATTTATTATATAGTTTGATATTTATTTATATATTCAATTTACGTCTTCAATGAATGATTTATTTATGATGAATGGTTGGTTGGTTATTTTTATTAATTTGTTTTGATTTCAAAACATTGTAAGAGGTGTGTTTTCATATTTTGGGTACCTCATGTCGTGAGCATCATGTAATTTATTTTATTTTAAAGTTTTTGGACCAATGTAAATGACACATTTAAACCTTTCTGTGGGTGTCCTATTTAGTTTTAGACATGGATGATATAAGAACATATTTTCATCCTCGGATTGGTGTCCATTTATTTGCTTTGTTTGGACATTACTTTGATTTTAATATAATGATGCTTTATTTTAATTATTGCATGTAGTATGGATAATATCAATATATTTAAGAATTTTATAATATTAAGACATGAAAAGGAGGCCAGTTCCAATGAACTGGGCATTATGGGGGGTGCTGGGCCATTTCTCACATTTCCCACATGTACCCAACTTTTCGAACCCATTAGGGGGTTGGAAATTCTTTAGGAATCGAGTCATCCACCCCTTTCTTTTTCCTGGCCCGTCCGGGTGGCAACTCCATAGTCTTGTACCATTTAGTTTATACTTGCTATGGGAACCTAAGCCTTTCAACCCAAAGACTAAAGCTCATATAATTGGCCTAGTTACTTTCCTTAGATTTTTACCCCAAATGCTTGTTGTTTGACTATGGTTAATTTATCTTAGCTTAAATTATGGCTTATTTGGTTTATTCTTTTTCTAATATGACCTAAGTACATTGTAAGCTCAAAATAAATTTTTCTTTAAAGTCCAAAAGACCAAAGCAATTTTTAAAAATTTATCAAAATGGTCTTTGGATATAAAACTTTTTCAAAAACTAGCTCTTTTCTCATGACTCAAATACAAAGCCTAAAATCTATTTTTTTTTTCTAAAATCTTTTTACAATGGGCTTAGAAACAAAATTATTTTCTTTCAACCTTTAAAAGAGCTTACAAATTATTTAAGTAAATTATGAAAATACCAAAATCAATTGTGAGCCTATTTTATACTAAGAATTATTAATCATGGGCTTGTTTTTGGCATGAATCATTAGTTACTTTTTCAAGTGAGAAATCTATTTTTAATAAACCTCTTAATTTAGTTTTAATACAATATAGTATAAAAACTGCTTTATTTGATTGAATGAATTAAAGCCTAATTAATGGGAATTATCATGAACTGATTTCCATTTTTGAAAATATAACTATTGGTTGAAACATTCAAGGAAAATATTCAAAAACAAGATACCCCATGTTGGTATTTTGTTAACCATATACCTAAAAAAAGAGACTCGCCATTCATGTGTGGACGTTATAAGGTGGAAAGGAATATCCTATTTATCCTTGTTTGTTTGTTGTTTGTGCATACATGCATACATACATCACATGACATATCATTAATCCCTTCTGGCTCGCAGCCCTGGATTATGACAGTTCAAAAGCTTATGACAATCCTACCTACACCGGAGATGAAGAATTTAGCACCAACTCAATCACTTTTTCACCAAAAGCAATGGAGCCTGAACAAATTCAAAGACTGGTGGATGACGCCCTCAATGCTATAATGGAAGAACTAAAGGGGGCCCTAGCTGAGATCATGAAGAATCAAATGACAACAATGTTTGGGAAAAATGTCGAAGCATCCACAAGAACCAAGAAAGATAAGGGAAAGGCTAAAGTTGGTGAAGTAGCTTTTGATGATGATAAGGTGATCATTGATGATGATGATGATTGGGCTTAATACTTCCAAGATCCTCAAGACAATAAGAAAGAGCCGAAGATTGTTAAAATATCAGTTGTGGAGAAAACTGAAACTTCAGCTGTTGAAAAGATGATTGCTGATCTGGAAAAGAAGTTTGAAAAGAAGCTGAAAACCGAAGAAATGTCTTAAGTTGACAAATTGTTTGAGCTAGATGAAGAAGTTCCATACAAGTTCAAAATGCCATCCTTTGCAAAGTTTGATGGAACCGGAAATCCTCATCTCCATGTGAAGAAGTATATCACTGCTATGCAGTCTGCCCGGGCTACTAAGGCTCAAACTCTAAGGTACTTCATGCTCTCATTGGATCCTATTATCCAAAATTGGTTTAATACTTTAGAGGAAAGTACTCAAAGAAATTGGGACATGTTGTACAAGGCTTTCATTTAGCAATATGGGTACATTGTCGAGCTGGAAGTAACCTTGATGGAGGTGGAAACCATTAGGCAAAGACCAAATGAGAATTCTGTGGACTATGTGAAAAGATGGAGAAAAAGGGTTACACTTCTTAAAAGGAGGCCAAATGAGTCGGACCAAAACGGGATGATAGTTAGTGGCATCTTGCCCAACCTCCATGATAGGATGTCTCACACCCTTATAAGGAACTTCAAAGACCTTTTGCAAGCTGGCTTGCAAATCAAAGAGTGGGAAAGGGAGAAGAACCACTTTTCGGCAAGAAGGAATGAGAAAGGGAATTATTATCCTAGCAATCAAAGCACGCAAAAAGAAGTTGATGTTAATGTGACTGGTCAAGGAAATAAAAGATAATTCTCAGAATCAAGGAAACCTCTATCTTGGGTTTTTAACAAGCTATAGAAGAAGGGGTTGTTACAACCATTGGCTCCTCGACCGCTATATAATTCTCTGCCACCAAACTTCAATGTCGAGGCCTTCTATCAATTTCATCAAATGCAAGGGTATGAGATGGATAAATGTGCTCGTCTAAGGCACGAGATCCAAGATTTAATTGACAGTGATAAGTTGCCTGAGCATGATAAGCCCAGCACAAAAGACAATCCTTTGCCAAGGTTCAATAGAGTGCCACCACCAGCAACCTTCATGGTAGGAGAAGTATTGGAGAAAGATCTTGTCTTTCCCTCCTTTCAAGATGAGAATATTAAAGATGTGAAAGGAGAAGAAGCTTAATTCAACAAACTTCCCTTGGCTTATTTGTTTTTTATTTTATTTTCTTTATTTGGTGTTTTATGGAACAATCATGTTTTTCAAATTTAAAGTCGCTTGAATAAATTACTTTCATCAAAATTTTTGTTGGTCTTTGTTCATTTCGGTGCTCAACCAATGAGGAATCTAGCTTGATGATTCATAAATTAATTTATCTAGGCATCATGATTTGAATGACTTTACTAGATGAGGGAATTATTCTATAGCATTGAGTTGTGTATGCTTACTTAGAGAGGGCTCCTGCATAATTACCTTTGTTTAGGTCCTAGTCAGTTTTAGAACATGCTTTGACAAATTTTTGAGGCGAAATTAAACTCTGCTTATTTAAGAAAGAGATGATCTAGGCATTTGTTTGGTTAACCAACAACTAGTATCCACCCTATTAAATATCAATCCCTAGTTGTCCCTTTGAGCCTTCATGAAATTTTAGCTTTCTTTTTATTGGCTTACAAACCCCAATAACCTACCCTGAGCTGTTGTGATACTTTTGACAAATCTTATGATCACTAAGATGAAGAGGTAAGAAGATCGAAGAAAGAAATGAATAGTCAAGACCATGAAGATAGTTGAAGTTCTCAAGGTCATAAGGGTAGTTGAATTTCTCAAGACCATAAGGGTAGTTGAAGTTCTCAAGACCAAAGGGTAGTTGAAGTTCGCCTGAATTAGACCAAATATCACAAATAAAGTCAGGACTGAAGCAGATTAATACCACTCCACTCATCCATTATTAGAAATACCAGTTGATACAAATAAGACAACTTTGTTAGAGCTAAAACCCCAAAAAAACAAAAAACAAAAGAAAAGAAAAGAAAAGAAGAAAAGAAAAGAAGAAAAAATAAAATAAAATAAAACCCAAAAAGGTAGTTCAGAATGCCGACCGAGTTCTCTTTTACTTAAAGCAGCAAAAGGCTTCCATTTGGTTTATAAGGACAGTTTGACTTGAATTGGTCCAACACAACTTGTACTTGACAATCCTACAGGAAAGAAGGATAAAATGATAAAATGCCCAAATGAAAGAAGGAGTAAGAAAAAGAAAGATAAAGAAAAGAAAAAAGAAAGAAAGAAATGAATATGGGTACCAAACTTTTTGCAAAGGCAAAGACTATCCCAATCAAGATCCAGATTAACATCAAGGAGAAAGAAGAATGTTCAAAGCTTTATCTTATTCCTTCTTCCAACTATCTGAATAGGACATTTGTAGTGTGAAGGTTTGCCCATTGTGTCACAACGACTCCAACTTACAAAAGGCCTTCATTTAACCCGTGTCCCTTATAGATCTCATTTTAAGCCTATCAAAGACCTGTTGATCTCTCTTGATAGGTAGAGTCTATTAGTGGAGATAGTTTGAATAAGCATGTATATGAGATAGACAATATTTAAACTCAATGAGACCTTTGGCCAAGTAATGTGTATGTGCCTATCTGAAGTGCAACAATTCTTACTTAAATAGAAATGATTCCCGAGTTTAGTATGGTAATAAGGGTTGTTATGTTATAGATATATTAATTTGAAAAATCAAGTCCTGAGGTACATTGACATTGATTTGGCAAAGCCAACATTTGATTTCAAAATAAAAATTCAAAAAAAATGTTTTTGTCACACGAAGCCTTCAAGTTAAGAGAAGTTTGTTGAACCATCGAACCTCAAAGAACACATTAGGCAAAGTAAATGATTATTAATAAGGTCATGAAGAAGCTACCAACTGACATGCTGAAACATAGTTTGAAATGGATGTATCTCTGACTATGTTGCTTGGGCCTCACCACTCATGTTCTCAACATCTTAAAGATAAAAGCCATAAAATGTGAAGCACTTTGTCATTCCAAAGCAAGACCTAAACGGGCATCTAGAAGAAGGCAATGAGAACACTTCAGTTGATCATCTTAGTCTGTGAGTCGATAGAACCATTGTAAGGTTATTCAGGTCCAGAACTGAAGTGTTCTCATTGTGAGTCCAGAATTAAATAGATCCTCTTAGTCATTCCAAATCACTTTTGAGTCCAGAACTCACCATCAGGTCCAGAACACAATCACTTTTTGAGTACAGAACTCATCATCGAGTCCAGAACCCAAATCACTTTTTGAGTTCAGAACTCACTACCGGGTCCAAAACCCAAATCTCTTTTGAGTCCAGAACTCACCATCGGGTCCAGAACCCAAATCACTTTTGAGTCCAGAACTCACCACCGGGTCCAGAACCCAAATCACTTTTGAGTCCCGAACTCATCTTGGGTCGAGCACCCAAAATTCAGTTTCGGGTCGAGAACCCAAACCCAAAATCTAATTTTGGGTCGAGCACCCAAAATCTAGTTTCTGGTCGAGAACCCAAATCCAAAATCAGTTTTGAGTCGAGCACCCAAAATTCAGTTTCAGATAGAGAACTCAAATCCAAATCTAGTATCGCTTCGAGTACACAAAATCCAGTTTAGGATCGAGCATCCAAATCCAGTTTATGATCGAGTATCCAAATCTAGTTTAGGATCAAGCATTAAAATCTAGTTTCAGGTCGAGCATCCACATTCAGTTTAGGATCGAGCATTCAAATCCAGTTTTGGGTAGAGCACCCAACTCCTGTCTTGGATCCAAGTACCCAATCCAGTCATGGGTTCAAGTATCCAATCTTGGGTCCAAGTACCCAAATCAAATCCAAGTACCCATCGTCATCCAAAATTTGTTCAAAGTCATGTTGCTTTTCACTCTCTTCTACTGAAAGTCTCAGATCATTCAAGTAGGGGGCAAACTGTAGATCCTTAATTTTTGACCCAATCCAATCTGATAGTCCAAAATAATTTTTATGGTATTTTAATTATTTTAATTACTTATAATATTGAATAGTTATTTTTAAATAAAAATATAAAAAAATAAAATAAATAAAAAATAAAAAATCAGACGGATCGGCGAGCGACGCGCGGTAGTGCTGCTGCGCTGCCGCACGGCAAGGAACTTTGTCGCAGGCCTCTACCTGCGATGAATTGGCAAGCAGCCAATTCACCGCAGACCTCAACCTGTGATAAATCATTGCTTGCCAATTTTCCGCACATGCCAGCAAGCAGCCCCAGTCCACCCAGCCCTATCCTCGCAACAATTTTTGCCAATGTAGCCTCGCAGGCCCAGCAGCCCGCGCGCGCTGCTGATTTTTTTACCAAACCTCATTTCACAGGATTTTGTGTTGTTTTTCTAAACAGTTGGTATTTCCTTATTAAAATAGATTAGTTCTTTTGTTTTCCTATAAATACTAGCATAAAACACACGAATGGGGGAGGCAATTTTTTTAAAGAAACTAGGGACTTTGAGAAAAGCGACACAGAGAGATAGAAGCATGAATAAATCAACTTCCAACAATTACACAGACAATTGTTCCACCCCACCAACACCTTAATTGATCTAAGGAAACTCAAAGTTTGGTTCAAAGATTCAGCTTTGGTGGAGCCTTCAAATGCAGGTTTAGCTTTTCAAATTAAATTATTTATTCAGTATTTGCAAGTCATCTTTTAGAATATGATCAAAGTAGTTTATTTATCTAAATATTGTTTCATGCAGTAGCTTAATTATCAAAACCTGAATCACATATTTTTAAATACCTCAAAACAATAATTTATTTTCTCAAACCCTAATCAATACAGTAAACCTTAATAGTCATAAGCCATATTTCATATTTAAAACCCTAGAAACCCTATTTCATGATGTTAGCCCTAAACCTAATTTGATAACCAAAAACCCTAGTACTTTCTTAAAATTATTAAACCCTAATTAAATCAATTTTTAAAATCTTCACAGTAGCCTCTTCTTTCAAAAATAAATATAATAGTGTTAGTTTTCTTAGAAATCCAAGCCGTAATTGAAATTAAACCCTAACTTATTTTGTTAAAATCTTAATCAAATTTGTTTGTTTTATTATCACAATAGCTATTTCTTTTTAATATATTTAAGTTTTAATCTTATTTTCATATGCTTGTACCTTATTCACTTAAATCCCAAATTATAATCTTAATCATACAGTAGCATAATCTTTTTAAAATAATAAACTTAACAATAATACTAGTTCTTTAAGATTTCAAAACCCTAGCTTTTAGATATAAATTCCAAAACCCTAAATGTTATCTAAGAAACCCTAAGTTGAAACACTTAAATTTGCATCTTTATTTGTTTCATTATCAAATGAGTATTTATTATATAGTTTGATTAATGATTTATTTGTATATTCAATTTATGTCTTCAATGAATGATTTATTTATAATGAATGGTTGGTTGGTTGTTTTTATTAATTTGCTTTGGTTTCAAAACATTGTAAGAGCTATGTTTCCATATTTTGGGTACCTCATGTCGTGAGCATCATGTAATTTATTTTATTTTAAAGTTTTTGGACCAATGTAAAGGACACGTTTCCACCTTTTGGAGGGTGTCCTATTTAGTTTTAGACATGGACAATGTAAGGACATGTTTCCAACCTCGGATGGGTGTCCATTTATTTGCTTTATTTGGAAATTGCTTTGATTTTAATATAATAATACTTTATTTTAATTGTTTCATGTAGTATGGATAATATCAATATATTTAAGAATTTTATAATATTAGGACCTGAAAAGGAGTTCGGTTCCAATGAACCAGGCGTTGTGGGGGTACTGGGCCATTTCTCACCTTCCCCACATGTACCCAACTTTCCGAACTCATTAGGGGGTTGGGAATTCCTCAGGAATCAAGTCATCTACCCCTTTCTTTTTTCTGACCCATCCGGGTGGCGACTCTATTTTCTCCGGGCTTAGGCCCGTGTTCTCTAACGCCCTAGTCTAAATAATGCCAAAGTCACAAGAACTATTTCACCTGGAGTGGGGACGAAAATCCCCGCTCACACTAATGTTTAGAGTGTGTTAAGGGGGAATATGAATTATTTTAAATACTAGTTAGGGGCTATTTTAAGAAGGTAGTTAGAGGCAGTTTAATTTCAATTTTCTATGTTGCATCACAATATTCAACAAACACATTCATTTTTTAATTTCCAATTTTGAAAGTGTGTTAGAGAGTAATATAAAGTGTTTTAATGTGTTGGCAGGGTTGTTAGAAGGTAGTTAGGGGCAGTTAGAGATAGTTAAGGACTATTAATATTCAGTTTTTCAATTGAAGAACATAATTCAACAACCATTCTTCTAATTCAATTTTTAATTTTTAATATGTGTTAGGAAGTCTTATATATTGTTTTAATAGGTTGTTAGGCATTATTAGTGATGTGTTAGGGATTGTTAGGCCTAACGGTTACTAACAACCCCTAACAAATAATAACAACTCCCTAACAACCAAATACAATCTCCAATAGTCCCCAACAGTCCACCATAGTGTTTCACATACAATCTCATAACCTTCATTCAACATTTTGAGTATCCAAAGATTAAAATGGAAAAAGAAAGGAAGATAAGAATGAAGATATCCAAATTCATTGTGAAATGAACACATAAAATCAACAAGTTTCTCTTAAAACATAATGCAATGTCACTATTAAAACATCTAAAACATACATGCATTTTCATAGATTGACTTTTAAAAAAATTATATGGAACTTATCAATGAATAAATGGAATTGTGCTGAAGTATGGAGTAAATGGATAGATTTTAAAATGTAAAAAAGAAAGAGGAACAATAGAATCTCATGGAGAAGTATAGAGGAACAATAAATTTGTGGTAAATGAGAGAGAAAATTAGTGAAGAAGAAAAAGAAAGAGCCGAAAGGCAAGAGTGAGTTGTGAATTTTTGTTTTTAGGGTAAAGTGCAAAATTGTCCAAAATGGTTCATTTAAAATTAATGGAATCTAAAAAATATTAACCCCTTACAACAAGTTGTTTATTTGGTTAAATTCTTAATATATATCATAGTTTATTTCCATTAACAAATGTTTAAAGATATTTAATAATAATATCTATTAATTATGTAATGAAAATCTAATAATTATAATTTCTTTTACACAATATTTATTTTATGGATTTTATTATATAAATTAGATAGATAGTTTAAATTTATAAATAAAATCACATAATGAAATTTGTAATTACTTCTTGATTTAAGGCATTACAATATCATATAAACTATTTTTTTTGTTAGATATATAAACTAATTTCTTATGTATTGTAACTAGTAAAATTTTAAAATTGAAATTATGATATGCCCGAGGGTCTAGGGCATTATGGATCAGGATCGACAAGGTAGCACACAAATTCAAAGGAGATTGGTGAGCTAGTATTTGATCCAAATAAAGGAAATGAGTGCGCATCTACTAACAGCTTAAGCTTTTGGTAGAAATAGTAAGTGTTTTTTTTTTTGTTAAGCATGCAGCTACATGGAAAGTATTAGGATAGGTGACCTTTTGGGAAGGACTTGGCCTAGTCATATCATTTGGTATAAGTGCATGGTTATCGAGTTTAGTCCCACTGCTTCAGGCTTGAGGATGAACTTGTAATATCCTTAAATTCACTAAGATTGAATTAAATAAATAGTGCAGAAGATTAATTAAGATGTTAGAAGATGGAAAAATATAAAATGGTATATGTGAAGTATATGTAGAATATACATATAAAGTCAAAAGTGAATAGAAAAGTCAAAGGGTAAAAAGGTAAAAAGTAAAAATAATAATAATAAAATTAATAAATTAAATCAAAAAGAAATTATTATTGAGTGGATGATGAAAATTGAATTTTAAAATTAATTAATTAATTAATATATATATATATATATAATATATATGGTTAAAATTAAAGAAGAAAGAAAATTAAAAATATCACAATTATCATCTTCTTCCTTTCTCTTCTTGAAGGCGAATTTTCCTCCATGGCAAAGAGTGATCTTTGCTTCATCCAAACATCAAGATTTACAAAGATTTTCAAGAATTAAAAGAAGTTTTGGTGGTTTTCCAACTAGTTAGTAAGTATTTTCTTGAAATTTTGAAGTTTCTTTGAAAAATATGAATATGTGATATATTGGTTTTTGATGGGGGTATGTTATAATTATTGGAATTGGTATGGATGATGTTAATTTGATGGGAAGAGAATAATTTTATAGTTGAATAGTTGATTTGATTAGGTTTAGTGAAAGTTTGAATGGTTAGTGGTGAAGTTAGGGTTCCATGGGACTTTTGTAAAGAATTAGTTTAAATTGAATTTATTTATTTAAAATGTGTTAGAATATGGTTTTAAAGATATATTTGAACTTAAATTATGTTTTGGAAGTGGTTAGAATATATTTCTAAAATTAAAGAAGATTACGGTTTTGAAGGAACTTTGATAGAGTATGGATGTAATTTGTGTTTAATTGCTTAAAACATGTTACAATATGATTTTAATGGTAAAAATTAACTTGAAATACAATTTGGATTGGGTTAGAGTGATTTTCTAGAATTAAAGAGAGTTAGAGCAAAATTTGAAATTTGAGAAAAATGTGATAAATTGATTATTAATAGTTAGAGTATGTTAGAATGTGATTTTAATGTATCATATACATTCACATTTTGAATAGGTATTGAGTAGATAGTAATTGCTCAAACCAAGTAGTGAAGGACATATTGTGAAAGTGATGTGAAAAGAGTGCCTTTCAGCTTGGAGCTTCTGTAAACTAAGGTTAGTACATACTTTAATAGAAATGTATGGAAATGTGTTTGTTTGGCATATTACATTGTTGTTTGATATTGAAACTATGCTACTTTGGTGTGTGAATTCACATAAAAAGTGCATAGAAGTGTATTTAAAGGCATGAAAAGCATAATGTGTGTAGAATTAAGCCATTTTAAGATGACTAATAGTTTTGTTATAATACATATGCATTTAATTTGGCTTATCACATTTTTACCTAGTCATTTGGATTTTCAAGAACATTGTAGTGTTGATTGTATGGTGGTGTAAAATGCCATATGTGCATTATGTTAAGGCATTATAAATGGCTAAAATGAGTAATACATAATAACTGGGAAAAAAAATGAGAAAATAGCCCAAAGTGTTTGAGTAATATAGGCACAGTGAAGAGGTGTCATACATTAATGAAAGAATGATAAATTATATTGAATATAGAAATGTATATGCAATATGTACATGCCTTGTATAGTAATTCTAGAGAATTGTGTTGGTGCTATTAATTTGATATACCTGCGGGCTAGACATTGAGCGTCACTATGATATGATGTGCCTTCGGACTAGACACTAGGTGTCACTCGTGATTGTTATGTGCCTTCAAAGCTAGACACTTAGATCCTTGGTGCCATGATAGATCATAAGAATATCTCTGAAACCTGAATAATATATAGGGTTATTTGTAGCCAATGCATATGATGGTAAAAAGTAGTTGTTCTATATAAATAAAGTTGTTTTTAGTTTATAATGCACTTCATGTTTGAAAAGGAAGCATAGAGCATTGTTTTATAAAATATTTTTATTATCAAAGTATTTACCATTAGGCAAAATGCTTAGCGTGATTCATTCATCGCGCAAGTGACAGAGTGAATCCGGAGGGTCCGGAGAGTTTTCCTAAACCTAGTTAGGTCTAGATATTGGTTGATTGCTCTTGAAGTTTAGTTGCCACAAACCATAGCCAATTGCATGCATATAATTATTTTATTTTGAGAAACTTGTTATAAAATGTACATTGAGTTTGAGTAAATGTAAATGATGTAAATCTAAAATATTTGGACTAAATGTGTAAATTTAGTATATATTTTTACTTAAGAATATGTATGTATATATATACATGTAAGTTTGAGTACTCGAAGGAATTTTTGAGGAGTAGTGGAGAGTTGGGTGAATGTGAATATTTGGGAGTGCATTTCTTTTTACAGGTTGAGTAATTTGATTTTTGGGAATATCCAATTTAATTATAGACAAAACTCTAACAAATGTTTTTCAGAGATTTTCTTTTTTAATTTGTATTCTTGGTAATTAAATTACTTATATATATTTATTTATCTATTAAAGTATATTTTAAGGATTTAAATATTTTCTTGTAATTATAAAATTTTGAAATGACTGGAACTGTGACACTCTGGTATTTTGTATACATACTTTACATATGTAGGGAATATGTATTGTATGTGAGAATTAACAGCCATGGAAGTGATAATTGATTTCTCTACATTTTTACCCATTTTTCTCCAGTTTTACATAACTTTTAGTTAAATTCTTGTATCTTGACTTTCAATGCCATAATAAAGGGAATTCTAACTTTTAACAAAGAAAATACATCAAATTCAATTGAAAATGATTAAAAATAAAGTTAGAATAATATGAATAACCCAAAATATTTGTTAAAATTTGATTCTATCAACCAAAATATTGAAAAAAATTATTCTACTTAATTAGAAAAAATAAATAAATATTATTATTAAGTCATTAACTACTATGAGATGTGTGTTCAGTGTTGTTTTCATATAGTAAATAAATAAAATAAAAAATATGAATCTTCACCGCAATTTAAGATAAATGAATGAAAATTTTCACTTAATAAGAAATAAGAGAGCTATAGAGAAATTTTAATCCAAAAATCCAAAAAAGAGATAGAGGGAATAAAGGATAGAATTTGTTGCTTCAAAATATAAAAATCAATTTATAGCCAAATATTTTTAATATTCAAAAATATAAATATTTTTAATTTAATTTACTAATCTAAAGATTTTTAATTTAAAAAAATAAATAAACTTGAAGATTAACATAAATAATTTTAATTTATTTTGAAGATTATGAATATTTTTTAAATTAATATGAAAGAATTTAATATTTAAAGGAAGGGTAAATTTCATCCGTTGTCCCTCAAGTTTAGGTCATGTATCAGCATCGTCTCTTTAATATTTATTGTACTAATAATATCACCCAACTTTCACAATTTGTTTCAATAAAATCCTCAAAGCCAGTTTCCGTCAACATTGTTAACGGTCGCCTACGTGGCTTTAAGAGTAACGCCACATATCTATCCCTCATGGCACCCTAGTGTGTAATAGCTCAAAAATAAAAAAACAAGCCTCTTCTCAAGAAATTAGTTTCCCTTTCTCATTCTACCGACTACACAGATCAATCTCCATTTTTGAAAATAATAACAGCTTCTCTTAAAAATTCTTGGAATTTTCACTTTCTATTCTTCAAGTCTCTAGAAATCTTCACTTTATATATAGTTCAGTTGTTTGAGTTTTGTTTAAAAAAATAAAAAAAGCTAAAGAATTTACTCTGTCATTGGCATTTTTTGTGAGACTTATTGGGGGACCAGCTTTATCTATGGACAAGAAGAATATAGAACATCCTTAAAGTGGTCCAGCTCCAATGGCGGAGATGGTGATAGGTAACTGAGAATATAAAAAAAATCATTTGTTGCATGTGATAAATTGTCTAGGGTTTTGGGGAAAATGATAAAATATTGAGATTGTTGGCTTTGTTAAAGACTGTCGAATTATTAGACTTGGAACTAGACAATAGAAAAAGATATTTGCATAATGATTCAATAAGAGAATTTAAGTATTTTAATAAATATCAATATCTATTTTTTTAACCAATTTGCTTCCCACACAATTCTTTGCAGGTTCAAATGGTACATCATCATCAACCTGCATTATAATGGTGATAAAGGGGAATTGAATTACTACAATCTAGAGATTCATTACATATGGAATTATGAGATGGATAGAATAGCCCTTATCAATATAGACCATGTGTTGCAGGAAATTTGTGTGGAAGGTACATTAAGGTACTAGTGGAGGGATCTAGCAAAAGATTACAGCACTGGATTGAAGCCTCTTGAAAATGTTGCTCATGTATTGGAAATGGCATGCCACTGAAGCTAAGGAGGTTGATGTTTATGTTGAGCATTTAACCCGTCAGAGGCTTATTGTTGAATTCATTAGAATGACAAAAAAAAAAGAAAGGTTGTTATTGAAGAGGTTGATGAGGAATAGCAACAGAAGCCAAAACCACCAGTCAGAAAAATAAAAAGATAAACTTCAGTCAACCCATATAAGTCATCAAGCATATTTTTACTTGAATTTCCAACTAGTCATGTGGAGAACTTGTGTACTACAAATGCACAAATTGATAATGAAGAAAGTCCAAAAGATCAAGGTGAAGAGGTAGTAAATTCAAAAGACATGGCTACTGAAAATGTTGATTGTGCAACATTTGAAGGTAAGCAGCCAGCAAATCCAGTGGACATGGATTTTAAAAATGTTGATAGGGCAACAGATCAAAGTGAGCAACCAACAAATACTGGGGACATGACTACTGATTATGGGGAAATTCCAGCTAAATAAGGGGGAGCTGAATTTGATTTTACTGAGTATGCTAATGAAAGCCGTGATGGAGATCATGAAGAAATTGTTAAAGACGTTGACTATGATCTCTAAGGCATGGATGAAGACCTTGCTGATACAATTAATGAGAATTTGAACAATGTCTCATATAAGGGCAGACCTAGGGGAAGACCTATTACATCAAAGAGTGGTGATGCGAGTCATATTGACACTGGAAATGTAAAAGATGATAGAAACTCTGACTATGCAGCTAGTGATGAGTTGCATACAGAGTCTGATTCTGAAGATGAAGTTGCATCTAATAGATATCCTGATTTTGACAGGGATAGAGACATGCAGGATGCTATTTTAACTATGGGAATGATATTTAAAAATAGGGATGAGTTTAAGGAGGCCATAAGGAGTTGGTCAATTAAAAATAGACATCAGACTTAGTTTTATATGAATGACAGGTTTAGAGTTTATGCAGCTTGCAAGGAAGATGATTGTGAATGGAAGGTGCATGCATCAAAACAATATTGGAAAGATGATACTGATGACATATTCCAAATAAAGACAGTGAATATGACACACACTTGTGTTAGAGTGCATAAGAATTATTATATCAATACAAGGTGGCTGGCTAATAAATACATGGAAGAAATAAGGATGAATCCTAATTGCTCCACTACTGCCTTTGTGTCTAGCATACAAAATGATTAAAGATGTAATATTGGAAGACTTAAGGCTTGGAGGGCTAAGAAATTGGATTTTTTTTATTAATAAATATAGATGAAGCAGAACAATATGGGAGGTTGCATGACTATAGGTTAGAGATACTAAGATCTAATCCTGGTTCGTAAGTTGAATTCAAAGAATAGAGAGGGGAATTTATATTTGCTTGGCTGCTCTTAAGGAGGGGTTTAAAGATGGATGTAGACCCATAGTGTGTCTAGATGGAACTTGGCTGAAAGGTATATATGGCTGCCAACTTTTAACAGCTGTTGGCATAGATTCAAATAATTGTATCTATCCTATTGGCTATGTTGTGGTTAGAATAGAGAATGCAGATAATTGGGGATGGTTTATGAAGAATTTGAGGGAAGATTGTAACATCCTAAATTTTTTTTTTGAAAATTTCTAATTCTTGGAATATTTGATAAAATAAATTATAATTTAAAAGGATAAATTAAATTAATGGTTTTAAATGAAAAATGAAGGGATTTTAAATGAAAAAGTAGAATATATATGTGATATATATGAAAAATATACATAACATATAAAAGTCAACATTTTTTAAAAGAAAAGGGTATTTGGTAATTAAATCTTATAAATTAAAAATTAATAAAATAATTCAAAAACAAATTATTTATGAATCGAAGAGGAAAATTAGGACTTTTAATTTATTAAAAAAATAATTAAATAATTAAATAATTAAATTATTTTAATATATATATATATGGCTTAAAAATAAAGATGAAAAGAAAAAGAAAATATTAAAAAGTCTTCATCTTCTTCTTCTTCTTCCATTTGGCCGAATTTTTCATGGGAGCTAGACCAAGATTTTGATTCTTCCATACTCCATAAATTGAAGGATTTAACAAGTTTCAAGTAGATTTTTGGTGATTTCCACCAAAATTAGTAAGTTTCCATCTCTTTTCTTTGAATTCCATGGAAGATTGTATTATGTGAGAATTTGAATTTTGAAGTAGTATGTCATAATTGTTGGAATTGGTGTGTATGATGTTATTTTGGGTAGTTAACAATGATTCTAAGGTTAGATTGAAGAGATGATGGAGTTTGGATAAAGAATGGTGAAGAGAGAATTTAGGGTTATGGATTTTTGGGGTTTTAAAAACATGAACTTTAATTGTGCAATTAGTTCTAAATGAGTTGTTTTGATTCATAAACAAGTATTTTTAAAGTCAAATATTGGATTTGGTGGTGTTGGGTTGGAGTATAAGAATGGAAGTGGAGATTTAGGGTTTTGGAAAAGTGATTTTCCAAAGTAGTTGAATTGTGCATTTTTATTTGTTTAAGCATGTTGTTTAGTGTTAAAAGTGATGAATATAAGCTTGGAATGAGTAATGGATTGTGTTGGAATGGAAAACCTTCAATGGGGGAAGGTTATACCATTTTTGAGATTTTGTGTATAAGAGTATATTTTTATAATGTAAATGATTTAAATGTAATAAAATATGTTTTTAACAATATAAATAAACTTAAAACACTAATTTAATTGTAGTAGAATGGAATTCTAATGTTGAAGTAAGGAAAGGCTAAATTTTTGGAAATTTGTAGGAGTGATGTGTAATTATGGTTTAATGATGGAAATGCCATTAAATGTGATACTAAATGATTATTTGCTTTCACATTTGCTTTAGGCATCGAGGGAGGTTGATTTGCTTCATCAAAGTGGTGAAGGACAAGTTGGAAAGATTGGATTGGAGGTTATTTTAAGCTTTCTTTGGGTTGCTAGTGAAGGTATGTACAAACTTTGAATATAATGTTTATATTTGCATAACATTTGGACTTAACACATTTTGGTTGAAAAATGTGTTAAGCTACTTGGTTCATTGATTGTGTATGAATAATGTGCTATGACATTTGTAATGTCATATATATGTTAAATGCATTGTGAAAAGCCATTGATAATGGCTAAATTGTGTAAAATGTGAAATATGCATATTATGTGAAAATACTCAAAGTAATTGGGTAATGTGTTGTCAGTGCAAAAATGAGATATGTGGAATAATGAAATGAATTGATATTGATAAAAATGAGAAAAATGAGAAAGATGTAAAAAATGAGAAAAGTGAGAAAAAAATGTGAAAATAAGGCAATGTGCCTAGATTGAATATGTGACAAAGAGAAAGAGATCAATAATGAGAAAAATGAATAAATTGTCTGTCTAGTATGTTATTTAATTTTCAGAGTTCTGGGTTTGGCGGCATGCCTATGATTGCCTACAGGCTAAATGCTGGAATGGTGAAAAGACTGGGTCATAGCCAGGCTAGCTGATAAATATGATGTTTTTGGGGTGAAAAGACTGGGTCGTAAGCCTCAAAAACTGTAGTAGTCTAGCCGGGTTGAGGACCAAGATACTAGGGCCTAAGGGTTTAGCCAAGTTGAGGTCTAAGAGACTGGGGCTGTTACATTATCTATGGATATATTGCCTACGGGGCTAGACACATGGTGTCATTATGGACCAAAGCAGTAACTCTGAAATTTGAATAGCATATTAAATCATTTTTGGGCCCATGCTTATCTTTGTTTTAATGTGAATTATGAATTATGATACAACTGAGCAATATAATGTTATGAGTTGTAATTATGAAATCTTTGAAAAATATAAGAAAGTGGAATGATGTGACATCTATATGCATTATTCATTGGCATTGCATTGAGTTTTATTGTTATTATCAAAGTTTGTACCACTAGGTTTCGGCTTAGCGCGATTGTTTCCATCGCGCAGGTGTCAGGGTAGACTCAGCTGAGCCAGAGAGTTCTTCTAGACCAGGTCGGGTCTAGACTTATAGTTAAGCTTTTTGAGTTGCTATCGAGATCAGAAACACTGTCGGCAACATGTATATATTTTTTATGTTATTGGACATTTTGAGTATTATGCATAATATATTATGTTTTAGATTTTATATATTGTATATTATAAAGAATGTTTGGGTCAATGTATTTGAAATGGGAGAGTAAGTGCGTTTTGAATTATATATATCTATATATAAAAATGTTTGAGAAACTTGGTGAAATTGAGAAGTATGGTTGAGATGGTGATTTGAAATTATTTGGGAGTGTTTTCTTTTTGCAGGTTGAGTAATTGCTAAATTTTGGGATGTCCAAATTACAGACAAAACTCTGGCGAATTTTTCCCAGAGATTTTTATATATATTATTTATTTTGGGTTCTTATAACAAGTAAAGAATATTTATATTCTATTTAATTTTATATATTTAGAATTTGAAATTTTAAATTGGATATGTGAAAATTTTTTATTAAACTGATCTGTGACATTTTTGTACTGTATATGCGTATTTTACATATGCTGAAAATAGGTATTGTACGTATATAGAATATAAGGGTGTTACATTTATTTTGGTATCAGAGCCTAAGTTTGAGGTTCTCGACCTAGGTGGGATGATAGAGAGAGAAAATGAGAGATTTGAAAAATAGTTTTTAATTGTAATGAATGCATCGAGACTGGCAGTTTCTGATATCTAATATAGTATTTTCTGCTTTATTTTCAGATATAGGTAGTTATAGCGTCTTAGCTACATCAGGCTGTTAAGAGTAGTGCAGAGAGTGTGGCTCCAGATGAGGGTAGAGATGGAGCTAGAGTTGTATCTACTGGTGAGGCGTCTGTTTCTGTGCCTGTGAGACCAGCAGCTGATGAGATTCCACCTGGCTGGGTTTGGCATATGGTAGGGTTGTTGAGGTAAGCTCCAGTTCCACTGCCGCCATAGCCACAGCTACAGTTGCTAGTGAGGCAGTGTGATAAATGAGAAAGTATGGAGCTGAGGACTTTGTTGGTACTACAGACCCTGCTGTAGCAGAGCAGTGGCTAGACCGGGTTCAGAGGGTATTCATTCAGTTATAGGCTAGTCCATAAGAGAAGTTTGATTATGCCAGATTTCTTCTGCAGAGAGATGCATATGATTGGTGGAAGACGGTTTCACATGCTCTAGTTGATCCACCAGTCCTGACCTATGATTATTTTCTACGGGAATTTGAGCAAAAGTATACTCCAAGAGAGTATAAAGATGCAAAGAAGATGGAGTTCCTGAGTTTGAGACAGGATACCAGGACAGTGATCTAGTATGAGATCGAGTTTATCAAATTGAGTCACTATGCTAGTGGGATCATTTCTGATGAGTTTGATAGGTGCAGGAGGTTTAAGGAGGGACTGAGATCCTCTATCATGTGCATCATCGCAGGCTCTCGGTATCAGGATTTTTTTCAGTTAGTTGCAGCTGTCAAGAGTGTTGAGAAGGCACAGAGTCTTGCAGCAGCTGCCAGGGTTGAGGAGACCAAAGTTAGGAGACCCTAGAGTGAGGCAGGGTCTTCATCAGTGAAGAGAGGCCGAGGGGGATATTTTCAGAGGTTTAGTAGAAGTTAGGGACAGTTTGGCAGGTTAGTACAGTAGCAGAGATAGAGACAAAGACCTGCAGTTTCAGTGGCTAGTGCTTCGACTCCAGTGGCTCAGAGGCCTGCTCCACCTACTTGCGTTCATTGTGGTAGAGCACATAGAGGTGTCTGCTGGTGGAGAGGTGCTTCGAGAGTGTGTTTTAGATGTGGGTCATCAGACCATTTTATCATAGATTATCCCGAACCACCAGAGATTAGACAGGCAGATACTGCAGCTTCTCGACCCAGTGTCAGAGAGGGTCGTGGTGGCAGAGGTTTTAGTAGAGGTGGTCGATATGGGTTTAGTCAGTGCGGGTACATTTTCTTTATTTGGTATTTTAGTCATTGCTCTATTAGATCCTAGATCTAAGCATTCATACATAAGTTCATCAATCTTGCCTGTGACTTATTTGCATTCTGAGTCCCTAGGATTTGATGTTTTGGTGACAAATCCTTTAGGGCATAATGTTGTGGTGAAAAGGGTGCATCGAGATAGTCCAGTTGTTGTTCAGGATGAGGAGTTTCTCGGTGACCTGATTGAGATGCCTTTCAGGGAAAATGATCTAATTTTAGGCATGGATTGGTTATCCAAGCATGGGGCTGTGGTAGACTATCAGAAGAAATGTGTTACTTTGAGAACACGTGATGGTAGGGATGTGATGGTATCTGGTGAGCAAAGGTATCTTTCATCCATGTTTGTTTCAGCTGTTTCAGCTGGGAGGATGATTCGGAAGGGATGTGAGGCTTATCTTGCTCATGTTGTAAATACTAGAGTAGTGGGATCCCTGCTTGAAAGTATACCCACAGTTGCCGAGTTTCCAGATGTTTTCCCTGATGAGTTGCCAAAGGTACCTCCTAAGAGATAAGTGGAGTTTGGTATCAATTTGTTGCCTAGTACCACTCCTATCTCTATTACCCCTTATTGGATGGCACTTTCTTAGTTGAGAGAGTTGAAGGTGTAGTTGCAAGAGTTATTGGATAAAGAGTTTGTCCACCCTAGTGTGTCCCCGTGGGGAGCGCCTATGTTGTTTGTGAAGAAGAAGGATGGCATGAGATAGTGTATTGATTATAGGTAATTGAATAAGGTGACCATCAAGAATAAGTATCCTTTGCCTCGGATAGATGATCTCTTTGATCAGTTGAAGGGAGCAACAATATTCTTTAAGATTGATCTGAGATCAGGGTACCATCAGTTGAGAGTTAGAGATGTGGATGTACCCAAGATAGCTTTTCGTACGAGGTATGGGCATTATGAGTTTCTGGTGATGCCCTTTGGATTGATGAATGCACCAACAGATTTTATGGATTTCATGAACAGGGTATTCAGGCCATTTTTGGATCAGTTTGTGGTAGTCTTCATTGATGACATCTTAGTATATTCGTGTAATGAGAGGATCATGATAGACATTTGCAGATCATATTGCAGACTCTGAGAGAGAAGCAGTTATATGTTAAGTTGTCTAAGTGTGAGTTCTGGCTGGATCAGGTATCTTTTCTTGGTCATGTGGTTTTAGCAGAGGGTATTAGAGTTGATCTGAGTAAAGTTGAGGCTATCTTGAATTGGAGTCCATTGAAGACAGTGACAGAGGTTAGAAGTTTTCTTAGATTGGCAGGCTATTATCGTCGATTTGTAAAGGGTTTTTCTATAATAGCTACACCACTCACCAGATTACTTCGGAAAGGAGTTAAATTTGTGTGGACAGATCAATGTCAGACGAGTTTTGAGCAGCTGAGGGAGATGTTGACTCAAGCTCCTGTCCTTACCTTTCCTATGGAAGGTAAACTATATGTGATATACAGTGATGCTTCACATAATGGTTTAGGTTGTGTTATGATGTAAGAGGGTAGAGTCATTACTTATGCCTCTCGACAATTGAAACCGTATGAGCTGAATTATCCTATGCATGATTTGGAATTAGCTGCAATAGTTTTTGCCTTGAAGATTTGGCAGCATTACTTGTATGGGGAAAAGTGTTTCATTTATACAGATTGCAAGAGTTTGAAATACCTGGGTATTCAGAGAGAGCTGAATCTTTGCAAAGACGGTGGTTAGAATTGATTAAAGACTACGACTGTTTGATTGATTATCATCTTGGTAAGGCAAATGTTGTTGCTGATGCGTTGAGTCAAAAATCTTTGGCAGGTTTGACTGCTTATTCGCTCTCATTGCTTGTTGAGTTGAGAGCATTGCACGTTAGATTTGAATCTTCTAATGATGGTGCTTTGATGTCTCAGTTGCAGTTGAGGCCATTCTTGTTAGATCATATTAGGAAGGCTCAGTTGGCAGATGAGAGGATTCAAAAAATTGAGTTGGTTTGTTAGAAGGGGGAGAGTTGAGACTTTTATGTGAGGGATGATGGTAGTCTATGGTATAGAGATAGATTGTGTATTTCTGATGATGTAGAATTGAAAAGAATGATATTAGAGGAAGCACATCAGTCACTTTTTGCTATGCATCCTGGGAGTACCAAGATGTATCAGGACTTGAAGCGACATTATTGGTGGTCAGGTATGAGGAGGGACATGGCAGAGTTTGTATCTAGATGTCTCACTTGCCAGAAAGTGAAGGCTGAGCACCAAGTTCCTTCAGGAATGCTCCAACCTTTATCAATGCCAGAGTGGAAATGGGAGAGAGTGACAATGGATTTTGTGACTGGACTGCCTTTGACTCAGAAGAAGCATGATGTAATCTGGGTGATAGTTGATTGGATGACGAAGATAGCTCATTTTCTTCTAGTTCGGATGGATTATTCTCTTGAGAGGTTGGCTAAGCTGTATATCAATGAGATAGTCAGGTTGCATGGAGTCCCAGTTTCTTTGGTGCCGAATCAAGATCCACAGTTTACTTCGAGATTTTAGAAGAGTTTGTATGATGCTTTGGGTTCTCGATTGCATTTTAGTACTGCTTTCCATCCTCAAATAGATGGACAGTCAGAGAGAGTGATACAGATTCTGGAGGATATGTTGAGGAGCTGTATCATTGATTTTACTGGGAATTGGGACAGATTTTTGCCATTAATTGAGTTTGCTTATAACAACGGTCATCAGTTGAGTATTGGGATGACTCCTTATGAGGCTTTATATGGTAGGAGATGCAAGACACCTTTGTGTTGGGATGAAGTTGGAGAAGGTAAACCGGTTAGTCAAAATTTGATTAAGGAAACAGAGGAGAAAGTAAAGATGATTCGGGGTCGTTTGAAAGCAGCTTCAGACAGACAAAAATCCTATTCAGATTTAAAGAGAAGAGACATAGAGTTCAGTGTGGGAGATAAAGTGTTTCTGAAGATGTCTCCATGGAAGAAGATTTTGAGATTTGGCCGCAAAGAAAAATTGAGTCGTCGTTTCATTGGACCATATGAGGTGTTGGAGAGAGTTGGTCCAGTGGCTTATAGACTAGCTTTGCCACCTGAGTTGGATAGAATACATAATGTTTTCCATGTCTCAATGCTTCGAAGATACAGGTCTGACCCATCTCATATTTTGTCACTGGAGTCCATTGAGGTGAGTCCGGATCTGACTTACGAGGAAGAGTCAGTAGCGATTTTGGCACGAGAGGTTAAAGAATTGAGGAATAAGAGGATGCCACTTGTGAAAATCCTTTGGAGAAATCATGCCACTGAGGAAGCGACATGGGAAAGTGAGCAGGCGATGCAGAGTCAGTTTCCCCAATTATTCCAGACTTAAGGACAGGTAATTTCGAGGACGAAATTTGTTTTAGGGGGAGAGAATTGTAACATCCTCAATTTTTTTTTGATAATTTCTAATTCTTGGAATATTTGATAAAATAAATTATAATTTAAAAGGATAAATTAAATTAATGGTTTAAAATGAAAAATGAAGGGATTTTAAATGAAAAAGTGGAATATATATGTGATATATATGAAAAATATACATAACGTATAAAAGTCAACATTTTAAAAAAAATGGTATTTTGGTAATTAAATCTTATAAATTTAAAATTAATAAAATAATTCAAAAATAAATTATTTTTGAATGGAAGAGGAAAATTAGGACTTTTAATTTATTAAAAAATAATTAAATAATTAAATATTAAATTATTTTAATATATATATGGCTTAAAAATAAAGATGAAAAGAAAAAGAAAATATTAAAAAGTCTTCATCTTCTTCTTCTTCTTCCTTTTGGCCGAATTTTCCATGGGAGCTATATCAAGATTTTGATTCTTTCATACTCCATAAATTGAAGGATTTAACAAGTTTCAAGTGGATTTTTGGTGATTTCCACCAAAATTAGTAAGTTTCCATCTCTTTTCTTTGAATTCCATGGAATATTGTATTATGTGAGAATTTGAATTTTGAAGTAGTATGTTATAATTGTTGGAATTGGTGTGTATGATGTTATTTTGGGTATTTAACAATGATTCTAAGGTTAGATTGAAGAGATGATGGAGTTTGGATAAAGAATGGTGAAGAGAGAGAATTTAGGGTTATGGATTTTTGGGGTTTTGAAAACATGAACTTTAATTGTGCAAATTTGTTCTAAATGAGTTGTTTTGAATCATAAACAAGTATTTTAAAGTCAAATATTGGATTTGGTGGTGTTGGGTTGGAGTTTAAGAATGGAAGTGGAGAATTAGGGTTTTAGAAAAGTGATTTTCCAAAGTGGTTGAATTGTGTGATTTTATTTGTTAAAGCATGTTGTTTAGTGTTAAAAGTGATGAATATAAGCTTGGAATGAGTAATGGATTGTGTTGGAATGGAAAACCTTCAATGGGGGAAGGTTATGCTATTTTTGAGATTTTGTGTATAAGAGTGTATTTTTATAATGTAAATGATTTAAATGTATTAAAATATATTTTTAATAATATAAATAAACTTAAAACACTAATTTAATTGTACTAGAATGGAATTCTAATGTTGAAGTAAGGAAAGGCTAAATTTTAAAAAATTTGTAGGAGTGATGTGTAATTATAGTTTAATGTTGGAAATGTCATTAAATGTGATACTAAATGATTATTTGCTATCACATTTGGTTTAGACATTAAAGGAGGTTGATTTGCTTCATCCAAGTGGTGAAGGGCAAGTTGGAAAGATTGGATTGGAGGTTGTTTTAAGCTTGCTTTGGGTTTCTAGTGAAAGTATGTACAAACTTTGAATATAATGTTTATATTTGCATAACATTTGGACTTAACACATTTTGGTTGAAAAATGTGTTAAGCTACTTGGTTCATTGATTGTGTATGAATAATGTGCTATGACATTTGTAATGTCATATATATGTTAAATGCATTGTGAAAAGCCATTGATAATGGCTAAATTGTGTAAAATGTGAAATATGCATATTATGTGAAAATACTCAAAGTAAATGGGTAATGTGTTGTAAATGCAAAAATGAGATATGTGGAATAATGAAATGAATTGATATTGATAAAAATGAGAAAAATGAGAAAGATGTGAAAAATGAGAAAAGTGAGAAAAAAAATGTGAAAATAAGGCAATGTGCCTAGATTGAATATGTGACAAAGAGAAAGAGATCAATAATGAGAAAAATGAATAAATTGTCTGTCTAGTATGTTATTCAATTTTCAGAGTTCTGGGTTTGGCGGCATGCCTATGATTGCCTACGGGCTAAATGCTGGAATGGTGAAAAGACTGGGTCATAGCCAGGCTAGTTGATAAATATGATGTTTTTAGGGTGAAAAGACTGGGTCGTAAGCCTCAAAAACTGTAGTAGTCTAGCCGGGTTGAGGACCAAGATACTAGGGCCTAAGGGTCTAGCCAGGTTGAGATCCAAGAGACTGGAGCTGTTACATTATCTATGGATATATTGCCTACGGGGCTAGACACATGGTGTCATTATGGACCAAAGCAGTAACTCTGAAATTTGAATAGCATATTAAATCCTTTTTGGGCCATGCTTATCTTTGTTTTAATGTGAATTATGAATTATGATACAACTGAGCAATATAATGTTATGAGTTGTAATTATGAAATCTTTGAAAAATATAAGAAAGTGGAATGATGTGACATCTATATGCATTATTCATTGGCATTGCATTGAGTTTTATTGTTATTATCAAAGTTTGTACCACTAGGTTTCGGCTTAGCGCGATTGTTTCCATCGCGCAGGTGTCAGGGTAGACTCAGCTGAGCCAGAGAGTTCTTCTAGACCAGGTCGGGTCTAGACTTATAGTTAAGCTTTCTTAGTTGCTATCGAGATCAGAAACACTGCCGGCAGCATGTATATATTTTTTATGTTATTGTACATTTTGAGTATTATGCATAATATATTATGTTTTAGATTTTACATATTGTATATTATAAAAAATGTTTGGGTCAATGTATTTGAAATGGGAGAGTAAGTGTGTTTTAAATTATATATATCTATATATATAAATGTTTGAGAAACTTGGTGAAATTGAGAAGTATGGTTGAGATGGTGATTTGAAATTATTTGGGAGTGTTTTCTTTTTGCAGGTTGAGTAATTGCTAAATTTTGGGATGTCCAAATTACAGACAAAACTCTGGCGAATTTTTTCCAGAGATTTTTATATATATTATTTATTTTGGGTTCTTATAACAAGTAAAGAATATTTATATTCTATTTAATTTTATATATTTAGAATTTGAAATTTTAAATTGGAAATGTGAAAAATTTTTATTAAACCGGTCTGTGACATTTTTGTACTGTATATGCGTATTTTGACATATGCTTAAAATATGTATTGTACTTGTATAGAATATAAGGATGTTACAAAGATCAATCTATGTACAACTCTCACCAATGGACCTTCATGTCAGACAGGCAAAAGGTATGTTATTACCTTGCTAATATGTTATTAACTTTTGAATAGTTTAACAAACTTTATGCTTTTGGTATTAACTAGCTTCGTGTTTTAAAAATTTTCTCTTAAGGATTGGTGAATGTAATAAGTGAGATGTTTCCAAAATCTGAACATCGAATGTGTGTTAGGCACCTTCATACAAACATAAGGCAACTCTATAAAGGAAAGGAATACAAAGACCTCTTGTGGGCCTTTGCAAGGGCAACTCATCCTAAATGGCTAGAGGATTGTCTAAATGAAGTTGAGAAAAAATATGTTGAATTTAGAGAGTGGCTAAGGGCTAGACCATGTGAAAATTGGAGTAGGGCATGTTGTAGGCCAGATGCAAAGTGTGACATATTGCTTAACAATATGTGTGATTGCTTTAACAACTACATTTTGGATGCAAGAAAGTTTCCTATTGTAACAATGCTAGAAATTATTCGAAATCAAATCATGATGAGTATAGCAAAGAAGAAATCTCTATTCACAAAACTTAGCAATAATCTTCTTTGTCTTAAAATCATCAGGAAACTGGACAAGATCAAAGAATTATGTAGAGATAACCGTCCTACATTTAGTAGCTCTCCTAGAGTGCAAGTCCAAGGCAAGGTCATCAATTTATGGTGGATTTGGAAAAGCATACTTGTAGTTGTCGGAGATGGGATTTCACTGGTATCCCATGTGCCCATTCTATGGCTTGCATATATGATCAAAATGACAATCCACATAAGTATGCTGAAGCATACTATCATGTCGCTACAACAATGAAAGTTTATAGCCACACAATTGAACCAATTAATGGTCCTGATTTATGGCCAAAGGTTGATGGATCAAATGTAATCACACCACCACCCATTGTGACAAAGAAGAGAGGAAGAAGACCAACCTCAAGAAGAAAAGAAGCAGGGGAAAAGGAAGATCAATGACAAGCAAATAGAGATAAGACAACTTCTAAAGCAGAACAATCTGGAGATGCACCTTCAAATCAATCTACTATAAAAGGAAGTTCGTCAAATTTAGGACCAAGGGTAATACCATCACCTTGATTAGTAAAGGGTTAAAGATGAGATATAGCCAATGTGGTCAATATGGCCACATTAAGAGATCACACAATTCCAAGGGAAAATCAGTAAGTATCTCATTCTTTCCTTCTTTAGTTACTGCATTTATTTATTTGGTCTTGTATATTTGGTTGGTTGGTTGGTTGGGCAAATAGATGTTTGGTTGGTTGAAGGATGTTTATTTTAGTTTTTATTTAAACTAAGGTGACCATAAAGATTCAATATATAATTTAAAGATTTTGACTGCTACTTATTCTTTACATGCAGAGGGAGAGGCATAATGGAAGTGGATCTCGACCAACCTCACACCGAAGCACATAAGGAAGCCTTACTCAAGAGAATACTGTGATTGACCCAACATAGCCATAGATCAAACTAAATGTTTAGAGTTATGGATTTTTTGTGTTTTTGTAATTAAACAAAATTGGAAGTTAGATGCATATTTTGTCTTCCTCATTTTAGCGAGTTTAGTTTATTGGCCAAAATTGGAAGTTAGATGCATATTTTGTCTTCCTCATTTTATCCAATGTGGAAGTATTTCATACATTGTTATTTGATGCATTTTTTGTACAGAGCAAAGAACTAATTGCTTTGGTGAAATATTGCAGTCAATGAATTTATTCATTGCTTTCACAATTGTTCTCTTTTTTCAACTATAAGATTCTTGATCAAATAAAGTTACTACAATTCACATATCCAATAGAAACTAAATTACCAAAGTTCTTCAATTCATTACTAAAGTACACTCAGCAGTACTACATTTAACAAACAAAATTCAACTGAGTTAACCACATTACATTAAGAATGTCATAGAAACAGTAATCTCGACACTAAAACAATGTGCCACAAACTCATTACTATTTCTTAACTGCATTTCCAAAAAATGACATAATGGGTATAGAAACACTGACAATTACAACACCTAGTATGAAAATTTTGCCCAACCCCATAATTGCATTTCTCTTCACTAACTCTTTCTTCTCATTCTCCAATCTTTCCACCTTCCTCAATAAGTAGTTAATGACATCTGTAGCTCACTCTAGATTTTTTGGATCAACCCACATAAATAACCTAGTTTTACTGCGCAGAGTCTATAATCAACACCAGTGTAACCAAACTCAGTTTAATAACTAAATTAATCAATTATAATTAACAAAAACAAATTTATACATACTCTATAGTGTTTGCAACCATTAAAAAGACTCCCTGGATTATCTTCAGTCCATGAAGTTCGAAGGGAAGCTATGTCACCACATTCATAAAGTGGGGTAGAACATTCACCACATTCACAAATCGGGATAGAACATTGAATTTTATAGTACAAGAATGACATTATTGACACTGATTCGATGAAACAAGGATGAAAATATAAAGAGATAAACCTAGGGTTTCTGCAAAAGGGAATCGAACAAATGAATCAACCAAATAAGTAAGAAAATATAGTCAGAAACCTAAGGCTTATGTGAAGGAAAATGAAAAAAATAAGGAGGAAAATAGACAGAGAGAGAGAGAGAGAGAGAGAGAGAGAGAGAGAGAGACAAGCCTAGGGTTTCTATGATGAAAATCGAAGAAAGGAAGAAAATATAAAGAACTTTGGTACTTTGGACATAATTGAAAAAAATAATAGGTTAAAAAAAAGAGTGTCTATTTAAATTAAAAAAATTACACACTGGGGTGTCATGTGGGATAGATACGTGGCGTTACTGTTAAAGCCGCGTAGGCGACGTTAACAACGTTAACGGAAACTGTCTCTTAGGATTTTATTGAAATAAATTGTGAAAGATGGGTGATATTATTGGTACAATAAATATTAAAGGGACAATGCTGATACATGATCTAAACTTGAAGGACAACGGATGAAATTTACCCTTCGAAAGAATCTAATTTTAATTTATAAATATCAGATATGATATCATAATTTTATTTGAACTGTCCAAATAGAAATAAAAAAAAATGTCTTCTAATAAATAATAAATTTAGTTTGACCTTTTGTAATTTTTATGAAATTAGAGAGGATATCATAATTTTAAATTTTTATGAAATTAGAGAGGATATCATAATTTTATTTGAACTATTTAGATAAATATAATTATTATAAATATCAAATAAATATTTATTATAATAAAATATTAATTTAATTTGAAATTTAAAAAAAAAAGTGATAGGTGGAAAGATATGAGAGAGACAAGTTGCATATATTGTGAGAATAATAACCGTTTTAGTATAATAAATACATACATGTAGATTAGGAAGCTTTTATTTATTTTGTTCTTCTTTTTTTTTAAATTTGTTCATTTAAAAAAAGCGGCATTTACATCAATTTTTAGTCTCCAAAATCCAACTATTTATTTAATTTTTTAAAAATATATTTTCAACTAATTATGCATTCTTTGCTAGGACAAAATTCATATTGTCCTGGGAATTTTTTTGAATGATTTTATTTGTTGCAGAAAAAATAAGAGAGTCTGTATTTTTCATTGTTTTTTTCGATAACCACAACAAAATTCATATATGTATATTTTATTTTTTATGGATTGTTCTGATACTCCAATTTTTATTTTAGATTTGGGACATCAGTTAAGTACATTATAGGTTATATTAAAAACGCATTTGATTACTTTTCATTCAATCCAACTTAGTTTTTATAGTAGCCTCTGTTTCTTCTCATCTTCTACAAAAATATATGTTACTTTCAGATGTTAACTTAATTAAGCAAAAATCTAACAAATTTTGGAAGTCAATACTAACTTCGCTCTCTTTCCGTAGCAATATGTTAAAACTTAGAAATGGGAATTACAAGACAAATTCATGAACCAAACTACACAACTTTTCATGGGCAAATCCTACTTTCTATACCAACAACCATTAGGGATAGATGCAATTCGCATAACCTGCAAAAATTGGGAAAAATAAATAATGTGACTCTTAAAAACAAACTACACTTTAATTATATAGAGTATTATAATAACCGTATATATATATAACTTACTTGGATCAGTAATGACAATGAGACCAGAGTTCCTAAAATCACAGTTCCATCTGTTCCTTCCCTTACATTGATAGTAGAGATTCATGGCTATGGAGGCACGATTCATCAGATTATCTGGACTAAAACAAAGGCACCCCTTTTGCATAATTTGACAATCTACTTGAGAACATGCATAGTTAATATTTGCCAGTAGTGTTGCTTGGTCTGATGATGGCTTCGCTATACACCAAGTTTTCTGCAATATCAGACGCAAATTTCCATGAATAAGGGGCTATTTGTACAATTCTGTCACTTTCTTTTTCTTTTTTGTACAAAATAATGAAATCTAATACAATGTCATATTAATCCAATGCAATGCATAGTTAATTAATCTGTTTCGTTTAATTTCCAGTAGAAGTTGATTTTACCTGTTCACAATTAGCAGTGACCAAGTTTCCATCTGCAAAAATATATGTATAGGCAATTAATTATAAAAATATGAAAATTTCAAAATAACATAAGCAATGATGGAACTCTTTGTACAGTGAAGGAGAAAGAAGATAATTAAACCTGAAGCAAAGTACAAGAGGAGGACCAAAAGAAGAAGGAGATTAGCTTTAGCCATTGCTTTTTAAGCTTCTGCTGCTGTACTTGTTTAATAAACAACACTGATTTATGATATTCTTTTTTTTTGCTGAGGAAAGTAGAAAAGTAGGTGTGGTTTTAAAACCGAAGTGCTAACGGCTATATGGAATGCAGAGCCGCTATGGAGTGGGGAAGTGGAATCTTTTGGGACAAAATGTCCAATTAAAAAGATGGACACCGGGTGCGTGATTTGACTATTTAGTTTTTTGCTTTTACAAACGACTATTAAATTTGTCGTTTCCATTTTGTTTGTCGATTGCTTGCTCCCTGTTATCGTTCGCTAGCCGGACGCCAGTCACGGCACGGCACAAAATCGCATGCGCTTTGAAACATGTAAACAAAACCTTTTGCCTGTGCAGCGGGAATGGGCCGGTAGGAAATACGTAGTAACATTTACGAAAGAGAAATTTACACTGTATACTTGTTTTCCGCATCCACTTTATATATTACGTGCCTAGCGGCTTTTTATTTCACAATGCGGATTGCGCCTTTTTTTTTCAAAATTACTTTTAAATGTTATTTTTTTATTTTTATAATTTTTTTATTTTTTTATTTTTACAATCTTATTTTATTTATATTTTTTATTTAAAAAATTATTTTAATATCATATTTTTAATATATATATATAATATATACTCAATAATATAAAATACATTTATAACACATCAATAATACAACTACAATAAATCTACAACATATCTATATAATATTTTTAATATTTATTTAATTTTATTTTTTTTATTTTTTTTTATTTTTAAAACATTCACACGACATTTATACAATATTCATATAACATTCAATAGTTTTTACATAAAATATACACAACTTAAATAACAAAAATATAATATGCACACAATATCTACAATATATTTTCAACACATATACAACACATGTGCATAATAAAATTATATGCTTTTTATTTTATATATATATAATATGTATAATTTGTTTAAAAATAAATTTAATAATTTTTATTAATATTTTTTATATTTTATTTTAATTTTTTTGAGTATTATTTATTTTTTATAATTAAAATTAATTTTTTTCTTTTTTTATTAAAATTGTAATTTTTATATGATGAAAAATATTTAAAAATATTAATTTTTATTATTTTATATAATTTTTTTATTTAATAGTGAAGTTTAAGAAAAAGAAAATTTAAAATAAAATATTAATTATATTGAGGGATGAGGTATTTTTAAAATTTTGCACCAACTTTTTATAAAAATATAAATATTTTTAGTTTTTTAGTATTTTTATAATAAAAGTTATTTTTTTAGATAGTTATGTAAATGTCCCTTAACAAAAGGGACATTTAAATAGGTTTTTGACAAAATATAAAAAAAATAATTTTTTTAAATTTGTTATATTTATAAATTATTTATTAAAATACCAAAATTTATAAATTATTTATCAAAATATCATATTTTTATTAATTTACAATGAGTGTATTTATGAATTTATAATGAGTTTATTATGATATTATTATGAGTTTATAATAAATAACTAAAATTTCTTAGTAAAAAAGTATAAAAATTTTAAAAATATAGTGGATGGTGTAATTTTTTATTAATATAACTACATAAAAAATAATTTTTATTTTAAAAATATTATAATAATTTTTATTTCAAAAATACCATAAAAATTAAAAAAAAATTATTGTGTAGATATTATATATATGTCGTGTGTAAGTTATATGTATATTGTAGATTTTGTGTAGATATTATAGTATGCTATATTTTTATTATATATGTTGTGTGTATATTGTGTATATTTAAATTAAATAAATTATATAAATATTGTATAAATGATGTGCATATATTTAATGTATATTATTTATATGTCGATGTTTGTTGAGTCTATATTTTATATATATTGTGAATATATTTTTTTGTGTATATTGAAAATATGATAATAAAAATTATTTATAAATAAAAAGCATAAAAAGAAAGTAAATTTAAAATTTTAAAAATTAAAACTTAAAAATAAAAAATAACTTGAAAAGCACATACAAAAAGAAAAAATTGTAGTTGTAGATTTGAATAAATGATAATAAATAACCTGACGTAATTTTGAAAACGAGAATCAGAATCCCATATTTCATGTAATTTTCTCAAATATGTAAACAAAAACTTTTTGGCTATTTGGATATGGACTTGTAAAATATTTCCATAATCAAATTATATATAGACCATCAAGTGAAATTCATCAAATAATTTGATGGGGAAATTATATGGTTCACGGCTTCTTAGGTTTCAATTTTCATTTTTGAAGCATGGGAGCTTTTTTTTTTTTCTTTCAAAACTAAGATGCTAGCTTCTTTTTTTTATTTTTACATTTTTTATGTTTTATGTTTTATTTTTTTATTTTCTGTTCTTATTTATTTTATTTTACTCATAAGTATTTTTTTTTATTCTCATGTTACTTCATTCATTTTTAGGTGTCCACTTTTGCTATTTCTCCAATATTGAGAAAATTATTTATTAGCAATGGTTTTGTAACACCCTGATACCCTATATAAATACTATACATATACTTAGTATACATACAGTAAGTATATAAAGTATAAGGATGTCACTTTTCGTTATCTTTTAAAAACATGTAACAAAGTTCAAACCATAATACGTTAATTTAAATAACATTTACAAAATCATTACCTTTATCAAAACTCCATTTATACATATAAATATTCTCTTACCAGAAATACATCATAATTAAAAGTTATACATGTATGCATTACCCTCTAGTTGGTCTCGACAAACTCTTACTCTTCTCGTGGCATAACGAAAGACTTCATATCCTTCACCAAGCTACCTGCGCGATTACACATCCGCGCTAAGCCTGAGAGCTTAGTAGTACAAATATAACATATAAACATACATTATAAAAATACTAATATATAATGATATATCAATTCCATGTGTCATTAGTTTCTCATCATGTTTTCCTTTTAAATTGCACCTTTCATATATTTTAACTAATTTCATGTATTATATACATATCATTTTTACCAACCACAATTCATCACTAACAATCACCATCAACATAGTTATACCCACATTACATATCATATCATTATCATCAATCATCAATCCAACATTAATACTCACAATCAATATTTCAATATACATATTACATAACATTTCATGTCATTATTTTATTCACAATTCCAACCAAATCCACCATAGATTTCATTACTCGTTTATTACAACATTTATATATATCGTATTGACAACAACGACAGACTCGGGCCCAAACGACACTAATATGCCATTCAATTTTCAGAGTAATGCTTTGGTTCATTCATCACATTTATCATTATCATAGACCCAACTAGGCTTCAAGGATTAGGTTCAACCAAGCTTCAAGGGGAGCAAAGCATGCTAAGCATCAACCCAACTTGGCTTCAAGAACCAATCCAACCTAGCTTCAAGGGTTGTAACATCTCAATTAGGCTTCAAGGACTTAGCCAACCTAACTTCAAGAGATTGTTACTCATTTTAGGCATGCCACCAACAACAAACTCTGAAAATGGAATAACACATTAGTACACAATTCATTTATTACTTTCATTCTCAATTCTTATCATCAATTAGGCAAACATGCCTTATGTCTTTCAATTAAATCATCATAGCCAATCACAATGGCTTTCCATCACATCTGAAACATTATTATACATATACAACATCAATTACATTAGCTAAACAAACCAATCATTAACTTTACATCTCTTTATGTCTCAATTCACATTATACACTTCATTATTCAAGCATACATAATCAATTTCATTGCACATGTATCTTAAATTCATCATCATATAAACAACATATCCCTTTATAACATTTCAATCATTATTATCAACCATGAGGATCTCACATTTCATCATTTCTCAAAACATATTGACAACATTCATTATTAAGACATTTATTATAATAAATTGCATTGCACATACCTTTTTGGATGATCCTCATCTCTTCCACACTATACAAGTCATAATATTAGTCACATTGTTCATATAACATACTACCATTCACAATGCATATAGCCTAACATTGTTCATATGCTTCATCAATCTCATCACATGTGTGCTATAATCTCAACATCATATGAATGTATGTTCCACATATATTTATTTAGATCATTCTTTGTTTTCAAAGTGTTTAGAGTGTTTATGTTTAGGTTTAGGAACAACAAAACCTTTGAAGAATCAAAACAAAGTGAGAAAAGTCAAGAACCATCACAGTAGCAAACACCTTCATGGGACACGGCCAAGCTTGTGGCCGTGTCTCTCAAAACCAATTGGCAGTAGCAAACACATGCATAAGACACAGCCGTGTCTCTCCAAAATCAATCCAACACGGGCTAAATTTCCTTGACTTGGCCGTGTCTCTCATGAATTGGCCGTGTCTCTCTTTGCTTTTGGCCGTGTCACTCATGAACAACACCCTAACCAAAGCCAACACTCTTTCAATTGCATTTACACACTCTTTTGCACAACAATAACCTCATTCAAATGGATACAATCAATGACATAAACACATATCCTACATAATCATCACAATAATCACTTAAACAACACATTTAAACACAAGCCATCTCAAAACCCTAATTCCAACATCCTTCATAATCTTTCACTATCAACCTCTACATAAGTTACCATATTCAAAACCAAACCAACACCAATTCAATCTTTTAACTTGCAATCAATTTAAACACTTGTAAACACATCTCAAACACATCAAATCAAGATTCCAACCAATCAAACCTCACATCAAACATAACTTTAAAAATAACTAAAGCAAACAAGAGAGTACTTACCTTAGATGAAGAAATTTCACAAATCTCCAACCAAAACCTTTGATTCTTCCTTCAATTTGATTCTAGTATCAAGAACACCTCTTGTTCTCTCTTTTGTTTAAGATGGCCGGCCAACCATGGAGAAGAGAAGAAGAAGAAATGAAGAAAAGACAAATCATCATCTCTTTAAATCTCCACCATGCATTTCACAAAGAGAATTACCTAAATGCCCTCTTCAACATAATTAAACCTCCTTTCATTTAAAATGCCCTTAATAGTAATTTCACTTAGCACAAGTTAAAAATATCCTCTTACCTTGACTCCCCATTTGACCAACTTATATGTTATATATATTACAATATACACAACATATACATTCTCTTAACACACTCATTTCCTTTACAAATACATATATACATTTAATTCAAATCAAAACAACAGTTGTATCCAACTTCTAGGGCACACATTGGGATATTACAATTCTCTCCCCCTTAAATAATTTCGTCCTCGAAATTATCAGTACCGTAACAATTCATTCTTAACAAAATACTATCTTAACTTCCATATGAAGTTAATTATATGCTTAAGTTATTATGTCATCAAATCATATAGCTTCAACTCTCCCCTTTAAAATCAACCATCTTCTTTAAATTCCATAACTCATCATTCTATATGTTTATATATCTCATTACTTCCTTAATCAACATTCAAAAGATCTCATTATATTTCTTATTAATATCTTTATACCAGAATCAAATCATTTTATAGTACACTTATACCTCCTCCAATCTTTATTTTCACTATATTATATTCATTCACCTCTTTGTAATTACTCTCTTAACTTTAACCTTAAAAATCATTGGTTTATACCTTAGCATTAATTATTCCGTCATTACAATCACTGTCTAAATAGATATTTATCACACTTCATTAGATAACAAGATCCTTATCTTTCACAATTGAAGTTACTTCTTTAGTATGTTCTTCACTTAACTTACATATTAATACATTACCATTCAACTTATTTTATAAATAACCAATCCTTTCCCTTTTTATCAAGGTTTATAACTACTATAACTCCATTCATTCATGTCCATTCACACTTTAACATTTTACATCATATACATCCTTATGTAACTAATTACACTTTTGGTACAACTACACATATTAAATCTCACTAATGATTCATAATCTTAGCTAAATCTAGATCAATTGATTTATCTATCATAATATATTCACATTCCATTCAACAATTAATTCATTCAAATTCATCATGAAAGTTCCCAATATTCATATATGTATATATATAACCTAATTCCATTAGGGCAAACTTATATACAATTCCTTATCTCTTCCGATCCATATTCAATCAAATTATCATGATAACAAATCATTTCAAATTATCTTAATATAATTCTCACCAATTCTCATAATAATTTTATACCATATTTACTATCAATAGTTCTTTCATTTAAACCTCAAGTCCATTCATTTATTCATTATATACCATAAACATATTTAGCATAACTTTCAATCATATTACCCATAAATCAACGCATCTCTATAATTTCCTTTTTCTCTCTTTAACTTCATAATTATAACCAAATTCTTAACATAAAATGATAAGGTACAACTTTATCCATCATAACTTTTAACTATACTTCTCAACATAATTTCAATCTTACCAAATCTGTATTACAATCATTTGATCTAAAATCCAAATCCATGGATAACCAATTAATCGATCAAATATACTGAACAAAACACTTGGCTTTAAGAGATTAATATTCAAGCCTGAAACTTTTAAATCAATACTGTTCTTATATAATTTTATTCTTAGTCTTTACAAACACAAAACTAAGGTGTACCTCAGGAATGATATATTCCTTTCTTTACATTTTTGCTAGATCAGAAGTTAACACATTCCCACCTCGTTTCAAACCAATTTGCACTCGATTATATGATCTTTATCAACTTAATTCATGTTTCAACAATATTACTATATACATATTCAATCATATGCAATTCTATACAATTTCTATTCATTACTTCTTTTCTAATCCATTTACAATCTCTTATAATTTATCTACATAGAACTTTCCATATGTGAATACTTTGGAATTTTAAATATTATATAATCATCAAGTTCAATACTCACTATAACAATTTCCACTGTCCAATATTACTCAAATCCATGCTATACTCACTTCCATCACATAATCCATCTAACTCTTCACAGTTCCAAACCTAATCTCTCTTAGATCCACTAATATATACAACATCATTTTCATATCACTAATTCCATAATAATACCACATACATCTTCATAGATCACTTTCATAATATAATTCACACATTTGTGTATATATCACAATTTCATTCATATTGAAAACTCAGTTCACATATCATATACATGTATACATTTAATTAGATGCTCTTATTTATTTTTTATTATTATTATTATTTTTTATACATTCAATACATATTTTCCTTTATAACTGTAACAATCGTCCCAGTCCACCTGCTGAGCCATTCTTATCCGGAGAAACCCTCAGGGTCTCTGGGCTGGGCTGTTACAGCACTAAACTGCCCTCACGGGCCTTCCAACAGGATTCACTTATTTGACTTACACCCAAGACATATGAGTGCAAGTCGCCTCCCTGGATCGAATTCCTGACCTCCCACTAAGAGAGCCAGTGAGCGCAATACAGTATCGATTCTTCCAGTATGATGCAAAGTATTTATTCACACAACACAGATATATGTATATATATTCTGACTATAATAGCACTTTACATCCATCTTAGCCACATTCCCAATGTAACATCTCTTTCATTTTCATCTTTAAAAGCATTTAATATATTTCCATATCCATTTTTACCCTTTTCAATATAGTGACTTAAAATAGCTCATCTTCATTTGCTTATCCACTTCCCTTTTTACTTCAAAACAAATTCTCATACTATCAATCACATTACTCAATTCATAATACTTTCATATGCAATATTAGTCATTTCATCTAACTCATGTATTGCATATACACTAAACCATCAACATCCAAATGATCTTTATCAATTTCCACTAAAATTTTAACTTTTCAAATTACTACTTCACTTAAACTTCAATTTATCAAACTCATCTTTTCTTAATATCCATTTTAAAAACATCCTATATATATATATCACAAAGCAATATCAACACATATAATTTCCACATTTATCAAGCTCATTTCAAAAATCTCAAATATCACATATTAGCACCATTACCATGAGCTTTCACAATATCCAAACATCTCACATTTCTAACACGGAATTCACAATGTTCGCATTAAAATAACAATACCAATGTATATTTTTACTTAATCAATATCACCTCTTTTTCCTTTAAACAAAATCTTAACTTTACATATACATACCCCACATTTTAAATAATCACACTTTGTCTATACTAACCAACTCATTCAATATTCCACCATATTTTTCTCATTTTAGTAACATATCTTCCAATATTAACAATTCAACTATATTTCCTCTATCTAACAAACCCAACATAAATTCTATTATAAAGAGATTCAAAGTATAAAGGAAAAAGTACATACTTTTATTTCGATTTGATTTCAACTCAATTTCAATTTTATTCTCCTTTTCATTTCTTTATACTTCAACACATTTAACAATTCACTTTACTTGCATAAATTTCCATTTTTAATTTATCAATTAAACTTATATAAATCCATATCATTTCTTTCTCTGAATTTACTTTTATGTAAAACATCATTCACACACTAGTATCCATCTCATATAACACAAATATTTTACAATTCATATAATGCCACATCCGAGACCAACCTAGGTGTTAATGCATATGCATGTATTACCAATTTCATTTCAAAACTTTTCCTTTTTACTTCTATTTAAACTTTTCAAAGCTTTTTCTTTTTAATTTCACTTAGGCCGAGAATCTCGAACCTAAGCTCTGATACCAAAATAATTGTAACACCCCGATACCCTATATAAATACTATACATATACTTAGTATACATACAGTAAGTATATAAAGTATAAGGATGTCACTTTTCGTTATCTTTTAAAAACCTGTAACAAAGTTCAAACCATAATACGTTAATTTAAATAACATTTACAAAATCATTACCTTTATCAAAACTCCATTTATACATATAAATATTCTCTTACCAGAAATACATCATAATTAAAAGTTATACATGTATGCATTACCCTCTAGTTGGTCTCGACAAACTCTTACTCTTCTCGTGGCATAACGAAAGACTTCATATCCTTCACCAAGCTACCTGCGCGATTACACATCCGCGCTAAGCCTGAGAGCTTAGTAGTACAAATATAACATATAAACATACATTATAAAAATACTAATATATAATGATATATCAATTCCATGTGTCATTAGTTTCTCATCATGTTTTCCTTTTAAATTGCACCTTTCATATATTTTAACTAATTTCATGTATTATATACATATCATTTTTACCAACCACAATTCATCACTAACAATCACCATCAACATAGTTATACCCACATTACATATCATATCATTATCATCAATCATCAATCCAACATTAATACTCACAATCAATATTTCAATATACATATTACATAACATTTCATGTCATTATTTTATTCACAATTCCAACCAAATCCACCATAGATTTCATTACTCGTTTATTACAACATTTATATATATCGTATTGACAACAACGACAGACTCGGGCCCAAACGACACTAATATGCCATTCAATTTTCAGAGTAATGCTTTGGTTCATTCATCACATTTATCATTATCATAGACCCAACTAGGCTTCAAGGATTAGGTTCAACCAAGCTTCAAGGGGAGCAAAGCATGCTAAGCATCAACCCAACTTGGCTTCAAGAACCAATCCAACCTAGCTTCAAGGGTTGTAACATCTCAATTAGGCTTCAAGGACTTAGCCAACCTAACTTCAAGAGATTGTTACTCATTTTAGGCATGCCACCAACAACAAACTCTGAAAATGGAATAACACATTAGTTACACAATTCATTTATTACTTTCATTCTCAATTCTTATCATCAATTAGGCAAACATGCCTTATGTCTTTCAATTAAATCATCATAGCCAATCACAATGGCTTTCTATCACATCTGAAACATCATTATACATATACAACATCAATTACATTAGCTAAACAAACCAATCATTAACTTTACATCTCTTTATGTCTCAATTCACATTATACACTTCATTATTCAAGCATACATAATCAATTTCATTGCACATGTATCTTAAATTCATCATCATATAAACAACATATCCCTTTATAACATTTCAATCATTATTATCAACCATGAGGATCTCACATTTCATCATTTCTCAAAACATATTGACAACATTCATTATTAAGACATTTATTATAATAAATTGCATTGCACATACCTTTTTGGATGATCCTCATCTCTTCCACACTATACAAGTCATAATATTAGTCACATTGTTCATATAACATACTACCATTCACAATGCATATAGCCTAACATTGTTCATATGCTTCATCAATCTCATCACATGTGTGCTATAATCTCAACATCATATGAATGTATGTTCCACATATATTTATTTAGATCATTCTTTGTTTTCAAAGTGTTTAGAGTGTTTATGTTTAGGTTTAGGAACAACAAAACCTTTGAAGAATAAAAAAAAAGTGAGAAAAGTCAAGAACCATCACAGTAGCAAACACCTTCATGGGACACGGCCAAGCTTGTGGCCGTGTCTCTCAAAACCAATTGGCAGTAGCAAACACATGCATAAGACAAGGCCGTGTCTCTCCAAAATCAATCCAACACGGGCTAAATTTCCTTGACTTGGCCATGTCTCTCATGAATTGGCCGTGTCTCTCTTTGCTTTTGGTCGTGTCACTCATGAACAACACCCTAACCAAAGCCAACACTCTTTCAATTGCATTTACACACTCTTTTGCACAACAATAACCTCATTCAAATGGATACAATCAATGACATAAACACATATCCTACATAATCATCACAATAATCACTTAAACAACACATTTAAACACAAGCCATCTCAAAACCCTAATTCCAACATCCTTCATAATCTTTCACTATCAACCTCTACATAAGTTACCATATTCAAAACCAAACCAACACCAATTCAATCTTTTAACTTGCAATCAATTTAAACACTTGTAAACACATCTCAAACACATCAAATCAAGATTCCAACCAATCAAACCTCACATCAAACATAACTTTAAAAATAACTAAAGCAAACAAGAGAGTACTTACCTTAGATGAAGAAATTTCACAAATCTCCAACCAAAACCTTTGATTCTTCCTTCAATTTGATTCTAGTATCAAGAACACCTCTTGTTCTCTCTTTTGTTTAAGATGGCCGGCCAACCATGGAGAAGAGAAGAAGAAGAAATGAAGAAAAGACAAATCATCATCTCTTTAAATCTCCACCATGCATTTCACAAAGAGAATTACCTAAATGCCCTCTTCAACATAATTAAACCTCCTTTCATTTAACATGCCCTTAATAGTAATTTCACTTAGCACAAGTTAAAAATATCCTCTTACCTTGACTCCCCATTTGACCAACTTATATGTTATATATATTACAATATACACAACATATACATTCTCTTAACACACTCATTTCCTTTACAAATACATATATACATTTAATTCAAATCAAAACAACAGTTGTATCCAACTTCTAGGGCACACATTGGGATATTACAGGTTTTTACTACAATATACTTTCACAAATAATAAAGATGTATTTAATAATTAAACAACCAAATCTTAACAAGCAAGAATAATATTGGAATAAAATAGATAATTATATCTTATTTTCTCAAATGAATACTTATTTATGAATAAAAAAAATTTCTTAAATGGACACCTAAAAGGGAATGGAGGGAGTATCTATATACACACACAAAATATAAAGACATATATACCAACATATGTAAAATATATACACAACAAATAATAAAAGCATGTATATAAGTATGTATAATCTACTGAACCGACTCACTTGTTAAAGATAAATCGCATATAATATGATAGTACTAGATTCTACGAGGTACCTTGTGCCTTAAGTCGATCTGAACTTTAGGATTCTCATACCCCAGAAATTGGGATGTGACAGAGGTGGTATCAAAGTTTAGGTTAAAAAGTATGAAAAGATACAAAGTAATAGGTAGGGTACATGTATAAGAGTCTACATTATACTATGGAGCATAGGATTCCCACTTGTCATTTGTGTTGGCATTAGTTAACATTTTGCATTTTTCCCCTAATTATATTATTTTCTTCCTAATATATATAATGGCACTAAAAAGAAAAAGAGGAAGGCTAAGACATATACAAATTGGCCTAGGAAATGAACACATATCGGATAGAGCTTCTACCCAACCAGCTACAAGTAATACAGTTCTAAACCAAGAAGGGAACTTAGTTAATTTAATTAGGTGAATGGAACATGTAGAGCGTGTACAGGGGACAGTGGAATATATACAAAGGGATTTCCAAACCCTATTTGATTTTATTGCCCAATAGAGATAACCACTTACACTAGCCCCTAAAATAGGAAACCTAGCTCCTGTAACTCCACCTCCAACCCCATAACTTGAACTAGAAGAGGAAAGGAGGTTATTTGAGAAGTTTATAAAACTAAACCCGTCTATATATAAGGGTGAGGCAGATTGTAACACCCTATACTCTATATGCATACCATAAATATACCCCGTACATAGATAATACGCATATAAAATATTGGGATGTCACATTACAATGTTGTTTAAAATTTTACTTTAATTCCACATCAATAATATATTGAATAAAAGAACATTTTAAATTATCAAATCTCATTCTTTAAAAATAACATTTCTAAAATCATTAATCTTTGCATTTAATTACATATATATACATTTATACATATGGTCAAACTATAAAATAACTAAATGTACATGCATGCATCACCTTCTAGTTGGTCTCTGGCATACCCTCAGTCTTCACGTGGCATAACTATCCGACTCTCAGATCAGCAATCTACTTATCTACGTTATTCACACAATCGCGCTACGCTTCAAAGTTTAGTGGTACATATGACTATGCATACATTGAAATCACATTACATTCTTATTCACATATAATATACACAAATAAACTATTGGGACTCATAACCCACTCACACATCGTTACAATATTGAAAATCACTTCCCATGCTCATACATCATTATTAAATTCAGCTGCCACACTATCAGTTTTTCGACCTAGCTCTGCTCATGTCCATTATTAATTTCAATCACATGACCTAGCTCTTCTCAGGTCAACCGTCATCTCAAACATATGACCCGGCTCTGCTCAGGTCAAGACCTAGCTCTGCTCAGATCTACTATTATTTTAAATACATGACCTAACTCTGCTCGGGTCAAGACCTAGCTCTACTTAGGACTATTAACATATGCACCTCTAGGCCTAGCTCTGCTCAGGACCTCTCGTGCATATCCAATCAATCTCATAACAATTAGACAAGTAATGATATAGGTTAAATGTATATAACATCACTTTAGTTTATACGTTTCCAGTGATCATCACCATTCTTGATCATATCACATTACTAGTTCACATCATTCATACATAGGTCACATGCATTACCAATACTCATCTGTTTCTTTCACATTTTCTCACATTCATCTAGGCACATTACCTCATTTCTCATTTTTTCTCATTCATTTCAAAATCATATCATTTCATATCATCATTTCAATACCATATCATTTCATTTCATCATTTTAATGCCATATCATTTCATTTCATCATTTCAATATCATATCATCATAATGTATCACATTTCATACAATCTAGCCATTGCCAATGGCTTTTCACAATAACTTTAATGCATACACAACAAACCACATTACCCAAATACTTTAGGTCATTTTCACATATTACACATGTTTCACTTTATACTCAATTTAGCCATTACAAATGGCTTCACAATGTATTTAATGCATACATGACAAATGACATGTCATAGCACATTGGTTATCAATGTTCAATATATTAAATAGCTTAACACATTTTCCATCCAAAATGTGTTAAGCCCAATGTAATGCAAACATAATCCAAACTCAAGCCAACATCTTAAATCTTTACTTCCTCTAACTATTCATGACTTGATCTTCTAAGCAAGTTATGAATAGACAAAGTTATTAATAACATCAATTTATATATCTCAATTATACAACTCAAATCCTCTCCTTCCTTCTCAACTCATAAAACTTAATTCAATACTCAATACTTTGGAGTTTCTCATTAATTAATACTATAATAAGTTTCCAAACTAACAATAATATCATATTAATCTCATCCTTATCATATTCATTATTCATTAATAATTCACACCTAACATCCAACCACATTTCCCATTTCATATTTTCATCATGCAGGCATAAAGCCACACTCACATATGACTTATCAATATACCAATATTTAGCATAATCAACATATTTTATCATAATTCTTCAAGTGACACGCTCAACGTATAAAAACTTCGACACGCCTAGGGATATGGGCGTGTCACTGCCCGTGTTCTTAATTCTGTCTTACAGTAGCTATGACACGCCTAGAGACATGGGCGTGTCACTACCCGTGCTCTTAATCCTGCATTACAGTAGCTACGACATGCCCAGAGACATGAGTATGTCACTGCCTGTGTCTTTAATCATGCATTATAGTGGTTACGACACACCCAGAGACATGGGCATGTCATTCGACGTGTCAGGCTAAATATCTAGGTATGCCCATGACATTGCAAGAACACTTTTTCACACCATTTTTATCAATACAATACTCATATATCACATAAGCAACTCCAAATCATGTTAAATCAAATATGTACAACCTCAAGATCATACGTATAAACCAAAGAGATTATGTACAAACCTTTGGTTATTCCAAGTTTACTCTTCTTTATTTACTTCTTATTAATCTAAACACAAAATCATAATAACAATAATCATATATTTCATTCATACCATCATTCATATATCAATTTACTCAGTCCCCAACTCAACTTGACCAAACACTTACTCTTTTCCTCAATTCCAACTACTCATTATTATCACCAACATCTAATCATATTTTCTTCATCTATGTATCAATTCAACATATATATACATTAATATATCATTGTCATAATATTATTCAATTAATCATCACTTTCTCTCACTAACTATATCATACATATGTACATAAAATACATAAAGTAAGCTCAAGAAGAAAGTACTTACTTGAATTACTTGCCAAATCTTGACTATTTTCTTAATCCTTCTTGAATCTCTTGTAAAATTTGATATGAAATATAGAAAGTTCACTCTTTCACACACTCTCTCAAACTCGCATTGAAGAAGAAGAAGAAGACTCCTCTTCTTTTCTCATCCTTATCTTATATAAATAAAATATTAAAACAATTCCCACTTTAATTTTCCACCACACATCTTCTTCCTTCTTTGACTTTGCCCTCTTCACTTTATTATTATTATTATTATTATTATTATTATTATGTAATTAAAATTAACTTTCCCTATAACCAATTATACCTCATGTATATGTGGTGTATATGTATATATCTTATATATGTCATGTTTATTTTAAATATATTTTAAATATATACATACACATATATTTTATATCTATCATACATATTCATCTTATATTTTTTCTATCCATCACAACTATTTACTCTCCCATATTTACTATTCTAAATACATAAAAAAAAATTCGGGTATTACACAGATCCTATTAAATTTCTCAAGGAAATGGAAGCTAAAACCTATATTCTCCGTTGTCCAAGCCGGAAAGCTATTGAGTTTGTAGGATATCAAATGAGAGGTCACTTTAAGATTGGAACATGCTTCCGATGTGGTTTGTTAGGACACCATGTGAAAGATTGTTCGCTCCATACCCCGTTAGAGAGAGGTAAATTACTGTAGGTTATGTATTAGAGGAATTTACTCTGTTTATATAAGTTTCATGTTCCATTTTCAATTTTATGGCTATTAGCTTTTTGTTTTAAAACTTTGATTTTTACTATTTTTTTACATTTTTTTACAATATTTTTTATTTTTTTTCATTTTTATATATTTTTCTTTTTATTTTTTTATTCATAAATAATTTTTTTTATTATCATAGTCTCAATATACTTACAAAATATATAAACATAGGCGCAACATATGCATAATATATATAAAATACACACACAATAAATAAAAACATATATATAATATACACACAATATCTATATAATACCTATACTATTTATTTACTAGTTTTTTAACTTTATTATTATTATTATTATTATTATTTTGCTTAATACATACATAATCTTATGTACTTGGGCGTTTTTGTTACTTTGACCAATGTACTCTTCAAGTAACCACTTTTGCCCTTTCAATTTTTTGGTTTCAATAGCAAATAAACCATTCATTGTTGAGGTGACAGTATGTGTATAATGCACTTTTCATAGCGCGTGAATCCATTATAATATATTGCGTGAATCCATTACAATATATTGTATTTATTATAAAGTGATGATAATACTCTTCATTTCTATGCCCTTTATCTTTTTTTTTTCTTTCTAACTTTCCATAACTTTAATTGTAAAAGAATATAATATTAATAACTAATCATATTTAAATTTATAAAAAAATAATAATATGAGTTAACTTTATTTTATTTCATTATATTAAAATATTTAAAAATTAATTTAATTAATTTAATTTAATTTTCTCTAGTTCATATTCTTTAATTTAATTTAATTTAGTTTAAAATAAAAATAATAAATTAAAAATTAATTAAATTGATAAAAAATTACAAATAAAAAAAATTACAAATTTTATGGCTTAAATTTATATATCAAATAATATTATAAGGCCAAATACATATCTAACCACCTAAACTTATATTATTTAGCAAATTTACCCTTCTAAACTTCTAATTTAATCATTTTAATCCTTCAACTTATTAATTTTGTAACTATCTGATCCTGTGCGTGCATTGTACTTTTTCTACGAGTGTGAATATATTAAACTCTGCTACATTGATTGTATAATAACAATAATATCCTTTATTTAGAAAAAATCTACTACATTAATTTGTAAAATAACAATAATACCCTTTGTTTAGAGAGAAAATACTAATTTAAAATTAATTCTTAAAATAGTTGTATATCTTTTGATAAATCCAAAAGCTATTAGGTTCTGGGTTGCAGCAAGGCCACCAACAAATGCAAAAAAGTAGACAATACAAAACACAACAAAAAGAAAATCAAGAAGAAAACTTAATAAAACCAACAATTTAAGAAGTAATGAATCTTTCAAATATAAAATGCTCAAACCAACCATAACAATTTTCCCATCAATAATCAACGCGATAAATCACTGTAATCATCATGATTAAGATCAATTTCAACTTTTTCTGCAATCTTCTCCTCTTTGTTCAATATGGTAACTTCTACCTTTCCATCTTGATCATAAGTTGACCGTTGTAATTACTCGTACAATCGGAGATTAACCTTGGGTGAGTATTGAGGCAGTGAAGTGGTGCTTGCGATTGCAAGAAGCTTCTGGAGAAAAAAGCAAAAAAAAAAAAATTCTTTTGATTTCTCGCTAACCAAATAGACACAAACCTGCTTTAAGGCCAAATGGACCCTTTTGTCCTTCAATGGCTAAAACTATCCTTTTCATATCTATACCCATCTTCAATAGTGGCACCAATCTTCCTCTTTCCATTCTCCATCATTTGCCCATTACTAAGCTTCACCTTCTTCTTATTGTGGGAGATCTAATGATGGTGAAGCTAGAGAAAAATAATGTATAGAGTCTATTTGTTTTCTGAGAAAATGAAGAAGAAACTCAAAAAAGTGATCGAACAGAAAAAAAGAAGCAAAATTAGAGAAGCGAAGTTGAAATTAAAGTGTAATTTTTTTATGTTAATTTGTTTGTTTAACGATATTTTATTGTTGATCTTATTTGTGGAAAAGTTTTTTGATTGAAATTACAAAAAATTTTGATAGATTCAAGTTGTAGAAATCAAATATGGTCATTAAATAACAAACAAAATAAAAAAAATAAAAAAATATAAGGTGATGATTTTGCCACGTCATTTAAATTTTTTCTTTAATAATACATTGCCACCGTATACTATTTTTTCTTGACTTTATACGAATAAAAAGTATAATTAAAGTATCTGAATGGTTAAATTAAAAATTAAAGGGATAAAGTGATGAATTGAGATAAATTTAGAAGAATTATATATGTATTTTATCATATTATAAATAAATTTAATTTAAATAAAAATTAAAAAAAAATCAAAGACAAATCGTGCCCAACACATCATCGCCTCCACCATTGGGTGTTGGCTAGTACTACCACTAACAGATTAACTGCATTGATTTCTCCACCTACGGTATTCAAAAATCCATTTCCTTAATCAAATAGATCATTTTAAACATTTAATTTCTATGAATTATTCATCAAAACTTGTGAAAGAATAACCAATAATTTTTATTGCAGGCATGTTCAGATTGTGGATTCTTTTTATGTTGTCAATATGATAGGTCCCAGTCAAAACTAATAAGAATTAAGTTTGAAATAAGACGATTTTTTTTTTTTATAATTTCCTTCATAAATTTTCCTGCAGGAACAGCAGGAATTAAATAGGAAAACTTGAAACAACTCTCTCCTATTTCTAAGGCCCATAACAGCATTTTGACCTACTCCTAATGGCACTAACAACGTGCTTCCCTAGATAAGTGGCACTTATTCAAAAAGCAAAATAACAACTAATAATTAATAACAACTAATAATTTTGACTGAGAGTCTCAGCTTATCATTACCCTCCTCATCCAAAGGAACCTTGTCCTCAAGGTTCAAATTGCTGAACTCATCAAAGGATTTATTCATCGTCAAAAACTTCATTGTTGCCCTCTAGCAATAGTAGTTGTGGTCCTTTACAATGATGACCTGGTAGAAATTTTTCATCGCAGTTAAAGCATAGCCCTTGTGACCTTCTATTCTGCATCTTGTCCCAAGTAAGTTTTTTCATTGGTGGCTTGGATTTTGTTGGGGAAAGTAAGTCAGCAACAGGTTGGGAATCAAGCGGTTTGTCTCGCCTACGAATCAGTTGTTCATCTCTCATCCGTGCCAAGCTAATTGCCTCTTTCAATGATTTTGGTTTGAACATTCTGATGCCATCTGCAATTTCAGGCTTAAGTCCACCCATGAATGTGCCTACCAACGCTTTTTGTGTCCATCCTCGCACCCTATTCCCAAGCCGCTCAAACTCCCTTTGATAATCTCTTAAAGGTCCAATCTGGCTTATTTTGGACAAAGATTCATCAAAGTCTTCACAATCTGTTGGGCCAAAGCGGGACCATAATTCTTCAACGAAAACTTCCCATGTAACCTCCCTCTCTTCTTCTTGGTACGTCCGACGTAACCATTGCCACCACTCATTAGCTTCACCTCGAAGATGATAAGAAGTTAGGGAAACTTTTTGTGCTGCTAGAGTTCCCTGATAATCAAAGAATTGCTCTACTCGGGTCATCCATTTTGTGGGATCGTCATCGGAGTATTGGGAAATTCAAGTTTAGCAAGTTTAGAGACAAAATTCGGCCTTCCTCCCTCTCGAAAATCCTCTCTGTTGACTCGATTTTGGCTGCGATCATCAACACTGCTGGCCCCCTCTTTATTAGAGAGAGTCATCTCTGAAAATCTTGTTATCGCTGCCTCAATCTGCTGTAGTTTTTCGGTGATGCCAAGCTCCATCTTGCTCACATCGTTTTGAAGCTGTCCAAGGGCTACCTCAAGATTTTCTATTCTTTCTCTGTTAGTTGCCATAGCTCTGATACCAATTGATAGGTCACAGTCAAAGCTAAGAAGAATTAAGTTTGAAATAAGATGATTTTTTGATAATTTCCTTCATAAACTTTCCTGCAGGAACAACAAGAATTAAATAGGAAAACTTGAAACAACTCTCTCCTATTTCTAAGGCCCATAACATCATTTTGACCTACTCCTAATGGCACTAACAACGTGCATCCCTAGATAAGTGGCACTCATTCAAAAAGCAAAATAACAACTTATAATTAATAACAACTAATAATTTTTACTGAGAGTCTCAGCTTATCACAATCATGGAATAAGCCAAGAATTCATGGACCAAGTTTTCTCAAAAAGCAAAAAGTTTTTCCAATAGCCAGTCGCTGAGAAATTGAAAGTTCTAAGGAATGAGAAGCATCTAGACTACTCTACTATTCATGACAAGCTCTTGGATCTTGATAATCAAGGACACGAGGCTTTGTTTGTGATTTGCTCCCTACGCCACCAAATGACGCTAGAGAGCCAACTTGTTCACTCGTTAACACCAACATGGCTACTTTCAGAGATGAGAAGAGAGAAGGATCCAAATCCAAATCACAAACTATTAATTCATATATACCCTTTTTGGGTTTTCATTTTATCCACTGATCTTGTTCTTTTTCTTTATTTTTTTTTTATAAAATCTATCATGGGTTTTGTGAGGCAATTAGCAAACCAACCTACTCAAGTGCAATGGTCCAACATGGGTGGTTCGATGGCGACTTTAACATCATCGCCTCCAATGCAAGCTGGTCTAAGCGGCTTAATGGCGGCTCATGAATGCAGTGGTGACAAGCTAAGATTGATTTTGAAATCTTGAGAAATAGTGAGGCTTTGGTTGCCGGAGTATGCTTGGTGATGGAGGCAGTGAGAAACCCAAATGAGTTTATTTTTTTTCTTAATTTTTTAATTTTAGTTTTCTTAATTTTTTAATTTTAATTTTTTTATTATTAAAAATTATAATTTTTATTTTTTTTATTATTTTAAATTTCTAATAAGATAACGAATCAATGACATGTCAATGATATCATAGTATTTTGTCAAACATGTGCTATCAATTATGTGTTTATGTTATTTAAAAGGTTTGTTAGTTAATAAAAATGTGAGTCAAAGGGTGTAATTAGTTACTCGAAACGTATATAGAGCTAAGTGACAAATACTGTTAAGTTGGAGGGGCCAGACAAGCATTAAATCTTATTATTTTTATTTTATATATACACAATACATACAACATGTACATAACATATACACAACATACATAATAAATACATAATTTACACACGTGCACATAACATCTACAAATATCTATATAATATACATGCAGTATCTATATAATAAAATTAATCTTTTTAACTTTATTTTTTATATTTATAATATGTAAAATTTATTTAAAAATAAATTTAATAATTTTTATTAAATATTTTTATATATTTTACTTTTTTATTTTAGTTTTGTGAGTGTTATTTCTTATTTGTAATAAAAAAAATTTCTTTATAAAAAATTAATACATTTTATATATGAAAATGTAATTTAAAATATTAATTTTTATTAGGTTATTATAATATATTTATTTAATAGTAAAGTTTTAAAAAAAGATGAAAATTAAAGTAAAATATTATTTGTAGTGAGAGATGATGTATTTTTGATAAAAAAAAAATTATTTTAGTAAGGAGTGAGATATTTTGAAAATTTGATCCAATTTTTTTCTAAAAGTGTAAATAAATTTTTTTGCAATATTTTTGAAAAAAATATTTTTATATGTTGATTGTAATCTAATTATAATTTTGTTATTGTATTAGTTATTAAACCATTACTGAAATATTATATTTTCATACATTTCATTAAAATTAAAATTAAATTTGATATAAATTTTAAAAAATTAGTTAATATCATTAATTATCCAATTAAAATTTAATTTTCATACCAATAATTATTATTTATTTATCTGCTATATATTTTATATTTTATAGAAATTATATTATCTTACTTAATATGATTGTTGTTTATTATTTTTTAAATAATTAGAAATGCTTTTGAATCAACTAACTAGATAGTTAAATTTTACGATTTATTATAATAATTTAGTTATTTATAATAACTAGATAAATTATAATTTATAGTAATTATATTATTTTTTTGAATATGTTGTTAGTGTTGCGTGTCTTTGATACATATTAATTAACGTGTTTTTGCACATACATTGTAGTTATTAGTAATAATATATATGTTTTTTATAAAGATATTTGTGTTAGGAAATCAAGGAGATCACAGCAAATCAAAAACACGCAGCGAAAAAATTTTGATCTCTGATTTCCCACCAGGATCCATGTTGTTCGTTTAATTCGATGAAAGTGTTCAAAGAACTAACTTGTTGATGATTCAAAATCACAGTTTGGAAGAGATGCCTCGATCGCTAAACACCCTCTATCGCGTATCCACACGAATGCTACCGTCTGGAGTGCTAGCTCTCTGCAACGGCGAAAGCTGAAAAACGTTTTTTCTAAAACGTATATAGTTTCTTTTTTTTTCGTTCTCTTTTAATTTTCTAATGTTACCTATAAGAAGACTTAACTTCTAGAGAGAATATATATACTCCAGAATCCAATTCAAAATTGGATAAGGTAAGTCAAATTCAGAATCCAAATCTAATTAGGATTCTGAATATATTATCTAATAATATATATAATTGGATAAGGTAAGTCAAATTCAGAATCCAAATCTAATTAGGATTCTGAATATATTATCTAATAATATATATATATATATAAAACGAAAATAATAATAATAATAAATATTAATATCTAATATTAATATTATTAATATTATATCCAGCTCAAAGCGCGTTCTTGTGTGTGACCCGATAGACCCATATTAATTGGCAGTCAATTTAATATCTATTAAATCAACAAGTCATAATTGGCCTCTAGCAAGGCGTTAGAATTACCCAATTAATATAAGGAATGTCCAATTTGCCTAATAATAGTACATGCATTAATCCCTTTGTCACATGATATCTAGCTTGAACATAAGTCATGGTCAACGTCATACTTATATTGTCCAAACTTATGATTACTCAATCTCCAAGTAGACTGATAAAAACAAATGAAATTGATCACACTATCAATTCATTTGAGCACGGCCATGCATTTCACAGTCTCACTTATCGAGGGGCCCAAAAGATATCTCTCTCAAAGAGAGGGACAAATTCTATCTTGATTGTTCATTATCCTCTACATAATTTCTATCATATATGATCATAACCTTTATTACTATCCAGTTACGGATAATGTTTGATCATGTCAAAATATAATAGTCCTTATATTGGAAACTATGACAATCTCAAGTCAAAGAATTAATACATAACTATCATGAGATTTACTTATGACACTAACCCATGTAGTAATCTCATGATGGGTCTATCCAATACATTGTTCTCTAACAAGTATCTATGAAATTGATTTGTATCACTATACACATAACCATCTGATGATTATCAAATCAATATTCATACTGGTTAAGAATTATTTTTTTTATCTCTATAACAATAATAAACCAGGGACAAATATCAAAATTGTGTAACATGCAAACAAACAGTAATGATAATAAAACCTCATTTATTAATAATGAATGTATAACATAAAGATCCAAATAAATGGCCTAGGGCACATACACTAACAATCTCCCACTTGCACTAGGCCTACAAATTTCTAAGACCCATAGATCTAGTGTGCTGATCATGCTTGACCCGTGAGAGAGGCTTTGTTAATGGATCTGCTATGTTATCATTTGTGTCAACTTTGCATATCTTGATATCTCCTCTATCGATAATGTCTCGAATGAGGCGAAAACGCCTGAGTATATGCTTAGACCTTTGATGAGATCTAGGCTCTTTTGCCTGTGCTATGGCACCATTGTTGTCACAATAAATGTCCACAGGATTTGCAATGCTAGGCACCACTCCTAGCTCAGTGATGAATTTCTTCAACCAGACTGCTTCCTTAGCTGCATCTGATGCTGCTTTATACTTAGCCTCTGTTGTAGAATCAGCCACAGTGCTTTGTTTTGAACTCTTCCAACTAACAGCTCCACCATTCAATGTGAATACAAAACCTGACTGCGATCTAAAATCATCTATGTCAGTTTGGAAACTAGCATCTGTGTAACCATTTACAACTAGTTCATCTTCCAAACCTCCATAAAGCAAGAATACATCTTTAGTCCTTCGAAGGCACTTAAGAATATTCTTGACAGCTGTCCAGTGACCTTCACCAGGATCAGCTTGAAATCTACTAGTTGCGCTTAATGGATATGAGACATCTGGTCTAGTACATAACATGGCATACATAATAGATCCTATAGCAGAAGCATAAGGAATCTTATTCATTCGATCTCGCTCATCAGATGTCATAGGTGTAATATCCTAAAGTATACCCTAAAAGTGTTGGGGTTACTATTGTACTTGGATTCAATGTGTGTATTGAAGGAAAGAGAAAAGAAGATGAAAGTCAAAAGGAATTGTGTGTGGTGGAGATTTAATGGTATTAATGTTGTTATTATTATTATTATTATTATTATTATTATTATTATATATATATATGATAAGAATGTAAGAAAGAACTAGATCTTTCTTTCTTCTTCTCCTTCGTCTTCTTTTCTTAGTGAACAAGAGAGAGAGAGAGAGAGAGAGAGAGAGAGAAGCTAGAGAGAGAATTATGATTTTGCTTCAAATTACACCAAGGATTAAAGGAATTTAAGAGTATTGAAGATGGAGATGAAGATTTGGCAACATATTCAAGTAAGTAATCATCTCTTGAGTTGAATTTATTGATTATACTTATATCTATAAGTTTTTATTTCCTTAGTTGGATTTCTTTTGGATTTGGGTTATGTTTGGTTTGATTGGTGTGTAAGTGGATGATAACAAGAGATTGAAGTATATAAATGTGTAAAATTAACATTTAAGTGATGATGAGTTGAGATAATTGTAAAGAAAATGATGAAATGTTGATTTGGGGTTTAGTTGGATGGATTTTCGATTGTTTGGTCTTTAAATTATTGTAGGACACGGCCAAGTCATGAGAGACACGGCCAAGTTAGGGCAAATTTGAGTGTGTTGAATGAATTTTGGAGAGACACGGCCACTGACACGGCCGTGTCCCTTGCCCGTGTTCGCTACTGTCTGAATTGTGTTGAGAGACACGGCCGTGTTCCTTGCCCGTGTCCGGTACTGGATTGTTGTGTTGAAAGACACGGCCACTGGCTTGGCCGTGTCCATTGCCCGTGTTTGCTACTGCTTGAATTGGTGTTGAGTGACATGGCCACGAACACGGCCGTGTCCCTTGGGCATGTTGGCTACTGGATGTTTAAATTGAGAGACACGGCCACAGGCTTGGCCGTGTCCCTTGAGGGTGTTAGTTTTTGTGTTTGTTAATTGTTCTTCATACATTGTTGGATCTTCAATTGTCTTTTGTACTTACATACACTTGCAACAATAATGATCCAACCAAATGTATATAGAAGATTCTACATTAATGTATAATGTAAATTGTTTTGTATATAACAATGATGGTATAGGCAATGTGGAAGATATAATGATCATGGAAAAAGGTTTGTGCAATGCCATTGTTTATGTATTGTTGAGTGATAAATTGAATTGATCAATATGATTTGATGATAATGTTGATATTATATGAACTATGTTATGCTTTATGCATTGTCAATCTTATGAATTGTATTGTGCTATATGTAGATTAATGATGCATATGAATAATGACGTGTTATGTACAATGTGAAATATCATGTGATCATTGATGATGAATTACCTTAATGTTATGATTAAGGCTTGTTTGCCTAATTGATGATATAAATGTGCATTTGAATAATGAAGTGTTATATAGTGAAATGTTATAAAATGATGTGAAGTCATTGTTATTGACTATGATGATTAAAATATGAAGTGAAGCCATTGTGATTAGCTCTAATGATTCAAATGAGATATGAAGCCATTGTTATTGGCTATGGCAATTCAATTGAGAATGAAATGAGAATGAAAAGATTTTGTGTCTAATATGTTGATTCAAATTTCAGAGTTCTGGTTTTGGCGGCATGCCTAGAAAATGTGAAAAAGGTAACAGTCTTGCCGGTTTGAGGATCTCTTCAATTTGAGTGAGTTGAGGTCCAAGAGACTGGGTCTGTTACACTATATGAATTATTGATATGAAATATATGAAAAGTAACAGTCTTGCCGGGTTGAGGATCTTCTCGATTTAGTCGGGTTGATGGTCCAAGAGACTGGGTCTGTTACTAGTAACAGTCTTGCTGGGTTGAGGATCTCCTCAAGTTATTGAGTTGATGGTCCAAGAGACTGGGTCTGTTACACTATCCATGGATAGAGATATGAGATATATTGCCTACGGGCTTGATCATTGTGATTATAGACCAAAGCAGTAACTCTGAACTTTGAATAACATATTAGTGTGTTGTTTGGGCCCGAGTCTGTCTTTGTTGAAATATGTGATATGCAAATGTTGAAAGATATGACTAAAGAGATCTATGGCTGCCCTCATTGGAAATGTGATTCATGGTTGATGAATTGTGAATAAAATGATGTTATGAAATATGACTTTGTAATATGTGTATTGATATATTGAAAGTGAATATGGCTTGAAGTGTTTTATTGAGATATGAGTTTATGAAAATGTTGTATGATGTGTAAAATGTATGTAAATGTGAGAATTGTTTCCATGAAAGTTTGGATATGCCAAAGAAGGGTGATTTGTTGAAAATGATGTATATGTATATGTATATGAGATAGAAATGGTAAGTATTGTATTGTGAATGTTGTATATAGATATGTGTATAATTTCTGAGATTAGTGGGATTATATGAAGAATGTTTTGAGAAAGGAAAAACGGGATAAGCGAACTATAGAACATAATGCTAAGAACGTGAGGTATGATTATTTTGTAAAGTATATTTTAATGCTTATTTGTCTTACTAAGCTTTCTAGCTTAGCGTGGTTTTGTAATTGCGCAGGTTTTTATGCGGATGATCTAGAAGCTTAGTTGCTATGCCACGAGATGGGTAAGAGTGTCTCGAGACCAACTAGAAGGTGATGCATACATGTGTGATTTTTCATTATGCTTTATATTTTTATAAGAATAATGATTACTATAAATGTTTCTTAAATGAACATAATATTGCTTGAACTTGGATAAAGACTTTTAAATAGAAATTAAAAGTGACACTCTTATACTTCATATACGCATTGTATGTATACCAAGTATATGTATAGTGCTTATATGGAGTATGGGGGCGTTACAATAGGACATTGACTCTTGCTGAGATGAATGCCATGAGACATAGGCAAGAATCCCTTTTTGGAATCTTGCATGTTGAACCTCTTCAACACTTTATCTATGTATGTACTTTGACTCAGGCCAATTATCCTTCTAGATCTATCTCTATAGATCTTTATACCAAGGATATAGGCAGCCTCACCTAAGTCTTTCATTGAGAAAGAATTCCCTAACCAAGTCTTAACCTTTTGCAAGGTAGGGATATCATTCCCAATGAGTAATATGTCATCCACATATAAGACTAAAAACACTACTGCACTCCCACTAACCATCTTGTAAACACAAGGTTCATCTTCATTCTTGATGAAACCAAAGTTCCTAACTGTTTCATCAAAACGAAGATTCCAGCTTCGAGATGCTTGCTTCAATCCATAAATGTATCTTTGAAGCTTGCAAACCTTTGTAGAATTCTCAGGATTTACAAAACCCTCAGGTTGTGTCATATACACATCCTCAAGCAAGTTTCCATTAAGGAAAGCGGTTTTGACATCCATTTGCCATATCTCATAATCATAGTATGCTGCAATGGCAATGAGAATTCTAACAGACTTAAGCATAGCAACTGGTGAAAAGGTTTCATCATAGTCTATACCATGAGTTTGCTTGAAACCTTTTGCAACAAGCCTTGCTTTATAGGTCTGTACATTCCCATCCATGTCAATTTTCTTCTTGAAAACCCATTTGCAACCAATAGTCTTAATACCCTCTGGAGGATCGATTAAAGACCAAACTTGGTTGTCAAACATATATTGCATCTCAGATTTCATGGCTCTAAGCCATTTGTCTGAATCTGGACCTAACACAGCTTCTTGATAGGTAGTAGGCTCATCTTGATCTATGAGCATTACTTCACTATCATCGGTCACAAGAAATCCATATCTCTCTAGCTGACGACGTGTCCTATCAGACCTGCGAGGGATTTGTGTTACATCTTCAGACTCCACAACTATTTGTGGTTCTGAAATAGGCTCTATAGACGGCTCAATGATTTCTTGTGGTACTTGAGTTTCCTCAAGTTCTACTATACTCCCACTAGTTCTCTTAGAAAGAAATTCCTTTTCCAAAAAGATCCCATTTCGAGCAACAAACACTTTGTTCTCTGAAGGAGTATAGAAATAGTATCCTTTAGTTTCCTTAGGATACCCCACAAAATTACATTTGATAGACTTTAGAGCTAACTTATCTGAAACTGGTCTTTTCACATAAGCTTCACAACCCCAAATCTTAAGAAAAGACAAACTAGGTGTCTTACCTGTCCATATCTCATATGGTGTCTTTTCAACCGCCTTAGATGGTACACGGTTCAGAATGATTGCAGCTGTCTCCAAGGCATAACCCCAAAAAGATAAAGGAAGATCCGCTTGACTCATCATTGATCGAACCATATCTAATAGAGTTCGATTTCTCCTTTCAGAAACTCCATTCCACTGTGGAGTTCCTGGAGGAGTCAGTTGTGAAACAATTCCACAATCCCTTAGATGATCATCAAACTCTTGGCTCAAATATTCACCACCTCGATCTAATAGAAGTAGTTTAATTGTTTTACCAAGTTGATTTTGTACTTCATTTTGAAAAGTTCTAAACATTTCGAAAGACTCATGCTTATGTTTCATTAGGTAGACATAGCCATACCTACTGAAATCATCAGTAAAAGTAATGAAGTATCGAAATCCTCCTCTGGCACTAATGCTAAAAGGACCACATACATCTGTATGTATCAAGCCTAATAAATCATTAGCCCTTTCACTATGCCCAGTAAAAGGATCCTTTGTCATCTTACCAAGCAAACAAGAGTCACATGTTTCAAATGATTCAAAATCAAATGAAACTAATAATCCATCTTGATGGAGCTTAGAAATGCGTTTCTCATTTATATGGATAAGGCGACAATGCCATAAATTAGTAGGGTTTAACTCATTTGGCTTAGTTCTCTTAGAAGTTATGTTATAGATATCATTACCATTATAATCATCAAGATTAAGGATATAAAGGCCATTATAAGAATTTGCAATACCATAAAGCAAATCATTTTTATCAAAAATAGAACATTTCTTATTCTTAATAAAAAATGAATAACCTTCATCATCCAAAACAGATACTGAAATAAGATTCCTACTCATAGTAGGAACATAAAAGCAATTGTTCAAAATTAACAAAAACCCATTGGGCATAACAAGTTCATAAGTTCCTACAGCTATAGCAGCAACTCTTGCTCTATTGCCAACACGTAGGTCCACTTCGCCCTTCTTCAGCATCCTACTCCTTTTGAGTCCCTGCATATTTATACAAATATGAGATCCACATCCGGTATCTAATACCTAGGAAGAAGGAATAGATAAATTAATTTCTATAACATAAATACCTGAAGATGTAGTCGCACTACCCTTCAACTTCTTTAACTCATCCAAATAGAGTTGACAATTTCTCTTCCAATGCCCAGGCTTGTTGCAATGGAAACAAGTCCCTTCCTTAGGAAATTTAGCCTTAGGTTCAGGTTTTGGTTTAGCTTGTCCCTTGGACCCTTTAGCACCTTTTGCCTTACCCTTGCCTTTAGTATATTTGACTTTCTTTTTCATTTGTTTAATATTGACATTCAATATTTGGGTAGGCTTTTTGATATTCCCCTCAGCAGTTTTGAGCATACCATGTAGCTCAGGAATGGATTTCTCCATGTCATTCATGTTATAGTTCATGACAAACTGTGAGAAACTGCTAGGCAATGAATGTAGGATCAAATCCGTGGAGAGTTCTAAACTCAGGGGATATCCAAGTCTAGCAAGGTGATCTAGATAGCCTTTCATCTTCAAAACATGAGCACTAACATATTCACCTTCAGACATTTTGTAGTCAAATAATGCAACAGCGGTGTTAAACCTATCTTGCCTAGCCTGTTGTTGGAAAGCTTGTTTGAGATGCACACTCATCTCATAAGCCTCTAAGTGTTCCAGATCCTTCTGAAGTCCTGGACACATAGTAGCCAACATAAGACATCCTATGTCATTTGAATCATCCACATGCTTCTTATGCTTACTCTTAGCAGCATTAGAAGCATCAGCAGGGGGTGGGTCAGGGATAGCTTCATCAAGCACGTAGGACTTTTTCTCTTGTTTGAGAACAATTCTCAGGTTCCTAAACCAGTCAACAAAATTAGTCCCACATTCTTTCAGTTTTTCCTTCTCAAGGATAGATCGCAGTGATAAGGTGGAATTGTTATTAGCAGCCATCTGTTGATAAATATGCAAAGTCAAATTTTAATTAATAATGAGGTTAAAATTATTTAAACTCCTACTAAAAATATAACCCTCTAAAGAAATATTTTAGTAGGCTAAGATCCGTATTTCACTTAATTCTAAACTCAGCTTTGGCGTGATGCTTAAAATCAAGTTATTTAGGTAGGTAACATCTTTACCAATTACATCTCATGTAACTCTTAGTAATTATGGAATATTGACATCATATATCATAGCATGTTGAATTCCATCTAATGCCTTAGGCCCAAAACCATTTTGATAGCCTAATTAAGTCTAACCAATTTTAAAACATATGAGTAGCACTATTACTCATCCTACTTAGCTAGGAATGTTTAAAGTATATTGCTTTGGCAATACCTACTTTAATACAATCTTAGTTTTGATAGGTTTTCAAAATGTGGATGGCATTAAGACTTAAATTATTAATGAGGGTTCAACTAAATTATTATCATGTCTTGCATTACATATCATTATATTTTAGCATCCTATATGCATATATATAATTTATCACATAAGCATCATATACCAAATGACAAAATATGTAAACGTGACATAGCATGGCCAAACTAAATATGATCCTCAAGAGACCAAATGAAGATCATAAAGGCAACCCTAGGTGAAAAACCTATCTATTAAAACACTTGCAATATAACATATCTTCAAAACTTGAGCTTGTGCTTCCATCACCATGGAACCATCTTCTCCTTGGTATGAATCTCCATCACAAACATTGTAGCTTGAATCTTCATTTATTACAATAAAAGAAAATCTAACTACTAGTAAAATAAATTACAACAAAATAAACGACACACAGGCCGTATTTACCCAAAATTAAGATATGAATAAACCAATCACATAGGTCATAAGGCCATACTATGCACCATGCCAAGACATCAAACAAACATAATGTAATATCCCTATGCATGCCCCAGAAGTTTTGTTGTTGTTGTTGTTGGTTTGAATTGAGAAATGGGAAGAGAATGTTTTTGTATGGTGGTTGGGAAAGAAAAGAGGGTTTAGAGATAATTGTATATGTTGCTTATATGGTGATATATATAACATATAAAGTGGTCAAAATGGAAAGTCAAGGAAAGAGGATATTTTTGTGTTGGTTGTGAATTACTTAAATGGGTATAGATATGACAAAAGCTTAGTTAAATGGATGAGGGTATTATAGTAATTTTCTTTTGGATGGGTATTTAATGCCTATTGACTTTGTGTTTCTTCATCATTTTTTCTTCTTCTTGTTGTTGGGTGGCCGGCTCATCAAAGAGAGAAGAGAGCAAGAGAACAAGTGATGGTTTTGATGATTTCAAGTTCAAAGTGAAGGAAGTTTTCAAAGTTACAAGTTGGAGTTTCAAGGAATTTCATTATTTGGTAAGTTTGCTCTTGTTTACCCTTGTTATTTTTGAAGTTATGCTTGAGTTGAGTTGTGATTTGATGATGGTATGATTAATTTGCTTATGGTGTGATTTTAAGTATTGATTTTGCTTGATAGATGAGAAGTTGGGTTGGTGTTGGTGATGGAAGAGTAAGAGTTGTGTTTAGTGAAATTGTTTCTGTTTTACAATTAGTAAAGGCTGTGATTTGTATGATTTTTAATTAATTATAGAAAAATGTTTTTGAAGTGAAATTTTGATATGTTGTGTCTCTATGAGTCTAGAATGACTGAAAAATATGTTGATTCGATTTTGGAATGGTTATGAGTTTAGAAAGATTATTTTTATTAGACCTGTTCCAGCAGGTACCTTAACTGAGACAGCTGTATTTCGGGATTTTTAATAAAATGTAGAAAAATCATATCAAATTGAATTTTGGATATGTTGTTGCTTAGTGAGTCTAGTATTTTAGAAAAATAATTTGGAACCACGTTGATTGAATTGGTTTATGGAATTCACAAAGTTCAGAATTGCTGCCAGGATGCAGGGCAATTGGGGCAGTCTGGTTAGGTGAACTATTTGACCAAGATTTTGTGTTCAGTTTGATCTGAAATTTTAAAGGAATGATTTTAAGATACAAAACTAAATTCAGTAAAAATTTTATAATTTTTAGTCAAGTAGATTATTTTATACAATTTTTCAAAATAAGGATAAAATGGAGTCTAAAACCAGAATGTACTATTCATATGGTCATTTTGCTAATATTCCTTTTGGATTAGGTTGTGAAGAGGTTGAATTGCCCTAATTGCATTGTTGAGATTGAATAATGTTATGTTATGCATTGTGAATGGTAATGTGTTTCATGAGTAATGCACATTGAAATGTTATACCAAAGATGTTATAGTGATTCAAATGAAATATGATTGAAGCATGCATTGATGATAGGATTGAATAATAATGTGAGTGTTTAGATAATGTAATGAATATTGTATATAATGATTGCTTAACTTGCTTGTGAAAAAGAAATGAATTGAAAAGGTATTGATAAGTTTAATGAACGGACCTATCCGTCTCCTGCGGAACCATGCGAACCCAGTGGGTTGGGCAACCGATCTTGGACTACCGATCTGGTAGGAGGAAGGTTCGATATAGTCAGTATTATACGTACCTATTTGCCTCCTGCGGAACCATGCGGACCCATTGGAATGGGCAACCGAACTTGGACAACCGACCTGGATGGGGAAAGGTATGTTACTGATAATGTTATACGTGCCTTTTTGCCTCCTGCGGACCCTTGGGATTGGAGGGCAACCGACCTGGTTGGGAAAGGGTACGTATATAAAGTCATAGTTGTTGGCTATAATGATAAATTTAAATGAGTATAATGAATGGTGCTATTATATGAATATTGATGTGACATTGAACAAAGCAACATATTGAATAAATAATATGCTTTTGATTGATATATGTAATTAATTTGTGACATTGCATTTTAGCATGAATTATCTTACTAAGCCCTTGGCTTAGCACGATAGTGTTTAATCGCGCAGGTAATAGAGCTGATAGAGTCGAACCCGAGAGTTCATCAAGACCAAGTGAGAGTAGACCTTGAAGAGTTGATTTTGGGAACTTAAAGATCAGAAGAGAATTGCCAATCATGTATACTTCTTTATATTTTGTAAAGTAATGTTTATAATGTAAAAGTATGGATATATTTAAATATGTAATCAAGTGTTTGTAAATATGTACATATTTTATAACTTCCGCTGGGTAATATTTAAATGTATATATATATATATAACTAATATGTTTTGTTTTATAAGTAAATGATCTACTTTTCTATAATGTATAATGATAAGGGTATTGTATCAAGTTTAAAGTGTTTTGAATATTAAGAAAACCGTAGCATCCCTATGTTTGATGCACTTATGCTACATTGTTGTGGTTGTAGTGTGTGGGCATTGGATATGGGGGTGTTACAAGAAGTGTAAATCCTTTTTACAGGTTGTAGTTGAGGTTATAAGGGGGATTTATTGGAAGTGTACTGAGAATGATTTTGGTTGCATTGGTTTGTGTAAAAATATTTTCAAAAATCAGAAAAAAAAAACCAGTTTTGTCGACACTTGGGACTCAATTTTTAAGTGAAACTATGGCAAAATTTCTATAAAAATTGGAACTAAAATTTGACTAAGTAAAATTGGTAGCAACATTAGGTTAGTGTGGCGCCTCTACTCAGCTTACACACGTAGGTCGGGAAGGGGTGTTACACATAACATATTCATCACCAACATGTTAAATAGAAACAAATATATTGACATTCTTAATGTCGCAGTAACGAACTATAGGGCGCGAACATACGGCGGTCCCGCTAGCCGGTTAGCGGGCGGGGCTCCCTTTGGCCGGTCAGCGGGCGGGGTTCCGAAGGGGCAGCGCTGTTACGCTCAAATTAACTCTACCACAAAGCGTCACTCGCAAGTATACGAGGTAGCTGTAGCAAAGGTGATCGCCCCAAGGTCGTTCTCTCAAGGAAGCTAAAGTGGTTAATTGCTTATCAGATTATGTTTAACAAGTAATAAAGAGATTTATAAATTGCTAAATAATGAAGAAGATTGATTAAAGTTTAAAACAATAAAAGTAAATTGAGCTGTGTTTTGATTCACTTGATAGAATGGTCTAGGGTTTGCACTTCTCTACTACTTATATGTATGAACGGTTATTCCTCTTAACTAATTCAATTTCAAAGATTAAATCTCAAACAACTCAACTAATCAAGTCAAGGAAATAAGCTCTCGCATTCAAACCTCTTTCAACTAATCTTGTTACAAGTGAAATAATCTTTTTAATAGGTTATATCTCTAATTCACCTAAGTCCCTAATTGAATTGTTCAAGTATTAAACTTCATCTCTCGAACCATCATCTAATACCTTAAAACACATAATTGGTGATCAATCAATTATATATTAACAATGTTTCATTCAATCAAGGCTAAAGAAATTATTAGCTAAGAGAAAAACCAATTCATACAATCATAGCAGATCCATACAAACCCTAGACTAGATCAAATTAGTTCATAATGCAATCAAACATATTCATCTTATTAATGTTCAAAGAAATCAAAATATACATGATAATATCCATTCAATAAAAATAAGGAGAATAAGTTCAAGAACAAAACCAAGTTACAAACTCCTTGAAGCTTTTGAAGAATCTCTTGTTCAATCTTGCAAGAAGGATGTCTTGATGGCTAGAACAATTTAATCTAATCTAGTTTAATCCAAAATGAAATTAAAATCAAAGAAAACAAAGTTAAAACCCTAGCTCTAATCTCTGACGGCTCCAAAATCTATTCTAAATCGTCCAACCCCTTTGAAACCCTCACTTTCTTTTCCTTTTATACGAAACGTCGGCTTTAAAATTCGGTGCGCGCTTGTTTTATGAGAGACACGGCCATGTCATGAGGGACATGGCCGTGTGAGAGCCTTTTGGAGGGACACGGCCAGGTGACATGGCCGTGTCCCTTGCCAGTGTCCGCTACTGCTTCTTTCTTTCTTTTTCTTCTTTGCTTAAGTGACACGGCCATGTCATGAGGGACATGGCCGTGTTGGAGCTTGATGGAGGGACACGGCCAGGTGACATGGCCGTGTCCCTTGCCAGTGTCCTCTACTGTGAGTGTTAAATCTTCTTTTCCTTTGGAATTGGTGAGACACGGCCAAGTCAGAGGTGACTTGGCCGTGTTGCTTCATTTTTGAGAGACATGGCCAAGTGACATGGCCATGTCGCTTGCCAGTGTCGCCTACTGTGATGATTTCTTCTTCTTCATTCTTGGTTCCTTGGCTTTTTTAACCTAAAACAAAACTCAAATAAACTTTAAACAAAAAGTAAATAAACAATAACCAACAAAACATAAACACCATACTAAAAACTAGATCAAAAACAACATAAACACTGAAATAAACTAAAACTACAAAATTAACAAAAACACTAAATAAACCGATTTAAACTAATAAAATACCTAAATAAAACAATAATTATTATAATAAACAAGACACAAATCTATAACAAAAACTAACAAAACAACTACCCCACACTTACAGCTTTGCTTGTCCTCAAGCAAATTCACATGGCATAAATTAAAAACTCAAACAACCTCAACTATCATTCCAACATGTAAGATGAAATCCTTTAAGACATCATACATAAATAATTGCAATATCCTTCAATCAAGAATTTCTTAACTCATTCATTAATCCAGACATACAAATCTTATCTCTCATCTAAGTGTTTCACTCAATTTCAAAAGTTAATCACTCAAACCATTCATGACTGCATACTACCATAAACTTGCTTAATTATCCAATCTCCCTCACTGATTTTCTCAAGAAATAATCCGAAGGTCTTTCATTTGGATGTAATGGGGTTAAGATAAAGGTGTGAGAAAAGACATTTAAGCTAGAGCATCAAGAAATGGAGTATCTAAATTAGACAATACTCTTGCTAAGAAACTCATAGCTCCCTCAAATGGTATATTCACCGACCCTCGATAATTCACACTTGCATACTTAAAGAAAAATAACGAGTCAACTTTCCTCTTTTGATAACCAATGCTAGAACATATTTGAATTTTGTATATATATATCTTTTTCTTCTTCTTCTTTTTTTTTTTATATATACAAAATATAAACTTTACATACAACATCTAGCTTAAAATGTAGAGGAGAAGAATAATCAACTCTTAATCAAATACAATGTGCAAAGTATGCATTTCAACCCCAAATAGCAATCATCATTTTTTTTTTATTGCTTACCCCACACTTTGAAATAAACCACCCTATTGTCATATCATCAACTCCATTCCTTAATGCAGGTATGATGAAAATAAGAACATGTCAAGTTGAGAATTGTGTTGATCAAACAAGAAAAGGTAATGGCTCAACTTGGCTCACTAAGGAAATCAATATTAAGGGAAGTCTTTTTAAGCTAAAGGGGCTAACCTAATTTGCCTTCATCATTTTAAAACCTAAGATTAAATCATAATGTGAGTTCAATTAGCATGCAAAAGCAAACTCTAGAGATGCAAAATCATGAAGGTGCACACTTAAGAAAAGAAAATCAATCATTTAATCTATAAGGCTCAAAACTCACAAAGGTGGGTTCTCAAAGATTTATATGTCATGAACCGCAGAATGTGAAAATCGATCCTGAATGAATTCAAAAGCTAATCTCTATGCTGATACTAAAGTCTCAACTATAATGCTAAAATCACAGAAAAGATCAATAAGTTCTCAACAATTATACCATGCATAACAACAACACAATAAACAAACCAAGGCAACCAAAACAAAAATTAAAGAAAAGCTCAAAGCTTACCCCACACTTTAGAATTTACATTGTCCTCAATGGAAAACAAGAATAATAAAGAGAAAAAGAGTTTAAGGACAACCTGTCTTCCATCATATCCTGGTGAGGCAAAACCTAACTATCAAACACAGATGTTCAAAATGTAAGAGAGCTTTAGGGTTTCTATTTATTAAAACTAAACATAAAATCAAAATTGCAAAATATAAAATTATAACTATGAAAAAGAAATTCAAACTAATGGGTTGCCTCCCATTAAGCGCTTCTTTAATGTCATAAAGCTGGACATCATGCAAGACTAGGAATCATGGATCAAAGTGCTGTCAATGACCCTCACTTCCTGAAATCCTTCTTTATATGGCTTAACTCTATGTCTATTTGCTTTAAAAATCTTTTTGGTTCTAGAGTTTAGCAATTCAATGGCACCAGAAGGACATACCTTAGTTACCTCAAAAGGACCACTCCATCGAGACCTGAATTTACCTGGAAACAGACTGAATCGATAATTAAAAAGTAAAACTTTCATACCTGGACTCAATGTCTGTCGCCCAATAAATCTGTCATGAACCGTTTTAGTGTGATCCTTATAATTCTTTGAGCTCTCATATGCCTTTGGGTTAAGGCATCTTTGGGTCTTCCCCACTGGTTTAGCCCCCTCTTCTAAAATCAGTGTCTGCTCCAATTTAGCTATGGAATCTGTCCGCAACAAAGCATCTGAAACAACTGCTTCAACACAATTAATTAAAGAACATTCCTCAAATAAAGCAGTTGTAGGAGTAGGAGAAATGTTAAAAATAGAAAATTCCACAGTTTGTCCCAAAACAGTCATTGATAATTTTCCATTCTTAACATCTATCAAAGTGTTGGTAGTTGCCATAAAAGGCCTACCCAGTAGAATGGTGTGTGCAGATGGTGAAGAATTACCTACTTCCATGTCAAGAACAATGAAATCCACAGGTACTATCAAACCACCAACTTTAACTAACACATCTTCTATAACCCCTTTTGGGAATCTAAAAGACCTATCAGCTAATTGCAACACCATTTTTGACGGTTTAAGCTCCCCTAGTTCTAATTCTTTAAACACAGAATAAGGCATTAAATTCACACTAGCACCTAGATCACACATGCCTTCAGTTCTTTTCCCATTCCCCACAGAAATTTGAATTGTAAAGCTACCAGGATCCTTTAGTTTGGGAGGTAGTTTATGCTGCAAAACAGCACTAGCTACTTCGGAAACTATCACCTTTTCATTCATCTCATACCTCTTTTTCTTGGTGATTAGGTCCTTGAAGAACTTGGTATAATCCGGCATGTTCTTTATTGTCTCAAGTAAGGGTAAGTTAATACTTACCTTAGACAGCATGTTGAAGATGTTAGAAAATTGCTTATCTGATTTATCATCCTTCAACCTGCTGGGAAATGGTACAGGTGGCCGGTATGGATTGCTTGCCTTATGTAGATCTGCTGTTGGGGACTTCTCCACTGATCTTTCTCCAGCACCTTTGTTCTTTGGTTCTCCTTCCTCCTTGTTCTCTTTGTTACCTACATTCACAGAATCATTTTCAACATTGTTATAAATTTCCTTACCACTTCTAAGAACAGTCACTGATTGTGCCTGCTCAGTTTGACTTGGGAATTTCCCCTTTTGTTGAATCTTCATCTGTTGTGCAAGTTGTCCAACTTGTGTCTCCACCTTCTTAAAAGATGCTTCTAGTGAATCCAGTCTCTTGTTGGTCACCTCTTGATTTTTTGCACTGACTTGGATAAAAGCTTGTAAACTTTCCTCCAAGCTTTCTATCCTAGACTTCCCTTGATTTGAGGATTGGCCCAACTCTTGATTCTGCCCTTGAAGCAAATGGAAAGGCTGCTGAGAATTATTCTTTGCCCAAGAAAAATTTGGGTGATTCCTCCAACCAGGGTTGTAAGTGCTGGAGTAATGATCATTTCTGGCCCTAGGTTGGAATCCTCCCATAACATTGACTTGCTCAGCATTACCCAAAGACTCATATGCAGAGGGGCAAATATTTGCTCCATGCCCCAGAGTTCCACAGATTCCACATGCTTCTTGAGTATATGAAGAAATATTGTTCTTCATATTCAGCATCTGCACTTGCTTTGTCAACTCAGCTATCTGACTGACCATCTCACTATTGGCTTCTAGTTGATTCACCCCTTTATTTCTTCCCCTGACACTCTTCTGTTGAGAATTAGCTCCCAACATCTCAAAGATATCATAAGTTTCAGCTGCTGTCTTTTCTCCCATGGCTCCCCCAGCTGCATTATCAACAGTGTTCTGAAATTGCTGGGTGAGACCATCATAGAAAAACTGGTTCAGAAGTTGAAGTGGGTAATGATGGTGTGGACACTGGATCAATAGCATCTTGAACCTGTCCCAAGCCTCATGAAATGGCTCTCCTTCAATTTGAGAGAATGTAGCAATCTTCCCTCTCAACTCAGCTGTCTTCTGATGTGAATAGAACTTGCCCATGAATTTATTATAAACTTGCTCCCAAGTTGTCAGTGAGTTTTCGGGCAACATCATAAGCCAGCTCTTTGCCCTATCCTTCAAAGTATATGGAAAACACCTCATCCTCAACTGATCCTCTGTTAATCCTCCCAATGGAAAAGTGTTGAGGGTGGAGTAGAAATCCCTTATGAAGTTCAAAGGATCTTCATTTGGAACTCCATAGAATGATGGCAGCATGTTGTAGTGTATGTTCTTCAACTCATAGTTCCTTGCTGCATCTGTCAGTCTTATGCAAGAGGTGGAAGTTCCAATAACAGGTCTAGCAAAGTCTCTCATTGTTCTTTGCCTTTCTTCAACCATTTTAACGGATTGTGCAGATTCTGACTCAAAATCTGAAGTATCTTCCTCTGAAGTATCAAATCCGGTGTAGAGCTCAAACTCCTCTCTGCTCCTTTTCACTCTCTGAATTTCTGGAATGAATGGATGTAACTCTCCTTCGAGTGATCTCCTGCCTTGCATAAACAAAAATATCTAGAAAAAGAAACAATTAAAAGCAAAAGACAAATAAAATAAAATGAAAACAATGAAAAATAATCTAAAGAAATTTTTTTTTTAAAATAAACAATTACGCCAATTAGCTTCCCCGGCAACGGCGCCAAAAACTTGTTACGCTCAAATTAACTCTACCACAAAGCGTCACTCGCAAGTATACGAGGTAGCTGTAGCAAAGGTGATCGCCCCAAGGTCGTTCTCTCAAGGAAGCTAAAGTGGTTAATTGCTTATCAGATTATGTTTAACAAGTAATAAAGAGATTTATAAATTGCTAAATAATGAAGAAGATTGATTAAAGTTTAAAACAATAAAAGTAAATTGAGCTGTGTTTTGATTCACTTGATAGAATGGTCTAGGGTTTGCACTTCTCTACTACTTATATGTATGAACGGTTATTCCTCTTAACTAATTCAATTTCAAAGATTAAATCTCAAACAACTCAACTAATCAAGTCAAGGAAATAAGCTCTCGCATTCAAACCTCTTTCAACTAATCTTGTTACAAGTGAAATAATCTTTTTAATAGGTTATATCTCTAATTCACCTAAGTCCCTAATTGAATTGTTCAAGTATTAAACTTCATCTCTCGAACCATCATCTAATACCTTAAAACACATAATTGGTGATCAATCAATTATATATTAACAATGTTTCATTCAATCAAGGCTAAAGAAATTATTAGCTAAGAGAAAAACCAATTCATACAATCATAGCAGATCCATACAAACCCTAGACTAGATCAAATTAGTTCATAATGCAATCAAACATATTCATCTTATTAATGTTCAAAGAAATCAAAATAGACATGATAATATCCATTCAATAAAAATAAGGAGAATAAGTTCAAGAACAAAACCAAGTTACAAACTCCTTGAAGCTTTTGAAGAATCTCTTGTTCAATCTTGCAAGAAGGATGTCTTGATGGCTAGAACAATTTAATCTAATCTAGTTTAATCCAAAATGAAATTAAAATCAAAGAAAACAAAGTTAAAACCCTAGCTCTAATCTCTGACGGCTCCAAAATCTATTCTAAATCGTCCAACCCCTTTGAAACCCTCACTTTCTTTTCCTTTTATACGAAACGTCGGCTTTAAAATTCGGTGCGCGCTTGTTTTATGAGAGACACGGCCATGTCATGAGGGACATGGCCGTGTGAGAGCCTTTTGGAGGGACACGGCCAGGTGACATGGCCGTGTCCCTTGCCAGTGTCCGCTACTGCTTCTTTCTTTCTTTTTCTTCTTTGCTTAAGTGACACGGCCATGTCATGAGGGACATGGCCGTGTTGGAGCTTGATGGAGGGACACGGCCAGGTGACATGGCCGTGTCCCTTGCCAGTGTCCTCTACTGTGAGTGTTAAATCTTCTTTGCCTTTGGAATTGGTGAGACACGGCCAAGTCAGAGGTGACTTGGCCGTGTTGCTTCATTTTTGAGAGACATGGCCAAGTGACATGGCCATGTCGCTTGCCAGTGTCGCCTACTGTGATGATTTCTTCTTCTTCATTCTTGGTTCCTTGGCTTTTTTAACCTAAAACAAAACTCAAATAAACTTTAAACAAAAAGTAAATAAACAATAACCAACAAAACATAAACACCATACTAAAAACTAGATCAAAAACAACATAAACACTGAAATAAACTAAAACTACAAAATTAACAAAAACACTAAATAAACCGATTTAAACTAATAAAATACCTAAATAAAACAATAATTATTATAATAAACAAGACACAAATCTATAACAAAAACTAACAAAACAAGCGCCCCTCGAAGCCAAACAGAAACGTTAATCTCATTAACATTTTTCTTTGGCAAAACCCTAAAACAGAATCGTTAATCTCATTAACCTTCTTACTGTTTTATTTCGAATATGTACAACCCATTACAGAATCATTACCAAATGTTTATATCACATATAAACTTAATCGTTTTCATCATATGAAAATCGTTTTAATCAACCAATCATATATACGTGATCATCTCATGAAAATGAAATTAAAAACACCAATCCTTTCTCATCATATGAAAAACGAATTAGGGTTTTACAGAAAAGAAACCAAAAACCAATCCTTTCTCATCATATGAAAAATGAATTAGGGTTTTATAATTAACATGCCATACGAAATCAATATATATCATGTAATCATATCAACATGGCATTTTCGACTTAAACGAAAACAACAAGTGGCTCTGATACCACTGTTAGGAAATCAAGGAGATAACAGCAAACCAAAAACACGCAGCGAAAAAATTTTGATCTCTGATTTCCCACCAGGATCCATGCTGTTCGTTTAGTTCGACGAAAGTGTTCAAAGAACTAACCTGTTGATGATTCAAAATCACAGTTTGGAAGAGATGCCTCAATCGCAAAACACCCTCTATCGCGTATCCACACGAATGCTACCGTCTGGAGTGCTAGCTCTCTGCAACGGCGAAGGCTGAAAAATGTTTTCTCTAAAACGTATATAGTTTCTTTTTTTTTTTTCGTTCTCTTTTAATTTTCTAATGTTACCTATAAGAAGACTTAACTTCTAGAGAGAATATATATACTCCAGAATCCAATTCGAAATTGGATAAGGTAAGTCAAATTCAGAATCCAAATCTAATTAGGATTCTGAATATATTATCTAATAATATATATATAAAATGAAAATAATAATAATAATAAATATTAATATCTAATATTAATATTATTAATATTATATCCAGCCCAAAGCGCATTCTTGTGTGTGACCCGATAGGCCCATATTAATTGGCAGTCAATTTAATCTCTATTAAATCAAAAAGTCATAATTGGCCTCTAGCAAGGCGTTACAATTACCCAATTAATATAAGGAATATCCAATTTGCCTAATAATAGTACATGCATTAATCCCTTTGTCACACGATATCTAGCTTGAACATAAGTCATGGTCAACGTCATACTTATATTGTCCAAACTTATGATTACTCGATCTCCAAGTAGACTGATAAAAACAAATGAAATTGATCACACTATCAATTCATTTGAGCACGGCCATGCATTTCACAGTCTCACTTATCGAGGGGCCCAAAAGATATCTCTCTCAAAGAGAGGGACAAATTCTATCTTGATTGTTCATTATCCTCTACATAATTTCTATCATATATGATCATAACCTTTATTACTATCCAGTTACGGATAATGTTTGATCATGTCAAAATATAATAGTCCTTATATTGGAAACTATGACAATCTTAAGTCAAAGAATTAATACATAACTATCATGAGATTTACTTATGACACTAACCCATGTAGTAATCTCATGATGGGTCTATCCAATACATTGTTCTCTAACAAGTATCTATGAAATTGATTTGTATCACTATACACATAACCATCTGATGATTATCAAATCAATATTCATACTGGTTAAGAATTATTTTTTTTATCTCTATAACAATAATAAACCAGGGACAAATATCAAAATTGTGTAACATGCAAACAAACAATAATGATAATAAAACCTCATTTATTAATAATGAATGTATAACATAAAGATCCAAAAAAATGGCCTAGGGCACATACACTCACAGTTTGATATATGAATAATGTATAGTTCTAAAACATTTTGTAAGATGATATATTATTATGAGATGAGAGTATGAGTGTCAGATCGTGTTGACCACTACACGAAATTGACTATCTAGCGACAGAAAATTCTGTTGCTACACATTGAAAATCTGTCACTAAAGAGCTTTAGCGACGGATAAATAATGTAAAAGAGGATGAAGTTAATTATTTAGTCAATAGACATTCAGTGACGGGTTTGTGTTCTGTCACTGAATTAACGATAGTCATCTGTCGCTAATCATGGGAACACCATCATGAAAAGAAGAAGAAATAAGTTTAGCAAAACTTTTAGCGACGGTTGTTCGTCATTAAATAGTGATAGATGCAACTATAGCTAATTTTGTAAGTATTTAGCAACAACTTGTTGGTAAATAGAGAAAAAGAAGTTTTTGTATTTGCGATAGGCAATCGTCACTAAATTTAGAAATGGTAATTTTTAGCTAATTTTGTTGTTGTACTTGGAATTATAACTTAATTGGCAACAAGAATTACATTGCTAAATTGCGACAAGTGTTGTTAACTGTCGCAATTTGATTACATTAATTTAGCAATTGTAGTTTTTTTGTAGCAAAATTTAATTTTTTTATTTTTGTTAATATAATTAAATATTAAAAATGAAGTAATATATATTTAAACATCCATAATTATTACCAACAAAAATATGAAATTGTGCTAAACATCCATAACTAAATACAATTAAACATCCATAATTAAATATCCATATACCTAATAATGTAAAAAGCACCTAAAATCCATTGTAATATATTAGAACATAACATCTAAAAATATTCATAAAAAACATCAAGACATGTTTAGGACAATGAGGAAGAGTCATAGGGATGAGGCTGGTGACCTTGCTGGATTAATGCTAGCTATGACTGTAACTGCTGCATCTACTCCTTCATCTAATATAGTCGACAATCAAATTGAGATTAGAGCTCTTTCATCACCTCCATCTCATGTTGGTGTGCAAACTGAAGTGCAAAAAGTGAAGTCTCTGAAGAATGAGAGGCTAAAAGAGATGCATAATTGGTAGAAGCTTGTGAACTAAGTCCATACACTCATCCTTTTGTAGATCCGTCACTAGCATCATAGAAAAGTTGTGACTCATCAATACTCTCAGAATTTTGGCTTAGTTGCTTACGAATACTAACAACCCAATCTTGAAATAACATTACAAAATTATAAATAATGTAAATTTTTTGAAAAATATTCAAAAACTTATAAAAATATTTGTATATATGTTTGACTTAATTAAAAACTTAGATAGATTTCTTTGGAATGTTGGTGTAGACACTAGATTTTTACTCCAATCCTGATCTTGAAAAGACTCGAGTCCCAAATACTTCTTGGAAAATGAGTTTCAAAATATTTAAATTATTTACTTTGGAAAAATGTTAAAAAATTGATGGAAAAGACTTTAAAATGGATATTTTAAGCTAAAATCGGTGCCAATCGCCAGTCTAGTCTAAAATTGATTTTTAGGAGTTTTATCAAAATTCTTCCAAAGCTCATCAAAACAATTTCAAAAGACTTTTTTGAGCATTCTGGAAAATCTGAGGTGCCAAAAAACCCTAGGAGACAAAAAATACCAAAGTTGGGCCTGAAGGGTAAAAAAATGGGTTTTCAAGGTTTTTAGAGTTTTTGTAAAAATTTCTTCGAAACTCATCTAAAATAATTTCAAAAGTCTTTTTAAGCATCTCAGGAGATTCGAGATATGGAAAGACCCTTGAGGGGTGGAAACTTGACCCAAAACATCAAGAGAGTTGACTTTTTAAGGGGGTGCTGACAAAAAGTCAGTCCCCTAAGGGAATAATAACACCTATTCCCTTAGGGAATAAGCTTTCAACACCTATTCCCTCAAGAATATGCCTTTTTAACATGGAAACTTGTTTGTGGCATGTGCTTTTAATTGTTTTTCCAAAGTTGTACAAACCATTTTGTAATAAATTGGTTTATAGATTTATGATCCCAATCTTTTTTTACCATAACACGGTTGAAATTTTGCTGAAAAATAGATGAATCTTTTGAAAACCTTTTGAGACTTTATTTCAATTTAACTGACCAATTTCAATCGAATTTTTATATTTTGGTGTCATAATTAGGAACATCCTATCTTGAGAGAATAAGGTTCTTTGAAGTATATTACCCCCTATTGGTAATTCTGTTAAACCAAAACACCTAAAAAAAGTGACTCAATAATTCATGTGTGGAAGAAATGAGGGTGGAAGGAGCGGCTATATAAGCTATGTTAATTGCTTCTTTTGTGACTATGCATTCACATATTCATGCATACAGGTATCCATGCATATATCTTATGTATATGCTGACTTACAAACACTGGAGTTTGATAGAGTCATATTTTGACTATTATTTTAGATAATTCTAACCCTATTTTTAATTATTTTTAATTGAATTTGATGTATTTTCTTTATTGAAGTTATAATTTATCCTATTTTAAAAAAAAGTTTTAAAATACAAGTTTTAAAACAAGTTTTATTGGAAGTATCAAAATACAAGTTTTTTTTTTTTTTATAATATCCAAGGTTTTAGATAAATTACATAAGTATATATAATAGATTAAAGTATTGGGAGAGGTATATATGTAGTATATATCTAATGTATGCCTAGTGTACATATATCATATGCCTCACATATACTTATTATATATGTTGGATATATATTGTACACTTAATATATATATGACATAACCATAATGTATATTTGATGTATATATGAAATACACATTACATATGCATTATATATATAAATATATAAAATATATACAACATATAAATGAGATATAAGCACATAAATATATATTTATTGGTGGGTGATGATGATAATATTCATAAATGAATGAATAAATAAGAAAAAATGAAAAGTAAAGTTAAAAGTAGAAAAAAACATGTGGTTGGAATTAAAAGTAAATTAATCAATTAATTAATATATATAAATATATTTATGGATGGAAAAATTAGAAGAAACAAAAGAGAGTTTTCTTCATATTCTTCATCATCTTGGGGCTGAACCAAAGAGAGAGAAAAGAGAGAAGAGTGATCTTGCCAAAGACACTAAAATTCATCAAAAAAAACCTAAGGAATCAAGTGAATTTTTAAAGAAAATTAAGAATTTAAGTAATTAAAATCTTACTAAGCTTTGTTTTCATATATTTTTTAGGTTATGTATTGATAAGAATAGAGAGTGAAAGTTGATTTAAAATTGATAAATTGATAGAATTAAAGTTAATATGTTGGATATGTGATGATTGTTGATTAATTTTTTGAGATATGTATAAATTGCGAATTTAGGAAAATAGAATTTTTATATGGATGAGTATAATTATTGTAATTGGTTGATTTAATATTGTTTTAATATATTATATATTATGATTTTAAGGTTGTAAATTAAATATGATTGAGCTTTGAAAGAGTTTTATGGCAAGAATATGTAAAATTAGGGTTTTTGAAAGAAATGTCTATAATTATTGAATTGAAGTGTTTTGATGCTATTTTGAAATATAAGTAATAATTTTATGGTTAAATGTTAGATATGAGTTGGGTTGGATGAAGTTTAAACAAAGTAGAAAAGGGTGAAAATAGGGTTTTATTGAGATTTTGGTGGAAGTTGAATGAATAATGATAATTTGATGTACATTGAATATGGAAGTGATTTTAAATAAATAATGTTGTTTGTTGTATGGATTATGTGTGTGCACGATAAGAAATTCCCTAAGAAGATAATTAGGTTTTTGGTGAAATTAAGAGGTGGAGAAGGAATTGAAATAATTTTAAAGCTTTATCAAGGTTAATTAGTACATATTTATTTTACTTGAGATTTTTTCTTAAGCACGTATTGGAATAATGTATATATATTTTTTGTAATGTTGATATTCATATAATCTATGCAAGGTGGCATAGTTATGTGATATGTGTCCAATTGGATATTTGTTCAATGTAAAATTAATGGTTATACATGGAATATATGAGATATATTAATGTGATGTGAATATGAGGAAAATGTGAGAATATGCGACATTGTAAATGTGGTTAAATAATATATTCTATGTGAATTAAAAATGTAGGATGTTGGAAATAAACATAAAAATGTAGAAAATAGTTAAAAAATATGAAAAAAATTGAGAAGTTATGATTAAAGAGTGAATATTATGAAAATTGACAAAATGTGATAAAATGTGTGGAATGAGTCACATTGTGAATGTGACTCAAGTAAGCAATGTGAATATAGTTTGGTAATGAAGTTGTGAAAATGGGTTTAAATGTGTAATTTAAAAAATTATAACAACCACCATTTTTTGCTAAAATAAAATTTAATTAAATTAAAATAAATAATTTGAGGAATATACGAAGATTTAGAAATGAAAAAAATGAAGTATGTGTAGTATATGTGGAATTTATGCAACATATAAGAATCAAAGGGTAATTTGGTAAAAAGCTAAAAGTTAATATTAATTATTATAAAAAGAATTATTATAGAAAGAAATTTCTTTCTTAATTTCTATTTTCCATCCTCCACTAAAATAATATACTATATATGTATATATGGTTAAGAAATTAAGAAAGAAAAGTCAAAATCAATAAACTCATCTTTTTCTCTTCTTCTTCTTCTCCAAACTCGATTTCACCAAAGCCTTGGGAGGAGATTTTTGCTCTTCAAATCCTTAAAGTTAGAAGATTTTCAAAGAACTAGAAGGAGTTTTTGAGAAAAATTGCATGAAAAAGGTAAGAATTCTTTTACTTTTTTGAGTTTTCTTAAGAAATATGAATATGTGTTATTGGAGTTTTTGAAAGAGTATGTTTTAATTGCTCAAATGGGTTTTTAAGATGTTATTTTGATGTAAAAGAAATGATTTTAAGGTTAGATTAAAGAAAGGATGAAGTTTTGTTGGACTTTGGGAGAGGTAGTTTAATGATGTTAATGATAGAAATGAACTTAAATTACAATTTATAATTGGTTAGAATGAAGTTCCAAAGTTGAAGAGGCTTAGAACAAACATTTAAGGTAAATCTAAGAAAAATTACTAAGGCAACTACATGGGCATTAGTCTTGAGGGTAAAAGGCTTAGGTTCCTATAGAAAGTATATATCAAAAGGTATAAGGCTATGAGTGGTTATATAATGCTTGATCTTCATACTTTGAATGAAATTATACTATCACTTACACACACATAACACGGGTTCCACAAGTGTTGCACTCTACTTAACACTACTAAAAAGCGACTCTCGCAGGTATACAATGTTATTATAGTAATGGTGATCGCCCCAAGGTCGTCTCATAAGGAAGGTGTTTATTCATAATAATTTAATTAAAACAAAAATATTAAAGTTTGAGTGTGTATTTTTGAATATGGTAAAAGAAATCCAAGATTAAAAATAAAATAAATAATGTTTGCACAAAATTAATTGAAACTTTTAAAAGGATACCTAGGATTTACAGTTAGATTTAATCAAAGTTTTAATTCTCAAATTATCCATTAATATAACCTTATAACTTAATTTCTTTCTTAATATCAATTAGTAATTATTAATTCATTAATTCTCACATTCATGAATTAACATGACCAATTATTCGAATTGCAAATCAAGTGAACCCTAAAATTTATATTTCTAATTCATTCTTAGAGTAGTTGAATACACAGTTCCAATATCAAATTTCACCTCTCGGTTTTTCATTTAATATCTAGAGATCAATAAGTAGCCAATCTATCAACCTAACATTCAATCCAATGCAATCAACTCACATAACAAGGCATATTAATGGAAATACTGGAATTAAATAATTTAATAAAATCGTGAATTTTTTGAGAAATCCTTTATAAACCTCCTATAAAACCTAGCATGTCCTAAAAAACTCCTAATCCCCTTGACCGACTTGGGAGGTGGTAATTTAGCAATCAAATCAAATTTAACCTTATCCACCTCAATCCCCTTATGAGAAACAAGATGCTCCAAAACTATACCTTGGTCTACCATAAAACGACTCTTCTCCCAACTTAAAGTTTAATTGCATTCAATACATCTTTCAAGCACAAAGGGTCAATTTATGCAAACAATCATCAAATGAAGTGCTAAATATAGAAAAATCATCCATAAATATCTCAGTGAATTTATCCACCATGACAGAAAAAATGGATAACATACATCTTTGAAATATATCTGGCGCATTGCAAAGCCCAAATGACATTCTCCGAAAAGCAAATGTTCCATAAGGACATGTGGAAGTTATCTTTGGTTGATCCTCTGATGCTATAGGAACTTGGTAATAACCTGAAAGACCATCAAGAAAATAGTAAAAAGCATGTTCAGATAATCTATCAAGCATTTGATTAATAAAAATGATATTTCTTAGTAACATGATTAAGCGTCCTATAGTCTATGCACATTCTCCATCCAGTTTGTGTACGTGTTGGTACCAAGTCTCTCTTCTTATTTTGAACCACGGTTAAGCCCGCTTTCTTAGGTACCACATGTACAGGGCTAAACCACTCACTATAAGTTATAGGGTAGATTACCTCCTCATCAAGGAGTTTAAGAACCTCCTTCTTAACTACCTCACTTATGTTTGGATTAAACCTCCTTTGAGCCTCTCTCACCGATTTAACACATTCTTCTAAAATTATTTTATACATACACATGGAAGGACTAATACCTTTAATATCACTCAACCTCCAACCAATGGCTTGGTTAAGTCTCTTTAGTACTCTCAAAACTTTCTCCTCTTCCTCACTACTGAGAGTTGAAGAAATTATCACTGGTTATGAAAAACATATTTCAAATGTTTTAGGAGTTCCTTAAGTTCAACCAATTTTTGTTGAATCTCCTATTCTTCTATCTTAACACAATCAAGTTCCCTCTCATCAATTTTACTATCTAACATCAACTTGCACTCCTCAATTTCCACATCAAAAATTTCAACCTCTTCTCCCGAGGTCAATGCCATCTCAAGTTTGTCAACACTGCTTTCCTGCAAGAAAACATCTTTTATAGCAAGATCAATATAATCAATAAAAGAATAATTTTCATAAATAGCAGTAGTGGGAATAAGGAAAGTGTTAAAAATTGAAAATACCATAGTTTGTCCTAAAACAGTCATGGTTAATTTTCCATTTTTAACATCTATCAAAATGTTAGTAGTAGCCATAAAAAGTCTTCCTAACAAAATTGTATGCTCAGTATCCCTAGGGATCTCTTCCCTCATATCTAAGACTACAAAGTCAACAGGAATAATTAAACCCCCCAACTTGAACTAGTACACCCTTTATAATTCTCTTAAGGAATCTAAGAGTTCCATTTGCCAATTGCAAGACCATATTGGTTGATTTAAGTTTCCTAAGTTCTAACTACAAATAAATCAAATAAAGCATCAAATTTATACTAGCTCCCAAGTCACACATACCAGTTGTTTCTTTCTCATTCCCTGCAGAGATATTAATTACAAAACTTTTAGGGTCTTTTAGCTTAAGAGGTAACTTATGTTGTAAAATAGCACTTGCTACCTCCAAAACCATCACCTTTTCATTTGGCTCATACCTTTTCTTTTTGGTATTTAATTTCTTGAAAAATTTGGCATAAGCTGGCATATTCTTAATTACCTCAAGTAAGGGAAGATTTATACTTACCTTAGAGGGCATGTCATAAATTTCAGAAAATTACTTATCTTGCTTCTCATTTTTCAATCTACTTAGGAAAGGAATTGGTGGTCTGTAAGGATTTGGAGATTTATGCAGCCTTGGTGCCTCCACACTCTCCTTCTCTTTTGATTGACTTAGTTGATCTTGATTATCTTGCATCTCCTTGCCATTCTCTTCTTGATTAATACCTGCGTCCAAAGAATCACCAACTTTCTTATCAATTACCTTTTCACTCCTTAAAACTATGATTGCTTTGGCTTGCTCCAATTGGCTCAAAAATTTTCCCTTTTGATGTGTTTGAAGTTGGTTTTCCAATTTCCCAACTTGTGTTTCAACCTTCTTTAATGATGCCTCTAAAGAATCAAACCTTTTGTTGTTGAATTCTTGATTTTGCATGCTAGCTTGAATAAAAGCATTCAAGTTATCTTCCAATTTAAGTTTTTTCGGTTGATCATGACTTAAAGATTGCCCATGGAAGTGGGGACCTCTTTGATAAGGTGGAAAAGATTGTTGAGGTAGAACTTAATGCTAATTTTTCTAAGAAATATTTGGGTGGTTCCTCCAACTAAGATTATAAGAATTGGAATATGGGCTACCCCTTTGTTGGAAACCCTCAAAGGCATATACTTGCTTTTTCCCTTCTTGAAGTTGATCAAAGTTTGAAGAGCACATATTTGCATAATGGTCTACAATGCCACATGATGCACATATTTCTTGACTTGACATAGGTAAGTTTCCTCTTGTGTTCAATAATTTGACCTGCCTTGTCAATTCTGCTTATTGTCTTACCATATCAGAATTTGAGTTCACCTTATGAATTCCTCTACATGTTTCCCCAATGCTTTTCTGCTATGAATTTGCTCCTAAAGTCTCAAACAATCTAACAGTTTCAGTAGCTGTCTTCTCCCCCATTGCACCTCCTGCTGCATTATTAACTAAATTTTGGATTTATTATGTAAGCACATCATAAAAGAATTGATTAAGCAACTGTTGTGGATAATAATGATGAAGGCATTGAAATAATAAAGATTTGAAGAGATCCCATGTTTCATGAAATGGTTCACCACCCATTTGGGTGAATGTTGCAATATTTCCCCAAAGTTCCTTTATTTTCTTATAAGAATAGAATTTGGCCATGAACTTTTTGTAAACTTCAGTCCATGTAATCAATGAATTTTTTGGTAAAGTTATCAACCATGCCTTGGCTCTATCCTTCAAAGTATAAGAAAAACACCGCATCTTAAGCTCATCCTCTGTCAATCTTTGCAAAGGAAATGTGTGCAAAATTGAATAAAAATCATGAATGAAGTTGAGAGAATCTTAATTCGGATTCCATAAAAAGAGGGCAGCATGCTATAATGAGTATTTTTTAGTTCATAATTTCTTGTTGCATTGCTCAACTGTATGTAAGAGGTGGTTACCCCAATAATTATTTGGGCAAACTCTTTCATGGGTGTTTCTTCTGCTTCACCCATCTCTACTTCTGTGTCCTCTTCAAATTGTTTTTTAATGTCTTCTCCTTCTTGTCCCAAAGGATTCACTCCCTTAGTTTTAAGATGTCTATGAATATTGTCTATAAAGGGAACAAATTCATTGCTTGGGACCTTTATCCTTGCATAAATCATCTGGGCAATTCAAAAAGAAACACTTAAACAATTCAAATAAAAGAATCAAATTATTACTTAAATAGCCTTCCTCGGCAATGGTGCCAAAAAGCGACTCTCGCAAGTATACGAGGTTGTTATAGTAATGGTGATTGCCCCAAGGTTATCTCATAAGGAAGGTGTTTGCTCATAATAATTTGATTAAAACGAAAATATAAAAGTTTGAGTGTGTATTGTTGAATATTGTAAAAGAAATCTAAGATTAAAAGTAAAAGAAATAACGCTTGCATGAAATTAATTGAAACTTTTAAAAGGATGCATAGGATTTATAATTCGATTTAATCAAAGTTTTAATTCTCAAATTATCCATTAATATAACCTTGTAACTTAATTTTTTTCTTAATATCAATTAGTAATTATCTATTCATTAGTTCTCACATTCAAGAATCAACATAACCAATTATTTGAAATTCAAATTAAGTGAACCCTATAACTTATATTTCTAATTTATTCTTAGGGTAGTTGAATACATAGTTCCAATATAAAATTTCGCCTCTCGGATCTTCATTCAATATCTAGAGATCAAAAGGTGGCCAATCTATTAGCCTAACATTTAATCCAATGCAATTAACTGATATAACAAGGTATATTAATGGAAATACTTGAATTAAATTATTTAATCAAATCCATTGCAGATCCTAGGCATGGATAATTTAGCTCATCATGATCAAATCAAAACACATACTCATCTTAATAGAAATCACATCACAAATACCTATTAAAATATTAATGTTCATAATAAATCAACAAAAATTTTGAAATGAATTAATTAAACTAATTCAAGGAATAGAAAAACCTAGTTTGAAGAAGTCTAGAGTTGATCTTCTCTTGTTCTTCCTCCACCTTTTCTTGAGTTTGATGAAGAATCCTTAAACCTCCTCCAAAAGCTTTACAAAATAAGTCTTGTGCAGAAAAATGGATGAATGGAGATCCAAAGCTTGCTCTTTAACTCTTTCCAAAACCCTCCTAAAATTAACTCTTAGAATTGATTTTTAGCAAAAAAACCCAACCAAATCCATGAGCCAAAAACCCTCTCTAAACTAGTTTTAATAACTATTTTTAGAGCTAGAAGAACAAATCCCTTTAAAATTCCTCTCCAATGTCATGAACCCTTAAATCCAACTCCAGAGTCCTCTTTTTATGCGCTTCTCTTGGCATTTTTAATTCAAAATAGCTCATACTCCACCATTCCATGTTTTTTGTTGTGTAAGTTCCCCTAAATCAGAAGAATCTTTCATAGACACGGCCAAGACTATAATTATCTTGGGCGTGTCTCTCTAATTTTTTCCTTAGACATGGCCAAGACTTCTGGCTGTGTTCACTTTTGTATTAAATTTCTTATTGCTTTCTTAGGATGGAACATGGCCAGGACAATTTTATCTTGGTTGTGTCTTATTATCTTCACATTGGACACAGCCAAGACATGTGCATGTGTTCAGCACTGCCTAAATTCTCCTCTTGCTATCTTGGAATGGGACATGGGCAGGATAGTTTTGTCTTGGTCATGTCTCTCAAACTTCTCCTTGGACATGGCCAAGACATGTGGGCGTGTTCTATTTTGCCAAAATTTCAACTCTTTCTAATGAGAGACACAGCCAAGATGGTGTTGTGTTCAACACTGCCTTGTCCTCTTGTTTCCATGGGATGGGACATGGCCAAAACTTGTGCCTGTGTCACATTCTGTCAAAATTTCTACATTCTTTAATGAGGGACACAGCCAGGATGTGTGAACGTGTTTGACACTACTTATAATTATGCATACTTTTCTTCTTTTGGAATAGAACACGACCAAGACAATGAGACATAGCCAGGACAGTGAGTGACATGGAAAGGACAGTGAGCGACATGGAAAGGAGAGTGAGCGACATGGCCATGATAATTTTGTCTTGGCCCTGTCTTATTATTTTTACATTGGACACAGCCAAGATGAGCGAACATGTTTATTATTGCTTGCATTTGCACATGATTTTCTTTTTTTAAAATGAAACACAGCCAAGAAAATAAGACTTGGTTAGTGACATGGCCAAGACGATGAGACATGGTCAGTGACATAACCAAGATGATGAGACATGGTTAGTGACATTACCAAGATGATGAGTGTGTCCAATACTACCTTTAAAATTTTAGTTCTTATAGGGAACACAACCAAGATCCAAGTTGTCCTAGTCATGTCATGTGACATGGCCAAGATAGAAGGTCATGCTCAATTCTCTTCTTTCCCAGTTAGCTTAAATAAGTGAATTTTTTGTCATTTTTGCTCCATTTTTTAATTGTTCATGCCTCAACCTAAAACACAAAAACCTTTAAACAACTTAAACAAACATATTAGAAAAATAACTAAAAAGCAAACAAAATTACCCTATAAACACATATAAAAATGATTATAACAACAGAGCATCCTAAATCACACACACAATGCAAATCTAAATGATGCAATAAATAATACTATAATAATAAAAAATAACATAATATAAAGACTAATGGAATCAACTTCTCTTATACCTAGTGGAGTTGCCACTGTGAGCGGGGATTTTCATCCCCCACTCCCTGTGGAATGATTTTTGCAACTTTAAAATTGTTAGGCTCTGGACTTTAGAGAATACGGGCCTTAACCCAGAGAATAGGAGTCACCACCTGAACGAGCCGAGAAAAGAATAGAAGGGGTGGATGACTTGATTGATAAAGAATCTCCAGCTCCTACTAGGTTTGAAAAGTTGGGTGCATATAGAGAGGGTGAAAAATGACTCAGCACCCTCATAATGTCCGGTTCATTAGAACCAGCCTCCTTTTCAGGTCAAAATATTATTAAACTCTTATATTATTATAATATTATTCATGATACAAGCAATTGAAATAAATAGACATTATAACATAAATACACAAATAAAATGGTTGCCAATATTAGATGGAAACATACCATTACAAATGTCCATAATACAAATAAAATAAGATGAGACACACACAAAAGAGTGAAAACGTGTCCTAAATTTACATTAATCCCTAAATATAAATTAAATAAAAGAAACAAATTAAATAAGACACCTAAAAAGTGAAAACATGCCTTTTACAATTTTGAAATCCACATAATAAAAATTGCAATCCATAAATATTAATTATACAAAGAATTATAAAATCAGGGCTTAATTAAAAGGAAATTAAGGTTAATCACAAAAATTGTAATCCACAAATATATCTTAATATTAACTCATTAACGAAATATAGAGCACAAGGCATTCGACGGTCCTGCTATGTAACGCCTGCAATTTTATTATAATATAATTAAATAAATAATTTAGAAGATTAATTAAAGTGTTGGAAGTTGAAAAAGATAAAAATGTACATGTGAAATATATGTTAAAATATACCTAATATATAAATATTTTTAGTAAAGGATAAAATAGTAAAAATACAAAAAGATAAAAGTAAAAAGCTAAAAAAATAATAATAAAATAATGATAATAAGTAAATAAAAATAATTCAGAATTAAAATTATTTTTGGGTGGTGCAAGATGTAAATTGATAATATTAATAATTAATTAGTTAAATATTTAAATATATATACTTGGTTAAGAATAAAAGAAGAAATAAAATCTAAAAACCAATTTTCATCATCTTCTTTTCCTCTTTCTCTAGGCCAAATCCACCATTGAAGTTCAAGGGAAGTTTTATTTCTTTTATACACCAAATGTCAACAAGATTTCAAGTAACCAAAGATAATTTTGAAGATTTTACAAGGGGTAAGTAAGGTTTCTTTCAAATTTAAGAAGTTTCCGTGAATTTTTGGATTATTTAGAAATTCAATTCTTGATGAAAAATGCTTTAATTCATAAGATGGCTTTGAATGATGTTAATTTGATATAGAAGAAATGATTTTATGGGTAGATTGAAGAAAAGATTATGTTTGGCTGAACTTTGAGAGAGAAAGAAGAGAATTTATGGTTTTGGATGGAAAATGGTAAAGAATGAGTTAGCAGGTGGGTGTTAAAGGGGCAGCCCCCGCAAAAGGTAAATGATTTACCATACTCATTGAATGAGTCGCTAACTCTGTAATATATGTTATTAATCATATTAGTGAAAAATTAATGTTGCTTAACATTTAAATAATTTGCCATAATCGCAATTTATAAATTAGGATTTTAAATCATAATTTAGGGTTTCTATATTTAATCAAACAAGATCAAAATAAATTAAATGGATATGCAATGTTATAAAATAAACAAGACGATAATTTGCCAAATTGAATAAATATAGGCACTAGAAATCATACCTTCTTTTTTGGTTCCACCAAATATTGAACACTGAACCGAACCTTACTAATTAAACCTCACAATCCTTTTGTCTTAGATAGTTCTACGGGTCTAGATCAATGGAGTTTTGGCTACTGTGTATTTTTGTTAATTTCTCTTTGTCTTTTCTCATTGTTTCTGCCTAATTGCTTTGCTAATTGTTGTCATCCCCTTAATTTTTTTCTTCGGTCCCCTTTTATATTATTTTCCTTAGGGTTTAATCACAGTTAATCTTTTAAAAAGTCCTAAACTTCCTAGAAAACTAATTGATTATCTAAATAGAGTCCAATTTTGAGTAGAATTTAGGAAATTAGGTGAACGACTTAAGGCTCATGCTGAATTAGCCATGAGCCATGCCACCATGCTTTATGGCCAATTCATCATTATTTCATTGGTTCAATAATTTTGGCTTTTTAAATAGGATTAGACTTGATTTAGAATTTTTAATTAGGAACCGAATTTGATTTGAGAATTTTAATTAGAATTGAATTCATTCATGACCAAAATTAAAGGTCTACAGTCTTTCCCCCCTGCTTGAATGATCTTGAATTGATTTAGAAAGTGAAAAATAATCTGCCTTGATAGATTTAAACTAATCTCGGATACTTCAACAAATATGGGCTAGTTCAGATGCTTCAAATAAACCCAAGATAGTATGGATAAATGCAAAGTCTTCTAACGGATACTTCAATAAATCTGAGTTGGTTCAAGTGCTTCAAATAAAACCAAAATTGGTCTAGAAAATCCAGAATCTTCTAATGGATGCTTCAATAAATCTGAACTAGTTCGGGTGCTTCAAATAAACCTGAGATAGTTTGGGTGCTTCAAATAAATCCAAATCTTCTAATGGATGCTTCAATAAATCAGGATTGGTTTAGGTGCTTCAAATAAACTCGAGTGGGTCTGGATGCTTCAAATAAATCCAAAATTTTCTAATGGATGCTTTAATAAATCTGATCTAGTTTGGGAACTTCATGTAACACCCTTATACCCTATATACGTACAATACATATTTTTAGCATATGTAAAATATGCATATACGGTACAAAAATATCACAGACCGGTTTAATAAAAATTTTTCACATTTTCAATTTAAAATTTCAAATTCTAAATATACAAAATTAAATAGAATATAAATATTCTTTACTTGTTATAAGAACCCAAAATAAATAATATATATATATATAAATCTCTGTAAAAAATTCGCCAGAGTTTTGTCTGTAATTTGGACATCCCAAAATTTAGCAATTACTTAACCTGCAAAAAGAAAACACTCCCAAATAATTTCAATTCACCATCTCAACCATACTTCTCAATTTCACTAAGTTTCTCAAACATTTATATATATATATAGATATAAATAATTTAAAACACATTTACTCTCCCATTTCAAATACATTGACCCAAACATTCTTTATAATATACAATACGTAAAATCCAAAACGTATTATATTATGCATAATACTCAAAATATACAATAATATAAAAATATATACATGCTGCCGGCAGTATTTTTGATTTCGACAGCAACTCAACAAGCTCAACTGTAATATCCCAAAATGTGCCCTAGAAGTTTTAGTATAATTGTTGTTTTATTTGAATTAAAATGTATATGTTATTGGAAAGAGAAAATAATTTAAAGAGGAGTGTATATGTTGTATATATGGACATATATATAACATATACACAAGTCAAATGGATGGTCAAAGGAAGAGGATATTTATTTTGGTTATGTATGAAATTACTAAAAAGGGCAAGTAAGTGAAAGGGAGTTTAATTGTATAGAAGAGGGTATTTAGGTAATTTTCTTTTTAAATTACTTGGTGGAGGTTTAAAGAGAGGGAAAATTTGACTTTGTCTCTTCACTTTGTCATTTTTTTTCCTTTTCTCTTTGTGTTGGCCGGACCTCAAGGAAACAAGAGAGCAAGTGAGGGTTTTTGAATTTTAAGAGCTAATTGAAAGAAGAAAACAAGTTAGAAATTCAAGAAGTTCATCATTTTTGGTAAGTTTTCTCTTGATTTCTCTTGTTCTATTTGGAATTTTGTTTGAGTTTGATGGAGTGTTGTTGATGGTTGGAGTGTGTTTGTGTATGGTGTGTGTAAAAGTGTTGAAATGGAATTAAAGATAAGAAGTTAGGTTGGTGTTGGTGATGGAAGAGTAAGAGTTGTGTTTAGTGAAATTTTTTTTTCTGTTTTACAATTAGTAAAGACTGTGACTTGTATGATTTTTAATTAAATATAGAAAAATGTTCTTGAAGTGAATTTTTGATATGTTGTGCCTCTATGAGTCTAGAATGACTGAAAAATATGTTGATTCGATTTTGGAATGGTTATGATTTTGGAAAGATTATTTTTACTAAACCTGTTCCAGCAGGTACCTTAACTGAGACAGCTATATTTCGGGATTTTTAATAAAATGTAGAAAAATCATATTCAATTGAATTTTGGATATGTTGTTGCTTAGTGAGTCTAGTATTTGAGAAAAATAATTTGGAACCACGTTGATTGAATTTAATTTATGGAATTCACAAAGTTCAGAACTGCTGCCAGGATGCAGGGCAATTGGGGCAGTCTGGTTGGGTGAACTATTTGACCAAGATTTTGTGTTCAGTTTGATCTGAAATTTTAAAGGAATGATTTTAAGATGTAAAATTTAGTTCTGTAAAAATTTTAGAATTTTTATTCAAGTAGATTATTTTATACAAATTTTCAAAATAAGGATAGAGTGGAGTCTAAAACCAGAATGTACTATTCATATGGTCATTTTGCTAATACTACTTTTTGATTAGGTTGTGAAGAGGTTGAATTGCCCTAACTTAAGTGTTGAGGATTCTTGGAAGAGTAAGTGTATAGATTGGTGTGAGTTGGTTTTAAGGTAAGTACAAATTATATTATTTCATAAATTCATATGATGTTGAGATTTAACATACATTTGATTGTAAATGTGTTAAGAAATCTAATGCATTGTTAATGCATATTAATAATGTATGTTTGGTATGATGTGAATGTTGTGATGAGTATGTAAAAAATGTGTTAATGCCATTGATTATATCCATTTGAATGATGAAATGAAATAGGGAATATGAAATGTAAAAGATGTGATGATGAAATGAAATGTGAAAGATATGATATTATGAAGAATTGCCCTATTGTGATTTGAGATCATATGAGATATGAGGCATGGTTGCCTAATTAATTATGAGAAATGAAATGAAAAGAAATTGATAATGAGATAAATGAATTTATTGTGTGCCTAATATGTTTATTCAATTTTTAGAGTTCTGGTTTTGGCGGCATGCCTATAAATAACTGGATAGGTGAAATGATCGGGTCGTAAGCCGATTCCAGTTGAAAAATGTGAAATGTGATGTTTTTGGGGTGAAATGACCGGGTCGTAAACCTCAAAAACAAATTATTCAAAACTAGATTGGGTGAAATGACTGGGTCATAAACTCAAATCTAGTTGAATATCCATGGATAAATGTATTGATGATTATGATTATAGACCAAAACAGTAACTCTGAACTTTGAATAGCATATTAGATTATTTTTGGGCCCATGCTTGTGTTTGTTTAAATGTGACTATTGAATGGTGAAACAAATGAATAATGAGATGACTACTATACATACATTATTGAAACCGGTAAGATTTGAAATATAATATTCTCTTGAATTGATCTTGAATCTTGATTGTGTGACATTAGCATGGCATTAAAGCATCATAGCACTGTAATTTGTACCACTAAGTCGTTGGCTTAGCGCGAATGTGATTCTTCGCGCAGGTGACAGGGAAGAACCAGAGAGTTTCTCTAGGCCGAGTCGAGTTTAGATTTTGAGGTGTTGATAGTGGGCTTAAAGATCAAAGACTGACTGCCAAAGAAATGTATAAATTTTATGGGTTGTAAAACTTGAGTTTGTATATATATGAATTTGTAAATATTGTTATTTTCCACTGCATAGTGAACAAATATTTTATTTATTGTATTTCATAATAAACCTTTACTTTATGTTGTACTAGAAGTTTAAATCCTTTTTGCAGGTTGTAGTTGAGGTTATAAGGGGGATTTATTGGGAGTGTACTGAGAATGATTTTGTTTGCATTGGTTTGTGTAAAATGTTTTAAAAATCAGAAAAAAACCAGTTTTGTCGACACTTGGGACTCAATTTTTAGGCAAAACTATGGCAAAATTTCTTTAAAAATCGGAACTAAAAAAAAATTGACTGAGTAAAATTGGTAGCAACATTAGGATAATGTGGCACCTCTACTCGGCTTACATATGTAGGTCAGGAAGGGGTGTTACATCAACTACAAGTCCAGACCTGACCTGGTCTAGAAGAACTCTCTGGCTTAGCTATGTCTACCATGTCACCTGTGCGATGGAAATAATCGCGCTAAGCCGAAGCCTAGTGGTACAAACTTTGATAATAATAATAAAACTCAATGCAATGCCAATGCACAATGCACAATGCATATAAATATCACTTCATTCCACTTTCTTATATTTTTTAAATATTTCATAATCACAACTCATAATTCACATTAAAACAAAGACAAACATGGGCCCAAAAAAAATCTAATATGCTATTCAAATTTCAGAGTTACTGCTTTGGTCTATAATGACACCATGTGTCTAGCCCCGTAGGCAATATATCCATGGATAATCCAACTAGATCTGAGCTTATGACCCAGTCTTTTCACTCAGTCTAGTTTTAAGGATTTATTTTTGAGGCTTACGACCCAGTCTTTTCACCAGCCCAGCTTTTAGCCAGTAGACAATCATAGGCATGCCGCCAAACCCAGAACTCTAAAAATTGAATAACATACTAGACACACAATTTATTCATTTTCTCATTATTAATCTCTTTCTCATTGTTACATAGTCAATCTAGGCACATTGCCTTATTTTCACATTTTTCTCATTTTTCTCATTTTTATCAATATCAATTCATTTCATTATACCACATATCTCATTTTTGCATTCACAACACATTACCCAATTACTTTGGGTATTTCCACATAATATACATATTTCACATTTTACATAATTTAGCCATTATCAATGGCTTTTCACAATGCATTTAACACATATATGACATTACAAATATCATAGCACATTATTCATACACAATCAATGAACCAAGTAGCTTAATACATATTCCAACTAAAATGTGTTAAGTCCAAATTTCATTCAAATATAAACAATATATTCAAAGTTTGTACATACTTCCACTAGCAATCCAAAGCAAGCTTAAAACAACCTCCAATCCAATCTTTCCAACTTGCCCTTCACCAATTAGATGAAGCAAATCAACCTCCCTCAATGCCTAAAGCAAATGTGATAGCAAATAATCATTTAGTATTACATTTAATGACATTTCCAACATTAAACCATAATTACACATCACTCCTACAAATTTCCGAAAATTTAGCCTTTCCTTACTTCAACATTAGAATTCCATTCTACTACAATTAAAATAGTTTTTAAGTTTATTTATATTATTAAAAATATATTTTAATACATTTAAATCATTTACATTATAAAAATACAATCTTATGCACAAAATCTCAAAAATGGCATAACCTTCCCCCATTGAAGGTTTTCCATTCCAACACAATCCATTACTCATTCCAAGCTTATATTCATCACTTTTAACACTAAACAACATGCTTAAACAAATAAAATCACACAATTCAACAACTTTGGAAAATCACTTTTCCAAAACCCTAAATCTCCACTTCCATTCTCAAACTCCAACCCAACACCACCAAATCCAATATTTGACTTAAAAATACTTATTTATGAATAAAAAAAACTCATTTGGAATCAATTTGAGCAATTAAAGTTCATGTTTTCAAAACTCCCAAAAATCCATAACCCTAAATTCTCTCTCTTCACCATTCTTTATCCAAACTCCATCATCTCTTCAATCTAACCTTAAAATCATTGTTAACTACTCAAAATAACATTATACACACCAATTCCAACAATTATAACGTACTACTTCAAAATCCAAATTCTCACATAATACAATCTTCTATGGAATTCAAAGAAAAGAGATGGAAACTTACTAATTTTGGTGGAAATCACCAAAAATCCACTTGAAACTTGTTAAATTCTTCAATTTATGGAGTATGGAAGAATCAAAATCTTAGTCTAGCTCCCATGGAAAATTCGGCCAAAAGGAAGAAGAAGAAGAAGATGAAGACTTTTTAATATTTTCTTTTTCTTTTCATCTTTATTTTTAAGCCATATATATATATTAAAATAATTTAATATTTAATATTTAATTATTTTTTTAATAAATTAAAAGTTCTAATTTCTCTCTTCCATTCAAAAATAATTTATTTTTGAATTATTTTATTAATTTTGAACTTATAAGATTTAATTACCAAAATATCCTTTTCTTTTAAAAAATTTTGACTTTTATATGTTATGTATATTTTTCATATATATCACATATATATTCCACTTTTTTATTTAAAATCCCTTTATTTTTTATTTAAAACCATTAATTTAATTTATCCTTTTAAATTATAATTTATTTTATCAAATATTCCAAGAATTAGAAATTTTCAAAAAATTGTAGGATGTTACACTTCAAATATACCCGAACTATTCTAGATGCTTAAAACAAATCCAGAATCTTTAAATAGATGCTTTGATAAATCTGAGCTAATCTAGGTGCTTTAAATAAACTTGGGGTCTTCAAGTGGATATTTCAATAAACCTGAGCTAATCTGTGTACTTCAATAAACCCAAGTTCAAAATATAGGTACTTCAACAATCCCTTCTTTGTCTGACGATGCTTCATTAAATTTGCAATGTTATGCCGTCAGGATATTTCAGTAAATCCAATATAGGTTGGAGCTTTGGATGCTTTATAAATCCACAAAACTGCATCGTCAAGATACTTCAACAAATCCAATTTAGGCTAGAGGTTTTAATGCTTTACCAAACCCACAAAATTGCATCATCAGGATCCTTCAACAAATTCACAAAACTGCACCATTAAAATACTTCAACAAATCCAATGAATTTATCATATTTGGGAAAATATGAGTAGACTTGGTTGTGGATACTTCAACAAATGCATTAAATTCCAACTGATAGAAATTTGATCCTAGATACTTCAATAAATCCAGAAAAACCATATGCCTTTGTAGAAATGGATCTCTATCTTGATTCTTTATTTCTAAATACATCAACAAATCCAAAAAAATATCTGTCTTTATAGGAATGGATCTTCATCTTGATTCTTTATTCTTGGACCTTTGTCCTGCATCGACTTCAGCACTTATAGCTAGACTAACCTTCTATCATTTGTATCTTTATTTATTTGAGAATTCTGACTTTCTTCTAGTCACTTGTTCCATTCTTTAATGGATTCTGCTTTCAATCTTCAATGAATTTTGGTGCAAAAAATTTTGCTATTTTTTAGCCCTCATATCCTCTCTTTGCCCCCTACATGGTAAAACATTAAAAGAGAATTTAAAAATATTTTATACGTGCATAAGCTTAAAAATTTTAAAGGAGAAGCTTTGCCCCCTGTGTAGGCTCAAATTGATGGTTTTGTTCCCATTAGGCTTCAACTGATACTTTTATTTTATCTCGTTCTTTGCGTAAGTATGCATTTCCATTTTTGTAAAGTGGTTGGATTTTTCTCAAGCAATAGGCCTTTCATTCCCCCTGACCCTATGTCTACTTCTCACTATTTGCTTCGTAGAATATCGGTTGTTTACCTTGATAAAGAATAAACAACAAAAATGCAGTGTTACATGCTTATGCATGTATGTATGCATGAGTGATACTTACAATGGTTCTATTAACTCACAGACCGAGGTTATAGGCCAAAGCACTCCTGTTGGTACCTTTAGGATGTTCATGTAGATTTGCATTGGATCATTGAGAGATGTCACATCCATAGCTTCATCTTCAAGTTATGGGAAATATGAGTAGTGTAGAGAGGGCAAGCAGGATAGTCAGAGATATAGGTGATACCCTTTATTCAAGACTTTGGTTGGTAACTTCCTCATGACCTTGCAAATGATCCTTTCATCTGCCCACTTTTGCCCAATGTGCCCTTTAAGATTCAACAGTGCAACACACTCCCCTAAACTTGAGGGCCCAATGTGCCCTTTAGTGTCAATATACCTCAAGATTCGATTTTTCCAAATTAACATATCTATAACATCACAACCCTAGTTACCATACTAAATTTAGGAATGATTTTCATTTGAGCAAGAACTGTTACACTTCAGATAGGCACATACACATTACTTGACTAAAGGTTTCATTGAGTTTAAATATTGTATATCTCATATGCATGCTTTTAAACAATCTCTACTAATAGACTCCTCCTACCAAAAGAGATTAACATGTCTTTAATAGGCTTGAAATGTGGTCTATAAGAGACATGGGTTAAGTGAAGGCCATTTCTAAATTAGAGCTGATGTGCCACTACTGACAAATCTCCACACTATAAACTTTCATTTGGAATTGTCTGCTATTAAATGTATTCTCAGACTCTAGGCATCACTTCCATCTTCTAGGCATCTTGTGATATTACTTTATGAAAAGATAGAGCTCTAATTTTCTTTCATCTTCTTGGTAGAAATCTAGATCTGATTAGGACGATCTTTACTTTTACAAAATTTTGAAACACTTATTCTTTTTTTTCCTTTCTTCTTTTTCTTTTTTTCTTTTTTTTTATTGTTTTGTCTTTTTTCCTTCTTTTTGGAACATCGCATCTCATCATTCTTCCCTTTTTCATTTTTAGAATATCAAGTCTAGGACTTTCAAGATTCTTGACGTAGAGCTATGTCGGATAAAATGCAAGATAGTTTTTTCCTATTTCTCTGATTTTAGGTGAGTCTCTGGTTGCACTGGACTAATTCATGTCAAACTTCTTCTCATAGGCTAAGTGAAAGTCTTCTACTATTTCATTTAAATAGAACTTTGTTAGCTTTCTGAACTGCTCTTAAAACTTTTGTTATTTTCTCTTTTTTTTCCTTTTCTTTTCTTTTTTCTTTTTTTTTCTTTGCTTTTTTTGAGTCCTTACATTTCTAATACTGAATGAGTGGAGTAGCATGAGTCTACTTTAATGAGGATGAATCTTTTATTGCTTCGATATTGTCTTAAGATGGAGTAGTGTTAAGACATCATATCTAATTCAGGTACACTTCGAAGGCCTTCATAGTCTTGATTAAGCATCCCTTTCTTCAATCTTCTTGCCTCCTTTGTAACTTAGTGATCATCAGACTTGTCATATGCATCACAATAGCTTAGGATAGGTTATTGGGCTTTACAAGCCAATAAAAAGCAAGCTAAAATCTTATGAAGGATCAAAGGGACAAACTAGGGATTGATATTAACAAGGTAGATACTAGTTGTTGGCTCACCAAATAATGCTTAGATCATTTCTCTCTTAAATATGCAAAGTTCAATTTCACCTTAAAAGTTTGTCAAAGCATGCTCTAAGATCAACTAGACAGATAATTATGCAGGAGCCTTCTCTAAACAAGCATACACAACTTAATGCTATAAAATAATTTCCTCACCTAGTAAACTCATTCGAATTATGATGCATAGATATACTAATTTATAAATATCAAACAAGATTCGTCATTGGTTGAGCATCAAAATGACAGAAACTAACAAAATTATAAATTCAACAAAAGTAATTTATTCAAATAATTTTAATTTGAAAAACATGATTGTTTCAGAAATGCCAAAGAAAGAAAAATAAGATAAGTAGCACTCAAGCCTAGGAAAGTTTGTTGAGTTGGAGTCAAAATGTTTCATCTACTTGGACATGTCAAGGACGAGGATCTTTTAATCATCAATGAGGTTCTATATTTCATGTCTTAATAGTGTACATTGATCTGTTTCGTGACCATGCACCTGATGGAACTAACAGAAAACCTCTGTATCAAAATTAGAGGGAAGAGGATCCTGCAAAGTTTAAGGGGATAATGGTTGTAATAACCCTTCTTCTGTAATTTGTTAAAGACCTAAGATAGTGGCTTTACTAGTTTTGAGAATCGACACATCTTTGCTGCCTCAGTTGTTTCATTTATCTCGACATCTTTTTGTCCCCTTTGACTTTGTCCATCGGAATGGTAACCACTCTTATTGCTCCCTTTTCCATTATATCTATTCTTTTCTTTCTCCCATTCTTCCAATTGAAGACCTACCTATAGAAGATTCTTAAAATCCCTTATAAGGGTCTGAGCCATTCTTTCTTAGAGGTGGGGAAAAGCACCCTTAACTATCATCCCTATATAGTCTGAATCATCTAGTCTTTTCTTAAGAAGGGATGCCTTGTTTTTCCATCTCTTTATGTAGTCAACAAAGCCTTCATTCTGTCTTTGTCTAAGAGACTCATCCTCTATTAATGTTACCTCTAACTCGATGTTGTACCCATACTGTTGGATGGAAGTTTTACATAGCAAATCTCGGTCTCTTTGAGTGCTCCCCTCTACAACATTGAACCAATTTTTCACCATAGGATCCAAAAAAGAAATAAAGCACCTCAGTGTTTGAGCCTTAGTGGCTCTAACAAACTGCATGATAGTAATATACTATTTAATATGCAAGTGAGGATTTTTTGTACTATTGTACTTACCAAAGCTAGGCATTTTGAACTTGTGAGGGAGATTCTCATCCTCTTCAAAACATTTATCAACTTCTAAGGCCTCTTTAACTTTCAGTCTTTTTTCAAGCTTCTTTTCCAAGTTACCATTGAGCCTCTTCACATTAACAAGCTCTGTTTTTACATCCATCTTCTTTTCTTCTTTTTGTTGGAGGTATGTATCCTAGACATCATTAATCACTACCTTTTCTTCATCAAAGGCTACCTCATCTACCTTAGCTTTTCCCTTATCCTTTTGCTTCTTTGAACTAACATATGCCTCATCAGTGTTATTTTCTAGTAGTGCAGATAATTGACTTCTCATGGTCTTATCCAAGGCTCTCTTTGGTTCTTCCATCTTAGCTTTCAAGACCTCATTCACTATGTTCTTGACTTGCTCTGGATCCATTGGTTTTGGTGCAAAGTTAATTGAATTCTCATTAAACTCTGAATCACTGACGTAGGTTAGATTTTCATAAGCCCTTGAACTACTATACCCCAAGTCTATGCACCAGAAGGATTAATGCAATGTATGTATGCATGTGCAGCAAACAAACAAATATAATAAGGATGTTCTTTCCAACCTTATATCTTCCACACGAGTGGTGAGTTTCTTTCCTAGGTCTTATGGTCTACAAAATATCAACAATAAATATTTTTATTTTCAAAAGAATCACTCAGATGAAATAATCAATAGTTGTATTTTCAAATACAGAAAGTCAATTTTTGATAATTCCTACTAATTAAGCCTTAATCATTTGGATCCACTGAAAAATTGAGCAGCATTTCTGCTATATTTAGATTAAAACCAAATTAATGGGTTTCTTATAAATAGACTTCTCATTTGGATAAGCAACTAATGATCCATACCACAAACAAGCCCATAACTAACAAGTCTTAGTATAAATAAGATTCACAGCTGATTTTAATATTCCATAATTGACCCAACTATATATGAGAACAAAAAAATTTTAGACCCATTATAAAGAGCTTTAAACTAATGAAAGCTTGATTTAGGCCATAAAAGGTAGTTTTTGGGGCCTTCCCTAAAAACATTTCAAAGCCCATTGCAAAAAAGTTCATTTCAAAAAATTAATTTTGGGCGTCATACTTGGGCCATAAGGTAAAAAATAATTTTTGACACATCTTAAAAATGTTTTATGTCCAAAGTCCATCCTAAAGAGTTTGAAAATAACTTTGGTCTTTTGGACCATAAAAGAATTTCTAGGATATAAAATAATTTTGGGCTTTTATCATAATAAGATCACATTAGAAAAAAGAAAACCAAATGGGCCATTACTTAAACTAAGACATGTTAATTATAGTCAAACAGTAAGAATTTAAGGCAAATCTAAGAAAAATACTAAACCAACTACATGGGCTTTAGTCGTGAGGGTAAAAGGCTTAAGTTCATATAGCAAGTATATATCAAAAGGTACAAGGCTATGAGCGGTTATATTATGCTCAATCTCCATACCTTGAATGAAATTATGGTATCACTGACACACACATGACACAGATTCCATAGGGCATCCTAACTCACACACACAATACAAATCTAAATGATGCAATAAATAATACCATAATAATAAAAAATAATATAATATAAAGACCAATGGAATCAGCTTCTCTTATCCTCAATGGAGTCGTCACTGTGAGCTAAAATTTTTGCCCCTACTCCCGGTGAAAAAGTTCTTGCGACTTTGGCACTGTTAGGCTCTGGGCCTTAGAAAACACAAGCCTAAATTTGAAGAATAAGAGTCGCTCCTTGGAAGGGCAAGAAAGAAGATAGAAGATTTCTAAGGAATCCTCAAACCCCTACTGGGTCGGAAAGTTGGATACGTATAGGAAAGGTGAGAAGTGACTTAGCACTCCCATAACATCTGGTTAATTGAAATCGGCTTTCATTTCAGGTTTAAATATTATTAAACTCTTATAATATTATCCATGATACGAACAATTGAAACAAATTGACATCATAACATAAACAAACAAATAAAATGGACACTAATACTAGATGAAAACATGTTCATACAAATGTCTAAATGTCCATGATATAAATAAAATAAGATGGGATACCCACAAAAGAGTGAAAACATGTCCTTTACATTAATCTCCAAATATAAATTAAATAAAAGAAAACAATTAAATAATGCACCCATAAAGTGCAAACATTCCTTTTACAACTTTGAAATCTAAATAATAAAAATTGCTATCCACAATTATAGAAATAATCATCATACAAAGAATTATAAAACCATGGCTTAATTAAAAGAAAATTAAGGTTAATCACAAAAATTGCTATCCATAAACATATCTTGATATTAAATCATTAACGAAATATTGGACGCAACGTATATGATGATCCTGCTATGTAATGACAATAATTTTATTAAAATATAATTAAATAAATAATTTAAAAGGTTAATTAAAGTGTTGAAAGGTAAAAAAGATAAAATGTATATGTAAAATATATGTTAAATATACCTAACATATAAATATTTTTAGTAAAGGGTAAAATGGTAAAAAGTCAAAAAAGTAAAAGTAAAAAGTTAAAAATATTAATAAAATAATATTAAAAGTAAATAAAAATAATTTAAAATTAAAATTATTTTTGGGTGGTGGAAGATGTAAATTGATAATATTGATAATTAATAATTAATTAGTTAAATATTTAAATATATATAGTTGATTAAAAATAAAAGAAGAAATAAAGTCCATAAATCAATTTTCATCTTCTTCTTCTCCTCTTCCTCTAGGCTGAACCCACGATTGAAGCTTGAGGGAAGATTTTATTTCTTCCATGCACCAAATTTCAACATGATTTCAAGTAATCAAAGATAATTTTGGAGGTTTTACAGGAGGTAAATAATGTTTCTTTCAAATTTAAGAAATTTTCTTGAGTTTTTGGATTATGTTGAAATTCAATTCTTGATGGAAGATGTTTTAATTCATAAGATGGCTTTGAATGATGTTAATTTGATATAGAAGAAATGATTTTAAGATTAGATTGAAGAAAAGATTAGGTTTGGTTGAAGTTTGAGAGAGAAAGAAGAGAATTTAGGGTTTTGGATGAAAAATTGTAAAGAATGGGTGTTAATTGTATTTAATTACTTAAATTATGTTATAATATGAATTTAAAGACATAAAAGAGCTTAAAACTCCATTTGGAATTGATTAGAAAAGACTTCTAAAATTAAAGTACATTAGGGCAAAAACTTGAAACTTTATAGGAATGTGATAAATTGAGTTTAATTGGTTAAAGCATATAAACATGTGATACTAATGAAGTATTTAAATTTAAAATGTGGTTAGGTGATTAGTAGATTGGGTTTGTCTAATCCAAGCGGTGAAGGACACTTTAGAAAGTGAAGAATAGGGTGTGAACTTAGCTTGGAAATTGTCTTGATTGAAGGTTAGTACATACTTTGGCATTTATGTATTAAAATGCATTAAAATAGCATGCTACATTGTATGTGGGCATTGGTGCTATGTTACTTTGTTGTGTGTATTCACATACAAAGGGCTTGGTTATGTGTTTAAAGGTGTGAATTGCATAATGTATAAATTCTTAAGCCATTTTAAAATGGCCATTGGCATTGTGGAATGTGCTTGTGAGAAAAAGTATTTCATGCCATTTTAAGATCATATTTCAACCACAATGTGTAAATGGCATGGGATATGTTGTTTATGTTGAAAATGTATGGAAATGTAGTGAAATGATGGTAAAAGTGCAAAAAAAATGAAGAATAGCATAATTTACTATGTTATGTAAAAGTGCGAAATGATGCTTGTTACCTTATACAATATTTTGTTCTAGAGTTTTGTATTTGGCGATATGTATATGGCATGCCTATGATTTTATTTGCCTTCGGGCTAGATGCTGGGCTTCACTTGTGATATTGTTGCCTTCGAGCTAGACACTCGATGTCAATAGACCAAAATAATATTTCTGAAACCTGAATATTATATTAGGTCACTCAATGCATGTGGGTGTGATATATGATGGAGCTATAAAAATAATACATAAGAAAAAAAATGCTTTTGCATGCTGCATTGTAATTGTCAAATTAAGGGCATATTACATTTCTTTACAAATTTCTTTTATTACCAATGTACCATTAGGCTATTAGCTTAGTGTGATTTATTTATCGCATAGATGACATGGTTGATACAGAAAATCCCATTAGACCCGACCGAGTCTAGGTTTTTTGGGATATACTTAAAGTTTTTGGTTGATTGCCACGAGACCGGAGCCAGTTGTTGACATGTAATTACTTATTTTGTAGAAATGTGTGAACCATTTTATACGTATATATATATATATATAATGTTGTTAATTTAAAAGTTTTGGCTAAATGCTATAAACTTAGAATATTGTTGTATTATATATAATTACATATATTTGAGTGTTTTGGAGATTTATTGAGAAAGGGTTGATTGAATGTTTTTGGGAGTGTGAATTTCATGCAGGTTGAGTTGTTTGGATTTGGAAAATATCTAATTTACAGATAAAATTTTAACAAATTTTTTTTTTCTGAGATTTTTCTCTAAAATTTGTATTTTTGATCATTAATTAATGAGTATATTTATTTTTCTATTAAAGTATGCTTTAAGGAATAAAATATTTTTCTTAAATTTTAGGGAAAATTTTCTAATGATAAGGATGTTGACATTCTCATATTTTGTATACGTATTTTACATATATGGGGTATAGCATGTATATAGAGTATAGGGGTGTTACATGCTAGCCGATTAGCGGGAGGGGGTCAAGAGGGCAGTGCCTTCGAAAGATAAATGATTTACTATACTCATTGAATGAGTCGTTGCCTTCAGAATATATGTTATTAATCATATTAGTAACAAAAAAAATTATGTTTAATACTTAAAAAATCTACCATAATCGTAATTTTATAAATTAGGATTTTAAATCATAATTTAGGGTTTATGTATTTTATCAAACAAGATCAAAATAAATTAAAATGGATCTGCAATGTTATAAAATAAATAAGATGATAATTTGCCGAATTTCGTAAATTCAGGTACTGCAAATCATACCTGCATTGTTAGCTCCACCAAATATTAAACACTGTACCAAACCTTGCAAGCTAAACCACATAATCCTTTTGTCATGGAAAGTTAAATGGGTCTAGATCAATGGAAGCTACTATGTATCTTTATTAATTGCTTTCATCTTTTCTTATTGTTTCTACCTAATTGGTTTGCTAATTGTTGTCGTCTCCTTAATTGTTGCCTTTGGTCTCCTTTTATATTATCTTTCGTAGGGTTTAATCATGGTTAATCTTTTAAGAAGTCCTAAACTTTCTAGAAAACTATTCGATTACCGAAACAGAGTCTGATTTTGAGTAGAATTAGGAAATTAGGTGACCGGCTTAAGGCTCAAAGCGAATTGGCCATGAGTTATGGTCAATTCGTCATGATTTTATGGGCCAGTTCAATAATTTTGGCTTTTTAAATTAGATGAGACTCGGTTTGGGCTTTTAATTGGGACCAGATTTGATTTGGGCCTTTTAATTAAAATTGAATTTATTTAGGGCCAAAATTAAGGGTCTACAATGACCAAAATAACACTTTTTGGGAAAGGGCTATTGTAAACATGGTTTATTTGCACTTAATGTTTCTGATAATAATGAACATGCTAGCTCTTCTGCTTGTTTGATTGATTCTTTTGATTTATGGCATGCTAGATTAGGACATGTGAGTATATCTTTCGTTAAAAAAAATGCAATAACTTGGTTTAATTTTTAGTACCAATAATACATGCATGTAAAAATGTGCATTATGTGTTGAATCTAAACAAACTAAAAGGAATGCAGTCTATCTTAAGAGAATCAAAATTATTGAGTTTAACTCATACTGACCTAGGAGATTTAAAACAAGCTATGACTAGAGGTAGTATAAGATATTATATGACATTCATTTATGATTTTTCTACATACACCAAACTTTACTTGCTGACAAATAAAGATGAAGTTTTTGATATATTTTTTAAATATAAGGCAGGAGTAGAAAATCAATTAAATGTAAAGATTAAAAAGGTACGATTATATAGAGGTGGCGAAAATGTTCTTATAACATCCTAAAATTTTTGAAAATTTCTAATTTTTAAAAAATTGAATAAAATAAATTATAATTTAAAAGGATAAATTAAATTAATAGTTTTGAATGAAAAATGAAGGGATTTTAAATGAAAAAGTGGAATATATATGTGATATATATGCAAAATATACATAACATATATAAAATTCAGCACTTTTTAAAAGAAAAGGGTATTTTGGTAATTAAATCTTATAAATTCAAAATTAATAAAATAATTCAAAAACAAATTATTTTTGAATGAAAGAGAGAACTTAGGACTTTTAATTTATTAAAAAAATAATTAAAAAATAATTATTAAATTATTTTAATATATATATGTGGTTTAAAAAAAAAGATGAAAGGAAAAGAAATATTAAAAGTCTTCTTCTTCTTCTTCTTTTTTCTTTTGCCAAAAATCCCATGGGAGCTAGACCAAGGATTTTACTTCTTCCATACTCCATAAATTGAAGGAATTAACAAGTTTCAAGTAGATTTTTAGTGATCTCTACCAAAATTAGTAAGTTTCCATCTGTTTTCTTTGAATTCCATGGAAGATGGTATTATGTGAAAATTTAGATTTAGATTTAGTATGTTATAATTGTTGGAATTGTGTGTATGATGTTATTTTTGGTAGTTAACAATGATTCTAAGGTTAGATTGAAGAGATGATGGAATTTGGTTAAAGAATGGTGAAGAGAGAGAATTTAGGGTTATGGATTTTTGGAGTTTTGAAAACATGAACTTTAATTATGCAAATTGATTCCAAATGAGTTGTTTTGATTCATAAACAAGTATTTTTAAGTCAAATATTGGATTTGGTGGTGTTGGGTTGGAGTTTGAGAATGGAAGTGGAGATTTAGGGTTTTGGAAAAGTGATTTTCTAAAGTAGTTGAATTGTGTGATTTTATTTATTTAAGCATGTTGTTTAGTGTTAAAAGTGATGAATATAAACTTGGAATGAGTAATGGATTGTGTTGGAATGAAAAACCTTCAATGGGGGAAGGTTATACCATTTTTAAGATTTTGTGTATAAGAGTGTATTTTTATAATGCAAAATGATTTAAATGTATTAAAATATATTTTTAATAATATAAATAAACTTAAAACACTAATTTAATTGTAGTGGAATGGAATTCCAATGTTGAAGTAAGGGAAGGCTAAATTTTTAAAAATTTATAGGAGTGATGTGTAATTATGGTTTCATATTGGAAATGCCATTAAATGTGATACTAAATGATTATTTGTTATCACATTTGGTTTAGGCTTTGAGGGAGGTTGATTTGCTTCATCCAAGTGGTGAAGGGCGAGTTGGAAAGATTGAATTGAAGGTTGTTTTTAGCTTGCTTTGGGTTGTTAGTGGAGGTATGTACAAACTTTGAATATAATGTTTATATTTGCATAACATTTGGACTTAACACATTTTGGTTGGAAAATGTTTTAAGTTACTTGGATCATTGATTATGTATGAATAATATGCTATGACATTTGTAATGTCATAAATGTGTTAAATGCATTGTGAAAAGCCATTGATAATGGCCAAATTGTGTAAAATGTGAAATATGCATATTTTGTGAAAATATCCAAAGTAATTGGGTAATGTGTTGTGAATGCAAAAATGAGATATGTGGAATAATGAAATGAATTGATATTGAGAAAAGTGAGAAAAATGAGAAAAATGAGAAAAGAAATGTGAAAATAAGGCAATGTGCCTAGATTGAATATGTGACAAAGAGAAAGAGATTAATAATGAGAAAAATGAATAAATTGTGTGACTAATATGTTATTCAATTTTCAGAGTTCTGGGTCTGGCGGCATGCCTATGATTGCCTACAGGCTAAACGCTGGAATGGTGAAAAGACTGGGTCGTAAGCCAGGACAGCTGATAAATATGATGTTTTTGGGGGTGAAAAGACTGGGTCGTAAGCCTCAAAGTTGTAGCAGTCTAATCGGGTTGAAGACCGAGATACTGGGCCTAAGGGTCTAGCTGGGTTGAGGTCCAAGAGACTGGGGCTGTTACATTATCTATGGATACATTGCCTACGGGGCTAGACACATGGTGTCATTATGGACCAAAGCAGTAACTTTGAAATTTGAATAGCATATTAGATCCTTTTTGGGCCCATGCTTGTCTTTGTTTTAATGTGAATTATGAATTATGATACAATCGAGCAATATAATATTATGAGTTGTGATTATGAAATATTTGAAAAATATAAGAAGGTGGATTGATGTGACATCTATATGCATTGTGCATTTGGTATTGCATTGAGTTATATTATTATTATCAAAGTTTGTACCACTAGGCTACGGCTTAGCGCAATTGTTTCCATCGCGCAGGTGACAGGGTAGACCCAGCTAAGCCAAAGAGTTCTTCTAGACCAGGTCGGGTCTAGACTTGTAGTTGAGCTTGTTGAGTTGCTATCGTGATCAGAAATACTGCCAGCAGCTTGTATATATTTTTATGTTATTGTACATTTTGAGTTTTATGCATAATATATTATGTTTTGAATTTTATTTATTGTATATTATAAAGAATGTGTGGGTCAATGTATTTGAAATGGGAGAGTAAGTGTGTTTTAAATTATATATATCTATATATAAAAATGTTTGAGAAACTTGGTGAAATGGAGTAGTATGGTTGAGATGGTGATTGGAAAATTATTTGAAAGTGTTTTCTTTTTACAGATTGAGTAATTGCTAAATTTTGGGATATCCAAATTACAGACAAAACTCTGACGAATTTTTCCCAGAGATTTTTATATATATTATTTATTTTGGGTTCTTATAACAAGTATAGAATTTTTATATTCTTTTAATTTTTATATATTTAGAATTTGAAATTTTAAATTAGAAATGTGAAAAAAAAATTTTAGTAAACCGGTCTGTGATATTTTTGTACCGTATATGCGTATTTTACATATGCTGAAAATACGTACTGTACGTATATAGGGTATAAGGGTGTTACAGTTCTTCTTAATGATTTTTATGAAAAAGAAGGTATAATACATGAACTAACTCCACCTTATTCTCCTGAATCAAATGGTGTAGCTGAAAAGAAAAAATAAAACTTTAAAACAAATGGTTAATTGTATGCTTGTTAGTTCTAATGCACTTGAAAATCTTTGGGGAGAAGCCATACATTATGCATGTTACTTATAAAATAGAATACCATATAAGAAAATTGGTAAGACACCTTATGAATTATGGAAAGGCTATCCTCCTGATTTAAAATATTTGAAAGTACGGGGTGTCTTGCTAAAGTTATGTTTTCTGAACCTAAGAAAAGGAAAATAAGTTCTAAAATTTCTAGTTGCATGTTTATTGGTTATGATGAACATAGTGCTGCTTACAAGTTTCTTGTTTTGAAAAGTGATGTGCTTGACTGTAATACCATAATTAAGACAAAGAATGCAGAATCTTTGAGCATACTTTCCCTTTAAAAGAAAATGATATTTCTCATGTGTTTGCTATTCATAATAATTGTGAAAATGAGGATTTGAGAAGAACTAAAAGACTAAGGAAAAAAATTCTTTTGGAAATGATTTTTACACTTATTTTATAGAAGATGATCGTTTGAATTATTCATATGCAAATTATTCTTCTTATGCTCCATTTTGGAAAGAAGTCATTAAAGCATAACTTTATTCTATTTTACAAAATAATACTTAAAAACTAGTTGATTTACCTCCTGGAGCAAAACCCATTGGTTGTAAATGAATTTTCAAAAGAAAATTTAATACTGGTGTTCTATTGATAAATATAAAACAAGACTTATTGCAAAAGTTTTTTTTCAAAAATAAAATGTGGACCATTTTGATACTTTTGCTCTTGTAACTAGAATTTCCTATATTTGTATTTTAATTGCTATGGTTTCAATTTACAAACTTTTTATTCTCCAAATGGATGTTAAAATAGAAAGGTGATGGTGTTTTATTAGTTTTTGTTAAAGATTTGTGTCTTGTTTATTATGATAATTATTGTTTTATTTAGGTATTTTGTTAGTTTTTATCAGTTTGTTTAGTGTTTTCATTAATTTTGGTAGTTTTAGTTTATTTCACTGTTTATGTCGTTTTTAATCTAGTTTCTAGTATTGTGTTTATGTTTTGTTGGTTATTGTCAATTTACTTTTTGTTTAAAGTTTTTTTTGAGTTTTGTGTTAGGTTAAAAAGGGCAAGGAAACAAATTGAAAAAGAAAAGGGGCAGTAGCTGACACAGGCAGAGGACACGGCCAAGTCATTGGCCGTGTCCCATATCAAGTTAAAGAGGAAGAGCAAGTCACAGAGAGAGACACAAGCAAGGGACACGGCCAATTCAGTGGCCGTGTCCCTCCAAAGAAGCCCAGACACGGCCAAGTCACTCCAACCTGGCCGTGTCTCACCTGCATCCAAAGCAAAGAAGACTAAAATTTCACAGAAGCAAACACAGGCAAGGGACACGGCCAAGTCACTGGCCGTGTCCCTCCAAAAGGGTCCAACACGGCCAAGTCAACCTCCAATTGGCCGTGTCACTCAACCAAAGAAGAAAAAGAAGGAATTTTCACAATAGGCGACACATGCAAGGGACACGGCCAAGTCACTGGCCGTGTCCCTCCAAAGAGCACTCACACGGCCAAGTCACATGCAACTTGGCCGTGTCTCTCATGAACCAAGCCCGTAGCGGATTTTAAAGCGGACGATTCATATAAAAGGAAAGAGAAGCTAGGGTTTGAAGGACTGTTGACGATTTGGAGATTCAATTGAGCCGTCAGAGAGTGAAGTTAGGGTTTTAACTTTGTTTTCTTGACTTTGATTACACTTTTGGATTAATCTAGCTTAGATTAGATTATTCTAGCCATTGATACATCCTTCTTGCAAGATTTGAACAAGAGATTCTTCAGAAGCTTCAAGGAGTTGTAACTTGGTTTTGTTCTCGAACTTATTCTCTTTATTTTCATTGGAATTATATTTATGGATATTATCATGTCTAATTTGATTTCTTTGAACATTAATGAGATGAGTATGTTTGATTGCATTATAAACTAATTTGATCTAGTCTAGGGTTTGTATGGATCTGCTATGATTGTATGAATTGGTTATTCTCTTAGCTAATAATTTCTTTTGTCTTTATTGAATGAATTATTGCTAATATATAATTGATTGGCCACCAATTATGTGTTTTAGGTATTAGATGATGGATTGAGAGATGAAGTCTAATGTTGGAACAATTTAATTAAGGACTTAGGTGAATTAGAGATATAACCTATTAAAAAGATTGTTTCAATTATAACGAGATTAGTTGTAAGAGGTTTGAATGTGAGAGCTTATTTCCTTGACTCAATTAATTAAGTTGTTTGAGATTTAATCTTTGAAATTAAATTAGTTAAGAGGAATAACCGTTCATACATATGAGTAGTAGAGAAGTGCAAACCCTAGACCTTTCTATCAAGTGAATCAAAACATCAGCTTAATTTACTTTTCTTCGTTTTTAAACTTTAATCAATCTTCTTCATTATTTAGCAATTTAAATTTCTTTAATTACTTGTTATTCATAATCTGATAATCAATTAGCCACTTTAGCTTCCTTGTGAGACGACCTTGGGGCGATCACCTTTGCTACAGCTACCTCGTATACTTGCGAGTGACGCTTTGTGGTAGAGTTAATTTGAGCGTAACAAGTTTTTGGCGCCGCTGCCGGGGATGCTAATTGGCGTAATTGTTTATTAAATATATATATATATATATATATTTTAGATTATTTTTCACTATTTTCATTTTATTTTATTTTGTCTTTTGCAAGAAACTATGAGTTGAAGAACATTCATTACAACATGCTGCCATCATTCTATGGAATTCCAAATGAAGATCCTTTGAACTTTATTAGGGATTTCTACTCCACCCTCAACACTTTTCCTTTGGGAGGACTAATAGAAGATTAGTTGAGGATGAGATGTTTTCCTTATACTTTGAAGTATAGGGCAAAGAGCTGGCTTATGATGTTGCCTGAAAACTCACTGACAACTTGGGAGCAAGTTTATAACAAGTTCATGGGCAAGTTCTATTCACATCAAAAGACAGCTGAGTTGAGAGGGAAGATTGCTACATTCTCTCAATTTGAAGGAGAGCCATTTCATGAGGCTTGGGACAGATTTAAGATGCTATTGATCCAGTGTCCACATCATCACTACCCCCTTCAACTTCTTAATCAGTTTTTCTATGATGGTCTCACCCAGCAATTTCAGAACACTGTTGATAATGCAGCTGGGGGAGCCATGGGAGAAAAGGCAGCTGATGAGACTTATGAGATCTTTGAGATGTTGGGAGCTAATTCTCAACAAAAGAGTGTAAGGGGAAGAAGTAAAGGGGTGAATCAACTGGAAGCCAATAGTGAGATGGTCAATCAAATAGCTGAGTTGACAAGGCAAGTTCAGATGCTAAACATGAAGAACAATATTTCTTCATCTACTCAAGAAGTGTGTGGAATCTGTGGGACATTTGGGCATGAAGCAAATATATGCCCCTCTGCATATGAGTCTTTTGGGAATGAAGCTGAGTAAGTTAATACTATGGGGGGATTTCAACCAAGAGCCAGGAATGATCCTTACTCCAACACTTACAATCCTGGTTGGAGGAGTCACCCCAATTTTTCCTGGACAACAAATAATGCTCAACAGCCTTTCTATTTGCTCCAGAGACAGAACCAGCAGCAGGGCCAATCCTCAAATCAAGGTCAGTCTAAGAGAGAGAGTTTGGAAGAAAGTTTACAGGCTTTTATCCAAGTCAGTGCTAAAAATCAAGAGATGAACAACAAGAGGCTGGATTCACTAGAAGCATCTTTTAAGAAGGTGGAGACCCAAGTGGGGCAACTTGCTCAACAGATGCAGATTCAACAAAAGGGGAAGTTCCCAAGTCAACCTGAGCAGGCACAATCAGTGACTGTTCTTAGGAGTGGCAAGGTAATTAATAATAATGTTGAAAATAATTATGTGAATGCAGGTAAGCAAGAGAATAAAAAGGAAGGAGAACTAGAGAACAAAGGTGCTGAAGAAAGATCAATGGAGAAGTCCCCTACAGCAGATTTGCACAAGGCAAGCAATCCATACCGGCCACCTATACCATTCCCCAGCAGGTTGAAGATTGATAAAAAAAATAAGCAATTTTCAGACATCTTCAACATGCTGTCTAAGGTAAGTATCAACTTACCCTTACTTGAAGCAATTAAGAACATGCCGGCTTATGCTAAATTCTTCAAAGAACTGAATACCAAGAAAAAGAGGTATGAGCCGAATGAAAAGGTGATAGTTTCTGAGGTAGCTAGTGCTGTTTTGCAGCATAAACTACCTCCTAAGCTAAAGGATCCTCGAAGTTTTATTATTCAAATTACTATAGGGAATGGAAAGGGTACTGATGGCATGTGTGATTTAGGAGCCAGTATGAATTTAATGCCTTATTCTGTGTACCTTGATTTAGAACTATGGGAACTTAAACCAACAAAAATGGTGTTGCAATTAGCTGATAGATCTCTTAGATTCCCGAAAGGGGTTATAGAAGATGTGTTAGTTAAAGTTGGTGGTTTGATAGTACCTGTGGATTTCATTGTTCTTGACATGGAAGTAAGTAATTCTTCACCATCTGCACATACCATTCTGCTGGGTAGGCCTTTTATGGCGACTACCAACACATTGATAAATGTTAAAAATGGTAAATTATCAATGACTGTTTTGGGACAAACTGTTGAATTTTTCATTTTTAACACTTCTCCTATTCCTACAACTGCTTTATATGAGGATTGTTCTTTCATTGATTGTGTTGATGCAGTTGTTTCAGACGTTTTCTTGTAGGCAGGTTCCTCTGATAAATTTGAGATGGCATTGACCTTGGATAGTGATTTGGAAATTTTTGATGTAGAAATAGCCAGTTGTCTTGAGACCTTAGAAAGTACTGAAATAGAGGAACTTAAGGAGGACCCAGTTTGTGAGCTTCCCTCCATTCAAAAAGAAGAGAAGAACCCCTCACTAGAGTTAGAGCTGAAAGAGTTACCTAAGAACCTGAAATATGTGTTTTTAGGAGATCACAACACTTTACCTGTGATAATATCTAGTAAACTTAGTGAAGGGGAGGAGATGAGGTTGGTGAGTGAGCTTAAAAGATTAAAGAAAGCAATAGGCTGGGGATTGAGTGACATCAAGGGTATTAGCCCTTCCATGTGCATGCATAGAATCACTTTACAAGAGGGAGCTAAACCTGTGAGGGAGACCCAAAGGCGACTTAACCCAAATATGAGTGAAGTGGTTAAGAAAGAAGTGCTCAAATTGCTGGATGAAGGAGTAATTTAACCAATAGCTAATAGTGAGTGGGTGAGCCCAGTACATGTAGTTCCTAAGAAATCTGGAATCACTGTGGTGAAAAATGAGAATAATGAATTGGTTCCTACTAGGACTACTACTGGGTGGAGAATGTGCATCGATTATAGGAAGTTGAACAATGCTACAAAGAAAGATCATTTCCCTCTTCCTTTTATTGATCAGATGTTAGATAAACTTTCTGGACACTCACATTATTGTTTTTTGGATGGCCTTTCAGGTTACTATCAAGTGCCAATATCTCCAGAGGATCAGTCCAAGACAACCTTTACTTGCCCTTTTGGGACTTATGCATTTCGACGTATGCCCTTTGGCTTGTGCAATGCACCTGCAACTTTTCAAAGATGCATGATGTCTGTCTTCTCTGACATGATAGATGATTTTATTGAGGTATTTATGGATGACTTTTCTTTTTTTGGTAATTCTTTTGATAATTGCCTCAATAAACTTGTTCGTGTGCTTGAGAGATGCATTGAATGTAACCTCACTTTAAGTTGGGAAAAGAGTCATTTTATGGTTACTCAGGGCATTGTCTTAGGTCATGTGGTGTCAAGTAAAGGGATTGAGGTAGATAAGGCTAAAGTTGAATTGATTGCTAAGTTACCCCCACCTACCTCAATTAAGGGAATAAGAAGTTTCTTAGGGCATGCAGGTTTTTACAGGAGGTTTATTAAGGATTTTTCCAAAATAAGCCAACCATTGTGTCATTTGTTGGGGAAAGATGTTCCATTTGAATTTACAGCACAATGCATGCAAGCTTTTAATTCCCTTAAGGAAAAATTGACTAGTGCACCAGTGATTGTAGCTCCTGTTTGGTCTTTACCTTTTGAAATCATGTGTGATGCCTCTAATCATGCAGTAGGAGTTGTTCTTGGGCAAAGGGTTGATAAATACTTGAGAGTAATATATTATGCCAGTTTGACCCTGAATAGTGCACAAATGAACTACACCACAGCTGAAAAGGAAATGTTAGCTGTTGTTTTTGCTTTAGACAAATTTAGAGCATATTTAATTGGGTCAAAAATTATTGTGCATTCTGATCATGCAGCTCTTAAATATCTGTTAACAAAACAACATGCTAAACCGCGCTTAATTAGATGGGTGTTGTTATTGCAAGAATTTGATTTCCAAATTAAGGATACTAAGGGTAGTGAGAATGTTGTTGCTGATCATTTATCCAGATTACCCTTCTTTAGTGAAAATCTTGCATCTGATAGCATTCATAAAAATTTAGAAGCATTTCCTGATGAGCAGCTTTTTATGGTATTTGATGCACCTTGGTTTGCAGATATTGCCAACTATCTTGCTTGTGGTATATTGCGTACTAACATGTCATTTCAAGAAAAGAAAAGGTTTTTACATTTGAGTAAGTTTTTATTTTTGGGATGAACCTTATCTATTCTGGATTTGCAAAGATGAGATAGTTCGCAGGTGTGTATCTGAGGAAGAACAACTGAGTGTTCTTCAATTTTGTCATGACCTTCACTGTGGGGGTCATTTTGGAGGAAGAAAGACTGCAAAAAAGGTGCTTCAAAGTGGTTTTTACTGGCCTACTTTATTTAAAGATGCTCAAGAGTATTGTAAGCACTGTGACCGTTGTCAAAGAGTAGATAACATTGGGAGGAGGAATGAAATGCCCCTTCAATCATATATTGTTGTTGAACTGTTTGATGTATGGGGAATTGACTTCATGGGTCCTTTCCCTAAGTCCTTTGGTTATGAATATATTTTAGTTGTTGTTGATTATGTTTCCAAATGGGTGGAGGCAATCCCCACCCGTACTAATGATGCTAATGTGGTTGTTAAATTTGTGAAGGAAAACATTCTTAGCAGATTTGGCACACCATGAGAAATTAATGCACAAATCTGGTGTGAAGCACAAGGTGGCAACCCCATACCATCCACAGACTTCTGGACAAGTGGAGACATCCAACAAGCAGATTAAAGGAATTCTGGAGAAAACAGTCAACACATCAAGGAAGGATTGGGCAAACAGATTGCATGATGCACTATGGGCATATCGGACTGCTTTCAAGACTCCTCTAGGTATGAGTCCATACCGATTGGTGTTTGGAAAAGCTTGTCACTTACCAGCGGAGTTGGAGCACAGAGCGTATTGGGCAATCAAGACTCTGAATTTGGACTTGGACAAAGTGAAGAGAGAAAGATTTCTGCAAATTTCAGAGTTAGATGAGCTGAGGAATGAGGCTTATGAGAGCTCGAGAATTTACAAGGATCGCACTAAAGCACTTCATGATAGAATTATAGTGCGAAAGACATTGAGTCTAGGTATGAAAGTTTTATTTTTTAACTCTCGACTCCGTCTTTTTCCAGGTAAACTCAAGTCTCGATGGAGTGGTCCTTTCGAGATAACTCAGGTGTATCCTTCTGGTGCCATTGAATTACTTAACTCTCGAACAAGTGAGACTTTTAAAGTGAATGGACAGAGAGTTAAACCATACAATGAAGGATTTCAAGAAGTGAGGGTCATTGACAGCACTTTGATCCATGATCCCTAGGCTTTGCATGATGTCCAGCTTTATGACATTAAAGAAGCGCTTAATGGGAGGCAACCAATCGATTTGCATTTATTTTTGATAGTTGTAATTTTAAATTTAGCAAGTTTTGATTTTATGTTTAGTCTAAATAAATGGAACAGGTGCTTTGATCGGTTTTTATCTTTCTAATGTGTTTCAGGGTTGATCGGAGAAGAGGGTGCAATTTCTTTGATATTTGGTGATTTATAAATAAAAAAAAAGTTGAAATGGCAGAAGGAGACACGGCCAAGCCTCAACAAAACCACAAATATGCACTTTGTCACAGTGAGTGACACGGCCAAGGAACATGGTCGTGTCCCTTGGCCGTGTCACTTGGACACGGCCAAGCTTCACTACTTTGTTTTTTTTGCTTTTTATTTTGCACCTTTCTTCACAGAGACGAACACGCCCAAGGGACACAGCCAAGTCACTAGCTGTGTCCCTCAAAAATCACATGACACGGTCGTGTTGCCCACAACTTGGCCGTGTCCCTCATTTTTACACTTTAAAAAACACGATTTTGCCCAGTTTCTTTCCATTAAATCCCTAAATCCCTATTTATTCATCTCTCTCGCTCTCTCGCTCTCTGTATCGCAAACTCCATTCTTTTTTATCCCAAGCTCCAAATTTTCCTTTAATCCTCAAATCTCTTCACCAAAACAACAAATAATCCATTAAAACTTCTTCTTTTCTCATAAAATTTTGATTTGATCAAGTTTTGGTTTGAATTTTTTAGATTTCTAGAGATGCCAAGAACGAAGATTGTTTCACACCGCAAGACGAAGAAGTCTACAACCGAAGGAGCTTCTTCTTCTTCATCATCTTTAACTTTGAAGAGAGCAAGTCTTTTAGCTCGGGGTTTTTTCCCGACAAGGTATGTTAATGATGAATCTCTTGATGTCCTGCAAATTAGGACTAATTTTGATCGATATGTGCAATTTCTTGGGTGGGAGACTCTAGTCACCTTGAGACCTTTGCAGTTTGAGGAGCTTACTTTAGAATTTTTGACATCTCTCAAGGTTGAAAGAGATGATAAGAAAATCTGCACTAGAATGATGTTTAAATTGCTAGGTAAATCATATGTGCTTAATATTGACTAGCTAAATGATATATATGGTTTTCATCAGCATGGGGAAAGGTCGGTACCCAAAGAATTTAAACAACAATTTGCTTGGGGAGCTTTAGGCTCGGGTACTTATGTGGCCAAATCGGCCAAAGCATCTAAATTAAGAAATTCCGCTTTAAGGTATTTGCATAGGTTTATGGCTTGCGAATTCTTTGCTCGGAAGGAGAGCCCGGGTGTGGTTGAATTGAGTGAACTATTTTTCCTGGATTGTGCTTTGAATGCAATGCATGTTAGTGCCGGCTATTGGTTAGCCAATATTTTTTATACTGTGGCTAACAAAAGAAAGGGGGCAATTTGTGTTGGGGGGTTGATTACCACATTAGCAGTAGCCCTTGTTGAGGATTTTGACCCGAGTACTAGTCGCATGACTAGAATTTCGGGTAATGACTCTTTGGATTTAGCTACACTTGAGAAGATGCACATGGTGGTGCATAGGAGAGGGACTTATGTGATGCCTTCAGATGAGCCTGCAGCACCGGGGGACAGGCAGAAGAGAGCACGGGTCCAAGAGGAGTCCGACTCGGATTCTCTTGACCTAGATGAGGATGCTCCGGTTTTGGAAAGTCAAGAGGTACTTCTTAGGATTGAGGCCCTGGAGGGCAAAGTGGATCGACTGGATGGCAAGGTGGACCGTAACCATGCTGAGGTCTTGCGGCAGTTGGAACAGATTAATAGCAACCTTGCTAAGATCTTGAGTCTCCATCCCTCGGCTGCATCATCTTCACGCCCGCCTTTTCCATAGATTTTGAGTTCCTTGCTTTATCTTGTTTAGTGTATTTTTGTTATTATTTTTATTTTTGGTTTTCATGTTAACATTTTATATTTGGATATTTTATTTTTATATATTGTACTTTTATTTTTGAACTTTTGTGTTTGTGATGGAAAGTTAGGATTTTGCCTCACCAAGGTACGATGGAAGACAGGTTGTCCTTTAACTCTTTTTCTTTATTATTCTTGTTTTCCATTGAGGACAATGTAAATTCTAAAGTGTGGGGTAATCTTTAAACTTTTCTTTAATTTTCGTTTTGTTTGTCGTGTTTGTTTATTGTGTTTGTTGTGCATGGCATAATTGTTGGAAATTTATTGATCTTTTCTGTGATTTTAGCATTATAGTTGGGACTTTAGAATCAGCATAAAGATTAGCATTTGAATTCATTCAGGATAAATTTTCACATTCTGCAATTCATTACATATAAATCTTTGTGAACCCACCTGTGTGAGTTTTGAGCCTCATAAATTTGATATTATTGCCAATTGATTTTCTTTTCTTAAGTGTGTACCTTCATGATTTTGCATCTTTAGAGTTTGCTTTTGCATACTAATTGAACTCACATTATGATTTAATCTCAAGTCTTAAAATGATGAAGGCAAATTAGGTTAGCCCTTTAGCTTAAAAAGACCTCCCTTAATATTGATTTCCTTAGTGAGCCAAGTTGAGCCTTTGACTTTTTCTTGTTTGATCAACACAATTCTCAACTTAAGATCTTCTTATTATCATCATACCTGCATTAAGGAATGGAGTTTTATGATATGACAATAGGGTAGTTTATTTCAAAGTGTGGGGTAAGCAATAAAAATAAATAAATTTGGTATTGCTATTTGGGGTTGAAATGCATACTTTGCACATTGTATTTGATTAAGAGTCATTATTCTTTTCCACTACATTTTAAGCTAGATGTTCCATGCAATTCTTAATTTTGTATATATATATATTAAAAAAATGATAAAAGTAAAAAAAAAAAGGAGAGAGAAAATAAAAGAAAAGTTATATATATATATATACAAAATTCATATATGTTCTAGCATTAGTTATCAAAAGAGTAATGTTGACATGTATTTTTATGCAAGTATATAAGATTATCAAGGATTGTGAGTATGCCATTTGAGGGAGTTATGAATTTCTTAGCAAGAGTATTGTCTAATTTAGATACTCCATTTCTTGATGCTCCAGCCTAAATGCCTTTTCTCACACCTTTACCTTAGCCCCATTACATCCAAATGAAAGACCTTCATATTATTTCTTGAGAAAATCAGTGAGAGAGATTGGATAATTAAGCAAGTTTATGGTAGTATGCAGTCATGAGTTGTTTGAGTGATTAACTTTTGAAATCGACTGAAACACTTAGATGAGAGATAAGAATTGTATGTCTGGATTAACGAATGAGTTAAGAAAATCTTGATTGAAGGAAATTGCAATTATTTATGTCTAATATCTTAAAGTATTTCATCTTATATGTTGAAATTATAGTTAAGGTTGTTTGAGTTTTTAATTTATGCCATGTGAATTTGCTTGAGGACAAGCAAAGTTTTAAGTGTGGGGCAGTTGTTTTATTAGTTTTTGTTATAGATTTGTGTCTTGTTTATTATGATAATTATTGTTTTATTTAGGTATTTTGTTAGTTTTTATCGGTTTGTTTAGTGTTTTCATTAATTTTGGTAGTTTTAGTTTATTTCAGTGTTTATGTCGTTTTTGATATAGTTTCTTATATTGTGTTTATGTTTTGTTGGTTATTGTCAATTTACTTTTTGTTTAAAGTTTGTTTTGAGTTTTGTGTTAGGTTAAAAAGGGCAAGGAAACAAATTGAAAAAGAAAAGGGGCAGTAGCTGACACAGGCAGAGGACACGGCCAAGTCACTGGCCGTGTCCCATATCAAGTTAAAGAGGAAGAGCAAGTCACACTGGCCGTGTCCCTCCAAAGAGCACTCACACGGCCAAGTCACATGCAACTTGGCCGTGTCTCTCATGAACCAAGCCCGTAGTAGATTTTAAAGCGGACGATTCATATAAAAGGAAAGAGAAGCTAGGGTTTGAAGGACTGTTGACGATTTGGAGATTCAATTGAGCCGTCAGAAAGTGAAGTTAGGGTTTTAACTTTGTTTTCTTGACTTTGATTACACTTTTGGATTAATCTAGCTTAGATTAGATTGTTCTAGCCATTGATACATCCTTCTTGCAAGATTTGAACAAGAGATTCTTCAGAAGCTTCAAGGAGTTGTAACTTGGTTTTGTTCTCGAACTTATTCTCTTTATTTTCATTGGAATTATATTTATGGATATTATCATGTCTAATTTGATTTCTTTGAACATTAATGAGATGAGTATGTTTGATTGCATTATGAACTAATTTGATCTAGTCTAGGGTTTGTATGGATCTGCTATGATTGTATGAATTGGTTATTCTCTTAGCTAATAATTTCTTTTGTCTTTATTGAATGAAATATTACTAATATATAATTGATTGGCCACCAATTATGCGTTTTAGGTATTAGATGATGGATTGAGAGATGAAGTCTACAATTCAATTAAGGACTTAGGTGAATTAGAGATATAACCTATTAAAAAGATTGTTTCAATTATAACGAGATTAGTTGTAAGAGGTTTGAATGCGAGAGCTTATTTCCTTGACTCAATTAATTAAGTTGTTTGAGATTTAATCTTTGAAATTAAATTAGTTAAGAGGAATAACCGTTCATATATATAAGTAGTAGAGAAGTGCAAACCCTAGACCTTTCTATCAAGTGAATTAAAACATCAGCTTAATTTACTTTTCTTCGTTTTTAAACTTTAATCAATCTTCTTCATTATTTAGCAATTTAAATTTCTTTAATTACTTGTTATTCATAATCTGATAATCAATTAGCCACTTTAGCTTCCTTGTGAGACGACCTTGGGGCGATCACCTTTGCTACAGCTACCTCGTATACTTGCGAGTGACGCTTTGTGGTAGAGTTAATTTGAGCACAACAGATGGTACAATGCCATCACAAGAACATTATATTGAGAAAATTCTTAAGAAGTATGGACATTTTGATGTCACACAAGTGAGTGCTTCATATGATGCTAACACTCAATTAAAGGAAAATAGAGGCAATCATGTAGCTCAATCTAAGTATCCTCAAATTATCAAAAGTCTAATGCATTTAATGAATTTTTCTCGACCTGACATTGCATATGTTTTGTGTCGATTAAGTAGATACACACAAAATCCAAATTATGAGCATTGAAATACAATGTTCAGATTAATGAAATATTTAAGAGGTGCCATGGACTATGGTATCGTATATATTGTATTTCTCATTGTATTATAAGAATACAATGATGTTAATTGGATTTTAAATTTAGATAAGATAAAATTTGCTAGTGGTTACGTATTTGGCGTAGTTGCATGGAAATCAACCAAACAAATTATTATTGCTTTATGTACTATGGAGTCAGAGTTTATTGCTCTATAATTGGCTACTAATGAGGCTGAGTGGTTGAAAAATTTCTTAGCCAGCATTCCATTTGGAACAAAACCAACACTTTATGTGTCAATCATTGTGATTGCCAAGTGGCAATGGTCATTACAAAGAACAAAACTTTCAATGGTAAAAACAGACATATCCACCTACAACATGATGTGATTAAGTAGCTACAAAAAGATGAGATTATATCCATTGATTATGTAAAGTTAGAAGTAAATTTGGCCGATCCTTTGACTAGGCCTTTAGGAAGAAAAATAATAAGTGAAACATCGAGGGGAATGGGACTACAAGCAATTTGAGATATCAACATTGATAGTAACCCAACCTATAAGATTGGCAATACCATGAATTAGGTTCATAAGGGTAATAACAAGTCATTAGGTGATTTCTTGAGCACTTTAAGTTATGTCTCTCTTATGGGGTAAATAGTGCAAAATTGCAATGAAAGTGAGATTGAATCAAACTCTTAATCATTTTCAATATCCTTTATCGGTGTTGTATAAATATGCAGTATGCTCTTAATGAGATGACCCATATGAGTATAGAGTGGAGAGGCCGCCCCTATGAGACACTTGGCAAGGTATCTAGAGCACTCATGAATTACTAAGCACACACATGGCCTATTCGTGCACAATCGCATTGATTAACTGATATGTGAGGGTATAATGTGATTGATGAGAATTTTAGCTTACATGATGGGTACATAAAATTTAACTTAAAGCTTTACCTATTATTATGTAAGTTATGCAACATTTTTCTAGTTTCGATTCAAAGTCTAAATGACAACAAAATCGATGCATTTTACCTAAATGAGTAAACCTAGCATGCAATAACTTATTTTTGTTGTCTTTATCCTTTTGATATATGTGGAGAATTGCTGTAAATATATATATATATATATTCAAAAGCAGTTAAATTCTATCTACAGTTATCTAAAATATTGGTTACCTAAAATATCTCTAAAAATAATTAACATTAATTTGGTTTTAGATATTTCTCCCATTATCTCCTAATAGATCTCCATATATTTTATCGTTAACACTATCTATTAAATATCTCTCAATTTTCCTATTTTATCTCCCTCTCTTTAACATTAACATTTTAACTTTAACGTTTTCTACACTATAAATACCTAGCGGCAGATAAAATTTTACACAGTTTATTTTTTCATCTTATCTTACACACACACACACATATATTTTTTTATCTTTTACTTGTCTTAACAAAGCTTTAAAAATATATTGTATGTAGTTACTTCAAATAAGTTATTATATGCTTTTCTTGCTTACATAATTTTTTATTGTCCTCTTCGACTGTTGCTGGATTAAATTAAATTAATTATTCTTTTGTTTCTTACACAGTTGTTTATCTTCATAAACAAGGATGAACTTCTTGAATCCTGGGGGATATGCCTAAATTATTTTTTCTTGTATTGTTGTGGGCGAATTATTTTTAAGAACAGTATCCATACACACTTGAAGGTAATATTTTTTGCTTTTTTGCGAACATTCACTTCTCTTCATTTCTTTTCTTTTCCCTTCTTTATTTTTTTTTCTTTTCTATTACATTACCGAGGAACCAAACATAGGCTGAAGTTTATGACAGACCATGAGGGTCACCTCGATGCCATGAGTCCAAAACTAATCTCCATTTGTCGATACTTGTTATTGTATTGCTAGAATTTATTAGAGAAAGTGTGATGGTCAAAAGTTTTATGTTTCCCTCATTAATGGGTTTTAGATGGAAAAATGAGTATTAAAATGGAGCTGAGGCTGAGATGGTTTTAGTGCCATTAGAGTTGCCATGAAATGGGGTTACAATTGTCTAGAATTGCGGTTGGAAGAATTGATGACTATGGAAATCTTAGAGATATCCAAACCGATCAAAATATTCGGACCAAAATATTCAGAACCGAAAAGATCCATTGACCTTTTTACTTTCTCCAAACTAAACTATATCGATTTTTATAATATGAGACGATTCTAGATACTAGGCTATATCCACACTAAAAACTGTACCAAACTGTATTGTACCAATCCGAGCTAAATAATCATAATAATAACTGATTTATTATTAATAATATAAAATTATATTATATTGATTTATTATTTAATATTTAATATATTTTTTAAAATATATTAAAATTATTATATTAATTCATGTTATATAATCGCTTTGTAATTTTTATAATATGCTATATATATATATACCTCAATTTTTGTTTATTATATATTTTGTTAATTGAATATATAGATGTTATTAGAATATTTTATAATACTCATTTTTAAACTATAAAAACTAATTTATTTCCATTCATAATAATATGTGTTGTCCCAAGATGGCAACCAAGAGGGGGGGTGAATTGGTTTTCTTGAGGAATGATGGCAAATTAAAAAATTCAACAAACAAGAAATGTAGAAGAGATAAATGGTTGAGTAGTGAGTAGAAGAAAGAACACACAAGATTTATAGTGGTTTGGATTTTCTCTAATCTTACATCCACTTCCTTAATAACTTGTTAAGATTCCACTAACTTTGAAGTTTTACAAGCTCACTTCCAATATTGGTGTTTTTACAAGCTCACACCCAACTTGACAAGTGTTTTTCTAATGCTAACACTCAAACCACTTACAAGAGTTTTTTCAGGTTCACTCTCACAGCCTTTATAAGAGTTTTTCCAGGCTCACTCTCACAATCTTTACAAGAGTTTTTTTTTTTTTGGCTCACTCTCACAACCTTTACAAGAGTTTTTCCAGGCTCACTCTCACAACCTTTACAAGAGTTTTTCCAGGCTCACTCTCATAACCTAAGTGTTTCTAAGCTCACACTCAAACTTTTACAATGGTGTTTTTAATGCTTACACCCAACACTCATTACAATTCAAATGTTAAATGTAGTAAGAAAAGAAAATATATTGCTTGGCTATAAAATTTAGAATCTCTATTTTTCTTAACAGAATAATAATGTATTTATAGCCAATGTGGTCTAACTAGCCATTATAGATAGTGAAAAATAAGTCTTGGTAGTTTAGACCTTGTTAATAGACTGTTCGAAGCAGTTAGCGGTCGTCCTTGATACTAGGACGGTCGCGAAAATGTCATATGCGGTCGCCCTTGGATATAGGACGGTCGCTGCATTCATATTTGCTTCAACGGCCGAATTTAAGTGCTCTGCTGCTGGAATCTTGCAGGAACGGTCCCGCATAAGCTAGGTTTGGTCGCCCTTTTTGAATATTGAAGTGGGTTTATAACGGTTATTACACGTGGCATTCTTTAACTAGGCAAAATAAAATTTTGCCTAAATATGAATTTCGCGGTCGCCCTAGGTGCCAGTTAGCGGTCGAATTGAAAGGCTCGCGTCGAACTTATGGGCGCACCTAAGGATGCGAACACTACTGTTAGTTTGAGTAGTTTTCTCTTGAATTAGCAGAGCGATCGCGGAGTCAGAAGGACGATCACTACTATAGTAAGCGAGACCGTATCCTTCACCATGCTTGTCACCGCGAACCTTATTGGAATTTGAATGATTTGGGTTTCTTCTGTTGCGATCGTACTTGTTTGAGGTTGAGTTTGTGACCGCAAACCCTACTGTGATATGGTTTTATCCTTTAATTCAATGGGGCGGTCTTCTCCATGGTTTGTGCGACTGCTAAATGTGCCCTGTTCGACTTATTTGAAACAATCTAATCCTGCAACAAGGTTCTTTAAACACATGTTAAATAAGTCATTCAATTTGAGTTGTCAAGGATCAAAATTGAGATTATTTGGCTAACAATCTCCCCCATTTTGACTTTGACAATCAAATGGAATGATGATATAAATTGAAAGAAATGTAAATTAACTTGGCTAACAATCTCCCCCAATTTAAACTTCTCATGTGTTGAGTGTTAATACATTTCTACAAAGCTCCCCCTAAACATATGCATGTATCATGTTTATTTTGGAGTGTATAATAATATAACTTAGCACATTAGTAAAATAACATTCCCATTTATAATAATATCTCTCCCATTTGTAAATATCTCTCCCCTTTTGTATAAAAACTTACATATTCTCTCCCCTTTTGTCATAGGCAAAATGCAAAATGTAAGAGAAATATTAAAGACAATGGTAAGATTATGAACATAATGTGTAATAAACATAATGTTATTAGAAAGAGGGCAATACAAAAACAATGTAAGAAAAAAAAAGAAAAAAAGAAAAACAACAAAACAGAAACAAAAATAGAAAAAGTAAACTAATCAGAATCTTCATCCTCATCTAGCTCTTTTTCTTCTATAGGAGCTTTTCCCTTATCAAGGGGGACATTGCTGGTAGAGTTAGTGCTGATGGATTCTTTTAGTGATCAAAGTTGGTGCCTAGAGATTTTTAAGAAATTTTTGTGAATAGGCAATATTTTATTCATTCATAGATGTTCCATCAATCATACCTAAATTATGCTTAATGAAGTTAAGCCTATCTTCATTCAAAGGTTTTGTAAAGATATTAGCAAGTTGATTATGTGTATCTATAAATTCTAAAACAATATTTTGGTTTTGTACATTATCCCTTAGAAAATGATGTCTAATGTCAATATGTTTAGATCTTGAGTATCGAATGGGATTTTTAGACAAGTTTATAGCACTAGTGTTACCACATTTAATGGAAATGTTATTAAACGCTTTACCATAGTCAAGCAATTGTTGCTTCATCCATAACACTTGTGTGCAACAAAAATATGCTGCAACATATTCTGCTTCCGCCGTAGACAAGGCTACCAATACTTATTTCTTACTATGCCAAGAAACTAAACAATTGCCAAGAAAGTGACATGCTCCTGCTGTGCTTTTTCTATCCAAGATACCACCAGCGTAATCCGCATGCGAAAAAACCTAAGATATGAAATGATGTGTTTCTAGGATACCAAAGACCTAAATGCAATGTACCGTTTAAGTATTTCAAAATTCTCTTAGTAGCATTCAAGTGTTATTCTTTAGGACAAGTTTGAAATCTAGCACAAAGACATACACTATACATTATATCAGGTCTAGAAGCGGTTAAGTAAAGTAGTGATCCGATAATACCTCGATATTTCTTTTCATCTACTGCTTTACCATTTTCATCTTTACCCAATTTCAAGGATGTGCTCATAGGAGTCTTGCTAGTCTTGCAGCCATCCATTCCAAATTTCTTGATGAGTTCCTTTGTATATTTGGATTGGTTAATGAAGATTCCATCTTTGCATTGCTTGATTTGCAGTCCAAGGAAGAACTTGAGTTCACCCATCATGCTCATTTCAAATTCCTTAGTCATACAACAAGCAAATTCTTTGCATAAGGTTTCATTAGTAGCTCCAAATATTATGTCATCCACATAAATTTATACAATAAAAATGTTATGTTTGTCCTTTTTAACAAAAAGAGTATGTCCACTTTTCCTTTTGAAAAACCATTTTCAAGTAAATATGCACTAAGTCTATCATACCATGCTCTTGGTGCTTGTTTCAATCCATATAAAGCTTTGGTAAGTTTGAAAACATGATTTGAAAAATTGTAGTTTTCAAAACCAGGAGATTGTTCTATATAAACTTCTTCATTTATAAATCCATTTAGAAATGCACTTTTAACATCCATTTGAAAGAGTTTAAAATTCATGTGACATGTAAAAGAAAGTAAAATTCTAATAGCTTCTAATCTAGCTTCAGGGGTAAATGTTTCATCATAGTCAATGCCTTCTTCTTGATTATAGCCTTTGGCTACCAATCTTGCTTTATTCCTCGTGATGTGACCATTTTCATCAAGCTTATTTCTATAGACCCATTTGCATCCAATGAGTGAGTTCCCATACATTATTTCTTTCAAATTGATTAAGTTCATCTTGCATTGCAATCATCCAACTTTCATCATTTAGAGCCTCCTCAATGGTCTTTGGCTCAATTTGAGAAACAAAAGCAAAATTAACATCTATATGATTAATTTTAGATCTAGTAATTACTCCCTTAGATGTTTCACCAATGATGAGTTCCTTAGGATGATCTTTCTTGTATTGCCAATCCTTAGGTAGATCTTGAGTCTTTTCTTTAAGTTCATTATGATTGATCCTTGGAGCATGAATAGTTTCTTGTGGTTCAAGAGTACCTGCAAGGTCATCAAAAGTACTACCTTTCCTTTGATCAAGTTTCGATGATTCATCAAAAACAACATGTATTGATTCTTCAACTACTAGAGTTTTCTTATTAAATACTCTATATGCTTTGTAGATAATGAGTATCCTAGGAATATGCCTTCATCCGATTTGGATGGAAATTTTCTAAGATTTTCCTTGGTGTTTAATATAAAGCATTTGCATCTAAATACTCTAAAATATGCAATTCTAGGAATTCTTCCATTCCATAACTCATAAGAAGTTTTATTAATTAAAGGTCTTTTGTAAATACGATTTGTAATGTAACAAGCGGTATTAACGGCTTTCGCCCAAAAATAAGATGGTAATTCATATTCATTGAGCATTGTTCTAGCCATTTCAACCAAGGTTCTATTTTTCTTTCAACCACACCATTTTGTTGTGGAGTTCTAGGAGCTGAAAAATTATGTGAAATGCCAAGTTCATTACAAAAGTTTTCAAAATTTTCATTTTCAAATTCTTTGCCATGATCACTTCTAATAGATGTGATTGCATATCCTTTTTTATTTTGAACTCTTTTTGCAAACGTTTTGAAGTAATTAAAAGCTTCATTCTTTTGAGCTAAGAAATTAACCAATGTGAATCTAGAGTAGTTATCAACAAGAACAAATGCATATAACTTGCCACCTAGGCTTGTAACTCTATTTGGTCCAAACAAATCCAAATGAATGAGCTCTAGAGGTCTAGAGGTACTTACAACATTTTTTGATTTAAATGAGCTCTTATGTTGCTTACCAAGTTGACAAGGTTCACAAGTTCTATCTTTATCATATTTTATTTTAGGGAGACCATCAACTAGGTTTTCATTACAAATGCATTTTAATTGATCCATACTTGCATGTCCTAGTCTTCTATGCCATAACCAAGCGTCATTATTAGTGGAGATTAAACATTTAAATGCATTATTGACATGTATGTCAATTTTATACGTGTTGTTTCTTCTAGTTCCTTTAAATACAATAACACCATTTGAATTAGTGATCTTGCATTTTTAGAATCAAAATTCACAATGTATTTTCTATCACATAATTGACTAACACTTAGCAAGTTATGTTTCAAGCCATCAACAAGCCATACATCTTCAGTTAAGCCTTTACCAAGTATTCCAATGGAGCCAACACCAATAATTTTACCTTTAGCATTATTTTCAAAAGTTACATTACCTCCAAGTTTGTATGTAATACTTGTAAAAAGCTTTGCATTCCCGGTCATATGCCTTGAGCATCCACTATCCACAATCCATGTGCTTTCGTTGATAGTAGATTTTAGGCATACCTACAAAGTAATAGTAGTTATCTTTTCTTAGGTACCCAAATGAAGTTGGGTCCTTGATGGTTAGCAATAGAGGCGCCTTCTAACTTGAGATGAGCCTTTCTAATATGACAAAAAATGCTTTTATGTCCAAATTTCAAGCAATATGTACATTGCCACAATGTTTTATATTTTTGTACTTTCCTATTCATAACCCATGTATTATGCATACAACTACAAGTATGTGATTGCTTTTGTGCATGTTTAGTGTATATAAATGCATGATTACTTTTTGAGAACTTAGCTCTATTTCCTAGTGAGCCATGAGTGGCCTTTTTGGAATTCTTAGACTTGGTGTGAGCATCTTTGTTCTTTGCAACATCAACATTAGAGATTCTAGTTGTAGAGGCTTTTACAAATGTTGGTGTGCTAGGTGCAATGTTGGTTTAGCCATTGAATCCTAATCCATATTTTAAGGAATGTGATCTTTGGTTACCAATTAATGTGTCTAAGGCTTCTTTTCCTTTATGAAATCTTGAAATTGATTCTTTTAGTTCTTTTAGTTCATGCTTTAGAATTTCATTCTCTTTGATAACTTTTTCTAAATCATACGAGTTTTTATTTAACTCTTTTATTGAATTCATCAAGTGTTCATTTGAGGTTTTCAATTCTAGGGTAGAGTTCTTTAAGCATATAAAATCCTTTTCTAACTTAGAACTCTTTTCCTTATAGAGCATCATCTTGGAAAAATATTTTTCTATTTTAAAGGTCATGTGCTCAATTAAATCACTATCATCTAGGTCATCAATATCATCATGTGCTATTAGATTCAAGGATTGAGTGCTTACCTCATTGGAGTCATCTTCAATAGCCATGAGACATAGGTTTGCAATTCTTTCATCTTCTTCTTCTTCCTCTTCACTTGAAGAAGAGTCATCCCATGTGGCTTTGAGAGACTTTTTCTTTTCTTTGTCCCATTTCCTTTTATTCTTTACTTTGAAGCAATCCAATTTGATGTGATCAAATTTACCACATTTATAGCACTTTACCTCATTTTTCTTTTCTTTATCTTTGAAGGAGGATTTAGGAAGTGTACCTTTGTTAGCTTGTAATCTTTTCTTTCTTTTCCATTCACTTATTCTTTTTGAGAACATTGCCATTTCATCTTCATCATCAGTATCTTCGTTGCTTAAGCTCTCAACTTCTTTTATTGCTTTGAGAACAATTGGTTTTCTCTTTTCTTTCTCACCTTGATCTTCTTCTTTTTCATTGTGTAGCTCAAATGTGAGTAGTTTTCCCGCAAGCTCGTCGATTCTCAATGTGCTAAGATCATGAGCTTCTTCAATGGATAATACTTTTTATTCAAAGTTCTTTTAGCTCTTAGGGCTCTTAAGATTTTGCTGTTTACATCACCTTGATCATATATCTTGCCATACTTCTTTACCTCGTTGACAATAGAAAGCAAGCAATTTGTCATGTCGGTGACGTTTTCATTTGGTTTCATCTTGAATAGCTCATACTCATGAACATGCATTTGTTTCTTGGTGAATCTCACTTGAGTAGTACCTTCATGATAGTTTTCAAGTGTCTTCCAAATGCAGTGTGCACAAGTTAAGTGTTGAACTCTTCCACCTTCTTCTCTTGAAATGGAGTTCATCAAGATGGAAGTGGCTCTATTGTTCTTGAATCGATCTTTAACATTGACAATTGACCATTGTGCTTTGGGAAGAGGAACTTGAATACCATCAACCTCATGAGTAGGAGGTTTCCACTCACTTTCCACAAAATTCAATAGCTCAATCCCTTCACTATCTAGAAACAAATACATTTTGTGTTTCTAATAGGAATAATTCGTTCCATCAAAATAGGGTCTAAGGATAGTGTTAAGATTTCCATGAGAGGTTAAGTTTGATGATGAAGAAGTTGCCATAGTGGATCAAATTTCACAATTAAGTTTAAAAAAATTTCTAAGCTCTGATACCAATTGTTGTCCTAAGATGGCAACCAAGAGGGGAGGTGAAATGGTTTTCTTGAGGAGTGATGGCAAATTGAAAAATTCAACAAATAAGAAATTTTGAAGAGATAAATGGTTGAGTAGTGAGTAGAAGAAAGAGCGCACAAGATTTATAGTGGTTCAGATTTTCTCCAATCCTACATCCACTTCCTTAACAACTTGTTAAGGTTCCACTAACTTTGAAGTTTTACAAGCTCACTTCCAACTTTAGTGTTTTTACAAGCTCACACCCAACTGGACAAGTGTTTTTCTAAGGTTAACACTCAAACCACTTACAAGAGTTTTTCCAGGCTCACTCTCACAACCTTTACAAGAATTTTTTCAAGCTCACTCTCACAACCTAAGTGTTTCCAAGCTCACACTTAAACTTTTACAATGGTGTTTTTAATGCTTACACCCACCACTCATTACAATTCAAATGTTAATTATAGTAAGAAAAGAAACTATGTTGCTTGACTATAAAATTCAGAATCTCTATTTTTCTTAACAGAATAATAATGTATTTATAGCCAATGTGGTCTAACTAGCCGTTATAGATAGTGAGAAATAAGTCTTGGTAGTTTAGACCTTGTTAATAGACTGTTCGAAGCAGTTAGCGGTCGTCCTTGATACTAGGACGGTCGCAAAAATGTCATATGCGGTCGCCCTTGGATAAGGGACGGTCGTTGCATTTTAATTTGCTTCAATGGTCAAATTTAAGTGCTCTGTTGCTGGAATCTTGCCCATGCTGTGGTTGTCGGGACGGTCGTGCATAAGCTAGGTGCGGTCGCCCTTTTTGAATATTGAAGTGGGTTTATAACGGTTATTACATGTGGCATTCTTTAACTGGGCAAAGTAAAATTTTGCCTAAATATGAATTTCGCAGTCCCCCTAGGTGCCAGTTAGGGGTCGAATTGAAATACTCGCGTCGAACTTCTGGGCGCACCTAAGGACGCGAATACTACTATCAGTTTGAGTAGTTTTCTCTTGAATCAGTAGAGCAATCGCGGAGTCTGAAGGATGGTCACTACTACAGTAAGCGAGACCGTATCCTTCACCGTGCTTGTCACTGAGAACCTTGCTGAAATTTGAATGATTTGGGTTTCTTCTGTTGTGGTCGTCCTTGTTTGAGGGAAGGTCGCTCATGTTGATGTGCGGTAGCTACTGAGGTCGAGTTTGTGACCGCGAACCCTACTGTGATATGTTTTCATCCTTCAATTCAATGGGGCGGTCGTCTCTATAGTTTGTGCGACAGGTAAATGTGCCATATTCGACTTATTTGAAACAACCTAATCTTGCAACAAGGTTCTTTAAACAAATATTAAATAAGTCATTCAATTTGAGTTGTCAATGATCAAAATTGAGATCATTTGGCTAACAATATGAATTTTTTGAATATTAACTTAAAAATAAGTAAATAGAAAATACAATTAAATAATTAATTTTTTAATTTAATTTCAAAATAAAGTATAAACATAAATAGAAAATATAACTAATGGTTAAATTATATATAATTAATGTAATTAAAAATATATAGCTATTAATTTATTACTAATCAAATTAATTTTATAACTAAATATAATTTATTAATATGTTTTATATGAATAATTGCTATCACTAGTACTAATTATTGATTGCAATTCATACTAATTATAGTAATTCCTATTTAATAAACTAACTCACTATAATATTAGTTGTTTTTTGTAACGATAATTAGTATGAGTATTAACAATAACTTATAATACTAATGATAGTAGATAGAAATAATATTGATATAATTTTTTTTATGAATATGAGTAATAAAAAATGAATTGTGAATGAATTTGAAATGAACATGAATGATATAAATACAATAAATATGTGTGTGTATATGTATATACGATATAAATACAATGAATGTGTGTGTATATGTATAGCACCATAATTATATATTGCTAGTAAATAAAAATTTATATGATAAGTCATATAAATTATAAATTATTTGATAATAATATATTTTTGCCAATTGTGTATTAAAATATATCTAAAATTGGTTAATTTAAATTGTTAAGATATTTAAATTTAAAGTTATTTTATTTTATTTCCTTGTAATTTATTATATTGATTTATTATGTAATATCCAATATTATGTAAATAACTAAATCAATTTCTTAATTTAAGAACAAAATAAAGTAAATATAACTATAAATACAGTAAATAGTTAAGTAAATACAATTAAGTAATTTTTAAATATAAATAAAATATATAAATATTATTATTAATTTGTCACTAATCAAAGTAATTTTATAATTTAATTTAAAATTAAATCTGCATATTTTTACTGCTAAAATAATTAAATAGTATTATATTGCTTAAATTTGAAAAAAAAATTAAAAGTAAATAATTTTAAAAGAAAAAAACTAAATATTATTTATTTCTATTTAATTCATCTATTATATTTTATATTCTTTCAAATTCTTATGATCTAACATATTATTGTATTCATAGAAATTTATATCATAAAAAAAAACAATATATAAAAAACTGTATTAGATGCAAAGAGATGTAACTATAATAAAATCGATACTTTATGCTTATTACTAATTGTAATATTTTTAAAATCAATATTATTGATTTTGTAACAAGTAGTAGTTCTTTTATATATTAATTTAATCTATTGACTATTTTGTGATAAGAAAAAATTATCAAGCAGTAGTTCTTTTATATATTAATTTAATCTATTCACTATTTTGTGATAAGAAAAAATTATGAAGTAGCAGTTCTTTCATTTATTAATTTAATCTATTAACTATTTTGTGATAAGAAAAAATTATCAATGTTAGTGGTCATCCTTATGATTAGATATTATGAATTTTGAAATCACATTTTTTAAAATCGTGAGTTTTAATAATTTATGTTTTTAATTTAATTTATTTTTTAAAGCAATTTATATTTAACTTTTGAAAAGTGATATCTTTTGAAAATAGTTAGGGGCAAATATGATTAAAAAAATAAAATTACATCCGTACATTATGCAGGTCTGTAAAAAAATACATGTTAGAAAATTGTTAAATCAAATTTCAGAAATTAAATGGTAATTCACTTAATTTTAAAATTAGGATAAATTAATAAAGAAAAAATAGATATAATTGTAAAAAAAATTTATATAAATTTATCTATTAAAACTAAGAAAAAAACAAGAGAATGAGGAAATTAATTTTAACAAAATAGTACCAATAAACTTTATCATATCATTTTCTTAGTTTGTGGTATTTTATTTTTTCAGTTTATATTATTATGAAATGCAGGTATACATATCTTTATATCATATATTTTTTATAATATATTTTATAAGTAATATATTTAATTGAGTAATATATATATCAATATTAATATTAATGTGCATTAACTTATATGAGTATAACAAGAAGAAAGGAGAATGATAAATTTTCTATTTGTTTTTTTTATTTAGCATTAAAATTAGAGTTTCAAATCTAAATTAAGCCTGTATTTGGATGGAGATAAGTTAAAAGATGAAATTAAATAACTTTAATGTAGGAAAAAAGAGTAATATAAAATAAATTTATTCTACATCACTTTTCATTGTTCACCTTTCATTGTTTGATAGTTTAAATAAAGAAGAAAGTAATTTAATTTTTTTTTATTTTTAATAAAAAAATAATGGTTAAAATAATCATTTTATTTACTTAAACTATTATTTATTTTCATTTACTACCATTTTTCTCTTGTTTAGATATTGAAAAATAAATTTAAAAAATAAATTTTCTTTCATTTACTCTTATTTATTCTATTATTTTTAAATCAAATAAGAAAAAAAATATAGTAAATTTTATTTATTTTTTTCTTCTTTATCTTACATTATCCTCGACCAAACAAAGGCCAATTATATGCGCAAGAGGGCTGTAAACGAGACGAACTGAGCTTTAATAAGCTTAAACTCAGCTCAATCATTAAAACTTGAGCTCGAACTCGATTTAAACCAAAATTGTCAAGCTCAAGCTCGAGCTTGACTTGTTTAATAAATTAATGAGCTAAACACGAGCTGAGCTGAGTTGAGCGTGATCTTGATTTTACACTTACATAGTTAAACAAACAAATAAAATTATTGAATAAATGAGTTTTGCAAAAGATACAAATTAAAAACACAGATTGCCTTAGTCTCACAACTCTGCATTAGATATAAATGGAGACAGAGAAATTAAAAAAAATAAATTTTGGTTTCGAAGTTTGGTTTACAGCATCTATGGAAAACACGATCTGTCAAACAAAAATTCAAAAATCCACAGTTGCAGAAAACCCACCTGAGAGGTTGCCATAGCTCCTCTATTGCTATGATTCAAGATTGTGAGCTTGAGCTTGCTTCTCTATAAGTGATGGTGAGCAGGGTTGAAGAAATAAAAGAAATACAAAAAAAAAAAGAATTAAAATAATATGATTTAAAAAGAGATCCAAAAAAAAATAACTAAGAGCTTGGCTTGAAGATGATGTTGGTGATTAGCGATGCTGATTAACTGGATTAGTGATGAAGAGGATGTAAGCTGCTGCATTTTTCATAGAGATTAGATTGGCCGATGAAGATGGTGAAAGTTTGAGAGGCGGTTGCTTGGTGTGAGTGAGAAAGTACTAAAAATTAGGGGTGTTCTCGGGCCGGGAAGGATTTTACTTCAGCCTACAGCCCGGCCTGAAAAGTGTTCGGGCTGTATAGTATAACCCGTGATCCGGCCCTAAGCCCGTCGGGCAGGGCCACTTTGGGCCTAGCCAGACCAGCCCAACAGGCCTTTATTTTAAAAAAAATATTTTTTTAAAGATAAAATTTTAATTTTTTTACATTTCAATAAAATTTACTTATAATTATTACTTTAAAAATGACATTTTCACAAATATTTTACAAATTACATATAAATCAATTAAATTAATTAAATTAACCTAAATTACTAACAAATTATTTCAAAAATCAAATCAAAATCAAAATAATCCTAGCTATATCAACAATTCAACATTCAGTAAAAAAATTGCAATGCTATATATTACAAGTTTAAAAACATACACAAGTGTAATACCAAATTACTAAGCCATACAACTTCCAAACTTCAAAAAATAAAATCTCAACATGATAAAATAAATAAATTCAAAATTCAAATGAAATTAAAACAATTCCAAACATCAATCAACATGTAATTTAAAAAAAATACACATACAATAAATTACAAATTTAAAACCAAATTACTAAACCATAAAAGTTTCAAATTTCAAAAATAAAATCTCAAAATAATGAAAAAAAAGCTCAAAAACCCAATTAAAATTAAAATAATCTCAGGCATCAATCAACAATTGGTAATTGGTTGGTTGATCTCCACATCTTTATCCTTTGTGTTTGTTAATTTTTGGGTTAGACTTATAGAAACTCTTGCTACAACATCTGTAAAAATAAATAAATTAAATATAATAAATATAAACTGTAAAACACATTATCAAATTATAGAAATTGATGAAATAAATAACATACCATTAGCAATTTGATCTGTTTATTCAAACTGATTAAAATATCGATCTTCAAATCTAAATTCTGAAGGGCGCAATCAATTTTATGCGCAAATCAATGCCTTTGTCATTTTAAAGGATAATGAGCTTCTAAATTCATCAATCACACAGCCTACAATCCTAAATACAGACTCAAATGCCACAGTAGAGATCGGCATAGCTAATAAATCACGTGCAATGAGGGAAAGGACTTTATACCTAGGGCAATTCACCTTCCACCAATCTAACACACCAAAAGAAGGAACCTTTTTTTCAATAACTTCAGCCAAATATTTATCAAGTTCAGTTATAAACTCCGAAGTAATTTTTTCCTTATTCAGTATTATTTCATCCCATTGCATTTCTAAATCATCACTCTCTAAAGTGTTACCCTATACTACATCCATCAAAACATCTTGCAAATCAGTGGTGCTAACACTAAAAGTAGAATAAAACTCATACAATTGAGTTAAAGCATCTATCACTCTCTTCACCATAGTAGCACTGACTTCTTTATCATATATCGCATTATAATTAAAATCCATGTTCTCTAATTTTCGCCGAGGATCTAACACAACAGCCACACCAATCAAAGGATTAAATTTGTCAATATTACCCCAATACTTATTATATTTCTCCTGCATTTTCTTTGCCATATCAAGTAGATAAAGGTCCATGCTTCGACAACTTGCATTTAACAAAATTTGTATTCTAATTATTTCACCAAAGCATGCATTGGATGTTACATATAAAGAACTAGAAAACTTCAAAGTAACTTGATAAAACACACCTAAAAAATGAACAAATACATTAGCATTTTCCCAATCATTAAATATAGGAGGAGTCTTTTTAATATCATCGTTAAAGTAAGAAATATACAAATCATCTTCTTCCAACATCCTATCAAACACTTTCCTAAATTTCAAAGCAGCATCCAACATCTGATAGGTGAAATTCCACCAAGTAGCAACATCCAAGCATAAAGAACTTCTACTTTCCACCTTTTCCATCTCAAAAAATTCATTAAATTTTTTAAGGCGAGCAGGAGAAGATCTAACATATCTAACGACACAACGTTTAGAAACAATAGAACTATGCATTTTTTTAAAGTATCCGTCACAACAAAGTTGAGTATATGAGCCAACATCGCACATGCAAAAAATTTCCACTACAAACAACTTTATTCCAACTAATCAATCTTCGTTTCATGCATGCAATAGCTGTGTCATTTGAACTTGCATTATCAATAGTTATAGTAAACATTTTATCAATACCCCAGTGAGATAAATATTTCTCAATTGCCTTTCCAAGAGTATCACCCATATGATTTTCAACTGGAACAAAATTCAATTTTTTTTTTGTAATTTCCAATTTTCATCAATGAAATAGGCAGTCAAACACATGTAATTCAAATTCTGAATTGATGACCAAGTGTCTGTAGTGAGGTAAACACGAGCATTTAAATTTTTAATGAAAGCCTTTAACTTTTTGAATTCAGAAAGATAAAGTTTATAACAATCCCTAGCGACCATTATCCTTGATGGAACAAGAAATATAGGCTCTAATTGGTTGCTATATTTACGAAAATCATATCCTTCAGTAATCCTAAAAGGCAGTTCATCATATATAATTAGTTCAGCCAATGCACGTCTACAACCCTCCAAGTTATATTTATGAGCCATCAATGCCTTTTCACAAGTAATAGTACCTTCTCCTTTACTACCTTTGTTCATAAATGCTAACATTGGTTGTTTCTTTTCATTATATGGATTTTTGGTCCATTTTGGAATATTTCTCTTCAAAGTATTTGTTCCATGTTTCATCGGATCAGCAGCATAAGAAATCCCACAGTAGTTACATTTAGCTCTATGTTCCCCCTTTGACTGTTCTAATGGAAGTCTAGTAAAATGATCCCAAACATCAGATTTATTCTTAGAGGCAGATTTTCTCTTATTAACATATTCAGTTTGGGCTTGGGAAGTAGTGCTACTAGGAGTAAGATTTGGATTAGGAGCATCGGCATTGATGTCAATGGTACTGGAGTCATTATCAATTGGTTTATTGACACTAGATTCGTTGGTTTCCATTTGCAATTCTACTCAATAGAAAAAAAATAATTAATTTGTATAATGCATTCACAAGTTAACTTACACAATATATAAAACCTTCTTAAAATATTGCCATTAAAACAAGCATATGTAAGTTAGAAGCAAATTACATACTAAAGTATTCAAAGCCCAAAAATTTATGCATGGTAGTAGGCAAACCAATTTTATCACAGAAACATTTATTCAAACACCTTAAGTGCACAAGCAACAAATAGAAAACAAAAAGGAATAAGCTTACCATAAAACCTTGCCAACTCTAGAATCCTAAATTAGCAAAAGCTTTAACAGAGAACAAAAATTATCAAAAGAAATTAGTAAATCTATGTTCAATTCAACAAAGTACAAAAAAAACTTAAGAAATTAGTAAGAAATTACAAAAAATCAAGACTGGAGACCTATTGCTGCTACCTGCTATTTGTTGCTACTACTGCCTGCTGTTATGAAGAACGAGAGAGAGAAGAACGAGCTTGCTTCCTGCTGTTGCTGCTGTTGCTTCCTTGTTGCTGCTTACTGCTGGTGCTGCTTCCTGCGGCTGCTGCTGTAGTAAGAGTTTTTAGATAAAGAAAAACCTAAAATTGAAATCTGCAATTGCTTCCTTGCTGCTGCTGCCACTCCTTACTCCTACTGCTGCAACGAAAAGATAGAGAGAAAGGCAATAAAGCTGTTGATGAGATAAAGAGAGAGAGAGAATGAAAGGAAGATGGTGAGGTGAGAAGACAGATCTAGAGAAAGAGAGATAGGCGGAGAAGAGGAGCTGCTAAAATGGTAAAACACAGTTTATATACTTAGGATAAGAGAGAATAGTAAAAATAATATTTAATAATAATTCTCGGGCAGGGTCGGGTCAGCCCAAAAATTTTGATATGCAGCCCGAGACCCAGCCCAACTCGAGCTCGAATCTAAGATTTTGGCTCGATGTCTAACTCTATTATATTTTGGGCCTGTCCAACTCAACCCGAATTTATCGAGCCGGATCGAGTTTATCAGATTTTGGGACAGTTTGAACACCCTACTAAAAAATAGTTTATGACTTCAGGGTTTCATGAATTTTTTTTTTTTTTGTGGACAACAGGTTTCACGTTTTTTTATTTTTATCTCTAATAACTGTAGCGCAAACCAATTTTGACTTTTGGGTTCGAGAGTTTGAGATTTTTAGTTAAAAAAAATAAAAAAATAATATATATATATATATATAAATATATGTAATTTATAAATTAACAAATTAAATATTTTAAAATTGGTGTTGAGAAGAAAAATATAGATTTCTATTAATATATTATTTAAGAAAAAATAAAATAAATATGTTGTTATTTATCTATGTGGTTAATATAATAATTATTGACAATATATTTTATAAATATATAATGTTATTAAAAATATATTAAATTTAATATTATATAAATATTTTTTTATATTTATTTATTAACTATTATAGTAATTAGAAACTGTATAATATTATTATATTTATTTTGTATAGTTAATCATATCAAAGGAGAGATATAATACTAAAAAAATATATTTTAAGATATAAATTTTTAAATAATAAGATCATTAATAAAATTAATATATATATTTAATATATATATTTAATTTTTAATATGACTTCATAATTATGATTACTTAATAAAAAAATTAAAAATTAATCAAAATATAGTATTATTTTAGTTTTAAAACTTAAATTATAACTATCAATTAGTCATATTATATAAGAGATATAATATTAATAAATATAATATGAGATATAAATTTTTAAAAAGATAGGATTAATAGTAAAATTAATAAATATAATATATTAATATATATAAAAATATATATTTAATATATTTTAAGAAACGAGCTAGTTTACGAGTTTGCGAATTTTTTAAATGAGCTAGTTTGTGAGTATGATGAATTAAATATCTTTAAGTTTAAACTTGACTCATTTAATAAATGGACAATTTAAACTAAACTTATTTTTAAATAAAGAATAAGCTTATGCGGAATTAAAATTAAGTCAAACCGAAGTGGGTTGGCTCGTTTATATCCTAATTATTAATAAAGCACGTAGAAGTCTTATCATTTAGTACTGAGATGGGAAACGGTAGTGACTGCGGGCAAGCGGAAGCAAAATGAGAAGAGAATTACTGCCATATTTAATACGCAATAACTGTTCGAAACTGATTGCTTAAGTGAACAGAACAATACCCAATATGGCTTTGCCTTCTGATTCCACAATTCAATTCCCATTCTTTCATTCTACATTTAGAAAAGAATTATGCTTGCCAAAATTTCTACACCAATGTGGTCTACGACCTTTAATTCATATTCCAGTATCAGTTTTCCAAGAAAACCTCCAATTCCACTTTTGCCATTCTATAAAACCCAACATTTCTCACCCTTATCCTTATTCCATTTCCATTTCTCTCCCCACACCCTTAATCTAAATAATACCCATTTGTCTCTGAAAGTTTCTTGTTCATCTTCTTCTGGTAATATTCCTAAATCTCCCTCCAAATTTTCTTTTTATTTGATCAAAATTATTTATACCCATGTATGGAAGAAGGGTTTTTTAGCATTCCTGTTAGTCTTGGTAAAGAATGTGGTGAAATTGAACAATGTGGGATGATTCATTTGAATATTCTGTTCTTGTGGAATCTAATGATAATTTGTGCATTCAATTAAGTACTAATTTTGAAAATCACAAATAAAACTTGGCGTTTCTGTGAAACTAATTGGCGGAGTTAGTGAAATGAGTAACAATGAATAGATGGAGAAGTCAATATATGATATTGACTTGTAGCAACGTTCATTTGGTTCTTGAAAAAAATTCAAACATGAAGCTTTCATCAAATTAGGAAAGATGCTGTTGTGCCAGATTGTTATAGATATCATTAAACTTGTATGGTTGTCGATGTGTTCATTTTTATTAGATAATGCAGTGTAAAGCATAATATTTGATTTGCTTTGTACCTGCAACGGAACCCTGGAGATTAAGGTTGAAAAACATAACTGAACTAGGGATTTTCTCAACTTTTGCTCAGTGTTGAAACTATAGATACATACTTGACAATTGATATTGAGACAATGTTGTCTTCCTTTGAAAAATGGATATCGTTAGAATTGGGGACCGAGGTGAGCGAAGAGAAAATGAAAAATTAGCTTTATTGTGAAACAATTTATAACCGTTTTCTTTTCTTCTTTGTTTGTATTTTGTACCGTGGTATTTCCACTGACTTATTCACTTTAAGAATTCAGGTTTGAGTTGAGTTGAGTTTTTCATGCTGGCATTTTAGTTGTTTCTAATAGCAGCTTTTATTGAATTCTCCGTTGCTTTTTTGTTTGCTGAGAAATTGATTGATATAAAATTCCATTCTTGCCCTCTGATTGTCTTTTCCGGTTGTTTGAAATGATCAGCTACTTTTAGTTTTGCCCTCAATTAATGAAAGAATAATGGACAAAGAACATGAAAGGATAAGAAAATGATTCAGGCTGTTATCAACATTAAGAATGCTTAAAAATCTTGCCAGTTTTTGGTATTAAAGTAGATATTGTCATAGAAGTTGGGAAGTATATGGAAAAACAAAAGGCCAACGTGCATATTTAGTTTTTACTGTTCTTTTTCATTTGCATCACAACAAAATTCTGAATGAATTATTTTTCCCACTTTTAATCAATGTTTGCAGTTGGAAGTGCAGAGTACTTAGAGGAACCTGCAACCAATGTGAAATTCAGACATCTTTAAGTTTGCCAGGCTGCTCAAGTTCATTATCGCTAGTTGGAACCGGTCAGTTACTTTTGTAACTGTAGAACTTCTATACCAGAAAGGAAGTATCCATATGTTGACTTTAGGAATCATCTGCATAGTGCTAGGATACCAGCTGTATGCATATGATGCTCGTACTACTATTACTATTACTAATATGTGACATGCTTAATATTACTGGGGAACTGATTTGTGCAGATTTAATATGAATGAAAAATATTACCCTGCTAAATAAAAGGAAGCATCATTTCAACTTTGATGTTTTTTATGCAAATTTAAGCAAGTAGAATGCTGACCGGATTTGTCTCTTAATGACTATGCAAGTGACAATTAATCTATTCTCGTTCTACTGAAGTCCTTACTTGGTTGTCCGAAACTATAACTTTGATAATCTGCAATAATTACAGGATACAGGAGAAGGTTTTTGCAATTTTTGGTGTGAAGGTCTATGCTGAAGGTTTATATGTTAGTCAATCCATTCTAAGTGCATTGAATGCTTGGAAAGGGCAATCAGCTGTGCAAATCCATGAGAATGCAGTTTGTTCTGCTCAATTTTTAAGGGTAACAAAACTATGTTCCCATTTTCGCTGGTATAAAGGGGAAAAGTAGATGATTTTGCTATTTCAATTTTCCTTGGAATAGCTACTGTGGAAACATCACTGCAGATTATACTGGTGAGAGATGTTGATGGTAAAACTTTCTGGGATGCCTTGGATGAGGCCATTTCCCCAAGAATCAAAGCACCCACCCCAGCTGATGAATTTGCTTTGTCCACATTTCGTAGTAGCTTCCAGGGTCGACCTCTTAAAAAGGGAACATTCATATTTCTAGCATGGTTGGGTCCCTCAAAAGTGCTTGTAAGTTTGAATGCATTAGACTTAGCAAAACATGCTTCCACTTTGAGTTCAACGTGATAAAATAGTTTGTATTCATTTTTTTTTATTTGTGGTTATCTTTTGCTGGTTTTCCCATAATTCTGCAGATAAATTCATACAGTGGTTTTATGATTTCAGATTTGTGTTTCATCAGATGGCATGCCATCTAGTGTGAATGCTACAATTGAGTCAGAGAATGTCACTTTTGCTCTTGTTGATGTCTTTTTTGGAGATGCACCAGTTTCTCCTTCATTGAAAACTTCAGTCGCCAATGGACTGGCAAAAATTCTCCAGTGAATTATGTATGCATGGCTTGGTCTCTTGAAGTTTATGTAATGCCCATGTTGCTTTTAATTTCTTCAGACTTATGCTACCTGACTTCTTTATGTAATTTCTTTATAACTCGAGTTTTTCTAAAGCTTGTAATCTCATGAGTAGTTGGAACCTATATTTTGATGGGAAATTGTTTGCCTGTTTTTGGTTGTACCATTAAAGCTTTGTAAGAAGAGATCTGAATTTTTCAGCCGATACTAATGTTAGCATATGTTTATCTGTTGTATTCTTGCTCATAATCTAAAAAAGATGATAGACCATGTCCAATGAAATTATTAACTCTTTTTTTTTTTAAATTCCTTTTCATGCAAGTGTAGGGTGGAAGGACCAATTTTCCCTGGTGCAAATTGTTTTAAATGAAATTGTTGATGTGCTTGCAGCTATGAAAGAGCTGTTATTTCCATTTCAGCAGAAAACTATTACGCTAGTTGTCCAGTGCACAGGTACTTGTTTGTAATTTAGGTGTACAGGTTTCAAAATCGTAACATCTTCTTTTTATAAATTTTTGTTAACAAAAAACAATCATTTAGCATTAAATTTTTTTTTGTTAGGATTCTGTTCAAACAAATATTAAAAATCATTTCCATTATTCTCTGATTTTACTTGTTCAAGCATCTTGACAATATCAGCCATGGTAGGTCTCATAGAGGGGTCTGGTTCAAGGCACATAAATCCAATTCTGAAGGCATTGTTAATCTCGTCACTTGGGCCGCAATTCAGGCTACTATCCAGTACATACACTTCCCTCTTATCTTCAACAACTGCCTTCACCTGTTTCTGGTTTCAACTTTAGCACAACTGTCTGTAAAATAAGCTATCCACATATCCACTATTCATCATTTTCACACAAGATTTGGGTGCTACCAGTAATTGATGAAAAGTCATCAAACAAGAAGTATACATTGAGTTTGAGACTTACCCAGGTGACAAGCTTAGTTCCTTCCTCAAAAAATGCATCGTCTGTGGGTTTCTTTCTGGTCAAAAGCTCTAGCAGAACAACTCCGAAGCTGTAAACATCCCTTTTTGCAGTTGCCTTGCCTGTATCAAAGTACTCTGCAGAAAAATAAAACATAAACTGGCATATTGATTAAGAAATCACCAGCAACAGAGAGAGGCTGACTAGTATATATATATTCATTTTGGTAATACCAGGTGCCAAGTATCCGAAAGATCCAGCAGGAAATGTTGAAACACGAGTCTTATCAGGTTCCATCAAAGTTGCCAATCCGAAATCAGATACTCAAGAGCTTCCATATTCAGATCAAGTAATATATTACTGGACTTGATATCTCTATGGATTAAATGTGGGATGCAATCATGATGCAGTTATGCAATTCCTCTTGCAGCACCTACTGCTATCTTATATCTGGATTGCCAATCCAAAACCTTCTTGTCCTCTGACCTCCCTGTAAAATAAATCAACGAATTATGATCATTCAACTTATATATCAATCGAGAATTTCGGTCTGACAATTGAGCGGAATCATCTTGATATTGACTATATTGTAACAAATTGATGTTCAGCAATAAGTTTATAGCAGAGTTGGAGATTAGCTATTACCATGCAGGATGGTGTCTAAACTTCCATTAGGCATTAACTCATAAATGAGAATATTGTGATGAGTAGCAGAGTAATATCCATGAAGAGTGACAATGTTCCTGTGCTTAATATCTCCCATTGCGTCCAACTCTCTTTCGAAACCTCGATCTCTTTCTGCGATTCCTCTGTTCAGTTTCTTGACAGCTAAGGGTATGGAATCATTTATAATCAATCTATAAACAGTTCCATATCCTCCAGAGCCAATGATGTCTTTGTTGCTCAATTTTGATGTCTTCTTCAATAACATATCAGATGTTAAGGACTGCATCATTGCAGACTTAAACATAACCATTTTCCCACCTGAAATTTCCAGAAGTGGAATATTAATCAATTTTCCTTGGCTTTGAATAATATTAAAAGCCAAACCCAAAACTAAACAGAGATTACCAGAGAAGCCATCTTCATATATGGAGTGTCTTCTTTTCCATCGCTTATAGAGAAGGACTGAAATAATGATCTCAGATATAACGAAAGCAATGCAGCATACTGTAATATAGAATGCTATGTCTTGAGCTTTGCCCATTTTACACCCTTCTATTTCTACACGCACACAAATTCAAAAATTTTAAGGTTTCTGAAATTTCAACACAATCCATGACCAAGAAGTTGCTGATTATACTGCAAAACTAAGGCAGAAAATATAAATAATTCTACCTAAATAATAAATTTAAAAAGCAGACTATAGATAAAATGCCCTTCCAAATGTTATGATAATAATTTTTTTTACAACTGTTTGAACCTTTTCTGATCAAAACATGTTGAAGAACTTTTGAAGAATTATTAGTATTATTGTTGTTGTTGTTACTATTATTATTTGTAGTAATAACAGCAATGCAAATAATTCACATTGTACAGAACAATAAGTAACTCATGAGATATATAATTGCAACTTTCGAGAAGCATTTTGAATACTATCCAATGAAAGCGGACCAAGCTTTTTATTCGTTAGATATACTAAAATGATAAGCATACATTTCCAGAAATGACTCTTTTTAACAACCTAGAGGTCAAATTGCCATCCAAATTTTCTTTTAAAAAGAGATACAGATAAGAATACCAATATCATTACATGATGTATAAAATCCAATAATCAAAAGCTTTTTGTAAAATTATTAATGATATTTAACAATACTATTAACATGTTAAATACATTAAGATTTAGTAATAATATCAAGTTGCTGTTATAAACTAATATTTTCTGTTAACAATTAATTTTAACATATGTATTAACGATATTAAAGTAATGATATTATGAATTCTAATATTTGCTGGAATGATGATAGACATGCATATACATAAAAAGGAAATAAAAAAATAAAAAAAATATATAGTTTAATCTCCGAAGAAATGGGAGATGCAGCTTTCGCTTAGAAGTTGGAACAATTTTCATTTTAGAAAAAAAAAAAAATATATATATATATAGATGACTGGAAAACACATACAAATTAAAGGAAGTGAAGTATAAATGTGAAGAGATAGAACCTTACAAGAAGAAACGAAACTCAGAAACTTGGAAATTTGTCATTGAATGAGTCCATCACTCAATTCAAACATGAAAGTAGATTCTTTTTTTTTTTTTTTGAAGATAATATGAAAGTAGGTTCTAAATCATGAAAAAAACATTAAATTGTAGGCAAGTCCAAAGTTTACTATTTAAAAAGGGTTCCATTAATGCCTAACTTTAATATATTTCTGTCTAATTTTGTTGACATTTGGACTCCCACCTACCACGACTCGTGATTGCTTTCTGCCATGCCTTAATTCAAATAACATAATTCATTATTCATTTCATTACTTGTCATACCTTAATCTCAATTTCGTTAGGTAAATCCAGTTAAAATCTTAATTATTAATATAAATACAAACATCGAAGGATTCGATTGAGTAAAATTTAATCAAAACTTAGACTTTAATATTCACAAATAAAATTTAATAATAACAAAAGAAATTAAGATTTTATAAATATATACTCAATTAATTTTTATTTTGATTAGTATTAAAATTCATAATTTCACAATTTTAACTCGATATAATTATTACTGGCTAAAAATAGAAAAAGCTTATGAATAATTTAACTAATAAATTCAACTAACCAATAAATTTTTCAAAATCTTAAAATTTTAAAAAACCAAAAAAGAAAATGATTGTGAACGGCAATGTAATTAAGATTATAATTTTGGTAGCTATATCTTTACCAAATTTGTGTAGGGTTGGCAGTGGGGTGGGGCAAAAAATTACCTCGAATTGGGTGAAAATTTTTAATTTTTTTTTTCATGGACGGAGACAGAGAGAGAAATTTCTCTCAATTGGACAGGGCTGGACGGGGATGAAGAGCCTACTCCCCGCTCTGCAGGAACTCCCGTTCTCATCCCTGTCCCTGCGGGGACATGAAAATATACATTATATATATATATACACATACTATATACATACTATATATATATTATATACATTATATATATATATAATATACACATATATATTATACTATACATATTATATATTATTAATATTATATTTTTTTATTATATTTGTTATTATATATATATTATATAATATATATTGCATTTTAATTATTTGAACATACAAAATAAATGTATTTTATTTTGTTCTTATAATATTTTTAAATTTTTATTGTATTTATTGTATTATTATTTTATAAAGTGTAAAATTAAAATAAATTATTATTTTTAAAATTTTAATTTTAAAAAAATAAAAAAATAAATTTTCCGCAGGGATGGAGGAAAATATCCCCCCTGTGAGCGGGGATTTTAGCCCTCACTCCCAGTGAAATAGTTCTTATGACTTCGGTACTGTTAGCCTCAAGGCTTTAGAGAATACGAGCCTAAATTCGGAGAAAATGGAGTCGTCATCCAGACGGGCCGAGAAAAAGAAAGGGGCGGATGACTCAATTCCTAAGGAATTCTCAGCCCCTTAATGAGTTCGGAAAGTTGGGTACGTATGGAAAGATAAGAATGACTCAGCACCTCCATAACGCTCTATTTATTGGAACCGACCTCCTTTTCAGAACTAAATATTATTAAATTCTTAACTTATTAAAACATCATCCATAATACATGCAATAAATAAACAAATATTGTATTAAAATCAAAGAATGTCCAAACAAATAAATAAAAATGAGCACTCATACAAGATGAAAACATACCTTTATAATAATATCTAATGTCCAAAAAGAGAATAAATAAATTGAGACACCCATCAAAAGTTGAAAAATATCCTTTACATTAATTCCAAAATTTAAGATAAATTAAATTATATTTGGACTAACGAATGAAGTACCCAAAAAACAAAAATATACTTCTTACATTTTTGAAATTAAATAATTAACTAAATGTAATTTAAATCATTCAAACATTCATCACAGGCAAAATAATAATAAACCATTCATCGCAGGCACATAAAAATGAACCAAATAATTAAATCTAAGTTTTAATCTTAAGTAAATCATTATATGCATAAAATTAGGATTTTCATTTTAAATTAGGGTTTTAGGATGAAGTTAGGGTTTTGTGTAATACCTTTATACCCTATATATGTATAATACATACATCCAGTATATGTAAAATATGCATATACGGTATAAAAATATCACAACCTAATTTAATAAAAAATTTTACATTTCCAATTTAAAATCTCAAAATACTTTAAAATGTATATTTAAAAAATAAATAAAATATTCTTTATAAATTATATGAAAATCATTTTATAAATTTTATGAAAATAATATTCTTTATAAATTATAAGCATTTTATATAAAAATCTTTAGAAAAATTTGCCAGAATTTTATCTGTAATTTGAACATCTCAAAATTCAACAGCTACACAACCTACACAAAAAACACTCCTAATAAACAATAAATCACCATTTCACCAATACTTCTCAATCATCTCCCATTCCATCAAAGCTTTTATACATATACATATACTTATACATACATATATATATATATATCAAAACACACATATAAAATCTCACATTATACAATTCATCCAAAATATTTTTTATAATTTGCAATGTATACTCCAAAAATATAAACATAATATACATAATAGCAAAATGTACTATAATATAAAATATATACATGATGGCAACTGGCTTGATCTTGTGGTAGCAAAAACACTTCAAGCTCAACAAACACAAACTTAGGCCCGACTAGGCCTAGAAAAACCCTCCGGATCTACCAAATCAACCTTGTCACTTGCGCGATGAATTACAATCGCGCTAAGCTAAAAGCCTTGCAATATAAAATTTGATAACAATTAAACTTTAGTATAATGCCAATGCATAATGCCTTTATGTGCTATGCCACAATGTGACATCCAAGTTCACTTTTAAACATAATCTTTCATCCTTTTATAATTCACATAAATACATATACAAGCATGGGCCCAAAACAAACTAATACATCATTCAAATCCCAGAGTTACCATTTTGATCCAAATTGACGCCTAGCGTCTAGCCCCGAAGGCAAATCATATATCAGTGACGCCTAGCGTCTAGCCCCGAAGGCAAATCATGTATCAGTGATGCCTAACTTCTAGCTCCGAAGGCAAATAATGAGGATAACTTAGTAAGCATGCCGCCAAACATAGAACTCTAAAAATTTAATAACATATTAGCACACAAATAATTCATATTTTCCACAATCAACTTATTCTCATTTTTCCATAATCTACTAGGCACATTGCCTCATTTTCTCATTTTTCTCATTCATATCAACGTCAATTCACTTTAATTCATCATATTTCATTATTTCATCACAATGTATGACATTTCACATCAAAATCACATTACCCAAATATTTTGGATTATTTTCACATAATTCATATAAAACACATTTTATTCAATTTAGCTATTAATAATGGCTTTCCCTAATGCACATAATGCATATATAACAATTCAAATGTCATAGCACAATGTTCATGAATGTTCAAGCTACCAAGTAGCTTAACACATTTTTCATCCAAAATGTGTTAGGCCAAATGTAATGCAATTATACCTCATTTATCAAGAGTTTGTACATACCTCAAAGAGTACTCAAATCCAAACCAAAAATCTCCCACCAACCTTCACTTCCAACATGCCCGTCAACACTAGGGTTGGGCAATCTACTTCCTCTTAATGCCTATGCAAAATGTGATCAAATATAATTATTTATTATCATATTTTAAGGCATTTTTAACATTAAACCCTAATTAAACATCACTTCTAAAAATTCCCAAAATTTAACCTTTCCTTACTTTAACATTGAAAATCCATTTTAATCCATTTAAATTTGTGTTTTAAGTTTATTTATATTATTAAAAATATATTATAACATGTTTCAATCATTCACATTAATTAAATACACACTCTTAAACATAACCCTAAAATGCTATAACCTTCATCATTAAAGGTTCTTCATTCAAACTCATTCTAATTGTTAATCCAAGCTTATTTCCATCACTTACATCATTAAATAACATGATTTATTCATTAACATCAAACAAATATCATTACTTTGAAAATTCCCTTTCCAAAATCCTAAATTCAACACTACCTCATCCAATCTCTAACCAAATTTAACCAAATCCCTCATTTAATTTTAAAATCATTGTTTATGCATCAAAACAACATATTTGGAATCAAAACAAACTTCATGGAAATTTGGAAACTTACTATTTCAAGTGAAAATCACCAAAACTTCACTTGAATCCTTAAAATCTCTTCAAATGATGAAGCTTAGAAGAAGAAAAACCTTGTCTTGGATGGCTATGGAGGTTCCGCCCTAGAGGAAGAAGAAGAAGATGAAGAAGACTTTAAATTTCTCTTTCTTTCCACTTTAAATTTGACATATATATAATATAGTTTATTATATTTTTAATTAATTAATTATTTATTTATTTAAGAAAAGATAAATTTCCTCTTCCAACAAAAAATAATTTATTTTCAATTTATTTAAATATTTTTAATTTTTGAAAGTATATTTACCATTTTGCCACTTGATCTTTGACTTTTCTTTTTAAAGTGTTGGCTTTGAGTCGACTTTTGCATATATTATATATATTTCATATATATATTTCACATATACATTCTATTTTCTCACTTCTAAGCCTTCCATTTTTATTTAAATTATTTAATTAATTTATCCAATTTAATTTTAATTTATTTTATTTGATTTTTAAAAATTACGTGTTACATTTTAGATGAAAAATTAGGATTTTTGGACGAAATTAGGGTTTTTGGGTGAAATTAGGATTTAGGATGGAAAATTAAGGTTTTAGATGAAAAATTAGGGTTTTAGGTTTTTAATTTGGAAATTGGGGTTTTAGTGTTTGGAAATTAGGATTTTAAGGTTAGTGTTTTGGAAATTAGGGTTTAGGTATTTGGGATTAGGATTAGTGTTTGAGGATTAGGGTTTTAAGGTTTAAAGTCTAGGTTTTAGTTTTACATATTTGGATTAGGGTTTTAAAGATTTAGTTTAGGTTTTGGTTTTATAGATTAAGATTAGGGTTTTTAAGGATCAGAGTTTGGAAATTAGGGTTTATAGATTTGGGTTTATAATATTAGGGTTTGATGTTAAGTAATTTGTGTTAAGGTTAGGGTTAGGGTTTTTATAGATCAAGGTTGTTCCTAAACTTATGGCAACAAGACTGGAATATGCAAAATAAAGTTTTAATCTTGAATCTAAAATCTAAAGCTAGATCTGAAACATGTACTTAAGGTTCTGTGATGGGATTCCAAGATGCAATATGTGATTTAAGATTCTGCCTACTTATGAAATCATGTTCATGAAATTATGAAGCTACTGCCTTGCTCAAAACAATCACCATGCTGCAAATTAATTGAACGATGCAATATTTTAATAGTATAGACAAATAATGAAGTTGAATTAGTTAGAGGAAATTAAACATGCATTGGTCAACTCCACCAAAAGAATCTATTGAGCCAGGCTCAATGACATTGCTGCCTAGGTCAACCTGAATTTTGGTCAAGTGAAACAATTTGAGGACACTTGCTACTGCCTCCAAATTACTACTGCCTTTCTATTTTCTTTTTCTTTTTTTTTGCTTTCTATTTGTTTCATTGCTTTTCTTAATCATCGCTGTCCCTGTTTTAATATTAATAGGTGTTATTTATAGGCGAAGACCAATTCGCCATGGACACCACACCGTGGTGAATTGAGCCATCCATGGCGAATTGGCTAAGCCAATTTGTCATGGTTTTATATTTTGGGTCCAGTATGACTTAATTTTATATTTAAAAGTTGAATCAAACCTATTTTAAACTTTAAATAATAAATTGGACTAGGTTTAGGGCTTTAAAAATCAAACCATCTTATTTTAGGCCTTTTAAAATTGGACTAACCTATTTCAAAGATATAAACTAGGTTTAAGCTTTCAAAATTGAACCAAATTTTGCTTAGCCTTTTTCAATTGTGATTAGACTTTAGGGCAAAAATTAAGGGTCTTTAGTTTTTCTCCTACTTGAACGATCTTGAATTCATTCAGAAAAGTGAAATGCAACATGCCTTTTGAGTTAATTTTGGATAAGAATGGGTTTTGGACCCCAGAATTGAATTTTGAGTTATGAACCCGAGACGAGATTGGATTTTGGATCTGAGGCTAGATTTGGGTTCCGGACTCGAGACTAGATTGGGTTATGGACCCAAGATTGGATTAGGTTCTGGACACTGAGATTGGTTTGGGTTCTAGACCCGAGATTGGATTGGGTTTTGGACTCGAGATTGGTTTGGGTTATGGACTCGAGACTAGATTAGGTTCTGGACTTGGATTGGATTGGGTTCTGAACTTGAGATTGGCTTGGGTTTTGGACTCAAGATTGGATTGTGTTTTGGACTTGAGATTGGTTTGGGTTCTAGACCCGAGACTGGATTTTGTTATGGACCCGAGATTGGATGTTTCAAAGATTCAAAAAAGATCAACTTCATCTCTTCTAGCTTGATTGATCTTCAGAGAATTTTGGCTTTCTTCTAGCCACTTGCTCCATTCTTCAGTGGATTCTACTGACTTTCTATCATCTGAGAGTTCTGGCTTTCTTCTAGCCATTGTTCCATTCTTTATTGGATTGTGCTGACCTTCTATCATCTAAAAGTTATGGCTTTTTTCTAGCCATTGTTCCATTCTTTAATGGATTATGGGTCTTTACCCATCAAGATGGATCTTCATCCTTTGGAGATTGGGTCTTTACCCTTTAAAAATGGATCTTTATCCTTTGGAGATTGAGTCTTTGCCCTTCAAAAATGGATCTTTATCCTTTGGAGATTGGGTCTTTACCCTTCAAAAATGGATCTTTATCCTTTGGAGATTGGGCCTTTACCCTTCAAAAATGGATCTTTATCCTCTGGAGATTAGGTCTTTACCCTTTAAGAAGGATCTTTATCCCTTGCAGATTGTACTACATTGGTTTTAGCTCTTATAGTGGACTGATCTTTTGTCTTTTGTATCTTCATTCTTTTAGGGTTCGTACTTTCTTCTTTTGGTCTTCCTTTTGCAAAAAATTCAGCTATTTTTTAGCTAGCCCTCATATCCTCTCTTTGTCCCCTGTGTGGCAAAATATTGAAAGTGAGTCTAAAAATATTTTGTACACACATAAAATCAAGAATTGAAAAGAGAATGTTTTGCCTCTGTGTAGGCTCAAACCACTGATTTTGTTCCCATGCAGGCTCTGATCGGTGTTTATGTTTTGTCTCATTCTTTGCACAATCATGAATCTCATCTTTCTTTTCCAATAGCCCTATCATGCCCCCTGATTCCATATCTTCTTTTGGTTGTTTACTTCACTAGGCATCTACATTTCAAGGAATAGGCAACACAAGACAACAATATACAATGTGATATGCTCATGTATGCGTGTATGCATAATATGCATGAGTGATATTTATAGTGGTTCCATTGACTCACAAACTGAGGTGTTAAGTTGAAGCGATCTTATTGGTTCCTTCTAGATGTCTATTTAGGTCTTGTATTAGGATAGAAGAAGATATTGCATCCATGTCTTTTTCTTGAAGGTATCGGAAACATAAGTAGTGGGGGCCCAAGCAGTATAGTCAGATATATATCTACTTCAAATCATGATTTAGGATGTCAGTTGCTATCTTCTTTATAACCTTGCAAATGATAATTTCTTTTGCCCAATGTGTCCTTTAAGGATTAATAATGCAACATACTTTCCTTAACTTGAAGGTTTTGTATGACAAAAATATATATATTTTTAATTTTAAAATTATATTTTTACTTTGTCAAATCAATGTCGTTATACCTCAGAAATCAATTTTTTCAAATTAACATATCTATAACATGACAACCCTAATTACCAAACTAAACTTGGGAATCATTTCCATTTAAATAAGAACTGTTGTACTTTAGATAGGCACATACACATTATTTGACCAAAGGTCTCATTAAGTTTAAATATTACCTACTTCATATGCATGCTTATTCAAACAATCTCCACTAATAGACTCAACCCACTAAGAGAGATTAGCAGGTCTTTAATAGGCCTCAAATGTGGTCTATAAGGGACATGGTTTAAGTGAAGGCCATTTTCAAATTGGAGCTAATATGATACTGTTGACAAACCCTCACACTATAAACTTTCTTGTTGGAACTGTACGCTGTTGGAAGCATTCTTAAATTCTAGGCACCATTTCATTCTTCTAGGCATCTTGTTATTTGGCTTCATGAATAGAGCTTGAATATTCTTCCATCATTTGGCAAAATTCTTAATCTTTTCTTTTTGTAAAAACTCAGGACCATTATTCTGTCCTTTTTTTCCTTTGGAATATCAAGTATCAAGACTTTCAAGATTGCGGATTTGGAGATATGTTGGATAAAATAGAAGATGGTCTTTCTATTATTTCTCTGATTCTATTTGAGTCTTTGGTTGAGCTAGATCAATTCAAGTCAATCTGTCCTCATAAACTAAATGAAAATCTTATGTTGCTTTAGGTAAAAGGAACTCTATTGGATTTCTAAACCGCCCTTTTTGGGTTTTATTTTCTTTTTCTCTATTTTTCTTTTTCTTTTCTTTTTCTTTTCTTTTCTCTTTTCTTTTCTTTTTTCTATTATTTATTATTATTTTTTTCTAGCTCTAAGAGAGTTGTCTTGTTTACACCATTCTATGCTTTTGACTATAGATGAGTGGATTAGAGTGAGTCTCCTTTGGTAAGGACGGACCCTTCGGCGCCTTTATAGATTTGAGATATTAAGTCCAATTCAGGTAAACTTCAACTATCTTTGTGGTATTGACTATACATCCTCTTCCTTGATCTTCTTTGGTCCTTAGTACCTTAGTGATCATCAGACTTGTCATAAGTGTCACAATAGCATACCGTAGGTTATCTGGCTTAAAAGTCAATAAAAAGCAAGCTAAAATCTCATGAAGGCTCGAAGAGATAACTAGGGATTGATATTTAATTGGGTGGATTATAGTTGTTGGCTTACCAAACAATGCCTAGATCATTTCTTTCTTAAATAAGTAGAGTTTAATTTCACCTCAAAAGTTCGTTAAATGATGTTCTAAGATTGACTAGGACCTAGACATTCATAATTATGTAGGAGCTCTCTCTAAGTAAGCATATATAACTCAATGTAACAAAGCAATTCCCTCATCTAGTAAAGTCATTCAGATCATGATACAAAGATACACTAATTTATGAATATCAAGCTAGACTCATCATTAGTTGAACACCAAAACGAACAAAGACCAATAAAAATTTAATGAAAATAATTTATTCAAATAATCTTAATTTGAAAAACATAATTGTTCTAGAATACACTAAAAAAATGAAACAAAAATAAGCCAAGGGAAGTTTTATTGATTTGAAGTCGAAAGAGCTTTCTCTACTTGGATATATTAAGGCAAGGATTATCAGTGATAGTCATTACTTCGTCATCCGTAGTTAGTTCAACCTTGCTTAGTAGTGTCTCTTCTTTAGCAGCTTCTCCATCCATGTCATAATAAGATGACATGACAAAACTCTCCTCCAATCATCCTTCTATCATGAAGGTTGCAGGTGGTGACACCCTTCTGAATTTAGGCAAAGAATTATTCTTAGTGTTGGGCTTATCAGACTTAGGTAGCTTTCCACTGTTAATTAAATTTCAAATCTCATGTTTTAGTCATAAGCATTTGTCTGTCTCATGTCCTTATGTTTGATGAAATTGATAAAAGAATTTAGTATCAAATTTTAGTGGTAAAGAATTCAGCAAAGGTCGATGGACCAATGACTGTAACAATCCCTTTTTCTACAACTTGTTAAAAACCCAAGATAAAGGTTTTCCAAGATCTAAAAACTATCTTCTATTTGCTTGACCATTTGCTCTTCTCTCTTTCACATTCTTCTATTTGCAAACCATCTTGAAGGAGATCTTTGAAATCTTTGATGAGAGTGTGAGATATCCTTTCATGAAGATTAGATAGCACCCGTCTTACTATCATTCTAATCTGGTCTGACTCATTTGGTCTCTTCTTAAGTAATGCAGCCTTGCTTCTCCACCTCTTCACATAGTCAAGAAAATTCTTATTTTTCTTTTGTCTGGTAGTTTCAACCTCCATCAGGGTCACTTTAGTTTGACATTGTACCCATATTGCTGAATGAAGACTTTGTACAACATATCCCAATCTTATTGTGTACTTTCCTCCAAAGCATTAAACCAATCATGCACAACAGGGTCCAAAGAAAGCATAAAATACCTCAGAGTTTGGGCTTTAGTAGCTCGAGTGGACTGTATGACAGTAATGTACTGCTTAACATATAAATGAGGATTTTCTGTACCATTGTACTTAGCGAAAAAAAGCATTTTGAATCTATAAGGGACTTCTTCATCTTGCTTAAATAGCTTTGTCTACCTCTGATTTCACTTCAGCCTTCAGCTTCTTTTCAAACTTCTTCTCCAAATCAGCAATCATTTTCTCCACATCCATAATTTTAATTTTCTCCATAGCCTTCTTTTCTTCCTTCTTATCTTAAGGAGCTTAGAAATATTGAGCCTAATTGATGGCGAATCTATGCTATTGCAATGTTACTACAAGTGCATGGGTCATACAAGTAATAAAGTAGTGAGTAAGATATCATTGCACTGGGGACAAGGTCAATTACTAGTGCAAATTTTAATTGTTGTTTAGCAATTCAATAATTTTTGTGATGATTGAAATAAAAGAATAAATTACCTACTAAATTAAATTAAGGAAAAATTGAGTATTATGCAAAATGAATTGATGATAAAAACACTATCTAGATATTGAATCCCCTAACATTAAAAATATTTATGAATACCAAATCAATTAAATCAAATAAAAGAGTTGAATTGGATTCCTCTAAATTAGACCAAAACCTCTCTTGAGTGAGTTAATCCCTAATCACTAAGTAGAATGCTAAGAATCTCTTCTCAAGCATAATTAAATAGATCTTGCAATAGGTATAAGGAATTATAACGGAAGGATCTTGTAAGTATATCTCTAACACTCTAATCAACCCTCAATTCTAATGAGAATTCTATTCATATCAAGCTTTCTCAAGTTAATAATATGAAAATTTCAACCAATTAATAAGCATGCTATTATCAATTGGAAATAAATAATTAAGAATCATAAGAATAAGACAACTCAATTAAATGATTTAATTTAATAAAAATATTCAATACATATAATATGGCTAGGGTTCATCAATATCTAGATAGAAACAATTTAGTTCATGCTCGTAACCAGAAAACTAGAACAAAAGAAATAAGTAAAAGAATTCAAACAATCCATGATGAATGATTTGTGTTTTCTTCACTTCAATCCTTGATTCTTGATTTAGATCTTGTATAAATTGGATCTTCACCTTCAATCTCAATTGCCAAACTCTTTATTCTTTCTAAGGAAGTCGACTATAAGTGATAAAAATTTGATTCCTAATTTGCACTTCAGCTCAGATTTTATAGCCCAGAAATTTTGCCTGACACGCCCAGTGACACGGCTATGTCACTGGGCATGTCAATGATGTTGTTTCCACAGTTAATGACATAGGCAGGGACATGCCCATGTCCTTGGGCATGTTGTAACTACTGTAATTCAGGATTAATGGCACGTTCATTAACACGCCCATGTCCTTGGGTGTGTCAAAGCTTCTGTAATGTAGGTGAACGACATAGTCATTGACACGCCCATGTCTTTGGGTTTTTCACTTGGAAAATGTGCCAAAAATAGCGCTTTTCCTTATCTTTCATCCATGATTCTAGCCTAAATGACCATAAGGCCTCAAAATGTAAAAGATTCCTAAAATCAACCCTATCAAGCACTTAAACAAATAAATTAAATTCAATTTGACAATAATTATACTAAGAAATAGGGACAAAAATATCATCAATTATACACTTATCAAATTCCCTCACACTTGAGTTTTTGCTTGTCCTCAAGCAAACTAAATCACTATAATAAGAAAAAATGAAGGACCCCTCAATATCCAAAAAGAAAAGAAAAGTTTTACAATACTTGAATCAGAAAACCTGACTTTCTCAACCAAAAACTAATTCTCAAACATGACAGCTGAATTAAGAAGTGTGAAAATAAAAATTTTACAGATCTAAAATTTAAAAATCCAGAGTTAAAAGATTGAATGTAAAATTCCAAGAACTTAAAAGTCATGAACAAAGAAAGAAAGTGTAAATTTTCTCTTAAGTTCTTTGACCCCTTTTTTTTTAAATACATTGCGTGAGCCATTTTGTCGAATGAGCCCGACTTGTTTGAACTGATACTAGATTTTTGATGTGAAGGTGAATATTTGTGATGCCAACCCCCGGTTACTCAGTTAGAATCATAGTTCAAATTGTTACTAGCACTATTCATCAACGGAACAGGAAAAAATTTTCAAAGCTCATGAAACAAAATTTTTTTTTTATTTTATTTTTAAGGAAAGTGGTCAAGAACTTAAGATAATAAAGATATCATACTAAGTTTGACTCAAGTATCTAAGAAATTAGAACATGCTTAAAAATGTAAATAAGGTTTTAAACATAAGGTGTGTGCAATTCTCATCAATCAACTACCTAATTATGACTATTACATTCGAGCCTTAGCAAATGCTTAAGATAGTCAAATCAACCTCAACAAGATACTGTCATTCAGTAAATCAACCATTAATTTTAATATAAATATTAGTTTACTTGAATCCAAAAACAAGTTAAAGAAACCGAATTAAACAAAGGAATCCAATGACACTAATAACAATAAGACTCAATCTCAGAAATGTACCTCTCCCCCACACTTAAGATGCATATTGTCCCCAATGTGTGAAAAACATGAAAAAAATAACAAAAGAGAGAGAGAACTGCCTTGCCATGTCAATGAATCAACATATATGAATTTGGTTCCAAAGGCGTTGCAAAGTCGAATTAGCTACAAAACAAATACTGACATGCAAAATTGTGACAATTCAAAGATATATATATATATATATATATATAATAGAAAGAAACAAAGAAATACATAATGAAAATAAAAAGAAAAGAAACAAACATACGAACAAGTTAAAAGTATAGTCATCCAAAAGAAAGAAAAAAATAAAAAGAAAATAATGAAATAAAGAAAAGGAATCCACTAGATGGGAAAGAGTGAGCTAGTCAGACATGGGCTCAACACTGGAATCATCAATAGCACCGGTATCCTCACCGCTGGCACTGGTATCATCACTAGCATTGTCATCTGAAACATCGACGCTTGGCACTGAGGGCTGATATGGTGGAGGCAGTGGCTGTGAAGGGATAAACCCCTGATACCTCCAAAACTTTAGCATGGACTGCTCCAGCCATTGCCTCCATAATATCTCATGATCCAACCGTGATTGAAAGGAACACGAGCGTTGCTCCATGAAAAGCTGGATATGGTTTTGCTGAGCAATAATTTATTCTGATTCAACTCGAGGTTCCCCAATTTTCCTTCAATCTTGCAAATCTTTCTCTCAAAATCAGTGGGGTTCCTATCATCATCCAACTCAACATTAACCGAATAATGCTAGTCTCTAAAGGTAGGGGCTGGGGTAAAGGACGGGCCAGCTAAGGAAGAAGGTTCAGTAGTGGCAAACGACCCAGGGAAATCTTTCGGTGGGGGTGGAGGTATGTCAAAAGTGGGAGCAGAAGGAATTGGCTTAGAATCTGTAGGTGGCGCTTGCAACTCTACCACCTTCTCTCGGTCTAACCGCTTTAAAGTGTCCATACCAAAAAGTTTGAGGAACCCATCTACAGTCATCGAGAGGCATCCATCCAATACTCCTAAACTATGAGCTAACCTTGTGACATACATGCCACCATGTAGATTACCTGGTACCCCTTTCTTGGACTGCTCACAGAAGAAATGGATGATAGTATGAGCTATATTGTATCGGATTTTGTGAACCATGCAATTTAGAAAGAATAAATCCCTTAAGCTTACCACTCTCGTACTGCTTTGGTGAGCCATAATAGCGTGAACCAAAAGATTATACACCACTCGAAAAGGAAAAGATTCAAAATTTGATGCTTTGGACACCTTAGGTTAATACCTGTCTGTATTTGGTGAAAATGTCCTTCAAACCTGGGGAGGAACAACTTCGTATTTTGTAAAATCTACCTCACAGGTAAGATAATTAGAAGAGTTGTTCCCATCCCGATTGGTTTATTAAACCTCGAATCTCAGCCGTAATGTTGGCTTGTTTCATAGCACTCCAATCCAAAACCCTAGGTGGAGACCAACCCTTGTTTCCTAATAGCTCAAACAACTTTCATTCCTCAAAATTCAAGAATCAAAGGCACTTGTGGTTGGCCATGAATTTAGAGGTAGGATGTGTAGTGGGTTGTCCTCCCCTCTAGCCCATTTGGTGGGTAGCTTGGAAGGCAGTTACTTATGAGAGCCCATTATATGAGAGTAGGATTGGAGGATGTGATAAAATTGAAAGAAAATCAAGTAAATCCTCTCCAAAACTTGAAATAAGAATCAAAATCCCCTCTTGAATGAGTGGGTGTGTGATTTTGAGTGTGAGATTAAAAAAATTTGAGAGAAAACCAACAATAAGGGAGAGAGAAAAGAGAAAAGTTGGTTTAAATAGAAGTCAGGTGGTTTTTAAAACCCATTGACACGCCTACTGACATGCATGTGTCGATGGGCATGTCAGTGATACTGCTTCTAAGATAATACAACACATCCAGCGACATGAGCGTGTCATTGGGCATGTTATTACTACTGTGACTAGAATAAAATGATACGGCCAGTGACATGGGCATGTCATTAGGCGTGTTGTTGCCACTATAACTCCTTGAATTTTGGCAACACGACACGACCAGGGACTCAGGAGTGCCACTGGGCATGTTGAAGCTACTGGGATGAAATTTAAATTACACATCCAATGACATAGGCGTGTCACTGGACGTGTTATAGCTATTGCCTCTAAAAATGAATGACATGCCTAGTGACATGGGCGTGTCCAAAAGCAAGCTAAGTTGTCCCTTAAAAGAAAAATTTCCTCTACACATTCAAGTGAACTTAAAATAATACACCACCAACCAACCAATGATAGAAGAAATAAAAATCAAAGAAACAAATAAAAACATGAAAATTAAAGAAATAAATATTAAAAAAATAAAATGGTGGGTTGTCTCCCACCACCCAGCACTTCTTTAATGTCGTATTAGTTGGACGTTCAGGGGTAATTTCACCTAGTCTTGGTGGTATAGAACCTCATTTAACTCCTTCAAGTCTCTCGCTAAAAATAGTTTGAGCCTTTGCTCATTCACCTTAAAATCCCCTTTTTCTGAATGAGTAATTTCGATCATCCCATAGGGAAAGACTTTGTTGACTGTAAAAGGGCCAGGCCATCTTGATTTTAACTTACCTAGAAAAAGTTGAAGCCTCGATTATACAATAATACCTGATCTCTCGCTTGAAATTCTTTTCGTTCATTAATGCGAGCATCATGCCATCTCTTAGTCCGCTTCTTATACATCCTTGTATTATCATAAGCTTGCAATCTCCATTCATCCAGCTCATTGACCTGTAATTTGCTTCTTTCACATGCACTAGCTAGATCAAGGTTAATCTGTTTATAGCCCAATAAGTGTTATGTTCAATTTTTATAGGTAAATGGCAAGCCTTTACATATACTAGCCTAAATGGCATAGTACCCAAAGGAGTTTTGAATGCAGTCCTAAAGGCCCATAGAGCATTGTCTAATTTCTCGGACCAATCCTTTCAGGATCGTTTTACAGTTTTCTCAAGAATTTTTTTTATCTCCCTATTTGTGTTCCCAACTTGGCCACTAGTTTAGGGATGGTAATGAATAGAAAACGTATGTGTAACGCCTAGCCTTTTGAAAACTTTCTCAAGCTGAGCATTATAGAAGTGAGTACCCCTATCACTTATGATTGCTTTCGGTGTACCAAATCGATAGAAGAAATTTTTCAAAAACTTCATCACTACCCTAGCATCATTCGTTGCTAAGGCTTAGGCTTTAGGCCATTTAGAAACATAATCTATAGCTATGAGTATTTATTTGTTACCAAAGGAACTAGGAAACGGTCCCATAAAGTTGATGCCCCATACATCAAAGACTTTACAAATTATGATTCCATTATGGGGCATTGTGAATTGAGATTTTTGCCCCTACTCTCACGTGGAGTGGTTCTTGCGACTTCGACACTATTAGGCTTGAGGCCTTAGAGAACACGACCCAAGACCAGAGAAAATGGAGTCCTCACCTGGATGGATCAGAAAAAAGAAAGGGGTGGATGACTCAATTCCTAAGAAATCCCTAACCCCCTAATGGGTTCGGAAAGTTGGGTACGTATAGGGAAGGTGAGAATGACCCAGCATCCCCATAATGCCCGGTTCATTGGAACCGGCCTCCTTTTCAGGTTTCAATATTATAAAATTCTTAATTAACACAATATTATCCATACTACATACGATCAATAGAATAAATAAATACTTTATTATAAATCATGGTAAGGTCCAAACAAAACAAACAAATAGGCACCCATCCAAGGATGGAAACATGCCTTTACAATTGTCCAATGTCCAAAAGAAAATAAAGAAAATAGAATACCCACCAATTGGTGGAAACATATCCTTTACATAGGTCCACAGCTTAAAGATAAATCGAATTACATGATATTTAACAATTTGAGGTACCCAATTATGGAAACATACCTCTTATAATTTCTTGAAACTAAAAATAAATCAAAGCATTCTAATAAAATCAAGTAATAATAAATCATCCATCGAGACATGCAATAAATCATCCATCAACATATATCATAAATATATATCTAAGTAATAAACATAGAAACTAGGGTTTTAGATTTCAACTAGGGTTTTGAGCTTTAAGAAAACAGAATTATTATTCTTCTTAAAAAAACTAGGGCTACTATGTAATTTAGAAAGAAATAGAATTTTAACTAAGGCCTTAAGTTTTAAGAAAATAGTAGGATTTTTAAACTTTAAGAAAACATGATTTAAGATTTAGGTTTTAAAGAGTGATTAGGGTTTTGAATTAAATAGATTAAAGCTTATGAAACAAGGCTAAAAACTTAGATTTTCAAAGAGAGTGAGATACTGTGATGATAATTAATTTTAACAAAAAAAATTAAAGAGACATACCTACATTTGAAGACTCCACAAAAAATTATTGATGAAATTCTTGGCCGAGTTTAACACCAAGGTAGAAGATTGCTTGATGCCTTGATTGCTTATTCTTGCTTTTTTGTTGCTTGATTGTTGCTTTCAAATTTTCAAAGTCTAGTCCCTGGATCAATTACTAAGAAAAAGTCTGAATAATTCTTCCATCCAACCCCTTTCGAGCAAAATAAGGTTTTGGCAAAAATCGGCAGTGCACACTGACTGTTGGGCAAGAATGGAGTGCGAGCTGATGTGCGGGTTGCTTGGCATGCAGGCACTGCGGGCTAGCAAGCGAGACAGGCTGCTGTGCGAGGTTTCAACTGGCTGGGGTCAGGCCAATTCGCCGCCGCAGGTTTGTCGCCGACTCTGCCTTTGCTGATTTCTTTTTTATTTTTATTTATATATATATTTTAAATATAAATAATAAATATTATTACAATAAAATAAATTAATAATAAATGAGAAGTATAATAAATATTATATTAAAATAAATAATAAATAAAATAAATATAAATAATAAATAAAATAAATATTATAAATAAATAAAAATAATAAAATAAATAATAAATAATAAGTAAAATAAATATTATATTATCAAAACAAATAATAAAAATAAAATAAAATAAATTTTATAAATAAATAATAAATAATGAGAAAAGTAAATATTATATTATTAAAACAAATAATAAATATTAAAATAAATAATATATACCACAAAAATTATTTTGGACTATTTTAAAATCTTTAGACTGGACTGGGTCAAAAATAAAAGGTTTACAGTTTGCCCCCTGCTTGAACGATCTGAGATTACATCAAAAGAGAGTGAAAAATAATGTGATTTTTGACTGGGTTTAGAGCTAGACTGGACTTCATACCTGAGGTTGATTTGAGTTCTGGACTCAAAAATAATTTGGGTTCCAGAGTCGGTGTGAGTTTTGAACTCAAAAATAATTTGGGTTCTAGACCCGAGATGAGTTTTGGACTCAAAAATAATTTTAGTTCTGGACCCGATGTGATTTTTGGACTAAAAAATAATTTAGGTTCTGGACCCGAGGTGAGTTCTGAACTCAAAAATAATTTAGATTTTGAACCCGAGGTGAGTTCTAGACTAAAAAATAATTTGAATTATCTGCAAAAAAAATAATTATAGTCAGTAGGATATTAATAAAAAATTTGCAAAAAATTTAACTATTTTTTACCATACCTATACTCTCTTGTTCCCTGCGTGGAAAAATATTTTAAAAATACAAAAATATTTTTAGATACGCAAATAGCTGAATAATTGAATTGAATAATTGAATTTCTTATTTAAATACTATTTAAACACTATTAATAACTATTCATTCACTATTTTATCAACAGTGATATTGACTTTTTTTTTTTTACGGATTTACTATTTCTTTCTTTGTTTTTTTCCTCTTTCATTTGCCTATATAAAGGCTCTCGGTTTCATTTTTCATTCACTTCATCTTTCAATCTCAATCACAAATTAGTGATACTTACATATATTTTCATATTTTGTGTGAGGAGAGAGTTGATAAAAAAAATGGAGAGAGTACATACTTCGAGATCTAAAACTCGATCCAATGCTAAGCTGTTAGATTTTATTCGACGACATGAAAATGGAACTGTCAATTTACTAGCTGGGATGCAACTTCATCACAGTTCAAGTCAAAAAACTAAGATAACACTGCAACTTAATATTTTAACAGCACAAATATATATTCATTATTTTATTTTAGTTTTTAGTTTTTAATTATTAATAGTACTAAAAATTAGGGAATACTAAAAATAAATAAATTAATGGACTATTATTAAAAATATAATAAATAAATAAATTAAAATAGAACATAATGAGTAATTTTAGGCTATGAATCAATAGTATTGATAGGATGATATACTTACCTCATGTAGGCTTACCTGGCTCGGTGTTAGCATGATCGTTGTGTTGTCCGGAACGGAAGGTGTATTTATAAAGCCCAACAATGGTATGACGTAGCACCCTCTCGGGTAAAACGGATCGTCCGAGAGTATAATTTTGAATGCTTTATCTTGCAATTACCATCTGAGGAGTGTCCAATAGATAGGAGTGTTGTTCAGGCATTGTCGGAGTGATGGATGGACATGATCCATACTTTTCACCTACCTATAGGAGAGATGACCATTGGCCCAGTTAATTTTACAACCATAACTGGTATCCGGTACTATGGCCTTTCAGTCCCTCTTACCAATGATATTTTGACACACAAAGAAATTCAACAGTTAATCGGTATGGAACTGTCACTAAAAGTGCCCTTCAAGATAAAAATTGAGCCGATTCGGAGTTATTGGATGAGCTATGATGGATGGATTCGTAGAGAAATAGCCGAGCAATATGCATGGGGATTTTTACTGTATTTGCTTGGGTCGACTATTTTATGCAGTACCGATTCGGCCATCCATTTGTCGATATTGAAGGCCCTTACTAATATGGATATGGTACTGCTTTACGGCTGGGGTGAAGCTGGCCTTAACTGTCTCTATCATGGACTAGACAAGATTTGCAGGAATAAGAAGTCTTTCATTGGTTTCATGGTGATTGTCGAGGTACTCCTATGAATGCCGCACTGCCTTTCCAGCATACCCGCCGAGTCATTGCTGGTCCTGTATCTAGTGGTTGGTTTCTCGGGAAGAGGGTGTATGAGTGGTTCCTTAGTCCCGAGTGATGGAGAATCCTGATGAATTGCCCGGTGTATACTTTAAATATCGCATCAATGCTGGAGAGTTCGTGGTGGTTAGCTCGGAATGGTTATGATGTTGAAACTTTCTCTATCCACCTGGTACGTCATATACCCAGTTTATTCGAGCAGGGCTCTTGAACTTTGATGTATCTCCTATTGGTGTCCGAAAAATTCCTAAGGATAGTGATGAAGAGGAGTACGACGGAGAGGGAGGAGGGTCCATCCCTCATCTCGGGGCTAGAACCTCTTAGGTAAACTTTTACCATTTTTCCATTGCAATTTCTCCTTTTCAACTTATTTTAACTGTTTTAATGATTATTACAGGCTACTGGCTCATTTGGTCATGAGGCTGGACCTTTCTCTGGCTCCTCTATTTGCTCTTTCTTATCAACCTGAGATGCCATCTCATCTGCAAGGTGTTGATATGAGTTACCTGGTAGATAATCCTGTTCCTTGATGATTTATGCTATATGTATGCATGATTATGTATACTCTTACCATTTCCCTTTTTAACTCACAGAGGATGCTTGAGGAACAAAACAAGAAACTGCAAGAGGAGTTAGCTACTAGTCACCAACAGGTTGCCCATTTTGAAAAATTGTATCATCTGTCAGAGTAAAACTTTCGAGACTTTTGGTTCTAGGAAATGAGGGATCCTGGTGCTTCGTCTTATAGAGGGCCCCAAATTGATGACCATGAGATCCCTTTATCTACTTCACATGAGGACCGTTACAAACCTGAATTCCAGGGTAATAGAGGGTCTGGTGCTCCTTCTTCGGGTGAACTCGGGATAGATGATATGCCTCCTCCTCCAACAGGTGATGACTTTTTCAGGGTTTTGATTGATTATGGACCACCCCTTCTCAGTGATTCATAATTATTGAATTAATTGAGAAAATATTGTATTATTATTAATAATGATAATAATAATAATAACAATGATGATAATAATTATAATTTGTACTTGTACTGCAACTTTTGACTTTCAAATTTTTTTTTGCTCAAAATTTTGCCTAGTCAGCCCTTACGGATTTTCAAAACTAGCGAACTACCCTAATTTTTGCTTAGGCCATCCTTGCGGATGTTCGACCTAACCAGCTTTTTTTTTATGTTGGTTCTAATTTTTTCCTAGACTGCCCTTACGGGTTTTCGGAACTAGCAAACCACCCTAATGTTTGCTTAGGTCGTCCTTGCGGATTTTTGACCTAATGGGCTTTTTTTTTCTTTACAGATTTGGCTTCAGGAGCGTCTCTGCTTACTCAACACTCCATCCATGGATTTTGCAAGATACCTGCCGTGACATTATTCTGCCAGGAAACTACTCCATCTTGCTTCTTTATATGCCGTTGACTGGATTCGCTCACGTGCTGCAGTCAACATCCGTTGGTTAGTACCTTGGTGGAAGATTTCTCGTATCAATATTCGAACGTATTTGATGTATGTTCCTCTCGCTGCTCTTCGTCGAGGTACTTGCTATGATCCTCGCCGGCATGGCAGTTAGTATGGAGCCAAACGTTGAGGTTCTAAGTTTACTCCTGACCTGGACATGTCTTGTCTGATTGAAGTATTCTTGGATCGGTTGAAGCAAAGCTGGCCTACATGTTACACTTATCGTCTGCCATAGATTTTACATTTGTCAATTTCTTTAGAGAGAATATTGTTAGGATAAAATATAATGAAAATAATAATAAGAGCTGTTTCTTTTCCTTTTATAATTTGTCATCACCTTTTGCTATTGTGTCATTTATTTTACCATATTTGGTTAAATAATTGAAAGAGTGCACATAGAACAATTTTAATATTAACTCTATTTATTAAATTGGGGAACAACCAAACATAAAGCCAACATTCATAAGATCACTCCTATCGCCAACCAGTCCTTTCGGATTTTCTAATTGACAATTTTCTCTAGTTTAGCCCTAAATGTTGCCTAGCCCTCCCTTTCAAGTTTGTAAAACTAGCAGACTGCTCTAACTTTTGCCTAGGCCGCCCTTTTAGGTTTTCAACCTAGTGGGCTCTCTTCTACTTTTTTTTTTTATGTAAAACATCTTTAACCTGTCCATGTTCACCGGTTCACTAAACTCATTTCCGTCCATGTCTGATAACTTTACTGCACCCTTGTTCATGACTTGCTTTACAAGATATGGTCCTTCCCAACTAGTCCTAAATTTTTCTCTTGGATCAGAGACATTAGGTGTACATTTCTTCAACACTAAGTCACCGACTCTGAACTTTCTGATCTTAACCCTTCTATTGTAGGCCTGAGCTATCTTTCTTTGATACAGATAGTGATGATACAGTGCTTGTAACCTCCTATCTTATAATAAAGCTAACTATGTATATCTACTCACTACCCACTCCATCTCAGGAAGTTCAGCTTCCAGGACCACTCTTAATGACTTGATCTCTATATCAATTGGCAACACTGCTTCCATCCCATAAACTAAGGAGAATGGTGTCATTCCAGTTGGCGTTCGCACACTTGTTCCATATCCCCATAAAGTAAAAGGAAGCATCTCCAACCAATCCTTGTACGTCTTTATCATCTTGGACAAGATCTGCTTAATTATCTTATTTGTTTCTTCTACTGCACCATTAGCCTTTGGTATATAAGAAGAGGATCGATGATGATGGATTTGGTATTTCTAGAATAAGTCCCTAACTGCTCCTTGAAACTGTACTCCATTGTTCGATATCACACTGCATGGGACCCCATACCTACAGATGAGTTTCTTTTTAATAAATGTAGCCATTTGCCTTGCCCCTAGCTTGTTAAAAGATTCAGCCTCGACCCACTTTGAAAAATAATCCACTGCTACTATAATGAAACGGTGACCATTTGAAGTCGTCAGTTATTTCTCTCCTATAATGTTAATCCCCCAAGTTACGAAGGGCCAGGGTGAAGAAATAGAATGCAATTCTTTAGGAGGCATGTGATTCAGATTACCATACGTATGACATTGTTGGCACTTCTTCACAAACTCAATACAATCTATCTCCATGGTCAACCAGTAGTAACATTGTCAAATTATCTTCTTAACTAGGGCTAAACCACTCATGTGTGGACCACAACTTCCTGCATGTATTTCTAACATGATATGCTCAACTTTAGGCTTCCTCAAGCATCTCAAGTGCACCCCATTAGGCCATCTTCAAAATAATTCTCCATAAAAGGTGATGTATTGTAAGGACCATCACCTTATGACTCTTCTTTCTTCCTTTTTTGCCCCCAATAGTTATTCCTTATCTTTCAAAAATTGTCTTATAGTGTCATACTACGCATCATGATCTGTATCAATTTCCATGATTGTCTCATATTCATAGCAAGGAGTTGATGACTAGTCAAAACCAGAGGCTTAAGGAATAAGTTAATAGGATTTTCCCATACCGAAGCTAATGTGGCTAGGGCATCAGCCATATGGTTTTCTTCTCTTGGTAGGTGTGTAAACCTTCACTCATTAAAATTCTTCTTCATCAAGGTCAAGTAATGGTGGTATGGTTTTAGCTTCTCTTCTTTTAACTCTCACTCTCCATTTGCTTGGGATACTACTACCAATGAATCACCAAAGACTTGCACCTTATCCACCTTCATAATCTTCAGGGTTTCCAAACCAAAAATATATGCTTCATACTCTACCATACTATTGGTTTCCCTGAAATTCAACTTCTTAGCTAAAGGGAAAAGCTCTCCTTCGGGTGATTCTAGTATGACTCCCAAGCCTACTCCTTTCCTATTCACTGCTCTATCAAAATACATATTCCATCCTTGTACTTCTATGGCCTCAAATGCTCATCAGAAAATTCTAAGACTACCTCTTCGCTATCTAGCAATGGTTACTGGGCCAGAAAACTTGCCACCGTTCTACCTTTGTTTGTTTTCCTGGTTACATACTCAATCTCAAATTCTTCTAAAATTATCAATCATCGACCATATTTCCCAATATGATTGAAAGGTAGACCAAACCATACTTCACTGAATCCAACCTGAAAATTGGTTGCACAGTATAAGATTGAAAGTAATGCCACAACTTCTTAGAAGACCAAACCACAACTATATAGGTTTTTTCAATGATACTATACTTAATTTTATAAGGTATGAGCTTTCTACTCAAATAGTTTACTGTGTGCTCAACACCTGACTCATTTGCTTGGGCTAGCATAGCTCCTATAGACTCTTTATAAACCCTTAATTTTTTACCAAGTCTAGTCCAAAGATTTTAAAAAGGTTCGAAATAATTTTTATGATATTTTTTATTTATTTAAATATTATTTATTTATTCTTATATTTACTATTTATTTTAATAATATAATATTTATTTTATTTATTATTTATTTTTAATAATATAATAATATTTGTTTTTAATAAAAATAATAATAAAATAAAAAGTAAAAAATAAAAATAAAAAATTAGACGGATTGGCGAGCGACGCGAGGCAGCGCTGCCTTGCGGCAGGTAGCATTTGGCCCGCTGCAGGGCAATTCGCCGCAGGCGTGGCCTGTGGTGACTTGGCATGCCATAGGCCAAAGCCTATGGTGAATTGGGGAGCTTGCCCAGGTGTCCTATAGGCTCGCAGGTCAATTCTTGAGTAGTAGCAGGCTTTCTCGCGTGGCAGTAGGCTGATCCTCGCGCAACAGCCTCTCGCTTAGCAGGCCAATTCTCACAGCCCGTAAGCTCATTCGCCAACGACGCTGCCAATTTTTGCCAAAACCTTCTTAAAAATAAGGTTTTGAAAAAATAAGTTTTAGCCAAATCCAATTTTGCCAACGACACTGCCAATTTTGCCAATTTTTTTGATACTTGAAAAAATAAGGCTACTGGATGTCTGAATTAGAGATTAGGTTAGGGTTTTAAGAAAATAGTCTATTATTTTATTGTTTTAGAAAAGTGTAATTAGGGTTTTAGATTTCAAAAATATGTTTTACGGGTATTAAGGCATTAGGGTTTTGAAAATAGTTTTTAGGGTTTTAAATAAAGTTTGGATAGTTTGTAGAATAATTGATCAAATTGTATGATGAAATAATTAATTCAACTTGATGAAGCTACTGTAAATATAAACAAAGAAAATAGAGATTCAAACCTCCGTTGTTGGTTCTACCACAATCTTTGAATTCTGGTTGAACAATAATAAAGACAGTGCAGGCTGCCTTTGATAGATTGTTATTGTTTGCCGCCTCTTGATCTTTCAAGCTTGAGGTTGGCCGAAGAAATCCAAAAGTCCAAAGTCAAGTAGAAAATTTCCAATCCTTAATTCTGTGTTTTAATGTGGTATTTATAGGAAAAATAACAAACCTACTTCTAATTGTCTAAGGAAATTAAAACCATTTAGGAAAAGAAAACAAAACCAAATAGAATTTGGTTTTGGAAAAAACTGCGCTGGCAAAAAATTACTGTGGGCCAAAAATTACGAGCACTGGCGGGCCAGCCAATTCACTGCAGGAATTTTCTGCGGTAAATTGGCTTGTGGCTAATTCCTGTGGCAAATTGGCCCAAGGCCATTTCACTGTAGGAACTTCTTGCGGCCAATTCGCCAGTAGGAAATTCCAGCGGCGAATTGGCCCAAGCCAATTCACTTTCGGCGACGAAAAATTTCGTCGCTGATTTTTATTTATTTATTTATATATATTTTTTAACTTTATTAATATTACCTTTTTTATTTTTATTAAAAATTATAAATAATAAATACTAAAATAAATATTATTTAATTAAAATACCACAAAAAATTATTTTGGACTATATAAAAAATATTATACTAGATTGGCTTAAAAATTAAGTGTCTACACTATCTGAAGTGCAACAGTTCTTGCTTAAATAGAAATGATTCCCGAATTTAGTATGGTAACTAGGGTTGTCATGTTATAGATATGTTAATTTGGGAAATCGAGTCTTAAGGTACAATAACACTGATTTGACAAAGTCAACATTTGATTTAAATAATATATGTTTTTTTATCATACAAAGCCTTCAAATTAAGGGAAGTATGTTGAACCGTCAAACCTCAAAGGACACATTGGGCAAAGTAAATGATGGTTGGCAAGGTTATGAAGAAGCTACCAACTGACATGATGAATCCTAATTTGAAATGGATGTATCCCTGACTCTGCTGCTTAGACCTCACCACTCATGTTTTCAACATCTCGAATATAAAAAGCAATAAATGCAAAGCTTTCTATCATTCCAATGCAAGACTTGAACAGACATCTAGAAGGAGTCAATGGGAACACTTCAACTGATCACCTGAGTCTGTGAGTTGACGAAACCACTATAAGTATTACTCATGCATATCATGCATACATTAGCATATCACACTGCATTTTTCTATGTCAAAAGTAAACAACAATACTCTATGAAGCAAACATGAAGCGTACATGGAATCAGGTGGCATGGAAGGCCCATTGTTTGAGGAAGCTCCATTCATTTTGTAAAAAGAAGCAATGCATGCTTCTGTAAAGAACTAGACAACAAAAACATCAATCAAAGCCTGCATGAAAAAAATCTTTGGTTTGAGCCTGCACAGAGGGCAAAGTCTCACTCTTCAATTTTGAGTTTATGCATGTACAAAAAATTTGCAGACTCACTTTCAATATTTTTGCCACATAGGGGGCAAGGAGAAGATATAAGGGGCCAGCTAAACAATGGCTGAATTTTTGCAAAAGTGCAAAAGAATGGAACATTAAAACTATCAAAAGAATTAAGATGCAAAACTCAAAAGATCAGTCCAGCTAGAAGAGCTGAAGTTAATATAGGACAAAAGTTTAAAAGAATGAAGATCCACTTCAAAGGGTAAATGCCCGACCTCGAAGGATGAAGATCCAATTTCAAGGGTGAAGACCCGATCTCCAAGGATGAAGATCCATTTTCAAGGGTGAAGACCCAATGCCAAGGATGAAGATCCAATTTCAAAGGGTGAAAACTCAAAGTCCAAAGGATGAAGATCCATTTTAAAGGGTGAAGTCTCGACCTCTAAGGATGAAGATCCAATTTCAAGGGTGAAGACCCAATATCTAAGGATGAAGATCCATTTTCAAGGGTAAAGACCCGATGCCAAGGATGAAGATCCAATTTCAAATGGTGAAGACCCGAAGTCCAAAGAATGAAGATCCGTTTTGAAGGGTGAAGACCCGCTGCCAAGAATGAAGATCCAATTTGAAGGGTGAAGACCCAATCTCCAAGGATGAAGATCCAATTTCAAGGGCGAAGACCCGAAGTCCAAAGAATGAAGATCCATTTTGAAGGGTGAAGACTCGATGCAGAGGATGAAGATCCATTTTGAGGGTAAAGACCTACAATCTATTAAAGAATGGAATAGCCGGTTAAGCCAGAATTCTCAACTGATAAAAGGTCAGTCAAATCTTTTTTGGGTCCAAGTACCCAAATCAAACTCAGTCTCGAGTCCAAGTACCCAATCTCTTTGTCCAAGTACCTAAATCAAACTCAGTTTTAGGTCCAAGTACCCAATCTTGGGTCTAAGTATCCAAATCAAACTCAGTCTTGGGTCCAAGTACCCAATCTTGAGTCCAAGTACCCAAATCTTTTTTAGATCAATAAACCAAACCATTTTCAACCTCAAGTCGAGAACCCATCCTCATCCACATTCTGCTCAAAGTCATATTACTTTTCACTCTCTTCAACCAAGTCTCGGATCATTCAAGTAGGGGGCAAACTGTAGACCTTTAATTTTTTACCAAGTCTAGTCCATAGATTTTAAAACAGTCCGAAATAATTTTTGTGATATTTATTATTTATTTAAATATTTATTATTTATTTATTTTAATAATAAAATATTTATTTTATTTATTATTATTTATTTTTAATAATATAATAGTGTTTGTTTTAATAAAAAATAATAATAAAATAAAAAGTAAAAAATAAGAATAAAAAATTGGACGGATCGACGAGCGGCAACGCTGCTGCGCAGCAGGTAGCAATTGGCTTGCGGCAAATTGGAGAGCTCGCCAAGGTATCCTGCCATCTCGCCGGCCGATTATTGTGTAGTAGCAGGCTTTCTCGCTTGACAGTAGGCCGATCCTCTCGCAGCAGCCTCTCGCGTAGCAGGCCAATTCTTGCAGCCCACGGGTCCATTCGCAAATGACGCTGCCTACTTTGCCAAAACCTTCTTTTGCTCGGTTAACCAATTAGTAATAGGTTTTAATTTTTTTCTTATAAATATCACATTAAAACAATAACATAGGAAGGAGGGGAAAAAGATTTTTATTCGGCTAGGGGGATTTTTGGAGAGCAATTATTTGAGACTTGAGATTTTATTAGGACAGGAGGCAGAAACAAAAAAGAGGTAGTAGCTATTGGACTTTTACTTGGACTTTTTCTTTTCTTTTAGCAAAAACACCAAAAACAAAAAAGATACAGAGAAGACTTTTGGACTTTTAATCTTTGGCAATTTTTAACTTTGAAATTGTGAACTTTTGAACTCCGGGAATTCTCAGCAACAAGGAATCAAGGACTTGGAACTTCAGTGAGCTAGAGCAAGGGAAAAAGCAACAGAAACAAGAGAGGATCCATAATCAAGGCAACAAATCAGTGTTGTCATGGTGATTGGTCTACCAGAATTTATTCCATAAATTATGGAGGAACCAACAATGAAGGTGTGTTCTTAATTAAATTAATATAACATGCTTTAATTATTTCAAGTATTGAATATGTTCTTTCTCTACTTAAATTAATTCATAATAGATTATATATTTGAATTTTAATCCGTCTAGTAACATGATAGCTTAATCTTCTTCAAGTGCATGCTTATTTAATTAATATATCACAGTACCTTCATTTAATTTTTTTAATATTCATCACAGTAGCAACAATCTTTCAAATAGTAGTAGTATTATTAGTTTTGTAAATCTAAGCCTACAAAATCCTAATTTCATCCAAGAAATCCTAATCTAATATGTAAACTTTAGACTTATATATGTATTGCTTTATTTAGTTCTGGATTTAATTATGTAGTTTATTATATGTTTTGATGATCAATTTATCTTCAATTTTTAATTTATCATGGATGAATATTTTTTCAATTATTATTTATTTATTAAAATTATAAGAGGTATGTTTCCATGATTGGGTACCTCATTAATTAGTCCTTATGTAATTTAAATTATTTTCAAATTTTGGGATTAATGTAAAGGATACATTTTCAGCTTTTGGTGGGTGTCCTATTTAGTTTTAGACATTTGACGATATAAGGACAATTTTTCATCCTCGGATAGGTGCCCATTTATTTATTTTGTTTGAACATTGCTTTTATTTTAATATAATGATGCTTTATTTTAATTATTGTATGGAGTATGGTTAACATCGTTATATTTAAGAATTTTATAATATTAAGACCTGAAAAGAAGGCCGATTCTAATGAATCGGGATTTGTAGGGGTGCTGGGCCATTTATCACCTTCTCCACACGTATCCAACTTTTCGAACCTAATAGGGGATTGGGGATTCCTTAGGAATCGAGTCATCCAGGAATCGAGTCATCCACCCCTTTCTTTTTCCCAGCCCGTCCGGGTGGCGACTCCATTTTCTTCGATTTAGGCCCATGTTCTCTAAGGCCCTGAATCTAACAGTGCCGAAGTTACAAGAACCATTCCACACGAAAGTGGGGGCGAATATCCCCACTCACACTCTTCCTCTACTACTAAGTATAGTAACAAAGGTTTACCAGGTTTAGGTGATTTCAAAATGGGTAAATTTAGTAGATATTCCTTTATACATTCAAAGGCCTTTTGACATTCTTCATTCCACTCGACTTGCTGATTCTTTTTATGCAATTTAAAGATAGGTTCACATATTATGGTGAGCTTTGCTATAAACCTGCTAATGTATTGTAACCTGCCAATAAACCTCCAAACTTCTTTCTCTGTCTTTGGGGCTGGCATATCTCTGATTGCCTTAACCTTGTCAGGGTCAATCTCAATGCCATTTGGACCAATCATGTGTCCCAACAACTTGCCTGAAGTAACCCCAAATACACACTTCTTCGGGTTTAATCTTAGCTTATAATTCACTGCTCTCTCGAAGAATAACTCTAAGTTTTGGAAGTGTTGCTCCCTTGTATCCCACTTTACCATCATATCATCGACGTAGACGTCGACTTCTTTGTGCATCATATCATGAAACAAAGTGGTAACCATCCTTTGGTAGGTTACTCCAACATTCTTTAACCCAAAAAACATCACCCTATAACAGAATATACCCACGTAGTAATGAAGGCAATTTTGGTTTTATCCTCTTGGGCCATTAACAATTGGTTGTATCTGAAAAATCCATCTATAAATGAGTGTAGTGCGCTAGAGGCTGCACTATCAATGAGGACATCTATATGGGGTAAAGGAAAAATCTTTAGGGGAAGCTTTGTTCAAGTCTCTATAGTCTACATAGACCCTAATTCTTCCATCTTTCTTTGGCATGGGTACTATGTTGGCTAGCCAGTTTTGATAATCTATCACTTCAAGGATCTTTACTTGTATTTGTTTAGTGACCTCTTCTTTAACCAATTTAGCCCATTTCAGTCTTAATCATCTAAACTATTTTTTGACAGGTTTCATGTGAGTGTAGGTAGGAATCAGATGCTCAATTATGTCTCGATCTATTCCAAACATATCCTCATAAGACCAAGCAAAAACCTCTTCATTATTTTTAAATATTTTTTTCTCTCTCTCATCAGGAGTAAGGTCAGATGCTATGCTAATATTTTTAGGATTATCAGTTGTTCCCAAATTTAATGATTGTGTGTCAACAGAGTTAATATTAAAGATGCTCATGTAACCACTATTTGAATGTATGTAACCATTAGGAAAAACATCACACAAGTAAGCAAAATCAGACTTTATTGCATTCATTTTTGAAAAGAAAACATCATCATCCTCATACAAAGCAGACAAATTGAAATCAAAATCAAAATCAAAAAAATTATTCTCAAAATCATAAAGTAGAACATCTTTAAACTTCTCTTCAATTAGAGCAGCAATCTCCTCTGGAGTCTTCTTAGCTTTCAGGACATCTCCCTTCTCCCCTTCTAGATTAGGCTCCTTGTCGGTTGGCAGGGTGAACTCTTTCTTCACTTGTTCCACTAGCTCGGCAACATCGGCAAAAATTTCAAAACCTGGGATCAACTTTCCCATGATCATGATTGGCTCGGGCTTTCCTTGGAGTGGTCCCATGTCTAGAGCTTTGACAAAAATTTCTTCAAATGGTGGGAAGCTCATCTTGTCATTCTTCTTTAGCAGAACATCTTTGCTAGCTTCTTCATACCCCAACCCTTTCTCGGAAGCTTGAGTCATGAAGTCTGAAAGCTTTGTCACACTGGCCTTACTTTTTCCAAGACCAGCACTAGGAAGATAACTCATATTCTTCATCATGTTTAGGACCTTAGAGTCTACTATTCCATCATTAGAAATTGTGACTACTTGGAAACCGTTGAGAGGTCTCTCAATCAATAAAGCATTGACCACTTCATTATCTTCAGCCTCGATGACCACTGTCTCATCTCCGTTTGGGAACTTGATCTTTTGATGGAGTGTTGAATGGACTCCATCAAGAGGATGAACCAAGGCATTCCTAATAGCAGTGCAAAAGTAACAGGTATGTCTAAAACCATAAATTTTAATATAGACTTAATTGGACCAACCTTCACAATAGCTTTGAAAGTTCCTTCGGTGTGCCTTTTAGTATTGTTGTAAGCCCTAATGGTTACTTTGGTTGGGCTTAGATCTCTTGTTGACATAGCTAGCTTTGGTAAGACTTTAAGTGGGCAAACATTTATGGCAGACCCATCAACAACCATCACACATGGAGTCCTTTTTCTTTTGACTTCAACTTTGATAAAGAGAGGGCGGATGTGATCTCTCCCCTCTTTCGGAAAATCCGCATCCGAGAATGATACCATTCCCATATCAACTTTGCTCTTCTTTTGAATATCTTCACATTTCATGACTCTTTCAACTTTCACGAAGTTAACCAGCTCATCTGGTGTTATGGAAGTGGAAATCAGTATGCTAGCCAAAGCCTTGGCCATAGTTTCACAGTGCTTCTTGGAAGTGGCCAATAGGTCCCAAATACTAACACTTGCTTGGGTCCTCTTCAGTTGTTTAAAGACAATGTCATCTTCTTCTTCTTTGTTCCCAACCTCTACTTCCTTTCCTTTATTAGCTTCTACTTCCTTGGGCAGTGGCCTTGCATAAGGCTTACCAGATCTAGTGTTCATCACCTTATCTTCTTCAGGTTCAGACCAGGTCCATTCCTCCTTTTTGGGTTCAAGATCATCATTATGCTTGAGTCCCAAAATTCATCCACAAAATCGATTGCTACTTCTTTACCAACCATAGCTTGTTCAACTTTGCTAAACACCACTTCTTCTTTGGTTGCTTCTCCATCTACATCTTGGAAAGAAGACATAACAAAACTTTCATGCAAACCTCCTCCAATCATGAAGGTTGCCGGGGCAGGTACACTATCGAATCTTGGTAATGGGTTGTCTTTAGTGTTTGGCTTGTTGAGCTCGGGTAGCTTCCCATTGTCAATCAAATTTGGGATCTCATGCCTTAACCTCAATTATTTATCCATGTCATGTCCTTACATTTGATGAAATTGGCAAAATGCCTTAGTGTCAAAGTTGGGTGGAAGAGGATTAGGCAAAGGACAAGGATTCAAGGGCTATAATAATCCCTTCTTTTGTAGCTTATTGAGGACCCAAGACAGTTGCTTTTCCAATTTTGAAAACTTCCTTCTCCTTCATTAGCCAGTTGCATTAACATCAACTGATTTTTGTGTGCCTTGGTTACCAGACTGGTAGTTTCCCTTCTAGTTCCTCCTTGCTGAAAAGTGGCTCTTCTCTCTTTTCCACTCTTCAATTTGTAGACTAGCTTGTAAAAGGTCCTTGAAATCCCAGATAGGTGTATGAGACATCCTTTTGTGAAGGCTAGGCAACACCCCTCTCACAATCATTCTAATTTGATCGGATTCATCAGGCCTTCTCTTGAGTAATGTAGCCTTATTCCTCCACCTTTTTATATAATCCACAAAGTTCTCATTCGACCTTTGTCTAATGGACTCTACCTCTATTAGAGTAACTTTCAATTCAACATTGTATCCATATTGTTGGATAAAGGCTTTGTATAGCAGATCCCAACTCTTTTGAGTGTCATCATCTAAGAAATTGAATCAATTTTGGATAACAGGATCCAAAGAAAGCATAAAATACCTTAGGGTTTGAGCCTTAGTAGCTTGGGCAGACTGCAAAGTAGTAATATATTTTACTTCACATGGAGGTGAGGATTTTCAGTTCCATCAAACTTTTCAAAGGATGACATCTTGAACTTGTATGGAACCTCCTCATCTAGCTCAAACAACTTGTCGACTTCAGACATCTCTTTGGTTTTTAGCTTCTTTTCAAACTTCTTTTCCAGGTCAACTATCAACTTCTCAACATCTAAAGTTTCAGTCTTTTCTATGGCTAATCTTTCAACAATCTTCGGCTCCTTTTTCTTTTCTTGAGAATCTTAAAAGTATTGATCTCAGTCATCATCATCATCAACGACTACCTTGTCATCATCAAAAGCTACTTCACCAGCCTTAGCCTTTCCTTTATCTTTCTTGGTGCTTGCGGATGCTTCAGTAGTGTTCTCAAACATTGTAGCCATTTGACTCTTCATGATCTCAGCTAGGGCGCCCTTTAGTTCTTCCATCTTGACTTCAAGGGCATCATCCAACATCTTTTGAATCTGCTCAGGTTCATTGCTTTTGGTGAGAAGGTAACTGAGTTGCTGTTGGATTCTTCATCACCGGGGTAGGTTGGATTTTTGTAGGCTTTTGAACTATTTTAATCTAGGGCTGTGAGCCAGAAAGGATCAATGATATGTGATGTAAATGTATGTATGCCTGTATGCATGTATGCACGAACAATAAACAAAGATAGCTAGGACGTCCCTTCTAACCTTATAACTTTCACACACGAATGGCGAGTCTCTTTTCCTAGGTATATGGTTAACTAAATACCAACATGGGATATTTTATTTTTAATAATTCCCTTGGACTTTTCAACCAATAGTTATATTTTCAAACATGAAAATCAGTTCATGATAATTTCCATTAATTAGGCTTTAATCCATCCAATCAACTAGAGCAACTTTTATGCTATATTGGATTAAAACTAAATTAAGAGGTTTATTATAAATAGATTTCTCACTTGAAAAAGTAACTAATGATTCATGCCAAAAACAAGCCCATGATTAATAATTCTTAGTATAAACTAGGCTCACAATTGACTTTTAGTATTTCTATAATTGACCTAAATATTCGTAAGCTCTTTAAAAATGTTGTGAAAATAATTTTGTTTCTAAGCCCATTGTAAAATGATTTTAGAAAAAATGGATTTTAGGCTTTGTATTTGAGTAATGAGAAAAGAATTTTTTTGACTTATTTTTGGAAAAGTTTTATGTCCCAAGACCATTTTAAAAATTTTGAAAATAGCTTTGGTCTTTTGGATTTAGAGGAAAAAATTATTTGAGCTCACAATGTAATTAGGTCATATTAGAAAAAGAACAAACCAAATAATCCATGATTTAAACTAAGATAAATTAACCATAGTCAAATAACAAGCATTTGGGGTAAAACCTAAGGAAAGTAACTAGGCCAATTACATGAGTTTTAGTCTTTGGGTTGAAAGGCTTAGGTTCCCATAGCAAGTATATACCAAAAAGATACAAGGTTATGAGTGGTTATGCCATGCTCAATCTCCATATCTTAAGTAAAAGTATGGTATCCCTTACAAAACACAACACGGATTACACGGGCGTCCTAACTCACGCACACAATGCAATCTAAATGATGCAAGGGATAATATCATGATAAGAAAGATTAGAATAATATAAAGACTAAAGGAATTAACTTCTCTTATCCCCAGTGGAGTAGCCACTGTGAGAGGAGATTTTCGCCCCCACTCCCATGTGGAATGATTTTTGTGACTTCGACATTGTTAAGCTCGGGGCCTTAGAGAACATGGGCCTAAGACCGGAGAAAATGGAGTTTCCACCCAGATGGACTGGGAAAAAAAGAAAGGGGTGGATAACTCTATTCCTAAGGAATCCCCAACTCCCTAATGGGTTCAAAAAGTTGGGTACGTGTGGGGAAGGTGAGAATGACCCAGCACCCCCACAATGTCCGGTTCATTGGGACCGGCCTCCTTTTCAGGTCTCAATATTATAAAATTCTTAATTAACACAATATTATCCATACTACATGCGATCAATAAAATAAATAAATACTTTATTAAAAATCATGGCAATGTCCAAACAAAGTAAACAAATAGGCACCCATTCAAGGATGAAAACATGCCTTTACAATTGTCCAATGTCCAAAAGAAAACAAAGAAAATAAGATACCCACCAATTGGTGGAAACGTATCCTTTACATAGGTCCAAAGCTTAAAGATAAATCAAATTACATGGTATTTAACAATTTGAGGTACTCAATTATGGAAACATACCTCTTATAATTTCTTGAAACTAAAAATAAATCAAAGCATTCTAATAAAATCAAGTAAGAATAAATCATCCATTGAGACATGCAATAAATCATGCATCAACATATATCATAAATATGCATCTAAGTAATAAACATAGAAACTAGGGTTTTAGATTTCAACTAGGGTTTTAAGCTTTAAGAAAACAGAACTATTATTCTTCTTAAAAAAAACTAGGGCTACTGTGTAATTTAGAAAGAAATAGAATTTTAGCTAAGGTCTTAAGTTTTAAGAAAATGGTAGGGTTTTTAAACTTTAAGAAAACAAGATTTAAGATTTAGGTTTTAAAGAGTGATTAGGGTTTTGAATTAAATAGATTAAAGCTTATGAAACAAGGCTAAAAACTTAGATGTTCGAAGAGAGTGAGCTACTGTGATGATAATTAATTTTAACAAATAAAATTAAAGAGACATACCTAAGTTTGAAGGCTCCACCAAAAATTATTGATGAAATTCTTGGCCGAGCTTAACACCATGGCAGAAGATTGCTTGCTGCCTTGATTGCTTATTCTTGCTTTTTTGTTGCTTGATTGTTACTTTTAAATTTTCAAAGTCTAGTCCTTAGATTAATTGCTAAGAAAAAGTCTGAATAATTCTTTCGCCCAACCCCTTTCGAGTAAAATAAGGTTATGGCAAAAATCGGCAGCGCGTGCGGGCTGCTGGGCGAGATTGGTGTGCAGGCTATGCTGCTAGGCCTACGAGAATTGCTGCTGGCTAGCAAGGTTGACGTGTGGGCTGCTTGGCGTGCAGGCGCTATGGGCTGGCGAGCGAGATAGGCTGCTATGCGAGGATTCAACGGGCTGGGGCTCAAAGCTTGCGGCGAATTGGCCCAAGCCAATTTGTCGCCGCAGCTTTCGTCGCCGATTCTGTTGTCGTCGATTTTTTTTTATTTTTATTTATATATATATTTTTAAATATAAATAATAAATATTATTAAAATAAAATAAAAAAATAATAAATGAGAAGTAAATTAAATATTACATTAAAATAAATAATAAATAATAAATAATAAATAAAATAAATATTATAAATAAATAATAAATAATATAATAAATAATAAATAATAAGTAAAATAAATATTATATTATCAAAATAAATAATAAATATTATAAATATTATAAATAAATAATACATAATAAGAAAAATAAATATTATATTATTAAAATAAATATTAAATATTAAAATAAATAATATATACCATAAAAATTATTTTGGACTGTTTTAAAATCTTTATTCTGGACTGGGTCAAACATTAAGGGTCTACAGGCATCTCATCAAGAAATGAGATGTTTCCTGTTCTTTGGCAACGATCACAACATTTCACAAAGTCATCGCTATCCCAAAACAAGGCGGGCCAATAAAATCCTGATTCTAGTACCTTTTGAATAGTCCTATTGGCTCCCATATGACCACCAGCTGGTCTGGCATGGCAATGATGGAGAATATTCATTATTTCGAGCCATGCCATGCAACATCGGATCATGTAGTCCTTACATAGCTTAAACAAGAAAGGATCCTCCCAAAACTAATATTTTAAGTCTGGAAAGAATTTCTTTCTTTCTTGATAAGTCATATCTTGAGCGAGTTCCCTAATAGCTAAGTAATTACCAAAATCTACAAACCAATATATTTCAAAGTTCAAACTACTTACCTCACTTACCATGGCATACAGCACCTCATCGGGGAAGTGATCATCAATGTCCCCTTCTTCAAACCTCTCCAAGGTTAGGTTCAACAAGCGAGAAAGGTAATCTGCTGCAACATTTTTAGCTTCCTTTTTATCTTGAATCTTTAAATCAAATTCCTACAATAACAAAACCCAATGAATTAGCCTAGGCTTTGCATCCATTTTTGCAAATAAATACCTCAAAGCTGAGTGGTCCGTATAAACGATCACTTTGACAAGATCATATATGATATAAACTTATCAAAAGCAAAAACCACAGCTAGTAGCTCTTTCTCTGTAGTAGTGTAATTGGCCTGAGCTGTGTTTAAAGTCTTGCTGGCATAATAGATGGGCTAAAAATACTTCTCCTTGCGTTGACCCAAGACTGCTCCTACTGCAAAATCACTCATACCACACATTAGTTCAGAAGAAAATTTCCAATTGGGAGCCACCATGATTGGAGCATGGGTTAATTTTTCTTTAAGAGTTATGAAAGCTCTTAAACATTCCTCATCAAATACAAAATCAACATCCTTCTCAAGGAGTCTTGCTAGGGGGCGAGCTATCTTAGAAAAATCTTATATAAACCTCTGATAGAAGCCTGTATGTCCTAAAAAACTTCTAATGGCCTTAACTGATGTGGGTGGTGGTAGTTTCTCAATGGTTTCCACCTTAGCTAGGTCCACCTCAATACCCTTGCTTGAAATCTTGTGTTCCAGCATGATTCCCTCTTGAACCATGAAATGACATTTTTTCCAATTAAGCACAAGGTTCATTTCCTCACACCTTACCAACACCCTCTCAAGGTTTTCCAAACATCCTTCAAATGTGCTACCATAAACTAAGAAATCATCCATGAAAACATCTATAATATCCTCAATAAGCTCATCGAAGATTGCCACCATGCACTGTTGAAAAGTTACAGGTGCATTGCATAGTCTGAATGGCATTCTTCGATATGCGAATGTCCCATATGGACAGGTAAACATAGTTTTCTCTTGGTCTTTTGAGGTAATAGGAATTTGGAAGTAGCCCAAAAGATCATCCAAAAAATAGTAGTTTTCATGACCTGATAATCTTTCCAACATCTTATCAATGAGAGGCAATGGGAAATGGTCCTTCCTAGTTGCATCATTCAAATTCTGGTATTCTATGTAAACCCTCCAGCTGGTAATTATTCTTGTTGGAATTAGCTCATTATTTTCATTGGAAACCACTGCCATTCCTCCTTTCTTTGGTACTACCTGGACTGGGCTCACCCAAGAGCTATCCGAAATTGGATATATAATTCCCGTATAAAGTAGTTTTATCACTTCAGCTTTCACTACATCTTTCATCTTTGGGTTTAGTCTTAGTTGTGGTTGTACCACCGACTTGAATTCATCCTCCATCAGTATCTTGTGAGTACAATAGGATGGACTAATACCCTTGATGTCTGCTATCTTCCAAGCTATAACTTGCTTATGCCTTTGTAACAACTCAATGAGATTTACCTTCTGCTTAGAAGATAGATGGGAACTCAGAATTATGGATAATTTATTTTCCTCTACAAGGAATCCATACTCAAGATGATCCAGAAGGGTCTTGAGTTCCAAGTTGGGTGGATCAATCACAGACGGTTTTGGCTTCTTTACTTTTTCCATATCAATGGTCTCATATGCCCAACAGTTGAATGTTTTGCTTGCTTTAAGATAAGCAAGCTGCTCCATTGCTTCTTGATCCTCAACATTATCCTACATTAAACACAACTCAAAGGGATCCTTGTAAACAATGTTAGTAACAAAATTTATGGTTTCATGCTCAATAATATCATTGCATGAATCTGCCTCATCAAGTGTAAGTGGGTGCTTTATAGCATAATGTATATTAAAAAACAACTTTATCGCTTCCCACTCTCAAAGTCAACGTGCCATCATGGACATCGATAAGGGCACAAGCTATATTCAAAAATGGCCTACCAAGGATAAGTGAAACATATGTGTCCTCATCTATATCGATGACAATAAAGTCATTGGGGAAAATGAAATCCCAACATTTTCCAACACATCCTCTATAATACCATGAGGGTGGTGGACTACTGACTTATCAGCAAGTTGAATGGTCATGAGTGTTGGTTTAGGTTCTTCGATACCTAACTCTTAAACATTTTATAGGGCATAACACTTATGCTAGCCCCCAAATCAGCCAATACACTTTTAAGTTCGAGATTACCTATCAAACATGAAAGAGTAAAACTACCAGGATCTTTTAATTTCTTAGGCAACCTTTTTTGCAAAATTGTTGAACTCTATTCTGATAATTGCACCAAAGATACTTCCTCAAGTTTCCTTTTGTTAGAAAGGAGATCTTTAAAAATTTAGCATATTTGGGCATTTGCGATAACCCTTAATTTTCCTTCCACTCCTCAGAGTAATTGCCTTTAGCTGCTCCTTTAGGTTTGCCTCAGTATTGCTAGGTAAACTCCCTTGCGGTCTTTTACTGAGTAACTTGACAAATTGTCCCACCTGATTTCTCAAATTTTGAATAGAAGCTTGCTGATTTCTAAGGGTTTCAGTTGATTGAAATCTATTTTTTGAAGCTGCTATGAACTTTTCCATCATGTCTTCCAAATTTCTCTTTTTTAGAGGAGCAGCTTGTTGATGTTGAGGCTGCTGAAATCTAGTTGGAGGTCTTGAATTGTTCTGATTATTCCAAGAGAAATTAGGATGATTTCTCCACCACGGATAATATGTGTTGCTATAGGGGTTATTCTGCTGTTGCCTTGGCATATTCCCAACTAAATCCACCTGCTCCTGTCTAGCAAACATATTGCCACTTTGGTAATCTTGACTTTGATGTCATCCCCACACCATTCACAAGACATCACCTGCATTGATTTTCCAGAAGATGAGGCTAAAGAATCAATCTTTTTATTCATTGCTTTTAATTTTGCTGTCAAAGCCACCATAGGGTCCGATTAATGTGAACCACTAACCCTCAGTTTTCCTTGTTCCCTTAGAGTTTGCCACTGATAAATGGTAAGGGCCATATCTTTAATCAAATCCCTTACTTGTGTCAGTTGTCTTGTTATTTATGGTACAACTGGCTGCAGTGTTAATGGATTGTAAAAAGTTTGAATCTGAAGCCATAGTGGAAGCCCATGATGAGGACACCTTCTCAATACATCTTTAAACCTCTCCCAAGCATCATAAAGGGTTCGCCATCTTGCTGAAGAAAAGATGAGATATCATTCCTCAACTTGGCAGTCCTAGATGGTGGGAAGTGTTTTTCTAAGAATTTCTATGCCAACTGACCCCATGTAGTGAAAGTGCCTGGGGTAAAAGATTTTAGCCATTTCTTCGACCGATAAGTGAAAATGGGAACAACCTCAGCTTAATTGCATCTTCTGAGACATTATTTATCCTGAATGTGTCACATATCTCTAGAAAATTCTCAAGATGTGAATTAGGATCTTCATTTAGCAACCCAACAAACTGGCAAGTCTGCTGTACCATTTGAATTACATTTACCTTTTTTTCAACGTTGTTTGTAACAACTGCCGACCTTCGTATGCTCAAATCAGCCCTATTGAGAGTGGGCTTAGCAAATTCTTGCATTGTTCTTAGCTCATTTGCCATAGCTTAAAGTTATTCTTCTTGTTCTCCTTCCAGATTTGTTTATGTTTCTGCCAGATATATTTCCCTTCTTTCCTTTCGCTGTCTCCTCAATGTTCTATCTAGTTCTTGATCTAATTCGAGTATATAGGAAGTGCTAGCTCAGGTCATTAATAGGAAAATGTACCTAAAATGACAGTTAACAAGCAAGAACAAATGTTAAAAACAAATAAAATAAAAGCTAAATTATTAGTCTTAATTATATTACTAATATTGAAAACCGTTGTTCCCCGACAATGGAACCAAAAACTTGATGGCGAATCTTTGCTATTGCAATGTTACCACAAGTGCACGGGTCGTGCAAATAATATAGTAGTGAGTAAGATATCGTTCCATTGAGGATAAGGTCAATTACTAGTGCAAATTTTAACTGTGGTTTAGCAATTCAATAATTTTTGTGATGATTGAAATAAAAGAACAAATTACCTAATAAATTAAATTAAGGAAAACTTGAGTATTGTGCAAAATGAATTGATGATAAAAACACTATCCAGATATTGAATTTCCCTAGCATTAAATGTAATATCCCAATGTGTGCCCTAGAAGTTGGATACAATTGTTGTTTTGATTTGAATTAAATGTATATATGTATTTGCAAAGGAAATGAGTGTGTTAAGAGAATGTATATGTTGTGTATATTGTAATATATATAACATATAAGTTGGTCAAATGGGGAGTCAAGGTAAGAGGATATTTTAACTTGTGCTAAGTAAAATTACTATAAAGGGCATATAAGTGACAAAAGTTAAGTTGAATGGATGAGGGCAATTAGGTAATTGTCTTGTTAATTTGCTTGGTGGATATTTAAAGTAGAAGAGAAGTTGAATTTGTATTCATTTTCTGTAACACCCCCATATTCAATGCACACACACTACAACCACAACAATGTAGCATAGGTGCACCAAACATAGGGATGCTAAGGTTTCCTTAACATTCAAAACATTTTAAAACTTGATACCATATCCGTATCATTATATCTTATTAACAAAATAGATCATTTACTTATAAAACCAAACATATTAGTTATCTATATATATATATATACATTTATATATTACACAGCGGAAGTTATAAAATATGTATATATATGAAAACATTTGAATACATATTTACTATTATACATATATTTACATTATCAACAAAACTTTACACAATATAAAAGATTTATACATGATTGGCAAGTCAGCTCTGATCTTTAAGCTCCCAAAATCAACTCTTCAATGTCTACTCTCACTCGGTCTCGAAGAGCTCTCGGGTTCGATTCTATCAGTTCTATCACCTGCGCGATTAAACACTATCGCGCTAAGCCAAGGGCTTAGTAAGATAAAACATGCAATCGATATGCTTAGATGCTATACAATGCCAATTCTAATTTATATCATATATGTAACAACATAGATACAAAGTTAACAACATACCTTTACATTACATAACCAACATACACATATGTATATCACATTTGAACACCCTTGCATATGCTTTATTAGTTAATCATTTAATCATCCATGAACAACACTAAGCAAAGACAAGCATGGGCCCAAGACACACTAATATGTCATTCAATTTTCAGAGTTAATGCTTTGGTTTTGTTATCACATTTATCAATATCAATATCATATACCCAACTAGGCTTCAAGGATTAAGTTCAACCAAGCTTCAAGGGGAGCAAAGCATGCTAAGCATCAACCCAACTTGGCTTCAAGAACTAACCCAACCTAGCTTCAAGGGTTGTAACATCTCAATTAGGCTTCAAGGATTCAATCCAACCTAACTTCAAGAGATTGTTACACTCATTAGGCATGCCACCAACAACAAACTCTGAAAATGGAATAACACATTAGCCACACAATTCATTTAGATTTCATTCTCAATTCTCATTATCATTTAGGCAAACATGCCTCATTTATCTCCATTAAATCACCTTAGCCAATAACAATGGCTCCACATTTCATTTCACAATATAACACTTCATTATTCAAGTGTATTTTTTTTTTATCTCACATAGCATCATTCATAAATATTAACATTTCATTCCACATTTCTCATAAAACACATTACCATTCAAAGTGCATAACCTAACATTGTTAATTCTCAACAATGCAATTAGGGCAAAACACAATTGACATGATTCATAGCTTTAGGACCATCCACATTCATTTGATTAGATCATTCTTGTGTTTGAAACATGTTTATAATGTTCATGTTTAAGTTTAGGAACAATGGAACCTTTGAAGAATTTAAACCATGCAAAGAGAACCAAGAAATCAAACAATGTTCAAATCATTTGAAGGGCACGCCCAACTCACTTGATTGACACGCCCAACCAGCTTGAGTGACACGCCCGTGTCCTTAAAAAGAAAAGAGGCAGTAGCTTCCTCAAATAAATGACACGCCCAACCAACTTGAGTGACACGCCCGTGTCCTAAAAAAGAAAAGAGGCAGTAGCTAATTCAAACAATTGACACGCCCACTCCCCTAAGGGACACGCCCACTCCCCTAAATTGATTTTGGCCGTGTCACCAATTCACAAAACCTAAACTAAAAACCAACCCTTTCTCAATTGCACTCAAACACAATATTCATCATATAACATATTTCACATGAACATAATCAATGTTCTAAACACATATTCATCACAAGAACTACTTCACCACACATTAATATCACAATAAAACACATATTAACTCAAAACCCTAAAATCAACATCCTTCTCCATCCATCCAAATCAACAACCATCATTTCCAACAACAACCTTCAATTAAACTCATAACTTAAAATCAATTTAACATTTGAAAACACAACCAAACACATCTCAAAATCCACCAAATCACAAAATCATCAAACCCTACTTAACTTCCAACACAACTTCCAAATAAGTAAAGAAAACAAGCAAATACTTACTTGAAAAGAAGAAATTCCACAAATCCTTTGTCAAAACCTTGGATTGCTTCATCAACTTGCTTCTTGCCTCAAGAACACTTTTCTTTCCCTTTTGCTAATGGAGAGCCGGCCACTTCATGAAGAAAGAAGACAATGATCAAGATACAAAGTCAAATTTTGCTTTTAATCTCCACCAAGTGTTCTTACCCAAGCAATTACTAAAACACCCTCAATCATATAACTAACCTTTGTCTCATATAAGTCCTTATATGTAATTTCATTAACAACCAAAAATATCTTCTTCCACTTAACCATCACCTTGACTCTTCATTTGACCACTTTATATGTTATATATATCATCATATACACAACATATACATTTGTCTCTAAACCCTAATTCTTCCTCCAAAACACATATGCACAAGCATTCACATCCCAATTTCTTCTCTTATCCCATCATATACATTCAATTCAATTTAACAATAACAACAACAACAACAACAACAATATAATCAAAACTTCTAAGCCACATATGAGGATATTACAATTCTCCCCCTCTAAAAAGAAAATTTCGTCCTCGAAATTACCTGAAATTAACTCTGAAACAACTGAGGATATTGCTCTCGCATCGTTTGCTCATTTTCCCAAGTTGCTTCTTCTTTCCCATGGTTCTTCCAAAGAATCTTCACCAATGGCACTCTCTTGTTTCTCAACTCTTTTGTTTCTCGTGCCAAGATAGCAACTGGTTCCTCTTCAAAAGTCAAGTCTGGGCTTACTTCAATTGATTCAAATGGCAACACATGAGATGGATCCGACCTGTACCTCCTCAACATGGAAACATGGAATACGTTATGAATACGATCCAACTCAGGTGGCAAAGCAAGTCGATAAGCAACTGGCCCAACTCTTTCTAACACTTCATACGGCCCAATGAAACGAGGACTCAATTTTCCCTTCCGACCGAACCTCAAAATCTTTTTCCATGGAGACACTTTCAAAAATACCTTATCTCCAACATCAAACTGAATGTCTCTCCTCTTCAGATCTGCATAAGACTTCTGTCGGTCAGAAGCTGCCTTTAACCTGCTTCGAATTAACTTTACTTTCTCTTCAGTTTCTTGAATCAAATCAGGACCAACCAACTTATTATCTCCAAGCTCATTCCAACAAAGAGGTGTCCTACACCATCTGCCATACAATGCTTCAAACGGTGCCATACCAATGCTGGATTGGTGACTGTTATTGTAAACAAATTCCACAAGCGGTAGAAACCTGTCCCAACTTCCAGAAAAATCGATGACACAGCTCCTTAACATGTCTTCAAGAATCTGTATCACCCTCTCTGACTGTCCATCCGTCTGTGGATGAAAAGCAGTGCTGAAATGCAGTCGAGAACCCAAAGTATTATGCAAACTCTTCCAAAATCTTGAAGTAAACCTGGGATCTCGATCAGACACTAAAGAAGTTGGAACACCATGCAGTTTCACAATCTCCTGAATATATAGCTCAGCCAATCTCTCCAAAGAGTAATCCATCCGCACCGGAAGGAAATGAGCTGTCTTAGTCAATCTATCCACAATCACCCAAATGGCATCATGTCTCCTTTGTGTCCATGGCAAACCAGACACAAAGTCCATTGTCACTCTATCCCACTTCCATTCAGGCACTGCCAATGGTTGAAGCAACCCAGTTGGAACTTGATGCTCTGCTTTAACCTTCTGACAAGTGAGACATTTCGATACAAACCTAGCAATGTCTCTCTTCAAACCAATCCACCAATAATGTTGTCTCAAATCATTGTACATCTTCGTACTACCCGGATGCATAGCAAACACTGACTGATGAGCTTCTTCTAAAATGATTCTTTTCAAATCAGCATCATCGGGTACACACAATCAGTTCTTAAACCAGAGACTCCCATCATCTCTCACAACAAAATCTCTAGTCTTCCCAATCTTGCAATCTGAAATAATCTTCTGAATCTTCATATCAACCAACTGAGCCTCTTTGATCTGATCTAACAAAACTGGCTTCAATTGCAACCGTGCCAACAATGCACCATCAACACAAGGTACAAAATTGGCATGCAATGCTCTCAACTCAACAAGCAACGAGAGCGAGTAAACTGTTAAACCAGCTAAAGACTTCTGACTCAAAGCATCAGCAACAACATTTGCTTTACCTGGATGATAGTCAATTAAGCAGTCGTAGTCTTTAATCAATTCTAACCATCTCCTCTGACGAAGATTGAGTTCTTTCTGGACACCCAAATACTTCAAACTTTTGTGATCAGTGTAGATGAAACATCTTTCCCCAAATAAATAATGGCGCCAAATCTTTAATGCAAACACAATGGCAGCCAATTCCAAATCATGGGTCGGATAGTTAAGCTCATGCGGTTTCAACTGTCGAGATGCATAAGCTATAACTTTCCCTTCCTGCATCAATACACATCCCAAACCTCTATGTGAAGCATCACTGTAGATCACATATGGTTTGCCTTCAACAGGTAAAGTTAAAACATGCGCTTGAGTTAACATATCTCTCAACTGCTCAAAGCTAGCCTGACACTGATCCGTCCACACAAATCTCACTCCCTTACGAAGCAATCTGGTGAGTGGAGTAGCTATTAAAGAAAACCCTTTTACAAATCGCCGGTAATAGCCTGCTAAACCCAGAAAACTTCTAATCTCTGTCACAGACTTGGGTGGACTCCAATTCAGAATAGCTTCAACTTTACTTGGATCAACTCTAATGCCTTCCGCTGAAACAATATGTCCGAGAAAAGCAACTTGATTCAACCAGAACTCACACTTCGACAATTTGGCAAATAACTGCTTTTCTCTCAAAATCTGCAACACAATCCGCAGATGCATATCATGTTCCTCTTCATTCCGCGAATACACCAGAATATCATCGATGAATACCACAACAAACTGATCCAGATAGGGCCTGAACACCCTATTCATCAAATCCATGAAAGCTGCAGGTGCATTTGTCAGACCAAAAGGCATAACTAAAAATTCATAGTGCCCATACCTGGTCCTGAAAGCTGTCTTTGGAACATCTTCAGCTCTGACTCTCAGCTGATGGTACCCAGATCTCAGATCAATTTTGGAAAACACAGCTGCACCCTTCAACTGATCAAAGAGATCATCGATTCTAGGCAAAGGATATTTATTCTTATAATCGATACATAACCTCATAGTACCATCTTTCTTCTTCACAAATAGCACAGGAGCTCCCCAAGGAGAAACACTGGGGCGAATAAATCCTTTATCCAACAACTCCTGTAACTGCACTTTTAACTCCCTCAATTCTGCTGGTGCCATTCTATAAGGAGTAATAGAGATAGGAGTGGTACCAGGTAACAATTCAATACCAAACTCCACCTCTCTCTCTGGAGGCAATCCAGGCAACTCCTCTGGAAACACATCAGGGAACTCAGCAACTGTGGCAATGCTATCAATGGGAAAACCCTTCACTCTAGTATCTATCACATGAGCGAGATAGGCTTCACACCCCTTTCTAATCAACCTCCTGGCTGAAACAGCTGAAACAAATAAGGAGGCTAGCTGTTCCTGCTCATTAGATACTATCACCTCTCTATCATCACCCGTTCTCAAAGAAACAATTTTCTTTTTACAATCCACCACAGCTCCATGTCGAGATAGCCAATCCATACCTAAGATCACATCATATTCCTTAAATGGCATCTCAATCAAATCTCCAAGGAACTCCTCACCCTGCACTCTCACTACACTATCCCGGTGCACCTTACTCACAACCACACTATGCCCTAACGAATTTGTCACCAACACATCAAATCCTAGGGACTCAGCATGCACATCAGATACAGGCAAAACAGATACACTAACATAAGAATGCGTGGAACCCGGATCAATCAAAGCAAGTACTGGAGTATTAAATAAAGAAAAAGTACCAGCTATGACTGCCGATGCATCTGGCTGCCTCTGCATAACATACATCCTCTGAGAAGAACCAACCTCCTCTGGTCTACCCTCTCTGGATGCAGCACCTCCTCTAGAACTAAACCCTGGCCTACCTCCTCGGCTGACACCTCTGCCTCCTCTACCTCCTCTCACACTAGCTCGAGAAGCAGCAGAATCAACTGGCATCTGCTCTTGCCTCTCAGGGCAATCTCTCACAAAGTGGTCTGGTGATCCACACCTGAAGCATACCCCTGCAACACTAGCCTTCCAACAAGGACCACCATGTGGCCTCCCACAATGGATGCAGATGGGAAGAGTGGATCTCCGAATCATCGGGGTCGGAGCACTAGCCACTGAAGCTGCAGGTCTAAATCTCTGCCTCTGGAACTGCACTGACCTACCTGCTGGTCTCTGGCTCCTACTACTCCGAGGAACAAAACTTCCTCTACCCCTCTTCGCAGAAGAAGACCCTGCCTCGAACTGGGGCCTTCTCACTCTAACCTCCTCTTCAGAAGCAGCTGTAACTATGGCCTGGGCTCTCTCTACACTCCTAGCTGCTGCAACTAGCTGGGAGAAATCCTGATACCTAGAGCCTGCCACATGACATATAATTGAGGGCCTCAATCCCTCCTCAAATCACCGACATCGATCAATCTCATCAGCAATGATACCCCCAGCATACTGACTCAGTCGAATAAACTCAACTTCATACTCAGTAACAGTCTTGCTGTCTTGCTTCAAGCTTAAGAACTCCATCTTCTTCATGTCCTTATACTCCCTAGGAGTATACTTCAACTCAAATTCCCTCAGAAAATCAGTGTAAGACAGTGTTGGAGGATCATCCATAGAGTGTGGCACTGTCTTCCACCAGTCATATGCGTCCTTCTGCAGTAATGACCTGGCATAATCAAACTTTTCCTCAGGGGTGGCTTGTAACTGAATAAAGATTCTCTGCACTTTGTTTAACCATTGCTCAGCCACTGCTGGATCAGTGGTTCCCAGAAAATCTTCTGCCCCAAACTTCCTCAATTTATCATACTGTCTCATCTGAACCTGAGGCTGGGGTGGTGGTGGAGGTGGTTGTACTGGTGCTTGTCTCATTACTTCCATCATATGTCTAAACCAGGCTGGCGGAACCTCCTCTCCAGCTGGTCTACCCGACACCGAAGCAGGTGCCTCCTCAACACTATCAACCCTAGCTCCCTCGGCAGGAGCAATGCTCTCGGCACTACCCTCAACTGACTGTCTTGAGTGAGGATCCATCAACACCTAATACTGCAAACACAACAGATTACATCTTATTAAAGATCAGGGACTGCCAATCTCAAACGTATATGTTATTCAAAACCACTTTTTTAAGTAAAAATATTCTTTTTATTACATTTTACCTAGGCTGAGAATTTCAAACCTAGGCTCTGATACCAAAACAATTGTAACACCCCCATATTCAATGCACACACACTACAACCACAACAATGTAGCATAGGTGCACCAAACATAGGGATGCTACGGTTTCCTTAACATTCAAAACATTTTAAAACTTGATACCATATCCGTATCATTATATCTTATTAACAAAATAGATCATTTACTTATAAAACCAAACATATTAGTTATCTATATATATATATATATATACATTTATATATTACACAGCGGAAGTTATAAAATATGTATATATATGAAAACATTTGAATACATATTTACTATTATACATATATTTACATTATCAACAAAACTTTACACAATATAAAAGATTTATACATGATTGGCAAGTCAGCTCTGATCTTTAAGCTCCCAAAATCAACTCTTCAATGTCTACTCTCACTCGGTCTCGAAGAGCTCTCAGGTTCGATTCTATCAGTTCTATCACCTGCGCGATTAAACACTATTGCGCTAAGCCAAGGGCTTAGTAAGATAAAACATGCAATCGATATGCTTAGATGCTATACAATGCCAATTCTAATTTATATCATATATGTAACAACATAGATACAAAGTTAACAACATACCTTTACATTACATAACCAACATACACATATGTATATCACATTTGAACACCCTTGCATATGCTTTATTAGTTAATCATTTAATCATCCATGAACAACACTAAGCAAAGACAAGCATGGGCCCAAGACACACTAATATGTCATTCAATTTTCAGAGTTAATGCTTTGGTTTTGTTATCACATTTATCAATATCAATATCATATACCCAACTAGGCTTCAAGGATTAAGTTCAACCAAGCTTCAAGGGGAGCAAAGCATGCTAAGCATCAACCCAACTTGGCTTCAAGAACTAACCCAACCTAGCTTCAAGGGTTGTAACATCTCAATTAGGCTTCAAGGATTCAATCCAACCTAACTTCAAGAGATTGTTACACTCATTAGGCATGCCACCAACAACAAACTCTGAAAATGGAATAACACATTAGCCACACAATTCATTTAGATTTCATTCTCAATTCTCATTATCATTTAGGCAAACATGCCTCATTTATCTCCATTAAATCACCTTAGCCAATAACAATGGCTCCACATTTCATTTCACAATATAACACTTCATTATTCAAGTGTATTTTTTTTATCTCACATAGCATCATTCATAAATATTAACATTTCATTCCACATTTCTCATAAAACACATTACCATTCAAAGTGCATAACCTAACATTGTTAATTCTCAACAATGCAATTAGGGCAAAACACAATTGACATGATTCATAGCTTTAGGACCATCCACATTCATTTGATTAGATCATTCTTGTGTTTGAAACATGTTTATAATGTTCATGTTTAAGTTTAGGAACAATGGAACCTTTGAAGAATTTAAACCATGCAAAGAGAACCAAGAAATCAAACAATGTTCAAATCATTTGAAGGGCACGCCCAACTCACTTGATTGACACGCCCAACCAGCTTGAGTGACACGCCCGTGTCCTTAAAAAGAAAAGAGGCAGTAGCTTCCTCAAATAAATGACACGCCCAACCAACTTGAGTGACACGCCCGTGTCCTAAAAAAGAAAAGAGGCAGTAGCTAATTCAAACAATTGACACGCCCACTCCCCTAAGGGACACGCCCACTCCCCTAAATTGATTTTGGCCGTGTCACCAATTCACAAAACCTAAACTAAAAACCAACCCTTTCTCAATTGCACTCAAACACAATATTCATCATATAACATATTTCACATGAACATAATCAATGTTCTAAACACATATTCATCACAAGAACTACTTCACCACACATTAATATCACAATAAAACACATATTAACTCAAAACCCTAAAATCAACATCCTTCTCCATCCATCCAAATCAACAACCATCATTTCCAACAACAACCTTCAATTAAACTCATAACTTAAAATCAATTTAACATTTGAAAACATAACCAAACACATCTCAAAATCCACCAAATCACAAAATCATCAAACCCTACTTAACTTCCAACACAACTTCCAAATAAGTAAAGAAAACAAGCAAATACTTACTTGAAAAGAAGAAATTCCACAAATCCTTTGTCAAAACCTTGGATTGCTTCATCAACTTGCTTCTTGCCTCAAGAACACTTTTCTTTCCCTTTTGCTAATGGAGAGCCGGCCACTTCATGAAGAAAGAAGACAATGATCAAGATACAAAGTCAAATTTTGCTTTTAATCTCCACCAAGTGTTCTTACCCAAGCAATTACTAAAACACCCTCAATCATATAACTAACCTTTGTCTCATATAAGTCCTTATATGTAATTTCATTAACAACCAAAAATATCTTCTTCCACTTAACCATCACCTTGACTCTTCATTTGACCACTTTATATGTTATATATATCATCATATACACAACATATACATTTGTCTCTAAACCCTAATTCTTCCTCCAAAACACATATGCACAAGCATTCACATCCCAATTTCTTCTCTTATCCCATCATATACATTCAATTCAATTTAACAATAACAACAACAACAACAACAACAACAATATAATCAAAACTTCTAAGCCACATATGAGGATATTACATTTTCTCTCTTCTTTGTTGGTGTGGTCGGCTACCAAAGGGAAAGGAAGAGCAAATGAGGTGTTTTGATTTCTAACATCAAATTGAAGGATGAATCAAAGGATGAAGTTGGAGATTTGTGAAATTTCTTCAATTGAAGTAAGTACTCTCTTGTTTTCCTTTGTTAATTTTGAAGTTGGGTTTAAGATGAGTTGTGATTTGTTAATATTGTGATTTGGTGTGTTATAGATGTGTTTACAAGTGTTGAAGTTGATTGTAAGCTAAAAGATTGAATTGATGTTGGTTTTATTGTGAAGATGGTAAGTTAAGTGGATGTTGATAGTGAAAGATCAATTGTGATGATGGTTTTAGGGTTTTGAAATGGTGGATGATTAAATGTGTTGTTAATGTGAATATTGTATTAAACATGCAAAATAAGTGTTAATGACTTTGATTACATCCATTTGAATGAGTTGATGTTGTGCATAATGTGTTTAATTTCAATCAAAAGAGAGTTGGCCATTTTTAGGGTTTATATACATGAGAGACACGGCCAAAATAAGAAGGAACACGGCCAAAACTAAATATTTTTGGGAGACACGGCCAAGTTGAGGGAAGTTTGGCTATGTTGGATGAGTTTAGGGAGAGACATGGCCACTGGCTTGGCCGTGTCCCTTGAGTGTGTCTGCCACTGTATGATTTTTTTTGAGAGACACGGCCGTGTCCCTTGCCCGTGTCTGCCTCGGCTTGAATTGGTATTGAGAGACACGGCCACAAGCTTGGCTACTGTGATTGTACTTTGCTCTTCTTGTTTTGTGGAGATTGAACATACATTTAATGATGCATATGATTATGTATGAACAATATTATGTTATGCATTGTGAATCTTATGAATGGTAGTATGTTATATGAACAATGTGACTAATATTATGACTTGTATAGTGTGGAAGAGATGAGGATCATCCAAAAAGGTATGTGCAATGCAATTTATTATGATAAATGTTTTAATAATGAATGGTGTCAATGTGTTTTGAGAAATGATGAAATGTGATATCATCATGGTTGATAATAATGATTGAAATGTTATAAAGGGACATGTTGTTTATATGATGATGAATTTAAGATACATGTGCAATGAAATTGATTATGTATGCTTGAATAATGAAGTGTATAATGTGAATTGAGACATAAAGAGATGTAAAACTAATGATCGGTTTGTTTAGCTAATGTAATTGATGTTGTATATGTATAATGATGATTCAAATGTGATGTGAAGCCATTGTGATTGGCTATGATAATTCAAATGTGATGTGAAGCCATTGTGATTGGCTATGATGATTCAATTGAAAGACATAAGGCATGTTTGCCTAATTGATGATGAGAATTGAGAATGAAAGTAATAAATGAATTGTGTAACTAATGTGTTATTCCATTTTCAGAGTTTGTTGTTGGTGGCATGCCTAATATGAGTAACAATCTCTTGAAGTTAGGTTGGCTAAGTCCTTGAAGCCTAATTGAGATGTTACAACCCTTGAAGCTAGGTTGGATTGGTTCTTGAAGCCAAGTTGGGTTGATGCTTAGCATGCTTTGCTCCCCTTGAAGCTTGGTTGAACCTAATCCTTGAAGCCTAGTTGGGTCTATGATAATGATAAATGTGATGAATGAACCAAAGCATTACTCTGAAAATTGAATGGCATATTAGTGTCGTTTGGGCCCGAGTCTGTCGTTGTTGTCAATATGATATATATAAATGTTGTAATAAACGAGTAATGAGATCTATGGTGGATTTGGTTGGAAATGTGATTCATGATTGATGAATTGTGAATAAAATAATGACATGAAATGTTATGTAATATGTATATTGAAATATTGATTGTGAGTATTAATGTTGGATTGATGATTGGTAAAAATGATATGTATATAATACATGAAATTAGTTAAGATATATGAAAGGTGCAATTTAAAAGGAAAACATGATAAGAAACTAATGGCACATGGAATTGATATATCATTATATGTTAGTATTTTTATAATGTATGTTTATATGTTATATTTATACTACTAAGCTCTCGGGCTTAGCGCGGATGTGTAATCTCGCAGGTAGCTTGGTGGAGGATATGAAGTCTTTCGTTATGCCACGAGAAGAGTAAGAGTTTGCCGAGACCAACTAGAGGGAAATGCATACATGTTTAATTTTAATTATGATGTATTTCTGACGAGAGAGTATTTATATGTATAAATGAAGTTTTGACAAAGAGAATGATTTTGTAAATGTTATTTAATTAACGTATTATGGTTTGAACTCTGTTACAGTTTTTTTTTAAAAGGTAACAACAAGTGGCATCCTTATACTTTATATACTTACTGTATGTATACTAGGTATATGTATAGTACTTATATAGGGTATCGGGGTGTTATATTAAAAATATTTATGAATACTGAATCAATTAAATTAAATAACAGAGTTGAATTGGCATTCCTCTAAATTAGACCAAAACCTCTCTCGAGTGAGTTAATCCCGAATCACTAAGTAGAATGCTAGGAATCTCTTCTCAAACATAATTAAATAAATCTTGCAATAGGTACAAGGAATTATAAACCAAAGGATCTTATAAGTTTATCTTTAGCACTCCAATCAACCATCAATTCTAATGAGAATTCCATTCATATCAAGCTTTCTCAAGTCAATAATATGAAAATTACAACCAATTAATAAGCATGCTATTATCAATTGGAAATAAACAATTAAGAATCATAAGAATAAGACAACTCAAGTAAATGATTTATTTGAATAAAAACTATTCAATACATATAATAAGGCTAGGATTCATCAATATCTAGATAGAAACAATTTAGTTCATGTTCGTAACCAGAAAACTAGAACAAAAGAAATAAGTAAGAATTCAAACAATCCATGATGAATGATTTGTGTTTCTTCACTTCAATCATTGATTCTTGATTTAGATCTTGTATTAATTGGATCTTCACCTTCAATCTCAGTTTCCAAGCTCTTTTTCTTTCTAAGGAAGTCAGCTCTAAGTGATAAAAACTAGGTCCTTAATTGCACTTCAGCTCAGATTTTATAGCCCAAAAATTTTGCCTGAAACACCTAGTGACATGGGCATGTCAACGCTGCTATTTTCCACTGTTAATGATATAGGTAGTGACAAGCCCATGTCCTTGGGCTTGTCGTAGCTACTATAATTTAGGATTAATAACACATTCATTGACACACCCATGTCCTTGGGCATGTTGAAGCCTCTGTAATGTGAGCGAATGACACGGTCATTGACACGCCCATGTTGTTGGGTGTGTCACTTGAAAAATATGTCAAAATAGCTCTTTTTCTTATCTTTCATCCGTGATTCTAGCCTAAAAGACCATAAGGCCTCAAAATGTAAAAATTTCTAAAATCAACCGTATCAAACACTTAAAGAAACAAATTAAACTCAATTTGACAATAATTATTCTTCATCTTGCTCAAATAAAATGTCTACCTCTGATACCTCTTCAGCCTTCAGCTTCTTTTCAAACTTATTCTCCAAATCAGCAATCATTTTCTCCACATCTGTAATTTCTATTTTCTCCATAGCCTTGTTTTCTTCCTTCTTATCTTGAAGAGCTTAGAAATATTGAGCCCAATCATCATCATCATCAATTATCACCTTGTCATCATCAAAGGCTACCTCACCTACCTTAGCCTTTCCCATTTCCTTCTGCTTCTTAGTACTAGCAGATGCTTCAATAATGTTCCCCAATAATGCAGCTAGTTGGCTTTTCATAGTCTCAGCTAGGGCCTCCTTTAGCTCTTTTATCTTGGAGTTGAGTGCATCCTCCACCATCTTCTGAATCTATTCAGGTTCCATTGCTTTTGGTGAAAAGCTAAATGAGTCATTGCTGGATTCTGCATCGCTAGAGTAGGTCAAATTATCAAAAGCTCTTGAACTACTATACTCCAGGTCTGTGAGCTAGAAAGGATCAATGCCATGTAATGCAATGCATACAAGTAATAGATAAAGAAACATAGTTAAGACGTTCCTTCCAACTTTATATCTTCCACCCACGAATGGCAAGTCTCTTTTTCTACGTATATGGTCAACAAAATAATAATATGGGATATCTTATTTTCAAAAAATTCACTCGGATGGTTTAACCAATAGTTGTATTTTCAAACTTAGAAGTCAGTCCATTCCCATTAATTAAGTCTTAATCCATTGGATCAACAGAAAATGGCTTTTATACCATTTATGGATTAAAACTAAATTGAATGTTTTATCATAAATTGATTTCCTATTTGAAAAAGAAACTAATGATTCATGCCATAAACAAGCCTATGATTAACAATTTCTTAGTATGAATTAGGCCCATAATTGATTTTTGGTATTCCATAATTGATCTAACTAGTTGTAAGCTCATTTAAGAAGAAGGTGTAACATCCATAATTTTCAAAAATTAAATTAAATAAATTAAAAACATTAAATAAATAATTTAAATGATAAAAATGAAGGATTAGAAGTGAAAAAGTGAAGTGTGTATGTGAAATATATATTAAATATACATAATATATACAAAAGTCAACATTTATTAAAGAAAGTCAAAAACTCAAATGGCAAAGTTGTAGTTATATTTTGTAAAATTATTTAAAAATAAATTATTTTTGGTTGGAAGAGGTAATTTGTGATTTTTTCTAAATAAATAAATAAAAATATAATAAAATAATATATATATATATGGTCACATTTTAGTGGAATGAAAGAGAAAATTAAAGTTGATCTTCATCTTCATCTTCTTCTTGTTGAGGCCGAACCTCTATAGCTTTAAGAGAGAGATTTTTTCATCTTCCAAGCTTCATCAATTGAAGGAATTAACAAGTTTTACTTGGGATTTTAGTGATTTTCTCCATAAAAAGTAAGTTTCCTAACATAATCTGTGGAATTCCATGAAGATATGAATATGTGGATTTTGGGATTTTGTCTTAGCATGATTTAATTGTTTGAATGAGTTTTTATGAAGCTATTTTGATTAGTTATTAATGATTCTTAAGTTAGATTGAATAAATGATTAAGTTTGAGTTGAGTTTGGTTGAAGAGAGAGAATTTAGGGTTATGAAAAAATTGGACTTTTGAAATCATGAGATTTAATTGTGCAAATAGACTCCAAATGTGTTGTTTTGATGCATAAACATGGATTTAAAATCAACATCCATTAGTTAGTAACTTGGTGGAAGATTTCTCATATCACCATTCGGACGTATTTGATATATGTTCCTCTCGCTTCTCTTCGTCGAGGTACTTGGTATGATCCTCGCCAGCTTGATCGTCAGTATGGAGCCGAGCCTCAAGGTTCAGTGTTTACTCCTGACTTGGACATGTCTTGTTTGATTGAAGTCTTCTTGGATTGGCTGAAGCAAAGCTAGCCTGCATGTTACACTTATCGTCTGCCATAGATTTTACATTTGTCAATTTCTTTAAAGAGAATATTGTTAGGAAAAAATATAATGAAAATAATAATAAGAGCTATTTCTTTTCCTTTTATAATTTGTCATCACCTTGCTAGTGTGTTATTTATTTTACCATATTTGGTTAAATACTTAAAATAGTGCACATAGGACAGTTTTAATATTAACTCTATTTCATTAAATTGGGGAACAACCAAACATAAAGCCAGCATTCACAAGATGTAATATCCCAATGTATGCCTTAGAAGTTTTGAATATTGTTGTTGTTGTTGTTGTTTTAAATTGGATTGAAGGTATATGTTAATTTTGCAAGAGAAAAGAAATTGAAAAGAGAATGTGTATGTATTGTTTAAAAAGGAAAGTAATGTGTAGAGAGAAAGTGTATATGTTGGGTATATGGTAATATATATAACATATAAGTTGGTCAAAATAAGTGGTCAAGGGAAGAAGATATTTTAATTGATGTTTGTGAAATTACTAAAAGGGGTTTGTGGATGAAAGGTAGCTAGAACAAGTGAGAAAAGGGTATGTTGGTAATTGTCTTGTTAAAATTGCTTGGTGGAGATTTAAAGAGATGATAATTTGACTTTTTCTTCATCATCTTTTCTTCTTTTTCTTTATGGTGGCCGGCTCATCCAAAGACAAAGAGAGCAAGAGAGAAAGAGAGGATCTTGAAGTTTAAAGCTCAAATTGAAGGAAGAATTAAGTGGTTAAGTTGGAAAGTTGTGAAATTCATCAACTTTGGTAAGTTCTTTCTCTTGTTTTCCTTTGTTCTTTTTGAAGATGTGTTTGGAGTTGATGGATGATTATGGATTGTATGATTAGGTGTGTTTGTGATGTGTTTTCTAGTGTTGAAATTGATTTTAAGATGAGAAGTTAAGTTGGTGTGTGAGTTGAAAGATTAAGTTGTGTTGTATTAGGGTTTTGATGTGGTGAGTGAAGTGTAACTTGAGTTTGATCCAATATTTTCATAGTTTTTCATGTTATTTGTGTTTGTTGGAGTTGTAAGCTCAAAATATGAGATTTTGGCCGAAGGCAGTAGCATTGTGGATGCCATGCCCGTGGCCTTGGTTGCCATGGCCGTGGTCATGTGTAGCCATGGCCGTGGAGGATGGGAGCAAGAGTGACAGAATCATCCTTTAACCCACGCCCATGGGGGTTGTGGTGGCCACGACCGTGGGCCTTTGTGAATGATGTTGAATTATACTTTGTGATCTAAGGGTCTTAAATGAGGTTTATTAGTGATAAATTGTGTTGGAACTCATGGATTGTAGTAATTTTGGATTAGGTTTTTGAAAGAAGGTGATTTGCCCTAATTTGGGAAGTGAAGAATCTTGGATAAAGAAAAGTGTTTAGAGTTGTGTGAATTCTTATTGAGGTAAGTACAAACCACATTATTGCATATACTTACAAGGTATTGAAGCTTAAAACACACTTGCTTGTTAATGTGTTGAAAAACCTAATGCATTGTTGATGCATATTATTATTGTTATGTTGGCATAATGTGAATGTTGTGATGAGTATGAATAATGTAAATTGTTATGTTTATATCAATGATGACAAGGGTATAATGTGAAGGATATGATATTAATTGTTATGTATATATATCATTGATTAAATATGAAATGTGATTTGAGATATAATGAGATGTGAAGCCATTGTGATTGGCTATGATAACTCAAATGTGATATGAAGCCATTGTGATTGGCTATGATAACTCAAATGTGATATGAAGCCATTATGATTGGCTATGATGATTTAATTGAGAATGAAATAATAAATGAATTGTGTGGCTAATGTGTTATTCCATTTTCAGAGTTTGTTGTTGGTGGCATGCCTAATATTAGTAACAATCTCTTGAAGTTAGGTTGGATTTAATCCTTGAAGCCTAATTGAGATGTTACAACCCTTGAAGCTAGGTTGGGTTGGTTCTTGAAGCCAAGTTGGGTTGATACTTAGCATGCTTTGTTCCCCTTGAAGCTTGGTTGAACCTAATCCTTGAAGCCTAGAATTGATTATGCAAGATCATTGTTGCAGAAGGACGCATACAATTGGTGGAAAACAGTGCCCCATGCTATGGATGATCCACCAACATTGTCCTATGCTGATTTTCTAAGAGAGTTTGAATTGAAGAATACTCCGAGGGAGTATAAAGATGGGAAGAAGATTGAGTTTCTAAGTTTGAAGTAAGATCACCGGACTGTGACTGAATATGAGCTAGAGTTTATCCGGTTGAGCCAGTATGCTGGGGGTATTATATCTGATGAGATAGATAGATGCAGGAGATTTGAGGAGGGATTGAGGCCCTCTATCATGTGTCATGTGGCTGGATCTAGATATCATGATTTTTCCCAGCTTGTGGCAGCAGCTAGGAGTGTGGAGAGAGCTCAGGTTATTGCGGCTGCTTCTGAGGAAGAGATCAGGGTTAGAAGGCCCCAGTTTGAGGCAGGGTCTTCGTCTGTGAAAAGCGGTAAAGGAAGTTTTGTTCCTCGAGTTAGTAGGAGTCAGAGGTCAGCTGGTAGGTCAGTACAGTTTCAGAGGCAGAGATTTAGATCTACCGTTTCAATGGCGAGTGCTCCGACCCTAGTGACTCAGAGATCCACTCCACCCATCTGCATTCATTGTGGTAGGCCACATGGTGGTACTTGTTGGAGGACTGGTGTGACAGGGGTATGTTTCAGATGTGGGTCGCCTGATCACTTTGTTAGAGATTGTCCTGAGAGGCAGGAGCAGATGTCAGTAGATTCTGTAGCTTCTCGACCTAGTGTGAGGGGAGGTCGAGGAGGCAGAGGTTTTAGCAGAGGAAGCAGATCTGGGTTCAGTCCTAGAGTAGGTTCTACATCCAGGGAGAGTAGACCAGAGGAGGTTGGATCTTCTCAGAGAATTTATGTGATGCAGAGGCAACCAGATGCTTCGGCAGTCATAGCTGGTACTTTCTCTTTATTTGGCATTTCAGTACTTGCTTTGATTGATCCCGGATCCACTCATTCATATATTAGTGCATCTGTTTTGCCTGTATCTGATGTGCATGCTGAATCCCTAGGATTTGATGTATTGGTGACAAATCCTTTAGGGCATAGTGTGATTGTTAGTAAAGTGCACCGAGATAGTGCAGTAGTGGTGCAAGGTGAGGAGTTCCTTGAAGATTTAATTGAAATGCCTTTTAAGGAATATGATTTGATCCTAGGCATGGACTGGTTATCTAGACATGGAGCTGTGGTAGACTGTAAAAAGAAATTTGTTACTTTGAGAACTGGTGATGGTAGAGAGGTGATAGTATCTAGTGAGCAAGGACAGCTAGCATCCTTGTTTGTTTCAGATATTATAGCTAGGAGATTGATTAGGAAAGGGTGTGATGCTTATCTTGCTCATGTGATAGATACTAGAGTAAGGGGTTCTCAAATTAATAGCATACCCACAGTTGCAGAGTTTCCAGATGTGTTTCCAGAGGAGTTGCCAGGGTTGCCTCCTGAGAGAGAGGTGGAGTTTGGTATTGAATTATTGCCTGGTACCACTCCTATCTCTATTACTCCTTATAGAATGGCACATGCTGAGCTGAGAGAGCTGAAAGTGCAGTTGCAGGAGTTGTTGGATAAAGGGTTTGTTCGCCCTAGTGTTTCACCGTGGGGAGCTCCTGTTTTGTTTGTAAAGAAGAAGGATGGTACTATGAGATTGTGTATTGATTATAGGCAATTGAACAAGGTGACTATTAAAAATAAATATCCTTTGCCTAGAATTGATGATCTCTTTGATCAATTGAAGGGTGCAGTAGTGTTTTCTAAAATTGATTTGAGATCAGGGTACCATCAGTTAAGGGTCAGAGCTGAGGATATTCCTAAGACAGCCTTTCGTACGAGATATGGGAACTATGAGTTTCTAGTTATGCCTTTTGGTTTGACGAATGCACCTGCAGTTTTTATGGATTTGATGAATAGGGTGTTTAGGCCCTATCTTGATCAGTTTGTAGTGGTCTTTATTGATGATATATTGGTGTATTCGCGTAATGAGGAGGAGCATGACAAGCATTTGCGAATTGTATTGCAGATTTTGAGAGAGAAGCAATTGTTTGCTAAACTATCGAAGTGTGAGTTTTGGCTTGACCAAGTAACTTTTCTCGGTCACATAGTTTCAGCAGAAGGCATTAGAGTTGATCCGAGTAAAGTTGAAGCTATTTTGAATTGGAGTCCACCAAAGTCTGTGACTGAAGTTAGAAGTTTTCTGGGTTTGGCAGGCTATTACCGACGGTTTGTGAAAGGATTTTCTTTGATAGCTACTCCACTTACTAGATTGCTTCGAAAGGGAGTTAGATTTGTGTGGACAGATCAGTGTCAGGCTAGCTTCGAACAGTTGAGAGAAATGTTGACTCAAGCGCCTGTTCTTACTTTACCTGTGGAAGATAAACCATATGTGATTTACAGTGATGCTTCACATAGTGGTTTGGGTTGTGTTCTGATGCAAGAAGGTAAGGTGATAGCTTATGCTTCTCGACAGTTGAAACCTCATGAGCTCAAATATCCGACCCATGATTTGGAATTAGCAGCCATTGTGTTTGCATTGAAGATTTGGCGACATTATCTATATGGGGAGAAGTGTTTTATCTATATTGATCATAAAAGTTTAAAATACTTGGGTGTTCAAAGAGAACTCAATCTTCATCAGAGAAGATGGTTGGAATTGATTAAAGACTATGACTGTTTGATTGATTATCATCCGGGTAAAGCAAATGTTGTTGTTGATGCCTTGAGTCGGAAGTCTTTAGCATGGTTGACTGTTTATGCGCTTTCGTTGCTTGTGGAGTTGAGAGCGTTGTATGCTAGTTTTGTATCTTGTGATGATGGTGCATTGTTGGCACAGTTGCAATTGAAACCAGTATTGTTGGATCAGATTAGAGAGGCTCAGTTGGCTGATGAGAAGATTCAGAAGATTGTTTCAGATTGCCAGAATGGAAAGAGTCGAGATTTCATTGTGAGAAATGATGGGAGTCTTTGGTTTAAGAACAGATTGTGTGTACCTGATAATACTAATTTGAGAAGAATCATTTTAGAAGAAGCACATCAGTCAGTATTTGCTATGCATCCGGGCAATACAAAGATGTATCATGATTTGAGACAGCATTATTGGTGGTCAGGTATGAAGAGAGACATTGCAGCTTTTGTGTCCAAATGTCTCACATGTCAGAGGGTAAAAGCTGAGCATCAAGTTCCAACAGGGTTACTTCAGCCTTTAGCAGTGCCTGAATGGAAATGGGATAGAGTAACCATGGATTTTGTATCTGGTTTACCTTTGACACAAAGAAAGCATGATGCTATTTGGGTGATTGTTGACAGGTTGACTAAGACAGCTCATTTCCTTCCGGTTCGGATGGATTATTCTTTGGAGAGGTTAGTTGAGCTATATATCCATGAGATTGTGAAGTTGCATGGTGTCCCAATTTCTATAGTGTATGATCGAGATCCCCGGTTTACTTCCAGGTTTTGGAAGAGTTTACATAGTGCTTTGGGTTCTCGACTGCACTTCAGTACTGCTTTCCATCCTCAGACAGATGGGCAGTCCGAGAGGGTGATACAGATTATCGAGGACATGTTGAGAAGCTATGTCATTGATTTCTCTGGAAGTTGGGATGGATTCTTACCACTTGTTGAATTTGCTTACAACAACAGTCACCAATCCAGCATTGGTATGGCACCATTCGAGGCATTGTATGGTAGACGGTGTAGGACACCTTTATGTTGGAATGAGCTTGGAGAAGAGAAGTTAATTGGTCCTGATTTGGTCAAAGAAACCGAAGAGAAAGTGAAAGTGATTCGAGAGAGGTTGAAAACAGCTTCAGACCGACAAAAATCTTATTCAGATTTGAAGAGGAGAGACATTGAATATAATGTGGGAGATAAAGTATTTTTGAAAGTGTCTCCTTGGAAGAAAATTTTGAGGTTTGGTCGGAAAGGGAAATTGAGTCCTCGCTTCATTGGACCGTATGAAGTTTTAGAAAGAGTTGGGCCAGTTGCTTATCGGCTTGCTTTGCCACCTGAGTTAGAAAGGATCCATAATGTATTCCATGTTTCTATGTTGAGGAGATACAGGTTGGATCCATCTCATGTGTTGCCAATTTAATCTATCGAAGTGAGTCCAGATCTGACATTCGAAGAAGAACCAGTTGCTATCCTGGCACGTGATGTAAAAGAGTTGAGAAATAAGAAAGTGCTTTTGGTAAAGATTTTGTGGAAGAATCATGCAAGAGAAGAAGCAACTTGGGAAAGTGAGCAAGCTATGCGAGATCAATATCCCCAGTTGTTTCAGACTTCATATCAGGTAATTTCGAGGACGAAATTTCTTTTTAGAGGGGGAGAATTGTAATATCCCAATGTATGCCTTAGAAGTTTTGAATATTGTTGTTGTTGTTGTTGTTGTTGTTTTAAATTGGATTGAAGGTATATGTTAATTTTGCAAGAGAAAAGAAATTGAAAAGAGAATGTGTATGTATTGTTTAAAAAGGAAAGTAATGTGTAGAGAGAAAGTGTATATGTTGGGTATATGGTAATATATATAACATATAAGTTGGTCAAAATAAGTGGTCAAGGGAAGAAGATATTTTAATTGATGTTTGTGAAATTACTAAAAGGGGTTTGTGGATGAAAGGTAGCTAGAACAAGTGAGAAAAGGGTATGTTGGTAATTGTCTTGTTAAAATTGCTTGGTGGAGATTTAAAGAGATGATAATTTGACTTTTTCTTCATCATCTTTTCTTCTTTTTCTTTATGGTGGCCAGCTCATCCAAAGACAAAGAGAGCAAGAGAGCAAGAGAGGATCTTGAAGTTTAAAGCTCAAATTGAAGGAAGAATTAAGTGGTTAAGTTGGAAAGTTGTGAAATTCATCAACTTTGGTAAGTTCTTTCTCTTGTTTTCCTTTGTTCTTTTTGAAGATGTGTTTGGAGTTGATGGATGATTATGGATTGTATGATTAGGTGTGTTTGTGATGTGTTTTCTAGTGTTGAAATTGATTTTAAGATGAGAAGTTAAGTTGGTGTGTGAGTTGAAAGATTAAGTTGTGTTGTATTAGGGTTTTGATGCGGTGAGTGGTGTAACTTGAGTTTGATCCAATATTTTCATAGTTTTTCATGTTATTTGTGTTTGTTGGAGTTGTAAGCTCAAAATATGAGATTTTGGCCGAAGGCAGTAGCATTGTGGATGCCACGCCCGTGGCCTTGGTTGCCATGGCCGTGGTCATGTGTAGCCATGGCCGTGGAGGATGGGAGCAAGAGTGACAGAATCATCCTTTAACCCACGCCCGTGGGGGTTGTGGTGGCCATGGCCGTGGGCCTTTGTGAATGATGTTGAATTATACTTTGTGATCTAAGGGTCTTAAATGAGGTTTATTAGTGATAAATTGTGTTGGAACTCATGGATTGTAGTAATTTTGGATTAGGTTTTTGAAAGAAGGTGATTTGCCCTAATTTGGGAAGTGAAGAATCTTGGATAAAGAAAAGTGTTTAGAGTTGTGTGAATTCTTATTGAGGTAAGTACAAACCACATTATTGTATATACTTACAAGGTATTGAAGCTTAAAACACACTTGCTTGTTAATGTGTTGAAAAACCTAATGCATTGTTGATGCATATTATTATTGTTATGTTGGCATAATGTAACACCCCCACACCCAATACATACATACTACATACACCACCCTGTAGTATACATGTATCGAATATAGGAATGCTACGGATTTTATTAACATTCAAAACATTTTAAATAATACCATCATCTTTCTCATATACATTACAGAAAATAAGTTATTAACTTATAATATAAAACAAATAGATATATATATAGAATATACATTTACTTAATATGCAGCGGAATATAGAAAATATTTACATTATAAACAATATTTACAAAATATGAAAGAGTTATACATGATTGGCAAATCTTCTATGATCTTTAAGTTCCCAAAATCAACTCTTCAATGTCTACTCTCACTCGGTCTCGAAGAGCTCTCGGGTTCAACTCTATCAACTCTATCACCTGCGCGATTAAACCCTATCGCGCTAAGCCAAGGGCTTAGTAAGACAAATCATGCTAATGTTATGCTTAAGTGCAATGCAATGCAACACACCTTATTAATAAAAGCAACAACATAGGTGAAAAGCTAACATTAATCCTTTGCCTATCACAAATCATATAAGCATACCACAATTCAACATATTTCCACATCCTTCATTAATCAATCAAGTTATCATTCATGACTCACATTAGACATAGACAAGCATGGGCCCAAAACACACTAATATGCCATTCAATTTTCAGAGTTAATGCTTTGGTTTTGTTATCACATTTATCAATATCATATACCCAACTAGGCTTCAAGGATTAGGTTCAACCAAGCTTCAAGGGGAGCAAAGCATGCTAAGCATCAACCCAACTTGGCTTCAAGAACCAACCCAACCTAGCTTCAAGGGTTGTAACATCTCAATTAGGCTTCAAGGATTCAATCCAACCTAACTTCAAGAGATTGTTACTATCATTGGGCATGCCACCAATAACAAACTCTGAAAATGGAATAACACATTAGCCACACAATTCATTTACATTTCATTCTCAATTCTCATCAATTAGGCAAACATGCCATATATCTTTTAATTGAATCATCATAGCCAATCACAATGGCCTCCAATCAAACAATATCTCAATTCATATTAATCATATAACATCATTGATACAACATTTCAAAGTACATACCACATTACCATTCACAATGCATATAGCCTAACATTGTTCATATGTTTCATCAATATCAACAAATGTGTGCTACAATCTCAACATTAATGAATGTATGTTCCACATATATTTGATTAGGTCATTCTTATCTTTGAAGTATATTTAAAGTGTTTATGTTTATGTTTAAGTATCAAAAATATCTTTGAAGAATCAAAACCATACAAAAAGAACAAAAATAAAAACAGTAGCCAACACATTTGAGGGACACGGCCAAGCTTGTGGCCGTGTCTCTCAACTTAATTTTGGCAGTGACAGACACTGGCATGGGACACGGCCGTGTCTCTTAAAAATAACCCAACACGGCCAAAATTTCCATGACTTGGCCGTGTCTCTCTTTGCTTTTGGCCGTGTCACTCATGAACAAAACCCTAACCAAAAACCAACACTCTTTCAATTGCATTTCCATACCTTTTGCACAACAATCCTCTCATTCAAATGAACACAATCAATGACATAAACACATATCTTACATAAACATCACAATAATCACTTTAACAATACATTAACATCACATTTACATACAAACCATTCCAAAACCCTAAAACCAACATCCTTCAAAATCAACATCTACCACTTCCAACATCAATACCTTTTTAAACTCTTAACTTAACACCAATTTTAACACTTGAAAACACATCACAAACGCCTATCATCAACTAATCAACAAACCCTAATTCACTTCAAATACCACTTCAAAAGAATAAAGAAATCAAAGAAAAGAACTTACTTCTTTCATCAATTCATCCTAATATCCAAGATTAAACTAATCAAACACACTTGAGTATAACAAAATCAAGCAACACACTCTTAGATCATCTATCAAATCCACACATCATTTCAAACAAGCAAAAGATCCAAAAGAAAACTTACCAAGGCTATAAACTTCTTGAATCAACACTTGATCACTTCAATCTTCCTTCAATTTGAGTTTGGAACTTCAAACACCTCTCTAGCTCTCTTGTTTTCTTTTGTCTTTGGAGGAGCCGGCCACTACCATCAAGAAGAAGAGAAAATGATGAAGAAACAAAGTCAATTTCTCCTTAAATCTCCACCAAGTGATTTCCAAAAGAAAATTACTTTAATACCCTTAACCATTTAACTAGCCTCTTGTCTCTTATATGCCCATTAATGTAATTTCATACTCAACAAGATAAATATCTCTTCCCCCTTGACTCTTCATTTGACCAATTTATATGTTATATATATTACAATATAATCAACATATACACTTTTCTCTAAACCCTCTTTCTTACCCAAAACACATATACACAAGCATTCTCTTTCCAATTTCTTTTCTTATCACATAACATATACATTCAATTCAATTTTTAAAACAACAACAACAACAACAACAACATTCAAAACTTCTAGGGCATATATGGGGATATTACACATAATGTGAATGTTGTGATGAGTATGAATAATGTAAATTGTTATGTTTATATCAATGATGACAAGGGTATAATGTGAAGAATATGATATTAATTGTTATGTATATATATCATTGATTAAATATGAAATGTGATTTGAGATATAATGAGATGTGAAGCCATTGTGATTGGCTATGATAACTCAAATGTGATATGAAGCCATTGTGATTCGCTATGATAACTCAAATGTGATATGAAGCCATTATGATTGGCTATGATGATTTAATTGAGAATGAAATAATAAATGAATTGTGTGGCTAATGTGTTATTCCATTTTCAGAGTTTGTTGTTGGTGGCATGCCTAATATTAGTAACAATCTCTTGAAGTTAGGTTGGATTTAATCCTTGAAGCCTAATTGAGATGTTACAACCCTTGAAGCTAGGTTGGGTTGGTTCTTGAAGCCAAGTTGGGTTGATACTTAGCATGCTTTGTTCCCCTTGAAGCTTGGTTGAACCTAATCCTTGAAGCCTAGTTGGGATTATGATATTGATGAATGTGATAATTGAACCAAAACATTAACTCTGAAAATGGAATGGCATATTAGTGTCTTTTGGGGCCCAATGCTTGTCTTTGTTTAAATGTGGTTTATTGATGTTGAAATAATTAAATAATGAGATCCTTGAAAAGACTTTGAAATGCAATCTGTTTATACGAGTATGAGTTATGAAACATAAAGGTGTGGTATTATCTTTACAACTATAATGTTGTTGTATTATTAATGTGCATGACATTGCATTGCATTATAGCATAATGTTGGCATACTTTGTATTACTAAGCCGTTGGCTTAGCGCGATAGTGTTGATCGCGCAGGTGACAGAGTTGAACCCGAGAGTTCCTCGAGACCAAGTGAGAGTAGACATAGAAGAATTTACTTTTGGATTTAAAGATCAGAGAAGAGCTGCCAACCATGTATATATTCTATGTTTTGTAAACTTTGTTTTGTAACATATTTGTAATAACTTCCGCTGTGAATTAATAAACGTTTTATCTATATATATATATATATAGTGTCTTTTGGATTTCTTTTAAAATGTTTGAGATTGGTTTCACTTATTTATAAAGATATATGTTGTGTATTTTTAAACTGTGACATTTCCTATATTCAGTATACGTATATTACGATCGTATAAGCATGCTTAGTACGTATAAGGGATATAGGGGTGTTACGCAAGATCACTCATGTCGCCAACTAACCCTTTCGGGTTTTCTAATTGACAATTTTCTCTCATTTAGCCTTAATTGTTGCCTAGCCCGCCCTTTTAGGTTTTGAAAACTAGCGGACTACTCTAACTTTTGCCTAGGCTGGCTTTTTGGGTTTTCAACCTAGCGAGCTCTCTTCTTCTTCTTCTTCTTCTTTTTTACATAAAACCTCTTCAACCTATCCATGTTCACCGGCTCACTAAACTCGTTCCCGTCCATGTCTGATAACTTTACTGTACCTTTGTTCATAACTTGCTTTACAAGATATGGTCCTTCCCGACTAGGCCTAAACTTTCCTCTTGGATAAGAGACATTAGGCTTACATTGCTTCAACAATAAGTCACCGACTCTGAACTTTCTGATCTTAAACCTTCTATTATAGGCCCGAGCTATCTTCCTTTGATACAGCTGGTAATGATACAGTGCTTGTAACCTCTTCTCTTCTAATAAAGCTAACTGTGTGCATCTACTCACTACCCACTCCATCTCAGGCAGTTTAGCTTCTAGGACCACTCTTAATGACTTGATCTCTATCTCATTTGGCAACACTACTTCCATCCCATAAACTAAGGAGAATGGTATCATTCCAGTCGGTGCTCGCACACTTGTTCTGTATCCCCATAATGCAAAAGGAAGCATCTCTGTCCAATCCTTGTACGTCTTTGTCATCTTGGACAAGATCTGCTTAATTGTCTTATTTGTTTCTTCTACTGCACCATTAGCCTTTGGTCTATAAGGGGAGGATCGGTGATGATGGATTTGGTATTTCGAGAATAAGTCCCTAACTGCTCCTTGAAACTGTACTCCCTTGTCCGATATCACACTATGTGGGACCCTATACCTACAGATGAGATTCTTTTCAATAAATCTAGCCATTTTCCTTGCCCCCAGCTTGTTAAAAGATTCAGCCTCGACCCACTTTGAAAAATAATCCACAACTACTTTAATGAAACGGTGACCATTTGAAGCTGTCAAATATATCTCTAATATAATGTCAATCCCCAAGTTGCGAAGGGCCAGGGTGAAGATATAGAATGCAATTCTTCAGGAGGCATGTGATTTAGATTACCATACATATGACATTGTTGGAACTTCTTCACAAACTCAATACAATCTCTCTCTATGGTTAACCGATAGTAACCTTGTCGAATTATCTTCTTAACTAGGGCTAAACCACTCATGTGTAGACCACAACTTCCCACATGTATTTCTGACATGATATGCTCAACTTCAGGCTTCCTCAAGCATCTCAAGTACACCCCATCAGGCCATCTTTGATACAATTCTCTATGAAAGGTGATGTATTGTAAGGACCATCACCTTATGACTCTTCTTTCTTCCTTTGTTGCCCCCAATGGGTATTCCTTATCCTCAAAAAATTATCTTATAATGTCATACCATGCATCATGATCTGTATCAGTTTCCATGATTGTCTCATATTCATAGCAAGGAATTGATGAACTGGTCAAAACCAGAGGCTTAAGGAATAAGTTGATAGGAATTTACCATACCGAAGCCAATGTGGCTAGGGCATCAGCCATCTGGTTTTCTTCTCTTGGTAGGTGTATAAACCTGCACTTCTTAAAATTCTTCTTCATCAAGGTCAGTTAATGGTGGTATGTTTTTATCTTCTCTTCTTTTAACTCCCACTCTCCATTTTGCTTGGGATACTACTAGCAGTGAATCGCCAAAGACTTGCACCTTATCCACCTTCATAATCATCAGGGTTTCCAAACCAAAAATACATGCTTCGTACTCTACCATACTATTGGTTGCCCTGAACTTCAACTTCTTAGCTAAAGGGATAAGCTCTTCTTTGGGTGATTCTAGTATGACTCCCAAACCTGCTCCTTTCCTATTCACTGCTCCATTGAAATACATCTTCCATCCTTGTACTTCTATGGCCTCAAATGCTTATCAGGAAATTCCAAGACTACCTCTTCGCTATCTAACAATGGTTGCTGGGCTAGGAATTTTGCCACTATTCTACCTTTGATTATTTTCCTGGTTACATACTCAATCTCAAATTCTTCTAAAATAATCAATCATCGACCATATTTCCCCATTAAAGAGGGTGTCTCCCTTAAGTACTTCACTGGATCCAACCTGAAAATTGTTTACACACTATAAGATTGAAAGTAATGCTGCAACTTCTTAAAAGACCAAACCACAACTATATAGGTCTTTTCAATGATACTATACTTAATTTCATAAGGTAGGAGCTTTCTGCTCAAATAGTAGACTACATGCTCAACCCCTGACTCATTTGCTTGGGCTAGCATAGCTCCTATAGACTCTTTGTAGACCCTTAATTTTTGACCAAGTTTAGTCCAAAGATTCTAAGATGGTCCGAAATAATTTTTGTGATATTTTTTATTTATTTAAATATTTTTATTTATTTATTATAATATTTACTATTTATTTTAATAATATAATATTTATTTTATTTATTATTATTTATAATATTTATTATTTATTTTTAATAATATAATAATATTTATTTTTAATAAAAAAAATAAAAATAAAATAAAAATAAAAAATTGGACGGATCTGCAAGCGACGCGCGGCAGGTAGCAATTGGCTTACAGCAGTGCCTGCAGCTCACCCAAGCGTCCTACAGTCTCGCAGGCCGATTCTAGCGTAGCAGTAGGCTTTCTCGTGTGGCAGCAGGCTGATCCTCGCGCAGCAGCCTCTCTAGTCGCAGGCCAATTCTCGCAGCCCTTAGGCCTATTCACCAACGACACTGCTGATTTTGCCAAAACCTTCTTTTGCTCGATTTGGTAATTTATTTCCTAAATAATTTTATTTTCTTAACTAATTAGTAATAGGTTTTGAGTTTTTCTTATAAATATCACATTAAAATAATAACACAGGAAGGAGGGGAAAATATTTTTATTCGGCTAGGGGGATTTTTGGAGAGAAATTATTTCGGACTTGAGATTTTATTAGGATGGGAGGCACAAACACAAAAGAGGCAGTAGCTATTGGAGTTTTACTTGGACTTTTTCTTTTCTTCTGGCAGAAACACCAAAAATAATAAAAGATACAAAGAATACTTTTGGACTTTTAATCTTTGGCAATTTTTTAACTTTGAAATTGTGAACTTTTGAATTCCGTGAATTCTTAGCAACAAGGAATCAAGGGCTTGGTACTTCAGTGAGCTTGAGCAAGGGAAAAGCAATAGAAACAAGAGATGATCCATAATCAAGGCAACAAATCAGTGTTGTCATGGTGATTGGTCTGCCAAAATTTATTCCATAAATTATGGAGGAACCAACAATGAAGGTGCGTTCTTAATTAAATTAATATAACATGCTTTGATTATTTCAAGTATTGAATATGTTCTTTCTCTACTTAAATTAATTCATAACAGATTATATATTTAAATTTTAATCCATCTAGTAACATGATAGCTTAATCTTCTTCAAGTGCATGCTTATTTAATTAATATACCATAGTACCTTCATTTAATTTTTTTTTAATATTCACCACAGTAGCAACAATCTTTCAAATAATAATAGTATTATTAGTTTGTAAATCTAAGCCTACAAAATCCTAATTTCATCCAAGAAACCCTAATCTAATATGTAAACTTTAGACTTATATATTTATTGCTTTATTTAGTTCTAGATTTAATTATGTAGTTTATCATATGTTTTGATGATCAATTTATCTTCAATGTTTAATTTATCATGGATGAATATTTTTCAATTATTATTTATTTATTAAAATTGTAAGAGGTAGGTTTCTATGATTGGGTACCTCATTAATTAGTCCTTATGTAATTTAAATTATTTTTATATTTTGGGATTAATGTAAAGGACACGCTTTCAGTTTTTGGTGGGTGTCCTATTTAGTTTTAGACATTGGAGGATGTAAGGACATATTTTCATCCTCGGATGGGTGTCCATTTATTTATTTTATTTGAACATTGCTTTTATTTTAATATAATGATGATTTATTTTAATTGTTGCATTTAGTATGGATAATATCATTATATTTAAGAATTTTATAATATTAAGACCTGAAAAGGAGGCCAATTCCAATGAACTAGGCATTGTGGGGGTGCTGGGCCATTTCTCACCTTCCCTATATGTACTCAAATTTTTGAATCCAATAGGGGGTTGGGGATTCCTTAGGAATCGAGTCGTCCACTCATTTATTTTTTTCGGCACGTCTGGGTGGCTGTTTTGATCATATATGTATATATATTTAGGTTAATTTTATTGGCTTTAAGTTAATTTTTCTTTTAATTTGTGTTTAAAGTTTACTTGAAGTGTTTGATTTAGATGGAAGCTCAAAAGAATGAATTGAAGGATCAAAAAAGGTGGAAAAACATGTGATACACCCAAGAGACATGGCCAAGCCATTGACCGTGTCCCTCATCCAAGGCAACACATATGACACGGCCTGAGTTGACAAGCCACTAGCCGTGTCCTTCAAAACAAATTGGCAGAAGCAGACACTGGGAGAAGACACGGCCAAGCCTCTGGCCATGTCTCACTTGATGAAGCCAAGAGTGAAACAAAAAAAGCAAAGGTAGACATGAACACACCTAGGCAACACGGCTAAGCCATTGGCCGTGTCACATGACATGACCAAGGCCTTGGTTGTGTCTCATCTAAAGAACAAAGCAAGGATGGAAACACTGTGGGGAACACACTAAAGAGACATGACCAAGCCACTGGCCATGTCCCATGACACGGCCAAGGCCTTGGCCGTGTCTCACATGGAAAAGAAAAGAGACTTTGAGGCAGCCATGGACACGGCCACATGACTTGGCCGTGTCCATAAGAAGATGAGTGACACGGTCAAGTCACTCATGACTTGGCCGTGTCTTTTGAAAATTCTTTCAATCATTTTGTACGAATTGAGGGACAAGATGGGGACAAAAGGTGACATCTTTTAAAAAGAAACAATTAAAGATCAAAAAGTTTGCCTAATTTATGGAAAAAAATTATAAAACAAAGAAAAAGGTGGGAGATAAAGTGTGGTGTGTGAATTGGCAAGAGATGAATGTTTCTTAAAAAATTGAAGATGAAAGTGGAGTACTATATACACATTGGCTATTTTTGAAGAAGGAGTTCTTGGTTTTGTTCTTGATTTTTCAAGAAGAGAGATACCACTCTCTCTTCATCTTCATTCCCATTCATCCTTTATTTCTTCCATAGACAAGAGCCAATCAATATTGGGGTTTAAATTGAGCGAGCAAGTTTCTTAGACAATTAGGGTTTGAAGAAAGCTTGATTGGAGTTGTGAGCTTGAGAAATTTACATTCCATCCTTCAAGAGGAGAGCCATTGATTTAGGGAGCTTGTAAGTTGTTCATCACACATCAAGGTGGAAGCTAGAAGGAATACAAGTAGTCCAACTTTTGGCATCTACAAGGGGTTTTTCTTATTCTCTCTTTTGATTCATTTCTATATTATTGTTGTTTTATTATGAACATTAATATTACAATGTATAATTTTGATTTGATGAATATTGAGATGGATATTTGTTTTAAATTGATGATGAGCTAATTCACTCATGCCTTGGGTTGTAGTAGATTTAATTAGATGACTTGATTTGATAATTCCATTAGTATACCTTATTATTGGTTAATTGCATTGGATTGAATGTTAGGTTGATAGATTGGCCACCTATTAATTACTTAATATTGAACGATGGACCGAGAGGTGAAATTCGATATCAAAATTATGTTAATTTGCAAATTCAAATCAATTGGTTCTTGTTAATTCATGAATGTGAAAACTAATGAATTGGTAATTACTAATTAAATGCAAGGAACAAATTAAAATACAAGGTTATACTAATGGATAATTTGAGAATTAAGCTTTGATAAAATTGATCTACAACTTGAGGCACCATTCCTAGAATTGAATTGATGTTACACAACTACAACTCATTTTACTTTTAAATTAAAATCGCTTTTCACCATTCCAACATATCACACTCTTGCTTTTAAATGCACTTGCTAATCAAACTATTGCAAAACAATTCCTTCCTTATGAGACGACCTTGGGGTGATCACCATTACTATAATTACCTCATATACTTGCGAGTGTCGCTTGTAGTAGTAATTAGTCGAGCGTAACAAGTTTTTGGCGTCGTTGCCGGGGCATGCAATTGTTATTTGTAGTTTGATTCTTTTATTTTAATTATTTTATTGTTTAAAGTGTTCATTTTTGAATTGCCTAGGTGATTTATGCAAGGAAAAAGGTCTCAAGGAAATGAGCTTGTTCCTTATATAGAAGATATTCATAGACTACCAAGAGCCGAAGGAGTAGATCCCTTGAGATAAGAAGGAGAAGAAACCGACGAGCAATTTGAGGAGGACACTGAAATAAAAATGGGTGACGTAGAGGAACCACCTATGAAGGATTTTGCTCGACCGATCATTAGAGTAACCACATCATGTATCCGGTTGAGCAACGTAGCAAGGAACTATGAACTTAAAAACACTCATTATAGTATGTTGCCATCCTTCCATGGATTACCGAATGAAGATCCTCTCAACTTCATTCGAGATTTTTACACAACACTGCATACTTTCCCATTGCAAGCACTAACAGAGGATGAACTTAAAATGAGATATTTTCCATATAGTTTGAAAGGTAGGGCAAAAGCATGGTTAATGACCTTACCAAAAAATTCTTTGACCACTTGGATCGAAGTGTACAACAAATTTATTGGAAAACTTTATTCACACCAAAAGACGAAGGAGCTTAGGGGAGTATTACAACTTTCACCCAATTTGAGGGGAGCCATTTCATGACGTGTGGGATTGCTTCAAATCTCTATTGTTTCAATGCCCTCATCATTATTATCCATAATAATTACTCAATCAGTTTTTCTATGATGGGCTAACTCAATAATGTCAAAACACAGTGGATAATGCTGCAGGAGGGGCGATGGGTGAGAAAACAGCTGCTAAAATAGTTGCATTATTTGAAATCTTGGGAGCCAATTCTCAATAAAAGAGCATTGTGGAAAGGAGAAGAGGGGCATATGAGCTGAATACAAACTCAAAAATGGCAAGGAAAATTACCAAGTTGATAAGGCAAGTTAAATTGTTAAATTCTAGAGGAAACTTGCCGGGGCCAAGCCAAGAATCATGTGCATCAGGTGGTGTGGTAGGCCACAATGCAAATGTATGTCCTTCAAACTTTGACCAATTCCAAGAAGAGTAAGAATAAGCTTTTGCTTTAAGGGGAAGGAATGACCCATACTCAAATTCTTATAATGTCTGTTGGAGAAATCACCCTAATTTTGCATGGAAGAACCAACAATAAATTCCAGCTCAACATTCATTCCAACCTTATCAAAGGGGACCCCAATTTTAAGGGCAAGGTTCAAATCATGAGCAAGTCAAGAAACCTTCACTTGAAGACAATTTGAATGCTTTCATCCAAATAAGCACTCAAAGTCAAGAGGGGAACAACAAATGATTTGACTCTTTGGAAGCCTCACTTAAGAAGGTTGAGATGCAAGTGGGTCAATTGGCTACTAAATTATAAGCTAATCAAAAGGAAAATTTTCAAGCCAACCGGAGCAAGCCAAAGCAATCACAGTCCTAAGAAGTGGTGAGGTACTTGATAACAAAATTGGTGATAATAACATTAATGATTCGTTGGATGCAGGAACAATGGAAGAAGATGGCACCAACTAATTGAGCCTAAGAAAGTTAGTGAGGAGGCATTATTGGCACCAAAGCTGCATAAATCTCCAAATCCACACAGATTGCCAATTCCTTTTCCAAGCAGGTTAAAAAATGAGAAGTATGATAAGTAATTTACTGAAATTTATAATATGCTCTCAAAGGTAAGTATTAACCTTCCCTTGCTTGACGTGATAAAAAATATGCCATCATATGCCAAATTTTTTAAGGAGTTAACACAAAAAAGGAAAAAATATGAGTTGAATAAGAAGGTGATAGTCTCAGAAGTAACAAGTGTTGTTTTACAACATAAGTTACCTCCAAAACTAAAGGATCCTAGAAGATTTATAGTTAGTATCTCTATGGGGAATGAGAAAGAAACTATTAATATTTGTGACTTAGGAGTAAGTATAAATTTGATGCCATACTCTATTTACTTGAAATTAGAGCTAGGGGAACTTAAACTAACTAGAATGGTTTTGAAACTTGCGGATAGAACTCTTCGATACCCGAAGGGAATTGTAGAAGATGTTCTAGTTAAGGTAGGTGGTTTAATTGCACCCATTGATTTCATTGTCTTAGATATGGGGAAAGAAATTGCTAGAGATTTTGAACATACAATTTTGTTAGGGAGACCTTTTATGGCCACAACTAACACATTAATTGATGTTAAAAATGGAAAAAATGACCATGACTGTTTTAGGTCAAACTGTAGAATTTTTAATTTTTAACAATTCCCCTATTCCCACTACTGCTTTATATAAGGATTGTTCTTTCATTGATTTTACTAATAATGTTGTTGAAGATGTTTTCTTGTAGGGGAGTGGTGAAGACAAACTGGAAAGGTCTTTAAGTTTGGAGGAAGAAGTTGAAGGTTCAGATGAGGAGATTCAACCAAAGGGGGTTGAACTTAAAGAACTTCCAAAGCACTTAAAGCATGTTTTTCTTGGGGAAAACAACTCACAACCAGTGATCATTTCTGCTACTCTTGGTAGTAAGAAGGAAGATAAACTTGTGAGGATGTTGAAAAATTCAAGAGAGCTATTGGTTGGGGGTTGAGTGATATCAAGGGTATTAGTCCCTCTATATGCATGCACAAGAAAGTTCTAGAGGAAGGGGTTAAACCGGTGAGAGAGGCTCAAAGGAGACTTAACCCTAATATGAGCGAAGTAGTGAAGAAGGAGGTTCTTAAATTGCTTGATGAAGGGGTAATATACCCCATTGCTGATAGTGAATGGGTTAGTCCCGTTCACATTGTGCCAAAACAAGCAAGTTTGACTGTGGTCCAGAATGAGAAAGGAGAGTTAATACCTACTCGAACACAAATCGGGTGGCAAATGTGCATAGATTATAGGAAATTAAATAATGTCAATAACAAAGATCACTTTCTTTTACCATTTATTGATCAAATGCTTGATAGGTTATCTGGATATGTTTTTTATTGTTTTCTTGATGGTATTTTAGGTTGCTACCAAGTCCCGATAATACCAGAAGATAAACCAAAGGCAACCTTTACTTGTCCCATTGGGACATTTGCCTTTTGAAGGATGCCATTCGAACTATGCAATGCACCAAGTACATTTCAAAGATGTATGCTTTCGATTTTTTCTGATATGTTGGAAAAATGCATTGAGGTGTTTATGGATGACTTCTCTATTTTTGGTAATTCTTTTGATGATTGTTTGCAAAAATTGACTCTCATGCTTGAAAGATGTATTGAATGTAATCTTACCTTAAGTTGGTTGATCATGGGATTATTTTGGGTCATGTCATTTCTCATAAAGGGATTGAGGTAGACAAGGCTAAGGTTGAATTAATCATGAATCTACCTCCACCCACAACTGTTAAGGGGATTAGAAGCATTTTGGGACATGCTGGATTTTATAGGAGGTTTATAAAAGATTTTTCAAAAATTTCACGTCCTTTGTGTCATTTGCTAGGAAAAGATGTTCTATTTATTTTTTATGACAAGTGCTTAGAAGCTTTTGAAATTATGAAAGAAAAATTAACTTTTGCTCATATAATTGTTGCCCCAAATTGGGATTTTCCATTTAAAATCATGTGTGATGCATAAAATTATGCCATTGGAACTGTTTGGGCCAAAGAGTGAATAAATTGATGTGTGTAATTTATTATGCAAGTTTATCTTTAAATGATGCACAAGTGAATTACACAACCACTGAAAGGGAAATGTTAGTTGTGGTGTTTGCACTAGAAAAATTTAGATCTTACTTGATAGGTTCTAAGTCATAGTATTTTCGGACCATACGGCCTTGAAATACCTATTGACCAAACCACAAGCTAAACCCAAGCTCATAGGTGGGTGTTGATGCTGTAAGAATTCAATGTTGAAATCAAAGATCGAAAGGGAAGTGAGAATGGAGTAGCCGACCATCTTTCTAGATTGAACTCTCATAATAATGATGTAGAAATTGCTTGTGAAAACGCTTTTGAAAAACTCCCGGATGAACACTTGTTTGCTTTAACTCAAGCACCTTAGTATATAGATATTACTAACTATCTCTCTTATGGTGCTGTGAGAAAGAATTTGAATTTTTAGGCAAAGAAGAGGTTCCTGCATTCATGCAAGTACTATTTTTGGGATGAGCCATATTTGTTTAGAATCTGCAGGGATGAAATTATAAGAAGATGTGTACCGGAGGAAGAACAAAAACAAGTGTTGCAATTTTGTCACAACATGTATTGTGGAGGGCATTTTGGAGGAAAGAAGACCACCAAGAAAATTCTTCAAAGTGGTTTGTATTGGCCTACTCTTTTGGTTTGTATTGGCCTACTCTTTTTAAGGATGCTCATAATTTCTGTACAAGATGTGATAAATGCCAAAGAGTAGGAAATATTAGCAAAAGGAATGAAATGCCTCTCAATATATTTATTGTGGTAGAAATTTTTGATGTATGGGGGATAGACTTCATGGGGCCATTTCCTAAGTCATTTGGTTTTGAATATATTCTTCTTGTAGTGGATTATGCATCTAAGTGGGTGGAGGCTATCCCCACTAGGACTAATGATGCTAATGTTGTTTTGAAATTTTTGAAGGAGAATATTTTGAGCGGGTTCAGAACCCCAAAGGCAATAGTAAGTGATGGAGGAAGCCACTTTTACAACAAATAGTTCGAGAAGTTAATGACCAAGATGGACATTCGACACAAAGTGGCAACTCTATACCACCCTCAAATATCCGGACAAGCTGAGATCTCCAACAAGCAAATTAAAGGGATCTTGGAAAAGACGGTGAACACAACAAGAAAGGATTGGTCAATCCAACTTTCAGAAGCATTATGGGCTTATAGAACTGCTTTTAAAACACCATTGGGAATGAGTCCATATAGGTTTCTCTTTGGCAAGGCTTGCCACCTACCGGTGGAATTGGAGCATAAAGCCTATTGGGCAATAAAGACCATAAATATGGACTTAGAAGGAGCAAGGAAGCAAAGAATGTTGCAAATTTATGAGCTTGATGAGCTTAGAAATGAGGCCTATGAGAGTTCAAGAATCTATAAGCAAAGGGCAAAAGCTATGCATGACAGGATGATCCTTCAAAGAACTTTCGAACTAGGAATGAAATTCCTCCTATTCAATTCCAAAATGCGATTGTTTCCCAAAAAATTGAACTCCCGTTGGAGCGGACCATTTCAAGTAATTCAAACATTCCCATCAGTGGGAGGCAACCCACCGGTTTGTATTTCTTTTCATAGTTAAATCTTTCGTGTTTTGTCATTTAAATTTTATTTTATTTTAAGAGAATAGAATGGGTGCGTTGATCAATTTTTATTTTTTGATGAAGTTTTAGGGTAAAGCAGAGAAGTTAAGTGAATATCTTAGACTTGGGTGATACATTTGTTTAAATAAAAATAAGAAAAAAAGAAAAAGCAAAATTAAAAATTTTGGCAGTAGAGGACACGACCACTTGACACGGCCAAGCCACAGGCCGTGTTAAGCAAGCCCAGAATTCCCAGGTGTGGACATGGCTAAAAGGCTTGGCCATGTCACCAAGACACACCCAAGTGCCAGCCCGTGTTCTTAATCCCTTACCCAACACCCAAACACATAGACCCAGACACACCCACAGGATATGGCCAAGCCACTAGCCATGTCCCTCCTAAAAGCCCAAACACGGCTAAGCCATTTCAAGCTTGGCCATGTCACCCTCTTTAAAGATCTGATCATGTCCTTTTTGCTCATCCCTAACCTTGGTTTTCCCTTCTTCTTTCTCTCGCCTCTCTCTCTAAACCTCCATCCCCATCTCTCTAAACTTAAAAATCTCACCAAATCTTCCATTTTTCTTACTCAAAACTCAATTAAACCCAGTCAATCTTCCAATTTTCAACTCAAAACTCCATAAAATCCATTAAGGTTCGCTTTTCACCAAAAAGATCAAGATGCCTAGAACAAAAATGGTGTCCCACCACAAGAGGGGGCAACCTCCATCATCCTCTTCATCATCTTCAAAGAGGTCAACTCTTCTATCATGGGGTTTCTTTCCGATGAGGTATGTGAGCGATGAATCCCTTTATACTCTCCAAATTAGAGATAATTTTACTACATATGTTTTAAACCTTGGATGGGGAAAATTAGTTTCTCTTATACCTTTGCAATTCCAAGAACTCACCATAGAATTTTTAACCTCCCTTAAGGTTGAAAGAAATGAAACAAAGATTTGCACAAGGTTTAGCTTCAAATTGCTTTGAAAACAATGTGTTCTTGATATTGAGTAATTAAATGCTATTTTCGATTTTCACCAAGAAGGGGAAAAATGCATTCCTAAAGGTTTTAAATAACAATTCACATGGGGGGAATCAGCTCGGGGGTATGTATGTGGCCAAATTGGCCAAAGCAACCAAATTGATAAATCCTGCCTTGAGGTATCTACATCGATTTATATCTTGTGAGTTCTTTGCAAGGAAAGAAAGCACAAGTGTGGTGGAACTAAATGAGCTTTTTTTCTTAGATTGTACTAGCAATTCTATACCCATAAGTGCAAGCTATTGGTTGGCTGATGTGTTTGATAGTGTAACAAATAGGAAAAAGGGGGCAATTTGCATAGGTGGATTGGTGACCACCTTGGCTGTAGCGCTTATTGATGGATTTGACCTGAGAACTTGCCAATTGAGTAAAATTTTTTGGGAGTGATTCATTTGATCTAGCTACCCTTGAAAAGATGCACATGGTTGTAAAAAGGAGAGGGGCTTATGTTATGAGTTTAGATGAGCAGGTTGCACCTGAGGATCGGCAAATGAGACCACGAGTTTATGAGGAGTCTGACTCGGATTCACTCGATTTGGACAAAGATGCTCCAGCACCGGATATTTAGGAGATTATTCGTAGGATCAAAGCATTGGAAAGCAAGGCAGATCATAATCATGCTGAAGTCCTCGCCCACTTAGAACAAATCAATAGCAACCTTGCAAAGATTCTTAGCCTCCACCCTTCAGCAGCCTCATCGTCATATCTTCCACCATTGTAGAGCATATCAACATCTGCCTTTTGAAGACACTTCTTATTTTTCTTATTTTCAGTTTTTGAATATTTTAGTTGTTCTTTTTCATACCATTGTTTGTTACTAAAACTTTATGTTTTATTTTGGTTATTTTATATTTATTGCTTTTTAATCTTGAACAATTAATGTTTATCGATGAAAGTTAGCACTTGCCTCACAACGAAAATGATGGAAATCAGGTTGTACTTTAACTCTTATCTCCTTTCATTTATCCTAGTTTTCATTGAGGACAATGTCAATCTTCAAGTGTGGGGTGCTAAGTTTTTTGTTCATAAATTCAAGTTGTTGTTTTTCATAATCTTGTTATTGTTGTTTAGTCTGAGTTTATATATAAAACATTTTCAAACTCACTTGCAAATATCTTGCCACGCAGGGGGCAAGGAGAGGATATGAAGGCCAGCTAAAATGGTTGAATTTTTTGCAAAAGTGCAAAGGAAGAACATGACAGAATGAAAAAAGAAGAAAATTAGAATTCTCAAAAGAATGAATGATGACGTAAATGACAAAAGATCAGTCTAGCTAGAAGAGCTGAAGCCAATATAAGACTTAATCCCAAAGGATGAAGATCCATTTTTAAGGGTAAAGACCCGATCTCAAAGGTTGAAGATCCATTTGTAAGGGTGAAGACCCAATCTCAAAGGATGAAGATCCATTTTCAAGGGTAATGACCTAATCTCAAAGGATGAAGATCCATTTTCAAGGGTGAAGACTCGATCTCAAAGGATGAAGATCCATTTGCAAGGGTGAAGACCCGACCTCCGATGGATAAAGATCCATGTTGCAAGGGTGAATACCCAATCTCCAAGGATGAAGAACCATTTGCAAGGGTGAAGACCCGATCTCAAAGGATGAAGATCCATTTGCAAGGGTGAAGACCCGATCTCAAAGGATGAAGATCCACTTACAAGAGTGAAGACCCGATCTCAAAGGATGAAGATCCATTTGTAAGGGTGAAGACCCGATCTCAAAGGATGAAGATCCATTTTTCAAGGGTAAAGACTCGAGGTCAAAAGATAAAGATTCATTTTCAAGGATGAAGATCCGATCTCAAAGGATGAAGATCCATTTTGAGGGTGAAAAACCACAATGCATAGAATAACCAGAGCAGTTAGATTTCTCAAATGATAAAAGGTCAGTCAAACTCAATCTCGGGTCCAAGCACCCAAATTCAATTCAATCTTAGGTCCTAGCACCCAAATTTAATTTAGTCTCGGGTCCAAGTACCCATTCTCTGGTCCAAGCACCCATTCTCAGGTCTAAGTACCCAATCTCGGGTCCAAGTACCCAAATCAAATCCGTTCTCGGGTCCAAGTACCCAATCTCGGGTCCAAGTACCCAAATCAAATCCAATCTTGGGTCCAAGTGGCCAATCTCGGGTCTAAGCGCCCATTCTCAGGTCCAAGTACCCAAATCAAATAAATTTCGGGTCCAAGTACCCAAATCAAATCAATCTGGGGTCCAAGCACCCATTCTCGGGTCCAAGTACCCAAATTAATTTAAGCTCGGGTCCAAGTACCCAATCTCGGGTCCAAGTACTCAATCTCAGGTCCAAGTACCCAATCTCGGGTCCAAGTACCCAAATCAAAACCATTCTCGGGTCCAAGTACCCAAATCAAATCCATTCTCGGGTCCAAGTACCCAAATCAAATCATTTTCGGGTCTAAGTATCCAAATCAAATCTAATCTCGGGTCCAAGTACCCAAATCAAATTCAATCTGGGGTCCAAGTACCCAATCCCGAGTCCAAGTACCCAAATTCAATCCAATCTTGGGTCCAAGTACCCAAATCAAATCAGTCTCGGGTCCAAGTACCCAATCTCAAGTCCAAGTACCCAAATCAAATTCAAGCTCGGGTCCAAGTACCCAATCTCTGGTACAAGTACCCAAATCAAGTCCAGAACTCGAACTGGGTCCAGAACCCAAAATAAATTTAAATAATCATCTCATCAAAAATTAAGTCTTATTGCTTTTTACTCTCTTTCACTAAAGTTTCAGATCATTCCAACAGGGGGCAAACTGTAAACCCTTAAGTTTTGACCCGGTCCGGTCCAATATATTTTAATTAGTCCAAAATAATTTTTGTGTTGTCCGATATATTTTAGTTAGTCCAAAATAATTTTTGTGGTATCTTAATTAATTTTAATATTTATTTTAGTAAAAAATGGTGAAATAAATAAAAATTCAAAAATAATAAAAAATAAAAAATAACAAAAAAAAGAGGCTAAAAAAAATGAAAGGACAAAAGCTTGAACAAAAGTGGATCCAAATCCGTGAAGGCAATTTTTGGTGAAACTTACAAAATAAGGTTTGAATTCTTAATTTCTTTTGTTTTTTTTTTCACAGTAGCTTAATCATCGCTTTGTTTCTTTTAATTTAAAAATTTTAGGACCTCAATTCACTTTTTCTAAGGCTTAAAAATCTTAAATCATGACTTTATTTTTTAAAAGTTTAAAGATATTAGTTTTCTTTCTTCAAAACCCCAAAACCAAAATTTGTTTTCCAAATTTTCGAAACTCTAAATTGTATTCTATTTCCTTCCAAAAGACTTAAAAACATCTTTTTTGCTTTTATAAATTTTAAATCGTGTTGTTTATCTTCATAAAACTTCATAAAATTATCAATTGATTTTCCAAATCCTAAAAATAACTCATTACCCGAAACCCTAAATTCAAAAATTCTAAAACCTAATTCAACTCCAAAACCTAAAATAGTGAACCCTAACCTCCTTAAAACCTTAAACCTTAATTTTTTCTAAACCCTAATCCTTTAAAACTTTAAAAAACCATATAAACACAAATATTTAATTTTACACAGTAAGCTTGAAACCATAATTCAATGAATAGCCATAAATCATAAATCAAAAGTATTTTAAAGTGTCCAAAACCCTAGTTTCATGATTTCACCATTCAAACCTTAATTTGGTTAATCAAAGTGTCTTACCAACCATTTAAAACATAAAATCCTTAATCTATTTTAATTCTTTAAAAAGTCACAGTAGCTTAAACCCATAAAAATCCAAAACTCTAAACACATGAAATAAAGGATCCTAAATGGAAACAATAGCTATAACTTAGATTTTTTATTTGCCTTATTCAATTCTATATTTGATTATGCATTGATTTATTTTATATGCTTTAATTTATTTAAGTTCAATACTTGGTTTATTTAATTTATCATGGATGGATGCTTATTTTCCATTGATATTTAATACTTTTAATGAATGATTTATTTATGATGAATGATTATTTACTTTTATCAATTTATTTAGGTTTCTAAATGTTGTAAGAGGTATATTTCCACTTGGTGGGTACCTCATTAGTTAAATATCATGTAATTTAATTTGCTTTTCTATTTTAGAACCTATGTAAAGAGCATGTTTCTACCTTTCGGTGGGTGTCCTATTTAGGCATGAGATGTAAGGACATGTTTCCATCCTTGGATGGGTGTCCATTTATTTGCTTTGTTTGGACGTTACTTTGATTTTAATATAATGATGCTTTCTTTCAATTATTGTGTGTAATATGGATAATGTTGTTATATTTAAGAATCTTATAATATTAAGACCTGTAAAGGAGGCCGGTTCTAATGAACCGGGCGTTGTGGGGGTGCTGGGCCATTTCTCACCTTCCCCACACGTACCCAACTTTTTGAACCCATTAAGAGGTTGGGGATTCCTTAGGAATTGAGTCATCCACCCCTTTCTTTTTTTCCCATCCCGTTCGGGTGGCGACTTCATTTTCTCCTGACCTAGGTCCGTATTCTCTAAGGCCCCGAGCCTAACAGTGTCGAAGTAGCAAGAACCATTCTACCGGGAGTGGGGGCTAAAATCTCCGCTCACAGTGGGCCTAGTTTACACTAAGAATAAATTAACCATGGGCTTGTTTTTGGCATGAATCATTAGTTACCTTTTTTCAAGTGAGAAATCTGTTTATAATAAACCTCTTAATTTTGTTTTAATCCAATATATCATAAAAGCTACTATAGTTGGTTGAATGGATTAAAACTTAATTAATGGGAATTATCATGGATCGATTTCCATTTTCAAAAATGTAACTATTGGTTGAAACGTCCGAGGGAATTATTCAAAAACAAGATACCCCATGTTGGTATTTTGTTAACCATATACCTAGGAAAAGAGACTCGCCATTCGTGCGTGGATGATATAAGGAAACATCCTAATTATCTTTGTTGGTTGATTGTTTGTGCATACGTGCATACATGCATACATTTGCATCTCATATCATTGATCCTCTCTGGCTCATAGCCCTAGATTACGATCGTTCAAAAGCTTACAACAATCCGACCTATGCCAAAGATGAAGTATCTAGCAACGACTCAATCACTTGCTCACCAAAAATAATGGAGCCCAAACAAATTCAAAGGATGGTAGATGAGGCCCTCAATGCCAAGATGGAAGAAATAAAAGAGGCCCTAGCTGAGACCATGAAGAACCAATTGACTGCAATCTTAGAGAATCATGCCAAGGCATCTGCTAGCACTAAGAAGCCAAGGGACAAAGGGAAGACTAAAGTTAGTGAAGTGGTTTTTGATGATGAAAAGGTGATCATTGATGATGATGATGATTGGGCTCAATACTATCAAGATGTTCAAGAGAAGAAGAAAGAACCGAAGGTTATTGAGAAAGCAACTATTAAAAAGACCGAGACATTCGATGTTGAAAAGATGATTGCTGATTTAGAAAAGAAATTTGAGAAGAAGCTGAAAATCGAAGAGATTTCTGAGATCAATAAACTATTTGAACAAGATGAAGAAGTCCCGTACAAGTTCAAGATGCCATCCATTGCAAAGTACAATGGCACCGGAAATCCTCATCTACATGTGAAGTAGTATATCACTGCCATGCAGTCTGCCCGAGCTACTAAGGCTCAAACCCTAAGGTACTTTATGCTCTCATTAGACCCTGTTGTCCAAAACTGGTTCAATACCTTAGATGATGGAACACAAAAGAGTTGGGATCTACTTTACAAAGCCTTCATCCAACAGTATGGATATAATGTTGAGTTAGAAGTTACCTTAATGGAAGTGGAGTCCATTAGGCAAAGGCCGAATGAGAATTTTGTGGATTATGTGAAGAGATGGAGAAACAAGGCTGCTTTACTCAAGAAGAGGCCCGATGAATTCGATTAAATAAGGATGATTGTGAGGGGGGTATTGCCTAGTCTTCATGAGAGGATGTCTCATACACTCATCCATGACTTCAAAGACCTTCTTCAAGCTGGTTTGCAAATTGAAGAATGGGAAAGGGAGAAGAGCCGCTTTGCAACAAAAAGGAACGAGAAAGGGAGCTATCAGTCTGGTAGCCAAAGCATGCAAAAGGCCGTCAGTGTTAATGCTACTAACCAAGGAACGAAGATACAATTTTTGAAATTGGGGAAACCAATGTCTTGGGTTCTCAATAAACTTCAAAGAAAGGGATTGCTACAACCCTTAAATCCTCATCCGTTGCCTAACCCTCTCCCACCTAATTTTGACACTAAAGCATTTTATCAATTTCACCAAATGCAAGGGCATGACACGGATAGATGTGTGAGGTTGAGACATGAGATTCAAAATCTAATTGATAATGGGAAGCTACCCGAGCCCAATAAGCCAAACACCAAAGACAACCCATTACCAAAATTCAATAGGGTACCACCACCAGCAACCTTCATGATTGGAGGAGGTTTGCATGAGGATTTTGTCATGTCTTCTTTTCAAGATGTGGATGGAGAAGCAACCAAAGAGGAAGAGGCATTTGGTGAAATTAAAAAAGTTATGATGAGTGGAGAAGTAACAATTTATGTTCTCAACGGGTTTTGGGATTCAAGTGATAGTGATGATGATACTGTATCCAAGAAGGAGGAGTGCACTTGGTCCGAGAATACTAGATCCAGTAAGCCTTACCAAAGTCACCACCTAAGGAGGTAGAAACTAATAAGGGGAAGGAAGTTGAAGAAGAAGATGATGATGCTGTGCTCAAGCAATTGAAAAGAACCCAAGCAAGTGTTAGCATTTGGGACTTATTAGCTACTTCTAAAATCACTGAGAAACTATGGCCAAAGCCTTAGCTAGCATGCCAATTTCTACCTCCACAACACCGGAGGAGTTGATCAACTTCATAAAAATTGGTGAAGTAATGAAATGTGAAGAGGTTCAAGAAAAGAGTGAAGTTAATATGGGAGTAGTTTCTTTTTCAGATGCGGATTTATCGGAGGAGGGGAGAGACCACATCCGCCCTCTCTTTATCAAAGTAGAAGTCAAGGGGAAGAGGACTCCTTGTGTGATGGTCGATGATGGGTCTGCCATAAATGTTTGTCCACTTAAGATATTGCCAAAGCTAGCTATGTCAACAAGAGATCTAAACCCAACCGAAGTAACAATTCGGGCTTATGACAACACTAAGAGGCATGCCGAAGGGACTTTCAAAGTTGTTGTCAAGGTTGGTCCAATTGAATCTATTATTGAGTTTGTTGTTTTAGACATACCAGTTACCTTCGCCTTGCTCTTGGGGCGACCATGGTTTCATCCTCTTGGTGGAGTTCCTTCCACTCTTCATCAAAAGATCAAGTTCCCCAACGGAGATGGGACAGCGGTCATTGAAGCTGAAGATAATGGGATTGTTAACGCTCTAATGATTGAGAGGCCTCTCAATGGTTTTCAAGTAGCTGCAATTTCTGATGATGAAGTAGTGGACTCCAAAGTCTTGAATATGATGAAGAACATGAACTACCTTCCCGGAGCTGGTCTTGGAAAGGGTAAGGCCGATTTGACAAAGCTGCCAAACTTTAGGACTCAAACATCCAAGAAGGGGTTGGGATATGATGAAGCCAATGATGTCCAGCCAAAGAAGAATGAGAAGATGAGCTTCACACCACTTAAAGAGATTTTTGTCAAAGCTCCAGATATGGGACCACTCCAAGGAAAGACTAAGCCAATCATGTTCATGGGTAAGTTAATCCTAGGTTTTAAAATTTTTGCAAATGTTGCTGAGCTAGTGGAGCAAGTGAAGAAAGAACTCACCCTACCAACCAGCAAAGAATCCAATCCAAAAGAGAAGAATGAAGTTGTGTCGAAAGCCGAGAAGACTCCGGAAGAGATTGCTGCCCTGGTCGAAGAAAAGTTTGAAAACATCCTGCTTTATGATTTTGAGAACAATGATCTTGACTTTTATTTTAATTTGTCTACTTTGTATGAGGATGATGATGTTTTCTGTTCCAAAATGAATGCAATAAAGTCTGATTTTGCTTACTTGTGTGATGTTTCTCCTGATGGTTGCATACATTCAAATAGCAGTTACATGAGCATCTTTAATATTAATTTTGTTAACACACAATCATTAAAATTGGGAACAATTGAAAATCCTAAAAACATTAGCATAGCATCCGACCTTACTCCTGATGAGAGAGAGAGATTTGAAAAAATATTCAAAAAATATGAAGAAGTATTTGCTTGGTCTTATGAAGATATGCCAGGGATAGATCGAGACATAGCCGAGCATCATATTCCTACTTACACTCACATAAAACTTGTCAAACAAAAGCTTAGGCAATTAAGACCTGAGTGGGCTGAATTGGTTAAAGAAGAGGTCACTAAGCAAATACAAGTGAAGTTCCTTGAAGTGATAGAATATCCAGATTGGCTAGCAAAACATAGTACTCGTGCCAAAGAAAGATGGAAGAATAAGGGTCTGCGTGGACTATAGAGATTTAAACAAGGCTTCCCCTAAGGATGATTTTCCTTTACCTCATATAGATGTTCTCATTGATAGTGCAACCTCTAGCATGCTACACTCGTTTGTAGATGGATTTTCCAGATACAATCAAGTGTTAATGGCCCAAGAGGATAAAGCCAAAATTGATTTCATTACTACATGGGGTATATTTTGTTATAGAGTGATGTCGTTCGGCTTAAAGAATGCTTGAGCGACTTATCAAAGGATGGCCACCACTTTAATTCATGACATGATGCACAAAGAGGTTGAAGTATATGTTGATGATATGATGGTCAAATAAGATACAAGGGAACAACACTTCCAAAACTTAGAATTATTCTTCGATAAAGCTTTGAAATATAAGCTAAGACTAAACCCGAAGAAGTGTGTATTCGGTGTTACTTCAGGCAAATTATTAGGACATGTGATTGGTCCAAATGGTATTGAGATTGATCCTGACAAAGTTAAAACAATCAGGGATATGCCAACCCCTAAGACGGAGAGAGAAGTTCGGGGATTTATCGGTAAATTACAATATATTAGCAGATTTATAGCAAAGCTCACAACAATCTGTGAGCCTATCTTCAAGTTGCTTAGAAAGAATCAGCCGGTCGTATGGAATGAAGAGTGTCAAAAGGCCTTTGAGCGAATAAAAGAGTATTTGCTAAATCCGCCTAATTTAAAACCACCTAAACCTGGCAAACCTCTATTACTATACTTAGCAGTGGAAGAAGTGTAACACCCCGATACCCTATATAAGTACTATACATATACCTAGTATACATACAGTAAGTATATAAAGTATAAGGATGTCACTTTTCATCACTTTTTTTTTATTTTTTTAAAAACCTGTAACAAAGTTTAAACCATAATACATTAATTTAAATAATGTTTTCAAAATCATTACCTTTACCACAACTTCATTTATACATATAAATACTCTTATTAAAATACAATCTAATTAAAATCACACATGTATGCATCACCTTCTAGTTGGTCTCGAGACACTCTTACCCTTCTCGTGGCATAACAGCTGGACTTCCAGATCAACCGCAACCACCTGCGCGATTACACAACCGCGCTAAGCCCGAAAGCTTAGTAATACAAATAAACATTAAAATATACTTTACTAAAGAATCATACCTCATATTTTTACCATCATGTTTTATTTTCTTTCTCTTACCCCGTTTTCCTTTCTCAATGCATTCTTCACATGTTCCTACTAATCTCATAAGTTATACACATATTTCCACAGAACATTCACCAAGTGATACTTACTATTTCTATCTCATATACATATCCATATACATTATTTCAACCAGTCACCATGCAATGATTTATCCAAACCTTCATGAAAACAATTCTCACAAGTTCCACATTTATACACATTTACACATCATATTATATTTTCCTAAACTCATTTCTCATCAAAGCTCCTCAACCCATATTCATTTTCAATATATCAATACACACATTAAAAAAAATCATACTTCATAACATTATTTTATTCACAATTCATCAATCATGAATAACATTTCCAACAAAAGCAACCATAGATCTCATTACTCATCTATTTTAGCATTTGAATATCCCATGGACAACAAAGACAGACTCGGGCCCAAATAAAACACTAATATGCCATTCAATTTTCAGAGTAATGCTTTGGTTTAATCATCACATTTATCATTATCCCAACTAGGCTTCAAAGATTTAGGTTCAACCAAGCTTCTAGGGGAACAAAGCATGCTAAGTATCAACCCAACTTGGCTTCAAGAACCAATCCAAACTAGCTTCAAGGGTTGTAACATCTCAATTAGGCTTCAAGGATTAAACCCAACCAAGCTTTAAGGGGAGTAAAACATGTTAAACTTCAACCCAACTTGGCTTCAAGGATTAATCCAACCTAACTTCAAGAGATTGTTACTCATATTAGGCATGCCACCAACAACAAACTCTGAAAATGGAATAACACATTAGCTATACATTTCATTTATCAATTTCATTCTCAATTAAATTATCATAGCCAATAACAATGGCTTCACATTTCATTTGAGTTGTCATAGCCAATCACAATGGCCTCATTTCATATTATGTCTCAAATCATATTATAATATTTCATTATTCAATTGTACATAACCAATTACTTCATCATATCCTTCACATTGTATATATAATATCATTGATATAACATCACAAACTACATTATTCATGTAACACATTACAATTCTCAAGGTTCACAATGCATAAGACATAACATTGTTCATATAGTATCATCATTGATGGACACATATACAATTTACCTTATTCTTAGATTTGGAATCCCCAATACACATTTGTTTAGGTCATCTTTATTTTAAGTATATTTAGAATGTAGATACAAAAAGACCTTTGGAGGATCCAACAATGTAAGAAGAGCAAATGACAAACACAATAGCAAACACCCTCAAGGGACACGGCCAAGCTTGTGGCCGTGTCTCTCAACACAAACATCCAGTAGCAAACACACTCAAGGGACACGGCCAAGCTTGTGGCCGTGTCTCTCAATGCAATTCAAACCGAGGCAGACACGGGCAAGGGACACGGCCGTGTCTCACAACATAACATAGGCAGTAGCAAACACATTCAAGGGACACGGCCAAGCCAGTGGCCGTGTCTCACCAAAAATCATCCAACACGGCCAAGTTTGCCCTAACTTGGCCATGTCTCCCATAACTTGGTCGTGTCCTTCAATGTTTTAAAGATCAAACACTTCAAAATTCATTTAAACAAAACCCTAACTCCACAATTCATCATTTTACTCACCAATACCCCAACTTATCATTACTTAGATATCAATTCAACACATTCACATACTTCAATCTTTCATTATCATCATCTTACACACCATCCATATCAAACATAACTTCAATCAAAAGAAATCAAGACAAGAAGATGAAGATTTACATATACATATATAATCACTAAAATCAATTCAAGGATTGAATACTTACTTGAATATCTTGCCAAATCCTCAATATCCACTAGCAAATCTCTTGATATCCTTTAATCTTTGGTGTAAATGGAAGCAAAACCACCTTTCTCTCACTAGCTTCTCTCTCTCTCTCTCTCGTTTATTAAGAAAAAGAAGAAGAAGAAAGAATGAACTTTCCTCCTTCCTTCTTCGTTCTTATCCAATATATAATAATAATAATAATAATAATAATAATAATAATAATAAGAATAAGAATAACAACAATAATAATAATAATTATACAATTAAATCTCCACCACACATACTCCCTTTTGACTTTCTTCTTCTTTTTCTTTTTGTCTTTATTATTATTATTATTACTATTAACTAATTATACAAATATATATATATATATATATTCCACTCACTTTTCCTACACCATTTTATATTCCATGTATATGTGCTGTATATGTATATGTCTTTTATATTGTAGTTATATTTCCCATATCTTTCCAAAACCAAATATACATCTTATCCTTCCTATCCACCTAGCTCTTATAATATTTTCCTTATATATTTTACCAACATTTTCTCTCACTACTGCAATACCAATGTACACCAAAATCAGATATTAATTTAATTCATTGCTCTTCTTTTATCCTTCCCTTCAATACACACATTGAATCCAAATACAACAATACTCCAAAACTTTTAGGGTATACTTTGGAATATTACAATTCTCTCCCCCTTAAATAATTTCTTCCTCGAAATTATCTAGCACAATAATAACCCATTTAGAACAATTCACCATCTTAATTTTCATATGAAGATAATCGTATCTTACATTATAATTTTATTAAATCTCATAACTTCTACTCTCCCCCTTAGCGATAATCATCTTCTCTGAAATCCATAATTCATCACTGTATAGGTATATATATATATATATATATATCTTTACATCTTATTACTTTCTCAACAAAACAATCAAGATATCTCATAATATCTCCAATGAATTTTATCTTTGTATTTGAGTCAGACTATCACATTATCTCTTTATAAATATTCTTTTAACTTTAATCTCAAAAGTCACTAATTAATATCTTAGCATTGATTATTCCGTTCTTACAATCACTTTCAAAATAAACATTTACAAAGCATCAATGGATAACAATATCCTTACTTTCTTTAGCTTGTTTCTCACGTAATATAAATATTAATACAATACTTTTAAACTTACTTAACAGGTAAACAACATTTCCCTTTTTCTCACCATGTACAATTGATATAATTCAATTTATTTATGTTCATTCATAAACCAGAATAGTACATCATACACATTACCATTTACATTTTACGCTCCCAGTACAACTGTACGTATTAAATCTCAATATTGACTCGCAACTTACGCGAAATCTAGATCAATCGATCTATCTATCACAATATACTAACCTTTCAACCTTATTAGATTCAAACCAACAATTAACTTATCTAATTTTATCATTGGATTTCACAATATATTCATATATATAACCTAATTTCATTAGGTCAAACTTATATTCAAATTCTAGTCTTTTCAGATTCATATATTCAATCAATAAGGATCATGCTTATAAATATACATTTCAATAATTATATCATCATCTCTCATACTCAATCAAAGTTTATTAATATAGCCAACAAATATGGCTTCAACTACGAACTTTCCCCCAACCAGATCGGTAGTCCAAGTTCGGTTGCCCAACACAATGGGTCCGCATGGTTCCGCAGGAGGCAGATAAGTCCGCTCAATTATCTTTTCACAATTCATTTTTCATAATCAATTAGGCATTATACCTCAATTATAATTTATTTTCAACATCATTGTCAACAATCATGGTTTCTCATCACATCAAAATAGTCTACACATATATCATCAACTATATTGAATATCTCATTATTCAATCATATCATCTAGACATGTTTCAATCATATCATTTCCAACATTATTGATACATATATACATAATAATTTACATTACTCATACTTCCATAAATCTTAAGTTCATTCACTTATTCACTTTACATATTATTACTATATTTATATAATTATTTTTCTATCACATAATTATAATTATTTTTTTTTCATAGAAATTATAAGGTATAACTTCACCAATCACACTAACCAAATCCTATGACCATAATATATTAACAATCACGCTTGGGGTTTGTAAATCAATATTGTTCTTCTATTATTCGATTTCCTGCCTTTACGATTATAAGGCTAGATTGTATCACAAAAATTATATATATTCTCCAAACTTGTATTACACCAAGAATTAACACATTTTAATTCCATTTCAAAACAGTTTGCTTTTGATTATATAATCATCATTAACCCAACTCATGTTCAATAATATTATCTTTAACATTCTCTACGCCCAACCTTCAATCAGACACAAATCTTACACAAGTTTCATTCATTACTCCATTTCCAATCCATCTCTTCTACAAATTTTTAAATACAATATTCTTTCCTTACCATTTCTTATTATATGCTTATACATAAAACATTTCCACACACAAATAATTTGAGTTCCAAAACATCTTATAATAGCCTCATTTAGTTATTGCCATAACAATTTCACTGTTCAATATCACCCAAGTCCATTCTCATTTTCTATTTCATCACATAATCTATTCTGCGTAAATTAATATTTAATCTCTATTAAGTCCACTACTATATGCAATCTCATTTCTAATACCATTAAACATACAATGGTATAAAATAATAAACATATAATATACACATATTCATAATGTGACTCACTTCCCACCTTTCATACATATATTCATTAACTTCAATAAATATATACACTCTACTTATAATATTATTTCACAAGGAGCTTAATCACATTTCCAATGTGATATCTCTCTCACATTTGTTTTTAAATATCTTTAACATATCTTTCATATTCATTTTCATCCTTTCCAATCAAATTACTTAAAGTAACTCATTTTCATTTGTTCAATTCCTTTTCTTTTATTTCAAACCAAATTTTCCTACTATCAATCTCATCCCCCAATTTTTTTTTTTAATACTTTCATGTGCATTACTATTCATTTCATATATCTCATGTATTAAATACATTAAACTATCAATATCTAAATGATCTTTATCCACATTCCATTAAAACTATATATTTTCAACTTACTAATTTACTTAAACTTCAATTTATTCATCTCATTCTCTTAATATCAACTTTAAAACATCTTATATGTATATATCACAAAACAACATCAAACATATATGTTTCACCATTACTAAGCTCATTCCAAAACTCTAAATGTCTCATATTATTACCATTTACATGAGCTTTTACAATATTCAAACATATCACATTTCTAACATTGAAATCACCATGTTTGCATTAAAATAACAATACAAACAACACCAATATCTCTTTATACTTAACCAAGATCATCTCTTTTTCCTTTTAAACAAAACCTTAACTTTTCATATCCACACCTTAAATTATCATACTTAATCTATACCAATCAACTCATTCAATAATCCACCGTACTCTTTTCATTTAAATAATATATCTTTCCATATTACCCATCCAACAATATTTCCTCTTTCTAGAAATCCAAACATAAAGTTTATTAGAAAGAGGTTCAAATAATAGAGGAAAGATAACATACTTTAATCTCAATTTTGCTTTTAACACATTCCCAACTTTATTCTTCTAGCCATTTCTTTACATGTCAAACACATATCAATAATCAAAAACTTATTTTTTATTTTTATATATAAATTCCATATCATTTCTTTATATCACAATCACTTTTCAATTATCAATATTTCAAAATTTGCTTTCATATAAAATCTCATTTACACACTATCATCTATCTCATGTAATTCAAATACATTACAAATCACATAATGCCACGTTCGAGACCAACCTAGGTGTGAATGCATATGCATGTATTGCCAATTGCATTTCAAAACTCTTCTTTTTAATTCTATTTAAAATCTCCAAAAAAAAAATTTTTTTTTTACTTAGGCCGAGAATCTCGAACCTAGGCTCTGATACCAAAATAACTGTAACACCCCGATACCCTATATAAGTACTATACATATACCTAGTATACATACAGTAAGTATATAAAGTATAAGGATGTCACTTTTCATCACTTTTTTTTATTTTTTTAAAAACCTGTAACAAAGTTTAAACCATAATACATTAATTTAAATAATGTTTTCAAAATCATTACCTTTACCACAACTTCATTTATACATATAAATACTCTTATTAAAATACAATCTAATTAAAATCACACATGTATGCATCACCTTCTAGTTGGTCTCGAGACACTCTTACCCTTCTCGTGGCATAACAGCTGGACTTCCAAATCAACCGCAACCACCTGAGCGATTACACAACCGCGCTAAGCCCGAAAGCTTAGTAATACAAATAAACATTAAAATATACTTTACTAAAGAATCATACCTCATATTTTTACCATCATGTTTTATTTTCTTTCTCTTACCCCGTTTTCCTTTCTCAATGCATTCTTCACATGTTCCTACTAATCTCATAAGTTATACACATATTTCCACAGAACATTCACCAAGCGATACTTACTATTTCTATCTCATATACATATCCATATACATTATTTCAACCAGTCACCATGCAATGATTTATCCAAACCTTCATGAAAACAATTCTCACAAGTTCCACATTTATACACATTTACACATCATATTATATTTTCCTAAACTCATTTCTCATCAAAGCTCCTCAACCCATATTCATTTTCAATATATCAATACACACATTAAAAAAAATCATACTTCATAACATTATTTTATTCACAATTCATCAATCATGAATAACATTTCCAACAAAAGCAACCATAGATCTCATTACTCATCTATTTTAGCATTTGAATATCCCATGGACAACAAAGATAGACTCGGGCCCAAACAAAACACTAATATGCCATTCAATTTTTAGAGTAATGCTTTGGTTTAATCATCACATTTATCATCATCCCAACTAGGCTTCAAAGATTTAGGTTCAACCAAGCTTCAAGGGGAACAAAGCCTGCTAAGTATCAACCCAACTTGGCTTCAAGAACCAATCCAACCTAGCTTCAAGGGTTGTAACATCTCAATTAGGCTTCAAGGATTAAACCCAACCAAGCTTCAAGGGGAGTAAAACATGTTAAACTTCAACCCAACTTGGCTTCAAGGATTAATCCAACCTAACTTCAAGAGATTGTTACTCATATTAGGCATGCCACCAACAACAAACTCTGAAAATGGAATAACACATTAGCTATACATTTCATTTATCAATTTCATTCTCAATTAAATTATCATAGCCAATAACAATGGCTTCACATTTCATTTGAGTTGTCATAGCCAATCACAATGGCCTCATTTCATATTATGTCTCAAATCATATTATAATATTTCATTATTCAATTGTACATAACCAATTACTTCATCATATCCTTCACATTGTATATATAATATCATTGATATAACATCACAAACTACATTATTCATGTAACACATTACAATTCTCAAGGTTCACAATGCATAAGACATAACATTGTTCATATAGTATCATCATTGATGGACACATATACAATTTACCTTATTCTTAGATTTGGAATTCCCAATACACATTTGTTTAGGTCATCTTTATTTTAAGTATATTTAGAATGTAGATACAAAAAGACCTTTGGAGGATCCAACAATGTAAGAAGAGCAAATGACAAACACAATAGCAAACACCCTCAAGGGACACGGCCAAGCTTGTGGCCGTGTCTCTCAACACAAACATCCAGTAGCAAACACACTCAAGGGACACGGCCAAGCTTGTGGCCGTGTCTCTCAATGCAATTCAAACCGAGGCAGACACGGGCAAGGGACACGGCCAAGCCAGTGGCCGTGTCTCACCAAAAATCATCCAACACGGCCAAGTTTGCCCTAACTTGGCCGTGTCTCCCATAACTTGGTCGTGTCCTTCAATGTTTTAAAGACCAAACACTTCAAAATTCATTTAAACAAAACCCTAACTCCACAATTCATCATTTTACTCACCAATACCCCAACTTATCATTACTTAGATATCAATTCAACACATTCACATACTTCAATCTTTCATTATCATCATCTTACACACCATCCATATCAAACATAACTTCAATCAAAAGAAATCAAGACAAGAAGATGAAGATTTACATATACATATATAATCACTAAAATCAATTCAAGGATTGAATACTTACTTGAATATCTTGCCAAATCCTCAATATCCACTAGCAAATCTCTTGATATCCTTTAATATTTGGTGTAAATGGAAGCAAAACCACCTTTCTCTCACTAGCTTCTCTCTCTCTCTCTCTCTCTCGTTTATTAAGAAAAAGAAGAAGAAGAAAGAATGAACTTTCCTCCTTCCTTCTTCGTTCTTATCCAATATATATAATAATAATAATAATAATAATAATAATAATAATAATAATAATAATGATAATAATAATAATAATAAGAATAACAACAATAATAATAATAATTATACAATTAAATCTCCACCACACATACTCCCTTTTGACTTTCTTCTTCTTTTTCTTTTTGTCTTTATCATTATTATTATTACTATTAACTAATTATACAAATATATATATATATATATTCCACTCACTTTTCCTACACCATTTTATATTCCATGTATATGTGTTGTATATGTATATGTCTTTTATATTGTAGTTATATTTCCCATATCTTTCCAAAACCAAATATACATCTTATCCTTCCTATCCACCTAGCTCTTATAATATTTTCCTTATATATTTTACCAACATTTTCTCTCACTACTGCAATACCAATGTACACCAAAATCAGATATTAATTTAATTCATTGCTCTTCTTTTATCCTTCCCTTCAATACACACATTGAATCCAAATACAACAATACTCCAAAACTTTTAGGGTATACTTTGGAATATTACAAGAAGAGTCAATCGGAGCCATGCTAGCCCAAGCAGATGAGTCAGGGATTGAGCATGCCGTTTACTATTTGAGTAGAAAGCTCCTACCTTATAAAATTAAGTATAGTATCATTGAAAAGACCTGTATAGCCATGGTTTGGTCTTCTAAGAAGTTGCGGCATTACTTTCAATCATATAGTGTGCAAGCAATTTCCAGATTGGACCTAATGAAGTACTTAAGGGAGACACCTTCTTTGATTGAAAAATATGGTCGATGGTTGATAATATTAGAAGAATTTAAGATTGAGTATGTAACCAGAAAAACAATCAAAGGTAGAGTGGTGGGAGAATTCCTGGCCCAACAACCATTATCAGATAGTGAAGAGGTAATCTTGGAATTTTCGGATGAACATTTGGAAGCAATTGAAGTACAAGGGTGGAAAATGTATTTTGATGGAGCAGTAAACAAGAAAGGAGCAGGTTTGGGAGTTATACTAGAATCGCTCAAAGGGGAACTCATCCCTTTAGCCAAAAAATTGAAATTTAGGGCAACCAATAATATGGTCGAGTACAAAGCTTGTATTTTCTGTTTGGAAACCCTAATGATTATGAAGGTGGATAAGGTGGAAGTTTATGGTGATTCGTTGCTAGTTATATCCCAAGTAAATGGAGAATGGGAGTTGAAAGAAGAAAAATTAAAACCATACCACCATTACTTGTCCATGATGAAAAAGAACTTCAAGGAGTGTAGGTTTATACACCTATTAAGAGAAGAAAATCAGATGGTTGATGCCCTAGCCACATTGGCTTCGGTATGGGAAAACCCTGTTAGCTTATTCCTTAAGCCTCTGATCTTGACCAGTTCATCAACTCCTTGCTATGAATATGAAACAATCATAGAAATTGATACGGACCATGATGCGTGGTATGATACTATAAGGCAATGTTTGGAAGAAAGAGAATACCCGCTAGGGGCAACAAAGAAAGAGAGAAGAGCCATAAGGCGGTGGTCATTGCAATACATCACCTTCCATGGAGAGTTATATCGAAGATGGCCTGATGGAGTGCATTTGAGATGTTTAAGAAAGCCTGAAGTGGAGCGTATCATGTCAGAAATACATGCGGAAAGTTTTGGTCCGCACATGAATGGTTTGGCCCTAGTTAAGAAGATTATTCGAAAAGATTACTATTGGTTGACCATGGAGAGAGATTGTATTGAGTTCGTAAAGAGGTGCCAACAATATCAGATGTATGGTAACTTGAATCACATGCCTCCTGAAGAATTGCATTCAATGTCTTCACCCTGGCCATTTGCCACCTGGGGTATCGACATTATACGAGAGATACATCCGACAGCTTCAAACGGTCACTGTTTCATTATGGTAGCAGTAGATTATTTTTCAAAATGGGTCGAAGTCGAATCCTTCAATAAACTAGGTGCAAGCCAAATGGCTAGGTTTATTGAAAAGAACCTCATCTGCATATACGGGGTCCCGCTTAGTGTGATATCAGACAATGGGATACAGTTTCAAGGAGCAGTTAAGAATTTATTCTCGAAGTACCAAATCCATCATCATTGATCCTCTCCTTATAGACCACAGGCTAATGGTGCAGTTGAAGCAATAAACAAAGCAATTAAGCAAATTCTGTCCAAGTTGACCAAGACTTACAAGGATTGGCCAGAGATGCTTCCCTTTGCTTTGTGGGGATATAGGACAAGTGTGCGAACACCTACTGGAATGACACCGTTCTCTTTAGTTTAAGGGATGGAAGCAGTATTGCCAATTGAAATTAAGATCAAGTCGTTAAGAGTAGTCTTGTAAGCTAAACTGCCTGAAATGGAATGGGTAGCAAGCAGATACACACAGTTAGCTCTACTATAAGAGAGAAGGTTAAAGGCACTGTATCATCATCAACTGTATCAAAAGAAGATAGCTCGAGCCTACAATAGAAGGGTTAAAATTAGAAAATTCAGAGTTGGGGATTTGGTGTTGAAGCAATGTAAGCCTAACATATCTAATCCAAGAGGGAAGTTTAGGCCTAGCTGGGAAGGGCCATATGTCGTAAAACAAGTCATGAACAAAGGTGCGGTGAAGTTGTCAGACATGGACGGGAACGAATTTAGTGAGCCAGTAAACATTGACAAGTTGAAGAAGTTTTACGTATGATAAAAAAAAGGAAAAAAGAGCTCGCTAGGTTGAAAACCCAAAAAGGGCGGCCTAGGCAAAATTTAGAGCAGTCCACTAGTTCCGAAAACCCGAAAAGGCGGGCTTGGCAACAATTAGGGCTAAATGAGAGAAAATTGTCAATTAGAAAACCCGAAAGGGCTAGTTGGCAACAGGAGTGATCTTGTGTATGCTGGCTTTATGTTTGGTTGTTCCCCAATTTATTAAACAGAATTAATGTTAAAATTATTCTATGTGCACTGTTATAAGTATTCGACTAGATATTGATGCAATAAATAAATACAATAGCAAAAGGTGATGACAAATTATAAATGGAAAAGAAGCATCTTTTATTACTTTAATTATTTTTTCATCTTAACAATACACTTTCTAAATTGACAAATTTAAAATTTATTACAGTCGATAAGTGTAACGTGCAGGCCAGCTTTGCCTCAGCCGATCCAAGTAGGCTTCAGTCAAGCAAGGTATGTCTAAGTCGGGAGCAAAGTTAGAATCACGAGGCTCAGCTCCATACTGACGCCCAAGTCGGCGAGGATCATAGCGTGTACCTTGACGAAGAGCAGCAAGAGGAACGTACATCAAGTATGTCCGCATGGTGATACGAGAAATCTTCCACCAAGGTACCAACCAACGGATATTGACTTCAGAGCGTGAGTGGATCCAGTCAACCCAGTCAACATATGAAGAAGCAGGATGGAGTAGCTTCCTAACAGAATGATGACATGATAGGTATCTGGCAAAATCCATGGATGGAGTATCAAGCAAACAAAGAAGCTCCTGAAGCCAAATCTGTGAAGAAAGAGTTAAATAAAAAAAAGAGAGAAAAAAAAATAAGAATCCACTAAGTTGAAAAACCGCAAGGGCAGCTTAGGCAAAAATTAGGACAGCTTGCCAGTTCCAAAAACCCGCATGGGCGGACTATGCAAAAGTTAGAGCAATAAAAAGAAAAAGAAAACCTAAATTGAAAACTCGAAAGGGCAGTTTAGGTAATTACCTGAAGCAGCAACGGACTCCCAGTCAGTCTCTTTGACATTGACAATCCTGATTTAAATCAGTCTAATCCAACTAAGGTCTCGGCTAAGATCATAGGTACCAGCGACAAGCCTCCTTCTATTTGGTCCATAATATCCAATACTCATGGATCAATATCGCCGTCAGAAGAAACAAGCAAGAATTGGCCGAGCAAGCAAAGACAAAGCATGCGTCCCCATGCCTTAGTAGGGGCCAAATGAGAGAAACAAAAGTCAATCAAAGGGGCAAGTAGAATTTTTTCACCTCTCATCAATCGAAGAACTTCGGGTTTTGGAATTTGAAATAACATCTGCATCTTCTGTTGAGTCGTGGAAATCAATGTGGGTAATGCCATTTGTTGATTATTGGGATATCTAAGGATGGCCTCAAATTCTTCAATCAAGGGACATATTTCGAAGCCATTAATTCTAAATGCCCTAGAATCCGTATCCCAAAAGGAAGCCACGACATGTAAGGAGTGGTCCAATTTAACATTTTAAAACATCAAGTTTTGACCATGAAATTTGCTTCCAATAAATGTCATCCATATTCTTAAATAGAATTTTTATTCTCTTTAAATGATGCTCGGTCATGGTGAATGAATGAAGAAAAAATTAAAATTGTTAAAGGGAGTCTTCACGTTGAAAGAGAAAGAATTTTTTTTTATGTATTAAAATATGGCATGAAGGGTGATTTATATAGAAGAAACAAACCTTTTCCAAAAGTGAAAAGGAAAAGATGATGGGAAAGAATAAGACCATATGGCATAAGGAAAGGAATTGGCAATGAATTTTGTTTACCACATTGGATTTGGTTTAGCAAATGAAGTGGATGTAAATTATGGTATACTGTAACAAAAAAAAAAGTGGTGCAGTAACGTAAAAAAAAAAAAAGGAGTTACAGTAAAGAGGAAAATTGTATTTTTTCATTATTGTACAAGATTTTACAATTGCTACAATATTTACATATCACTAAGAGGGTGGTGGTAGGTCATCAAATAAAGCCTTGAAAAAGTCATCGCCTGTTGGAGGAGGGGGCAAATCACTCGTCCCGAGTCCGCCCAAAGTAGGAGCACCAAAACTCGACAAATTACTCATCCTGGGATCACCTGAAGCGGGAGCACCAAAATCTTTATTACCTTGAAGTTTCAATCCGTCATGGTCCTCATCAGAAGCAGATGAAAGGATCTCATGGTTGTCAGTATGGAGGCCTCTTGATGAAGAAGCACCGGGATCCCTCATCCCCTGAAATCGAAAGTCTCGAAAATGTTGTTCGGATTGATGATATAAACTTTCAAAATGAGAAGCCCGCTGACGACTTGCAGCTAACTCTTCTTGATGTTTCTTATTTTGTTCTTCGAGCATCCGCTGTGAGTCAAGAAGGAAAAAGGTAAGAGCATACATAATCATGCATACATATAGCATAAACTACTATGAAATAAGAAACGTACCACGTAGTTCATATCAATGCCTTGCGGATGAGATGGCATATCTGGCGGGCTAGAATGAGCAAATGAAGGGGCAGTAAAAGAAGGTCCAGCCTCATGATCAAACAAGCCAACAGCCTGCAGCAATCATTAAAAAGTCAAAAAAAAAAGAAGCTGTTGCAAGGGAAAATGGTAAAAGTTTTACCTGAGAAGTACTAGTCTCGAGATGTGGAACAGGCTCTCCTGCAGCTCCGTGATGTTCTTCTTCATCTTTACCCTCATTTTCATCGGAAATCTCCCGCACACCAACAGGAGATACATCACAGTTCAAGAGTCTTATTTGAATAAAATGGGCATAAATGGACCCGATAAATGGAGAAACGACTCGGCATCATAACCAAACCGGGCCGACCACCATGCATCCTCCGACATTGACATAATATTTAAAGTATATTCTGGAATTTGCATCAAAAACCTCCGCTGCTCTGGACCGAGAAACCATTCATAAACTCTCTCCCTGAGAAACCAGCCACTAGACACTTGGCCAGCAATAACTCGACGAGAATATTGGAAAGACAGTGCAGCCCTCATCAAAGGAGACCAGTTTGCTCGCTCTTCTAGGCTCCACCAAGCCAAATTCACCTACAAAATAACATAAGGTAAGTAAAACTTTCACATAAAATTAAAGCATACTAATATTATTTTACCTGGTCCCAGGTTAAGCGGCTCAACACATAGCGGTGAGTATGCACATGATGAGAGTCGGGAACGTCCACACGATCAGACAACCAGAAATTTAATCTCGGATACCCGACTCTCTCTCGAGAAATACTGGGTACACTCATGAGGTTATGTTCATATGCCCATACCTACAACAATGATAGTAAAGATCAAATTCATGCAAGAAAAGAGCAGAAATAATAACATTGGTGAAGGAAAAGAATACCTCAACAACCTCCATTAAGCCGACAAAAGACTTCTTATTTCAGCAAAGTTTATCAAGACCATGGTAAAGACATGCGAGACCATCTTCACCCCAACCAGAAGATGGTACCATTCTGAGATAAGAAAGGGCACTCAACAGTGACAAGTGAATGGACGATTCAGTGCTGCCTAAGATGGTCGACCCGAGCAGATATAACAAAAATCCTCGAGTGTACTATTCGGCCGTGTCTCTGCCAACCCGTCCTTCGTAGTTCATCCAATAACTATGAATTGGCTCAATTTTTATCTTAAAAGGCCCTTTATATGATGGTTCCATACCAATTAATTCCCGAATTTCTTCAAATGTTAAAATATCGTTGGTCAGAGGAACCGAAAAACCATCATATCGAAGGCTGTTTATGGCAGTAAAATCAACCGGGCCAATTGTCATCTCTCCAATGGGCAAGTTGTTGTCCCAAGATGGCAACCAAGAGGGGGGGTGAATTGGTTTCCTCAAGAAGTAATCTTAAAAAACTCAACAAACAAGAAATGCGGAATAGAGAGTTGGTTGAGTAATGGAAGAAAGAAAGAACACACAAGATTTATAGTGGTTCGGATTTACTTCAATCCTACATCCACTTCCTTAACAACTTGTTAAGATTCCACTAATCTTTGAAGTTTTTACAAGCTCACTTCCAACTTTGGTGTTTTCACAAGTTCACACCTAACTTCACAAGTGTTTTTCTTAGGCTCACACTTACAACCCAAACAAATGTTTTACAAGGCTTGCTCTCACAACCCAAGTGTTTCCCAAGCTCACACTCAAACTTATACAATGGTGTTTTTAATGCTAACACCTAACATTCATTACAATTCAAATGCAAGTTTAAGTAAAAGAAAATTTGTTGCTTGGCTATGAAAATCTTTTTTCTTGTATCTCTTCTCTTTGTTTTCTCATAGAAACATTGTATTTATAGCCAATGTGATCTTACTAGCCGTTATTGATATTGAGAATAAAGTCTTGGTAGTTTAGATCTTCTTTACTTAAACTGTCCGAAGCACTTCGCGGTCGCCCTTCATACAAGGATGGTCACGCTCATGTTTCACGCGGTCGTCCTTTTAACAAGGGACGGTCGCTGCTTTTGAAAAAGCTTCAACGGTCAAATTTTAGTGCTCTGCAGCTGGAATCTTGCCCATGATGTGTTTGTCGGACCAGTTCTTGCCCATGCTGTGTTTGTCGGGACGGTCGCGCCAAGCAAAGGTGCGGTCGCCCTTTTTGAATATTGAAGTGGGTTTACAACGGTCATGTCACGTGTCATTCTCTGACAGAGTAAAAGAGATGTCTGCCATAATTTGAATCTCACAGTCGCCCTTGGTAGCATTTCGCGGTCGAACTCATATTCTCGCGTCGAACTTCTGGACGCACCTGAGGACGCGAACACTACTGTCTCTTTAAGCAATTTCTTCTTGAATGGTGGGGCGGTCGCGACTCTGAATGGGCGGTCGCGAAAGTGGTAAGCGAGGTCGAGTCATTCACCGTTCTTGTCACCGCGAACCTTACTGTGATTGTAATGATTTAAGTTCCTTGAGAAGCGGTCGTTCACATATTTGGACAGTCGCGATTCTGTAGGAGCGATCGCGACTCAGGTCGAACTTCTGACCGCGAAACCTACTGTGATAAGGTTTCATCCTGTAATTGCATGGAGCGGTCATCTTTAGGTGAGGTGCGACCGCTAGAAATGTTCTGTTCACCTTTATTTGAAGCAACCTAATCCTGCAACAAGATTCTTCAAACACAAGTTAAATAGATCATCCATTTGAGTTGTCAAGGATCAAAATTAAGATCATTTTTCTAACAATCTCCCCCATTTTGACTTTGACAATTCAAATGGAATGATGAGAAAAAAGATAAGTTTTAAAATGCTCCCCCTTAACATATGCATAAAACATGGTTAAGAGCATTGTGATTATTAGATTATCTTGGTGAACATTTTTCTCCCCCATTGTACTATTCTCTTTTTCTTTCCCATTGTGTATTCTATGTTTCATTCCATAAACATAGTTAAGAGCATTGTGATTATTAGATTATCTTGGTGAACATTTTTCTCCCCCATTGTACTATTCTCTTTTTCTCTCCCATTGTGTATTCTATGTTTCATTCCATTTTGTTATGTTCTCCCCCATTGTCATAGGCAAAAATGTTAAAATCAACAAAAACAAATAAGGATAGAGGAAGAACAAATAACATTTGCAACAAACATGTTTATTAAGGATAGAGGAAAGTACAAAGGCAGAAAGTAAAGTAACAAACATATGAAAATGCAAAAAAAAAAATTAAAGCTATTCAGAGTCATCATCTACATCTAACTCTTCTTCAACTAAAGGAGTTTTTCCTTTATCTTGAGGAGCAATAGAGACAGAGCTAGTGCTAATGGACTCTTCTTCTTCAGGAATGCTTAGGGTGTGATCACTTATATCCCAATCTTCAAGGTTGCATTGAGGCAAGTCCAATTTGCCTTGCATGTCATATAGATCATGGTGCATGTGAGATATAAGGTCTATTCTCTTGTTCAAGTGCTGGAATCTCTTGGAGACACTCTTCTTGAACTTAGAGAGATTCCTGGAGAGAGTTTTGATGGCTTGGAGGATGAGTTGTGTGGAGGATGAAGTAGTTTCTTGAGCAGCTTTTGATGAAGTTGCTTTTGGAGGTAATTCCACAGCAACTTCCACAGAATCTCCCTCTCCCTCAATTGTATACCTTGGCCTTTTCTTTTGTTTGTCCATAACTCCTTTCTTGCCAAAACAGTATACATATGATCCTTCAATCTTCCTTACACATCCAGCATGCTCTAAGTAATCAATTGTGATAGCACTAGAGGCAAGATTGAAAGGATTTCTCAAAGTAGCTATATTCAGATCATTTAGAAGGTTTAGGTGCCTAGCTATTTGAGTAATTTGTGAGGATAGGAAGAAAGTACCAGTTCTTGTAACAGCATGATGATAGAGGGTATCAATCAAGAACTTGGTTGTGTTCATTTTGATGTTGTGGCTGAAAGCATATGGAAAGATGAGGTCTCTTTTGGTTACTTTCTATTCCCATCTACTCTTTGATGGATGGTGTAGGTGATAATCCTATGAAGCATCCAATAGGTGAGAGTTTTGATGTGTCTGGCTTTAGATTCTTTTTCAAAGGAAGTTTCAATAGAAATTTCTTGCCAGAAATCAGAAAGAGTGTGGTTAGAGAAGATTTGGTCATTGTAAGAGGTTATACCTTCAGAAGGGAAGTTCCAAATGCTGCCAAAATCTTCTAGGGTTAAGGATTGGTAGTGATCAAAGAGCTTAAACCTAACCCCATACCACCCTAGTGCAGAATTTGCACTCTTCTCTATTTGAAGAGACATCAGAAATTCCTTACTCATACTAGAATAGCCTACCTCTTCTGGAAAAACAAATTTTCTCCATCCAAGGACATCCAGCAATCTCTCAATTTCGTCCTTGATGTCCAAGGCAGAAAGCATCCCACTAAAAGGGGATTTGGTGCCTTCAACTTTCTTTTTCTTTAGCATGGCATATCTAATGTCTTCCTCAGAAGTTTGGTGGTGAGGTTTGTGAATTTTCTCACCTCTTCTAGACTGTGGAGGAGATGGAGGATCAACTATGGGTTCTCTAATAGTGATTCCTGGAACTCTCTTGGCTTGACCTTTTATTTTGGAGGTGGTTTTTCTTTTGGGAGCCATCAGAACAGAAAGAGCAGGAATGAATCTAGAAAACAGAGGGTGATTGAGAAACATAAGTTTTTAGGGTTTTAGAAGGAAGTTTGTGTGTTTTAATAAGCAAAATATCAGATAAACTGTTGTAACATACTCTTAAATAGATGGAATTAAGAAAATAGCCGTTTATGACTGTTGAAAGTTAAGAGTTGCGACCTGTCACACAGCCAACGGTTATAAATTTTTGAGCAGAGTGTTCAGGGTGCGGTCGCAATTTTAACAAGGTACGATCGCGACATTCAGTCTAGCGACCATTAGTAGGATAGGTACGCTCGTGAGAGAAGAAACTGTCTGTAACGGTCGAAACTATTCAAATTGGTGCGGCAGCGCACAGATTTTCTCGACCGCGCACAGAGATTTTTATTGAATGAAACTGGCAGACGAGATAGCGATCGCTAAAGGACACTGGAGCGACCGCGACAGACTTAAAAAATGAAAGATTCAAGGAAAGATGGAAGATATTTCTAGTGTGTTAAGAAAGATTTGAATTCATGCACATAGAAACTTTGTTGTAAGGCAAAAGTTTTAATTAATTCAAAGTGATTCCATCAATCATTCCTAAGTTATGTTTAATGAAGTTAAGTCTATCTTCATTCAAGGGTTTTGTAAAGACATCAGCAAGTTGATTTTCTATATCTATAAATTCTAGGATTATATTCTGATTTTGTACATTTTCTCTCAAGAAATGATGTCTAATATCTATGTGTTTGGATCTAGAATGTTGGATAGGATTCTTAGACAAATTGATAGCACTAGTGTTGTCACATTTAATGGAGATATTATTAAAGACTTTACCATAGTCAAGCAATTGTTGTTTCATCCATAATACTTGTGTGCAACAAAAACATGCTGCAACATATTCAGCTTCCATTGTGGATAAAGCAACCGATGCTTGTTTCTTACTATGCCAAGAAACTAGACAATTACCAAGAAAGTGACATGCTCCTGTTGTGCTTTTCCTATCTAAGATGCTACCAGCATAATCTGCATCTGAAAAGCCTATGATATGAAATGATGTGTTTTTAGGATACCAAAGTCCTAAATGCATTGTACCACTCAAATATTTCAAGATTCTCTTAGTGGCATTCAAGTGTGATTCTTTAGGACAAGTTTGAAATCTGGCACAAAGACATACACTATACATTATATCAGGCCTAGAAGCAGTTAAGTAAAGTAGTGATCTGATGATACCTCGATATTTCTTCTCATCTACTGCTTTACCATTTTCATCTTTACCTAATTTCAATGATGTGCTCATAGGAGTTTTGCTAGTTTTGTAGCCATCCATTCCAAATTTCTTGATGAGTTCTTTTGTATATTTGGATTGGTTGATGAAGATCCCATCTTCACATTGCTTGACTTGCAGTCCAAGGAAAAACTTGAGTTCACCCATCATGCTCATTTCAAATTCCCTAGTCATACAAGAAGCAAATTCTTTGCACAAGACTTCATTAGTAGCTCCAAATATTATGTCATCCACATAAATTTGTACAATCAAAATGTTGTGCTTATCCTTTTTAACAAAAAGAGTTGTGTCTACTTTTCCTTTTGAAAAACCATTTTCAAGCAAATATGCACTAAGTTTATCATACCAAGCTCTAGATGCTTGTTTCAATCCATATAAAGCTTTGGTAAGTTTGAAAACATGATCAGGAAATTTGTAGTTTTCAAAACCAGGAGGTTGTTCTACATAAACTTCTTTATTTATAAGTCCGTTTAGAAATGCACTTTTGACATTCATTTGATAAAGCTTAAAGTTCATATGACATGCAAAAGCAAGTAATATTCTAATAGCTTCTAATCTGGCTACGGGAGCAAAGGTTTCATCATAGTCAATACCTTCTTCTTGATTATAACCTTTGGCTACCAATCTTGCTTTATTTCTAATGATGTGACCATTTTCATCAAGCTTATTCCTATAAACCCATTTGCATCCAATTATAGAATGATCTATAGGTCTAGGAGTAAGTTGCCAAACATTATTTCTTTCAAATTGATTAAGTTCATCTTGCATTGCAGTTATCCAATTTTCATCATTTAAAGCTTCCTCAACAGTTTTTGGTTCAATTTGAGAAACGAAAGCAAAATTAACATCAACATGATTAATTTTAGATCTAGTAGTTACTCCCTTAGATGTTTCTCCAATAATGAGTTCCTTTGGATGATCTTTCTTGTATTTCCAATCCTTAGGTAGATCTTGAGTCTTTTCTTCAAGTTGATTGATCTTTGGAGCATCAATAGATTCAAGAGGTTCAAGAGTACCTGCAGGGTCATTGAAAGTAATACCTTTCTTTTGATCAAGTTTAGATGACTCATCAAATACAACATGCATTGATTCTTCTATAACTAGAGTTTTCATGTTAAATACCCTATATGCTTTGCTATATGATGAATATCCTAAGAATATGCCTTCATCTGATTTGGATGAGAATTTTCCAAGATTATCCTTGGTATTCAATATGAAGCATTTGCATCCAAATACTCTAAAATATCCAATTCTGGGTATTCTTCCATTCCATAGCTCATAAGAAGTTTTATTAGTTAAATGCCTTTTGTAAACACGATTTGCAATGTAGCAAGCTGTATTAACGGCTTCCGCCCAAAAATAAGATGGTAAATCATATTCATTGAGCATTGTCCTAGCCATTTTGATTAAAGTTCTATTTTTCCTTTCGACTACACCATTTTGCTGTGGAGTTCTAGGAGCAGAAAAATTATGTGAAATGCCAAGTTCATTGCAAAAGCCTTCAAAGTTTTCATTTTCAAATTCTTTGCCATGATCACTTCTAACAGATGTGATCACATATCCTTTTTCATTTTGAACTCTTTTTGCAAAAGTTTTGAAGTAATTAAAGGCTTCATTCTTTTGAGCTAAGAAATTAACCCATGTGAATCTAGAGTAGTCATCAACAAGAACAAATGCATATGATTTGCCTCCTAAGCTTGTAAATCTATTTGGTCCAAACAAATCTAAATGAATAAGCTCTAAAGGTCTAGAGGTGCTTATAACACTCTTTGTTTTAAATGAGCTTTTATGTTGCTTACCATGTTGACAAGGTTCACAAATCTTATCTTTATCATATTTTATCTTAGGTAAGCCATCAACTAATTTCTCATTGCAAATAAATTTCAATTGATCCATACCAGCATGTCCTAGTCTTCTATGCCATAACCATGCATCATTATTAGTGGACATTAAACATGTATGATTTGAATGTATGCTGACATTATAAGTGTTGTTTGTTCTAGTGCCCTTAAATATGATAACATCATTTGAATTTGTGATTTTGCATTCCTTGGAATCAAAATTGACAAAGTATGCTTTATCACAAAGTTGACTAACACTTAGCAAGTTATGTTTCAAACCATCAACAAGCCATACATCTTCAATTAAATCCTTACCAATAGAACCAATGGAGCCAACACCAAGAATTTTACCTTTAGCATTGTTTCCAAAAGTTACATTACCTCCATGTTTGTAGGTAATACTAGTAAAGATCTTTGCATTTCCAGTCATATGCCTTGAGCATCCACTATCCACAAGCCATGTGCTTTCATTGATAGTAGATTTTAGGCATACCTGCAAGACAATTGTGATCATCTTCTTTTAGGTACCCACATGAAGTTGGGTCCTTGATGGTTAGTAGAAAAAGAGTCTTCTAACTTGAGATGAGCCTTTCTTATATAACAATAGAAGTTTTTGTGTCCAAATTTCATGCAATATGTGCATTGCCATGGCATTTTATACTTCTGCATTTTTCTTTTTGCATTATACATACAACTACAAGTATGTGATTTCTTTTGTGCAAGTTTAGTGAACAACAATGCATAGTTATTTTTGGCTTTATCTCCTAGTGAACCATAAGAAGTTCTTTTAGGCTTGATGCAAGCATCTTTGATATGAACATCAGAAATTTCAGTTGTAGATGCTTTCACAAATGTTGGTTTGCTAGGTGCAATGTTGGTTGAGCTATTGAATCCTAATCCATATTTCAAGGAAGGTGATCTTTGATTATTAATTAATGTGTTCAATGCTTCCTTTCCTTTATGAAACCTGGAAATTGATTCTTTTAGTTCTTTTAGTTCATGCTTCAATGTCTCATTCTCTTTAATCACTTTTTCTAAGTCATGTGAGCTTTTATTTAACTCTCCTATTGTATTCATTAAGTGTTCATTTGAGGTTTTCAATTCTAAGGTAGAGTTCTTTAAGCATATAAAATCCTTTTCTAACTTAGAGTTTTTCTCTTTATAGAGCATCATTTTAGAGAAATATTTTTCTATTTTAAAATTCATGTGCTCAATCAAATCACTATCATCTATATCATTTGTATCATTATGTGCTACTAAATCAAAGGATTGAGTACTTACCTCATTGGAGTCATCTTCTATAGCCATGAGACAAAGATTTGCAATTCCTTCTTCTTCTTCTTCACTTGAGGAAGAGTCATCCCATGTGGCTTTGAGAGACTTTTTCTTTTCTTTATCCCATTTCTTTTTGTTCTTTAATTTGAAGCAATCTGATTTATGTGACCAGTTTTTCCACATTCATAGCATTTTACCTCATTTTTCCTTTCTTTATCTTTGAAGGAGAATTTTGGAGGTGTGCCTTTGTTTGCTTGTAATCTTTTCTTCCTTTTCCATTCATTGATTCTTTTTGAGAACATTGCCATTTCATCTTCATCATCAATACCTTCATTGCTTGAGCTTTCAACTTCTTTTATTGCTTTGAGTGCAATTGGTTTTCTCTTTTCTTTCTCACCTTGATCTTCTTCTTTCTCACTATGTAGCTCAAATGTGAGTAACTTTCCAACTAGCTCGTCGGTTCTTAATGTGCTGAGATCATGAGCTTCTTCTATGGATGATACTCTGGATTCAAAGTTCTTTCTAGCTCTTAGGGCTCTCAAGATTTTACTGTTTACATCACCTTGATCATATACCTTGCATACTTTTTTAGTTCATTAACAATAGCGAGCAGGCGATTGGTCATGTCGGTGACATTTTCATTTGGTTTCATCTTGAATAGCTCATACTCATGGACATGCATTTGTTTCTTAGTAAATCTCACTTGAGTTGTACCTTCATAGTAGTTTTCAAGTGTTTTCCAAATGCAATGTGCACAAGTTAAATGTTGAACTCTTCCACCTTCTTCTCTTGAGATGGAATTCATCAAGATGGAAGCAGCTCTATTGTTCTTGAATCAATCTCTGATATTGCTAGTTGACCATTGAGCTTTTGGAAGTGGAACTTGAATACCGTCAACTTCATAAGTGGGAGATTTCCACTCACTTTCCACGAAATCCCATAGTTCAATCCCTTCACTGTCTAGAAACAAATACATTTTGTGTTTCCAGTATGAGTAATCCGTTCCATCAAAGTAGGGTCTAAGAATAGAGTTAAGATTTCCATGAGAGCTTGACGAAGAAGAAGTTGCCATAGTGGATCAAATTTCACAATTAAGTTTAAGAAATCTCAGGGCTCTGATACCAATTGTTGTCCCAAGATGGCAACCAAGAGGGGGGGTGAATTGGTTTCCTCAAGAAGTAATGACAATTTAAAAAACTCAACAAACAAGAAATGCGGAATAGAGAGTTGGTTGAGTAATGGAAGAAAGAAAGAACACACAAGATTTATAGTGGTTCGGATTTACTTCAACCTTAACAACTTGTTAAGGTTCCACTAATCTTTGAAGTTTTTACAAGCTCACTTCCAACTTTGGTGTTTTCACAAGTTCACACCTAACTTCACAAGTGTTTTTCTTAGGCTCACACTTACAACCCAAACAAATGTTTTACAAGGCTTGCTCTCACAACCCAAGTGTTTCCCAAGCTCACACTCAAACTTATACAATGGTGTTTTTAATGCTAACACCTAACATTCATTACAATTCAAATGCAAGTTTAAGTAAAAGAAAATTTGTTGCTTGGCTATGAAAATCTTTTTTCTTGTATCTCTTCTCTTTGTTTTCTCATAGAAACATTGTATTTATAGCCAATGTGATCTTACTAGCCATTATTGATATTGAGAATAAAGTCTTCGTAGTTTAGATCTTCTTTACTTAAACTGTCCGAAGCACTTCGCGGTCACCCTTCATACAAGGATGGTCGCGCTCATGTTTCACGCGGTCGTCCTTTTAACAAGGGACGGTCGCTGCTTTTGAAAAAGCTTCAACGGTCGAATTTTAGTGCTCTGCAGCTGGAATCTTGCCCATGATGTGTTTGTCGGACCGGTTCTTGCCCATGCTGTGTTTGTCGGGACGGTCGCGCCAAGCAAAGGTGCGGTCGCCCTTTTTGAATATTGAAGTGGGTTTACAACGGTCATGTCACGTGTCATTCTCTGACAGAGTAAAAGAGATGTCCGCTATAATTTGAATCTCGCGGTCGCCCTTGGTAGCATTTCGCGGTCGAACTCGTATTCTCGCGTCTAACTTCTGGACGCACCTGAGGATGCGAACACTACTGTCTCTTTAAGCAATTTCTTCTTGAATGGTGGGGCGGTCGCGACTCTAAATGGGCGGTCGCTAAAGTGGTAAGCGAGGTCGAGTCATTCACCGTTCTTGTCACCGCGAACCTTACTGTGATTGTAATGATTTAAGTACCTTGAGAAGCGGTCGTTCACATATTTGGACGGTCGCGATTCTGTAGGAGCGGTCGCGACTCAGGTCGAACTTCTGACCGCGAAACCTACTGCGATAAGGTTTCATCCTGTAATTGCATGGAGCGATCGTCTTTAGGTGAGGTACGACCGCTAGAAATGTTCTGTTCACCTTTATTTGAAGCAACCTAATCCTGCAACAAGATTCTTCAAACACAAGTTAAATAGATCATCCATTTGAGTTGTCAAGGATCAAAATTAAGATCATTTGTCTAACACAAGTGAAAAGTGTGGGTTGTATCCAACCATCGCTCTACAAGCGCCTGGACTACGCTCCGGTCTATCTGATATTCCTCAGATGGCAATTATAAGATGAACTTCTCAAAGCCGCAATCTCGGATAATCTGTCTTACCCAAGAGGGCACTACATCGTACCATTGTTGGGCTTTTTAAATACACCCTCCAACCCCAACAACGCAACAATCATGCTAATACAGACCCAGGTAAGTTAATACCAGGTAAGTACATATTATTCTATCTGCTTAATTTAATTTATTTTTCTAAAAATAATAATGCAGAATAAACATACAAAATAATAATAAAGGCAAACAAAATAATAATAAAAGAGCATAATAAAAATATAAAATATAAAAAAAATGAAAAAAGAAAAAAATCAAGAGAAATAAAAAAGGAAAAAATAATTACCTCGCTCTTTTGATTGGAACTGCGATGGAGCGGCATCCCGACCAGTATATCTAAATTTTCATCTTCAAGATGCCGAATAAACTCCAATAACTCGGCATTAGAATGAGTCTCTTACCTCGAAGCATGCATTATTTTTGAAAAATATATGCTAAAATTGAAAAGAAATTTTAGAGAATTACAAAATTGAAATTGTGTTGTGAAGTAAAATGAAGGAATGGTGGCTTTTTATAGAGAAACGGCAAGCAAAAAATAAAATTCAAAATTGTTCATGAATAGTAAATTTTACTATTAATAAATAGTAAACTTTACTATTGATAAATAGTATATTTTACTATTTATAAATAGTATTACTATTGATAAATAGTAAAAGTACTATTTTTAATAGTAAATATTATTTGATACTATTTGTAAATAGTAAATTTACTATTTATGATTAGTAAATAGTGCATAAACAGTGACTACACAGTAAATAAACAGTAAATTCAATTATTCACTTTAATCATTCAAATAATTGAGGGTATATAAATATTTTTACACGCATGGGGCAATAAGAAGACATATGCATAAAAATTAGCCAAACTTTTTGAAATAAAAAATTATTAGCTCGGGTCCAGAACCCAAATTTTCCTTAGGTCCAGAACCTAGAATTATCCTTGAGTCCAGAACTCGAACCGGGTCCAGAACCAAAATTTTTCTTAGGTTCAGAACCTAGAATCTTCCTTGAGTCCAGAACTCGAACCGGGTCCAGAACCCAAATTTTTTTTAGGTCCAGAACCTAGAATTTATTTCTAAAATCCAAGAACTTAGCTCGGGTCCAGAACCCAAATTTTTATTAGGTTCAGAACCTAGAATTATTTCTAAGTCCAGAACTTAGCTCGGGTCCAGAACCCAAATTTCCCTTAGGTCCAGAACCTAGAATTATCCTTGAGTCCAGAACTCGAACCGGGTCTAGAACCTAAAGCCTCCACCATCTCAAAAATTAAGTCTTGTAGCTTTTCACTCTCTTTCACTAAAGTTTCAGATCATTCAAGTAGGGAGAAAACTGTAGACCCTTAATTTTTGACCCAGTCCGGTCTAATATATTTTGTTTAGTCCAAAATAATTTTTGTGTTGTCTAATATATTTTAATTGGTCCAAAATTATTTTTGTTATCTTAATTAAATAATTTTTGCTTTAGTATCTAATTTTTATTAATAAAAATAAACAAACAAAAATAAAAATCGGCGACGAAAAAATCATCACCGAAAGTCAGTGGGCGAAATGGCAGCTTTTTCTCCAGCGTAATTTTTCCTGTGGCAATTTTTTTTGCCAGCTCGATTTTTCCGCAGCAGTTTTCTTTTTAGCAAAATTTTTTCGAAGCAAATTTTTCGAAACCTAATGCAATTAGGTTTCGGTTTCCTTTTCTTAATAAATAATGTATGCCGTGAGCAACTAGGAGAAAACCACAAAAAACTTCTATAAATAAGTATAATTACAACACAAAAAGGGAGGCAGAAAGAAAAGGAAGAAATCCGATAAGAAATAGGAACAAATTTTGATCCGAAACTAAGGCAGTAATTCAATTCTATTTTTTTTTAGGGAGCCAAAAAATAATTCAAGGCAATTCAAAGGCAGCAAAGCTTGCCTTTGTTTTTGTTCATCCAAGAAAAATGATTTTTGAAGGAACCATCAAAAGGAGGTATGTATTAAATTCTTTTTTGCTTTTCACAGTAGCTTAGATTATATAATTGGGTCTTTCAAAATCAAAAATCCCAGAACCTTAATTCCCTTTGTTCAAAGTTTAAAGACCTTATTTCGTTGCTTTGTTTTCCAAAAAAAAAAACTTACAATTGTTATTTTTGTTTCATCAAAATCTTAAAACCCTAATTGAACTTGTTTTTCAACAAAACCAAAATTTGATTCTGTTTCTTACAATAAACCCTAAAAACACTTTTTCCATTTACATAAACCTTAAATCGTTGGTCTACTTTCATAAAATTGTCAATTGCTTTTTCCAAATTCTAAAAACCTAAGTATCCACCAAAACCTTAATTCTAAAATACTAAACCCAAATGCAACTTCCAAACCTAAAATAGTGAACCCTAACCCCTTTAAAACCTTAAATCCTAATTTTTTCTAAACCCTAATCCTTTAAAACTTTAAAAATCATAAAAACATAAATATTTTAATTTCACACAGTAAACTTGAAAACATAAATCAAAAGTATTCTAAAAGAGTCCAAATTCTAGTTTCATGATTTTACGTAACAAACCATAGTTTGGTTAATCAAAGAGCCTTACCAACCTTTTAAAACATAAAACTTCAATCTATTTTAATTCTCTTAAAGTCACAGTAGCCTAATTCTATAAATTCCAAAACTCTAAACACATAAAATAAAGGATCCTAAATGGAAATAGTAGCTATAATTTGGATTTTTATTTGCCTTATTCAATTCCATATTTAATTATGCTTTGATTTATTTTATATGCTTTAATATATTTAAGTTCAATACTTGATTTATTTAATTTATCATGGATATATGTTTACTTTCTATTGATATTTAATATATTTGTTGAATGATTTATTTATGATGAATGATTATTTACTTTTATCAATTTATTTAGATTTTTAAATGTTGTAAGAGGTATGTTTCCACTTGGTGGGTACCTCATTAGTTAAATATCATGTAATTTAAATTGCTTTTCTATTTTAGAACCAATGTAAAGGGCATGTTTCTACCTTTCGGTGGGTGTCCTATTTAGGCATGTGATGTAAGGACATGTTTCCATCTTCGGATGGGTGTCCATTTATTTGTTTTGCTTGGACCTTGCTCTAATTTTAATATATTGATGCTTTCTTTTAATTATTGTGTGTAATATGGATAATGTTGTTATATTTATGAATTTTATAATATTAAGACATGTAAAGGAGGCCGGTTCCAATGAATCGGGCGTTGTGGGGGGTGCTGGGCCATTTCTCACCTTCCCCACACGTAGCCAACTTTCTGAACCCATTAGAGAGTTGGGGATTCCTTAGGAATCGAGTCATCCACCCCTTTCTTTTTTAACGGCCCGTACGGGTGAAGACTCCATTTTCTCTGGACTTAGGTCCATGTTCTCTAAGGCCCCGAGCCTAAATAGTGGCAAAGTCGCACGAACCATTTCACCGGGAGTGGGGGCAAAAATCCCCGCTCACACTTTGATATTAGGTCTATATTGGCTTCAACTCTTCTAGCTGGGCTGATCTTTTGTCATTTGCATCTTCTTTCTTTTGATAGTTCTAATGTTCCATTCTTTTGTTCTTCCTTTTTGCAATAATTCAGCTATTTTTAGTTGGCTTTCATATCCTCTCCTTGCCCCCCAAGGATTTTTTTTTCCATGCAAGCTTTGATTGATGTTTTTCTTGTCTAGTTCTTTGCATAAGCACTTATTTCTTCTCTTCGCAAAATTACTGAAGCTTTCTCAAGCAATGGGCTTTCCATGCCCTCCTGATCTGACATCTTCTTTTGATTCTTTACTTCACAGAGTGTTTGTTGTTCACTTTGATAAATAATAGACAATACAAGACAAGAAAGTGTGATGTGATATGCTCATGTATGCATGATATGCATGATAATACTCACAGCGGTTTCATTGACTCACAAACCAAGGTGATCAGCAAAAGTGTTCTTATTGGTTCCTTCTTGATGCTCGTTCAGGTCTTGTATTGGAATAAAAGAATGCTTCCCATTTATGACTTTTATCTTTGAGATATTGAAAACATGAATAATGGAGGCCCGAAGCAGCAGAATCAGGGATTCATCTATTTTGAACTATGTTTCAGCATGTCAGTTGAGAACTTCTTCATGACCTTGCCAATAATCATGCCCAATATGTCCTTTAGAGATTCAACAGTTCAACATACTCCCCTTAGCTTGAAGGCTTTGTATGACAAATATATATATATATATATTTTTTTTGGTTTTTTGAATTTTGATTTTGAAATCAAATGTTGGCTTTGCCAAATCAATGTCAATGTACCTCAGGACTTAATTTTTTTTAAAATTAACATATCTATAACATGACAACCGTAGTTACCATACTAAACTCGGTTAAGCAAGAACTGTTGCACTTCAGATAGGCACATACACATTACTTGGCCAAAGGTCTCATTGAGTTTACATATTGTCTATCTCATATGCATGCTTATTCAAACTATCTCCGCTAATAGACTCTACCTACCAAGAGAGATCAGCAGGTCTTTGATAGGCTTGAAATAGGGTCTATAAGGGACACGGGTTTAAATGAAGGCCATTTTGAGATTAGAACTAGTGTGACACAAAGGACAAACCTTCACACTACAAATTTCTTGTTGGAACTTTAGGCAGTTGGGAGCAATCTTGCTAAGCTCTAAATTCTTTCTATCTTCTTGGCATTAATCTGGATCTTGATTAGGACAGTCTTTGCCCTTGGTACCCAAATTCATTTCTTTTCTTCTTCTCCCTTTTCTTTCTTTTTATTTTTCTTGCTCTTCTCTTTCTTTGAGCATTTTATCACTTCATCCTTCTTCCTTGTAGGACTGTCAAATACAAAAATTTCAACAACTGGATGATCGTCCTCCTTTTTCTCCAATTTTGATTGGATCTTTGGTTGGGTTAGACCAATTCAAAAAATGTCTTTATGAACCAAATGAAAGCCTTTTGCTGCTTTAGGTAGAAGAGAACTCAGTTGGCTTTCTGAACCGCCTTTTTAGGTATTATTTTTTCTTTTTTTCTTCTTTTTTCCTTTATTTTTCTTTTTTCCTTTTTTCTTTCTTTTCTTTTTTTTCTTTTTTTCTTTTTGTCCTTTCTTTTCTTCTTCTTCTTTTTTCTCTTCTTTTTTTTTTGTTTGGTTCTAGCTCTAAAAGAGTTGTCTTGTTTATACCAACTTGGGCTTCCAATAATGGATGAGTGGAATAACATAAATCTTCTTTAACAGGGATAAATCATTTGTTACTCTGATGTTGATGTTGTCTTGATACATTAGAGATATTAAGGGAACTTTAACTACCCTTATGGTTTTGAGAACATCAACTATCCTTATGGTCTTGAAAACATCAACTACCCTTATGGTCTTGAGAACTACAACTACCCTTATGGTCTTGAGAACTTCAATTATCTTCATGGTCTTGACTAATCATTGCTTTCTTTGATCTTCTTGCCTCTTCATTTTAGTGATCATAAGACTTGTCAAAAGTATCACAACAGCTCAGGGTAGGTTATTGGGATTTTTAAGCCAATGAAAAGAAAGCTAAAATTTTATGAAGGCTCAAAGGGGCAACTAGGGATTGATATTTAATAGGTGGATACTAGTTATTGGCTAACCAAACAATGCCTAGATCATCTCCCTTTTAAATAAGCAGAGTTCAATTTTGCCTTGAAAGTTTGTCAAAGCATGTTCTTAGACTGACTAAGACCTAGACAAAGGTAATTATGCATGAGCCCTCTCTAAGTAAGCATACACAACCCAATGCTATAGAGCAATTCCCTCACCTAGTAAAGTCATTCAAATCATGATGCATAAATATATTAATTCATGAATTATAAAGCCAAATTCCTCATTGGTTGAGCACCAAAATGAATGAAGACCAACAAAATTTTTTATAAAAGTAATTTATTCAAACAAATTTAAATTTGAAAAATAAGATTGTTCCAATTTAAATATTAAAGAAAGTAAAATTGAAAAGCAACATTCAAGCTAAGGAAAGTTTGTTGATTTTAAGCTTCTTTTCCTTTCATATCTTCAATATCCCCATCTTGAAAAGAGGATAAAACAAAATTTTCTTCCAATCCTTTTCCCACCATGAAGGTTGCTGGTGGTGGCACTATTCCAAATTTAGGCAAAGGGTTGTTCTTGGTATTGAGCTTATCCGGCTCGGGTAGCTTACCACTATCAATCAAATCTTGGATCTCATGCCTTAGACGAGAACATTTATCTGCTTCATGCCTCGCATTTGATGAAATTGACAGAAGGCCTCGGCATTGAAGTTTGGTGGCAATGGATTATGTAAAGGTCAGGGAGCTAACAGTTGTAACAACCCTTTCTTTTGCAGCTTGCTAAAAACCCAAGATAGAGGTTTCCTCAATTCTGAGAATTGTCTTTTATTTCCTTGACCGTTTACATTAACATCAACTTCTTTTTGCTTGCTTTGATTGCTAGGCTGGTAATTCCCTTTCTCATTCCTTTTTATTGGAAACAATTCTTCTCCCTTTCCCACTCTTCAATTTGTAGACCAGCTTGGAGAAGATCTTTGAAATCCCTTATAAGGGTGTGAGACATCCTTTCACGGAGGCTAGGCAACACCCCTCTCACAATCATCCTTATTTGATCGGATTCATCGGGCATCTTCTTAAGCAAAGCGGCCTTATTTCTCCATCTCTTCGCATAATCCACAAAATTCTCATTTGGCCTATGTTTAATGGACTCAACTTCCATTAAGGTAACTTTCATTTCAACATTGTAACCATATTGTTGGATGAAGGCCTTGTATAGCAAATCCCAACTCTTTTGTGTTCCATCATCTAAGGTATTGAACCAATTTTGGACAACAGGATCTAATAAGAGCATGAAGTACCTCAGAGTTTGAGCTTTAGTAGCTCGGGAAGACTGTATGGCAGTGATATACTGCTTCGCATGGAGATGAGGATTTTCGGTTCCATCAAACTTTGCAAAAGATGGCATTTTGAACTTGTACGGAACTTCTTCATCTAGCTTAAATAGTTTGTCGACTTCGGACATTTCTTCGGTTTTTAGTTTCTTAAATTTTTTTTCTAAATCAGCAATCAACTTTTCAACATTGGATGTCTCGGTCTTTTCAACAGTTGCCTTCTCAACAACCTTTGGCTCCTTTTTGTCTTGAAGATCTTGGTAGTATTAAGCCCAATCATCATCATCAATGATCACCTTATCATCATCAAAAGCTACTTCATCAACTTTAGCCTTCCCTTTGTCCTTTGGCTTCTTAGTGCTAGCAAATGCTTCGGCATTGTTTCCTAAAATTGCAGCTAGTTGATTCTTTATGGTCTTGGCCATGGCCTCTTTTATTTCTTCCATTTTGGTATTGAGCATCCACCATTCTTTGAATTTGTTCGAGATCCATTGCTTTTGGTGAGCAAGTGATTGAGTCGTTGCTAGATACTTCATCTCCGGCGTAGTTCGGATTGTCGTAAGCTTTTGAACTATTATAATCCAGGGCTGTAAGCCAGAGAGGATCAATGATATGAGATGCAAATGTATGAATGTATGCATGTATGCACAAACAATAGGCAAACAAGGACAAATAGGACGTTCCTTCCAACCTTATAACATCCACACACGAATGGCGAGTCTCTTTTCCTAGGTATATGGTTAACAAAATACCAACATGGGGTATCTTATTTTTTAAATAGATCCCTCCGACGTTTCAACCAATAGTTATATTTTCAAAAATGGAAATCCATTCATAGTAACTCCCATTAATTAGGTTTTAATCCATTCAACCAACTATAGTAGCTTTTATGCTATATTAGATTAAAACTAAATTAAGAGGTTTATTATAGATAGATTTCTCACTCGAAAAAGGTAACTAATGATTCATACCAAAAACAAGCCCATGATTAATTATTCTTAGTATAAGTAGACTCACAATTGATTTTTGGTATTTTGTAATTGACCTAAATAATTTGTAAGCTCTTTGTAAAAAGATTGGATAAAAACAATTTTGTTTCTAAGCCCATTGTAAAAAGATTTTAGAAAAAACATATTTTGGGCTTAGTATTTGGGCCATGAGCAAAAGAATTTTTTATTTGTTTTTAGAAAAGTTTTATGTCCAAAGATCATCTTGAAAAATTTTAAAAATAGCTTTGGTCTTTTGGATCTTTTAAAGAAGAATTTATTTTGAGCTTGCAAATGTATTTGGGTCATATTAGAAAAAGAACAAACCAAATAAGCCATGATTTAAGCCAAGACAAATTAACCATAGTCAAACAACATGCATTTGGGCTAAAACCTAAGGAAAGTAACTAGGCTAATTACATGAGCTTTAGTCTTTAGGTAAAAAGGCTTAGGTTCCCATAGTAAGTATATACCAAATGGTACGAGGCTTTGAGTGGTTATGCCATGCTCGATCTCCATACCTTGAATGAAAGTATGGTATCCCTTACATAACATAACATGGGTAACATGGGCGTCCTAACTCACGCACACAATGTAATCTAATATGATGCAATGGATAATATCATTATAAGAAAGAATAGAATAATATAAAGACCAAAGGAATCAACTTCTCTTATCCCCAGTGGAGTCGCCACTGTGAGCAGGGATTTTTACCCCCACTCCCGATGGAATGGTTCTTGCGACTTCAGCACTGTTTAGGCTCGGGGCCTTAGAGAACACGAACCTAAGTCCGGAGAAAATGGAGTCGCCACCCGGACGGGCTGGGAAAAAGAAAGGGGTGGATGACTCGATTCCTAAGGAATCCCCAACCCCCTAATGGGTTCGAAAAGTTGGGTACGTGTGGCGAAGGTGAGAAATGGCCCAGCACCCCCACAACGCCCGGTTCATTGGAACCAGCCTCCTTTACAGGTCTTAATATTATAAAATTCTTAAATATAACAATATTATCCATATTACACACAATAACTAAAATAAAGCATCATTATATTAAAATCAAAGCAATGTCCAAACAAAGCAAATAAATGGACACCCATCCAAGGATGGAAACATGTCCTTACATCTCATGCCTAAATAGGAAACCCACCAAAAGGTAGAAACATGTCCTTTACATTGGTTCTAAAATAGAAAAGCAATTTAAATTACATGATATTTAACTAATGAGGTACCCACAAAGTGGAAACGTACCTCTTACAACATTTAGAAATCTAAATAAATCGATAAAAGTAAATAACCATTCATCATAAATAAATTATTCATCAATGGTATTAAATATCAATAGAAAGTAAACATCCATTCATGATAAATTAAATAAACCAAGTATTGAACTTAAATAAAATAAATCAAAGCATAATCAAATATAGAATTGAATATGGCAAATAAAAATCTAAATTATGGCCACTGTTTCCATTTAGGGTTCTTTATTCCATGTGTTTAGGGTTTTGGAATTTGTGGAATTAGGCTACTGTGAAGAATAAAATTTAAACAATTGATGCATACCTTGGTTTGTTGGTTCCACCAAAAAAATTTCTTCTTGGATGAACAAAAACAAAGACAAGCTTTGCTGCCTTTGGATTGCTTGAATTGTTTTTCTGCTCTCTCAAAAAAATCAGATTGATTCACCTCTTTCCTACTTAGTTTCGGATCCAATTTTTCCTCCAAGCTTCTCTCCGATTTCCTCCCCTTTTGTGTTGTTTTAGGTCTTATTTATAGAAGTTTTTATGGTTCATTCCTAATCATTCACGGAACATAATATTCATTAAGAAAAGGAAACCGAAACCTAATTGCATTAGGTTTCAAAAAATTTGGGTCGAAAAAATTTTGCTGGCAAAAAAAACTGCTGCGGAAAAATTGCGCTGGCAAAAAAAAACTGCTGCGGAAAAAATACGCTGGCGAAAAAGCTGCGGCAATTTGATTTTTTTCTTTCTTTCCTTTTTTATTTTTATTTTTATTTTTTATTGTTATTTTTTATTTTTTATTAATAAAAATTAGATACTAAAGCAAATATTATTTAATTAAGATAACAAAAATATTTCGGACTAATTGGACAACACAAAATTATTTTGGACTAATTGGACCGGACTGGGTCAAAAATTAAGGATCTACAATTTTATAATATAAAATATATACAAGATGGCAACTGGCTTGATCTCGAAGTAGAAAAATCACCACAAAGCTAAACCCTACCAGGTCTAGAAGAACTCTCTAACTCTATCGGATCACCCCTGTCACCTGCACAATGAATTACAATCACGTTAAGCTACAAGCCTAGCGGTATAAATTTTGATAATAATAAAACTTTAATACAATGCCAATGCATAATGCTTTTGTATGTTATGTCAAAATGTGGCACTCAATTCCACTTTAAAACATAATCTTTAATCTTTTTATAATTCACATAAACACGTACACAAGCATGGGCCCAAACAAACCAATATATTTTTCAAATCCCAAAGTTACTATTTTGGTCCATATCAACACCAAGTGTCTAGCCCCAAAAGCAAATCATATATCAGTAACACCTAGCATCTAGCCCCAAAGGCAAATCATGTATCAGTGATGCCTAGCGTCTAGCCCCGAAGGCAAATAATGAGGATAACCTTATATACATGCCGCCAAACACAGAACTCTAGAAATTTAATAACATATTAGGCACACAATAATTCATATTTTCCATAATCAACTTTTTCTCATCACAATGTTTTACTTTCTCATTTTTCTCTTCACATTGCCTCATTTTCTCATTTTTCTCATTCATATCATCACAATGTATCTCATTTCACAACAAAATCACATTACCCAAATGTTTTTGGGTCATTTTCACATAATTCACATTTCATTCATTTTAGCCATTAATAATGGCTTTTCATAATGCATATAATGCATACATAACAATTCACATGTCATAGCACAATGTTCATGAATGTTCAAGCTACTAAGTAGCTTAACACATTTTTCCATCCAAAATTGTGTTAGGCCGAATGTAATGCAATTATAACTTATTTATCAAGAGTTTGTACATACCTCAAAGAGCACTCAAATACAAGCAAAAATCTCCATCCAACCTTCACTTCCAACTTGCCCTTCAAAACTAGGGTTGAAAAATTCACTTCCTCTTAATGCCTATACAAAATGTGATCAAATACAATCATTTAATATCACATTTTAAGGCATATTCAACATTAAATCCTAACTAAACATCACTCCTAAAAATTCCCAAAATTTAGCCTAACCTTACTTTAACTTTGAAAATCCATTTTAATCCATTTAAATTGGTGTTTTAAGTTTCTTTACATCATTAAAAACATATTATAACATGTTTTAATCATTCACATTACTTAAATGCACACTCTTATGCAAAAACCTAAAATGTCATAACCTTCATCAATTAAGGTTCTTCATTCCAACTCATTCTAATTATTAATCTAAGCTTATTTAAATCACTTATATCATTAAATAACATGATTTAAACATTAAAATCAAACAAATACCAATACTTTGAAAATTCCCTTTCCAAAACCCTTAATTCAACACTACCTTATCCAATCTCTAACCAAACTTGGTTAAATCCATTATTTAACTTTAAAATCCTTATTTATAAATCAAAACAACACATTTGGAATCAATTTGCACAATTAAAACATAGGATTTCAAAAGTCCAAATGTTCCATAACCCTAAATTCTCTCTCTTCAACCAACTCAACTCAAACTTAATCATTTCTTCAATTCAACTTAAGAATCACTAATAACTAATCAAAATAGCTTCATACAAACTCATTCAAGCCATTAAATCATGATACTACAAAAGCCCAATATCCACATATTCACAAGTTCATGGAAATCCAAAAAACTTGCAAAAATGGTAAGGAAACTTACCAATTGATGATGAATTCCCAAAAACTCCACTTGAATCCTTAAACTTATTTCAATTATGGAAGCTTGAAAGAAGAAAAAAACCTCTCTTGGATGGCTATGGAGGTTTGGCCCCAACATGAAGAAGAAGAACATGAAGATCAACTTTTAATTTCTCTCTCTTTCCACTTTAAAAATGACCATACATATAATATTATTTTATTATATTTTTAATTATTTATTTATTTATTTATTTAAAAAAACCATAAATTTTCTCTTCCAACCAAAAATAATTTATTTTTAATTTATTTAAATAATTTTAATTTTCCAAAGTATATTTATCATTTTGCCACTTGACCTTTGACTTTTCTATTTAAGAGTTGACTTTGAGTCGACTTTTGTATATATTTTGTATATTTCATATATACATTCCATTTTCTCATTTCTAATCCTTTCATTTTTATTTATTTATTTATTTATTTTAATTTTAATTTTAATTTTAATTTATTTTATTTAATTTAATTTATAAAAATTATGGGTGTTATAAAGATATTAGAGTTGCATGGTAGTTTCATCGAGATATTAGAGTCACTCGATGGATTCGCTTGATGATTGTTTTGATTTACCAAGATATTAGTGTCGCTTCGTGCTTTTCATCAAGATATTAGAGTCGATCGATGGTTGTTGTTTTACCAAGATATTAGAGTCGCTTGGTAGTTTCATCGAGATATTAGAGTCGCTCGATGATTATTTTGATTCATCAAGATATTAGAGTCACTTGATTATTTTTATCGGGATATTAGAATTGCCCAATGATTGTTTTTTTTTTACCAGGATACTAGAGTCACTTGGTAGTTTCATCAAGATATTAGAGTTGCTCAATGGTTTTTGTTTCATCAAGATATTAGAGTCACTTGATGATTGTTTTGATTTACTAAGATATTAGAGTCGCTTGGTGGTTTTCATCAAGTTATTAGAGTTGCTTGATGATTTTTGCCGAGATATTAGAGTTTCTTGATATTTATTTCACCAAGATATTAGAGTTTCTTGGTGTTTTTGCCAAGATATTAGAGTTACATGGTCGTTTCATTGAGATATCAAAGTTGCACGATCAACCTATTAGGATTTTAGAGTTGCCCAATGGCCTATATAGATATTAGAGTCGTTCAATGGTTGGATGTCGATACTCAATGGTTCCTCACCATCAAGTATCCATCCTTTGGAATTTTATTTGTTTGTTTTTGTGTTTTGTTTTACAGATTCACGGTGCAAAATTTAAAAGTTGTATCATTGCTTTTTAGTCTCTTCCACTGAAGTCTCAGATCGTTCAAACAAGGGACAAGACTGTAGACCCTTAATTTTGGCACCAGTTCAAATGTGGTTCTAATTAAAAGGGCTAATTTAAGTTTGGTATCAATAGCAAGGTCCAAATTAAATCAAGCCTAATTTTTAGAGTTTGGATTGGGTCAGGTTAAAATCAAATTGAGCCAATACAATGATTCAGTCTTTAGCAAATTCGATATAGGGCCTTTCATATTGAATTTGGCTACCAAATTCGATATGAGTGCCATTCATATCAAATTTATAGCCAAATTCGACATGAGGCTATCCCATGTCTAATTTGGGTAGCCAAATTCAAACATGAGCTGGCCCATACTGAATTTTGGATAGCCAAATTTGACATGAAGCTTCTTTTTAGCATATATTAGGCTTCCTATTCGTGTTTAAACTGAATAAACTCTCAAATAATATCTAAGAGTTGGAACCAAATTAGGATTAATAATCAAAGTTTAAGAATTATAAATACAAATCAATGAGGGGGTATTTAGGAGGAATTGGAATGCAAAATGTGATTAACAAATTAAAGAGATAGAGAGTGAATTGAGATAGAAGGAGAAGTGATCAACACAACCAACATAAAGGCAGTAGTTGAAAGCAAGCAACCATCTTCAACTTGCATTTGCTCAACAAGATTGTAATTGATCCAGGTAATGTCATAGATGAGCTTGGTTCAACGTATTAAGATTGGTGGGGCCAACAAATAGAGGTACAATTTTCATTAACTAACCTAATTAAATTCATGGATTATCTTTAAAATGCAATTCCCTATGTTTATAAATTCTAAATATGACTTTGTAAGTTTTTTTACAATGAATTATAGATTCATGTTTTAGATTAACTAAAAATTTAAATTGCACACATTAATTATGTTCTTGCAAATTTAAAACCCTAATTGCAAAATAATATTGTTATCTGATTTTCCAAAACTGTAATTCACTTTTTTTTAGCTTTAGTTTAAGTGTTAAACCATAGAATTGTGATTTTCATATTTTAATCTTGGTTTATATGATGAAACCCTAACTCCAAAACAAAATTATATCTTGCAAACCGGCACGAGCGCGACCTGTGTCATCGTTCCCTATATTTCATTAATAGGTTAATATTAAGATCTATTTGTAAATTGCAATTTTTATGATTAATTTTAATTTCATTAGTTTAGCCCTAATTTATAATTATTTGTGCAATGGTCGGTTATTTATTTGATTACTTATTTTACCATGAATAATTATTAAGTATTTATTGGTTGTATTTTTAAGAGACTTGTAAAAGGCATGTTTCCACTTTGTGAGTGCCTTGTTTATTTAATTTATTTCTTTTATCTTATTTGTATTTGGGGATTAATGTAAGGGACACGTTTTTCACCAATTGGTGGGTATCCTATTTTTATTTACTTATATTATGGACATTGGATATTATAAGGGCATGTATTCATCCTTGGATGGGTGCCCATTTTGTTTATTTGGCTTGATTTATAATATGATAAATGTTTATTTCTTTAAATTGCATGTAATATGGATAGTATGATAACAATTAAGAATTTAATAAAATTTAGACATAAAAAGGAGGTCGGTTCCAATGAACCAGATGTTATGGGGGTGCTGGGTCATTCTCACCTTCCCCATACATACCTAACTTTTTGAACCCAGGTAGAGGGTTGGAGATTCCTTAGGAATCGAGTCATCAGCCTCTTTCTATTTTTTGCCTGGCCCATCTAGGTGGTGACTCCAAATTCTCTGGGTTTAGGCTTATGTTCCTAGAGCCGAACAGTGCCAAAGTCGCAAGAACCATTCCACTTGGAGTGGGGGAAAAAATCCCCTCTCACAATGCTTCGAGACCAACTAGAAGGTGGTGTATGCATATAAAAGTTTTATTATTTTAAATTTTAATCATATATATATGTACAAATGTGGACATAGGAGAGAGTAATGTATATATATAAATAATCAAATGAATAGTATAATAATATAATGATTTTGGAAACATTATTTTTATATAGTTTGTGCTTTGATAGTTTGGGATGTTCTTTTATAAAAATATAATGATTTTAATGCTAAGGGATGGGTTATACTGAATGGTAACATGGCATCTGTAGACCCTTAATTTTTTACCCAGTCTGGTCCAATATTTTTTTATATAGTCCAAAATAATTTTTGTGGTATTTTAATTAAATAATATTTATTTTAGTATTTATTATTTATAATTTTTAATAAAAATAAAAATGACGCTGCCCGTAGCAATGCTAGCAGCTCTCGCAATTCCAGTTCGCAGTAATTTTTTCGCCAGCGCAGTTTTTTCTAAAACCAAATTCTATTTGGTTTTGGTTTCTTTTCCTAATTGGTTTTAATTTCCTTAAACAATTAGAAGTAGGTTTATTATTTTTTTTATAAATACTACATTAAAACACAGAATTAGGGGACTTTGATAGAATCAAAAATTGGGTTTTTACTGATCTAAACTTGGGACTTCTGACTTGGGAGAAAAAGAGGACAGAAACCCTAAGGAGCAAGAGACATTACCAATTATCAACCCATCAAAGGCAGTAACACTGCCTTTGTCATTGTTCATCCATAAACAAATTGTGGAGGAACCAATGAACGGAGATTTGATTACAAGTCTTTGATTTTATTATATTTACAATGTTATTGCCATATTTTCTTTTAAATACTTCTACCATTTGTTTTGATGTTGAGTCGGTAACCTAAATTATTAAACTTAGTAATATGTTTTACAGATTAAATCGTCCATTCATCTAGTAGCCTAAGTCTTTAATCAAAACTTCAAAAACCCTAAATCATCCTTCTGTTTCTAAAACTTCAAAAACCCTAAAACTGTTCTTCTATTTCCAAAACTTCAAAAACCCTAAATGGTTTTTTCTATTTCCAAAAACTTCAAAACCTTAAATTGTTTTTCCCCGAACTATTTTCTTAATAATCAAAACTCTAACTTTTTATCCAAAATTTCCAAATATCTTCTTAAATCTCCAAACTCTAATCTTCTTTACAGTTTCTAAAAACTTTAATCATAATTATTTCTATAATACTCTAAACTGTTTTCATAAATCCTAAGATCAAATATGTTTTCCAAAATAACAAAAACCCTAATTTTCTCAAAACCCTAATTCTATAAACCCTAGCTTTCCTGAACCCTAATTCTTAAAACATCAAAACTTTATGACAAGTTTATCAACACCTAAAACCATAATCTAGTGAACTTAAAACCCAATCTTTTAAAATTATAAACCCTAATGTCTTTAAAAAAAAACCCTAATTTCATAATGTTTACTTAAAACCCTAACTAAACCTACCTTTTTTAAGTCATAGTAACATTATTTTCATAAAAACATCCAAAACCTCAAATCTTTTAAATATCCAGTAGTTATTTTATTACTTTAAAATATTTCTCCAAAATTAAACTAGTATATGCAAAACCCTAGTTATTGAACATAAAATCCTAGAAACCCTAATTAATGCATGAATCCCTAAAGTTAGCATGTTTACCATTTTATTTAAATTGGATGAATGTTTATTATATATTTTGATTGATGTTTGTTATCTTTGATGAATGATTTATTTATTATGAATGGTTATTTACTTTTATCGATTTATCTTGATTTCCAAATATTGTAAGAGGTATGTTTCCATTTTGTGGGTACCTCATTAATTAATTTCTATGTAATTTAAATTGTTTTTATATTTTGGATCAATGTAAAGGACATGTTTCCACCTTTCGGTGGGTGTCCTATTTAGTTTAGACATGAACAATGTAAGGACAGGTTTCCATCCTCGGATGGGTGTCCATTTATTTGCTTTGTTTGGACATTCCTTGGTTTTAATATAATGATGTTTTATTTCAATTGTTGCATGTAATATGGATAATATTATCATATTTAAGAATTTTATAATATTAAGACCTGCAAAGGAGGCCGATTCCAATGAACCGGGAGTTGTGGGGGTACTGGGCTATTTCTCACCTTCCCCACATGTACCCAACTTTTCAAATCCATTAGGGGGTTGGGGATTCCTTAGGAATCGAGTCATCCACCCTTTTCTTTTTCTCAGCCCGTCCGAGTGGCGACTCTACTTTCTTCGGGCATAGGCCCATGTTCTCTAAGGGCCCGAGCCTAAACAGTGTCGAAATCGCAAGAATCATTCCACCGGGAGTGGGGGTAAAAATCCCCGCTCACAATGGCAACTCCACTGGGGATAAGAGAAGTTGATTTCATTGGTCTTTTTATTATTCTATTCTTTCGTATCATGATATTATCCATTGCATCATATTATATTGCATCGTGTGCGTGAGTTAGGACACCCGTGTTACCCGTGTTGTGTTATGTAAGGGATACCATACTTTCACTCAAGGTATGGAGATCGAGCATGGCATAACCACTCATAGCCTTATACCATTTGGTATATACTTGCTACGGGAACCTAAGCCTTTTTACCCATGTAATTGGCCTAGTGACTTTCCTTAGGTTTTTACCCCAAATGCTAGTTGTTTAACTATGGTTAATTTATCTTAGCTTAAATCATGGCTTATTTGGTTTGTTCTTTTTCTAATATGACCTAAGTATATTGTAAGCTCAAAATAAATTTTTCTTTAGAATCCAAAAGACCAAAACTATTTTCAAAACTTTTCAAAATGGTCTTTGGATATAAAATTTTTCCATAAACAAATCAAACATTCTTTTCTCATGATCAAAATACAAAGCCTAAAATTCATTTTTTCTAAAATCTTTTTACAATGGGCTTAGAAACAAAATTATTTTCATCCAACCTTTTCTTTCAAAGAGCTTACAAATTATTTAGGTCAATTACGAAATACCAAAAATCAATTGTGAGCCTAGTTTATACTAAGAATAATTAATCATGGGCTTATTTTTGGCATGAACCATTAGTTACTTTTTCAAGTGAGAAATCTATTTATAATAAACCTCTTAATTTAGTTTTAATCCAATATAGCATAAAAGCTACTTTAGTTGGTTGAATGGATTAAAACCTAATTATTATGAATTATCATGAACTGATTTCCTTTTTTTGAAAATATAACTATTGGTTGAAACGTCCGAGGGAAATATTTGAAAATAAAATACCCCATGTTGGTATTTTGTTAACCATATACCTAGGAAAAGAGACTCGCCATTCGTGTGTGGATGTTATAAGGTTGGAAGGAACGTCATATTTATCCTTGTTTGTTTATTGTGCGTACATGCATACATGCATACATTTGCATCTCATATCATTAATCCCTTCTGGCTCACATCCCTGGATTACGATAGTTCAAAAGCTTACGACAATCCAACCTACGCCAGAGATGAAGAATCTAGTAGCAACTCAATCACTTGCTCACCAAAAGCAATGGAGCCCAAATAAATTCAAAGAATGGTGGACGATGCCCTCAATGCCAAGATGGAAGAAATAAAAGAGGCCCTGGCTGAGACCATGAAGAACCAATTAGCTGTAATTTTAGAAAATCATGCCGAAGCATCTGCTAGCACTAAGAAGCCAAAGGACAAAGGGAAGGCTAAAGTTGGTGAAGTGGTTTTTGATGATGATAAGGTGATCATTGATGATGATGATGATTGGGCCCAATACTTCCAAGATCCTCAAGACAAGAAGAAAGAACCAAAGATCATTGAAAGATCAGCTATGGAGAAAACTGAGACTTCTGATGTTGAAAAGATGATTGCGAATTTTGAAAAGAAATTTGAGAAGAAGCTAAAAATTGAAGAAATGTCCGAAGTTGACAAATTATTTGAGCTAGACGAAGAAGTTCCATACAAATTCAAGATGCCATCTTTTGCAAAGTTTGATAGAACCGAAAATCCTCACCACCATGTGAAGCAGTATATCACTGCTATGCAGTCTGCCTGAGCTACTAAGGCTCAAACACTAAGGTACTTTATGCTCTCATTGGATCGTGTTATCCAAAATTGGTTCAATACCTTAGAAGATGGAACACAAAAGAGTTGGGATCTGCTATACAAGGCCTTCATCCAACAATATGGATATAATGTCGAGATGGAAGTTACCTTAATGGAAGTAGAGTCCATTAGACAAATGCCAAATGAGAATTTTGTGGACTATGTGAAGAGATGGAGGAACAAGGTTGCTTTGCTCAAGAAGAGACCCGATGAATCTAATCAAATAAGAGTGATTGTGAGAATGGTGTTGCCTAGTCTTCATGAAAGGATGTCTCATAAACTCATCCGTGATTTCAAAGATCTTCTCCAAGCTGGTTTGCAAATTGAAGAATGGGAAAGAGAGAAGAACCATTTTTCAATAAAAAGGAATGAGAAAAGAACTATCAGTCTGGTAACCAAGGCATGCAAAAGGCAGTTGGTGTTAGTGCTACTAGCCAAGGAACAAGAAGATAGTTTTCAGAATTGGGGAAGCCGCTATCTTGGGTTCTCAATAAGCTACAAAAGAAGGGACTGTTACAACCCTTGACTCCTCGACCTTTGCCAAATCCTTTACCCCCAAAATTTGATACTAAGGCTTTTTGTCAATTTCATCAGACTCAAGGACATGAGACCGATAGATGTACTCGATTGAAGCATGAGATCCAAAATCTAATCAACAATGGTAAGCTGCCTGAGCCTGATAAACCCAACACTAAGAATAATCCTCTACCTAAATTTGGAAGGGCGCCACCGCTTACAACCTTAATGAAGAGTTTTATCTTGTCATCCTGTGATGATATGGATAGAAAAGCTGCTAAAGATGATGTGCTACTAGCAAGCTTGGACTAACTGTGGATGATGATGCAATGATCCTTGATGATGAAAAAAAAAATCCTTGCCTCCAACTCAACAAACTTTCCTTAGCTTGAATATTGCTCTATTTATTTTGCTTTCTTTAATATTTAATTGGAATAATTGTGTTTTTTAAATTTAAAGTTGTTTAAATAAATTACTTTCATAAAATTTTTGTTGGTCTTTGTTCATTTTGGTGCTCGACCGATGAGGAATCTAGCTTGATAATTCATGAATTAATATATTTATGCATCATGACTCGAATGACTTTATTAGGTGAGGGAATTGCTCTATAGTATTGAATTGTGTATGCTTACTTAGAGAGGGCTCCTGCATAATTACCTTTGTCTAGGTCCTAGTCAGTCTTAGAACATTCTTTGACAAACTTTCGAGGCAAAATTGAACTCTACTTATTTAAGGGAGAAATGATCTAGGCATTGTTTGGTTAGCCAACAACTAGTATCCACCCTATTAAATATTAATCCCTAGTTGTCCCTTTGAGCCTTCATAAAATTTTAGCTTTCTTTTCATTGGCTTACAAATTTCGATAACCTACTCTGAGCTGTTGTGGTACTTTTGACAAGTCTTATGATCACTAAGATGAAGAGGCAAGAAGATCAAAGAAAGGAATGAATAGTCAAGACTATGAAAATAGTTGAAGTTCTTAAAACTGTAAGGATAGTTGTGTTATCAATACCATAAGGGTAGTTGGAGTTCTCCTAATATCTCTAATCTATCAAGATGAGATCAAAGTAACAAATGATTTATCCCTGTTAAAGAAGATTTATGTCACTCCACTCATCCATTATTGGAAACCCAAGTTGGTACAAACAAGACAACTCTTTTAGAGCTAGAACTAAAAAAAAAAAAAGAAAAGAAGAAGAAAAAAAGAGAAGAAAAAAGAAAAGAAAAAAGGACAAAAAAAGAAAAAGAAAGATAAAACTTAAAAAGGTGGTTCAGAAAGCCAACTGAGTTCTCTTTTACCTAAAGCAGCAAAAGGCTTCCATTTGGTTTATGAGGATATTTTGACTTGAATTGGTCCAACCCAACCAAAGATTCAATCAAAATTGGAGAAAAAAAAAAGGAGAAAGACCATCCAGTTCTTGAAAGTCCTGTACTTGACAGTCCTACAAGGAAGAAGGACAAAATGATAGAATACTCAAAAAAAAGGGAAGAGTAACAAAAATAAAAAGAAAGAAAAGGGAGAAGAAGAAAAGAAACGAATTTGGGTACCAAACTTTTTGCAAGGGCAAAGACTGTCCTAATCAAGATATAGATTAATGCCAAGAAGATGGGAGAATGTTCAAAGCTCTATCTTTTCATGCTCCCAATTGTCTAAAGTTCCAACAAGCAGTTTATAGTGTGAAGATTTGTACATTGTGTCACATCGGCTCCAACTTACAAATGGCCTTCATTTAACCCGTGTCCCTTATAGACCGCATTTCAAGCCTATCAAAGACCCGTTGATCTCTCTTGGTAGGTAGAGTTTATTAGTGGAGATAGTTTGAATAAGCATGCATATGAGATAGACAATATTTAAACTCAATGAGACCTTTGGCCAAGTAATGTGTATGTGCCTATCTGAAGTGCAACAATTCTTGCTTAAATAGAAATGATTCCCAAGTTTAGTACGGTAACTAGGGTTGTCATGTTATAGATATGTTAATTTAAAAAATTAAGTCCTGAGGTAAATTGACATTAATTTGGCAAAGCCAACATTTGATTTTAAAATCAAAATTCAAAATTCAAAATTCAAAATTCAAAAAAAATCAAGTTAAGGGGAGTATGTTGAACTATCAAACCTCGAAGGACACATTAATCAAAGGAAATGATTAATGGCAAGGTTATGAAAAAGCTATTAAATCAAAATTTGAAATGCATGTATCTCTGCTGCTTGGGGCCTCCATTATTCATGTTTTTAATATCTCGAAGATAAAAGCCATAAATGTGAAGCATCTTGTCATTCCAAAGCAAGATTTGAATGGGCATCTGGAAGGAGTCAATAAGAACACTTCTTTTGATAACCTCAGTCTGTGAGTCAATGAAACTGCTATAAGTATTATTCATGCATATCATGCATACATGAGCATATCACATTGCATTTTTCTTGTATTGTATTGTTTATTCTTTGTCAAAGCAAACAACAAACACTCTATGAATCAAAGATGAAGCGGGCATAGAATCAAGGGTTATAGAAGACCCATTGCTTGAGGAAACTCCAGTTATTTTGCAAAAGAAAGGAAGAAATGCGTGCTTGTTCGATGAGCTAGACAATATACAAACATCAACCAAAGCCGTATAGAAAAAATCATGGTTTGAGCCTACACAGGGGGCAGGGAGAAGATATGAAGGCTAGATAAAAAGAAGAAGAAAATATATATATATATATATTTAAAAGTCAAAAGTTACAGTAAAAGTGCAAATTATAATTATCATTATACAATAATAGATCACTGATAAGGAGGTGGTAGATCATCATCAAATAAAGCTCTAAAAAAATCATCGCCTGTCGAAGGAGGAGGCAAATCACCCGTCCCAAGTTCGCCCAAAGTAGGAGCACCTGAATCTCTATTACCTTAGAATTTAGATTTGTAACGGTCCTCATCCGAAGTAGATGAAAGGATCTCATGGTCATCAACTTAGGGCCCTCTAGATGAAGACGCACCAGGATCTCTCATCCCCTGAAACTGGAAGTCTCAAAAATTTTGCTCTGACTGATAGTATAATTTTTCAAAATGGGAAACATGTTGACAACTAGCGGCCAACTCTTCTTGAAGTTTCTTGTTTTATTCTTCAAGCATCCGCTGTGAGCCAGAAAAGAAAAGAGTAAGAGCATACATAATCATGCAAACATATAGCGTAAATTATCATGGAACAAGAAAACCTACCAGGTAATTCGTATCAATGTCCTGTGGATGAGATGGCATCTCAGGTTGATTAGATTGAGCAAATGGAGGAGTAGTAAACGAAGGTCCTGCCTCATGACCAAATGAGCCAGCAGCCTACAACAATCATTAAAAAAGTCAAAATAAGTTAAGAAAGAAGCGATTGCAATGGAAAAATGGTAAAAGTTTATCTGAGAAGTGCTAGCCACGAGATGTGAGACAAACTATCCTCTCTCTCCATGATACTCCTCTTCATCTCTATCCTCATTTTCATCAGGAATCTCCTGTATGCCAACGGAACATACGTCAAAGTTCAAGAGCCCTATTTGAATAAACTGGGTATAAGATGCACTCGGTGGATAGAAAAATGTTTCAACATCATAACCGTGTTGGGCCAACCACCATGCATTCTCTGGTATTGATGTGATATTCAAGGTATACTCCATGCAACGCATCGGGATCCTCCACTGCTTGGGACCAAGAAACCACTCATATACTCTCTCTCTCTCTGAGAAACCAGCCATTAGACACAGGGTCGGCAATGACTCGACGGGTATGTTGAAAAGGCAGTGCGGCATTCATGGAGGAAGTCCAATTCATCTGCTCTTCTGTGTTCCACCAGGCTAAATTGACCTACAAAAAGACATAAGGTAAGTGAACTTTTATATAAATTTTAAAGTATACTAATGTTATTTTACCTGATCCTAGGTTATGCAACTCAAGACAAAGCATTGGGTATGCACATGGTGAGAGCCAGGAACTTCTACACAATCTGACAACCAAAAGTTTAATCTCAGATACCCGACTCTCTATCAAAAAATATCAGGCACCCTCACAAGATTGTGCTCATATGCCCATGCCTACAACAATAATAAAAATCAAATTCATGCAAGAATTAGAATGGAATTGACATTGGTGGAAGAAGAGTACCTCGACAACCGCCATAAAGCCAATAAAAGGCTTCTTATTTCTATAAATTTTGTCAAGTCCATGGTAAAGACAAGCAAGATTGGCTTCACCCCAGCCTTAAAGTGGTACCATATTCATATCAGTAAGGGCCCTCAACACCAACAAATGGATGGCGGATTCGGTGCTGCCTAAAATGGTCGACCCGAGTAAATACAGCAAAAATCCTCGAGCATATTGTTTGGTTATTTCTCTATGAACCTGTCCTTCGTAGTTCATCCAATAACTCCGAATTGGCTCAATTTTTATCTTGAAAGGCCCTTTAAATGATGGTTCCATACCAATTAATTGTTGGATTTCTTTAAATCTCAGAATATTATTGGTAAGAGGGACCAGAAGGCCATAATACCGGATACTAGTTATAACTATATAATGGACCGGGCCAATGGTCATTTCTCCTATAGGTAGGTGAAAAGTATGGGCCGTGTCCATTCATCATTTTGACAATGCTTGAACCACACTCCAGTCTATCGGATACTCCTCTGATGGTAATTGCAAGATGAAGCTTTCAAAACCGCAATATCGGATAATTCGCCTTACCCGAGAAGGCGCTACATCATACCATTGTCGGGCTTTGTAGACACACCCTCCGCCCCGGATAATACAATGATCATACTAACACAAAGCCAGGTAAGTCAACATAAGGTAAGTATATCATTATATCAATACCACCGATTTTTAGGCTAAATTAATTTATATTCTATTTTTAGTCTATCTATTTACTTAAATTCTTAAATATATTCATCTAATTAATTTATTTTTTCTAAATCTTTAAAAAAAATAAAAGAATAAAAGAAAAATATATAAAGAAAAAGAAAACAAGAATATATAAAAAATATAAAAACAAAAATGAAAAATAATTTGCTGTTAAAATAAATAATTAGCTTGCCTTTTTTATTTGAACTACGATGAAGCGGCATCCCGACTAGTAGATTTATATTTTCATCTTCATGTCGCTGAATAAACTCTAATAATTCAGTATTAGATCGAGTTTCTAATATTGAAGCATGCATTTTTTCCAAAACTCTATGCTGAACTCTCTAAAATAAAAAATGTATAGCTATGAAGTAAATGAAGAAATCTTGAATGAAATGAAGAAATCTGCTGCGTTTATATAGAGGAATGGAAAAGGAAAAAGACAAAAGAAAGAAAAGCAAAAAACAGTATTCTCGTGAAAAAAAAAAAGAGAAAAAGTAAATTTTATAGTAAGTTACTATTTACAACCAGTAAATGAATAGTGGTGAATAGTGCATAAACAGTAACTACACAGTAAATAAATAGGAAACTCAATTATTCAATTTAATCATTCAGATACTTGCGTGTGTATAAATATTTTTGTACTTTTAAAATATTTTTACACACAGGAGATAAGGAGAAAATATGTTTATGGTAAAAATTAGCTAAATTTTTTGCAAATTCCTTTAGTATACTATTGACTACAATTATTTTTTGCAGACAATTAAATCCCTCTTAATTTAGGTCCAGAACCTAAATTTCCTCTTAAGTCCAGAACTTAGCTCGGGTCTAGAACCCTAATTACTCTTAAGTCCAGAACTTAGATCGGGTCCAGAACCCAAATTACCCTTAAGTCCAGAACTTAGTTTAGGTCCAGAGCCTAAAATTCCTCTTAAGTCCAGAACTTAGCTCGGGTCCAGAACCCAAATTATCCTTATGTCCAGAATTTAGCTCGGGTCCAAAACCCAAATTACCCTTAGGTTCAGAACCTAAAATTAGCCTTTAGTCCAGAATTCGAACCGGATCCAGAGCGCAAAATCTAAACCATCTCAAAAAAATTAAGTCTTATTGCTTTTCACTCTCTTTTGTTGTAGTCTCAGATTGTTCAAGCAGGGGGCAAATTGTAGACCCTTAATTTTTGACCCAGTCTGGTCCGATACTTTTTTATATAGTCCAAAATAATTTTTGTGATATTTTAATTAAATAATACTTATTTTAGTATTTATTATTTATAATTTTTAATAAAAATAAAAATGGTAAAGTTAAATAAATAAATAAAAATAGGCGACTGAAAAATTGGTTACGAAAAAATTCATCGCCGAAGATGAATCGGCCACAGGCCAATTCGCTCACAGGAATTTCCTGCGGGCGAATCAGCCATAGGCCATTTTGCCGTAGGAAATTCCTACGGTGAAATGGCCTTGGGCCAATTCACCGCAGGAATTTCCTAAGGCGAATTGGATCCGCTCGCAGCTCTCGTAATTCCAGCCCGCAACAATTTTTTTGCCAGCGCAATTTCCGATGCAGTTTTTTCTGAAACCAAATTCTATTTGGTTTTGGTTTCTTTTCCTAATTGGTTTTAATTTTCTTAAACAATTAGAAGTAGGTTTATTATTTTTCCTATAAATACCACATTAAAACACATAATTAGGGGACTTTGATAGAATCAAAAATTGGGTTTTTACTGAGCTAAACTTAGGACTTCTGACTTGGGAGGAAAAGAGGACAGAAACCCTAAGGAGCAAGAGACATTAGCAATTATCGACCCATCAAAGGCAATAACACTGCCTTTGTCATTGTTCATCCAGAAACAAATTGTGGAGGAACCAATGAACGGAGGTTTGATTACAAGTCTTTGATTTGATTATATTTACAATGTTATTGCCATATTTTCTTTTAAATACTTCTACCATTTGTTTTGAAGTTGAGTCGGTAACTTAAATTATTAAACTTAGTAATATGTTTTATAGATTAAAGCGTCCATTCATCCAGTACCCTAAGTCTTCAATCAAAAATTTAAAAACCCTAAATCATCCTTCTGTTTCCAAAACTTCAAAAACCCTAAAACTGTTCTTCTATTTCCAAAACTTCAAAAACCCTAAATGGTTTCTTCTATTTCCAAAAACTTTAAAACCTTAAATTGTTTTTCCCCGAACTATTTTCTTAATCATCAAAACTCTAAATTTTTGTCCAAAATTTCCAAATGTCTTCTTAAATCTCCAAACTCTAATCTTCTTTATAGTTTCTAAAATCTTTAATCATAATTATTCCTATAAAACTCTAAAACTGTTTTCATAAATCCTAAGATCAAATATGTTTTCCAATGAACCGGGCATTGTAGGTATATTGGGTCATTTCTCACCTTTCCCACACGTACCCAACTTTTCGAACCCATTAGGGGGTTGGGGATTCCTTAGGAATCGAGTCATCCACCCCTTTCTTTTTCCCGGCCCGTCCGAGTGGCAACTCCATTTTCTCCTAGCTTAGGCCCGTGTTCTCTAAGTCCCCGAGAAAAAACACTGCATAAGTCGCAAGAACCATTCCATCGGGAGTGGGGGCAAAAATCTCCGCTCACAGCATCCATATATTTTATATGCATATTGTATGTATACGGGGTATAAGTATAGTACATATATAGGGTATATGGGTGTTACAAGATATATATTATTTATTAATTATTAAGGATAATTAATAAAGTTAAAATTTGAATAGGGTTAGGCTTAAAAAAACCCTAATAAAAACACCCAATTAATTAAGTACTTTATGTTTTGAGAGAAAAACCCAAAAGAAAGGAACTCATATTATTTTCTGAAGATAGTCTTCAGAAATATAGTGTTAGAATACCACCGTCTATTATAGAATTTGATTCGTTCATATAGATAACAGTAAAGTATGCTCATATCAAGTAATACCTGGTGATCCATTTATTTTGTGAAAAGAAAGAATCAAACTTCACTGCAAAAGGGAAAATAAGTCAATCCTTCCTTCGATTTAGTTGAAAGGCATAGATCCTGGAAGAGTTTTCATATATTGTGTTTTGATTTCCACTGCAATTATTTTCATTTGTCAACCATGGAAACCTAACAGATGACATATTGCTCATAGGAAATGACGTCTCTATTCTTCAATCAGTGAAAATATTAGTCTAAAAAGTTCTCCATAAAAGACCTTGGAGATGCAACCTACATATTAGGGATTAAGATCTATAGGGATAGTTCAAGAAGGTTGTTAGGTCTTTCATATTCTACAACATAGATAAAATGCTAAAGAGGTTTAGCACGGATCAATCCAATAGATGATTCCTACCCATGGCCTATAGTGTGAGCAGGGATTTTCGCCCCCACTCCAGGTGGAATGGTTCTTGCGACTTCGGCATTGTTAGGCTCGAGACCTTAGAGAATACAGACCTAGGTTCGGAGAAAATGGTGTCACCACCCGGATGGGCTGGGAAAAAAGAAAGGGGTGGATGACTCGATTCCTAAGGAATCCCCAACCCCTTAATGGGTTCGGAAAGTTGGGTATGTGTGGGGAAGGTGAGAAATGGCCCAGCACTCCCACAATGCCCGGTTCATTGGAACCGGCCTCCTTTACAGGTCTTAATATTATAAGATTCTTAAATATAACAATATTATCCATATTACACACAATAATTAAAAGAAAGCATCAATATATTAAAATCAAAGCAAGTTCCAAACAAAGCAAATAAATGGACACCCACCCAATGATGGAAACATTTCCTTACATCACATGCCTAAATAGGACACTCACCGAAAGGTAGAAACATGCCCCTTACATAGGTTCTAAAATAGAAAAGCAAATTAAATTACATGATGTTTAACTAATGAGGTACCCACCAAGTGGAAACATACCTCTTACAACATTTGAAAATCTAAATAAATTGATAAAAGTAAATACTCATTCTTCATAGATAAATCATTCATCAAAGGTATTAAATATCAATAGGAAGTAAACATCCATCCATGATAAATAAAATAAACCAAGCATTGAATTTAAATAAATTAAAGCATAAGAAATATAACAAAGCATGATCAAATATGGAATTGAATAAGATAAAAAAAATCCAAATTATAGCTACTGTTTCCATTTAGGGTTCTTTATCTCATGTATTAAGGTTTTGGAATTCATAAAATTAGGCTACTGTGACATTTTTATGGAATTAAAATAGATTGAGGTTTTATGTTTTAAAAATTTGGTAAGACTCTTTGATTAAACAAATTAAGGTTTGAATGGTGAAATCATGAAACTAGGGTTTTAGACACTTTAAAATACTTTTGATTCATGGTTTTAAATAGTGATTTCAAGCTTACTGTGTAAATTTAAAATATTTATGGTTTTATGGTTTTTTAATATTTTAAAGGATTAAGGTTTAGAAAAAGTTAGGGTTTAAGGTTTTAAAGGAGTTAGAGTTTACTATTTTAGGTTTAGAAGTTGAATTTGGATTTAGTGTTTTAGAATTTAGGATTTCGGTGATGCATGATTTTTAGGATTTGGAAAAAGAAATTAAAGATTTTATGGAATTTTATGAAAATAAACCAACAATTTAAAGTTTATAAAGCAAAAAAAGATATTTTTAAAGCTTTTGGGAAAGTAACAGAACACAATTTTGAGTTTTGAAAATTTGGAAAACAAATTTTGGTTTTGGAGTTTTGAAGAAATAAATCTAATAACTTTAAACTTTTAGAAAATAAAGCCACGATTTAAGATTTTCAAACCTTACAAAAGATGAATTGAGGTTATAAAGTTTTTAATCTAAAAGAAACCAAATGATGATTAAGCTACTGTGAAAACAACAAATAAAAGGAATTAAGAATTCAAACATTATTTTGCAAGTTACACCAAAATTGCTTCTTGGATGAACAAGGTCAAAGGCAGTTGATACCTTTGATCAATTGCTGAATTGATTTTCGGCTCCTCAAAAAATCAGCTTGGTTCCACTACTTTCCTTCACAGATTCGGTTTCAAATTTTTCCAATTTCCTCCTTAATTTCTACATACTTTTTTGTGTTGTCTGTCTCCATATTTATAGAGGTTTTTTTATTGGTTTTTTCCTAGTTACTCACGGCTTTCAATATTTAATAAGAAAAGAAAACCGAAACATAATTGTATTAGGTTTTGAAAATTTTGCGTCGGAAAAATTGCGCTAACGAAAAAATCTGCGGCAGAAAAAAATGCGCTGGCGAAAAAATCTGCCGCAACTGCGGGCGGGCGAAAGCCATTTTGCCGCAGAATTAAAAATTGCGCTAGCGAAATGACCCCAGGCCATTTCTCGCAGCCCGACTTTTTTTTTGAATTTTTATATTTTTTTATTGATAAAAATTATTTAATTAAGATAACAAAAATTATTTTGGACGAATTAAAAGATATTAGACAACACAAAAATTATTTTGGACTAAATAAAATATATTGGACCGGACTGGGTCAAAAATTAAGGGTCTACATATAGGATAAGCCTTTTTAAGTTTATGTGTCATAAAACTCAAGATGAAAAGGATCACATGAGTAAGATACCATATGACTTAGCTATTGGATATATCATGTATGTTATGTTTATGTATTAAACCTGATGTATCTTATGCTCTGAGTGTCATGAGTAGATATCAATCTGATCTCAATGAAGGGAGGTGACTGTTAAGAATGTCCTTAAGTACTTGAGAAGGACTAAGGATGCATTCTTAGTTTATGGAGATGGGGATTAGAATGGGTATATTAATGCCAGTTTCCAATCAGATAAGGATGATTCCAAATCCAATCATGCTACATATTCATATTGTGTGGTGGAGCAGTTAGGTGGAGGAGTTTTCAAACATGAAACGATTGCTGATTCAACAACGGAGGCTGAGTACATTACAACTTTTTAGGCAGTTAAAAAAGTTGTATGGATCTAGGAGTTCATCGCTGAGTTAGGAGTGGTCCCTAGCATTGTTGATCCAATACCATTGTATTGTGATAACAATGGAGCCATTGCACAAAAAAAGGAACCATAGTCTCATCAGCAATCCAAACATGTACTTAGTTGTTACCATTTGATTCGGGAGATCATTAATAGATTAGAAGTGAAGATAGAAAGAGTCCCCATGGATCAAAATATAGCAGATCCACTCACTAAGCCATTGGCGCAATGAAAGCATGATAATTATGTACATTCCTATGGTATTAGATATATACGTGATTGGCTCTAGTGCAAGTGGGAGTGTTTTAGATATGTATGCCTTAGAGACAATCACTTTAGGCCGTAATCTGCACATTATCATTAATTTATATATTAATGAATTAAGGCATCCTTTATTATTCAGTACTTATGTAATGCATGTAGTTGATTATATATCTTATACTATTTAATGAAGTCCTTAGTATAAAACACGGTGCAAGGGAAATCATGATAAAATCATGATATGAAATTCTTATTACATGTAAATATTTTTATACTCAAATTATCCCTGGTCATAGTATTAACAAGATGGGACATTGTTAATACAGATAGACTGGCACATGTAATACTTTTTTATTTGATCAAGCAGTGTTCGCATAAGTTGTAGGCATAGTGATTCTTAGAATTAACATATAGATACTTGTTAGAAGAACAAGCTCATTAGATGTCCCAACTATGAGATACTTACATGGATATCTATTCAATGTCAGTGATCTTATCTCATCATAATAGTTGTGCAAATATCCTTAGACTTGAGGTCTCTAAGGTTTCTTAGATATCAAGTGTTATACTTTAATCCCATTCCTTGTAGTCTCATGAGAGATCACTCATAGGGTGGACATAGGTATTGCATGAGGTATTCGAAGATAGTTGAGAGATCAACAAAGGATGCATCACTCCTGATAGAGGGAGAGTATATCTCACAGCCTATTATAGGAACACATTACTCTAGGAATCCTTGGCCAAGGTAGATGGATCTTTGAGAGAGTCTCAAAGATGCTTTTTATAGAGTAATGGGCTTCAAAAATAAGACCTAATAAATTCAAGCTAAATGTGACATAGTCAGTCTAACAGGAGTTGACACAAAATTCATACTCTAAACCAAACGAGATATAGTAGGATGTAAAGAGTTTATTGTACAATAACTATCTATAAGCAATACATAATTATGCTCAGTCAAGAGAAATTCATATCTTTGTGGAGATACACATATCCTACTAGATCTATGAGGAACCTGTGTATTAATAGGTTTTGTTATTACTTCATTAACATGAGTAACAGGCCAAGTTCAATTCTACTCCCAATATTCTATTTTAGAAGAAACTCTTTTTCTAAAAAATAGCATGCTTTGAAACAAATACTTTTTGTTCCAATGGGTGGTAGAAATAGTATCCAATAGTCTTTTTTAGATACCTATGAAACAAACATCTATTAGACTTAGCTTCAAGCTTATTTGATACCATCCTCTTTATATAAGCAAGACATCCCCATACTTTCATATGTGAAGGATTGGGTTTCTTGTTATTGCATATCTCATATGGTGTAACATTAATCGAATTTGATGGAACTCTGTTGAGGATGTAAACAGCAGTCTCCAGTGCATAACCCCAAAATGATTTGGGTAAGTCTACAAAGCTCATCATGGATAGAACCATATCTAATAAAGTTTGATTTCTCCTATCACATACTCCATTATGTTGTGGTATGTATGGATGAGTCCATTGAGATAATATGCCATTATCCTTTAGATAACTTTGAAACTCTTGGCCCATGTATTCCCCACCTCAATCTAATCTAAGTGTTTTAATACCTTTGCCAAGTTGTTTCTCTACTTCATTTTTGAATTCTTTGAACCTTTTAAAGGCTTCAGATTTGTATTTCATCAAATACAAATACTCATATCTAGAATGATCATCAATAAAGGTAATGAAGTATTGGAAATCACCTCTAACATGGGTTGTCATTGGCCATATACATCTGTATGTATTAGGTCCAATAGCCCATTGGCGCTTTCATCCTTTCCACTAAAAGGTGATTTTATCATCTTGCCATGTAAACAAGATTCATATGTATCATATAATTCATAATCAAATGATCCTAAATTACCAGTCTTGTATAACTTAGTCATGTGATTCTCATTAATATGGCCTATGCGACAATGCCATAGATATGATGGTTTCAAGTTATCTAACTTTTGTCTCTTTTATGTTTAGATTGAGAATATCATTATCCAAGTCTAGAACATATAAACCATTATATAATGAACTAGCACAATACAAAATATTATTTAACCAAACAAAATAACCATTGTTCTTAAAAGTTTAATAAAAAACCATCCTTGTTTAAACAAGAACCTGAAACAATGTTTTTGTAAGTACCTAAACATAATAACAATTACTAAGTTCTAGAGATAATCTAGAAGGTAAAGATAATATATAGGTCCCTATAACTAATACAGTAATTCTTGCCCCATTTCCTACTCGTAGATCCAGCTCTCCCTTCTTGAGCTTCCTACTACTCTTTAGTCCCTGCATATTAATATATATGTGAGACCCACATCTTGTATCCAATACCCTTCTATTATTAGTAAAAGTACTATTTATCTCAATCATAAACATACCTGAAGTCAAAACATTTGATAGCTCCTTCTTCTTTTGAGACTTTATAAAGGCTTTACAATTCCCCTTCTAGTGGCCATTCTTCCCACAATGGAAGCAAGTTCCCTTTGGAGCTACCTCAATACTTTTCTTCATAATTCCAACCTAAGCCTTGGCCTGAGTCTTCTTCTTCTTTTTTTGAATAGAACTCTTCTTTTTCTTAGAAGAATTAGAAGACTTAACCATCGATATTGATTTCTCATCCTTAGTGAGAGAAGGCCCAACAATCTTGGCCATATTGATCAACACAAGCATTGAAGCATCAATTTTGTTCATTTGAAAGTTAAGCACAAAGGGTGCATAACTATCAAGCAATGACTGAAGAATTAAGTCAACACTTAACTCATGGTCCATTGCGAATCCAAGAGATCTCAGCCTCTCAATATAGCCTAGCATTTTTAGCCCATGCTACACAGTTGATGTCCCCTCTACCATCTTATAATGAAATAGCTGCTTGGATATTGTATATCTGTCGACTTGGGCTTGCTCATCAAAGAGCTCCCTAAGATGGTAAATCATGGTGGAAGCATCCATGTGTTCATGTTGCTTTTGCAACTCTAAAGACATAGAAGCAAGCATAATACAAGAAGCAATCTCATTGTCCTTCTTATGCTTTGCATGAGCTAAATCTTCCTCAGCTGGCGCATCCTTAGTAAGGATGGGTAGAATTGGTGTGTCCAACACATACGCAATCTGTTTAGATTGGAGAACTATTCTCACATTTCTGAACCAATCTATGAAATTTGACCCAATCAACTTGTTGGAGTTGAGAATACTACGTAAGTTCACTTTGGATGACATGATTCTAGCAACCTAGATGTAAAAAAATAGTACATGTTAGCATGTAAATATGCACATGTAATGCCTCTTTATTAGGTCTTTAATTGAGCGCATATAGCTCCCACTATTTTATTGTGAACCAATTAGCCCTTATTATTGATCCGAGAAAGCTCATTAGAAGCTTTCCTAGTGGGTCAATATCCAATATTGTTATGTGTAACCTTGGGTTTGCCCAACAAGTCCACATAACACTAAAGGTAGGTATCTCATACCAATTGCTCTTAGAAACTACAAAATCATTGGGTTATTAACTCTTGATATGTGTATATCTCATATACAATTACCCAATCTTGCCTCTAATTTATTATAACCTTGGGTTCATCTAACAAATTAATACAATTAGAATCTCATTCCATAGCTTGAACACATTTTTGTAGAATAGGGCTTGAGTTTGCTCAATAACCCAATCTTCTAGAAACTTTGGTTCTTACTATATTAATGGAAGGCATTAGACTTAATTTTAATTGAGGGATTTCTTATTTTAAGTCTTATCTACTTTAAGCATGCATATTTTATCTATATATCATTATTATGATAAATATGGTAATTTCACAAATTACATGGCATGATTATAGATATATCTACATTGGTTTCCTCGAGCCAAGAAGAAAACCAATAAGTCAAACATAGGTAGATGCATGAATTACAAAGAGAAATATAAATTTCCAAAAAAAAAATTTCTTGTTCATCTTGTAATTGGTGCCATCTCCATCTTCATCTCCTTGCACATCAATTCCTATCTAATCTTATGTAATCTAATTACATAATTTTAGAAACCATAAAATCTAAAATTACATTTGAGGGGAGTTAGGTGAGAAGAGAAATACAATAGAGAATAGAGAAGGCAGAGCACGCAGGCCCTATTTACCAAACACAAAAATTCATGCATATTCGCAATCTCATTGGGAAAGTCCATAATCATACATCATGCCAACCATACATACTTAGATGCATTATGCCTAATGCAACACATGAAAAATCAATTGATTTTCTATATTGTGCCTTAAGGTTCCAACTCTTGAAACCAAACGTTTAATTATTTTGGTTTTGATTGATTAAATTCATTTGACCTATATCACAATTAATCTCATTAATTCAGTTTAAATATATCCGGCCATGATTTTAATCTCATTAAAAATCCATGTAAAATTTTGATGATTTCAAGTTTTAGGAAAGGATAGGAAAATTCAAATTTTATTTTATTATAAAATTTTACAATTGTATTTTCTAAAATGTAAGGTGCATTTTTGCCCCTAAATTTTTAGTGAAGGCATGTATTTGCCCCTAAAAAAATTAGGGACAAAAATATCAGTATTTTGGAAAATACTGATATTTTTGCCCCTCTCTTAACGTCCCTCTTGGTTGTCACTGTAGCTCCATTAACAGCTGAAGGTTTGACTTCAATAAATAACAAATAATTATCACAACGGTCAGAAAGTAGCAGTGAATAATGTTAATTTGTTTTTCCCCTTTCTTCATCATTAGTTCCCTAAAATTCATTGTATTTGATTAAAGAGATAGAAGGTGTGAAAATTCTCAAATGGTAGCTAATCAATGTCGACCTCAATGAGGCCTTCCACATATTCGACTAATTCGGAATCATTCAAAAGATATAATATGGAAATGGATTATAAGGGGGCAGTGGTATATTGTGATTGTCAAAGGGAAGGAGGGTTTCCAGTTAGAGCTCCCAAATGGACCTCATGGACAGATAACAACCCAGGTAGAAGGTTATATGGCTGTCAAAATTACAGAGTAAGCTTTCAATGATTTTTTTTTTCATATTAGGTAGTATGTAAATGGTATGGATCTTTACTTTAAGCATACATGAAATACTGAGTTTCTTGTTTACATGTTAGAAATTATGGATTTTTTAAATAGCATGATGAGAAAATCACTGGAGAGTTAAAGAGCTTCTAAATATAATGAAAATGGAAAGAATGATATTAATGATAACACTAATGGGCAAGACTTTTGATTTTGATGATGAAATTAGTGCATTATGGTCAGAATTAAAAATAATTAAGAAGTCAAATGTGTTGGATTTTGAGGCAACTAGGAAGAAGCTAAAATCAGCTTATATATCATTGTTGTATCTTGGTTATGCTTGTATTTATGTTATTTTTGCTATAAGTTTATTGTTGAACATATATTAAAAGGAAATAAAGTTTAATTAATTATTATAAATATGTGTCCTGATATTTCTGCATTAATTAATAATTTTTCAACCTGTTGAATGTTGATAATTGAGTGTTGGAGTTATTGATTGTATTGGATGAGATGCTTGATATAATGTAAAAATGCAGGTTGAGATTATTTTGATGATGGATTAGCAAGGTTGCATAGGTTCAATTGATGGTTGTGTGGGTAATAGAAAGGTTGCTTTAGTTATATTTGTTTAGTTAACAAATTTATCATTTTGTTCAAAATTCATATAACTTTACAAAAATACATATAATGTTAACATATCTCATCCAATTTCATATATTAATTTCAATATGGTAAAAAACAAAGTATAACTGTATTTCCCAATATTCATAAACAAAATGATATGATAACTGGTAATTGGAACAAAATGATCTGAACACATTTCAGTTCAAAAAACACAAAATGATAAATTGCAATAACATTTCCTATAACTCCAAAAATATTTATAGTGAACTTCATTCGATTGAGTTTGCTTGCTCTTTCTCTTAGCCATATAGATATATCTTTGTTGTTGCGGAGTATTTGTTGTAACTGCTAGTCTTCCTCTCCATTGCAAACTAGGAGCTTGGAATGGCAAATCTGTAGCATAAGTCACTTAAGAACTATCTTGTACCAAATTAATTGATCTTTGTTGTCTTTCTTTAGTTGTTGAAGATCTAGTCTTCCTTATTTTTCTTTCATTGGGAATTGCATATCTTGTTTCAATATTTGGATCAACATCCAAATCTGCTTCACCTTCTGTAATAATTCTTTCACTTTGCATTCCAGGCTGCATTAATAAACAAATAATATTAATTAAGTAGTCACAAGCATTGAAAAATGAAAAATTACATACATTTATTGTTATCCTTCCAAAATCTTCATCAATGTAGCAACCATATCTTTTTGCTCGATTGGAATGCTCAGCCAATCCTCCTATCCATGATTTGCTCTTGGTCACTTGTGTAGGTGTCTTCCTTGAAGGTCTAGGGATGTTTGTTGTTCTTCTTTATTGCTCTTGATTGAATCCTTGAAAACTTGATGTATTGCTCGGTGGTTGTGCTACTGGTGTGCTTGATTGAGTACTTGCTTCAGTGCTTGTTTGTCCAACTCTTGTTTGAGTGCTTGCTAGTTAGAGAATTTAATGGTTTATTTCAACCTTCAATCCAAGGTTGGCAAAATGAAAATTGTTACAACTTATATATGGTCAGAATTGAAAATAACTAAATTTTTTGCTATATTTGACTCCCTCTATTCCTATAACCATTTCTATTGTGTCCTTCTTCCTTACACAAGGAACACGTTAGTTTCTTTCCCTTCTTTGATAGCTTAAATGTCTTGCTGGATATGGGATTGGCTTCAGTTAAAGACCTAACCCTTTTTTTCTCTGTCTCCCACTCAATTTTACCAATGGTGATGGATCAATTGATGGAAATTCTTCAGTCTTCATAAACTTTTTTCCTAGTACAGGTTACAAGGGATATTCGTATGTTGTTAGATAAGTGCTCCTGTGGTACCACCTGGAAATTCTTCTCATCAGATCTAATTTTGAGTGATTCATGGCACAAATTGCATGTTGGCATGGGATCCCAGTTAGGTCCCATTTCATGCATGTGCAAAGTTCCTTATCCAAAAACACAGTATGTCTATCATTCCCTTCTCCTATCTCATATCCAACATCCCTATTGAACTCCACCTTACAACCAGCTGCATTATCCTTTTTTACTTGAAACAGATCCATACAAGATGGAGCCCATTCATTTACCCACTTTTGACATTGATGCTTATTGTCCTTAATTCTATTCATTGTCTGCAGCCTAATATCTTCAAGCGTGCTCACAACTGGTTTGTGTCTGGCAGATATTATCTAAGAGTTGAATGTCTCAGAGATGTTATTGTCCACCATGTAGCACTTACTCCTATTACTAAAATAGGCCCTCACCCAATTATGTGGAGGGTGCCTAAGAACATCTTCTGCTGCTTTTTTACTTAACTCCCCCAATTTCACCAAGTTTTCTTTGAATTGTTCTAGATAAGTGCTCTGAGCACATATCCAGAACTTCTTTTTCAACCCCCCACCCCTCCATTTCTTACATTAGTTGGCATATACATGTCTAGCACACAATCTGTGCTCCGCTTGAGGAACGACATTCATTACAACATTAATTAAGCCCTTCAAAAATAGAAGCAATATAGTTATAATGTTAATCAATATAACACATTATGATGTAAATAAAAGTAATACTCTAATAAACAAAGTGATATACCTTTTGCATATTAGAGATTATAGTGAGATTTCCTCCTTCTCCAAGATTCAGTTCTTATACAAGCCAACATAGGAACCATCTCCAATTGTTTTTATTCTCTTTGTCTACTATAGCCCAAGCTATAAGAAACATCATATCATTGCCATCTTTCCCTACTGTTATAAGTAGTTAACCCTTGCAAACTCCCTTTACAAAACAACCATCAAGTCCTATTATAAGCCTACAACCCTGTAACCATCATCTCCTACAAGCATCGAAGCATATAAACATCCTTCTAAATACTCTTCTCCCTTCCCTCAATGATTCTTTACATAAGTCAATTCCTACTTTAGTTCCAGGATTGCTCATCTTCAAAGCAGCAACATATGCTGCCAAATAACCAAATTGTGCTCTAAAACTCCCATCCAACTCCTGAATTATTTGTCTTTTTGCTCTTTTACACTTTGCCAAGCTAACATTTATTTTTGCTCTTTTACGAAAACGGTTTGAACTATTAGGAAACAAGGATTGGTAGCCACCTAGGGTTTTGGATTGAGGTGCCATGGAACAAGCCAATATAGCGGTCGAGATCCAGAATTTAATAAACCAACTGGGATGGGAACAACTCTTCTCCATCAATGAGCCTTCATACAGAGAGTTAACTCTAGAGTTCTACTGCAGTTTCCAGTTTGATAAAAGCAAGATCTCCATTATCGAGTCGACGATGAAGTTCCGGTTGGGAGGTCAGCGATTCCACTTGAGCATCAATGACCTTGGCATGAATTTAGGTTTATTTACTACAGAGGATGTGCATACGGTTGAGTACCTTAACTCCGAGGTGGACTTCGAGGAGCACGATGTTATTCCTCCTCAGGTTTGAAGGACATTTGCACCCAATTCAGATAAATATTAGCCTAAGGTGTCCAAGGCATCTAATTTTGACTATTTTCCTTGCCGGGTGGTGCATAATCTTTTGGTTCACACTCTTATAGCTCGGTAAAGTAGTACGAAGGTATTTAGCTTGCGGGATTTATTCTTCTTGAACTGCATGGTTCAGATAATTCGTTGCAATGTAGCTCATGTCATCACACATTTCTTCTACAAGCAGAGTAAGAAAGGAATACCAGGTAATTTACATGGTAACATGTATGTCACAAGGTTGGCTCGTAGCTTGGGTGTGTTGGATGGGTGCCTACCGATGATGGTGGATGGGTTCCCCAAGCTTCACAATTTTGCATGTCCGTTTTTGTCCTGTAGCTAATTCGACTTCACAATGTTTTTGGAACCATATTCATATATGTCGATTCATGAACATGTCAGGGCAGTTCTCTCTTTTTTGTTCTTTCTCTTATTTTACACACATTGGGGACAATGTGCATTTTAAGTATGGGGGAGAGGTATATTCTTTTAGACTAAGCTTTGTTTCATTCTTGCCATTTGATGCATTTGTCTCATTTAGTTTCTTCGACTTTATTTTTGGGTTCAAGTAAACTAGATTGCTATAATAATATGAAATGAAATGGTTCCTCTTTTTATTAAATTAATGGTTGATTTAATGAACTACAATATCTTGTTGAGGTTAACTCGGTTTTCTTAATTGATTGCTAAAGACTAAATGTGATAGTTTGAATTAGGTAGTTGATTGATGAGAGTTGCACATCTGAAGTTTAAAACCTTAGTTACATTTTTTAGTGTCCCAATTCGTTAGATACTTGAGTCGAATTTAGTATGACGTCTTTATTATCTTAAATTTTTGATCACTTTCCTTGTAAAAAAATATAAAAATATATAAAAATATAAAAAATTAAAATAATTTTTCAGGAGCTTTGAAAATTTATCCTTGTTCGGCTAATTTTAACTCTTGAATTGAAACGAATGAGTTGGAATCATGAATAGTGCTAGTAGCCATTTGAATGGTGATTCTAACTGAGTAACCGGGGGTCAACATCACAAATGTTTACCTTCGTGTCAAAAAATTAGTATCAATTCAAACAAGTCAGGCTCCTTTAAAAAAAATATTTCACGCAATGCATTTTACGAAAGAGTCAAAGAACTTAAGAGAAAATTTACACTTTTTTACTTTGTTCATGACTTTTAAGCTCTTGGAATTTTATGCTCAATCTTTTAACTCTGAATTTTTAAATGTTAGATCTGTGAGATTTTTGTTTTGAAACTTCTTAATTCAGCTATCACGTTTGAGATTTAGTTTTTGGTTGAGAATGTTGAGTTTTCTGATTCGAATATTGTAAAACTTTTATTTTCTTTGGATATAGAGGGGTCCTTCATTTCAGCTTATTATAGTGATTTGGTTTGCTTGAGGACAAGCAAAAACTCAAGTTTGGAACAATTTGATAAGTGTATAGTTGATATTTTTGCCCCTATTTCTTAGTATATTTATTGTTAAATTGAGTTTAATTTGTTTGTTCAAGTGCTCATTGGGGTTGATTCCAGGAACCTTTGACACGTTGGGACCTTAAGGTTATTTAGGCCGGAAACACGGATGAAAGACAAGAAAAAGAGCTATTTTGGGCAAATTCTTCAATTGACACGCCCATTGGCATGTTATTCAACTACTTTACAAAAGTCTCGACACGCCCAGAAATATGGGCGTGTCACTGAACGTGCCATTGATCCTGTCTTACAGAAGTCGTGACATGCCCAAAAACATGGGCGTGTCACTGACCATGTCCCTAACTCAGCATTGCAGTAATAATGACACGCCCAAGGATATGGGCGTGTCACTAACTGTGTCCCTAACTCAGCATTGCAGTAATAATGACACGCCCACGGATATGGGCGTGTCACTAACCGTGTCCCTAACTCAGCATTGCAGTAACAATGACACGACCAAGGATATGGGCGTGTCATTGTCCATGTCATTAAAGTTGAAAACACCACCATTGACACGCCCACAGACACGCCCATGTCAGGCAAAATTTCTAGGCTATAAAATCTGAGCTAAAGTGCGAATTAGGCATCCAGTTTTTATTATTAGAGCCGACTTCCTGAGAAAAAGAGAGTTTTGGCAGCTGAGTGAAGGTGAAGATCCAATTCATACGAGATTTAAATCAAGATTCAAGGATTGAAGTGAAGAAACACAAATCATTCATTATGGATTGTTTGAATTCTTTTACTTATTTCTTTTGTTTTGGTTTTCTGGTTATGAACATGAGCTAAAGTGTTTCTATCTAGATATTGATAAACCCTAGCCTTGTTGTATGGATTGAATAGTTCTTATTAAATTAAATCATTTGATTGAGTTATTTTATCCTTTTGATTCTTAATTTCTTATTTCCAATTGATAATAGCATGTTTATTGATTGGTTGTAATTTTCATATTATTGACTTAAGAAAGCTTGATATGAATAGAATTTTCATTAGGATTGAGAATTGATTGAAGTGTTAGAGATAGACTTACAAGACCCTTTGGTTCAAATTTAATTATGCTTGAGAGGAGATTCCTAGCATTCTACTTAGTAATTAGGGATTAATTCACTCGAGAAAGATTTTGATCTAATTTAAAGGAATGTCAATTCAGCTCTATTACTTAATTTAATTGAATTGATATTCATAAATATTTTTATGGCTAGGGGGATTCAATATCTGGATAGTATTTTCATCATTAACTTTTTTTACACAATATTCAATTTTTCTTTACTTTAATTTATTAAGTAATTCGTCTTTTATTTTAATCATCACGAAAACTATTGATTTGTTAAACAACAGTTGAAATTTGCACTAGTATTTGACATTGTCCCGAACGATATCTTACTCACTATTTTATTACTTGTGCGACCCGTGCACTTGCGATAACACTGCGATAGCACAGATTCGCCACAAGTTTCCATCAAAACAACAGCAGCAGTAATCAAAGTAGGGGAATATTATAACCAAAATTAAGTTTCCAAATAAGTGAGCAAAAATATTTGCTAATCTATGTGCAAGAACTCTAAGGGGGGAGATACAAGGTTCCAAACAGTAACAAAGTATTATCTGCTGTCCAAATACTTCATAATGTATATAATTGCCATTCTTTTCTTTTTCATTTTTATGCTCCATTTCTCCTATATGATAACCTAGTTTTTCTCCCTGACATAAAAGAAGCAATACAGTGATTTTAAGCATTGATATGGACCATGTCAATTGCAAGCTCTCGCCATAGAAAAGGAGTCAGAACAGTCAGGTAGAGCCATGTAGCAAACAGGGGAAAATAATAAATAAAAAAAATAGCAACAAGTGGAAAAAAGAGATTCAATTGCCTTTATAATAAGGAAAATACAGTAACAATTCTTATAATGTAAAAAACAAAAGTTCTATACCATACGAGTGAAACAAATATATATTCTTAAAATATAATAGAAACCAGATAACAAGTTTCAAAAAGCTCACTTGAGAGGATTATAAAACACATCCTGTTATGCAGAATTCAACTCAATAGAAAATTATTTTGCTATTTAGAAAAGAGGTGCACATGAGATAACTCATTAGGACTTTAAATAACAGAATCAATAACCATAATAGAAACTTGTCCTAGAATCAATCAGAATCTGCTGCAATTGCTGTGAACTTTCTTAGGCCATTAACAAAATAACTCAAATCAACAATCAATGAGAATTAACTAAAATATAAGTTCAAATGAATGAATTATAAAAAATATGTTTAAAAAAAATCTAATAAAATCTGCAAGATATTAAGTGAAAATGAAAAATGACTTGCATGAAAGAGTTGGTCATCAATCATTATAATGTATGATTTCTGAAAATCAGAATTCATATATACTATAGATATTCCTTTCCAAGCCAGAGTGACACTTTCCATTTCCAATGCAGACAAAACAAAATGGTTTTTTAAGGTAATTTCCATTTTTTGCTGCTTCTGAATTAAAAAAAAAGTGAGAAAAATACACGAACAGCTGGCTTAAAATCCTATCCTGAAATGGGAGATGAATTAGAAACAATCATTATCCAAACTCTTTAACTCACTACGTGCTCCAAAAATATTCCAATGGTTACTTTTGGTGAGGAATTCAAATAAAAATTGGAAACAAATAACAATGGAACTTGTGGAAATTTTACTAAGCATACAAGCAGATGCATATGATATGCAGTTCCGAATCAAATAACAAATATGCTTGCTTAACTGCTTTCATTTTATAAATGCATATGACAAATGAAAAAGATCCTAGTTCACAAGGCATAACAAGATATCACTTTGAAAAGGATTGATAAATTCATACAGGAGCATCTGACTTCCCTAGAGGAAGAAAAGGCAAGGAGCAAGTTCAACTATCTTAACCAAGCAAAATTCAATCTCAGATGTTCTTGATAAAATAATTAATAACTATTTAACAAAAAGAAAAAGGGGAGAAAATATTACTTAAGTAGCAGTCATACCAGCTGCATGGATATTTAGGCTTATTACTTTTTGATATAACCAAAACAATGAAGAGGGTGATAATAATTTAATGAAAGAAATTACTCATTAAACACCTGAATTGCAGTCCAAGCATGAGAGTTGCATTCCTCATCTGGCAGCTCCACCGCAGATGTATTTTCATTCCCTAGTTTTGATGATGGACTGGGTTTTACTTCATGAACAATATTGTGCTGAAATTCAACTGATCCATTATATAAAATAACCGATTGAGATCCATTGATAGGATAATTAGCTGAGGTTGGTCTTTTCCATGTAAGAGAGGATGTTCGAGGGTTACGACTCCGAGAGATGCAACGAATTGGATGAGAAACGCCTGAAGGAAACGGTATTCCCTGAATTCAGGCATTTCAAATTTAATGCAGAATAGCCTATTGTCGCACTTGGATGAGAGCTGAAATTGAGAATGAAAGAGAAGTTAGTAGAAAATGATAGAAGTATTGACAACACAGTCAAATTCTTAGATTAGCACAAAATTCAATCTCCACAGAATAAGGAAAGTCAAATTATCATTCCTAAGTGCTCTCTTTCTCATTGCATGTACAAGCAGAGGCACACAAGAAACAGAAAAGTCCACCACTTCAGCATCTAATCCTTTAATAGTATCACCACCAAGAGATAAACATGAAGCTGAAAATGATGCTAGGATGTTTCTAACAAATGAGTGCATCTCCTAGATATGAAATACCCAAATTTAAGTAAACCCAAACCTTAGATTATTAATGAAACACCACGGCGACTATGATAGGAGAAACTATGACATCAAACTCATGAAAATAAATAATAACTTTTGCTGATATGCCAGCATGTGAACAGATTTATAGTATGTCTAGGGTATAGCATCACCAACAGTATCTATCAAATCCAGGGAATGTTGCGAACTAGCTGCATAGAAAGTGGATGCCATCATCACAATAGGATAAACATTCACCATATTTATATGGTAATCTTATCTAAATTAGATTTAGACACCAAAGCAACATAATGCAAGTATCAATGTTCTTTCTATTGAAAAAGAACCAAGTATCAATAAAAATTCTGGATCTAAGAACATCCTTTCCATTGAGAGAGAGAGAGAGAGTCGGGGAGGGTGAATAGGCCCAGGTGATACAAATGAACAATATCCCTTGAAGTATCCAGGTAAGTCAACAGAAGCTACTTTTCCCTTTTGGGTACGATATCAAGACCTGAGATATTTTCATTTTAAAGGAAGCACGGCCATGCAAAAATTTACTTGGTCTATAAGAAGAAGCAAATTCAATCCCATCATAGCTAATCAACAGGGGAGCTTCATCATCAGATGTCTTCTCCACTCGCAGGCCATTGTCCGCTTATAAAAGTGAAGCAACAACCTAACAAAAGCAAGTATTTGATCATAACTACCAGAAAAGCTGCCAAAATTAGAGTTTTTCTAGGGAAAAACCACAGAAGCATTACCTCCACTTCATTGTTTACAGACTGGCTAACTGCATTTGATAAAACAACATCTAAGGGAAAAATCCTGCGACAAGAAGCCTGAAAAACAATGTGTATGAGAAAAAATCTTATTGTAGCTGCATGGTTCATACCCAAATAGCATCATATAAGAAACCATTCTATTGAAGTAACATAGAGATTGAGGATACACGTGTGAAGCAGAGTAGCTGGAAACTTATTGGCATGCTTACTTGTAGAAAACAGTTTTCTGTTTCATCTTCCATTTTTCATTTTCCTAGAGAAAACTAGAAAACAAACTCATTTTTGTCTCTACCTTCTGCACGTTTTATTGCTCAATAGATTGTATAATGGTACTTATATTGTGATTAAAAAATTATAGTACAAATAACATTTATAGGTGTAAATAGTGCAGAATAAGTTGTTCCTTTAAATTTGATAGTTACTTATGGATGCGGTGCTAGTGATGGACATTGGACCAGGGTTTTAAATAATGGATTGAGTCATTTCCGAATTGGCTGCCACTACCATGAATTTTAAAGCAATTCATAAAATACTCTAATATAAAAATAAACAAATTTAATAAAATATAAATTCAAAAGCAAAGAATTTGATAAAATATGCATTAACCATGTTTCACCTATCATTTCTTATCAATTGGGGTATCAACCATAGAGAAACGGGAAATAATGAGATATTGCGCTAAAATTCCATTGTATAATGGTTAAAACATTATCAAACAGCATTATTTAAAACCCTGCATTAGACAACAACAGAAAAAGATGGCATAGATAGTGGTGAAAACAATGACTGCAGCACAAGCAAAGGTGACAGGCCCATAATGGCAACGGCAGTAGAGATGATGGTTTTGGGCAATCATAGTGATAGAACAGATACCTATTGCCACAGAGTTACAGGTCTAAACATATTTTGCAAGGTAATATACTGTACATGACAAATCATTCAGGTATACAACCAGAATTTTATCCACATGAACAAATAAAATAACCTATTACGGCTTTAGAAAGCATTTCTTTATTGCACAAATATAACTCCAACATAGAAAGCTTGCTTCTTAGTGATGATTTATAATACTTTAATGCAGCAAGTGTCCCTCAGAGGCTGTTTAGATGTCAATTATATGAAGCAGCATGGATGACGACATGACAATAATTATAAATTGATGTTTTATAGTTGCAATCGGTGTGAAAACATCTAAATGAATTACTCTCACAAATCTGCTAGTAGATGCAAGGGGAGTAGCACAACTCAAAATGCATCTCCTGAAATCTGCTAGTAGATATAAGGGGAATAGAACAAGACAACCTTAAAATCCAAGCCTGCAATGAATGACCAATCAAATAATCAATACACCCATGGAAGAGACAAATTCGCTAGCTCTTGAGAACCTTGTAGATACAAATATTTTCTTTGCAGCAGCAAATCAATGGCTCAATATCGATTCTACCATATCAAATATTTTCTATTATAGAAATATCTAAGATATTAAAGAATTGATGGCACACGGTTTCAAATAACAGTCATTAAGTAATGTGACAAGAGTTAATTAATGGATTTTTCAAGATTTACAATATGTAAGTGACTCAACTTACATTTTTTATTATAGAAATATCTAAGATATTAAAGCATTGATGGCACACAGTTTTAAATAACAGTCATTAGTAATGTGACAAGAGTTAATTAATGGATTTTTCAAGCTTTACAGCATGTAAGTGACTCAACTTAACTTTAAACTCAGCCTTAATCCTAAAATTAATTGGGTTTGGATATTTTAATTTTTGTTTCCACTCTAAACAATTTTGGACAACATTTTCTGACAGCTCCAGCAGCCATTTGTCCTGGATCCCCCGCTTCCCCAATCACCATTTTCAATCTTTCTTCAACCTAAACATTTAAAACTCTTACTGCATGAAAATTCAGCTAGTTCACTTAGTAAGAAGGATATATCAAGCAAGAGAGTATATTTAAGGGCATTTACAGACTTTTTTTCCGCCGGTTACTTAAGTTAATCATGGTTCCAATGTCTGTCGCATGACGCATTTGTACTCATTGGTGATTTGCTTGTCTTAATTTTAATAAACTTAATTTTAATAAACTCCTTCAACTTCCATTAGTTTAATGCATTTTTGCATTTATTTCGACAATTTTGTGTGGTGCTAGGGGCAATTGTCATGCAACAGGCATGACAACCTCATTACACATGACACGACTGACAATGCTATCAAGTCAAATCCAAGGTTACCCAATTATGAGTAAAGCAAAAAGATAAGCAAACTTAAGGAAAGACTGAAAACCAACCAATTTGGTCCCGGTTCATCTCTATTAACTTATACAATTATTCGCAAAATTCAAAAGTATAATACACCACTTCAAAGAGTAAAAAATAGTATATAGAGTGCAATATTGGTCAACTCTCTTATAACTGACCTTGCCACCAACAATACTCCAAATGCCATCACTTCCTTCTTCAATCTCAGAGGTTGAATATTCATCAACGGATAATTGTAAAGGTGGGCCCTGGCATTTGAATGTTAACTACTAGGTAATGTAAATCCAAATAAGAAAAATCATGCATTTTCAAGAAGTAAAACTATTACAGACCTTAAAATAGTGATCCTTTATAGGCAAATTTAAAGGCAAGACTTATGCATTGTAAACATATCCCTGCAAACCATCATCTCCATCAGCACCAACTAAGGTTATCCTCCCATTTGAAATAGAGTCTTTGTTGAATGAAGAAGAGAGAGACCACTCTCCTACAATTTCCCCATTAACATGTGGCTGCAAAACATCAGTGAAAACCTAAGTAAAGAAAACAATCATTCAGCATTTCATAATCTCAGAGAGGGAGAGAGAGAGCACAAGAATATTATAAATAATGCCTCGCTAACAAAATTTAAAAAAAAAATAGCAAATTAAGTGATGAAGCAGCAATCTCCATGTTAATTAACTTCTTAAGCAATTAATTGGAAGAGTAGTGGGATTTCTAAAACATACCTCGCATCCAACATGAGTCCAATTTTCCAAAGGAATCCCATTCTTCGTTGATGCATGTAGAACTTCTTTCAATGAAGTATAATTACTTGAACCAAGAGCTTCCTTGTGAAAAAGAGCCAGTCGTAAAAGCATCATCATCTTCTTTTTCATTCAGAACAAGAAAAGGAGAACTACTGGATACATCTGAGTGAACCTGCAAACCAAAAGACAAGATATTGCAGCTGTTCGCTTGGAGGAAAGAAAAAGAAACATAACAAAACCATAGGCATTATGTAAGAATCACCAACGATGAATGGTGGTGAATACAGAATATTCACCTATTACCAAGTGTTAGCTGTATATAACCTATTATAGTTGTTAGTTGGTTGTTAGTTTTACAGCTATTAAATGAAATGGTTAGTAGTTAGGTGTTAGTAGTTGTAGATATTAATTACTAGCTGTGTATAAATATAGGGTTCTTGAATTGAAGAAATATATAGAAATTATCATTTTTTCTCTTATTGTTACATGGTATCAGAGCTGTATAGATTAAAAAATATGTGTGTTTAAGCTTTTGGTTAGAAGCTGCGAAGAAAGGAGGTTGTTCTTGGTCTGGACAGCTTAGGCGACAATTGGTAGAAGTCTAGGTCACCCTTCTAGGATACTCTGTTTTCATCACCGCCACCCAAGGAAGGAGCGCAGGTCTCAGATCGGCCGTTCCCTGAAATCCAGTCACCCAGAAGCCGGAGAGTGCAGTACACGCGCAGCCAGAAGATTTCCGGTCAGATTCACGCACCAGCGCGTGGTGGCGCGTGCGGTGGTTTCCGGATGTCGGGTTTCTTGTTCCGGCGTCGCAGTGTTGTCAGTTGTTCATTCGTGTGGTCAGTTCTAGCATTTTGGTACTTTTTTATCCGTGAACAGTAATCAATTCCTTTGTCCCGCTTTGCTGCATTTTTGTTTTTTGGTGAAAAAATCTGGACTGGGGTGGCTGTTGCTGTTTTTGTGGTATTTTTGGATAATTTTGGAGCTGTTATTACATTTATTTGATTTCTGGAGCATTTCTCTATTTTTTTTTTTGGGCTGTTTTGGTGTGGAGTTGTTGTTTTCCTTGTTTAATTTGTGGTGAATTTTGTCATGGCTGATAATGATAAGAAAACTATTGCGACAGTTACTGATGTTATTCCGATAGTTAATCGAATTACGGAACATCAAAGGAAGAGATGGAATTGGGTTGGCAATACCAATACCAGTGACACACGTTTTAGACCCATCGGCTAAAGTAACATAACGACGAAAATCAGGTTCTTTTAACGAAGATAAGAGATGAGGGTTCCCTGTCAATGTTGTGTTTCAGGATCTTTTGACGAGGAGGATTATTGGTAGAGGACGCATGTCAAATGGTCTTTATCTTCTTGATGATCAAATTTCCACTTCGTTGGTGTGTGATGGTTCCTTTTCCCCTTCAGAAGTTCATTGTCACCTTGGTCACCCTTCGTTATTTTCCTTAAAAATGTTGTATCCACCATTTCAGTCTTTGTCTAGTTTAAATTGTGAGTCATGTCAGTTTGCGAAACATCATCGCTCTCATTTAGTTCCTCGAGTGAATAAACGGGCTGAGATCCCTTTTGATATAGTACATTCTGATGTTTGGGGTCCTTGTCCTGTCACTTCCCAATCTGGTTTTAGGTATTTTGTTACTTTTGTGGATGATCACTCTCAGTGTACCTGGTTATTTTTAATGAAAAATCGTTCTGAGATGTTTTCTATTTTTTGTTCTTTTTGTGCTGAAATTAAAACTCAGTTTAATAAGACTATTCGTATCTTGCAAAGTGATAACGTAAAAGAATACTTGTCTAGTTCATTTCAGTCCTATATGTCTCAGAACGGTATTGTTCATCAAACTTCTTGTGTTGATACACCCTCTCAAAATGGAGTCGCCGAAAGGAAAAATAGACATCTCCTTGAGGTTTCTCGTGCACTCCTTTTTCAAATGAAGGTACCTAAACATTTTTGGGCTGATGCCGTTTCTACGGCTTGCTTTTTGATCAACCGAATTCCTTCTACTGTTCTCAAGGGTGCAATTCCGTACAGTGTCCTGTTTCCCTCCAAAGCTTTGTTTCATGTTACTCTTCGTATCTTCGGGTGCACTTGTTTTGTGCGTGATGTTCGTCCACATGTTACCAAATTAGATCTCAAATCTCTTCGGTGTATCTTTCTTGGGTATTCTCGTCAACAAAATGGGTACCGTTGTTTTTCTCCTGAATTGAACCGATATCTTGTCTCTGTAGATGTTACCTTTTTTTAGAAAACTCCATTTTTTCCCTCACCATCTACATATGCAAGTCAGGGGGAGAAAGATGATCTTTTAGTTTATGTCGTTCATAAGAGTCTTGATTCCACTACCGACTCTACTCCTATTCCAAAGTCCACCCATAATGAACCGGCTCCTATTTTAGCATCTACTCATACTCCTATTCCTGCACCACCACCCTCTCACCCTCGTTTTGACCAGGTGTACTCCAAAAGATTGACCATTACTGACTCACATCCTCCACCTGCCGCCTCGTCAGAAGCTCCGTCAGTTCCTCCACAATCCGATCTTGACCTTCCTGTTGCTATTAGAAAAGATAAATGTTCATGTACTCATCCCATTTCCTCATTTGCGAGTTATGACCATTTGTCTTCCTTGTCTCGGTATTTTGTGAGTAATCTGGATTCAGTGTCTATCCCCAAAACTGTTGTCCAAGTTTTATCTCATCCTGGCTGGCAAGCAACAATGGCAGAGGAAATGGCCGCCTTGGAAGCAAATGGTACTTGGGATCTTGTGACTCTTCCTGCAGGGAAGAAGGTTATTGGGTGTAAGTGGGTTTTCTCAGTTAAAGTTAATCCAGATGGATATGTGGCTCGTCTTAAGGCTCGCTTAGTTGCTAAGGGTTATGCTCAAGTGTATGGTATTGATTATTCTAATACTTTCTCTCCTGTGGCAAAATTATCTTCTGTTCGTTTGTTTATCTCATTAGCAGCTCGTCACAATTGGCCCTTGCACCAGCTTGATGTTAAGAATGCTTTTCTCCATGGTGATCTTCAAGAAGAGGTTTATTTGGAGCAACAGCCTGGCTTTGTTGCTCAGGAGGAGAAGGGTAAAGTATATAGACTTCGCAAATCTGTTTATGGTTTAAAACAGAGTCCTCGAGCTTGGTTTGGAAGGTTTTGCAAAGTAGTACAAACCTTTGGCATGACAAAGAGTGTTTTTGATCATTCAGTATTTTTCAAAAAGTCGAGTGCTGGAGTAATTCTACTTGTGGTTTATGTTGATGACATTGTCATTACAGGGAGTGACTCGGCTGTTATTTCATCACTTAAACTATTTCTTCAATCCCAATTCCAAACGAAGGATTTAGGTCTCTTAAAGTACTTTCTGGGCATTGAAGTATCTAGGTGTAAGAAGGGTATATTCTTATCTCAGAGAAAGTATGTTCTTGACCTTTTGAAGGATACTGACAAATTAGGTACTAAATCATATAGTGCTCCAATGACACCTAATGTACAACTAACAACTAATGGGGAATTATTTTCTGATCCTGAGATGTATAGGCGGTTGATTGGCAAATTGAACTATCTTACGGTGACACGATCAGACATTGCTTACTCAGTTAGTGTCATGAGTCAATTCATGTCTGCTCCAATTGTTACGCATTGGGAAACTTTGGGACAAATTTTATGTTACTTGAAGAATGCTCCAGGGCGAGACCTTCTCTACAGCAATCATGGTCATTTAGATGTTGAGTGTTTCTCTGATGCAGATTGGGCAGGTTCAAAGGTTGATAGAAGGTCAATTACAGGATATTGTGTTTTTGTGGGAGGAAACCTAGTATCTTGGAAAAGTAAGAAACAAAATGTGATGTCCCGCTCCAGTGCTGAATCCGAGTACCGTGCTATGGCACAATCTACATGTGAAGTTATTTGGATTAGTCAACTCCTAGAGGAAATCAGTTTCAAAACATCCTCAGCAAAGTTGTGGTGCGATAACAAGGCTGCTCTTCATATCGCTTCTAACCCGGTATTTCATGAACGAACCAAACATATTGAGATCGACTGTCACTTTATTCGAGAAAATATACAACAAGGCATCATCTCTACAGAATATGTCAAGATAGGAGAACAACTTGGTGACATCTTTACAAAGGCTCTAAATGGGTCTCGGATTAGCTACTTTTGTAACAAGTTGGGCATGCTTGACATATATGCTCCAACTTGAGGAGGAGTGTTAGCTGTATATAATCTATTATAGTTGTTAGTTGATTGTTAGTTTTACCGCTATTAAATGAAATGGTTAGTAGTTAGGTATTAGTAGTTGTAGATATTAATTACTAGCTGTGTATAAATATAGGGTTCTTGAATTGAAGAAATATATAGAAATTATCATTTTTTCTCTTATTGTTACACAAAGGATATGTGTAACAAGAAAATAGAACCATTAATTAATTCTTTAGTTTTTCCAGTGGACTCTTTAATTGACAGTACTCTCATATTCATTCATCAGTTGGTATTTGATAGCCTTTATTGAAGAAGAATTATAGGGCTATTCACAAGAGGTGGAATTGCAAGCTATCCCCAAGATTTTAAATTCAATAAGTTGGTTCCTGCCACTGCATGTAAAGCAAATATGTGAAAATACATTAAAAATTCTTTTGAACCGCTAGCAAATACTGGTTTTGCCATTTTGCTGACCTACACTATAGAAATACGACAAAGCAACAAACTTCTGTGATACTTAACCAATAAAGTCACACATATACAAGCGTTAAGATAAAAAACATTTTTCACCTCCCCAAAATAATAATAATAATAATAATAACCCTCATATATAAGCGTTGCCCATCGACACAAAAACTTAAAAAGGTAGCAACTTTGCAGCAACTCGACCAGCAAAATTACTTCTTGAAGGCCCATTGCATCAAACCATCAAAAGCACTAAAATTTATACATGGGTAATCCTCTAAAAGCTGTAAAGTGTTCAGCTTTTTGTTGAATTCCCAAATGCAGATATGAACAAAAGGAAAAACTAATAATTGAATAACAAACCTGATTAATTATTGTAGAAGGACATGCAGTGACAGAGTCAGTGAGGTAAATCCATAAAGCGAAACGGAACTTCCCATCTTTTATTTCAATATCCATTCTTATATCTTTAAGCAAAGCGTAATCTTTACTGTTTATCAGATTATCACCCATGATCGCCATTTGGGGTTTTCAATCACACAACAAAAGAAGCAGTTCCAAGACCCGCTATTGATTCTCGGTATCCCCTTTTTTTCTGTTTCTGGCCAAACAAACACAAACCAATTTACAACGAAACTAAATTTTGCAAAGTCTCTCTCCTCGTCTCTACTCTTCTGAGTTTTCTCTCTCTGAAGTTCACTGTTTGTTTTGTGCAAGGTGATGTGACGGCTGTTGTGAATTAACAGTTGGTTTTGTGATGTGTTCCGTTTTACAATGAAAAAGAAGGTAGAAATCACGTGATAACCTGAACACACTAAGTAAAAGTTAATAACCACACTGGTCTAGAGGTTATAATATGGAGAAACCAACAAGCTTATTATCATATTGCGAAGTCAACGTGGAGAAACTGATTCCGTTTTTCCGGTGCAAATATGACGTTCACATTTAGTTTTAAAATATATTTTATATTTTTTCCTTAAAATTTATAAAATAAGGTAACTATATATATGTATATAAATTAAGAAGAAATTACATAAAATACTTTTTTTCAAAATTTTATCTTTATGTGTTTTTTTAAAATTTACAAAATTACTATTTTTAATTTTTTTTAATATTTTTACAATATATATCAAAAAATACTTAACATATATTAAAAACATAGTCAACATATACTAAAAATATATCATATTTTTATAAATTTTATATATATATGATATTTTTATAATTTTTTTATTGCATAATAGTTTTGTAATCTTTTATTTTTTTAAGTTTCATTTGTTAATTTTGCAAAAATTAATAAAAGCTCATGTCAACAATGCATATGCAGAAATATTATGCACACAAAAAATCACAAAAATACTATGTATATACCAAAAATTTACAAGAATAAAATATATTTTTGATATATGTTGAACATATTTTTAGTATATATTGAGTATAATTTTATATATGTTATAAAAATAAAAAAAATTAAAAAAATATATTTTTATAAATTAAAAAAATAATAAAATTAAAAATTTTAAAGAAAAAATTAATATTTTATATAATTTTCTCTTATTTTTATACATATTTGTTCCGTTTACAAATTTATTATATATTTTTGAGATAAAAAATGAGGTTTGTGAGTCCAAACATCATGGCACGAGTATCTCCAATCCAATAGTCATAAGTCCCACAGAATGCAACCAATTTTTATGCCATATAGATTTTTTATATCATAAAATAAGACAAAAAAAAATGAGACTTGGTTCTCAAAATGGTGTGGACAAAATCTTACTATAATGGGTCTTACTTTTGTATATTTATAAAATTTACTATTTTATTTTTAATAATTCAATTTTAACTATTAAGTAATTTTATGATTTAATAATAAAATTATTTAATTATGTAAATAATTTGTTTATTAATTCTTATTTAGTTAATTGTTAATTATGTGATATAATTGTTGTTGTTGAATGATAAATAAAATATTAGAAAATTTTAAATTATTTTAATTGAAAATTAATTCTCAATAAATAAAATGGCATTTTCTTTATATTAATAAACTACGTAATTAAAAAACACATTATAATTTCAAATATCAAATTATTAAATATATTAAAATGGCAAATAATATTGTATAATTAAAAAGCTATATAACCATAAGTTTTAATTTAATTGGTGTTGTGAAATTACCAGATATGTTCCACTAAGTTTATCTGTAGTTGCCAATACTTTTGTCTGTCACAAAGTTGGACATTTCTTTCGATATACCTCTCATACGAAATGAAAGGTCCTCACCCAATTCCTGTTGTGATAAGTCATTTGTGATATCATTGTAAGAGATGAGCTAATCAAAGTTCGTGGCATATATATTTTTCTCATCCTCGATAATCATATTATGCAAGATGATGGAGGCTCTCATTATTTTTGCAATATTGTCCTTGTATCAAAATTATGCAAGGCCAAATACTAATGCAAATCAAGCCTACAACACTCCAATTGCTCGCTCCACATCCTGTTCGTTGACCTTCTTAATACTACGAAAATAACTTCCTCTCATCTCCTTGCTGGATATATACCATCTATCAAATAGTACCCTATAGTGTAATTTATTTGTAGAGCATAACCTGCAAGCAATTTATCAAACACCAGTGATTAATCTAACACATTTATATCATTGTTCAAACCAACAACTCCAAAAAATGCATATCATATCCATAGATCAAGTGAAGCCACAACTTCAAGGGTCATAGTTGGAATCCCTTTCCAAGCTTTAGGGTAGTTTTTCTACTGCCAATGTATGTAGTCAATGCTGCCCATCATACCAGGGAAGCTGCGGGCCTCTTGAATCTATAGTAGCCATTGGACATCATCCAAGTTTGGCTTATGTAAATATTCACTCTCGAGTACCAAAATTACATCTTCAACAAACTTCTTTAAGCACTCAATCGCGGTACTCTCCACTATCCACACATAATTGTTAACGACGTCAGCTGATACACCATATGCCAATATTTGAATAGTGGTTGTGAATTTTTGCAAGGGCAAAAATGCCTTTTATCCCTAGTACATCGACTCTGTGCTTGAAATATGGATCAAAATTTAAGAGAGCTTCAACAATATGAAGAAAGATATGCCTTCTCATTCAAAACCTTCGCCGAAATGTCTCAAGAGGGTATACCAGATTTAGTGCAAAGTAGTCCCTCAGTAGATGTTCATATCCTGCTTCACGATCTCTATCTATCCTCTTACAAGATCTAGATGAAGGGCTTTCAGCATTTGCCTGGAGAACAAGTTTAAGATGTTATTCCTCTGAATCATCAAACAAAAACTCTTCAATCCAATCATCAGCGGGGTCCTAAGACATGTTGTTGGGTTCATCAGAGGCATCAACCATTTTATGTATTTGATGTTTTATTGTTAGTTGTAGATAGAGAATGTTTTCAGAGTAGATGGTTAATGGATATGGGATTAAAACATTTTATAGACAATGAGATATGAGTTTGTAACGGCTATTTTTGAACGACTAATTTTTAACGCCTAGTTTGTAATGGTTAGTTTTTAACAAATATTTTTTAACAACTAATAACATTACATCAAATAATAAAATACATTAGAATGGAAAATAACATTACATAATTAAAAAGCTACATAATGTTGAAAAAAAAATTGAAAAGCTACATAACCATAAGCCCCTAATTTAATTGATATTGTACTTAATCTTAATTTTTTTTCTAGCAACTTAGCATGAATCTCTCATTGGGTTGGCTTCATTGAGGAGGTATATGCAAAAAGGAGTTACATATCTATCTCTTATTACTTCATGTCTATCTTCATTTGCTTGACATTTTTTCAGTCCTCGATCATAGATAATTTCATTGTTGTATTGGATGTAATTGCTTCAATATCTTTCTTAACAAAGGCTCCAACATTAGTAATTTTTTATTTCTCTTTGCTCTTCTTTTTAGCTACCTTTGTGCCTTTTGGACAAACTGGAGACTCCATAGCATCATCAGTGGTGTGCCATTTTTAGGATTTAATGATGATGAGTATGCTCTACTAGCACTTATTTTTGTTCTCTTGGAACCTCCTATAATAGACCAAATTAATGATATAAAAAAAGAGATGACTTAAAAATATATATAATTAGTATTGTAGACCCTTAATTTTGGCCCTAAATTAGTATGGTCCTAATTAAAAAATGTTAAAATAAATTTGATCTGAATTTAAAAGATTTAAACCTAGTTTATAACTTTTAAATAAGTCGGTCAGGTTTCGAAAGGCATAAATTTAATTGGTTCAAATTATAAAGTCCCAAATTAAATTTGGTCGGCTTAAAATAAAATTGTTCCACCCAAATATTAAATATTTTTATACTAGTTTAAGTCAGGATGGTCTAAGGCGACATGAGCCTTGCTCATGTCGATTTGGCACACCAAATCGTCATAGGCTGGCTCCATGTCGATTTGGGCATGCCAAATTGACATGACCCTAATTTTAAAACAGTTTTGGCAGGCAATTTAATTTCCTAATTAGGCTAGAATTCTTTTAAAACATGAATTAAACAAAATTAGGTTTAGGGTTAGGGATGGATTTACCTATAAATATATGTTTAAAGACAGAGATCAAAGGTGGCAGCAACAATAAACAATTATTAAGCAGAATATTAATATTTAGCATGGTTTAGCAAGAAGCAACACATAAGCAATAACAAGGAAGTCTTCGACCAAAAACTATAATTGATCCAGGCAGGCAGTAGCAGAGGAAAGCTTGTTCCAATTTATCAACTTTGGTTGAACTAACAACGAAGATTTGGCTTAATCTGTTTAAATTCACAGTAACTTTGTTAATTGATTTATAATTTGTTTAAACATCAAGATATGTGCTCCTTTCTAAAAATATCATTAAAAGATTTATAGGATATGAAATTGTTTTAGTCCAGTAGTTAAATTTAATTCACATAGCTTTAAAATATTTTGATTACTTGATACAAATACTGCAATTTTAATTCAATAGTCATGTAATCACAGTAAACACCAAAACTCTAATTCTTTAACACCAAACCCTAGCTCTAGAATCCTAAGTCTCCTAAAACCCTAGCTCTTGAACCCATTGATTTCCCTAAACCCTAATATCCAATTCATCAATTCCTTAAAACCCTAAATTTAAACCCTAAATCCAAACCCCAAAATCATAAAACCCTAATTTTTATCTTCAAACCTAGTTAAAAAAAAACACCCTAATTTTTATAAATATAAAACCATAGCTTATATAGAAACCTTAATTCCCCAACAAAATCATATTCTATAAACCGTTTATCTTTCGGGGGTACTGCCCCTGATCCCCCGCAAGGGGCGCTGCCCCCCTTGATCCCCGCCCACTAACCGACTAGTTGGACCGCCGTACACGATCCCTCGTCAATGGGATCAATATTTATTTGTGGATTGTATTCTTAGTTATTTATCTTTATTTCATTTTTTATTAAGCCTTAATTTTATTACTCTTTATGTGATGATTATTTATGTGTTTATGAGTTTGCATTTATTTTGTTTGGGTTTAAAGAGAATTGTAAAAGATATGTTTCTATCTAGTGTGGGTGCCTTGTTTATTTAATTTATATAATTTACTTTTATTTTAAGGTTATTGGGACTTTTTTAAGGGACACGTTTCCACCTATGGTGGGTGTCCTATTTTATTTATTTTACTTTCTTTATGGACATTGAACATTATTGCAAGGGCATATTTTCGTTTTATACAGGTGCCCATTTTGTTGGTTTGGATTTTCTTGATTTAATGAATATTTTTTTATTTTCAATATATGTAGTATGGATAATATCATAATGCTTAAGAATTTAATAATATTTAGACCTGAAAAGGAGACCGATTCCAATGAACCGGGCATTATGGGAGTGTTGGGCTATTTATCACATTCCCCATACGTATCCAACTTTCCGAACTCATTAGGGATTGAAAATTTCTTAGGAATCGAGTCTTCCACCTCTTTTTTTCCGGCCCGTCTAGGTGGCGACTCCATTTTCTTCAATTTTAGGCCTGTGTTCTCTAAGACCCTGAGCCTAACAGTGCCAAAGTGGTAAAAACCATTCCACATGGGAGTGGGGTAAAAATCTCCGCTCACAAATATATACACATAAATGTTGAGTGAGGAAAGAATAAGATTTAAGTATTTTATAAATGGATAAAGGTTAGCAATATATGTTATGTATTAAGATTAAAATTAATTAAGAACTATAAAGGGTGCAAAGCTACAACACTATCCGATATGTATTAAGTATGTATTAAAACTTTAATACATATGTATGGGATTTTTAAATTTTAAAATTAATTAGATATAAGTAATTAGATACTTAAAAAATGTATACGTAATTCTTTGTTCTTTAAAACAAGTGTTAATTAGGAGATTAAAGAGATATAAATGAAAATATAAGGAGTGCTACAACTTGACAAATAAGAGGCAAGGTAATCAAAATGTAAAATAGATTTATGGGCTGAAATGTAGGGGGTCAGAAATAATTGGGACCAAAAATGATGAAGTTAAAAGAATAGTTAGAGGTATAATTTCAACTGAACAACTAGTTAAAAGATACCATCATTACCCTATTAAGCTAAACCAGAAAATTCTAAACGTATGATGTAAATGGTGGCTTCATCCATGGTAAGTTAAGTGGGAAAGGAGAACAAATGGGATATTTGATGAGTTGAGAGAGAGCAACTTGTACAAGGAGAAGTGTAACATCTGTTAATTTATAAAAATTAAATTAAATGAACTAAATAAATAATTTGTGGGATAGTTAAAGGGTTAAAAGTGAGAAATACAAAGTGTATATGTGAGGTATATATATAATATATAAAACATATAAAAGTCAAAGTAAATAGTAAAGTCAAATGACAAAATGGTAACTAAATCTTATAAAATTAAAGTTAATTAAATAATTTAAAAATAAAATTATTTAAATATGGAAGATAGAATTTTGGGTTTTAAAATTTATTAATTAATTAATTAAAATATTAAAATATTATATATATATGGTCTTGAATTAAAAGGAGAAAGAAAGTCAAAATATCAAAAACTCATCTTCTTTCTTCTTCTTCTCCAAGTCGAAATCCACCATAGCCAAGAGAGGGAAATTGGTTCTTCCAAACACCAAGAATGGAAGGGTTTTTCAAGGATTGACAAGAGAATTGGTAGTTGCTTCATCAATTGGTAAGTTTTCTTACCAAATTTTTAAGTTTTATGGAAAGATATGAATATGTGAAGATTGAGAATTTGATGTAGTATGCTATAATTATTGGAATTGATATGTATGATGTTAATTTGGTGAGAAAATAATGATTTTAAAGTTAGAATTAAGAAAGGACTAAGTTAGGTGAGAGTTTGGAGGAAGAAGAAGAAGATTTAGGGTTTTTGAAAAATATTCTTAAAGTATGGGTGTTTATTTGATTTTATTGTATAAATCATGTTATAAAATAATTTTAATGATGGGTATGGGCTTAGATTAATATTTGGAATGGGTTAAAATGAAGAACTAGAATTAAGGTAGATTAGGGCACATTTTAGGGTATTGTTAAAGAATAGGCATTTATTTGATATAATTATTTAGAACATGTTCTAATGTGATTGTAATAATAAAAATAAACTTAAACCACCATTTAGAATGGATTAAAATAGAATTCTAGAATTAAAGTGAGATAGGGCAAAGTTTGAGAAATTGGTAGGAATGATGTTTAATTAGGGTTTAATTATTAAAATGCCTTAAAATGTTATTCTAAATGATTATAAATATTCACATTTTGAATAGGCATTGAGTAGAAGCATTTTGCCCAACCCTGGTATTGAAGTACATTTTGGAAGTGAAGGATAAAGAGTGATATTAGCTTGGAATTAAGTGTTAAATTGAGGTATGTACATACTTTTGACTATTTGAGAGTATTTTGCATATAATTTGAATTAACACACTTTTATATTGAAAAATGTGTTAAGCTACTTTAATATTTGAATGTTCGTATGCATTGTGATATTAAATGTGGAATGATGTATATGCATTATGTGTAGTATGAAAAAACATTATTAATGGCTAAAATGAATGAAATGTGTTAGATATGAATTATGTAAGAATAGCCTAAAATATTTGGGTAATATAATTATAATGCAAAGTGATATGTATTGTTGATAAAGTGATTTTGCATAGTTATGATTGAAAAAATGAGTAAAAGAGGCAATGTGATAAGAAAATTGATTATGAGAATATGCATTATTTATGTGTTGCCTAATATACTATTCAATTCCAGAGTTTTATAGTTGGTGACATACTTATGATTTGTCTTGGGCTAGACGCTGGGCGTCAATGTTATATGATTTGTCTTTGGGCTAGATGTTGGGTGTAACCATTTTATTAAGTGCCTTCGGGCTAGATGCTGGGCGTCATTATTTTTTACCTACAAGCTAGACACTGGGTATCAAAATAAACTAAAACAGCAACTCTAAGATTTGAATATTATATAAAGTTATTTGGGTCCAATGCTTGTGAATGTGTTAATGTGATGATTTAAAAAGGTTAATGGATATGATCTAAAATAGAATTGCATGTCACATTATAAAGTTTCAAGAAACAACATTATACATTGTCATCTTTAAAGTTTTATTATTATCAAAGTATGTACCGGTAGGCTTTTAGCTTAGCATGATAAAAAATTATCGCGTAGGTGACAAGGTTAATCTGGTGGATCTAAAGAGTTCATCTAGACCTGGTTATGTCTAAGCTTGGGGTTGTTTGTGCTTGAAGTGAGTTTTGCTGTCAAAGGATCAGAGCTAGCTACTGGCATGTATATATTTTATTTTATAAAACATAACATAATTATGAATATTATATTTATAGGTTTGGGAGTGATGTAAACTATAAAGAGTTTTTGAATCAAATTTTGTGATATGGGATTGTGTATATGTTTTATTATATATGTACATATTTGAATGTTTTGGAAAAAAAATTGGAGGAGGTTGAGAAATTATGGTGAATTGTTTGATTTATTATTATTGGGAGTGTATTTTTTGCAGGTTGTGAAATGTTTAAATTTTTGATATAATTGAATTATAGATAAAACTCTGGCAAATTTTTTTCAGAAATTTTTATATAAAATACTAATTTTGATTACCTAAAACTAATGAGGAACATTTTATTTACTTATTTAAAAATAAATTTTTAAAGTTTGGGATATTAATTTGGGAATATGAAAATCTTTATTAAAACTGAGTTGTAACATTCTTATACTATATATGCACATTTTATATATATTGAGTGTACGTATTATACATATATAGGATACAAGCGTGTTACAAGGAGAAATGAAAGAACACATGTCATTAAGATGGCATGCAAAAAACCAATAGAAGAAGTAAAAATCTAATTTTAAAAGAAAGGGGAAAGGGAAGCAGATCTCGTGCAACAAGAAAAAAAAAACATAGAGTAAATCAGATTTCTTGATAGCTTTTGAATCTTTTAAATCCAAGACAAGAAATTTTTCATGCAAACAAAAGAGTTGAGTGGAAATGTTTTAAATGTAATGTTTAAAATTTTTAAGCAGCGACTTTCTAAAATATATAAATATTAGAATGTGTATAATGGTAAGAGTGATCCAGATATTTGAAGTAGATGGAAAGATAGGATAGGATAAGCCTTAAAAAGTTAAAAGTTAAATTCGGACAGGGACAAAATCAGTATTTTTGAAAAAAAATCTTTAAACGGTAAAAATTTATAAAAATGCCCCTATGATCCGAAAATCGAATTTTATTGAAATTGAGATGAGAAATAAGAGTAGTAGAGCTTTAAATTAATTATTTTTACAGTTTTACAGAATTAAAAGTCATATTAGAAAAAAAAAATTAAGAAAGTGGGTGTACTAAAGTTATGGTGATCACACCTTATAGGATCAAAACCTTGAATAATACATATATGTATCAGTGAATAGAATTTTCTTCTTCTTCCCATCCCCAAACTGACTTTCTCCATCACCATAACCAAAATTTTCATTTCTTCTTCCTTCTTCCATCAAACCTAAGTAAAAAATTACGAAAAATTCACATATAACTTAAAATTTTTAATATAATTCATTAGATTAAGTTAGAAACCCTAGAATCATCACTAAATATTGAAGGAAAATTGAGGGAAAAGAGAAAAAACGTCACTTTGTATAGAGTTAAGTGCTTGTTTATTCATAATTTGTTATTCTTTTATTTTCTTTTGATTTTCATGAATTATGTAAGTTAATTTCACTACTTTAATTGAATTTTTGGTGGTGGAATTTGTTAATTGAATTGTTGAAAGAGAAAATTAGGGTATGGAACTAAGTGAAGATAAAACTTATTAGAATACATGTTTGAATAATTTTAAGTGTGTGTGAATAGTTTCTAGTTTAAAACTATGTTTAAAACAACTTTTGATTCATTAAAGAATAAATTTAGGGTTATGGAAAGTTTAGGGTTTATAATTGAATATGAAACTAGTTAATGAAATAATTGGTTATAAATTCATAAATGAGTGAATTTAAGTGTATTTGTGTAGTTGTTAACCTAAAATTATGGTTGGAATAATTTTTGATCCATAAAAGTGTTAAATTATAGTTTTGGTAAATTTAGGGTTTAAAGATACTTATGGAATTAATTGCAGAAGAAATTGATTTTGAACTCATAATTGATCGAGAATAAGTTTATTTATGTAGTTTTTAAACAAAAACTAAGTTTAAAGAAATTTTTGAATTTTCAAAGTTTTGAATTTAGGGTTATGTAAGTTATAGTTTTGAGAAAGTTTAAGATTTTGGAATTAAAATGATTATTTAAAATATGTTTAGTGAATATGTTTTAAATACAATGTGTTTAAGTTTATTTTAGTAAGTATTTCTTTACAAGTGTGTCACTCGTTGGTTTTGTAGAGTCGAGATTTAAAAAAAAAGGGCTGACCTGTACTATGAATAAATAAATATAAGTATACGACTAATAACCAACGAGTCACACACTAAGCATCTGCTCTTTTACACATCCAATTTATAAATATTATTTTCATCAATTCGAAAATATCAAAAAAAAAAAAGAGATTTGTCTATTATGTCCAAAAAAAAAGGAGAGAATGCACATTCAGTTTAAACAGTTTCAAAATAGGAATTAAAGTAAAGATTATTAAATAATAAAGAAATGAATAATTAAATTAAAGAAATAATTTTAGTTAAAATTGATATTCTAATTATGTAATTAATTAATAAAAAAATAAAGAAGTGTTTACCTAAGAGTAATACTTTAGTAAAAATTTACATAATTGAAAAAATTGATTGTAATGAGAAAATTAATTAAAGTGTCTAACGTACTGATAAAAAATCTAGTTATTAGATTGAATGGCTAGCCAGAGGAGCTGGACATTTATAGTGTTAGTAGGCACTTTGTGTTGTCAGTGTTAGTAGACACTCGTATTATTAGTGGACACTTTGTATCAATTATGATAGTGGGCATTTGATGTTATTAGTGAGCCATTAATCATATTCTTTATAGTGGGCATTTATTTGTCATTAGTGACTCGTTATTCGAATCTAAGATTTTAAAATCAATATATGAGGGCAAAAGAATTAAATGAAATTTAATGAAAATGAGTAAAGTATAATGTAAGTGTTTACAAAAATTGTGTGAACTATGTGAATGTGTTATGAAACTTTTATCTTTTTTAATAATTTTTTAATTACTAGCTATAAAGTGAATATTCTTTTATCTTATTTAATAATATTTTAACAACTAACTACAAAGTGATTATTCTCTTTTAAATTTAATTTAAATTTTAAAATTTATTATGAATTAGATAAGTAATTTGAATTCAATTGATTAAATTAATTATTAATTTACTTTATTATCAAAGTGGTGATTTTATTTTTATTTGTTATTATAAATATTTTCTTTGTGTTATATTTTTGGCAAATTATGAGTATACAAGCACCGCTGAACAATTACTTAGCATGTTGGACTTATTTCTGACATGCAAATCAGACGAGCAGATTAGATCTATCAGAGTAAAATTTTAAAGTTTTAGATCAACTGCATCACAGAATGTGTTATACGAGGAATATGTTCTATTGCTTACATCCATAATTTATCCCCTGATTAAAATTTTTTACTGTATATATATATATATATATTATTTTTAAATTCCTCATGAAACAAAGCTATGAACTTCTTCTCCTCAATTCTTTTCATTTTGTTACTGCTAATTTCCCGCTACCAACTCTTTCCTCCAAGTTCGGCCATGAGAAAACTCTAAGGTTTGTTAGTACCCTCTCTTGTGTCTCTTGCTTACTTTTGAATTAGTAATCTGATTGTTGTCTGTTTTGGTTATTTTAGATGCTGAAATTGTCAAAGTAATTAAATCATCAGCAGCAGCAGCAGCAGATCTTGAAATTATGGTAAGCACAATATCCTGTAAATTTAACGTGATGAAAATGATTGTGTTCAAATCAACGAATTTTATTGATATGTTACTGTTGTGTTTTTTTTTTTTTGGATTTCAGTCATTTGGTGAAGGTGGGCATTTACAAAGGAAAGACTTGCATGAAGTACATTCAGGTCCTAATCCTATAAGTAATTCCATTCCATCACAGAAATGGGCAACAAGGTCAAAAACAATTCCATGACTTCTCTCTCTGTCTCTATATGTAGGCAAAATCACTAAACAAATCCAAAATTTTGCACTTCTTTTTAACTTTGTCAAAGAATTTATTTTTAATTTTATCAAATTTATCCAAAATTTTAAATTTAGTTGCAATTTTATTAAATGAAAAAATTTTGTCAGAATTAAAATTAGAAACAACAATAATTTTTCATTATAATTAAAATAAAATAGTTTTTTTCTTTTTTCTGTTTCACCTTTCCAATACCAAATCTCTGTATCTTTTAATTATTATATGATTATAAATTAATTATTATTGTATTCAGTTTTTAAAATTAAAGTAGAAACAAAAATATGATTAATATAAAAATATTAATCATCAATATGATTTTTGAGATTTTTTTTCATTTATGTTTTGCAAGGAGAGAGAATTGATTAGCTTCTTAAATTGAATGAGACAAAGAGAGAAAATGACCTTCTCTTTACAAGTGAAACCCAAGGTATAATTAAAAAGAGAGGAAAATATATTATATTATAATTAGTTTGTTATCTTTACGAATATAATCCTTATTTTTTAATTTCAATTATGTGGCTCTTTTTCTCTTATTTAGATATAATTGTAGTTAAAACAATAAATTTGGATAAATCTGGTAAAATTAAATGTTCTTGACAGAATTATGAAAAGGTGTTAAATTTTGAATAACTTAAATAGTATAATATTGTCTACAATGATCATATATATGATAATATAATGATTTGTTAAATATATTTTGATTTTGGCAATAGTTAATATCACAACGATTATCTTTGTTTTCTGATTAATATATTATTTAAGGAAACCAATTTCTATATATTAATATTTAATTTTGAGTTTCAATACTTTTTTTAACAATTTTATATGCACTTATCATTACAAGTTGTTCAGCAACGAGGCATGTTTCTGAAGATTGTGTGCTTTAACTTTACCAGAGAAGGCATATATCACTTCAATTTTTTTGCTAATCTTTTGGTCTTTATTTAGGATTTATAAAAAAAAAGTTTTTCAATATTCATGCACTTATCACATTAAATCAAATTATACTGTTTGGCTGTGCTTTTTGAAGATACTTTTGATAAAGCTAGACAAAAAAAAAGTAGCTTTTTTTCACTTTGAAATTTTAATTTAAAGTCTTTTACAAAAATTTCCCTTAAAAAACGCTTGTACTTGGAGCTAAGTTTCTTTCTTAATAATTGTGCAACTTTGTGATACATAGATAGTAAGTAAATCACCCATAATCTGTTAAAGAATACATTGCTGTGTATTTTTTTGTTTTGTTTTTAATAAAGGAAATATTATTAAACAAAAATAAAGGACATCAAGCAAAGATCACAAACAACACCCAGCCAATAGGCTACCCACTTACACCTAAGATCTTGAGAGCTTGAACCTTGAACAATAAGGTCATAAATAAACAAAGGAATGGAAAACCCTAGCTAGCTTGTGAGCAACTTAATTCTCTTGTCTACGAGTTCAAGAACATCTTAATACCATCATAGTGTTCAAAAGAGTTTTTGCAATCCGGGATGATAGTACCAAACTCATTCCAGTGGATTCTGGATTAACAGTAGCTTGGTAAACTACTTGACTATCCATCTCAATATCTACATTTGAATAGTTAGAGGCATACAAATAGACTCTGTCACTCCAAAAGCTTCAACTAAACTCAGGTCTACAATACCATAAATTGATGTAACCATAGCTGTTATACAACTACCATTGTGATCACATAAAATAGCTCAAATACCAAACTGAGGTTCTCACCTACAAGGCAAAGCACCTACATTTAGCTTCAATCTACCATAATCTAGACGCCACCAAACTCCAGCCTCAGTAGGTCTTTGAGGGATTGCACAAGGTACTTGAGTAAAAGAAGGTAGGTTGTTCCACTCTGCAACAAGAGAACCTGCAAAGTAAACAAACTGTTGAGGAGTAACCCTATGTTAATGCAAGGTTTCCATGGATAACAAACGAAAATAAAAGCACTGAAAATCAAAACATGATCTATGAAAACCCTGTCAGGATCCATGCCTTTCAATCAAATCTAAGGAAAGTTAAACTTTTCTTACCTCTTGGAGCGAAATTCAACCCTTTTCTCTCAACATAAGAACGGATCACCATGTGTTATAAAAAACGAACACCTATATTGGAATCCACATGAACAAACTACACCAAAAATGAGTGGTTGTGTGCTAGCACTGTATTTCTGAAGACTCTCCTCAGAAAAATATGAGTTTCTCTCTCTTAGATTTTTCTCTCAAAAAATGTGATAATCATAACTAATGAGAGTTTTAAATCCTAACCATATCCAAATTTCAATTCATTAATTATCCTCAAATAATTAATAAATAATATATATCTAATATATATAATTCAAAATTCTCTAAATTCCTTATGGAAATAGAATATATACATATATATATGTATTTTACATTTATAACCCATTAGGTCTCCTTAACCATTAAGGAAATAATTATGCCTTTTTTGAACGAATTTATATATATACATATATATATATATATTTCATTACAAAAATAAAACATTTTGATTTCCATAATAATTCTCAAAATCATTTAAAAGAACTTATATTAATTATGTCTATTTTAATTCATTCTATGAGTGCGACTCTGTAGGTTCACCTAATATTGGTAATATGCTTAAACAATTATTTTAAGCCCATAAATGATAAGCGGCCTCTAGCAAGACATTATGATTACCTAAATTAAGTAAAGATTAGATATCCAATTAACTTTATTTTATAATATGATATTTAGTCCTTTTGTTAAATGATATCTTAGATCAATCATAAAGCATGGAATATGCCACTTTTATATTGATTGATCAAAATTTCTTGATTTTCAAGTAGACTGACTTAACAAATAATATTAATAACTCTTATTAATTTATTTGAGTATGGCAATGCATATTTTTCTCGGTTGTACTTGTCAAGAGGCCTAAAGATATCTCTCTCAAGATATGAGAGAAACAAATCTGATCTACATCATCTATTTTCTTCTCTATGATTCATTAAATGTCCAACAATAAACTTTATTAAATTCATTTAAAGATAAAATGGAATTATGTCAAAACGCAAAACTTCTTAAATAGGGAACCATAGTGATTTCAGGTCGAAGTACTACTTAACATTGTTATAATAAGAATCACTTATGACATTAATCCATGTAGTATTCTCATTTTGTGTCTATCCAATACAATATTCTCTAATACGTATTTATGTTTTTTGACTTAATATCTCATATTCATAATCAATAAAATATGATTATCAGTCAAATTACATACTAGTCTTTATTCATTATCGTTCCATCAATAATGATAATTAGGCATAATTTAAAATAGAATTCATATTACTTTAAGGTTTTACTATCAAGTCACATACTTGATGACATAAAGTTGAATTATCTATTTATGAAACTTTAATCGCATTAAATAATAAACATGCACATGATAATGAAATTTCTCATTAAAATAATAATATGCATATATCTCATTGGCCTAGGACACAACACTAATAGTTAATACCACAACACTTTATTTATGTATCATCAGCAGATCCAAACGATAGAACAATATCTCATAATAATTTAATCATCATTTGAATCTAATAAATTCAAGATTAGCACACCAATATTAGCTGTTGGACTTTGAAAATTAAATTAACACCATGCACTTTTAATAAAACGATAAGAAATAAACACATGGTCTAGGGTTTCCCCTTTACCATAAAAAGGACAACCTCCTTCCAATAAAATACCTTTGTCCACCAATCATAGAGACAAAGGAATAAGAAACATACTCATACCACAAGTGGGGATGGATTGTCCAATAGTTTTAATTAAAATTTCTTTGCCATCGGTTAATAAAAGCTTAATATGAAAGAAAATATTTATTTCATGTTTTTGCCAATCAAAGAAGGAAGACTAAGATACTTAGAGTTGGCGAAAGAGTTATGAACTCCCAAGATGGAGCAATAACCTTTAATCTCTTCATGAGTGTTGAGGCTAAAAAAGAATCCAGAGTTCTACAAGTTAATATCTTATCCTAAGTTAACATCATATCTCAAGAGAATAGATTTAATATGACTCTACTCCTGAGCATTAGCTTGAAAAAAGAAGAAGTTATCATTAGCAAATAAGAGATGTGAAACTCTGGGTCCACCCCTACTAATACTGCAACCATGAATATTCCCTTCTACTTCAGCTTTGGTAAAAAGACTAGATAGCCCTTCAGTACATAAAATAAACAAGTAAGGTGATAGTGGGTCACCCTACCTGAGGCCTTTTTTAGGACCAATCAAGCCAATATCTTTACCATTAAAACAAATAGAGTAAGATACAGTTGTGACATAAAGCATGATAAGCTCCACCCATCTCTCAACAAGCCTTAGTTTAAGGAGAACAAGCTTTAAATAATTTCTATAAATCCTATCATATGTCTTAGAAATACCAATTTTAAAGGCAACACTCCCTTTCTTACCACTAATTTGTCTTTTTAGTCGATGTATTAACTTAAAGTAATAATAACATTATCTATTATTAATCTGCAAGGCACAAAAGCATATTGAAACACATAAATAATAGAAGGCAAAATTACTTTCAATCTATTCGCAAGCACTTTCGAGATAATTGTTTAGATTACATTATACAAAGCAACAGGTCTCAAGTCTTTAATAGATTTAAGTGTATCAATTTTAGGAATAAGCATAATATTAGTATGATTAAGATTGTTAGGGAAATTACCTCCTTAAAGCCATTTGCAACAGTTCTTTAGAGCATTATTTCCTACAATCTCCCAAAAGGATTGATAAAAGGTCGAGTTCATACCATCTAGCCCTGGAGCCTTATCTGGGTGCATACTAAAAAGGGCCTCCTTAAACTCATTATCATGGAAAGGGGCAAGCAATTTTTCATTATCATTGGGAAATACCTTGGCATAGATGCAATCTATCACCATATCATAATCACCATGACTATCCCTAAAAATATTAATAAAATAATTTTCAACCATAGAGCACATCTCATCTATATTAGTAACCCATCGTCCACTATCATTTCTAAGGGTCCCCACTAATTTTTCCTTATTCTAGCCAATGCATATATGTGAAAGTGAGAGGTATTAGAGTCTCCAAATTCTAACCAAAATTGCTTCGAATAATGTTTCCAAAATGATTCCTCCTGTAATAAAACTATATTCATATTAGCATTTAGCAACTCAAGATCGTTAAAATAGCTTGCTTTGGTTATAGATTCAATTTGCTTCTTTAACTCCCTTTCCTGCTTATGGAAATCACCATTCAATTGCTTCCTCTAGTCTAACAAGGCCCGCACACAGTATGAAATTCTCATGGAAATGGGAAGTAGTGTCGTGGTTGCCCAGTTTGCTTCTACTAGTGAGGAAATACTAAGCTCTCTAAGCCAGGCATTTTCAAACTTACAAGACCTATTCTGCATAGGGTACAAATTCTCCATTATGGTAAGCTTCAAAGGACTATGATCGGATACTAGAGCAGACAAATTAAAGAGAGAATGTTGAGGAAACATATTCAGCCACCTTTCATCGCAAAAAGCCATATTCAAACACTTTAAGATTCTATCTAAACTTGATCCTCTACTCCACATATAGTTAAAGCCCAACATAGGAATATTAGATACGTTGCAATCTTGAATAGCCTCATTAATGCCCCTAAACAAATAATCCGGATGAGCAGCTCTTCCCACTTTATCTTTAAATTCAAGAGATCAATAAAATCTTCAATAATGAGTTGGTGTAGACTAGACAATCGAGATAGTTAAGACCAAACAACCGAGATAGTTATCTGAGAAAATTTCATGCTTGTTGCCACCTTGATTACTTTAGAAATCTATAGTAGTAGTTGAGACACCATTTAGAGGTCTCCTAAGTCTGAATAGAGATATCAATATGATTGTTCGAATAACCCATGATACTTAACCCATCAATGTTCTTCCATAAAACTGCTAACCCACATAAGCGTCCAATCCTACCCACATAAAAATAAGTATCAAATCCAGCTTCACCTTTAAATTGTCAATATAACTACCATGAACCAGTGTCTCCATTAAGAAGACAATATTGGTTATTGAAGGACACCAAGTCCTTTAGGGAAAAAGTTGCCTAAGGGTTTCCTTGATAGGTCCAGGTTAGAATAATCATGGTTATCAATGAGCCTACGTCTTAGGTCCCATTGCTAGTATAGAGTCAGCAGTAATGGTAACTTCAGAAGAAGAAGGAGGAACACTACATTGTCATTCTTTACTTTCCTCAATTTTCATAACTGAATTTTGTTCTTCCAAAGAAACATCATTGTTTCCATTTGGTGTAGAAGTAGTGCCATGCACGTAATTAACATTACCACCATCCATTAGGTAAGGTTCCATATCATGCATATTTCCTTCTTCAAATAAATTGCCACAATTTGGGCCCAAGATTTTAGCATTCAATCCCATTTTTGAAATATGAATATTCCTATTATGAGCAATAATATTAGCCATAAAATCACCTTTCAAATTTTGAATCCACAAATTCCTTGCTCTCATTGCTGGCTGTAGTGGCGAGGCTCTAATGGTGGTACTCCAACCTTTATGATTTTCAACGAATGGGTCTCTATATGTCAATTCACATTACTAATCTGAGTGGCCAATCAAAGCACATATAAAGCAAAATTTTGACAATTTTTCATACTTGAATTCCAGTGCCACTATAGATCCATCTTTCTTTCTAGTATTCTTACCTCTTGTTAATGGTTGATGCACATCTAGAAAAACCTTAATCCTCATATAGGCTCTAATAGGACCTCTAGAATTACTAGTTCCATACTCTAAAAATTGCCCTATAAAATTTCCTAATCGAGAAGCTAATTGAGAAGTGACATAGCCCACTGGAACATGACGAATATATAATACATTTATACCCTATATATGTATAATACATATATCTCGTATATGTAAAATACATATACAGAATATAAGAATGTCACATCTTGTATCATTAGAATATTCTCCATAATCTTAAAAAAATAAAATATTCTTTAAAAGATAGTTTAATAGGTAAATATATATAGTAATTAATTGTTAAAAATAAATTTAAAAGAAAATCTCTAGAAAAAATACGCCAAAGTTTTGCTTATAATTTGTACATTTCAAAAAAAAAAATAATTACACAACCTACAAAAATTACACTCATTATATATATCCATTTATCCAAAATTCCAACATTTCTCCAAAATCATTCAAACAATTCAAAATCTTATATGTATATATATGTATAAACTTCAAATACATACATTATTTTATCAAACCATAATTTACACCATTAACATATTTTAACATAATATATGAACATGATAAGTTACAAAACAAGAAATTACATGATATGTTGGCAAACTCTGGTCTTGTGCTGAATAAGAAACTTCAAGTATAAATCTAAAAACCTAGACCTGGTAAGGTCTAATAGGGCTCTCCTCCTCTATCCTATCACCTGTGCAATAAAAATAATCATGCTAAGCTACTAGCCTAACGATATATACTTTGATAACAAAAGTAATTTTTAGAATAATGCATCGTGAAATTCTTTATGATATGATATGATCCATGTTTTAAAGCATATATATTCTACCAATGCTTATCAAAACTCCACAATCACATGCATTGGACCCAAATAACCTCATAAAATATTTACGTTCTAGAGATATTATTTTAGTTTATCGAGACACTAGGGATCTAAGTGTCCAATTATACCACTAGATGGCACGTCCTCTATTGACACCAATATGCCTTGCCTCGAAGGCGAATAATCATTATAGCATAAATGACACCAACTTAACTTGTATAGCCTTGACGGCAAATAATACATCATAACCATATTAATGGCATGCCAATACAATAACACCAATTATAATCCTCTGGAACAAGATATTATATAAGGCAACACACATTTCATAAACATTATCATTCTTATCCATTTTCCATCATATTTTCCATATTTCATATGCAATTTGCATATTTTCCACATTTTTCACACATAAAAGTATATTTTCTTTCCATATTCACAATGTGAGATATTATGAGCAGGGATTTTCACCCTCACTCCCATGTGAAATAGTTCTTGCGACTTCAGTACTATTAGGCTCTAGGCCTTCGAGAACACAGGTCTAGATTCAAAAAAAATGGAGTCGCCAACCGAATGAGCTGGGAATAAGAAAGGGTTGGATAACTCGATTCCTAAGGAATCCCTAACCCTCTAATGAGTTTGGAAAGTTGGATACATATGGGGAATGTGAGAATAACCCATCACACCCATAACTCCTAGTTCAATGGAACCGGCCTCCTTTTCAGGTCCATATATTATTAAATTCTTAGTTATTACGATATTATCCATACTACACACAATTTAAAAGAAATAAACATCCATTATCTTTATTAAAATAAAACAAATAAAATAGGCACCCATTTAAGGATGGAAACATGCCCTTACAATATGCATTGTCCAAAAAGAAAGAAAAATAAATAAAATAGGATACCCACCATTGGTGGAAACATGCCTATTACATTGATCCCCAAATATAAATAAAATAAAATAAACAAATTAAATAAAAAAGGTATCCACAAAGTGAAAATATTTCTTTTAAAACTTTTGAAATTCAAATAACTAAATAAATATAATTTAACTACTCATAGAAAACATTCAATTCATCATCAAGCAATATAAAGTCAACCATCCAAAAATAAAATAAGATAGTAAATTAAATAATAAAATCCAAGGTTCAATGTAGAGCATAAAGTATATGAAATTAGGATTTACATGTTATACTTAAGATTTATAAAGTTTAAAATATTGATTTTAGGGTTAAAGAAATAAGATTAGGATTTTTTAAGAAAATTAGGGTTTTTATGATTTAGAAAAAAAAATGGGTTTTGGATGTTTGAAGAATAGGAGTAAAGTTTTGGTTTTTAGAAAAACAGGATTCTAGGTATTTAAAAAAAAAATATGTGGGTTTTGGATTTTTAAAAGCCAAGGTTCTGGATATTTAAGAAAATAGGATTAGGGTTTTTAATTTAGCAACTAGGATTTTGGACTTTGAGTTTCAAGGTTAAGGTTTGGGAAATTAGGTTCTGATTAGGGTTTAGAACTAGGGTTTGGATTTATGGGTTATAGGATATTAGGGTTTAGATTAGGGTTTTTAGGAAATTAAATTTTGGATATTAGGGTTTTGGGGTTTTGGTTATTCAGAAAACTAGGGTTTTGGATGTTTGGAAAACTAGGGTTTAGGATATTTGGACTTGGCTACTGGATATATAATTCAAGTAAATATTGCATGAGATAATTGGCTTCTGGACATGTTTAAATAAAGATAAAGTAGATATAAATTGATGGTATTACCAGACAAAAATTACTTGACATATTTAAACAAAACCACAGTAAGTATGAACTTCATAATATTAATAAACAGAACTTGTTATAATTTTAAAGAGTTTAGAAATAAAACCTACATTGGAGGCTCCACTAAATTATACATTGATGCAACTCACTACCTGCACCAATTTCAAATTCTTGGCCGAGCAAAACAAAGATAGTGGTTACTGCCTTTATACGGTGTATTATTTTGATAGTGTTTTGTGTTGTATTGTTTCCTATATTACCAGTTGCTAATTGTTGAATCCTAATTGCTCTCTGTTGTTAATCACCCTGTGTTAATTCTTGCCAAAACCCCCCTTTATAGTTGCTCGTAATTATCTATTTATAGGCCCAATCAAAGCTTTAACCCTCAAAATCCTAATATTCCAATCCGAGATGTATCCGAAGTCTAGCTTGATTCAGAAACTAAAATTGCAAGCCAAATTCTTTTAGAATTAGGGTTCATGTCGATTTGGCACGTCCAAATCGACATGAAGCCAGCCTATGTCGATTTGGAGTGTCCAAATTGACATGAGCTTAGGCTCTTGCCGATTTGGATGTGCCAAATCAACATGAGCCTTTGCTCATGTCAATTCTGGCATCCAAATCGACATGAGTAATTCTCATGTCGACTTAGACCCTCTAAGTCAATATGAGCATTGGCTCATGTTGACTTAGACCCTCTAAGTCAACATGAGTATTGGCTCATGTCACCTTGGACCCATCCCAACTCAAACTAGTCTAATATTTTTAATATTCGGACCAAAAAAAAAATTAATTTGGGCTTTCATAAGTTGAACCAATTTAATTTCAATCTTTTAAATTAGGTTTGGGCTCATTAAAAATATAATGGAATGAGATAAGCTTCTTGAGTTTAAACTGGCCCAAATTTAAGGGTCTATAATTTGCCTCCTGCTTGAGCAATCTAAGACTTCAGTAAAATAGAGCGAAAAGCAACATGACTTTTGAATTGGTTTTTGGACAAAATTGTGTTCTAGATCCAAGAATGATTTGGATTATGGGCCTGAGATTAGATTTGGGTTTTGGACCCAAAACTAGATTTGGATTCTAGACCTAAGATTGGATTGGATTCTGAACCCGAGACTGAATTTGGATTTTTGACCCATATTGAGTTCTAGAATCAAAAAATAATTTAGATTCTGGAACCGAGACTGGATTTGGGTTCTGTACCCGAGACTAGTTTTGGATTCTGGACCTGGATTGAGTTATGGATTCAAAAAATAATTTGGCCTCTGGACCCGAGACTGGATTTGGATTCTAGACCCGGATTGAGTTTTGGACTCAAAAAATGATTTAGGTTCAGACCCAAGACTGGATTTGGGTTCTAGACCAGGATTGAGTTATGGACTAAAAAATGATTTGGTTTCTAGACCCGAAACTTAAGCTCTTCTAGCTTGATCGTCCCGTTGTTGTTTGAGAATTCTGGATTTTCTTCTAGCCATTTATTTTCATTCTTCAATGGATTCTGCTGACCTTCTATCATTTGAGAGTGCAGGCTTTCTTCTAGCCAAATAATTTTAGCTCTTCTAGCTGGACTGACCTCCTGTCAGTTGAGGGTTGTGGCTTTCTTCTGGCTAAATAATTTCAGCCCTTCTAGCTGACCGTCCTTCTGTCAGTTAAGAGTTATGGCTTTTTTTTAGCTGATTATTCCATTCTTCAATGAATTTTGCTGTCCTTCTTTCTTATGAAAGTTTTGGCTTTCTTATAGCCATTCATTCCATTCTTCAATGGATTTTGTTGACCTTCTATCATCTGAGAGTTTTGGCTTTCTACTAGCCATTTGTTCCATTCTCCAACGGATTGCGAGTCTTCACCCTTCAAAATGGATCTTCATCCTTTGGATGTTGGGTATTTACCCTTCAAAAATGGATATTTATCCTTTGGGCATCGGGTCTTCACCCTTCAAAAATGGATCTTCATCCTTGGACATTGGTCATGTATTGGCTTCAGCTCTTCTAGCTGGACTAATTTTTAGTCTTTTGCATTTTTATTCATTTTGGGAGTTCTTACTTTCTTCTTGTCCCATTCTTTTTGTTCTTTTTTTTTTGTAAAAAAATTTAGTTATTTTTTATTTAGCTAAACCTCGTATCCTCTCTTTGCCCCCTACGTGGTAAAATATTGAAAGTGAGTCTGAAAATATTTTGTATACACATAAACTCAAAAATTAAAAGGAGAAATTTTGACCCTATGTAAGCTTGATCCAATGATTTTGTTCCCTTGCAAGCTCTGATTGATTTTTGCATTTTGTTTGGTTCCTTGTACAAGCATGCATCTTCATTTCTGCAAAGTGACTGGATCTTTCTCAAGCAATGGACCTTCCATGACCCCTGACTCCATATCTACTTCATGTTTGCCTCACTGTGTCTGTAACTCTTTTATACCCTATATACGTATAATATATACATTCAGTATATATAAAATACGCATATATTGTATAAAAATATCACAAATTGGTTTCATAAAAATTTTGACTTTACCAAATTAAAATCTCAAATAATTTAAAAATGTTCATTTAAATAGTAATAAAATATTCTTTATAAATTATAACTTCTAAAATAACCATTTTACATAAAAATCTTTGAAAAAAATTTGCCAGAGTTTTGACTATAATTTGAACTATCCCAAAATTTAATAAACATAACCTATATAAAACAACACTCCCAATAATATCACATCACCATTTCATCAATACTTCACAATTTATTCACATTTTCTCAAAATATTTATAAATATACATATTTATATCAAACACATTTAAAATCCCACAATACACAATTTATCCCAAAATATTATCTATAATTTATAATATATATATATATACAAAAAATATAACATAATATACATAAAACCAAAATGTATTATAATATAAAATGTATACATGCTGGTAATGTCTCTAATCTCGATGCACCAAAATCAACTCAATAATTAACTCAAATCTAGATTCGACCTTATCTAGAAGAACTCTCCAGCTCTACCGGATCGCCCCTGCCACCTGCGCCATGAATTACAATCGTGCTAAGCTAAAAGCCTAGCGATACAAACTCTGATAACAATAAAACCATGAACAATGCCATTGCATAATACTTTTACATATCATGTCACAATGTATCGTATCATTTTATTTTAAACATATTCATCAATCACTTTTACCATTCACTTAAACACAAACACAATCATGGACCCAAAGGATCTAATATGCTATTCAAATCCTAGAGTTACTATTTTGGTCTAAATTGACACCATGTGTCAGCCCCGAAGGCAAATCAAGTAATGCTCAAAAGCTAGCCCCGAAGGCAAATCATATCACAGTGATGCCAAACGTCTAGCCCCGAATGCAAATCAAATAATTACTTAAAATTTAACTCGAAGGCAAATAATGAGGATAACCTTATAGGCATGCCGTCAAACACAGAACTCTGAAAATTAAATAACATACTAGGCATATAATTATTTCATATTTTTCATAATTAATTTCTTTCATATTTTTCTATAACTAACTAGGCACATCACCTCTTTTATTATTATCAATTAGGCACATTGCCTCATTTTCTCATTTTTCTCATTCATATCAATGTCATTTCATTTCAATTTATCATATTTCATCATATCTCAATATATTATCACAATGTATCACATTTTACATTAAAGCACATCACCCAATTATTTTGGGTTATATTCACATAATTCACATAAAACATATTTTATGCAATTTAGCCATTAATAATGGCTTTTCACAATGCCTTTTCACAATGCTTCAATGCATATATAATGAATCACACTGCCCAAACACTTTGGGTCATTTTCACAAAATGCACATACTTCATATTTTAATCAATTTAGCCATTAACAATGACTTTTCACAATGCAAATGATGCATACATGACAAATCACATGTCATACCACAATGTTCATGCATGTTTAATGTATTAAGTAGCTTAACACATTCTCCAACCAAAATGTGTTAAGCCCAAATTCTTGACAACACATCCAAATAACCAAAAGTTTGTACTTACCTTAGAAAGTCACCAAAACCAAAATTAAAAACAACCTCCAACCTTCTCTTCCAAGTTGCCCTTCAACACTTGGGTTGGCCAAACTATTTTCTCTCAATGCCTATACCAAATGTTATCATAAATAATCATTTAATATCACATTCTAAGGTATTCTCAACATCAAACCTTAATTAAATATCATTCTAATCAAAACCCCAAAATTAAGCCTAACTTCACTTTAACTTTGAAAAACCATTATAATCCATTCAAGTTGATGTTTTAAGATTATTTATATCATTATAAACATATTTTAATATGCCTAAATCAATTACATTAACTAAATACATGCTTTTGTTCAAAATCCTAAAATTGCATAACATTCACCATTGAAGGTTTTTCATTCCAACTCAATCCAATTATTAATCCAAGCTTAATTCCATCACTTATATTATTAAAAACATGATTTAGGCATTAAAACCAAACAAATGACCAATCTTTAAAAACTCTCTTTCCAAAATCCTAAATTCAACACTTCCATTTTTAAACTCTAACCAAACTTAGTCAAATCTATCATTTGACTTTAAAATCCTTGTTTATGCATCAAAATAACACATTTAGAGCTAAATTGTACAATTAAATTATATAAATACAAAAATTCAAAAGTTTCATAACCCTAAATTCTCTCTCTTCACCAAACTTCACTCAAATTTAATCATTTCTTTAATCCAACCTTAAAACAATTATTAACTACTAAAAATATCATCATTCAAATCAATTGAAATAATTATAACATCCTCAATCATAATCTCAAATTACACATATTCATCATAATCATAAAAAAAAACTAAGCTTAAAACATAAATTACTTACCTAAACCTTGATTATTCTTTAAAAGCACCTTAAATTCTTTAAATCCTTTGTGAAATTTGGTGTATCAATGAAGCAAAAATTCTCCCCTTATTCTTGAAGAAAAACATACAAAGAATGGAAGGAAGAAGAAGAAGTATTTTGTCTCCTTTCTAACTTCTTTTCCCCTCCACACACACACATGTATATATATATTTAATTAATTTATTATTTTAGTTATAAATTATTAAATATATAAAATATCTTCTTCCATCCACAATTATCCAATTTCTTTTAATTAATTTTTCTCAATTTTACTTTTTTTTCCCATCTACTTATATATATAATTATTTTAATATTTAATTAGTTAATTAATACTTCATTAATATCTAACTTTCACATCATCTTCCACTATCAAAATTTATTTTAATTTTAAATTTTATTTTATTTTCTTATTTATTTATTTATTTAAATAAAATCATGATTTTATCTTTTCCATTAAAAAATAATTTATTTTTAAATTATTTAAATAATTTTAATTTCCAAAGTATATTTATAATAATACCACTTGACTTTGACTTTTGACTTTAAAAGTTGACTTTTGGTTGACTTGTATACTTTAAGTATATTTCATATATATTTTATATATACCTTTCATTCTTTCATTTAAAATTCTTTTATTTTTTATTTAAATTATTTATTTAATTTATCTAATTTAATTTTAATTTATTTTATTTAATGTTCAAAAATTAGGAACATTATAGTGTTTGTCATTCACTTTGACAAATAATAGACAACACAAGATAAAATGTAGTGTGATATGCTTATGTATGCATGATATGCATAAATAATACTTGCAGTGGTTCTATTGACTCACAGACTGAGGTAATCAGCTGAAATGCTCCTATAGATTCCTTCCAGATGCTCATTCAGGTCTTGCATTAGAATGATAGAAGATTTTACTTTTACAGTTTTTATCTTCCAAATGTACAAAGTATGAGTAACGGAAACCGCAACAGGGTAGAGACATGAGAGACATCTATTTGGTTAGCAACTTCTTCATAATATGACCTTGCAAGTGATCCTTTCATTAGCCATCTTTTGCCCATTATGTCATTTGAGATTCAACAATGCAACATACTTTCTTTAACTTGAAGGCTTTGTATGGCAAAAATATTTTTTTAAATCTTAAAATCATATTTTCGCTTTGTCAAATCAGTGTCAATTTACCTCGGGACTTGACTTTCTCAAATCAATATATCTATATCATGATAACTCTAGTTAGCATACTAAACATGGAAATCATTTTCATTTAAGCAAGAATTGTTGTACTTCAAATAGGTACATACACATTACTTGGCCAAAGGTCTCATTGAGTTTAAACATTGTCTATCTCATATGCATACTTATTTAAACAATCTCCATTAATAGACTTTACCTAGAAAAAGAGATCAATAACTCTTTAATATACTTGAAATGAGATCTATAAGGGACAAGGGTTAAATAAAGGTCATTTTTTTATTAGAGCTGATGTGATACCGCTGATAAACCTTCACACTGGAATATTCTTATTGGAGCTGTGTACTGTTAGAGGTTCCATTTTTACCTTCTGGTAATCATTTTTATCTTCTGACTTCATGAAAATACAAAGCTTGAATGTCCTCCCATCCTCTTGGCAGAAATCTCAATTCAATCAGTACTATCTTAATCTTTAGACCACACTTTTTCTTTCTCTTTCTTTCTGTCCTTTTCCCATTTAGAATATCAAGTCTAAAACTTTCAAGATTGTGGACTTGGAGCTTTGTTGGGTAAAATAAAATATGGTCTTTCCTAAATTCTTTAATTTTATTTGAATTTTTGGCTGGACCTGGCCAATTCAAGTCAATATGTCCTTATAAACTAAGTGAAAGTCTTTACTGCTTCAGATAAAAACAACTCTATTGGCTTTCTAAACTGCCCTTTTTGTGTTTAAGTTTCATTCCTTGTTTCTTTTTCTTCCTTTTTTGCTTTTTTGTTATTGATGTTTTTTTTCTTTTTTTTTTGTCTTAACTCAAAGAAAGTTATCTTGTCTGCACCATTCTATGCTTCTAACTATGGATGAGTGGGGTGGAGTGAGTTTGCTTCAACAAGGATAAATCATAAATTGCCTTGATGTCATCTTAATAGATCATAGATATTAGGTCTAATATCAGGTGAACTTCAACTATCCTTATGATCTTGACTATGCATTTCTTTCTTTGTCCTTCTTGCCCCTTCACCTTAGTGATCATCAGACTTGTCATAAGATTCATAACTATATAGGGTAGGTTATCGAGCTTACATGCCAATAAAAAGCAAGCTAAAATCTTATGAAGGCTCAAAGGGACAACTGGGGATTGATATTTGATTGGGTGGATTCTAGTTATTGGCTTACCGAACAATGTCTAGATCATTTCTTCCTTAAATACGCAAAGTTTAATTTCTCCTCGAAAGTTCATCAAAGCATATTTTAAGATTGACTAGGACCTAGACACTCATAATTATGCAAGAGCCCTCTCTAAGTAAGCATATACAACTCAATGCTATAGAATAACTCTCTCACCTAGTAAAGTCATTCGGATCATGATGCATAGATACACTAATTTATGAATATCAAGGTTGACTCGTCATCAGTTGAGCACCAAAATAAACAAAGACCAACAAAAATTTAATGAAAATAATTTATTCAAATAATCTTAATTTGAAAAACATAATTGTTCCATAAAACACTAAAAACTGAAATAAAAAACCAAACAAGCCAAGGGAAGTTTTATTGATTTGAAGTCGAAAGAGCTTTCTCTACTTGAACATGTCAGGGGCAAGGGCCAAAACTAGCAAACCCTTACTAGTTTATCCATCTATATCTTGAAAAGACGATAAGACAGAACTTTCCATTAATCCTTCTTCTATCATGAAGGTCACTGGTAATGGCACTTTTTCAAACTTAGGCAATGGATTACTTTTAGTGTTGGGTTTATCGGGCTCAGGCAGCTTGCCACTGTCAATCAAATTTTGGATCTCGTGCCTTAAGTGAACCCATCTATCTGTCTCATATCCTTGCGCTTGATGGAATTGACAAAAGGCCTTGGTATCAAAGCTTGATGGTAGAAGATTCGGCAAAGATCGGGGAGCCAATGGCTGTAATAACCTATTTTTACTTTTTTGCAACTTTTTAAAAACCCAAGACAAAGGTTTTCCTAGATTTGAAAACTGTCTTCTACTTGCTTGACTAGTTGTATTAACATCTACTACATTTTGTGTACTCTGACTGCCAGACTGATAACTTTCCCTATCACTTCTTCTTCCAAAAAAATGATTCTTCTCTTTTTTCCATTCTTCATTTACAAGTCAGCTTGCAGAAGATCTTTGAAATTCCTTATGAGAGTGTGGACATCTGTTCATACAGACTGGATAGAACACCCCTTACCATCATTCGAATCTAGTTAGACTCATCTAATCTCTTCTTAAGTAGTGCAACCTAATTTCTCCACCTCTTCACATAGTAAAAAAAAATTCTCATTTTGCTTTTATTTGATAGTTTCCACCTCCATCAGGATCACTTCCAGTTCGACATTTTACCCATATTGCTGAATGAAATCTTTGTACATCATATCCCAATCTTTTTAGGTACTTTTCTCTAAAATATTAAACCAATTATACACAGTAGGGTCTAAAAAAAGAATAAAATACCTCAAAGTTTAGGTATTAGTAGCTCGAGCGGACTGTATAGCAATAATGTATTGTTTAGTATGCAAGTGAGGATTTTCTGCACCATCATATTTAAGGGACTTCTTCATCTTGCTCAAATAGCTTGTCTATCTCTGGTACCTCATCGGCCTTCATCTTCTTTTCAAACTTCTTCTCCAAATCATTTATCATTTTCTCCACATCCGCAATTTTAGTTTTTTCCATAGCCTTCTTTTCTTCCTTCTTATCCTAAGGACCTTGGAAATATTGAGCCCAGTCATTATTATCATCAATTATCACCTTGTCATCATCAAAGGCTATCTTACCAACCTTAGTCTTTCTCTTGTCCTTCTACTTCTTAGTACTAGCGATTGCTTCAACAGTGTTCCCCAACAGTGCAGCCAGCTGGCTTTTCATGGTCTCAGCTAGGACTCCCTTCAGTTCTTCCATCTTGGAGTTGAGTGCGTCACCAACCATCTTCTAAATTTGTTTAGGATCTATCGCTTTTGATGTGAAATTGACTGAATTCTCACTGAACTCTGAGTCATTGTTGTAGTCGGATTGTCATAAGCTCTTGAACTATTGTATTCCATGTTTGTGAGCCAGAAAGGATTAATGGCATGTATGCATGTATGCACAAGTAATAGATAAACAAAGATACATAGGACGTTTCTTCCAACGTTGTAACTTTCACAAACGAATGGAGAGTCTCTTTTCCTAGGTATATGGTTAACAAAATATTAATATGGGATATCTTATTTTCGAACAATTCACTTGGACGATTTAAGCAATAATTATATTTTCAAACTTAGAAGTCAGTTTATCATAATTCTCATTAATTAAGTCTTAATACTTGGTCCAACAAAAAGATAGTTTTTATACTATATTGGATTAAAACTAAATTAAAAGGTTTTTTTATAAATAGATTTACTATTTGGAAAAGCAACTAATGGTTCATACCATAAATAAGTCTATGACTAATAAGTCTTGGTATAAATTATGCCCACAATTAATTTTTAGTATTCCATAACTAACCTAACTAGCTGTAAGCCCTTTTAAGAAAAGGTTTGTAATTTGAACAAAGTGAAAAATGGTTTTGTTTCAAAGCTCTTTTCCAAAAGGTTTGTTTAAAAATGAATTTTGGGCTCTGTATAAGGTAGAAAAGAATCTTTGACCTATTTTAGAAAATTTTATGTCTAAAGACAATCTTAAAAATTTTGAAAATAGTTTTGATCTTTTGGGTTTAAAGGAATAAAAATTATTTTGAGCTTATATTATAATTAGGTCATATTAGAAAAAAGAACAAACTAAATAAGTCATGGTTCAAATCAAGATATGTCAATCATAGTTAAATAACAAGCATTTGGGTAAAAACCTAAGAAAAGTAACTAGGACAATTATATGAGCTTTAGTCATTAGGTTGAAAAGTTTAGGCTCTCATAGCAAGTATATACTAAATGGTATGAGACTATAAGTGATTATACCATGCTCGATCTTTATATCTTGAGTGAGAGTATAGTATCCCTTACATAATATAACACGAGTTACACGTGCAACCTAACTTATGCACACAAAGCAATCTAAATGATGCAATGGATAATATCATAATAAGAAAGAATAAAATAACATAAAAACCAACAAAATCAACTTCTCTTTTCTCCAATGGAGTCGCCACTGTGAGTAAGGATTTTTCGCTCCTACTCCTATGTGAAATTATTCTTGCGACTTTAACACTGTTAGGCTCTGGGCCTTAGAGAACACAAGTCTAGACTTAGAGAAAATGAAGTCACCACCCGAACGGGCCGAGAAAAAGAAAGAGGTGGATGACTCAATTCATGAAGAATCTCCAACCCCCTAATGAGTTCGAAAAATTGAGTATGTATGGGGAAGGTGAAAATGACCCAACACCCCTATAATGCCCGGTTCATTGGAACCGACCTTCTTTTCAGGTCTAAATATAATTAAATTCTTGGTTCTTACTATATTATCCATACTACATACAATTTAAAAGAAATAAATATCCATCATCTCTATTAAAATAAAACAAACAAAATAGGCACCCATCCAATGATGAAAATATGCCCTTACAATGTGTATTGTTAAAAAAAATAGGACACTCACTATAGATGAAAACATGCTCTTTACATTGACCCCTAAACATAAATAAAATAAAAACAGACACTAAAATAGCATTTGATAAAATTTTAAAAATTAAATATTAAATAAATAAGTTATATAATTTTTAAAATAATGTAATTATCCAAAAATTGAATAACTTATATAGCAGTATAATTTTAAGCTAAAATTTTTTATTTAACATTTTAAAATAATTTTTAACTTAATTAAGATTTTTATCTACGCATTTGTGAATAATTTAAAATTATTAAACATTTAAAATTTTAATTTTAATTGTTAAATGATATTATTAAACACGACCTGAATTAGTGAATTTCTTAAGCTTGGTGAATATAAAAATTAAATAAACAATAGAATCTTTTGTCTGTCCAGAGCAGAAACATGTGGTACCTTGAAGCGGATATGATAGGCTAATTGCCACCAAGTTGCAATAAGTGCCACATTTTTAAATCACGTATAGAAAAAGTAGCTACGAGCTACTTTGTACCAAATCCGCATGCTTTATTATATTATTCTTTCTTTAAATTTTTAATTCTATTTTTCATCTTCAATATTAATCTATCATTGGATTTTTTTTTAAAAAAATTGTTAATAATAATAATAGGTTTTTTTAATTAAATAATTTAATACCAAACTCATCGATGGCTATTCTTCAACCTCCAACGATGTTATGTTATAATCATAATTTTTTTTTTGTTGGTAGAGAGTTCTTTGGAATCACTTGACCAATAAACACCGAAAGTTACTTCCCTACAGTTTTGGATCATGACCCAACATCCGTATCTTTCTTTCTTACACTAATCATTCTTTATTTTTTATTTTTATCATTAGTAACACCTAAATTAATTGCTCATTTTAAGTGGCTACATATCTTAACTATTTTATAAAAGTATAAATTTTAATTTAATATAGCTTATACTTTTTCTCGTTAATATTCTCTTTAAATAAGTAAATTATATATAATTATAAGATTTGGAGGGGTGAGTTATTATGGGATCACAATATAAATTCAATTTGCTAGTTACGGATAATATCCAAGATACGTATGTTTATGAATTCTTAAATATTTAAGATTGTAATGTTGAAAATAAAAAAAAAATAAGTAAAATTGAAAGATATAATAACAATTTTGATTGAAATAAGAATATTTATTTTAGTAGGAACTGGACCTAAAATCCATTTAAATTTAAGAAGTTTAAAAATATTTTGAGTGAAGCACCATAAGTTGTGGCCTACTGTTAAGTGTATTTGCTATTTGTCTTGTACATTCACGTTGGAATATAAAAAAAAATTATTTGAGTGAAAACTAAATTACATTTTAACAATGTCAATGGGTTACTTCAAAAATTTTAGTAAGATTACTATTTAAAATACACTTTTTCTTATGAATAAAATATTCACGAAAATCATTTTATTTAAATATGAACCAATTTAATTTTTAATTATACATATCCATAGTCCAAAATTCATTTATATTTATCTTCATACGTCTAAAATACATTTATAGTTATCTCTTTATTATCTGTACCTAACTAAATTTGTATAATATTATTTATATATTATTCTTAATTATTTAATTATTCGTTTAAATTTAAAAATTTAAAAGTATAATAAATTTTAAATTATAAAAATATAATTTTTCAATAAATTAATTATAAATAAAAATATAATACTAATATAATCTTATTGTAATAATTGCATATCACAAAATTCTATAATTAAAATATAATATAAAATATAATTAAAATTAATTAAGATATAAATAATAAAAATCTTATTATATAAACAAATTCAATAAATGGTGCCAAATGTATCCATATTCTACCTAAATCCATTATAGGTAAAAAAAATTATTACATATATATGCTCAAATCCATTAAAATACTTATATTTTATATAAACGGATCGGGTACCTGAAACTTTGTTATCCCCGCTCTTTCTTCCTTATTTAACTTAAATTAATAATCTTAATTTTTTTAAAGTTAATCCACAATTATCTCCCTTAAAACACAATATTTGTCTTTTATTAAAAAATAATATTTTCATCCTAAAAAAATCCACATGTTTTTTAAATTTTAATAAAACAAAAAAAGTTGTACACTTTAATATTTGAGTGGGTATATATATATATATATATATATATAATGTTACATGAAAGATTATGTGAAAAATATTTAATAAATTGTATTTGAATGAAATACATGTATTAGCTTTGAAAGTTTCCAAAAAAAATATATATGACTATTACAATCGACAATGAATAAACTATTGAATATAATTTAAAAAATATGAATTTGAATTAAAAAAATAAACTCCCTTTTTTTCATATAATTTGATTGTTCTTTCTAATATTGCATATAAAATTTAAAAATTATATACTTTGGCATAGATTTCAGAAATAGTTTCTATTTTGAGTTAATCAAATATTTGAAAATTATTTATAAATATATTCAAATTTTAATTCTTTTCTACAGTTTTCAATCATTAATTATGTAGCTTAATTGAAATTCTTGAGATTATTATTGATCGAAAATAAAAAATATTATTTTTATTAGCAGCAGAAAATTTTATTTTGATTTGATTAATAAATAAAATTTTTATTTTTAATAATTATTTTGAAGTTAGAATCAATTATTTTATAGGAAATTTAACAAAAGATAAGAGAAAAATAAAATATAAAAAATAATATTGTTACATGGAATATGAAATATTTAAAAAAATTATTATTGATGGAAGTTGAAATTTATAACTTTCATTTATTTTTAGCTTTAAAGTTTTTATACTAAAATTTTTTTAACAATTCATATAAGGTATGTATAAGGGTGTGGATAATTACACTCCGTAAAAACAATAAATATGCTCTAAAATATTTTTTCTAAAATATCTTTAATGAAAATTACATTAAAGAATATATAAAATTGAAAATTTTAAAATTTTACCATTTATATTTACACTCTATCTTCTCAAGTTATTATACAGATTTTATTTTAAACCCTAAAACTATTTCAATTTATTTCACTTTTTTTCATTTTTTACCTAAAACTATTTCAATCTATTTCACTTTTTTTTTTCATTTTTTTACTTTTCTAGCTCTCAAATACCATTCACCCTCCACTCTAATTATTTCTCACTCTTTTATTGTTTAAAGTTAATGCATGCAAGAATATTTTAAAGATAAGTATTTAATAGTTTAAAATAATATAAAATAAAATTAAGTAATTTTGGAATAAGGCTAGTCCAGAAAGGCGGATACACAATTAAATATATTTATTGCATATTAATGAATATTTTTAATCTAGTCATCAAATAGAGGCAGAATAAAAATAAGTATTCAACTCTAGTTCAATGAATTATTATTAAATTTCGATTCTAATTTGTTGAATATGTTTTATTATTTAGTTGATATTGATGTAATATTGATTTTGTGTAGTTTGATTTTGTATGATAAAAATCCTTTTTCATCACTATTTGACTGAACAAGAGATTATATTTTTCGAACAACTGTTGAATAATTATATATTAATTATGATTAATGTTTAAAAATTCATATCAAAAAATGCGTACCATATGAAATTAAATGAAAAAAGATTTACCTCCGATCAAACTTCAAAAATTTTAGAAAAAAAAACTAAAAAATATCATCTACTCATCTTTTTTCGATTCATTATTTTTCTTTCTAAAAATTAGAAGTTTATAAAACAACTCTAAAAAAATTATAACATCTTCTTAAATAATATTTTATCCCCACCAATCATATATCTAAATTCCAAACATATATCTTCTTGATTATGGCATGGCACAAACCAATACATTTTATACCATTCAATATTTTGTTAATAATACTTAAAAAATTTAATCACTAACTTGATAATTGTGCACAAGTTAAAGCCCATGATTTCACTAGAATGGAAGGAGTAATTGAGTTACAAATTTTGATAAAATATGATTAAATTTATAAAATTAAATACAAAACTAAAAATAAGTTTTTACTAAATTAAACATAAAATATAAATTTAAAAATAGTTTTTATAAAATTCATTTTGAGCTTCCCAGGAAATTAAGGAAGAATCACAGCATTTAGAACGATAGTGTCCTTCAAACTAGAAGAACAAGAAGAATCTTACTATCAAATCAGACTGCAAGAGTATCATGGATGCTCTTAAAGAGGGATATAGCTACTACATAAATGAAGTTGATTTTATCATAGGGAAGTAGATTTGCAAGTCTAAAATTAGTTAACTCTAAACAAATGTTTTTCTAATTTATTAATTTTCTTTTAATAATAATAATAATAATAATGATCGAATAATAATAATAAATGGTTAAAATAAAACGAAGGAAGGTCTCTCCAGAAATAACGGGATTGATGAATGCAATACCACGCGTGCACGTGGGAATAGCGACCACCAGGGTCAACACTACTCTCTATTCTCCAACTAACAACCAACAGCCACGAGCGCATGCTTTTAATCGCCCATCAATAATCAACTATTAATTATCGTCTGCTCTTTATTAGTGAGTTATTTTTTTTATATACCACAAAGATCAAGACACATAACTATGTTAAACTTAAATTATCTTAGCGTTAAAATTTTCAAATATTTTAAAGAGACCTTGAATATTATTTGAATCTCTCATCCTGATTAAAAGTGAGTTTAACAACTTTATTCATAACTAAATTTTATTCTCTACCGATATACCTCATTTTTATCTGTCAATCTTTTTTCATAAATGGTAGTGAGTGTTGGGCACCAACGGGACAACATTTGCATAAGATGAGTGTGGCAGAAATGAGGATGCTAAGATGGATGTGTGGACATACCAGACTGGACAAAATTAAGAATGTTCATATTCGACAAAAAGTCCAAGTAGCGGACGTCGGAGATAAGGTGAGAGAAGGAAGACTTAGATGGTATGGGCATGTTTTAAGAAGACCTCATAATGCTGCGGTTCGTAAGTGTGAGAATTTGTTGATTGAGGGGGCTAGAGGTCGTGGCAGACCTAGAACTGTGTGGAAGGAGGTGATAGCAAGAGACTTACGTGCCTTAGATCTTGATGCGGATTTGATTAATGACAGACTTGAATGGAGACGTAAAATCCGTGTCTTGGAAGGGGCCTAAGGCTGGAGTATCTTTTTTGGTGTTTTTTGAGCTTATTTTGTTGAAAATCCATACAGCCGACCTCAATTTGTTTGGGATTAAGGCTTAGTTGTTGTTGTTGTTGTTGTTGTTGTAATCTTTTTTCATAAATAAATCTATCTGCTCTGCACAAAAACGTTCAAAATTATTTAGAGGGAATAAATAGAAAATTACTTGAGCTGCTTCTAGACTGTTAGACTATATGATTAATTTTTTCTATTCTTTTCTCCAAGCAAATTCAAGACTCCATTTAATTGCAAAAAATTCTGCCAAAAAAACTTCTTTTATTAGTGAGTTATTTCCACACGTGCATATTTTTTTATCACTTAATTAATTATTATCATCAAATACTAGTAAGCGATGCTAAATGTAATTATGTAATCATAAAAAAATATTTATTGATTCTATTGAATTATAATTTTACAAGTAACTATGTATTTAAATTATATTTCTTTTTTTTATATAAGCGCACATATATATAAACATAAATATTAATGACAATTTTGCATACTAACATCAATATTTTTTTTTAGAAATACTAATTACAGTCACTTTGAAGAGTGTTTGTTTAATAATTTCTCTCATATTGATTAGAAAATATTTATTATAATATCTCTAACTTATAATAAATATTTTCTAACTAATAAAAAGGAGATTATTGAATAATCAGTCTCCAAAGTGAAATTATTAAACAAAACAAATCAAGAAAAAACTAAAAATTAACGTTGAAAAGTTAAAAATGAAAAAAAAAACCAGCTCCTTTACGGATTTGAAAAAAAATAAAAATTGTTAGGCTGCGTACTATTGAAAAGGAAAAACAAAAATATGAGTAAGCAGTGCAATTTTCTCAATAGTAAAGTTAAGGCCCTATTCATTAATTCATTTACAATTAAATTTTTAGGCTTTTATTTTTTAAAATGAAAAAATATTTTTAGTTTTTGCTTTAATTTTTCTAAAAATATGTTTGATATTTTAAAAATTATAAAATAATTTTTCATATTATATATATAAACACACATTTTATTTACCTATTAAAAAATTATATTATTTATTTTAATAATACATCATAATATTAATTAAATATTATAGATAACTATCAAAAATAAAAAAATAAAAATTAATAAAAAAAGATAAACCTCTTATTTTATAATTCAATTTGTAAAAAAAATAAAAAATAAAAAAAATATATGCAAAAAATTAAAAAAATAATTGAGAGAGAAAAAAAAATTTTACTGATAAAAACCTTTCTTAAAATCAAAATTATAAAAAATAATTTTTTATTTTATATTTATCTAAAACTATTTTTTATACAATATATTTTTTTAAATTTGATGATTTTTTAGTTTTTTTTTAAGAAAAAGCCAAAATTAAAAAATAAAAATCATTCGGAATCCACCCTAAATACTGAAATCTTGTTTCACATAATGTCAATTATTTTTGCTTTGCTTTTGACTTTTGAGTTTATTAAATAAAAAATAACTAAAGTAATAAAAGATGCTTCTTTTCCATTTATAATTTGTCATCACCTTTTGCAATTATGATTATTATTTCATCCATATCTGGTCGAATACTTATAACAGTGCACATAGAACAAATTTAATCATTAATTCTATTTTATTAAATTGGGGAACAACCAAACATAAAGCCAGCATACACAAGATCACTCCTGTTGCCAATTAGCCCTTTCGGGTTTTCTAATTAACGATTTTCTCTCATTACCCTTAATTGTTGCCTAGCCCGCCTTTTCGGATTTTCGAAACTAGCGGACTGCTCTAACTTTTGCCTAGGCCGCCCTTTTTGGGTTTTCAACCTAGTGAGCTCTCTCTTTTTTATTTTTCATACATAAAACTTCTTCAGCCTGTCAATATTTACTGGCTCACTAAATTCATTCCCATCCATGTCTGATAACTTCACCGCACCTTTGCTCATGACCTGTTTCACGACATATGGCCCTTCCCAGCTAGGTCTAAACTTCCCTCTTGGATTAGATACATTAGGCTTACATTGCTTCAACACCAAATCCCCAAATCTGAATTTTCTGACCTTGACCCTTCTATTGTAGGCCCGAGCTATCTTCTTTTGATACAGTTGGTGATGATACAGTGTCTTTAACCTTCTCTCTTCCAGTAGAGCTAACTATGTGTATCTGCTTGTTACCCATTCCGTTTCAGGTAGCTCCGCTTCCAAGACTACTCTCAATGACTTGATCTCAATTTCAATTGGCAATACCGCTTCCATCCCATAAACCAAATAGAACGGTGTCATCCCAGTAGGTGTTCGCACACTCATCCTATATCCCCATAAAGCAAAGGGAAGCATTTCCGACCAGTCCCTGTAAGTCTTGGTCATCTTGGATAGAATTTGCTTAATTGTCTTATTTGTTGCTTCCACGGCACCATTAACCTTTGGTCTATAAGGAGAGGATCGATGATGATGGATTTGGTACTTGGAGAATAAATCCTTAACTACTCCTTGAAACTATACCCCATTGTTTGATATCATACTGTGCGGGACCCCATATTTGTAGATGAGATTCTTTTCGATAAACCTAGCCATTTGACTTACACCCAGCTTGTTGAAGGATTCAGCTTCGACCCATTTTGAAAAATAATCAACTGCTACTACAATGAAAAGGTGACCGTTTGAGGTTGTCGGATGTATTTCTCCTATAATGTCGATACCCCAGGTGGTAAATGGCCAGGGTGAACATATTGAATGCAGTTCTTCATGAGGCATATGATTCAAGTTACCATACATCTGACATTGCTGGCACTTCTTTACAAATTCAATGCAGTCTTTCTCCATGGTCAACCAATAGTAACCTTGTCAAATAATCTTCTTAACTAGGGCTAAACCACTCATGTGCGGACCGCAACTTCCCGCATGTATTTCAGACATGATGTGCTCCACTTTAGACTTTCTTAAACATCTCAAACGCACTCCATTAGGCCATCTTCGGTATAACTCTCCATGGAAGGTGATGTATTGCAATGACCACCTCCTTATGGCTCTTCTCTCTTTCTTTGTTGACCCCGGCGGGTATTCTCTTTCCTCCAAATATCGCCTTCTAGTATCATACCATGCATCATGGTATCATGGTCCGTATCAACTTCCATGATTGTCTCATATTCATAGCAAGGAGTTGATGAACTGGTCAAGATCAGAGGCTTAAGGAATAGGCTGGCAGGATTTTCCCATACCGAAGCCAATGTGGCTAGGGTATCAGCCATCTGATTTTCTTCTCTTGACAGGTGTATAAACCTACACTCCTTAAAATTCTTCTTTATCATGGTCAGGTAATGATGGTATGGTTTCAATTTTTCTTCTTTCAACTCCCACTCTCCATTTACTTGGGATACTACTAGCAACGAATCACCATAAACTTCCACCTTATCTACCCTTATAATCATTAGGGTTTCCAAACCAAAAATACAAGCTTCATACTCCACCACATTATTGGTTGCCCTAAATTTCAACTTTTTGGCTAAAGGGATGAGTTCCCCTTATGGCGATTCTCGTATAACTCCCAAACCTGCTCCTTTCCTATTTGCTGCTCCATCAAAATACATTTTCCATCCTTGTACTTCAATTGCTTCTAAATGTTCATATGGAAATTCCAAGATTACTTCTTCACTTTCTGGTAATGGTTGTTGAGCCAGGAATTCTGCCACCGTTCTACCCTTGATTGTTTTCCTGGTTACATACTCGATCTCAAATTCTTCTAATATTATCAACCATCGACCATATTTCCCAATTAAAGAGGGTGTCTCCCTTAAGTACTTCATTAGATCCAACCTGGAAATTGCTTGCACACTATACGATTGAAAGTAATGCCGCAACTTCTTAGAAGACTAAACCACGGCTATACATGTCTTTTTGATGATACTATACTTAATTTCATAAGGTAGGAGCTTTCTACTCAAATAGTAAACGGCATGCTCAATTCCCGACTCATCTGCTTGGGCTAGCATGGCTCCTATCGACTCTTCTTCTACTGCTAAGTATAGTAATAGAGGTTTTTCATGTTTAGGTGGTTTCCAAACAGGTGGATTCAACAAATACTCTTTTATTCGGTCAAAGGCCTTTTGACATTCTTCATTCCATACGACCAGCTGATTCTTTCTAAGCAATTTGAAGATAGGCTCACAGATTGTTGTGAGCTTTGCTATAAATCTGCTAATGTACTGCAGTTTACCAATGAATCCCCAAACTTCTCTCTCCGTCCTTGGGGCTGGCATATCCCTGATTGCTTTAACTTTGTCAGGATCTATCTCAATGAGATTTGGACCAATTACATGTCCCAACAATTTACCTGAGGTAACACCGAATACACACTTCTTCGAATTTAATCTTAGCTTATATTTCAAAGCTCTATCGAAGAATAATTCCAAGTTCTGGAAGTGTTGCTCCCTTATATCCGACTTCACCATCATATCATCCACATATACTTCAACTTCTTTGTGCATCATGTCATGAAATAGTGTGGTGGCCATTCTTTGGTAGGTTGCTCCAGCATTCTTTAAGCTGAAAGGTATCACCCTATAACAAAATATACCCCATGTAGTAGTGAAGGCAGATTTGGCTTTATCCTCTTGGGCCATTAACACTTGATTGTATCCGGAAAATCCATCTACAAACGAGTGTAGCACGCTAGAGGCTGCACTATCAATGAGTACATCTATATGAGGTAAAGGAAAATCATCCTTAGGGGAAGCCTTGTTTAGATCTCTATAGTCCACGCAGACCCTTATCCTCCCATCTTTCTTTGGCACTGGTACTATGTTGGCTAGCCAATCTGGATATTCTATCACTTCAAGGAACTTCACTTGTATTTGCTTAGTGACCTCTTCTTTAACCAATTCAGCCCACTCAGGTCTTAGTCATCTAAGCTTTTGTTTGACAGGTTTAATGTGAGTGTAAGTAGGAATATGATGCTCGGCTATGTCTCGATCTATCCCCGGCATATCTTCATAAGACCAAGCAAACACTTCTTCATATTTTTTGAATATTTTTTCAAATCTCTCTCTCTCATCAGGAGTAAGGTCGGATGCTATGCTAATGTTTTTAGGATTTTCAGTTGTTCCCAAATTTAATGATTGTGTGTTAACAGAATTAATATTAAAGATGCTCATGTAACTGCTATTTAAATGTATGCAACCATCAGGAGGAACATCACACAAGTAAGCAAAATCAGACTTTATTGCATTCATTTTGGAAAAGAAAACATCATCATCCTCATACAAAGCAGATAAATTAAAATCAAAATTAAAATCATTGTTCTCAGAATCATAAAGCAGGATGTCTTCAAACTTTTCTTCAACCAGGGCAGCAATCTCTTTCGGAGTCTTCTCGGCTTTCAGGGCGGCTTCATCTCTTTGTTGATTGATAGGGTGAGCTCTTTCTTCACTTGCTCCACTAGCTCAGCAACATCTATAAAAATTTCAAAACTAGGGATTAACTTACCCATGAACATGATTGGCTCAAGCTTTCCTTGGAGTGGTCCCATATCTAGAGCTTTGACAAAAATCTCTTCAAGTGGTGGGAAGCTCATCTTCTCACTCTTCTTTGGCTGGACATTGTCGTCTTCATCATATCCTAACCCCTTCTTGAATGTTTGAGTTCTAAAATATGGCAACTTTATCAAACCGGCCTTACCCTTTCCAACACCAGCTCCGGGAAGGTAGTTCATGTTCTTCATCATATTCAAGACTTTGGAGTCCACTACTTCATCATCAGAAATTGCAACCACTTGAAAACCATTGAGAGGCCTTTCAACCATTAGGGCGTTAACAATCTCATTATCTTCAGCTTCAATGACCACTGTCTCATCTCCGTTGGGAAATTTGATCTTTTGATGAAGGGTGGAAGGAACTCCACCAAGAGGATGAAACCATGGTCACCCCAAGAGTAAGGCAAAGGTAACTGGTATGTCTAAAACAACAAACTCAATAATAGATTCAATTGGACCAACCTTGACAGCCGCTTTGAAAGTCCCTTCGGCATGCGTCTTAGTGTTGTCATAAGCACGAATTGTCACCTCAGTTGGGTTTAGATCTCTTGTTGACATGGCTAGCTTTGGCAGTATCTTAAGTGGACAAACATTTATGGCGGACCCATCATCGACCATTACACATGGAGTCCTCTTCCCCTTGACTTCTATTTTGATAAAGAGAGGGCGGATGTGGTCTCTCCCCTCCTCCGGTAAGTACGCATCTGAAAAAGAAACTGCTCCCATACTAACTTCACTCTTTTCTTGAATCTCCTCACATTTCATTACTTTCCCAATTTTTATGAAGTTGATCAACTCCTCCGGTGTTGTGGAGGTAGAAATTGGCATGCTAACTAAGGCCTTGGCCATAGTTTCTCGGTGCCTTTTAGAAGTAGCTAATAAGTCCCAAATGCTAACACTTGCTTGGGTTCTTTTCAGCACAGCATCATCTTCTTCCACTTCAACTTCCTTTCCCTTATTCATTTCTATCTCCTTAGGTGGTGGCCTTGCGTAAAGCTTACCGGATCTAGTATTTATCACCTCATCTTCTTCAGGCTCGGACCAAGTCCACTCCTCCTTCTTGGGTATAATATCATCATCACTATCACTTGAATCCCAAAACCTGTTGACAACACAAATTGCTACTTCTTCACCCATCATAGCTTGTTCAAGTGCCTCTTCTTCTTTGGTTGCTTCTCCACCCACATCTTGAAAGGAAGACATGACAAAGTCCTCATGCAAACCTCCTCCAATCATGAAGGTTACCGGTGGTGGTACCCTATAGAATTTTGGTAATGGGTTGTCTTTGGTGTTTGGCTTATTTGGCTCGGGTAGCTTCCCATTATCAATTAGGTTTTGGATCTCATGTCTCAACCTTACACATCTATCCGTGTCATGCCCTTGCATTTGGTGGAATTGACAAAATGCTTTGGTGTCAAAGTTAGGTGGGAGAGGATTAGGCAAGGGACGAGGATTTAAGGGTTGTAGCAATCCCTTTCTTTGAAGCTTGTTGAGAACCCAAGACATTGGTTTTCCCAATTCCTAAAATTGTCTCCTTGTTCCTTGGTTAGTAGCATTAACACTGACAGCCTTTTGCATGCTTTGGCTACCAGGTTGATAGCTCCCTTTCTAGTTCCTTTTTGTTGCAAAGCGTCTCTTCTCCCTTTCCCATTCTTCAATTTGCAAACTAGCTTGAAGAAGGTCTTTGAAATCACGGATGAGTGTATGAGACATTCTCTCACGAAGGCTAGGCAACACCCCTCTCACAATCATCCTTATTTGATCGGATTCATCAGGCCTCTTCTTGAGTAAAGCGGCCTTGTTTCTCCATCGCTTCACATAGTCCACAAAATTCTCATTTGGCCTTTGCCTTATGGACTCCACTTCCATTAAAGTAACTTCTAACTCAACATTATATCCATATTATTGGATGAAGGCTTTGTAAAGTAGATCCCAACTCTTTTGTGTTCCATCATCTAAGGTATTGAACCAATTTTGGACAACAGGGTCTAATGAGAGCATAAAGTAACTTAGGGTTTGAGCCTTAGTAGCTCAAGAAGATTGCATGGCAGTGATATACTGCTTCACATGAAGATGGGGATTTCCAGTGCCATTGTACTTAGCAAAGGAAGGCATCTTGAACTTATAAGGGACCTCATCATCTTATTCAAATAGTTTGTCGATCTCAGACTTCTCTTCGGTTTTCAGCTTCTTCTCAAATTTCTTTTCTAAATCAGCAATCATCTTTTCAACATCGGATGTCTCGGTCATTTCAATAGTTGCCTTCTCAATAGCCTTCGGTTCTTTCTTCTTTTCTTGAACCTCTTGGTAGTATTGAGCCCAATCATCATCATCATCAATGATCACCTTTTCATCATCAAAAACCACTTCACTAACTTTAGTCTTCCCTTTGTCCTTTGGTTTTTTAGTGCTAGCAGATGCCTCGGCATGATTCTCTAAGATTGCAGTCAATTGGTTCTTCATGGTCTCAGCTAGGGCCTCTTTGATTTCTTCCATTTTGGCATTAAGGGCTTCACCCACCATCCTTTGAATTTGTTCATGCTCCATTGTTTTAGGTGAGCAAGTGATTGAGTCGTTGCTAGATACTTCGTCTTCGGTGTAGGTCGGATTGTCGTAAGCTTTTGAACTTTCATAATCCAGGGCTGTGAGCCAGAGAGGATCAATGATATGAGATGCAAATGTATGCATGTATGCATGTATGCACAATCAACCAATAAACAAGTGTAATTAGGACAATCCTTCCAACCTTATAACATCCACACACGAATAGCGAGTCTCTTTTTCCTAGGTATATGGTTAACAAAATACCAACATGGGGTATCTTGCTTTCGAATAATTCCCTCATACGTTTCAACCAATAGTTATATTTTCGAAGATGGAAATCAATCCATGATAACTCCTATTGATCAGGTTTTAATCCATTCAACCAACTATAGTAGCTTTTATGCTATATTGGATTAAAACGAAATTAAGAGGTTTATTATAGATAGATTTCTCACTTGAAAAAGGTAACTAATGGTTCATGCCAAAAATAAGCCCATGATTAATTTATTCTTAGTGTAAACTAGGCCCACAATTGATTTTTGGTATTTCATAATTGACCTAAATATTTTTGCAAGCTCTTTGTAAAAAATGGTTGGGTGAAAATAGTTTTGTTTCTAAGCCCATTGTAAAAGATTATAGAAAAATGGATTTTGGGCTTAGTATTTGGGCCATGGGCCAAAAAATTTTTTGACTTGTTTTTAGAAAAAATCTTATGTCCAAAGACCATCTTGAAAAATTTTGAAAATATCTTTGGTCTTTTGGATTTTAAAGAAAAATTTATTTTGAGCTTACAATATACTTAGGTCATATTAGAAAAAGAAAAAGAACAAACCAAATAGGCCATGATTTAGACTAAGATAAACTAAACTAACCATAGTCAAACAACATGCATTTGGGGTAAAACCTAAGGAAAGTAACTAGGCTAATTACATGAGCTTTAGTCTTTGGGTTAAAAGGCTTAGGTTCCCATAGCAAGTATATTCCAAATGGTACGAGGCTATGAGTGGTTATGCCATGCTAGATCTCCATACCTTGAGTGAAAGTATGGTATCCCTTACATAACATAACACAGGTAACCCGGGCGTCCTAACTCACGCACACGATGCAATCTAAGATGATGCAATGGATAATATCATTATAAGAAAGAATAGAATAATATAAAGACCAACATAATCAACTTCTCTTATCCCCAGTGGAGTTGCCACTGTGAGCGGGGATTTTGGCCCCCACTCTCGGTGGAATGGTTCTTGCCACTTCGGCACTGTTTAGGCTCGGGGCCTTAGAGAACACAGACTTAAGTTCGGAGAAAAATGGAGTCGCCACCCGGACGGACCGAAAAAAAGAAAGGGGTGGATGACTCGATTCCTAAGGAATCCCCAACCCCTTGATGGGTTCGAAAAGTTGGGTATGTGTGAGGAAGGTGAGAAATGGCCCAACACCCCCACAACTTTTGGAAATTACAGTCACCTTCCCAAAACTTTTTGGAAATTACAGTCACATCCCCAAAACTTTTCATTTTTTTCAATTAGGTCCCATTGATCCTATAGCCTTATATGGGGCCATTGTCAGGAAGTATCTTCTCCTTTCCCCTTCTCTCACTGTGCACATGACTACTATACATAAATACGGTGGGCGGATGTGACAAGAACACAAGTCAACTCTCTCTTAACCACTCAATCATCTCTTTAAATCTCAACCAAGCAAATTAAATAATAAAATATTCATAAATATCCTCATCCACTTCCTTTAATTTCCATTTCAATTAATTTAAAAAATAAATAAATCTTCTTTTGACCTTCCATTTCTTTGACTTGTATATGTTGTATATATCTCTATATATACAACATATACACTTATAACATTTAATCCAAATACAACAATAAATATTCCAAAACTTTTAGGGTATATTTTGGGATATTACAATTCTCCCCCTCTAAAAGAAATTTCATCCTCGAAATTACCTGATTTTAAATCTGAAACAATTGAGGATACTGATCTCGCATCGCTTGCTCACTCTCCCAAGTTGCCTCTTCCTTTGCATGATTTTTCCAAAGAACCTTCACAAGTGGCACTTTCTTATTTCTCAACTCTTTCACTTCATGTGTCAAAATAGCAACAGGTTCTTCTTCAAAAGTCAGATCCAGACTCACCTCAATAGATTCAACCGACAAAACATGAGATGGGTCTGATCTGTATCTCCGCAGCATATAGACATGGAAGACATTGTGAATTCTATCCAACTCAGGCGGCAAAGCAATTCGATAAGCAACTGGTCCAACTCTCTCCAATACCTCATAAGGTCTAATAAAATGAGGACTTAGCTTCCCTTTTCTGCCAAATCTCAAAATCTTCTTCCAAGGAGACACTTTCAAAAATACTTTATCTCCAACATTGAACTCTATATCTCTCCTGTTCAAATCTTAATAAGATTTATGTCGGTCTAAAGCTGCTTTCAACCGATCCCGAATTATCTTCACTTTCTCTTCTGTTTCCTTAATCAAATCGGGACCCATAAACTTGCCTTCTCCAACTTCATTCCAACATAGAGGCATTCTGCATCTTCTTCCATACAATGCCTCATAAAGTACCATTTTAATACTAGATTGATGACTGTTGTTATAAGAAAATTCTATCAATGGCAAAAATCTGTCCCAACTTCCAGAGAAATCAATGACGCAGCTTCTCAACATATCCTCTATAATCTGTATCACTCTTTCTGATTGTTCATCTGTCTGCGGATGAAAAGCAGTGCTAAAGTGCAATCGAGAACCCAAAGCACCATGCAAACTCTTCCAAAACCTTAAAGTAAACCGGGGATCTCGATCAGACACTAAAGAAATTGGGACTCCATGCAACTTCACTATCTCACTGATATACAGCTCAGCCAACTTCTCCAGAGAATAGTCTATTCTAACTGGAAGAAAATGAGCTGTCTTTGTCAACCGATCAACAATCGCCCAGATGGCATCATGCTTTTCTGAGTCAACGGCAAACCAGTCACAAAATCCATTGTTACACGCTCCCACTTCCATTCAAGAACTGATAAAGGTTGAAGCAACCCTGTTGGAACTTAGTGCTCGGCCTTCACTCTCTGACAAGTGAGACATTTGGATACAAACTCTCCTACGTCCCTTTTCATACCTGACCACCAGTAATGCTTCTTCAAATCATGATACATCTTGGTACTCCCAGGGTGCATAGCAAAAATCGATTGATGCTGCTAAAGACTTCTGACTCAAGGCATCTGCAACAACATTTGCCTTACCTAGATGATAATCAATCAAGCAGTCGTAGTCTTTGATCAACTCTAACCACCGTCTTTGCCGAAGATTCAGCTCTCTCTGAACACCCAAATATTTCAAACTCTTATGATCTGTATAAATGAAACACTTCTCCCCATACAAGTAGTGTCGCCAAATCTTCAATGCAAAAACTATTGCTGCCAATTCCAAATCATGCGTCGGGTAATTAAGCTCATGCTGCTTCAACTGCCAAGAAGCATAAGTTATGACTCTACCCTCCTGCATCAAAACACAACCTAAACCATTATGTGAAGCATCACTATAAATCACGTATGGTTTATCTTCCACAGACAAAGTAAGAACAGGAGCTTGAGTCAACATCTCCTTCAACTGCTCAAAGCTAGCTTGACACTGATCCGTCCATACAAATCTAACTCCCTTTCAAAGTAATCTGGTGAGTAGAGTAGCTATCAAAGAAAAACCCTTCACAAACCGTCGATAATAGCCTACCAAACCCAGAAAACTTCTAACTTCAGTCACAGACTTCGGTGGACTCCAATTCATAATAGCTTCAACTTTACTCGGATCAACTCTTATACCATCTGCTGACAACACATGACCCAGAAAAGTCACTTGATCAAGCCAAAACTCACATTTCGACAGCTTAGCATATAATTGCTTCTCTCTCAAGGTCTGCAACACAATCCGCAAATGCTTGTCATGCTCCTCCCTATTATGCGAATGCACCAAAATATCATCAATAAAGACTACCACAAACTGATCTAAATATCATCTAAATACCCTGTTCATCAAATCCATAAAAGTTGCAGGTGCATTCGTCAACCCAAAAGGCATCACCAAGAACTCATAATGCCCATACCTTGTGCGGAAAGCTGTCTTAGGAACATCTTCAACTCTAACCCTCAACTGATGGTACCCTGATCTCAAATCAATCCTGGAAAACACTGCTGCTCCCTTCAATTGATCAAAGAGATCATCTATTCTAGGCAAAGGATACTTATTCTTGATAGTCACTTTATTCAACTGCCTATCATCGATGCACAATCTTAAAGTACCATTCTTCTTCTTTACAAACAAAACAGGAGCTCCCCATGGAGAAACCCTAGGGCGAACAAACCCTTTATCCAACAACTCCTGCAACTGCACCTTCAACTCTTTCAACTCAGCATGTGCCATTTGATATGGAGTAATAGAGATGGGAGTGGTACCAGGTAACAAATCGATATCAAACTCAACCTCTCTCTCAGGGGGTATCCCTGGTAACTCCTCAGGAAACACATCTGGAAATTCAGCAACGGTGGGTGTACTATCAAACTGAGAACCCACTACTCTGGTATCCACAACATGAGCAAGATAAGCATCACACCCTTTTCTAATCAACTTCCTAGCTGTAACAGCTGAAACAAACAAGGATGCCAGATGTCTCTGCTCACTAGATACCATCACACTTCTACCATCACTAGTTCTCAGGGTAACACACTTCTTTTGACAGTCTACCACAGCTCCATGCTTAGACAACCAATCCATGCCTAGAATCAGATCATATTCCTTAAAAGGCATTTCAATCAATTCACCCAAAAACTCCTCACCTTGCACTACAACTAAACTATCACGATGCACCTTACTCACCACAACACTATGTCCTAAAGGATTTGTCACCAAGACATCAAATCCTAAGGACTCAGAATGCAATTCAGACACAGGCAAGATAGATGTACTTATGTATGAATGAGTATATCCTGGATCAATCAAAGCAAGAACTGAAATGCCAAATAAAGAAAATGTGCCCGCAATAACTGTTGAAGCATCCGGCTGCCTCTGCATCACATACACTCACTGAGATGGCCCAGCCTCATCTGGCCTACTGCCTCCGAATGTAGAGCCTCCTCTCTGACTGATACCAGATCGACCACCTCTACTGAAACCTCTGCCCCCTCGACCTCCTCTGCTAACACTAGGTCGAGAAGCTGCAGTGTCAGTCTATCTATCTTCCAGTAGCTCAGGGCAATCTTTGATAAAATGAGCTGGTGACTATTATAAGAGATAGATGTATATGAAGGATGATATGTATATATGTTGGTGAAATTGTAAATAATTAATTAATAATAATAATGATAATAATGACAAGAGAAAAAGAAGAAAAGAAAGTCAAAAGGAAGGACAAATATTGTGGTGGAGAATTTTTAAGGGTATTTAATTATATTATTATTATATATATATATAAGATAAGGTTGAAAAGGGAAGAGAAGATTTTCTTTCTTTCTTTCTTATTCTTCTTCTTCCTCTAGAACGTGGGAGAGAGAGAGAGAGAGAGAAAGGTGTGATTTTGTGGGCATACACATCAAATTCATAAGGGCTTTAAGAGAATTGAAGGTGGATATGGAAGATTTGGCAAAGAATTCAAGTAAGTGTTCTTTTCCTTGTGTTGATTTTTATAGATTGAGTTTATATTTGATATGGTTAGTGTGTGAAGATGATGATAATGAAAGATTGAAGTATATATATATGTGTGTGTTGAATTGGTGTTTAGATGATGATAATCTGGTTATTTGTGAGGATGATGATGAGTTGTTGAAATTGTTTAATAAGGGTTTAGTATAAATGAATTGGGAATTGAGTAATTGGTACATGGATGATATATATAATGATTATTATTATGATATGTTGAAGTTATATAAGTGTTGAATTGATATGTGATTTATGAATATAAACTAAGATGTTGATTAAGGGTGTTGTAGTATGGATTTTGGAGTGATTATGTTTACATGGATGAGAGTTCGAAATGCATGATTTTTGCCTGACACGGCCAGTGACATGGCCATGTTGTTGGGCGTGTCAACGGTGCTGAGTTGAATGTTTGTGACACGACCATTAACAAGGCCATGCCATTAGGCGTGTCATAGCTTCTGAGAGATAAAGTAATTGACACGGCCATGAACACACCCGTGTTGTTGGGCATGTCAATATTTCTGTGAGGCAGAATGAATGACATGTCTAGTGACACGCCCATGTTACTGAGCGTATCAAAGCTTCTGTATTGTTGGTTTAGGGCACGATCAGGGACACGCCCGTGTTGGTGAGAGTGTCATTGTAGAGTTTGCCCTAGTTAGTTCTTATTCTTATTTTCTTATGTGTATCACTAAATGAGTGTGTATAATCACCTTTGAATTAGGTTTTGAAGAGATTTGAGTTACCCTAATCCAAATGTTAAAGGATTCTTGGAAGAGGAGTTTGGAATTGGTGTGAGTTGCTCTTAGAGGTAAGTATAAACCCTATATGATTGTATATATTTGCATGACTATGGGACTTAACACATTTGATTGGAAAATGTGTTAAGTTATTTATTATATTGTTGATGTGTGAGATTGGTATTATGATTTGTATTATGTGTACTATGTGGAATGTATGTTGAAGATTCTAAATATATGAATAATGTAATTTGTTATGTATATCCCAATGATGAAATATGAAACTGCTGTTAATGGATATAAAGGTGAAATATGAAATATGAAAGATATAATGATCATTCAAAAGGTATGTACAATGCAATTGGTTATGTATACCCTAATGATGAGATGTGAAGCCATTGTTGTTGGCTATAATGATGTAAATAAAATATTGAGGCATGGTTGCCTAGATGATTATGAGAAAATGAGAATGGAATTGATAATGAAATAATAAAAGAATTATGTGCCTAATGTGTTATTCAATTTTCAGAGTTTTGTTGTTGGTGGCATGCCTAAAAGTAATAATCCCTTGAAGCTGGGTTGGGCTTGGTCCTTGAAGCCAAGTTGGGTTGAAGTTTAGCATGCTTAACTCCCCTTGAAGCTTGGTTGGGCCTAGTCCATGAAGCCTAGTTGGGATGTTACAAACCCTTGAAGTTGGGTTGGGCTTGGTCCTTGAAGCTGGGTTGGGCTTGGTCCTTGAAGCCAAGTTGGGTTGATGCTTAGCATGCTTTGCTCCCCTTGAAGCTTGGTTGGGCCTAGTCCTTGAAGCCTAGTTGGGATGATAAATGTGATAATTGAACCAAAACATTAACTCTGGGAGTTGAATGACATATTAGTTTCTTTTGGTCCCATGCTTGTCTTTGCTTTAATGTGAATTATGGAATAAGATATAATGTTATGAGATATATGATGATAATTATGGTATGATATGATCACAATACATAAACAAATTACTGAAAATGAATGTGGCTTGAGAAACTATGCTGAATGATGAGATTATGAAAATACAATATGATGTGTAATATGTATATGGATGTGGACATTGTGAGTATTATTTCATGAATGTTCTAATAAGCCATTGAATTGTGGTTTGATTTAATGATATATGTGTATATGTATATAAATTATGAGATTAGTGGAAATATATGAAAAGTGCATTGAAAATGGAAAACATAATAAGAAAATGATGATACATGAAGTTAATATATGAGTATGATTTTCTGTAATGTATGTTATAATATTTATTTGTACAACTAAGCTTTCAAGCTTAGCGCGGTTGTGTAAATCGCGCAAGTGAGTAGATGATTGATCCGGAAGTCAAAACGTTATGCCACGAGAAGGGTAAGAGTATTTCGAGACCAACTAGAAGGTGGTGCATACATGTACAATTTGATTATGTTGTATATTGATAAAAATGTAAATATACGCAAGTAAATTTTGGAAAAGACAAGGTAATTTATATATATGTAATATCATCAAAAGTATAATGATTTTGTAAATGTTCTTTAAATAAAATGTATTTTATGGGTTGGAATCAAGGTAAATGTTTTAAACAGTATTAAAAAGTGACATCCTTATACTTTATATACGTACTGTATATATACAAGGTATAAGTATAGTACATATATAGAGTATAGGGGTGTTACAATTATTTTGGTATCAGAGCTTAGGTTTGAGATTCTCAGCCTAAGTAGATTTAAAAAGAAAAGAGGAAAATTTTTAAAAAGTGAAATTTGTGATACATGTATATGCATTAACACCTAAGTTGGTCTCGGATATGGCATTATGTGATTTTTGATGTATTTAAATTACATGAGATGGATGATAGTGTGTGAATGTGGCTTTACATGAAAGTAAAGCTAGAGAAAGAAATGATATGGAAAAAAATTTGTATAAGTTTAATTGATAAATTAAAGAATTGGAGTTTACTTAAGTAAAACAAATTTTGAAATTTTTTATTATTGAAGTGTGCTTGTGAAATAGGTTATAAAGAAATGAATATGAGAATAATGTTGGAAATGAGATAAAAACAAAATCAAGATTGAAGTAAGTACTCTTTTCTCTAAAATTTGGATCTCTTTCTAATAAAGATTATGTTGGGATTGCTAGAGAGAGGAAATAATGTTCGATTGTCAAAATGGATAGATATGATATTAAAATGAAGAGAGTATGGTGGAATATCGAGTGAGTTAATTGGTATAGACAAAGTGTGAAAATTTAAGGTTTGGTTATGTAAAGTTAAGGTTTAAAAAAAAAGGGGGGGGGGGGGGGGGGGGGGGGGGGGATGATGTTTGTTAAAGTAAGGAGATATAATGGTGTTATTTGCATTGTTGATTTAATGCAAACATGTGATTTTAATGTTAGAAATGTGATATGCTTAAGTGTCGTTAAAGCTCATGTTAATCGTGGTAATATGTGAAATTTGGATTTTTGAAATGAGCTTTAATAATTATGAAAATGATATGTTTTGATGTTACATTATGGTATATATATAATGTTTTTAAAGTTAATATTAAGAAAACGAGATTAGTAAATTGAAGTTTAGGTAAAGTAGTAAGTTGAGAGTTTAGAATTTTAATGGAATTTTAATGAGGATTATTTAGATATCGATAGTTTAATGTATATTAAGCATATGAGCTATTTGGAATGAATATAATTGCTTATGAAAGTACTATGAAGTGGGTAATGTGATTGATAATACAAAATTTGTTTTGAAATAAAGGGAAAATGACTAAGTGAAAATGAGTTACTTTAAGTAATTTGACTAGAAATGATGAAAATGGATATGAAGGGTATACTAAATGCATTTAAAAACAAATGTGAGAGAGATGTCACATTACAAATATGACTAAGATTTATGTGAAGTGTTATTATGGTTAGAGTGTATATATATGTTGAGTTGATAAATAACTTAAGTCATGTCAAAAGAATGAGAATGATAATGTTCAATGAAAAGTAATAAACGTTAAATTTGTATAGATTGTATGTAAAAGAGGAATTAAATATAATTGCATGATTATGTGTATACATGTATAGGATATGTGAGATGAGTTTTTCGATATGAACGCAATTGTAATATGTAAGAAAAAGTGGAAAGTAAGTCATATTATGAATATGACTTATGAATGTGTATGTGAAAAAAAAAAAGGAAGTATAATGCATGAAAATATTTATAAGAGATAGATTAGAAATGAAGGATAAATGGAAATTGTGTAAAATTTGCATATGATTGAATGTGTATACGTAAGAGATGTTAATGATAATATTGTTGAAACATGAGTTAGGCTAATGATAATCATATGATCGAGTGCAAATTGTTTTGAAACGGAGTTGAAATGTGTTAACTCTTGGTGTAGCAAAAGTTTAGAGAATGAATATGTAATCTTTGCAATACAAACTTAGCATTATAATTGGAAATGTTTGAATAAGAATAATAGAGGGGCAGTATTGATTAATAAACTATAGGTGTGACCATTAATATACTGTGGCCATATGTTTTATTTAGTATTTTGGCTGGTTAGTTTTGTTATCCACAAACATGGGCCTGAGATGACATGACCGTAGGATAGTTTTGGTAAGATTGATAATTATGCTTCAAGAAACATGATCTAGAGTTATGGTTGGTATAGTTGTACCTTATAATGTTATGGTAGAAATTTGATTATAATTATAGAAAGTATGGAAAGAGAAGAGAACTGTGAAAATGAATTGAGTTATGGTTAATGTGATAGAAAGGTGATTATGCAAATATAGTAATGGTATGAAAATGTGAGGAGATGATAAGTGGGAGAAATTATAAAATGCGATTGAGAGTTATATTGAATATTTTCACAATGGTATAATATGAATAAGTTGATGGAAATAATGTTTAAGAGACTGAACTATGGGTACTAAGTATGGTATGAAATAATCATGAGACTTATGTGAAAATTGTACTAAGATAATAGAAAATAAAATATATGAATATTGAAAAATAATTTGAAGTGATTTGTTATAAATAATCATAACTTCAGAAAGTTGAAAAGATGGATCCGAAGATATTAGAAATATAAGTTTGACCTAATAAAGTTGCATCATATATTGAAACCTAATGATAAGTTTAAATAAGTTAATTGTTAGCTTGAATCGAATAAGATTGAGATGTTAGTATATTGTGACAAATAGATCAATTGATCTAGATTTCACTAAGATTGCGAATCATTATTGAGATTTAATATGTATAGTTGTACTAAGAGTATAAGATATATGTGATAATGTATATGATGTAATATTCTGATATGTGTATGGACATGAATGAGTTAAGACATATCAGTTGTAAATGATGATAAAAGGAAAAAGGTTGAATATTTGTAAAGTAAGTTTAAAGGCATTGTATTAATATTAATGATAAGTGAAAAACATGTTAAAGAAGGAATTAAGTGTATAAAAAATAAGAATATTATTATCAATTAAGGTTTGATAAGTGTCTATTTTGAAAGTGACTGTAGTGACGGGATAATCAATATTAAGATATAATTCAATAACCTCTAAATTTAAAGTTAAGAGAGTATCTATAAAGAGATGAAATGATCAAATATCTTGAACTTAATAGATGGGCGAGGTATATGTATATTATAAGATGAGTTGATTCTTGTATAAAGATAAATTAATTGGGAATGTAATGAGTTATCTTGATTGCTTTGTTGAGAAAGTAATAAGATATATATATATATATAATGATGAGATATGAAATTGGGAGAAGATGATTGACTCTAAGGGGGAGAGTAGAAGTTATGTGATTTGATGAAATAATAACTTAAGAATATGATTAACTTCATATGAAAAATTAAGATGGTATTTTGTTAAGAAGGGATTGTTACTGTACTGGATAATTTCGAGGACGAAATTATTTAAGGGGGAGAGAATTATAATACCCCGATTTTAGATGTACTTTGGAATAGTTGTTATGAGAGAGTATGTTGGTGAAATATGTAAAGAAAATATTATAAGAGATAGATGTATATGAAGGATGATATGTATATATTGTATTTGAAAAATATGGGAAATATAAATACAATATATAAGACGTATATATATCAACATATACACCACATATACATGATGTATATATTGGTGTAGGAAAAGTAAATTGTAAATAATTAATTAATAATAATAATGATAATAATGACAAGAGAAAAAGAAGAAAAGAAAGTCAAAGGGAAGGACAAATATTGTGGTGGAGAATTTTTAGGGGTATTTAATTATATTATTATTATTATTATTATTATATATATATATAAGATAAGGTTGAAAAGGGAAGAGAAGATTTTCTTTCTTTCTTTCTTATTCTTCTTCTTCCTCTAGAACTTGGGAGAGAGAGAGAGAGAGAGAGAGAGAAAGGTGTGATTTTGTGGGCATAAACATCAAATTCATAAGGGCTTTAAGAGAATTGAAGGTGGATATGGAAGATTTGGCAAAGAATTCAAGTAAGTGTTCTTTTCCTTGTGTTGATTTTTATAGATTGAGTTTATATTTGATATAGTTAGTGTGTGAAGATGATGATAATGAAAGATTGAAGTATATATATATATATATGTTGAATTGGTGTTTAGATGATGATAATCTGGTTATTTGTGAGGATGATGATGAGTTGTTGAAATTGTTTAATAAGGGTTTAGTATAAATGAATTGGGTAATTGAGTAATTGGTACATGGATGATGTATATAATAATTATTATTATGATATGTTGAAGTTATATAAATGTTGAATTGATAAGTGATTTATAAATATAAACTAAGATGTTGATTATGGGTGTTGTAGTATGGATTTTGGAGTGATTGTGTTTACATGGATGAGAGTTCGAAATGCATGATTTTTGCCTGACACGGCTAGTGACACTGCCATGTCGTTGGGCATGTCAACGGTGCTGAGTTTAACGTTTGTGACACGACCATTAACGCGGCCATGCCATTGGGCGTGTCATAGTTTCTGAGAGATAAAGTAATTGACACGGCCATGAACACACCCGTGTTGTTGGGCGTGTCAATGTTTCTGTGAGGCAGAATGAATGACACGTCCATTGACACGTCCAGTGACACGCCCATGTTACTGAGCGTGTCAAAGCTTCTGTATTGTTAGTTTAGGGCACGATCAGGGACACGCCCGTGTTGGTGAGCGTGTCATGTGTAGAGTTTGTCCTAGTTTGTTCTTATTCTTATTTTCTTATGTGTATCACTAAGTGAGTGTGTATAATCACCTTTGAATTAGGTTTTGAAGAGATTTGAGTTACCCTAATCCAAATGTTAAAGGATTCTTGGAAGAGGAGTTTGGAATTGGTGTGAGTTGCTCTTAGAGGTAAGTACAAACCCTATATGATTGTATATATTTGCATGACTATGGGACTTAACACATTTGATTGGAAAATGTGTTAAGCTATTTATTATATTGTTGATGTCTGAGAATGGTGTTATGATGTGTATTATGTGTACTATGTGGAATGTATGTTGAAGATTCTAAATATATGAATAATGTAATATGAAATATGAAACTACTGTTAATGGATATAAAGGTTAAATATGAAATATGAAAGATATAATGATCATTCAAAAGGTATGTACAATGCAATTGGTTATGTATACCCTAATGATGAGATGTGAAGCCATTATTGTTGGTTATAATGATGTAAATGAAATATTGAGGCATGGTTGCCTAGATTATTATGAGAAACTGAGAATGGAATTGACAATAAAATAATAAAAGAATTGTGTGCCTAATGTGTTATTCAATTTTTAGAGTTTTGTTGTTGGTGGCATGCCTAAAAGTAACAATCCTTTAAAGTTGGGTTGGGCTTGGTCCTTGAAGCCAAGTTGGGTTGATGCTTAGCATGCTTTGCTCCCCTTGAAGCTTGGTTGGGCCTAGTCCTTGAAGCCTAGTTGGGATGATAAATGTGATAATTGAACCAAAACATTAACTCTGGGAGTTGAATGACATATTAGTTTCTTTTGGGCCCATGCTTGTCTTTGCTTTAATGTGAATTATGGAATAAGATATAATGTGATGAGATATATGATGATAATTATGGTATGATATGATTACAATACATAAACAAATTACTGAAAATGAATGTGGCTTGAGAAACTATGTTGAATGATGAGATTATGAAAATACAATATGATGTGTAATAAGTATATGGATGTGGACATCGTGAGTATTATTTCATGAATGTTCTAATAAGCCATTGAATTGTGGTTTGATTTAATGATATATGTGTATATGTATATAAATTATGAGATTAGTGGAAATATATGAAAAGTGCATTGAAAATGGAAAACATGATAAGAAAATGATGATACATGAAGTTAATATATGAGTATGATTTTCTGTAATGTATGTTATAATATTTATTTGCACTACTAAGCTTTCGAGCTTAGCGCGGGTGTGTAAATTGCGCAGGTGAGTAGATGATTGATCCGGAAGTCAAAACGTTATGCCACGAGAAGGGTAAGAGTATTTCGAGACCAACTAGAAGGTGGTGCATACATGTACAATTTGATTATGTTGTATATTGATAAAAATGTAAATATACGTAAGTAAGTAAATTAATAGATGAGACTCAAGCAGAGGTAAATCAAAAGTTGGAGTTATGGAGAAGCACTTTGGAATCTAAGAGTTTTAAGCTAAGTAGGACTAAGACTGAGTATATGCATTGTAAATTTAATAGCGAGAATAGAGAAAGAGGCAAAAAAATTTTAGACGGAATAGCAGTGCCTCATAGTACTTATTTTAGATATCTTGGCTCTATTCTTCAAGAAGATGGGGGTTGTGAAGAAGATGTAAATTATAGGATTAAAGCTGGTTGGATGAAGTGAAGAGGTGCTACAGGAGTTCTATGTGATCGAAAGATGCCAATTAAATTAAAAAGAAAATTTTACCGCACTGTAATACGGCCTGCTATGATGTATGGTAGTGAGTGTTGGGCAGTAAAAGGACAACACATGAGTAAAATGCATGTTGCGGAAATGAGAATGATAAGATGGATGTGTGGTCATACTAGGATGGATAAAATCCGCAATGAGTGCAATAGAGAAAAAGTGGGGGTAGCACCTATTGAGGATAAGATAAGAGAGCATAGATTGAGGTGGTTTGGCCATGTGAAACGAAGACCTAGCAATGCGCCAGTTAGAAAAACCGAACAAGTTAGAGTAGATATAGCTAAGAGAGGCAGAGGTAGGCCTAAACTGACTTGGTCAAAAGTGGTCCAAAATGATCTTATGATGTTACATCTACCATAAGAGATAACCTTAAATCGCATTGAGTGGAAAAGAAGAATCCATATAGCCGACCCCAATTGACTTGGGATTAAGGCTTTGTTGTTGTTGTTGTTGTAATATCATCAAAAGTATAATGATTTTGTAAATGTTCTTTAAATAAAATGTATTTTATGGGTTGGAATCAAGGTAAAGGTTTTAAACAGTATTGAAAAGTGACATCCTTATACTTTATATACGTACTGTATGTATACAAAGTATAAGTATAGTACATATATAGAGTATAGGGGTGTTACATAGGCGATTAAGGCCTGAGTGGGCTGAATTGGTTAAAGAAGAGGTCACTAAACAAATACAAGTGAAGTTCCTTGAAGTGATAGAATATCCAGATTGGCTAGCCAACATAGTACTCGTGCCAAAGAAAGATGGAAGAATAAGGGTCTGTATGGACTATAGAAATTTAAACAAGGCTTCCCCTAAAGATGATTTTCCTTTACCCCATATAGATGTTCTCATTGACAGTGCAGCTTCTAGTGTGCTATACTCGTTTGTAGATGGATTTTTCGGATATAACCAAGTTTAATGGCCCAACAGGATAAAGCTAAAACTGCTTTTGTTACTACGTGGGGTATATTTTGTTATAGGGTGATGCCGTTTGGTTTAAAGAATGTTGGGGCAGCCTATCAAAGGATGGCCACCATACTATTTCATGACATGATGCACAAAGAAGTTGAAGTATATGTTGATGATATGATAGTGAAATCGGATCCCTAAATGCAGGATCAGCATAAGCTTTTGGTTTTCAAGAAGCTCTGAGTTGGATCCATGAGTAGAACTGGCATAATTTGATAGTTGAGTTAGACTGTTTGGTTATTGTTAATTATCTAAGAAATAGAACTTCCCTGAATTCATCTTTAGGTTTAGTATTGGATGACTATTATTCGTTGCTTTCATTATTAGATGGAATTGAGTTTAGTTTTATTAAACGTTCTGCGAATGTAGTAGCTCATCATCTGGCTAGGGTTGCTCTTTTAGAGTCAGGATGTGGAGTTTGGTTTGAAAGTCCTCCCCAATGGATTGTTGATTATTTGATTATTGATTAAATAAAGTATTTTAGTCCCTTTTCACAAAAAAAAAATATTAAAATAGCTGGTAATTTTCTCACTCTCAACATATTTTTGCTTTTAATTATTTTTTTAAGTGCTTCTTGTGATGTGTTTCTAGGTAGTGACCATGATGACAGAGAAAGAATTGAAGTTTATAATTAGTACAGGTACCTCATGTTGTCTTCGTTCATAGTATGTTATCAATAATAATTACAACACAAACTTTCTATATCTGACTTCCAATTACATCTAAAAATTTCAAGATGTTGTTTATTATCTTTGTTTTTTCTTTATTTCAAAAAAATAACTAAAACTGTTGGATGCTAACAATTGTTAATGAGGATATGATGTGTGTAAATATCACAAAATAAAAATCTGAAATCTTGGGCTCTTTTGAATTTTGAAGACTAGAAATTGGAATGGGAAACCATGGCAAAATTAAATCCAACACCATTTGCACATAGACTGGAGATGCAACGGCTAATGCACTAGATCCAATATTGATTACCTATTTAGACTTGCAAAAAGTACAACTGATTTTTTTGTCCACTCCAAGACCATACCAATAATCTCATCATCATCAATTCCAGCATTTCAAAAGCTGCAAATATGAAAATCAAAATAAATTAAAAAAAAAAAAGAAGAGGATGAAGATGAAGATATAGTACGAATAACAAAATTTAAAAAAAAAAAGTGTAAACACCGAAAGTGGAGGGAAAAAAGGAAAAAAGTATCATACTTTTAAAAAAAATAAAAATATATATGAATAAAGAAATAAAAAGTTAAAATAAAATAAAAAGTGTAGTAAAATAAAATAAAAACTAAAAAGTAGTACACGGTGAAATTTTTTCTCACTTTAAAACTAAAATCTTTAGTTTTCTAATATAAAATATTAATTTGTAAAATGGTAATGTGATATTGCGAGATCCAGCACCCACTCTATGGAGAGATATCAACCATCAATTGACTTGGGAACTGAAATACATATTAGCAGTGATTAAAAAGCAAAATAGATTGCAAGTGGGGGTGAGAGTGGGTCGAGTAAATTTAGAAATCTAACTCTATTATATAGGATTCAGATGGTATATAAATGGGTTTGGAACGAGCATGGATATTAAAAATCCTACTTGTATCGGGCTCGGGTACAAATCTATAGGTTAGAGTACCCGCTACCCGAACCTATTTATATATATAGGTTCGGATAACGGGTACTGCAGATACTCTACCCGTTTATCCCATTTAAAAGTTATATATATACGCGCGTGTGTATGTTTTTGCTGTAATTCGAACCTCTTACCTCTTAGAAAAAAAATCAATGTATTTTACCACTCAAATACATCAATAGTTTTGTTAATTTTTTTAAAACTAAATAATTCAAATATATAAGCATATATAATTTACGTATCTAAGTCAATATTATATATAATTATTATTAATATATAATTAAAAATATATAATTAATATAAAAATTAAATTTTATATATAATATAATTGATACATAAAAATATAATATATCATATAAGATTAATTATATATATTGTATATGATATAAATAGTTAATGTTATAAAGTTGATTATAGTTAATATAACATCATCCATATAAAATAATGTTATATATATATATATATATATAGTATAATATACTATACAATATATATACTACTTGATATATATCATATTATTTTCACTATAATATATGGTAAAAATAAAATATATATAATATAGTTGAAATAACATCATCAATATAGTTATATATATAAGTCAATATTATAAATAACAATTATTAATACATATAATTAATATAAAAATAAACAAATTATATATATAATGTAATTGATATATAAAATATAATATATTATATAAAATTAATTATATATATTGCATATGATAAAAATGGTCAATATTATAAAGTTAATTGTAGTTAATATAGCATCATCATTATAATTTATATATAGAGAGAGATATATATAATACGACATACTATATACACTATATTATTTTCAATATAATATAGTAATATATATGGTAAAAATAAAGTATATGTATATACTAAAAATAGTTGATATATGTATTATATATTATATATTATATTTATATACTACATATTATATGCAATATGTGTATATACTATATTATATATATATATATATGTATATATACACATTATATGCTACACTATAACATATATATATATACATATATATTATTTTCATTATATACTATAATATATATTTGTAATAATCTAATTTTTGAAAAATTTTAAAATATAATTTAAAGATACAAGTAAATAATAAAATATTTATGTAATTACTCATTATTTATTTCTTAATATTAATCAAAAGATGAAATAACAATATATAAATAATAAAAAAGGGAAATAAAAGAAAAAATGTGTAATTACTCATTATTTATTTCTTAATATTAATTAAAAAATAATAATATATATATAAGGGAAAAAATAATAAAAAAAGAGAAAGAAAACAAAAAATATTTAACAATATCGTGGTTTGAAACTACAACCATGGAGATGAACACAAATTCTCACCGTCAGTCTAATGCCTATGCCCCTTAACTTACTTCATTGAAGATTACTTAAACTATTAATGTTTTATAAAAACTACTTACAAACCACACATCAAAGAAGAATGGAGTAATTACCAAGAGAGAGAATTTATTTTAGAGGTCAAATATATCTGTATTATTAGAAATTTATGAAGAGAGATAATTGATAAAAAAATTATGAAGACAGAGAATGAGTAAAGAGGGGGAAAGGGAGATCGAAGAGTGGCTGCCTCTCCAATCTGGCCACGTTCGGCCCGCAGTGATCGACACCGACCTTGCCATCGAAAAGCTCACCATCCGGCGACCTCAGGGGAGCTGACAGCGGGGCAAACCGGCATCGGACAACGGGCACGCTCCATCCGAATGCGTTGACTTTCGAGGCATTCCGATGAAGATTTCGACCAGCTTCGGCCACCGTTTCAGGCGATTCCAGTGCCATTGAATTCCTCTCTTCCCCAGCTTCATTTTGGTACCCATTATGCAAATTATTGTTGATCACAGAGAGAGATCCGTTATCTCAGTGTGAGACAAGTATTGATTTTAATTAATGCTTTGCAGATTTCATTGCGTGGGTATTGTAAAGATAATGCAATTTTAGATTTTGTGGCTGATTTGCATCCACATGCTTGAAATTTCTATATGTGGTTAACATGGATTCTTCTAATTTTCCCATTTATTAGCATATATATTATCCTATATTATTTTTCCTGTTCTTGGTTTGATGTTTTTTTTTTTTTGGATAAAAGAGGAGATAAAAACCATTAAATGGTTACAGTCCTGGGATGTGCTGCTACAGAAACATCACTGAACAATAAGGGCCGAAGATCATCAGGTGGTCCAGCCAGCTCATGATAGCCAATAGGACAGGAAATTCCAAAATGTGCTAGCCAATCTGCACACTTGTTAGCTTCCCTATAAACATGCCTCACCCGCACCTCCCAACTTCTCTCCAGAAGGTTGTGAATGCTAGCCACAAGGCTCCTACCCACAGTTAGAGTAGTCGAATTCTTTATTACTAAATTCACCACCGATAAACTGTCCACCTCCACTTCCAAGCGATTATAACCCAGTTTCCATGCCAGTTGGAGACCCATCAGCAGCCCCCAGAGTTCCGCTGTCATAATAGAGCAAGACCCCAGATTGTATGAGAAGCCACTAATCCAATTGCCCAGCGAATCACGGATCAGTCCTCCAGCTGTAGCCCAATCTGTGGACTGAGAATAAGATCCATCTGTATTGAGCTTACACCACCCTTCATCCGGCACAGACCATCCAACAAGAATCTGACTTCTCACAGGACCAACCTTTCCATCCTTGTTACTCCACGCAGCATCCATCTCTTTGGTGAAATTCATTACCACATCAACCGGATCCCAAGGTCTCTGGAAGTGAGGGTCAAATAGAGAACTACACCGCCACTTCCACAAGAACCAACATACCACACCAAAAACTTGCTGCCACTGAACTAAACCCACAGACCTGTCTGTTTGTTTTAGATTAAACGCCACCCAATACCCAACATTCATTTCTGAAAAGAAATACTCTCGAAAATCATCTGGAACAATCTTTTCCCACAACCACCTCGCCACACAACAGTCCCGAACCACATGTAAAACAGTTTCGGGCTCAAGTAGACAAAACTGACATAAAACATTATCCTCCATGTGCCTTATGCTTCTTACCACAGCTGTAAGCAACCTGTTACAACAAAGAAGCCACAGGAAAGTTTTAATTCTTTCGGCTCCTTTCCATGACCATAAGATTTTCCATCTACTACACTCAGCATGATCAACCTCATCCCTAATCCCTTTAAAGGCTGTTTTAACAGTGAATTCTCCACTGCTAGAAGCTCCCCAATAAAAATCATCATTATCTCCCGAATTAATATAACAGGGAACTGCAGCAATCCTTGTCAACAAGCAAAAAGGAAGACTACAGCCGAATTTAGACCAATCCCAGGAATTGGACTCTTTAATAAAGTCCACAATAGGTTTATTAGCTTCCTCCTGAGAGATGAACTTCGTGGCATACTTAATCAATGGTCCACAGTCTGGCAGCCATTGGTCCTTCCAAAAGCGGATGGTTTTGCCATCACCCATCACCCACCAAACCCCACTCAAGACAGCAGGCCATACCCTAACCATATTCTTCCAAAGCCAGCTGGTATTGGAAGATTTAAAAGTAGAAGGAAATCGCCTATTATCTTTAATGTATTTTCCCCGAAGGACTTGTACCCATAAATTCTCCGGTGACCGAAGGACCCCCTAAACAAGTTTCATTAAAAAAGCATCATTTACCTCATGCAATTTACGGATGCCCAATCCACCTTCCTTTTTGGGTTGACAAAGTGATTCCCAATTGACCAGAGAAATGCCCTTTTTGCCATTAGTACCACCCCAAATAAACCTCCTGCACAGTTTTTCAATTTCCAAACAGATAGAGATAGGAATTGAAACAGTTTGGAACACATAATTAGGAATAGCAAGGATAACAGCTTTCACAAGAGTAATCCTTCCAGCTAGAGACAAACTATTAGCTTTCCAACCTGCTAATTTTTTCCGCACCTTTTCTACCAGAAAATGATAAGTGTTCCTCTTACTCCTGCCACCAGATAAAGGAACACCTAAATAGATGCCTAAGTCATCTGTCAATTTGAAACCACATAAACCACCCAAAGAACTAGCTTCCTGCCTTGTAACATTCGAAGAGAAGAAAATATTAGTCTTCCCCAAGTTAATTCTCAGACCCGAAGCTTCAGCAAACTGGCCACAAAGATTAATAATAGTATCCAACTGCTGCTTGGATGCCTCAGCAAAGAGGAGGAGATCATCCGCAAAAAATAAGTGTGAAACAGATGGGCCTGATCTACCCACCTTAAAAGCCTTCCAAATACCCTTATCACAAGCTACAGATATCATATGAGCCAACCTCTCCATACATAAAACAAAGATATAAGGCGAGAGAGGATCTCCTTGACGCACCCCCCTCGAAGGCTTAAAGGCAGTAGTTCGCATTCCATTCCAGCAGATATTGAGTTCGGAAGTGTTGATGCACCTCATGATGATTGAAATCAAGTTCGAAGGAAGCCCCACAAGCTGAAGTGTATTTAAAATAAAATCCCACCCCAGCCTATCATAGGCTTTCTCCAAATCAACTTTTATAGCTATCCATTTTCTCCCAGCCCTCTTATTTCTCATAGAATGAATGATCTCCTGGGCTATGATAGTGTTATCAGTAATGTGACGACCTTCAACGAAACTGACTTGATTTTTACCAATCAGCTTAGGCAAGATAGGCTTCAGTCTATTAACAATGACTTTAGTGACCAGTTTAAAAATTGTATTACAGAGACTAATAGGGCGAAACTGTGCCATAGATTCGGGGGGGTTCACTTTAGGGATAAGAACAATGAGAGTTTTATTGATTGACTCCATCGAATGTAACCCCTTAAAAATTCCATCAACATACTGAAAAACATCCTTCCCTATCCGACTCCAATTCTGCTGGAAAAAGAATGCATTGTAGCCATCCAAACCAGGGGCCTTGTTTGGATTCATGTCAAACAATGCACGATGAACTTCTTCTATGGTAACGGTAGCCTCCAGATTAAGCAAATCCTCAGAAGATAACGGAGCAAAAAGATTTGGGCATTGAAGGAGAGGTGATACGGTCCGATCCTCCTGATAAAGTTTAGTAAAAAAGTCCACCGCCCAATTAACAAGAATGTTTTGATCTGATACCCAATTCCCATTTTCATCTTTCAGCTGACAAATTCTATTACTCCTTCTTCGGTTCATAGTAATAGAATGGAAGTATTTCGTATTACGATCCCCGCTATGAAACCATTCACATCTAGATTTTTGAGCCCAATACAATTCTTCTTCAGAAAGTAACTGCTCAAGCTCCCCTTGTAACTGCTTCTCTAGATTAATAAGCTCATCAGATGGTAGCCTCTCCATTGCCACCTGTATTCCTCTAAGACGAGCCATAATTCTTTTCTTTCTCTTATGTATAGCAACCACAACCTCAGCGTGCCATGTAGATAAATTGGAGGCAAGGTTCTCCAGATTTGAACTGACAGTGCAGTTCGACTTCCAGCTAGTTTGAAAAACATTTCGAAAATCCTCCCTGTATTGCCAGTAGTTGATAAATTTAAAGGACTTAGAGAAAGGAAAAGAATTACCCTTCCCATGCAGGTCAAGCCTAATGGGCGAATGATCTGACTTTACTCTCGGCAGGATATAGACGGCTGAATCAGGGAAGCTATGAAGCCACAGCTGGTTACCAATAACTCTGTCTAATCTGCCCATCTTCAAACCCCTTCTCCAAGTGAACTTTGGCCCATTAAAACCAAGATCAAGAAGACCATTACTCTCCACAAAATAGCGAAAGTGCTTACAATATTTGAGATCATCCACAGTACCCTTTTTCTCATTAGGACCAAGAACTGCATTAAAATCACCCAAAAGAGCCCAAGGACCACTACAACTACCCGCAATAAGGTTCAAATCCTTCCATAAACTGCGACGAATGGGGGCAGTAGGGCTTCCATAAATAGCCGTTATGAAAAAGGTGTTACCTTGAGCATTAGCAACCTGCACATGGATGAATTGAAAATTATTCACAAGAATATCAATTTTCCACTCTTTATCCCATAAAAGCCAGATTCCTCCTGAAAAACCAATAGCCTCAACACGATGAGAGAAATGGAACCCCAACTTCTTAATAGCATTGTCAGCACTAACACCACTAATTCTAGGCTCAACTAAAATCAGCAGTTGAATTTTTTGGCTTTTAACAATATCCTTCAGAATAGTAAGCTTGCTTTGCTGAGCAAGCCCTTGGCAATTCCATGAAAGACAGCTAAAATACATTAATCCTCAATCAAATAAGGATCTCTGGGATCATCATCCTCATCCTCAGAGAAAGCATTCAAGTCAAGATCCATATCAGGATCCCCACCCTCAACCATAGACGAGGTTTCTTCCTCAATTCTTTTCGACAGCTCCGAAACCATATTCTGGACAGGGATTGAGTCTTCGGGTTCCTCGCCCAAACACTTGTCTTTACCCTTCCCACCAATGGCCTTCTTTAACCCAGCTACTTTCTTGGGGTCAGGTGGTTTCTTACTTGTTATCTTCTTTCTTAAATCCAAACCGGTCTTCTTCATACCACTCGCCAACTTGGATTTCGGACGAAGAAGAATGGAAGGGTTAGACGCAGTTTGGTTTTTCAAAGAAACAGCTGTGTGGTTGGCATCTAAAGTTGTGACAGAGGGGATAAGGGGGGGGTCTTGTCTTTGCAGAATTCTGACTGGACCCAAAGGAGATTCCTTGGGTTGCACTGTCTTCTTCAAATTAGAGCCTTGGGCATTTTTCTTTGGGCTATCCAGCCTTTGAATCTTCTTATTTTCCTCATTGGGCTTTGTGACTGGCCCATATTCTCTAACAGTCTCTACCATGGAAACCCTTTTTTCAACTAAGGTATTAATCTTTGATAGATTGCTCTCCTTTATAACCCCTGAAGATTCGCCCACAAAAAGCTCATTATCATAACTATGATTCTCCATATTGAGATTCTCTAGAATACCAAATCGAGATCCATTGCTTGACATCCGCCTTTCCTTATTCTTGCTTTCCACTTTCGAACCAATTTCCTTATTTTGCATAACCCGCCGCCGGCGAGTAGGAGCCACCATCCACTCACCATAAGCCTGTTTAGAAACCACCGTAGGATTGCCTTGAGGCGACTGAATTGTAATACCTGCACTAATACCATCGCTGCCCACAGGAGTTCCTTGAGTTGTATTCTTATTACATGAGTCCTTGTTGTGTCCAAAGCACCCACATTGAAAGCAAATATTGTATAAACCTTCATACTCCACGTATTGAATCTTCCCTTCAATCTCAAACATGGAAGCCAAAGGTTTATCAAGGTCTAATTCTACTGCAATTCTAGCAAATTTGCCTCTTGTAACTCCCCCAGTATTGTAATCTATCCGAATAGGTTTCCCAATCGCTGAAGCAATAGCTCTCAATACTCTTTTGTGGTAGTATTGAATTTGCATGTCCGGGAATCTAATCCATGCAACCACCTTAGAAATCTTATCATTCGAAGTGCGAAATTCCGGGCTCCATGGTTGCACAATAAGATAATGGCCAAAAACTAACCAGGGTCCCCCCAACAATACCGACAGTTTATCCTCCTCATTAGAGAATTTAACAAGAAAGTAATCATTGGATAAGTCAATAACCCTATGGCCATGCTTTGTCCTCCATAAGAGAGACAACTTATTGACTAGAGCCTTATAGCCAATCCTCCTGCCCAACAAACGAATCACTATGGCATTCTTCCAAGGTTGACAGATCTCATTCTCAACATCCTTGGACAGGGAAATCGTAGGAATCTTCCCTGACAGGTTAATAGCGATGCCTTTGTCAGAATCGTCAGCCCCATTCTCATTGTTACTAGAGAAGAATAGATCATTTTCCTCCTCAGATTCAGTCCTAGTTTCATCGTGTTCCATTTCAGTCCCGTCTATAGGCTCAAAAAAAGTATTAAACATCTCAGATTGGCCCCCAGACTCTCCAGCCATTAAGCAATCTTTAAACGATCGAACAGTTCTTTCCCCAGCACATTCTTCCATCCCCATCTCACTATCCCCTCCATTCTCCTCTCGTATCTTCACCTTTTTGGTGGAACGATCATCATTAGGGCTAGGCGGATCGGGTTTTCGCTCGAGGTCTCCCTCGAGGTTCAGAGAAAACATCCTATAAAAAATCTATATTCATTAATAAATTTTTATTTTAGTCTACTTGGTTTGATGTTTAGTTGAACTTATTTTGATTTTTTTACACAGTTAAATAACAGAGAAAAATATAAGTTCCAGTAGCTGTTGTTGAGATTTCATTGTTGTTATTGATGCCTCATTTTGAGGCATTACCATTGTTAAAGAATTAATGTTCTGCCATTGTATGTTTTGTTTTTTTTTTTCTGGGTATTTGTTAATGATAATTTTTTTTATGGGTTTGCTAATTTATCAATTTTTTTTTTTGTTTTCTTTGGGTTTGCATGCTTTTTGGAATGTAGATCTAATTGTTCTTTCAAATTATGAACAAAAAAAAATTGTTCTTTCAAATCCAATTATGTTTAATTATAGAATTACGTGGTAAATTTTATTTTATAAAATTGTAATAGCATTAAATTTTAATTTATAATTATTTAATTATACTAAAAATTATAATTATTTGAATAAAAATATTACAATTATATAATTTATATTTTTTTTGAATAATTTATAGTTTATTATATTTTAAATTTATTATTTTAAATGAGTATTTAAACAGATATTTAGTGACAGTAATAAATGAATTTAGAATGACTCTGTGAACAATGAATATATATTTATAAACGAGTTTAGAATAGATATGAGTATTTAAAAATTAAACAGGTACGGCAATAAATAGGACATTTTTATTCGGCTCCTAATTGCAAGTAATCAAAAAGCAGAGGAGATGACTCGTTAAATTTAAACACAAGAAAGCAAATTCAAATATCTATTTGTCCATTCTCTGAAAACTACATGCGTAGACGACTCGTTAAATGAGAACTCTCTGATCTCTTGAACTCATTTGTGTGAAAAGTTCTACGCTTTTTTCAGTTTAAATACTTAAACTTTCACTAATTCAGCATTAAAACCATCAAATACAAAGGCAGACTAAAAAATGGCGCAGTGCCCACTACAATAATGGAACTTGACAACCATCAACAAGTAATTGCTACATAGGAAAACGCAAGTAACAAAGGAAAATATAAACAATGCCTTACAGGAACCTTTTGTGCATATTATAAATTATAGTATATTAGTTACAAGCAATTTCACTAGGGAATGATATGTTTCTGTTTTATGAATGTGACTAATTGTAAAATCATGCACTTCCAAGATTTTTTTTTTTTACGAGGAAAATTTATTTTCATTAATGAAAATCAATTGACGTCAGATTCTAATTAGAGACATAAATAGATAGTAAAATCCTGTATCAAAGGATTAGATTCATTGCAGGACACAGTACCTAAGACATTCCATATTGAATTATTCCCACATTCGGATGAGCAGCTACAGAAACAGCAGCCACACCAACTGCACCGAACTGGGATTGTCCCTGCAGCAGTTTCGCATCAATCGCAATTCTATCGTTTAGTTGTTCCTTCACTTTCGGCTGATAGTAGGGATTTGTGTTAATGTCAGTGCAGATTACAGGAGCTGGTTTTCCTCCGACGTTACTCTGTGGAGGTTGTTTGGCCTGTGAAGTAGCCTTCTCAGACTCTATACACCTCTCTTGTACCATTGCGTTGTTTCTGAAGAAACAATGAGGAGAAACTGTCTGTGGAGGGAGGACTGCATTTCTATAAAATATTCTTGCATCATAACCATCTTTGATGTTTCTGCCATTCTCATATGGTACAACTGATCCGACCACTCTTCCTGGCTTTGCTGCAACCCAAAATAATGCAGAAGGAAATTTTTGTCAACTTAACAGTTAAAAAAGCAAGCTGGATCCTGACCACATAAGAAGACCACCTAGATATATAATTCTCCCTTGTGAGATTTTAGTCCAATATTGCTTCTTAAAATAGGTAGGACATGGTATTTCAAGTACTCACTCAGACCATTAGGGATAGTAACAAATGGCAACTGTCCAACAGAAGTTCCGGGAAAATCAATATAGTGGGCCCAGACTTGAAAAATCTCAAATTTTTCAAAGGCCTTCCCAACAATTTCCTTCATAAACTGAGACCTGCAGCCCAACCCACAGGCAGGTCTAATCAATATACACGTCCCCAGTTGCCTAAGGAACTTACTTAATTCTATAGCTCTTCAAGCTCTTTAAAATTCTCACCAACACGTATAAGGCGGGGACTACAAGGGTCAAATCCAAAAGCCTTCAACACATCAATTACTACTTAACAAGAAGGCAAGCAAGATGAAAAATACTTGATACTTGTACCTGCTGGTACTCGGGGTGGAGGCCGAGAAACATTCAGCGCATTTCCAGATAGAGCATCTGTTGCTCTAAAATTTTTAGATGTGTCTTCTGTAACTTGCCGGTTATCAAATGCGGTTGAACTTGGCTGCATACTGGGAGGGATTGTAGAAGAGTGTACAGTGGATCTGCAAACAAAAGGGATGATGCTAAACCATGCCTAAAAAGAGCAAATTATGGGCATAATATCTCAAGCCTCCCAAGTCCCAAAAACCATTGTACCCTCCAGCTTTAAAAGCTTCTTAGAAACTATCATCATAACTTACAAGTACACTCATAAAGTAATGGAATAATCTATTTAACTCCCCACAATTTCCAATTGTAAATGGTCATACCGTGGGAGAGAGACATGTTTCCTCTCTAGTGGAATCACTGGTGCACTCCTACCACCATTTTCCTCGAGAAATGCAAACTGTTTTCTAAATTGACCTATAGCACTGCATGAAAATACATGCTATCAACCATGGGAAAGGAGATAGAATATGAATTGCTACCATTTAGAAAAGTGTAATTAGAAGGAAGAATTTAGAACCTAGGATAGAGAAAGTTAGTGCCTTCATTTCCATTAATATAGTCTTTGAGCAGCTGTGGATGATACTCCAGTATTTCTCGATATAGCAATTCTCGAATATCCTCTTTTGCAACCCTTCGCCGCTCAAACTCAAACTCCAACTTTGAGATTGGCTGACAAGAAGGTTCTCTCTCAATTTTGGCTAAGCCCTTAAAGTAAGGATCGGCCAATGCCTATAAATGAAAATAACAGTCCGTCGGTGCAATGAATAAAGAAAAGGATTCACAAACCGTCAGGTAGAAGAGAAACACATTTAAGAAGCACCATTTCTTTGCAATTAGATATGGTATAAGGACAATACTATTTACAGCCAGAGAATGAGATAAAGACCTCTTCAGCAGTCGGTCGATCCCTGGGATCAAATGCTAAGAGTCTCTGCAACAGTCGGAGTGCTAAAGGATCTGCATTTGGAAATTTCTGTGTAAATGGCACAGCCTGTTTTTTCCTCATTTCTGTCAAGTACTTCCTTGCCTTATCATTTCGAACCTGCATTTTTTTTTCCAATAAACAATAGGTCAATACCTCAAAATAGAACATTATAACCAGTAAAGAGAGGAAAGAAAAAACAGCATAGGGAAAAAACAGCATAGGGAGAGAAAATTATCATACTCCAGAAATTGTATCAGATGCAGGAATCCCAAGAAGATCAGTGATCAAATCCAACTGATGAACAACACTTTTACCCGGAAACAATGGCTTCCCTGTTAATACCTCAGCAAATATGCAACCAATACTCCAAATATCAATTGCTGGTGTATACTGCAAAAAGATAGCAACAGAAATTAGAGAATTCAACCCATATTTGAAATCCCACAACTGTCATAAAACCACTCCAGAGAATTGGGCATAACCTGGACACAGTTACCTGAATGACAAATATTCAACTTCCAGGAGAGTTCATAGTCCTCCCTGAACAAGAATTATTTTAATCTAGCATTACTGCTGACTATAAAGCACTCAGAAGCATTTTACAGAGAACTATACTGGTTCAATTTTCTTCCATAGCTCATAACAATAGCATCCCACAGGATTAAGTTTTTTTTTGTGGGCAGATTAAGGTTCATATTAGAGACATGATAGCAAAAAATAATAGCAGCAAACCACTGTCGAAGGGGAAAACTATAAGCAGTCAAGTCATTGTTTTTTGAACATTGTCTATGGAATAAAACAACTCTAAAAAATGTACAGGTGAACCAAAACCACTTCTAATATCATGTAAGTGCTTCATCATAACATATGGTATTATGATACCATAACTGGATGAACCAAAACCACATTCAAGGACATAAAATACAGATTAACAGAGGTTGGAAAATTAAATTAATCAGAAATAAACTTCAGCATAACCAATTTCAAGAAAAAGTACAACAGCTTATCACCCTCAAGCCAAACAAGGAACTTAAGCAAACTATGTTCATAAATTTAACAATTCGCAGCCAAGGCACATGAAACAAGTACCAAATATGCTTCTCTAAAAAAAGTCCAAGGTTCAAGTGACACGCCCATAAAACAAGATAACAATATTAGTACAAGAGCAGAAAGCAGACAACTTCATTAATAAAGAATTATTTTGGTTATTTTGTTGATTATCAGCAAAAACCACTACATGTTTAGCTTTTTGTCGACAAATTCCAAGGACAAATGAAAATTAAATACAAAGTGCCAATATATCTTCTATAGTAAGGTCGTGATCCAATATTAAGATAAACATGGTCAAATAGTCAAGCACCCACGGTAGATAAAGCGCTAGGCGCAACTAAGGCGATACATTAGGCGCAAGGAGCAAAAAAAGCGATAGCCTAAGTGGAGTGAGACGCAAAGTTCTTATTAATACTAATTACTAGTAATAGCATATAGTACATCTTTAAAGTAAAATATATTAGAAGTTATATTAATTTAACATTAAAAAAAACTACTAAAAAGTGAAAGATAACTAAAATTAAATAAGATATTAGTTTTCTATCAATTTGATTTTGATATGTGAACTTTATTAGCTGTATTAGTTTTTTATTTTGATAAGCTTTTTTTATTTTGAATGAAATTAAAAAAAAACCTGGAAACTTTTAGATTTCCTAAAAGATTTTAAACTTTTAACTTCCTAAAATAACTAATTACTAAGACATATGCTATTAATAAGAATAAAAAATATTTACTATGTTTATTTACAAAAAAATATATACTTTGCGCTTTTGCGTTTCTTGCTTTCTCTAAAAAAGCAACGCTTAGGCGCAAAAAGTCATCGCCTAGCTTAAGGCGCCTGGCTTTGGACTTTTAAAAGCGCTAAAGGTCATTTGAGCCTAGCTTTTGCCTCTAGGCGAGTGCTTGGTGCGCTTTTGACTACACTGCAAGCACCCAAGGTGATATAATCTGAATGATTCCATTGCAATAAAGATCAATAGAAACAGACAAATAGCAGAAATTGGGCCCATGAAATCATACACCCACTTCAATCAAGTTGCCATTGACAAAAAAGAAGACCATATATGGCAAGCAAACCATACCTTTGAAAAAAAGGATCCACACAGCTCTGGAGCCCTATACCATCTTGTTGCAACATAGTCCTGTTAGATGCAACATGGTCCTGTCAGATGCTCATCATGAACATTTACAAAATAAGAGAACATAAATCAGCTGTTAATGTGTTTCCAGAAGTTGCACCAGTACGTACCGTCCAAAAAACTGTGGTTGGTGTATCACTAAATGCTACTCTAGCTAGTCCAAAGTCGCAAACTTTAATCTTGCAATTTGCATTTGCCAGTATATTCTTAGGTTTCAAATCTCTATGGTAAACATTTGCTGCAGCAACAAAAAAACATAAAAATTAAATTAAAATGGTGGCATTGATGCAGGATGATAATGAGGGTAGAGTCTGGACCATTCACTCTCACCTGTATGCATATATTTCAGTGCTCGCAACATCTGATAAAGAAAAAATTGATGGTGTTCACGGGTTAAGTCGTCATTAGCTTTGATGACCTGGTGAAGATCAGACTCCATGAGCTCAAAAACAACAAATATATCTTTGAACTCCCTCTTTGAGGGTGGCAACATGATGCGTTTAATTTCAACAATATCAGGATGTCTTAAGAGTCTAAGCAACTTGACTTCTCTCAAGATCCTAAGTGAATCAGAGATATGCTCGAATACATCATGGATCTTTTTTATTGCCACTTTTTCTCCAGTGTGTGTGTCAATTGCCGCACAAACAACCCCATAGCTTCCCTTTCCTATAACTTCCAGAATTTTGTATCTATTGGCATCCCCATACTCGGTGAAGAAATCCATGTCTTTTAAGTCCTGAAGCATGAAAAAAAAAATTATGTCATGCCAGCTTCTACAGACAGTTGACCAATCGTTTTCTAAGAAGACTATTTCAGGATTCCACAAGTATATACACAAGCATATCCATGAAAGGAAAAATAAACAGGTTTAACTGAGAAATGAAAATAACAGAATAATCCAAGTCCCAAGTAAAAAGAAGAAATAAAACAAAGAACATGTGAAAACATATGAATTAAGCAAGTCATCAACTTTAGGAAACAGAATCAGATTCCATGCTGATTAAAACTAAAGAAATTGCATTAGTGAAGAATCAAATACAGAATCTCTGGGACTTAAACTGTTTGTAGCAATTGCAGTACAGCACGAGACGAAAAGAAAAGCACATATCTAGAGAGATGTCAAATCCTATAGAATCCAAATTATTATAGTAACTATTCATTGGAAGTAAGATAAAAAACCAAAACATATGCAAGCCATGTAATAGGTGAATGAATTCCATCATTCGCATAATTTTCAGAAAGCTCAGACAAGTAGATAAGGGAAAATGACAAATACAAATTTTTTCATGTTAATGGGCAGTTGAAAACCAGATTTTTGGATTTGCAGCGAACCAAAGACTAGAGACAAGAACTTAAACGCATAGTTAATTCTTGATCATTCAAAGATCAAGCACTCAAAATTTATTGTTATCCCGAGCAATCAAAACTTAAAAACATCAAAAATTAATATTTTAATAATTCAAAAATTCACACTCTAATATTAACTATAATCCAAATAAGTACAATGAACACAATTTTCAAAAATCACAATTTCTTTCGTTTTCTCCGGCTTTCTCAGCATCACCGGCCAACAAAAAAAAATTAGATTTAAGTCAGGTCTTAATTATCACAAACTGAAACCAGAAACCAAATGGACCATGCCCAATCAGATCTTACCACTTCCTTTCAATCACCACAAACATTAAACTTGCAAAAAGAAAATTTCAGACAATTTTTTTCCATTTTCCCTTAAACCAATCATCTCATGACTAACCCAATTATCAATATTCAAAATTTCAAATTTCTTATATTGAATCAAGAAAACAACACAGATCCCATGTTAGAGAGAGAAACAAATAACCAGACCTTCTTTATGTGATCTCGCTGCATCTTTGTTACAAAACCGACAAAAATCAGAAACACCAGAAAGGTCCTTTCTCGTTCTTGTTAAGCGTTTCGACTAAAAAACACCAAAAAAATTTAACAATTTGATTTCTTCTTCCAAGAGAAAAATAGCCGCAATTACACACAGCAAATCTGCTGATATCAAAACCGAGCCTACAAAATCCCAACCATCAAAAAATCAAAAACCTACTTCCAATCTTCTACTATCTCGCAAAATGCACCCTCAAAATTTACTTGCAAGCCAACAGGATCAGAAAACAACAAGAACAAGAAAACCCAAAAAAAAATTAAAAAAAAAATCTTCAAATTTGAGAAAAAACCCAACTGAACTTGAACCCTCCTTAGATGGGTGTCGGTGAAAGTTAGAAGCCTTGAAGGAGATCCATGAGTAGATGTGATTGATAAGTGGATCTGAGGATGAAAGAGAAAATGAGAGAATTAAAGAATGGTAGGGTAGTTGCTTATACAAAGCGAAAATTGACTAGTCCTCTCTGGATTATCAGCTATTTTTTATATTATTATTATTATTATTATAAAAATAAAATTTAATTTAATTTAAAAATATTTTAAAAAAAAACTAGCTGTTGCAACTTAAACTTGCCAAAGGAAAGTTCTCGGTACTGTTGTATGTACTTTTTTTCCTTAATTCCTTAATACAGATACGCGTGTTAACTGTATTTTGTGTTCTGTATTTTTCACTGTATTTTATTATTTTGGACTATTAATAATCGTATTTTTATGAAATAATTCCTCAAAGTATTTCTATTTTTTGTTGTCACTTGATAATTATGCAGAAATGCTTTATATGTGATGCATTTTTAAAAATATGAATTATTAATGCTCAAAATGTTATTATGGGATTTTTTTAAAAATTAATGTAAGAAAAAACATAAAGTATATTTTAAAAAAAGAGAGAGGATTTGAAAAATTAAAAAAGCAATCTATAAAAAAGATAAATCCTAATATGGGTTTTGTTCATATCCTCGTTCGTTAATCAAATTAATTATAATTTTTTATTTAAAAATAAAAATTAATTAAAATTATTTTTAAAAAAAATATTATGATTTAAATTAAAAATTATCATTAATCTTATTACGAGCGAGGACATTACCGTATATATAATAGAATCTTTTCTGTAAAAATGATTGATACATTATAGCCCAGAAATTATATTTAGAATATTTTAAAAAAAAATCTTTTTAGATTCACGAATGTTGAAACTTGAATATTATTAGAACAAGTTCATAGTGATTTTGCATATTTCAAGCTTTTATCTTCAAATTCAACTTTCGTTTTCTATTTAATTAGTATATGATGTATAATAATATACCAGAAAGTAATCAATGTACCTAATGAATTCCTTTTTCTTTTCAAAAATAATTTTTTGATGCTGTTGTCGATTTTTTTATTTTTATCAATGATAAAGTTCTTTTTCTTACTGCTTTTCTTTTTCTTTTGAAATCTTCTCATTATTTTTCTTTTAATTAAATGCACATTTTAAATTTTTTAATTCTTTTTAATTAGTTCTCCTTCGAATAAGAATTTATTTTATTATTATAATTAATTTTTATCTCTGATAATAAAAGCTTTTATTTCTTTTTATTTTTAAAATTTTTGTTTTCTTTTCCATACAAGAGTTTCGATATTTAACGGATCTTAAAATATATTATTACTTATGTGAAACAACATTGAAACCATTTTTAAAATTATAATATATATTTTTTTAATTCAATCATAAAAAAATTATAAAAAGAAAATTCGCAGCAAACATTTAAAATAAAATTGCTGAAAATAATGTAAAGGGCCGAGACAATTTGCAATTATTAAGGGGGTGCAAATAAACAATTTTTTTTGCCAAAAAAATAAAGTTATTTCATATAAGAGAATAAGATTCGAGTCTCCATACATAGACAATAGACCCATCTTCAAGAATTTTGTCGTGCCACATCATGAGTAACCGAAATATACAGCCAATTGAACAAAAGAAAAATTATAGCATTAATGCAAAATATCAGTAAAGTAAAATTACTTCAACATCTTTATCTATCATAGCTTTGTTCTTAATTGAATAAATCGCTGCCTTTGAGTTTCTTCAACTTCTATACTTTTTCTTTTGCCAAAACTTATACCGCGGGCTCTAATTAATTTGGATTAAAATTTTATTATTATATGGTCAAGAATTCAACACATTGGAACGCTAATGTCTCATAAACTAACTCCTTGCCTAATTAGTGGTTTCCATCTGTAGTCAGTCAGCACTTACAGTGGCAGTTTCTTGCTCAAAGACACCAATTCTAATTTAATTAAGGCGGTGGAGAAGATGGTGCACCGTGAGAGATGATCAGAGGCTATGACGTTAGCCTTTGGTGGAATCGGAGTACTGTTTGGCTTTTGAAAATAATTAGAAGTTTGATGGAAATATATACTAGTCATGTTCATGTAAGAAGAACCACGAACAGTGTAGATCATGCATTAGCAGTTGGAGCTAGAGGCAGTAGCAGACAATCAATATGTGGGTTAATACCTAACATGTATATGCTTTTGTTGCCTTTATATATGTTGGATTTATTCATCATCTCATTGATTTATCAAATTGCTTATTTCCATTAAAATATAAGTACACATATACACACACAAACACATGCTAATCATGTGATCCCATTTAAAATTAATATTGTTGTCATATATTGCCTCAATACCTAAAACATTACATCATCATCATCATCAAGTTTCAAATTTATATGACATAAATAAATAGTTGTCCTTATTTCAATCAATTTAATTATTATATTTTTCATATATATATATATATATATATAATTTCGGTATTGAAATGTAAATATATAATAAAAAAAATAAGTTTCTATAAATTAAAAATTTCTCACAATAATTTTTAAAAATTAAAAATCATGCCATTGATTTTTCATGAAATTATATTTTTATAAGTTTTAATTAAAATTTATATAAATTAATATATATTGTTTTCATATTTTTTAACTAGTCCATAAATAATAAAATTGACCTATATATTTGTTTTATATTAATATTTAAATTATCAAAGAAAATAATATTTGGATTTACAAAAACTAATAATAATATTAAAATATATGTTTTAAAAAAAGTTAAAAAAATATATGATTAAAGTTTATGTTTATGCAAAGGGGAAACTTGGAATTGGCATAATTTTACTGTGAAATTATTGATAGTGCAGCCTCTAGCGTGCTACACTCGTTTGTAGATGGATTTTCCGGATACAATCAAGTGTTAATGGCCCAAAAGGATAAAGCCAAATCTGCCTTCACTACTACATGGGGTATATTTTGTTATAGGGTGATACCTTTCAGCTTAAAGAATGCTGGAGCAACCTACCAAAGAATGGCCACCACACTATTTCATGACATGATGCACAAAGAAGTTGAAGTATATGTGGATGATATGATGGTGAAGTCGGATATAAGGGAGCAACACTTCCAGAACTTGGAATTATTCTTCGATAGAGCTTTGAAATATAAGCTAAGATTAAATTCGAAGAAGTGTGTATTCGGTGTTACCTCAGGTAAATTGTTGGGACATGTAATTGGTCCAAATCTCATTGAGATAGATCCTGACAAAGTTAAAGCAATCAGGGATATGCCAGCCCCAAGGACGGAGAGAGAAGTTTGGGGATTCATTGGTAAACTGCAGTACATTAGCAGATTTATAGCAAAGCTCACAACAATCTGTGAGCCTATCTTCAAATTGCTTAGAAAGAATCAGCTGGTCGTATGGAATGAAGAATGTCAAAAGGCCTTTGACCGAATAAAAGAGTATTTGTTGAATCCACCTGTTTGGAAACCACCTAAACATGAAAAACCTCTATTACTATACTTAGCAGTAGAAGAAGAGTCGATAGGAGCCATGCTAGCCCAAGCAGATGAGTCGGGAATTGAGCATGCCGTTTACTATTTGAGTAGAAAGCTCCTACCTTATGAAATTAAGTATAGTATCATCAAAAAGACATGTATAGCCGTGGTTTAGTCTTCTAAGAAGTTGCGGCATTACTTTCAATCGTATAGTGTGCAAGCAATTTCCAGGTTGGATCTAATGAAGTACTTAAGGGAGACACCCTCTTTAATTGGGAAATATGGTCGATGGTTGATAATATTAGAAGAATTTGAGATCGAGTATGTAACCAGGAAAACAATCAAGGGTAGAACGGTGGCAGAATTCCTGGCTCAACAACCATTACCAGAAAGTGAAGAAGTAATCTTGGAATTTCCATATGAACATTTAGAAGCAATTGAAGTACAAGGATGGAAAATGTATTTTGATGGAGCAGCAAATAGGAAAGGAGCAGGTTTGGGAGTTATACGAGAATCGCCATAAGGGGAACTCATCCCTTTAGCCAAAAAGTTGAAATTTAGGGCAACCAATAATGTGGTGGAGTATGAAGCTTGTATTTTTGGTTTGGAAACCCTAATGATTATAAGGGTAGATAAGGTGGAAGTTTATGGTGATTCGTTGCTAGTAGTATCCCAAGTAAATGGAGAGTGGGAGTTGAAAGAAGAAAAATTGAAACCATACCATCATTACCTGACCATGATAAAGAAGAATTTTAAGGAGTGTAGGTTTATACACCTGTCAAGAGAAGAAAATCAGATGGCTGATACCCTAGCCACATTGGCTTCGGTATGGGAAAATCCTGCCAGCCTATTCCTTAAGCCTCTGATCTTGACCAGTTCATCAACTCCTTGCTATGAATATGAGACAATCATGGAAGTTGATACGGACCATGATACCATGATGCATGGTATGATACTAGAAGGCGATATTTGGAGGAAAGAGAATACCCGCCGGGGTCAACAAAGAAAGAGAGAAGAGCCATAAGGAGGTGGTCATTGCAATACATCACCTTCCATGGAGAGTTATACCGAAGATGGCCTAATGGAGTGCGTTTGAGATGTTTAAGAAAGTCTAAAGTGGAGCACATCATGTCTGAAATACATGCGGGAAGTTGCGGTCCGCACATGAGTGGTTTAGCCCTAGTTAAGAAGATTATTTGACAAGGTTACTATTGGTTGACCATGGAGAAAGACTGCATTGAATTTGTAAAGAAGTGCCAGCAATGTCAGATGTATGGTAACTTGAATCATATGCCTCATGAAGAACTGCATTCAATATGTTCACCCTGGCCATTTACCACCTGGGGTATCGACATTATAGGAGAAATACATCCGACAACCTCAAACGGTCACCTTTTCATTGTAGTAGCAGTTGATTATTTTTCAAAATGGGTCGAAGCTGAATCCTTCAACAAGCTGGGTGTAAGTCAAATGGCTAGGTTTATCGAAAAGAATCTCATCTACAAATATGGGGTCCCGCACAGTATGATATCAAACAATGGGGTATAGTTTCAAGGAGTAGTTAAGGATTTATTCTCCAAGTACCAAATCCATCATCATCGATCCTCTCCTTATAGACCAAAGGTTAATGGTGCTGTGGAAGCAACAAATAAGACAATTAAGCAAATTCTATCCAAGATGACCAAGACTTACAGGGACTGGTCGGAAATGCTTCCCTTTGCTTTATGGGGATATAGGATGAGTGTGCGAACACCTACTGGGATGACACCGTTCTATTTGGTTTATGGGATGGAAGCGGTATTGCCAATTGAAATTGAGATCAAGTCATTGAGAGTAGTCTTGGAAGCGGAGCTACCTGAAACGGAATGGGTAACAAGCAGATACACATAGTTAGCTCTACTGGAAGAGAGAAGGTTAAAGACACTGTATCATCACCAACTGTATCAAAAGAAGATAGCTCGGGCCTACAATAGAAGGGTCAAGGTCAGAAAATTCAGATTTGGGGATTTGGTGTTGAAGCAATGTAAGCCTAATGTATCTAATCCAAGAGGGAAGTTTAGACCTAGCTGGGAAGGGCCATATGTCGTGAAACAGGTCATGAGCAAAGGTGCGGTGAAGTTATCAGACATGGATGGGAATGAATTTAGTGAGCCAGTAAATATTGACAGGCTGAAGAAGTTTTATGTATGAAAAATAAAAAAGAGAGAGCTCACTAGGTTGAAAACCCAAAAAGGGCGGCCTAGGCAAAAGTTAGAGCAGTCCGCTAGTTTCGAAAATCCGAAAAGGCGGGCTAGGCAACAATTAAGGGTAATGAGAGAAAATCGTTAATTAGAAAACCCGAAAGGGCTAATTGGCAACAGGAGTGATCTTGTGTATGCTGGCTTTATGTTTGGTTGTTCCCCAATTTAATAAAATAGAATTAATGATTAAATTTGTTCTATGTGCACTGTTATAAGTATTCGACCAGATATGGATGAAATAATAATCATAATTGCAAAAGGTGATGACAAATTATAAATGGAAAAGAAGCATCTTTTATTACTTTAGTTATTTTTCATCCTAACAAAACACTTTTTGGATTGACAAATGTAAAACCTATGGCAGTCGATAAGTGTAACATGCAGGCCAGCTTTGCCTCAGCTGATCCAAGTAGGCTTCAGTCAAGCAAGGCATGTCTAGGTCAGGAGCAAAGTCAGAATCATGAGGCTCAGCTCCATACTAACGCCAAAGTCGGCGAGGATCATAGCATGTACCTTGACGAAGAGCAGCAAGGGGAAAGTACATCAAGTATGTCCGCATGGTGATACGAGAAATCTTCCACCAAGGTACCAACCAACGGACATTGTCTTCAGAGCGTGAGTGGATCCAGTCGACCCAGTCAGCATATGAAGAAGCAGGATGGAGTAGCTTCCTAGCAGAATGATGACATGGCAGGTATCTGGCAAAATCCATGGAGGGAGTATCAAGCAAACAAAGACGCTCCTGAAGCCAAATCTGTGAAGAAAGAATAAAAAAAATAATAAATAAAAAAGTCCGCTAAGTTGAAAACCCGTAAGGGCAGCTTAGGCAAAAATTAGGACAGCTCGCTAGTTCCAAAAACCCGCATGGGTGGACTAGGCAAAAGTTAGAGCAATAATAATAAAAAAGAACCTAAATTGAAAACCCGAAGAGGGCAGTTTAGGTAATTACCTAAAGCAGCAACGGACTCCCAGTCAGTCTCTTTGATAATCCCGATTTAAATCGGACTAATCCAACTAAGGTCTCGGCTAAAATCATAGGTACCGGCGACAAGCCTCCTTCCATTTGGTCCATAATATCCAATACTCGTGGATCAATATCGCCGTCAGAAGAAACAAGCAAGAATTGGCCGAGCAAGCAAAGACAAAGCATGCGTCCCCATGCCTTAGTAGGAGCCAAATGAGAGGAACAAAAGTCGATCAAAGAAGCAAGTAGAATTTTTTCACCTCTCATCAACCGAAGAATCTTGGGTTTCGGAATTTAAAATAACATCTGCATCTTCTATTGAGTTTTGGAAATCAATATGGGTAACGCTATTTGTTGATTATTGGGATGTCCAAGGATGGCCTCAAATTCTTCAATCAAGGGACACATTTCAAAGCCATTAATTCTAAATACCCTAGAATCCGTATTCCACAGGGAAGCCACGACATGTAAGAAGGAGTGGTCCAATTTGACATTTTGAAAGCATTTTAAAACATCAAGCTTTGACCATGATATTTGCCTCCAATGGTTGGCATCCATATTCTTAAATAGAATTTTTATTTTTTTTAAATGGTGCTCGGTCATGGTTGATGAATAAAGGGGAACCAAAATTGCTAAAAGAAGTCTTCAAGTTGAAAGAGAGAGATTTTTGGTTTATGAATAGAAATATGGCATGCTAGGTGATTTATATAGAAGAAAATAACCTTTTCCAAAAGTGAAATGGAAAAGATGATGGGAAAGGATAAAACCATATGGCATAAGGAAAGGAAGTGGCAATGAATTTCCTTTACCATATTGGATTTGGTTTAACAAAAGAAGTGGATATTAATTATGATGTACTATATATATATAAAAATAAATAATAATAAAAAAATAAATAATTTTGGCAGTAACAAAAAAAAAGAGAGAGTTATAATATTTACATATTACTAAGAGGGTGGTGGTAGGTCACCAAATAAAGACTTGAAAAAAATCATCGCCTGTTGGAGGAGGGGGCAAATTACTCGTCCCGGGATCATCCGAAGCAGAAGCACTAAAATCCCTATTGCCTTAGAGTTCTGATTTATCATGGTCCTCATCAGAAGCAGATGAAAAGATCTCATGGTCATCAGTCTGGGAGCCTTTCGATGAAGAAGCACCGGGATCCCTCATTCCTTGAAATCGAAAGTCACAGAAATTTTGTTCGGATTGATGATATAAACTTTCAAAATGAGAAGCTTGCTGACGACTTACAACAAACTCTTCTTGAAGTTTCTTATTTTGTTCTTCAAGCATCCGCTGTGAGCCAAGAGAGAAAAAGGTAAGAGCATACATAATCATGCATACATATAGCATAAACTTTTATGAAATGAGGAACGTACCAGCTAGTTCACATTGATACCCTGTGGATGAGATGGCGTATCCGGCAGGCTAGAATGAGCAAATGAAGGGGCAGTGAAAGAAGGTCTAGCCTCGTGATCAAACGAGCCAACAGCCTGCAACAATCATTAAAGAATCAAAGAAAGAAAAAGCAGTTGCAAGGAAAAAATGGTTAAAGTGCAAAAAACTCCCTTGGAAGATCAAAACAAGGAAAGAAGAGCATGAATCAAGCAAGACATGGTCAAGCCAAATCGAGCTTAGCCGTGTCACCTCAAAAGAAATTTTGGCAGAATATGACACAGGCAGGCGACACGGCCAAGCCACTGGCTGTTTCTCACCTAAAGGACAAAGTCAAGAAGGACCAAGCAAAGAAAGAAAAGAAACAGTAGGTGACACTGGCAAGCAACATGGCCAAGCCACTGGCCGTGTCCCATCCTAAGCCAAGAACAAAGAAAAACCAAAGAAAAGACACAGAAGCTGACACACCCAGGAGACAAGGCCAAGCCACTGGCTGTGTCACTCCCATCTTCAAAGAACAAAGAAGACCCCGATCTCTAGGGATGAAGATCCATTTTCAAGGGTGAAGACCCGATCCCTGAGAGTGAAGATCCATTCTGAGGGTGAAGAATCACAATGCATAGAACATCCGGAGCAGTCAGACTTCTCAACTGATAAAAGGTTATTCAAATTCATTCTCGGGTCCAAGTACCCAATCTCGGGTCCAAGTATCCAAATTGAATTCAACCCAATCCCGGGTCCAAGTACCCAAATCAATTCAAGCTCGGGTCCAAGTACCCAATCTTGGGTCCAAGTGCCCAATCTCGGATCCAAGTTCCTAATCTTGGGTCCAAGTACCCAAATCAAATCAATTTAGGGCCGAGTATCCCAATACAGTCAGGATCGAGTATCCCAATCCAGTTTAGGATCGAGTGTCCAAATCCAGTTAGGATCGAGTATCCAAATCCAGTTTAGGATCGAGTATCCAAATCCAGATAGGATCGAGTATCCGAGTCTAGTTTAGGATCGAGTATCCAAATCTCTCCGGTTCAGAACCCAAATTTTCATTAGCTCCAGAACTTAGAATTATCGCTGAGTCCAAAACTCAAACCGGGTCCAGAACCTAAATTTTTCATAGGTCCAGAACCTAAAATCTCCCTTGAGTCCAGAACTCGAACCGGGTCCAAAACCCAAATTTTCCTTAGGTCCAGAACCTAGAATTATCCTTGAGTCTAGAACTCGAACCGGGTCCAGAACCCAAAATTTTCTTGGGTCTAGAACCTAAAATTATCCTTAAGTCCAGAACTCGAACCGGGTCTAGAACCCAAATTTTCTTTAGGTCCAGAACCTAGAATTATCCTTGAGTCCAGAACTCGAACCGAGTCTAGAACCCAAATTTTCCTTGGGTCCAGAACCTAGAATTATCCTTGAGTCCAGAACTTGAACCGGGTCCAGAACCCAAATTTTTCTTAAGTCTAGAACCTAGAATTATCTTTGAGTCCAGAACTCGAACCGGGTCCAGAACCCAAAACCTCAACCATTTCATCAAAAATTAAGTCTTATTGCTTTTCACTCTCTTTCACTAAGGTTTCAGATCATTCAAGCAGGGGGGCAAACTGTAGACCCTTAATTTTTGACCCAATCCGGTCCAATATGTTTTATTTAGTCTAAAATGATTTTTGTTGTCTAATTGGTCCAAAATAATTTTTATTAAATAATTTTTACTTTAGTATCTAATTTTTATTAATAAAAAATAGAAATAAACAAATAAAAGTCAAAAAATAAAAATAAAAATAAAAATCGGAGTCGGAAAAATCGGTGATGAAAAAATCGTCGCGCGGGCCAGTGGGCATTTCGCTGGCAGGAAATTCCTGCGGGCGAAATCACTATGCTATTTCGCACGCAGAAATTTTTTGCCTGTGAAATAGCGCAGCGCAGAAATTTTTTGCCTGCGAAATAGCTTACAGGCCCGCTTTGCGCGTTCTGCCGCAGCCAGCTGCGGCAGATTTTTTTGCCAGCGCAGTTTTTCCGCAGCAGTTTTTTTCGGCAAGCTGTGAACCTCTAATTCCTCTCGAAAAGGATTCGGATGAACATTCACTTGTTGTTAGGAGTCGCCACTCAGTTTTTTTTGTTCAAAGGGAAAAACTAAGAAAACCCTTGTTTGATGGGCTTCATGCCAAAAATTGATTGATTGCTTAATTAGGCCTTAGACCTAAAAGGATTAGGTCTTTGACAAAAAAGATTGATTGATTCAGGGCTTAATGCCAAAAGATTGATTGATTACTTAACTAGGCCTTAGACTTAAAAGGATTAGGTCTTTGACAAAAAAAAAAGAAATTAAGAAGAAGATGGAATGTTTATGACATGCTTGAATTGACAACGGATGAATTAGGATATTACCTTGCTTAGGATTTACCCACTTCGAAGTTCCAGATCTCATTTTCTTGGACCTTGGATTATGATTTTTGATTATGGATTAATTCCTGCAGCACAAGGTTAGATTTATGCAAAGAAAAGTCCAAAAGAAGTTCTTAAGCGTATGGAAAATGAAGAATTCGTCCGCCCGAAAAAACCCAAAAAAACCGAGCCAAAAGCCGAACCCCCATCTGAAAAATCGGAGGCCTTTTATAGGCAAAAATCGGACTGGACGACGGTCGAACCGCCGCAAAAATTGGACTGGACGACGGTCGAACTGTCGGTCCCGGCGGTTAGCGGTTCGACCGCCGTGCACTGTGCACGGCGGTTGGACCGCTGCATGCGGCGGTTCAGCTGCCAAAATAGCACATCGGGTCGCGCAATTTTAGCTCAAACTGATTTTTCGGGAGCTACAGACCTCCAAAAAATATTTCGGGACCATATCCGTGATCCTCGCGTCATTCCGGACATTTCAAGTACCATGAAGACATACTTTCGGTGAACTTTACCGTGGACCTCCGGTCCGACTCGGTCGTCTGCAGTCTGAGAAAATCGGCTTTCCGAGCCTCAAAATTCGAGTATTCACAATTGCCCCCCACTGAGGTCCATAAAAATGATTTATGGAGCTCAATGGTCGTTAGAAACGAGAATTTTGAGCAAGGTGCAATATGGACCCCCAACAATGAACCATCTTTTTAACCATGTGATGCATGAATGGACCAACAACCCCCATAATGTTGAAAGGATCAATATGGGAAGATATGGATTGAAAGCTGTTGCTACTCTTAGAGGTGTAGCTGTGGATTGAGATTTCTTGCATGCTTGTATCAGATTTTGGGATCCCCAAGCCCACGTTTTCAGATTTGGTGCCCGGATGGAGGAGATGTGTCCTCTTTTTGAGGAATTCTGCTCAATTATTGGATGTGACCCAAATACCCCTCTTGTAAGGCATGAGGTTCGAGTTGGCTATGTGGGGTCTTTTCAAAGGCTTTTCAACTTTACAAGGCCTCAAGCTCAAGCTATGATTGCGGATGGGAATAAGGCGATGCTGCTTCCTTTGATTGATGAATTCCTGACTGCTAATTTTGAAGATGAGATTCAACTGAAGCATAGGATGCGAGCTTTTGTTTTCTGCCTGTTAGCTGGATTTCTTTTCAACCGCGACCCTGGCTTCGGAGATTTAAAGCTTTTCCCCATGATTAGGCATATGGGGATTGACCAGAGGGTTCCTCTTCCTGTTGGGCTTACTGTTGCTGCCCCTATTACGCCCAGAGTTACTTACGCTGCTCTTCAAACTTGGGTTAGGAACCATCAGATGATCAGACCTTTTGCAGAACCTTCCCTTGTCGAGCCTACTCCAAAGTATAGGACTTGATTTATAGCCAAAGTTTGGCCAATTGAAAAGCCAAGGAGGCATGCATTACTGCAGGAGCTGGAGGGAGAGGAGGTGGTTCCTCTTAACGAGGAGAAGATAGATGCTGCAGAGAGCTCCGGAGCTAAGGAAGATACCGAAGACTCTGCCCCACGTAAGAGGCGTAGGATTTAGGCCCTAGGGTTGACTCTATTATCTACTTTTTTTTGGTTCATTTGACGTTTTGGACTTATGGTTTGACTCTTTTGATTGGTTTGATATTTCATGGAATGGATGACTCTTTTTGGAATGAATGACTCTTTTCGGAATGAATGACTCTTTTATTTGCTTTCCAAGCATTGTCTATTTTATTTACTTGCTCTAATTTTTACTTAAGCCGTCCTTTCGGATTTTCAACTTAGCGAGCTTTTACCCATTCTTGCCTAAGCCGCCCTTTGAGGGTTTTCGACTTAGCAGGCCCCACTATTGCCTAAGCCGCCCTTTGTGGGTTTTCGACTTAGCGGGATTTTTCTTTCTTCCTTTTTTTATATATATTGGCAAAAGAAAAATGAATAAATGATTTTTATTAAAATTTAGACCGTGCTCAAGGAGAGCTGCCTACATATCTCGAATTAGTTTGCGAGAATCAGGTCTAATGTAGTTCCTTACAATGCATGATTATACATAATATTTCTTTAATTGATCTAGATTGCATGGGTTTGTGAACTCCAGACCATCCAAATCAGACAAGATGACGGCTCTACCGGAAAGTATTTTCTTTATAATGTAGGGTCTAGCCCAAAGAGGACCAAACTTCCCACGAGGATCTGTAACAGGTGTTCTGATTTCTTTTAGAACCAAACAACCTTCTTCCAACTTTTGATCTTTGACCTTTTTGTTGAAATGTCTGGCCATTCGCCTCTGATACCCTTGAATATGATGTAGAGCTTGAAGTCTTTTTTCATCCAACCCCAACAACTGATGATGATAATTGCTAATCCATTCAGCTTCATTTATCTGACTTTCCTGAATTATCCTTGCTGATTGAACTTCCAGTTCAATGGGGAGTACCGCTTCCATTCCGTACACCAGTGAATATGGGGTTGCCCCAGTAGGAGTTCTACTTGATGTTCTATATCCCCACAAGGCCAGTGGTAACTTCTCATGCCAACCCCTATGTTCCTTGATCATTTTCTGTATGATCACCTTTATAGACTTATTTGCTGCTTCTACAACTCCATTTGTTTGAGGTCTATAAGGAGAGGACTTATAATGCTGGACCTTCTTATCCTTCAAGAGTTTAGCAAATTCTGCTTGGAAATGAGTTCCATTATCAATGATAATCTCGAATGGTGTTCCGTACCGACAAAGGATGTTGGTTCGGACAAACTGTGCTGCCTTTTTGGCGTCTAATTCTGCATAGGAAGCTGCTTCAACCCACTTCGTGAAGTAATCCACTGCCACCAAGATAAACTGATGTCCATTTGAGGCTTTTGGATGTATTTTGCCAATTATATCTATTCCCCAAGTAGCGAAGGGCCATGGAGAGGTGATTGGATTTAGAGCAACAGGAGGTTGTTTCTGCAGCTTAGCAAATATCTGACACTGATGGCATTCTTGAACAAACACCACACAGTCTGTATTCATGGTGGACCAATAATAACCTAGATTGGCTATTTTTCGCGCCAAGGCGATCCCATACATATGCGGTCCTGATTCGCCACCATGTACCATTTCCATTATCTGCATAGCCTCTGCTTCATTCACACACCTTAGGTGCATTCCATTCCAACTTCTTTTGTAGAGGATATCTCCATTAAGAATGTAACCTGTGGCTAGCTGCCTTATTACTCTCTGATCAACCCTTGATGATCCCTCCGGATAACTTCCATCCTTGAGATAACTCTTGATATCCCAGAAGCATGGTTTACCATCGGCCAAATGCATTAAGTGGGCAGGTTGCTCCTGAAGTTGAACTTTCAATGGACGAATGGCTTTCCCCTCCTTGATATTGACCATGGAAGCTAAAGTAGCCAAGGCATCAGCAAACTGATTCTTTGCTCTTAGGAGATATTCGAAGGACAGATCATCGAATTGTTGCGCCAAATGATCAAGGCGTTGTAGGTAAGGAACCAAACACTCTTCTCTTATCTTCCATTTCCTTAAAGCTTGTGATACTATTAAAATAGAATCACCGTAGACTTTTAGGTTCTTAATCCCCAATTCCAGAGCGGCTTCGAGCCCATTGATGCAAGCTTCATATTCCGCTTCATTGTTAGTGCAACTAAAGTCAAGTTTAACTGCAAAGGGAATGTATTCTCCACAAGGAGTTTTGAACACAATCCCAATTCCATTTCCATGATAATTGGATGCCCCATCAAAATACATCTCCCAAACACTTCTTTCCACATTCAAGAGGTCTTCGTCAGGGAAATTCATTTCTCGCATCTCATCTTTTACGGGTAATTCTGCTAACTGGTCAGCTATTGCCCCACCTTTCACAGCTTTCCTCTGAATGAATTTTAAGTCAAAAGCTGCCAATGTTGACACCCACTTTGCCATTTTGCTGTCCAAAACAGGCCTCTCCAAAAGGAATTTCAAGGGACTCTGTTCTGCGATGACACAAGTAGTGTAAGAAGACAAGTAGTGTTGTAACTTCGTGCAGGTCCAATACAACACTAAACACAACTTCTCAATCCTGTTATACTTTAACTCATAGTCCAACATCCTTTTGCTGAGGTAGTAAATTGGATTTTCCACCTTTGTACCTTCGGCCTCTTGAGCTAGCATTGCACCCATGGCTTCATCTGTTACAGACAAATACAAGAGCAGAGGTTTTCCCATTCTGGGAGGTTGCAGAATTGGCGGACTTAACAAGTATTCTTTGATCTTGTCAAAGGCCTTCTGGCAGTCTTCATTCCATTCTTGTGAAGCACCTTTCCTTAGTAGCTTAAAGATAGGACCACAAGTCTCTGCCAACTGCGATATGAATCGACTGATTTATTGTAATCTACCTAGCAGGCCTCGAATCTCCTTTTCTGTTTTGGTGGAGGCATTTTCAGAATAGCCTTTGACTTTGCTGGATCAACTTCTATTCCTTTCTTGCTGACCAAATATCCCAAAAATAAGCCTGATGTTGCTCCAAATAGGCACTTTGCAGGATTAAGCTTCAAATTGTACTTGCGAAGTCTAAGGAAGAACTTCTCAAGTGCTTCAATGTGCTCTTCTGGAGATTTTGACTTGACAATCATATCGTCAACATACACTTCTACTTCTTTGTGAATCATGTCATGAAAGACTGTTGTCGCCATCCTTTGGTAGGTAGCCCCTGCATTTATCAATCCAAAAGGCATAACCCTGTAGCAGAAAGTGCCCCATTCTGTAATGAAAGCTGTCTTTTCTTTGTCCGGTGGATGCACCATGATCTGATTGTACCCAACCGCAAGGTCAGTCATGGAAACCATCATATGCCCAGCCATCCTGTCTATTAGCAAATCGATGTGTGGTAGCGGGAAATCATCCTTGGGACAAGCCTTATTCAAATCTCTATAGTCAACACACATCCTGACCTTTCCGTCTTTCTTCGGGACTGGCACAATATTTGCTAACCAGGAAGGATAGACAATTGGTTCTATGAACTTATTATCCAGTTGCTTGGCAATCTCATCTTTAATCTTCAAAGACCATTCTGGCTTCATTCTTCTCAACTTCTGCTTAACCGGCTTTGCATCGGGGTATAGCGGAGTCTTATGAACTGCTATTGCTGGGTCTATTCCCGTGACATCACTCGTCTTCCACATGAAGCAGTCGACATATCTTCTGATGCATTTAAAAACCTGTTCCTTATTCACACAATCATATGCAATGTATGTATATTCATTTTCTTTCCAATTATTATCTTTTCATTCATTTCTTTTATTTCATTTATTTCATTTTTGCTAGATAATACTTGGAAAGCAAAAGACATAGGGTAACCAAGAACTTAAACAGTTTCATTAATAATGGCAGAGTCATCCTCCAGAGTTACATTATATTCGACATCAGGGTTTTCTATTCCTGAAGTTAAGGAAGACTCAGAACTGGACTCTGACTCGGTGTTTGACTCAAGATTTGACTCGGTACAAGACTCAGGTTCAGGGTATGACACATGACTAGGTTTGACTGTAGCTGCTTGTCCCTCCTCGGCATACCAGTTCATCAGTGGTCCATCTATTGTCTTGATTAGCTTCGTGAAGTCCCTTTTGTCTTCAAAATTGGTTATCATAGCAACCTCATCAAAGAGACTAGGCCGCATGAAATCTTCCACTTGTGGGTCAGTTATAAGTTCTGGCTCTTCTTCCTTTATGGCTAAAACATCAGTGAACATCTCAAAACCTGGTAACTTCTTTCCAGTCATAGGAGAATAGAATGGCTCCTGGAAACCATAGTAAGGAACTGCTTTCCCAGGTTTGCAGAAGTGACCATTCAGAGTTCTAAAGTAAGGGCGCATTTCGAGGCTTTTTGCCCACCAAGTCTTCTTTTTCTTCTTCCCATGCCCAAACTCTTCTATTTCCTCATCTGTGGGTTTGTACCCCAAGCCAAAAGTTCCCTTATTCTTAGGCTCTTCCCATGGCCGCACTATAGATGATTTCCTCCCAGACCTTATCATTTCCACCCCGAGTAGCAGACCTACCCTTAGCATCATTCCCACCAGGCAATTGATTTGGACCTCCCCAAAGTCATATAGGATAAATGGTCCTTTGGGCCTTTCTCCTTCAATGCATTGAACAGTGTCATAATGGAACCCAGTCAAGGCCATAGCAGTTTCACCAGGAACAACCTCAAAGAGAGACTGATCCGTGGTTTTCTTGTTGATTTCACATGTGTCTCCTTTAATAGTGATGATTTTTCCTTCAAAAGGGAACTTAAGTTTTTGATGTAATGAAGAAGGTACAGCATTATTCTGATGAATCCACGGCCTTCCAAGGAGGAGATTAAAGCTCGCGGGTACATCAATTACCTGGAACGGCACTCCCATTTTCACCGGTCCAGTAGTAACTTCCAGAGTAGCAACACCCAAAATTTCTCTTTGAGTGTTATCATATGCTCTAACAATTTGATCAGAAGGTGTAAGATCTGTAGCCTCCAATCCCAGACAGCTTGCTACTTTCAAGGGACATACATTTAAGGCTGACCCATTATCAATGAGAACCATGGGCACAGTCTTTCCCCCAGTTTGTATGGTGATGTATAGAGCATCATTGTGTTTCATGCCATCTTCTGGTAAATCTACATCAGAAAACCTGATACTCAATGCCTTGGTTGATTGGGTCAAAGTGGCCACCAAAGCTTCTGGGCTTGTGTCTACTGATGTATCAAGTTGACTCAAAGCTTTACTGAGAGCCTGACGGTGTGGGAATGAGGAAGCAAGGAGCTCCCAAATTGACACCTTAGCTTGAGTTTGTTTAAGTTGAGTGAGGACAGGGTCTTCTTTTGGTTCTGGCATCTTCTTATATGGGTGATTCGGGGTTTTAGGGGCTTTCCCCAAGTCAAGTGGCTGATATTGCCTTCCACTCCTTGTTAAAGCATCGACCTCTTCAGCGAGGTCATTCAGATCCAGCACACATACTTCATTCATTTCCAAGAGAAGTTTGAAAGGATCAAACAGCTCTTCTTCCACAGTGATGGCATGGATGGAATGATTGGGCAAAGGGTTAGTATTAATGTTTGGTTGACTCCTGAGAGGAATGATGTCACCACTATCCACCAGATCTTGGATGCAGTTTTTCAGAGTCCAGCAAGCATATGTTCTATGCCCATTTCCTTGGTGGTATTCACAGTACTCATTGGCCCTATAACTAGAGGGTAATGGGTTTGGAGGAGGCCTTGGGTCCAAAGGCTTCAAGTACTTTCCTTCCACAGTCTTTTTAAACACTAGATGAAGGGGCATCCCAAGGTCGGTATATTACCTTCTTGGCTGATTTCTCTGCCCAAGATTGCCCACACGTAAAGGATTCACAGGGGCAATATTGGCCACTTCATTGACCTTGCTTGAGGAAGCAGCTTGACCCTATTTCTTATACTTTGAAGTAGCTCCCTCATCCACTATCTTACCCAATTGTATCAAGTCTTCTACCTTAGTTGCAGTCGCAATGAGCGATTTGAAAGTAGGTAGGTATTGGGTTTGCAGTTGAGCTTGATATGTAGGCCTTAGATTCTTGATTATAATATCAATCTGCTCCTGTTTTGAAGGGCGATTGATCATTTGGGCGGCCTTTACCCTCCACCTCGTAAGGAATGAGGAGAAGGGTTCATTGTTGTTTTGCTTGGTAGTCTTAAGCTCCCTTCTAGTGACATCTACCTCAATATTGTAGTGGTATTGAGTGTTAAATGCATTGCAGATGTCTTCCTAGGTCTTAATTTTGGCACGATCCAGGTTTACAAACCATTTAAGGGCAGCACCAGTCAAGGATTGTTGGAAGAGTTGAGCAAAGAGCTCGTCATTTAAACCCCAAGGGCTTAAGGCCCCCACATACATCTTCAGGTGGGTTTTAGGGCAAGTAGTCCCATCAAATCTGTCCATCCCAGGCATCTTGAATTTTGGAGGTAACCTAGCTTGGGGAAACAAGGATAAGGAATCCATGTCTACCACCTCTTTATGAGTTTTCATGGCAGTGATTGACCTTTCAAGCAATTCAAGTTTCTTTTTTAGTTCATCAGTTTCAGTAGCATTCTTAGAGGGTGGATCCTCCAGATTGATGACAGGGGTATTATTCTGAGCAGTCATGGGGGTGCTAGTTTGTCCCACAATAGGTTCCTTCCCTAAATTTCCAGGAGCAGTGGCTGTCTTTGGTGCCCCTCCCAATTCGGCCAAGATGGCTACCCTTTGGGCGGTCAAGGCTTCATCAATTCTTTCTTGCATCCTAGCTTCAATCTCCTTAACCTGTCCATCTAGCAAGGCCTTAATATGTTCAATAGTAGTCATTTCAGTAATTGGAGTAGTTGGTGAAGTTGGGGTAGTAGGACTTATGGGTGATTGCACGGTTGGAGTTGGTGTAGCTTGTGTAGGTGGAGGCACACGGATAGTGGGTACCTGCAAAGGTTAAGGGTAAAGGATCAGGGTAGTGTGTAGGGTAGGAAGACTCTTGGTCCACTTGCATATATCAAAAGGTTTTCCCCAAAACAATGTTGTTATGTTGCATGAATGCACCTCATCACATCATAATTCATTTTAATGGAATGTGGCACTATTATTGGGTACATACAACCTAAGGGAGGGTTCTATTGTTACATGAAAAATAGAGAATAGGCTTATAATAGGGACCCTTGAGTCTTGAGTAAGATATACCTAACCACATGTGAAACAAAGAGTTTCGCGTGGGTCCAACAGTACGTTTACTCATAAGCCACTCCAAAAGGATTGGAATGGTTTGCGACAACAGGGAGGACGCTTTGACTGTCCGCCGGCATAATCAAGGAGACCTGCCGGTCAGCGCTACTTGCTATCCAGACTCAGAATTTTGAACAGAAAGAGAAGAAATTCATTTGAAAACAATTTTTTATGCAATGGAGGAAAATGATTCCCCCATATAATGCAAGAGAAAAAGATTCTCTAAATGACAAAATAACTGCACAATTAATCAAATAAGGGGTCCATTAAAGGAAAAAGATTCCTTTTGTCAATTTTATTCCAATATCCTTAAGGAAAGGATATATATTGCTAAGGTACCCTGTAAAATAAATAAAAGTACCCTAAAGAAGGGCAAGTTAGTCAAATAAACAATTGTAGTCCACTAAGATCCCATAAATCATTTTTATGGTCCCCAGTGGAGTCGCCAAATTATGAACCTTTAATTCCACCCGAAAAGGATTCGGATGAACGTTCACTTATTGTTAGGAGTCGCCACTCAGTTTTTTTTATTCAAAGGGAAAAACTAAGAAAACCCTTGTTTGACTCCAATAATGCATCCAATGTAAAGGTTTCTAATCTACGAACCCAAGGAGGATTCGGGGACTATGTCATGCATTTGATTAATTTGCCAAAGAAGAAATGAACCTAAAAGGGACGAAGAAAAGAAGACAAACAGATTGTTAGTAAATTGTGGACTTGCTATTTGACGTGAATCCCAAATATGCCTACATACTCTCATTTTTTTAATGAGAGTTCAAAGCCCATGTAGTTCGGAAAAGCCTATTTAAAGGCAATTATGCATTATGCATGCGTGTGTATATGCTTCGTGCATTGTCAGGCTTTTTGCCAAAATTGTGAGATTTCGAGCACTTAGTGCTAATTTTGATGAAATTTGGGTACTTGGTACTAAAAAGAATGCGATTTAGGCTCCGTGCCAAAGGATTGATTTTAACTGTGATGGGCTTCATGCCAAAAATTGATTGATTACTTAATTAGGCCTTAGACCTAAAAGGATTAGGTCTTTGACAAAAAAGATTGATTGATTCAGGGCTTAATGCCGAAAGATTGATTGATTACTTAACTAGGCCTTAGACCTAAAAGGATTAGGTCTTTGACAAAAAAAAAAAAAGAAATTAAAAAGAAGATGGAATGTTTATGACATGCTTGAATTGACAACGGATGAATTAGGATATTACCTTGCTTAGGATTTTCCCACTTCGAAGTTCCAGATCTCTTTTTCTTGGACCTTGGATTATGATTTTTGATTACGGATTAATTCCTGCAGCACAAGGTTAGATTTATGCAAAGAAAAGTCCAAAAGAAGTTCTTAAACCCAAAAAAACCGAGCCAAAAGCCGAACCCCCCATCTGAAAAATCGGAGGCCTTTTATAGGCAAAAATCGGACTGAAAGGCGGTCGGATCGCCGGTCCCGGTGGTTGGACCGCCGTGCACTGTGCACGGCGGTTGGACCACCGTGCACTGTGCACGGCGGTTGGACCACCGTGCACGGTGGTTGGACCACCGTGCACGGCGGTTGAACCACTGCATGCGGCGGTTAAGCCGCCAAAATACCACATCGGGTCGCGCAATTTTCGCTTAAACTGATTTTTCGGCAGCTACAGACCTCCAAAAAATATTCCGGGACCATATCCGTGATCCTCGCGTCATTCCGGACATTTCAAGTACCATAAAGACATACTTTCGGTGAACTTTACTGTGGACCTCCGATCCGGCTCGGTCGTCTGCAGTCTGAGAAAATCGGCTTTTCGAGCCTCAAAATTTGAGTATTCACAGCAGCGCAAATTTTCCAACGCAAATTTTTCAAAACCTAATCCAATTAGGTTTTGGTTTCTTTTTTTTTATTATTAATATTACTTACCTTAACTAATTAGGAATAAACAACCTCAAACCACTATAAATAAGGACCAAAGGCAATTAATTTAGGGGAGGCAATAAATCCAAGAGTAGTTTAGAAAATTTGAAACCAAATCAAGGAAGGAAAAGAAGAAATTCAATTCAACTCTTTTCTGGAATAGCGCAGCACGATTTAGAGGATTCACAGGCAAAAAAGACTTGTCTTTGGAGCTAGTTCATCCAAGAAGAATTGTTTTTGGAGAAATCATCAAAAGAAGGTATGTGTTAATTAATTTTCTTTAATTATTTTTTTTACACAGTAGCAAATTTATGAAATCAAAATTAAAAACCTTTGAACTTTAATTTAGTTTTTCTAAAGCCAAAAAACCTTATTTCGTTAGTTTATCTTCCAAAAGGCTTAAAATTGTTATTTTTTCTTCTTAAAAATCTTAAAACTCTAATTGAACATATTTTTCAACAAAACTAAGATGTAAATTCTGGTTCTTTTAAATTTTAAAGTAGGTTCTATTTCCTTCAAAAAGTCTTCTAAAACATCTTTTCTAGTTATAAAAACTTTAATTCACTTGTTTAAATTCATAAAATTCCATAAAATATTAAATTTTCTTCCAAACCCTAAGTTTAAAATTACCATCCGAGACCCTAAATTCCAAAATATCAAATCCAAATTCAACTTCCAAAACCTAAAACAATGAACCCTAATCCTTTTAAAACTTTAAACCTTAATTTTTATGAACCCTAATCCTTTTAAAACATTAAAAAACATAAAAAACATAAAAACATAAATTTTACACAGTAGCTTAAAAACCCAATAACCAAAAATCACAAATCAAAGTATTTTAAAGTGTCTAAAACCCTAGTTTCATGATTTCACCATTCAAATATTAATTTAGTTAATCAAAGTGTCTTACCAACCTTTTAAAAACATAAAATCTTTAATCTATTTTAATTCCATAAAAGTCATAGTAGCTTAAATTTATGAAATTTCCAAAATCTTAACACATGAGATAAAGAAATCTAAATGGAAATAGTAGCTATAATTTGGACTTTTTTTTATTTGCTTTATTCAATTCTATATTTGATTATGCTTTGATTTATTTTACATGCCTTAATTCATTTAATTTTAATACTTGATTTATTTAATTTATCATGGATGGATGTTTATTTTATATTTTGATTAATAACTTTGATGAATGATTTATTTATGATGATTGATTATTTACTTTTATCAATTAAATTAGACTTCCAAATGTTGTAAGACGTATGTTTCCACTTGGTGGGTACCTTATTAGTTAAATATCATATAATTTAATTTCCTTTTTTTTAGAACCTATGTAAAGGGCATGTTTCTACCTTTTGGTGGGTGTCCTATCTAGGCATGTGATGTAAGGACATGTTTCCATCGTTGGATGGGTGTCCATTTATTTGCTTTGTTTGGACATTACTTTGATTTTAATATATTGATGCTTTCTTTTAATTATTGTGTGTAATATGGATAATATTGTTATATTTAAGAATTTTATAATATTAAGACCTGTAAAGGAGGCCGGTTCCAATGAACCGGGCGTTGTGGGGGTGCTGGGCCATTTCTCACCTTCCCCACACGTACCCAACTTTTTGAACCCATTAAGGGGTTGGGGATTCATTAGGGATCGAGTCATCCACCCCTTTCTTTTTCCTGGTCTGTTCGGGTGGTGACTCCATTTTTCTTCGGACTTAGGTCCGTGTTCTCTAAGGCCCCGAGCCTAAACAGTGCCGAAGTCGCAAGAACCATTCCACCGGGAGTGGGAGAGAAAATCCCTGCTCACATAATTACAAACCTTACATGGTTGCATACATTTATATGACTTTGGGACTTAACACATTTGGTTGTAAATGTGTTAAGTAATCTATTACATTGTTGAAATATTTGATTAATGCTATGATTTGCATAATGTGAAAGATATGATGATCATTTAAATTATATGTTCAATGCAATTGGTTATGTGTACTCTAATGATGAGATGTGAAGCCATTGTTGTTAGCTATAATGATGCAAATGAAATAATTGGGGCATGTTTGCCTAGAAGATTATGAGGAAATGAGAATGGAATTAATAATGAAATAATACAAGAATTGTGTGCCTAATGTGTTATTCACTTTTTAGAGTTTTGTTGTTGGTGGCATGCCTAAAAGTAACAAACCCTTGAAGCTGGGTTGGGCTTGATCCTTGAAGCCAAGTTGGGTTGAAGTTTAGCATGCTTAACTCCCCTTGAAGCTTGGTTGGGTCTAGTCCTTGAAGCCTAGTTGGGATGTTACAAACCCTTGAAGCTGGGTTGGGTTTGGTCCTTGAAGCCAAGTTGGGTTGATGCTTAGCATGCTTTGCTCCCCTTGAAGCTTGGTTGGGCCTAATCCTTGAAGCCTAGTTGGGATGATGATAAATGTGATAATTGAACCAAAACATTAACTCTGAAAGTTGAATGGCATATTAGTTTCTTTTGGGCCCATGCTTGTCTTTGTTTAAATGTGAATCATGAATGGTGAAACAAATGAATAATAAGATTTAATGTAAGGTTTTGAAAAATGATATATGAATGTGTGACCACTAAGCCGTTGGCTCAGCGCGATTGTAGTTCATCACGCAGGTGACAGGGTAGAACCGGAGAGTTCAGCTAGACCGAGTTGAGTATAGACTTTTGAAGTGTTGATTGTGGGCTTAAAGATCAGAGACAAACTGCCAAACATGTATACACTTTATGTTTTGTAAACATTGATTTTGATGTATTTATATATGAAAATACCGCTACATTTTCCGCTGCCTAATAAGTAAATGTTTTATCTAGTATATTTTATAAAATAATTTGAAGGTTTTATGTTTTCTTATATTATTGTTAAATTGAAAGATTGGGTTGTCTAATATAAACTGTGACACTCTTGTTTATGATATACTTATATTACAGATGTGGTTGTATGTAGTGTGCGTATATGGGGTACGGGGATGTTACATTATCGGCTTTCAGGACAGCTTCCTTCTTGTCTTTCAGATTGGATTCTTTGTTGGCTGGTAGGGTGAGCTCTTTCTTCACTTGCTCCACTAGCTCGACAACATCTGCAAAAATTTCAAAACCCGGGATTAACTTTCCCATGAATATGATTGGCTCAGGCTTTCTTAGGAGTGGTCCCATGTTTGGAGCTTTGATAAAGATCTCTTCAAGTGGCGGGAAGCTCATCTTCTCACTCTTCTTTGGTTGGACATTGTTGTCTTCATCATATCCCAACCCCTTTTTGGAAGCTTGAGTTCTAAAATTTGGCAGCTTTGTCAAACCGGCCCTCAAGAGCAGTTCCGGGAAGGTAGTTCATGCTCTTCATCATATTTAAGACTTTGGAGTCCATTACTTCATTATCAGAAGTTGCAGATACTTGGAAACCATTGAGAGGCCTCTTAATCATTAGAGCATTAACAATCTTATTATCTTCGGCCTCGATGACCACTGTCTCATCTCCGTTAGGGAACTTAATCTTTTGATGAAGGGTGGAAGGAACTCCACCAAGAGGATGAAACCATGGTCGTCCCAAGAGTAAGGCAAAGGTAACAGGTATGTCCAAAATAACAAATTCAACAATAGATTCAACTGGATTGACCTTGACAGCAACTTTGAAAGTTTCTTCGGCATGTCTCTTAGTGTTGTCATAAGCCCGAATGGTTATCTCGGTCGGGTTTAGATTCCCTTTGACATGGCTAGCTTTGGAAATATTTTAAGTGGACAAACATTTATGGTGGACCAATGATTAACCATTACACATGTAGTCCTTTTCCCTTTGATTTCTATTTTGATAAAGAGAGGGCGGATGTGATCTCTCCCCTAAATAAGTAGAGTTCAATTTCACCTCGAAAATTTGTCAAAGCATGTTCTAGGATTGACTAGGACCTAGACAAAGATAATTATGCAGGAGCCCTCTCTAAGTAAGCATGCACAACTTAATGCTAAAGAGCAATTACCTCACTTAGTAAAGTCATTCGAGTCATGATGCATAAATATATTAATTCATGAATCATCAAGCTAGATTCCTCATTGGTTAAGCACCAAAATGGACAATGACCAACAAAAATTTTGATGAAAGTAATTTATTCAAACAAATTTAAATTTGAAAAACTTAATTGTTCAAATTAAATATTAAAGAAAGTAAAATTGAAAAGCAACATTCAAGCTAAGGAAAGTTTTTTGAGTTAAGCTTCTTTTCCTTTCACATCTTCAATATCTTCATCTTGAAAGGATGATAAAACAAAATCTTCTTCCAATCCTTTTCCTACCATGAAGGTTGCCGGTGGTGGCACTCTTCCAAATTTAGGCAAAGGGTTATTCTTGGTATTGGGCTTATCCGGCTCGGGTAGCTTACCACTATCAATCAAATCTTGGATCTCATGCCTTAGATTAGCACATTTATCTGTTTGATGCCCTTGCATTTGATGAAATTGGCAGAAGGCCTTGGCATTGAAGTTTTGTGGCAGTGAATTATGTAACAGTCGAGGAGCTAATGGTTGTAACAACTCTTTCTTTTGCAGCTTGCTAAAAACCCAAGATAGAGATTTCCCCAATTTTGAGAATTGTCTTTTATTTTCTTGACTAGTCACATTAACATCAACTTCTTTTTGTGTGCTTTGATTGCTAGGCTGATAATTCCCTTTCTCATTCCTTCTTGCAGAAAAGCAATTCTTCTTTCTTTCCCACTCTTCAATTTGTAGACCAGCTTGGAGTAGATCTTTGAAATCATGGATGAGTGTATGAGACATCCTTTCACGAAGACTAGGCAAAACCCCTCTCACAATCATCCTTATGTGATCAGATTCATTGGGCCTCTTCTTGAGCAAAGCAGCCTTATTTCTCCATCTTTTCACATAGTCCATAAAATTCTCATTTGGTTGTTGCCTAATGGCTTCCACCTCCATCAAGGTTACTTCCAGCTCGACATTGTACCCATATTGTTGAATGAAAGCCTTGCACAACATGTCCCAATCTTTTTGTGTACTTTCCTCTAAGGTGTTGAACCAATTTTGGAAGTATGAAGTACAATAGCTCGGGCAGACTGCAAAGCAGTGATATACTGCTTCACATGGAGATGGGGGTTTCCAGTACCATTGTACCTAGCGAAGGAAGGCATCTTGAACTTATAAGGGACCTCCTCATCTTATTCAAATAGTTTTTTGATCTTGGACACCTCTTCGGTTTTCAGTTTCTTCTCAAATTTCTTTTCTAAATCAGCAATCATCTTCTCAACATCAGACGTCTCGGTCTTTTCAATAGTTGCCTTCTCAACAACCTTTGACTGCTTTTTATCTTGAGGATCTTGGAAGTATTGAGCCCAATCATCATCATCATCAATGATCACCTCATCATCATCAAAAACCACTTCACCAACTTTAGTCTTCCTTTTGTCCTTTGGCTTCTTAGTGCTAGCAGATGCTTCGGCATGATTTTCTAAAATTGCAGTCAATTGGTTCTTCATGGTCTTAGCTAGGGCCTCTTTTATTTCTTCCATCTTGGCATTGAGGGCATCATCCACCATTCTTTGAACTTGTTTAGGATCCATTGCTTTTGGTGAACAAGAGATTGAGTCGTTGCTAGATTCTTCGCTTTCGATGTAGGTCAGATTGTCGTCAGCTTCTGAACTGTCGTAATCCAGGGTTGTGAGCTAGAAAGGATCAATGATATGAGATGCAAATGTATGCATGTATGGACAAACAATAAACAAACAAGGACAAATAGGGCATTCCTTCCAACCTTATAATATCCACACACGAATGGCGAGTCCCTTTACCTAGGTATATGGTTAACAAAATACCAACATGGGGTATCTTATTTTTGAATAATTCCCTCGGATATTTCAACCAATAGTTATATTTTCAAAAATGGAAATTAGTTCATAATAATTCCCATTAATTAAGTTTTAATCTATTCAACCAACTATAGTAGCTATATTGGATTAAAACTAAATTAAGAGGTTTATTATAGATAGATTTCTCACTTGAAAAAGTAATTAATGATTCATGCCAAAAACAAGCCCATGGTTAATTTATTCTTAGTATAAACTAGGCTCACAATTGATTTTTAGTATTTCATAATTAACCTAAATAATTTGCAAGCTCTTTGTAAGAAAAGGTTGGATGAAAACAATTTTGTATTTAAGCCCATTGTAAAAAGATTTTAGAAAAAATGGATTTTGGGCTTAGTATTTGGCATGAGCAAAAGAATTTTTGATTTGTTTTTAGAAAAGTTTTATGTCCAAAGACCATCTTGAAAAGTTTTGAAAATAGCTTTGGTCTTTTGGACTTTAAAGAAATTTTATTTTGAGCTTACAATGTACTTAGGTCATATTAGAAAAAGAGCAAACCAAATAAGCCATGATTTAAGCCAAGTCAAATTAACCATAGTCAAACAACATGCATTTGGGGTAAAATCCTAAGGAAAGTAACTAGGGCAATTACATGAGCTTTAGTTTTTGGGTTGAAAGGCTTAGGTTCCCATAGCAAGTATATACCAAATGGTACGAGGCTATAAGTGGTTATGCCATGCTTGATCTCCATACCTTGAGTGAAAGTATGGTATCCCTCACATAACACAACACGGGTGATACGGGCATCCTAACTCACACACACGATGCAATCTAATATGATGCAATGGATAATATCATTATAAGAAAGAATAGAATAATATAAAGACCAACATAATCAACTTCTCTTATCCCCAGTGGAGTCGCCACTGTGAGCGGGGATTTTTGCCCCACTCCCGGTGGAATGGTTCTTGCGACTTCGACACTGTTTAGGCTTGGGGCCTTAGAGAACACGGACCTAAGTTCGAAGAAAATGGAGTCGCCACCTGGACGGGCCAGGAAAAAGAAAGGGGTGGATGACTCGATTCCTAAGGAATTCCCAACCCCCTAATGGGTTCGGAAAGTTGGGTATGTGTGGGGAAGGTGAGAAATGGCCCAGCACCCCCACAATGCCCGGTTCATTGGAACTGGCCTCCTTTACATATCTTAATATTATAAAATTCTTAAGTATAACAATATTATCCATATTACATGCAACAATTAAAATAAAGCATCATTATATAAAAATCAAAGCAATGTCCAAACAAAGCAAATAAATGGACACCCATCCGAAGATGGAAACATGCCCTTACATCATCCATGTCTAAGCTAAATAGGACACCCACCATAAGGTAGAAACATGTCCCTTACATTGGTCCAAAATATAAAAGCAATTTAAATTACATAGAACTTAATTAATGAGATACCCACAAAGTGGAAACATACCTCTTACAACATTTGGAAATCCAAAATAAATCGATAAAAGTAAATAACCTTTCATCATAAATAAGTCATTCATCAAAGATATTAAACATCAATCAAAATAATAAACATTCATCCATGATAAATTAAATAAATCAAGCATTGAAATTAAATAAATCAAGCATCAAAGCATATAATAAACTACATAATCAAATCTAAAAATAAACCAAGTAAAGATACAAATTGAGGTTTATTGTTTCTATTTAAAGTTCTTTAATTAATATTTAGGGTTTTGGAATCTTAAGATATTGTTATTTGTTTAGGCTACTGTAAGTTTTAAGAGAATTAAAATGGATTAGGGTTTTATAATTTAAGAAATTAGTAAGGTTCTTTGATTAATCAAATTAGGGTTTGAGGGGTAAAATTATGAAGTTAGGGTTTTGACATTTTAAGATATTAGGTTTATAATTCATGTTAACTGGATTGTTATTTTAGTTTTATTAGATTATGGCTTTAGGGTTTAAATTAACTAGTTTGGGGTTTTAAATTCAATGAATTAAGGTTTAGGAAAATTTAGGGTTTACTGTTTTGGTTTTGAGAGAATTAGGGTTTTTGGTGTTTTGAAAAATATGTTTGGTTTTAGGATTTGAGAAAACAATTTAGAGTTTTATAAAAGTAATTGTGATTTTTAGAAACTGTAAAGTAAGTTAGAGTTTGGAGATTTAACAAAACTTTTGGAAATTTTGGAAAAAAGTTAGAGAAAAACAGTTTAGGGTTTTTTTTAAAGTTTTTGGAAATAGACAAAATTTATTTAAGGTTTTTGGAAACAAAAGAAATGAATTAAGGTTTTTAAGATATTTGGAAATAGGCAAAATGATTTAAGATTTTTGGAAACAAAAGAAACGAATTAAGGTTTTTTTGACATAGAAGAAATAAATTTAGGGTTCTTAAGGTTATTGGAAACAGAAGAATACTTTTTAGGGTTCTTAAGGTTTTTGGAAACATAAGAATACTTTTTAGGGTTTTTTAAATGAAGATCAAGTTACTACATATTTAAAGATCAAAGTTTTGTGTGTATATTATTATGTATCAAAGAAACAAAGCTATGAGTAGTTTATGATTAAGGATCAAACCTGCGTAGTTGGTTCCACCAAAATTAACTTATAGATGAACGGAGACAAAGGCAGTATGGCTACCTTTGATGACTTGTTGATTGCTTGCTTGTTGCTTCTCTCTAATTCGAAGTCCCAAATTCCAGTCCCTAGTCCTAAATTCTCTCCCTTTTTTGTGTTTTAAAGTTTTATTTATAGGAAAATTTATAAGATTAGTTCTAATTATTTAAGAAAACTAAAATTAATTAGGAAAAGAAACCAAAACCAAATAGAGTTTGGTTTCGAAAAAAATTGCGTTGGAAAATTTCACTGGTGAAATTGCGAGCGTTGGCGAGAAACTACGAGGTGAGGTGCAAAATTGCGAGAGCTGGGTGCAAGAATTGGCGCGACCAACCTATTTCGCCGTAGGAATTGGCTGCCAATTTCTCTGATTTCTCCGTCACCGATTTTTATTTATTTATTTATTTATTTATTTATTTATTATTATTATTATTTTATTAAAAATTATAAAAAGTGAATACTAAAATAAATATTATTTAATTAAAATACCACAAAAATTATTTTGGACTATATAAAAATAACGGACCGGACCGGGTAAAAAATTAAGGGTTTAGAATATGTTGAGGAGCTTTATCATTGATTTGACTGGGAGCTGTGATAGATTCTTACCACTGATTGAGTTTGCATATAACAATAGTCTTCAGTCCAGTATTGGGATGACACCTTATGAGGCATTGTATGGCAGAAAATGTAGGACACCTCTGTGTTGAGATAAGGTTGGAGAAGGTAAGTTGGTCAATCCCGAGTTGATTAAGGAAACAGAAGAGAAAGTGAAGGTGATTCGGGATCGTCTGAAAGCAGCTTCTGACAAAAAAAATAATCCTATACATACTTGAAGAGAAGAGACATAGAGTTCAGTGTGGGAGATAAAGACAACTCATTTAGGTGTCTCATTGGAAGAAGATTTTGAGATTCGGCAGCAAAGGGAAGTTGAGTCCTTGTTTCATAGGACCATATGAGGTGCTGGAGAGAATTGGTCCAGTGGCTTATAGATTGGCTTTGCCGCATGAGTTGGATCGAATTCATAATGCCTTCCATATCTCTATGCTTCGGATATACATGTCAGACTCATCTCATATATTGTCAGTGGAGTCCATTGAGGTGAGCCCGGACCTGACTTATGAGAAAGAACCAATAGCGATCTTGGTACGAGAAGTGAAAGAATTGAGGAATAATAAGGTGCCACTTGTAAAAGTCCTTTGGAGGAATCATGACACTGAGGAGGCGACATGTGAGAGTGAGTAGATAATATGGAGCCAGTATCTTCAGTTTTTTCCGAGTTGACATCAGGTAATTTCGAGGACGAAATTTATTTTAAGAGGAGAGAATTGTAATATCCCAAATTCATAAAAATTCTTAGTTTTTGAAAATTTAATAAAATAAATATAAATTAATTGGATAAATTGAATAAATAATTTTAAATAAAAAATGAAGGGTTTTTAAATGGAAAAGTGAAATATATATGTGACATATATGTATAATATACCTAACATATACAAAGTCAACATGTAATATCCCAAAATTTTTGAAAATTTTTAATTTTTAAAAAATTTAATAAAATAAATTATAATTTAAAAGGATAAATTAAATTAATGGTTTTAAATGAAAAATGAAGGGATTTTAAATGAAAAAGTGGAATATATATGTGATATATATGTAAAATATACATAACATATAAAAGTCAACACTTTTTAAAAGAAATGTCAAAGTCCAATGGCATTTTTATAAATAAATTTTAGAAATTTAAAATTAATAAAATAATTCAAAAATAAATTATTTTTGAATGGAAGAGGGAATTTAGGACTTTTAATTTATTAAATAAATAATTAAATAATTAAATATTAAATTATTTTAATATATATATAAATATATGGTTTAAAATAAAGATGAAAGGAAAAAAGAAAATTAAAAAAAGTCTTCATCTTCTTCTTTTTCTTCATCTTGGCCGAAACTCCATTGCCAACAAGGGGAGATTTTTTCTTCTTTCATACACCAAGGATTGAAAGAATTTTAAGGATTCAAGTGGAGTTTTAGAAGTTTCTTCATCAATTGGTAAGTTTTCAACTCTTTTCTTTAAATTCCATGGAAAATTGAATTATGTGAGTTTTGAATTTTTGAAGTAGTATATTATAATTGTTGGATTTGGTGTCTATGATGTTTAATTATGATTTAATATTAAAAATGTCATTAAATGTGATGCTAAATGTTTATTTGTTATCACATTTAGTTTAGACATTGAGGGAGGTTGATTTGCTTTATCCAAGTGGTGAAGGGCAAGTTGGAAAGATAGGGTTAGAGGTTGTTTAAGCTTGCTTTGGGTTGCTATTTGAGGTATGTACAAACTTTGAATACATTGGTTATGTTTGCATGACATTTATACTTAACTCATTTTGGTTGAAAAATGTGTTAAGCTACCTGGTACATTGGTTGTGCATGAATAATGTGCTATGACATTTGTAATATCATATATGTATTAAATGCATTGTGAAAAGCCATTGATAATGGCTAAATTGTGTAAATGTGATTAAAATGTGTATTATGTGAAAATACCCAAAGTGATTGGGTAATGTGTTGTGAATGAAAAAAAAGTGATATAATGTAAAGAGATATGTGAAAATATAATGAAATGAATTGATATTGAGATAAATGAGAAAAATGAGAAAAGTGAGAAAAAAAAAAAGAAAATAAGGCAATGTGCCTATATTGAATATATAACAATGAGAAAGAGATTAATAATAAGAAATATGAATAAATTGCGTGTCTAGTATGCTATTCAATTTTCAGAGTTCTGTTTGGTGGCATGCCTATGATTGCCTACGGGCTAGATGTTTGGCGTCATTGTGGAAATATTTTTGACGTGAAATGACCGTGTCATAAGCCTCAAAAATAAATATTTAAAGCTAGGCTGGTGAAATGACCGGGTCATAAGCTCAATCCTAGTTGGATTATTACATTGATATATTGCCTACGGGGCTAGACACATGGTGTTTTTATAGACCAAATAGTAACTCTGAAATTTGAATAGCATATTAGTTATCTTTGGACCCATGTTTGTGTTTGTTTTTATGTGAAATATTTGAAAAGTATAAGAAAATGGAATGATGTGATATTCATAAGCATTGTGCATTGGCATTGCATTTGATTTTTGTTATTATCAAAGTTTGTACCACTAGGCTTCGACTTAGCGCGATTGTTTACTTTGCGTAGGTGATAGGGTAGATTCAACTGAGCCAGAGAGTTCTTTTAGACCAGGTTGGGTATAGACTTGTGGTTGAGCATGTAGAGTTGATATTGAGATCAGAAACACTGTCAGCAGCATGTATATATTTTATGTTATTGTATATTTTGAGTATTATGCATAATATATTATATTTTGGATTTTATGTATTGTAAACTATAAAGAAAATTTGGGTTAAGTTATTTGAAATGGGAGTGTAAATGTGTTCTAATATATATATATATATATATAAATGTTTGAGAAACTTGGTGAAATTGAGGAGTATGGTTGAGATGGTGAATTGAAATTATTTGGGAGTGTGTTCTTTTTGCAGGTTGTGTTTTGCTAAATTTTAGAAACGTCCAAATTACAGACAAAACTCCGACAAATTTTTCTTAGAGATTTTCATATAAAATATTTATTTTGGATTCCTATAATGAGCAAAAAATATTTATATACTATTTAGTTTTATATATTTAGTATTTAAAATTTTAAATTAGAAATGTGAAATTTTTTTATTAAACCGGTCGGTGATATTTTTGTACCGTATATGCGTATTTTACATATGATAGAAATATGTATTGTACGTATATAGGATATAAGGGTGTTACATTTATTTTGGTATCAGAGCCTAGATTTGAGGTTCTCGACCTAGGTGGATTGATAGAGAGAGAAAATGAAAATTTTAAAAATGGTTTTTAATTGTAATACATACATTGACACTGACAGTTTCTGATCTCTGATATAGTAATTTCTGCTGTGTTTGCAGATATAGATAGTTATAGCGTCTCGGACGCATCAGGCTGCTGAGGGTAGTGCAGAGAGTGTGGCTCCAAATGAGGGTAGAGATAGAGCTAGAGTTGTGTCTGCTGGTGAGGCGTCTATTTCTGTGCCTATGAGACCAGTAGCTGATGAGATTTTGCCTGGCTGGGTACGACATATGGTAGAGTTGTTGAGGCAGTCTCTAGTTCAGCAGCCACCGTAGCCACAGCAGCAGCCATAGTTGCCGGTGAGACAATATGATAAACTGAGAAAGTTTGGAGCTGAAGACTTCATTGGTACTATAGACCATGCTGTAGCAGAGCAGTGGCTAGACAAGATTCATAGAGTATTCATTCAGTTGCAGGCTAGTCCAGAAGAGAAGTTTGATTATGCCAAATCTCTTCTATAGACGGATGCATATGATTGGTGGAAGGCGGTTCCACATGCTCTGGATGATCTACCAGTCCTGACCTATAATGATTTTCTGTGGAATTTTTAGTAGAAGTATACTCCGAGGGAGTATAAAGATGCAAAGAAGATAGAGTTCTTGAGTCTGAGATAGGATACCAAGACAGTGACAGAGTATGAGATCAAGTTTATCCGGTTGAGTCACTATGCTGGTGGGATCATTTTTGACGAGTTTGACAGGTGCAGGAGGTTTGAGGTGGGACTGAGACCCTCTATTATGTGTATCATAGCAGGCTCTCGGTATCAGAATTTTTCTTAGTTGGTTGCAGCTGCCAGGAGTGTTGAGAGAGTATAAGGTCTTGCAGTAGCTGCCAGGGTTGAGGAGACCAGAGCTAGGAGACCCCAGAGTGAGGCAGGTTCATCATCAGTGAAGAGAGGCTGAGGGGGATATGTTCACAGGTTCAGTAGGAGCTAGGAGTAGTTTGGCAGGTCAGTACAACAGCAGTGACAGAGGCCTGCAGTTTCAGTGGCTAGTGCTTTGACCCCAGTGGCTTAGAGGCCTGCTTCACCTACTTGTGTTCATTGTGGTAAAGCACAAGGAGATATCTACTTGTGGAGAGGTACTTTGGGAGTGTGTTTTAGATGTGGGCCATCAGACTATTTTATGAAAGATTATCCCGAGCTACCAGAGGATAGACAAGCAGATACTGTAGCTTCTCGACTCAGTGTTAGAGGGGGTCATGGTGGCAGAGGTTTTGGTAGAGGTGGTCGATCTGGGTCTAGTCTGAGAGGAGGTTCTACAATTGGAGGTAGTAGACCAGATGAGGTAGGACCATCACAGCGAATTTATGTGATGCGGAGGCAGCTAGATGCTTCAGCTATTATTGCTGGTACTTTTACATTATTTGGTACTTCAGTTATTACATTATTAGACCCTGGGTCTACTCATTCTTACATCAGTGCATCCATCTTGCATGTGAGTGATTTACATTCTGAGTCCTTAGGATTTGATATTTTGGTCACAAATCCTTTAGGGCATAGTATTGTGGTGAGCAGGGTACACCGAGATAGTCCGGTTGTTGTTCAAGATGAGGAGTTTCTCGGTGACCTGATTGAGATGTCTTTCAGGGAGTATGATATGATTTTGGGCATGGATTGGTTATCCAAGCATGGGGCTGTGGTAGATTGTCAGAAGAAATATGTTACTTTAAGAATACGTGATGGAAGGGATGTGATGGTATCTAGTGAGCAGAGATATCTTTCATCCATGTTTGTTTCAGCTGTTTTAGCTGGGAGGATGATTCGAAAGGGATGTGAGGCTTATCTTGCTCATGTTGTAGATACTAGAGTAGTGGGGTCCCAGCTTGACAGTATACCCACAGTTGTTGAGTTTTCAGATATTTTCCCTGATGAGTTGCCAAGGGTACCTCCTGAGAGAGAAGTGGAGTTTGGTATCGATTTGTTGCTTGGTACCACTCCTATCTCTATTACCCCTTATCGGATGGCACCTGCTGAGTGGAGAGAGTTGAAGGTGCATTACAGGAGTTATTGGAAAAAGGGTTTGTCTGCCCTAGTGTATCCCTGTGGGGAGCGCCTGTGTTGTTTGTGAAGAAGAAGGATGGCACCATGAGATTGTGTATTGATTATAGGTAGTTAAATAAGGTGTCAATCAAGAACAAGTATCCTTTACCTAGGATAGATGATCTCTTTGATCAATTGAAGGGAGTAGCAGTATTCTCTAAGATTGATCTGAGATCAGGGTACCATCAGTTGAGAATCAGAGATGTGGATGTACCCAAGATAACTTTTCATACGAGGTATGGGCATTATGAGTTTCTGGTGATGCCCTTTGGATTGATGAATGCGCCAGCAGCTTTTATGGATTTGATGAACAGGGTGTTCAGACCATATTTAGATCAGTTTGTGGTGGTCTTCATTGATGACATTTTGTTGTATTCGCATAATGAGGAGGATCATGATAGGCATTTGCGGATTATATTGCAGACTCTGAGAGAGAAGCAGTTGTATGCTAAGCTGTCTAAGTGTGAGTTCTGGCTCGATCGGGTAGCTTCTCTTGGTCATGTAGTTTCAGCAGAGGGTATTAGAGTTGATCCGAATAAAGTTAAGGCTATCTAGAATTGGAGTCCACCGAAGACTATGACAAAGGTTAGAAGTTTTTTGGGATTGGCAGGCTATTATCGTCGATTTGTGAAGGGTTTTTCTATGATAGCTACACCACTCACCAGATTGCTTCGGAAAGGAGTTAGATTTGTGTGGACAGATCGGTGTCAGGCGAGTTTTGAGCAGCTGAGGGAGATGTTGACTCAGGCTCCTGTCCTTACCTTGCCTGTGGAAGGTAAACCATATGTGATATACAGTGATGCTTCACATAGTGGTTTAGGTTGTGTTCTGATGCAGGAGGGTAGAGTCATTGCTTATGCCTCTCGACAGTTGAAGCCACATGAGCTGAATTACCCGATGCATGATTTGGAATTAGTAGCAATAGTTTTTGCATTGAAGATTTGGCGGCATTACTTGTATGGGGAAAAGTGTTTCATTTATATGGATCACAAGAGTTTGAAATATGTGGGTGTTCAAAGAGAGCTGAATCTTCGGTAGAGACGATGGTTAGAGTTAATTAAAGACTATGACTGTTTGATTAATTATCATCCTGGCAAGGCAAATGTTATTGCCGATGCCTTGAGTCTGAAGTCTTTGGCAGGTTTGACTGCTTATTCGCTCTCATTGCTTGTTGAGTTGAGAGCATTGCATGCTAGATTTGAGTCTTCTAATGATGGTGCTTTGATGGCTTAGTTGCAGTTGAGGCCAATCTTGTTGGATCATATTAGGGAGGCTCAGTTGGCAGATGAGGAAATTCAAAAAATTATGTTGGTTTGTCAGAAGGGGGAGAGTCGAGACTTTTATGTGAGGGATGATGGCAGTCTATGGTACAAAAATTGAAAAGAATGATATTAGAGGAAGCACATTAGTCACTTTTTACTATGCACCCTAGGAGTACCAAAATATATCAGGACTTGAAGCGACATTATTGGTGGTCAGGTATGAAGAGGGACATAGCAGAGTTTGCATCTAGATGTCTCACTTGCCAGAAAGTGAAGGTTGAGCACCAAGTTCCTTCAGGGTTGCTCCAACCTTTATCAGTGCCCGAGTGGAAATGGGAGCGAGTGACAATGAATTTTGTAACTAGACTGCCTTTGACCTAGAAAAAGCATGATGCAATCTGGGTGATAGTTGATCGGATGACAAAGACAACTCTTTTTCTTTCAGTTCGGATGGATTATTCTCTTGAGAGGTTGGCTGAGCTGTATATCAATGAGATAGTGAGGTTGCATGGAGTCTATTTTCTTTGGTGTCGGATCGAGATCCCCGGTTTACTTCAAGATTTTAGAAGAGTTTGCATGATGCTTTGGATTCTCAATTGTATTTTAGTACTGCTTTTCACCCTCAGACAGATAAGCAGTCAGAGAGAGTGATACAGATTCTGTAGGACATGTTGAGGAGCTGTATCATTGATTTTACTGAAAATTAGGATAGATTTTTGCCACTAATTGAGTTTGCTTATAACAACAGTCATCAGTCCAGTATTAGGATGGCTCCTTATGAGGCCTTATATGGCAGGAGATGCAGGACACCTTTGTGTTGGGATGAGGTCGGAGAAGGTAAACTGGTCGGTCCCTATTTGATTAAGGAAATAGAAGAGAAAGTGAAGGTGATTTGGCGTCATTTGGAACCTGCTTCAGACCAATAGAAATCCTATTCAGATTTGAAGAGAAGAGATATAGAGTTCAGTGTAGGAGATAAAGTATTTCTGAAGGTGTCTCCATAGAAGAAGATTCTGAGGTTCGGTCGAAAAGGAAAGTTGAGTCCTCATTTCATAGGACTATATGAGGTGTTGGAAAGAGTTGGTCCAGTGGCTTATAGACTAGCATTGCCGCCTGAATTGGATCGAATTCATAATGTCTTCCATGTCTCTATGCTTTGGAGATACAAGTCTGACCCATCTCATATCATATCAGTGGAGTCTATTCAGGTGAGTTTAGATCTGACTTACGAGGAAGAACTAGTGGCGATTTTGGCACGAGAGATTAAAGAATTGAGGAATAAGAGGGTGCCACTTGTGAAAGTCCTTTAGAGGAATCATGCCACTGAGGAGGCGACATGGGAAAGTGAGCAGACGATGCAAATTTAGTTTTCCCAATTATTCCAGACTTGAGAACAGGTATTTTCGAGGACGAAATTTATTTTAGGAGGAGAGAATTGTAATATCCTAAAATTTTTAAAAATTTTTAACTTTTTGAAAATTTGATAAAATAAATTATAATTTAAAAGAATAAATTAAATTAATGGTTTTAAATGAAAAATGAAGAAATTTTAATTGAAAAAGTGAAATATATATGTGATATATATGTAAAATAAACATAACATATAAAAGTCAACACTTTTTAAAAGAAAAGTCAAAGTCCAATGGTATTTTTGTAAATAAATTTTAGAATTTTAAAATTGATAAAATAATTCAAACATAAATTATTTTTGAATGGAAGAGGGAATTTAGGACTTTTAATTTATTAAATAAATAATTAAATAAATAATTATTAAATTATTTTAATATATATATATATATATATAGTTTAAAATAAAGATGAAAGGAAAAAAGAAAATTAAAAAAAGTCTTCATCTTCTTCTTTTTCTTCATCTAGGTCGAAACTCCATAGCCAACAAGGGGAGATTTTTTCTTCTTCCATACACTAAGGATTGAAAGAATTTTAAGGATTCAAGTGGAGTTTTAGAAGTTTCTTCATTAATTTGTAAGTTTCCAACTCTTTTCTTTAAATTCCATGGAAAATAGAATTATGTGAGTTTTGGATTTTTGAAGTAGTATGTTATAATTGTTAAAATTGGTGTGTCTGATGTTTAATTATGGTTTAATATTGGAAATGCCATTAAATGTGATACTAAATGTTTATTTGTTATCACATTTGGTTTAGGCATTGAGGGAGGTTGATTTGCTTCATCCAAGTGGTGAAGGGCAAGTTAGAAAGATAGGGTTGGAAGTTGTTTAAGCTTGCTTTGGGTTGCTATTTGAGGTATGTACAAACTTTGAATACATTGGTTATGTTTGCATTACATTTAGGCTTAACTCATTTTGGTTGAAAAATGTGTTAAGCTACCTAGTACATTGGTTGTGCATGAATAATGTGCTATGACATTTGTAATGTCATATATGTATTAAATGCATTGTGAAAAGCTATTGATAATGGCTAAATTGTGTAAATGTGATGAAAATGTGTATTATGTGGAAATACCCAAAGTGATTGGGTAATGTGTTGTGAATGAAAAAAATGTGATATAATGTAATGAGATATGTGGAAATATAATGGAATGAATTGATATTGAGATAAATGAGAAAAATGAGAAAAGTGAAAAATGTGAGAAAAAAAATAAGAAAATAAGGCAATGTGCCTATATTGAATATGTGACAATGAGAAAGGATTAATAATGAGAAATATGAATAAATTGTGTGTCTAGTATATTATTCAATTTTTAGAGTTCTGTGTTTGGCGGCATGCCTATGATTGCCTACGGGCTAGACGCTGAGCGTCATTGTGGAAATATTTTTGAGGTGAAATGACAGGGTCGTAAGCCTCAAAAACAAATATTTAAAGCTAGGTTGGGTGAAATGACCGGGTCGTAAGCTTAGTCCTAATTGGATTATTACATTGATATATTGCCTACGGGGCTAGACACATGGTGTCATTATAGACCAAAACAATAACTTTGAAATTTGAATAGCATATTAGTTATCTTTGGGCCCATGTTTGTGTTTGTTTTTATGTGAAATATTTGAAAAGTATAAGAAAATGGAATGATGTGATATTCATAAGCATTGTGCATTGGCATTGCATTTGATTTTTGTTATTATCAAAGTTTGTACCACTAGGTTTTGGCTTAGCGTGATTGTTTACATCGCACAAGTGACAGGGTAGATTCAGCTGAGCCAGAGAGTTCTTCTAGATTAGGTCAGGTCTAGACTTGTGGATGAGCGTGTAGAGTTGATATCGAGATCAGAAACACTGTCATCAACATGTATATATTTTATGTTATTATATATTTTGAGTATTATGCAAAATATATTATGTTTTGGATTTTATGTATTGTAAACTATAAAGAAAATTTGGGTTAAGTTATTTGAAATGGAAGTGTAAATATGTTTTAAATTATATATATATATATATAAATGTTTGAGAAACTTGGTGAAATTAAGGAGTATGGTTGAGATGGTAAATTGAAATTATTTGAGAGTGTGTACTTTTTGTAGGTTGTGTTTTGCTAAATTTTGGGAACATCCAAATTATAAACAAAACTCTGGCGAATTTTTCTCAAAAATTTTCATATAAAATGTTTATTTTGGGTTCCTATGACGAGAAATATTTATATACTATTTAATTTTATATATTTAGTATTTAAAATTTTAAATTTGAAATGTGAAATTTTTTTATTAAACCTGTCGATGACATTTTTATACCGTATATGTGTATTTTACAAACTCTAGAAATATATATTGTACGTATATAGGGTATAAGGGTGTTATACAATAAAAGTAAATTTTTTTAAAAAAGTCAAAGTCAAAATCTAATGGTATTTTTATAAATAAATTTTAGAAATTTAAAATTATTAAAATTATTCAAAAATAATTTATTTTAAATGGAAGATGAATTTTTGGATTTTTAATTAATTAAATAATTAATTATTAAATAACATATATATATATATATGGCTATAAATAAAAGTGGAAAGAAAGAGAAATTTATTTTAATCTTCATCATCTTCTTCTTCTCATCAAGGCCAAACCTCCATGGGAGAGAAGCTCAAGGTTTTGCTTCTTCCATACTCCACAAATTGAGAGATTTCATGTGTTCATAGTGGATTTTTAGTGATTTCCACTAACTTTGGTAAGTTTCCAATTTATTTCTTTGAATTCTATGATAGTTTGAATATGTGTTTTTTTTTGGTATGTGAAGTAGTATAATTTAATTGTTGAAATTGGTATGTATGAAGATATTTTAAGAAATGGTTAAGTTTGGGTATGGATTGGTGAAGAAGGAGAATTTAGGGTTATGGACTTTTAGGGTTTAAGAAACCATGGGTTTTAATTGTAAAAATTGATTCTAAATGAGTTTTTTTGATGCATAAACAAGTATTTTAAAGTCAAATATTGGATTTGTTTGAGTTTGATTGGAGTTGAGAATGGAGGTGTTGATTTAGGGTTTTGAAAAAGTGATTTTTCAAAGTTGTTAAATTGTTTGATTTTATTGGTTAAAGCATGTTGTTTAGTAATAAAAGTGATGAATATAAGCTTGAAATGATAAATGGATTGAGTTGGAATGAAAAACTTTTAATGGGGGAAGGTTATGCCATTTTAGTGTTTTGTTCATAAGTGTGTGTTTTTGTAATGAAATTATTTTAAATATGTTAAAATATGTTTTTAATAATATAAATAAACTTAAAACATCAAATTGAATGGCCTAGTATGGTATTCCAAAGTTAAAGTGTGGCGAGGTTTAACTTTTAGAATTTTTGTTTGAATGATGTTTAATTATGGTTTAAGATTGGAAATGCCTTAGAATGTTGTACTAAATTTTTTATTTATGATCACCTTTGGTGTATGCATTGAGGAGAGTTGATTTGCCCCATCCAAGTGTTGAAGGGAAAGTTGGAAGAGAAGGTTGGAGGTAGTGTTTGAGCTTGTTTTTGGTTGCTCTTAGAAGTATGTACAAACTTTGGATAAATTTGTTATATTTGCATTACATTGGGCTTAACACATTTTGGATTGAAAAATGTGTTAAGCTACTTGATATATGGAACATGTATGAATAATTTGCTATGACATGTGTAATGTCATATATGTATTAAATACATTGTGAAAAGCCATTGTTAATGGCTAAATTGTGTAAAATATGAAATATGTGTATTTTGTGAAAATGACCCAAAGTGTTTGAGTAATGCAATTTGTTGTGTATGCATTAAGGGCATTGTTAAAAAGCCATTGGTAATGGCTAAAGTGCATAAAATATGAATTATATGTGGATTATGTGAAATTACCCAAAATATTTGGGTGATGGATTTTAAGGTAAAATGTGATGCAATGTGATGATATAATGAAATGTGATGAATTGATATTGCTATAAATGAGAAAAATGAGAAAAGTAAGAAAAATATGAGAAAATAAGGTAATGTGCCTTATAGATAATGAAAAATGAGGCAATGTGCCTAGTTTGATTATGAGAAAATGAGAAAGGGATTGATAATGAGAAATGTGAATTAATTGTGTGCATAGTATGCTATTCAATTTTCAGAGTTTTGTGTTTGGCGGCATGCCAATGAGGTTATCCTCATTATTTGCCTTTGGGGCTAGCTTTTGAGCAATTATTAATTTTCTTTTGGGCTAGACGTTGGATGTCACTTGCCTTCGGGCTAGATGCTGGGTATCACTATGATTTGCCTTCAAGATAGACGCTAGGAGTCACTTGCCTTTAGGTTAGACACTGGATGTCAATATGGACCAAAACAATAACTCTGAAATTTGAATAACATATTAGATCCTTTGGGTCCATGCTTGTGTTTTCTTTTATATGAATAGTGAATTATAAAACAATTGAAAAATATGTTTTTATGAGATGATATGAGATATGATATCCATATGCATTGTGCATTGGCATTGCATTTGAGCTTTATTGTTATCAAAGATTGTACTGTTAGGCTTTGGGCTTAGCGTGATTGTAATTCATTGCGTAGGTGATAGGAAAGATCCGGCTGAGCCGGAGAGTTCTTCTAGACTAGGTCAGGTCTAGATGTGAGAGCAAGTGACAGGGGAGATCCGGCTTAGTCGGAGAGTTCTTTTAGACCAGGTCGGGTCTAGACGTGAGGTTTTGCTTGTAGAGTTGATATCAAGATCAGAAACACTATCAGCAGCATTTATATATTTTATATTATCATACATTTTGATATTATGTATATTATTTTATGTTTTGATATATATATTATAAACTATAAAGACTGTGTTGAAAAAAAACTTATAGTGTGGGTTGATATGTGTTTTGAAAAATATATATATGTATATGTATAAATGTGTTATGAAATTTGGAGAAAATGAGGAGTATGGGTGAAATGGTGATTTGATATTATTTGGGAGTGTTATCTTATGCAGGTTGTGGTTTTGTTGAATTTAAGAATGTTCAAATTACAAATAAAACTTTATCAAATTTTTTTCAAAGATTTTTTGAAAAATGCTTATTATAGAACCTATAATTTATAATAATATTTTATTTGTTATTTAAGTATACATTTAAGATATTTAAGATTTTAAATTTGAAAAGTGCAAATTTTTTATTAAACCGGATTGTGACATTTTTGTATCGTATATGCATATTTTACATATACTGGGTGTATGTATTGTACATATATAGGGTATAAGGATGTTACAGAAGTCCCATTCCATTTCCTACTCTCTACGCACAACCTTTCTAGATTAAATCTTGGGTTTGCCATATACTCCTCCATATGTAACTGGGGTTAGAGGCAAGTTGAGCTTCAAGGAAGGAGGTTCATGGGAAATAACATGCTTTCAAAACTCTTGCTACCAATGAGTCTGGTTGTTTAATTATTTTCCACCCTTACTTGCCCACCATAGCAAGATTGAAATTGTACAATCTATGAAAGCCCAATCCACCTAGTATCTTTGGTTTTGCAAGACGTTCCCAAGAGGTCCAAGAAGTCCAAGAATTGCTATTATTGTTAGAAGACCACTAAAACTTGTTCATAAGATTTTCTACCTCCACACAAAAAGTTGTAGTAAGCATGAATGTGCTCATTACAAAAGTTGGGATGGATTGTGTGAGGCCTCGCCCAAGCACGAGGTCCTAGCCCACAATGAGGGAGCTGAAAATGCTCATTTGGACTTAGTCTCATACGATACCATTGCATGCGGCCTCCAGTTCGTTCGGTAAGCACGAGTTTAAAAAATGGATTTTCTATTTTGAGAAAAATAAATTTGCTCTCCTTTTATTATGAAAAAGAGAAAATGTCTTTTATTTTGAAAAGCATGATTCGAAGAGTCACCACCTTAATTTGTTTATTTTGGAAAAATTAAAAAAAAAACCCTTCTATTTGACTCCATAAAATTTGGTTAATTTTTACCTAAAGAGGATACTGGTCTGAAACCATATTGTAATGGGTCCCGAGCTAAGTTTTTTAAACCAGTTTAATTAAAAAAATGAATTTTCTCTTTGATTAATTTTGTCCTTCTTTTGATGGATTTAAGGAAAATATGATTTTTATGGATTATGCCACAAATGATTATGAATGACAATATATTATTATGCATGAACATTTAATAATAATGACATCCACAAATAAGTGCTTAACAATAAAATATTACATCAAAATAATGATTTTAAAGGAGCTTCAACTCTAGCCCTTATGAGTTCTAGTTTGAGTACAATCCCAAATTAATGAATAAACTCAAAGGAAAAGAAAAAGGAGAAAACAAGTATAACTACAGGGTGTCCATTTGCAAAACTCACCAAATTTGCAAATGGAGACTCAAAGTAAAGAAATTAATAATAATATTGAAAATAACAATTAAAGAATAATATAGAAGAAAATTAAAATAAAAGGGGTGGTTGATTGTTAAGATGTGCGCTCGCCACTCGGAGTGATATTCCGAGTGTGCCTACTTATCCCGTTTGAATGGGAATTAGAGCCGTAAGTAGTTCGTGCCTTTGAACTTAAAGGGTTTTTTAATTAACCAATTTTAGTTAATTTGAGTTATAGAATTGACAAGAGATTTGGGTAGCTGTTTCCCTTTGGATGCACTATTCAAGTGAATTACTGCTTCATAGCTCCACTTGAAGAGTCCTGAGAAGGATGCCAGAATGACTTTGAGTCGAAAAAATTATAGAAGAATCAAATTTAATTTGATTAAATTGACCTAGGATAAAATTTGTTATATTTTTGGTTTTAGAAACAATTTCGGTAGAGTTTCAGGGTAAAAAAAATCCGATTCCCAGACAAGAGGAGCAGACTCCTATTTATAGGAGTTCAAAATTGGGACTGATCTATGAGTGGCACAGATGTGAACTAGCCATACTGCATGGGGATGGTCGCATGTCATGCGGCTTGCTGCACGTGGCTACGATGCTCTCACTTCATGGGGCCAGTGTGCAGCTGACCAGCTTGGCTGCGCAGAGTATAGCTGATTGAGTTCCCATTTTGCATCTTTTTTTTAATTAACATGTATTTTTTTTAATTTTCCCTTTTCCCAATTATATGGGATAGGTGGAAAATTAAGGGTTCACATATTTTGTGACAAATTTTAATAATATCTCAACAGATTTCAATAATATCTCCTTTCCGGCTCTTGATAAGATACTCTTCTTCCATGAGTGTAGCCTTTACCAAATTCTGTCTTTCAAATATTGGAAAATTTCTCTCTTGTTTGTTCCAACAATTGTGGGCATACCAAGATACAAGGCAAGATTATCAACTTCATTTACACCAAGTACTTGACATATTGAAACCCTTTCTTCAAATGGAGTATTTTTATTGAAATAAATCGATGATTTGTTAATATTGATTAGTTGGCCAGAGGACCTGGCATACAATTCAATTATTCCTTTAAGACAAGTTGCTTCTTCCTGCGTAGCTTTGAACAAGAGCAAACAATCTTCAATGAAAAAAAGATGAGAAACCATAGGTGCACCTCTTGCGACTTTGCAACCATGTAAAAGACCCATGGATTCATTCCTTCTATTCATACCTAACAAACCTTCAGCTCATAGAATAAATAACGAAGGCAAAAGCAAATCTCCTTGCCTAAGTTCCCTTTCTAGAGTAATTATCCCAAGTTTGGTTCCTTCATGAACAATCGTATAAGAGACTGATGAAATGCTAGACATTAATGAATTCATCCATCTCAGAGCAAAGTTCATCTTTAGCATGAGGGCTTTCAAATTGTTCCACTCTAGCCTATCAAAAGCCTTACTCATATTGATTTTGAGAGCTGCAAATCCCTTCCTTCCTTAAGTTGTCCTTTTTTAAAAAGTGAAGAGATTCGAAAGCAACTATCACATTGTTAGTAAGACATCTCCTAGGGATAAAAGCACTTTGACTTTCTCCCACAAGCTTGTGAAGCAGCTTTTGCAATAATTTTGTAAATTTCATTATATAGAGAGATGGGCCTAAGATCTCCCATTACCTGAGGATTCTTCTTAGGAATTAGAATAATGTTAATCCTGTCTAGACTGTCTGGAATGGAGCCCTAATTTAAGTATAAAAGGCAAGTCTCAATTACATCCTTACCTACAATTGACCAAAAATTTTGAAAGAAATATGGATTGAATCCATCAGGACCTGGCACCTTATCATACCGTATACTAAACAAAACTATCTTAACTTCTTATGCATGGAACCTTTTTGTTAAAAGCTCATTATCCTCATTAGTTAATCTAAACAGAGGCAATTCAGAATATCCTAATAGCCTTAAGCCTCTGAATGAAATAAAGAGGAAAAATGATTAATCTTTAAATCACCGAACCCACTGCTCTAATCGCACCATTCATCATTAGGACCCTTCAGACGCTTGATCTTGTTTCTTCTCTTCCTCGTTCTTGCCATTACATGAAAATACTTAGTATTTGCATCACCATCCCTTAGCCAATATTGTTTGGCTCTTTGCCTCTAATGCAATTCCCTTTTATGAAGAATCACATGATGAGTCCTAATTGCCTTCTTATAAGCTGCAACTTCATCATCCCTTATAGAATCCTTGTAGTGCCTTATAGTTCTTCTGTAATACCCTTCTACTATATATACGTATAATACATACATGTTGCACTCGAATTAAGTACTACTACAAGCGTCACTCGCAAGTATACGAGGTAATTGTAGCAAAGGTGATCGCCCCAAGGTCGTTTCCCAAAAAAGGTGTAGTTCGTAATAGTTTGATTGGCAAGTTATTTAAATGCGGAAGTTTGTTGTATTGGAATGGTGCGAGAATAATTTAAACCTAAGATTAACGTGCGTAGGGTTGATGCGTGTAGGTTGTACAAGATCAAATCGATTCTTGGGAAGGTGCCTAGGGTTATAGGTCCATTCAATCAAAGCTCAATTCTCAATTATCCATTAACATAACCTTGTAAATTAATTTGTTTCTTAAGGTTAATTAGTCAATTACTAATCCATTAGTTCTCACATTCATGAATTAGCAATAACCAATTATTTTACATTATCAAATTAACAAAACCCTAGAACTTATATTTCTAATTCATTCTTAGGGTAGTCAATTGCATAATTCTGATATCAAATTTCACCTCTCGGTCCTTCATTGAATATCTAGAGATCAATAGGTAGCTAATCTATCAACCTAGCATAAAATCCAATGCAATCAACTAACAACAAGGTACATCAATGGAAATATCAAATCAAAGCACTCAATCAAATCTACTACAAACCCTAGGCATGGGTATTTAGCTCAACATCATCAATTTAAAACATTTATTCAACTCAATATAAATCAAATTCAAATTGTTCATTGCAATATCAATTCTCTTAATACAACAAAAACAATATTGAAATGAATTAAAAGAGAGAATAGAAAAACCCCTTGTGAAGATGCCAAGAGTAGGATTACTAGTCTTCCTCCTAGCTTCACTTTAATGTATGATGAAGAACTCAAGCCCTCTTCAATGGTTGATTCCCCTTTGCAATATGGAATGGAGCTTTCTCAAGTCACCAAACACTTCAATTGATTATGCCTTTGAGAGATGGAATGGAGCTTTCTGAAGTCACCAATCCTTCAATGAAGCTTCTTCAACCTTTAAGAGCTTGTTAACCCAATTTATCCCAAAGAATCTCAAAGATCTTGTCAATGGAAGATGGAGAAGATGAAAATGGAGGATGAAGATGAAGGGACAAGGAGAGTGTCACTCTCTCCTCATCCCAAATTGTGTTTGCCCCCTCCTTCTCTTTTCTTCTCTCTCTTTTTCAAACCCTACCCATTTCCTCCTCTACTTTTTTCTTTCTCGCAAAAGAATTTATATAAATTAAGGGTGACACGGCCAAGCTTGATTTGGCTTGGCCGTGTCTCTCATTTTTCTTTGGGACACGGCCAAGCTTGCTGGCCGTGTCCTTCACTGCCTTCTTCTTTCTTTCTTTCTTTTCTTTGTTCTTCAAGGAGTGACATGGCCACTGGCTTGGTCGTGTCACTTGGGTGTGTCACCTTCTGCTTCTTTTCTTTCATTCTTTGCTTGCTCCAAGTGTTCTTTGGCATGAAATGGGACACGGCCAAGCTTGCTGGCTGTGTCATGAGACACGGCCAGTGGCTTGGCCGTGTCATTGAGTGTGTCCTCTTATGTTTTGCTCCTTGCTCTTCTTTGTTCTTTGGAGATGAGAGTGACACGGCAAATCTTGTTGGCCGTGTCACTTGCTGCCATTTCTTTCCTTTGAGGTGACACAACCAAGCTTCATTTGGCTTGGCCATGTCGTGCTTGATTCATGCTCTTTTTTCTTTGTTTTGATCTTACAAGGGTGTTTTTGCACTTAAACCTAAAACAAACACTTTAAACAAACTTAAAACAAAAATCAATCAAAACATTAACTAAAAACACATAAAAATCATACTAAAAACAAGTACAAAAATGATCTAAACAATACATCCCCATATATGTAAAGTATATATGTATAAAATACAAGAGTGCCACAGTAGTTATTTGTAAAAAACTCTTATACTTTCATTTAATAATTTAAAAATACAATATTGTGAAAGATTATATTGCAATTGAATAAATTGAGTGAAAATATAATTACTATTAATATAAAAGTATAAATAAACAATCTTGACTAATTTATAAAAGAAAAATTCTGAGCAAAATTTGGCAGAGTTTTATTTATAATTATATTAAATCCCAAATCAATAAAACTCAACCTGCAAGAAATATAAGACTCCCAAATCGATATTCCATAAAAATCTTCAATTCTTCCAATATCACTAAATAATTTCACAAACATTAAGACAATGTACTTTAAATACTTTTACAAAACTTTTCAATGTCATTATTATATAAACACACTTATACAATCTTATAATATACATTTAGATAATATACTTGCTCAAATACTTGTACATGCTATGCATTTAAGAAACACCAACTATATAAGTCTCGTGGTAAAACTCTACCTTTAAGTGTCAATCCCATAAATTAGACCTACCCAGATCTAATAGCACTTTCTTACTCTACACTTTTAATCACCTATGTGATACACACTACCACACTAAGCTCAAGAGCTTAGTGATATACACTTTGGTAACAATAAAATATTTAGAGAATCATTACATACTTTTAAGACTTATAACATCATCGTGTTATCAACACATGCATTATTAATTTACACTTTCTCTATTTCATAATTTATTTAATACCATAGTCATATAACACTCATCGTTTATCCAACAACTTATCACACATATATAAGCATATCTCAACCACACACATATATTGGGCCCAAAAATCCTTATATAATCTGCAAGTTCCAGAAATATTATTTTGGCCTATCTTGCCCAAATGTGAGTCTCCTAATGACACCAGTGTGCCTCGCCAGTGTAATAATTAGATTTGTGACATTAGCGTGTGCCCAAAGCCATATGACATTTCAAATACACACCAAATACAACTTTCTGGAACTATATATTGAATAAGACAACATGTATCACATTTTATTCAATTTTTTTCACTTCTCATATTTTTCATTCATATCATTCCTTTTTCATATGTATCAAGTGATCAACTCATTTATGATCACTTCCTCATTTCATCTCACCATCTCTTTTATCATTTTCCATCTTTTTTTTCATAAGTCATTACACATAATCCATAAGTCATATTCACAATGTGACTCATTTTCACACTTTAGCACTTTTCACAAGCATATACATATTACACATCATATTATATTTCATATTTTTATCTCATTATCATATTTTTGTCACATTTTCTTATTTCTCATAATTTTCACAATTTTCACATACTTAGATATTTTTCTCCTTTTTTTTCTCATTACTTATCATATCATTCATTCTTATCTTATCAAGTCATTTTTAGCATATTTCACAATCTTAATAAAATTTTATCTTTTCCCATAATATTTCCATAATGCACACAATAATTTCATTTCTCACTCAATTTCAACCACATACTCTATTATACATGAAGTCATTTTAAAGAATATCATCATTCTTTAAAGAATGCTCATGTATAATGCCATCCATAAAAAAATAAATCAAATATTATAAAAGTATGTACTAACCTCAATTATACAAAAACCAAGGCTAAGACACAATCCAAGCCTTAATTCTCCCAAAAGCCCTTCTTCTCTTTGATTTGGCAACTTCACTTTGCATAATACTAAACCAATTATAAGTCTAAAAATATCATTAGACTCATTCTAACACATTTTATTCAATTAAACACCAATTACAACCATTCTACCCAAGATTATATTAAAATCCTATTTCACCCTTGCTATCTCTTTCAAACTATCACTCAACCTATCCCTTTCCATCACCCAACCATAAATTCATTACTTACATATCAATATAACATCAAAACAATTCATTTTAGCAATTATAGCAACTTTATTCAAAACCCTAATTTTTCACATATTTCACTCATAATCCCAACTTCACCAAACTCAATAATTTCCCACAACTAACCTTAAAATCACTATATACATATCACAATAATTTCAAAATAACCCATTTTATAAATTATAGCCATCTCCAATTCATACGCAAAATCCACATATTCTTAATTTAAGAGAAAAGCTGCTAAAATTGAAAGATTACATACCTAATCCTTGATTTATCTTCAAAACCACCTTAATTCCTTTGGATTCTTTGTGAATTTTGATGGATAAAATGAAAAAAAAATTCTCCCTTCAAGCTCCATGAAATTTGGCCATCAAAAGGGAAAGAGAAAGAAGATGACACCTTTTTTATTTTGCCTTCCTAACCACATATAATTAATTAATTAATTAATAATTATAGATATTAGATATTTCATCTTCCACCAAAAAACAATTTAATTTTTATTTATTATTATTATTATTATTATTATTATTTCATTTTAACTTTCAACCTTTGACTTTTCAACTTTTGACTTTTGTCTTTTTACCTCATTTTGTCGTTTAGTGCAAAATGTATATATAATGTATACAATATATATATTTTTGTATTTATCATGTTTATACCTTGTATTTCTCTCTTCCAACATACCTAATTAATCCTCTATATTAATTACTTCAATATATACCAAAAATGCAGATGTTATACCTTTTGCAATCAGCAAGCTCAATTCTAGACTGAGAATTACAAGTTGAACTCTAGTGCAACAGAGCCTGGCTATAACAAAAAACTTTTGAATTAAATCTCTAGAGGAATTTTAGAGCCAAGAAGATGAAATAATTTCCGAACATTCTGGCTCAAGGGTCCATTTGTTTTCAAAATGAAAGGAACAAGGCATATTAAAATGCTACCCTATGGTACAAGTAACAAATAAAGGCAAGTGATCTAAAGTGGAGACATCCAAAACTTTGGCTGCTGAATCAGGAAACAACTGAGACCAGTAATAATTTGTGAATACTTTATCAAGCTTTTCACAAATCCAAGCATTTGTACCTCTCCCTCTCTCCCATATGAAAAACTACCTTCCAAAGGTAATAGCCAAAGGTTGCAGTCCGATATAGCTTCATGAAAACCATGTAGCATCCAAGATGGCCTGAGTAAGCCACCTTTCCTCTCATTTGCATACAAGATATCATTAAAATCTCCCAAGCATATCCAAGGAAAACTATTATCCCTTGCAAGAGTGTGGAGAAGATTTCAAGAAACTCTACATCTAGAGGACTCTGAAAATCCATAATAACCGGTTAGTCTCCACTTTACATTATCTTCCATGGTTACAAGAATGTTAATGTTATTCATTGAGTAACTTCGAAGAGAAACCTGATCAAAGTTATTCCAAAATAATGCAAAACCATTACTATGACCAAAGCAATCTATGGTAAAAACTTTATCAAAACCAAGCTAGACCTTAACTAAGTCCATTTTATACCTTGAAGCAATAGTCTCAAAGAGCATTACAAAATTTGGCATGTTCTGATGAACTAGCTCCTTAAGGAGCTGGAATGCACATGGGTTACCAATTCCATGACAATGCCACCTAAAACAACTCATTACATAGGGTTGTCCTGACCAATAGGACTCACCCTTTTATGGTTTCCAGATAAAGTGCACAATTTTCTGATAAGAGTCTATAAAATTAGAGGTTTCAAAATATGCCCGGCTTCTCTTTTTTAGTGAGGACATTGCCACAACAATAATCTAATTATCTTGAACAAGGTCTCCTTGAAAGTTATGTGATGGAGATAGGTTCTAGTCCTTGTATGAAGAAGAAACTGAGTCCTCTGCTATCGCGCCATCCCCTTCATTAGTACTTCAACTCTTAGAGTCACCAAGAGTTGCGTAACGCAACCACTTTTCTCCACCAGAGATATTAGTACATCCAATTGAAGCATGTAACCAGGCACCATAACGCCTGATCTTAGAGTCTGGGTTAGATAATATTAGCTTCTCACAAAACTTATCAGAGTGTCCCATGATTGCACAAAAAAATAAAATGGAGGTAGCCTCTCATATTGGAAGTTTGTCCATTGCCAAGTCCCTGTCTTTATCTTAATCTTCAATCTTCATCATAAGGAAAGTCTCACATCTAGGCATACTCTAGTTCAAAGAAAATCTCTCTAGACTCTTGAAAAATTATTTGAATCTGATTCCATGTATTCAATAATGACATTCCCAATCAATGCTACTGTGTTTTCAGACATGTAACCTCAAGGGAGGCAGAGAACTTGAACCCAAAAGGGTGAGAAAAACAAAGGAACCTTAACAGGGAAATTCATGCTTTTCCAATCTATAAAGGATTAGAAGAATTCGGTTAAAAGTCCAAGGGCACATATCCAAAACTCTATGAATGTTAGCCTCATGAAAGAATTGAAGCATTAATGTAAAATTCCCCAGGTATATCCTTGGGGTTCCTTATCGTGTATATTAATTATTTACATGTTTATTTTTGTATAAGTTTGATTTTTAATATTTATGCATATTTATTGTTTAACATAAGGATTTTTTTTAATTTTTATTATTATCATTATTGTTTCTTTATTATTTATCTTAATTTACTTTATTTGAGGGAATTATAAAAGGCATGTTTTCACCTTTGGTTGGTGCTTTAATTAATTTATTTATTTTAATTATGAATTTTGGACATATGTAAGGATATATTTCCACTAAGTATGAGTACCCATTTATATTTTATGTGTTAGACTATTTATTTCCAATTTAATGAATATTTTATTTATTTTATAATGCTTATAATAAGAAAATGTTATAATAATTTTAAAATATAATAATATTTAAACTTGAACGGGGGGTTGGTTCCTATGAACAGGGCGTATTAGGGGTGCTGGACATTTCTCACCTTCCTCATATGTGCCTAACTTTCTGAACCCAATGGGGGTTAGGAATTCCTTAGAAATCGAGTCTACCACCCCTTCTAACTTTTTCCTAGCCCGTCCAGGTAACATTATAACACCCTTATATCCTATATACACAAAATGCAAATATAAAATATAAGATTGCTATAGTAGTTAACTATAATTTTCCCTTATTAAAACATTCCACACATTACAACATATTATTAGGTTCCAACTGTAACAACCACACATCACACATTACAACACATTATTCTCATTCTCATCTCACTATCATTTTCCCATAGTTTTTTTTTACTAATAATCATCATATCATCATTTTTTTCCACATCTTTCATAATGCACATTGTACTCTGTAATAATAATGTGTCTCGTTTAGAATATTTCCAACTATCATAACATATTGGTTTCAAGTTCGAACTATAATTCAATCCCATTTTGATACAATGCATAAATTTATAAATAGTTTTATCAAAAGGAAAAATAACATACTTTAAAAAATGTCAATGTATATTATGTCAAAAATGGACATTTAAAATAAATATTATCAAAGTATGTACAAACCTTATTTAGCTTCTAAATCAATCTAAAATCACTTTTTAAGCTTCAAATTCAAAAGCCCTAAGCTTTGCCTCTTGCCTCAACTTGGCCTAACCTTTCCTAAACCAACAACAAGTTCAATCCTTTAATTAAAATCATATTCTTACTCAAATTACTCATAATAACCATTAATTATACTAATCCTAACCAAAATCCAACCAAACTCTAACTTTCAAAATTTCCATAAACCCTAACTTCATGAAACAAACTCACTTCTACCATTAAATCACTAATTCAACACCTATACATTATATCACCTCACAACTATCCTCTTTCTCAATTAAAAACCAATTTTTCTCACTAACCAAAATTATACATAATCTTAAAAATTAACAAAAACAAGCTTAAAGTGATGGAAACTTACTTAAATCCTTGGTTAATCATCAAAATTAATTTGATGGATTTCTAGTGAAATTTGATGTATTAGATGAATAAAAATCTCTCCCTTTCCCTCTTTCAAATTTCGGCCATGGTGGTTTAAGAAAGAAGAAGAAGACTTTTTAATTTTTCTTTCTTTATTTACTATCCATAAATATGTATATATATATTTAATTAATTATTATATAAATATTAAATATTTTATTTTTCTTAAATTACCATCCATAAATATCCATCTTACTTTTTGATTTTGATTTTTACTTTTTTTTAAATATGTATATTTATGGGTATTTTTATACTATATATATATTGTGTTTACATTATCTGTCAAGTGTATATATTATATATATCTAGCATATATATTATGTATATATTATATATATTTTGTATATCTTCTGTTTATTTCATGTATCTCTCTTCCAACATACTTAGTTATTCCTTCATATTAACTATCTTTATGTACATTAAAAATATGAATATTATAATTCTGTCCCCTTAAGAATTTCATCTTTAAAATTATCTAATGTTTATCTCTGAAAGAGCTATGGATACTGGCTCCGTATAATCTCTTTATAGATCAAATTCGGGTTCACTTCAATCAATTCAACTGATAACACATGTGATGGATCTGATCTATACCTCTGAAGCATCAAAACATGGAAAAATTATGAATCTTCTTTAACTCAGGCGGCAGAGCCAGTTTATAAGCAACATATACAACTCTTTCTTGAATCTCATATGGCCCATTAAAATGAGGACTTACTTTTCCTTCCAACCAAACATCAAAATCCTCTTCTACAGTGACACTTTTGAAAACACTTTATCACCCACACTTACTCTATATCCTTTCATATCAAATCAGAGTAGGACTTCTGCCAGTCTAAAGCCACTTTAAACCAATCATGAATCATCTTTACTTTCTCTTTAGTTTCCTTAATCAACTCAGGACCCACTAGCTTCTCTTCTCCAACTTCATCCTAACATAAGGGTGTTCTACATCTTTTGTCATATAATGCTTCATATGGTGACATCCCTATGCTGAATTGAAAGCTATTATTGTAAGCAAATTTAACCCAAATAAAATATTGATCTCAACTCCCTATAAAATCAAGTACACAACTTCTTAACATGTCCTCCAACACCTGTATCACCCTCTCTAACTGTCCATCAGTCTAAGGATGAAAACCAATGCTAAAATGTAACCAAGTACATAAGGCATCTTGCAAACTCTTTTAAAAACTCGATGAAAACCATGGGTCTTGATATGATATCAGGCAGATTGGAACACCATGTATCCACACTATCTCATTGACATACAACTCTGCCAACCTATCAAGAGAATAATATATCCTGACTGGAAGAAAATGTGCTTACTTTGTCATTCTATCCACTATCAACCATATTGCATCATTTTTTTCTCTGGTTAAGAGGAAGTCCACACACAAAGTCCATTGTCACTCTCTCCCATTTCCACTTAGGAATTGATAAAGGCTGTAACAAACCTATAAAGGAACTTGATGTTCAACCTTAACTTGCTAACAAGTGAGGCGTCTAGACACAAACTTTGCCATGTCTTTTTTCATTCTCGACCACCAATAACATCTTTTCAAATCTTGATACATTTTGGTACTTATTGCGCTCTAATTAACACTACTAGAACTACACTCGCAAGTATATGAGGCTGCTGTAGTATCTTGGTGAACACCTCAAGGTCGTCTCACAAGGAAGCTAGATAAGCTAATTGATTATCAGATTGTAAATAACAAATTATCAATAAATTTAAATTGCTAACAACTAATGAAGACAGATCGATTGGAGTTTTAAATAATAAAAGTAAACTGAGTTGATTTATTGATTCACTTAATAGAAAGGTCTAGGATTTGCACTTCTCTACTAACTTATATGTATGAACGGTTATTCCTCTTAACCAATTTAATTTCAAAGATAGATTTCAAGCAACTTAATTAATTGAATCAAGGAAATAAGCTCTCGCATTCAAACCTCTCTCAAATAATCTTGTTACAATTGAAATAATCCTTTTCTTAGGTTATATCTCTAATTCACCTAAGTCCCTAATTGAATTGTTCGAGCATTAGACTTCATCTCTCAATCCTTCATCTAATACCTCAAACACATAATTGGTGGACAATCAATCATATATTAACATTAATCCATTCAATCAAGGCTAAAGAAATAATTCGGTTAAGAGCAATAACCAATTCATACAATCATAGTAGATCCATAAAAACCCTAGACTAGATCAAATTAGTTCATAATAATGCTATCAAACATATTCATCTCATTAAAATTCAAAGAAATCAATTTAGACATAATAGAATTCATGAATACAATTCCAATGAAACTTAAGAGATAAAGTTTTAGAACAAAACCAAATTACAAACTTCCTTAGCTCCTGAAGAATCTCTTGTTCAGATCTTTGCTAGACGAATGTTGCAATGGCTAAAACAAATTTAATCTAGACTGTTTGAAACAAAGTGTAATCAATAATCTCAAAGAAAACAAATATGGAAACCCTAAGTTATTGTTTGACGGCTGATAAAATCTCTCTAATCTCCCTTCAAAAACCCTAATCGTCTATTATTTATACGAAACCTCGCTCCAAAAATCCGCGTTTTCTTTCTTCCTTTAGTCCATGAGGTGACAAGGCCAAGCTCCTGGCCGTGTCTGCTGAATGTGTTAGCTTCTGTGATCCTTCATCTTTTCTTCTTTGGAGTTGAGTGTGACACGGCCAAGCTTGGGTGAGCTTGGCTGGGTGTGTCACCTACTGACCTCTTTGTTCTTTGCTCTTCTTTCTTTGGTTTCTTCTTTAGCAATGTCAAGCTCCTGGCCGTGTCAAGTGACACGGCCAGTAGCTTGGCCGTGTCCTCTGAGTGTGTCAGTTACTGCCCAAATTTTTCCTTCCTCTCTTGGTTCCTTGGTTTTGCCCTTAAGGTGAGACATGCTTCATGTTATTCTTTCTTCCATGGAAATGTTTACATATTAACCTAAAATAAACACTTAAACAAACTTTAAACAAAAAAAATCAAATAAACATTAACCAATAACACATAAACACCACACTAAAAACTAGAACAAAAATGACATAAACACTGAAATAAATTAAAACAACCAAAATTGATGAAAACACTAAATAAACAGATTAAAACTACCAAAATGCCTAAATAAAACGATAATCATCACAATAAATAAGATATAATTCTATGACAAAAACTAATAAAACAACTACCCCACACTTAAAACTTTGCTTGTCCTCAAGCAAATTCACATGGCATAAATTAAAAACTCAAACAACCTTAACTATAATTCCAGTATATAAGATGAAATCCTTTAAGACTTAGCCATAAATAACTGCAATTTACTTCAATCAAGATTATCTTAACTCATTCATTAATCCAGACATACAAATCTCATCTCTCATCTAAGTGTTTCACTCGATTTCAAAGGTTAATTCACTCAAACCACTCATGACTGCATACTACCATAAACTTGCTTAATTATCCAATCTCTCTCACTGATTTTCTCAAGAAATAATCCGAAGGTCTTTTATTTGGATGTAATGGGGCTAAGGTGAAGGTGTGAGAAAAGACATTTAAGCTGGAGCATCAAGAAATGGAGTATCTAAATTAGACAATACTCTTGCTAAGAAACTCATAACTCCCTCAAATGGCATATTCACCAACCCTCGATAATTTCACATACTTGCATACTTAAAGAAAAGTACATGAGTCGACATTCCTCTAATGCTAGAAAATATATGAATTCTGTATATATATATATATCTTCTCTTTTATTTTCTTTTTATTTTCTTTTATTTTTTTAATATATATATACAAAATATAAAATTGCATGGAACATATAGCTTAAAATGTAGAGGAAAAGAATAATCGACTCTTAGTCAAATACAATGTACAAAGTATGCATTTCAGCCCCAAATAGCAATACTATTTTTGTTTTTTTTATTACTTACCCCACACTTATGAATTAAACCACCCTATTGTCATATCATAAGAACTCCATTCCTTAATGCAGGTATGATGATAATAAGAAAATGTTGAGTTGTAAATTGTGTTGATCAATCAAGAAAAAGTCAAAGGCTCAACTTGGCTCACTAAGAAATTTATAATTAAGGGAGGTCTTTTTAAGCTAAAGGGATAATCCTAATTTGCCTTCATCATTTTAAAACTTGAGATTAAATCATAATGTGAGTTCAATTAGTATGCAAAAGCAAGCTCTAGAGATGCAAAATCATGAAGGTGCACACTTAAGAAAAGAAAATCAATTGACACTAATATTCAATCTATGAGGCTCAAAACTCATAAAGGTGGGTTCTCAAAGATTTATATGTCATGAATTGCAAAATGTGAAAATTGATCCTGAATGAATTCAAATGCTAATCTCTATGCTAATACTAAAGTCTCAAATATAATGCTAGAATCACAGAAAAGTCAATAAGTTTTCAACAATTATGCCATGCACAACGCACAATATAACAAAAAGACAAACAAAATAAGAATTAAAGGAAAGCTTAAAGATTACTCCACACTTATAAATTACATTGTCCTCAATGGAAACCAGGATAATAAAGAAAAAGAGTTAAGGTACAACCTGTTTTCCATCGATCCTCTGTGAGGCAAACCCTATCTTTCATCACAAATAGCAAATGTTCAAAAATAAAATACAATATATAAAAATAAAATATCCATAATATAAAATGTTAAAATTAAAAAAAAAACAAAAATGAAAAATAATAACAAAAATATGCTATAACTAAACACAAGAAAGTAAGGAATTCTCTCAAAAGATTAGAGCCAATGTGATCTACAGTGAAGGAGGATGTGATGATGAAGCAGCCGAAGGATGAAGACTCAGTATCTTAGCAAGATTGCTATTGATTTGGTCTAACTATTGCAAGACTGCAGCATGGTTACGATCTACCTTGCTCTCCAGTGCCTCAATCCTATTAAGTATCTCTTGATTATCCGGGGCAGGAGCATCTTCTTCTAAATCAAGAGAATCCGAGTCGGACTCCTCCTGAACTCGTGTTCTCTTTTGTTTGCCCCTCCGGTACTTCTGGCTCAGCTGAAGCCATCATATAAGTCCCTCCCCTGTGCACCACCATATGCATCTTCTCTAGTTCTGGCCAAATCCAGTGAATCATTACCCATAATTTTAGTCATACGATAGGTACTCGGGTCAAAATCATCAAGAAGGGTTGTTGCCAATGTGGTAACCAATCCTCCAATACAAATAGTCCCCTTCTTTTTGTTTGCCACACTATCAAAAACATCGGCCAACCAATAGCCGGAACTAATAGGTATTGCATTACACGCACAATCTAAGAAAAAGAGCTCACTAAGTTCCACTACACCCGGGCTTTCCTTCCTAGCAAAGAATCCACAGGACATAAAACGATGCAAGTAGCTAAGAGCGGGATTACTCAATTTAGTTGCCTTGGCCGATTTGGCCACATAAGTTCCCAAGCCCAATGCTCCCCAAGCAAATTGTTGTTTAAAATCCTTAGGTACCGACCTTTCACCGTGTTGATGGAAACCAAATATAACATTCAATTGCTCAATACTAACCACAAATGATTTCCCAAGCAATTTAAAATTCAACTTAGAGCAAATTTTTTGTTCATCTCTTTCAACCTTAAGAGATGTCAAAAATTCCAAAGTAAGCTCTTGAAATTGCAAAGGTCAAAAGGAGACTAGGTTCTCCCACCCAAGGTTTTGAACATAATGATAAAAATTATCCCTAATATGAAGAGCATTAAGGGATTCATCACTGACATACCTCGTCGGGAAGAAACCCCGAGCCAAAAGAGTAGCTCTCTTTAAAGATGAAGAAGATAAAGATTAAGATGCAGGTGCAGTTGGAGGTCACTTTCTCTTATGGTGGGACACCATCTTCGTTCTTGGCATATTGAAAGATCTGAAAAAATTTGAAACTTAAACCAATTAAATTGATTTTTTATGAGAGAAGAAGAAGATTGAACGAATTAATTTCAGTTTTGGTGAAGGAAATTGAGAATTAATGGAAGTTTGGAAGCTTTGAAAGAACAACAATGGAGGTTTTGTGTGAGAGAAGTTGAGAGAGCGAAAGGAAGCAAAAAGAAATTTAGGGATTGAAATGAAGGAAAAAGTGCTAAAACCGTGTTTTTAAAGTGTAAAATTGAAGGGACACGGCCAAGCTTGAGTGAGCTTCGCCGTGTCTGATGTGTTTGGAGGGACACGGCTAGTGACTTGGCCGTGTCACATGGGTGTGTTTGACACTATGAAGAAAGGTTTGCAAAAACAAAAAGAGGAATTTTGGGTGAAGCTTGGTCGTGTCCCATGTGACACGGCCAAGGACACGCCCAAGCTTGTTGGCCGTATCAGGGTCTGTGTGTTTTTGATGACTTTAGAGTGGGCTTGACACGGCCAGTGGCTTGGTCGTGTCAAGTGGCCGTGTCACCTACTGCCATTTTGACTCTTTTTTATTTATTTATTTATTTTTATTTTATATCACCAAATCTTGTAGAAATTGCAAACCCCTTCTTCGATCAACCCTTAAACACATTAAAAAAATAAAAACCGATCAAAGCACCCATTCCATTTATTTAAACCAAACATAAAATCAAAATTGCTGAATATAAAATTACAACTATGAAAAGAAATGCAAACCGATGGGTTGCCTCCCATTTAGCGCTTCTTTAATGTCATATAGCTGGACATTACTGCAAGACTTAAGGATCGTAGATCAAAGTGCTATCGATGATCCTTACTTCTTGGAACCCTTCATTATATGGTTTAACTCTCTTTCCATTTACTTTAAAAGTTTCATTTGTTCGAGAGTTAAGCAATTCAATGGCACCGGAAGGATATACTTGAGTTATCTCGAAAGGACCACTCCATCGAGACTTGAGTTTTCCTGGAAACAGACGGAGATGAGAATTAAAAAGTAAAACTTTCATACCTGGGCTCAATGTCTTTCACACTATAATTCTGTCATGAAGTGCTTTAGTGCGATCCTTATAAATCCTTGAGCTCTCATATGCCTCATTCCTCAGCTCATCTAACTCTGAAATTTGTAGAAAACGCTCTCTCTTTGCCTTGTCCAAGTCTAAATTCAGAGTCTTGATTGCCCAATATGCTTTGTGCTCCAAATCCACTGGTAAATGACATGCCTTACCAAAAACCAATCGGTATAGACTCATACCCAAAGGAGTCTTGAAAGCAGTCCGATATGCCCATAATGCATCATGAAATCTACTCGCCCGGTCCTTCCTTGATAAGTTGACTGTTTTCTCCAAAATTCCTTTTATTTGCTTGTTGGATGTTTCAACTTGTCCAGAAGTTTGTGGATGGTATGGGGTCGCCACCTTGTGTTTCACACCAGATTTTTGCATTAATTTCTCAAAAATTTTGTTGCAAAAATGACTTCCCCCATCACTGACTATCACTCTTGGCGTGCCAAATCTGCTAAGAATATTTTCCTTCACAAATTTAACAACCACATTAGCATCATTAGTACGGGTAGGGATTGCCTCCACCCATTTTGAAACATAATCAACAGCAACTAAAATATATTCATAACTAAAAGACTTGGGAAAAGGAGCCATAAAGTCTATTCCCCACACATCAAACAGTTCAACAACAATATATGATTGAAGGGGAATTTCATTCCTCCTTCCAATGTTACCCACTCTTTGACAGCGGTCACAGTGCTTACAATACTCTTGAGCATCTTTGAATAGAGTAGGCCAGTAAAAACCACTTTGAAGCACTTTTTCTGCAATCTTCCTCCCTCCAAAATGACCACCACAGTGAAGGTCATGACAAAATTGAAGAACACTCAGTTGTTCTTCCTCAAATACACACCTGCGAACTATCTCATCTTTGCATATCCGAAATAGGTAAGGTTCATCCCAAAAATAAAATTTACTCACGTGCAAAAACCTTTTCTTTTCCTGAAATGATATGTCAGAACGCAATATACCACAAGCAAGATAGTTAGCAATATCTGCAAACCAAGGTGCATTAATTACCACAAACAGCTGCTCATCAGGAAATGCTTCTAAATTTTTATGAATGCTATCAGATGCAAGATTTTCACTAAAGAAGGGTAATCTAGATAAATGATCAGCTACAACATTTTCACTTCCCTTAGTATCCTTGATTTGAAAATCAAATTCTTACAATAATAACACCCATCTAATTAAGAGCGGTTTAACATGTTGTTTTGTCAAAAGATATTTTAGAGCTGCATGATCAGAATGCACTATAATTTTCGACCCAATTAAATATGCTTTAAACTTATCTAAGGAAAAAACAACAGCTAACATTTCCTTTTCAGTTGTTGTGTAATTCATTTGCGCACTATTGAGGGTCAAACTAGCATAATATATCACTCTCAAAAAATTCTCAACCCTTTGCCCAAGAACCGCTCCTACTGCATGATTAGAGGCATCACACATAATTTCAAAAGTAAAGACCAAACAGGAGCTACAATTACCGGTGCACTAGTCAGTTTTTCTTTAAGGGAATTAAAGGCTTGCATGCATTGTGCAGTAAACTCAAATGGAATATCTTTTCCCAACAAATGGCAGAATGGTTGGCTTATTTTAGAAAAATCTTTAATAAACCTCCAGTAAAAACCTGCATGCCCTAGAAAACTTCTTATTCCCTTAACAGAGGTAGGTGGGGGTAACTTAGCAATTAACTCTACTTTAGCTTTATCCACCTCAATCCCTTTACTTGACACAACATGACCTAAGACAATGCCCTAAGTAACCATGAAATGACTCTTTTCCCAACTTAAAGTGAGGTTACATTCAATGCATCTCAATAAAAACAGAAAAGTCATCCATAAATACCTCAATAAAATCATCTATCATGTCTGTGAAGACAGATATCTTGCATCTCTGAAAAGTTGCAGGTGCATTGCACAAGCCAAAGGGCATACGCCGAAATGCATAAGTCCCAAAAGGGCAAGTAAAGGTAGTCTTGGATTGATCCTCTGGTGATATCGGCACCTGATAATAACCTGAAAGTCCATCCAAAAAGCAATAATGTGAGTGTCCATAAAGTTTATCCAACATCTGATCAATAAAAGGAAGAGGGAAATGGTCTTTCTTTGTGGCATTATTCAACTTCCTATAATCGATACACATTCTCCACCCAGTAGTAGTCCTAGTAGGAACCAATTCATTATTTTAATTTTTCACCATAGTGATTCCAGATTTCTTAGGCACTACATGTACTGGGCTCACCCACTCACTATTAGCTATTGGATATATCACTCCTTCATCAAGTAATTTGAGCACTTCCTTCTTAACCACTTCACTCATGTTTGGGTTAAGGCGCCTTTGGGTCTCCCTCACAGGTTTAGCTCCTTCTTCTAAGGTGATTCTATGCATGCACATTGAAGGGCTAATACCTTTGATGTCACTCAATCCCCATCCTATTGCTCTTTTCAATCTTTTTAGCTCACTCACCAACCTCATCTCCTCCCCTTCACTAAGTTCGCTAGATATTATCACAGGTAAGGTATTGTGATCTCTAAAAACACATGTTTCAGATTTTTAGGTAACTCTTTCAGCTCTAACTCAAGTGAAATATTCTTCTCTTCTTTTTGGATGGAGGGAAGTTCACATACTGGGTCCCCCTTATGTTCCTCTATTTCAGCACTCTCTAATGTCTCAAGGGAACTGGCTATTTCTGAATCAAAAATATCCAAACCACCATCTAAGGTCAGTGCCAGCTCCAATTTATCCGAGGAAACTATCAGCAAGAAAACATCTGAAACAACTGCATCAATATAATCAATTAAAGAGCAATCCTCATATAATGCAGTTGTAGGAATGGGAGAAGTGTTAAAAATAGAAAATTCAACCGTTTGTCCCAAGACAGTCTTTGACAATTTACCATTTTTAACATCTATCAAGGTGTTGGTAGTCGCCATAAAAGGCCTACCCAGTAGAATAGTGTGTGCGGATGGTGTAGAGTTACTTCCTTCCATGTCAAGAACTATAAAATCCACAAGTACTATCAACCCACCAACCTTAACTAACACATCTTCTATAACCCCTTTCGGAAATCTAAGAGATCTGTCAGCTAATTGCAACACCATTTTTGTAGGTTTAAGTTCCCCTAGTTCTAATTCAAGATACACAGAATAAGGCATCAAATTTACACTGGCTCCTAAATCACACATGCCATCAGTCCCCTTTCCATTACCCATAGTAATTTGAATTATGAAACTACCAGGATCCTTTAGCTTCGGAGGTAGTTTATGCTGCAAAACAACACTAGCTACCTCTGATACTATCACCTTTTCATTTGGCTCATACCTCTTTTTCTTGGTGTTCAGTTCTTTGAAGAATTTGGCATAAGCCGGCATATTCTTTATTGCTTCAAGTAAGGGTAAGTTAATACTTACCTTGGACAACATGTTGAAGATGTCTGAAAATTGCTTATCTTGTTTATCATTTTTCAACCTGCTGGGGAATGGTATAGGTGGTCGGTATGGATTACTTGCCTTGTATAAATCTGCTGAAGGGGATTTTTCCATTGATCTTTCTCCAGCACCTTTGTTCTCTGGTTCTCCTTCCTTTTTATTCTCTTGATCACCTGCATTCATAGAATTATTTTCAACATTATTGTTAATTACCTTGCCACTTCTAAGCACAGTCACTGATTGCGCCTGCTCAGGTTGACTTGAAAGTTTCCCTTTTTGTTGAATCTGCATCTGTTGTGCAAGTTGTCCCACTTGAGTCTCCACTTTCTTAAAAGATGCTTCTAATGAATCCAACCTTTTGTTAGTCAGCTCTTGATTCTTAGCACTGACTTGGATGAAGGCCTGTAAACTATCCTCCAAACTCTCTCTTTTAGGCTTCCCTTGATTTGAAGATTGACCCTGTGGTTGGTTTTGTCTCTGGAGCAAATGGAAAGGCTGTTGAGAATTATTTGTTGCCCAGGAAAAATTTGGATGATTCTGCCAACCAGGATTGTAAGTGTTTGAATAAGGATCATTTCGGGCCCTTGGTTGATGTCCCCCCATAGCATTGACTTGCTCAGCTTCATTTCCATAAGACTCATATGCGGAGGGGCATATATTTGCTCCATGCCCGAAAATCCAACAAATTCCACACACTTCTTGAGTGGATGAAGAAGTATTGTTCTTCATGTTCAACATCTGCACTTGCCTTGTCAGTTCAGCTATCTGATTGACCATCTCACTGTTGGCTTCCAATTGATTCACCCCTTTACTTCTTCCTCTTACACTTTTCTGTTGAGAATTAGCTCCCAACATTTCAAAAATTTCATAAGTTTCATCAGTTGTCTTTTCTCCCATAGCTCCCCCAGCTGCGTTATCAACAGTGTTCTGAAATTGCTGGGTTAGACCATCGTAGAAAAATTGATTCAGAAGCTGAAGTGGGTAGTGATGGTGTGGACACTGGATCAATAACATGTTAAACTTGTCCCAAGCCTCATGAAATGGCTCTCCTTCAAATTGAGAGAATGTAGCTATTTTCCCTCTCAATTCAGCTGTCTTCTGATGTGAATAAAACTTGCCCATAAACTTGTTAGAAACTTGCTCCCAAGTTGTTAAAGAATTTTCAGGCAACATCATAAGCCAACTCTTTGCCCTATCCTTCAATGTATACAGAAAACACCTCATCCTCAACTGATCTTCTGTTAGCCCTCCCAATGGGAATGTGTTGAGGGTGGAGTAGAAATCCCGAATAAAGTTCAAAGGATCTTCATTTGGGACTCCATAAAATGACGGCAGCATGTTGTAATGGATGTTCTTCAACTCATAATTTCTTGCTGCGTCTGTCAATCTTATACAAGATGTGGAAGTTCCAATGACAGGTCTAGCAAAATCCCTCATAGTTCTTTGCCTTTCTTCTCCCATATTGGTAGATTGTGCAATATCCGACTCAAAATCAGAAGTGTCCTCCTCTGTATCAAATCCGGTGTACAGTTCAAACTCTTCTCTGCTCCTTTTCACTCTCTGAATTTCTAGAATAACTCGGTATAGCTCTCCTCCGAGTGATCTCCTATCTTGCATAAACAAAATTTCTGGAAAAAGAAATTATTAAAAGTAAAAGACAAATAAAATCTAAAGTAAATAATGAAAAATAATCTAAAATATTTATGCCTAATAAACAATTACGCCAATTAGCTTCCCCGGCAACGGCGCCAAAAACTTGTTGCGCTCTAATTAACACTACTAGAACTACACTCGCAAGTATACGAGGCTGTTGTAGTATCTTGGTGAACACCTCAAGGTCGTCTCACAAGGAAGCTAGATAAGCTAATTGATTATCGGATTGTAAATAACAAATTATCAATAAATTTAAATTGCTAACAACTAATGAAGACAGATCGATTGGAGTTTTAAATAATAAAAGTAAACTGAGTTGATTTATTGATTCACTTAATAGAAAGGTCTAGGGTTTGCACTTCTCTACTAACTTATATGTATGAACGATTATTCCTCTTAACCAATTTACTTTCAAAGATAGATTTCAAGAAACTTAATTAATTGAATCAAAGAAATAAGCTCTCGCATTCAAACCTCTCTCAAATAATCTTGTTACAATTGAAATAATCCTTTTCTTAGGTTATATCTCTAATTCACCTAAGTCCCTAATTGAATTGTTCGAGCATTAGACTTCATCTCTCAATCCTTCATCTAATACCTCAAACACATAATTGGTGGACAATCAATCATATATTAACATTAATCCATTCAATCAAGGCTAAAGAAATAATTCAGTTAAGAGCAATAACCAATTCATACAATCATAGTAGATCCATACAAACCCTAGACTAGATCAAATTAGTTCATAATAATGCTATCAAACCTATTCATATGATTAAAATTCAAAGAAATCAATTTAGACATAATAGAATTCATGAATACAATTCCAATGAAACTTAAGAGATAAAGTTTGAAAACAAAACTAAATTACAAACTTCCTTAGCTCTTGAAGAATCTCTTGTTCAGATCTTTGCTAAAAGAATGTTGCAATGGCTAAAACAAATTTAATCTAGACTGTTTGAAACAAAGTGTAATCAATAATCTCAAAGAAAACAAATATGAAAACCCTAAGTTATTGTTTGACGACTGATAAAAATCTCTCTAATCTCCCTTCAAAAACCCTAATCATCTATTATTTATACGAAACCTCGCTCCAAAAATCCGTGTTTTCTTTCTTCCTTTAGTCCATGAGGTGACACGGCCAAGCTCCTGGCCGTGTCATGTGACACGGCCAGTGGCTTGGCCGTGTCTACTGAATGTGTCAGCTTCTGTGATCCTTCATCTTTTCTTCTTTGGAGTTGAGTGTGACACGGCCAAGCTTGGGTGAGCTTGGACATGTTTGATGTGTTTGGAGGGACACGGACAATGGCTTGGCCGTGTCCCCTGGGTGTGTCACCTACTGACCTCTTCATTCTTTGCTCTTCTTTCTTTGGTTTCTTCTTTTGCAATGTGTGGGACACGACCAAGCTCCTGTCCATGTCAAGTGACACGGCCAGTGGCTTAGCCGTGTCCTCTGAGTGTGTCAGTTACTGCCCAAATTTTTCTTTCCTCTCTTGGTTCCTTGGTTTTGCCCTTAAGGTGAGACATGCTTCATGTTATTCTTTCTTCCAAGGAAATGTTTGCATATTAACCTAAAATAAACACTTAAACAAACTTTAAACAAAAAAATCAAATAAACATTAACCAATAACACATAAACACCATACTAAAAACTAGAACAAAAATGACATAAACACTGAAATAAATTAAAACCACCAAAATTGATGAAAACACTAAATAAACAGATTAAACTACCAAAATGCCTAAATAAAACAATAATCATCACAATAAATAAGATATAATTCTATGACAAAAACTAATAAAACAGTACTCCCGGGATGCATAGCATAAAGTGATTGATGAGCTTCCTCTAAAATCTTTCTTATAAAATAAGCATTATTGGGAACATAAAATTGGTCCTGATACCTCAAACTACAATCATCTCTAACCAGAAAACCTCTACTCTCCCCCTTAAGAGTCTCCCTCAGAAAACATTATGAATCTTCTCTAACTCAGGCGACAGAGACAGTTTATAAACAACAGGTCTAACTCTTTCTAGAACCTCATATGGCCCAATGAAATGACCAAAATAAATGTAACACCTTTATATCGTATATACTTAAAATGCACATATAAAATACAAGAGTGTTACAGTAGTTAATTGTAGAAGTCCTAAAATATAAATTCTTTTCAAAGGTTTAAAAATTAAAGCATACCAAATAAAAATTTAAAAAATATAAAATAATTAAGTACTTCTATTTGGAATGTAATTTGAATAATTTATACAACAATAAAAAAAAAATTTGCCAGAGTTTTGTTTGTAATTTTAATAAATCCTAAAATCAAAACAATTCTATCTATATTAAAAACACTCATAAACATCATAATTTCTCAAAATCCACCTCTTCACCAATTCACATCCAAAATTTTAATAACTAAAAATAATGTACATCATGGATATATACATACACATACACACATAGTATTCCAAAACTTGTTTGATATACATATATTATGATTACAATGTATAAATCTAAAGTATATAGAACATAAAATTATGCATGTATGCAACATCAATAGGTTCAGTCTCTTGTAAGAACACTAATATTCGAAATCAATCTCAAATCATAGACCTACTCAGGTCTATTAGGGCTCCCTCTCTTGGTGACCCCTGTCACCTGCATGATAGAAATAAATTACACTAAGATAAAAGCTTAGTGGTACATACTTTGATAACATAAAATATCTAAAACAAGTAGTTCTTCTCATGATACAAAAATGCAATAAACTTCAATTAAAATGCAATGCTCATTTAACAATTTATTAACTCATAATTTTATATGCACATAACATTAACACACATTGGGCCCAACAAATTTCTAAACAATATTCAGGTTTTAGAAAGATTGAATTGGCCTATCATGACCCAAATGTCCGACACTGAGGGATCAAGTGTCATGTGATACCAGTGTATCACTCTCACTCGAAGGTCATTCCCTTGACACTAAAGTATTTGACACCAGTGTGTCTCACCTGAAGGCATAATAATAAATATGATACCAGTGTACATGTATCATTATCATGCCAACTTGACAGTATCAATCTCAATATTCTGGAACAAGTAATTATGTAGGGCAAACACACATCACACATTACAACACATTATTTTCATTCTAATCTCACTATAATTCTCCCATTTTTTACTAATAATTGTTGTCCCATAATAACAACCAAGAGGGGGGGGGGGTGAATTGGTTGATTTGAGAAGTGATGGCAAATGCAATTTAAAAAAAAAGAAATGAAGAAGATGTAGAGAAAATTGAGTAGAGTATAGAAGAAAGAACACAAAGAGTTATAATGGTTTGGATTTACCTTGATCCTACATCCACTTCCTTAACAACTTGTTAAGATTTCACTAGTCTTGAGTTTTTACAAGCTTAACTCTAACTTGGTGTTCTCACAAGCTCACACCAAACTTTACAATGGTTTGAGATCAATCCTCACAACCCTTACAAGAGTTTTTCCAGGCTCACTCTCATAACCTAAGTGTTTCCAAGCTCAAACTCAAACTTCTTATGGTGTTTAATGCTCACACCTAACATTTAATCAATACAAAAGTAAAAAAATGAAAGTTGTTAGACTTGGCTATTACAATCAATAATTTTCATAAAAATGAAGTTTCTTAAGGTATTTATAGCTATCAAGCCTTGATATAGTCATTTAGGATAGGAGTCAAAATGTTTGATTCTTGTCTTCCACTAATTTTTCTGCCAGAGCATTTTCATGGTCTAACTAGGCTTGGTTCGGTCGAAATTTATCAATACCGGTTGAAATTCTCAAAGTCCAGTCGTACAATTTGAAATTTTGACTAATTCTCTTCCAATTATTGGTCCACTTAGCTTTCACTTATTGAGTGGAGATGCAACGTCTTTTGATTTGAATAATTTTTAAAGAGTCTGGTTGAACTTGAATCTAGTCCAATCAGAACTTCTATTGTCTATTCAAATATTGGGCGTACCCTTGGTCGGGAACTGTACTGGATGGTTTGGATAAAATCTTCTTCAATGGTCCAGTCGGGATCTATGATAGTCCGATCGGGAATCCTTGGTACTTTGAGAAATTAGGAGTACTTCTGGCTTTGAAACTCTCTGTGTTTTCCCAATTTCTCAACCAATGGTCCAATCAGACTTGTCAATGGTCCAAGCGGATTGAATGTGATACCGTAAAATTTTGGGAGTACTCTCCACCATGAAACCTTTTGTGTGAATTTTGCTCATTTGACACTAAAGGTCCGGTTGGTCTTTTTGGTGGTCTGATCGTACCTTTGATGGTTTATTCAAAAAAAAAAAAATCTTCCTGTAAAATGTCACTTGATAAAAATGTTAGTTTAATTCAATTTGATTGCCTGAGATAAAAAATAGAGCAATGGTGCTAAGGGATTGGCTAACAATCTCCCCCTTTTTTACTTTGGAAATTAAATTGAATTTTAAAGTGTTCAAAGTATGTCTAAGGTAAATAAATTGATTTTCTCCCCCTTAGTAAGTGCTCCATGTGAATTCATGTTATGCAATAGGTAATTTTAATGTTAATTTGTTCAATTTAATTCATTTCTCCCCCTTTGACAAAGGAAAAAAGAATAATCATATTAAAAATTCAATTCATTTATAAGAGAAATTCATTGAACAATCATTGAAAACAAGTTTCATAAGAACAAATTGAAATATAAAACAAGCACAAGTACAATGAAATGAAAAAAAGAAAATAAGAAACTAAGGCCTAATCATCTAGGTTGTCATTGTCACTTTCTTTATCACCTTCTTCTTCTTTATGTTCCCCTTCTTCTTCTTGGGTGAGAGGTAGTAGCTTCACCTTCTTCTTCATGAGGGTAGGAACCATGAATGGAAGATGATAAGCTTGGTCTATCTTCAAAGCATTTTGGTAGTCCCAAAGCTTCTTGGATAGTTTAAATGTCAAGATGAAGATGAGAAAGTTGGTTGGTAAGACTATCAATTCTTATTCCTTTAGAGCTTACTTGACCATGAATTTCTTAAAGAAGTTGGAGGATTGAGGTCTTGGAGTTGAAGTTCTAGGAAATTCCATTTGGAATGTCTCTTTCCATTCTTCTACAATCCTAGGTCTCTTCCTTTATTGAGCTCTAGCACCTAGGGCTTCTAAAAGATAGACATATGTCCCATCATCATCCCTAATACATTTGTCATGTTTAAGATAGCCTATGTTTATGGATTTTTTGGTGGGATCAAGAGGATCAGAGAGAGTTGCTTTATTTGTTGGTGTAAGTGCACCAACATATTTAGCAATTTGTGTAATTTGTAAAGAGAGAAGAATAAGACCGGATTTGGTTTTCCTAATGTGTAGGAATGTGTAAATGAGGAACTTTCCGGTTTGAATGGGTTGATCTCTAATTAGACAAAAAAGAAAGAAGAGATCTTTTTGTGTTACCTTCTTATTGCTTTCTTCCCTAACACTAATTGTGAAAGTGATAATCCTATGCAACATCTAATTGGTTAATGTCCTAAGGTTCTTAGAATTGGATTGTTTGTGAAGAGAGGTTTCAATGGAAATTTCTTTCCAAAAATCAAATTGAACTTCGGGAGTGATGATGGTGTTTGTGATGTGAGAAATAACTTCTAATTGAAAACCCCAAATTGAAGAAAAATCCTCAAATGTAAGGCCACATTCTTGATCGAATAACCCAAAAGATATCCCATAATAACCTAAGGGATTTATGCTCTTTTTGCTCACAACCAAGGTCGTGAGAAACTCTTTTGTCAAGCTCTCCCAACCAAGGTTATCATGTTCTAGGAAAATAAATTTCTCCCAAACTAAGGTTCTAAGACATCCTCTAATATCATTCTCAATACTTAGGGATTCTAAAGTGAGGGTAGAGAAGAGATGGTTTGGTTCTACAATTTTATCTTTAAGGATACCATACCTTTGTCTTTCTTCATCATCTTTGAATCTAATCTTGTGGCTTCTCTTTGGTGGTTCTTATTAAGAAGGGGGTAAAAATTTCCTTCCCTTTTTCAGCTCTTGAAGCCTTTCTCTTATATTCTTTGGGAGCCATTTGTTTTGATCAAGAAGTTAGATGAAGGAAAGAAGAGATTTTAAGAGAAACAATGAGATTTGAGTGTTTAAGTGTTTAGAATTTGATAAAAAGATGTAAACACTGATATTAGCTGTAACATCCCTAATTTTTGAAAATTAAATTAAATAAATTAAAATTAAATAGAATAAGTTAAATAAATTGTTTAAATGGGAAGTGAAAGTTTTAGAAGTGATAATATGGCATATATATGTGAAAAATACATGAAATATACACAATATATACAAAGGCAACTAAAAAGTCAACACTTTAAAAGTCAAAAGTCAAAGGTCAAATAATATTTTTGTAAATATACTTTAGAAATTAAAATTATTTAAATAATTCAAAAATAATTTATTTTTATATGAAAGAGGAAAATTATTATTATTTAAATAAATAAATAAATAAATAAAAATATATTATAATATATATATATGGTTAATATGAAAGTGGATGGAAAGAGAAAATTAAAAGTGATATTCATCTTCTTCTTATTCTTGTGTTGGCCAAACCATCATGCTAGGAAATCCAAGTTTTTTGCTCCTTCCAAGCTTCCATAATTGAAGGAATTTAAAGGTTTCAAGTGGAATTTTTGGGAATTCTTCATCAATTAGTAAGTTTTCTAACTTTTTCCTTGGATTTTCATAAAGATATGAATATGTTGAGTTTGGGTTGTTGTGATAGCATGATTTAATTTCTTAATTGGGTATGAATGAAGTTATTTTGAGTAGCTAATAATTATTTTTAAGTTGGATTGTAGAAATGATTGAGTTTAAGTTGAGTTGAGTGAAGAGAGAGAATTTAGGGTTATGGAACATTTGTGTTTTTGAAATCCTATGCTTTAATTGTGCAAATTGATTCCAAATGTGTTGTTTTGATGCATAAACAAGGATTTTAAAGTCAAATGATGGATTTGGTTAAGTTTGGATAGAGATTGGATGAGGTAGTGTTGATTTAGGATTTTGGAGAAGGGAATTTTCAAAGAATGATTAATTGTTTGATTTTAATGTTTAAAGCATGTTATTTAATGATATAAGTGATGGAAATAATCTTGGATTAATATTTGGATTGAGTTGGAATGAAGAACCTCCATTGTTGAAGGTTATGCCATTTTAGGGTTTTGTACAAAAGTATGTGTTTACTTAATGTAATTGGTTTAAACATGTTAAAATATGTTTATAATGATATAAATAAACTTAAAACACAAATTTAAATGGATTAGCATGGTTTTGCTAAGTTAAAGTGAGGTTAGGCATATTTTGGGATATTTGTAGAAATGATGTTTAATTGAGGTTTAATGCTTGTAATGCCTTAAAATGTGATATTAAATGATTATATTTGATCAAATTTGGTATAGGCATTAAGGATAGGTGATTTGCCCAACCATAGTATTGAAGGACAACTTAGAAGTAAAGGTTTGTGAGAGATTTTGAGCTTGCTTGGGAGTGCTTATTAAGGTAAGTACCAACTTTTGAGGAATTGGATATGTTTGAATTACATTGGGCTTAACACATTTTGATTGAAAAATGTATTAAGCTACTTTGTACATTGAACATTCATAAACAATGTGCTATGACATGTGTAATGTTATATATGCATTATATGCATTATGAAAAGCCATTGATAATCGCTAAATTGAATAAAATATGAAATATGTGAATTATGTGAAAATGACCCAAAGTGTTTGGGTAATGTGATTTGTTATGTATGCATTAAAGGCATTGTGAAAAGCCATTGTTAATGGCTAAATTGCATAAAATATGATCATATGAATTATGTGAAAAAAACCCTAAATATTTAGGTGATGTGTTTTTAATGAGAAATGTGTATACATTATGATAAAATGATGAAATAAGATGAATTAAAGTGAATTGATATTGATATGAATGAGATAAATGAGAAAATGAGGCAATGTACCTAATTGATAATGAGAAAAGAGGCAACGAGCCTAGTTGATTATGGGAAAATGAGAAAGAAATTGATGATAGAAAATATGAAATAATTATGTGCCTAGTATGTTATTCAATTTCCAGAGTTCTGTGTTTGATGGCATGCCTATGAGGTTATCCTCATTATTTGCCTTCGGGGCTAGACGCCATGCGTCATTGATACATGATTTGCCTTTGGGGCTAGATGCTTGGTGTCATTGTGATATGATTTGCCTTCGGGGCTAGCTTTTGAGTATTACTTTGATTTGCCTCCGGGGCTAGACACTTGGTGTCAATTTGGACCAAAACAGTAACTCTGATATTTGAATAGCATATTAGATCCTTTTGGGCCCATTCTTGTGTTTGTTCTTATGTGAATCGTAAAATGATTAAAGGATATGTGTTAGGGTGAAATTGAGTACTACATTGTGAACCATCATGTAAAAGCATTTTGTATTGGCATTATTTTACAGTCTTATTGTCATCAAAGTTTATACGACTAAGCTTTTATAATTTACCGTTCAGGTGATATAGGCGATCCGGTAGAGCCAGAGAGTTCTACTAGACCTGGTCGGGTCTAGGCTTGTGTTTATTGAGCTTGAAGTATTTTTGGATACATCAAGATCAGAGCCATTTGCTAGGATGTGCATATTTGATATTATAATACATTTTGATATTGTGTATATTATGTTTATGTTTTTAAAGTATATATATATATATATTGTAAATTATAAAGACACTTTGGACAAAACATAAAATGTGGGTTATTTATATGTGTTTTGATATATATATATATATGTATGTATGTATGTATATAAATAAATGTTTTAAGAAAATGTGGAGAAGTTGAAAAGTTAAGGTGGAAATGTATGATTTATTTTATTGGGAGTGTATTTTATGCAGGTTGGGTAATTGTTGAAAATTTTGGAAATGTCTAAATTAAAGATGAAACTCTGGCAAATTTTTCCTAGAGATTTTCTAATAAAATGCTTATGTTGATACCTATAATTAAAAAGGAATAATTTATCACTATTTAAATATACATTTTTAAGTATGTGGGATCCTAAGTTTAAAATGTGAAAATTTTTATTTGACCGAGTTGTAATATTTTTATACTGCATATGCATACTTTATATATACTGGTGTATGTATTATACACATATAGGGTATAAGAGTGTTACATTAGGGGGTATTTATAGTGTTTTGTTTGATAACTAGCCGTTTATAGCTGTTGGAGAACTAATTTGCACGTTTTGAATGAGTTCCAACGGCTAGAAATTTTTGAGTCCAGAGCAAAGGTTCGGTCGGACTATTGAGAGTCTGGCGGTGAAATTTAAAAAATAGAGAAAGTTTGGTCGAACTATGTAAAGATCGAACGAAATTTTGGTTTTAGGCACAATGGTCATAAAAAGTTGAAAAATTTCGGTCGTACCACAAAGGGTATGGTCATACTTTTATGAAAAATAAAATCAAGAATTTTCAAATAAATACGGTTGGACTATAAGGAGGTCCGATCGGGAAACATCCAAAAATTAAGAATGTTAGGAAAATTGTGTTTTTAATTGGAAGTTCTAATGTTTGATCAAAAATAGTTATTGATAGGAAATTTAGATCAATTAAAATAGGTTTTCAAGTAATTCCATGTCCTACAATAAGGTGTTCCATCCGTCATTCCTAAATGTTGCCTTATGAAATTCAAATTTTCTTCATTTAGGGTTTTTGTAAGGATATTAGCAAGTTGGTTTTGTGTATCAGTGAATTCTAAGATAATATTTTGGTTTTAAACATTGTCTCTTAAAAAATAATGCCCAATATTTATATGCTTTGACCTAGAATGTTGAATTGGATTTTTACATAGATTAATGACAATTATGTTATCACATTTAATAGGAGTGTGATCAAAAGTTTTTCCATAATTAAGTAATTATTGTTTCATCCAAAGTACTTATGTACAATAAAAACATGCTGAAACATATTCGGCTTCCGTGGTAGATAAAGTAACTGACACTTATTTTTTATTAAACCAAGAAACTAGACAATCGCCAAGAAAATGACATGCTCTAATCATGCTTTTCCTATCTAAAAGACTATTGGCATAATCCGCATCCGAAAAGCCTAAAAGGTCAAATGATGTATTTTTAGGATACCAAAGTCCTAAATGCAATGTACCATTCAAGTGTTTTAAAATTCTTTTAGCAGCATTCAAATGTGATTTCTTAGGACATGGTTGAAATCTAGCACACAAACATACACTATACATAATATCAGGTCTAGAAATAGTTAAGTAAAGTAGTGATCTAATAATACCTCAATATTTCTTCTCATCTACTACCTTACCACTTTCATCTTTGTTAAGTTTCAAGGATGTGCTCTTGCTAACTTTGAAACTATCCATTCCAAATTTCTTGAGTAGTTTCTTTGTGTACTTGGATTGGCTAATAAAGATCCCATCCTTGCATTGCTTGATTTATAGGCCAAGGAAGAATTTGAGTTCATCCATCATGCTCATTTCAAATTCCTTAGTCATACAAGAAGCAAATTTCTTGCGCAAAGATTTATTAGTAGCACTAAATATAATGTCATTAACATAAATTTGCACAATCAAAATTTTATGCATTTTCTTTTTAACAAAAAGAGTTGTGTCAACTTTGCCTTTTGAAAAACCATTTTCAAGCAAATATGCACTAAGTCTATCATACTAAGCTCTTGGAGCTTGTTTCAATCCATATAGTTCCTTGGTAGGTTTAAAAACATGATTTGGATGTTTATAATCTTTAAAACTGGGAGGTTGTTCAACATAAACTTCCTCATTAATAAGTCCATTTAGAAATGCAATTTAACATCCATTTGAAAAATTTTAAAATTCATGTGACATGCAAATGCAAGTAATATCCTAATAGCTTCTAATCTAGCAATGGGGGAAAATGTCTCATCATAGTCAATGCTTTCCTCTTGGTTATAACCTTTGGCTACCAATCTAGCTTTGTTTCTAGTAATAAGGCAATTTTCATCAAGCTTATTCCTATATACCCATTTACATCCTATAATTGGATGGTTTTTAGGTCTAGAAACAAGTTTCCACACATTATTTCTCTCAAATTGGTTGAGTTCATCTTGCATAGCAATAATCCAACATTCATCACTAAGAGCCTTCTCAATGGTCCTTGGCTCAATTTGAGAAACAAAGGCAACATTAACATCTAAGTATTTAAGTTTGGATCTAGTAGCTACTCCCTTTGATGTATCACTAATGATTTGTTCCTTTGGATGATCCTTCTTATATTGACAATCTTTAGGTAGCTTTCGAGACTTTTCTTCTTGTTCATCATGATTATTCTTTGGAACATCAATTGTTTCTTGTTGTTCAAATGTTCCTACAAAATCTTCAAGAACACTACCTTTTCTTTGATCAAGTTTAGAGGATTCATCGAAAGCAACATGCATTGATTCTTCAACTACTAGTATTCTCTTATTAAATACTCTATATGCTTTTTCTAGATGACGAGTATCCTAAAAATATGCCTTCATTCGACTTGGATGAGAATTTTCCAAGATTGTCCTTGGTATTTGTTTAGGTCATTTTTATACTAGTTTTTAGTATGATTTTATGTGTGTTTTAGTTAATGTTTTGATTGATTTTTGTTTTAAGTTTGTTTATTGTGTTTGTTTTTAGGTTTTAGAGTAAAAACACCCTTGGAAGATCAAAACAGTGAAAAACAGAGCAAAAATGAAGAAACAGGAAGAGACACACCCAGAGACACGGCCAAGTCTCTGGCCGTGTCTCACCTGATGAGCAAAACCAAAGAACAGAGCAAGAAAGAGCAAAAATCAAGCAGGAGCGGACACACCCAGGGGACACGGCCGTGTCCTTGGTCGTGTCTCTCCAAAAATGCCAGACACGGCCAAGTTCATCCTGGCATGGCCGTGTCACACTCCAAAGAAGAAGAGAGGAAAATCAAGCAGGAGAGGACACACCCAGGGGACACGGCCGTGTCCTTGACCGTGTCCCTCTAAAAAGTTCAAACACGGCCGTGTCTCATCCAAAGCTTGGCCGTGTCACACACCCAGCTCCAAAGAAAAGAAAGAAAGAGAAGAAAAATCACAGTGAGGGACACGGCCAGTTGACTTGGCCGTGTCCCATGGAAATTAAGGGACACGGCCAAGCCAACCAAAGCTTGGCAGTGTCACCTAAAGGAAATCGAGGAAAAGGGTAAGAGACACGGCCAAGCTCACCCAAGCTTGGCAGTGTCACCTGGATTTGTATAAAATCTTTCGCACGAAAAAGAAAAGGGGGACTGAAGAGCGGCTAGGGTTTGGAGCAAAAAGAAAAGAAAAGAGGAAGGAGGCAACCACCAACTTGGGATGAGGAGAGAGTGACACTCTCCTTGTCCCTCATCTTCATCCTCCATCTTCATCTTCTCCATCCTCCATTGACAAGCTTCAATTTGGTTCTTAGGGATCAAGTGGGTTGTAAGCTCTCAAAGGTTAAAGAAGCTTCATTGAAGGGAGTGGTGACTTGAGAAAGCTCCATTCTATCTTCCAAAGGCACAATCAATTGACGGATTGGTGACTTGAGAAAGCTCCATCCACATTGCAAGGGGAATCAACCATTGAAGAGACTTGAGTTCTTCATCATACATCAAGTGGAGCTAGGAGGAAGATTAGCAATCCTACTCTTGGCATCTTCACAAGGGGTTTTTCTATTCTCTCTTTTAATTCAGTTCAATATTGTTTTTGTTGTATTAAGAGATTGATATTGCAATGAACAATTTGTATTTGTTTTATATTGAGTTGAATGAATGTTTTAAATTGATGATGTTGAGCTAAATACCCATTCCTAGGATTTGTAGTATATTTGATTGAATGTCTTGAATTGATATTTCCATTGATGTTCCTTGTTGATTGGTTGAGTGCATTGGAATGTATGCTAGGTTGATAGATTAGCTACCTATTGATCTCTAGATATCGAATGAAGGACCGAGAGGTGAAATCCGATATCGAAATTATGCAATCGACTACCCTATGAATGAATTAGAAATATAAGTTCTAGGGTTTCATTAATTTGGTAATGTAAATAATTGGTTATTGCTAATTCATGAATGTGAGAACTAATGAATTGGTAATTGACTAATTAACCTTAAAGAAACAAATTAATTACAAGGCTATGTTAATGGATAATTGAGAATTGAGCTTTGATTGAATGGACCTATAATCCTAGGCACTTTCCCGAGAACTGAATTGATCTTGTGCACCCATTACACACATCAACCCTACTCGTTAATCTTAGGTTTAAATTGTTCTTTTACATTCCAACACAACAAACTTTCGCATTTAAATAATTTGTCAATCAAGCTATTACGAACCACACCTTCTTGGGGAAACGACCTTGGGGCGATCACCTTTGCTACAGCTACCTCGTATACTTGCGAGTGACGCTTTGTAGTAGTACTTAATTTGAGCGCAACAAGTTTTTGGCGCCGCTGCCGGGGAAGGTTGTTGCAGTAGTAATAGTTTGATTTTTCTTTTCATTGTTTGTTTATTTTCTGTGAATTGTTTGTTTGTTTTGTTTTTCTTTCAATTTAATTATTTTTTTGTTTTTCTTTAAGTTGCTAAGTGCCTTGTGTAAATATGCAATTTTCAAGGTACTCAGGGGTTTATGATGATAACCCAGACTCTGACATGGCATGGCAATTAGCAGAATTAACGAACCAACTTAAGATGCTAAATGCAAGAGGACAAACACCTATGCCTACTCGTGAAGTATGTTCAGCATGTGGCATTGCAGGACATAGCGCAAACATGTGTTCATTTGGTTATGGACAATATCAAGAGAGGCAAGAGGAAGAATATGCCTATGAAAGTTTCCAGCAAAGGGGTAGAAGTAACCCATATTCCAATCCTTGTAATCAAAATTGGAGAAACTACCCAAATTTTTCTTGGGAAAACCAACAGCACATTCCACCTCCAAATTTTTTTCAACCTTACCAGAGAAGTTCTTACTCTCAAGAACAATATTCAAATCAAGATTTCCTTAAGAAACCCACTTTGGAAGATAGTTTGAATGCCTTCATTCAAATTAGTGCACAAAATCAGATTCAATACAAGACATCCAAAGTGGAAGATGATTTGAATGCTTACATTCAAATTAGCACAGGAATTCAGGAAAGAAGCAATGAGAGGTTAGATTCTTTGGAGGAAACATTGAAGAGGGTGGAAATGCAACTTGGGCAACTGGCACATCAACTCCAAGAACACCAAGAGGAGGAATTTCCTAGCCAATTGGAGCAAATAGAGGTAATCACAAATTTTAAGAATGAACAGGTGATATATAACGATTTTTGTGATTCCTTTGATGCAGGAAATAACAACGAAGAAGATGGTGAGGAAATGCAATCAGACATAGAGGAGTTAATTCAATCAAAGGAGGAGGAGAATTTGGAAGCATCGACTTCGACAAAATTGCATGAACCTCCAAATCCTTGTATACCATCAATCCCATTCCTAAGTAAGCTGAATGCAGAGAAACAAGGTATGCAACTTTCTAAACTCCATGACATGCCCTATAGTGAAGATAGTGTAGATAAGCTTGAGGTGGCCATGACCATAGAAGTAGAGCCTAATTCTTCCAAATTAGAAATTGATGAGGGCAATTTACTAGTGAATAATGAGATTGTTGAGGGAGAACTTCAAATTGCTAAAGAGAATGTAGAACACATTCAACCAAACTTGGTTGAACCTAAAAAGACCCCAGGAATTTTGAAAAATATTTTGGTTGGGGAATACAGTATGCAACAAATTATCATCTCTCCCACTCTTGGTGGTGAGAACGAGCAAAAATCATATAAAACCATGTTGCAAACTGAAAAAGGTTCTTACTACGTCCCTATAGCATTAAAAAATCAAGCTAAGACAACCCTCACATGTTCTTTTTGGACAATTGCCTCCCTAAGAATGCTACCTAAGCTTTTCATTACATTGAGCACATTTCAAAGTTGCATGGTGTTCATCCTCTCGGTCATGGGCTCCAATTGCATTATGGGTGGAAGGAGCCCCACACATCGTATATGGGAACGATGGAAATCAGGTATCATCTAAACTTTCTCTGTAGTATGCATGCTCACATTGAGGACAATGTGAATTTTAAGTGTGGGGTGCATTTGGTGTTTTATGTTTTTACTTTTAATTGCATTTTGTTTAGGTTTTAGTTATTGTTTTTAATATTTTTCATTGAATAAATGAGTTTTAGAAAGTTCAATTGTTATAAAAATTGTTGATAGATGACCTTTGAATTTTTGAAGCATGAATTTGAGAATTGAGTAGAATTGGTGCTTATTGTCAATTGTGTTGGTTTTTCTTTGCATTGCCATTAACCTTGTGAGGAATTGAGCCATCAACTTATTATTCTATTTGTGGGTGAACATCATTGATTGATGAATTGCTAGAACTTGCTTTGACATGCATTTGAAGATTACATAAAAATTTCAAATTGGCATCAAGATGATTAAGGCAATTAGGTGAACCCACTTTGGCTTAAAAGACCAACCCTATATTCAACCTTAGTTAGCCATTTTGAGCCTATTTTATTTTTCCTTTTCTTTCTTTTGCACAACACCATTAGCTTGAACCTTGTTGTTTAACTCTTATCCTTTCATTAGGTCAAGAGCATTTTAAGAGCGTTTATGACCGAGTGTTGTGTTGAATTAAGTGTGGGGTTAAATTTAGTAGGTTTAAGATTGCAAAGCAAAATAAAAACTTGTACAAAAACTTGTGTACAAGAAAAAGAAAAATAAAATATATAAAAAAAGAAAGAGAAAAAGAAAAAAAAAATATATAATAATAATAAGAATAATTGTTGTTCTTGTTGAAAGGTTTGGAATGTATCATTGCAATATTTAATAAGTGAATTCCCTTGTAAAGCTCTTTAATGTCAATGGGTATATGAGAGGAAGGTGTTTCGGGATTGTTAGTTATACATAGATTGGTTACTTCATTCTTGAAGTGCTCTTGAACTTAATGATTAAGCTTACATTTCCTAAATGTCATGCCTTTACCTTAGCCCCATTACAACCAAAAGAAAGACCTTTTGATTGATGCTTGATTGTTATTTGTGGTGGAGATTTGATTGATAAGCAAGCCTATGGTAATAATCTTTCATTGATTGTTATGAGTGTAAACACCACCATGATCAAACACTTGTAAGAGTTGGTGAGGGAGCGATAACATAGGGTATTCATGGAAAACCACTTAATTGCATGAGTGTCGATTTTGTTTGATTCGATATTGATTGTGGATTTAGGGATAAGGAGGTCTTGATGCATCTTTATAACTCTTGAACTTAACAAAATTCATCTGGTTAGTGTGTTTTGATTTTAGTCTTGCTTGGGGACAAGCAAGGAGTTAAGTGTGGGGTAGTTGTTTAGGTCATTTTTATACTAGTTTTTAGTATGATTTTATGTGTGTTTTAGTTAATATTTTGATTGATTTTTGTTTTAAGTTTGTTTATTGTGTTTGTTTTTAGGTTTGAGAGCAAAAAAACCCTTGGAAGATCAAAACAGTTAAAAACAGAGCAAAAATGAAGAAACATGAAGAGACACACCCAGAGACACGGCCAAGTCTCTGGCCGTGTCTCACCTGATGAGCAAAACCAAAGAACAGAGCAAGAAAGAGCAAAAATCAAGCAGGAGAGGACACACCCAGGGGACACGGCCGTGTCCTTGGCCGTGTCCCTCCAAAAATGCCAGACACGGCCAAGTTCATCCTGGCATGGCCGTGTCACACTCCAAAGAAGAAGAGAGGAAAATCAAGCAAGAGAGGACACATCCAGGGGACACGGCCGTGTCCCTGGACGTGTCCCTCCAAAAAGTTCAAACACGGTCGTGTCTCATCCAAAGCTTGGCCGTGTCACACACCCAACTCCAAAGAAAAGAAAGAAAGAGAAGAAAAATCACAGTGAGGGACACGGCTAGTTGACTTGGCCGTGTCCCATGGAAATTAAGGGACACGGCCAAGCCAACCAAAGCTTGGCCGTGTCACCTAAAGGAAATCGAGGAAAAGGGCAAGAGACACGGCCAAGCTCACCCAAGCTTGGCCGTGTCACCTGGATTTGTATAAAATCTTTCGCACGAAAAAGAAAAGAACGGACTGAAGAGCGGCTAGGGTTTGGAGAAAAAAGAAAAGAAAAGAGGAAAGAGGACCCACAATGTAATATCCCAAAATGTACCCTAGAAGTTTTGAGATAATTGTTGTTTTGTTTGAATCAAATGTATATGTGTAGTGGGAAAGGAAAGAATGTATAGAGAAAATGTATATGTTGTGTATATGGCAAGATATATAACATATATGTTGGTCAAAATGGTGGGTCAAAGGAAGAAGATATTTAATTTGTGAATTGTGAAATTACTAATAAGGACAAGTGAATATAAGGGAGTTATGATTTATAAAGGGGGTATTTAGGTAATTTTCTTTTGAAATTGCTTGGTGGAGGTTTAAAGAGAAGAGAAAGTTGACTTTTCTTCATTTTTCTTTTCTTCTCTTCTCCATTGTTGGCCGGCCACTCAAAGCAAGAGAGAGCAAGAGTGAGTTTTGTGTTCAAGCTCAAAATTGAAGGAGTTTTCAAGTGATTAAGTGGAAATCCAAGAAGTTTCATTATTTTGGTAAGTTCTCTTTCTTGATTTCTTTTGTTATTTGAAGTTGTGTAAAAGTTTGAGTGTTGATATTTGATAGTAGGGTTGTTTTGATTGTTATATGTTGGAATATGTTTGATTTAATTGATTGTGGTGTTGGTTTTGGTTTGAAGATGATAAGTTAAGTGGATGTTGGTATTAAAAGAGTAAGAGTGATGTTGGTTTTAGGGTTTTGAGGTGGTAAGTGGAGTTTAACTTGAGTTTAATCAATTATTTTCATAGATCTTCATGTTGTTTGTGTTTGTTGGAGTTGTAAGCCTAGAGTATGTGAATTTGGTCGAAGGCAGTAGCATTTGGGATGCCACGCCCGTGGCCTTGGTTGCCATGGCCGTGGTCATTTGTAGCCATGGTCGTGGAGGTGTGGAGCTAGGGAGGCAGAACCAATCTTTAACCCACGCCCGTGGGGGTTGGGGTGGCCACAGCCATGGGCTATAATGTGTGATGTTGGGTTATTATTTGTGATCTAAAGGTCTATGATGAGGTTAACAAGTGATAAATTGTATTGGAATTCATGTATTGTATCATCTTGGACTAGGTTTTGGAAGAAGGTGATTTGCCCTAATTTGAGAAGTGAAGAGTTCTTGGAAAAAAGAAGTGTATAGAGTTGTTTAAGTGGTGCTTAAGGTAAGTACAAACTACATTGTTGCATACATTCATATGATGTTGAGATTGAACATACATTTGATGATATTGATGATGCATATGAATAATGTTATGTTGTGTACAATGTGGGACATAATGTGAACATTGATGATGCATATGAATACTTTTATGATGAATTACCTTAATGTAAATTGAGACATAAAGAGATGTGAAATTAATGTTATGAGTTATAATGATGTGAATGATATGATTGAAGCATGCCTAGATGATATGATTGAATAATGATATGTTTGTTTAGTTAATGTAATTGATGTTGTATATTATAATGATGAAAATGAAATGAATTGAGAAAGTAATGTTTAAAGAGATAAAATAAACGGACCTATCTGCCTCCTGCGGAACCATGCAGACCCAGTGAGTTGGGCAACCGAACTTGGACTACCGACCTGGTTGGGGGAAGGTTCGATACAGTCAGTATTATACGTACCTATCTGCCTCCTGCGGAACCATGCGGACCCAGTGAGTTGGGCAACCGAACTTGGACTACCGACCTGGTTGGGGGAAGGTTCGTTACTGATAGTCTTATACGTGCCTATCTGCCTCCTGCGAAACCATGCGGACCCAGTGAGCTGGGCAACCGAGCTTGGACTACCGACCTGGTTGGGGGAAGGTTCGTATATGAAGCCATGGTTGTTGGCTATAATGATGAACTTTGAATATCATATTAAATACTTGTTGAGCCCATATGTGTCTATGATAAATGAGTATAATGGATAATGATATAATTATTGAAATAATGAAATGTAACATTTATAAGCATGATCTTTATTGGTTGAATGCATAACATTGTTATTGACATTGCATAATATCATTATGGTTTGTACTACTGAGTTGTTGGCTCAGCGCGATTGTGGTTCATCGCGCAGATGATAGAGTTGATAGGGTTGAGACAGAGGACTCTTCTAGACCTAGTTGAGTTTATGCTTGAAGAGTTGGACTAGAGCTTAAAGATCAGAGAGTCAAGCTGCCAATCATGTATATATTCTATGTTTTTGTAAATTTCAAATTTTTATGTATTTGTACCTGTAAGTACTTTTTATAACTTCCGCTGTGTATTAATAAATGTTTTCATCTATTATATTTTATGGATTTCTTTTAAACGATTGATGTTTGTTTTATTTCTTTTTTGAGATATGACTTGTGTATTTTTAAACTGTGACATTTTCTATATTCAGTATACGTATATTACGATCGTATAAGCATGTTGTGTACGTATACGGGATATAGGGGTGTTATAAATATTTTGGTATCAGAGCCTAGGTTTGAGATTCTCAACCTAGGTCAAGTGTAAGAAAAAGAATATTTTGATTTTAAAAAGTGGGTTTTTGAATAAAATACATGTTTGGTATTGGCAGTCTCTGATCTTTAATGAACTGTATCCTGCTGTATTTGCAGATATAGGTTATAATGGATCCTCATTCACGTCAATCTGTTGAGGGTAGTGCTGAGAGTGTAGCTCCTGATGATGGTAGGGATGGAGCTAGAGTTGATGGAGCTAGTGAGGTACCTGCTTCTGTGTCCGGGAGACCAGCTGGTGAGGAGGTTCCGCCAGTTTGGCTTAGGCATATGGTTGAATTAATAAGGCAGGCACCAGTGCAACCACCGCCACCACCACCACAGCCAATGGTACCAGTGAGACATTACGATAAATTAAGAAAGTATGGAGCAGAAGATTTTCTGGGTACTATTGATCCAGCGGTAGCTGAGCAGTGGCTAGATAAGGTACAAAGAATCTTTATTCAATTGCAAGCCACTCCAGTAGAAAAATTTGATTATGCTAGATCATTGCTACAGAAGGATGCATATGATTGGTGGAAGATAGTGCCCCATGCTATGGATGATCCACCAACATTATCCTATGGTGATTTCCTACGGGAATTTGAGTTGAAATATACTCCGAGGGAGTATAAAGATGTGAAGAAGATGGAATTTCTAACCTTAAGGCAAGATCACCGGACTGTGACAGAATATGAGCTAGAGTTCATCTGGTTGAGCCACTATGTCAGGGGGATTATTTCTGATGAGATCGACCGGTGTAGAAGGTTTGAGGAGGGGTTGAGACCCTCAATTATGTGTCTTGTGGCTGGTTCTAGATACCAGGATTTTTCTCACTGGTTGCAGCAGCTAGGAGTGTGGAGAGAGCCCAGGGTATTGCAGCAGCTGCTACCGAGGAGGAGACCAGGGTTAGGAGACCCCAGTTTGAGGCAGGGTCTTCATCTGTGAAGAGAGGTAGGGGAAGTTTTGTTCCCAGGATCAGTCGAAGGCAGAGGCAGGCTGGTAGGTCAGTTCAGTTTCAGAGACAGAGATCGAGACCTACAGTTTCAGTAGCGAGTGCTCCTACTCCAGTAGTTCAGAGATCCACTCCACCTGTGTGTGTTCAGTGTGGTGGAACACATAGGGGTGCTTGTTGGAAGAATAGTGGACCAGCTGTGTGCTTCAGATGTGGATTTTCTGATCATTTTATTAGAGAGTGTCCAGAGATGCAAGAGCAGAGGCCAGCAGATTATGCAGTTTCTCGACCTAGTATCAGAGGTGGTCGAGAAAGCAGAGGTTTTAGCAGAGGGGGTAGACCTGGGTATAGTCAGAGAGGAGGATCTTCATCCAGGGATGCTAGGCCAGATGAGGCTGGGCCTTCTCAACGAGTATATGTGATGCAAAGACAGCCTGATGCTTCTGCAGTTATTGCGGGTACTTTCTCTTTATTTGGCATTTCAGTTCTTGCTTTAATTGATCCAGGCTCTACTCATTCATATATTAGTGCATCTGTTTTGCCTGTGTCTAAATTGCATTCTGAGTCCCTAGGATTTGATGTGTTGGTGACAAATCCGTTAGGGCATAGTGTGATTGTTAGCAAGGTGCACCGAGATAGTGCAGTTGTGGTGCAAGGTGAGGAGTTTCGGGGAGATTTGATTGAAATGCCTTTTAAAGAGTATGATTTGATTTTGGGCATGGACTGGTTGTCTAGGCATGGAGCTGTGGTAGATTGTCAAAAGAAATGTGTCACTTTGAGAACTAGTGATGGTAGGAATGTGATGGTGTTTAGTGAGCAGAGACAGCTTGCATCCTTGTTTGTATCAGCTGTAACAGCTAGAAGGTTGATTAGAAAAGGGTGTGATGCTTACCTTGCTCATGTTGTGGATACTAGAGTAAGGGGTTCTCAACTTGATGATATAACCACAGTTGCAGAATTTCCAGACGTGTTTCCAGAGGAGTTGCCAGGGTTGCCTCCTGAGAGAGAGGTTGAGTTTGGTATCGAATTGTTGCCTGGTACCACTCCCATCTCTATTACTCCTTATCGCATGGCACCTGCTGAATTGAGAGAGTTGAAGGTGCAGTTACAGGAGTTGTTGGATAAATGGTTTATTCGCCCCAGTGTTTCTCCTTGGGGAGCTCCTGTATTGTTTGTGAAGAAGAAGGATGGTACCAGGAGGTTGTGCATTGATTATAGGCAATTAAACAAAGTGACTATCAAGAATAAATATCCTTTGCCTAGAATTGATGATCTCTTTGATCAATTGAAAGTGATGCAAGAAAGGATCCCTTGAAGCTAGCAAGTGGACCAATCACTAGAAGCAAGGCAAAGAGATATCAAGCTAGTATGGCTTTGCATATTCAAGAAGAGATTTCCAAAGAGCTTCAAGAATTATCATTTAAGAAGATGGAGATAGAGCTTAAAGAAGGCACACCAAAGCTGATTATGATGCTTAGTGTAGAAGCTAAAGGCTAGCTAAAGAAAGGTCCATGGGGGTTCATATAAAGCCTTGGGAAGTAATTTAAGGCCCATGGACAACCCAAATAGTGTGGGGCGTTTCTTATATTGAAGGGATTAGTTTGGTTGTTTTCATACTTTATATTTTCCTTAGTGGATTAGGATTACTTTATATTTTCCTTATTGGATTAGGATTACTTTATATTTTTCTTATTGGATTAGGATTACTTTATGTTTTCCTTATGCAATTAGGAATGTTTTTCCTTATGCAATTAGGAATGTTTTCCTTATGCAATTAGGAATGTTTTTCCTTATGCAATTAGGAATGTTTTCCTTATGCAATTAGGAATGTTTTAGTCTTAATTTTCCATATGCAATTAGGAATTTTGTAACCCTTATTTAAGGGCACTATTAGGCCAAATTTGATATACAACAATTAATAAAATTTTTTCGAATTCTTCTACAAGTTCTTCTTGTGAATTTTCGTGTGAGAGAGATTAGAGTGGATTCTTTAATTCTTTCTTTGCATCAAGAATTAGGTTTACTTATCAACAAGAGTTGTGGCGTTTTCCTTCTTCTTACCAACTAAATCCTTCAATCATAGTGAGTTCGCGTCTCTTTATAGGCGTTGGGTTCCTTAGGAGGTGATTATCAAGTTTCAAGGAGTTCTCTACCATTGTTATACGTTGGGTTTGCTGCCATCGTTGCTAAGGGTCCGCGTCATTTGGTATCAGAGCCTTGCTACAAGGTAATTTTTATCTACTTTGTCTTTCTTGGGTTTGTTAATTTAGGTCTTTTAAATTTCTGTGATTTAGGGTTCTTAGAGAGTCTAGTCTTTAATTTTTGAAAAAGAGTCATATATCAAAATTCAAAAAGTCTAAAGATTGTTCAAAGAGTAATTCGAAACCTAGGAAAAGGAGTCTGATTGAATTTTGAAACCTAAGCCTTGCATCTGAATTGGATTCGAAACCAAGATTAGGGTTCTTGAAAGAAAGCAAAAGCTAGAGTTTTTTGTTCAAGTTTGATTTCGATTTGATTTTGAGTGAATTTGGGGTTGCGAATTAAGTCCAGATTTCGAAAAGCTCTTGGGAGTAAATTAAGTCCCGAATCAAGGGGATAGTGAGAGGAAGCAAAAAAAAAAAAAAAGAGTACAAAACCACCTCAACAAAAATTGTTTGATATTCTTGCTATTTGGGTGCTGAGGATCAGATCTAGGTAGGTGAGAAGTAATAAAATTTTTGGGCGAAAAATTCCACCTTTTGAGGGGCTTTTGGAATTCGAAAATCAGACCTTAATATTCATATTATTTGAGTTTTTAGGTGGGAATTAGAGTCTAGAAGCTAGCGTTTTGGGTAGAATTGATTAGGTCCATAAAGCAGCTTGCCAAGTGTGGGTTGTTTTTGATTCATTATATCCAAATTTGTCTTGTTTATTGGCTTCATTGTTTCTGATTTCTTTATCTAGCTTTTAATTCCATTACATTGCTAAGTATCATTTGCTTGTGTCGATACTTGGCTTTATATCGTGTAGTGCAAATTACCTTGCATTGCCTCCGGATACTTGTCTTGTTTTCTATCTAGTTCTAGGATTTAGGTTCTAGTTTCTTGAACGACTTGACAATTGTTGGTTGGTGAGCTTGGTTCTGAAGTGCAATCAAGGAAGACAAGAAAAGTGAGGTAATTCTAAACACTTGAGTGAATTTCGATTATTACTAATCTTGTTTCTTTGAGTTTGTTTGTTTGTTAACATGGCTGGAAAAGGAGAAGAGACTAGCAAAGAAGGAGCTATGGCCAAAAGCTTGGCTAGGCTTAATGAGACTTTGGCAGCAATGCTTGGTCGAATGGAGATGATGGATACTAGATTACAAGAGAATGCAGCACGGCAAGTACAACAAATGCAACAAGGGCAGCCAGCCGCACATCCAAATCCCATAATGCGAGCTAGAAGAGTGCTTAGGAGAGAAGGGCAAGGAAATCTTGAAGCCCTAGAAGCAGCCGAAAGGGTAGAAGATGAAGATGAAGGTGGAAATCAACCTACCACTGATGGTGACCTTACTTCCATCAAGATGAAGATTCCTTCCTTTGAAGGGAAGAACAATGCAGAAGAGTTCATAGAATGGGAGAGAAAAGTTGAGCAGATTTTCGAATGCCATAACTACACCGAAGAGAAGAAATCAGTTTTGGCAGCCGTAGAGTTCAAAGGGTATGCTACCTTTTGGTGGGATCAATTGAAAGCTAATAGAAGAGGAAAAGGTATGAGGCCTATTCCTGAATGGTCAACCTTGAAAGAACTAATGAGAAGCCAATTTGTACCATCTCACTACATTCGGGATTTGTACAATCGACTAGCAAGACTAGTTCAAGGTGGAAGAAGTGTGGAAGAGTACCACAAAGAGATGGAGATGATCATGGCTAGGGCAAATATTGATGAAGATGAAGACAAGAAGATGTCACGATTTCTTGGGGGATTGAATTTGAACATAGCCAATGAATTGGAGATGTATGAATTCAACACAATGGAAGAGTTAGTTCAAAAGGCCATGAAGATAGAGAGAAGATTGAAGAATAAAACTATTTCGAAAACTGGCTACTCTAAAGCTAGTGGAAATTTTTCAAACTTCAAGGGTTCAAGTTCGAGTGGAGGTTCCTACAAAGGGGATTACAAGGGTTCTTTCCAAAAGAATTCTTCCTACAAACCTAATTTCAAGAAGCCGAATGATGGGGATGCAAAAACAGCCAAGGAAACACCTTCTAAACCTACTCCAAGTAGGGAAATTAAATGCTACAAGTGTTTGGGAAGTGGACACATTGCCTCTCAATGTCCGAATAAGAGGGTGATGATTGCTACCGATGAAGGGGAAATTGAATCAAAATCTGAACATGAAGAAGAAGAGGAGGCCGAATGTGGTGATAGGGCCGAATATGATGAAGAGGCTTGGGAGAATCAAGTCTTGAATGCTGAACATGGAGAGATGCTTGTTACTAGAAGAGCCTTGAATATTCAAGTCAAGGAAGAAGGCTTGGATCAAAGGGAGAATCTTTTCCACTCTAGGTGTTTGGTGAATGGTAAGGTTTGTACACTTATCATTGATGGTGGAAGTTGTACCAATGCTGCTAGTACTACAATGGTGGATAAATTGGGGTTAACTTGTTTTAAACATCCCAATCCTTACAAGTTGCAATGGTTCAATGACGCTGGGGAAGTAAAAGTGTTGAAGCAAGTCAAGGTACCATTCTCCTTTGGGTGGTATAAAGATGAGGTTTTGTGTGATGTAGTGCCAATGCAAGCTGGACATTTGCTATTAGGAAGACCATGGCAGCATGATAGAAGGGCACAACATGATGGATTTTCTAATAAGTATACCTTTACTTATGAAGGAAAGAAGGTTGTTCTAGCACCATTATCACCTCAAGAGGTGTATGAAGATCAAAAGAGGATGCTAGAGAGGGAGAAAGAAGTTTCAGCCAGCAAGAACCAAGGGGGTTCAAATTCGGCCAATGATGTTTCTTCAACACCCAAGGGTAATTCTAAGGGTAGGGAAAGAGAAAATAATAAAGTGAGTGAGTGCAGAAAGGGAAAAGAGGCCGAGAGTCAAAAGAAAGTAAGCAAACAAATAAATGGCCCATTGGTGAGAGAAAATAAGCAAGGAGAAAAAGCAAAACATACTTTTTATGCAAGAGCAAGAGAGATAGATATAGGGCAACCTGTACTCATTATTATGTATAAAGAATCGTTACTTGCTGACAGTGAAGAATCTCTTGATTCTTTACCTTCTAGTTTTGTGTCTTTGTTGCAGGATTTTGAGGATGTGTTTCCTGAAGACCTTCCTAGTGGTTTGCCGCCATTAAGAGGGATTGAACATCAAATTGACTTCATACCCAGTTCTACAATTCCAAACCGGCCAGCATATAGGAGCAATCCTATGGAGACAAAAGAGATGCAAAGACAAGTTGAAGAGCTTTTGGAGAAAGGCTTGGTTCGCGAAAGCCTTAGTCCTTGTGCCGTTCCCGTCTTATTAGTACCCAAGAAAGATGGCTCTTGGAGGATGTGTGTTGATTGTAGGGCTGTGAACAAGATTACTGTGAAGTATAGACATCCCATTCCTAGACTTGATGACATGTTGGACGAATTGCATGGGGCAAAATATTTCACAAAGATTGATCTTATGAGTGGTTATCATCAAATTCGTATGAAGCCTGGAGATGAATGGAAGACTGCCTTCAAAACGAAATATGGTTTGTATGAATGGTTAGTTATGCCTTTTGGTTTATCTAATGCACCTAGTACTTTCATGAGATTAATGAACCATGTTTTGAGAGCTTATTTAGGTAAGTTTGTGGTAGTTTACTTTGATGATATTCTGATTTATAGCAAAACTGAGGAAGAACATGTTAAACATGTTAGGAAAGTGCTTGAAATCCTTAGGGAGCAAAACCTTTATGCTAAGCTTAAGAAGTGTTCTTTTTGTCTAGATAGGGTTGTTTTTCTTGGTTTTGTTGTAAGTATGCAGGGAATTGAAGTTGATCAAGAGAAGGTGAAAGCTATCCAAGAGTGGCCGAATCCTTCAAGTGTGACAGAAGTGAGGAGTTTTCACGGATTGGCAAGCTTCTATAGGAGATTTGTCCCTAATTTCTCTACATTGGCAGCCCCCTTGACTAGCATAATCAAGAAAGAAGTGGGATTCGTTTGGGGCAAGGAGCAACAAGAAGCATTTGATGCTTTAAAAGAGAAGCTTTCTACTACACCCGTTTTAGCTTTACCTAACTTTGATTCTACTTTTGAAATTGAATGTGATGCTTCTGGTGTAGGTATTGGAGCTGTTTTGATGCAAGAGAAGAAGCCCATTGCATACTTTAGTGAAAAGCTTAATGGAGCAAAGCTGAATTATTCAACTTATGACAAGGAGCTATATGCTTTGGTGAGAGCATTGGAAGTATGGGAGCATTATTTGCTGCCCAAGGAATTCGTGATCCATTCAGACCATGAATCATTGAAGCATTTGAGAGGGCAAGGCAAGTTGAATAAAAGACATGCAAAATGGGTTATGAAGATTGAGAAGTTTCCTTATGTGATCAAATACAAGCAAGGTAAAGACAATGTAGTGGCAGATGCACTTTCAAGGAGGTACGCTTTACTTAATGTTTTGAGTACTAAATTGCTTAGATTTGAATGTATAAAGGACTTATATGTTGGTGATTCTGATTTTGGCAATGTTTATGATGCTTGTGAGCATGGTGCTTTAAATTCTTTCTATAGACATGATGGATTTTTGTTTAAAGGTTCGAAATTATGCATGCCTAGATGTTCTATGAGAGATTTGCTAGTATTAGAATCACATTGTGGGGGTTTGATGGGGCATTTTGGAGTTGATAAGACTTTAGACATGCTAAATGAACACTTTTATTGGCCGAATATGAAAAGGGATGTAATTCGGATTTGTAAGGCTTGTTTGGCTTGTAAGCAGGCTAAGTCTAAGTCTATGCCTCATGGTTTGTATATGCCATTATCCGTTCCTAGTTCTCCTTGGATGGACATTAGTATGGACTTTTTTTTAGGATTACCAAGGACTAAGAGGGGGAGAGATAGCATATTTGTGGTTGTTGATAGGTTTAGTAAGATGGCACACTTTATCCCATGTCATAAGAGTGATGATGCTAGTTTAGTGGCCGAACTCTTCTTTAGGGAGGTGGTTCGAATTCATGGGATACCAAAATCCATAGTTTCTGATAGAGACACCAAGTTTTTATCTCACTTTTGGCGTGTGCTTTGGGGAAAGTTAGGTACCAAGTTGTTATTTTCCACCACTTGTCATCCTCAAACGGATGGACAAACAGAAGTAGTAAACAGAACTTTAGGTACCATGTTGAGAGCTTTAGTGGGTAAAAATTTGAGTTCTTGGGAAGATTGTTTGCCATTTATTGAGTTTGCTTATAATCGTGCTATTCATTCTTCTACAGGATATTCACCTTTTGAGCTTGTTTATGGTTTTAACCCACTAACAGTTTTGGATCTTGTTTCTTTACCTTCTCATGAGCTTGTTAGTTTAGATGGTGAGAAGAAAGCTAAATTGGTGAAAGAGATGCATGAGAAAGCAAGGGCAAATATTGAGAAAAGGAACAAGAGATATGCTGATTCTGTAAATAGAGGGAGACGTGAGATGAAGTTTCAAGTAGGAGATTGGGTTTGGGTACATTTTCGAAAAGAGAGGTTTCCTAACCAAAGGAAGAACAAGTTGCAAGCAAGGGGAGATGGCCCATTCCAAGTGCTGGAGAAGATTAATGACAATGCCTACAAGATCGACTTACCAGGTACGTATAATGTTAGTGCTACTTTCAATGTAAGTGATCTTTCTCCTTTTGATGATGCAGATTTGAGGACAAATCTTTTTGAAGAGGGGGAGAATGATGCAAGAAAGGATCCCTTGAAGCTAGCAAGTGGACCAATCACTAGGAGCAAGGCAAAGAGATATCAAGCTAGTATGGCTTTGCATATTCAAGAAGAGATTTCCAAAGAGCTTCAAGAATTATCATTTAAGAAGATGGAGATAGAGCTTAAAGAAGGCACACCAAAGCTGATTATGATGCTTAGTGTAGAAGCTAAAGGCTAGCTAAAGAAAGGTCCATGGGGGTTCATATAAAGCCTTGGGAAGTAATTTAAGGCCCATGGACAGCCCAAATAGTGTGGGGCGTTTCTTATATTGAAGGGATTAGTTTGGTTGTTTTCATACTTTATATTTTCCTTAGTGGATTAGGATTACTTTATATTTTCCTTATTGGATTAGGATTACTTTATATTTTTCTTATTGGATTAGGATTACTTTATGTTTTCCTTATGCAATTAGGAATGTTTTTCCTTATGCAATTAGGAATGTTTTCCTTATGCAATTAGGAATGTTTTAGTCTTAATTTTCCATATGCAATTAGGAATTTTGTAACCCTTATTTAAGGGCACTATTAGGCCAAATTTGATATACAACAATTAATAAAAATTTTTCGAATTCTTCTACAAGTTCTTCTTGTGAATTTTCGTGTGAGAGAGATTAGAGTGGATTCTTTAATTCTTTCTTTGCATCAAGAATTAGGTTTACTTATCAACAAGAGTTGTGGCATTTTCCTTCTTCTTACCAACTAAATCCTTCAATCATAGTGAGTTCGCGTCTCTTTATAGGCGTTGGGTTCCTTAGGAGGTGATTATCAAGTTTCAAGGAGTTCTCTACCATTGTTATACGTTGGGCTTGCTACCATCATTGCTAAGGGTCTGCGTCAGAAAGGAGCAGCAGTGTTTTCCAAGATTGATTTGAGATCAGGGTACCATCAGTTGAGGGTTAGAGCTGAAGATGTTTCTAAGACAGCTTTCCGCACAAGGTATGGGCATTATGAGTTTTTAGTGATGCCTTTTGGATTGACGAATGCACCTGCAGCTTTTATGGATTTGATGAATAGGGTGTTCAGGCCCTATCTGGATCAATTTGTGGTGGTTTTCATTGATGATATTTTGGTGTATTCGCGTAATGAAGAAGAACATGACAAGCATTTGCGGACTGTGTTGCAAATCTTGAGAGAAAAGCAATTGTATGCTAAGCTGTCGAAGTGTGAGTTTTGGCTTGACCAAGTGACTTTTCTGGGTCATATAGTTTCAGCAGATGGTATTAGAGTCGACCCAAGTAAAGTTGAAGCTATTTTGAATTGGAGTCCACCGAAGTCTGTGACTGAAGTTAGAAGTTTTTTGGGTTTGGCAGGCTATTACAGACGATTTGTAAAAGGTTTTTCTTTGATAGCTACTCCACTCACCAGATTGCTTCGGAAGGGAGTTAGATTTGTGTGGACGGATCAGTGTTAAGCTAGCTTTGAGCAGTTGAAGGAAATGTTGACTCAAGCACCTGTTCTTACTTTACCCGTGGAAGATAAACCATATGTGATCTACAGTGATGCTTCACATAGTGGTTTGGGTTGTGTTTTGATGCAAGAAGGTAAAGTCATAGCTTATGCTTCTCGGCAGTTGAAGCCGCATGAGCTTAACTATCCGACTCATGATTTGGAGTTGGCAGCCATAGTGTTTGCTTTAAAGATTTGGCGACACTACTTGTTTGGAGAGAAGTGCTTCATATACACTGATCATAAGAGTTTGAAATATTTGGGGGTTCAGAAAGAGCTTAATCTTCGACAGAGGCGATGGTTGGAATTAATTAAAGATTATGATTGCTTAATTGATTATCATCCTGGTATGGCAAATGTTGTGGCTGATGCCTTGAGTCGGAAGTCTTTGGCAGGATTGACTGTTTATTCGCTCTCGTTGCTTGTTGAGTTGAGAGCGTTGCATGCTAGATTTGTATTTTGTGATGATGGTGCATTATTGGCTCAATTGTAGTTGAGGCCAGTATTGTTAGAAGAGAGACATAGCGGAATTTGTGTCCAAATGTCTCACTTGTCAGAAGGTAAAAGCGGAGCATCAAGTTCCAACAGGGTTGCTTCAACCTTTAACAGTGCCTGAATGGAAATGGGAAAGAGTAACAATGGACTTTGTATCTGGTTTGCCATTGACTCAGAGGAAACATGATGCTATTTGGGTGATTGTTGATAGGTTGATAAAGACAGCTCATTTTCTTCCGGTTCGGATGGATTACTCTCTTGAGAAGTTGGCTGAGCTGTATATCCATGAGATTGTGAAATTGCATGGAGTCCCAATTTCTTTAGTGTCTGATCGATATCCCCGGTTCACTTCACGATTCTGGAAAAGTTTACATGGGGCTTTGGGTTCTCGATTGTATTTTAGCACTGCATTTCATCCGCAGACCGATGGGCAGTCAGAGAGAGTGATACAGATTATCGAGGATATGTTGAGAAGCTGTGTCATTGATTTTTCTAGAAGTTGGGATAGATTTTTACCACTTGTGGAATTTGCTTACAACAACAGTCATCAATCCAGTATTGGAATGGCACCATTTGAGGCATTGTATGGTAGACGGTGTAGAACGCCTCTATGTTGGAATGAAACTGGTGAAGGGAAGTTAATTGGTCCTGATTTGGTTAGAGAGACTGAAGAGAAAGTGAAAATGATTCGGAATAGATTGAAAACAGCTTCAAACCGACAAAAGTCTTATTCAGATTTGAAGAGGAGAGATATAGAGTATAATGTGGGAGATAAAGTATTTCTTAAAGTATCTCCTTGGAAAAAGATTCTGAGATTTGGTCGAAGAGGGAAACTGAGTCCTCGTTTCATTGGACCGTACGAAGTTTTAGAAAGAGTGGGACCAGTTGCTTATCGTCTTGCTTTGCCGCCTGAATTGGATAGAATCCATAATGTCTTCCATGTTTCTATGTTGAGAAGGTATAGATCGGATCCATCTCACATCTTGCCAGTTGAATCCATTGAAGTGAGTTCGGATCTGACATTTGAAGAAGAACCAGTTGCTATTTTAGCACATGAAGTGAAAGAGTTGAGAAATAAGAAAGTGCCATTGGTAAAGGTTCTATGGAAGAATCATGGGAGAGAAGAAGCAACTTGGGAGAGCGAGCAAGCAATGCAAGATCAATATCCTCAACTGTTTCAGAGATAATATCAGGTAATTTTGAGAACGAAATTTCTTTTTAGAGGGGGAGAATTATAATATCCCAAAATGTACCCTAGAAGTTTTGAGATAATTGTTGTTTTGTTTGAATCAAATGTATATGTGTAGTGGGAAAGGAAAGAATGTATAGAGAAAATGTATATGTTGTGTATATGGCAAGATATATAACATATATGTTGGTCAAAATGGTGGGTCAAGGGAAGAAGATATTTAATTTGTGAATTGTGAAATTACTAATAAGGACAAGTGAATATAAGGGAGTTAGGATTTATAAAGGGGGTATTTAGGTAATTTTCTTTTGAAATTGCTTGGTGGAGGTTTAAAGAGAAGAGAAAGTTGACTTTTCTTCATTTTTCTTTTCTTCTCTTCTCCATTGTTGGCCAGCCACTCAAAGCAGGAGAGAGCAAGAGTGAGTTTTGTGTTCAAGCTCAAAATTGAAGGAGTTTTCAAGTGATTAAGTGGAAATCCAAGAAGTTTCATTATTTTGGTAAGTTCTCTTTCTTGATTTCTTTTGTTATTTGAAGTTGTGTAAAAGTTTGAGTGTTGATATTTGATAGTAGGCTTGTGTTGATTGTTATATGTTGGAATATGTTTGATTTAATTGATTGTGGTGTTGGTTTTGGTTTGAAGATGATAAGTTAAGTGGATGTTGGTATTGAAAGAGTAAGAGTGATGTTGGTTTTAGGGTTTTGAGGTGGTAAGTGGTGTTTAACTTGAGTTTAATCAATTATTTTCATAGATCTTCATGTTGTTTGAGTTTGTTGGAGTTGTAAGCCTAGAGTATGTGAATTTGGTCGAAGGCAGTAGCATTTGGGATGCCACGCCCGTGGCCTTCGTTGCCATGGCCGTGGTCATTTGTAGCCATGGCCGTGGAGGTGTGGAGCTAGGGAGGCAGAACCAATCTTTAACCCACTCCCGTGGGGGTTGGGGTGGCCACGGCCGTGAGCTATAATGTGTGATGTTGGGTTATTATTTGTGATCTAAAGGTCTATGATGAGGTTAACAAGTGATAAATTGTATTGGAATTCATGTATTGTATCATTTTGGACTAGGTTTTGGAAGAAGGTGATTTTCCCTAATTTGAGAAGTGAAGAGTTCTTGGAAAAAAGAAGTGTAATACCCCAATGTATGCCCTAGAATTTTTGAATATAATTGTTGGTTGATTTGGATCAATGTATATATGTTTTTGCAAGAGAAAAGAAATTAAAAGGAAGTGTATATGTTGTATATATGTTAATATAAAGAACATATACATAAGTCAATATGAGGGGTCAATGGAAGAGGATATTTTTATGTGATATGTGAAATTACTATAAGGGGCATACAAGTGACAAAAGTTAAGTTAAATGAAAAAGGGTATATAGGTAATTGCTTGGTTAAAATCTCTTGGTGGAGATTTAAAGAAGAAAAGAAGGATTGACTTGTGTTGATTTTTTTTTCTTTTCTTTTCATGTGTGTGCCGGCCATCCAAGAGAAGAGAGAGCAAGAGAGGTGTTCTTGATGCTAGAATCAAATTGATAGAGGAATTAAATGATTGAATTGAAGATTGGTGAAATTTCTTCATTTAAGGTTAGTACTTTCTTGTTTTCCTTTGTTAATTTTGAAGTTGTGTCTAAGATGAATTGTGATTTGTTGATGTGATGATTTGGTATGTTTGAGTTGTGTTTATAAGTGTTAGAATTGATTGTAAGTTAAAAGATTGAATTGGTGATTGGTTTGGTTTTGAATATGGTAAGTTATGTGGAGGTTGATAGTGGAAGATCAAGAGTGAATTTGGTTCTAGGGTTTTGAAGTGATGAATGATTAAATGTATGGTTAATTATGATTATTGTGTTAAACATGCAAAATAGGTGTTAATGACTTTGATTACATCCCTTTGAATGAGTTTATGTTGTGTATAATGTGTTTAAATGCAATTAGAAGTATTTTGGCCACAATTAGGGTTTTGTTCTTGAGTGACACGGCCAAAAGCAAGAAGAGACACGGCCAAGACTAAGCATTTTGGAGAGACACGGCCAAGCCAAGGAAAATTGGGCTGTGTTGGATAGATTTTGGAGAGACACGGCCACAAGCTTGGCCGTGTCCCTTGAGTGTGTTTGCCACTGCCTGATTTTTGTTGAGAGACACGGCCGTGTCCTATGCTCGTGTTTGCTACTGTCAAATTGGTGTTGAGAGACACGGCCACAAGCTTGGCCGTGTCCCTCAAATGTGTTAGTTAATGTTTTTATTTTTGTTCTTTTTGCATTGTTTTGATTCTTCAAAAGGTTTTGTTGTTCCTAAACCTAAACATAAACACTTTGAAAATAATGAATGATCTAAATAAATATATGTGGAACATACATTCATATGATGTTGAGATTATAGCACACATTTGATGATATTGATGAAGCATATGAACAATGTTAGACTATATGCATTGTGAATGGTAATGTGATATGTACTTTGAAATGTTGTATCAATGATGTCATATGAAGAATATGAATTGAGACATTGTATGATTTAAAGCCATTGTGATTGGCTATGATGATTCCATTGAAAGAAATAAGGCATGTTTGCCTAAATGATGATGAGAATTGAGAATGTAAATAATAAATGAATAATAAATGAATTGTGTGGCTAATGTGTTATTCCATTTTCAGAGTGTGTTATTGGCGGCATGCCTAATGATAGTAACAATCTCTTGAAGTTAGGTTGGATTGAATCCTTGAAGCCTAATTGAGATGTTACAACCCTTGAAGCTAGGTTGGGTTAGTTCTTGAAGCCAAGTTGGGTTGATGCTTAGCATGCTTTGCTCCCCTTGAAGCTTGGTTGAACATAATCCTTGAAGCCTAGTTGGGATTATGATAATGATAAATGTGATAACAAAACCAAAACATTAACTCTGAAAATTGAATGGCATATTAGTGTGTTTTGGGCCCATGCTTGTCTTTGTTTAATGTGAGTCATGAATGGTAAAATGATTGACTAATAAGGTATATGGAAAAATGTTGAAATGTGATATGTATATATATGTGTGGTTTATGAAATATAAAAATATGTTGATAGCTCTCCATCTATAATGTTGTGTTGAAATGGGGCATGCTTATATGATTATGATTTGTGAAATGCAAAGGTGTGATGTTAGCTTTTCACCGATGTTATTGCCTTTCTTAATAATATGTGTGGCATTGCATTGCATTAAGCATAATGTTGGCATATTTTGTACTACTAAGTTGTTGGCTTAGCGCGATAGTGTTGATCGCGCAGGTAACAGAGTTGAACCTCAAAACTCCTCGAGACCGAGTGAGAGTAGAAATTGAAGAGTTTATTTTGGGACTTAAAGATCAGAGAAAGCTGCCAATCAAGTATAACTTCTTTATGTTTTGTAAAGTATTGTTTATAATGTAAATATATGTATATTTGTAAATATGGACTTAAATGTTTTCACATATGTTGATATTTTATAAATTCCGCTGCGTATTAAGTAAAAATATATATATATATATCTATTTTGTTTTATATTACAGGTTAATTACTTATTTTTCTATACTGTATAATGAGAAAGATTATGGTAGCATTTAAAAATGATTTGAATGTTAAAGAAATCCGTAGCATCCCTATCTTCAATGCGTGTATATTACATTATGGTGTTTGTATTGTGCATGTACCGAATATAGGGGTGTTACAATTGTTTTGGTATCAGAGCCTAGGTTTGAGGTTCTCAACCTAGGTAAAATGTAAGAAAAAGCATATTTTGACTTTAAAAGTGGGTTTTGAAATAAAATACATGTTTGGAATTGGCAGTCTCTGATCTTTAATAAGATGTATTCTGCTGTGTTTGCAGATATAGGTTGTGATGGATCCACATTTACGTCAGTCAGTCGAGGGTAGTGCTGAGAGTATTGCTCCTGATGATGGAGCTAGAGTTGATAGTGCTGGGGAGGCACCTGCTTCGGTGTCGGGGAGACCAGCTGGTGAGGAGGTTCCGCCAGCTTGGCTTAGGTATGTGATAGAAGCTTTGAGGCAAACACCAGTGCAACCACCGCCACCACCCCCACAGCCTTTGGTATCAGCGAGACACTATGATAAACTAAGGAAGTATGGAGCAGAGGATTTCCTTGGTACTGCTGATCCAGCTGTAGCTGAACAGTGGCTAGATAGAGTACAGAGAATATTTGTTCAGTTGCAAGCTACTTCAGAGGAGAAATTTGATTATGCAAGATCATTGCTGCAGAAAGACGCATATGATTGGTGGAAGACAGTGCCCCATGCTATGGATGATCCACCAACTCTGTCCTATGCTGATTTTCTGAAAGAGTTTGAATTGAAGTATACTCCGAGGGAGTATAAAGACAGGAAGAAGATGGAGTTTTTGGGTTTAAAGCAAGACAATCTGACCGTAACTGAATATGAGGTTGAGTTTATTCGATTGAGCCAGTATGCTGGGGGTATTATATCTGATGAGATAGATAGATGCAGGAGATTTGAGGAGGGATTGAGGCCCTCTATCATGTGTCTTGTGGCTGGATCAAGATATCATGATTTCTCCCAGCTTGTTGCAGCAGCCAGGAGCGTGGAGAGAGCTCAGGTTATTGCAGCTGCTTCAGAGGAAGAGGTCAGGGTTAGAAGGCCCCAGTTTGAGGCAGGGTCTTCATCTGCTAAAAGAGGTAAAGGAAGCTTTATTCCTCGGGTTAGTAGGAGTCAGAGGCCAGCTAGTAGGTCAGTGCAGTTTCAGAGGTAGAGATTTAGACCTACAGTTTCAGTGGCGAGTGCTCCGACCCCAGTGACTCAGAGATCCACTCTACCCATTTGCATTCATTGTGGTAGGCCACATGGTGGTCCTTGCTGGAAGACTGGTGTAGCAGGGGTTTGTTTTAGATGTGGATCACCTGATCACTTTGTGAGAGATTGTCCTGAGAGGCAGGAGCATATGTCAGTTGATTCTGCAGCTTCTCGACTTAGTGTGAGAGGAGGTCGAGGCGGCAGAGGTGGTAGCAGAGGAGGCAGATCTGGGTTCAGTTCTAGAGGAGGTTCTACATCCAGGGAGAGTAGACCAGAGGAGGTTGGATCTTCCCAGAGGATTTATGTGATGCAGAGGCAACCAGATGCTTCGGCAGTCATAGCTGGTACTTTTTCCTTATTTGGTTTTTCCGTACTTGCTTTGATTGATCCCGGCTCCACACATTCATATATTAGTGCATCTGTTTTGCCTGTGTCTGATGTGCATGTTGAATCCCTAGGATTTGATGTATTGGTGACAAATCCTTTAGGGCATAGTGTGATTGTTAGTAAGGTGCACCGAGATAGTGCAGTGGTGGTGCAAGGTGAGGAGTTTCTTGGAGATTTGATTGAGATGCCTTTTAAGGAATATGATGTGATCCTAGGCATGGACTGGCTATCTAGACATGGAGCTGTGGTAGACTGCAAAAAGAAATTTGTTACTTTGAGAACTGGTAATGGTAGAGAAGTGATGGTATCTAATGAGCAAGGACAGTTAGCATCCTCGTTTGTTTCAACTGTTGCAGCTAGGAGGTTGATTAGGAAAGGGTGTGATGCTTATCTTGCTCATGTGATAGATACTAGAATAAGGGGTTCTCAACTTGATGATATACCCACAGTTGCAGAGTTTCCAGATGTGTTTCCAGAGGAGTTGCCGGGGTTGCCTCCTGAGAGAGAGGTGGAGTTTGGTATTGAATTATTGCCTGGTACCACTCCTATCTCTATTACTCCTTATAGAATGGCACCTGCTGAATTGAGAGAATTGAAGGTGCAGTTGCAGGAGTTGTTGGATAAAGGATTTATTCGCCCTAGTATTTCACCGTGGGGAGCTCCTGTATTATTTGTGAAGAAGAAAGATGGTACTATGAGATTGTGTATCGATTATAGCCAATTGAATAAGGTGACTATTAAAAATAAATATCCTTTGCCTAGAATCGATGATCTCTTTGATCAGTTGAAGGGTGCAGCCGTGTTTTCTAAAATTGATTTGAGATCAGGGTACCATCAGTTGAGGGTCAGAGCTGAAGATGTTCCTAAAACAGCCTTTCGTACTAGATATGGGCATTACGAGTTTCTAGTTATGCCTTTTGGTTTGACGAATGCACCTGCAGCTTTTATGGACTTGATGAATAGGGTGTTTATGCCCTATTTGGATCAGTTTGTGGTAGTGTTTATTGATAATATTTTGGTGTATTCGCGTAATGAAGAGGAACATGATAAGCATCTGCGGATTGTGCTGCAGATCTTGAGAGAGAAGCAATTGTTTGCTAAACTGTCGAAGTGTGAGTTTTGGCTTAACCAAGTTACTTTTCTCGGTCATATAGTTTCAGCAGAAGGTATTAGAGTTGATCCGAGTAAAGTTGAAGCTATTTTGAATTGGAGTCCACCAAAGTCTGTGACAGAAGTTAGAAGTTTTCTGGGTTTGGCAGGCTATTACCGACGGTTTGTGAAAGGATTTTCTTTGATATCTACTCCACTTACCAGATTACTTCGAAAGGGAGTTAGATTTGTGTGGACAGATCAGTGTCAGGCTAGCTTTGAACAGTTAAGAGAAATGTTGACTCAAGCGCCTGTTCTTACTTTACCTGTGGAAGGCAAACCATATGTGATCTACAGTGATGCTTCACATAGTGGTTTGGGTTGTGTTCTGATGCAAGAAGGTAAAGTTATAGCTTATGCTTCTCGACAATTGAAACCGCATGAGCTCAATTATCCAACCCATGATTTGGAGCTAGCAGCCATTGTGTTTGCATTGAAGATTTGGCGACATTATTTGTTTGGGGAGAAGTGTTTCATCTATACTGACCATAAAAGTTTGAAATATTTGGGGGTTCATAAAGAGCTTAATCTTCGTCAGAGGAGATGGTTGGAATTGATTAAAGACTACGACTGTTTGATTGATTATCATCTAGGTAAAGCAAATGTTGTTACTGATGCCTTGAGTCGGAAGTCTTTAGCAGGTTTGACTGTTTATTCGCTCTCGTTGCTTGTTGAGTTGAGAGCATTGCATGCCAGCTTTGTATCTTGTGATGATGGTACATTGTTGGCACAGTTGCAATTGAAACCAGTTCTATTGGATCAGATTAAAAAGGCTCAGTTGGTTGATGAGAAGGTTCAAAAGATTGTTTCAGACTGCCAGAATGGAAAGAGTAGAGATTTTATTGTGAGAAGTGATGGGAGTCTCTAGTTTAAGAACATATTGTGTGTACATGATGATGCTGAGTTGAAAAGGATTATTTTAGAAGAATCACATCAGTCAGTATTTGCTATGCATCCGGGCAATACCAAGATGTATCATGATTTGAAGCAATATTACTGGTGGTCCGGTATGAAGAGAGACATAGCCGAGTTTGTATCCAGATGTCTCACATGTCATAAGGTAAAAGCAGAGTATCAAGTTCCAGCCGGGTTGCTTCAACCTTTGTCAGTGCCTGAATGGAAATGGGAGAGAGTAACAATGGATTTTGTGTCTGGTCTTCCATTGACACAAAGGAAACATGATGCTATTTGGGTGATTGTGGATAGATTGACTAAGACAGCTCATTTCCTTCCAGTTCGGATGGATTATTCTTTGGAGAGATTAGTTGAACTGTATATCCATGAAATTGTAAAGTTGCATGGTGTCCCAATTTCTATAGTGTCTGATCGAGATCCCCGGTTTACTTCAAGATTTTGGAAGAGTTTATAGGGTGCTTTGGGTTCTCGACTGCATTTTAGCACTGCTTTCCATCCGCAGACAGATGGGCAGTCAGAGAGAGTGATACAGATTATTGAGGACATGTTGAGAAGCTGTGTCATTGATTTCTCTGGAGGTTGGGACAGATTTCTACCGCTTGTTGAATTTGCTTACAATAACAGTCATCAATCCAGCATTGGTATGGCACCTTTCGAAGCATTGTATGGTAGACGGTGTAGGACACCTCTATGTTGGAGTGAGCTTGGAGAAAGTAAGTTAATTGGTCCTGATTTGATCAAAGAAACTGAAGAGAAAGTGGAAGTGATTCGAGAGAGGTTGAAAACAGCTTCGGACCAACAAAAATCTTATTCAGATTTAAAGAGGAGAGACATTGAGTATAATGTGGGAGATAAAGTATTTTTGAAAGTGTCTCCTTGGAAGAAGATCTTGAGATTCGGTCGGAAAGGGAAATTGAGTCCTCGTTTCATTGGATCGTATGAAGTTTTAGAAAGAGTTGGGCCAGTTGCTTATCGGCTTGCTTTGCCACCTGAGTTGGATCGTATCCATAATGTATTCCATGTTTCTATGTTGAGAAAGTACAGATCGGATCCATCTCATGTTTTTCCAATTGAATCAATCGAAGTGAGTCAAGATCTGACGTTTGAAGAGGAACCAGTGGCTATATTGGCACGTGAAGTGAAAGAATTGAGAAATAAGAAAGTGCCACTTGTGAAGATTTTGTGGAAGAATCATACAAAAGAAGAAGCAACTTGGGAAAGTGAGCAAACCATGCGAGATCAATATCCTCAGTTATTTCAGACTTGATATTAGGTAATTTCGAGGACGAAATTTCTTTTTAGAGGGGGAGAATTGTAATACCCCAATGTATGCCCTAGAATTTTTGAATATAATTGTTGGTTTATTTGGATCAATGTATATATGTTTTTGCAAGAGAAAAGAAATTAAAAGGAAGTGTATATGTTGTATATATGTTAATATAAAGAACATATACATAAGTCAATATGAGGGGTCAATGGAAGAGGATATTTTTATGTGATATGTGAAATTACTATAAGGGGCATACAAGTGACAAAAGTTAAGTTAAATGAAAAAGGGTATATAGGTAATTGCTTGGTTAAAATCTCTTGGTGGAGATTTAAAGAAGAAAAGAAGGATTGACTTGTGTTGATTTTTTTTTCTTTTCTTTTCATGTGTGTGCCGGCCATCCAAGAGAAGAGAGAGCAAGAGAGGTGTTCTTGATGCTAGAATCAAATTGATAGAGGAATTAAAGGATTGAATTGAAGATTAGTGAAATTTCTTCATTTAAGGTTAGTACTTTCTTGTTTTCCTTTGTTAATTTTGAAGTTGTGTCTAAGATGAATTGTGATTTGTTGATGTGATGATTTGGTATGTTTGAGTTGTGTTTATAAGTGTTAGAATTGATTGTAAGTTAAAAGATTGAATTGGTGATTGGTTTGGTTTTGAATATGGTAAGTTATGTGGAGGTTGATAGTGGAAGATCAAGAGTGAATTTGGTTCTAGGGTTTTGAAGTGATGAATGATTAAATGTATGGTTAATTGTGATTATTGTGTTAAACATGCAAAATAGGTGTTAATGACTTTGATTACATCCCTTTGAATGAGTTTATGTTGTGTATAATGTGTTTAAATGCAATTAGAAGTATTTTGGCCACAATTAGGGTTTTGTTCTTGAGTGACACGGCCAAAAGCAAGAAGAGACACGGCCAAGACTAAGCATTTTGGAGAGACACGGCCAAGCCAAGGAAAATTGGGCCATGTTGGATAGATTTTGGAGAGACACGGCCACAAGCTTGGCCGTGTCCCTTGAGTGTGTTTGCCACTGCCTGATTTTTGTTGAGAGACACGGCCGTGTCCTATGCCCGTGTTTGCTACTGTCAAATTGGTGTTGAGAGACACGGCCACAAGCTTGGCCGTGTCCCTCAAATGTGTTAGTTAATGTTTTTATTTTTGTTCTTTTTGCATTGTTTTGATTCTTCAAAAGGTTTTGTTGTTCCTAAACCTAAACATAAACACTTTGAAAACAATGAATGATCTAAATAAATATATGTGGAACATACATTCATATGATGTTGAGATTATAGCACACATTTGATGATATTGATGAAGCATATGAACAATGTTAGACCATATGCATTGTGAATGGTAATGTGATATGTACTTTGAAATGTTGTATCAATGATGTCATATGAAGAATATGAATTGAGACATTGTATGATTTAAAGCCATTGTGATTGGCTATGATGATTCCATTGAAAGAAATAAGGCATGTTTGCCTAAATGATGATGAGAATTGAGAATGTAAATAATAAATGAATAATAAATGAATTGTGTGGCTAATGTGTTATTCCATTTTCAGAGTGTGTTATTGGTGGCATGCCTAATGATAGTAACAATCTCTTGAAGTTAGGTTGGATTGAATCCTTGAAGCCTAATTGAGATGTTACAACCCTTGAAGCTAGGTTGGGTTAGTTCTTGAAGCCAAGTTGGGTTGATGCTTAGCATGCTTTGCTCCCCTTGAAGCTTGGTTGAACATAATCCTTGAAGCCTAGTTGGGATTATGATAATGATAAATGTGATAACAAAACCAAAACATTAACTCTGAAAATTGAATGGCATATTAGTGTGTTTTGGGCCCATGCTTGTCTTTGTTTAATGTGAGTCATGAATGGTAAAATGATTAACTAATAAGGTATATGGAAAAATTTGAAATGTGATATGTATATATATATGTGTGGTTTATGAAATATAAAAATATGTTGATAGCTCTCCATCTATAATGTTGTGTTGAAATGGGGCATGCTTATATGATTATGATTTGTGAAATGCAAAGGTGTGATGTTAGCTTTTCACCGATGTTATTGCCTTTCTTAATAATATGTGTGGCATTGCATTGCATTAAGCATAATGTTGGCATATTTTGTACTACTAAGCCGTTGGCTTAGCGCGATAGTGTTGATCGCGCAGGTAACAGAGTTGAACCCGAAAGCTCCTCGAGACCGAGTGAGAGTAGAAATTGAAGAGTTTATTTTGGGACTTAAAGATCAGAGAAAGCTGCCAATCAAGTATAACTTCTTTATGTTTTGTAAAGTATTGTTTATAATGTAAATATATGTATATTTGTAAATATGGACTTAAATGTTTTCACATATGTTGATATTTTATAAATTTCGCTGCGTATTAAGTAAAAAAAAATATATATATATATATCTATTTTGTTTTATATTACAGGTTAATTACTTATTTTTCTATACTGTATAATGAGAAAGATTATGGTAGCATTTAAAAATGATTTGAATGTTAAAGAAATCCGTAGCATCCCTATGTTCAGTGCGTGTATATTACATTATTGTGTTTGTATTGTGCATGTACCGAATATAGGGGTGTTACAAGAAGTGTATAGAGTTGTTTATGTGGTGCTTAAGGTAAGTACAAACTACATTGTTGCATACATTCATATGATGTTGAGATTGAACATACATTTGATGATATTGATGATGCATATGAATAATGTTATGTTGTGTACAATGTGGGACATAATGTGAACATTGATGATGCATATGAATACTTTTATGATGAATTACCTTAATGTAAATTGAGACATAAAGAGATGTGAAATTAATGTTATGAGTTATAATGATGTGAATGATATGATTGAAGCATGCCTAGATGATATGATTGAATAATGATATGTTTGTTTAGTTAATGTAATTGATGTTGTATATTATAATGATGAAAATGAAATGAATTGAGAAAGTAATGTTTAAAGAGATAAAATAAACGGACCTATCTGCCTCCTGCGGAACCATGCGGACCCAGTGAGTTGGGCAACCGAACTTGGACTACGACCTGGTTGGGGGAAGGTTCGATACAGTCAGTATTATACGTACCTATCTGCCTCCTGCGGAACCATGCGGACCCAGTGAGTTGGGCAACCGAACTTGGACTACCGACCTGGTTGTGGGAAGGTTCGTTACTGATAGTCTTATACGTGCCTATCTGCCTCCTGCGGAACCATGCGGACCCAGTGAGCTGGGCAACCGAGCTTGGACTACTGACCTGGTTGGGGGAAGGTTCGTATATGAAGCCATGGTTGTTGGCTATAATGATGAACTTTGAATATCATATTAAATACTTGTTGAGCCCATATGTGTCTATGATAAATGAGTATAATGGATAATGATATAATTATTGAAATAATGAAATGTAATATTTATAAGCATGATCTTTATTGGTTGAATGCATAACATTGTTATTGACATTGCATAATATCATTATGGTTTGTACTACTGAGTTGTTGGCTCAGCGCGATTGTGGTTCATCGCGCAGGTGATAGAGTTGATAGGGTTGAGACAGAGGACTCTTCTAGACCTAGTTGAGTTTATGCTTGAAGAGTTGGACTAGAGCTTAAAGATTAGAGAGTCAAGCTGCCAATCATGTATATATTCTATGTTTTTGTAAATTTCAAATTTTTATGTATTTGTACCTATAAGTACTTGTTATAACTTCCGCTGTGTATTCTATTATATTTTATGGATTTCTTTTAAACGATTGATGTTTTTTTTATTTCTTTTTCGAGATATGACTTGTGTATTTTTAAACTGTGACATTTTCTATATTCAGTATACATATATTACGATCGTATAAGCATGCTGTGTACGTATACGGGATATAGGGGTGTTACACACCAACTTGGGATGAGGAGAGAGTGACACTCTCCTTGTCCCTCATCTTCATCCTCCATCTTCATCTTCTCCATCCTCCATTGACAAGCTTCAATTTGGTTCTTAGGGATCAAGTGGGTTGCAAGCTCTCAAAGGTTGAAGAAGCTTCATTGAAGGGAGTGGTGACTTGAGAAAGCTCCATTCTATTTTCCAAAGGCACAATCAATTGACGGATTGGTGACTTGAGAAAGCTCCATCCACATTGCAAGGGGAATCAACCATTGAAGAGACTTGAGTTCTTCATCATACATCAAGTGGAGCTAGGAGGAAGATTAGCAATCCTAGTCTTGGCATCTTCACAAGGGGTTTTTCTATTCTCTCTTTTAATTCAGTTCAATATTGTTTTTGTTGTATTAAGAGATTGATATTGCAATGAACAATTTGTATTTGTTTTATATTGAGTTGAATGAATGTTTTAAATTGATGATGTTGAGCTAAATACCCATGCCTAGGATTTGTAGTATATTTGATTGAATGTCTTGAATTGATATTTCCATTGATGTTCCTTGTTGATTGGTTGAGTGCATTGGAATGTATACTAGGTTGATAGATTAGCTACCTATTGATCTCTAGATATCGAATGAAGGACCGAGAGGTGAAATCCGATATCGGAATTATGCAATCGACTACCCTATGAATGAATTAGAAATATAAGTTCTAGGGTTTCATTAATTTGGTAATGTAAATAATTGGTTATTGCTAATTCATGAATGTGAGAACTAATGAATTGGTAATTGACTAATTAACCTTAAAGAAACAAATTAATTACAAGGCTATGTTAATGGATAATTGAGAATTGAGCTTTGATTGAATGGACCTATAATCCTAGGCACTTTCTCGAGAACTGAATTGATCTTGTGCACCCATTACACACATCAACCCTACTCGTTAATCTTAGGTTTAAATTGTTCTTTTACATTCCAACACAACAAACTTTCGCATTTAAATAATTTGTCAATCAAGCTATTACGAACCACACCTTCTTGGGGAAACGACCTTGGGGCGATCACCTTTGCTACAGCTACCTCGTATACTTGCGAGTGACGCTTTGTAGTAGTACTTAATTTGAGCGCAACAGTATTCAGTATAAAGCATTTGCATTCAAACACTCTAAGGTATGAGATTTTAGGTATTCTTCTATTCCATAGCTCAGAAGAAGTTTTGTTCATCAAATGTCTTTTGTAGACATGATTTGAAATGTAACATGACGTATTAACGGCTTCGCCTTAAAAGTAAGATGGTAAATCATACTTATTGAGCATTGTCCTAGCCATTTCAACCAATGTTCTATTTTTTCTTTCAACCACACCATTTTGTTGTGGTGTTCTAGGAGTTGAAAAGTTATGTGAAATACCAAATTCATTGCAAAAATGTTCATTTTCAAATTCTTTGCCATGATCACTTCTAATAGATGTGATTACATATCATTTTTTATTTTGAACTCTTTTCGCAAAAATTTTAAAATGATTGAAAGCTTCATTCTTTTGAGCTAGGAAATTAACCCATGTGAACTTGAGTAATCATCAATAAGTACAAATGCATATAACTTGCCACCTAAGCTAGCAACTCTATATGGTCCAAAAAAATCCAAGTGAATGAGTTATAAGAGTCTAGAAGTGCTTACAATATTTTTAGATTTGAATGAGCTTTTGTGTTGCTTGCCTAATTGACAAGGTTTACAAGTCCTATCTTTATCAAATTTTACTTTTGGGAGACCAGCTAACTCTTCTTTACTAATGCATTTTAAGTGATCCATATTAGCATGTCCTAGTCTTCTATGCCATAACCACACATCATTACTACTGGTAATCAAATATTCAAATGCATTATTGGAATGTTGTGAGCAGAGATTTTCACTCTTACTCTCGTGTGAAATGGTTTTTGAGATTTCGACACTATTAGACTCGGGGCCTTAGAGAACATGGGCCTAAACCAGGAGAAAATGGAGTCTCCACCAGGACGGGCCGGGAAAAAAAGGGGTGGATGACTCGATTCCTAAGGAATTTCCAACTCCTTAATGGGTTTAGAAAGTTGGGTACGTGTGGGGAAGGTGAAAAATGGCCCAACACCCCCATAACGCCCTGTTCATTGGAACCGGCCTCCTTTTTAGGTCTTAATATTATAAAATTCTTAGTTATTATGATATAATCCATACTACATGCAATCATAAGAACAAATAAATACTTTATTAAAATCATAACAATGTCCACATAAAACAAACAAGTAGGCACCCATCCATGGATGGAAACATTCCTTTACAATTGTCCAATGTCTAAAAGAAAATAAATAAAATAGGATACCCACCAATTGGTGAAAACATATCCTTTACATTGATTCGAAACTTGAAGTAACTTAAACTACATAATGCTTACAACATGAGGTACCCAAATCATGAAAACATACCTCTTACAATTTCTTGAAACCAAAACAAATTAATAAGAATAACCAACTATCCATTCATCATAAATAAATCATTCATCGAAGATATAAATCGAAGATATAAATAAATCACTAATCAAAATATATAATAAATATTCATTTAATAATGAAGCAAATAAAGATGCAAATTTAGGTTTATGTATCAACTTAGGATTTCTTAAATATCATTTAGGATTTTGGGATTTAGATTCAAAGAAAATTACGGTTTAATGTAATTTAGGATTTTTGGTTAATCCAATTAGGGTTTAGGGAAAAAATTATGTAATTAGGGTTTCTAGGAAAAAATAACTTAGGGTTCGGTGTTTATAAAAAATAATATTTTGTGGCTTAAGGTTTCACATGAATTAGGGTTTAGTTTTTGTGAAAAAATAATCAAAGATTTTAAGGATTAAACAACCATATGATAAATAACCATAGAAAAGCTATTGTGAATATTTTTTCTTAGTTTTAAAAGCTACTGTGAAGTTTTTCATAAAAAGTTTTAATGTGACTGTGAGTAATAGGTTGGTTAAATAACCATAAGATAAAAACAAATAAACAATCCGTGCAAAATAAGTTTACTAGTTTTAAAGGTTATGAACAAAATAATAATATACACTCCATACAAACTAACATATATTGTTTAAGCAAAAGTTGTATACTGTGATTTTAGTTAAATTAAGAATGAACTCTTTCAATGTTTAAGACAATTGAAACACATAGTATTTATTTAATTTAAAGCATACCGTCATTTGTTGGCTTCATCAAAATTGTTTAAACATGAATTCTGGATGAGCTTTGGCAAATACAGTGTGTGTACTACCTTTATAGAGTTGGTGTGTTGTTCATATTCCTCGTCCAAACTTGTTATTTCTCTTTACTTAGGGGTTTTTGTTGATGGATACTCAATTTGCCAAAGTTCCAGCAGCCAATCCCAAAATCCAAAAGTCCAAAGATCAAATCCTTCAAGTTTTAAAAACCTGTACTTATAATCACTCTATGAAAGTTTTCCTGTTTAAGAATGGTTTATTATGATGCATGTGGAATTCACCAATTCGACACAAATTAAGACTATATCAAATTATAATTACTTGAATTCGATATAGACTGAGTCCATCTCGAATTAAAATGACTTAATTTCGACAAAATCTGAGCCCATATCGAAGTAGGTATCTGGATTCGACATGGAATTGAAGAAAACTGCCCCATATCGGACTGGGAGAGCCCCATTTCGATATGGGGCTGCCCCATATCGAATGAGAGTTTCCAATTCGATATGGACAACCCCATATCGAATTGGGAGGCCCCCAATTCGATATTGGGCTATACCATGTCGAATTGGATGGCCCAATTCGACATGGGACACCCCTATTGACCAAAAACCATCAGAATTAAGTGAAAAAGTAACCAAACCTTCAAATCAAACCCATTTTAGTGTTTAGTGCATCGGTATCATGAAAAAACCAATCAAATTTGTTAAAATAGACCTAATTAGGTTTTAAAAGTTTAATTAGCTTATTTTAGGTCCTATTGCAATATATTAGTCCAATCAAAGGTTTGGAATTAGCATCGGACTAGTCAGGGCTAAAATCAAGGGTCTGCAGTTTGTCCCATGTTTGAATGATATAAGACTTTCAGTTGAAGAGAGTGAAAAGTAACATCGTTTTGAATTGATTTTGGATAAGGATGATTCTGGACTCGGAATTGGAATTAGTTTGGATTTTGAAACCATGGTTGGTTTGGATTCTAGATCCAAGGTGAGTTCTGGACTTCAAAAATGATTTGGGTTCTAGACCTGCGGTGAGTTCTGGGCTGAAAAATATTTTGGGTTTGGGTACTTGGACTCGAGATTGAATTGATTTTGGGTACTTGGACTCGAGACTTGATTTTGTTGACCTTCTATTAGTTTGAGAGTTTTTGCTTTCTTTTAGCCAATAAATTTTAGCTCTTCTAGCTGATTGATTTTCTATCATGGCTTTCTTCTAGCCACTTGCTCCATTCTTCAATGGATTAACTCCAGCTCTTCTAGCTAGACTGACCTTTTGTCATCTGGGAATTTTGGCTTTCTTCTAGCCAATTATTTCATTCTTCAATGTATTGTGGGTCTTCACCCTCAAAATAGATCTTCATCCTTGGACCTTGGATCTTCATCCTTGGCATCGGGTCTTCACCCTTGGAAATTAGGTCTTCACCCTTGAAAATGGATCTTCATCCTTGGCATCGAGTCTTCACCCTTGAAAATGAATCTTCATTCTTGGAGATCGGGTCTTCACCCTTCAAAGTGGATCTTTATCCTTAGAGATTGGGTCTTCACCTTTTAAATTGGATCTTCATTCTTAGTATCAGGTCTTCACCCTTGAAAATGAATTTTCATCCTTGGATATCGGGTCTTCACCCTTCAAAGTGGATCGTCATCCTTAGAGATCGGGTCTTCACCCTTTAAATTGGATTTTTATCCTTAGTATTGGGTCTTCACCCTTAAAAATGGATCTTCATCCTTGGCATCGAGTCTTCACCCTTGAAAATAAATCTTCATCCATGGCGATCAAGACTTCACCCTTTAAAATGGATCTTCATCCTTTGGACTTCGGGTCTTCACCTTTTAAATTGGATCTTCATCCTTTAGACTTCAGGTCTTCACCCTTTAAATTGGATCTTTATCCTTTTGGACATTTGTCCTATATTGGCTTCAACTCTTCTAGATGATTGATCTTTTGTCTTCTGCATCTTCATTCTTTTGATAGTTCTAATGTTCCATTCTTTTTGTTCTTCCTTTTGCACTTTTGCAAAAAATTTAGTTATTTTTTAGCTGGCCCTCATATCTTCTCCTTGCGTGGCAAAATATTAAAAATAAGTTTGAAAATATTTTATAAATGCATAAACTCAAAAATTGAAAAGGAGAAACTTTGCCCCCTGTGTAGGCTCACACATGATTTTTTCTATGCAGGCTCTGATTGATGTTTGTATATTGCCTAGTTCTTTAGACAAGCATGCATTTCTTCTTTTGCAAAATGACTGGAGCTTCCTTAAGCAATGGGCCTTTCATGCCTCCTGATTCCATATCCACTTCATGTTTGCTTCATAGAGTATTGCTGTGTACTTTTAACATAGAATAGATAACACAAGACAAAAATACAGTATGATATGCTATGTATGCATGCTATGCATAGATAATACTTACAGTGGTTTTACCGACTCGCAGACCGAGATGATTAGCTGAAGTATTCTCATTGGTTCCTTCCAGATGATAGTTCAGGTCATGCATTGTGTGAGCGGGAATTTTTGCCCCCACTCCCGATGGAATGGTTCTTGCGACTTCGGCACTGGGCTTTAAAGAACACGGACCTAAGTCCAGAGAAAATGGAGTCGCCACCCGGACGGGCCGGGAAAAAGAATGGGGTGGATGATTCGATTCCTAAGGAATCCCCAACCCCCTAATGGGTTCGAAAAGTTGGGTACGTGTGGGGAAGGTGAGAAATGGCCCAGCATGTAATATCCCAATATATGCCTAGGAGTTTTAATACAATTGTTGTGTGATTTGAATTAAAGGTATATATATGTTGTGCAAAGAAAATGATTGTGTAATTGGAATGTATATATTGTATATATGTTAGTATATAAAACATATAAGTTGGTCAAATGGAGAGTCAAGGGGAAAAGATATTTATCTTATTGAGTGTGAAAGTACTTAAATGGGCATTTGAGTAATAAGAGAGTTAGAATAAATGGTTGAAGGGCATTGAAGTAATTTTCTTTTGGAAATTATTATTATTATTATTATTATATTTGTGTGGCTATCGTGAGAAGAGAAAAGAGATTTGTCTTTCTTCTTATACTTTATATACTTACTGTATGTATACAAGGTATATGTACAGTACTTATATAGGGTATCGGGGTGTTACAATTATTTTGGTATCAGAGCTTAGGTTCGAGATTCTTGGCCTAAGTGAAATTAAAAAGAAAAAGTTTTGAAACGTTTAAAATGAATTACAAAGAAGAGTTTTGAAATGTAATTTGTAATACATGTATATGCATTGACACCTAGGTTGGTCTCAGATGTGGCATTATGTGATGTGGGATAAATTTGAATTATGAGAGGGATGATAATGTCTGAATGAGGTTTTTACTTGAAAGTAAAAACTAGAGAAAGAAATGATATGAAAACTAAAATAAAATAAAAATATTGGTTAATGTAAGGAAATATAATGGTGTTGTTTGCATTGTTGTTTTAATGCAAATATTGTAAATTTAATGTGATAATGTAATGTAATATGTTAGTGATCAAAGATTGAGTTGATCACTTGAAAATGTAAGGTACGTACAGTATTGCATGTTTGTAACCTATATAATTACTTGTCTATTAATGTTGAGAATGATTACGCTTGCAATGATAAACTTGTGCAAAGCTAGGTCACGTGATAAGATTGATAGTGAGAATTGGATTGCGCAACGTTGGTTTAAGAAACTGAGATTTGTGATAACTAGACTTGAAAAGCGTATAAAGGTTATTGGGCTCAATGTGTATATGATTGGATGTAATTTACATATGTATATATATGTGAGTGATATATATATGTTGAATGGTAAACAAATGGATATGTAAAGTTAAGATTTTGTTTAAAGGAAAAAAGAGATGATATGGGTTAAGTAAAAATATACATTGGTATTGTTACCTTAATACGGACATTGTGAATTCAATGTTAGAAATGTGAGATGCTTGGATATTGTGAAAGCTCAATGTAATGGTGGTAATAGGTGATATTTGAATTGTTGAAGTGAGCTTGATAATTGTGAAAAGTATAGGTTTTAATATTGCTTTGTGATATATAAATATATAAGATGAGTTTGGCAAATTGAAGTTTAAGTGAGGTAGTAAGTTGAGAAGTTAAAGTTTTAGTGGCATTTGATAAAGATTACTTGGATATTGATGGTTTAATGTGTATGCAATACATGAGCTAAATGAAATGACTAATATGGCATATGAAAGTATTATGAATTGAGTAAAGTGATTGATAGTATAAGAATTTATCTTGAAGTATAAAAGAGAAGTGGATAAGCAAATGAGGATAAGCTATTTTAAGGCATTATATTGAAAAGGGTAAAAATGGATATGGAAATATATTAAATGCTTTTAAAGATGAAAGTGAAAGAAATGTTACATTGGGAATGTGGTTAAGATGGATGTAAAGTGCTATTATAGTCAGTATATATATATGTGTGTTGTATGAATAAATACTTTGCATCATATTGGAAGAGATGGTACTGGATGATTCTCGCTGACTCTCTTAAGGGGGAGGTTAGGTATTCGATCCAGAGTGGCGACTTGCACTCATGTGTCTTGGGTGTAATTCGAATAAGTGAATCCTGTTGGAAGGCCGTGAGGGCAGTTTGGTACTGTAGCAGCCCAGCTCAGAGGCCCTGATGGTTTCTCCGGATAGGAATGGTTTAGCAGGTGGACTAGGACGGTTGTTACAGTTATAAAGGAAAATTTGTATTGAATGTATGATAAATAAGAGTATTTAATTAAGTGTACATATGTATGTGATATGTGAATTGAGTTTTCACTGTGAATGAAATTATATATATCAACAAATGTGTGAATCGCATTATAAAGGTGACTTATGAATATGTATGTGGTATAATATAAAATTAATGTTATAGAAACAATATTGTATGTAGTATTAGACCTAAGAGAGATTAGGTCTTGAATTGTGTAAAGCTAAATGAATTATGTGATGGAAGTGAGAATGGCATAGACTTAAATAATAGTGAACAGTGGAAATTGTTATGGTGAGCATTGAACTTGATGATCATATGATATTTAGAGTTTCAAAGTATTCAAATAAAAAAAAAGTTCTATGTAATTATATGTCATAAGAGATTGTAAATGAATTAGAAATGAAGTGACGAATAGAAATTTTATAAGAACTGCATATGATTGAATATGTGTATAGTAATATTGTTGAAGCATGAATTAAGTTGATAAAGATCTTTTACTCGAGTGCAAATTGGTTTGAAATGAAATTGGAATGTGTTAATTTCTGATATAGTAGAAATGTAAAGAAGGACTATATAATTCTTAAAATATACCTTAGCCTTGTATTTGTAAAGATTGAGAATAGAATTATAAAAGAACATTATTGATTTGGAAGTCCCAGGCTTGAATATTAATCTCTTAAAGCCATGTGTTTTGTTCAGTATATTGGATCGGTTAATTTGTTATCTATGGATTTGAATCTTAGATATAATGATTGTAATACGGATTTGGTGAGGTTGACAATTTTGTTTGAAAAGTATAGTTAAAAGTTATGATGGATAAGGTTGTACCTTATTATTATTTTTTTTTATGATAAGAATTTGGTTATAATGGTGAAGATAAAGAAAGAAAAAGGGAAATTATGGAAATGTGGTGAGATATGAATAATATGATAAAAAGGTAATTGAAATAAGTATAACAATGATTTGAAACGTAAAGAGATATTAAAAAGGGAGAAATTCTAAGATATGAATGAAAGTTATACTGAATATGCTTATGATATGTAACTTGAGGTTTAAGGGAATGAACTCAAGGTTTGAGTGAATGAATTATGGATATTAAGCATGATATAACATTTTTATGAGAATTGGTGGAAATTATTACTAAGATAATAGAAAGTAAACTATGTGTATATTTAAAGATAATGGGAAGTGATTTGTTATCATGATGATTTGACTGAAAATGGATTGAAAGAGATTAGAAATTGAATATAAGTTTGCTCCTATGGACTTAAGTTATTTTTATACTTATATGAAAATTGTGAAATTTCATGATAAGTTAGATTACTTAATCGTTGGTTGGAATTGAACAAAATTGGAACGTGGGTATATTGTGACAGATAAATCAATTGATCTGGATTTGGCTAGGATTATGAATCATTATTGAAATTTAATGTGTATAGTTGTATTAAGAAAATAAGTATTTACATGATAATGTATATGAGGTAAAAATTTTAAAGTGTGTTTGGACATGAATGAATAGAGTATAGTGGTTGTTAATCATGATAAAAAGGGAAAAGGTTAAGTATGTATGAAATAAATTGAAAGATAATGTATTATTATGTAAGTTAAGTGAAAAGCATGCTAAAGAAGTAATCCCATTTGTGAAAAATAAGGAATTTGTTATCCATTGGGGTGTGATAAATGTCTATTTAGACAGTGATAGTAATGACAAGATAGTTAATGCTCAGATATAAACCAATGGGTTCTAAGGTTAAAGCTATAAAAGTAATATTAAAGAGATGAAGAAACAATATATTTATTAAATATAAAGATTTGACAAAGTATTATTGTGCTATATGATGATCTGATTATTGTATAAAGATATTAATAGGAAATGTAATGAGATCTTTTGAATGTTTGATCAAGAAAGTAATAAGATGTATAGACATATAGAATGATGAACTATGGAATTTAGAGAAGATGGTTGATTCAAAAAGGGGGAGTTGAAGTTATATGATTTGATGAAAAAATAACTTAAGCATATAATTAACTTCATATGGAAGTTAAGATAGTAATTTCTTAAAAGCGGATTTTTATGGTATTAATAATTTCGAGGACGAAATTATTTAAGGGGGAGAGAATTGTAATATCCCAATATATGCCTAGGAGTTTTAATACAATTGTTGTGTGATTTGAATTAAAGGTATATATATGTTGTGCAAAGAAAATGATTGTGTAATTGGAATGTATATATTGTATATATGTTAGTATATAAAACATATAAGTTGGTCAAATGGAGAGTCAAGGGGAAAAGATATTTATCTTATTGAGTGTGAAAGTACTTAAATGGGCATTTGAGTAATAAGAGAGTTAGAATAAATCGTTGAAGGGCATTGAAGTAATTTTCTTTTGGAAATTATTATTATTATTATTATTATATTTGTGTGGCTATCGTGAGAAGAGAAAAGAGATTTGTCTTTCTTCTTCTTCTTCTCCTTTTGGTTCTTGCACGAGAGAGAGAGAGAGAGTTAAAGAGAGGTGATGATCTTCATCAAAATCTTGGGGTTTTAAGAGAATTGAAGGTAGAGATTGAAGAATTGACAAGATATTCAAGTAAGTATTCAATTCTTTGTCTTGATTTCTATTCTTTGAGTTGGATTTGATATGGTTGGTGTGATGGTGATGTTAATGGAAGATTAAGAGTATTGATATGTTGAATTGATAGTTAGATGATATTAATAAGGTTAATTGTGAGGTTGATGATGGATTATTGAAATTGTTTAGTAAGGTTTAATATATATGAGATGGAGAGTTGATTGAATGATGTATGTTTATGTTTATTGAAGTTGAAAGACATTGAATATATGATTTTGGCCTCGTTGGAAATCTTCATTCTTTGTGAGACACGGCCAGGATTGGGGTAGACACGGCCGTGTTGGATCGATTTGGAGAGACACGGCCACTGTCTCGGCCGTGTCACTTGCCCGTGTCTGCTACTGGAATTTTGGTGTTGAGAGACACGGCCACTGGCTTGGCCGTGTCCCTTGACCGTGTCTGTCACTGCCTCTTTTGGTTAAGAGACACGGCCAAGCTAAGGGAGTCTTGGCCGTGTTGGAGCATGTGTTGGGTGACACGGCCATAAGCTTGGCCGTGTCCCTTGAGTGTGTTAGCTACTGTGTGAAAGGTAATTGATGGACACGGCCGTGTTGGTGCCCGTGTTGGTGGGCGTGTCTTGTGTTGAGGTTGCTCTAATTGATTATCATTCTTATGTTCTTATGGAAATAACTATCTTTGGATTAGGTTTTGAAGAAATTGTGTTACATTAACCTAATGTGAAGAATTCTTGGGAAAGGAAAGATATAGGTGATGGGAGTAGTTCTTGAGGTAAGTACAAACTTACATAGATGTAATCTTTTATATGATTTTGAGACTTAACACCCTTAGTATAAATGTGTTAAGTAGATTATTATATTGATTAATTCAATGTTACTAATGTTGTCATTGGTATAGTGTGAAAGCTATAATGATCATCCAAAAAGAAAGGTACGTGCAATGCAATTTGTTATGATAAATGTTTGAATAATGAATGGTGTTAATGTGTTTGAGAAATGATGAAATGTGATGTTATCATGATTGATAATGATGGTCAAAATGAAATAAATAGACACATGGATTATATGACAATGAATTTAAGATACATGTGTAATGAAATGGATTATGTATGATTGAGTGACATGATTGAAGTATGCCTATATGGTATGATTGATTAATGACATGTTTGTTTAGCAATGTAATTAATGTTGCATATATCAATGATGAAACATGAAATGTGATTTGAGATATATTGTGATATGAAGCCATTGTTATTGGCAATGATAACTTAAATGGAATATAAAGCCATTGTGATTGGCTATGATGATACAATTGTGATAAATGAGGCATGTTTGCCTAGAGGATGAATCAATTGTGATAAATGAGGCATGTTTGCCTAAATAATGATAAGAATTGAAAATGATATTGATGATGAAATAATCAATGAATTGTGTATCTAATGTGTTATTCATTTTTAGAGTTTTGTTGTTGGTGGCATGCCTAATGGTAACAATCTCTTGAAGTTAGGTTGGGCTTGATCCTTGAAGCCAAGTTGGGTTGAAGTTTAACATGTTTTACTCCCCTTGAAGCTTGGTTGGGTCTAGTCCTTGAAGCCTAATTGAGATGTTACAACCCTTGAAGCTAGGTTGGATTAGTTCTTGAAGCCAAGTTGGGTTGATACTTAGCATGCTTTGTTCCCCTTGAAGCTTGGTTGAACTTAATCCTTGAAGCCTAGTTGGGATATTGATGAATGTGATAATTAAACCAAAGCATTAACTCTGAAAGTTGAATAGCATATTAGTGTCTTTTGGGCCCGAGTCTGTCATTTTATTGTAAATGAGATATATAAATTGTGGATATTAGTGATGGATGATGGATGATGGTTGATGGCAATAATTGCCTTTGTGGGAAATATGATTTATGATTAGTGAATTGTGAACAAACTAATGTTTTGAAGTATGATATGTGGTGTGTGTATTGATTGTGAGTGGTAATGATGAATTGTGTTTGGTGATAAGAATTGTCTTCTTTGGAAATGTGACTCTTGATTGGTATGATATATAATGTATGTATATTGATATATTGAATATGAGTATTAGTAATGGATTGTGGTTGGTGGTAATGTTTTGTTTAAATGTATATAATATATGAAATTTGTCAATATGTATGAAAGGTGCAATCAAGAAGGAAAAACATGATAAGAACTAATTGTACATTGAATTGATATATTATTATCTATTAGCATATCTATAATGTATGTTTATATTTTATATTTGTACTACTAAGCTTTCGGGCTTAGCGCGGATGTATAATCGCGCAGGTAGCTTGGTGGAATATACAAGTGTTTCGTTATGCCACGAGAAGAGTAAAGGTTTGTCGAGACCAACTAGAGGGTAATGCATACATGTATAACTTTTAATTTTGATGTATTTTTGACAAGAGGATATGTATATGTATAAATGAAGTTTTGATAAAGACAATGATTTTGTAGATATTATGTAAATTAATGTATTATGGTTTGAACTTTGTTATAGGTTTTTAAAAGGTAACAAAAAGTGACATCCTTATACTTTATATACTTACTGTATGTATACAAGGTATATGTACAGTACTTATATAGGGTATCGGGGTGTTACACAGCACCCCCACAACACCCGGTTCATTGGAACCGACCTCCTTTACAGGTCTTAATATTATAAAATTCTTAAATATAATAATATTATCCATATTACATGCAACAATTAAAATAAAGCATCATTATATAAAAATCAAAGCAATGTCCAAACAAAGCAAATAAATTGTAATATCCTCATTTATGCTCTAGAAGTTTTGCATATTGTTGTTGTTGTTATTGTTATATATTGGATTGAATATATGTGTTAAATTGTAAGAGAAAAGAAATTGAGAAGAGAAAGTATATGTATATGTGTTTTGGAGAAGAAATTTAGGGTTTAGAGACAAATGTATATGTTGTTTATATGATGATATAATTAACATATACATTGGTCAAATGAAGAGTCAAGGTGATGGTTAAGTGGAAGAAGATATTTTTGGTTGTTAATGAAATTACATATAAGGGCTTAGATGAGACAAAAGGTTAGTTAAATGGTGAAGGGTGTTTTAGTAATTGCAAGGTTAAAAACACTTGATGGATATAAGAAGCCAAATTTGACTTTGCTCTTCATATTTTCTGCTTCTCTTCATGTGTGGCCGGATTCTCCATAGACAAAGAGAGAAAGAGAGGTGATCTTGAGGTTTGAAGCAAATTGAAGAAGGAATCAAGGGTGTTGGTTAGAGATTTGTGCAAATTCTTCATTTAAGGTAAGTTTTCTCTTGATTTCTCTTGTTCTATTTGGAATTTTGTTTGAGTTTGATGGAGTGTGTTTGTGTAAAAGTGTTGAAATGGAATTATAGATAAGAAGCTAGGTTGGTGTTGGTGATGGAAGAGTAAGATTGGTGTTTAGTGAAATTGTTTCTGTTTTAGGATTAGTAAAGGCTGTGACTTGTATGATTTTTAATTAATTTTAGAAAAATGTTCTTGAAGTGAATTTTTGATATGTTGTGCCTCTATGAGTCTAGAATGACTGAAAAATATGTTGATTCGATTTTGGAATGGTTATGAGTTTAGAAAGATTATTTTCATTAGACCTGTTCCAGCAGGTACCTTAACTGGGACAGCTATATTTCGGGATTTTTAATAAAATGTAGAAAAATCATATCCAATCGAATTTTGGATATGTTGTTGCTTAGTGAGTTTAGTATTTGAGAAAAATAATTTGGAATCACGTTGATTGAATTTGATTTATGGAATTCACAAAGTTCAGAACTGCTGCCAGGATGCAGGGCAATTGGGGCAGTCTGGTTAGGTGAACTATTTGACCAAGATTTTGTGTTCAGTTTGATCTGAAATTTTAAAGGGATGATTTTAAGATACAAAACTAAATTCTGTAAAAATTTTAGAATTTTTAGTCAAGTAGATTATTTTATACAATTTTTCAAAATAAGGATAAAATGGAGTTTAAAACCAGAATGTACTATTTATGGTTAGGGTTTTAATTCTTTGTTCTTCTTGCATTGCTTTGGTTCTCCAAAGGTAGGTTGGTCCTTAAACCTAACCCTAAACACTTTAAACACACTTGAATCAATGAATGTTATAATCAATTGTTCTTTGCCCTAATTGCATTGTTGAGATTGAACAATGTTATGTTGTGCATTGTGAATGGTAATGTGTTTCATGAGTAATGTGGAATGAAATGTTGATATTTATGAATGATGCTATGTGAGATATAATGTGATCATGGATGAGATATATATATATATACTTGAATAATGAGATGTTATATTGTGAAATGAAATGTGAAGCCATTGTTATTGGCTAAGATGATGTAATTGAAAGAAAGAAGGCATGTTTGCCTAAATGTGATGAGAATTGAGAATGGAAATGAATTGTTTGTTTAATATGTTATTCAGTTTCAGAGTTCTGGATTTGGGTGGCATGCCTAAGAAATGATGAAAGGTAACAGTCTTGCCGGGTTGAGGACCTCCTCATAGGTGTTGAGTTGATGGTCCAAGAGACTGGGTCTGTTACACTATGAGATATATGATTTGTAACAGTCTTGCCGGGTTGAGGATCTCCTCATATGTGTTGAGTTGATGATCCAAGAGACTGGGTCTGTTACACTATCCATGGATAGAGATACATGTATATACATTGCCTACGGGCGTGATTATTGTGACTATGAACCAAAGCAGTAACTCTGAACTCTGAATATCGTATTAAATACTTGTTGGGCCCATAGGTGTCAAGGTTATATGAATGTCCTAAATAATGTTATGAGTTTAATGAAATGAGATGTTGGTTATGGAGTATGATTGATTAATGTTGAATGTGAAAAGATGTTTAAATGTGGTATGCTCATATGACTATGATTTGTGAAATGCATAATTGTGTGGTTAACTTTATATTTATGATGTTGATCTTATCAATAACATATGTGGCATTGCATTTCATTAAAGCATACCGTTAGCATGTTTTATCTTACTAAGCCGTTGGCTTAGCGCGATAGTGTTTAATCGCGCAGGTAGTAGAGTGGATAGAGTTGAACCCGAGAGTTCATCAAGACCTAGTGAGAGTAGACCTTGAAGAATCCATTTTGGGAGCTTAAAGATCAGAGCAGACTTGCCAATCATGTATAAATTTTATGTGTTGTAAAACTTGAGTTTTGATGTATATGAATTTGTAAATATGTAAATATTTTATAACTTCCGCTGTGTAATATTTAAATATGGGGGTTGTCACAAAACCTTTATTTTATGTTGTACTAGAAGTGTAAATCCTTTTTGCAGGTTGTAGTTGAGGTTACAAGGGGGATTTATTGGGAGTGTACTGAGAATGATTTTGTTTGCATTGGTTTGTGTAAAATGTTTTTTTAAAAAAAAAAAAAAACCGGTTTTGTCGACACTTGGGACTCAATTTTTAGGCGAAACTATGGCAAAAATTTTGTAAAAATCGGAACTAAAATTTGACTAAGTAAAATTGGTAGCAACATTAGGTTAGTGTGGCGCCTCTACTCAGCTTACATATGTAGGTTGGGAAGGGGTGTTACAATTGTTTTGGTATCAGAGCCTAGGTTTGAGATTCTCAACCTAGGTAAAATGTAAGAAAAAGACTATTTTTACTTAAAAAGTGAGTTTTTGAACAAAAATACATGTTTGGGATTGGCAGTCTCTGATCTTTAATAAGAGGTATTCTGTTGTGTTTGCAGACTTAGGTTGTGATGGATTCTCACTCTCGTCAGTCGATTGAGGGTAGTGCCGAGAGTATTGCTCCTGCTGAGGGAGCTAGAGTTGATAGTGTTGAGGAGGCACCTGTTTCGGTGTCGGGTAGACCAGCTGGGGAGGAGGTTCCGCCAGCCTGGTTTAGGAATATGATGGAAGCTATGAGACCAGCACCTGTGCAACCACAGCCACCACCCCCTCAGCCTTTAGTTTCTGTGAGGCATTATGACAAACTGAGGAAGTATGGAGCTGAAGATTTTGTAGGCACTACTGATCCAGCTGTGGCAGAGCAGTGGCTTGACAGAGTACAGAGGGTATTTGTTCAGTTACAAACCACTTCAGAGGAAAAGTTTGACTATGCAAGATCTTTGCTACAGAAGGACGCCTACGATTGGTGGAAGACGGTGCCACATTCGATGGATGATCCACCAACCCTGTCTTATGCGGATTTTCTGAGAGAATTTGAGTTGAAGTATACTCCTAGGGAGTATAAAGATGGGAAGAAAAGAGAGTTTCTAGATTTGAAGCAAGATCATCGGACCGTAACTGAGTATGAGGTTGAGTTTATTCGACTGAGCCAGTATGCTGGGGGCATCATTGCTGATGAGATTGATAGATGTCGGCGATTTGAGGAGGGATTGAGGCCCTCGATCATGTGCTTAGTGGCTGGATCCAGATATCAGGATTTCTCACAACTTGTGGCAGCAGCTCGAAGTGTAGAGCGAGCTCAAGTTATTGCAGCTGTTTCAGAGGAGGAGGTTAGGGTTAGAAGGCCCCAGTTAGAGGCAGGGTCTTCTTCTGCGAAGAGGGGTAGAGGAAGTTTTGTTCCTCGGAGTAGTAGGAGCCAGAGACCAGCGGGTAGGTCAGTGCAGTTCCAGAGGCAGAGATTTAGACCTGCAGCTTCAGTAGCGAGTGCTCCTACTCCTGGAGTTCAGAGATCCACCTTACCTTTGTGTAACCAGTGTGGTGGAAGACATGGAGGCGTTTGTTGGAGGCATAGTAGATCAGGGGTATGCTTCAGGTGTGGATCACCTGACCACTTTGTGAGAGACTGTCCTGAGAGGCAGGAGCAGATGTCAGTTGATTCTGCTGCTTCTCGAGCTAGTGTGAGGGGAGGCAGAGGAGGCAGAGGTGCCAGCCGAGGAGGTAGACCAGGGTTCAGTTCTAGAGGAGGTGCTACATCCAGGGAGGGTAGACCAGAGGAGGTTAGATCTTCCCAGAGGATGTATGTTATGCAGAGGCAGCCGGGTGCATCGGCAGTCATAGCTGGTACTTTTTCTTTATTTAATACTCCAGTACTTGCTTTGATTGATCCGGGTTCCACACATTCATATATTAGTGCATCTGTTTTGCCTGTGTATGATATGCATGCTGAGTCCCTAGGATTTGATGTGTTAGTGACAAATCCGTTAGGGCATAGTGTGGTTGTGAGTAAGGTGCACCGGGATAGTGTAGTGAGGGTGCAGGGTGAGGAGTTCCTTGGAGATTTGATTGAGATGCCATTTAAGGAATATGATGTGATCTTAGGCATGGATTGGCTATCTCGACATGGAGCTGTGGTGGATTGTAAAAAGAAAATTGTTTCTTTGAGAACTGGTGATGGTAGAGAGGTAATAGTATCTAATGAGCAAGAACAGCTAGCTTCCTTATTTGTTTCCGCTGTTGCAGCCAGGAGATTGATTAGGAAGGGGTGTGATGCCTATCTTGCTCATGTGGTAGATACTAGAGTAAAAGGTTCTCAAATTGATAGCATTGCCACAGTGGCAGAGTTCCCAGATGTTTTTCCAGAGGAGTTGCCAGGATTGCCTCCTGAAAGAGACGTGGAGTTTGGTATTGAATTGTTGCCTGGTACCGCTCCTATCTCCATTACTCCTTATAGAATGGCACCAGCAGAATTGAGGGAGTTGAAAGTGCAATTACAGGAGTTGTTGGACAAAGGATTTATTCGCCCCAGTGTTTCTCCTTGGGGAGCTCCTGTGCTTTTTGTGAAGAAGAAAGATGGTACTATGAGGTTGTGTATCGATTATAGGCAATTGAACAAGGTGACCATTAAGAATAAATATCCTTTGCCTAGAATCGATGATCTCTTTGATCAGTTGAAGGGAGCGTCAGTGTTCTCCAAAATTGATTTGAGATCTGGGTACCATCAGCTGAGGGTAAGAAGTGAAGATGTTCCTAAGACTGCTTTTCGGACCAGGTATGGGCATTATGAGTTTTTAGTTATGCCTTTTGGTCTAACGAATGCACCTGCAGCTTTTATGGATTTGATGAATAGGGTGTTTAGGCCCTATTTGGATCAGTTTGTAGTGGTCTTCATTGATGATATACTGGTGTATTCGCGGAATGAAGAGGAACATGATATGCATCTGCGGATTGTGTTGCAGATTTTGAGAGAAAAGCAGTTATTTGCCAAATTGTCGAAATGTGAGTTCTGGTTGGATCAAGTAGCTTTTCTCGGACATATAGTTTCAGCAGAGGGTATTAGAGTTGATCCGAGCAAAGTTATAGCTTATGCATCTCGACAGTTGAAACCGCATGAGCTTAACTATCCAACCCATGATTTGGAATTGGCTGCCATTGTGTTTGCATTGAAGATTTGGCGCCACTATCTGTTTGGGGAGAAATGTTTCATCTACACTGATCACAAGAGTTTGAAGTATTTGGGTGTCCAGAAAGAACTCAATCTTCGTCAGAGGAGATGGTTAGAATTGATTAAAGACTACGACTGCTTGATTGACTATCATCCAGGTAAAGCAAATGTTGTTGCTGATGCCTTGAGTCGGAAGTCTTTAGCTGGTTTAACAATTTATTCGCTCTCGTTGCTTGTTGAATTGAGAGCTCTGCGTGCTAACTTTGTATCTTGTGATGATGGTGCATTGTTGGCACAATTGCATTTGAAACCAGTTTTATTGGATCAGATCAGAGAGGCTCAGTTGACTGATATGAAGATTCAGAAGATTATTTCAGATTGTCACGATGGAAAGACTAGAGATTTTGTTGTGAGAGATGATGGGAGTCTCTGGTTCAAGAGCAGATTGTGTGTACCTGATGATGCTGATTTGAAGAGAGTTATTTTGGAAGAAGCACATCAGTCGATGTTTGCTATGCATCCGGGTAATACCAAGATGTATCATGATTTGAGACAGCATTATTGGTGGATTGGGTTGAAGAGAGACATTGCTGAGTTTGTATCTAAATGTCTCACTTGTCAGAAGGTTAAAGCAGAGCATCAAGTTCCAACCGGGTTGCTTCAACCATTGTCAGTGCCAGAATGGAAATGGGAAAGAGTGACAATGGATTTTGTGTCTGGTTTGCCATTGACACAAAAGAAGCATGATGCTATATGGGTGATTGTGGATAGATTGACTAAGACAGCTCATTTCCTTCCGGTGCGGATGGATTACTCTTTGGAGAGATTGGCTGAGCTGTATATTCAGGAGATTGTGAAATTGCATGGTGTTCCAACTTCTTTAGTGTCTGATCGAGATCCCCGGTTTACTTCAAGATTTTGGAAGAGTTTGCATAGTGCTTTGGGTTCTCGACTACACTTCAGTACTGCTTTTCATCCACAGACGGATGGACAGTCAGAGAGGGTGATACAGATTATTGAGGATATGTTGAGAAGCTGTGTCATCGATTTCACTGGAAGTTGGGATAGATTCTTACCTCTTGTGGAGTTTGCTTACAACAACAGTCACCAATCTAGCATTGGTATGGCACCGTTCGAGGCATTGTATGGTAGACGGTGCAGAACACCTCTTTGTTGGAGTGAACTTGGTGAAGGTAAAATAATTGGACCTGATTTGATTCAAGAAACTGAGGAAAAAGTGAAGTTGATCCGAGGTAGGTTAAAAGCAGCTTCAGACCGACATAAGTCTTATGCAGATCTGAAGAGGAGAGACATTCAGTTTGATGTTGGAGATAAGGTGTTTTTGAAAGTATCTCCTTGGAAGAAGATTTTGAGGTTCGGTCGGAAAGGAAAATTGAGTCCTCGTTTCATTGGGCCGTATGAAGTGTTAGAAAGAGTTGGGCCAGTTGCATATCGACTTGCTTTGCCACCTGAGTTGGATCGTATTCATAATGTATTCCATGTTTCTATGTTGAGGAGGTACAGGTCAGATCCATCTCATGTGTTGCCGTTTGAGTCTATCGAAGTGAGCCCAGATTTGACATTTGAAGAAGAACCAGTTGCTATCTTGGCACGTGATGTGAAAGAATTGAGGAACAAGAAAGTGCCATTGGTGAAGATTCTTTGGAAGAATCATGCAAAAGAAGAAGCAACTTGGGAAAGTGAGCAAACTATGCGAGAGCAATATCCTCAACTATTTCAGAGTTGATATCAGGTAATTTCGAGGACGAAATTTCTTTTTAGAGGGGGAGAATTGTAATATCCTCATTTATGCTCTAGAAGTTTTGCATATTGTTGTTGTTGTTATTGTTATATATTGGATTGAATATATGTGTTAAATTGTAAGAGAAAAGAAATTGAGAAGAGAAAGTATATGTATATGTGTTTTGGAGAAGAAATTTAGGGTTTAGAGACAAATGTATATGTTGTTTATATGATGATATAATTAACATATACATTGGTCAAATGAAGAGTCAAGGTGATGGTTAAGTGGAAGAAGATATTTTTGGTTGTTAATGAAATTACATATAAGGGCTTAGATGAGACAAAAGGTTAGTTAAATGGTGAAGGGTGTTTTAGTAATTGCAAGGTTAAAAACACTTGATGGATATAAGAAGCCAAATTTGACTTTGCTCTTCATATTTTCTGCTTCTCTTCATGTGTGGCCGGATTCTCCATAGACAAAGAGAGAAAGAGAGGTGATCTTGAGGTTTGAAGCAAATTGAAGAAGGAATCAAGGGTGTTGGTTAGAGATTTGTGCAAATTCTTCATTTAAGGTAAGTTTTCTCTTGATTTCTCTTGTTCTATTTGGAATTTTGTTTGAGTTTGATGGAGTGTGTTTGTGTAAAAGTGTTGAAATGGAATTATAGATAAGAAGCTAGGTTGGTGTTGGTGATGGAAGAGTAAGATTGGTGTTTAGTGAAATTGTTTCTGTTTTAGGATTAGTAAAGGCTGTGACTTGTATGATTTTTAATTAATTTTAGAAAAATGTTCTTGAAGTGAATTTTTGATATGTTGTGCCTCTATGAGTCTAGAATGACTGAAAAATATGTTGATTCGATTTTGGAATGGTTATGAGTTTAGAAAGATTATTTTCATTAGACCTGTTCCAGCAGGTACCTTAACTGGGACAGCTATATTTCGGGATTTTTAATAAAATGTAGAAAAATCATATCCAATCGAATTTTGGATATGTTGTTGCTTAGTGAGTTTAGTATTTGAGAAAAATAATTTGGAATCACGTTGATTGAATTTGATTTATGGAATTCACAAAGTTCAGAACTGCTGCCAGGATGCAGGGCAATTGGGGCAGTCTGGTTAGGTGAACTATTTGACCAAGATTTTGTGTTCAGTTTGATCTGAAATTTTAAAGGGATGATTTTAAGATACAAAACTAAATTCTGTAAAAATTTTAGAATTTTTAGTCAAGTAGATTATTTTATACAATTTTTCAAAATAAGGATAAAATGGAGTTTAAAACCAGAATGTACTATTTATGGTTAGGGTTTTAATTCTTTGTTCTTCTTGCATTGCTTTGGTTCTCCAAAGGTAGGTTGGTCCTTAAACCTAACCCTAAACACTTTAAACACACTTGAATCAATGAATGTTATAATCAATTGTTCTTTGCCCTAATTGCATTGTTGAGATTGAACAATGTTATGTTGTGCATTGTGAATGGTAATGTGTTTCATGAGTAATGTGGAATGAAATGTTGATATTTATGAATGATGCTATGTGAGATATAATGTGATCATGGATGAGATATATATATATATATACTTGAATAATGAGATGTTATATTGTGAAATGAAATGTGAAGCCATTGTTATTGGCTAAGATGATGTAATTGAAAGAAAGAAGGCATGTTTGCCTAAATGTGATGAGAATTGAGAATGGAAATGAATTGTTTGTTTAATATGTTATTCAGTTTCAGAGTTCTGGATTTGGGTGGCATGCCTAAGAAATGATGAAAGGTAACAGTCTTGCCGGGTTGAGGACCTCCTCATAGGTGTTGAGTTGATGGTCCAAGAGACTGGGTCTGTTACACTATGAGATATATGATTTGTAACAGTCTTGCCGGGTTGAGGATCTCCTCATATGTGTTGAGTTGATGATCCAAGAGACTGGGTCTGTTACACTATCCATGGATAGAGATACATGTATATACATTGCCTACGGGCGTGATTATTGTGACTATGAACCAAAGCAGTAACTCTGAACTCTGAATATCGTATTAAATACTTGTTGGGCCCATAGGTGTCAAGGTTATATGAATGTCCTAAATAATGTTATGAGTTTAATGAAATGAGATGTTGGTTATGGAGTATGATTGATTAATGTTGAATGTGAAAAGATGTTTAAATGTGGTATGCTCATATGACTATGATTTGTGAAATGCATAATTGTGTGGTTAACTTTATATTTATGATGTTGATCTTATCAATAACATATGTGGCATTGCATTTCATTAAAGCATACCGTTAGCATGTTTTATCTTACTAAGCCGTTGGCTTAGCGCGATAGTGTTTAATCGCGCAGGTAGTAGAGTGGATAGAGTTGAACCCGAGAGTTCATCAAGACCTAGTGAGAGTAGACCTTGAAGAATCCATTTTGGGAGCTTAAAGATCAGAGCAGACTTGCCAATCATGTATAAATTTTATGTGTTGTAAAACTTGAGTTTTGATGTATATGAATTTGTAAATATGTAAATATTTTATAACTTCCGCTGTGTAATATTTAAATATGGGGGTTGTCACAAAACCTTTATTTTATGTTGTACTAGAAGTGTAAATCCTTTTTGCAGGTTGTAGTTGAGGTTACAAGGGGGATTTATTGGGAGTGTACTGAGAATGATTTTGTTTGCATTGGTTTGTGTAAAATGTTTTTTAAAAAAAAAAAAAACCGGTTTTGTCGACACTTGGGACTCAATTTTTAGGCGAAACTATGGCAAAAATTTTGTAAAAATCGGAACTAAAATTTGACTAAGTAAAATTGGTAGCAACATTAGGTTAGTGTGGCGCCTCTACTCAGCTTACATATGTAGGTTGGGAAGGGGTGTTACATAAATGGACACCCATCTGAAGATGGAAACATGTCCTTACATCATACATGTCTAAACTAAATAGGACACCCACCAAAAGGTAGAAAAAATATCCTTTACATTGGTCTAAAATATAATAGCAATTAAAATTACATAGAACTTAATTAATGAAGTACTCACAAAGTGTAAACATACCTCTTACAACATTTGGAAATCAAAATAAATCGATAAAAGTAAATAACCATTCATCATAAATAAATCATTCATCAAAGATATTAAACATCAATCAAAATATATAATAAACATTCATCCATGATAAATTAAATAAATCAATCATTGAAAATAAATTAAAGCATATAATGATCTACATAATCAAATCTAAAATTAAAGCAAGTATAGATAGAAATTAGGATTTATTGTTTCTATTTAAAGTTCTTTAATTAATATTTAGGGTTTTGGAATCTTAAGATATGAGGTTTATAATTCATGTTAACTAGATTGTTATTTTAGTTTTATCAGATTATGGCCTTAGGGTTTAAATTAACTAGTTTGGGGTTTTAAATTCAATGAATTAGGGTTTAGGAAAATTTTGGGTTTACTATTTTGGTTTTGAGAGAATTAGAGTTTTTGGTGTTTCGGAAAATATGTTTGGTTTTAGTATTTGAGAAAACAATTTAGAGTTTTATAAAATTAATTGTGATTTTTAGAAACTATTAAGTAAGTTAGAGTTGGAGATTTAACAAAACATTTGGAAATTTTGAAAAAAAGTTAGAGGAAAACAGTTTAGGGGTTTTTTTTTTTAAGTTTTTGGAAATAGACAAAATGATTTAAGGTCTTTGGAAACAAAAGAAATGAATTAGGGTTTTTAAGATATTTGGAAATAGGCAAAACGATTTAAGGTTTTTGGAAACAAAAGAAATGAATTAAGGTTTTTTGGACATAGAAGAAATAAATTTAGGGTTCTTAAGGTTTAGAAGAAATAGAAAAGTATTTTTAGGATTCTTAAGGTTCTTGGAAATAAAAGAATACTTTTTAGGGTTCTTAAGGGTTTTGGAAACATAAGAATATTTTTAGGGTTTTTGAAATGAAGATTAAGTTACTACATATTTAAAGATCAAAGTTTTGTGTGTATATTATTATGAATCAAAGAAACAAAGCTATAAGTAGTTTATGATTAAGGATCAAACCTGCGTATTTGGTTCCACCAAAATTAACTTCTGGATCAATGGAGACAAAGGCAGTATGGCTACCTTTGATGACTTGTTGATTGCTTGCTTGTTGCTCCTCTCCAATCTGAAGTCCCAAATTCTAGTCCCTAGTCCCAAATTCTCTCCCCTCTAGTCCAAAGTTCTCCCCCCCCCCCCCCCTTTCTAGTCCAAAATTCTCCCTCCTTTCTTCTTCTGTTTTTTTAAAGTTTTATTTATAGGAAAATTTATAAGTTTCATTCTCATTGTTTAAGGAAACTGAGATTAATTAGGAAAAGAAACCAAAACCAAATAGAGTTTGGTTTCGAAAAAAATTGCGTTGGAAAATTTCGATGGCGAAATTGCGAGCGTTGGAGAGAAACTGCGAGGCGAGGTGCGAAATTGCGAGAGTTGGGCACGAGAATTGGCGCGGCCAGCCAGTTTCGCTGCAGGAATTTCCTTTGGATGAAATTGGCCTTGGCCAATTATTTTTGGCGATGATTATTCGTTGCCGATTTTTATTTTTATTTTCATTTTATTATTATTTTATTATTTTTATCTTATTAAAAATTATAAAAAATAAATACTAAAATAAATATTATTTAATTAAAATACCATACAAATTATTTTGTACTATATAAAACTAACGGACCGGGTCAAAAATTAAGGGTCTACAGTTTGCCCCCTGCTTGAACGATCTGAAACTTTTAGTAAAAGAGAGTGAAAAGCAATAAGATTTAATTTTTTCAAGATGGTTGAGGTTTTGGGTTTTGGACCCTGTTCAAGTTCTAGACTCAAGGATAATTTTAGATTCTGTACCTAAGGGTAATTTTGGGTTCTGGACCAGAGCTAAGTTCTGGACTTCAAAAAAATTTTAGGTTCGGACCTAAGGATAATTTTGGTTTTGGACCTGAGCTAAGTTCTAAACTTAAAAGAGATTTTAGGTTTTGGACCTAATGATAATTTGGGTTCTAGACCAGAGCTAAGTTCTGGACTTAAAAGAGATTTTAGGTTCTGGACCTAAGGATAATTTGGATTTTGGACCCGAGCTAAGTTCTGGACTTAAAAGAGATTTTAAGTTCTGGACTTAAAAGAGATTTTAGGTTCTGGACCTAATGATAATTTGGGTTCTGGACCCAAGCTAAGTTCTGGACTTAAAAGAAATTTTAGGTTCTGGACCTAAGGACAATTTGGATTTTGGACCCGAGCTAAGTTCTGGACTTAAAAGAGATTTTAGGTTCTGGACCTAATGATAATTTGAAACTTAAAAGAGATTTTAGGTTCTAGACCTAAGGGTAATTTGGGTTCTGGACCCAAGCTAATAGATATTTAATTATTTGTAAAAAATAATTATAGTGAGTAGAATATAAATTTTATTTGCAAAAAATTTTAGCTAATTTTTATGCACATATCTTCTCCTTGCCCCCTGCGTGTAAATATATTTTAAAAGTGCAAAAATATTTATATACACGCAAGTATTTGAATAATTAAATTGAATAATTGAGTTTCCTATTTATTTACTGTGTAGTCACTGTTCATACACTATTTACTATTCGTAAATGGTAACCTACTATTTATAAATAGTATCCTATTATTATCAATAGTAACCTACTATTTATAAATAGTAATTTACTATTTATAAATAGTAATTTACTATTTATTAATAGTAAAATTTACTTTTTGAATTTTATTTTTTTCTTTGCCGTTCCTCTATATAAACAAATGATTTCTTCATTTCATTCGCAGCAAAATTATTAATTTCTTTCGTTAATAGCTATAATTCTCTCAAATTTAACATACAATTAAAAAAAATGCATTTTTCAAGATCAGGAACTAATTCTAATGCTAAGTTATTGGAGTTTATTCGGCATCATGAAGATGGAAATATAGATTTACTAGCCGAGATGCCGCTTCATCATAGTTCAAATCAAAAGAGCAAGGTAATTATTTTTCTTTTTCTTTTCTTTATTTCTTTCCTTTTTCTTCATTTTTTATATTTTTATATATTTTTTTATATTGGTTTTCTTTTCTTTATATTTTCTGCTTTTTTTTGTTTTTATTTTTCTCTTTATTCTTTTTCTATTTTTATTTTTTTGTTTTTGTTTTTTTATTTTTATATATTTTTTATTTTTTAGAAAATTTAGGAAAAATATATTAATTTAAGAATTTAAGTAGATAGACTAATGATATACTTACCTGGTGTTAACTTACCTGGCTCCGTGTCAGCGTGATCATTGCGTTATTTGGGGAGGAGGGAGTATCTACAAAGCCCGATAATAGTATGATGTAGTGCCTTTTCGGGTAAGGCAGATTATCCAAGATTGCGGCTTTGAGAGCTTCATCTTACAATTACCATCTGAGGAGTATCTGATAGACCAGAGCGTAGTCCAGGTGCTTGCAGAATGATGGTTGGACACAACTCATGCTTTTCACTTGCCCATTAGAGAGATGACAATTGGTCTGGTCGATTTTGCTGTTATAACCGACATTCTGTATGATGGTGTTCTGGTTCCTCTTACCAATGATATTTTGACATTAAAGAAATTCAACAATTAATTGGTATGAAACCATCATATAAAGGTCCTTTTAAGATAAAAATTGAGCCAATTAGTAGTTATTGGATGAACTGCGAAGGACTGGTTCACAGAGACACGGACCAACATTAGGCTCGAGGATTTTTGTTATATTTGCTTGGGTCGACCATCTTAGGTAGCACTGAATCTACCATCCATTTGTCAGTGTTGAGGGGCCTTTCTTATTTTAGGACATTACCACTTTATGGCTGGGGTGAAGCTGGTCTCGCCTGTCTTTACCATGGTCTTGAAAAAATTTGCCGAAATAAGAAGTCTTTTGTCAGCTTTATGGAGGTTGTCGAGGTACTCTTCTTCCACCAATGTCAATTTCATTCTTTTCTTGTATGAATTTGATTTTTATTATTGTTGTAGGCATGGGCATATGAACACAACCTTGTGAGGGTGCCTGGTATTTCTCGAGAGAACGTTTTCTGATCCGAGATTAAATTTCTGGTTGTCTGATCGCGTAGAAGTTCTCGGCTCTCACCATGTGCATACCCAATGCTTCGTGTTGAGCCGGTTAACCTGGGACCTGGAAAAATAGCATTAGTATGCTTTAAAATTCACGTGAAAGTTTACTTACCTTATGTTATTTTGCAGGTGAATTTGGCCTGGTGGAATCCAGAAGAGCGGACAAACTAGACTTCCTCCATGAATGCTGCATTGTCTTTCCAACATACTCGCCGAGTCATTGCTGGCCCTGTGTCTAGTGGCTGGTTTCTCGAAGAGAGAGTATATGAGTGGTTTTTTGGTCCCAAGCAGCAGAGGATTTCGATGCCTTGCTCGAAATATACTTTGAATATCACATCAATGCCGGAGAATGCATGGTGGTTGGCCCGGCATGGTTATGATGTTGAAATATTTCTCTATCCACCGGGTGCATCTTATACCTATTTTATTCAAATAAGGCTCTTAAACTTTGATGTATCTCCTGTTGGTGTACGAGAAATTCCTGAAGAAAATGAGGATAGAGATGAAGAGGAACATCATGGAGAGGGAGGAGGGTTCGTTCCACATCTCGGGGCTAGCACTTCTCAGGTAAAGCTTTACCATTTTTCATTGTAACCGCTTCTTTCTTAACTTATTTTGATTCTTTAATGATTATTGCAGGCTGTTGGCTCATTTGATCATGAGGCTGGACCTTCCTTTACTGCACCTTCATTTGCTCATTCTAGTCCACCAGATATGCCATCTCATCCTTAGGGCATTGATATGAATTACCTAGTAAGTTTTCTTGTTTCATGCTAATTTATGCTATCTATATGCATGATTATGTATGCTCTTACTTTTTTCCTTTCTGCTCACAGCGGATGCTTGAAGAACAAAATAAGAAACTTCAAGAAGAGTTGGCCGCTGGTCGTCAGCAGGCTTCTCATTTTGAAAATTTATATCATCAATCAGAACAAAATTTTTGAGACTTCCGATTTTAGAGGATGGGGGATCCTGGTGCTTCTTCATCTAGAGGCCCCCAAATTGATGACCATGAGATCCTTTCATCTACTTCTGATGAGGACCGTGATAGATCGGAACTCTAAGGTAATAGGGATTTTGGTGCTCCTGCTTTGGGTGGACTTGAGACGGGTGATTTGCCTCCTCCTCCAACAGGCGATGATTTTTTTAGGGCTTTATTTGATGACCTACCACCACCTTCTTAGTGATGTATAAATATTGTATCAATTGTATAAACATTGTACAATAAGCATAAAAATGACAATATAGAATTTCTATCTTTATTGTAACTCTTCTTTTTTCTTCTTCTTTTTTTTATCATCATCATTTCCTTGCCCAATGTGTCCTTCAAGTTTCAACATACTCCCCTTAACTTGAAGGCTTTGTATAACAAAAACATTCTTGAATTTTTGAATTTTGAATTTTGATTTTGAAATCAAATGTTGGCTTTGCCAAATTAATGTCAATTTACCTCAAGACTCGATTTTCAAATTAACATATCTATAACATGACAACCCTAGTTACCATACTAAACTCGAGAATCATTTCTATTTAAGCAAGAATTGTTGCATGATAAGTGCACAATTGATTATATTTTACCCCTATTTCTTAATATGATTATTATTCAATTGAGTTTAATTTGTTTGTTCAAGTGCTTTTTAGGGTTAATTTCAGGAATTCTCTGTATTTTGAGGTTTATGGTCATTTCTGAGGAATTACGGATGAAAGTAGAAGAAAAGAGCAAAATTCTTCAAGTGACACGCCCAGTGACATGGGCGTGTCAATGGACGTACCCTTGATACTACAAACAGAAGCATTGACACGCCCAGTGACATGGGCGTGTCACCGAGTGTGCCTTTTGCAATGATTCACAGTAGCTGTGACATGCCTAGTGACATGGGCATGCCACTGGACGTGCCTTATATTCAAAATCCCACTGGCAATGACACGCCCATGTCAATGGGCGTGTCAGGCGAAATTATCTGCACTTTCATATTTTATAACCTAGAGCCGACTTCTAAAGAAAAGAGGAGATTTTTAGAGCTGAGATTGAAGGTGAAGACATATTCTAAACAAGATCTAAACCAAGATTCAAGGATTCAAGTGAAGAAATACAAATTATTCGCAATGGATTGTTTGGATTCTTTTCCTTATTTCTCTTGTTCTAGTTTTCTGATTTTGAACATGAACTAACTCATTCTCTATCTAGATATTGATGAACCCTAGCTTTATTATATGGATTGAATAATTTTATTTAATTAAATCATTTGATTGAGTTTTTTTATTCTTATGATGCTTAATAATTTATTTCCAATTGATAATAGCATGCTTATTGATTGGTTGCAATTTTCATATTATTGACTTAAGAAAGCTTGATATGAATTGAATACTCATAAGGATTGAGGATTGATTGGAGCACTAGAGATAAACCTACAAAATCCTTTGGTTTACAATTCCTTATTCTTAATGCAAGATCTATTTAATTATGTTTGAGAAGAGATTCCAGCATTCTACTTAGTGATTAGGGATTAATTCGCTTGAGAAAGGTTTTAGTCTAATTTAGAGGAATACCAATTCAACTCTATTATTTGGTTTAATTGAATTGATTTTCATAAATATAATTGTGGCTAGGGGGATTCAATATCTGGATAGTATTCTCACCATCAATCAATTCATTCAACACTCAATTTCTCTCTATTTTTAGTTATTAAGTTAATTATCTTTAATTACAAAACTTCACAAAACTATTGATTTGCTAAACAACAGTTAAAATTTGTACTAGTACTTGGCCTTGTCCCCAGTGGAATGATAACTCACTCACTACTTTATTACTTGAGCGCCGTGCACTTGTGGTATTGCAATAGCATAGGTTCTTGCCATCATTGCACTTCAGATAGGCACATACACATTACCTGGTCAAAGATCTCATTTGAGTTTGAATATTGTCTATCTCATATGCATGCTTATCCAAACTATCTCCACTAATAGACTCTACCTACCAAGAGAGATCAACAGGTCTTTGATAGGCTTGAAATGGGGTCCATAAGGGACATGGGTTACATAAAAGGCCATTTTGAGATAGGAGCTGATGTGACATAATGGACAAACCTTTAAACTACAAATTTTTTATTTGAACTTTAGAGAGTTGGGAGCATGAAAAGATAGAGCTTTGAACTTTCTTCTTTCTTTTTGGCATTAACCTGAATCTTGATTGGGATAGTCTTTGTTTCTTTGCATAAAGTTTGGTACCCAAATTCATTTCTTTTCTTCTTCTACCTTTTCTTTCTTTTTATTTTTCTTACTCTTCCCTTTCTTTGAGCATTTTATCATTTTGTCCTTCTTCCTTATAGGAATGTCAAGTATAGAACTTTCAAGAACTGAATGGTCTTTCTCTTTTTTACTCTAATTTTGATTGAATCTTTGGTTGGGTTGGACCAATTGAAGTCAAACTTTCCTCATAAACCAAATGGAAGCCTTTTGCTACTTTAGGTAAAAGAGAACCTAGTTGGCTTTCTGAACCGCCTTTTTAGGTTTTATCTTTCTTCCTTTTTTTCTTTTTTCTTTTTTTGCTTTCTTTTCTTTTCTTCTCTTTCTTTTCTTTTATTTTTTTTCTTTTTTTTTCTTTTTAGTTCTAGCTCTAAAAGAGTTGTCTTGTTTGTACCAACTTGGGTTTCCAATAATGGATGAGTGGAGTGACATAAATCTTTTTTAACAAGGATAAATCATTTGCTACTCTATTGTAATCTTGATAGATTGGAGATATTAGGAGAACTTTAACCACCCTTATGGTCTTGAGAACATCAACTATCCTTATGATCTTGACTATTCATTCCTTTCTTTGATCTTCTTGCCTCTTCACCTTAGTGATCATAAGACTTGTCAAAAGTATCACAACAGCTCAGGGTAGGTTTTTGAGGTTATATGCCATTAAAAAGAAAGCTAAAACTTTATGAAGGCTCAAAGGGACAACTAAGGATTGATATTTAATTGGGTGGATACTAATTGTCGGCTAACCAAACAATGCCTAGATCATTTTTCTCTTAAATAAGCAGAGTTCAATTTTGCCTCAAAAGTTTGTCAAAGCATGTTCTAAGATTGACTAGGACCTAGACAAAGGTAATTATGCGGGAGCCCTCTCTAAGTAAGCATACACAACTCAATGCTATAAAGTAATACCCTCATCTAGTAAAGTCATTCAAGTCATGATGCATAAATATATTAATTCATGAATCATCAAGCTAGATTCCTCATTGGTTGAGCACCAAAATGAATAAAAACCAACAAAAATTTTGATGAAAGTAATTTATTCAAAGAAATTTAAATTTGGAAAACACGATAGTTCCAATTAAATATTAAAGAAAGTAAAATTGAAAAGCAATATTCAAGCTAAGGAAAGTTTGTTGAATTAAGCTTCTTTTCCTTTCACATCTTCAATATCTTCATCTTGAAAGGATGATATTGAAGGTTGCCGGTGGAGGTACTCTTCCAAACTTAGGCAAAGGATTGTTCTTGGTATTGGGCTTGTCAGGCTCGGATAGCTTCCCATTATTAATCAAATTTTGTATCTCATGGCTCAACCTCACACACCTATTCGTGTCGTGTCCTTGCATTTGATGAAACTGGCAAAATGCTTTAGTGTCAAAATTAGGTGGGAGAGGGTTAGGCAAAGGACGAGGATTTAAGGGTTGTAATAATCCCTTTCTTTGAAGCTTATTGAGAACCGAAGACATCGGTTTTCCTAAGTCCGAAAAATACCTCCTTGTTCCTTGGCTAGTAGCATTAACACTAACCGCCTTTTGCATGCTTTGACTACCAAATTGATAGTTTCCTTTCTCATTCCTTCTTGTTGAAAAAAGGTTCTTCTCTCTTTCCCATTCTTCAATTTGCAGACTAGCTTGGAGGAGATCTTTGAAATCACGGATGAGTGTATGAGGCATCCTTTCACGAAGACTAGGTAACACCCCTCTCACAATCATCCTTATTTGATCAGATTCATTGGGCCTTTTCTTGAGCAAAGCGGCCTTATTTCTCCACCTTTTCACATAGTCCATAAAATTCTCATTTGGTCTTTGTCTCATGGACTCCACTTTCATTAAGGTAACTTCCATCTCGACATCCCATATTGTTGGATGAAGGCCTTGTATAGCAAATCTCAACTCTTTCGTGTTCCATCATCTAAGGTATTGAAATAATTTTGGACAACAAGGTCTAATTAGAGCATAAAGTACCTTAGAGTTTGAGCCTTAGCAGTGATATACTGCTTCACATGGAGATGAGGATTTTCGGTTCCATCAAACTTTGCAAAGGATGGAATCTTGAACTTGTACAGAACTTCTTCATCTAGCTCAAATAATTTGTCAACTTCAGACATTTCTTCGGTTTTCAGCTTCTTCTCAAATTTCTTTTCTAAGTCCACAATCATCTTCTCAACATCAGAAGTCTTGGTTTTTTCCATGGCTGACTTTTCAACAATCTTCGGTTCTTTCTTCTTGTCTTGAGAATCTTGGTAGTATTGAGCCCAATCATCATCATTGTCAATGATCATCTTTTCATCATCGAAAACTACTTCACCAACTTTAGTCTTTCCTTTGTCCTTTGGCTTCTTAGTGCTAGCAGATGCTTTGGCATGATTTCCTAAAATTGCAGCCAATTGGTTCTTCATAGTCTTAGGTAGGGTCTCTTTTATTTCTTCCATCTTGGCATTGAGGGCTTCATCCACCATTCTTTGAATTTGTTCGGGCTCCATTGCTTTTGGTGAGCAAGTAATTGAGTCATTGCTAGATTCTTCACTTCCGGCATAGGTCTGATTGTCGTAAGCTTTTGAACTGTCATAATCCAGGGCTGTGAGCCAGAAAAGATCAATGATATGAGATGCAAATGTATGCATGTATGCAAAAACAATAAACAAACAAGGACAAATAGGACGTTCCTTCCAACCTTATAACATCCACACACGAATGGCGAGTCTCTTTACCTAGGTATATGGTTAAAAAAATACCAACATGGGGTACCTTGTTTTCGAATATTTCCCTCGAACGTTTTAACCAATAGTTATATTTTCAAAAATGGAAATCAGTTCATAATAATTCCCATTAATTATTTTTTAATCCATTATAGCTTTTATGCTATATTGGATTAAAACTAAATTAAGAGGTTTATTATAGATTGATTTCTCACTTGAAAAGTAACTAGTAGTTCATGCCAAAAACAAACCCATGATTAATAACTCTTAGTATAAACTAGGCTCACAATTGATTATTGGTAGTTTCATAATTGACCTAAATAATTTGCAAGCTCTTTGTAAGAAAAGGTTGGATGAAAATAATTTTGTTTCTAAGTGTCACAGCCGCCTACTGCATTTATGCAGTGTAGTCACGTGCATAGTGAGAGTAGGGGAAAGGAGAAGATAATTCTTGATAACAGCCCTAGATAAGGTTGTATGACCAAAGGGACCTAGTTGTAATTTTTAAAAAGTTTTGGGGACGTAGATGTAATTTCAAAGAAAGTTGCACCGGATGTTCTTAATAGTGCATATAACAGATTCCAAAAATGGAATGTAGAGAAAAATCGGATCGCAACGACGTGTAACGGTTTTTCCATGAAATGTCTCGTTAAAGAAAAATGAAGAAATGTTGACTAAGGGTATTTTGGTTATTATCAATTAAAGTTATACATGAATTTAGGGTAGGAAATAAAGACATGAGTACGTAGAGAATGGCGAGAGGTTAAATATGAAACGATCGTCAGTAGAAACGAAGCCGGAGAAAACCCGAACAAAAATAGGACCTAAAGGGAATTTTGTAAAAAGTTGAGGGCTTATCGGTAATTTTTCAAAATGACTTGGAAACTTAAAATAGACCTTATAAATAGAAAGTAGAGGTCGAGAGGATCAAAACTATATATAGTTTGACTCGTGAAACTATACGGTTTAAAAGATATGATCGATTAATCGCCGGAACATAATGTGACTCGGTTTCGTGTCGGGACCGGATGGGTAACCCAGGACAACTTTATGAGATCCAATGGGAAGAGAGACAAGTGTAAAGAAGTAAAGGAAAAAGGAAGTTATAAAAATCAAAGGTTGGCCAATCAAAAGAAAGCATTTAGCATGTGTAATAAATGTGTAATAAATGAAGAAAGAGAAAAAGTGGACAAGTGGTCAAGGTGATCATCATTTCCTTTGTATATAAATATATGTGATATGAAGAGCAAATTCTCTCTTTTTCCACTCACAAAATTCGGCCAACAAAGGGAAACACCAAAGGAATTCCAAGTTTCTTCAAAAGTTGATTTTTAAGGTGAGTTTTTAAGGTTTTCTAGTAAGTAGACTTTAATTTTAGTATTAATTTTAGGTAGTTATATATTTATTGGAAGATTGGGAATTAGAGTCTTTATATGGAATTGGAAAAAAAAATATATAGTAAGTAAGTGATGAGATTAATTGATTTAATGGAAGAATTAAGAGGTAGAAAGATTAATAAGATTGGATTAGGGGTTTCGGTTGGAAAAGAAATGGAGGATAAATTATTAGTTTGAAATTCTAAGGTTTATGTTGTATTTTGAATTGATTGAAGGAGAAATAAAGAATTAAAGAAGGAGAAGAAGGAAAAGCCAAGAGGAGTTAAAGAAATAAGGTTTGGTACTTTACCTTTGAATAATTAATTTTGATTTGGTGCTTTACCATAAAAGAAATTCTAATTGCTTACAAACTTTGGTTTATGGAAGTTTTGGAATTTATGTTTAAACATATTTATTGAGTTTAAATTAAATATTTGAGTTATGTTCTTGTTTTCTTATGGCAATTGGGTTAAATTTAATTGAAACCAAATGTTTTGAGAAAATTTGGCAAGTTGATTTGGTAAGTTGTTTGGACTTTTATTTAGTTTGATTTGAGTTAAACATGCAAAAATTGTTAAAAGGAAGTGTTTGAATCTTCACTTTACTATTAAATAAGCCTTAATATTGATTTGCAAAAGAAAAATAAACTATCCTATGCATTTCAAATGTTTGGGCCGAAATGGTCCCAAAGTGACAGCTTCTGGACTATTTTTGTGGCAATTGTTTGGGGCAGTAAACGAATGAATTTTTCAACGAAATTTTACATGAAATTAGTCAACATATGAAATAAGTTTTCTGTAAAATTTCAGTCAAAAATAAGATCATTTACTTGGTCAAATGTATAACTCAAGTGGACTGAAATTTTGACGAAAACCCAGATTTTACTATTCATTTGGTCATGCCATTTTGCGTTGCCGATTTTTCTCGCCGCAACACTATTCATTTGGTCAATTTGTGATCTTTTGAGGAATGCTTTGAAATGTTTGATGTGTTTATTATGGATGTTAAGTATGTGAAAAAAAGTAACGGTTTGACCAAAGAATGTGGTGCGCGGCATAAATGGCAAAGCGCGATGGGAATTAAAATGATTTCTCGAATCATTCTAAAATAAAGTTTGAAACTTAAATTGAATCATTTTAATCTTTATGCTCTACTGGATAGTGGGAGTGGTAGATAAGGGTATGGTGCACTATACTAACGCATGCAGTACTGCTCATTATTGTGATATGATATTTTATTCAGTGGTGAGGCCACTGAAGCCAATGGGGAGGCCCATTGGTTAACCAGGATGGGGAGGCCCATTCCTGTGATTTGATATCGGTGGTGAGGGCCACCTATGTTACAGTGGGGAGGCCCACTGCCTTATCACTATGGTTCCCTATATACCAATAGAGCCTGAATCAAAGACATATTATTTTTCGTTGAACTATATAATGCCAATGAGTTTGAATTATGATTTTACATTATTGAAAGCATGTCACACTGAATGTATCACAATTTCTATTGGTATAAAGTGGGTTGATTGTTGATTTAACTATTTCCTTTGATTTCGAATACTTTCATATACTACTTTTATTTTTATTGGTAAAGTACCCACTGAGCAACAACGCTCAGTGAGTTAAGTTTTTCTTGACTCGTAGGTTCGGAGCAGTAGATAAATCTTAGGAAAGCAACGACCAGACCACAGCAAATCTCAAGGGTAGATCTTTTAGTTTCATTATGAGTTGTTAGTTGTGGCATGTATATGAATAAATATAAAAGAGAATTTCTATGTTATTAGTATGTAATAATAATAAATCTTTACTTTATGTTATATTAGAAGTGTGAACTCTTTGTGCAGATTTGTAGTTGAGGGTATAAGGTGGATTCATTGGGAGTGCATTAAATTTGATGGTATTCTTATTCACATTGGTATGTGTAAAATGTTTTCAAAAATCAGAAAAATAAGTTTTGACGACACTTGGGATCCAAATTTCTAGGCGGAACTATGGCAAAATTTCTATAAAAATCAGAACTAAAATTTGACTAAGTAAATTGGTAGCAACATTAGGATAGTGTGGCGCCCCTACTCGGCTTACACATGTAGGTTGGGAAGGGGTGTTACAATTAGTGGAATCAGAGCAAAGGTTTAGCCGGTTCTGGGTAGTTAGTTGAAATAAAGGTTGTGTTGTATATGTGTTATTTAAGAATTTCTATTTATATACATGCCACCTAGGATAAGATAATGTTGTTGGTCTGGGTCGTTACTAATGATGAGATGGTATACGTTTACTCTTTAGATGTCGCAATCAGCACAGCGTGATATAGGGGAGGAGGCCGAATCTCAGGCCTCCCGAATTGTAGAAATGCATGTATCAGAGACATCAGCATCTGAGCAACCACCCGCTGATGCTCCTATTCCTAATGAAATGTTGCAACAAATGGCTGCCGTACTTCGGCAGATAGCCGGCGTTGCCCCAGCCCCACTCCCAGCGCCAGCACCCGTACCAGTACCTGTTGTAGGAGGGGAAAGGAAACCCCCGATAGAAAAGATAAGAAAGTATGGTGCGAAGGAGTTTAAGGCTCGAAGGGATGATGATTCTTCAACAGCCGAGTATTGGCTGGAAGGAACAATACGAGCCTTAGATCAGTTACAGTGTACGCCAGAAGAGCGAGTGATATGTGCTACTTCCTTATTAGTGGAAGAAGCATATATATGGTGGGACACAGTTCACCAACGAGTTCCACCGGAACAGAGAACATGGGATTTCTTTGTGAATGAGTTCAAAAGGAAGTTTATATCGGAGGCATACCTAGATGCCAAGAAAAAGGAGTTTCTACACTTAAAGCAAGGTCGACTGACCGTTGCTGAATACGAGAGGGAATTTACTAGGCTGAGTAGGTATGCCAAGAAGACAATTGAAGACGAACATGATAGATGTAAGCAGTTCCAGGATGGGTTGAATAATGAGATTAGGATGCAGCTAATCGCTGCTAATATCAAAGAATTTTCCGAGTTGGTCAATAGGGCTCTAGAAGTAGTGCAATGTCAGTCTGATGAGCAGAATAGATGACAGAAAATGAAACAGAAGAGAGGTACCCAGAGCTACTCGGGAAATTTTCAGTCATCGAGGAAACGATTCTGAGGCAGTGGTTCCACGGGAGGCGATCAACGTCGAGGTTATAGCCAGGGATCGATTTGCGGTGGCTTAAGTCAAACTACCTCAGTCGCTAGTACGGGACGATCCGGAAGAGGACAAGGAAGAGGATTCAGCCGAAGCGGAGGTAACTTCTCTATTGGCCCGAGAGGTAATGAAGGCAAAAACACTAATGCACGTTGTGATCAATGCGGACGCCGTCACCCGGGAGAATGTTGGGGTCGGACATTTGCATGCTATATATGTGGATCTTTGGACCACCTTATACGAGAGTGTCCCCATCGAATGCAGAATCTACCTAGGGATACTGAGAGATCGCAAGCGGCAGCAGGTCAAGGCCGAGGCAGAGGAAGGAGCGAAAATCCGTCGCGTGTGCAATCTGAAAAGGTGAATCGACCAGAAGCAAGGGCTCATGCTAGAATGTATGCCATGAGGGGGCGAGAAGACGAAGAAGCGCTAGACGTGATTGCAGGTCAGTTGTCTATGTTTGGAGTTCCGCTTTACGTTTTAATAGATCTAGGTTCTTCACACTCATATATATGCACGAAAAATGAAAAACTTGAGAACCTAAAGGTAGAACTCGAGAAAGAGGGAATATTAGTTACTAACCCATTAGGAAATGAGGTGATTACTAGAAAGGTAGTGAAAGATTGTCCTGTAGAGATACATGGACATATCTTTTGGGGAGATTTATTTGAACTACCATTTCAAGAATTCGATGCTATTCTTGGGATGGATTAGTTGGCCAAGCACGATGCACTAGTTGACTGTAAACGGAAGAGAGTTACCTTGCATACTGCAGACGGTGACGAAGTGACCCTAGTAGGAAAAAGGAAGGACTATCTAACTAACATCATTTCTGCCATGACGGCTAAGAGGTTAGTGCAAAAAGGCTGCGAGGCATACCTGGTATGTGCATTAATAGCGAAAGAAGAGGCACCAAAGTTACAAGATATACCTACTGCATGCGATTTTCCTGACGTATTTCCTGACGAGTTACCAGGATTACCACCTAAACGAGAGGTGGAATTCACCATAGACGTGTACCCGGGAGCTGCACCAGTATCTATCACACCTTATCGAATGGCGCCAGCAGAGCTAAAAGAATTAAAGGTACAGCTACAAGAACTTTTAGACAAGGGGTTCATAAGGCCAAGCGTGTCACCATGGGGAGCACCAGTATTGTTCGTGAAAAAGAAAGATGGATCCTTAAGGTTGTGTGTAGATTACCGTCAACTTAATAAGCTGACCATCAAAAACAAGTATCCGTTACCTTGCATAGATGATTTGTTTGATCAACTCAAAGGTGCTGGAGTCTTTTCAAAAATTGATCTACGATCGGGTTATCATCAATTGGGAATTAAAGATGAAGACATACCAAAAACCGCATTCAGAACTCGCTATGGACATTATGAATTCATTGTTATGCCTTTTGGATTAACGAATGCACCTGCAGTATTCATGGACCTGATGAATAGAATCTTCCACCCATATTTGGATCAGTTCGTGGTGGTATTTATTGACGACATATTGGTGTATTCAAAGAATAGAGAGGACCATGATCGTTACCTTAGAATTGTTTTGAGAACTCTGCGAGAAAAGCAGTTATACGCTAAATTCAGTAAATGTGAATTTTGGTTGGAAGAAGTAGCCTTCTTGGGACATATTGTATCGGCAGAAGGAATAAGGGTTGATCCCAAGAAAATAGAAGCAGTATTGGAATGGAAGTCACCTAAAACAGTAACGGAAGTCCGTAGTTTCTTGGGATTAGCAGGATATTATTAGAGATTCGTCAAAGGGTTTTCCATGATCGCCGTACCTATGACCAAGCTACTTCAGAAGAATGCAAAATTCCAGTGGACCGACGCTTGTCAACGGAGCTTTGAAAAGCTGAAACAAAAACTTACAGAAGCGCCTATTCTTACACAACCCGAATCAGGAAAAGATTTTGTGATTTATAGCGATGCATCCCATATCGGGTTAGGTTGTGTATTGATGCAGGAAGGCAAAGTCATTGCGTATGTCTCTCGACAGCTCAAGCCACATGAAAAGAATTATCCTACGCATGACTTAGAGCTAGCAGCGATTGTTTTGGCTTTCAAGACGTGGAGGCACTACTTATACGGGGAAAAGTGTTACATCTTTACAGATCATCAAAGCCTGAAGTATCTGCCCACGCAGAAAGATTTAAACCTGCGACAGCAAAAATGGATGCAATGGTTAGCCAACTATGACTATACGATTAATTATCACCCGGGCAAAGCGAATGTCGTAGCAGATGCACTTAGTAGGAAGTCAATGGAAGCGCTAAGTGCTATGAGGGTAACGTTAAAACCCACAGAAGATGGAGCTATCTTTACAGAAATGCACGTGCGACCTAACTTACATCAACAAATACGTGAGGCTCAGAAGGAAGATGAACAAGTGAAGAAGTGGAGTCAACAGGCACAGGAGAACTCTTCAGGAGACTATCAAATTCGTCCTGATGGTATTCTCTACTACAAGAAGAGAATGGTGGTACCTAAGTCCAAGGAGCTGAAGAAACAGATTTTGCAAGAAGCTCATAACAGTCCTTATACAATGCATCCAGGAGTAACGAAAATGTATCGGGACTTGAAGGAGTATTATTGGTGGCCAGGAATGAAAAGAGATATCGTTGATCACGTAACGAAGTGTCTAACTTGTCAGCAAGTGAAGGCGGAACATCAACTACCCTCAGGGCTACTACAACCTATTACGATTCCAACCTGGAAATGGGATCGTATTACTATGGATTTTGTCACAGGATTGCCTATAACAAGAGACAAACATGACGCGATTTGGGTAATCGTAGACCGGCTTACTAAGTCTGCTCATTTCATACCAGTACGTGTGGATTACTCGCTAGACAAGTTGGCAGACTTGTATATCAAAGAGATTATACGTCTCCACGGAGTTCCAACTTTCATCATATCCGATTGAGATCCACGTTTTATGTCAAATTTTTGGCAGAAGTTACAAACAGCCCTTGGAACTCGAACTTATCACAGCACAGCATTTCATCCCTAGACAGACGGACAGTCGAAAAGAGTGATTCAAGTTTTGGAAGATATGCTGAGGGCGTGCGTTTTAGAATTTAAAGGTAGCTGGGACAAACACCTAAGCTTAATGGAATTCGCGTACAACAACAGTTATCAATCCAGCATACAAATGGCACCTTACGAAGCACTGTATGGTCGAAAATGCGGAACTCCAGTTTGCTGGACAGAATTGAGTGAGGAAAAGATGTTGGGGCCAGACATAGTTAAGGAAACTGAAGAGAAGGTAGAAATCATTCGAGACCAATTAAAAGCAGCAGCGGACCGGCAAAAATCATACGCGGATCTAAAAAGGAAAGACATACAGTTTGAGGTAGGTGACAGAGTATTCCTCAAAGTCTCTCCTTGGAAGAAAGTGTTACGATTTAAACAAAAAGGCAAGCTAAGCCCTAGATTCATCGGACCAAATGAAATTATTAAACGGGTAGGCCCGGTAGCTTACCAGTTGGCGTTACCACCTAAATTAAGTAAAATACATGATGTTTTCCATGTTTCAATGCTAAGGAGGTATCGTTCAGATCCAACCCACGTCATACAAGTTCAAGATATTGAAATTCAGCCTGAACTGACATATGAGGAAGAGCCGGTAGAGATCCTAGCACGAGAAATCAAAGAATTGCAAAATAAGAAGATTCCATTGGTCAAAGTGCTTTGGAGAAATCACAAAGTAGAAGAAGCTACATGGGAACGCGAAGAAACTATGAGGAAGCAATACCCATACTTGTTTTCATTTGATGAGCTTCGGGACGAAGCTTAAATTAACGAGGAAGGAACTGTCACAGCCGCCTACTGCATTTATGCAGTGTAGTCACGTGCATAGCAAGAGTAGGGGAAAGGAGAAGATAATTCTTGATAACAGCCCTAGATAAGGTTGTATGACCAAAGGGACCTAGTTGTAATTTTTAAAAAGTTTTGGGGACGTAGATGTAATTTCAAAGAAAGTTGCACCGGATGTTCTTAATAGTGCATATAACAGATTCCAAAAATGGAATGTAGAGAAAAATCGGATCGCAACGACGTGTAACGGTTTTTCCAGGAAATATCCCGTTAAAGAAAAATGAAGAAATGTTGACTAAGGGCATTTTGGTTATTATCAATTAAAGTTATACATGAATTTAGGGTAGGAAATAAAGACGTGAGTACGTAGAGAATGGCGAGAGGTTAAATATGAAACGATCGTCAGTAGAAACGAAGCCGGAGAAAACCCGAACAAAAATAGGACCTAAAGGGAATTTTGTAAAAAGTTGAGGGCTTATCGGTAATTTTTCAAAATGACTTGGAAACTTAAAATAGACCTTATAAATAGAAAGTAGAGGTCGAGAGGATCAAAACTATATATAGTTTGACTCGTGGAACTATACGGTTTAAAAGATATGATCGATTAATCGCCGGAACGTAATGTGACTTGGTTTCGTGTCGGGACCGGATGGGTAACCCGGGAAAACTTTATGAGATCCAATGGGAAGAGAGACAAGTGGAAAGAAGTAAAGGAAAAAGGAAGTTATAAAAATCAAAGGTTGGCCAATCAAAAGAAAGCATTTAGCATGTGTAATAAATGTGTAATAAATGAAGAAAGAGAAAAAGTGGACAAGTGGTCAAGGTGATCATCATTTCCTTTGTATATAAATATATGTGATATGAAGAGAAAATTCTCTCTTTTTCCACTCACAAAATTTGGCCAACAAAGGGAAACACCAAAGGAATTCCAAGTTTCTTCAAAAGTTGATTTTTAAGGTGAGTTTTTAAGGTTTTCTAGTAAGTAGACTTTAATTTTAGTATTAATTTTAGGTAGTTATATATTTATTGGAAGATTGGGAATTAGAGTCTTTATATGGAATTGGAAAAAAAAATATAGTACGTAAGTGATGAGATTAATTGATTTAATGGAAGAATCAAGAGGTAGAAAGATTAATAAGATTGGATTAGGGGTTTCGGTTGGAAAAGAAATGGAGGATAAATTATTAGTTTGAAATTCTAAGGTTTATGTTGTATTTTGAATTGATTGAAGGAGAAATAAAGAATTAAAGAAGGAGAAGAAGGAAAAGCCAAGAGGAGTTAAAGAAATAAAGTTTGGTACTTTACCTTTTAATAATTAATTTTGATTTGGTGCTTTACCATAAAAGAAATTCTAATTGCTTACAAACTTTGGTTTATGGAAGTTTTGGAATTTATGTTTAAACATATTGATTGAGTTTAAATTAAATATTTGAGTTATGTTCTTGTTTTCTTATGGCAATTGGGTTGTTAAATTTAATTGAAACCAAATGTTTTGAGAAAATTTGGCAAGTTGATTTGGTAAGTTGTTTGGACTTTTATTTAGTTTGATTTGAGTTAAACTTGCAAAAATTGTTAAAAGGAAGTGTTTGAATCTTCACTTTACTATTAAAGAAGCCTTAATATTGATTTGCAAAAGAAAAATAAACTATCCTATGCATTTCAAATGTTTGGGCCGAAATGGTCCCAAAGTGACAGCTTCTGGACTATTTTTGTGGCAATTGTTTGGGGTAGTAAACGAATGAATTTTTCAACGAAATTTTACATGAAATTAGTCAACATATGAAACAAGTTTTCTGTAAAATTTCAGCAAAAAATAAGATCATTTACTTGGTCAAATGTATAACTGAAGTGGACTGAAATTTTGACGAAATCCCAGATTTTACTATTCATTTGGTCATGCCATTTTGCGTTGCCAATTTTTCTCGCCGCAACACTATTAATTTGGTCAATTTGTGATCTTTTGAGGAATGCTTTGAAATGTTTGATGTGTTTATTATGGATGTTAAGTATGTGAAAAAAAGTAACGGTTTGACCAAAGAATGTGGTGCGCGGCATAAATGGCAAAGCGCGATGGGAATTAAAATGATTTCTCGAATCATTCTAAAATAAAGTTTGAAACTTAAATTGAATCATTTTAATCTTTATGCTCTACTGGATAGTGGGAGTGGTAGATAAGGGTATGGTGCAATATACTAACGCATGCAGTACTACTCATTATTGTGATATGATATTTTATTCAGTGGTGAGGCCACTGAAGCCAATGGGGAGGCCCATTGGTTAACCAGGATGGGGAAGCCCATTCCTGTGATTTGATATCAGTGATGAGGGCCACCTATGTTACAGTGGGGAGACCCACTGCCTTATCACTATGGTTCCCTATATACCAGTAGAGCCTGAATCAAAGACATTATTTTTCGTTGAACTATATAATGCCAATGAGTTTGAATTATGATTTTACATTATTGAAAGCATGTCACACTGAATGTATCACGATTTCTATTGGTATAAAGTGGGTTGATTTTTGATTTAACTATTTCCTTTGATTTCGAATACTTTCATATACTACTTTTATTTTTATTGGTAAAGTACCCACTGAGCAACAACGCTCAGCGAGTTAAGTTTTTCTTGACTCTTAGGTTCGGAGCAGTAGATAAATCTTGGGAAAGCAACGACCAAACCACAGCAAATCTCAAGGGTAGATCTTTTAGTTTCATTATGAGTTGTTAGTTGTGGCATGTATATGAATAAATATAGAAGAGAATTTCTATGTTATTAGTATGTAATAATAATAAATCTTTACTTTATGTTACATTAGAAGTGTGAACTCTTTGTGCAGGTTTGTAGTTGAGGGTATAAGGTGGATTTATTGGGAGTGCATTAAATTTGATGGTATTCTTATTCACATTGGTATGTGTAAAATGTTTTCAAAAATCAGAAAAAAAAAGTTTTGACGACACTTGGGATCCAAATTTCTAGGCGGAACTATGGCAAAATTTCTATAAAAATCAGAACTAAAATTTGACTAAGTAAATTGGTAGCAACATTAGGATAGTGTGGCGCCCCTACTCGGCTTACACATGTAGGTTGGGAAGGGGTGTTACACTAAGCCCATCATAAAAAAAATTTAGAAAAAATAGATTTTGGGCTTAGTATTTGGGTTATGAGCAAAAGAATTTTTAACATATTTTGGGAAAGTCTTATGTCCAAAGACCATCTTGAAAAGTTTTGAAAATAGCTTTGGTCTTTTGGACTTTAAAGAAAATTTTATTTTGAGCTTACAATGTACTTAGGTCATATTAGAAAAAGAGCAAACCAAATAAGCCATGATTTAAGCCAAGACAAATTAACCATAGTCAAACAACATGCATTTGGGGTAAAATCGTAAGAAAAGTAACTAGGGCAATTACATGAGCTTTAGTCTTTGGGTTGAAAGGCTTAGGTTCCTATAGCAAGTATATACCAAAAGGTATGAGGCTATGAGTAGTTATGCCATGCTCGATCTCCATACCTTGAGTGAAAGTATGGTATCCCTCACATAACACAACACGAGTAACACGAGCATCCTAACTCATGCACACGATGCCATCTAATATGATGCAATGGATAATATCATTATCAGAAAGAATAAAATAATATAAAGAGCAACGGAATCAACTTCTCTTATCCCCAGTGGAGTCGCCACTGTGAGCGGGGATTTTTTGCCCCCACTCCCGGTGGAATGGTTCTTGCTACTTCGGCACTGTTTAAGCTCGGAGCCTTAGAGAACAAAGACCTAATCTGGAGAAAATGGAGTCACCACCCAGACAAGCCAGGAAAAAAAAGGGGTGGGACTCGATTCCTAAGGAATCCCCAACCTCCTAATGGGTTCGGAAAGTTGGGTACATATAGGGAAGGTGAAAAATGGCCCAGCACCCCCACAATGCCCAGTTCATTGGAACCGGCCTCCTTTATAGGCCTTAATATTATAAAATTCTTAAATATAATAATATTATCCATATTACATGCAACAATTAAAATAAAGCATCATTATATAAAAATCAAAGCAATGTCCAAACAAAGCAAATAAATGGACACCCATTCGAAGATGGAAACATGTCCTTACATCATACATGTCTAAACTAAATAGGACACCCACCAAAAGGTAGAAACATGTCCTTTACATTGGTCTAAAATATAAAAACAATTTAAATTACATAGAACTTAATTAATAAGGTACCCACAAAGTGGAAACATATCTCTTACAACATTTGAAAATCAAAATAAATCGATAAAAGTAAATAACCATTCATCATAAATAAATCATTCATCAAAGATATTAAACATCAATCAAAATATATAATAAACATTAATCCATGATAAATTAAATAAATCAAGCATTGAAAATAAATCAAAGCTTATAATGAACTACATAATCAAATCTAAAATTAAAGCAAGTAAAGATAGAAATTAGGGCTTGTTGCTTCTATTTAAAGTTCTTTAATTAATATTTAGGGTTTTGGAATCTTAAGATATGAGGTTTATAATTCATGTTAACTGGATTGTCATTTTAGTTTTATTATATTATGGCTTTAGGGTTTAAATTAATTAGTTTGGGATTTTAAATTCAATGAATTAGGGTTTAGGAAAATTTAGGGTTTACTGTTTTGGTTTTGAGAGAATTAGGGTTTTTGGTGTTTATAAAAATATGTTTGGTTTTATGGTTTGAGAAAACAATTTAGAGTTTTATAAAAGTAATTGTGATTTTTAGAAACTGTTAAGTAAGTTAGAGTTTGGAGATTTAACAAAACATTTGGAAATTTTGGAAAAAAGTTAGAGGAAAACAATTTAGGGTTTTTTTTTTAAGTTTTTGGAAATAGACAAAATGATTTAAGATTTTTGGAAACAAAAGAAACAAATTAGGGTTTTTAAGATATTTAGAAATAGGCAAAACGATTTAAGGTTTTTGGAAACAAAAGAAACGAATTAAGGTTTTTTGGACATAGAATAAATAAATTTAGGGTTCTTAAGGTTTAGAAGAAATAGAAAAGTATTTTTAGGGTTCTTAAGGTTCTTGGAAACAGAAGAATACTTTTTAGGGTTCTTAAGGGTTTTGGAAACATAAGAATACTTTTTAGGGTTTTTGAAATGAAGATCAAGTTACTACATATTTAAAGATCAAAGTTTTGTGTGTATATTATTATGAATAAAAGAAACAAAGCTATGAGTAGTTTATGATTAAGGGTCAAACCTGCGTAGTTGGTTCTACCAAAATTAACTTCTGAATGAATGGAGACAAAGGCAATGTGGCTACCTTTGATGACTTGTTGATTGCTTGCTTGTTGCTCCTCTCCAATCTGAAGTCCCAAATTCCAGTCCCTAGTCCCAAATTCTCTCCCCTCTAGTCCAAAGTTCTCCCCCTTTTCTAGTTCAAAATTCTCCCTCCTTTCTTTTTTCCTCTTTTTTAAAGTTTTATTTATAGGAAAATTTATAAGATTCATTCTCATTGTTTAAGGAAACTAAGATTAATTAGGAAAAGAAACCAAAATCAAATAGAGTTTGGTTTCGGAAAAAATTGCGTTGGAAAATTTTGCTGGCGAAATTGCCAGCGTTGGCGAGTAACTACAAGGCGAGGTGCAAAATCGTAAGAGCTGGGTGCGAGAATTGGCGCGGCCAGCGAAATTGGCCTTGGACAATTACTTTAGGCGATGAATTTTTTGTCGCCGATTTTTATTTTTATTTTATTATTATTTATTATTATTTTTATTTTATTAAAAATTATAAAAAATAAATACTAAAATAAATATTATTTAATTAAAATACCACAAAAATTATTTTAGACTATATAAAAATAACGGATCGGACCGGGTCAAAAATTAAGGGTCTACACATTGGAATGACAGAAGGCTTCACATTTATGGCTTTTATCTTCGAGATATTGAAAACATGAATGGTGAGGATCAAGCAGCATAGTCAGGGATACATCCATTTCAAACTATGATTCAAAATGTCAATTGATAGCTTCTTCACTACCTTGTAAATAATTCTTTATTTTACCCAATGTGTCCTTCGAGGTTCGACTGTTCAATATATTTCCCTTAACTTAAAGGTTTTTATAATAAGAAAATAGTTCTTTTTTAAAAAAAATCAAATATTGACTTTGTCAAATCAATGTCATTATACCTTAGGACTTGATTTTTAGAATTAACATATTTATAATATGACAACCCTAGTTACCGTACTAAACTCGAGAATCATTTCTATTTGAGCAAGAATTGTTGCATTTCGATAGGCACATACACATTACTTGGCCAAATATCTCATTGAGTTTGAATATTATTTATCTCATATGCATGTTTATTCAAACTATCTCCACTAATAGACTCTACCTACCAAGAGAGATCAACAGATCTTTAATAGGCTAGAAACTGGGTCTATAAGGAACATGGGTTAAATGAAGGCCATTTTGAGATTGGAGCTGGTGTGATACTGCTAACAAAACTTCACACTATAAATTTCTTATTTGAACTTTAGGCAGGTGGGAGCATGAAAAGATAGAGCTTTGAATGTTCTTCCATCTTCTTGGCATTAATCTAGATCTTGATTGGAATAGTCTTTTCCCTTACAAAAAGGTTGATACCCACATTCCTTTCTCTCTTTTTTTCCTTTTTTTTGGCATTTCATCCTTTTCCTCCGTAGGATTGTCAAGTATAGGACTTTCAAAAACTAGATGGTATTTCTCCTTTTTCTCTGATTTTGATTGAATCTTTGGTTGGGTTGGGACCAATTCAAGTCAAACTATCCTTATAAATTAAATGGAAGTCTTTTGCTGCTTTAGGTAAAAGAGAATTCAGTTAACTTTCTGAACTGCCTTTTGTGTTTTATTTTATTTCCTTTTTCTTTTATTTTCTTCTTCTTCTTCTTCTTCTTCTTTTATTATTCTTATTTTCCTTCTTCTTTTTCCTTCTTCTTTTTTCCTTTTTTTTTATGGTCTTGACTAGGCATTCCTTTCTTTTTGATCTTCTTGCCTCTTTGCCTTAGTGATTATCAGATTTGTCTTAAGTATCACAACAGCTCAGGATAGGTTGTTGGGGTTTGTAAGCCAATAAAAGAAAGCTAAAATTTTATGAAGGTTCAAAGGTACCAACTAGGGACTATTGTCAATAGTTGTTGGCGTACTAAACAATGCCTAGATAATCTCTCTCCTAAATAAACAGAATTCAATTTTGTCTTGAAAGTCTATCAAAGCATGTTCTAAGATCGACTAGGATCTAGACAAAGGTATGTAGGAGCCCTCTCTAAGTAAGCATACACAACTCAATGCTAAAAAATAATTTCCTCATCTAGTAAAGTCATTCAAATCATGATGCATGATCGAGCATGTCAATTGGTAGCTTTTTCATAACCTTGCCAGTAATCATTTTCTTTGCCCAATGTGTCCTTCGAGGTTCAATAGTTCAACATACTCCCCTTAACTTGAAGGGTTTGTAATTTTTTTTTTGAATTTTCAATTTTGAATTTTGATTTTGAAATCAAATGTTGGCTTTACCAAATTAATGTCAATTTACCTCAGGACTTGATTTTTCAAATTAACATATCTATAACATGACAACCCTAGTTACCGTATGAAACTTGGGAATCATTTCTATTTAAGCAAGAACTATTGCACTTCAAATAGGCACATACATATTACTTGGTCAAAGGTCTCATTGATTTTAAATATTGTCTATCTCATATGCATGTTTATTCAAACTATCTCTGTAACACCCCCACACCCGATACAAGCACACTACAAACACCACAATGTAGTATACATGCATCGAACATAGGGATGCTACGGTTTTCTTTACATTCAAACAAAAACATTTTTCATATAATACCATCATCTTTCTCAATATACATTATAGATAATAAGTAATCAACTTATTATACAAAATAGAATAGATATATAGATACATTTAGCTAATACGCAGCGGAATTTATAAAACATTTACATATAGGAATACTTCAAAATCCAAAATTATAATTATACATATGTTTACATAAAATCCACACTTTACAAAATATAAAAGAGTTATACATGATTGGCAAGTCCTCTCTGATCTTTAAGTCCCAATATCAACTCTTCAATGTCTACTCTCACTCGGTCTCGAAGAGCTCTCGGGTTCAACTCTATCAACTCTATCACCTGCGCGATTAAACACTATCGCGCTAAGCCAACGGCTTAGTAAGATAAATCATGCTAATGATATGCTTTAGTGTAGTACAATGCCAATTCTCAATCCATATTATGCATGTAACATCATAGATGCAAAGCTAACAACATATCTTTACATTTCATAAACCAACATATATATATACATATCACATTTCAACATCTTTTCATATACCTCATTAGTTACTCATTTACCCATTCATGAATCACATTAAACAAAGACAAGCATGGGCCCAAAACACACTAATATGCCATTCAATTTTCAGAGTTAATGCTTTGGTTTTGTTATCACATTTATCAATATCATAGACCCAACTAGGCTTCAAGGATTAGGTTCAACCAAGCTTCAAGGGGAGCAAAGCATGCTAAGCTTCAACCCAACTTGGCTTCAAGAACCAACCCAACCTAGCTTCAAGGGTGGTAACATCTCAATTAGGCTTCAAGGATTCAATCCAACCTAACTTCAAGAGATTGTTACACTTATTAGGCATGCCACCAACAACAAACTCTGAAAATGGAATAACACATTAGCCACACAATTACTTTATCATTTCATTCTCAAATCTCATCATCAACTAGGCAAACATGCCTCATTTCTTTCAATTGCATCATCATAGCCAATCACAATGGCTTTATAGCATTTCATATCTCAATTCATATTGTGCATTTAACATTATTAATAACACATTTCAAAGTACATTATTCATAATACACATCACCATTCACAAGCCTCACAATGCACAATACATAACCTTATTCATGTAATATCATATGCATTATCAAATGTGGGTTCAATTCCAATCATATAAGAAGAACCAAAACCATACAAAAAGAACAAAGAATACAAATAGTAACTAACCTATTTGAGGGACACGGGCAGCACCACTTGAGGGACACGGCCAAGCTTGTGGCCGTGTCTCTCAACCTAAATTGACAGTAGGCAACACGGGCAAGGGACACGGCCAAGCTTATGGTCGTGTCTCTCAAAATAATTTTGGCAGTGACAGACACTGGCATGGGACACGGCCGTGTCTCTCAAAATAAATCCAACACGTCCAAAATTTCCATAACTTGGCCGTGTCTCTCAATGCCTTTGGTCGTGTCACTCAAAATCAAAACCCTAACCAAAACCAATTCTCTTCTAATTGCACTCAAATACCATATACACCACATAACATGTTTCAAATGCATATAATCAAGGTTCTAAACACATATTCATCACAAGAACCACTTCACAATACATTAATATTACATTTAAACAATTACCATCTCAAAACCCTAAATCCAACATCCTTCTCCATCTTTCAAAATCAACATCCACCACTTCCAACAACAACACCTATGTAACCTTTTAACTTAAAATCAATTTAACACTTAAAAACACATCACAAACACATCTCATCCTCAAATCACCAAACCCTAATTCACTTCAAATACCCCTTCCAAAGAATAAAGAAAATCAAGAAAAGAACTTACCAAAGTTGTTGAATTCCACAAATCTTCAACTTAATTTCTTGATTCTCCCTTCAATTTGAGTCTAGCACATCAATATCCTCTATTTGTCTCTTGCTTCCTTTTGTCTATGGAGAAGCCGGCCAACATCAAAGAAAAAGAAGAAGAAAACATGAAGAAGCAAAGTCAAAATTCCCTTTTAATCTCCACCATGCAATCCAACAAGGAAGAATTACTTAATTACCCTTAATCATTTAACTTAACCTTTGTCTCTTATATGCTCATATATGTAATTTCACATGCCACAAATAAAATATCTTCTTCCCCCTTGACTCTCCATTTGACCAACTTATATTATATATATATTACCATATAAACAACATATACATTTTTCTCTAAACCCTCTTTCTTTCCCAAAACACATTTACACAAACATTCACTTACCAATTTCTTTTCTTATCACATAATATATACATTCAACCCAATTTATAACAACAACAACAATATGCAAAACTTCTAGGGCATACAATGGGATATTACAATTCTCCCCCTCTAAAAAGAAATTTCGTCCTCGAAATTACCTGATATCAAGTCTGAAATAGTTGAGGATACTGATCTCGCATTGTATGCTCACTTTCCCAAGTTGCTTCTTCTGTTGCATGATTCTTCCACAGAACCTTCACTAATGGCACTTTCTTGTTTCTCAACTCTTTCACATCACGTGCCAAGATAGCAACTGGTTCCTCTTCAAATGTCAGATCTGGACTCACTTCGATAGATTCAATTCGCAACACATGAGATGGATCCGACCTGTACCTCCTCAACATAGAAACATGGAATACATTATGAATACGATCCAACTCAGGTGGTAAAGCAAGCCGATAAGCAACTGGCCCAACTCTCTCTAAAACTTCATACGGTCCAATGAATCGAGGACTCAATTTCCCTTTCCGACCGAACCTCAAAATCTTCTTCCAAGGAGACACTTTCAAAAATACCTTATCTCCAACATCAAACTCTATGTCTCTCCTCTTCAGATCTGCATAAGACTTCTGTCGGTCTGAAGCTGCTTTCAACCTGCCTCGAATCAATTTCACTTTCTCTTCAGTTTCTTGAATCAAATCAGGCCCAATTAACTTACCTTCACCAAGTTCACTCCAACATAAAGGTGTCCTACACCGTCTGCCATACAATGCTTCAAATGGTGCCATACCAATGCTGGATTGATGACTGTTATTGTAAGCAAACTCCACAAGTGGTAGAAATCTGTCCCAACTTCCAGAAAAATCGATGACACAGCTTCTCAACATGTCCTTAATAATCTGTATCGCCCTCTCAGACTGCCCATCCGTCTGTGGATGAAAAGCAGTACTGAAGTGTAATCGAGAACCCAAAGCACTATGCAAACCCTTCCAAAACCTGGAAGTAAACCTGGGATCTCGATCAGACACTAAAGAAGTTGGAACACCTTGTAACTTCACAATCTCATAGATATACAGCTCAGCTAACCTATCCAAAGAGTAATCCATCCAAACCGGAAGAAAATGAGCTGTCTTAGTCAATCTATCCACAATCACCCATATGGCATCATGTTTCCTTTGTGTCAATGGCAATCCAGACAAAAAATCCATTGTCACTCTTTCCCACTTCCATTCAGGTACTGACAACGGTTGAAGCAACCCGGTTGGAACTTGATGCTCTACTTTTACCTTCTGACATGTGAGACATCTAGATACAAACTCCGCTATGTCTCTCTTCATACCAGACCACCAGTAGTGTTGTCTTAAATCATGATACATCTTTGTATTGCCCGGATGCATAGCAAACATTGACTGATGTGCTTCTTCCAAAATGATTCTTTTTAAATTTGCATCATCGGGTACACACATTCTGTTCTTAAACCAGAGACTCCCATCATCTCTCATAATAAAATCTCTACTTTTCCCGTTCTGGCAATCTGACACAATCTTTCGAATCTTCTCATCAGCCAACTGAGCCTCTTTAATCTGATCCAACAAAACTGGTTTTACTTGCAACTGTGCCAACAATGCACCATCATCACAAGATACAAAACTGGCATGCAATGCTCTCAACTCAACAAGCAACGAGAGCGAATAAACAGTTAAACCTGCTAAAGACTTCCGACTCAAAGCATCAGCAACAACATTTGCTTTACCTGGATGATAATCAATCAAACAGTCGTAGTCTTTAATCAATTCCAACCATCTCCTCTGCCGAAGATTGAGCTCTTTTTGGACACCCAAATATTTCAAACTTTTGTGATCAGTGTAGATGAAACATTTCTCCCCAAACAAATAGTGTCGCCAAATCTTCAATGCAAACACAATGGCTGCTAGCTCCAAATCATGGGTCGGATAATTAAGCTCATACGGTTTCAACTGTCTAGAAGCATAAGCTATAACTTTACCTTCTTGCATTAGCACACACCCCAAACCCCTATGTGAAGCATCACTGTAGATCACATATGGTTTGCCTTCCACAGGTAAAGTAAGAACAGGCGCTTGAGTCAACATTTCTCTCAACTGTTCAAAGCTAGCCTGACACTGATCCGTCCACACAAATCTAACTCCCTTACGAAGCAATCTGGTGAGTGGGGTAGCTATCAAAGAAAATCCTTTCACAAACCGTCGCTAATAGCCCGCCAAACCCAGAAAACTTCCAACTTCAGTCACAGATTTTGGTGGACTCCAATTCAGAATAGCTTCAACTTTACTCGGATCAACTCTAATACCCTCTGCTGAAACTATATGACCGAGAAAAGCTACTTGGTCCAACCAAAACTCACACTTCGACAGTTTAGCAAACAATTGCTTCTCTCTCAAAATCTGCAATACAATCCGCAAATGCTTGTCATGTTCCTCCTTATTACGCGAATACACCAGAATATCATCAATAAACACCACCACAAACTGATCCAAATAGGGCCTAAACACCCTATTCATCAAATCCATAAAAGCTGCAGGTGCATTCGTCAGACCAAATGGCATAACTAGAAACTCATAATGCCCATACCTGGTCCGAAAAGCTGTCTTAGGAACATCTTCAGCTCTGACTCTCAACTGATGGTACCCTGATCTCAAATCAATTTTAGAAAACACAGCTGCACCCTTTAATTGATCAAAGAGATCATCAATTCTGGGCAAATGATATTTATTTTTAATAGCCACCTTGTTCAATTGCCTATAATCGATACACAACCTCATAGTACCATCTTTCTTCTTCACAAATAGGACAGGAGCTCCCCAAGGAGAAACACTGGGGCGAATAAATCCTTTATCCAACAATTCCTGTAATTGCACTTTCAACTCCCTCAACTCTGCAAGTGCCATTCTATAAGGAGTAATAGAGATAGGAGTGATACCAGGCAACAACTCAATACCAAACTCTACCTCTCTCTCAGGAGGCAATCCTGGCAACTCCTCTGGAAACACATCTAGGAACTCAGCAACTGTGGCAATGCTATCAATAGGAGAACCTCTAACTCTAGTATCCACCACATGAGCAAGGTAAGCATCACACCCCTTTCTAATCAACCTCCTGGCTGCAACAGCTGACACAAATAAAGATGCTAGCTGTTCCTGCTCATTAGATACTATCACATCTCTACCATCAACAGTTCTCAAAGTAACAACTTTCTTTTTACAATCTACCACAGCTCCATGTCTAGATAACCAGTCCATGCGTAGAATCACATCGTATTCCTTAAATGGCATCTCAATCAAATCTCCAAGGAACTCCTCACCTTGCACCCTCACTGCACTATCTCGGTGCATCTTGCTAACAATCACACTATGCCCTAAAGGATTTGTCACCAATACATCAAATCCTAGGGACTCAGCATGCACATCAGACACAGGCAAAACAGATGCACTAATATAAGAATGGGTGGATCCGGGATCAATAAAAGCAAGTACTGAAATATCAAATAAAGAAAAAGTACCAGCTATGACTGCCGAAGCATCTGGCTGCCTCTGCATAACATATATCCTCTGGGAAGATCTAACCTCCTCTGGTCTACTCTCCCTGGATGTAGAACCTCCTCTAGCACTGAACCCAGATCTTCCTCCTCTGCTGACACCTCTGCCTCCTCGACATCCCCTCACACTGGGTCGAGAAGCTGCAGTATCAACTGACATCCGCTCTTGCCTCTCAGGACAATATCTCACAAAGTGATCAGGTGATCCACATCTAAAGCATACCCTGCTCCACCAGTCTTCCAACAAGGACCACCATGTGGCCTACCACAATGAGTGCATACAGGTGGAGTGGATCTCTGCATCACTGGGGTCGGAGCACTCGCCACTGAAGCTACAGGTCTAAATCTCTGCCTTTGAAACTGCACTGACCTACCAGCCGGCCTCTGACTCCTACTGCCCCGAGAAACAAAGCTTCCTTTACCCCTCTTAGCATATGAAGACCCTGCCTCAAACTGGGGCTTTCTCACCCTGACCTCTTCCTCAGAAGCAGCTGCAATACTCTGGGCTCGCTCTACACTCCGAGCTGCTGCCACAAGCTGGGAAAAGTCATGATATCTGGATCCAGCTACCAGACACATGATAGAGGGCCTCAATCCCTCCTCAAATCTCCTGCATCTATCAATCTCATCAGCTACAATACCCCCAGCATACTGGCTCAACTGGATAAACTCAACTTCATACTCCGTTATGGTCCGGTTATCTTGCTTCAAATCTAGAAATTCTCTTTTCTTCCCATCTTTATACTCCCTTGGAGTATACTTCAATTCGAACTCTCTCAGAAAATCTGCATATGATAAGGTAGGTGGATCATCCATAGAATGGGGCACTGTCTTCCACAAACTATATGCATCCTTCTGCAACAAGGATCTTGCATAATCAAACCTTTCCTCTGGAGTGGTTTGCAATTGCACAAATATCCTCTGAACTTTGTCTAACCATTGCTCAGCCACTGCTGGATCAGTAGTACCTATAAAATCTTCGGCTCCATACTTCCTTAGTTTATCATATTGCCTTACTGACACCAAAGGCTGTGGGGGTGGTGGTTGTGGTTGCACTGGTGTTTGTCTCAAAGCTTCTACCACATGCCTAACCCAAGCTGGCGGAACCTCCTCACTAGCTGGTCTTCCCGACACCGAAGCAGGTGCCTCCCCAGCACTACCAACTCTAGCTCCCTCAGCAGGAGCAATACTTTCCGCACTACCCTCGACTGACTGACGTGAGTAAGAATCCATCACCACCTATGTCTGCAAACACAGCAGATTATATCTTATTAAAGATCAGAGATTGCCAATCCCAAACACGTATTTTATTCAAAAACTCACTTTTAAAGTCAAAAATATTCTTTTTCTTATAAGTGACCTAGGTTGAGAATCTCAAACCTAGGCTCTGATACCAAAACAATTGTAACACCCCCACACCCGATACAAGCACACTACAAACACCACAATGTAGTATACATGCATCGAACATAGGGATGCTACGGTTTTCTTTACATTCAAACAAAAACATTTTTCATATAATACCATCATCTTTCTCAATATACATTATAGATAATAAGTAATCAACTTATTATACAAAATAGAATAGATATATAGATACATTTAGCTAATACGCAGTGGAATTTATAAAACATTTACATATAGGAATACTTCAAAATCCAAAATTATAATTATACATATGTTTACATAAAATCCACACTTTACAAAATATAAAAGAGTTATACATGATTGGCAAGTCCTCTCTGATCTTTAAGTCCCAATATCAACTCTTCAATGTCTACTCTCACTCGGTCTCGAAGAGCTCTCGGGTTCAACTCTATCAACTCTATCACCTGCGCGATTAAACACTATCGCGCTAAGCCAACGGCTTAGTAAGATAAATCATGCTAATGATATGCTTTAGTGTAATACAATGCCAATTCTCAATCCATATTATGCATGTAACATCATAGATGCAAAGCTAACAACATATCTTTACATTTCATAAACCAACATATATATATACATATCACATTTCAACATCTTTTCATATACCTCATTAGTTACTCATTTACCCATTCATGAATCACATTAAACAAAGACAAGCATGGGCCCAAAACACACTAATATGCCATTCAATTTTCAGAGTTAATGCTTTGGTTTTGTTATCACATTTATCAATATCATAGACCCAACTAGGCTTCAAGGATTAGGTTCAACCAAGCTTCAAGGGGAGCAAAGCATGCTAAGCTTCAACCCAACTTGGCTTCAAGAACCAACCCAACCTAGCTTCAAGGGTGGTAATATCTCAATTAGGCTTCAAGGATTCAATCCAACCTAACTTCAAGAGATTGTTACACTTATTAGGCATGCCACCAACAACAAACTCTGAAAATGGAATAACACATTAGCCACACAATTACTTTATCATTTCATTCTCAAATCTCATCATCAACTAGGCAAACATGCCTCATTTCTTTCAATTGCATCATCATAGCCAATCACAATGGCTTTATAGCATTTCATATCTCAATTCATATTGTGCATTTAACATTATTAATATCACATTTCAAAGTACATTATTCATAATACACATCACCATTCACAAGCCTCACAATGCACAATACATAACCTTATTCATGTAATATCATATGCATTATCAAATGTGGGTTCAATTCCAATCATATAAGAAGAACCAAAACCATACAAAAAGAACAAAGAATACAAATAGTAACTAACCTATTTGAGGGACACGGGCAGCACCACTTGAGGGACACGGCCAAGCTTGTGGCCGTGTCTCTCAACCTAAATTGACAGTAGGCAACACGGGCAAGGGACACGGCCAAGCTTGTGGCCGTGTCTCTCAAAATAATTTTGGCAGTGACAGACACTGGCATGGGACACGGCCGTGTCTCTCAAAATAAATCCAACACGTCCAAAATTTCCATAACTTGGCCGTGTCTCTCAATGCCTTTGGCCGTGTCACTCAAAATCAAAACCCTAACCAAAACCAATTCTCTTCTAATTGCACTCAAATACCATATACACCACATAACATGTTTCAAATGCATATAATCAAGGTTCTAAACACATATTCATCACAAGAACCACTTCACAATACATTAATATTACATTTAAACAATTACCATCTCAAAACCCTAAATCCAACATCCTTCTCCATCTTTCAAAATCAACATCCACCACTTCCAACAACAACACCTATGTAACCTTTTAACTTAAAATCAATTTAACACTTAAAAACACATCACAAACACATCTCATCCTCAAATCACCAAACCCTAATTCACTTCAAATACCCCTTCCAAAGAATAAAGAAAATCAAGAAAAGAACTTACCAAAGTTGTTGAATTCCACAAATCTTCAACTTAATTTCTTGATTCTCCCTTCAATTTGAGTCTAGCACATCAATATCCTCTATTTGTCTCTTGCTTCCTTTTGTCTATGGAGAAGCCGGCCAACATCAAAGAAAAAGAAGAAGAAAACATGAAGAAGCAAAGTCAAAATTCCCTTTTAATCTCCACCATGCAATCCAACAAGGAAGAATTACTTAATTACCCTTAATCATTTAACTTAACCTTTGTCTCTTATATGCTCATATATGTAATTTCACATGCCACAAATAAAATATCTTCTTCCCCCTTGACTCTCCATTTGACCAACTTATATTATATATATATTACCATATAAACAACATATACATTTTTCTTTAAACCCTCTTTCTTTCCCAAAACACATTTACACAAACATTCACTTACCAATTTCTTTTCTTATCACATAATATATACATTCAACCCAATTTATAACAACAACAACAATATGCAAAACTTCTAGGGCATACAATGGGATATTACAATCTCCACTAATAGACTCTACCTACCAAGAAAGATCAACAAGTCTTTGATAGGCTTGAAATGGGGCCTATAAGGGAGACGGGTTAAATGAAGGCCATTTGTAAGTTGGAGCCGTTGTGACACTATGGTCAAACCCTCACACTATGATTTTCTGTTGGAGCCATAGGTAGTTGGAAACATTAAAAGATAGAGCTTTGAACATTCTTCTTTCTTTTTGATGTTAATCTAGATCTCGATTAGGACAGTCTTTGCCTTTGTAAAAAGTTTGATACTCACATTTCTTTCACTTTTTCTTCTTTTCCTTTTTCTTTCTCTTTATTTTTCTTACTCTTCCCTTTCATTGATCATTTTATCATTTTGTCCTTCTTCTCTGTAGGATGGTTAAGCAAAGGACTTTTAAAAACTAGATGGTCTTTCCCCTTTTCTCTGATTTTGATCGAATCTTTGGTTAGTTTGGACCAATTCCAGTCAAACTATCTTTATAAACCAAATGGAAGTCTTTTGATGCTTTAGGTAAAAGAGAACTCGGTTGGATTTCTGAACCATTTTGGATTTTATTTTATTTTATTTTTCTTTTTCTTTCTTCTTTTTTTTTTCCTTTTTTTTTCTTTTTTTTTTGTTCCTAGCTCCAAAAGAGTTGTCTTGTTTATACCAACTTGTATTTTTGGTAATGGATGAGTGGAGTGGTATTAATCTGCTTCAGTCCTGACTTTATCTGTGATATTTGGTCTAATTCAGGTGAGCTTCAACTATCCTTATGGTCTTGGAAACTTCAACTATCCATATGGTCTTGACTATGTATTCCATTCTTTGATCTTTTTGCCTCTTCACCTTAGTGATCATAAGACTTGTCAAAAGTGTAACAACAGCTTAGGGTAGGTCATCGGGCTTATAAGTCAATAAAGAGAAAGTTAAAATCTTATGAAGGCTAAAAGGGACAACTAGGGATTGATATCTAATTAGGCGGATACTAGTTGTTGGCTAACTAAACAATGCCTAGATCATCTCTCACTTAAATAAACAGAGTTCAATTTTACCTCGAAAGTCTGTCAAAGAATGTTCTAAGACTTACTAGATCCTAGACAAAGTTCATTATGCAGGAGCCCTCTCTAAGAAATCATACACAACTCAATGCTATAGAGCAATTACCTCACCTAGTAAAGTCATTCAGATTATGATGCATAGATATACCAATTTATGAATATCAAGCTAGACTCCTCATTGGTTGAGCACCAAAATGAACAAAGACTAATAAAAATAAATTTAATAAAAGTAATTTATTCAAACAAACATAATTTAAAAAACATAATTGTTCCAATTAAATATTAAAGAAAATAAAATAAATAGAGCAACACTCCAAGCTAAGGGATGTTTGTTGAGTTGGAGTCAAAGATACTTCATTTATTTAGACATATCAAGGGCAAGGATTTTTTTCCATCATCAAGGATCATTGCTTCATCATCCATAGTTAGTCCAAGCTTTCTTAGTAGTACATCCTCTTTAGCAACATCTCTATCCATATCATGACAAGATGACAAAATAAAACTCTTCATGAAGGTTGCAAGCGGTGGCGCCCTTCCAAATTTAGGTAGAGGATTATTCTTAATGTTGGGCTTATCAGGCTCAGGCAGCTTTTCACTGTCAATCAAATCTTGGATTTCATGCCTTAATCGAATATATTTATCTGTCTCATGCCCTTGCACTTGATGGAATTGATAGAAGACCTTGGCATCAAAATTTGGTGGTAGAGGCTTATGTAGAGGCTGAGGTGCCAATGGTTGTAACAAATCCATCTTTATTAGATTTTCTAACATCTTTGACAAAGGCTCCCTTAAGTCTGAAAATTTATACTTCTTTGTTGGTTCAATTGTTGCATTTTTCTCAACACCTCCTCTTTCCCTTTGATTTTGCCCACTATGGTGGTAGCTGCCCTTATTGCTCCACTTAGACAGCATATGGTTCAGCTAGTCTTGTAGAATAGGGATTGATCCCTCATTTTTCATTCGATCTCTATCGATAGATATTTTCTTTGTTAATGTTGCCTTTTCATTCTTCTTTACATCAATGGAAGATGTCTCATTAGCATTATTGATGATCTCCAAAATTTTAGTTAACTGGGTCCTCATAATTTCAACCAATTGATCTCGTAGTTTGACCATCCTAATTTTGACAACTTCATCGATTATATCCTTTAGTCGGTTTACATCCATCCTTCCAATGAAGCACTTGAATCAAAATTAATGTTGTAGGTGGTGTCGTTGTATGCTCTTGAATTGCCGTACTTTAGGTTTGTAAGCCAGAAAAGATTAATGATATGTCATGTGATGTATGTATGCATGTATGCACAAACAATAAATAAACAAGGATAAATAGGACGTTCCTTGCAATATTATAACTTCCACACACGAATGGAGAGTCTCTTTTTCTAGGTATATGGTTAAAAAAATACCAACATGGTATATTTTATTTTTGAAAAGTTTCCTCGGATGGTACAACCAATATTTATAATTTCAAAAATGGAAATTAGTTCATGATAATTTCCATTAATTAGGTTTTAATCCATTCAACCAATTATAGTAGCTTTTATGCTATATTGGATTAAAACTAAATTAAGAGGTTTATTATAAATAGATTTCTCACTTGAAAAAGTAACTAATGATTCATGTCACAAATAAGCCCATAATTAATAGTTCTTAGCATAAACTAGGCTCATAATTGATTTTTGGTATTTTTCATAATTGACCCAAATATTTTGTAAGCTCATTTTAGAAAAGGTTGTAATGAAGTGAAAAATAGTTTTGTTTCAAAGCCCATAAAAAGATTTTAGAAAAAAAAAATAAATTTTGGGCTTTGAGCTTGGGCAATGTGGTGAAAAAGAATTTTTTGATCCATTTTTAAAAGTTTTTGTCTAAAGACCATCTTGAAAAGTTTTGAAAATAGCTTTGGTCTTTTGGACTTCAAAGGAAAAATTATTTTAAGCTTACAATGTAGGTTGGTCATATTAGAAAAAAGAATAAAACAAATAAGTCATGATTCAAACCAAGATAAATTAACCATAGTCAAACAACAAGCATTTGGGGTAAAAACCTAAGGAAAGTAACTAGGCCAATTACATGAGCTTTAGTCTTTGGGTTGAAAGGCTTAGGTTCTCATAACAAGTATATACCAAAAGGTACAAAGCTATGAGTGGTTATGCCATGCTCGATCTCCATACCTTAAGTGAAAGTATGGTATCCCTTACATAACACAACACGGGTAACTCGAGCATCCTAACTCACGCACACAATGCAAACTAAATGATGCAATGGATAATATCATGATAAGAAAGAATAAAATAATAAAAAGACCAAAGGAATCAACTTCTCTTATCCCAGTGGAGTTGCACTGTAAGCGGAGATTTTCACTCCTACTCTCAGTGGAATAATTCTTGTGACTTTGGCACTGTTAGGCTCAGAGCCTTAGAGAACACGGACCTAAGCCCGGAGAAAATGGAGTTACCATCCGGACATGCCAAAAAAATAAAAAGGGGTGGATGACTCGATTCCTAAGGAATCTTCAACCCCCTAATGGGTTCGGAAAGTTGGGTACGTGTGGAAAAGGTGAGAAATGGCCGAGCACCCCCACAATGGTTTATTAGAACTGACATCCTTTTTAGGTCTTAATATTATAAAATTCTTAAATATAACGATATTATCCATACTACATGTGATTATGAGAATAAATAAATACTTTATTAAAATCATAACAATGTTCAAATAAAATAAATAAATGGACTCCCATCTGAGGATGAAAACTTGCCCTTACATCATCCAAATCTAAAACTAAATAGGACACCCACCGAAAGGTGAAAATATGTCCTTTACATTAATCCTAAAATATAAAAATAATTTAAGTTATACAAAAATTAATTAATGAGGTACCCAATCATGAAAACATACCTCTTACAATTTTAATACCAAAATAATCAAATAATATTAATAATAAAGAAACCATCCATCCATGATAAATTAAACAAATTAAATATTGAAATTAACTAAATCAATCATCAAAACATATAATAAACTACATAATCAAATCTAAAACTAAAATAAAACAATAAAGATACAAGTTCAGGTTTATGTCTCAATTTAGAGTTCTTTAATTAACTTTTAGAGTTTTGGAATTTTGGAATTAATACAATTATTATTATTATTTAGGCTACTGTGGAGATTTTTTAGAAAAATAAAATTGATTAGGGTTTTATAATTTTAAGAAAGTAGTAGGGTTTTTAGTTAATCAAATTAGGGTTTAGAGCTAACATCATGAAATTAGGATTTTTAGAAAGAATAAATTAGAGTTTGGTATTTATAAAAAAAAATAATGTTTGGACGTTAAGGTTTTAAATGAATTAGGGTTTAGTGTTTCTGAAAAACCAATCAAAGTGTATAGATTATGTGAACTGTGAATATTTTTTAAAAAGATTTAAAGACTACTGTGAGTTTTTATATAAAAAAAAACCCTAATGTAATTTTCGAGTAAAGCATTGATTAAATAGCTATGAGATAAGAAAAACAAATAAACATCCTAAGCCAAACAAGTTTACTGGTTATAAAGGTTATGATTTAGCAAAATAATAATATGCATTCTATGCAAACTCACGTACACTTGATTCAATAAGAAATTGCATACTATGACTTTAGTTAAATGAAGAACAAACTCATTCAATGTTTAAAACAATCAAAACATATAATATTTATTTAATTTAAACCATACCATTGTTTGTTGGCTCCACCTAAATTTTTTGAACGAGATTCTGGATGAGCTTTGGCAAAGACAGTGAGTACACTGCCTTTATAGGTTTTGTATTGTTGATCTTCCTCATCTATCCTTGCCACCTCTTTTGTTTCTCGAGCTTGCTAAAGTTTGTTGGTTGATTGATTATTGAATTTTTTAGAGTTCCAGCAGCCAACCAAAAGCCAAAAGTTTTCCAGCTCCTCCTCAGGTTTTTAAAACCTGTATTTATAATCACTCTTTTAGGTTAAACCTAAAAATTTTCTTGTTTAAGAATGATTTATTTTGATGCATGTCGAATTCACGGGTTCGACACAAACCGATTCCATATCGAATTACAATTACTTGAATTCAATATAGACTGAGTCCGTCTCGAATTAAAATGACTTTGTTTCGACAGAAATTGAACCCATATCGAAGTAGGTATCCAGATTCTACATGGAATTGAAAAATAATTGCCCATATCGAATTGGGGTAGTCCTAATTCGATATAGGGCTGCCCCATGTCGGATTGGATGCCCTAATTCGACATGAAACATTCCTACTATCCAAAAACTATCCGGATTAAGCGAAAAAACAACCAAACCTTCGAATCAAACCCATTTTAGGGTTCAGTGCACTGGTATCATGTAAAAACCAATCAAATCTTCTAAAACAGACCTTATTAGGGTTTTAAAAGTTTAATTAGCTTATTTTAAACTCTATTACAATATATTAGTCCAATAAAAAATTTAAAATTAGTACTAGACTAGCCAGGACCAAAATTAAGGGTCTACAATATGTTTTCATTATTTTTTTATTTTGTAATGCAAATTAAATATAAAAAACAATATAATTGTTAAATTTTTATAATTTGTTAATTATATTTTAAAAAATTATTATTAAATTTTCAAATTATAATTTTTATATTAAAATTCATTATTTTTATATTTCTTTTCTTTTCTTTTTATCCATTTTACATATTTATAATCTTGAAATTTTTAATTTAAATAATCTAAATATGATCTTAATTTTATTAAGGTGCAACAAACAGAAGGTTCCAAACCTTAAAATGAGAAATATATTTTTCAAAAAGTTTAATGGAACGAAATTATTTTTAAATTATTTTTAATAAACATTAGTAACAAGCAACAGGCATAGCGTGCATTTAGAGGCGGTCCGTGGTTTGGTAAGGAATAATCAATAAATGACATTACAGATCTTGACGTACATGCACCATTATGTGTCCTAATCACTTGAAAATGATGCTGTCTGTACTGATTAGTCTTTGCCAGTTGTCATTCATCAGTAGCCACCAAAACAAACTAATGATTAGTTAATTATTTGTCCCTACATTTTTTTGAGACCAGCTAGTTGTGTTATCTACCAACATAATTATTAATTTATTTAAGGTGCCCTGCCGTATTTTACTGTGGTAAGTAATATTATTATTAATGTTGATGCATGGATGATGAGAAAAATAAAAATAAAATATTTTAAGTATGTCAATAGTATATATAAAGCATATACGAATGTTTTTATTTACAAAATATAGAGTATGATGCAAAATATAAGATATATATATATAATATTATACAACAAAATACAAAATGTTATTACATATAAAATATACAAATGTAATAACAATATATTTATACACAAATTTTCAGCTTTATTAACATACATGCTCATAAAAAAGTAAACTATAACATCATTTATATACAATCATTTATATTTACAATAATAAATCATAACAAATTTAACAAAAGAGTGAGTTACAACTTCATTTATATATTGAAGCTAGACAAAATATTTCTTTATTTGTACAATCAAAATCTTTTTTCTCTTATTATTTGGGTTGTTCACTCCATGAAAATATAGAAAAAATTAAGCAGTTCATCAATATTAAGAAATTTATAGAGAAAAAGATCTAATAAGGGAAATTAAAAAGTAAAAATATTGTAATTAAATATTGAATAATTATTGTAATCTAATATGATTTACAAATGTTTCAAACTATATGCAGATCACTATTGTTCAAAGAATTAAAAGAAGAAAAAGAAAGCGATATAATTTAGTCTACTATACAAAGAAAAAAGATCAATATCCTGCCATTTTTTATCAAATAGCAAACATTAAACGCTATAAAATTAAATATAATGAATTAATCCAGAATTGAAGAATGAAGAACAACAAACAAAACACAATAGAACCCAACAAAAATGTGATTATTTCCAATGCAAATCCAAAATAAAACTTAAAAAAATTAAAATGTTCAGGTCAAAAATCATATATTTACAAATTAAAAATAAATCATAATTCAAAAAAGAAGCCAAAATTGAATCATTGCATGCAATAAAAAAGCCATGAAACAACAGAAGGATGGCACAACCGCCCAAATTTGAGACAAAAAATGAGAAAAAAGTAACAGTTCTTGGGCACATATATACTTGTATATACATACATATCCATATAAATAGCCTTAAATATTTAAAAAATTAATAATAAAAGCATCAATCTATATGCAGATCACTATCGTTTAAAGAAAATATTTATAAATTATAAATTGTTTTAAGATTAAAGGATAGTTTTCTATATAAAAAAATAAGTTTAATATATGAAAAGAAATGATAATTTATTAAACATTTTACGGGATTGAGAATTACCCTGCAACAAAGACATTCAATAGTATAGTCATTCTAACACCAATCCCTCCTATTGCTCTCCCACCTGTTGATAAATAAATAAATAAATAAATTTTAGTTATGACTCTAAATGCCATAGATCTAAATAAAATAAACTAATCCAGAATTGAAGAATGAAGAAGAATAAACAAAATAGAATAGAACCCAATAAAAATTTGATTGTTTCAAACGAAAATCCAAAATAAAACTTAATAAAATTTAAAAAAGTTGGCCATAAATAATATAATTATCATTAAAAAAATATTATTCCAAAAATAGCCAAAATTGAATAATTGCATTTAATAAAAATAAAAAAGCTATAAAATAGGAGAGAGATGAAAGAAAGACTGCTCAAATTTAAGACAAAAAAATAAGGGAAATGTAACAACACTTGAGTATATATCTATGCGTATATACATATATAACTATAAAAATAGCTATCAATATTTATTTTAAAAATATAATAATAAAACCGACCAATTTATATGCAAATCACTATCGTTTAAAGAATTAGAAAAAGAAAAAAAGTGATAAATTAATAACTTAATCCATTATATGGAGAATAAATACCAACATTCTGCCATTTTTATCAAGTTGCAAACACTAAACGCCATAGAACAAAATAGAATGAACTAATTCAGAATTAAAGAATGAAGAACAACAAACAAAATACAATAGAACCCAATAAAAATTTGATTACTCCAAATGCAAATCCAAATAAAACTTCATAAAGCTAAATAAGTTCAGGCAAAAATCATATGTCGACCAATCCAAAACAAAACATAATTCAAAAAAGAAGTCAAAATTGAATCAATGCATGCAATAGAAAAGCCATAAAACAACAAAAAGATAAAATAGAAACTATCCAAATTTGAGAAAAAAAAATGAGGAAAAAGTAACAACACTTGAGTATATATATACATGTATGTACAATATAGTGGCTAACATTTTTTCTCAACTATTTACACATTGAAAAATATTAGTTTTATGACCAAATGATAAGAATTCCTATACATATATATACTGTCATACCATGCCTTTACAGGGTAACTTACACATTATTGTCTTATTGCATCCTTTGTAATATCCTCATTTATGCCCTAGAAGTTTTGCATGTTGTTGTTGTTGTTGTTGTTATTGGATTGTTGGTTTAAATTGAGAAAGAAAAGTATAAGTGTTTTGGGAAAGAATTTAGGGTTTAGAGACAAGTTTATATGTTGTGTATATTGTGATATATATAACATATACATTAGTCAAAAGAGTTGGTCAAGGCAAGAGGAGATATTTTTTTTAGGGCATGTGAAATTACTAAAATGGGCAAGAGATAACAAAGAGAATTAAGATATGTATGAGGGCATTATAGTAATTTTCCTTTGGATGGGTATTTAATGAAGTTTGACTTTGTGATTCTTGATCATTTTCTCTTCCTCTTGATGGTAGTGGCCGGCTCTCCATTAGCAAAAGGGAAGGAGAAGTGTTCTTGATAGTAAGATCAAGATTGAAGGGAGAATTGAAGAATCAAGTTGAAGATTTGTGGAATTTCTTTACTTTAGGTAAGTAATTTCTTGTTTTCTTTTATTAATTTGGAAATTGTGGTTAAGGTGTATTGAGAATTGTTGAGATGATGATTTAGTGTGTTGATGTGTGTTTATAAGTGTTAGAGTTGATTGTAAGTTAAAAATTGGAGGTTGTGTTGGTTTGGTTGTGATTATGGAAAAATAAGTGAAGATTGATAGTGGAAAATCAAGAGTAGAGTTTGAGTTAGGGTTTTGAGATGGTGTTTGTTTAATTGTGATATTAAGGTGTTTTAAAGTGATTATTGTAATGAATATGTATTTAGAACATTGATGATGTTCATTTGAAGCATGTGGTATGATGTATATTGAGTTTTAATGCATTTGGAAGAGAGTTGGTTAGAATTAGGGTTTTGATTTTGGGAGACACGGCCAAAGGCCATGTGAGACACGGCCAAGTCATATGATTTTGGACGTGTTGGATTAATTTTTTGGGTGACACAGCCGTGTTCCCAAGCCGTGTGAGCTACTGTGAGTTTTGGTTGAAGAGACACGGCCGTGTCCCTAAGCCGTGTTTGCTACTGCCAAAGTTGAATTGAGAGACACGGCCACAAGCTTGGCCGTGTCCCTCATGTGTGCTGCCCGTGTCCATCAAATGAGTTGGTTAGGGTTTTGTTTCTTTGTTCTTTATGCATTGTTTTGGTTCTTCAAAGGTGGGTTGGTTCTTAAACCTAACCCTAAAACACTTTAAACACACTTGAATCAATGAATGAACTAATCAAATGCATATGGAAGATCCTAAAGCTATGAATCATATAAGTTGTTCTTTGCCCTAATTGCATTGTTGAGATTTAAACAAGGTTATGTTATGCATTGTGAAAGGTATTGTATTTTATGAGTAATGTACCTTGAAATGTTGTATCAAAGATGAAATGATAATTCAAATAAGATATGATATGAGACAATGCCATTGTGTTTGGCTATGATGAATGATGCTATATGATGATAATATTGAGAGAATGAAGGCATGTTTGCCTAAATGTTGATGAGAATTGAGAATGGAAATGATAATTGATATGTAAATGAATTGTGTGGCTAATGTGTTATTCCATTTTCAGAGTATGTTATTGGTGGCATGCCTAATGATAGTAACAATCTCTTGAAGTTAGGTTGGATTGAATCCTTGAAGCCTAATTGAGATGTTACCACCCTTGAAGCTAGGTTGGGTTAGTTCTTGAAGCCAAGTTGGGTAGAAGCTTAGCATGCTTTGCTCCCCTTGAAGCTTGGTTGAACTTAATCCTTGAAGCCTAGTTGGGTTTATGATATTGATATTGATAAATGTGATGATAGAACCAAAACATTAACTCTGAAAATTGAATGGCATATTAGTGTGTCTTGGGCCCATGCTTGTCTATGGTTAATGTGAGTCATGAATGATGCTTGCCTTAGCTTATTGTTGATGATGAATGATTAAATGAATATAAATGAGGTCTATGATAAGATGTGAAGTATGATATGCCTATAGATATATATATATGTTGAGTTATAAAATGGAAAGCTATGTTATCAACTTGGCATATATGATGTTATATATATTATATGGATTGAGAATTGGTACTGCATTGCATTAAAGCATAACATTAGCATGATTATCTTACTAAGCCCTTGGCTTAGCGCGATAGTGTTTAATCGCGCAGGTGATAGAACTGTTAGAATCGAACCCGAGAGCTCTTCGAGACCGAGTGAGGGTAGACAGTGAAGAGTTGATTTTGGAGACTTAAAGATCAAAGGAGATTTGCCAATCATGTATAACTCTTTTTATATTTTGTAAAGTATTGATTAAATGTACATATTTGTATATTTGTAAATATGGAATTAAGTGTTTTCAAATATGTAAATATTTTATGACTTCCGCTGTGAAATAACTATATGTATGTATATATATATCTAATGTGTTTTATTTTAAAAGTAAATGATCTACTTTTCTATATTATATAATGATAATAGTACTGTATCTATTTAAATGTTTTGAATGTTGAAGAAAACCGTAGCATCCCTATGTTTGGTGCACTTATGCTACATGGTTGTAGTTGTAGTGTGTGTGCATTGGATGTGGGGGTGTTACATTTGTTTTGGTATCAGAGCCTAGGTTTGAGATTCTCAACCTAGGCAATATGTTATAAAAAGAATATTTTGAATTAAAAAGTGAGTTTTTGAAATAAAATACATGTTTGGGATTGGCAATCTTTGATCTTTAATAAGGTGTGTCCTGTTGTGTTTGCAGTGTTAGGTGTTGATGGATTCTCATTTGAGACAGTCAGTTGAGGGCAGTGAGGAGAGTGTTGCTCCTGATGAGGGAGTTAGAGTTGAGAGTGCTGGGGAGGCACCTGCTTCTGGGTCGGGGAGACCAACTGGTGAGGAGGTTCCACCAGCTTGGTTTGTGAATTTGATGAAGACTTTTAGGCAAGCGCCAGTACAACCAGTGCCACCACCCCCTCAGCCTTTGGTGCCAGTGAGGCACTATGACAAGTTAAGGAAGTATGGAGCTGAGGATTTTATTGGTACCACTGATCCAGCTGTAGCAGAACAGTGGCTTGACAAAGTTCAGAGGATCTTTATTCAGTTGCAAGCCACCCCTGAGGAAAAGTTTGATTATGCAAGATCTTTGCTACAGAAGGATGCCTACGATTGGTGGAAGACTGTGCCACATTCCATGGAAGATCCACCAACTTTGTCATATGCAGATTTCTTGAGGGAATTCGAGTTGAAATATACTCCTAGGGAGTATAAGGATATGAAGAAGATGGAATTCTTGAGCTTGAAGCAAGATAACAAGACTGTTACTGAGTATGAAGTTGAGTTTATTCGATTGAGTCAGTATGCTGGGGGCATCATTGCTGATGAGATTGATAGATGCCGGCGATTTCAGGAGGGATTGAGGCCCTCGATCATGTGTTTAGTGGCTGGATCTCGATATCACGATTTCTCCCAGTTAGTGGAAGCAGCTCGAAGTGTAGAGCGAGCTCAAGTGATTGCAGCTGCTTCAGAGGATGAGGTTAGGGTGAGAAGGCCCCAGTTTGAGGCAGGGTCTTCTTCAGTGAAGAGGGGTAGAGGAAGCTTTGTTCCTCGGAGTATTAGGAGCCAGAGACCAGCAGGTAGATCAGTGCAGTTCCAGAGACAAAGATTCAGACCTGCAGCTTCAGTGGCAAGTGCTCCAACCCCTATGGTTCAGAGATCCACCTTACCTATTTGCATCCATTGTGGGAGGCCCCATGGTGGTCCATGTTGGAAAGCTGGTGTTGCTGGGGTATGTTTCAGGTGTGGGTCACCGGATCACTTTGTGAGAGATTGCCCTGAGAGGCAGAGGCAGATGTCAGTTGATTCTGCCGCTTCTCAAGCCAGTGTGAGGGGAGGCAGAGGTGCCAGCCGAGGTGGTAGAGCAGGGTTCAGTTCTAGAGGTGGTGCTGCATCCAGGGAGACTAGACCGGAGGAGGTTGGTTCTTCCCAGAGGATGTATGTTATGCAGAGACAGCCGGATGCATCGGCGGTCATAGCTGGTACTTTTTCTTTATTTGATACTGCAGTACTTGCTTTGATTGATCCGGGCTCCACCCATTCTTATATTAGTGCATCTGTATTGCCTGTGTTTGATGTGCATGCTGAGTCCCTAGGATTTGATGTTTTGGTGACAAATCCGTTAGGGCATAGTGTGATTGTGAGTAAAGTGCATCGGGATAGTGCAGTGAGGGTGCAGGGTGAGGAGTTTCTTGGAGATTTGATTGAGATGCCATTTAAGGAATATGATGTGATTTTAGGCATGGATTGGCTATCTCGACATGGAGCTGTGGTGGATTGTAAAAAGAAAATTGTTTCTTTGAGAACCGGTGATGGGAGAGAGGTGATAGTATCTAATGAGCAGGAACAGTTAGCCTCCTTATTTGTTTCAGCTGTTGCAGCCCGGAGGTTGATTAGGAAGGGGTGTGAAGCCTATCTTGCTCATGTGGTAGATACTAGAGTGAAGGGTTCTCCTATTGATAGCATTGCCACAGTTGCAGAGTTCCCTGATGTTTTTCCAGAGGAGTTGACAGGATTGCCTCCTGAGAGAGAGGTGGAGTTCGGTATCGAGCTGTTGCCGGGTACCACTCCTATCTCCATTACTCCTTACAGAATGGCACCAGCAGAATTGAGGGAGTTGAAAGTGCAATTACAGGAGCTGTTGGATAAAGGATTCATTCGCCCCAGTATTTCTCCTTGGGGAGCTCCTGTGCTCTTTGTAAAGAAGAAGGATGGTACTATGAGGTTGTGCATCGACTATAGGCAATTGAACAAGGTGACCATTAAAAATAAGTATCCTTTGCCTAGAATCGATGATCTCTTTGATCAGTTGAAGGGAGCGTCAGTATTCTCTAAGATTGATCTGAGATCGGGGTACCATCAGCTGAGAGTCAGAGCTGAAGATGTTCCGAAGACCGCATTTCGGACCAGGTATGGGCATTATGAATTTTTAGTTATGCCTTTTGGTCTGACAAATGCACCTGCAGCTTTTATGGATTTGATGAATAGGGTGTTTAGGCCCTATTTGGATCAGTTTGTAGTGGTCTTCATCGATGATATTCTGGTGTATTCGAGGAATGAAGAGGAACATGATTTGCATCTGCGGATTGTGTTGCAGATTTTGAGAGAGAAGCAACTATTTGCCAAATTGTCGAAGTGTGAGTTCTGGTTGGATCAGGTAGCTTTTCTCGGACATATTGTTTCAGCAGAAGGCATTAGAGTTGATCCGAGTAAAGTTGAAGCCATTTTGAATTGGAGTCCACCCAAGTCTGTGACAGAGGTTAGAAGTTTTCTGGGTTTGGCAGGCTATTACCGGCGGTTTGTGAAAGGATTTTCTTTGATAGCTACTCCACTCACCAGATTGCTTCGTAAGGGAGTGAGGTTTTTGTGGACAGATCAGTGTCAGGCTAGCTTTGAACAGTTGAGAGATTTGTTGACTCAAGCGCCTGTTCTCACTTTACCTGTAGAAGGCCAACCCTATGTGATCTACAGTGATGCTTCACATATTGGTTTGGGTTGTGTGCTAATGCAGGAAGGGAAAGTTATAGCTTATGCATCTCGTCAGTTGAAACCGCATGAGCTTAACTATCCTACCCATGATTTGGAATTGGCAGCCATTGTCTTTGCATTAAAGATTTGGCGCCATTATCTGTTTGGGGAGAAATGTTTCATTTACACTGATCACAAGAGTTTGAAGTATTTGGGTGTTCAGAAAGAGCTCAACCTTCGGCAGAGGAGATGGTTAGAATTGATTAAAGACTACAACTGTTTGATAGATTATCATCCAGGTAAAGCAAATGTGGTTGCTGATGCCTTAAGTCGGAAGTCTTTAGCTGGTTTAACAGTTTACTCGCTCTCGTTGCTTGTTGAGTTGAGAGCATTGCGTGCCAGTTTTGTACCTTGTGATGATGGTGCATTATTGGCACAGTTACAATTGAAGCCTGTTTTGTTGGATCAGATCAAAGAGGCTTAGTTAGCTGATAAGAAGATTCAGAAGATTGTTTTAGATTGTGAGAGTGGAAAGACTAGAGATTTTGTTGTGAAGGATGATGGGAGCCTATGGTTTAAGAATAGATTGTGTGTACCCGATAATGCTGACTTGAAGAGGATCATTTTAGAGGAAGCTCATCAGTCTTTATTTGCTATGCATCCGGGTAATACGAAGATGTATCATGATTTGAGACAGCATTATTGGTGGATTGGGTTGAAGAGAGACATTGCTGAGTTTGTATCAAAATGTCTCACTTGTCAGAAGGTTAAAGCAGAGCATCAAGTTCCCACTGGGTTACTTCAACCGTTGTCAGTGCCAGAGTGGAAGTGGGAAAGAGTGACAATGGACTTTGTGTCTGGATTGCCTTTGACACAAAGGAAACATGATGCCATATGGGTGATTGTGGATAGATTGACTAAGACAGCTCATTTCCTTCCGATTCGGATGGATTACTCTTTGGAGAGGTTAGCTGAGCTATACATCCATGAGATTGTGAGATTGCATGGTGTTCCAACTTCTTTAGTGTCTGATCGAGATCCTAGGTTTACTTCGAGATTTTGGAAGAGTTTGCATAGTGCTTTGGGTTCTCGACTGCATTTCAGCACTGCTTTTCATCCACAGACGGATGGACAGTCTGAGAGGGTGATACAGATCATTGAGGATATGTTGAGAAGTTGTGTCATCGATTTCACTGGAAGTTGGGATAGATTCTTACCTCTTGTAGAGTTTGCTTATAACAACAGTCACCAATCCAGCATTGGTATGGCACCATTCGAAGCACTGTATGGTAGACGGTGTAGGACACCGCTGTGTTGGAATGAACTTGGGGAAAGTAAGTTAATTGGGCCTGATTTGATTAAAGAAACTGAAGAGAAAGTGAAGTTGATTCGGGGCAGGTTAAAAACAGCTTCAGACCGACAGAAGTCTTATGCAGATCTGAAGAGGAGAGATATTCAGTTTGATGTTGGGGATAAGGTATTTTTGAAGGTATCTCCTTGGAAGAAGATTTTGAGGTTCGGTCGGAAAGGGAAATTGAGTCCTCGTTTCATCGGACCGTATGAAGTGTTAGAAAGAGTTGGGCCAGTGGCGTATAGACTTGCTTTGCCACCTGAGTTGGATCGTATTCATAATGTGTTCCATGTATCTATGTTGAGGAGGTACAGGTCAGATCCATCTCATGTGTTGCCATTTGAATCTATTGAAGTGAGCCCAGACTTGTCATTTGAAGAGGAACCAGTTGCTATCTTGGCACGGGAAGTGAAAGAATTGAGGAACAAGAGAGTACCATTGGTGAAGATTCTTTGGAAGAATCATGCAAAAGAAGAAGCAACATGGGAAAGTGAGCAGACTATGCGAGAGCAATATCCTCAGTTGTTTCAGACTTGATATCAGGTAATTTCGAGGACGAAATTTCTTTTTAGAGGGGGAGAATTGTAATATCCTCATTTATGCCCTAGAAGTTTTGCATGTTGTTGTTGTTGTTGTTATTGGATTGTTGGTTTAAATTGAGAAAGAAAAGTATAAGTGTTTTGGGAAAGAATTTAGGGTTTAGAGACAAGTTTATATGTTGTGTATATTGTGATATATATAACATATACATTAGTCAAAAGAGTTGGTCAAGGCAAGAGGAGATATTTTTTTTAGGGCATGTGAAATTACTAAAATGGGCAAGAGATAACAAAGAGAATTAAGATATGTATGAGGGCATTATAGTAATTTTCCTTTGGATGGGTATTTAATGAAGTTTGACTTTGTGATTCTTGATCATTTTCTCTTCCTCTTGATGGTAGTGGCCGGCTCTCCATTAGCAAAAGGGAAGGAGAAGTGTTCTTGATAGTAAGATCAAGATTGAAGGGAGAATTGAAGAATCAAGTTGAAGATTTGTGGAATTTCTTTACTTTAGGTAAGTAATTTCTTGTTTTCTTTTATTAATTTGGAAATTGTGGTTAAGGTGTATTGAGAATTGTTGAGATGATGATTTAGTGTGTTGATGTGTGTTTATAAGTGTTAGAGTTGATTGTAAGTTAAAAATTGGAGGTTGTGTTGGTTTGGTTGTGATTATGGAAAAATAAGTGAAGATTGATAGTGGAAAATCAAGAGTAGAGTTTGAGTTAGGGTTTTGAGATGGTGTTTGTTTAATTGTGATATTAAGGTGTTTTAAAGTGATTATTGTAATGAATATGTATTTAGAACATTGATGATGTTCATTTGAAGCATGTGGTATGATGTATATTGAGTTTTAATGCATTTGGAAGAGAGTTGGTTAGAATTAGGGTTTTGATTTTGGGAGACACGGCCAAAGGCCAAGTGAGACACGGCCAAGTCATATGATTTTGGACGTGTTGGATTAATTTTTTGGGTGACACAGCCGTGTTCCCAAGCCGTGTGAGCTACTGTGAGTTTTGGTTGAAGAGACACGGCCGTGTCCCTAAGCCGTGTTTGCTACTGCCAAAGTTGAATTGAGAGACACGGCCACAAGCTTGGCCGTGTCCCTCATGTGTGCTGCCCGTGTCCATCAAATGAGTTGGTTAGGGTTTTGTTTCTTTGTTCTTTTTGCATTGTTTTGGTTCTTCAAAGGTGGGTTGGTTCTTAAACCTAACCCTAAAACACTTTAAACACACTTGAATCAATGAATGAACTAATCAAATGCATATGGAAGATCCTAAAGCTATGAATCATATAAGTTGTTCTTTGCCCTAATTGCATTGTTGAGATTTAAACAAGGTTATGTTATGCATTGTGAAAGGTATTGTATTTTATGAGTAATGTACCTTGAAATGTTGTATCAAAGATGAAATGATAATTCAAATAAGATATGATATGAGACAATGCCATTGTGTTTGGCTATGATGAATGATGCTATATGATGATAATATTGAGAGAATGAAGGCATGTTTGCCTAAATGTTGATGAGAATTGAGAATGGAAATGATAATTGATATGTAAATGAATTGTGTGGCTAATGTGTTATTCCATTTTCAGAGTATGTTATTGGTGGCATGCCTAATGATAGTAACAATCTCTTGAAGTTAGGTTGGATTGAATCCTTGAAGCCTAATTGAGATGTTACCACCCTTGAAGCTAGGTTGGGTTAGTTCTTGAAGCCAAGTTGGGTAGAAGCTTAGCATGCTTTGCTCCCCTTGAAGCTTGGTTGAACTTAATCCTTGAAGCCTAGTTGGGTTTATGATATTGATATTGATAAATGTGATGATAGAACCAAAACATTAACTCTGAAAATTGAATGGCATATTAGTGTGTCTTGGGCCCATGCTTGTCTATGGTTAATGTGAGTCATGAATGATGCTTGCCTTAGCTTATTGTTGATGATGAATGATTAAATGAATATAAATGAGGTCTATGATAAGATGTGAAGTATGATATGCCTATAGATATATATATATGTTGAGTTATAAAATGGAAAGCTATGTTATCAACTTGGCATATATGATGTTATATATATTATATGGATTGAGAATTGGTACTGCATTGCATTAAAGCATAACATTAGCATGATTATCTTACTAAGCCCTTGGCTTAGCGCGATAGTGTTTAATCGCGCAGGTGATAGAACTGTTAGAATCGAACCCGAGAGCTCTTCGAGACCGAGTGAGGGTAGACAGTGAAGAGTTGATTTTGGAGACTTAAAGATCAAAGGAGATTTGCCAATCATGTATAACTCTTTTTATATTTTGTAAAGTATTGATTAAATGTACATATTTGTATATTTGTAAATATGGAATTAAGTGTTTTCAAATATGTAAATATTTTATGACTTCCGCTGTGAAATAACTATATGTATGTATATATATATCTAATGTGTTTTATTTTAAAAGTAAATGATCTACTTTTCTATATTATATAATGATAATAGTACTGTATCTATTTAAATGTTTTGAATGTTGAAGAAAACCGTAGCATCCCTATGTTTGGTGCACTTATGCTACATGGTTGTAGTTGTAGTGTGTGTGCATTGGATGTTGGGGTGTTACATCCTTAACTCCCAATTGTTAAGGAGATTAATTGGATAATCTAAACTAAATAATTTGACATTTAGTGAATTTTAAATCCATCAAAACATAGAAATAATAGCCCCTTTACTTAAAAGATGTAAGAAATCAATAAAAAGTGAAGACTAAATTAATGGATATTGAGAGTAAATTAAAGAAACCAAAACCTGGGTGAGTTTATTCTTTGTAAAAGTGGACTACCTTGTAAGACCCTAATAGTATTGCTATTATGTAGGGTCTATAATTATTAAAACTAAACTTGAATAAATTTCAAAATACAACTTCCTAATATATATCCTAAATCAATGAAAATTGAAGATTAAATTAATGGATATTGAAAACAAATCAAGGTAACCAAAACCTAGGAAAGTTTATTCTTTATAAAGTGGGGCCTACTTGTAAAAACCTAACATCATTACTATTATCATCAATCAAATCAAAACAACACATACGAAAAACCATTTTGTAACAAAATTTTTGTCTTATAACTTAAAACAACACATTTAACCTTGATAACATAAAAGAATTATTAGATTATGGAGAATCATTGGATACCCAAGTTAGTTTGGTTAATCAGCAAAAAAGGGAGCAAGAGAAGTGGGAAAAAGATCCTTTACTCGTGGAGGTCATCCCTCTTTATATTTGAGGAGTAGGGGGACAAGGTTTGAATATGGCAGCGGGTCTTTAGGAGGTGTCAGTGCCATACGACGGCTGTGTTAGAAATCTGTCTCTTGCACACTAGGAGTTCGGAGGTGTCAGTGCCATATGACGACTCTGTCAGGAATCTGTCTCACACACATTAGGAGTTTGGTTAATTTCCAAGGGCTTAGTGCTGAGGCTTATCATCTTCTGAGAGCTTGGTCTTAGACTAGTAGGGCACTAGGCTCGGTTCATGAGCCCGATGACTAGGTGGTAGTATCACTAGTCCCCTACTAGCCTTTTGACATTAATGTTAAACGAGAACAAGTGTCAACCCTTGAGATCGGTGGCAAATGTGTTAGCTATGGAGGGTAGCAACATTACAATTTTACAGAGCAAATTAGGTGGAAAAATGAAATTTAGATTCCCATCCAAGGCATTTAATTCCCTCACCGACATCACCTCTATGAATAGAGGGTTGATTACCAATCATTCCTCACTTTCAAATTTTTTAAGAGTTTGATTATTCTATTAACTTTGTGTTTTCTTTTTCTTGGTTTGTGAGTAATAACAGTGCAGAGAGCGGCTCGGTGTTTTCCAACCCATCGAGGTTTATACTTGCTGCTAGCTGCTATAATTGAGTAACTTTTAGATTCAAATTCTTTTCTTTATTATAAGTATAATGAGTTCAAGTAGCAAGAGTGTGTTGATAAGAGGGAAGAGGATCACTAAAGAATACTTACAATATAGTGACTTAGTCTAATTAAACAGCGATACAGAGAGCTCGTCCTTGAATAGAAGCTCAGGAGGAGGTAATCTTGCTGAGGCCGAGGTGGCAAGGGCTGTGGGGTGAGTCACGTCAGCTCGCCCAGCTCTGGTAGATGAGGAAGAGGAGGAAGAAGCTAATGCTAGAGTTTTGACAGATTGGACTTGAGTTATGGATGGGAAATATAAAATACTAGCTGAGTAGTGGATGTCTGCTTGGAGAGAATACCATGGACACGACACCCTAGGGTCAATTAGTAATAATATAAGAAGAGGACATGAAGGTAGGAGTCTAGTTTCCTCTTCATCCATTCCTTAAGCACTTCCTGACCATGAATGACATCTTCCCTGGTAAACCATCTTAGGGTTCAACATGCTTTACAAGCTGCTAGGTGTAGAGCCTTTCCTTAGGGTCCTGGCTGTATTGTTTCTCCTCAAGGCATGCCCTAGCTCTGATAAAAAAAATTTTATTTCTTCAGGGCCAACCAAGGCTCGGGTTCTTTATAGGGGAAGCCTAAATCGATGAAGGCTTGGAAGGATCAGTTATTCATCTTGGAAAAGGCAAAGGGGTTTGGCTACCTAACAAAGTGGAATTCAGTGGCGAGCTAGCCCCAACTGAAAATGATGAACTTGGATCCTGTTGAGAAGTTAATGTTTAATAAAATGGAGTAAGACATTTAGAGAGAAAAAGTTGAATGTCCTAAAATTAATTAAGGGAACCGCCACTACCCAAGTCTTGACTAGGCATATTGAGGTGTTGGACCATGCTTTAGTCAAGCATGGTGGTGCCACTGGTCCCTCTACTCTGGTGGTGAACCTAGATGAGGGAAATAACTCTGAGGGTCAGGGGGCCTATGCGTTAGTTCCCTCAAGTTCAAGAGACATTGTGCCAGGAGTTCAAGGCTCGGTACGACAATAACTATTCAGTGGCTAATCACAAGGTCATGTTGTTCATCCTCGTTGTTCATCCTCGACCTTCTGAGGGGGTCCCTGTAATATCCCAAAATATACCCTGGATGTTTTGGGTTTTATTATTATTATAATTGGATTTATTGTATATGTTTTATTGTTAGAAAAAAAGGGGTTTTTAAAGAAAGTGTATATGTGAGAATTGTAATATCCCAAAATATACCCTGGATGTTTTGGGTTTTACAATTAAATATCTTCTTCCACTAACTCAAAACTTTGACTTTCCATTACTTAGGTATATGTTATTTATATCCTAATATACATCACATATACACTTTCTTTAAAAACCCCTTTTTTTTCTAACAATAAAACATATACAATAAATCCAATTATAATAATAATAAAACCCAAAACATCCAGGGTATATTTTGGGATATTACAGTCCCCCTAGAAAACAAAGATTTTTTGCACATGTTCTCAAGGGCCTTCATGGATCATTTTCGTGCTTTTTCTACTCAGGTAAAAGAGGTGGTATAACTTAGTTGTTTTTATATATAGTTATTTGATTTTATATAACTTGGGTTTTGTCTATTGCATTACACCCTTCTCTGCCAGCATGTCAGAGACCAGTTCTCCGGTTCGGTGAGCGCCTACAAAAACTCTAAGAAGGAGCTCAACACAATGAAGTTAAGGCTTGTTAAGTCCTAGTGTTGGGCTACTTGTGCCAAGAATGCTAAGCATAGGGCTTGCGTGGGTAGAGAAAGAGGCTACTGAGGCCAAGCTGTAGGTCAAGGCAATGGAGAAGTAGGCTATAGAGGTTGCCACCAACCTTACCAAAACCCCAAGAGCTATTGGAAAAGGAGCAAGAGGTTCTGGTAGCCTTCCAAGACTAGGAGGAGGACAAGATCGCCCAAGGAATCATTAAATTTAAGAATAGGTTACTAAAAAGCTAAAGAAGAGCTTCCTTGGGGATGACTTTAGCTGGGTCCTAGAGCTAGATCCAGGGAAGAGGGGGGGGGGGGGGGGGGGGAGGCCTTAAGTGGTGTGAGGAGTCATAGGACGAGGCTCCTAAGCTTTAAAATTTTTTTTTTTAATTTTTGTACAGGTAAATCTTGAACCTTTTATTTTTTTATCCTTTGTATAGCTTGGTATGGAGCTTAGGCATTTTGTTTTTGAATAGCTTCCAATAGGTAGGAAAGTTTAACCTGAGGTTGGTCGAAGATTGATGTAAAGACTTGCCTTTTTAGAGTTGTAATTGTGAATTTTAATTCAATGAAATGATACTTTTTTACAATATTCACAAATTTATTACTGTTAATAATAGCTCGTTATAATGCAAGTTATAATTTAGATAGAAAACCTTATATGTATGTATGAACTTTATTTACTTATGTCATTGTGTTTAATCATCATTCGGTCAAAATTAAAAGTGCTGAGATCAGTTAGGTTTCAGAGCTTAGTGTACAATTGGAGTGCTTAGATTAATCCATAATTAGGGAGTAAAGATTAATGTAGTATTAAATTGCTAAGAGTTCGATGCACGATCAAAGTGTTTAGATTAATGCATGGTTAAAGTGCTTGAGGCTTATACATAATTAGAGTGCTTTGGGTTATTGCATGATTAAAGTGCTTATAGTTTAGTGTATGATCAAATTGCTAAGATTAATGCATGACTGAAGTGCTAAAGCATTCTGAAGTTTGATGCTCAGTTTGTGATTGAAAATCTGAGGTATTAAGTGTTTGTGTGTCCATACATGTGCACTTCTTTCTTTTCTTTTATTTTTCATAAACAATTATGAGTAATGCCATGTGGGCATCTTGGCATTGCCCTTGCTTGTTTTTGATTTTGTATGATACAAACAAGTATACTCTTTACATTAGGGAAATATAAAAGAAAACAAAAGAAAGAAAATTTTACATAAGAAAGCTACCACACATAGGGCGAGCTATTGAATGTATGATCTCAGGTTGTTGGCCTTCCACGTCCTCAAGATCTCTTTCCCATCTATAGTTTAGAGCTTGTATGCACTGACCTTGAGGACTTTAGCTATTATGAAAGGTCTTTCCCAATTGGTACCCAGCTTTCTAGGTCCAGCGGTACCATAAGTGGAAATGACACTTCTTAATACTAGATCTCCCTTGCTGAACTATTTATGGCATACTCCTTTATTATGGAAGGTGGAAATCAAAGCTTTGTAAGCTTCTACCCTAATTCCCGCTTGTTCTCTCTTGAACTCAAGCATGTCAAGGTTACACTTGGAGGCGGGCTCGAGATTTTCTTCAAAGTTAATAATTCTGCCCGATGGGAGTCCTATCTCAATAGGAATAACTGCTTCGGTGCCATAAGCCAATGCAAAAGGGGTCTCTCCAGTGGCTATCCTTAGTGAGGTGCCATAAGCCCAGAGCACATTATAGAGTTCTTCAACCCAGAGACCTTTAACTTCATTTAAATTTTTTTAGCCCTGCTAGTATGGTTCAGTTGGTCTCACTTCTATCACACCATTGGGTTGGGGATGGTAGACCAAGGTAAACTGGAGCTCTATTTTCAGCTCGGTATAGTATTCCTTGAATGGTCTACAATCAAACTACTTGCCATTATCTATGATCACAGTGTGAGGGATATTAAACCTTGACATGACCAACTTCTAGAAGAATTTTATAAGGGAAGCCATGGTGATGGAGGCTAGGGGTTTTGCCTCTACCCATTTGGTGAAGTGGTCGAATGCAACCATTAAGAACTTTCACTAGGTCATGGCTTATTAAAAAAGCCCCTAAGATGTCTATTCCCCATCGGGGGAAGGGCCATGGGCTTCTAGTCGATCGATGGCTGGTGCTATAATTGGCATGCTTCTAACACTTTTCAAACTTCTTGGCCAAGTCCTTTGCATCATCATCCGTGAAGGGCCAAAAGGACCCCTGTCGTAGTGCTTTCTAGGTTATTTCCTATGCTTCTTCATGGGCTCTATAGATACCCTCATGTATCTCTCTAAGCACTTAGCTACCCTCCTTTTTAGACACATATTTGCTCCAATGGTGAGAAAATAATCTCCTGAATAAGAGTCCATCATGAATGGCATATTTGCTGGATTTTCTGACAATTCTTTTGGCTTCCTCCAGGTCTTTAGGAAGATCTCCATAATTCAAAAACATATAGATTGGTAGTCTCTAACCTTCCATGGGCTCTGTCAGCATCACAACTAAGCTCTCATGGTTGGACTTCTGAATGGACTCAACAAGAACTCTGTACTCAAGGACTGCATCCCCAGTTGTAGCTGCTTTAAATAGTTCGTCAGCTTATTCATTTTCTGCCTGTACTATCTAGTGGATCTCCCATAAGCAGCCCTTCTTATTCAGGGCAAATAAATGCTCGACTATGTGCTCTATGTATTAGACCATGTTTGCCTTTCTCGTCTTATATTTCTCAGTTTGTTGGTTGACTACCAACTGAGAGTCTAAAAAGATCTATAATAGCTTGAGCGTGACTTCCATGGCCAGTCTTAGTCCCAGGCATATAACTTTATATTCCACTATAATATTGGAGGCTGTGAAGTTAAGTCTTGCTGAGTATCTAATAAGATTTTTTTTCTTGGGCCTTTGAGGACTACTCAACACCTGCTCCTTCGACATAAGAGGCCCCATTACGGAACCATGCTTCCTTTAGGGTGGACTCTGAGGGCTGCTCGTATAGATTTGTCACAAAGTTTGCCAAAATTTGGGCTTTCATAGCCCACCTAAGCTCATATCAGACATCAAACTACCCAAACATGGTGGCCCATTTAGTGAGGCGGCTTGAGGTTTCTAGCCTTTGCAAGATCTTCCTTAAGTATGAGTTAGTGCGCACTATGATGGTATGTGCATCAAAATAAGGCTGGAGCTTCTATGATGCAGTTTTGAGAGCCAATCCCAAGTTCTCTAAGGGTGAGTATTTGAGCTTGGGGCCCTTTAGAGCATGGCTAATGCAGTAAAAGGGATATTATTTGTTGTTTTCCTCTTTAATCAAAATTGAACCCACTGTTGCTGGGGAGACTAACAAATATATGTACAAGTTTTCACCCTATACAAGTCAGCTTAGAAGGGGTGGCGAACTTAAAATGTTCCTTAGCTCAATAAAGGCTTGTTGGCATTCATCTGTCCACTTAAGCTATTTCAAGTTTTTTAGTAGCTGGTACAAAGTTAGACAGCTTTTATCTGAACATGAGATAAACCTTTCAAGGGCAGTGATCCGGCCAATTAGCTTCTGTACTTCCTTGAATTTCTTGGGGGACTTCATTTCCATCACGACTCAAATTTTCTCTAAGTTGGCCTTTATTGCCCTCTTTGATATCATGAAACCCAGGAACTTCTCAGACTGGACTCCAAAGGCACACTTTTCTATATTGAGTTTCATTCTTAACTACCAGAGGATCTCAAAGAATTCTATTAGGTCTTAGGAGTGTTCTTCAGAGGTCTGAGATTTTATTATCATGTCATCCACATATATGATTTTATTATCATGTCATCCACATATATCTCTATATTTTAACCTATTTGCTCTTGAATTAGCCTATTAATGAGCCATTGGTAAGTGGCTCCAACATTCTTGAGGTCAAATGACATTACTTTATAGCAATATGTGCATTTACCAATTATGAAGGAAGACTTGTCTTGATCCTTGGGCTTCAAGTGGAGTTAGTGGTACCCGATGACTTGAAGCGTCAATAAAACTATACTCTTTATATCATACTGTGGAGTCAATAAGGAAATCAATATTTGTGAGTGGATATGAATCTTTATATCATGCCTTGTTAAGGTCGGTAAAGTCAACACTCATCCTCCACTTTCTATTTGCTTTCTTAACCAAGACAACGTTGGCCAACTAGTTTGGAAACAATACCTCCTTGATAAAGCATGCCTACAGAAGTTTCTATTCCTCCTAGTCAGCGACTAACTATCTTTCTGGCTCGAGGTTTCTCTTCTTTTGCTTGACCGAGGTAGTATTAGGATCCACATGGAGCACATGTATCATAAGCTCAGGCGGGATTCCTTTAACCTCCATGGGGGTCCATGCAAAGATATTCTGGTACTTCTTAAGAACTTCAGCCAGGGCGAGCTCCTTCTCGGTTTAACTGGAGCTCACTGTGAGCGGAGATTTTGCCCCCACTCACGGTGGAATGGTTCTTGCTACTACAGTAATGTTAGGCTCTAGGCCTTAGAGAGAACGAGATTAAACTTGAAGAACATGTAGTCACCATCCGGATGGCCCGAGAAAGAAAAGAAAGGGGTGGATGACACAATTTCTAAGGAATCCCTAACCCCCTAATGGGTTCTGAAAGTTAGGTATGCATGAGAAAGGTGAGAATGACCCAGCACCCCCATAGCATCCGGTTCATTGGAACTGGCCTCCTTTTCAGGTCTAAATATTATAAAATTCTTAAATTATTACTGTATTATCCATATTACATATAATTATAAAATAAACATTCATCTTATTATTAAGTCAAACAAACCAATTAAAATGGACACCCATTCGAGGATGGAAACATGCCTTTATAATTATCTAAGTCCATAAAATAAATAAAATAGGACACCCACTCAAAAGGTGAAAATATGTCCTTTACAAAGTCCCAAAGTTCATGAAGTAAATTACATAGTTAAAAATGACTAAGGCACCGACATAGTAAAAATAAGCCTTTTACATACCATAAAATCCAAATGATAATCGAATATAAACCCATCATCCACAATAAACAAATGACTATTCATCAACAAATAATCTAAACATATCATTCATCCATCATGAAATAAATTAAACAATTAAGATCAAGATATAAAGATATAAATTAAGATTAAAATATACAAAGTTGGGTTAAAAGTGCAATTAAGGGCTAAAACGTACAAACTTGGGTTAAAACTAAAGGATTGAGGTCTTGGATTAGGGTTTCTATAGAATTAAGGTTTTGGATTAGGACTTTTGGGAATTTGTATTAGTGTTTTAAGATTAGGATTTTAGGGTTTTAAGATTAGGGTTTTTGGATTAGAGTTTTAGGATTTTAATCATGCAAATTAGGGTTTTGGTATAAAAACTAGGGTTTTGGGGTTTTGGATGTGCAATTGGGATTTTAAGGTTTTAATCATGCAAATTAGGGTTTTGGTATAAAAAACTAGGGTTTTAGGTATAAGAACAAGGATTTTAGGATTTTGGACATGGAATTAGGATTTTAGGATTTTAACCATGCTAATTAGGGTTTTGGATCAAAACAGATTAGATCATGTTATTAGGATTTATGCAAAGTCATAACTAAAATTAGGGTTTAATGTTTAATATCCAACTACTGCAATTAAATTCATAACTTCATGGCCACTGGATATTGGTTTGCATGGACTATTGTATGTGATGGTATTGTTTTAAGGAATCAAATTGCTACTATGAATGTAAACAAATTAAATAAAAAAGCAAACCTCTGTTTGTTGGCTCCACTAAAGTTTAATGTTGAACCAAGCTCTCTATCTTATTCCACTACCTGGATCGCTCCAAATTGGCCAACCAATTGGCCATGGGCTGGCCTTATGGCAAATTAGCGATGCCAATTCGTAATGGGCTAGCCTAGGGACGAATTAGCTAAGCCAGTTTGTCATGATTTAATGCTTTGGGCTTGGACCGGCTTAGTTTGGGATTTTAAGATTGGATCAGACTAATTTTGGGCTTTTAGTATTTGTCTAGACTTATTTTAAGCTTTTAAAACTATACTAGACTAGGTTTAAACTTTTTGTTTTGACTTGGCCCTTTTAATTGAGACCAAACTCACTTAGGGCCAAAATTAAGGGTCTACAGTTTTGCCCCATGCTTGAATGATCTAAGACGTCAATAGAAGAGAGTGAAAAATAATATGCCTTTAGGCTGATCTTGGATGCTTTTTGGGTTCTGGACCCAAGAATTTGTTTGGGTTCTATACCTGAGAATTTGGTTTAGGTTCTAGACTCACAGCTTGATTTGGGTTCTAGACCCATGGATTGGTTTGGGTTCTGGACCTAAGACTGGATTTAGATTTTGGACCTGAACTAGAATTTGGGTTCTGGACTCGTGAATGGATTTTGGGTTCTGAACCAGAGAATGGTTTATGTTCTGGACTCATATTGGATTTGGGTTCTGGACCCGAAATTGAAATTTGGGTTCTAGACCTGTGAATGGATTTTGGGTTTTGAGCCTGAGATTGGGTTCTGTTATCGAGATTAGATTTAGATTCAGGACTTGTGACTGGATTTGGATTCTGGACTTGAGATTGGATTTAGGTTGTCGATCAGAGATTTGGTTTGGGTTTTAGACCTGAGATTGATTTGGGTTCTGGACCAGAGATTGGATTTGGGTTTTAAACCTGAGGCTAAATTTGGGTTCTAGACCCGTGGATTAGTTTGGGTTCTAGACCCAAGATTGAATTTGGATTCTGGATCTGAGACTAGAATTTGGATTTTGGACTCAAAACTGAAATTTTTGGTTTTGGAACTATGAATGGATTTTGAGTTATGGGACCAAGATTGAGTTTTGGACCTAAGATTAGATTTGGATTTTGGACCTGTGACTGAATTTGAATTCTATATCAAAGATTGAATTAGGTTCTAGACCCGAGATTTGGTTTGGGTTCTAGACCCGAGATTGATTTGGCTTCTGGACCCGATATTGGATTTGAGTTCTGGACTCGAGGCTAGATTTGGGTTCTATACCTAAGATTGGATTTGGATTTTGGATTGGATTTAGGTTATGGACCCAAGGCTAGACTTGGGTTCTGGACCCTAGACAGAATTTAGGTTTTGGATCTAAGGCTGGATTTGGGTTCTCGACCCGAGACAAAATTTGGGTTCTCAACTTGAGATTAAATTTGGATTCTTGACCCGAGACTAGATTTGGGTTCTGGACCAAAGATAGGATTTGGGTTCTGAACCCAAGACTGGATTGAGGTTTTATACCCTAGATTGGATTTGGGCTCTGGATCCGTAATGGACTTCAGCTCTTCTAGCTTGACTATCCTTTTGTCATTTGAAAATTTTGGATTTCTTCTAGCCACTTGGTTCCATTCTTTAAAGGATTGACTTCAGGTCTTTTAGCTAGGCTTGTCTTCTATTCTTGGACCTTTGTTCTAATCTTTTGTCTTTTGTATCTTCATTCGTTTGATAGTTTTGACTTTCTTCTTATTCCATTCTTTTAGTTCGCTTTGCAAAAAATTCAGCTATTTTTTAGCTTGTCCTTATGTTCTCTTTTTATCCTCTGTGTGGCAAAATATTAAAATTCTAAAAATATTTTATACACGCATAAAATCAAAAATTGAAAAGTGAAAGTTTTGCCCCCTATGTAGGCTCAAACTAATGATTTTATTCCCATATAGGCTTTGATTGATGTTTGTATTTTGTCTAGTTCCTTGCACAAGCATGCATCTCTTCTTTCTTTTGCAATGGCCCTTTCATGCCCCCTGATTCCATATCTGCTTTTAATTGTGTGCTTCACAAGGTATCACTTATTTCCTCTGATAGAGGAATAGGCAACACAAGACAACAAAAATGTTGTGTCATATGCTCATGTATGCATGATATGCATAGGTGATACTTACAGTAATTCTATTAACTCACAAACCAAGGTGATAAGTCAGAGCACTCCTATTGTTACCTTCATGATGTTCATTTAGGTATTGGGACATAAGAAGATATTCCATCCATGCCTTATCTTCAAGATATAGAAAATATGAGTAGTAGGGGACCAAGCAGGATAGTTAAACATCCATGTCAACCCATGATACAACATATTGATTGGTAACTTCTTTATGACTATGTAAATAGCCCCTTCATTAGCCCACCTTGCCTAATATATCCTTTAAGGTTTGATAGTGCAATGTATGTCCCTAAGCTTGAAGGCTCATGTGTCAAGAAAATAATTTTTTTTTGAAATCCAATATTGGCTTTATCAAATCAGTGTCAATGTACCTCAGGACTTGATTTTTCTAAATCAACACATCTATAATATCATAACCCTAGTTACCATACTAAACTTATGAATCATTTCCATTCGAGTAAGAACTATTACACTTCAGATATACACATACACATTACTTAACCAAAGGTTTCATTGTGTTTAAATATTAGCTATCTAATATGCATGCTTTTTCAAACAATCTCCACTAATAGGCTCCACTTATCAAGAGAGATCAACAAGTCTTTAATAGGCTTAAAATGGGGTTTATTAGGGACATGGGTTAAGTGAAGGCCATTTTTGAATTGGAGCTTGTTTTGATCATTTGTGTATTTATTTTTAGTGTAATTTTATTGTCTTTTGATTGATTTTTAATTTGTGTTTAAAGTTTGTTTAAAGTATTTGATCCAGGCTGAAGAATAAAACGATGGAGCTTTAATTCAATTTGATGGATTATTAAGGTGAAAAGCATGAGACATGGCCAAGACATTTCATGGCTTGGCCCTGTCCCTCATCCAAGGAAAGAGGCAGGAAAATTTGGCAGAGCTTGACACAAGCAAGAGACACGGCTGTAGACCCTTAATTTTTGCCCTAAGTTGGTACAGTCCTAATTAAAGAATGTCAAAATAAATTGGATCCGATTTACAACTTCTAATGAGTCGGTCCAATTTTAAAAGGCACAAACTCAACTACAAAACCCTAAACCAAGTTGTTTAGACGGTTCGGTCCAAAAAAAATTAAAAAATGCAAAATTATTTCAAAGGGCAATGACATGAGCCTTGGCTCATGTTGACCTGGAGGCCCTAGGTCAGCATGAGCCTAGCTCATGTCGATCTGGCTCCATATCAACATGAGCATTGGCTCATGTTGACCAAGATGCCTAGGTCGACATGGCCTTGGTCCATGTTGATCTTGGCACACTAAATCGACATGGTCTTCAATTGTTTTTTGTTTCCTAATTAAACTAGAATTTGTGTTAAGGACGAATTAATATTCGGGTTAGGGATTCTGAGTGAGGTTTTTGCCTATAAATAATAATGTTTTAGACTTTAACAAGGGTCGGTAATTAACATTAAGAGGATTAAATAGCAAAGCAGAAGATGGGAAAAAAGAAATTAGAAGTAAGTAAGCACTCATCAATCAATCAATCCATCAAAGGCAGCAACACTGCCTTTGTTCTTGTTCAGCCAGAGTCAACTGTGGTGGAACCAACGACAGAGGTTTGATTATAAATCTTTGATTTGTTTATATTTACAACATTCTTACATTTTTTATTCATGAATTTTTTAAGTATACGATAGTATTGCCATATTTTCTTTTAAATGTTTCTATTATTTATTTTGATACTGAGTCTTTCAGTAACCTAAATTATTAAACCTTAATCGTATGTTTTATAAATCAGATTTCCATTCATCCAGTAGCCTAAGTCATTGGTTAAATTATCAAAACCCTAAATCATTCTTTTGTTTTCAAAACTTTAAAACCCTAAACTATTTTTCCAAAAATTTAAAACCTAAATTATTCCATTAAAGTCTCAAAATCCTAATTGTTTTCCAAAATCTTAATTTATTTCTAGAATCAATGTTTCTTCTAAAATGATAAATCAAAACCTTAATTTATTTTAAAGCTTGTCACTCAATAACCCTAATCCAAACTATTCTACCTAAAGTCACCAAAACTCTAATCCAAATTATTCTGCCAAAAAGACCCAAAACCCTAATATGAGAAAACCCTAATTTATTCTCAAAATGCCAAAACCTCATTTTGCAAACCCCCATCCAGTAAACCTAAAAAACCCTCAAACCTTAATTCCAGTTGCTAAACCTAAAAATCTTAAACCCTAATTCCAATCTTTTAAAATTATAGACCATGTCCTCATTGTCTACTTTTAACTCATTAATGATATAACTTTGGTTTTAGTTATTTATTGGATTTGTTATATGTTTTCACGGATGACTTATTTGATCTGTGATGGATTTATTTAATTTATGGATGAATGTTTCCTTTGTTATCATTATTGATTTATTTTGGTACTAATGTAAGAGGTATGTTTCTACTTTGTGGGTACCTCATTATTTAAACTTTATGTAATTTAATTTATTTTATATTTTTGGGATTAATGTAAAGGGCACGTTGCCACCTTTTGGTGGGTGTCCTATTTAGTTTTAGACATTTAACAATGTAAGGACATGTTTCCATCCTCGGATGGGTGTCCATTTATTTACTTTGTTTGGACATTGCTTTGATTTTAATATAATGATGCTTTATTTTAATTGTTGCATATAGTATGGATAATATTGTTATATTTAAGAATTTTATAATATTAAGACCTATAAAGAAGGTCGGTTCTAATGAATAGGGCTTTATGGGGGTGCTGAGCCATTTCTCACCTTTCCCACACGTACCCAACTTCTCGAACCCATTAAGGGGTTAGGGATTCCTTAGGAATCGAGTCATTCACCCCTTTTTTTTTGGCCTGTCCGGGTGGTGACTCTGTTTTCTCCGGGCTTAGGCCTGTGTTCTCTAAGGCCCTAAGCCTAAACAGTGCCAAAGTCGCAAGAATCATTCCACCGGGAGTGGGGGCGAAAATCCCCGCTCATAGTGGCGACTCCAATTTAGTTTTAATCCAATATAGCATAAAAACTACTTTAGTTTGTTGAATGGATTAAAGCCTAATTAATGGGAATTATCATAAACTGATTTCCATTTTTAAATATAACTATTAGTTAAAATGTCTGAGAGAATTTTTTGAAAACAAGATACCCCATGTTGGTATTTTGTTAACCATATACCTAGGAAGAGAGACTCGCCATCCGTGTGTGGAAGTTATAAGGTTGGAAGGAAAGTCCTAATTATCCTTGTTTGTTTATTGTTTGTGCATACATGCATACATGCATCACATCCCATATCATTAACCCTTTCTGGCTCACAGCCCTGGATTACGAAAGTTCAAAAGCTTACGACAATCCGACCTATGTCGGAGACAAAGAATCTAGCAATGACTCAATCACTTGCTCACCAAAAGCAATGGAGCCTAAACAAATTCAAAGAATGGTGGATGATGCCCTTAATGCCAAGATGGAAGAAATAAAAGAGGCCCTGGTTGAGACCATGAAGAACCAATTGGTTGCAATTTTAGAACATAATGCCGAAGCATTTGCTAGCACCAAGAAGCCAAAGGACATGGGGAAGGCTAAAGTTGGTGAAGTGGTTTTTGATGATGATAAGGTGATCATTGATGATGATGACGATTGGGCTAAATACTTCCAAGATCCTCAAGACAAGAAGAAAGAGTTAAAGGTTGTTGAAAGATCAGCTGTGGAGAAAACTGGAACTTAAGATATTGGAAAGATGATTGCAGACTTGGAAAAGAAATTTGAGAAGAAACTGAAAATCGAAGAAAAGTTAGAAGTTGACAAACTATTTGTGCTAGACGAAGAAGTTCCGTATAAGTTCAAGATGCCATCCTTTGCAAAGTTTAATGGGACCAAAAATCCTCACCTCTATGTGAAGCAATACATCACTGCTATGCAGTCTACCCGAGCTACTAAAGCTCAAACTCTGAGGTATTTTATGCTCTCATTGGACCCTATTGTCCAAAATTGGTTTAACACCTTAGAGGAAAGTACTCAAAAAGATTGGGACATGTTTTACAAGGCTTTCATTCAGTAATATAGGTACAATGTCGAGCTAAAAGTTAACTTAATGGAAGTTGAGTCCATTAGACAAAGGCCAAATGAGAATTTTATGGAATATGTGAAAAGGTGGAGGAATAAGGCTGCATTGCTCAGGAAGAGGCCCGATGAATCTGATCAAATAAGGATGATCGTGAGAGGCATCCTGCCCAATCTCCCTGAAAGGATGTCTTACACCCTTATAAGGGATTTCGGAGATCTTCTCCAAGCAAGTCTACAAATTGAAGAATGCTAAAGGGAGAAGAATCATTTTTTAATAAGAAGGAATGAGAAAGGGAACTACCGGTCTGGAAATCAAAGCATGCAAAAAGAAATTGATGTTAATACAACTGGTCAAGTAAATAGAAGGCAGTTTTCAGATCTAGGAAAGCCTTTGTCTTGGGTCTTCAACAAGCTACAAAAGAAGGGACTATTATAGCCATTGGCCCCTCGACCTTTACCGAATCCTTTACCCCCAAAATTTGATACTAAAGCCTTTTGTGAGTTTCATTAGACTCAAGGACATGAGACTAATAGATATACCTAATTAAAGCATGATTTTTGTTGGTCTTTGTTCATTTTGGGGCTCACCAATGAGGAATCTAGCTTGATATTCATAAATTAATGTATCTAGGCCTCATGATTTGAATGACATTACTAGGTGAGAGAATTGCTCTATAGTATTGAGTTGTGTATGCTTACTTAGATAGGGCTCCTGCATAAATACTGTCTAGGTCCTAGTCAGTCTTAGAACATGCTTTGACAAACTTTCAAGGCGAAATTGAACTCTGCTTATTTAAGGGAGGGATAATCTAGGCATTGTTTGGTTAGCCAATAACTAGTATCCACCCAATTAAATATCAATCCCTAGTTGTCCCTTTGAGCCTTCATAAAATTTTAGCTTTCTTTTCATTGGCTTACAAATCTTGATAACCTACCCTGAGCTATTTTGATACTTTTGACAAGTCTTATGATCACTAAGGTGAAGAGGCAAGAAGATCAAAGAATGAAATGCATATCCAAAGCCTTAAGGATAGTTGATGTTATTAAGACCATAAGGGTGGTTGAAGTTTTCCTAATATCTCCAATCTATCAAGATAACATCAGAATAACAAATGATTTATCCTTGTTAAAGGAGAATTATGTCACTCCACTCATCCATTATTAGAAACCCAAGTTGGTACAAACAAGACAACTCTTTTAAAGATAGAACAAAAAAAAAGAAAAAGAAGAAAAAAAAAGAAAGAAAAAAAAAAAGAAAAGAAAAAAGGACAAAAGAAAAAAAAAGGGAAAAAAGAAAAGAAGAAAAAAGAAAGATAAAACATAAAAAGGCGGTTCAGAAAGCCAACTGAGTTCTCTTTTACCTAAAACATCAAAAGGCTTCTATTTAGTTTATGAGGACAGTTTGACTTGAATTGGTCCAACCTAACCAAAGATTCGATCAAAATCAGAGAAAAAGGAGAAAGACCATCCAGTTCTTGAAAGTTCTGTACTTAACAGTCCTACAAGGAAGAAGGACAAAATGATAAAATGCTCAAAGAAAGGGAAGAGTAAGAAAAATAAAAAGAAAGAAAAGGGAGAAGAAGAAAAGAAATGGATTTGGGAACCAAACATTTTCCAAGGGAAAAGACTATCCTAATCAAGATCCAGATTAATGCCAAGAAGATAGAAGGAATTTTGAGTCTATCAAGATTGCTCCCAGCTGCCTAAAGTTCAAACAAGAAATTTGTAGTGTGAGGGTTTGCCCATATTGTCACAACGGCTCCAACTTACAAATGGCCTTCATTTAACCCATGTCCCTTATAGACTCCATTTCAAGCCTATCAAAGACCTGTTGATCTCTTTTGGTAGGTAGAGTCTATTAGCGAAGATAGTTTGAATAAGCATGCATATGAGATAGACAATATTCAAACTCAAATAAGATCATTAACTAAGTAATGTGTATGTGCCTATCTGAAGTGCAACAGTTCTTGCTTAAATAGAAATGATTCCTGAGCTTAGTATGGTAACTAGGGTTGTCATGTTATAGATATGTTAATTTGGAAAATCAAGTCCTGAGGTATATTGACATTGATTTGGCAAAGCCAACATTTGATTTCAAAATCAAAATTCAAAATTGAAAATTCAAAAAAAAATATTTTTGTCACACGAAGCCTTCAAGTTAAGGGAAGTATGTCGAATTATCAAACCTCAAAGGACACATTGGGCAAAGTAAATAGTTATTGGCAAGGATGTGAAAAGTTACCAACTGGCATGCTAAATTCTAGTATGAAATGGATATATCTCTGCTGCTTCGAGTCTCCATTATTCGTGTTTTCAATATCTTGAAGATAAAAGCCATAACAGCGAAACGTTCTGCCATTCCAGTGCAAGACCTGAACGGGCATCTAGAAGAAATCTATGAGAACATTTCAGCTGATAAGCGCAGTCTGTGAGTCGATGGAACCATTGTAAGTATTATTCATGCATATCATGCATACATGAGCATATCACATTGCATTTTCTTATATTGTATTGTCTATTCTTTGTCAAAGCGAACAACAAACACTCTATTAAGCAAAGATGAAGCGAGTATAGAATCAGGGGGCATAGAAGACCCATTGCTTGAGGAAGCTCCAATCATTTTTCAAAAGAAAGGAAGAAGTGCATGCCTATTCGAAGAACTAGATAACCTACAAACATCAACCAAAGCCCGCATAGAAAAAACCATGGTTTGAGCCTACACAGGGGGCAAAGTTTCTCCTTTTCAATTTTTTGAGTTTATATACAAAACTTTTTCAAACTCACTTGCAAATATTTCGCCACCCAGGGAGGCAAAGAGAAGATATGAGGGCCAACTAAAAATAGCTAAATTTTTACAAAAGAATAAAAGAATGGAACAACCAGTTAAGCCAAAATCCTCAACTGATAAAAGGTCAATGAAATCCAATTTAATCTCGGGTCCAAGTACCCAAATCAGATTCAATCTCGGGTCCAAGTATCCAAATCCAATCCAATCTCGGGGGTCCAAGTATTCAAATCCAATCCAATCTTCGGTCCAAGTACCCAGTCACGGGTCCAAGTACCCAAATCCAATCCAATTTTGGGTCTAAGTACCCAATCACAGGTCCAAGTGCCCAAATCCAATCCAGTTTTAAGTCCAAGTATCCAATTCAATCATGGGTCCAAGTAACGGGTCCAAGAACCGAATTCAATTCAGTCTCGGGTCCAAGTACCCAGTCACGGGTCTAAGTACCCAAATCCAATCCAGTTTTAGATCAAGTACCCAATCTTGGTTCCAAGTACCTAAATTCAATTCAGTCTCGGGTCCAAGTATCTAGTCTTGGGTCCAAGTACCCAATTCAGTCACGGGTCTAAGTATCCAATCTCGAGTCCAAGCACTTAAATTCAATTTAGTCTCGGGTCCAAGTACCTAGTCACGGGTCCAAGTACCCAAATCTAATTCAATCTCGGGTCCAAATACCCAAATTTAATCCAATCTCGGATCCAAGTACCCAATCTAGGGTCTAAGTATCCAAATCAAATTCAATTTCGGATCCAAGTACCCAATCTCAGGTCCAAGCACCCAATCTCGAGTCCAAGTACCCAAATCAAATTCAATCTCGGGTCCAAGTACTGTAGACCCTTAATTTTTGACCCAATCTAGTCCGCTATTTTTAAAATAGTCCAAATTTTTTTTGCGGTATTTAATTAAATAATATTTCTTTTTATATTAATTACTTATAATATTTATTTTTAATAAAAATAAAAAAGATAACAGTAAAAAAAATAGAAAATGAATTGGCTGGCTCGCGCCCTAGCTCACCTGCTCACACGCAATTCTTGCTGGCCCACCTGTAGCCCACAACAACTTTTGCCAACGTAATTTTTTCCTGAGCAGTTTTTTCCGAAATCGAATTCTATTTGGTTTTGATTTCTTTTCCTAAATGGTTTTAATTTCCTTAGACAATTAGAATTAGATTTGGATTTTTTTCCTATAAATACCACATTAAAACACTTCAGAAGGGGAGCTGGACTTTGGGAGACCAAACTTAGATCTTTAAAAAAAAAAGAAATTAGGAACCAAACTTGGGACTCTCAAAAATTCTTTCGGCCAAAAGAAAACCCTAGCAAGCAAGGAGAAATTCAAGAGACAGCAACCAAAGGAAGCAATCATCTCCAGATTGTTTTGCTCAACCAAAATCAAATCTGAAGTAGGCAACAGCTTGGTTCAAATTCTTCAAATTTGGTGGAGCCTTCAAATGTAGGTAAATTGCTCTAATTTATTCAATCATTAATAATCTTCATCTTTTAAGCCATCATCACACTGCCTTAGTTATTTGATTATTCCTTCAATCTAGTTTAGGCAGTAGCATAAATTAATTCATACAATACTTAAGATCTTAATTAAAGTAAATAATATAATCATCCAACACCAATCTAATTTCATAAACCCTAACTAAAATCTTAATTAATTTCATTTTAAAACCTTCACAGTAGCTATTTTGCTATAAGTTTATTCAGTGAGTTATTTTAATCTTTCAACAATAAATTTGGCTTTCTATATTCATTTCACCTAAAAATACATAAGTAGTCGATATAGTCAATATTTAAAGCACACTCAACTTTGATCACATAAAAGCATTAAATTATAAATTCAAAATCATAATCTATAGAATCAAGATTTTAAACTATAAAACCCTAATATTTTAACCAAAAAACCCTTTGAAACATGTTTTTCAAATCCAAAATCCTAATTACAACTTTTTAAAAACCAAAACAACAATTTGTTTGCATAAAACCCTAATCAAACCTATTTCTTTAAACCACAGTAGCATTATTTTCATAAAAACATCCAAAACCCTAAATCTTTAAAATATCTAGTAGCTATGTTATTACTTTAAAATATTTCTTAACTAATTAAACTAGTATATGCAAAACCCTAGTTATTAAACATAAAACCCTAGAAACCCTAATTGATGCATGAACCCCTAAAGTTAATATATTTACTATTTTATTTAAATTGGATGAATGTTTATTATATATTTTGATTGATGTTTGATGTCTTTGATGAATGATTTATTTATGATGAATGGTTGTTTACTTTTATTGATTTATTTTGATTTCAAAATATAGTAAGAAGTATGTTTCCATATTTTTGGATACCTCATGTTATGAACATCATGTAATTATTTTATTTTAAAGTTTTTGGACCATTGTAAATGACATGTTTCCACCTTTCGGTGGATGTCCTATTTAGTTTTAGACATGGACGACGTAAAGACATGTTTCCATCCTCGGATGTGTGTCCATTTATTTGCTTTGTTTGGACATTGCTTTTATTTTAATATAATGAAGCTTTATTTTAATTGTTGCATGTAGTATGGATAATATTTTTATATTTAAGAATTTTATAATATTAAGACCTATAAAGAAGGCCGGTTCCAATGAATAGGGCTTTGTGGGGGGGGGGGTGCTGAGCCATTTCTCACCTTTCCCACACGTACCCAACTTCTTGAACCCATTAAGAGGTTAGGGATTCCTTAGGAATCGAGTCATTCACCCCTTTTTTTTTTGCCTGTCCGGGTGGTGACTCTATTTTCTCCGGGCTTAGGCCTGTGTTCTCTAAGGCCCTGAGCCTAAACAGTGCCAAAGTCGCAAGAATCATTCTACCGAGAGTGGGGGCGAAAATCCCCGCTCATAGTGGCGACTCCACTGGGGATAAGAGAAGTTGATTATGTTGGTCTTTATATTATTTTATTCTTTCTTATCATGATATTATCCATTTCATCATATGAGATTGCATCGTGTGTGTGAGTTAGGATGCCCGTGTTACCCGTGTTGTGTTATGTAAGGGATATCATACTTTCACTCAAGGTATGGAGATTGAGCATGGCATAACCACTCATATTCTTGTACCATTTGGTATATACTTACTATGGGAACCTAAGCCTTTTAACACAAAGACTAAAGCTCATATAATTTGCCTAGTTACTTTCCTTAGGTTTTACCCCAAATACTTGTCGTTTGACTATGGTTAATTTATCTTGGCTTAAATCATGGCTTATTTAGTTTGTTCTTTTTCTAATATGACCTAATTACATTGTGAGCTTAAATAAATGATTCTTTAAAGTCCAAAAGACCAAAGCTATTTTTAAAACTTTTCAAGATGGTCTTTGGATATAAAACTGTTCTAAAAATAAATAAAAAAAATTATTTTCTCATGACCCAAAAACAAAGCCCAAAATTCATTTTTTCTAAAGTCTTTTTACAATAGGCTTAGAAATAAAATTACTTTTATCCAACCTTTGAAAGAGCTTACAAATTATTTAGGTTAATTATGAAATACTAAAAATCAATTGTGAGCCTAGTTTATACTAAGAATAATTAATCATGGGCTTGTTTTTGGTATGAATCATTTGTTACTTTTTTAAGTGAGAAATCTATTTATAATAAACCTCTTAATTCAGTTTTAATCCAATATAGCACAAAAGCTACTTTAGTTGGTTAAATGGATTAAAACCTAATTAATGAGAATTATCATGAACTAATTTCCATTTTTTAAAATATAACTATTGGTTGAAACGTCCGAGGAAATTATTCAAAAAATAAGATACCCCATGTTGGTATTTTGTTAACTGTATACCAAGGAAAAGAGACTAGCCATCCGTGTAAGGTGGGAAGGAACATCCTATTTATCTTTGTTTATTTATTATTGTGCATACATGCATACATGCATCACATATTATATCATTAATCCTTTCTGGCTCACAGCCCTAGATTATAATAGTTCAAAAGCTTACGACAATCCAACCTTCACCAGAGATGAAGAATCTAGCAACGACTCAATCACTTGCTCACCAAAAGCAATGGAGCCTGAACAAATTCAAAGAATCATGGATGACACCCTCAATGCCAAGATGGAAGAAATAAAAGAGGCCCTGGCTGAGACCATAAAGAACCAATTGGCTACAATTTTAGGGAACAATGCTGAAGCATCTGCTAGCACCAAGAAGCCAAAGGACAAAGGGAAGGCTAAGGTTGGTGAAGTGGCTTTTGATAATGACAAGGTAATCATTGATGATAATGATGACTGGGCTCAATACTTCTAAGATCCTCAAGACAAAAAGGAGCCAAAGGTTATTGAGAAGACAACTATTGAAAAGACTGAGACGTATGATGTTGAGAAGATGATTGCTGATTTAGAAAAGAAATTTGAGAAGAAGCTGAAAATTGAAGAGATGTCTGAGATCGATAAACTATTTGAACAAGATGAGGAGGTCCTTTATAAGTTCAAGATGCCTTCCTTCGCTAGGTACAATGGTACTGGAAATCCTCATCTCCATGTGAAGCAGTACATCACTGCTATGCAGTCTGCCCCAGCTACTAAAGCTCAAACTCTGAGGTATTTTATGCTCTCATTGGACCCTATTGTCCAAAATTGGTTCAACACCTTAGAGGAAAGTACTCAAAAAGATTGGGACATGTTGTACAAGGCTTTCATTCAACAATATGGGTACAATGCTGAGCTGGAAGTTACCTTAATGGAAGTTGAGTCTATTAGACAAAGGCCAAATGAGAATTTTGTAGACTATGTAAAGAGATGGAGAAACAAGGCTGCTTTGCTCAAGAAGAGGCCCGATGAATATGATCAAATAAGGATGATTATGAGAGGGGTGTTACCTAGTCTTCGTGAAAGGATGTCTCATACACTCATCTGAAATTTTAAGGATCTTCTCCAAGCTGGTCTATAAATTGAAGAGTGGGAAAGGGAGAAGAGTCATTTTTCTTCAAAACAAAATTATCAGGCTAGCAATCAAAGTACACAAAAGGAAGCTGATGTCAATACAACTGGTCAAGAAATAGAAGGCAATTTTCAGATCTAGGGAAGCCTTTGTCTTGGGTCTTCAACAAGCTACAAAAGAAGGGACTATTACAACCATTGGCTCCTCGACCTTTGCCTAATCCTTTACCCCCAAAATTTGATACTAAGGCTTTTTGTCAATTTCATCAGACTCAAGGACATGAGACTGATAGATGTACCCGATTGAAGCATGAGATCCAAGATCTAATCGATAGTGGTAAGCTACCTTAGCTAGACAAGCCCAATACCAAGAACAATCCTTTGCCTAAGTTGGAAAGAGTACCTCCACCGACAACCTTCATGGTGGGAAAAGGATTGGAAGAAGATTTTGAAGATTTTGTTTTATCATCCTTTCAAGATGGAAAAATTGAAGATGTGAAAGGAAAAGAAGCTTAACTCAACAAACTTTCCTTAGTTTGAACATTGCTTTTCAAATTTTTCTTTCTTTAATATTTAATTGTAACAATCGTGTTTTTCAAATTTAAATTTATTTCAATAAATTACTTTCATCAAAAATTTTATTGGTCTTTGTTCATTTTGGTGCTCAACTAACGACGAATCTAGCTTGATATTCATGAATTAATATATTTATGCATCATGACTCGAATGACTTTACTAGGTGAGGGAACTGCTCTATAACATTGAGTTGTATATGTTTACTTATAGAGGGCTCCTGCATAATTACCTTTGTCTAGGTCCTAATCAGTCTTCGAACATGCTTTGACAAACTTTTGAGGCAAAATTGAATTCTACTTATTTTAAGAGAGAAATGATCTAGGCATTGTTTGATAAGCCAACAACTAGTATCCACCCAATTAAATATCAATCCTTAGTTGTCCCTTTGAGCCTTCATAAAATTTTAGCTTTCTTTAATTGGCTCACAAACCCCAACAATCTACCCTGAGCTGTTGTGATACTTTTGATAAGTTTTATGATCACTAAGATGAAGAGGCAAGAAGATCAAAGAAAGAAATGAATAGTCAAGACCATGAAGATAGTTGAAGTTCTCAAGACCATAAGGGTAGTTGAAGTTCACCTGAATTAGACCAAATATCACAGATAAAGTCAAGACTGGAGCAGATTGATACCACTCCACTCATCCATTATTAGAAATACAAGTTGGTACAAACAAGATAACTCTTTTAAATCTAGAACCAAAAAAAAAAGAAAAGAAAAAAAAAGAGAAAGAAAAGAAAAGAAAAGAAGAAGAAAAGAAAAGAAAAGAAAAAAGGACAAAAGAAAAAAAAAGAAAAAAAGACCCAAAAAGGAGGTTCAGAAAGTCAGACCAAATTCTCTTTTATCTTAAGAAGCAAAAGGCTTCCATTTGGTTTATAAGGACAGTTTGACTTGAAATTGGTCCAAAGATTCAATCAAAATTAGAGAGATAGAAGAAAGGTCATCCAGTTCACGAAAGTCCTATACTTGATAGTCCTACAGGAAAGAAGGACAAAATGATAAAATGCTCAAAGGAAAGAAGGAGTAAGAAAAAGAAAGATAAAGAAAAGAAAAAAAAAAGAAAGAAATGAATATGGGTACCAAACTTTTTGAAAAGGCAAAGACTATCCCAATCAAGATTCAGGTTAATACCAAAAAGAAAGAAGAATGTTCAAAGCTTTATCTTTTACTACTCCCAACTATCTAAAGTTCCAACAAGCAGTTTGCAGTGTGGGTTTGTCCACAGTATCATATCAGCTCCAATCTCAAAATGGCCTTCACTTAAACCTGTGTCCCTTATAGACCCCATTTCAAGCCTATCAAAGACCTGTTAATCTCTCTTGGTAGGTAGAGTCTATTAGTAGAGATAGTTTGGATAAGCATGCATATGAGATAGACAATATTTAAACTTAAATGAGACCTTTGGCCAAGTAATATGTATGTGCCTATCTGAAGTGAAACAATTCTTGCTTAAATAGAAATGATTCCCGAGTTTAGTACGGTAACTAGGGTTGTCATGTTATAGATATGTTAATTTGAAAAATCAAGTCCTGAGGTAAATTGACATTAATTTGGCAAAGCTAACATTAGATTATAAAATCAAAATTCAAAATTGAAAAAAAAGAAAAAAGAAAAAAAAAAGAAAGAAAATTTTTTTTATTACAAAGCCTTCAAGTTAAGGGGAGTATGTTGAACTATCGAACCTCAAAGGACACATTGGCCAAAGTAAATAGTTATTGGCAAGTTTATGAAGCTACCAATTGACATACTGAATCATAATTTGAAATGGATGTATTTCTACCACTTGGGGTCTCTGGTATTTATGTTTTCAACATCTTTAAGATAAAAGCCATAAATGTGAAGCATTCTGCCATTCTAGTGCAAGACTTGAACGGGCAACTAAAAGAAATCAATGAGAACACTTATGTTGAACACCTTGGTCTGTGAGTCGATGAAATCACTGTAAGTGTTATTCATGCATATCATGCGTACATGAGCATATCACGTGGTATTTTCTTATATTGTATTGTCTATTCTTTGTCAAAGCGAACAACAAACACCCTGCGAAGTAAAGAATCAAAAGAAGATATTGAATCAAGGGGGCATGGAAAGCCTATTGCTTGAGGAAGTTTCTGTCATTTTGCAAAAGAAGAAATACATGCTTGTCCAAAGAACTTGACAACTACAAACATCAACCAAAGCCCGCATAAAAAAATCATGGGTTTTAGCCTACACAGAAGGGCAAAGTTTTTCCCTTTCAAATTTTTGAGTTTATGCATGTACAAAACATTTTGAGACTCACTTACAATACTTTACCACGCAGGGGGTAAGGTGAAGATATTAAGGCTAGCTAGAAATGGTTGAATTTTTTGCAAAAGTACAAAGGAAGAACAAAAAAGAATGGAAAAAGAAGAAAATTAGAATTCTCAAAAGAATAAAGATGCAAAAGACAAAAGATCAGTCCAGCTAAAAGAGCTGAAGCCAGGGTAAAGACCCAATCTCTAATGGATAAAGATCCATTTTCAAAGGTGAAGACCTGATTCCAAGGATGAAGAACCAATTTCAAAGGGTGAAGACTCAAAGTTCAAAGGATGAAGATCTATTTTTAAGGGTGAAGACCCAATACAAAGGATGAAGATCCAACTTAAAGGATGAAGATCCAATTTCAAGGGTGAAAACCCGAAGTCCAAAGGATGAAGATCCATTTTCAAGGGTGAAGACCCGATGCCAAGGATGAAGATTCAGTTTAAAGGATGAAGATCCAATTTCAAGGGTAAAGACCCGACGTTCAAAGGTTGAAGATCCATTTTCAAGGGTGAAGACCTGATCTTAAAGGATGAAGATCCATTTTCAAGGGTGAAGACCCAATCTTAAAGGATGAAGATCCATTTTCAAGGATGAAGACATCCAAGGATGAAGACCCATTTACAAGGGTAAAGACCTGATCTCCAAGGATGAAGATCCATTTACAAGGGTGAAGATCCGATCTCCAAGGATGACGATCCATTTACAAGGGTGAAGACTTGATCTCATAGGATGAAGATCCATTTACAAGGGTAAAGACCCGCTTTCTAAGGATAAAGATCCATTTTCAAGGGTGAAGATCCGATGCTAAGGATGAAGATCCAAGGTCCAACGATGAAGATCCATTTTGAGGGTGAAGACCCATAATGCGTTAAAGAATAGAACAGCCGGAGCAGTCAGAATTCTCAACTGATAAAAGGTCAGTCAAACTCAGTCTCGGGTCCAGAACCCAAATAATTTTTGAGTCCAGAACTCAAATCAACCTTGGGTAAGGAGTCCAGTATGGCTCTAAATCCAGTCAAAAATTACATTGCTTTTCGCTCTCTTTTGCCGTGGTCTCAGATCGCTTAAGCAGGGGGGCAAACTGTAGACCCTTAATTTTTGATCCAGTCCAGTCCAATATTTTTAAAACAGTCCAAAATAATTTTTGTGGATTTTAATTAAATAATATTTATTTTAATATTCGTTACTTATAATATTTATTTTTAATAAAAATAAAAAAGATAACAGTAAAAAATAGAAAATAAATAAAAATCGGCGACGAAAATTTTTTATCGCCGAAAATGAATTGTCTTGGGCCAATTCGCCGCAGGAATTGGCCCACGCCCTAGCTCACCCGCTCGCACGCAATTCTTGCTGGCCTGCCCATAGTTCACAGCAACTTTTGCCAACACAATTTTTTCCAGCGCAGTTTTTTTCGAAATCGAATTCTATTTAGTTTTAATTTCTTTTCCTAAATGGTTTTAATTTCCTTAGACAATTAGAATTATGTTTGGATTTTTTCCTATAAATACCACATTAAAACACTTCAGAAGGGGAACTGGACTTTGGGAGACCAAACTTAGATCTTTAAAAAAAAAAAAGAAATTAGGAACCAAACTTGGGACTCTAAAAAATTCTTTTGGCCAAAAGAAAACCCTAGCAAGCAAGGAGAAATTCAAGAGACAACAACCAAAGGAAGCAATCATCTCCAGATTATTTTGCTCAATCAAAATCAAATCTGAAGCAGGAACAGCTTGGTTCAAATTCTTCAAATTTGGTGGAGCCTTCAAATGTAGGTAAATTGCTCTAATTTATTCAACCATTAATCATCTTCATCTTTTAAGCCATCATCACACTGCCTTAGTTATTTCATTCTTCCTTCAATCTAGTTTAGGCAATAGCATAAATTAATTCATACAATACTTAAAATCTTAATTAAATTAAATAATATAATCATTGAACACAAATCTAATTTCATAAACCCTAAGTTATTCAAACCCTAAAATCTTAACTAACTTCGTTTTTAAACCTGCACAGTAGTTATTTTGCTATACGTTTATTCAGTGAGCTATTTTAATCTTTCAACAATAAATTTGGCTTTCTATATTTATTTCACCTAAAAATACAGAAAGTAGTTGATATAGTCAATATTTAAAGCACACTCAAGTTTGATCAAAGAAAAGCATTAAATTATAAATTCAAAATTATAATCTATAGAATCAAGATTTCAAACCATAAAACCCTAATATTTTAACCGAAATACCCTAAAACTTTAATAGCCTTGAAACATGTTTTTCAAATCTAAAATCCTAATTACACCTTTCTAAAAACCAAAACAACAATTTGTTTGCTTAAAACCCTAATCAAACCTATTTCTTTAAACCACAGTAGCATTATTTTTATAAAAACATCCAAAACTCTAAATCTTTAAAACATCCAGTAGCTATGTTATTACTTTAAAATATTTCTCAACTAATTAAACTAGTATATGCAAAACCCTAGTTATTAGTGAAATACAAGATTTTCATAAGAACTCTAGACATTAAAAAATTAGGATCACTTGCATACAAATTTTTAATGTCTTAAAATCACAAAATTTGGTGCTCAAGGTAGAGATTAAAATGTACCTTCTAGATAAAGCATCTGCAACTATGTTCTCTTACCTTTCTCATATTAGATCACATATGGAAAAGTATCAATGAATTCCATCCATCAAGCATGCCTCTTGTTTGACTTTCCTTACCCCATCAAATGCTTGAGTGATTCATGATCAGTGTGAATCATAAATTCCTTAGGTAGTAGGTAGTGTTGCCATACTTCTAATGCCCTCACCAATGCATGGAACTCTTTATCATATGTGAAATAGTTAAGTTGAGCTCCATTCAACTTCTCACTAAAATAGGCAATTGGTCACCTTTCCTATAACAAAATAGCAACTATTCCCACACTAGAGGCATCACATTCAATTTTAAAAGCTTTATCAAAGTTAGGCAAATACAAGATAGGAGTTGAACATAATTTTTCTTTAAGAAAATTAAAAGAATTTTCTTAATTTTTAGTCCATGTAAAGCTCATATCTTTCTTAAAGATGCTAGTTCAAGGAGCTGCAATAGTAAGAAAATCTTTAACAAATCTCCTATAAAAGCTAGTCTATGAAAAATCTCAACTTCTCCTATAGAGGTTTGCCATTCTTTGATAGACTTAAAATTTGCACTTCTTAGCATTGCCATACAATATGCTTTAGATGCTCATTCAATGCTTTATTATAAATTAAAATGTCATTAAAATAGACAATAACAAACTTTCCTAAAACCTAATGCAAAACATGATTCATAAGTATCGCAAATGTGCTTGATGCATTAGTTAAACCAAAAGGCATGACTAATCACTCATACAACCCATATTTAGTTTATTCATCTCTAAGTTGCATTCTTATTTGTTGATACCATTCTTACAATACATTTTAGTTAAAATGCATGCACTACTCAACTCATCAAGCATATCATCATGTCTAGGAATTGGATGTCTATATTTTATAAAAATTTTATTTATAGCTTGATAGTTGATATACATCCTCCAAGTACCATCTTTCTTAGGATCATGCAATATAGGTACAACACATATGTGAGCGGGGATTTTTGCCCCCACTCCCATGTGGAATGGTTCTTAAAACTTCAGCACTGTTAGGCTTAAGACCTTAGAGAACACAGGCCTAAACCAAGAGAAAATAGAGTCGCCACCCAGAAGGGCCAGAAAAAAAAGGTGTGGATGACTTGATTCCTAAGGAATCCCTAACCCCCTAATGGGTTCAGAAAATTGGGTACTTATGAGGAAGGTGAGAATGACCCAACACCCCCATAATGCCCGGTTCATTGGAACCGACCTCCTTTTGTAATATCCCAAAATTTTGAAAATATTAATTTTTAAAAATTAAATAAATGATTTAAAAGTATATATAAATATTTAAGTGAAAAAGGAAGGGTGTATATGATATGTATATTTAGATATACATAATATATATATATAGGACAACATTTTAACTTGGTCAAATGATATTTTAATTATTAAAATAGTAATTATATGGTTAGTGGAAGATGACATATTATTTATTAATTAAGCATTATATTTTGCTTGGTGGAGAGTGAAAGTTGGAAAAGTTTGTGGTTAAAATAAGAGAGTAGTTGGATTGACTTGAGTGGATGGTTATCTTCTTCTTCTTCTTCTTTCTCCACTGAAGCTGGCCACCTCTATCAAAGGAAGAGAGGAATTTGTTTCTTTCTACCTCAAGTAATTGAAGGATTTCAAGTGTTCAAGTTGGAGTTTTAAGGATTTTCTTCATATTTGGTAAGTTTCCAACTTGTTTCTTTTATTTTCTTTGGAAGTTGTATTTGTGTGAATTGGATGTTTGGTGTAGTATGTGTCCATGGTTGATATTGGTATGTTTGAAGTTCTTTTGGGTAGTTAACTATGAAATTTAGGGTTGGATTGAAGAAAATGTTAAGTTTGGTGAAGTGAATAAGAGTTTTGGATTTTGTAACTTTTGAGTTGTGAAGTCATGATTGTAATTTTGTATTTTTGCTTTTAATTGAGTTTTTTTTATGTTTACACAAGTATTATGTGGTATAATGATAGATTTGGTTGAGTTTGTATGGAGTTGAAAAGGTTAATGAAAGATAATAGTTGGATGTGGCAATTATATGTGGATATCAGGATTTTTGGCCTGACACGCCCGATGACACGGCCATGCCTTTGGGCATGTCGATGGTTCTATTTTCAGTGTTGGTGACACGAGCAGTGACACAATCATATCACTGAGCGTGTCACAACTTCTGTGATGTTGTAGTATTAACATGTGCAGTGACACTCCCATGTCATTGAGCGTGTCATAGCTACTGTGTTGTTATAGTATTGACACGTGTAGTGATACACCTATGTCATTGAGCATGTCATAGCTACCGTGTTGTAGGAGTTTTGGCATGGTTATTGACATGCCCATGTCACTAAGCGTGTCAAAGCTTCTGTGTTGAGGGTTTAGGGCACGGTCATTGACACACCCGTGTTCTTAAGCGTGTCATGTGTAAAGTTTGCCCTAGATAGTTCTTTTCCTCATTTTTCTTTGTGTATCTTATCCTTGTAATGAGAGATTTTGTTTATACCTATAAGTGTTTCACTAAGTGATTATTTATAATCACATTTGGTTTAGGCTTTGAAGAGACTTGAGTTACCCCAATCCAAGTGTTGAGGGATATCTTGGAAGAAGAGGTTGAAAGTGGTGTTTGTTGCTTTTAGAGGTAAGTACAAACTTTGAATAATTGTTTATATTTACATGACATTGGGACTTAACACATTTGGTTGAAAAATGTGTTAAGTTACCTACTACATTATTTGTGCATGAGAAAAATGCTATGATTTGTATAATGTTACAAATGCATTATATGTAATGTGAACTTTGTGCAAAATATGATAATGGCCCAAAATGTATGGGTATTGCAATTTGTTATGTATAAATTAAAGATGGTATGTAAAGCCATTGGTGATGGCTATATTGTTATAAATGAGATAATCGAAGCATTGTGCCTAGTTTGATCATGAGAAAATGAGAAAGGATTTGATAATGGAATTATGAAAGAAATGTGTGCCTAGTATGTTATTCAATTTTAAAGTTATGTATTTGGCGGCATGCCTATGATTTGCCTAAAGGCTAGATGCTGGGCATCACTGTGAAAATATTTTTGAGATGAAATGACCGGGTCGTAAGCCTCAAAAATAAATCCTTTAAGGTAGGCTAGGTGAAATGACCGGATCGTAAGCTCAGACCTAGTTGGATTATTACATTGATATATTGCCTGTAGGGCTAGACACATGGTGTCATTATAGACCAAAATAGTAACTCTAGAATTTGAATAGCATATTAGTTATCTTTGGGCCCATGCTTGTGTTTGATTTTATGTGAATTATGAATTATGGAATAATTGAGCAATTTATCAAGATATTATGATATAATGTTATGAGATATAATGTCCTTATGTGTTGTGTATTAGCATTGCATTTGAACTATATTATTATCAAAGTTTGTACCACTAAGCTTTTGGCTTAGCGAGATTATGATTCATCGCGCAGGTGACAGGGTAGATTCAGTTGAGCCGGAGAGTTCGTCTAGGCCGAGTCGAGTCTAGGCTTGAGACCTTGAGATCAGAGTTAATTTTTTGGACATCAAGATCAGAGACAAACTACCAGCATATGTACATTTTATATTTTTGTACATATTGATTTCATGTATTTATGTATATCCCGCAAACTATCAAAAATATTTTGGATAAACCTTTGGTAATGAAGTATACATATGTGTTATAGCAAGTGATGTTTCATCTATTATTTATATGATATTAATTGAATGTTTTAAATTTATACATTTTTTATAAGTGAAGATTTGTTTTGTTAAAATGGTTTGTGACATTCTTGTATCCTATATTTGAATATTACCTATGTTGGGAGTACGTAGTGTACATATATTGGGTATAAGGGTGTTACATTTGTTTTGGTATCAGAGCCTAGGTTTGAGGTTCTCAACCTAAGTAAGTTGTAAGAAAAAGAAAATTTAGATTTTTAAATATAGTTTTTAAATATGATATATACATTGGCACTAGCATTTTTTCATCTCTGATGTGGCAATTTCTGCTGTGTTTGCAGATATAGGTAGTTATGGCGTCTTAGACCCGACAGTCCGCTGAGGGTAGTGCAGAGAGTATAACTCCTATTGAGAGTAGAGATAGACCTAGAGTAGAGATAGCTGGAGGGGAACCTACTCCTGTGCTAGAGAGACCAACAGTTGATGAGATTTCAACGGGCTGGGTATGACATATGGTGGAGTTGTTGAGGCAGGCTCCAGTTCAGCAGCCACCGCCACTGCAGCTGCAGCCACAGTTATCAATGAGGAAATATGATAAGTTGAGGAAGTTTGGAGCTGAGAACTTTATTGGTACTACAGACCCTGCTGTAGTTGAGCAGTGGCTAGATAGAGTCCAGAGAGTGTTCATCCAGCTACAAGCTACTCCAGAAGAAAAGTTTGATTATGCTAGATCTCTTTTGCATAGGGATGCATATGAGTGGTGGAAGATGGTTCCACATGTCGTAAATGATCTGCCAATCTTGACTTATGATAATTTTCTGTGAGAGTTCGAGCAGAAGTATACTCCGAGGGAGTATAAAGATGCAAAGAAGATAGAGTTTTTGAGTTTGAAGCAGGATACCAGGACCATGTCGGAGTATGAGATAGAGTTTATCCAGTTGAGTCAGTATGCTGGCGGGATTATTTTTAATGAGATTGATCGGTGTCTGTGATTTGAGGTGGAATTGAGACCCTCTATCTTGTGCATTATCGTAGGTTCTCGATATCAAGATTTTTGCCAATTGGTTGTAGCTGCCAGGAGTGTTGAGAGAGCACAGGGTCTTGCAGTAGCTATTAGAGATGAGGAGACTAGAGCTAGGAGACCCCAGATTGAGGCAGTGTCTTCATCTGTGAAGAGAGGCCGAAGGGGGATATTTTTTAATGTTTAGTAGGAGCCAGAGGCAGTTGGTAGGTCAATACAGCAGCAGAGGTAGAGATCAAGACCTACAGTTTCTGTGGCTAATGCACCAACCCTAGTGGCTCTGAGGCCTGCTCCACCTACTTATGTTCATTATGGTAAAGTCACGGAGGTGTTTGCTGGTGGAGAGATGCTTCGGGAGTGTGTTTTAGATGTGGGTCATCAGGCCATTTTATCAGAGATTACCCAGAGCCACCAGAGGATAGACATACAGATACTATAACTTCTCGACCAGTGTTAGAGGGGGTCGTGGTGGCAGAGGTTCTAGCAGAGGAGGTCGGACATGGTCTGGTCAGAGAAGAGGTTCTACCGTAGGTAGTAGACCAAATGAGGCAGAACCATCTCAGTGGGTTTATGTGATGCAGAGGTAGCTAGATACTTCAGCTGTTAGTGCTGGTACTTTTTCTTTATTTGGTACTTCAATTCTTGCTTTGATAGACCCTGGATCGACTCATTCTTACATTAGTGCATCCATCTTGCCTATGATTGATTTTCTTTCAGAGTCCCTACGATTTGATGTTTTGGTGACAAATCCTTTAGGGCATAGTGTTGTAGTTACCAAGGTGCACCGAAATAGTCCGGTTGTGGTTCAAGATGAGGAGTTCCTTGGTGACTTGATTGAGATGCCTTTCAAGGAGTATGATTTAATTTTAGGTCTAAATTGGTTATCCAAACATAGGGCTATGGTAGATTGTCAGTAAAAGTGTGTTATCCTGAGAACATATGATGGTAGAAGTGTTATGGTATCTAGTGAGCAGAGACATTTTTCATCCATGTTTGTTTCAGCTAGGAGGATGATTCGGAAAGGATGTGAAGCTTATCTTGCTCATGTTGAAGATACCAGAGTAGTGGGTTCCCAGCTTGACAGTATATCCACAGTTGCTGAGTTTCCAGATGTTTTTCCTGAGGAGTTGCCAGGGTTACCCCCTAAGAGAGAGGTTGAGTTTGGTATCGATTTGTTGCCTGGTACCACTCCCATCTCTATTACTCCTTATAATATGGCACCTGCTGAGTTGAGAGAGCTGAAGGTGTAGTTGCAGGAATTGTTGGATAAAGGGTTCGTTTGCCCTAGTGTGTCACTTTGGGGAGTGCCCATTTTGTTTGTGAAGAAGAAGGATGATACCTTAAGATTGTGTTGATTATAGACAGTTGAATAAGGTGACCATTAAGAACAAGTATCCATTGGCTAGGATAGATGATCTCTTTGATTAGTTGAAAGGAGCAGCAGTATTCTCTAAGATTGATTTGAGATCAGGGTACCATCAGTTGAGAGTCAGAGATGAAGATGTACCTAATATAGCTTTCCGCACGAGGTATGGGCATTATGAGTTCTTGGTGATGCCTTTTGGGTTAACAAATGCCCCAGTAGCATTTTATGGATTTGATGAACAAGGTATTCATTCCCTATCTAGATCAATTTGTGGTAGTTTTTATTGATGATATTTTGGTGTATTCACATAATGAGGAGGATCATGATAAGCATTTACGGATTGTATTGCAGACTCTGAGAGAGAAGTAGTTTTATGCTAAGCTGTCTAAATGTGAGTTTTGGCTTGATCAAGTGACTTTTCTTGGTCATGTGGTTTCAATACAGGGTATTAGAGTTGATCCGAGTAAAGTTGAGGCTATTTTGAATTGGAGTCCAACGAAGACTGTGACAGAGATTAGACATTTTTTGGGTTTGGCAGGCTATTATTGACGGTTTGTGAAAGTTTTTTCTATGATAGCTACTGTTTTATTAGTTTTTGTTATAGTTTGTGTCTTGTTTATTGTGTTAATTATTGTTTTATTTAGGTCTTTTGTTAGTTTTTATTGATTTGTTTAGTGTTTTCTTTAATTGTGTAATTTTAGTTTGTTTTAGTATTTAGGTCGTGTTTGATCTAATTTTAGGTAAGTTTTATGTTTTGATTATTGATGTTTATTTATGTCTTGTTTAAGTTTTTGTTTGTAAGTTGTGTGTCAGGTAGAACAGGCAAGGAAATGAATTAAAGATAAAAAGGGACAGTAGCTGACACGGGCATAGGACACGGCCAAGTCACTGGCCGTGTCCCATATCAAGTTAAAAGGAAGTTCAAGACACAGAAGCAAGCACTGGCAAGGGACACGGCCGTGTCTTGTGGCCGTGTTCCTCCCAATTCACTCACACGGCCAAGTCAAGCTCCACTTGGCCGTGTCACTCAGCAAAGAAGAAGAGAAGACCAAAAGAAGCAGTAGAAGACACTGGCAAGGGACACGGCCGTGTCTCCTGGCCGTGTCCCTCCATCAAGCTGCAACACGGCCAAGTCAAGCTTCACTTGGCCGTGTCACTCAACAAAGAAGATAAGGGGATCTAAAGGCAGGCAGTAGCGAACACTGGCAAGGGACACGGCCGTGTCACCTGGCCGTGTCCCTCCAAAAGCCACTCACACGGCCAAGTCATATCTGACTTGGCCGTGTCCCTCATGTTCCAAGCCCGCACCGAATTTTAAAGCCGATGTTTCGTATAAAAGCAAAAAGAAAAGTTAGGTTTGGGGGTGGACGATTTTGAACAGAGCTTAGCCGACTGAGAGAGATCTTAGGGTTTAAACTTTTGTATTCTTTAATTTTGATTCACTTTGGACCAAAACTAGATTAGATTAGATTGTTCTAGCCATTGTTTCATCATTCTTGCAAGATTCGATCAAGAGATTCATCAAAAGCTTCAAGGAGTTTGTAACTTGGTTTCATTCTTAAACTTTGTCTCTTTAGTTTCATTGAGATTGTGTTTATGAACATTATCATGTTTAAATTGATTTCTTTGATTATTAATGCGATGAGTATGCTTGATAACATCATGAACTAATTTAATCTAGTCTAGGGTTTGTATGGATTTGCTATGAATTGCATGAATTGGTTATTCTCTTAACTATTGATTTCTTTAGCCTTTATTGAATGAAAAATTGTTACATATAATTGATTGGCCACCAATTGTGTGTTTTAGGTATTAGATGATGGATTGAGAGATGAAGTCTAATACTGGAATAATTCAATTAAGGACTTAGGTGAATTAGAGATATAACCTATTAAAAAGATTATTCAATTATAACAAGATTAGTTGTAAGAGGTTTGAATGCGAGAGCTTATTTCCTTGACTCAATTAATTAAGTTATTTGAGATTTAATCTTAGGAATTAAATTAGTTAAGTGGAATAACCGTTCATACATATGAGTAGTAGAGAAGTGCAAACCCTAGACTCTTTTATCAAGTGAATCTAAACATCAGCTTTTATTTACTTTTATTGTTTTCAACTTTAATCAATCTTCTAAATTACTTTGCCATTTAAATTTCTTTAATTACTTGTTACTTTTAATTTGATAAGCAAGTAACCACTTTAGCTTCCTTGAGAGAACGACCTTGGGGCGATCACCTTTGCTACAGCTACCTCGTATACTTGCGAGTGACGCTTTGTGGTAGAGTTAATTTGAGCGCAGCAAGTTTTTGGCGCCGCTGCCGGGGAAGCTAATTGGCGTAATTGTTTATAAAAAATAATAATAATAAAAACAAAATTTCTTTAGATTATTTTTCATTGTTTTCATTTTATTTTATTTGTCTTTTGCTTTTAATTGTTTCTTTTTCTAGATATTTTTGTTTATGCAAGGCAGGAGATCACTCGAAGGAGAGCTGCACCCATTCATTCCAGAAATTCAGAGAGTAAAAAGGAGCAGAGAGGAGTTTGAGCTCTATACCGGATTTGATACTTCGGAGGAAGACACTTCAGATTTTGAGTCAGAATCTACACCATCAGTTAAAATGGCTGAAGAAAGACAAAGAACCATGAGAGATTTTGCTAGACCTGTCATTGGGACTTCCACTTCTTGCATAAGACTGACAGATGCAGCAAGAAACTATGAATTGAAGAACATCCATTACAATATGCTGCCATCATTCTATGGAGTTCCAAATGAAGATCCTTTGAATTTTATTCGGGATTTCTACTCCACCCTCAACACTTTTCCTTTGGGAGGACTTACAGAAGATCAGTTGAGGATGCGATGTTTCCCTTATACTTTGAAGGACAGGGCAAAGAGCTGGCTCATGATGTTGCCTGAGAATTCACTGAAAACTTGGGAGCAAGTTTACAATAAATTCATGGGCAAGTTCTATTCACACCAGAAGACAGCTGAGTTGAGAGGAAAGATTGCTACATTCTCTCAATTTGAAGGAGAGCCATTTCATGAGGCTTGGGACAGATTCAAGATGCTATTGATCCAGTGCCCGCATCATCACTACCCACTTCAACTCCTTAATCAGTTTTTCTATGATGGTCTCACCCAGCAATTTCAGAACACTGTTGATAATGCAGCTGGGGGAGCCATGGGAGAAAAGACAGCTGATGAGACTTATGAGATTTTTGAGATGTTGGGAGCTAATTCTCAACAGAAGAGTGTAAGGGGAAGAAGCAAGGGAGTGAATCAACTGGAAGCCAATACTGAAATGGTTAGTCAAATAGCTGAGTTGACAAGGCAGGTTCAGATGCTAAACATGAAGAACAACGTTTCTTCATCCACTCAAGAGGTGTGTGGAATCTGTGGGACATTTGGGCATGGAGCAAATATATGTCCCTCTGCATATGAGACTTTTGGGAATGAAGCTGAGCAAGTTAATGCTATGGGGGGATTTCAACCACGAGCTAGGAATGATCCTTACTCTAACACTTACAATCCTGGTTGGAGGAGTCACCCCAATTTTTCCTGGACAACAAATAATGCTCAACAGCCATTCCATTTACTCCAGAGACAGAACCAACAGCAGGGCCAATCCTCAAATCAAAATCAAGGACAGCCTAAAAGAGAGAGTTTGGAAGACAGTTTACAAGCTTTCATCAAAGTCAGTGCTCAAAACCAAGAGATGAACAACAAGAGACTGGATTCCTTGGAAGCATCCTTTAAGAAGGTGGAGACCCAAGTGGGGCAACTTGCACAACAGATGCAGATTCAACAAAAGGGGAAGTTCCCAAGTCAACCTGAGCAGGCACAAGCAGTAACTGTTCTTAGGAGTGGCAAGGTAATTAATAATAATGTTGAAAATAACTCTGTGAATGCAGGTGAGCAAGAAAAGAACAAGGAAGGAGAATTAGAGAACAAAGGTGCTGAAGAAGGATCAATGGAGAAGTCCCCTACACCAGATTTGCACAAGGCAAGTAATCCATACCGGCCACCTATACCATTTCCTAGCAGGTTGAAGGATGATAAAAAAGATAAGCAGTTTTCAGATATCTTCAATATGCTATCTAAGGTAAGTATCAACTTACCCTTACTTGAAGCAATTAAGAACATGCCGGCTTATGCTAAATTTTTCAAAGAACTGAATACCAAGAAAAAAAGGTATGAGCCAAACGAAAAGGTGATAGTTTCTGAGGTAGCTAGTGCTGTTTTGCAGCATAAACTGCCTCCTAAGCTAAAGGATCCTGGAAGTTTTATTATTCAAATTGCTATGGGGAATGGGAAATGTACTGATGGCATGTGTGATTTGGGGGCTAGTGTGAATTTAATGCCTTACTCTGTTTATCTTGATTTAGAACTAGGGGAACTTAAACCAACAAAAATGGTATTGCAATTAGCTGATAGATCTCTTAGATTCCCGAAAGGGGTCATAGAAGATGTGTTAGTTAAAGTTGGTGGTTTGATAGTACCTGTGGATTTCATTGTTCTTGACATGGAGGTAGGTAATTCTTCACCATCTGCACACACCATTTTGCTGGGTAGGCCTTTTATGGCGACTACTAATACTTTGATAGATGTTAAGAATGGAAAATTATCAATGACTGTTTTGGGACAAACTGTAGAATTTTCTATTTTTAACACTTCTCCTATTCCTACAACTGCCTTATATGAGGATTGTTCTTTCATTGATTGTATTGATGCAGTTGTTTCAGATGCTTTCTTGCAGACAGGTTCCGCTGATAAATTGGAGCTGGCTTTGACATTGGATAGTGATTTGGAAATTTTTGATGCAGAAATAGCCAGTTGTCTTGAGACCTTAGAAAGTGCTGAAATAGAGGAGCTTAAGGATGATCCAGTTTGTGAGCTTTCCCCCATTGAAAAAGAAGAGAAGAACCCCTCACTAGAGTTAGAGCTGAAAGAGTTACCTAAGAATCTGAAATATGTGTTTTTAGGAGATCACAACACTTTACCTGTGATAATATCTAGTGAACTTAGTGAAGGGGAGGAGATGAGGTTAGTGAGTGAGCTTAAAAGATTGAAGAGAGCAATAGGATGGGGATTGAGTGACATCAAGGGTATTAGCCCTTCCATGTGCATGCATAGAATCACTTTAGAAGAGGGAGCTAAACCTGTGAGGGAAACCCAAAGGAGACTTAACCCAAATATGAGTGAAGTGGTTAAGAAGGAAGTGCTCAAATTGTTGGATGAAGGAGTAATTTATCCAATTGCCAATAGTGAGTGGGTGAGCCCAGTACATGTAGTTCCTAAGAAATCTGGAATCACTGTGGTGAAAAATGAGAAGAATGAGTTGGTTCCTACTAGGACTACTACTGGATGGAGAATGTGCATCGATTATAGGAAGTTGAATAATGCTACAAAGAAAGATCATTTCCCTCTTCCTTTTATTGATCAGATGTTAGATAAACTTTCTGGACACTCACATTATTGTTTTCTGGATGGCCTTTCAGGTTATTATCAGGTGCCAATAGCTCCAGAGGATCAGTCCAAGACAACCTTTACTTGCCCTTTTGGGACTTATGCATTTCGACGTATGCCCTTTGGCTTGTGCAATGCACCTGCAACTTTTCAGAGATGCATGATGTCTGTCTTCTCAGATATGATCGATGATTTTATTGAGGTATTTATGGATGATTTTTCTGTTTTTGGTAATTCTTTTGATAATTGCCTCAATAAACTTGTTCGTGTGCTTGAGAGATGCATTGAATGTAACCTCACTTTAAGTTGGGAAAAGAGTCATTTTATGGTTACTCAGGGCATTGTTTTAGGTCATGTGGTGTCAAGTAAAGGAATTGAGGTAGATAAGGCTAAAATTGAACTGATTGCTAAGCTACCCCCACCTACCTCAGTTAAGGGAATAAGAAGTTTTCTAGGGCATGCAGGATTTTACAGGAGGTTTATTAAAGATTTTTCCAAAATAAGCCAACCATTGTGCCATTTATTGGGGAAAGATGTTCCATTTGATTTTACAGCACAATGCATGCAAGCTTTTAATTCCCTTAAGGAAAAGTTGACTAGTGCACCTGTGATTGTAGCTCCTGTCTGGTCTTTACCTTTTGAAATCATGTGTGATGCTTCTAACCATGCAGTAGGAGCTGTTCTTGGGCAAAGAGTTGACAAATACTTGAGAGTAATTTATTATGCCAGTTTAACTCTGAATAGTGCACAAATGAACTACACCACAACTGAGAAGGAAATGTTAGCTGTTGTTTTTGCTTTAGACAAATTTAGAGCTTATTTAATTGGGTCAAAAATTATTGTGCATTCTGACCATGCAGCTCTTAAATATCTTTTAACAAAACAGCATGCTAAACCACGATTAATTAGATGGGTGTTGTTGTTGCAAGAGTTTGATTTCCAGATTAGGGATACTAAGGGTAGTGAGAATGTTGTTGCTGATCATTTATCCAGATTATCTTACTTTAATGAAAATCTTGCATCTGATAGCATTCATAAAAATTTAGAAGAATTTCCTGATGAGCATCTGTTTGTGGTAATTCATGCCCCTTGGTTTGCAGATATTGCTAACTATCTTGCTTGTGGCATTTTGAGATCTAACATGTCCTTTCAGGAAAAGAAAAGGTTTCTACACTTGAGTAAGTTTTATTTTTGGGATGAGCCTTATTTATTCCGGATATGCAAAGATGAGATAATTCGCAGGTGTGTAGCTGAGGAAGAACAACTGAGTGTTCTTCAATTTTGTCATGACTTTCACTGTGGGGGTCATTTTGGAGGAAGAAAGACTGCAGAAAAGGTGCTTCAAAGTGGTTTTTACTGGCCTACTTTATTTAAAGATGCTCAAGACTATTGTAAGAGCTGTGATCGTTGCCAAAGAGTAGGTAACATTGGGAGGAGAAATGAAATGCCCCTTCAGTCATTTATTGTTGTTGAACTGTTTGATGTGTGGGGAATAGACTTCATGGGTCCTTTCCCCAAATCCTTTGGTTATGAATACATTTTAGTTGCTGTAGATTATGTTTCAAAATGGGTGGAGGCAATCCCCACCCGTACTAATGATGCTAATATTGTTGTTAAATTTGTGAAGGAAAACATTCTTAGCAGGTTTGGCACACCAAGGGTGATAGTCAGTGATGGGGGAAGCCATTTTTGCAACAGGCTTTTTGAGAAGTTAATGCACAAATCTGGTGTGAAGCACAAGGTGGCAACCCCATACCATCCACAGACTTCTGGGCAAGTGGAAACATCAAACAAGCAGCTAAAAGGAATTTTGGAGAAAACAGTCAACACATCCAGGAAGGATTGGGCAAGCAGACTGCACGATGCACTATGGGCGTATCGGACTGCTTTCAAAACCCCTCTTGGTATGAGTCCATATCGATTGGTATTTGGAAAAGCTTGTCACTTACCAGTAGAGTTGGAGCACAGAGCATATTGGGCAATCAAGACTCTGAATTTGGACTTGGACAAAGCAAAGAGAGAAAGATTTCTGCAAATTTCAGAGTTAGATGAGCTGAGGAATGAGGCTTATGAGAGCTCGAGAATTTACAAGGATCGCACTAAAGCACTTCATGACAGAATTATAGTGCGAAAGACATTGAGTCCAGGTATGAAGGTTTTACTTTTTAACTCACGACTCCGTCTTTTTCCAGGTAAACTCAAGTCTCGATGGAGTGGTCCTTTCGAGATAACACAGGTATATCCTTCTGGTGCAATTGAATTACTTAACTCTAGAACAGGTGAGACTTTCAAAGTGAATGGACAAAGAGTTAAGCCATACAATGAAGGACTTCAGGAATTGAGGGTCATTGACAGTACTTTGATTCATGATCCCTAAGCCTTGCATGATGTCCAGCTATATGACATTAAAGAAGCGCTAAATGGGAGGCAACCCATCGGTTTGCATTTATTTTTCGTAGTTGTAATTTTCAGTTTAGCGAGTTTTGATTTATGTTCGGTTTCAATAAATGGATTGTGCTTTAATCGGTTTTTCTTTACTTTGTGTTTCGGGGTGTTTATAAAAGAGGGTTTGCAAAAATCGTTTAAAAAAAAATTGTAAAAAGTAAATAAAAAGGCAGTAGGTGACACGGCCAAAGGACTTGGCCGTGTCCATGGGCCGTGTCACATACTGGACACGGCCAAAAATTTTTCAAATATATATAAAAAAAAAAATTTGAACGATTTTGCCAATTTGCACAGAATGGGACACACCCAGGGGACACGGCCGTGTCACCTGGCCGTGTCCCCCATTTTGCTTCAGACACGGCCGTGTTAGCTTGACATGGCCGTGTCTCTCCAATTTCACACACCAGACACGGCCAAGTTCCCATAAACACGGCCGTGTCCATCATTTTTTTTAACTTTAAAAGTCATGATTTTTGCACAGATTTCATTTTTAATCCCTAATCTCTTTTCTTCGTCCCTCTCTCGTTCTCTCTCTCTCTCTCGCTCTCTCTTATCGCCATAGCCATTGTTTTGATTGCAATTTTCCAATTCTTTCCTTACCGCATCAAATTTCTTCAACAAATCTTGACATATTCATTTAAAACTCCATCTTTACTCATATACTTGTGCTTTAATTCAGTTTTGGGTTGAATTTTCAGATTCCTAAGGATGCCAAGAACAAAGACTGTTTCACACCACAAGGCGAAGAGGCCTAGCACCGGAGGAGCTTCTTCTTCTTCATCCGCTGTACCTTCGAAACGAGCAAGTCTTTTGGCTAGGGGTTTTTACCCAACAAGGTATGTAAATGATGAATCGCTTGATGCCTTGAAAATTAGGACTGATTTCTATAAATATGTGCAATACCTTGGGTGGGAGACTTTTGTCACCTTAAGACCGTTGCAGTTTGAGGAGCTTACTTTGGAATTTTTGACATCCCTTAAGGTGGAAAGGGATGATAAGAAAATTTGCAGGAAATTGATGTTTAAGTTGTTGGGAAAACCATTTGTGCTTAATATTGATGAGTTAAATGCTATTTATGGTTTTCATCAGCATGGGGAACGGTCATTACCCAAAGAATTTAGGCAACAGTTTGCTTGGGGAGCCTTGGGCTCTGGTACCTATGTTGCCAAATCGGCTAAAGCATCTAGATTGAGAAAGCCTGCTATAAGATATTTGCATAGGTTTATGGCCTGCGGATTCTTTGCCCGGAAGGAAAGCCCGGGTGTGGTTGCGCTGAATGAATTATTTTTCCTTGATAGTGTTTTGAATGAGATGAATGTCAGTGCTGGCTATTGGTTAGCCGATATTTTTGATTCTGTGGCTAACGGAAGAAAGGGGGCAATTTGTGTTGGAGGGTTGGTTACCACACTAGCAGTAGCCCTGGTTGAGGATTTTGATCCGAGTGCTACTCGTATGACTAGGATATTGGGTAATGACTCTCTTGATTTAGCTACATTGGCAAAGATGAACATGGTGGTGTGTAGGAGGGGAACTTTTGTGATGCCTTCAGCTGAGCCTGAAGCACAGGGAGACAGGCAAAAGAGAGCCCGGGTTGAAGGGGAGTCCGACTCGGATTCTCTTGATTTAGATGAGGATGCTCCGGTCTCGGAACATCTAAACGTACTTTTGAGGATTGAGGCCCTGGAGGGCAAGGTAGATCGATTGGAGGGAAAGATAGATGGACTGACAGGCACGGTGAACCGAAACCATATTGAGATGTTGCAACAGATGGATCAGATTAACAGCAACCTTGCCAAAATTCTGAGTCTTCATCCCTCAGCTGCATCATCTTCTCGCCCGCCATTTCCTTAGACTTTGTGTTCCTTGTTTTATTTTATTTTATTTAGTGTACTTTTGTTTTATTTTTCCTTTTTGTTTTTCCTGTTAAAACTTTTGTGTTTGGATATTTTATTGTATTTTTGTTATCAAACTTTTGTGTTTGTGATGGAAAGCTAGGATTTTGCCTCACCAAGTACGATGGAAGACAGGTTGTCCTTTAACTCTTTTTATTTATTATTCTTGTTTTCCATTGAGGACAATGTCAATTTTAAGTGTGGGGTACTCTTTAAGCTTTCCTTTAATTCTTGTTGTGCTTATCGTGTTGTTTTGTTTATTGTGTTTGTTATGCATGGTATAATTGTTGAAAATTTATTGATCTTTGCTGTGATTCTAGCATTATAGTTGAGACTTTGGTATCAGCATAGTAATGTGCATTTGAATTCATTCGGGATTAATTTTCGCATTCTGCAATTCATGACATGTAAATCTTTGTGAAACCACCTGTGTGAGCTTTGAGCCTCATAAAATTTGATATTATTGTCAATTAATTTTCCTTTCTTAAGTGTGCACCTTCATGATGTTGCATCTCTAGAGTTTGCTTTTGCATACTTATTGAACTCACATTATGATTTATTCTCAAGTTTTTAAAATGATGAAGGCAATTAGGTTAGCCCCTTTAGCTTAAAGAGACTTCCCTTTATATTGATTTCCTTAGTAAGCCAAGTTGAGCCATTGACCGTTTCTTGTTTGATTAACATAATTCTCAACTTAACATGTTCTTATTATCATCATACCTATGCATTAAGGAATGGAGTTGTATGATTAGACAATAGGGTAGTTTATTTCAAAGTGTGGGGTAAGCAAGTAAAAAATTAATGGAATTGCTAATTGGGGGTTGAAATGCATACTTTGCAAATTATATTTGATTAAGAGTCATTATTCTTTTCCTCTACATTTTAAGCTAGATGTTCCATTAAATTCTTAATTTTGTATATATATATATTTAAAAAAATAAAAAAAATGAATGATAAAAGTAAAAAAAAAAAAGAGTAAATAAAAGAAATGTTATATATATATATACAAAATTCATATATGTTCTAGCATTGGTTATCAAAAGAGGAATGTTGACTCATGTATTTATGCAAATATGTAAGATTATCAAGGGTTGGTGAGTATGCCGTTTGAGGGAGTTATGAGTTTCTTAGTAAGAGTAGTGTCTAATTTAGATACTCCATTTCTTTATGCTCCAGCTTAAATTCCTTTTCTCACACCTTTACCTTAGCCCCATTACATCCAAATGAAAGACCTTCGGATTATTTCTTGAGAAAATCAGTGAGGGAGATTGGATAATTAAGCAAGTTTATGGTAGCATGCAGTCATGAGTGGTTTGAGTGAATTAACCTATGAAATCGAGTGAAACACTTAGATGAGAGGTGAGATTTGTATGTCTGGATTAATGAATGAGTTAAGAAAATCCTTGATTGAAGTAAGATGCAATTATTTATGTCTGAGTCTTATAGTATTTCATCTATGTACTGGAATTATAGTTAAGGTTGTTTGAGTTTTTAATTTATGCCATGTGAATTTGCTTGAGGACAAGCAAAGTTTTAAGTGTGGGGTAGTTGTTTTATTAGTTTTTGTTATAGTTTGTGTCTTGTTTATTGTGTTAATTATTGTTTTATTTAGGTCTTTTGTTAGTTTTTATTGATTTGTTTAGTGTTTTCTTTAATTGTGTAATTTTAGTTTGTTTTAGTATTTAGGTCGTGTTTGATCTAATTTTAGGTAAGTTTTATGTTTTGATTATTGATGTTTATTTATGTCTTGTTTAAGTTTTTGTTTGTAAGTTGTGTGTCAGGTAGAACAGGCAAGGAAATGAATTAAAGATAAAAAGGGACAGTAGCTGACACGGGCATAGGACACGGCCAAGTCACTGGCCGTGTCCCATATCAAGTTAAAAGGAAGTTCAAGACACAGAAGCAAGCACTGGCAAGGGACACGGCCGTGTCTTGTGGCCGTGTTCCTCCCAATTCACTCACACGGCCAAGTCAAGCTCCACTTGGCCGTGTCACTCAGCAAAGAAGAAGAGAAGACCAAAAGAAGCAGTAGAAGACACTGGCAAGGGACACGGCCGTGTCTCCTGGCCGTGTCCCTCCATCAAGCTGCAACACGGCCAAGTCAAGCTTCACTTGGCCGTGTCACTCAACAAAGAAGATAAGGGGATCTAAAGGCAGGCAGTAGCGAACACTGGCAAGGGACACGGCCGTGTCACCTGGCCGTGTCCCTCCAAAAGCCACTCACACGGCCAAGTCATATCTGACTTGGCCGTGTCCCTCATGTTCCAAGCCCGCACCGAATTTTAAAGCCGATGTTTCGTATAAAAGCAAAAAGAAAAGTTAGGTTTGGGGGTGGACGATTTTGAACAGAGCTTAGCCGACTGAGAGAGATCTTAGGGTTTAAACTTTTGTATTCTTTAATTTTGATTCACTTTGGACCAAAACTAGATTAGATTAGATTGTTCTAGCCATTGTTTCATCATTCTTGCAAGATTCGATCAAGAGATTCATCAAAAGCTTCAAGGAGTTTGTAACTTGGTTTCATTCTTAAACTTTGTCTCTTTAGTTTCATTGAGATTGTGTTTATGAACATTATCATGTTTAAATTGATTTCTTTGATTATTAATGCGATGAGTATGCTTGATAACATCATGAACTAATTTAATCTAGTCTAGGGTTTGTATGGATTTGCTATGAATTGCATGAATTGGTTATTCTCTTAACTATTGATTTCTTTAGCCTTTATTGAATGAAAAATTGTTACATATAATTGATTGGCCACCAATTGTGTGTTTTAGGTATTAGATGATGGATTGAGAGATGAAGTCTAATACTGGAATAATTCAATTAAGGACTTAGGTGAATTAGAGATATAACCTATTAAAAAGATTATTCAATTATAACAAGATTAGTTGTAAGAGGTTTGAATGCGAGAGCTTATTTCCTTGACTCAATTAATTAAGTTATTTGAGATTTAATCTTAGGAATTAAATTAGTTAAGTGGAATAACCGTTCATACATATGAGTAGTAGAGAAGTGCAAACCCTAGACTCTTTTATCAAGTGAATCTAAACATCAGCTTTTATTTACTTTTATTGTTTTCAACTTTAATCAATCTTCTAAATTACTTTGCCATTTAAATTTCTTTAATTACTTGTTACTTTTAATTTGATAAGCAAGTAACCACTTTAGCTTCCTTGAGAGAACGACCTTGGGGCGATCACCTTTGCTACAGCTACCTCGTATACTTGCGAGTGACGCTTTGTGGTAGAGTTAATTTGAGCGCAGCAGCTACTCCACTCACCAAACTACTTTGGAAAGGAGTTAAATTCATGTGGAAAGATCGGTGTCAGGCGAGCTTTGAGCAGCTGAGGGAGATGTTAACTCAGGCTCCTGTCCTTACTCTGCCTGTGGAAGGTAAACCATATGTGATATACAATGATGCTTCACATAGTGGTTTAGGTTGTGTTTTGATGCAAGAGGGTAGAGTTATTACTTATGCCTCTCATCAATTGAAGCTGCATGAACTAAATTACCCAACACATGATTTGGAGTTAGCATCTATAGTTTTTACTTTGAAGATTTGGTGACAATACTTGTGTGGGGAAAAGTGTTTCATTTATACGGATCACAAGAGTTTGAAATACTTAGGTGTTCAGAGAGAGTTGAATCTTCAGCAGAGACAATGGTTAGAATTGATTAAAGACTATGACTATTTAATTGACTATCATCTTAGTAAGGCAAAAGTTGTAACTGATGCCTTGAGTCAGAAGTCTTTGACAGGTTTGACTGCTTATTCGCTCTTGTTGCTTGTTGAGTTGAGAGCATTGCATGCCAGATTTGAGTTTTGTAATGATGGTGCAATGATGGCTCAGTTGCAACTAAGGCCGGTGTTATTGGATCAGAATAGGGAGACTCAATTGGCAGATGAGAAAATCCAGAAAGTTGTATTGGATTGCCAAAAGGGGGAGAGTCGAGACTTTCATGTGAGAAGTGATGGCAGTTTGTGGTACAGAGATAGGTTGTGTGTTCCTGATGATGCAAGACTGAAAAAGGTAATTTTGGAGGAAGCACATCAGTCAGCTTATGCTATGCACCCTAGGAGTACCAAGATGTATCAGGATTTGAAACAATATTATTGGTGGTTAGGTATGAAAAGAGACATAGCAGAGTTTGTATCCAGATGTCTCACTTGTCAGAAAGTGAAGGCTGAACACCAAGTTCCTTCGGGATTACTTCAGCCATTATCAGTGCCAGAGTGGAAATGGGAGCGAGTGACGATGGATTTTGTGACTGGATTGCCTTTGACTCAGAAGAAGCATGATGCAATCTGGGTGATTGTTGATCGGATGATGAAGACAACTCATTTTCTTCCAGTTCGGATGGATTATTCTCTTGAGAGGTTGTTTGAGTTGTATATCAGTGAAATAGTGAGGTTACATGGAGTTCCAATTTCTTTGATATCTGATCGAGATCCCCGATTTACATTGAGATTGTGGAGAAGTTTACAGGATGCTTTAGGCTCTCGGTTATAGTTTAGCACTTTCTATCCTCAGACAGATGGGCAGTCAGAGAGAGTGATATTGATTTTAGAGGACATGTTGAGAAGTTGTATAATCGATTTCTCTGGGAGCTGGGACAGATTCTTACCACTGATTGAGTTTGCTTATAACAGCAGTCATCAGTCTAGTATTAGAATGGCACCTTATGAGGCATTGTATGGTAGGAGATGCAAGATGCCTCTATGTTGGGATGAGGTTGGAGAAGGTAAGTTGATTGGTCCTGATTTGATTAGGGAAACAAAAGAAAAAGTAAAGGTGATTAGGAATTGTCTAAAAGCAGCCTCAGACTGACAGAAATCATATTCAGATTTAAAAAGAAGAGACATAGAGTTCAGTGTTTGAGATAAAGTATTTTTGAAAGTGTCTCCTTGGAAGAAAATTTTGAGATTTGGCCGCAAAGGGAAGTTGAGTCCTTATTTCATAGTACCTTATGAGGTATTGGAGAGAGTTGGACCAGTGGCCTATAGACTAGCTTTACCGCCTAAATTAGATTGAATTCACAATGTCTTCCATGTCTCTATGCTTCAAAGGTACAAGTCAGACCCATCTCATATTTTGTCAGTGGAGTCTATTGAGGTGAGTCCAGATCTGATTAATGAGGAACAACCAGTAGCTATTTTGGCATGTGAAGTGAAGGAGTTTAGAAATAAGAAAGTGCCACTTGTGAAAGTTCTTTGGAAGAATCACACTACTAAAGAGGCAACATGGGAGAGTGAGCGGATGATGCGGGATCAGTATTCCCAGTTGTTCCATACTTGAGAGCAGGAAATTTTGAGGACAAAATTTATTTGTAGAGGGGAGAATTGTAATATCCCAAAATTTTGAAAATATTAATTTTTGAAAATTAAATAAGTGATTTAAAAGTATATATAAATAATTAAGTGAAAAAGGAAGGGTGTATGTGATATGTATATGTAGATATACATAATATATATATAAGATAGCATTTTAACTTGGTCAAATGATATTTTAATTATTAAAATAGTAATTAAATGGTTAGTGGAAGATGACATATTATTTATTAATTAAGCATTATATTTTGCTTGGTGGAGAGTGAAAGTTGGAAAAGTTTGTGGTCAAAATAAGAGAGTAGTTGGATTGACTTGAGTGGATGGTTATCTTCTTCTTCTTCTTCTTTCTCCATTGAAGCCGGCCACCTCCATCAAAGGAAGAGAGGAATTTGTTTCTTTCTAACTCAAGTAATTGAAGGATTTCAAGTATTCAAGTTGGAGTTTTAAGGATTTTCTTCATATTTGGTAAGTTTCCAACTTGTTTCTTTGATTTCCTTTGGAAGTTGTATGTGTGTGAGTTGGATATTTGGTGTAGTATGTGTCCATGGTTGATATTGGTATGTTTGAAGTTCTTTTGGGTAGTTAACTATGAAATTTAGGGTTGGATTGAAGAAAAGGTTAAGTTTGGTGAAGAGAATAAGAGTTTTGGATTGTGTAACTTTTGAGTTGTGAAGTCATGGTTTTAATTGTGTATTTCTACTTTTAATTGAGTTGTTTCGATGTTTACACAAGTATTATGTGGCATAATGATGGATTTGGTTGAGTTTGTATGAAGTTGAAAAGGTTAATGAAAGATAATAGTTGGATGTGGCAATTATGTGTGGATATCAAGATTTTTGGCGTGACATGCCCGGTGACACAGCCATGCCTTTGGGCATGTCGATGGTTCTATTTTCAGTGTTGGTGACACAAGCAGTGACACACCCATGTCACCGAGTATGTCACAACTTCTGTGATGTTGTAGTATGGACACATGCAGTGACACTCCCATGTCACTGAGCGTGTCATAGCTACTGTATTGTTGTAGTATTGACACATGCAGTGACACGCCCATGTCACTGAGCGTGTCATAGATATTGTGTTATAGGAGTTTTGGCACTATCATTGACATGCCCATGTCACTGAGTGTGTCAAAGCTTCTATGTTGAGGGTTTAGGGCACGGTCATTGACACGCCCGTGTTGTTGAGCTTGTCATGTATAGAGTTTACCCTAGATAGTTCTTTTCCTCATTTTTCTTTGTGTATCTTATCCTTGTATTGAGAGGTTTTGTTTATACCTATAAGTGTTTCACTAAGTGATTATTTATAATCACATTTGGTTTAGGCTTTGAAGAGACTTGAGTTATCCTAATCCAAGTGTTGAGGGATATCTTGGAAGAGGAGGATGAAAGTGGTGTTTGTTGCTTTTAGAGGTAAGTACAAACTTTGAATAATTGTTTATATTTACATGACATTGGGACTTAACACATTTGGTTGAAAATTTTGTTAAGTTACCTACTACATTTTTTGTGCATGAGAAAAATTCTATGATTTGTATAATGTTACAAATGCATTATATGTAATGTGAACTTTGTGCAAAATATGATAATGGCCCAAAATGTATGGGTATTGCAATTTGTTATGTATAAATTAAAGATGGTATGTAAAGCCATTGGTGATGGCTATATTGTTATAAATGAGATAATCGAAGCATTGTGTCTAGTTTGATCGTGAGAAAATGAGAAATGATTTGATAATGGAATTATGAAAGAAATGTGTGCTTAGTATGTTATTTAATTTTCAGAGTTCTGTGTTTGGCGACATGCCTATGATTTGCCTATGGACTAGACGCTGGGCGTCACTGTGAAAATATTTTTGAGGTGAAATGACCGGGTCGTAAGCCTCAAAAACAAATCCTTGAAGCTAGGCTGGGTGAAATGATCGGATCGTAAACTCAAACCTAGTTGGACTTTTACATTGATATATTGCCTAGGGGGCTAGACACATGGTGTCATTATAGACCAAAACAGTAACTCTGGAATTTGAATAGCATATTAGTTATCTTTGGGCCCATGCTTGTGTTTACTTTTATGTGAATTATGAATTGTGGAATAATTGAGCAATTTATTAAGATATTATGATATAATGTTATGAGATATAATATTCTTATGTGTTGTGCATTAGCATTTCATTTGAACTATATTGTTATCAAAGTTTGTACCACTAAGCTTTTGGCTTAGCGCTGTTGTGATTCATCGAGTAAGTGACAGGGTAGATCCGGTTAAGCCAGAGAGTTCGTCTAGACCGAGTCGAGTCTAGGCTTGAGACCTTGAGATCAGAGTTGATTTTTTGGACATCAAGATCAGAGACAAACTGCCAGCATGTATATATTTTATATTTTTGTACATATTGATTTCATGTATTTATGTATATTCCGCAAACTATCAAAAATATTTTGGATAAACCTTTGGTAATGAAGTATACATATATGTTATAGCAAGTAATGTTTCATCTATTATTTATATGATATCAATTGAATATTTTAAATTTATACAGATTTTATAAGTGAAGATTTGTTTTGTTAAAATGGGTTGTGACATTCTTGTATTTTATATTCGTATATTACATATGTTGGGAGTATATAGTGTACGTATATTGGGTATAAGGGTGTTACACCTTTTCAGCTCTAAATATTATTAAATTCTTAGTTATTATGACATTATCCACATTACATATAGTTTAAAGAAATAAACATATATTAAAATAGAAAATGAGCAAGATAGGCACCCATCCGATGTTGAAAACATGCCTTTGCAATGTCCAAGTCCATAAAAGAAGAGAAAATAAATAAAATGGAACACCCACCATAGTGTACACCCTTAATTTTTGACCTAGTCGGGTCCAATATTTCTCATATGGTCCAAAATAATTTTTGTGGTATTTTAATTAAATAATATTTATTTTAGTATTTATTATTTATAATTTTTAATAAAAATAAAAAGGTAATATTAGTAAAGTTAAAAAAATAAAAAAATAAAAATTGGTGACGAAAAAATCAGCGACAAAAAATTTCATCATCGAAAGTGAATTGGCTGGCCCGCCCTCGTTCGCAATTTTTGGCCTGCAGCAATTTTTTTTCTCCAGTGCCAATTTTTCCAGCGCAGTTTTTCCGAAACTGAATTTTATTTGGTTTTGATTTCTTTCCCTAAATGATTTTAATTTCCTTGGACAATTAGAATTAGGTTTGGGATTTTTTCCTATAAATACCATATTAAAACATTTCAGAAAGGCAAGAAAAAAAGGAGACAGAAAATCCTAGGAGCAGAGACGGCAAAAAGAAATTAACAGCAAGTAAGCATTCATCAATCACCAATCCATCAAAGGTAGCAACATTGCCTTTGTTATTTTTCATCCAAAAATCAATATTTTGGTGGAATAGACTACGCAGGTGTAGACCCTTAATTTTTGACCTAGTCCGGTCCAATATATTTTAATTAGTCCAAAATAATTTTTGTGTCGTCCAATATATTTTAATTAGTCCAAAATAATTTTTTTGTTATCTTAATTAAATAATATTTGTTTTAGTATTTAGTTTTTATAATTCGGCGACGAAAAATTCATCGCCGAAAACGTTGGGCGAAATGGCCCGCAGGCCGCCTGCAATGCCCGACGCTCGCAATCCTTCGCAGCAGCTGGCAGCAATTTTTTCACTAGCAAGATTTTTTTGATGCAAAATTTTTTGAAACCAAATTCTATTTGGTTTCGGTTTTCTTTTCCTAATTAATGATAGTTTCTGTAAACAAATTGAATTAATCATATAAATTTTCTATAAATAACACTAAAAGATACAGAAAAAGGAAGAACAACGAGAAAACTTTGGAGGAAAAACTTTGAAAGGAGATCGAGCTTTAAAAATTCTTTTTGGCAGTGAAAACAATTGGACTTTTTGAGAGAAGAATAAGCAACCAAGCAACCAATCCATCAAAGGCAGCCATCTTGCCTTTGTCCTTGTTCATCCAAGAAGCAATTTTTGGTGGAACCAATAAACAAAGATTTGAATATCTAATCTCTTTTTTCCTTACAGTAGCTTCAATCATAAAATTGTTTGTTTTGATTTTAAAAACCTTAATTCGTTATTTTTCAAAAATCCTAAAATTACTTTTCTGTTTCCTCTAAAACCTAAGAACCCTAATCTATTTCTTCAAAATCTTAAAACCCTAATCTACTTTCCAACTTTTTCAAAACCTTAAATCATTTTATTAATTTACCAAAACCCTAATCTGCTTTCCAATTTTCCTTAACCTTAAAATACTAAATTGATCCTTCTATTTCCAAAAACCCTAAAATATATTTTCTTTTTCTATAAACCTTAAATCGTTTCATTTATTTCCAAAAGCCTTCAAAAACTCTAAACTGGTTTTCTTCTAATTCTTTTCCAAGATTCCAAATGTTTTATTAAATATCCAAACCCTAAATTTATCTTACAGTTTCTAAAAATCACATAAAGCTTTATAAAACTATAAACTGTTTTCTCAAATCTTAAAACCAAAACATGTTTTTCAAAACACAAAAAACCCTAAATTTCTCAAAACCAAAACTGTAAACCCTAATTTTCCTAAACCCTAATCCTTAAAACCTTATAAACCTAAATATTAAAATTCAACATAGTAAACCTAAAAACAACAATCCAATAGCTAATAATCATAAACCTAATGTTTTAATATTCTAAAACCCTAATTTCATAATGTTACTCTTAAACCCTAGTTTGATTCATGAAACCTTAATCCATTTTAATTTTCTTAAACCTTTACAGTAGTTAAGAATTATAAACCTTAATATGCTAAAATTGCAAAACCCTAAATATTAATTAAAGAAATTTAAATGAGAAATAGCAAACTTCAATTTGTATCTTTGCTTACCTTATTTGATTATGTAGTTTATTACATGCTTTGATTTACTTAAGTTCAATGATTGATTTATTTAATTTATCATGGATGGATGTTTATTTTATATTTTGATCGATATCTTTGATGAATGATTTATTTATTACGAATGGTTATTTGCTTTTATGAATTTATTTTGATCTCCAAGTGTTGTAAGAGGTATGTTTCCACTTTGTGGGTACCTCATTAATTAAGTTCTATGTAATTTAAATTGCCTATATATTTTAGACCAATGTAAAGGACATGTTTCTACCTCATGGTGGGTGTCCTATTTAGCTTTGACATGGGTGATGTAAGGGCATGTTTCTATCCTCGGATGGGTGTCCATTTATTTATTTATTTTTGCTTGGACATTGCTTTGATTTCAATATAACGATGCTTTATTTCAATTATTGTGTGTAATATGGATAATATTGTTATATTTAAGAATTTTATAATATTAAGACCTATAAAGGAGGCCGGTTCCAATGAACTGGGCATTGTCGAGTCATCCACCCCCTTGTTTTTCTCGACCTTTTTCGGGTGGTGACTCCATTTTTCTCCAGACTTAGGTTCGTGTTTCTAAGGCCCCGAGCCTAAATAGTGCCGAAGTCGCAAGAGCCATTCCACTGGGAGTGGGGGCGAAAATCCCCGCTCACAGTGGCGACTCCACTGGGGATAAGAGAAGTTGATTCCGTTGGTCTTTATATTATTATATTCTTTCTTATAATGATATTATCCATTGCATCATATTAGATTGCATCGTATGCGTGAGTTAGGATGCCTGTGTTACCCGTGTTGTGTTATGTAAGGGGTACCATACTTTCACTCAAGGTATGGAGATCGTGCATGGCATAACCACTCATAGCCTCATACCTTTTGGTATATACTTGCTATGGGAACCTAAGCCTTTTAACCCAAAGACCAAAGCCCATGTAATTGGCCTAGTTACTTTCCTTAGGTTTTACCCCAAATGCATGTTGTTTGGCTATTAATAATTTATCTTAGCTTAAATCATGGCTTATTTGGTTTATTCTTTTTCTAATATGACCTAAGTACATTGTAAGCTCAAAATAAATTTTTCTTTAAAATCTAAAAGACTAAAGCTATTTTCAAAACTTTTTCAAGATGGTCTTTGGATATATAACTTTTCTAAAAAACAAATTAAAAATTCTTTTGCTCATGACCCAAATACTAAGCCCAAAATCCATTTTTTCTAAAATCTTTTTAAAATGGGCTTAGAAGCAAAATTATTTTCATTACAAAGAGCTTGCAAAAATATTTAGGTCAATTACGAAATACCAAAAATCAATTGCGAGCCTAGTTTATACTAAGAAATAATTAACCATGGGCTTGTTTTTGGCATGAACCATTAGTTACTTTTTTCAAGTGATAAATCTATCTATAATAAACCTCTTAATTTAGTTTTAATCCAATATAGCATAAAAGCTACTTTAGTTGGTTGAATGGATTAAAACCTAATTAATGGGAATTATGATGAACTGATTTCCATTTTTGAAAATATAACTATTGGTTGAAACATCCGAGGGAAATATTTGAAAGTAAGATACCCCATGTTGGTATTTTGTTAACCATATACCTAGGAAAAGAGACTCGCCATCCGTGTGTGGATATTATAAGGTTGGAAGGAATGTCCTAATTATCTATCTTTGTTGATTGTTTGTGCATACATGCATACATTTGCATCTCATATCATTGATCCTTTCTGGCTCACAGCCCTGGATTACGATAGTTCAAAAGCTTACTACAATCCGACCTACGCCGGAGACGAAGAATCTAGCAACAACTCAATCACTTTCTCACCAAAAGCAATGGAGCCCGAACAAATTCAAAGATTGGTGGATGATGCCCTCAATGCCAAGATGGAAGAAATAAAAGAAGCCCTAGCTGAGACCATGAAGAACCAATTGACTGCAATTTTAGGAAATCATGCCGAAGTATCTGCTAGCACTAAGAAGCCAAAGGACAAGGGGAATGCTAAAGTTGGTGAAGTAGCTTTTGATGATGATAAGGTGATCATTGATGATGATGATTGGGCTCAATACTACCAAGATCCTCAAGATAAAAAGGAGCCGAAGGTTGTTGAGAAGGCAACTATTGAAAAGACCGAGACATCCGATGTTGAGAAGATGATTGCTGATTTAGAAAAGAAATTTGAGAAGAAACTGAAAACCGAAGAAATATCCGAAGTCGACAAACTATTTGAGCTAGATGAAGAAGTTCCATACAAGTTCAAGATGCCATCTTTTGCAAAGTTTGATGGAACCAGAAACCCTCATCTCCACGTGAAGCAGTATATCACTGCTATGCAGTCTGCCCGAGCTACTAAGGCTCAAACTTTGAGATATTTCATACTCTCATTGGACCCTGTTGTCCAAAATTGGTTCAATACCTTCGAAGAAGGAACACAAAAGAGTTGGGATCTACTATACAAAGCCTTCATCCAACAATATGGGTATAATATCGAGATGGAAGTTACCTTAATGGAAGTTGAGTCCATTAGGCAAAGGCCAAATGAGAATTTTGTGGACTATGTGAAAAGATGGAGAAATAAGGCTGCTTTGCTTAAGAAAAGACCCGATGAATCTGATCAAATGAGGATGATCGTGAGAGGCATCCTGCCTAATCTCCGTGAAAGGATGTCTCTCACCCTTATAAGGGATTTCAAAGATCTTCTCCAAGCTGGTCTACAAATTGAAGAGTGGGAAAGGGAGAAAAGTCGCTTTTCAATAAGAAGGAATTAGAAAGGGAATCACCAGCCTAGCAATCAAAGCACACAAAAAGAAGTTGATGCGACCGTTCAAGGAAATAAAATACAATTCTCAGAATTGGAAAAACCCTTATCTTGGTTTTTTAGCAAGCTGCAAAAGAAAGGGTTGATACAACCGTTAGCTCTTCGACCGCTACATAATCCACTATCGCCGAACTTCAATGCCGAGGCCTTCTGTCAATTTCATCAAATGCGAGGGCATGAAACAGATAAATGTGCTCGTCTAAGGCATGAGATCTAAGATTTGATTGATAGTGGTAAGCTACCCGAGCCGGATAAGCCCAATACCAAAAACAAACCTTTGCCTAAATTTGGAAGAGTGCCACCACTGGCAACCTTCATGGTGGGAAAAGGATTGGAAAAAGATTTTGTTTTATCATCTTTTCAAGATGGGAATGTTAAAGATGTGAAAGGAAAAGAAGCTTAAACTCAACAAACTTTCCTTAGCTTGAATGTTGCTTTTCAATTTTACTTTCATTAATATTTAATTGGAACAATCTTGTTTTTTAAGTTTAAATTTGTTTGAATAAATTACTTTTATCAAAATTTTTGTTGGTCTTTATTCATTTTGGTGCTCAACCAATGAGGAATCTAGCTTGATAATTCATGAATTAATATATCTATGCATCATGATTCGAATGATTTTACTAGATAAGGGAATTGCTCTATAGCAATGAGTTGTGTATGCTTACTTAGAAAGGGCTCCTGCATAATTACCTTTGTCTAGGTTCTAGTCAGTCTTAGAACATATTTTGACAAACTTTCGAGGCAAAATTGCAACTCTACTTATTTAAGAGAGAAATGATCTAGGCATTGTTTGACGAGCTAACAACTAGTATCCACCCAATTAAATATCAATCCCTAGTTGTCCCTTTGAGGCTTCATAAAATTTTAGCTTTCTTTTCATTGGCATATAATCCCAAAAACCTACCCTAAGCTATTGTGATACATTTGACAAGTCTTATGATCACTAAGATGAAGAGGCAAGAAGATCAAAGAAAGAAATGAATAGTCAAGACCATGAAGATTGTTGAAGTTCTCAAGACCATAAGGGTAGTTGAAGTTTTCAAGACCATAAGGGTAGTTGAAGTTCACCTAATATCTCCAATCTATCCAGATAACATTAGAGTAACAAATGATTTATCCCTATTAAAGGAAATTTATGTCTCTTTACTTATCCATTATAAGAAGCCCAAGTTGGTACAAACAAGACAACTCTTTTAGAGTTAGAACTAAAAAAAAAAGGAGAAGAAGAAAGAAAAAAGAAAAAAAAAGAAGAAAGAAAATAAAAGAAAAGAAAAAAGAAGAAAACAAAAAGAATAAAAGAAGAATAAAACCTAAAAAGGTGATTCAAAAAGCCAACTGAGTTCTCTTCTACCTAAGACAACGAAAGGCTTCCATTTGGTTTATAAGGATGGATTGACTTGAATTGGTCCAACCCAACCAAAGATTCAATCAAAATCAAAGAAAAAGGGAGAAAGACTATTCAGTTCTTAAAAATTCTATACTTGACTGTCCTACAAGGAAGAAAGACAAAATGATAAAATTCTCAAAGAAAGAGAAGAATAAGAAAAATAAAAGGAAAGAAAAGGGAGAAGAGGAAAAGAAGCGAATTTGGGTACCAAACTTTTTGCAAGGACAAAGACTATCTTAATCAAGATCTAGATTAATGCCAAGAAGATAGAAGGAATTTTGATTCTAGAAAGATTGCCTCCAAGCTATCTAAAGTTCAAATAAGAAGTTTGTAGTGTGAAGATTTTTCCATTGTGTCACATCGGCTCCAACTTACAAATGACCTTCATTTAACCCATGTCCCTTATAGACCCCATTTCAAGCCTATCAAAGACCTGTTGATCTCTCTTGGTAGGTGGAGTCTATTCGTGGAGATAGTTTGAATAAGCATGCATATGAGATAGACAATATTTAAATTCAATGAGACCTTTGACCAAGTAATGTGTATGTGCCTATCTGAAGTGCAACAATTCTTGCTTAAATAGAAATGATTCCCGAGTTTAGTATGGTAACTAGGGTTGTCATGTTATAGATATGTTAATTCGGAAAAATCAAGTCCTGAGTTACATTGACATTAATTTGGCAAAGCTAACATTTGATTTCAAAATCAAAATTCAAAAAAAAAAATGTTTTGTCATACAAAACCTTCAAGTTAATGGGAGTATGTTGAACTATTGAATCTCGAAGGACACATTGGGCAAAGGAAATGATTACTGGCAAGGTTATGAAGAATCTGCTGAAACATAGTTTGAAATGGATGTATCCTTGACTCTGCTGCTTGGAGTGTCCACCACTCGTGTTTTCAACATCTTGAAGATAAAAGCCACAAATGCAAAGCTTACGATCATTCCAATACAACACTTGAACGAGCGTCAAAAAGGAACCAATGAGAACACTTCTGCTGATAACCTCAATCTGTGAGTTAATGGAACGACTGTAAGTATCATTCATGCATATCATGCATACATGAGCATATCACATTGCACTTTCTTATCTTGTATTGTCTATTCTTTATTATAGTGAACAGCAGAGACCCTGTGAAGTAAACAATCAAAAGAAGATATCAAGTCAGGGGGGCATAGAAGGCCCATTGCTTGAGAAAGCTCTAGTAATTTTGCAAAGAGAAGAAATACGTGCTTGTGCGAAGAACTAGACAACAAAAACATCAATCAAAGCTTGCATGGAAAAAATCTTTGGTTTGAGCCTACATAGGGGGCAAAGTTTATCCTTTTCAAAATTTAAGTTTATGCATGAACAAAACATTTTGACTCACTTCTAATATTTTACCACGCAGAGGGGCAAGGAGAAGATATGAGGGCCAACTAAAAATAGCTGAAGTTTTGCGAAAGGAAGAACAAAAGAATGGAACAACAAGTTAAGCCAGAATCCTCAACTAATAAAAGGTCAATCAAATCGAATTCAAATCTTGAGTCAAAGTACCCAGTCACGGGTTTGAGTACCCAAATCAAATCAAGATAAGATCGAGCATCCCAATTTATTTATCGAGTATCCAAATCTAGCTTAGGATCGAGTATCCAAATCTAGTTAGGATCGAGTATCCAAATCCGAGTTAGGATCGAGTATCCAAATCCAGTTAGGAACGAGTATCCCAATCAAATTTAGGATCGAGTATCCAAATCCAGTTTAGGATCAAGTATCCCAATCCAATTTAGGATCAAGTATCCAAATCCTGGTTAGGATCGAGTATCCAAATCCAGTTAGGATCGAGTATGCCAATCCAATTTAGGATTGAGTATCCCAATCCAATTTAGGCTCGAGTATCCAAATCCAGTTATGATCGAGTATCCCAATCCAATTTAGGATCAAGTATCCAAATCCAGTTAGGATCGAATCCAAATCAAATTAGGATCGAGTATCCAAATCCAAATTAGGATCAAGTATCCAAATCCAGTTTAGGATCCAGTATCCAAATCCAGTTAGGATCAAGTATCCCAAACCAATTTAGGATCGACTATCCAAATCCGGGTTAGGATCGAGTATCCAAATCCAGTTAGGATCGAGTATCCCAATCCAAATTAGAATCAAGTATCCCAATCCAATTTAGGATCGAGTATCCAAATCCAATTTAGGATCGAGTATCCCAATCCAATTTAGGATTGAGAATCCAAATTCGGGTTAGGATCGAGTATCCAAATCCAGTTAGGATCGAGTATCCCAATCCAATTTAGGATTGAGTATCCAAATCCAGTTAGGATCGAGTATCAAAATCCAATTTAGGATCGAGTATCCAAATCCAGTTAGGATAGAGTATCCAAATCCAAATTAGGATCGAGTATCCAAATCCAGTTTAAGATCGAGTATCCAAATCCAGTTAGGATCGAGTATCCAAATCTAGTTAGGATCGAGTATCCCAATCCAATATAGGATCGAGTATCCAAATCCAGTTAGGATCAAGTATCCAAATCAAGTTAGGATCGAGTATCCAAATCCAATTTAGGATCGAGTATCCAAATCCAGTTAGGATCGAGTATCCAAATCGAGTTAGGATCGAGTATCCAAATCCAAATCAAAATTGAGTATCGAAATCCAGTTTAGGATTGAGTATCCAAATCCAGTTAGGATCGAGTATCCGAATCTAATTAGGATCGAGTATCCAAATCCAGTTTAGGATCGAGTATCCCAATCCAATTTAGGGTCGAGTATCCAAACTCAATTTAGGATCGAGTATCCAAATCCAGTTAGGATCGAGTATCCAAATCCAGTTTAGGATCGAGTATTCAAATCCAGTTTACGATCGAGTATCCAAATCCAGTTTAGGATCGAGTATCCGAATCCAGTTTAGCATCGAGTATCCAAGTCTAGTTTAGGATCGAGTATCCAAATCCAGTTTACGATCGAGTATCCAAATCCAGTTTAGGATCGAGTATCCAAATCTACTTTAGCATCGAGTATCCAAGTCTAGTTTATGATCGAGTATCCAAATCTAATTTCGGGTCCATAACCCAAAATTATCCTTAGGTCCAAAACCTAAAATCTCTTCTAAGTCCAGAACTTAGCTCGGGTCCAGAACCCAAATTATTCTTAGGTATAGAACCTAAAATCTCTTCTAAGTCTAGAACTTATTTCGGGTCCAGAGCCTAAAATTACCATTCAATTTCCCAATTCAGTTAGGATCGAGTATCCCAAATTCAATTTAGGATCGAGTATCCAAATCCAGTTTAGGATCGAGTATCCCAATCCAATTAGGATCGAGTATCCAAATCCAGTTGAGGATCGAGTATCCCAATCCAATTTAGGATCGAGTATCCAAACCCAATTTAGGATTGAGTATCCAAATCCAGTTATGATCGAGTATCCAAATCCATTTTAGGATCAAGTATCCAAATCCAGTTTACGATCGAGTATCCGAATCCAGTTTAGGATCAAGTATCCGAATCCAGTTTAGCATCGAGTATCCAAGTCTAGTTTATGATCGAGTATCCGAATCTAGTTTCAGGTCCAGAACCCAAAATTATCCCTAAGTCCAGAACCTAAAATCTCTTCTAAGTCCAGAACTTATCTCGAGTCCAGAACCCAAATTATCCTTAGGTCTAGAACCTAAAATCTCTTCTAAGTCCAAAACTTAGTTCGGGTCTAGAACCTAAACTTACCCTTAAGTCCAGAACTCAAACCGGGTCTAGAACCCAAAACGTCAACCATCTCAGAAAAATTAAGTCTTATTGCTTTTCACTCTCTTTTACCAAAGTCTTAGATTGTTCAAGCAAGGGGCAAACTGTAGACCCTTAATTTTTGACCCAGTCCGGTCCAATATATTTTAATTAGTCCAAAATAATTTTTATGTTGTCCAATATATTTTAATTAGTCCAAAATAATTTTTGTGTTATCTTAATTAAATAATATTTGTTTTAGTATTTAGTTTTTATAATTCGGCAACGGAAAAATCGACGACGAAAAATTCGTCGCCGAAAATGTTGGGCGAAATGGCCCACAGCCCGCCTGGCACGCCCAACGCTTGCAATCCTTCGCAGCAGCCCGCAGCAATTTTTTTGCCAGCTAAATTTTTCCAACGCAAATTTTTTTGAAACCAAATTCTATTTTGTTTCAGTTTTCTTTTCCTAATTAATGATAGATTCCGTAAAAAAATTAAATTAATCATATAAATTTCCTATAAATAACAGTAAAAGATACAAAAAAAGGAAGAACAATGAGAAAACTTTGAAGGAAAAACTTTGAAAGCAGATTGGGCTTTAAAAATTCTTTTTGGCAGTGAAAACAATTGGACTTTTTGAGAGAAGAATAAGCAACCAAGCAACCAATCCATCAAAGGTAGCCATCTTGCCTTTGTCCTTGTTCATCCAAGAAGCAATTTTTGATGGAACCATCAAACGAAGGTTTGAATATCTAATCTCTTTTTTCCTTACAGTAGCTTCAATCATTAAATTGTTTGTTTTGATTTTAAAAACCTTAATTCATTTCTTTGTTTTTCAAAAATCCTAAAATTACTTTTCTGTTTCCTCTAAAACCTAAGAACCCTAATCTATTTCTTCAAAATCTTAAAACCCTAATATACTTTCCAACTTTTTCAAAACCCTAAATCATTTTATTAATTTACCAAAACCCTAATCTGCCTTCCAATTTTCCACAACCTTAAAACACTAAATTGATCCTTCTATTTCCCAAAACCCTAAAATATATTTTCTGTTTCTATAAATCTTAAATCGTTTTGTTTATTTCCAAAAGCATTCAAAAACTCTAAACTGGTTTTCTTCTAATTCTTTTCCAAAATTCCAAATGTTTTATTAAATATCCAAACCCTAAATTTATCTTACAGTTTCTAAAAATCACATAAAGCTTTATAAAATGTCAACTATTTTCTCAAATCCTAAAACCAAAACATGTTTTTCAAAACACCAACAACCCTAAATTTCTCAAAACCAAAACTGTAAACCCTAATTTTCCTAGACCCTAATCCTTAAAACCTTTTAAACCTAAATATTAAAATTCAACACAGTAAGCCTAAAAACAACAATCCAGTAGCTAATAATCATAAACCTAATGTTTTAATACTCTAAAACCCTAATTTCATAATGTTACTCATAAACCATAGTTTGATTCATGAAACCTTAATCCATTTTAATTTTCTTAAACCTTTATAGTAGTTAAGAATTATAAACCTTAATATGCTAAAATTCCAAAACCCTAAATATTAATTAAAGAACTTTAAATGAGAAACAGGAAATTTCAATTTGTATCTTTGCTTACCTTATTTGATTATGTAGTTTATTATATGCTTTGATTTATTTAAGTTCAATGATTGATTTATTTAATTTATCATGGATGGATGTTTATTTTATATTTTGATTGATATCTTTGATGAATTATTAATTTATTACGAATGGTTATTTACTTTTATGAATTTATTTTGATCTCCAAGTGTTGTAAGAGGTATGTTTCCACTTTGTGGGTACCTCATTAATTAAGTTCTATGTAATTTAAATTGCTTTTATATTTTAGACCAATGTAAAGGACATGTTTCTACCTCGTGGTGGATGTCCTATTTAGCTTAGACATGGGTGATGCAAGAGCATGTTTCCATCCTCGGATGGGTGTCCATTTATTTGTTTTGCTTGGACATTGCTTTGATTTCAATATAACGATGCTTTATTTCAATTATTGTGTGTAATTTGGATAATATTGTTATATTTAAAATTTTATAATATTAAGACCTGTAAAGGAGGCCGGTTCCATTGAATCGGGCGTTGTGGGGGTGCTAGCCATTTCTCACCTTTTCCACACGTACCCAACTTTTTGAACCCATTAGGGGGTTGGGGATTCCTTAGGAATCAAGTCATCCTCCCCTATTTTTTCCTGGCCCGTCTGGGTGGTGACACCATTTTTCTCTGGACTTAGGTCCGTGTTCTCTAAGGCCCCGAGCTTAAACAGTACCGAAGTAGCAAGAACCATTCCACCGGGAGTGGGGGCGAAAATCCCCGCTCACAGTAGGTTTGATCTTTAATCATAAATTATATGTTCACAGTAGCTTTGTTTTCTTTGATTAATAAGAATATACTGTAATTTGATCTTTGTTTTAATAACCTTAATTGTTTACTTTAGTTAATACATTAATCAGTTGGTTTTCAAAACTCCACTTGCATGTTTTACAAAACTAAAAACTAAAAACCGTCCAGTAGCCTAAGTCATTGATTAAATTATCAAAAATTCTAAATTATTCTTCTATTTCCAAAACTTCAAAAACCTTAAATTATTTTTTATTTCCAAAACTTTAAAAACCCTAAATTGTTCTTTTGTTTCCAAAACTTTAAAACCCTAAACTGTCCTTCTGTTTCCATAACTTTAAAACCTAAATTATTTTTGCTCGAACTATTTTCTTAATCATCTAAACCCTAATTTTTTGTCCGAAACTTCAAAATGTCTTCTTAATTCTCCAAACCATAATCTTCTTTACAGTTTCTAAAAACTTTTATCATATTTATTTCTATAAAACTCTAAACTATTTTCTTAAATCCTAAGATCAAATATGTTTTCCAAAATATCAAAAACCCTAAACTATCTTATTAATTCTCAAAGCCCAATCCAGTAAACCCTAGTTTTCCTAAACCCTAATTCTTAAAATATCAAAACTTTATGACAAGTTCATCAACACCTAAAGCCCTAATCCAGTGAACTTAAAACCCAATCTAGTAAATCTAAATCCTAATTCTTAACTTAGTAACCATAATCCAGTAAACCTAAAACCCAATCTTTTAAAATTATAAACCCTAATGTCTTAAGGTTCCAAAACCCTAGTTTCATGATGTAAGCCCTAAACCCTAATTTGATTAACTAAAAACCTTACTACTTTCTTAAATTTATAAATTCCATTTTTCCAAAAACCCTCACAGTAGCCTAAATAATATTAATAATAATTCCAAAATCCCAAAACCACCTAAATTTTAATTAAAGAACCCTAAATTGAGACATAAACCAAAATTTGTATCTTTATTTGCTTTATTTAATTTTAGATTTGATTATGTTGTTTATTATATGTTTTGATGGTTGATTTATTTAATTTCAATGCTTGATTTATTTAATTTATCATGGATGGATATTTTCTTTATTATTATGATTATTATTTATTTGTTTTAGTATTAAAATTGTAAGATGTATGTTTCCACTTTGTGGGTACGTCATTAATTAATTTTCATGTAATTTAAATTATTTTTATATTTTGGACCAATGTAAAGGACATGTTTTCACCTTTCGGTGGGTGTCCTATTTAGTTTAGGCATGGACAATGTAAGAACATGTTTCCATCCTTGGACGGGTGTCCATTTATTTGCTTTGTTTAGACATTGCTTTGATTTTAATAAAATGACGCTTTATTTTAATTATTGCATGTAGTATCGATAATATTGTTATATTTAAGAATTTTATAATATTAAGACCTACAAAGGAGGCCGGTTCCAATGAACTCATTTTCATTTTTTCTAAAATCTTTTTATAATGGGCTTAAAAACAAAACTACTTTCATCCACCCTTTTCTTACAAAGAGCTTGCAAATTATTTAGGTCAATTATGAAATACCAAAACTCAATTGTGAGCCTAGTTTATACTAAGAGTTATTAATCATGGGCTTATTTTTGGCATGAATCATCAATTACTTTTTCAAGTGAGAAATCTATTTATAATAAACCTCTTAATTTAGTTTTAATCCAATATAGCATAAAAGCTACTTTAGTTGGTTGGATGTATTAAAGCCTAATTAATGGAAATTATCATGAACTGATTTCCATTTTTGAAAATATAACTATTATTTGAAACGTCCGAGGGAAATATTCAAAATCAAGATACCCAATGTTTGTATTTTGTTAACCATATACCTAGGAAAAGAGACTTTCCATTCGTGTGTGGAAGTTATAAGGTTGTAAGGAATGTCCTAATTATCTTTCTTTGTCTATTATTTATGCATATATGCATACATACATTTACATCTCATATCATTGATCCTCTCTGGCTCACAGCCCTAGATTACTACAGTTCAAAAGCTTACGACAATCCGACCTACGCCGGAGACGAAGAATTAAGTAGCAACTCAATCACTTGCTCACCAAAAGCAATGGAGCCTGAAAAAATTCAAAGAATGGTGGACGACGCACTCAATGAGAAGATGGAAGAAATAAAAGATTCCCTGGCTGAGACCATGAAGAACCAATTGGCTAAAATTTTAGGAAATAATGCCGAAGCATCTGCTAGCACTAAGAAACCAAAGGACAAGGGAAAGGCTAAAGTTGGTGAAGTGGTTTTTGATGATGATAAGGTGATCATTGATGATGATGATGATTGGAGTCAATACTTCCAAGATCCTCAAGACAAGAAGAAAGAACCGAAGATTATTCAAAGATCAGCTATGGAGAAAACTAAAACTTCTGTTGTTTAAAAGATGATTGTGAATTTGGAAAAGAAATTTGAGAAGAAGCTAAAAAATGAAGAAATGTCCGAAGTTGACAAATTATTTGAGCTAGAGAAGAAGTTTTGTACAAATTTAAGATGCCATCTTTTGCAAAGTTTGATGGAACCGAAAATCCTCACCTCCATGTAAAGCAGTATATCACTGCTATGCAGTCTGTCCGAGCTACTAAGGCTCAAACTCTAAGGTACTTTATGCTCTCATTGGATCCTGTTATCCAAAACTGGTTCAATACCTTAGATGACGGCACACAGAACAGTTGGGATCTGCTATACAAGGCCTTCATCCAATAATATGAATACAATGTTGAGATGGAAGTTACCTTAATGAAAGTTGAGTCCATTAGACAAAGGCCAAATGAAAATTTTGTGGACTATGTGAAAAGATGGAGAAATAAGGCTGCTTTGCTCAAGAAGAGGCCTGATGAATTTGATCAAATAAGGATGATTGTGAGAGGGGTATTGCCTAGTCTTCGTGAAAGGATGTCTCATACACTCATCCGTGATTTCAAAGATCTTCTCCTAGCTGGTCTGCAAATTGAAGAATGGAAAAGAGAGAAGAACTATTTTCAACAAGAAGGAATGAGAAAGGAAACTATCAGTATAGTAACCAAGGCATGCAAAAGGCAGTTGGTGTTAATGCTACTAGCCAAGGAACAAGAAGGCAGTTTTTAGAATTGGGGAAACCGCTGTCTTGGGTTCTCAATAAGCTTCAAAGGAAGGGATTGTTACAACCCTTAAATCCTCATCCATTGCCTAACCCTCTCCCACCTAATTTCTTCACTAAGGCATTTTTGTCAATTTTATCAGATGCAAGGATACGACATGAATAGATGTGTGAGGTTGAGGCATGAGATCATAAATTTGATTGATAGTGCTAAGCTGCCTAAGTCGGACAAGCCCAATACCAAGAATAATCCTTTGCTTAAGTTTGGAAGAGTACCTCCACCGACAACCTTCATGGTGGGAGGAGGATTGGAGGAAGATCTTGTCTTATCATCCTTTCAAGATGGAAATATTGAAGATGTGAAAGGAAAATAAGCTTAACTCAACAAACTTTCCTTAGCTTAATGTTGCTTTTCAATTTTACTTTCTTTAATATTTAATTGGAACAATTGTGTTTTTCAAATTTAAATTTGTTTGAATAAATTACTTTCATCAAAATTTTTGTTAGTCTTTGTTCATTTTGGTGCTCAATCAATGAGGAATCTAGCTTGATAATTCATGAATTAATATATTTATGCATCATAACTTGAATGACTTTACTAGATGAGGGAATTGCTCTGTAGCATTGAGTTGTGTATGCTTACTTAGAGAGGGCTCCTGCATAATTACCTTTGTCTAGGTCCTAGTCAGTCTTTAAACATGCTTTGACAAACTTTCGAGGTGAAATTGAACTCTGCTTATTTAAGAGAGAGATGATCTAGGCATTGTTTGGTTAGCCAACAACTAGTATCCACCCAATTAAATACCAATCCCTAGTTGTCCCTTTGAGCCTTCATAAAACTTAGCTTTCTTTCATTGGCTTTCAAATCCCAACAACCTACCCTGAGCTGTTGTGATACTTTTGACAAGTCTTATGACCACTAAGATAAAGAGGCAAGAAGATCAAAGAAAGAAATGAATAGTCAAGACCATGAAGATAGTTGAAGTTCTCAAAACCATAAGAGTAGTTGAAGTTCTCAAAACCACAAAGGTAGTTGAAGTTCACCTGAATTAGACCAAATATCACAAATAAAGTCAGGACTGAAGCATATTAATACCACTCCACTCATCCATTATTAGAAATACAAGTTGGTACAAATAAGATAACTCTTTTAGAGCTAGAACCAAAAAACAAAGAAAAGAAAAGAAAAAAAGAGAAAAGAAAAAAGGACAAAAGAAAAAAGGGAAAAAAGAAAAGAAAAGAAACAAAAAAAGAGAAGAAAAATAAAACCCAAAAAGGCAGTTCGGAAAGCCAACTGAGTTCTCTTTCACCTAAGGCGGCAAAAGGCTTCCATTTGGTTTATAAGGATAGTTTGATTTGAATTGGTCCAACCCAGCCAAAGATTCAGTCAAAATCAAAGAAAAAAAGGAGAAAGATCATCTAGTTGTTGAAAGTTTTGTACTTAACAGTCCTACAAGGAAGAAGAACAAAATGATAAAATGCTCAAAGAAAGGAAAGAGTAAGAAAAATAAAAAGAAAGAAAAGGGAGAAGAAGAAAAGAAATAAATATGGTTACTAAACTTTTTGCAAAGGCAAAGACTGTCCCAATCAAGATCTAGATTAATGCTAAGAAGATAGAAGGAATTTAGAGTCTAGCAAGATTGCTCCCAGCTGCCTAAAGTTCAAACAAGAAAATTTATACCGTGAGGGTTTGTCCATAGTGTCACAACTGCTCCAACTTACAAATGGCCTTCATTTAACCCATGTCCCTTATAGACCCCATTTCAAGTTTATAAAAGACCTATTGATCTCTCTTGGTAGGTAGAGTCTATTAGTGGAGATAGTTTGAATAAGCATGCATATGAGATAGACAATATTCAAACTCAAATGAGATCTTTGACCAAGTAATGTGTATGTGCCTATCTGAAGTGCAATAGTTCTTGCTTAAATAGAAATGATTCCCGAGTTTAGTACGGTAACTAGGGTTGTCATGTTATAGATATGTTAATTTGAAAAATCAAGTCCTGAGGTAAATTGACATTAATTTGGCAAAGCCAACATTTGATTTCAAAATCAAAATTCAAAAAAGAATCAAGTTAAGGAGAGTATGTTGAACTATCGAACCTCGAAGGATACATTGGCAATTGGCGAGGTTATGAAGAAGTTATTGAATCATAATTTGAAATGGATGTATCTCTGATGCTTGGGGCATCCATTATTCATGTTTTTAATATCCCAAAGATAAAAGCCGTAAATGTGAAGCATCCTGTCATTCCAAAGCAAGACTTGAATGGGCATCTAGAAAGAGTCAATGAGAACACTTTTGCTGATCACCTTGGTCTGTGAGTTGACGGAATTACTGTAAGTGTTATTGTTGCATATCATGTATACATGAGCATATCACATGGCATTTTCTTGTATTGTATTGTCCATTCAACAGACACTCTATGAAACAAAGATGAAGCTGGTATAGAATCAGAGGGCATGGAAGATCCATTGCTTGAGGAAGCTTTCATCATTTTGTAAAAGAAAGAAGAAATGCATGCTTGTTCGATAAGTTAGACAATGTACAAATGTCAACCAAAGCTGCATAGAAAAAATCTTGGGTTTGATCCTACACGGGGGGCTAGGAGAAGATATGAAGGCTAGATAAAAAGAAGAAGAATAAAAAAAAATTTTAAGAGTCAAAAGTTATAGTAAAAGTGCAAATTATAATTATCATTATTATACAATAATAGATCACTAAGAATGAGGTGGTGGCTCATGATCAAACAAAGCCTTAAAAAGGTCATCTCCTATTGAAGAAGGAGGCATATCACCCATCTCGAGTCCGCCCGAAGTAGGAGCATCTGAATCTCTATTACCCTAGAATTTAGATCTGTAACGGTCCTTATCTGAAGTAGATGAAAGGATCTAATGGTCATCAGCTTGGCGGCCTCTAGATGACGAAGCACCAGGATCTCTCATCCCCTGAAATTGGAAGTCTCGAAAATCTTACTCTGACTGATGGTATAATTTTTCAAAATGGGAAACCTGTTGATGACTAGCAGCCAACTCTTCTTGAAGTTTCTTGTTTTGTTCCTCAAGCATCTGCTGTGAGCCAAAAAGGAAAAGAGTAAGAGCATACATAATCATGCATACATATAGCATAAATTATCATGGAACAAGAAAACCTACCAGGTAATTCATATCAATGCCCTGTGGATGCGATGGCATCTCCGATTGATTAGAATGAGCAAATGGAGGAGTAGTAAAAGAAGGTCTAGCCTCATGACCAAATGAGCTAGCAGCCTGCAACAATCATTAAAAAAGTCAAAACAAGTTAAGAAAGAAGCGATTGCAATGGAAAAATGGTAAAAGTTTACCTGAGAAGTGCTAGCCTCGAGATGTGAGACAAACTCTCTTCCCTCTCCATGATACTCCTCTTCATCTCTATCATCATTTTCCTCAGGAATCTCCAGTATACCAACAGGAGATACATCAAAGTTCAAATGTCCTACTTGAATAAAATAAGATGCACCCGGTGGATAGAGAAAGGTTTCAACATCATAACCGCACCGAGCCAACCACCATGCATTCTCCGGCATTAATGTGATATTTAAAGTATACTCTGGGCAATGCATAGGGATCCTCCACTGCTCGGGACCAAGAAACCACTCATACACTCTCTCTTTGAGAAACCAGCCACTATACACAGGCTCGGTAATGACTCAACGAGTATGTTGAAAGGGCAATGCGGTATTCATGGAGGAAGTCCAGTTCGTCTGCTCTTCTGTGTTACACCAGGCCAAATTAATCTACAAAATGACATAAGGTAAGTGAACTTTTATATAAATTTTAAAGCATACTAATGCTATTTTACCTCGCCCCAGGTTAAGCAACTCAAGAGATAGCATTGGGTGTGCACATGGTGAGAGCCGAGAACTTCTACATGATCTGACAACCAAAAATTTAATCTCGGATACCCGACTCTCTCTCGAGAAATGCCAGGCACCCTCACAAGATTGTGCTCATGTGCCTATATCTACAACAATAATAAAAATCAAATTCATGCAAGAATAAGAATGGAATTGACATTGGTAAAAGAAGTGTACCTCGATAACCGCCATAAAGCCAACAAAAGACTTTTTATTTCTGCAAATTTTGTCAAGTCCAAAGTGGCACCATACTCATATCAGTAAGGGCCCTCAACACCAACAAATGGATGGCGGATTCGGTGCTGCCTAAATTGGTCAACCGAGCAAATATAGTAAAAGTCCTCGAGCATATTGTTTGGTTGTTTCTCTACAAACTCGTCCTTCGTAGTTCATCCAATTACTCCGAATTGGCTCAATTTTTATGTTGAGAGGACCTTTAAATGATGGTTCCATACCGATTAACTGTTGGATTTCTTCAAATGTTAGAATATCATTGGTAAGAGGGACCGAAAGGCCATAGTACTGGATACCAGTTATGGCTGTATAATCGACCGGGCCAATGGTCATTTCTCCTATAGGTAGGTGAAAAGTATGGGTCATGTCCATCCACAGTTCTGACAATGCTTGAACTACACTTCGATCTATCGGACACTCCTCGGATGGTAATTGCAAGATAAAGCTTTCAAAATTGCAATAACAGATAATCCGTTTTACCCGAGAAGGTGCTACATCATACCATTGTCAGGCTTTATAGACGCACCCTCTGCCCCGGATATTGCAATGATCATGCTAACACGAAGCCAGGTAAGTTAACATAAGGTAAGTATATCATTATATCAATACCACTGATTTTTAGACTAAATTTATTTATGTTCTATTTTTACTCTATCTATTTACTTATATATATTCATCTAATTAATTTATTTTTCCTAAATCCTAAAAACACAAAACAACAAAAAAGAAAAAGAAAAGAAACAACCAAAAAAAAAAGAAAAAAAACACAAAAATGAAAAAATGAAAAATAATTTGTTGTTAAAATAAATAATTACCTTGGCCTTTTGATTTGAACTGCAATGAAGCTGCATCCCAGCTAGTAGAATTATATTTCTATTTTCATTCTGCCGAATAAACTCTAATAACTCAGCATTAGATCGAGTTCCTGATCTTGAAGCATGCATTTTCTCCTCAACTCTATGCTAAACTCTCTAAACTTTCTGATATAAAAAATGTATGAGTATGAGTGAAATAAAGAAATGAGCCAAGGTTTATATAGAAAAATTACAAAGGAAAAAGATAAAAATCAAAAAGAGAAAAAAAGTATTCTCGTGAAAAAAAGAAAAAGTAAATGTTACTATTGGAAAATGGCTATTTACAAATAGTAAATGAACAGTTGGTGAATAGTATATAAATAGTAACTACACAATGAATAAATAGGAAACTCATTTATTCAATTCAATCATTTAGATATTTACGTGTATATAAATATTTTTGCACTTTTAAAATATTTTTACCCGCAGGGGGCAAGAAGATGTGAATGGTAAAAATTAGCTAAATTTTTTTTGCAAATTTCTTTAGTATCCTACTGACTACAATTATTATTTTGCAGATAATTAAATCTCTCTTAGATTAGGTCCAGAACCTAAATTACCCTTAAGTCCAGAACTTAGGTCAGGTCCAGAATCCAAATTACTCTTAAGTCCAGGACTTAGCTCAGGTCCAGAACCCAAATTACCCTTAAGTCCAGAACTTAGCTCGGGTCCAGAATCTAAATTACCCTTAAGTCCAAAACTTAGCTCGGGTCTAGAACCCAAATTACCTCTAAGTCCATAACTTAGCTCGGGTCCAGAGCCCAAATTACCCTTAAGTCCAAAACTTAGCTCGGGTCCAGAATCAAATTACCCTTAAGTCTAGAACTTAGCTCGGGTCAAGAATCCAAATCTCTCTTAAGTTTAGAACTTAGCTCGGGTCCAAAACCCAAATTACCCTTAAGTCCAGAACTTACCTCAGGTCCAAAACCCAAATCCTAAATCTAGCTCGGGTCCAAAACCCAAATTATTTTTTAGTCTAGAGCTCAAAATAACCTTGGAAGTCCAACATGGCTCCAAACCCAGTGAAAAATCACATTGCTTTTCACTTTCTTTTGTCGTAGTCTCAGATCGCTCAAGCAGGGAGTAAACTGTAGACCCTTAATTTTTGACCCAATCGGGTCCAATATTTTTTATATGGCCCAAAATAATTTTTGTGGTATTTTAATTAAATAATATTTATTTTAGTATTTATTTATAATTTTTAATAAAAATAAAAAAGGAAATATTAGTAAAGTTAAAAATAATAAATAAATAAAAATCGGCGATGAAAAATTTCGTCGCCAAAAGTGAATTGGCTTGGGCCAATTCGCCGTAGGAAATTATTGCGGCGAATTGGCTGGCCCGCAATAATTGTTTTTCGCCAGCGCAATTTTTTTCAGCGCAATTTTTTCGAAACCAAATTCTATTTGGTTTTGATTTCTTTTCCTAAATGATTTGAATTTCCTTAGACAATTAGAATTAGGTTTGGGATTTTTTCCTATAAATACCACATTAAAACACTTCAAAAAGGGACAGAAAAAAGGAGACAGAAAACCATAGGAGAAGAGACAGCAAAAAGGAATTAGTAGCAAGTAAGCATTCATCAATCATCAATCCATCAAAGGCAGCAACATTGCCTTTGTTATTGTTCATCCAGAAATCAATTTTTTGGTGGAACTGACTACGCAGGTTTGATCTTTAATCATAGATTACATGTTCACAGTAGCTTTGTTTTCTTTGATTAATAAGAATATGCAGTAATTTGATCTTTGTTTTAATAACCTTAATTGTTTACTTTAGTTAATACATTAATCAGTTGGTTTTCAAAACTCCACTTGCATGTTTTATAAAAACTAAAAACTTAAAACCGTCCAGTAGCCTAAGTCATTGATTAAATTATCAAAAATCCTAAATTATTCTTATGTTTCCAAAACTTTCAAAAACCCTAAATTGTTCTTCTGTTTCTAAAACTTCAAAAACCCTAAATTATTCATCTGTTTCCAAAACTTTAAAAACCCTAAATTGTTCTTCTATTTCCAAAACTTTAAAATCCTAAACTGTCCTTCTGTTTCCAAAACTTTAAAACCCTAAATTATTTTTCCCCGAACTATTTTCTTAGTCATCTAAACCCTAACTTTTTTGTCCGAAACTTCAAAATGTCTTCTTAATTCTCCAAACCCTAATCTTCTTTACAGTTTCTAAAAACTTTAATCATAATTGTTTCTATAAAACTCTACATTGTTTTCTTAAATCCTAAGATCGAATATGTTTTCCAAAATATTAAAAGCCCTAAATGTCTTATTAATTCTCAAAACCCAGTCCAGTAAACCCTAGTTTTCCTAAACCCTAATTCTTAAAACATTAAAACTTTATGACAAGTTCATCAACACCTAAAGCCCTAATCCAATGAACTTAAAACCCAATCTAGTAAATCTAAATCCTAATTCTTAACTTAGTAACCATAATCCACTGAACTTAAAACCCAATCTTTTAAAATTATAAACCCTAATGTCTTAAGGTTCTAAAACCCTAATTTCATGATGTTAGCCCTAAACTCTAATTTAATTAATTGAAAACCTTACTACTTTCTTAAATTTATAAAACCCTAATCAATTCCATTTTTCCAAAAATCCTCACAGTAGCCTAAATAATAATAATAATTCCAAAATCCCAAAACCCTAAATGTTAATTAAAGAACCCTAAATTGAGACATAAACCTAAATTTGTATCTTTATTTGCTTTATTTAATTTTAGATTTGATTATGTAGTTTATTATATGTTTTGATGGTTGATTTATTTAATTTCAATGCTTGATTTATTTAATTTATCATGGATGGATATTTTCTTTATTATTATAATTATTATTTATTTATTTTGGTATTAAAATTATAAGAGGTATGTTTCCACTTTGTGGGTACCTCATTAATTAATTTTCATGTAATTTAAATTGCTTTTATATTTTGGACCAATATAAAGGACATGTTTCCACCTTTCGGTGGGTGTCCTATTTAGTTTAGACATGGACGATGTAAGGACATGTTTCCATCCTCGGATGGGTGTCCATTTATTTGCTTTGTTTTGACATTGCTTTGATTTTAATATAATGATGCTTTATTTTAATTGTTTCATGTAGTATGGATAATATTGTTATATTTAATAATTTTATAATATTAAGACCTGCAAAGGAGGTTTATTCCAATGATCCGATCATTGTGGGGGTGCTGGGCCATTTCTCACCTTCCCCACACATACCCAACTTTCCGAACCGATTAAGGGGTTGGGGATTCCTTAGGAATCGAGTCATCCACTCCTTTCTTTTTTTAGGGCCACCTAGGTGGCGACTCCATTTTCTCCGGGCTTAGGCTCGTGTTCTCTAAGGCCCCGAGCCTAAACAGTGCCGAAGTCGCAAGAACCATTCCACCGGGAGTTGGGCTTAAAATCTCTGCTCACACGTAGGTGAAAACATGTCCTTTACAATAGTCCTAAAATCCTTAAAAGATAAATTAAATTATATAACAAAAACCGAGTTAAATACCATATTAAACAGCAGATGTATAAACTAGGGTTTTATTGATATGAATTAGGGTTTAAGAAAGTATGTGTAGACCCTTAATTTTTGACCCAATCCGATCCAATATGCTTTATTTAGTCCAAAATGATTTTTGTTGTCTAATTGGTCCAAAATAATTTTAATTAAATAATTTTTGCTTGAGTATCTAATTTTTTTTAATAAAAAATAAAAATAAACAAATAAAAATCAAAAAATAAAAATAAAAATAAAAATCGGAGTCGGAAAAAAAATCGGCAGCGAAAAATAGTCGCATGGGCCCGAGGGAGTTTTGCCCCGCAGGAAAATCCTACGGGCAAAACCTTCGCCCGCAGGCCCAATTGTTCGCCAGCAGGAATTTCCTGCGGGCGAAGTTATTTCGCCAGCAGGAATTTCCTGCGGGCAAAATAACTTCCCGCAGGAAATTCCTGCCGGCTGGCATGCCTACTGGCCCCAGCCACGGGCCCGCTGCCACAGTTTTCGCCAGCGCAAATTTTTTTGACCCAAATTTTAGAAACCTAATCCAATTAGGTTTTAATTTCTTTTTTTTTATTAATATTAATTGACGTGTGTAATTAGGAATATACAATCTAAAAACCATTATAAATAAGGACCAATAGAACCAAATTGGGGGAGGAAAAATTTTCACAGTGAGCTTGGGATTGGAAACCAAATCAAGGAAGGAAAAACAATAATTCAATTCAATTGATTTTTAAGGGAGTAGCAGCACAAATTAAGCAATTAAAAGGCAACAAAGGCTTGTCTTTGGAGCTAGTTCATCCAAGAAGAATTGTTTTTGGAGCAACTTACAAAAGAAGGTATGAAATTCTAAATTCTAATTTTTTTAAACAGTAGCTAAACTAGGATTTTTTTTGTGTTTTTTAAAAGTTAAAATCTTAGAACTTTAATTTAGTTTTCAAAAGTTAAAACACTAAAACGTGACCTTCTTTTCTAAAAAGACTTAAAATTGTTATTTTTTCATCTTAAAAACCTTAAAACTCTAATTGAACATATTTTTCAACAAAACCAAAACCAAATTCTGTTTCTTTTAAGATTTTAAAGTAGGTTCTATTTCATTCAAAAAGCCTTACATATTTTTTACTTATTAAAACTTCAATCCATTTGTTTAAATTCATAAAACTTCATAAATTATCAAATTGATTTCTAAAACCCTTATTCAAATCTTTTACCCGTGACCTAAATTCTAAAACCCTTAAATTCACAATTCAACTTTTAAACTTAAAATAGTAAACCCTAAACCCTTTAAAACGTTAAACCCTAACTTTTTCTAAACTTCAATCCTTTTAATCCTTTAAAACATTAAAAACCATAAAAACACAAATTCTTTAATTTTACACAGTAGCTTAAAATACAATTTAAAATCACAAATCAAAGCACTTTAAAGTGTCTAAAACCCTAGTTTCATGATTTCACCATTCAAACCTTAATTTTGTTAATCAAAGAGTCTTACCAACCTTTTAAAACATAAAATCCTAATCTATTTTAATTCCATAAAAAGTCACAGTAGCTATAATTGAACTTTTATTTGCTTTATTCAATTCCATATTTATTTATACCTTGATTTATCTCTTATGCTTTAATATATTTAATTTCAATACTTGATTTATTTAATTTATCATGGATGGATGTTTATTTTATTAATATTTAAATACTTTTAATGAATGATTTATTTATTATGGATGATTATTTACTTTTATCAATCAATTTAGACTTCCAAAAGTTGTAAGAGGTATGTTTCCACTTGGTGGGTACCTCATTAGTTAAACATCATGTAATTTAATTTTCTTTTCTATTTTAGAACCTTTGTAAAGGGCATGCTTTTACCTTTTGGTGGGTGTCCTATCTAGGCATGTGATGTAAGGACATGTTTCCATCCTTGGATGGGTGTCCATTTATTTGTTTTGTTTTGTTTGGACATTGCTTTGAATTTAATATAATGATGCTTTCTTTTTATTGTTTGTAGTATGGATAATATTGTTATATTTAAGAATTTTATAATATTAAAACCTGTAAAGGAGGCCGGTTCCAACGAACCGGGTGTTGTGGGGGTGCTGGGACATTTCTCACCTTCCCCATACGTACCCAACTTTCCGAACCCATTAGGGGGTTGGGGATTCCTTAGGAATCGAGTCATCTACCCCTTTCTTTTTTCCCGGCCCGTCCGGGTGGCGACTCCATTTTCTCCGGACTTAGGTCCGTGTTCTCTAAGGCCCCGAGCCTAAACAGTGCCGAAGTCGCAAGAACCATTCCACCGGGAGTGGGGGCGAAAATCCCCGCTCACAGTGGCGACTCCACTGGGGATAAGAGAAGTTGATTCCGTTGGTCTTTATATTATTCTATGCTTTCTTATAATGATATTATCCATTCCATCATATTAAATTGCATTGTATGCGTGAGTTAGGACGCCCGTGTTACCCATGTTATGTTATGTAAGGGATACCATACTTTCACTCAAGGTATGGAGATCGAGCATGGCATAACCATTCATAGCCTTGTACCATTTGGTATATACTTGCTATGGGAACCTAAGCCTTTTAACCCAAAGACTAAAGCTCATGTAATTGGCCTAGTTACTTTCCTTAGGTTTTTACCCCAAATGCATGTTGTTTGACTATGGATAATTTATCTTGGTTTAAATCATGGCTTATTTGGTTTGTTCCTTTTCTAATATGACCCAAGTACATTTGCAAGCTTAAAATAAATTTTTCTTTAAAAACCAAAAGACCAAAGCTATTTTCAAAACTTTTTAAGATGGTCTTTGGACATAAGACTTTTTTAAAAATAAATCCTTTGGCTCATGGCCCAAATACTAAGCCCAAAATCCATTTTTCTAAAATCATTTACAATGGGCTTAGAAACAAAACTATTTTCACCCAACCATTTTTTACAAAGAGCTTGCAAAAATATTTAGGTCAATTATGAAATACCAAAAATCAATTGTGGACCTAGTTTACACTAAGAACAAATTAACCATGGGCTTGTTTTTGGCATGAACCATTAGTTACCTTTTTTCAAGTGAGAAATCTATTTATAATAAGCCTCTTAATTTTGTTTTAATCCAATATAGCATAAAAGATACTTTAGTTGGTTGAATGGATTAAAGCCTAATTAATGGGAATTATCATGGATTGATTTCCATTTTCGAAAATATAACTATTGGTTGAAACGTCTGAGGGAATTATTCGAAAGCAAGGTACCCCATGTTGGTATTTTGTTAACCATATACCTAGGAAAAGAGACTCGCCATTCGTGTGTGGATGTTATTAGGTTGGAAGGAACGTCCTACTTATCCTTGTTTGTTGATTGTTTGTGCATACATGCATACATGCATACATTTGCATCTCATATCATCGATCTTCTCTGGCTCACAGCCCTGGATTATGATAGTTCTAAAGCTTACAACAATCCAACCTACGCCGAAGATGAAGCATCTAGCAACGACTCAATCACTTGCTCACCAAAAATAATGGAGCCCGAACAAATTCAAAGGATGGTGGATGAAGCCCTCAATGCCAAGATGGAGGAAATCAAAGAGGCCCTAGCTGAGACCATAAAGAACCAATTGACTGCAATCTTAGAGAACCATGCCGAGGCATCTGCTAGCACTAAGAAACCAAAGGACAAAGGGAAGACCAAAGTTAGTGAAGTGGCTTTTGATGATGAAAAGGTGGTCATTAATGATGATGATGATGATTGGGCTCAATACTACTAAGAGGTTCAAGAAAAGAAGAAAGAACCGAAGGCTGTCGAGAAGGCAACTATTGAAAAGACCGAGACATCTGATGTTGAAAAGATGATTGCTAATTTAGAAAAGAAATTTGAGAAGAAACTGAAGACCTAAGAGATGTTCGAAGTTGACAAGTTATTTGAACAAGATGAAGAGGTCCCTTATAAATTCAAGATGCCTTCCTTTGCTAAGTACAATGGCACCGAAAATCCTTATCTCCATGTGAAGCAATATATCACTGCCATGCAATCTGCCCGAGCTACTAAGGCTCAAACCCTAAGGTACTTTATGCTCTCATTGGACCCTGTTGTCCAAAATTGGTTCAATACCTTAGATGATGAAACACAAAAGAGCTGGGATCTACTTTACAAAGCCTTTATCGAACAATATGGATATAATGTTGAATTGGAAGTTACCTTGATGGAAGTGGAATCCATTAGGCAAAGGCCGAATGAGAATTGTGTAGACTATGTCAAGAGATGGAGAAACGAGACTGCTTTACTCAAGAAGAGGCCCGATGAATCCGATCAAATAAGGATGATTGTGAGAGGGGTGTTACCTAGTCTTCGTGAGAGGATGTCTCATACACTCATCCGTGATTTCAAAGACCTTCTTCAAGCTGGTTTGCAAATTGAAGAATGGGACAGGGAGAAGAGCCGATTTGCAATGAAAAGGAATGAGAAAGGGAGCTATCAACCTGGTAGCCAAAGCATGCAAAAGGCCGTTGGTGTTAATGCTACTAACCAAGGAACAAGGAGACAATTTTCAGAATTGGGAAAATTGATGTCCTGGGTTCTCAACAAGCTTCAAAGAAAGGGACTGCTACAACCCTTAGATCCTCGTCCTTTGCCTAATCCTCTCCCACCTAATTTTGACACCAAAGCATTTTGTCAATTTCACCAAATGCAAGGACATGACACGGATAGATGTGTGAGATTGAGACATGAGATCCAAAACTTAATTGATAATGGGAAGCTACTAGAGCCCAACAAGACAAACACCAAAGACAACCCATTGCCAAAGTTCAATAGAGTACCACCACCTGCAACCTTCATGATTGGAAGAGGTTTGCATGAGGATTTTGTCATGTCTTCTTTTCAAGATATGGGAGGAGAAGTAATCAAAGAAGAAGAGGAATTTAATGAAGTTAAACAAGCTATGATTGGTGGGGAAGTAACAATTTGTGTGGTCAACAGGTTTTGGGATTCAAGTGATAGTGATGATGATATCATACCCAAGAAGGAGGAGTGGACTTGGTCTGAGCCCGAAGAAGATGAGGTGATGAATACTAGATCCGGTAAGCCTTATGCAAGGCCACCACCTAAGGAGGTAGAAACTAATAAGGGGAAGGAAGTTGAAGTGGAAGAAGATGATGTTGTACTCAAGCAATTAAAAAGAACCCAAGCAAGTGTTAGCGTTTGGGACCTGTTAGCTACTTCTAAAAAGCACCAAGAGACTATGGCCAAAGCCTTGGGTAGCATGCCGATTGCTACCTCCACAACACCGGAGGAGTTGATCAACTTTATAAAAATTGGGGAAGTAATGAAATGTGAAGAGGTTGAAAAGAAGAGCGAAGTTAGTATGGGAGCAGTTTCTTTTTCCGATGCGGACTTACCAGAGGAAGGGAGAGACCACATCCGCCCCCTCTTTATCAAAATAGAAGTCAAGGGGAAGAGGACTCCTTGTGTAATGGTCGATGATGGATCCGCCATAAATGTTTGTCCACTTAAGATACTACCAAAGCTAGCCATGTCAACAAGAGATTTAAACCCAACCGAGGTGACAATTCGTGCTTATGACAACACTAAGAGGCATGCCGAAGGGACTTTCAAAGCAGTCGTCAAGGTTGGTCCAATTGAATCTATTGTGGAATTTGTTGTTTTAGACATACCAGTTACCTTTGCCTTACTCTTGGGACGACCATGGTTTCACCCTCTTGGTGGAGTTCCTTCCACCCTTCATCTAAAGATCAAATTCCCCAATGGAAATGAAACAGTGGTCATTGAAGCTGAAGATAATGAGATTGTTAACACTCTAATGGTTGAGAGGCCTCTCAATGGTTTTCAAGTAGCTGTAATTTCTGATGATGAAGCAGTGGACTCCAAAGTCTTGAATATGATGAAGAACATGAACTACCTTCCCAGAGCTGGTCTTGGAAAGGGTAAGGCCGGTTTAACAAAGGTCCCAGATTTTAGAACTCAAGCTTCCAAGAAGGGTTTGGGATATGATGAAGCCTATTATGTCCAACCAAAGAAGAATGAGAAGATGAGCTTCCCACCACTTGAAGAAGTCTTTGTCAAAGCTCCAGATATGGGACTGCTCCAAGGAAAGCCTGAGCCAATCATGTTCATGGGTAAGTTAATCCCTGGTTTTGAAATTTTTGCAGATGTAGAGCAAGTGAAGGAAGAGCTCTCCCTATCAACCAACAAAGAATCCACTCCAAAAGAGAAGAATGAAGCTACCTTGAAAGCCGAGAAAACTCCGGAAGAGATTGCTGCCATGGTTGAAGAAAAGTTTGAAGACATCCTGCTTTATGATTCTGAGAACAATGATTTTGATTTTGAATTTAATTTGTCTGCTTTGTATGAGGATGATGATGTTTTCTTTTCCAAAATGAATGCAATAAAGTCTGATTTTGCTTACTTGTGTGATGTTTCTCCTGATGGTTGCATACATTCAAATAACAGTTACATGAGCATCTTTAATATTAATTCTGTTAACACACAATCATTAAATTTGGGAACAACTAAAAACCCTAAAAACATTAGCATAGCATCCGACCTTACTTCTGATGAGAGAGAGAGAGATTTGAAAAAATATTCAAAAAATATGAAGAGGTGTTCGCTTGGTCTTATGAAGATATGCCGGGGATAGATCGAGACATAGCTGAGCATCATATCCCTACTTACACCCACATTAAACCTATCAAACAAAAGCTTAGACGATTAAGACCTGAATGGGCTGAATTGGTTAAAGAAGAGGTCACTAAGCAAATACAAGTAAAGTTCCTTAAAGTGATAGAATACCCAGATTGGCTAGCCAACATAGTACCTGTGCCAAAGAAAGATGGGAGGATAAGGGTCTGCGTGGACTATAGAGATTTAAACAAGGCTTCCCCTAAGGATGATTTTCCTTTACCTCATATAGATGTACTCATTGATAGTGCAGCCTCTAGTGTGCTACACTCATTTGTGGATGGATTTTCCGGATACAATCAAGTGTTAATGGCCCAAGAGGATAAAGCCAAAACTGCCTTCACTACTACATGGGGTATATTTTGTTATGGGGTGATACCTTTCGGCTTAAAGAATGTTGGAGCAACTTACCAAAGGATGGCCACCACATTATGACATGATGCATAAAGAAGTTGAAGTATATGTTGATGATGTGATGGTTAAGTCGGATACAAGGGAGTAACACTTCCAGAATTTAGAATTATTCTTTGATAGAGCTTTGAAGTATAAGCTAAGATTAAACCCGAAGAAGTGTGTATTTGGTGTTACCTCAGGTAAATTGTTTGGACATGTAATTGGCCCGAATGGCATCGAGATAGATCCTGAAAAAGTCAAAGCAATCAGGGATATGCCTGTCCCTAAGATGGAGAGAGAAGTTTGGAGTGGATTGGTAAACTACAGTACATTAGTAGATTTATAGCAAAGCTCACAACAATCTGTGAGCCTATCTTCATGTTGCTTAGGAAGAATCAGCCGGTCGTATGGAACGAAGAATGTCAAAAGGGCTTTGATCGAATAAAAGTGTATTTGTTGAATCCACCTATTTTAAAACCACCTAAACCCGGCAAACCTCTATTACTATACTTAGTAGTAGAAGAAGAGTCGATAGGAGCCATGCTAGCCCAAGCAGATGAGTCGGGGATTGAGCATGCCGTTTACTACTTAAGTAGAAAGCTCCTACCTTATGAAATTAAGTATAGTATTATTGAAAAAACGTGTATAGCCGTGGTTTGGTCTTCTAAGAAGTTGCGGCATTACTTTTAATCATATAGTGTGCAAGCAATTTCTAGGTTGGATCCAATGAAATACTTAAGGGAGACACCCACTTTAATTGGGAAATATGGTCGATGGTTGATAATATTAGAAGAATTTGAGATCGAGTATGTAACTAGAAAAATAATCAAAGGTAGAGCTGTGGCAGAATTTCTGGCTCAACAACCATTACCAGAAAGTGAAGAGGTAATCTTGGAATTTCCAGATGAACATTTAGAAGCAATTGAAGTACAAGGATGGAAAATGTATTTTGATGGAGCAGCAAACAGGAAAGGAGCAGGTTTGGGAGTTATACTAGAATCGCCAGAAGGGGAACTCATCCCTTTAGCCAAAAAGTTGAAATTTAGGGCAACCAATAATATGGTGGAGTACGAAGCTTGTATTTTCGGTTTGGAAACTCTAATGATTATGAGGGTAGATAAGGTGGAAGTTTATGGTGATTCATTGCTAGTAGTATCCCAAGTAAATGGAGAGTGGGAGTTGAAAGAAGAAAAATTGAAACCATACCATCATTACCTGACCATGATAAAGAAGAATTTTAAGGAGTGTAGGTTTATACACCTGTCAAGAGAAGAAAATCAAATGGCTGATGCCCTAGCCACATTGGCTTCGGTATGGGAAGATCATGTTAACCTATTCCTTAAGCCTCTGATCTTGACCAGTTCATCTACTCCTTGTTATGAATATGAAACAATCATGGAAATTGATACCGACCATGATGCATGGTATGATACCATAAGGAGATTTTTGGAGGAAAGAGAATACCCGTCGGGGGCAACAAAGAAAGAGAGAAGAGCCATAAGGAGGTGGTGATTGCAATACACCACATTCCATGGGGAGTTATATCGAAGATGGCCCGATGGGGTGCATTTGAGATGTTTAAGAAAGCCCGAAGTGGAGCGCATCATGTCAGAAATGCATGCAGGAAGTTGCGGTCTGCACATGAGTGGTTTGGCCCTAGTTAAGAAGATTATTCAACAAGGTTACTATTGGTTGACCATGGAGAGAGACTGTATTGAGTTTGTCAAGAAGTGCTAACAATGTCAGATGTACGGTAACTTGAATCATATGCCTCATGAAGAACTGCATTCAATGTCTTCACCCTGGCCCTGTCACTTGGGGTATTGACATTATAGGAGAGATACATCCGACAGCTTCAAACGGGCACCGTTTTATTATGGTAGCAGTTGATTATTTTTTGAAATGGGTCGAAGCCAAATCCTTCAACAAGCTGGGTGCAAGTCAAATGGCTAGGTTTATCGAAAAGAATCTCATCTGCAGATATGGGGTCCCGCACAATGTGATATCAGACAATGGGGTACAGTTTCAAGGAGCAGTTAAGGATTTATTCTCCAAGTACCAGATCCATCATCATCGATCCTCTACTTATAGACCAAAGGCTAATGGTGCAGTGGAAGCAACAAACAAGACAATTAAGCAAATTCTGTTCAAGATGACCAAGACTTACAGGGACTGGTCAGAAGTGCTTCCCTTTGCTTTATGGGGATATAGGACGAGTGTTCGAACACCTATTGGAATGACACCATTCTCTTTGGTTTATGGGATGGAAGCAGTATTGCCAATTGAGATTGAGATCAAGTCATTGAGAGTAGTCTTGGAAGCGGAGCTGCCTGAAACAGAATGGGTAGCAAGCAGATACACTCAGTTAGCTTTATTAGAAGAGAGAAGGCTAAAGGCATTGTATCATCACCAACTGTATCAAAAGAAGATAGCTCGGGCCTACAATAGAAGGGTCAAAATTCAAAGATTCTGGGTTGGGGATTTGGTATTGAAGCAATGTAAGCCTAATGTATCTAATCCAAGAGGGAAGTTCAGACCCAGCTGGGAAGGACCATATGTCGTGAAAAAAGTCATGAGCAAAGGTACAGTGAAGTTATCAGACATGGATGGGAACAAATTTAATGAGCCAGTAAACATTGACAGGTTGAAGAGGTTTTATGTATAAAAAAAGGCTCGCTAGGTTGAAAACCCAAAAAGGGCAGCCTAGGCAAAAGTTAAGAGCAGTCTGCTAGTTCCGAAAACCCAAAAAGGGCGGGCTAGGCAACAATTAGGGCTAATGAGAGAAAATCATCAATTAGAAAACCCGAAAGGGCTAATTGGCAATAGGAGTGATCTTGTGTATGCTGGCTTTATGTTTGGTTGTTCCCTAATTTAATAAAACAGAATTAATGATTAAATTTGTTCTATGTGCACTGTTATAAGTATTTGACCAGATACGGATGAAATAAATAATCATAATTGCAAAAGGTGATGACAAATTATCAATGGAAAAGAAGCATCTTTTATTACTTTAGTTATTTTTCATCCTAACAAAACACTTTATGAATTGACAAATGTAAAATTTATGGCAGCCGATAAGTGTAACGTGCAGGCCAACTTTGCCTCAGCCGGTTCAAGTAGGCTTCAGTCAAGCAAGGCATGTCTAGGTCAGGAACAAAGTCAGAATCATGAGGCTCAGCTCCATACTAACGCCTAAGTCGGCGAGGATCATAGCATGTACCTTGACGAAGAGCAGCAAGGGGAACATACATCAAGTATGTCTGCATTGTGATATGAGAAATCTTCCACCAAGGTACCAACCAACGGATATTGACTTCAGAACGTGAGTGGATCCAGTCAACCCAGTCAGCATATGAAGAAGCTGGGTGGAGTAGCTTCCTAGCAGAATGATGACGTGGCAGGTATCTGGCAAAATCCATGGAGGGAGTATCAAGCAAACAAAGACGTTCCTGAAGCCAAACCTGCGGAAAAAAAAAGAATTAAAAAAAATAAAAAAAAATGGTCCGCTAAGTTGAAAACCCGCAAGGACAGCTTAGGCAAAAATTAGGACAGCTCGCTAGTTCCGAAAACCCACATGGGCGGACTAGGCAAAAATTAGAGCAAAAGAAATGGCAGTAAAAAAAAAAGAAGAAAAACCTAAATTGAAAACCCGGAAGGGCAGTTTAGGTAATTACCTGAAGCAGCAACGGTCTCCCGGTCAGTCTCTTTGACATTCCTGATTTAAATCGGTCTAATCCAACTAAGGTTTCGGCTAAGATCACAGGTACCGGTGACTAACCTCCTTCCATTTGATCCATGATATCCAATACTCGTGGGTCAATATCGCCGTCAGAAGAAACAAGTAAGAATTGGCCGAGCAAGCAAAGACAAAGCATGCGTCCCCAGGCCTTAGTAGGAGCCAAATGAGAAGAACAATAGTCAATCAAAGGAGCAAGTAGAATTTTTTCACCTCTCATCAACTGAAGAATCTCGGGTTTTGGAATTTGAAATAACATCTGCATCTTCTGTTGAGTTTTGGAAATCAATGTGGGTAATGCCATTTGCTGATCATTGGGATGTCCAAGGATGGCCTCAAATTCTTCAATCAAGGGACACATTTCAAAGCCATTAATTCTAAACACCCTGGAATCCGTATCCCACAAGGAAGCCACGGCATGTAAAAAGGAGTGGTCCAATTTGACATTTTGAAAGCATTTTAAAAAATCAAGCTTTGACCATGAAATTTGCTTCCAATGGTTGGCATCCATATTCTTAAATAGAATTTTTATTTTCTTTAAATGGTGCTCGGTCATGGTTAATGAATAAAGGGGAACCAAAATTGCTAAAGAGAGAGTATTCACCTTGAAAGAGAGATTCTTGACTTATGAATTGAAATATGGCATGCAAGGTGATTTATATAGAAGAAAAGAAACCTTTTCCAAAAGTGAAATGGAAAAGATGATGGAAAAGGATAAGACCATATGGCACAAGAAAAGGAAGTGGTCACAATTTCTTTTTCCATTTTGGATTTGGTTTAACAAAAGAACTGATATTAATTATGATAATAAAAAAAAAAAGGCAGTGACGAAAAAAAAAAGATTACAGTAAAGAGGAAAATTGTATATTTTTCATTATTGTACAATGTTTTACAATTGTTTCAATATTTACATATCACTAAGAGGGTGGTAGGTCACCAAATAAAGACTTGAAAAAGTCGTCGCCTGTTGGAGGAGGGGGCAAATTACTCGTCCCGGGATCATCCAAAGCAGAAGCACTAAAATCCCTATTGCCTTGGAGTTCCGATGTGTCATGGTCCTCATCAGAAGCAGATGAAAGGATCTCATGGTCATCAGCCTGGGGGCCTCTCGATAAAGAAGCACCGGGATCCCTTATTCCTTGAAATCGGAAGTCTCAAAAATTTTGTTCGGATTGATGATATAAACTTTCAAAATGAGAAGCCTGCTGACGACTTGCAGCCAACTCTTCTTGAAGCTTCTTGTTTTGTTCTTCGAGCATCCGCTGTGAGCCAAGAAGGAAAAAGGTAAGAGCATACATAATCATGCATACATATAGCATAAACTATTGCGAAATAAGAAACGTACTAGGTAATTCATATCAATGCCTTGCGGATAAGATGGTATATCTGGCGGAATAGAATGAGTAAACGAAGGGGCACTAAAGGAAGGTCCAGCCTCATGATCAAACGAACCAACAACCTGCAATGATCATTAAAGAATCAAAGAAAGAAAGAGCAATTGCAATGAAAAAGTGATAAGAGTTTTACCTGAGAAGTATTGGTCCCGAGATATGGAATAGACTCTCCTACATGTTCCTCCTCATCTCTACCCTCATTTCCATCGGAAATCTCCCGCACACCGACAGGAGACACATCAAAGTGCAAGAGTCTTATTTGAATAAAACGGGCATAAAATGGACCCGGTAAATGGAGAAATGACTCGGCATTATGACCATACCGGGCCGACCACCAAGCTTCCTCCGGCATCGACATAATATTTAAATTGTATTCTGGGATTTGCATCGGAAACCTCCGCTGCTCTGGGCCGAGAAACCATTCATAAACTCTTTCCCCGAGAAACCAGCCACTAGACACGGGGCCAACAATAATTCGCCAAGAATGTTGAAAAAATAGTGCAGCCCTCATCAAAGGAGACCAGTTTGCTCGCTCTTCTGGATTCCACCAGGCCAAATTCACCTGCAGGATAACATAAAGGTAAGTAAAACTTTTGCAAAACGTTTAAAGCATACTAATGTTATTTTACCTGATCCCAGGTTAAGCGGCTCAACACAAAGCGATGAGTATACACATGATGGGAGCCGGGAACGTTCACATGATCGACAACCAAAAATTTAATCTCGAATACCCGATTCTCTCTCGGGAAATGCCGGGTACTCTCACGAGGTTGTGTTCATATGCCCATATCTACAATAACAACAAAGATCATAAGAGGAAAAGGGAAAAGACATTGGTGGAAGAAAAAGTACCTCGACAACCACCATCAAGCCGACAAAAGAATTCTTGTTTCGACAAAGCTTATCAAGGCCATGATAAAGACATGCGAGACCAGCTTCACCCCAGCCAGAAGATGGTACCATTCTGAGATAAGAAAGGGCACTCAACACTGATAAGTGAATTGATGATTCAGTGCTGCCAAAGATGGTCGATCCGAGCAGATATAACAAAAATCCTTGGGCATACTGTTCAGCCCTGTTTCTGCCAATCCGACCTTCGTAGTTCATCCAATAACTATGAATCGACTCGATTTTTATCTTATGAGGTCCTTTATATGATGGTTCCATACCAATTAATTCCTGAATTTCTTCAAATGTTAAAATTTCATTGGTTAGAGGAACCGGAGCACCATCATATCGAAGGTCGATTATGGCAGTAAAATCGACCGGACCAATTGTCATCTCCCCAATGGGCAAGTGAAAAGTATGAGTTGTATCCATCCATCGCTCTGCCAGCGCCTGGACCACGCTTCGGTCTATTTGATATTCTTCAGACGACAATTGTAAGACAAACTGCTCAAAGCCGCAATCTCAGATAATCTGCCTTACCCGAGAAGGCACTACATCATACTATTGTCGAGCTTTGTAAATACACCCTCCGGCCCGAACGACACAACGATCATGCTAACACAGACCCAGGTGAGTTAATACCAGGTAAGTATGCGTTATTCAATCTATTTAAATTAATTTAGTTTTCATAATAATAATAATAATAATAATAATAAATAATAATAATAAATTAAAAAATAGTAAATAATAAAATAAATAAAATAAATAAAAAAATAGTAAAAAAATCATTACCTCGCTCTTTTGATTGGAACTGCGATGAAGCGGCATCCTGGCCAGTATATCTAGATTTTCGTCTTCATAATGCCGAATAAACTCCGATAATTCGGCATTAGAATGAGTCCGCGATCTCGAAGCATGCATTGTTTTTGAAAAATATGTGCTGAAATTGAAAAGAAATTTGAAAGGATTACAAAATTAAAATTGAAATTTTAAAATGAAATGGAGAATTGATGGCCTTTTATAGAGGAACGGCAAGCAGATGAAAACAAACTCAAAACTGTTCATGAATAGTGAATTTTACTATTCATAAATAGTTTTGATGAATAGTAAATATCACTATTTATCAATAGTATTACTATTGATAAATAGCAAATGTTACTATTTATGAATAGTATTACTATTTATGAATAGTGAATATTACTATTCATGAATAGTATTACTATTGGTGAATAGTAAAATCACTTTTTCCAGTAGTAAATACTATTTAACACTATTTGCAAATAGTAAATTTACTATTTGTGAATAGTGAATAAATGCATGAATAGTACTACACAATAAATAAACAGAAAATTCAATTATTCACTTTGATCATTCAAATAATTGCGAGTATACAAATGTTTTTACGCCCAAGGGGCAATAGGAAGACATATGCCTAAAATTTAGCTAAACTTCTTAACTCGGGTCCGAAACCCAAATTTTCCTTAGGTCCAGAACCTAGAATTTTCTAAGTCCAGAAATTAGCTCGGGTCCAGAACCCAAATTACTCTTAGGTCAAGAACCTAGAATTTTCTAAGTCCAGAACTTCGCTCGGGTCCAGAACCCAAATTACTCTTAGGTCCAGAACCTAGAATTTTCTAAGTCCAGAACTTAGCTCGGGTCCAGAACCCAAATTACCCTTAGGTCCAGAACCTAGAATCTTTCCTAAGTCCAGAACTCGAACCGGGTCTAGAACCCAAATTTCCCTTAGGTCCAGAACCTAGAATCTTGTCTAAGTCCAGAACATAGCTTGGGTCCAGAACCCAAATTTTATTTAGGTCCAAAACCTAGAGTCATCCTTGAGTCCAGAACTCAAACCGGGTCCAGAACCCAAATTTTCCTTAGGTCCAGAACCTAGAGTCATCCTTGAGTCCAGAACTCGAACCGGGTCCAGAACCCAAATTTTTCATAGGTCCAGAAACTAGAATCATCCTCGGGTCCAGAACCCAAAACAAGTCGCCATATCAAAAATTAAGTCTTATTGCTTTTCACTTTCTTTCACTATGGTTTCAGATCATTCAAGCAGGGGGCAAACTGTAGACCCTTAATTTTGCTTTATTTAGTCAAAAATGATTTTTGTTGTCTAATTGGTCCAAAATAATTTTAATTAAATAATTTTAATTAAATAATTTTTGCTTTAGTATCTAATTTTTTTAATAAAAAATAAAAATAAACAAATAAAAGTCAAAAAATAAAAATAAAAATAAAAATCGGAGTCGGAAAAAAAATCGGCAGCGAAAAAAAGTTGCACGGGCCCGAGGGAGTTTTGCCCCGCAGGAAAATCCTACGGGCAAAATCTTCGCCCGCTGCGGGCGATGTGCCCGCAGGCCCAATCGTTCGCCAGTAGGAATTTCCTGTGGGCAAAATAACTTCCCGCAGGAAATTTCTATAGGCTGGCATGCCTACTGGCCCCAGCCACGGGCCCGCTGCCACAGTTTTCGCCTGTGCAAATTTTTTTGACCCAAATTTTAGAAACCTAATCCAATTAGGTTTTAATTTCTTTTTTTTATTAATATTAATTGCCGTGTGTAATTAGGAATATACAACCTAAAAATCATTATAAATAAGGACCAATAGAACCAAATTGGGGGAGGAAAAATTTTCACAGTGAGCTTGGGATTGGAAACCAAATCAAGGAAAGAAAAGCAATAATTCAATTCAATTGATTTTTAAGGGAGTAGCAGCACGAATTAAGAAATTAAAAGGAAACAAAGGCTTGTCTTTGGAGCTAGTTCATCCAAGAAGAATTGTTTTTGGAGCAACTTACAAAAGAATGTATGAAATTCTAAATTCTAATTTTTTACACAGTAGCTAAACTAGGATTTTTTTGTGTTTTTCAAAAGTTAAAATCTTAGAACTTTAATTTAGTTTTCAAAAGTGAAAACACTAAAACGTGACCTTCTTTTCTAAAAAGACTTAAAATTGTTATTTTTTCTTCTTAAAATCCTTAAAACTCTTATTGAACATATTTTTCAACAAAACCAAAATCAAATTCTGTTTCTTTTAAGATTTTAAAGTAGCTTCTATTTCATTCAAAAAGCCTTAAAAAACATATTTTCTACTTATAAAAACTTCAATCCATTTGTTTAAATTCATAAAACTTCATAAATTATCAAATTGATTTCTAAAACCCTTATTCAAATCTTTTACCCGTGACCTAAATTCTAAAACCCTAAAATTCAAAATTCAACTTTTAAACTTAAAATAGTAAACCCTAAACACTTTAAAACATTAAACCCTAACTTTTTCTAAACTTTAATCCTTTTAATCCTTTAAAACATTAAAAACTATAAAAACACAAATTCTTTAATTTTACACAGTAGCTTAAAATACAATTTAAAATCACAAATCAAAGCACTTTAAAGTGTCTAAAACCCTAGTTTCATGATTTCACCATTCAAACCTTAATTTTGTTAATCAAAGAGTCTTACCAACCTTTTAAAACATAAAACCCTAATCTATTTTAATTCCATAAAAAGTCACAGTAGCTATAATTGAACTTTTATTTGCTTTATTCAATTCCATATTTATTTATACCTTGATTTATCTCTTATGCTTTAATATATTTAATTTCAATATTTGATTTATTTAATTTATCATGGATGGATGTTTATTTTATTAATATTTAAGTACTTTTAATGAATGATTTATTTATTATGGATGATTATTTACTTTTATCAATCAATTTAGACTTCCAAAAGTTGTAAGAGGTATGTTTCCACTTGGTGGGTACCTCATTAGTTAAACATCATGTAATTTAATTTTCTTTTCTATTTTAGAACCTTTGTAAAGGGCATGTTTTTACCTTTTGGTGGGTGTCCTATCTATGCATGTGATGTAAGGACATGTTTCCATCCTTGGATGGGTGTCCATTTATTTGCTTTGTTTTGTTTGGACATTGCTTTGATTTTAATATAATGATGCTTTCTTTTTATTGTGTGTAGTATGGATAATATTGTTATATTTAAGAATTTTATAATATTAAGACCTGTAAAGGAGGTCGGTTCCAATGAACCGGGCGTTGTGGGGGTGCCGGGCCATTTCTCACCTTCCCCACACGTACCCAACTTTCCGAACCCATTATGGGGTTGGGGATTCCTTAGGAATCGAGTCATCCACCCCTTTCTTTTTTCCAGGCCCGTCCGGGTAGGGAATCCATTTTCTCCGGACTTAGGTCTGTGTTCTCTAAGGCCCCGAGCCTAAACAGTGCCGAAGTCGCAAGAACCATTCCACCGGGAGTGGGGGCAAAAATCCCCGCTCACAGTATGATTAATGTTTTAAGGTTTAGAAAAACAAAATTAGAGTTTAGGACTTTAAAAAAACAAGATTAGGGTTTGAAGGTTTTATAAAATTATAATTAAGGTTTTTACAAAATTAGAGTTTTACAAAAACAAGATTAGGGTTTTTTTACAAAATTAGGGTTTAGGGAATTTCGGAAGTAAGAGCTTCTGGTCTTAAAGTTATAGCTATGGAATAGGATTGGGAAATTTAGGAAATAGGGTTTTTATGAATTCAAGGTTCTGGATATAGGGTTTTGGGTAATTAGGGTTTTTAGAGCTAGGGTTTTTTGGAATTAGGGTTTAGGAAATTAAGTTTTGGAATTAGGGTTCAGGGTTTGGATTCTAGATATTAGGGTTTATATTTGGATTCTGAATATTAAGGTTTAGATTTTGGGAAACAGATTTTGGATATCAGGGTTTAGATTTTGGAAAAAATGATCTTGGATTTGGGTTGTAATTAGATCCTAAACTAATGTGGAATTAAATTAATAAACGATGGGCGTTGGCTAATTAGGCTACTGGACAAAGAATAGAATTGAATGAGCAACCTATTGTAAATTTGAAATCAATAAATACAAATCACCGGATAAGTTTAAATGAAATAAATATGAATTAAAATATGATGAGCATAAGCTATCGGAATTATTTGGACAAAGCAAAGTTGAATAAAGAAACTATTGTTATAATATCTTAAAAGAATATTTGCAGATATTGAATAAATAAATTGTGTTAGAAAGTTAGACCTGCGTTTGAAGGCTCTATGAAGATTAAATGTATTGATCCAAGCCTTTGAAATTGCCTAGACCAATTTTGATTTTGGCTGGAGACTGCCCTATTTATTGAATTCTTGTGTCAGTGTTGCTGCTAGACTCTTAATTGTTGATTGTGGCTGTTTGATAATCCTAGATTGTTCATGAACATTGATTCCTATTATTGGCAATAAATGTTGTTATTTACAGGAAAAAAAAAACTAAACCCTAAACCTAAACTTCCTAATCCAAAGTTTAAACGAATCCTAGCTTGATTAGGAAATTAAATGTTTGCCAAATTACTTCAGAATAGCCAGCACATGTCGATTTGGTGTGCCAAATCAACATGACCTAGGCTCATGTTGATTTAGGTGTGCCAAATTGACATGAGCCTTGGCTCTTGTCGATTTGGGCCTCCAAATTGACATGAGCCATGCTCATGTCGACTTGGACCCTCCAAGTCAACATGAACAATGGCTCAAGTTGCTTGGACCCATCCTGACTCAGACCATTTTAAATTTTTGGTCTGATCAAGATAAATTAGGGTTAATTTGTGCATTTTAATTTAATTTGGGCCCTTTCAAACTGGACCAATCTATTTAAAGCTGTAAACTAAGTTTAAGCCTTAAAATTGGGCCAAATTTAGTTTGTCCCTCTTTAATTAGAATCATACTGGATTAGAGCCAAAATTAAGGGTCTACAACATGGGCTCAAGCTTTCCCTAACATGTCTTTTCTCCATTAACTCCTCCACTTGCCTTTGAAGCTCCTTGGTCTCCTCAGGATCGCTTCAATAGGCTGGTCTATTAGAAAATGAAGCTCTCATAATGAGGCCTATTTTGTATTCAATCCCTCTTAAAGGTGGTAATCCCTTTGGCATCTCCTTAGAAAACATATCCTAAAATTATTGTAATAAAGAAATAATAACACTAGGAAAAGCATCAAGGTTAGCTGAAGTTAGAAAATTCTCCTTGCATATGAGTATAATATGAAATATTTGTTTATAGAAAACATTTTTTAGCTCTATCTCCTTGGCATAAAAACTATGTTTTCTTTTTCTCTCAATTACTTTTTTTTTCTCTCCTCTCCTTTTATTTCTTTTGAACTCTCTCCCATTTCACTCTCTTTCTTTTAAACTTCCCTCTCTTTCTTGCTTTATTCATTCTCTCTCTTGCTTTCTTTTTCTCTTATTTTTCTTTTTATTTCTCCCTCATACACTTCCTTGGGTGGTAAAGGATCCAGAGTAAACTTCTTCCCATCCTTCTTAAAGGTGTAGTGGTTGGTAAATCCATTTTTGCATCACCTTCCTATCATATTTCCATGGCCTTCCCAATAAAAGGTGACCTGCATACATTGTAATAACATCAAACAATGTTTCATTATGCTACTTACCTATTTTGAAAGCCATAAGAACTTTTTTGGTTACTTTAATTTCCCCATAATTTGGGGATACTTGATAATTGGTAACCGAAGCTTCTCTACTAGGGTAGTGCTTACAACATTTGTTACACTCCCTCCATCTATAATGACATCACACATTCTATCCTCTACTGGACATCTTTTATGGAAGAGGTTCTTTTTTTGATCCTTCTCCTCATATTGAGCTTGTAGATTCAAGGCTCTCATAGCTATAAGTGCTCTACCTTTTTCAACAATGGTAATCTCTTCTTCCTCTTCCTTGCTAACTTCATCTTTAAATTTATCCTTATCAGCCTCCTCCTCTTCATCACTAGTTAAAATGTATTCCCATCAATCATGTACATTGTCCTTTGATTGGGGCACTCCCTTTTGTAATGACCTACACCACCGCATTTAAAATATTTAATTTTAGATGTAGATTTAACCTTACCCTTTGTCCTTGCTAGTGCTAGGAAGTTAGGAAACTTCCCTAAGTTTAGCTTTTGGTTTTGTTGTTGGTGCCTTATCTTCCCACTTCCAAGTTGGTTTAAATGATGGGGAGGTGGATGCAAATAGACTAGAGCTACTCCTCCTCTTCAGCTACTTCTCAACCTTTAGGGCTAGGTATAACAACTCTTCTATCTCCATGTATAGTTGTAGCACTACCGCATTCGGTATCTCTTAATTCAACCCATTGAGGAATCTATCCACAGTTTTTTAATTATCCTTTTCAACATTAGCTCTATTCATTGCTACCTTCATCTCCTTCTAATACTCCTTTACACTCTTAGACCCTTGAGTGATGTTTTAAAGTCAATTGTACAACTCCCTGTAGTAGTGGTTTGATATAAACCTCCTTCTCATGATAGACTTGAGATCTCTCCACTCTTCGATATGTCTCCCTATTTCTCCTTCTTCTTTGCTTGGTGCCATCCAACCAAGTGATGGCATAATCCTCAAATGCAATAACATCAAGCATGACTTTGGAGTCAAAACTCCACTCGACCTCAAAACCCCTTAATGCCCTTCACCACTAGGTGAATGAAATAACTATCTACTTAACACCTATTCAAATATATGAATGTATACCATATATTAAAATCACATTTTAAGGTGTTTAAGGCATAAAATATAAATTAAGGTAGATTCCTTCAATTTTCTCTTTTCTTAGCCCTATTGCACTTTAACTTTGGAAATCTAATTCAACCAATTCCAAATTGAGTTTTAAGCTTAATTACAACTCAAAAATATATTTTAACACATTTCAAGCATTAAAATACAATGTATCACACTTCCTTCAAACTTCCAAAATTTTGCCCTAAGCCTCTTTAATTTTAGTTCTTCATTATAACCAATTCCAAATGGTAACTTAAGTTCATTTTCATTATTAAAATTATATTAGAACATGATTTAAACAATGAAATCTAATTAACAAGCATCCTTTATCATAACCCTTTCCAAAACCCTAATTCTATTTCTTCTTCTTCAAAATTCTAACCAAACCTAACCTTTTCTTCAATATAACCTTAAAATCATTGCCTACTCATCAAAATAACATGTATCCATAAATCTTCAAAATAATGTAAGAAAGCTTACCAATGATTGAAGAAACCACTTAATCTCACTTCAATCCTTGAAAATCCTTCAAAATTTGATGTATAGAAGAAGCAAAGTTTCCTTCTAGCTCATCAATGGAATTCAGCCAAGAGGAAGAAGAAGAAGAAAGAATTTTTTTTTTTCAATTTTGACTTTTTTTTAATCTCCATCCATATATATATATTAATTATTAATTATTATTATTATTATTATGAATCAAATTTTTATCTTTCATTCACAATTAATTTCTTTTTTTTTTACTTTTTGAGTTTTTATAATTTTGCCCTCTTTTACTATTCATCTTTTGTCTTTTTATCTAATATTTAACTTTATATGTTATGTATATTTCCTTTATATTTCACATATACATTACATATTTTCTCACTTTCAACACTTCATTTACCCCTCAAATTATTTAATTGAATTTAATTTATTTTTAGTAATTTTTGAATGTTACAAATTATCTTAAGTAATCCAATGGTGTTACAGTCACGTATACATTAGGTATATATTATATATGTTTTCACACTATTTTCAAAATTTAACTTCCATCACTTACTAAACTTTCACTTCTCCTCTTTGTTTACTTTATTTTCCTTTCCAAACTATTTTAAGTCATTGATAATCCATCATTCCATCAATCTTTTTGCCTTAATTTCAATTTACCTTATTTCCCAAAAATAATCCAAACATATCTAATCACATACAATCGTCATTGCTCCATTATTTAACTGCACACTCATCATGAATACCCAAAAACATATATCAATACTTTTCTCATATTTTTCCACTTCCTAAATTTACCATTTTAATGGATTGATCACACTTCAATCTTATAAACAATCTACCAATAGTTACTTTTACTTCCAAGATTCAATCAATATATCACTACTGACTTTATTCATTTAAATCAAATAAATACTCTCTAGTACTCCAAAAATATAATAAAATTCAAACCTATACTATAATAATCAAATTGATCAAGTATAATTCAATATACTTACGTTAAATTACAATAAGTTAAATACTAGATATTCTTACTCAAGTTAATTACTTTACCACTTCAATTCTCATTCAATAACACTTTCACTTCTTCTTTCCTCACATCCACTTGCCAGTGTAAAACTTAATCATATAATTCTATAAATACTACTATTTTAAACTTTAAACATAACTTACTCAAACCAAAGTTATCCATATATGCAATAGCAATTAACTCCATATACATTTTCTATCGATAAACAAATAATTCAACATACAATTCTCCAACTAAAACACTTCAATAACCATTTAATTCCATAAACACAATTCACTTCAAAGAACAATTAATTTAACATTCCAATAACTCCAAGTATCCTTTAAATCATATTTATCAAGAATAGAGTTTTCTTTTTTATTTATCCTTTAAATCCAACAATTCAATATATCTTCAATTCAAAGATTCCTTTAAACATTATTTTAAACTAAATACCTAATAAATACACTTCCAAGTATCACAAATATCATCAAACTTCAAATATAGAAAATTCCATAACCTTAAAATCCTCCAAAACCCTAACTTACTATAACCCTAATTTGTTCCATAACCCCAAATTAGCACATAAATAATTCAATGCTTGTTTCAATCATTATTTCAATTTAATAACCAATAAATACACACTTTATACACTACAAAATAACTTTATTATCATAGAAGCAAAATTTCATATTCAAATTCTTCACAAATCATTCAATATAGAATTTCTTTCACAATAATTTCATTTAATCCAATCAAATATTTAGCTAAACAATTAAAATTCAAATAAAACTTAAGTAATAGCAAAGTATATGATATACAAGCACTAACCTCATTAAGGTAGCACTTCCATCCTTCATCCTTTCAATTCTTAAGTTTTGATGATGATTTCCTTAAAAACTCATACTTAAAGTAGCTAATTTTCACTAAAAACTTGATTTTTCTCGAAAATTCCCATAATTTCTAAGTTGAAGAATGGAGGAAGAAGAAGAAAGGAGAAGATGGTGGTGATGGAGATTATGGGTATGGGTTGGAGAATGAAAAAGAAGAAGGAAAAAGAAGAAGCAAAAGTCAATTTGGCTTCTTCCTCTTTTTTTTTAGTATTTAGGGTTTTGATCCTATAAAGTGTGCTCACCATAACTTTGGTGAACTCAGTTTCTTAATTTATTTTTAAATTTGACTTTTAATTATATAAAATAGTAAAAATAAATTCTTTAGTTAATTTAAAGCTCCATTATCCATATCTGCCATTCTAATTTCAATAAAATTCGATTCAAGGGTCATAGAGGCATTTCCATAATTTTCTGCCCTTTTAAAAATCTTTTCTAGAAATATTGGTTAAATCCATATTTGAATTTAATTTTTCACTTTTGGAGCTCAATCAACCTTATTTTTATCAATTCTAAACATTCGAACCATATATAATATCATAATTAGTCCAATATATATATATATATACATATACTTAATGCAAAAAAACAATACTTAAAATTTTCAGACATTACATTTAACTTCATATAATCAATCCATTAATTCAAGTAATTAAGTTGGTCATTATATATTCTTTCTATAACTTTACACTCAACTTTTTAGCCAAGATAGAAAGCTCATTGAATTTCCAACTCCATAGCTTCCTCTCTTATTTCACCAATTTGAATTTTCTTTTCAACTAAATTCCATATGTTTTAATTAGGATTTGGTACTTGGTTTAACAAAATAGGTTTTTGAAATTTATTCCTTTCTTATTCATGTAGTTAATTGGAAAAATAACAATGCATTTGTTGCCCACTTCCATCACACTTGTTACTTTTTTAATTTTATCTAAACACTTGTCATTTTAAATATGCCAACTCCCTTTTTCTTTCAACACGTTTATGCTTGAGTTGGCACCAAAGATGTATATGCTTTATTATTTTGATTATTCCATAATCATTGCCTAATGTACCTACAACCCAACATCATCATCAAATATTGCACATTTGTTTTTTGAATGTTTTTGCCTAAAAATTGTTGCAATTTGCATCATACCTTGTCATTTGCCTAAACCATTCTCTCTCCCCCTTACACATTTATGGTGACTAAGTCCAAGCTTTGGACACATACCCTTCATTTTATTATTTTTATATTCTTTATAATGACAGCCTACTCTTATCATCAAGCTTACCTTCTTACTAGGGTAATGATGATGTCACTTTTAGGTTTTACATTCCTTGCTATTTGTTTCCTTAATGATTTTTTCCATTACACATTACAAGCTAACAATCTAAAAGCTTAACTTGTATATATTTTACTAATTCTATACTTGGTATGCGGACCATGATGTGTCCATTCCCAATTTGAGAGACCCATGGTCATATTTATAAATATCTACATAAATAAGTTGGTATACTTTATCGTGAACCATACATGCATATATGCATATATACTTGTATATATATTTGATGATTACTATGGTTCCTTTTAACTCCTTATGAGTCATGCGCATGTAGTCTTAACATTTGATAATGCTATATCGAATCTAGGGTCTTAAATTATTTACTTTCTTTTAACATCAAATTAATTTATTTAATCCAAGTTTGTTCATCACATGATTAAAAATTAATCTAATATTTATTATTATCTTGATTGTAACAACCTTATACCCTATATACATATAATGCATATACCATGTATATATAAAATATGTATATAGAATATAAGAATGTTATAGTAATTAATTATAGAAATCTCATATTCTTGATAGAAAAAATAAGTACACTTTTACAAGATCAATTTAATAAATAAATACATTTATATTTAGTAATACAGTAAGTCTTTATGAGAAAATAAAAATTTTGCTAGAGTTTTATCTATAATTTCAACATTTACCAAAATTCATCAAAATGCACAACCTGCATAAAAGTAGCACTCCCAAAATCCATTCTCATTTAAAATACACTAAAGATCCAAAATACTCCATTGTCATCATTTCATTAATTTACATATATATATACTTCACAATTAGAAGACTTAAATATTTTAAATTCATATTTACACATAACATATCCTAAAAATTCATTTAATGTACATATGTCTTATTAAGTATACAACTATCAAAGTACATATTAGTAAGTATTGAACATAAATGAAACACCTTTAGAATGGTCTCGTGGCACACGCAACTTCAAAATCTCAATCTTACTCCCAACCACACTGCTCTACAGTCCTCACGCCTGCGTGATACAACCAGCCCGCTTAGTTTGAAAGCCTAGTGGTACATACTTAATAATAATAATATTCAAACCAAATACTCAGTTACAGAATATAACATGCATTATCTTAACCAAACCTTCATTAACTTTTACAATTCACCAACAAGTCATAATTACACACATATGCACACACACTGAGCCCAGCAACCCAAAGGTCTGACCCCAGGGACACAGTGTCACATATCACCCATAGGTCGTCCCTTGTTGATACTAGAGCCAAGTGTCAAATATCACCCTAAGGCTGCCTCCTCTCAACACCGAGGGCAAAGTGTCAAATATATCACCCAAAGCCCGCCCTCTTTCGACACTGAAAATAAAGTATTTATCATAACCTGAAGGTTGTCTCCTTAGCACAAATATACCAACAACACTTTACATATTCATGAGTCGCATTCACAATCTAACTCACTCCACACATTTCACAATGAATATGCATATAGTATGTCTTACTATGTATCACTTATATACTTTATACATTTCATGTATAGATATTAATTTTACATTAAACAAATGCCCAATGAGACACCCATCACATAACTATACTACATTGCAGGTTATGTGAATATTCACATTTTAAAGTAACTGTATACATAATACCAACTCAACACACACACTTCATATTATTTCATGTTTTCATATTCCCATTTCCTTTCCTCTTTCTCATCACATTTATCACTATTAATTCATAACATTGGCATTAGTCATTCTACACTAGCTTGTCATTTCATAATTCATGCATTACATACACTTTCATATATAATGTCACTTTAAAAGAACACAAATTTCCTCAAAGTGTATCGAAATGAACAATGTCATGCATGTAGATTATTTAAAAAGCTACCAAAGTATGTGCATTCCTTTATTGGTTCCAAAAACCACCTAGTTTCACTTTTCACCACCAAACCCTAAATATCACCATTAGTGCTATCTTAATCTAAACACATATAAACCAAACTATAAATAACATTATTCATTTAAAATCATTTAATTGCTTAAATACTATCAAACTTCCATTATTTACACAATTTCTACTAAAATCTCAACAAACCCTATTTTCACTATTTACTACTTTTCTCAAACTTCAATCTCCCTAACTTATTTCCAACATCCAATCATAAAATAATTACTAATATATCAAAAGAACATCAAAACAATTCAGTTCAATAATTATAAACATCTCCTTCAAAAACCCTAATTTCACGTATTCTTGCCATAAATCCTAACTTCTTCCAAACTTACCCATATTCAATATCAAAATATAAAATCATCATATATATATATATATATATTAAAAGAACATTAAATCATCTATTACAATGATTAAAACCACCCATATTAAAACCTTAAGTTTTACATAATTTTTCCATAACCCTAAATTCATCAATTATACTCATCTCAACAAATCAATCAACAACTCATCACATATCCATTATTTTAACTCATTTACTACCAATTTTTAACAATTAAAACATACTTTCTCTCTCTAGCCATCTCAAACATAACCTTAGAATTGATGAAAGTAAGCTTAAAAGAAGAACTATTTACTTGAAATCTTGTTAAATCTTCAAAATCACTTTGAATCCTATGGAATCTTTGTAGAATTTAGTATGTTTAGAAGCAATTCTCTCTCTCTCTTTCTCTAAGTATAAAATTCAACCATGGCATGAGAGGAAGGAAGAAGAAGACTCTTTTTAATTTCTTTCTTAAATTCCATCGGTAAATATTAATTTATTTTTATTATTTAATTATTTAATTTATTATTCTATTATTTTCCACCTTAATTTCTAACCAAGTATTTTCTTCTTACTTTGACTTTTCTTTTCCTTATTTATTTATTATTATTTATATTATCATCATTCCCACCAATAAATATGTATGTATATCATATATATTTATTATATATGTTATGTATACTTATGTATATGTATTTGTAATGTATATTTAATGCATACATCAAGTATATAATATATATATATATATCTTGCATATTTTATGTGCATACCTTGTATTTCTCTCTTCTAACATGCTAATTACTCTCCAAAATAATTATTTAACAATATTTAAAATCTATGGGGGTTACATCGATTCCAACCTGATTATTGTTGCGCTCTACTAACACTACTACAAAGCGACACTCGCAAGAATACGATGTAATTGTAGCAACGGTGATCGCCCCAAGGTCATCTCACAAGAAAGGAATTATTTTGCAATAGTTTAATTTAAACAAATAATTAAAAAGGATAAGTGTGTAATGTTTGCAATATTATTGAAATCTTAGTAAAAGAAAAATTGCAAGAAAACAATTATCGATGTACTTAGAATTGGTTTAATTCTTGGAAAAGTACCTAGGGTTGTAGATCAATTTGATCAAAGCTAGATTCTGTAATTACCTATGAATATAACCTTGTAATTTAATCTATTCCTCGAGTTTAATTAGTCAATTATCAATTCATTAGTTTTCACATTCATGAATTAACAACAACCAATTATTTTGAATTTGCAAATTAATAGAACCCTAGAAATTATATTTCTAATTCATTTTTAGGGTGGTTGAATTGTATTATTTTGATATCAAATTTTACCTCTCGGTCCATCTTTTGATATTAAAAAATCAACAGTTGGGCAATCTATCAACCTAATATTTAATCCAATACAATCAACCCACAACAAGGTATATTAATAGAATGATCAAATCAAGCCATTCAATCAAATCTGCTACAACCCTAGGCAAGGGTAATTTAGCTCATCGTCATTTTAAAATAAACATTCATCTCAATACAAATCAAATCAAAACTATCCATTGAAATATTAATGTTTAAAACTAAACAACAACTATCTAGAAATGATTTAAATGAGAGAATAAGAAAAACTCCTTGAAGATGCCAAGAGTTGAACTTCTTGTTCTTCCTCCTAGCTTTAACTTGAATGTGATGAGAAAAACTCCCAAGCCCTCTTCAATCAATGGCTCTACCCTTGAAAGATGGAATGGAAACTCTCTCAAGCCTCCAACTCTTCAATCAAGCTTCTTTAAACCCTAATCCTCAAGAACTTTCTAACCCAAATTTTTATCCCAAAATGAAGATGAAGGTGAAGGTGATGAGAATGGAGTCTTCCAAACCCAAGTACTCCAAAACTAAGAACTAGATGCCCCTCAACCAAGTCCAACGTGTATGTATGTTCCATCTCCCTCCACTTCCAATTCTTTTCAATTTTTTTAAGATATCAAGCATGTCTTGCCAACTCACACACTGCTCTTTGTCTCCCTCTTTTTCTTTGTTTAATATTTCTTCCCATAAATCCATCCACCTTTTACTCATTTTTAATATTTCTTTTTAAAAAGAAAGAGTCTTTTATCCCCTATTTGTCCCTCACTTCGTGCAAAATAATTCAAAGGAACCATATGAGACATGACCAAGTCATGAGTGACTTGGCCGTGTCACTTGTTCTTCTTAGGACATGGCCAAGCCTTGAGGTCATGTCCATGGCTGCCCAATATTTCTTTTTCTTTTTCAGGTGTGACACGGCCAAGTCACTAGTCATGTCATGTGACACGGCCAGTGGCTTGGCCATGTCTTCTGCTTGTGTTCACCTCTACCATTTGCTTTACTTTCTTTCTTCTTTAGTTTTATCAAGTGGGACACAGCCAAGGCCTTGGCCATGTCATGTGACACATCCAATGGCTTGGCCGTGTCTCTTGCTAGTGTCACTCTCTACCATTTTCTTGCTTCCTTTCTTGAGGGACACGGCCAAGGTTGCTTTGTCCTGGCCGTGTCTTGCTTAGCTCCTGATCTTCCCTTCCTTTGATGAGAGACATGGCCAAGCAATGAGTGACTTGGTCTTGTCACATGCTTTTCTCCAAATGTCATCCATCAGTTGAATTGAATCTCCATTGTTTTATACTTCAACCTAAAGAAAACACTTCAAGCAATCATTAAACACAAATTAACATAGAAATTAACTTAAAACCAATAAAATTACCCTAAAAATATATGCATAATTAATAAAAACAACTACCCCACACTTAATAATTTTCTTGCCCTCAAGCAAAGTTAAAATTAAAACAAACTAAACAAGAAAATTTAGTCAAGTTCAAGAGTTATAAGGATGTATCAAGACTTCCAATTTCTTAAATCGCAATCAATATCAAATCAAACAAAACCAATACTCATGCAATTTAGTGGTTCTCCATGCATAATCAATGTTGTCACTCCCTCACCAACTCTTTGAAGTGTTTAATATGGTAGTGTTTACACTCATAACATTTAATGAAAGATTATCACCATAAGCTTGCTTATCTATTAAACTTTCATCACTAAATTCCAATCAATCATCAACCATAAGGTCTTTCATTTGGTTGTAATGGGGCTAAGGTAAGGGTATTACATTTGGGAGTGTGAGTTTATTTATTAAGTTCAAGAGCACTTCAAGAGTGAAGTAAGCAACGTAGTACGACCTACAATCCCAATGTACCTCCAAATCACTTAGCACTAGACATTAAAGAACTTTTTAGGAACTCCACTTATTAAATTTTCAAAGATCATTCCTAAACTCATTTCAACCCTTCCAACAAGAACAACAACTTTTATTATTTTGATACCATTTTTTTACTAGTGAATTATGGTTTGCAACTAAAGAACACAATAGTTTGCAATCTTAAACCCACTAATTTTAACCCCTCACTTATTTAATATAACACTCAATCATTAACACTCTTCAAATGCTCTTGGCTTAATCAAAGGGTAAGAGACAAAATAGCATGGTTCAAGGCCATTAGTGTTATGAAAAAAGAAAAAAAAATGAGAAATGAAATAGGCTCAAAATTGACTAACGAAGGTTGAATATATGGTTGGTTTTTTAATGCTAAAATGGGTTCACTTAATTGCCTTAATCATATTGATGTCTAATTAAAATTTTTAAGTAGTCTCAAAATTCATGTCAAAGAAAGTTCTAGCAATTCATCAATCAAAGATGCTCGTACACAAAAAAGAATATTAAGTTGGCATCCAACTTAATAGGCTCAATTTCTCACAAGTTTAAAAGGCAATGCAAGGAATATCCACCAAATCAACAATAAGCACCAATTTTATCCAATTCTCCAATTCATGCTTCAAAAATTAAAAGGTCAACTACCTATAAATATATAACAATTGAACTTAATAGTATTCTTCAAAATAATATGTAAAGTAAGGCAAAACACTTAACAAAACGACTAAAACAAAGACTTAAAAACAACAACTAGATTACGAAAAATAAAAGCTTTGCATTTATGAACAAAAACTTAGCACCCCACACAAGATTGACGTTGTCCTCAATGGAAACTAGGATAATTTAAAAGAGTAAGAGTTAAGGTACAACTTGATTTTCATCATTTTCTCTGTGAGGCAAGTGCTACATTTTCATCCATAAAATATTAATTGTTCAAGAAAAAAAGCAGTACATATAAAATAACCAAAAACATAGAGTTTTAATAACAAAAAATGGTAAATAAAAATAGCAACTAAAATATCCAACAACTAAAAATAAGAAGTGTTCTCAAAAGGTTGAAGCTGATATGATCTATAGTGAAGGAGGATGTGACGATGCTGTTGCAGAAGGATGGAGGCTAAGAATCTTGGCAAGGTTGCTATTGATTTGTTCCAACTGGTGAAGGACTTCAGCATGATTATGATCTACTGTTTAGATCATTTTTGTACTAGTTTTTAGTGTGATTTTTATGTGTTTTTAGTTAATGTTTTGATTGATTTTTATTTAAAGTTCGTTTGAAGTGTTGTTTTTAGGTTTAAGTGCAAAAACTCCCTTAGAAGATCAAAACAATGAAGAAAGAGCATGAACCAAGCAAGACATAGCCAAGTCAAATCAAGCTTAGCCATGTCCCTCAAAGAAAATGAAGGCAGTGCATGAAACACCCAAGAGACACGGCCAAGCCACTGGCCGTGTCTCATTCAAGGAGCAAAACAAAGAAACCAAAGAAAGAAAAGAAAGGAAGACAGAAGCTGACACACTCAAGTGACATGGCCAAGCCACTGGCTTGGCCGTGTCCCATCTCAAGCCAAAGAACAAAAGACAAGCAAGGAAGGAGCAAAGCTAGAGAAGCAGAAGGTGACACACCCACATGACACGGCCAAGCCACTGATCGTGTCACATGACACGGTGACTAGCTTGGCCGTGTCACCTAGAAGAAAAGAAGGAAAGAAATGGCAGAAGGAGACATGGCCAACAAGCTTGGTCGTGTCCCAAGCAAAGTGAGAGACACGGCCACTAGCTTGGTCATGTCACCCTTGGTGAATCTTGGATATTTGAATTCTTTTGCAGTAAGTGGGGTGTAGACCCTTAATTTTTTACCAAATCCGGTCCAATATGTTTTATTTAGTCAAAAATGATTTTTATTGTCTAATTGGTCCAAAATAATTTTTATTAAATAATTTTTGCTTTAGTATCTAATTTTTATTAATAAAAAATAAAAATAAACAAATAAAAGTCAAAAAATAAAAATAAAAATAAAAATTGGAGTCGAAAAAATCGGTGATGAAAAAATCGTCACGCGGGCCCGTGGGCATTTCGCCTGCAGGAATTTCCTGCGGGCGAAATAGTTTTTCTATTTCGCTCACAGGAATTTCCAGCGAGCGAAATATATTTTCTATTTCGCCTGCAGGAAAATCCTACGGGCGACGCCCCAGCCCGCCCACTGCTGCAGTTTTCTGCGGCAGTTATTTTTCGCCAGCGTATTTTTTCCTGCGACAATTTTTTTCGGCAGCGCATTTTTTCCGATGCAAATTTTTCGAAACCTAATTCAATTAGGTTTTGGTTTCTTTTTTTTATTATTAATATTACTTGTCTTAACTAATTAGGAATAAACTACATCAAACCACTATAAATAAGGACCAAAGGCAATTAAATTGAGGGGAGGAAAAATTTCACAGTAGCTTTGAGAATTTGAATCCGAAAATGGAGTGGAAAAGTAATAATTGAATTCAATTGATTTTTAAAGAGCAGAAACACGATTTAAGCAATTCAAAGGCAAAAAAGGCTTGTCTTTGGAGCTAGTTCATCCAAGAAGAATTATTTTTGGAGGAATCATCAAAATTATTTTTGTTTTAAATTATTTTTTAAATTATTTTTGTTATGCTTTTACAGTAGCATGAAATTATTTTCTTTTAATTCAAAAATCCCAGAATTCAATCAACCTTTTTGTTCAAAGTTAAAAACATTAATCCGTTGCTTTATTTCCCAAAGAATTTAAAGTTATTAATTTTATTTCTTCAAAACCCCAAAACTCCAATTTGCTTTCCAAATTATGTAAACTCTTAAAACATATTCTGTTTCTTATAAAAAAAACCTAAAATACTTTTTCCAATTATATAAATCTTTTTTATTTATAAAAACTTTAATTTGTTTGGTATAAACTTATAAAATCTCATGAAATCATCAAATTGTTTTTCTAAACCCTAATTCAAATTCATCACTCGAGACCCAAATTCTAAAACACTAAAACCCTAATTCAACTTCTAAACCTAAAATATTAAACTTTAACTCCTTTAAAACCTTAAATCTTAATTTTGTCTAAGCCCTAATCCTTTAAAACATTAAAAACCATAAAAATATAAATATTTTAAAATTACACAGTAGCTTGAAATCACCATTTAAAACCACAAATCAAAACAATTTTAAAGTGTCTAAAACCCTAGTTTCATGATTTCACCATTCAAATATTAATTTAGTTAATCAAAGAGTCTTACCAACCTTTTAAAACATAAAACCCTAATTTATTTTAATTCCATAAAAAGTCACAGTAGCTATAATTGGACTTTTATTTGATTTATTCAATTCCATATTTGATTATGCTTTGATTTATCTCTTATGCTTTAATTTATTTAATTTCAATAATTGATTTATTTAATTTATCATGGATGGATGTTTATTTTATATTTTAATTAATAGCTTTGATGAATGATTTATTTATGATGAATGATTATTTACTTCTATCAATTAATTTAGATTTCCAAAAGTTGTAAGAGGTATGTTTCCACTTGGTGGGTACCTCAGTAGTTAAACATCATGTAATTTAATTTGCTTTTCTATTTTAGAACCTATGTAAAGGGCATGTTTCTACCTTTTGGTGGGTGTCCTACCTAGGCATGTAATGTAAGGACATGTTTCCATCCTCGGATGGGTGTCCATTTATTTGTTTTGTTTTGTTTGGACATTGCTTTGATTTTAATATAATGATGCTTTCTTTTAATTATTGTGTGTAATATGGATAATATTGTTATATTTAAGAATTTTATAATATTAAGACCTGTAAAGGAGGCCAGTTCCAATGAACCGGGTGTTGTGGGGGGTGCTGGGCCATTTCTCACCTTCCCCACACATACCCAACTTTCCGAACCTATTAAGAGGTTGGTGATTCCTTAGGAATCGAGTCATCCACCCCTTTCTTTTTCCCGGCCCGTCCGGGTGGCGACTCCATTATTCTCTGGACTTAGGTTCGTGTTCTCTAAGGCCCCGAGCCTAAACAGTGCCGAAGTCGCATGAAGCATTCCACCGGGAGTGGGGGCAAAAATCCTCGCTCACAGTGGCGACTCCACTGGGCATAAGAGAAGTTGATTCCGTTGGTCTTTATATTATTCTATTCTTTCTTATAATGATATTATCCATTGCATCATCTTAGATTTCATCGTGTGCGTGAGTTAGGATGCCCGTGTTACCTGTGTTATGTTATGTGAGGGATGCCATACTTTCACTCAAGGTATGGAGATCGAGCATGGCATAACCACTCATAGTCTCGTACCATTTGGTATATACTTGCTATGGGAACCTAAGCCTTTTAGCCCAAAGACTAAAGCTCATGTAATTGGCCTAGTTACTTTCCTTAGGTTTTACCCCAAATGCATGTTGTTTGACTATGGTTAATTTATCTTAGCTTAAATCATAGCTTATTTGGTTTGTCCTTTTTCTAATATGACCTAAGTATATTGTAAGCTCAAAATAAATTTTTCTTTAAAATCCAAAAGACCAAAGCTATTTTTAAAATTTTTTCAAGATGGTCTTTGGACACAAGACTTTTCTAAAACAAATCAAAAATTCTTTGGCCCATGGCCCAAATACTAAGCCCAAAAATCCATTTTTCTAAAATCTTTTACAATGGGCTTAGAAACAAAACTATTTTCACCCAACCTTTTCTTACAAAGAGCTTGCAAAAATATTTAGGTCAATTATGAAATACCAAAAATCAATTGTGAGCCTAGTTTATACTAAGAACAAATGAACCATGGGCTTGTTTTTGGCATGAATCATTAGTTACCTTTTTCAAGTGAGAAATCTATCTATGATAAACCTCTTAATTTAGTTTTAATCCAATATAGCATAAAAGCTACTTTAGTTGGTTGGATGAATTAAAACCTAATTAATGGGAATTATCATGAATGGATTTCCATTTTCGAAAATATAACTATTGGTTGAAGCGTCCGAGGGAATTATTCGAAAGCAAGATACCCCATGTTGGTATTTTGTTAACCATATACCTAGGAAAAGAGACTCGCCATTCATGTGTGGATATTATAAGGTTGGAAGGAACGTCCTAATTATCTTTCTTTATTGATTGTTTGTGCATACATGCATACATTTGCATCTCATATCATTGATCCTTTCTGGCTCACAGCCCTGGATAGTTCTAAAGCTTACAACAATCCGACTTATGCCGAAGACGAAGTGTCTAGCAACGACTCAATCACTTGCTCACCAAAAACAATGGAACCAGAACAAATCCAAAGAATGGTGGATGAGGCCCTCAACGCCAAGATGGAAGAAATAAAAGAGGCCATGGCTTAGACCATAAAGAATCAACTAGCCGCATCTTTATGAAACAATGCTGAAGCATCTGCCAGCACCAAGAAAGTCAAAGGGAAGGCTAAAATTGATGAAGTAGCTTTTGATGATGATAAGGTGATCATTGATGATGATGATTGGGCTCAATACTACCAAGATCTTTAAGACAAAAAGGAGCCAAAGGTCATTGAGAAGGCAACTATTGAGAAGACCAAAATTTCTGATGTTGAAAAGATGATTGCTGATTTAGAAAAGAAATTTGAGAAGAAGCTAAAAACCGAAGAGATGTCTGAGATCGACAAACTATTTGAATAAGATGAAGAGGTCCCTTATAAATTCAAGATGCCTTCCTTTACTAAGTACAATGGCACCAAAAATCCTCATCTTCATGTGAAGTAGTATATCAGTGCCATGCAATCTGCCCGAGCTACTAAGGCTCAAACCCTAAGGTACTTTATGCTCTCATTGGACCCTGTTGTCCAAAATTGGTTCAATACCTTAGATGATGGAACACAAAGGAGTTGGAATCTACTTTACAAAGCCTTCATCCAACAATATGGATATAATGTTGAGTTAGAAGTTACCTTAATGGAAGTGGAGTCCATAACGCAAAGGCCAAATGAGAATTTTGTGGACTATGTGAAGCGATGGAGAAACAAGGTTGCTTTGCTCAAGAAGAGACCTGATGAATCCGATAAAATAAGGATGATCGTGAGAGGAGTCCTACCCAATCTCCGTGAAAGGATGTCTCACACCCTTATAAGGGATTTCAAAGATTTTTTCCAAGCTAGTTTGCAAATTGAAGAATGGGAAAGAGAGAAGAATTACTTTTCGGCCAAAAGGAAAGAGAAAGGGAGCTATCAACCTGGTAGCCAAAGCACACAAAAAGAGGTTGATGTTAATGTGACCGGTCAAGGGAATAAAAGACAATTCTTAGAATTAGGGAAACCTCTATCTTGGGTTTTTAGCAAGCTGCAAAAGAAAGGGTTGTTACAACTGTTAGCTCCTCGACCGTTACATAATCCATTGCCACTAAACTTTAATGCCGAGGCCTTCTGTCAATTTCATCAAATGCGAGGGCATGAAACAGATAAATGTGCTCGTATAAGGCATGAGATCCAAGACTTAATTGATAGTGGTAAGCTACCCGAGCCGGATAAACCCAATACCAAGAACAACCCTTTGCCTAAATTTGGAAGAGTGCCACCACCAGCAACCTTTATGGTTGGAAAAGGATTGGAAGAAGATTTTGTTTTATCCTCCTTTCAAGATGGGGATATTGAAGATGTGAAAGGAAAAGAAGCCTAACTCAATGTTGCTTTTCAATTTTGCTTTCTTTAATATTTAATTGGAACAATCTTATTTTTCAAATTATGTTTGATTGAATAAATTACTTTCATCAAAATTTTTGTTGGTCTTTGTTCATTTTGGTGCTCAACCAATGAGGAATCTAGCTTGATAATTAATGAATTAATATATTTACGCATCATGACTTGAATGACTTTACTAGATGAGGGAATCGCTCTATAGCATTGAGTTGTGTATGCTTACTTAGAGAGGGCTCCTGCATAATTACCTTTGTCAAGGTCCTAGTCGATCTTATAACATGCTTTGACAAGCTTTCGAGGCAAAATTGAACTCTGCTTATTTAAGAGAGAAATGATCTAGGCATTGTTTGGTTAGCCAACAACTAGTATCCACCCAATTAAATATCAATCCTTAGTTGTCCCTTTGAGCCTTCATAAAATTTTAGCTTTCTTTTCATTGGTTTACAAGCCCCAATAACCTACCCTGAGCTGTTGTGATACTTTTGACAAATCTTATGATCACTAAGGTGAAGAGGCAAGAAGATAAAAAAAAGGGAATGCAAAGCCAAGACCATAAGGGTAGTTGAAGTTTTCAAGACCATAAGGGTAGTTGACGTTTTCCTAACATCTCCAATATATAAACATCAACATTAGAGTAACAAATGATTTATCCCTATTAAAGAAGATTTATGTTACTCCACTTATCCATTATTGGAAGCCCAAGCTAGTACAAATGAGACAACTCTTTTAGAGCTAGAACCAAAAAAAAAGAAAAAAAAGAAAAGAAAATCCAAAATGGTTCAAAAAGCCAACTGAGTTCTCTTTTACCTAACAACAAAAGGCTTCCATTTGGTTTATGAGGAAGGTTTGACTTGAATTGGTCCAACCCAACCAAAGATTCGATCAAAATCAAAGAAAAAGGAGAAAGACCATCCAGTTCTTGAAAGTTCTATACTTGATAGTCCTACAAGAAAGAAGGACAAAATGATAGGGAAGAGTAAGGAAAGAGAAAAAAAGGGAAGAGTAAGAAAAATAAAGGAAAAAAAGGAAAAGGGAAAAGAAGAAAAGCAACGAATATGGAAACCAAACTTTATGCAAGGGCAAAGACTGTCCTGATCTAAATCCAGATTAATGCCAAAAAGATAGAAGGAATTTAGAGTCTAGGAAGATTTCTCCCAACTGTCTAAAGTTCCAACAAGAAATTTGTAGTGTGAGGGTTTTTCCATTGTGTCACACTAGCTCCAATCTAAAAGTGGCCTTCACTTAAACTCGTGTCCCTTATAGACCCCATTTCAAGCCTATCAAAGACCTGTTGATCTCTCTTGGTAGGTAGAGTCTATTGGTGGTTTGGATGAGCATGCATATGAGATAGACAATATTTAAACTCAAATGAGACCTTTGATCAAGTAATGTGTATGGGCCTATCTGAAGTGCAATAGTTCTTGCTTAAATAGAATTGATTCCCGAGTTTAGTACAATAACTAGGGTTGTCATGTTATAGATATATTAATTTGAAAAATCAAGTCCTGAGGTACATTGACATTAATTTGGCAAAGCCAACATTTGATTTCAAAATTAAAATTAAAAAATTCAAAAAATATATATATTTCTGTCATACGAAGAATTCAAGCTAAGGGAAGTATGTTGAACCTCCAAAGGATATATTGGGCAAAGGAAGAAGCTATCAGCCGACATGCTGAGACATAGTTTGAAATGGATACAACCCTGACTCTGCTGCTTAAGGTCTCCACCACTCGTGTTTTCATCATCTTGAAGATAAAAGCCACAAATGCAAAGCTTTTGATCTTTCCAATGCGAGACTTGAACGAGCGTCAAAACGGAACCAATGAGAACACTTCTGCTGATCGCCTCGGTCTGTGAGTCGATGGAATAACTGTAAGTATTATTCATGCATATCATGCATACATGAGCATATCACATCGCACTTTCTTGTCTTGTATTGTCTATTCTTTATCAAGGTGAACAACAAACACTCTGTGAAGTGAAGAATCAAAAGAAGATGTCAAATCAGGGGGGCATGGAAAGCCCATTGCTTGAGAAAGCTCCAATAATTTTGCAAAGAGAAGAAATATGTGCTTGTGTGAAGAACTAGACAACAACAACATCAATCAGAGTCTGCATAGAAAAATCATGGGTTTGAGCCTACACAGGGGGCAAAGTTTCTCCTTTTCAATTTTTTGAGTTTATATACCAAATATTTTTAAACTCACTTACAAATATTTTGCCACACAGGGGAGCAAGGAGAGGATATAAGGTCCAATTAAAAATAGCTAAATCTTTACAAAAAGGAAGAACAAAAGAATAAAACATTAGAACTCTCAAAAGAATGAAGATGCAGAAGACAAAAGACCAATCCAGCTAAAAAAGCTGAAGCCAGGGTAAAGACCCGATCTCAAAGGATGAAGATCCATTTGTAAGGGTGAAGACCCGATGTCAAAAGATGAAGATTCATTTTCACGGATGAAGACCCGATCTCAAAGAATGAAGATCCATTTTGAGGGTGAAAAACCACAATGCATAGAATAACCAGAGCAGTCAGATTTCTCAAATGATAAAAGGTTAGTCAAACTAAATCTCGAGTATCCCAATCCAGTTTAGGATCGAGTATCCAAAGCCAGTTTAGGATTGAGTATCCAAATACAGTTAGGATCGAGTGTTCGAATCCAGTTAGGATCAAGTATCCCAATCCACTTTAGGATCGAGTATCCAAATCCAGTAAGGATCGAGTATCCCAATCCAGTTTAGGATCGAGTATCCAAAGCCAATTTACAATCAAAAATCCAAATCCAGTTTAGGATCGAGTATCCAAATCCAGTTTAGGATCGAGTATCCAAATCCAGTTAGGATCGAGTATCCAAATTTGATTTCGGATCGAGTATCCAAATCTGATTTCAAATCGAGTATCCAAATTTAGTTAGGATCGAGTATCCCAATCAAGTTTAGGATCGAGTATCCGAATCCAAGTTAGGATCGAGCATCCCAATCCAATTTAGGATCGAGTATCCAAATCCAGTTTAGGATCAAAAATCCAAATCCAATTTAGGATCGAGTATCCAAGTCCAGTTAGGATCGAGTATCTCAATCCAATTTAGGGTTCAGTATCCAAATCCAATTTAGGATCGACTATCCAAATCCAGTTAGGATCAAGTATCCGAATCCAGTTTAGGATCGAGTATCCAAATCCAGATAGGATCGAGTATCCAAGTCTAGTTTTGGATCAAGTGTCTAAATCTCTCGGGTCTAGAACCCAAAACCTCAAAAATTAAGTCTTATTGATTTTCACTCTCTTTCACTAAAGTTTCAGATCATTCAAGCAGGGGGCAAACTGTAGACTCTTAATTTTTGACCCAATCCGGTCCAATATGTTTAATTTAGTCTAAAATGATTTTTGTTGTCTAATTGGTCCAAAATAATTTTTCTTAAATAATTTTTTCTTTAGTATCTAATTTTTATTAATAAAAAATAAAAATAAACAAATAAAAATAAAAATAAAAATCGGAGTCGAAAAAATCTGTGACAAAAAAATCATCACGCGGGCCCGTGGGCATTTCGCCTGCAGGAATTTCTTGCGGGCGATGCCCCAGCTCGCCTACTGCCGCAGTTTTCTGCAGTAGTTTTTTTTTGCCAGCGTGTTTTTTTCTTCGGCAATTTTTTTCGGCAGCGCAATTTTTCCGATGCAAATTTTTCGAAACCTAATTCAATTAGGTTTCGGTTTCTTTTTTTTATTAATATTACTTGCCTTAACTAATTAGGAATAAACAACATCAAACCACTATAAATAAGGACCAAAGGCAATTAAATTGAGGGGGAGGAAAAATTTCACAGTAGCTTTGAGAATTTGAATCTGAAAGTGGAGTGGAAAAGCAATAATTGAATTCAATTGATTTTTAAGGAGCAGAAACACGATTTAAGCAATTCAAAGGTAAAAAAGGCTTGTCTTTGGAGCTAGTTCATCCAAGAAGAATTATTTTTGGAGGAATCATCAAAAGAAGGTATGTTTTAAATTATTTTTGTTATGTTTTTACAGTAGCATGAAATTATTTTCTTTTAATTCAAAAATCCCAGAATTCAATCCACCTTTTTGTTCAAAGTTAAAAACATTAATCCGTTACTTTATTTCCCAAAGAATTTAAAGTTATTAATTTTATTTCTTCAAAACCCCAAAACTCCAATTTACTTTCCAAATTATGTAAACTCTTAAAACATATTCTGTTTCTTATAAAAAAACCCTAAAATACTTTTTCCAATTATATAAATCTTTTTTATTTATAAAAACTTTAATTTGTTTGGTTTAAACTTATAAAATCTCATGAAATCATCAAATTATTTTTCTAAACCCTAATTCAAATTAATCACCCGAGACCCAAATTCTAAAACACTAAAACCCTAATTCAACTTCTAAACCTAAAATATTAAACTTTAACTCCTTTAAAACCTTAAATCTTAATTTTGTCTAAGCCCTAATCCTTTAAAACATTAAAAACCATAAAAATATAAATATTTTAAAATTGTACAGTAGCTTGAAATCACCATTTAAAACCACAAATCAAAACAATTTTAAAGTGTCTAAAACCCTAATTTTATAATTTCACCATTCAAATATTAATTTAGTTAATCAAAGAGTCTTACCAACCTTTTAAAACATAAAACCCTAATTTATTTTAATTCCATAAAAAGTCACAGTAGCTATAATTGGACTTTTATTTTCTTTATTCAATTCCATATTTGATTATGCTTTGATTTATCTCTTATGCTTTAATTTATTTAATTTCAATAATTGATTTATTTAATTTATCATGGATGGATGTTTATTTTATATTTTGATTAATAGCTTTGATGAATGATTTATTTATGATGAATGATTATTTACTTCTATCAATTAATTTAGATTTCCAAAAGTTGTAAGAGGTATGTTTCCACTTGGTGGGTACCTCATTAGTTAAACATCATGTAATTTAATTTTCTTTTCTATTTTAGAACCTATGTAAAGGGCATGTTTCTACCTTTTGGTGGGTGTCCTACCTAGGCATGTAATGTAAGGACATGTTTCCATCCTCGGATGGGTGTCCATTTATTTATTTTGTTTTGTTTTGACATTGCTTTGATTTTAATATAATGATGCTTTCTTTTAATTATTGTGTGTAATATGGATAATATTGTTATATTTAAGAATTTTATAGTATTAAGACCTGTAAAGGAGGCCGGTTCCAATGAACCGGGCGTTGTGAGGGTGCTGGGCCATTTCTCACCTTCCCCACATGTACCCAACTTTTCGAACCCATTAAGGGGTTAGGGATTCCTTAGGAATCAAGTCATCCACCCCTTTCTTTTTCCCGGCCCGTCCGGATGGCGACTCCATTATTCTCTGGACTTAGGTCCGTGTTCTCTAAGGCCCCGAGCCTAAACAGTGCCGAAGTCGCAAGAAGCATTCCACAGGGAGTGGGGGCAAAAATCCCCTCTCATAGGGGGACAAAGACCAAAAGTAATATTAAAAGAAGGAAAAAGGACTTGCTTTTGCCAAAAGAAAGATTAAACAAGGAGAATAGTGGGGGACAAATGAGAGTGGTGTGAGTTTGAAGGAATAGGTTGAGTTTTGAATGAATTAAAAAGAGGAAGAAGAGGATTTTGGAAAAAAATGTTTTTGATACACGGTTTGGGCTAGGGAGAGAGTGACACTCTCCTTGGTTCTTCATCTTCATCCTCCATTTCTATCCTCTCCATCTTCTCCATCTTCCATTGACAAGTTCTTTGAGATTCTTTGGGTTAAATTGGGTTAAACAAGCTCTTGAAGGTTGAAGAAAGCTTCATTGAAAGGTTTGGTGACTTGAGAAAGCTCCATTCCAAGGTTTGGTGACTTGAGAAAGCTCCATTCCATATTGCAAAAGGGAATCAACAATTGAAGAGGGCTTGAGTTCTTCATCATACATCAAAGTGGAGCTAGGAGGAAGACTAGTAATCCTACTCTTGGCATCTTCACAAGGGGTTTTTCTATTCTCTCTTTTAATTCATTTCTATTGTTTTTGTTGTATTAAGAGAATTGATATTACAATGAAAAATTTGTATTTGTTTTATATTGAGTTGAATGTCTGTTTTAAATTGATGATGTTGAGCTAAATACCCATGCCTAGGGTTTGTAGTATATTTTATTGAATGCCTTGATTTGATATTTCCATTGATGTACCTTCTGTTGGCTAATTGTATTGTATTAAATGTTAGGTTGATAGATTAGCTACCTATTAATCTTTGAATATTGGATGATGGACCGAGAGGTGAAATTCGATATTGGAACTATATAATCAACCACCCTATGAATGAATTAGAAATATAAGTTCTAGGGTTTTGTTAATTTGAAAATATAAAATAATTGGTTATTGCTATTCATGAATGTGAAAAATAATGAATTGGTAAGTGACTAATTAACCTTAAGGAACAAATTAATTTGCAAGGTTATGTTAATGGATAATTGAGAATTGAACTTTAATTGAATGGACCTATATCCCTGGGCACCTTCCCTAGAATTGAATCGAACTTGTACAATCATCATACACATCCACCCTACGTACGTTACTTTTAGGTTTAAATTGTTCTTTCACAATTCCAAAACAACAAACTCGCTTTTAATTTAATTGCTTTAATCAAGCTATTATGAACTACACCATCCTTGTGAGACAACCTTGGGGCGATCACCTTTGCTGCAATTACCTCGTATACTTACGAGTGACACTTTGTAGTAGTACTTAATTCGAGCGCAACAAGTTTTTGTCACTTGCTTTCCAATGCTTTTATCCTACTAATAATCTCTTGATTTTCCAGAATCGGAGCATCTTCATCCAAACCTAGTGAATCTGAGTCAGACTCCTCATCAACTCGTGGTCTCCTTTATCTGTCTCCTGGTGCAACTTGCTCATATAAAGCCATCACATAAGCCCCTCCCCTTTTCTAACCATGTGCATCTTCTCAAGAGTAGCAAGGCCTAATGAATCACTACTAAAAATTCTAGTCATATGGCAAGTGCTCAGGTCAAAACCATTGATGAGTGGCATAGCTAAGGTGGTCACCAATCCACCTATACAAATTGCATCCCTTTTTCTATTTACAACGCTATCAAAAATATCGACTAGCCAATAGTTGGTACTCACGGGTATAACATTGCTAGCAAAATCTAAGAAAAATAGCTCTCTTAGTTCCACCACACCCGTACTTTCTTTCCGTGCAAAGAACCCACAAGACATAAACCCATATAAAAATCTCAAGGAGCAATTTACTAATTTCATTGCCTTGATCGATTTAGCCACGTACATTCCACCCAAGCCTATTAGTCCCTATGCAAATTATTGTCTAAAACCTTTAGGCACACATTTTTCCCTTTCTTGATGGAAATCAAAAATAACATTCAATTGTTCAATATCAAGAACACATGGTTTTCCAAGAAATTTAAAGCTGAACCTTGTAACACTTCTATACCCCGTATACGTACACAACATGCTAGTACGATCGTAATATACGTATACTGAATATAGAAATGCCACGATATACTTAACAAATGACTCATCCCTTTACAAAAACATGAACAAATTTAAATCATTTAAAAGAAATTATAAAAGACAAAAGATAAAATGTTTATTTAAAAGCAGCGGAAAATATAACAAATAATTACAAATACTTATACATTAAAGCTCAAGTTTTACAAAACATAAAATATATACATGTTTGGCAGTATTTCCTTGATCTTTAAGCTCCACTATCAACACCTCAAATCTAGACTCTACTCGGCCTAGAGGAACTCTCCGGTTCTTCCCTGTCACCTGCGCGATAAACCACAATCGCGCTAAGCCAACGGCTTAGTGGTACAAACTATAATGATATCATGCTATAATGAAATGTCAATGTCATACTTTCCAACATACAAGTGATTTTCATGAATCTCATATCTTATGACATTACCTTTCATTGTATCAAACATTTGTGTCATCAATTATAGGACATATTGAACTCAAAACAAGCATAGATCTCAATATTCATTTATTTCATCATTTATAAATCACATGGAAAACAAAGACAAGCAAGGGTCCAAAAAGAAACTAATATGTTATTCAAAGTTCAGAGTTACTGCTTTGGTCCATATCATAATCATCAAGCCCGTAGGCAACATATATATATATATATATCTCTATCCATGGATAGGGTAACAGACCCAGTTTCTTGGACCTCAACCCGCTAAACTCAAGGAGATCCTCAACCCGGCAAGACTGTTACCTGTAACAGACCCAGTCTCTTGGACCTCAACCCAGATAAACCAAGGAGATCCTCAACCCGGCAAGACTGTTACTATAATTCACATTTTACATTTATCAACTGCAATCGGCTTACGACCCGGTCTTTTCACCTATCCAGTACTTTATAGGCATGCCGCCAAACTCAGAACTCTGAAAATTGAATCAACATATTAGGCACACATCATTTCATTTATCTCTTTCCATTTCATTCCCAATATCAAATAGGCAACTATGCCTCCATTATATTTCATTTGCAATATCGTAGCCAACAACCATGGCCGCATATCTCATAATCACATTAATCAATTCATCATATCATCATATCTTTCACACTTCATATTTCATATTTCATATAGACAAACATGCTTTAATCATCTCATTATGTCTCAATTCATCATTTAAATACTCACAATCAATTACATTGAATATCCATTAAGAATGAGCATCATTGATATATATATATATACATAGCAATTTACCTTATTCATAGATTTAGAATCTTCAACATACATTCACATTGTACACAACATAGCTTTATTCATATGCATCATCAATGTTCACATTATATCCAACATAACATTAGATTTATTAACACATTTACAATCAAATATATATTAAGTCTCAACATTATATGAATGTATGCAATAATGTAGTTTGTACTTACCTTAAGCACCACTTATACAAATCTATACACTTCCTTTTTCCAAGAATTCTTCACTTCTTAAGTTAGAGCAAATCACCTTCTTCTAAAACCTAGTCCAAAAATGATACAATACATAAATTCCAAGACAATTTATCACTTATTAACCTCATCTAAGACCTTTAGATCATAAACTATAACTCAACACCACTAATTAAAGCCCACGGTCGTGGCCACCCCAACCCCCACGGGCGTGGGTTAAAGAATGGTTTTGCCTCCCTTGCTCCAAACCTCCACGGCCATGGCTACAAATGGCCACGGCCATGCCAACCAAGGGCCACGGGCGTGGCATCCAGAATGCTACTGTTTCTAACCAAATTCACATATTCTATGCTTACAACTCCAACAAACATCAACAACATGAAAATTTATGAGAATAATTAATCAAACTCAAGTTAAACATCATTTACAACTTCAAAACCCTAAAACCAACAACACTCTTACTCTTTCAATACCAACATCAACTTAACTTATTATCTTCAAACTAAAACCAACACCACAATCAATTAAATCAAACATACTCCAACGCACTACAATCAACACAACCCTCTTATCAAACATCAATAATCAAACTTTTACACAACTTCAAATAAACAAGAGAAATCAAGAGAGAACTTACCAAAATTGATGAATCTTCAAAATTTTCCAACTCAATCACTTGAATCTTCCTTCAATTTGAAACTTGGAACTCAAAACAACCTCTTGCTCTCTTTTCTTGGTGATGCCCGACCACACAAAAGAAAAGAAGAAAATGAAAGAGACAAAAGAAGCAAAGTCAAATTTCTCTTCTCTTTAAACCTCCACCAAGCATTCCAAAATAAGAAATTACCTAAATACCCTCTTCTTATTTATTTTAACTTCCTTTCACTTACATGCCCTTTTTAGTAATTTCATAATTAACAAAATAAATATCTTCTTCCTTTGACCATCCATTTGACTTGTGTATATGTTATATATATTTCCATATATACAACATATACACTCTCTTTTAAATTCTTTTCTCTTTCCAATTACACATATACATTTTAATTCAAATAAAACAACAATTATATCAAAACTTCTAGGGCATACATTGAGATATTACAATTCTCCCCCTCTAAAAAGAAATTTCGTCCTCAAAATTACCTGATATTATGTCTGAAACAGTTGAGGATACTGATCTCGCATTACTTGCTCGCTTTCCCAAGTTGCCTCTTCTCTCTCATGATTCTTCCATAGAACCTTCACCAATGGCACTTTCTTATTCCTTAACTCTTTTACTTCATGTGCCAAAATAGCAACTGGTTCTTCTTTAAATGTCAGATCTGGACTCACTTCAATGGATTCAACTGGCAAAATATGAGTTGGATCTGATCTATACCTCCACAACATAGAAACATGGAATACATTATGGATTCTATCCAACTCAAGTGGCAAGGCAAGACAATAAGCAACTGGCCCAACTCTTTCTAAAACTTCATACGGTCCAATGAAACGAGGACTCGGCTTCCCTTTTCGACCAAATCTCAATATTTTTTTCCAAGGAGATACTTTCAAAAATACTTTATCTCCAATATCAAAATCTCTGTCTCTCCTTTTCAAATCTGAATAAGACTTCTGTTGATCTGAAGCCACTTTTAACTGATCCCTAATTATCTTCACTTTCTCTTCGGTCTCTTTAACCAAATTAGGACCAATTAACTTGCCCTCTCCAATTTCATTCCAACATAAAGGCGTTCTGCATCTTCTACCATACAATGCCTCATATGGTGCCATACCAATACTAGATTGATGACTGTTGTTGTAAGCAAACTCCACAAGTGGCAAAAATCTGTCCCAACTTCCAGAGAAATCAATGACAGCTTCTCAACATATCCTCAATAATCTGTATCACTCTCTCTGACTGCCCATCTGTCTGTGGATAAAAAGCAGTACTAAAGTGCAATCGAGAACCCAAAGCCCCATGTAAACTTTTCCAAAACCTCGAAGTAAACCGGGGATCTCGATCAGACACTAAAGAAATTGGGACTCCATGCAACCTTACTATTTCACTTACATACAGCTCAGCCAATCTTTTAAGAGAGTAGTCCATTCTAACAGGAAGGAAATGAGCTATCTTTGTCAACCGATCAACAATCACCCAAATAGCATCATGCTTCTTCTGAGTCAATGGCAAACCAGACACAAAATCCATTGTTACTCTCTCCCATTTCCATTCAGGCACTGTTAAAGGTTGAAGTAACCCTGTTGGAACTTGATGTTCAGCTTTTACCCTCTGACATGTGAGACATTTGGATACAAATTTTGCTATGTCTCTCTTCATACCAAACCACCAGTAGTGTTGTTTCAAATCATGGTACATCTTTGTACTACCTGGATGCATAGCAAAAACCAATTGGTGTGCTTCCTCTAAAATAATTTTTCTCAAACTATCATCATCAGAAACACACAACCTATCTTTGAACCAAAGACTACCATCACTTTTCACATGAAAATCTCGGGTCTCCCCATCTTGGCAATATGATACAATCTTCTGAATTTTCTCATCCGCCAATTGAGCCTCCTTAATCTGATCCAACAATACTGGTCTCAACTGCAGCTGAGCCAATAATGCACCATCATCACATACTTCAAAACTAGCATGTAACGCTCTCAACTCAACAAGCAACAAGAGCGAATAAATAGCCAAACCTGCTAAAGATTTCCGACTCAAGGCATCCGCAACAACATTCGCCTTACTAGGATGGTAATCAATCAAGCAGTCGTAGTCTTTAATCAGTTCTAACCATCGCCTTTGCCGAAGATTCAGCTCCTTCTAAACACCCAAATATTTCAAACTTTTATGATCCGTATAGATAAAACATTTTTCCCCATATAAGTAATGTCGCCAAATCTTCAAAGCAAACACTATAGCTGCCAACTCCAAATCATGAGTCGGATAATTAAGCTCATGCGGCTTCAACTGCCTAGAAGCATAAGCTATGACTTTACCCTCTTGCATCAAAACACATCCTAAACCATTATGTGAAGCATCACTGTAAATCACATATGGTTTATCTTCCACGGGTAAAGTAAGAACAGGTGCTTGAGTCAACATTTCTTTTAACTGCTCAAAGCTAGCTTGACACTGATCCGTCCACGCATATCTAACTCCCTTCCGAAGCAATCTGGTAAGTGGAGTAGCTATCAAAGAGAAGCCTTTCACAAACCGTCGGTAATAGCCTGCCAAACCCAGAAAACTCCTAACTTCAGTTACAGACTTTGGTGGACTCCAATTCAAAATAGCTTCAACTTTACTTGGATCAACTCTTATACCATCTGCTGAAACTATATGACCTAGAAAAGTAACTTGGTCAAGCCAAAATTCACACTTCGAGAGTTTAGCAAACAACTGCTTCTCTCTCAAGACCTATAACACAATCCGCAAATGCTTGTCATGCTCCTCCTCATTACGTGAATACACCAAAATATCATCGATGAAAACCACCACAAACTGATCCAGATAGGGCCTAAACACCCTATTCATCAAATCCATGAAAGCTACAGGTGCATTCGTCAACCCAAAAGGCATTACTAAAAACTCATAATGCCCATACCTGGTGCGGAAAGCTGTCTTAGAAACATCTTCAGCTTTAACCCTCAACTGATGGTACCCGGATCTCAAATCAATCTTGGAAAACACTGCTGCTCCCTTCAATTGATCAAAGAGATCATCAATCCTAGGCAAAGGATATTTATTCTTGATAGTCACTTTGTTCAATTGCCTATAATCAATGCATAGCCTCATAGTACCATCCTTCTTCTTCACAAACAACACAGGAGCTCCCCAAGGAGAAACACTGGGGCGAATAAACCCTTTATCCAACAACTCCTGTAACTGCACCTTCAACTCTCTCAATTCAGCAGGTGCCATGCGATAAGGAGTGATAGAGATGGGAGTGGTACTAGGCAACAAATCGATACCAAACTCAACCTCTCTCTCAGGGGGTAACCCTGGCAACTCCTCAGGAAACACATCTGGAAAATCTGCAACAGTGGTTATATTATCAAGTTGAGAACCTATTACCCTAGTATCCACAACATGAGCAAGATAAGCTTCACATCCTTTTCTAATCAACCTTAAGGATGCAAGTTGTCTCTGCTCACTAGATACTATCACATCCCTACCATCACTGGTTCTTAAGGTGACACATTTCTTTTGACAATCTACCACAGCTCCATGTTTAGACAGCCAATCCATGCCTAAGATCAAATCATATTCTTTAAAAGGCATTTCAATCAGATCAACAAGAAACTCCTCACCTTGCACCAAAACTGCACTATCACGGTGCACCTTACTAACAACCACACTATGTCCTAAAGGATTTGTCACCAAAACATCAAATCCTAAGGATTCTGAATGCAATTCAGACACAGGCAATATGGATGCACTTATGTATGAATGAGTAGATCCTGGATCAATTAAAGTAAGTACTGAAATGCCAAATAAAGAAAATGTACCCACTATAACTGCTGAAGCATCTGGCTGCCTCTGCATCACATATACCCTCTGCGAAGATCTGACCTCCTCTGGCCTACTACCTCCGGATGATGATCCTCCTCTCTGACTAAATCCGGATCGACCACCCCTACTGAAACCTCTGCCTCCTCGACCACCTCTGCTGACACTGGGTCGAGAGGCTGCAGACTCAGCCTGCCTGTGCTCCTGCATCTCAGGACACTCCCTAATGAAATGGTCAGGTGATCCACACCTGAAACATACAGTTGATCTACTACTCTTCCAGCAAACACCCACATGGTTTCTACCACAAAGCTCACATGTAGGTGGAGTAGACCTCTGAATTACTGGAGTCAGAGCACTGGCTACAGAAGCTGCAGGTCTCGGTCTCTGTCTCTAATACTGTACTAACCTACCCGGCTGTCTCTGACTCCTACTAATCCTCGGAACAAAAATTCCTCTACCCCTCTTCACAGATGAAGACCCTGCCTCAAACTGGGGTCTCCTTACCCTGGTCTCCTCCTCACCAGCAGCTGCTGCAATGTTCTGCACTCTCTCAACACTTCTAGCTGCTTCAACAAGTTGAGAGAAATCCTGGTATCTAGAACCAGCCACAATACACATGATAGAGGGCCTCAATCCCTCCTCAAACCTTCTGCACCGGTCTATTTCATCAGAGATAATTCCCCCAGCATATTGACTCAACCGGATGTACTCAATCTCATATTCTGTCACCGTCCGGTTGTCTTGCCTTAAATTCAAAAATTCCATCTTCTTAAGATCTTTATACTCCCTCGGAGTATATTTCTGTTTGAACTCCCTCAGAAAATCCCCATATGATAATGTAGGTGGATCATCCATGGCATGCAGGACCGTCTTCCACCAGTCATAGGCATCTTTCTGCAGGAGGGATTTGGCATAGTCAAATTTCTCATTCGAAGTGGCTTGCAACTGAATGAATATCCTCTATACCTTATCCAACCACTGCTCAGCCACTGCAGGATCAGTAGTGCCTAAGAAATCTTCAGCCCCATATTTTCTCAACTTGTCATAATGTCTTACTGGCACTTGAGGTTGTGGTGGTGGTGGTGGCTGCACTGGAGCTCCCCTCAACATTTCTACCACATGCCTTAACCAACCCGGCGGAGCCTCCTCAGCAGCTAATCTCTCTGGCATAGAAACAGGTGCCTCACTAACCCTCTCAATCCTAGCTCCATCTCTACTCTCTTCAGGAGCTACACTTTCCGCACTACCCTCAACAGACTGTCGTGAATGAGATGCCATCTCTACCTATATCTGCAAAACACAGCAGAATCTTCCTCATTAAAGATCAAAGACTGCCATACAAAAACATGTATTTTACTCAAAAACCCACTTTAAAAATCAAAATATTCTTTTTCTTACAATTCACCTAGGTTGAGAATCTCAAACCTAGGCTCTGATACCAAAATAATTGTAACACTTCTATACCACGTATACGTACACAGCATGGTAGTACGATCGTAATATACGTATACTGAATATAGAAATGCCACGATATACTTAACAAATGACTCATCCCTTTACAAAAACATGAACAAATTTAAATCATTTAAAAGAAATTATAAAAGACAAAAGATAAAATGTTTATTTAAAAGCAGCGGAAAATATAACAAATAATTACAAATACTTATACATTAAAGCTCAAGTTTTACAAAACATAAAATATATACATGTTTGGCAGTATTTCCTTGATCTTTAAGCTCCACTATCAACACCTCAAATCTAGACTCTACTCGGCCTAGAGGAACTCTCCGGTTCTTCCCTGTCACCTGCGCGATAAACCACAATCGCGCTAAGCCAACGGCTTAGTGGTACAAACTACAATGATATCATGCTATAATGAAATGCCAATGTCATACTTTCCAACATACAAGTGATTTTCATGAATCTCATATCTTATGACATTACCTTTCATTGTATCAAACATTTGTGTCATCAATTATAGGACATATTGAACTCAAAACAAGCATAGATCTCAATATTCATTTATTTCATCATTTATAAATCACATGGAAAACAAAGACAAGCAAGGGCCCAAAAAGAAACTAATATGTTATTCAAAGTTCAGAGTTACTGCTTTGGTCCATATCATAATCATCAAGCCCGTAGGCAACATATATATATATATCTCTATCCATGGATAGGGTAACAGACCAAGTCTCTTGGACCTCAACCCGCTAAACTCAAGGAGATCCTCAACCCGGCAAGATTGTTACCTGTAACAGACCCAGTCTCTTGGACCTCAACCCAGATAAACCAAGGAGATCCTCAACCCGGCAAGACTGTTACTATAATTCACATTTTACATTTATCAACTGTAATCGGCTTACGACCCGGTCTTTTCACCTATCCAGTACTTTATAGGCATGCCGCCAAACTCAGAACTCTGAAAATTGAATCAACATATTAGGCACACATCATTTCATTTATCTCTTTCCATTTCATTCCCAATATCAAATAGGCAACTATGCCTCCATTATATTTCATTTGCAATATCGTAGCCAACAACCATGGCCGCATATCTCATAATCACATTAATCAATTCATCATATCATCATATCATCATATCTTTCACACTTCATATTTCATATTTCATATAGACAAACATGCTTTAATCATCTCATTATGTCTCAATTCATCATTTAAATACTCACAATCAATTACATTGAATATCCATTAAGAATGAGCATCATTGATATATATATATACATAGCAATTTACCTTATTCATAGATTTAGAATCTTCAACATACATTCACATTGTACACAACATAGCTTTATTCATATGCATCATCAATGTTCACATTATATCCAACATAACATTAGATTTATTAACACATTTACAATCAAATATATATTAAGTCTCAACATTATATGAATGTATGCAATAATGTAGTTTGTACTTACCTTAAGCACCACTTATACAAATCTATACACTTCCTTTTTCCAAGAATTCTTCACTTCTTAAGTTAGAGCAAATCACCTTCTTCCAAAACCTAGTCCAAAAATGATACAATACATGAATTCCAAGACAATTTATCACTTATTAACCTCATCTAAGACCTTTAGATCATAAACTATAACTCAACACCACTAATTAAAGCCCACGGTCGTGGCCACCCCAACCCCCACGGGCGTGGGTTAAAGAATAGTTCTGCCTCCCTTGCTCCAAACCTCCACGGCCATGGCAACCAAGGGCCATAGGCGTGGCATCCAGAATGCTACTGTTTCTAACCAAATTCACATATTCTATGCTTACAACTCCAACAAACATCAACAACATGAAAATTTATGAGAATAATTAATCAAACTCAAGTTAAACATCATTTACAACTTCAAAACCCTAAAACCAACAACACTCTTACTCTTTCAATACCAACATCAACTTAACTTATTATCTTCAAACCAAAACCAACACCACAATCAATTAAATCAAACATACTCCAACATACTACAATCAACACAACCCTCTTATCAAACATCAACAATCAAACTTTTACACAACTTCAAATAAACAAGAGAAATCAAGAGAGAACTTACCAAAATTGATAAATCTTCAAAATTTTCCAACTCAATCACTTGAATCTTCCTCCAATTTGAAACTTGGAACTCAAAACAACCTCTTGCTCTCTTGTCTTGGTGATGCCCGGCCACACAAAAGAAAAGAAGAAAATGAAAGAGACAAAAGATGCAAAGTCAAATTTCTCTTCTCTTTAAACCTCCACCAAGCATTCCAAAATAAGAAATTACCTAAATACCCTCTTCTTATTTATTTTAACTTACTTTCACTTACATGCCCTTTTTAGTAATTTCATAATTAACAAAATAAATATCTTCTTCCTTTGACCATCCATTTGACTTGTGTATATGTTATATATATTTCCATATATACAACATATACACTCTCTTTTAAATTCTTTTCTCTTTCCAATTACACATATACATTTTAATTCAAATAAAACAACAATTATATCAAAACTTCTAGGGCATACATTGGGATATTACAAACCTAGTGCAAATCTTCTTTTCAACTCTTTCAAACTTAAGAGAGGTTAGAAATTTCATGATAAGTTCTTGGAATTGCAAAGGTTTAAGGGAAACTAATTTCTTGGAATTACAAAATAATTTTTTTTTCTAATTTGGAGAGCATCAAGGGATTCTTTGCTTACATACCTTGATGGAAAGAAACCCCTTGCTAGAAGAGCCAATCTCTTTAAAGATGATGAAGGTTGCCTCCTCTTGTGATGAGACACCATTTTTGTTCTAGGCATCTTGATTCTTAGTGAAAATTGAAGCTTTAATAGATTTTATTGATTTTATTAGAAAATTGGAAGATTTAATGGGCTTAATTGATTTTTTTGGTTAAGAATAATGGAAGATTTAGTGAAAATTTGAGGTTTTTAGGGATGGAAATGGATGATTGAGAGAGAGAGAGAGAGAGAGTTGAAAGAAAGAAGAAAGAAAAATGGAGGCTAGGTTTTGAAAGTAGGGAAGTTAGTAGAAAGATCATGTTAAAATTGGATTTTAAAAAGAAGTGACACGGCCAAGCTAGGAATGGATTGGTCGTGTTTGATTCTTTAGGAGGGGCACGACCAGTGGCTTGGTCGTGTCCCTTGGGTGTGTCCACCACTGTGGAATTTGGCTGCAGGGGAAAGAAATGGTGACATAGGCTGGGTGGCTTGGCAGTGTCTAGGTGACACGGCCAAGCCTTCTAGTTGTGTCCACGCTTGGACTTCCTGCGCTTGCTTCACACTGCCAGTGGCTTGGTCTTGTTAAGTGGCAGTGTCCTTCACTGCCATTTTTAAGTTTATTTTTATTTTATTTTTTTGTGTCACCCAAGTCTAATACATATAATTTTTCTTCCTGACTTCACCCTGAATCTCCATCAAAAATAAAAAATTGATCAAAGCACCCATTTTATTCTCTTTAAACCAAAAATGAAATTTAAATTGCAAAACATGAAATTTAACTATGAAAAGAAATACAAATTTATGGGTTGCCTCCCATTGAGTGCTTCTTTAATGTCGTGTTGCTAGACGTCGTTGCATCTCTCATCAAAGAATACCATACTTCCTATCATATTTTGCAACTTCAATTTCTTCAAAATAGGGCTTTACCCTTTGTCCATTCACCTTAAATGTCTCGTTGGTTTTCAAATTCAACAATTCAACAAATCCAAATGGGTGAGTTGAAATGGTCCACTCCAATAGAACTTCAATTTTATGGGGAACAATCTCATCTTTGGGTTAAATAAAAGGATCTTCATTCTCGATTCAAGGGTTCTACTGGGGGTCATTTTATCATGCATTGCTTTCATTTTTTTCTTTGTAGATCCTTGAGCACATAAAGGCTTCATTCCTGAGTTTATCTTGCTTAGAATTTTTCAACATCCTATGAAGAGTATATGTCCCAAAGAGGTAGGAGAAGGTCATCTTGGGTAGATTCTTCTCTTCTATCTTGCAGTCCTCAATTTTTACTTTAGATATTTCAACTTCTTCGCTCCTGGGCAAGGCCTTATCTAGCTTGCCTTTACTAATTTTTTGCAAGAAAACTTCTTTAACCACAGAATCAGAATAATCAATAAAAGAATAATTTTCATGGATATCAATATTGGGAGTAGGGGAAATGTTAAAATTGAAAATTTCACAGTTTGTCCTAAGATAGTCATGGATAGTTTCTCATTTTTAACATCTATCAAGCTATTAGTTGTAGCCATGAAAGGCCTTCTGTGAGAGGCGATTTTCGCCCCCACTCCCGGTGGAATGGTTCTTGTGACTTCGACACTATTTAGGCTCGAGGCCTTAGAGAGCACGGACCTAAGTTCGGAGAAAATGGAGTCACACCCGGATGAGCAGGAAAAAAAAGAAAGGGGTGGATGACTCGATTCCTAAGGAATGCCCAACCCCCTAATGGGTTTGAAAAGTTGGATACGTGTGGGGAAGGTGAGAAATGGCCCAGTACCCCCACAACGCCTGGTTCATTGGAACCGGCCTCCTTTACAGGTCTTAATATTATAAAATTCTTAAATATAACAATATTATCCATATTATATGCAACAGTTGAAATAAAGCATCGTTATATTAAAATCAAAGCAATGTCCAAGCAAAACAAATAAATAGTCACCCATCCGAGGATGGAAACATGTCCTTACATCATCCAGGTCTAAACTAAATAGGACACCCACCATGAGGTAGAAACATGTCCTTTACATTGGTCTAAAATATAAAAGCAATTTAAATTACATGATATTTAACTAATGAGGTACCCACAAAGTGGAAACATACCTCATACAACATTTGGAAATAAAAAATAATTCGATAAAAGTAAATAACCATTCACCATAAATAAATCATTCATCAAAGATAAACATTCATCCATGATAATTTAAATAAACCATACATTGAACTTAAATAAATTAAAGCATATAATAGACTACACAATCAAATTTAAAATTAAATAAAGCAAGTAAAGATACAAATTAAGGCTACTATTTTTATTTAAGATTTTTTATTTAATGTTTAGGATTTTGGAATTTATTGGTTTAAGCTACTGTAAGTTTTAAGGGAATTAAAATGGATTAAGGTTTTATAATTTAAGAGATTGATAAAGTTCTTTAATTAACCAAATTAGGGTTTGAGGTGTAAAATCATGAAATTGGGGTTTTAGAATATCAAAACATTAGGTTTATGATTATTAGCTACTGGATTTTTGTTTTTAGGCTTACTGTATTTGAATTTTAATATTTAGGTTTATAAGGTTTTATAGTTTAAGGATTAGGGTTTAGGAATATTAGGGTTTACGGTTTTGGGGGAGTTTAGGGTTTGAGAAAACTTAGGTTTTAGATTAGCTAGTTTGGGGTTACTGTCTTTGGGTTTTGAAGTTGAATTAGGGTTTTTAGTGTTTCAGAAGATGTATTTGATTTTGGAATTTGAAAAAACAATTTAGAGTTTTATAAAGCTTTATGTGATTTTTAGAAGCTGTAAGGTAAATTTAGGGTTTTAAGGTTTTGAAAAATTGGAAAAACAGATTAGGATTTTGGGGAATTAATAAAATGATTTAAGGTTTTGGAAAGTTGGAAAGTAGATAAGGGTTTTAAGATTTTGAGGAAATAAATTAGGGTTCTTAGATTTTAGAAGAAACAGAAAAGTAATTTTAAGGTTTTTGAAAATAGAGTAGACGATTTAAGGTTCTAAGGTTTAGAAAAGGTAAATTAGGGTTCTAAGGTTTTTTAAAATCAAAAGAAATAATTTAATGATTCAAGCTACTGTAAAGAAAAAAGAATTTGATATTCATACCTTCGTTTGTTGGTTCCACCAAAAATTACTTTTTGGATGAACAAGGACAAAGGCAAGATGGCTGCCTTTGATGGATTGATTGTTTGGTTGCTTATTCTTCTCTCAAAAAGTCCGATTGATTTCATTGCCAAAGGTTTCTCCTAGTCCGATCGTTCAAAAGTTTTTCAGTTCACCCCTTTTTTTTGTTGTTTTTTAAGTCTTATTTATATAAAATTTTGATGATTAATCTTAATTGCTTACGGAATCTATCATTAATTAAGAAAAGGAACCCGAAACCAAATAGAATTTGGTTTTGGAAAAAATTACGTCGAAAAAATTTCGCCGGCAAAAAAAAACTGCTGTGGAAAAATTTTGCTGGTGAAAACAATTGTTGCGGGCTGCTGTGAGCGCTGGAAAAAAAATTGTGGGGCGGGGCCGCGGGCCATTTCTTCCAACTTTTCGGCGATGATTTTTTTCTTCGTCGATTTTTTTTATTTTTATTTATTTGTTTATTATTATTTTTTATTTTTTATTAATTTTATTTTTATTCACTTCACCATTTTTAACTAAAATAAAGATTAAAATACCACAAAAATTATTTTGGACTATAAAAAATAATGGACTGGACTAGGTCAAAAATTAAGGGTCTACAGCTTGCCCCCTGCTTGAACTATCTGAGACTTTAGTAAAAGAGAGTGAAAAGCAATAAGACTTAATTTTTGAGATAGTTGAGGTTTTGGGTTCTGGACCCGGTTCGAGTTCTGGACTCAAGGATAATTTTAGGTTCTGGACCTAAGGATAATTTTGGGTTCTGGACTCGAGCTAAGTTCTGGACTTAGAAGAGATTCTAGGTTCTATATCTAAGGATAATTTGGGTTCTGGACTTAGAAAAAATTCTAGGTTCTGGACCTAATGAAAATTTAGGTTCTGGACCCGAGCTAAGTTTTGGACTTAGAAGAGATTCTAGGTTCTGGACCTTAGGTTAATTTGGGTTCTGGACCTGAGCTAAGTTCTGGACTTAGAAGAGATTCTAGGTTCTGAACCTAAGGATAATTTTGGGTTCTGGACCCGAGCTAAGTTCTGGACTTAGAAGAGATTCGAGGTTATGGACCTAAGGATCATTTGGGTTCTGGACCCGAGCTAAGTTATAGACTTAGAAAAGATTCTAGGTTCTAGACCTAAGAATAATTTGGGTTCTAGACCCGAGCTAAGTTCTTGACTTAGAAGAGATTCTAGGTTCTTGACCTAAGGTTAATTTGGGTTCTGAACCTGAGCTAAGTTTTGGACTTTGGAGAGCTTCTAAGTTCTGGACCTAAGGAAAATTTGGGTTCTAGACCCGAGCTAAGTTCTGGACTTAGAAGAGATTCTAGGTTCTGGACCTAAGGATAATTTGGGTTTTGGACCCGGGCTAATAAAGATTTAATTATCTGCAAAAAATAATTTTTTTGTTTTAAAAAGTTTGACTAATTTTTATGCACATGTCTTCTCCTTGCCCCCTCTGCGTGTAAAAATATTTATACACACGCAAACATTTAATGATTAAATTGAATAATTGAATTTACTGTTTATTTACTGTGTAGTCACTATTTATACACTATTTACTATTTATAAATAGTAACTTACTATTCATAAATAGTAGTAAATAGTATTTTACTATTGTAAATAATAATTTACTATTCATCAATAGTAAAGTTTACTATTCATGAACAGTAAATCTTACTTTTGAATTTTATTTTTTTTCTTCACGTTTCTCTATATAAATGAACAAATTCCTTCATTTCATTCACAGCAAAATCCTTAATTTCTATAATTCTCTCAAATTCTTTCAAATTTAGCATATCGTTTTGAAAAAAATGCTTGCTTCAAGGTCAGAAACTCATTATAATGCCGAGTTATTGGAGTTTATTCGGCATCATGAAGATGGAAATATAGATCTACTAGCCGGGATGCCGCTTCATCATAGTTCAAACCAAAAGAGCGCGGTAATTATTTCTGCTTTTTCTTTTCTTCTTTTTTTTTCTTGTCTTTTTATTATTTATTTATTTATTTATTATATTTATTTATTTATTTTTTATGTTTGTCTTTATTTTTTATTTATATTTTTATATTATTATTTTTTAGAAAATTTAGGAAAAATAAATTAATTTAAGCATATAGAATAATATGCAATTACCTGGTATTAACTTACCTGGCTCCGTGTTAGCATGATCGTTGCGTTATTCGAGCCGAAGGGTGTATCTACAAATCCCGACAATGGTACGATGTAGTGCCTTCTCGGGTAAGGCAAATTATTCGAGATTGTGGTTTTGAGAGCTTCATCTTACAATTGCCATCCGAGGAGTATCTGATAGACCTGTGTGTAGTTCAGGCACTCACAAAACGATGGTTGGATACAACTCTTACTTTTCACTTGCCCATTGGAGAGATGACAATTGGTCCGGTCGATTTTACTACTATAACCGGCCTTCGATATGATGGTGTTTCGGTTCCTCTGACCAATGTTATTTTGACATGTAAAGAAATTCAGCAATTAATTGGTATGGAACCATCGTATAAAGGGCCTTTTAAGATAAAGATTGAGCCAATTCATAGTTATTGGATGAACTACGAAGAACGGGTTCACAGAGACACGGCCCAACAGTATGCTCGAGGATTTTTGTTATATTTGCTTGGGTCAACCATCTTAGGCAGCACTGAATCCTCCATCCATTTGTCAGTGTTGAGGGCCCTTTCTTATTTTAGAACGGTAGCATCTTATGGCTGGGGTGAAGCTAGTCTAACCTATCTTTACCATGGTCTTGATAAAATTTGCCGAAATAAGAAGTCTTTTGTCGGCTTGATGGCGGTTGTTGAGGTATTCCTCTTCCACCAATGTCAATTCCATTCCTTTCTTGTATGAATCTGATTTTTATTGTTGTTGTAGGCATGGGCATACGAACACAACCTTGTGAAGGTGCCTGGTATTTCCTGAGAGAGGGTCGGGTATCCAAGATTAAATTTCTGGTTGTCTAATCGTGTGGACGTTCCCGGCTCTCACCATGTGCATACTCACCGCTTTGTGTTGAGCCTCTTAACCTGAGACCAGGTAAAATAGCATTTGTATGCTTTAAATTTTATGTGAAAGTTTACTTACCTTATGTTATTTTGCAGGTGAATTTGGCCTGGTGGAACCCAAAAGAGCGGACAGACTGGTCTCCCTTCATGAAGGATGTGCTATCTTTCCAACATCCTTCCCGAGTTATCACTGGCCCAGTGTCTAATGGTTGGTTTCTCGGAGAGAGAGTTTATGAGTGGTTTCTTGGTCCAGAGCAGCGGAGGGTCCCGATGCATTGCCCAGAATATGCTTTAAATATTATATCAATGCCGGAGAATGCATGGTGGTCGGCTCGGTACGGTTATGGTGTTGAGACATTTCTCCATCTACTAGGTGCATTTTATGCCCATTTTATTCAAAGAAGGCTCTTGAACTTTGATGTATCTCCTATTGGTGTACGAGAAATTCCCGAAGAAAATAAGGGTAGAGATGAAGAGGAACATCATGGAGATTCAGGAGAGTTCGTTCCACATCTCGGGGCTAGTACTTCTCAGGTAAAACTTTACCATTTTTCCCTTGCAACTGCTTCTTTCTTTTTTTGAATTTTTTAATGATTGTTGTAGGCTGTTGGCTCATTTGAACATGAGGTTGGACCTCCTTTTACTGCCCCTTCATTTGCTCATTCTAGCCAGCCAGATATGCCATCTCATCCGTAGGGCATTGATATGAATTACCTGGTGAGTTTTCTTATTCCATGGTAATTTATGCTATATGTATGCATGGTTATGTATGTTCTTACCTCTTTCCTTTCTTGCTCACAGCGGATGCTTGAAGAACAAAATAAGAAACTTCAATAAGAGTTGGCCGCAAGTCATCACCAGGCATCTCATTTTGAAAATTTGTATCATCAATCAGAACAAAATTTTCAAGACCTCCAATTTCAAGGGATGAGGGATCCTGGCACTTCTTCATCAAGAGGCCCCCAAACTGATGACCATGAGTTCCTTTCGTCCACTTTTGATGAAAACCATGACAGATCAAAACTCTAAGGTAATAGGGATTTTGGTGCTCCCGCTTCGGATGGACTCGGGACGAGTGATTTGCCCCCTCCTCCAACAGGCGATGATTTTTTTAGGGTTTTATTTGATGACCTACCACCACCTTCTTAGTGATGTATAAATATTGTATCAATTGTATAAACATTGTACAATAAGCATACATAATATATAATTTTCATCTTTACTGTAACTCTCACTCTTTTTTTTTTTTATCTAGCCTTCATATCTTCCCCTTGCCCCCTATATAGGCTCAAGCCCATGATTTTTTCTATGCATCTTTGGTTAATGTCTAGCTCTTCGAACAAGCATACATTTCTTCCTTTCTCAAGCAATGGGTCTTCTATGCCCCCTGATTCAATAACTTCTTCTTTTGGTTCTTTTCTTCATAGGATGTTTGAATGGTTTCGTCGACTCATAGACCAAGGTGATCAACTGAAGTATTAACATTGATGCCTTCTAGATGCTCGTTCAGCTCTTGCTTTGGAATGACACAATGCTCCACATTTATTGCTTTTATCTTTAAGATGTTGAAAATATGAATAATGGAGGCCCCAAACAGCAGAGATACATCCATTTCAAGCTATATTTCGATTGGTAGCTTCTTCATGACCTTGCCAATAATTATTTCCTTTGCCCAATGTATCCTTCGAGGTTCGACAGTTCAACATACTCCCCTTAACTTGAAGGTTTTGTATGACAAAAATATTTTTTCATTTTTTATTATTTTGATTTTGAAATCAAATGTTGGTTTTGCCAAATCAATGTCAATGTACCTCAGGACTTGATTGTTCCCAATTAACATATCTATAACATGACAACCCTAGTTACTGTACTAAACTCGGAAATCATTTCTATTTAAACAAGAATTGTTGCACTTCAGATAGGCACATACACATTACTTGGCCAAAGGTCTCATTGAGTTTAAATATTATCTATCTCATATGCATGCTTATTCAAACTATCTCCACTAATAGACTCTACCTACCAAGAGAGATTAACAGGTCTTTGATAGGCTTGAAATGGGGTATATAAGGGACATGGGTTAAAGTGAAGGCCATTTTGAGATTGGAGCTGATGTGACACAGTGGACAGACCTTCACACTACAAACTACTTGTTTGAACTTTAGGCAGCTGGAAGTAATCTCGCTAGACTCCAAATTCTTTCTATCTTCTTTGCATTAATCTAGATCTCGATTGGAACATTCTTTTCCCTTGCATAAAGTTTGGCACCCAAATTCATTTCTTTCTTCTTCTCCCTTTTCTTTCTTTTTCTTTTACTTATTTTTCCCTTTCTTTGAGTATTTTATCACTTTGTCCTTCTTCCTCGTAGGACTGTCAAGTACAGAACTTTCAATAACTAAATGGTCTTTCTCCCTTTTTCTTTGATTTTGATTGAATCTTTGGTTGGGTTAGACCAATTCAAATCAATTCGTCCTTATAAACCAAATGGAAGCCTTTTGTTGTCTTAGGTAGAAGAGAACTCAGTTGGCTTTTTGAACTGCCTTTTTAGGTTTTTTTTTCTTTTTTTTTTCTCTTCTTCTTTTTTTTCCTCTTCTTTTTTCTTTCTCTTTTTTTGTTTCTTTTTTCCTTTTCCTTTTTGTTTTTGTTTTTTGGTTCTAGCTCAAATAGAGTTATCTTGTTTGTACCAACTTGGATTTCCAATAATGGATGAGTGGAGTGGTATAAACCTTTTTTAATAGGGATAAATCATTTGTTACTCTGATATTATCTTAATAGATTGGAGATACTAGGTAAACTTTGACTATCCTTATGGTCTTGAGAACACTGACTATCCGTATGATATTGACTATTCATTCCTTTCTTTGACCTTCTTACCTCTTCACCTTAGTGATCATAAGACTTGTCAAAAATATCACAATAGCTCATGGTAGGCTATTGAGGTTATATGCCAATGAAAAGAAAGCTAAAAAATTTTATGAAGGCTCAGAGGGACAACTAGGGATTGATATTTAATAGGGTGGATACTAGTTGTTGGCTAACTAAGCAATGCCTAGATCATCTCTCCCTTAAATAAGTAGAGTTCAATTTCGCTTCGAAAGTTTGTCAAAGCATGTTCTAAGACTGACTAAGACCTAGACAAAGGTAATTGTGCAGGAGCCCTCTCTAAGTAAGCATACCCAACTCAATGCTATAGAGCAATTCCCTCACCTAGTAAAGTCATTCAAGTCATGATGCATAAATATATTAATTCATGAATTATCAAGCTAGATTCATCATCGGTTGAGCACCAAAATAAACAAAGACCAACAAAATTTTGATGAAAATAATTTATTCAAACAAATTTAAATTTGAAAAACATGATTGTTCCAATTAAATATTAAAGAAAGTAAAATTGAAAAGTAACATTCAAGCTAAGGGAAGTTCATTGAGTTGGAGTCGAAGACACTTCATTTATTTAAACATATCAAGGGCAAGGATTTTTTCATCATTAAGGATCATTGCTTCATCATCCATAGTTAATCCAAACTTGTTTAGTAGTACATCCTCTTTAGCAGCTTCTCTATCCATATCATGATGAGATGACAAGATAAAACTCTTCATGAAGGTTGCAAGAGGTGGCGCCCTTCCAAATTTAGGTAGAGAATTATTCTTAGTGTTGTGCTTACTAGGCTCAGGTAGTTTATCATTATCGATTAGATCTTGGATTTCATGCCTCAATCTTATGTCCTTGAGTATGATGAAATTGACAAAAACCCTTAGTATCAAATTTTGGGGGTAAAGGATTTGGCAAAGGTCGAGGAGTTAAGGGTTGTAACAATCCCCTCTTTTGTAACTTATGGAGAACCCAAGATAGTGGCTTCCCCAATTCCGAAAACTGCCTCATTCCTCCTTGACCGGTGGCATTAAAATTAGCTTCCTTTTTGTGTATTTTGATTGTTAGGCTGATAATTCCATTTTGCAGACAAATAGTTCTTCTCTCTTTCCCCTTGACCTTTTCCACTGGGGTGATAACCGCCCTTTTTGCCCCACTTAGACAGCACATGGTTCGGATGTTTGTGGAATAGGGATTCGATCTCTACTAGTGAACCTGTTCTCCACTGGTGCTGCCTTAGCATTGTTGATGATCTCTAGAATTTCAATCAGCTGGGTCTTCATGGTCTCAGCAAGGGCCTCTTTTATTTCTCCCATCTTGGCATTGAGGGCATCATCCACCATTCTTTGAATTTGTTCGGGATCCATTATTTTTGGTGAGCAAGTGATTGAGTCATCGCTAGATTCATCACTTCTGGCGTAGGTCGGAATTGTTGTAAGCTTTTGAACTATCGTAATCCAGAGCTGTGAGCCAGAAAGGATCAATGATATGAGATGCAAATGTACGCATGTATCCATGTATGCACAAATAATCAACAAAGAAAAATAATTAGGACGTTCCTTACAACCTTATAACATCCACACACGAATGGCGAGTCTCTTTTCCTAGGTATATGGTTAACAAAATACCAACATGGGGTACCTTGTTTTCGAATATTTCCCTCAGACGTTTCAACCAATAGTTATATTTTCAAAAATGGAAATCAGTTCATAATAATTTCCATTAATTAGGTTTTAATCCATTCAACCAACTATAGTAGCTTTTATGCTATATTGGACTAAAATTAAATTAAGAGGTTCATTATAGATAGATTTCTCACTTGAAAAAAGTAACTAATGGTTCATGTCAAAAACAAGCCCATAATTTTATTATTCTTAGTATAAACTAGGCTTACAATTGATTTTTGGTATTTCGTAATTGACCCAAATAATTTGCAAGCTCTTTGTAACATAATTTAAGCCAAGATAAATTAACCATAGTCAAACAACATACTTTTAGGGTAAAACCTAAGGAAAGTAACTAGGCCAATTACATGAGCTTTAATCTTTGGGTTAAAAGGCTTAGGTTCCCATAGCAAGTATATACCAAATGGTACAAGGCTATGAGTGGTTATGCCATGCTCGATCTCCATACCTTGAGTGAAAGTATGGTATCCATTACATAACACAACACGAGTAATACGGGTGTCCAAACTCATGCACATGATACAATCTAATATGATACAATGGATAATATCATTATAAGAAAGAATAGTATAATATAAAGACCAACAGAATCAACTTCTCTTATCCCCAGTGGAGTCGCCACTGTGAGCGGGGATTTTCGCCCCCACTCCCGGTGGAATGGTTCTTGCAACTTCAACACTGTTTAGGCTCGGGGCCTTAGAGAACACGAACCTAAGTTCGGAGAAAATGGAGTTGCCACCCGGACGGGCCTGGAAAAAAGAAAGGGGTGGATGACTCGATTCCTAAGGAATCCCCAACCCCCTAATGGGTTCAGAAAGTTGGGTACGTGTGGGGAAGGTGAGAAATGGCCCAACGCCCCCACAATGCTCGGTTCATTGGAACCGGTCTCCTTTACAGGTCTTAATATTATAAAATTCTTAAGTATAACAATATTATTCATATTACATGCAACAATTGAAATAAAGCATCGTTATATTAAAATCAAATTAATGACCAAGCAAAACAAATAAATGGACACCCATCCGAAGATGAAAACTTGTTTTTACATCATCCAGGTCTAAACTAAATAGGACACCCACCATGAGGTAGAAACATGTCCTTTACATTGGTCTAAAATATAAAAACAATTTAAATTACATGATATTTAACTAATGAGATACCCACAAAGCGGAAACATACCTCTTATAACATTTGGAAATAAAAAATAAATCGATAAAAGTAAATAACCATTCATCATAAATAAATCATTCATCAAAGATAAACATTCATCCATTATAATTTAAATAAACCAAGCATTGAACTTAAATAAATTAAAGCATATAATAGACTACACAATCAAATTTAAAATTAAATAAAGCAAGTAAAGATAGAAATTAAGGCTACTATTTTTATTTAAGATTCTTTATTTAATGTTTAGGGTTTTGAAATTTATTGTTTTAAGCTACTATAAGTTTTAAGGAAATTAAAATGGATTAAGGTTTTATAATTTAAGAGATTGATAAGGTTCTTTAATTAACCAAATTAGGGTTTGAGGTGTAAAATCATGAAATTAGGGTTTTAGAATATCAAAACATTAGGTTTATGATTATTAGCTACTGGATTGTTATTTTTAGGCTTACTGTGTTTGAATTTTATATTTAGGTTTATAAGGTTTTAGAGTTTTAAGGATTAGGGTTTAGGAATATTAGGGTTTACGGTTTTGGGGGAGTTTAGGGTTTGAGAAAACTTAGGTTTTAGGTTAGCTAGTTTGGGGTTACTGTCTTTGGGTTTTGAAGTTGAATTAGGGTTTTTAGTGTTTCGGAAGATGTATTTGATTTTGGAATTTGAAAAAACAATTTAGAGTTTTATAAAGCTTTATGTGATTTTTAGAAGCTGTAAGGTAAATTTAGGGTTTTAAGGTTTTGAAAAATAGGAAAAATAGATTAGGATTTTGGGGAATTAATAAAACGATTTAAGGTTTTGGAAAGTTGAAAAGTAGATAAGGGTTTTAAGATTTTGAGGAAATAAATTAGGATTCTTAGATTTTAGAAGAAACAGAAAAGTAATTTTAAGGTTTTTGAAAATAGAGTAGACGATTTAAGGTTCTAAGGTTTAGAAAAGGTAAATTAGGGTTCTAAAGTTTTTTAAAATCAAAAGAAATAATTTAATGATTTAAGCTATTGTAAAGAAAAAAGAATTTGATATTCATACCTTCGTTTGTTGGTTCCACCAAAAATTACTTTTTGGATGAACAAGTAAAAAGGCAAGATGGCTGCCTTTGATGGATTGATTGTTTGGTTGCTTATTCTACTCTCAAAAAGTCCGATTGATTTCACTGCCAAAGGTTTCTCCTAGTCCAATCGTTCTAAAGTTTTTCAGTTCACCCCTTTCTGTGTTTTTTTTTAGTCTTATTTATAGAAAATTTTGATGATTAATCTTAATTGTTTACGAAATCTAACATTAATTAAGAAAAGGAAACTGAAACCAAATAGAATTTGGTCTCGGAAAAAATTGCGTCGAAAAACTTGCTTCGGCAAAAAAAAACTGCTGCGGAAAAATTTTGCTGGCGAAAAAAATTACTGCGGGCTGCTGCGAGCGCTGGCGAAAAAACAATTACGGGGCAGGGCTATGGGCCATTTCGCCCGCAGGAAACTCCTGCGGGCGAAATGCCCAAGGCCATTTCATCCAACTTTTCGGCAATGATTTTTTTCGTCGCAGATTTTTCCGTCGCCGATTTTTATTTTTATTTTTATTTATTTGTTTATTATTATATTTTTTTATTAATTTTATTTTTATTCACTTCACCATTTTAAACTAAAATAAAGATTAAAATACCACAAAAATTATTTTGGACTATAAAAAATAACGGACCGGACTGGGTCAAAAATTAAGGGTCTACACTTTCCTAACAAAACTATATGTTCAGCATCCTTAGGGATATCTTCCCCCATATCCAACACTATGAAGTCCATAGGAACTATTAAACCTCCAACTTGCACTAGAACATCCTCTATGATTTCCTTAGGAAACCTAAGAGTTTTATCAACCAATTGTAAGGCCATCTTGGTTGGTTTGGGTTCCCCAAGCTCAAATTCCAAGTAAATTGTGTAAGGCATCAAATTTATGCTAGCACCCAAATCACACATGTCGGATGCTTCTTTCCCATTTCCTATGGAAAGGTTAATTATAAAACTTCCAGGGTCTTTGAGCTTAGGAGGTAACTTGCACTATAAAATAACACTTGCCACCTCTGAAACCATCACCTTTTTATTTGGCTCATATCTTCTCTTTTTGGTGATCAATTCTTTGAAAAATTTGGTATAAGTCGGGATGTTCTTGATCACTTTAAGTAAAGGAAGATTTATACTTACCTTGGAGAGCATGTTATAAATTTCAGAAAATTGCTTATCTTACTTCTCATTTTCTAACCTGCTCGGGAATGAGATTGGCGGTCTGTAAGGATTTTGAGATTTGTGCAGCTTTAGTGCAACTAGTGCCTCCTCACTAACTTCCTATAGCTCACTTGGTTGAGCTTTGCCTTCTTGCATGTCCTCACCATCTTCTTTAAATATTCCTGCATCCAAAGAATCATCAATGTTATTATTACCAATTTTATTATCAAGTACCTTACCACTTCTTAAGACCATGATTGCTTTGGCTTGCTTCGGTTGACTCAAAATTTTCCTTTTTGATGAGCTTGAAGTTGATTAGCCAATTGACCTGAGTTTCCACCTTCTTAAGTTATGCTTTTAAAGAGTCAAACCGCTTGTTATTCACCTCTTGATTTTGAGTGCTTATTTAAATGAAAGCATTCAAATTATTTTCAAGTGAAGGTTTCGTTATTTGCTCTTGATTTGAAGTTTGCCTTTGGAAGTTGGGTCCTCTTTGATAAGGTTGGAATAAATGTTGAGGTGAATCTTGTTGTTGGTTTTTTCATGAAAAATTTGGGTGATTTCTCCAACCGGAGTTATAAGAATTTGAGTATAGGTCATTCCTTCCCCTTTGTTGGAACCCTTCAAAAGGGAAAGCTTGCTCTTGCCCTTCTTGGAATTGGTCAAAGTTTAAAGGACATACATTTGCATTATGGCCTACCATACCACATGATGCACATGATTCTTGGCTTGACACTGGCAAGTTTCCTCTAGCATTCAACAATTTAACTTGCCTTGCAAACTTGGCAACTTGCCTTTCCATTTCTGAGTTTGCATTCAGCTCATATGCTCCTCTTCTCCTTTCCCCAATACTCTTTTGTGGAGAATTTGCTCCCTACATTTCAAATAATGCAACCATTTCAGCAACTGTTTTCTCACCCATTGCCCCTCATGTAGCATTATCCACAGTGTTTTGACATTATTGTGTTAGCGCATCATAGAAGAACTGATTGAGCAATTGTTATGGATAATAGTGATGAGGGCATTTGGTGAAATGGTTCATGAAATGGTTTCCCATCAAATTGGGTGAAAGTTGCAATACTCCCCCTAAGCTCCTTTGTCTTTTGGTATGAATAAAATTTTCCCATGAATTTGTTATACACTTCGATCCAACTGGTCAAGGAATTCTTCGATAAGGTCATCAACCACACTTTTGCCCTATTTTTGAAACTATATGGGAAACATCTCATTTTGAGTTCATCCTTCGTTAATGCTTGCAAAGGGAAAGTATGCAATGTTGTGTAAAAATCTCAAATGAAGTTGAGATGATCTTCATTCGGCAATCCATGGAAGGATGGCAGCATACTATAATGAGTGTTTTTGAGTTCATAATTTCTTGTTGCATTGCTCAACTGGATATATGATGTGGTTACTCCAATGATCGGTTGGACAAACTCCTTCATAGGTGGTTCCTCTACATCACCATTTCTTCTTCCGTGTTCTCCTCAAATTTCTAGTCGATTTCTTCTCCTTCTTGTCCTAAAGGATCTACTCCATTGGCTCTTGGAAGTGTATGAATATCATCTGTATATGGAATAAGTTCATTTCCTTGGGACCTTCGTCCTTGCATAAATCACCTAGGCAATTCAAAAAGGAACACTTTAAACAATTAAACAATTAAGGTAAAAGAATCAAACTACTAACAAAAACTGCCTTCCTTGACAGCGGCACCAAAAACTTATTGTGCTCTACTAACACTACTACAAAGTGACACTCGCAAGTATACGAGGTAATTATAGCAACGGTGCTCACCCAAAGGTCATCTCACTAGGAAAGAATTATTTTGCAATAGTTTGATTTAAACAAATAATTAAAAATGATAAGTGTGTAATGTTTGCAATATTGTTGAAATCGTAGTAAAAGTAAAATTGCAAGAAAACAATTATTGATGTGCTTAGAATTGGTTTAATTCTTGGAAAGGTACCTAGGATTGTAGATCAATTTGATCAAAGCTTGATTCTCTAATTACCCATTAATATAACCTTGTAATATAATTTGTTCCTTGAGTTTAATTAATCAATTACCAATTCATTAGTTTTCACATTCATGAATTAACAACCAATTATTTTGAATTTGCAAATTAATAGAACTGCAGAACTTATAAATCTAATTCATTCTTAGGGTGGTTAAATTGTATAGTTTTGATATCAAATTTCTCCTCTCGGTCCATCATTTGATATTAAAAAATCAATAGTTGGCCAATCTATCAACCTAACATTAAATCTAATACAATCAACCCACAACAAGGTATATTAATGGAATTATCAAATCAAGTCATTCAATCAAATCTACTACAACGCTAGGCAAGGGTAATTTAGCTCATCATCATTTTAAAATAAATATTCATCTTAATACAAATCAAATCAAAACTATCCATTGAAATATTAATGTTCAAAACTAAACAACAATAATCTAGAAATGATTTAAATGAGAGAATAAGAAAAAGCCCTTGAAGATGCCAAGAGTTGAACTTCTTTTTCTTCTTCCTAACTTTAACTAGAATGTGATGAGAAAAACTCCCAAGCCCTCTTCAATCAATGGCTCTACTCTTGAAAGATGGAATGCAAACTTTCTCAAGCCTCCAACTCTTCAATCAAGCTTCTTCAAACCCTAATCCTCAAGAGCTTACAAACCCAAATTTTTATCCCAAAATATTGTCTTGTTTTTAGAAGAAGTGGAAGATGAAGATGAAGGTGATGAGAATGGTGTCTTCCAAACCCAAGTACTCCAAAACTAAGAACTAGATGCCCCTCAATTAAGCCCAACATGTATGTATGTTCCATCTCCCTCCACTTCCAATTCTTTTCAATTTTTTTAAGACACCAAGCATGTCTTGCTAACTCACACACTACTCTTTGTCTCCCTCTTTTTCTTTGTTTAATATTTCTTTCCATAAATCCATCCACCTTTTACTCATTTTTAATATTTCTTTTCAAAAAGAAAGAGTCTTTTATCCCCTATTTGTCTCTCACTTCATGCAAAATAATTCAAAGGAACCATATGAGACACGGCTAAGTCATGAGTGACTTGGCTGTGTCACTCATTCTTCTTGGGACACGGCCAAGCCTTGAGGCCATGTTCATGGCTGAATATTTCTTATTTTTTTCCAAGTGCGACACAACCAAGTCACTGGTCGTGTCATGTGACATGGCTAGTGGCTTGGTCGTGTCTTTTGCTTGTGTTTACCTCTACCATTTGCTTTACTTCCTTTCTTCTTTGGTTTTATCAAGTGGGACATGGCCAAGGCCTTGGCCATGTCATGTCACACGGCCAATGGCTTGGCCGTGTCTCTTGCTAGTGTCACTCTTTGGCCATTTTCTTGCTTCCTTTCTTAAGGGACACGGCCAAGGTTGCTTTTTCCTGGTCGTGTCTTGCTTAGTTTCTGATCATCCTTGTCTTTGATGAGAGACATGGCCAAGCCATCAGTGACTTGGCTGTGTCACATGATTTTCTCTAAATTTCAACCATCAGCTGAATTGAATCTTCATTGTTTTGTACTTCAACCTAAAGAAAACACTTCAAGCAATATTTAAACACAAATTATCATAAAAATTAACTTAAAACCAATAAAATTACATTAAAAATATATACATAATTAATCAAAATAATTAGGATGCCCCCAATGACTTGGAGAATGCTTATTTATATAGAGCTTCGGAGGCTTCTACTCTTAGTGGAAAAAATCACTTTAATCAATTCTCTTGAACACATATGGGAGTTTTCTCCTTAAAATGAGGTTACCAACCATATTTTCATCTTCACAGGCATGGCTTTTAATGCCATGGTCACGACACCTAATCCATGATATTTTTCCTCTTCAGCAGTGTCTTTTTATTCCTACAGTCATGGCATTTAGGTTTCCATGGTTGTAGGTTTCGTTTTGCTTCAAGAACTCTAGTTTTCCTTTTTCCTCATTTTAGGTAATTAGCAAATGAATCCCACGACCGTGGTTATTGATTTCCACGGTCGTTGGATTTAAATCTTCTCTGGAATTTTGCTTTTTCTTCTTTTTTTTTTTTTCATTTTGGAATATTTAAGTTTATGTCCAAGGTAGTGGTTTTGGTGGCCATGGGCATGGAAATTGATTTCTCTGCATTAATTTTTTGCTCATTTTATTCCAATTTTGCAACACTTTTTGTTAAAATCTTATATCTTGACTTTTCAATGTAAAATAAGAGAAATTATATCTTCATCAAGGAAAATACATCAAATTTTATTTGAAAATTTATTAAAAACATGGTTAGAATTACCTACAATGTTAGTCAAAAATACAACTCTATCACATAGTTCACAAACAAGTAATATAGTGATGAGTAGAGTATCGATCCCACAAGGAAAGTGATTAAATCAAGTACCAACTACTAAATTAACTATTATTTGGAAAATCACAAGGAGTAAAATTAATCTGATTCTATCCTTAAATTAATCAATCTGAATTAATTAAACATAACTTCTTATAATTAAAATCATGGGACTAGATTTCATCAAATTGATTCCCCATAATTTTCTAATTTTATTAACCAAACTTATTCTCTTTGATTATTGATTTAACCTTCCTTAATTATGTTTTACCCTCTATCAAGATCTAGAATAAGTATTGAAATTAAATCCTATGTCTACTCTCATGACTATATGAATTAATTCAACCCTTTAGGCTTTATAAAGATTAATAAAATAATCCCTTAAGTATTACCTTATCTCTAAGTGTAATCCCTTAGGAGTATTTCATTGAACTAAGATTGCACTTTCACTCTTACTACTTCATACAATATCTTGGATTCTGCAATTAATGGCCACTTAATTACTGTAACATTCGATAATTTGCTAAATTTAAATTAAATTAAATTGATAAGTTGGAGGGTTAAATGAAGTATTGGAAGTGAGAAAACACGTAACGTATATGTGAAATATAAAAAATATATATATTAAATATAAAGTCAAGCATAAGATAGAAAAAAAAAAAGAAAAAAATAGATGAATAGTAAAACAGGATAAAATGGTAAATTTATTTTTTTTTTAAAAAGAAAATTAATTTTGGATGAAAGATAAAAATTAGAATTTAAAAATAATTAATTAATTATAATATTATAATAATATATATATGGTTTGTAACATCTGAAATTTTTTAAAATTAAATAAAATAAATTATAATTTAATTGGATAAATTAAATAAATAATTTTAAATGAAAAATGAAAGAATTTTAAATAAAAAAAGTAGAATGTACATGTGATATATATGCAAAATATACATAACATATACAAAGTCAATAAAAGTTACTTTTTAAAAAGTCAAAAATCAAAGTCCAATTGTATTTTTGTAAATAAACTTTAGAAATTTAAAATTATTTAAATTATTTAAAAATAATTTATTTTTAAAGGAAGAGGTATTTTTGGGATTTAAAATAATTAAATTAATAATTAATAATTAATTAAATAATATATATGTGGTTTAAAATGAAAGTGGAAGGAAAGAAAAAATTGATTTTGATCTCCTTCTTTTCCTAGTTCTTCCTTGGCCGATTCTTCCATGGCTATTCAAGAGGGATTTTTGCTTCTTCCATGCTTCATAAATTGAAGGATTTTAAGAGTTTCAAGTGGATTTTAGTGATTTCCACTAACTTTAGTAAGTTTCCAACTTCTTTATTTGGATTTCATAAAAAATGTGAATATGTGTATTTTGGGTTGTTGAAGTAGTATGATTTAATTATCTATTTGGGAATGAATAAAGTTATTTTAAGTGGTTAACAATGATTTTAAGGTTGGATTGAAGAAATGGTTGAGTTTGGGTAAGATTGGTGAAGAGAGAGAATTTAGGGTTATGGAATTTTAGGGATTGTGAAATCATGGATTTTAATTGTGCAAATTGATTCTAAATGAGTTGTTTTGATGCATAAACAAGTATTTTAAAGTTAAATATTGGATTTGGATAAGTTTGGATAGAGTTTGAGAATGGAAGTGTTGATTTACGGTTTTGGAAAAGTGATTTTTCAAAGTTGTTAAATTATTTGATTTTATTGGTTAAAGCATATTCTTTAATGATATAAGTGATGAATATAAGCTTGGAATGATAATTGGATTGAGATGGAATGGAAAACCTTCAATGGTGAAGGCTGTGCCATTTTAGGATTTTGGACATAAGTGTGTATTTATATAATGTAATTGGGTTAAACATGTTATAATATGTTTTTTAATAATATTAATAAACTTAAAACACCAAATTGAATGTCTTAATATGATATTCCAAAGATAAAGTCAGGTTAGCCTTAACTTTGGGATTTTAGTTTGAATGGTGTTTAGTTATGATCCAAGATTGAAAATGCCTTAGAATGTGATACTAAATGATTATTTATGATCACATTTGGTATAGGCATTGAGTAGAATTGAATTACCTAATCCAAGTGTTGAAGGGCAAGTTGGAAGAAGAGGTTGGTGGTAGTTTTGTGGCTTGCTTTTGGAAGCTTTTAGAGGTAAGTACAAACTTTGGATAAATTGGATAACTTTGCATTACATTGAGCTTAACACATTTTGGTTGGAAAATGTGTTATGCTACTTGATACATTGAATATTCATGAATAATGTGTTATGACATGTGATTCGTCATGTATGCATTAAGTGTATTGTGAAAAGCCATTGTTAATAACTAAGTTGAGTAAATTGTATTATGTGAAAAAGACCCAAAGTGTTTGGGTAATGTAATTTGTTGTGTATGCATTAATGCATTGTGAAAAGCCATTGTTAATTTCTAAATTGCATAAAATGTGATTTATATGAATTATATGAATAATACCCAAATAATTGGGTAATGTGTTGTAAATGAAAAATGTGATACATTATGATTATATATTGATATATGATGATATGAAATGAGATGACATTGACATAAATGAGATAAATGAGAAAATGAGGCAATGTGCCTAAATTATAATGAGAAATGAGGCAATGTGCCTAATTGATAATGAGAACTGAGGCAATGTGCCCAGTTTGATTATGGAAAATTGAGAAATAAATTTATAATGAAAAATGTGAAATTATTGTATGCCCAATATGTTATTCAATTTTCAGAGTTCAGTATTTGGCGGCATGCCTATGAGGTCATCCTCATTATTTGCCTTTGGGGCTAGCTTTTGAGCAACTATTTAATTTGCCTTCGGGCTAGGTCTAGGACATCATTTGCCTTCAGACTAGATATTGGGCATCACTATGAATTGTCTTCGGGCTAGATACTAGGCGTCACTTGCCTTTGGGCTATACACTGGGTGTCAATATGGACCAAAACAGTAACTCTGGGATTTGAATAATATATTAGATTTTTTGGGCTCATGCTTGTGTTTATTTTATATGAAATGCAAAATGATTGAAAAAGATATTTAAAATGAAATGATATGACATATGGTGTCATGATATGCATAACCATTCTACATTGGCATTATTTTACAATTTTATTTCTATAAAAAGTTTGAACTGCTAAGCTTCTAGCATAGCGCGATTGTAATTTATCATGCAGGTGATAGAGGCAATCCACTAGAGCTGGAGAGTTCTGCTAGACCAGGTTGGGTTTAGATTGAGGTTATTGGTTGAATTGATTTTGCTATGTTAAGATCAAAGCCAATTTGCCATCATGCATATATATATATATTATATTATAGTGCAATTTATTATGATGTATTTTATAATTATGTTTTTGGAGAATAAATTGTAAATTATAAAGAATATTTGGATAAACTATGTAATGTGGGGTTTTACATGTGTGTTAACATAAATATATGTATATGTTTAAATGTTTTGAGAAATTGAGGTATATGGGTGAAATGTATGATTGATTTGTATTGGGAGTATTTTTCCTTTACAAGTTGTGGTTTGTTGTAATTTGGGAATGTCCAAATTATAGATAAAACTCTGGCGAATTTTTCTCAGAGATTTTTATGAAAAATGCTTATTTTAGAACCTATAATTTCTAATAAATATTTGATTGGTTATTCAAAATTACATTTTTAAGTATTTAAGGTTTTAAATTTGAAAATTGAAAATTTTTATTTTACCAGGTCGTGACATTTTTATACCTTATATGCGTATTTTACATAAACTGGGTGTATGTATTATACATATTAGGGCATAAGGGTATTACATTTATTTTGGTATCAGAGCCTAAGTTTGAGATTCTCTACCTAAGTCGGTGGTTGAGAGAGAGAAAATGGAGATTTTAAATATAATTTTAAATTGTGATACATGCATTGATAATGGCATTTTATTCGATCTCTGATGTGGCAATATACGTTTGATGTAACGGATATGAGTTGAGATGACATTTGGGTTGCATAGAGCCAAGTGGAGCAGTGGAAGCGTTATTTTGGAGATTTTGGATTGAGAACTTTTAAAATTTTTAATTTGAAATTAAGATTCATAGTTGATTCAATTGATGAATAAGTGAACTTGAGGAAAATAATCTAAGAAATAATTTAAGATATGAAATGAAAAGTTTGAGAGATGAGTATGATAGTTACAGAAAATTTTATAGGTGTGCTACAGAGTGATGTTGTTCAAATATTTAGACAAATCTAAGAATGTGGGATGTGTTTAAAATTTAATAAAAAAAATTTATATATGTTAGAATTCAATGTATAAATTTCATAATTTTTAAATATGGATCCCTAATTAAGAAAAATAGAAGAACACAGATTGTTGGAGCAGTTCCAACAACTCAAAATCTGTAGAAATTGAGAAACATATTTAAAAACTATGGCAAATCAACCCAGAAAAAAATTTGAAACTTTACACACAATATCACATGTATTCCTAGAACATATGATTAAAATTTCATTAATTCTTATTAAAATTTGATACCTAGAATAAAATGGATAACCAGGTGCTGTCAGAGAAATTAATAAAGAGACAAATTATGTGGGTTTGGAATACTTAATTTCTAAATATAGTAAATCATCTTGAAAAATCTAAAAGCTTAAATATAAGTTCATATGTGTGTCAAGTGCATATGGTTAAAACGTCATATTCTTTTGAAGTAAAAAAAAATGAATGAAATGAAAATTTGAAGGTGAGCTTGACATGAAAGTGAGAAAGTTAAGCGGATTTGTGTAAGTAATAAATAAATTAATTTTAGGTGATAAAATAAATAAAGAAAATTATGAATATATATATGTATATGGATGTATAAAGGAATGAAGAAGGAATATGGAGTTTTAATAATTTAGAACAAAGAGTTCTTAATTAAAACTTAACGAGAGAAATGGTATATGACGGCAAAATTATTTATTATGGAAATATATTGAGGATATATTAATATGAAGTATAGTATTGGTTAAGTCAAGAATAAGTATGACTAAGTAAGAATTTAAATGTTGTTCCTTATATTGATTAATTAAAATATAAATCTACATAAATGGATTACTAAGTTAAAGTAAGTTGAGGAAATAAATATTATAAGAAAGGGTAATAAGCATGTTTTTGGAATATCTACGGTGGGAATAAATATTAATTCATGTATATAAGATGATTGTATAATAAATGACTTTTTAATTTATTCCATAAATGGTAGTTGATGGACTAACAAAAACATGATCTAGTTGATTTAAGTGAATAAAATAAATTGAAACATTAAGAGTAAATTGTGGGAGTAGTTGTAATTGATATTAAATGATTATCAAAGATAGCAATGAGATCAACTCATTAGAGGAGTTTGAAAGTATGATTCATATAAAGAGAATTTGACATTTCTATGTAATATATATATACATAATTGGAATTAAAAATTTTGGAAGTTAATGATAGAAATGATTTGAAATGTATAGATGTATTGTTATATTGAAAAATTGAATTTGTGATTCAAATTTTGAGTTAAAGTGTACATGGGATATAAATAAATGGAGAATTTATATTTATTAGTGACCTTTATAATATAAATTATGCAAATAATTATGAGTATTTGCAAGAAAGGAGAATAAAAGATTATATTGTTAGTACATACTTTTATAACATTTAATTTAATTGATAATGTATGCTATTATGTATGTGGGCATTCTTTAAGGAATAAAGATATTGTTTAAAGTGACTTGTATAAGTGAGTATGTTGTTAAAATTGATGTGAGAAATAATATTTTTGTGTGTGGAAGGGAAAAAGTATGGAAAAAAATATAATATGATTAAAAATATGAACTATGTTAAAAATGACCTGAAAAGATAACAATGAAAATATGAAATTGGAATGGAATATAAAATGCAACATAATATGTATGTGTTTGTGAAAATTGATAAAATGTGGAGATGAGTCACATTGTAAATGTGACTCATGATTATGTTAAGTGAATATGTGAATTATGAAATATGATAATTGTATGAAAATTTGATAAATTCGTAAATGATATAAAATATGAAAGTGATCGTGAGTGAGTTGATTACTTGATAAATTTGGAAAATTATGGAAAGGAAGTGAAATATGGATATGAATGTGGGAACTGACCAAAGTGTTTCAAATATATATATATATATATATATGATATAAACAATGAAGAAATGATAATAATAAATTAATAACGTGTACAAATGTGTAATTTTGAGATGCCATAGGTGTGTGACCACCTAGTCATGGACGTGACAGCGAGATAAAAACTGTTTAAGAAAACCTATTGTGCAGGCAATGTTTATTTGTATCCCATGGGTGTAGGCTTGAGATGACACAATTGTGAAATGCATTTGATGAAATCGATACTTTTGCTTTATGAGATACAAACAAGATTTGGGGTTGGTATAGTTGGAACTCATATTCGTATTTTTAGAAATTTATTTATGGCTATAAACAGTGTGGAAACATAAGAGAATTGTGATAATATGATGAGTTACAAATGATGTGTAAGGAAATAATTATGTAAGTAGTAAGGTAACTATAGGTAATGTGAATAGATGATAAATGAGAGGAATTATGAAAGGTAATTAAGAGTTATCTTGAACGTGTTTAAAATGGTATAATACGAATAATCTGATGAAAATGACATTGAAAGTGAATGAGACTAGGGGAAGTGATTAAGGTAAGAGCTGGTCATGAGAATTCTGTGGAAATCGTATAGAAAAAAAGTAAAAGTAAAAGTAAAGTATATTGACTGTATACAATCATAAGCTCCAATAAGTTGAAATGAATATTGTTCGTGAAGATGAATCCAAAAAGATTTAAGAATAAGTGTGACCTAATTGAGTTAGGTTATGAATTGAAACAAATTAATGAACTTAAAATAGACTGAAATTCAATTAAATAGAATAAGATTGTGATAATCATATTGAAATAGTTAGATCAATTGATCAGGAATATGAAAGTTACAAGTAATCATTAAGATTCAAAATATATATAATTGTATTAAGAATCTGAGAGATATGTAATAATGTATATGATGTAATATTTTGGTATGTATATAGCAATGAAAGGAGTTAAGATATATTAGTTGTAAATGATTATAATAAAAATATTTTAACTATATTGTGATGGGAATATATGTACATTTTGGGTTGATGAATAATTTGTGAGAATGAATCTTAATGAGAAAATAAGATTTTATTGTTATATACTGATAATCTTGAGATAATACATGGTGATGGTATAGAGAGTAAGATCAAAGTGAGGATGTGTAGAAGATTATTAAGTTAAGACTTCTTATTTGGGAATTGAGAGTTGTTATTATTTATGGTTTTTATAGATAACTATGTATAATTATAAATAAGGAGAAATTAAACTGAGATACAATTTTGAAAAAGACTGTGATGACTATGTAGTTAGTATCATGATATAGGTGTAGACCCTTAATGTTGACCCCAAGTTAGTACTATTATGATTAAAGAATGCCAAAATAAATTTGATCTGACTTTAAAAGATTTAAACCTAGTTTATGATTTTTTAAATAAGTTGGTTCGAGCTAAAAAAGCATAAATTCAATTATTCGATCTGATTAAAGTATTTTTAGATCGGTTTTAAGTCAGCAGGGCCCCAGGCGACTTGAACCATGGTTCATGTTGACAAGGAGGGCCAAAATCGACATGAGCCAAAGGCTCATGTTGATTTGGTGGCTAAAATTGACATGGCCTTGGTTCCATGTCGATTTGGCACACCAAATTGACATGGCATTGGCCCATGTTGATTCGAACAACCAAATCGACATGGAATTTGATTCTAAAGCATTTTTGGGTTTCCTAATTAAATTAGTATCCTTTTATGTCTTGGATTAGGCATATTAGGTTTAGGTTAAGCCTGATTTTGCCTATAAATAATAAGCTTTAATACTTTAACAGTGATCGGAAAAATTAAAGCGGCAATCAACAATTAAGGAGTAAGCAGCCAACAATGTTCATCAACCATCAAATTCATCAAAGGCAGCCACACTATCTTTGGCTTTTGTTCAGCCATAATCAAATATCAGTTTTGGTGGAACCAACAACGAAGGTTTGGTCTTAACTAATAATTTTTCATATTCACAGTAGCCATAACATGTTTTCTTTTAAATGCTTCATTGATGTGTTTTGACATTAATTTTTCTAGTAGCATAAAATTGTTAAATCTGAATTATATCTTTTATAAACCAAGGTTCAATTCATTGAACCCTTAAAATCTAATCGAGTAAACCCTAAAACCCAAATTCATTAAATCCTTAAACCTTCATCTAAGGAGCCTTAAAACCTTAAACCTTAATATCCCAGTGGCTAAATAACCCCAAAAACCCTAAATTATTTTGTTAAAACTCAAAGCCCTAAACTATTTTTGTCCAAAACCTTACACAAATTCATTAAATCACCATAACCCTTAAATCTTTAATCCAATAACCCTATTTTCCCAATTTCCTAACCTTAATCCAGTAACCCAAAACCAAATTTGTCCAGTAAAATTAAAATCCTAATATTCATTCCATAAGCCCTAATTTAATATGTAAATCCTAATTATATATCTTTAATATTTTAAACCTTAGTTTTTGTTAATTTTTCATATGTTTTTATGATGGATAATTTATTTTACTTGGCCATAATGGATGTTTTATGTTTTAATTATTATGTTTGGATGACATAATTAATTATTCATTTGGATTGTAAAAGGTACGTTTTCACTATGTGGGTACCTTAAATTTTATTATGTAATTAAGTTTTAGTTTTGGAACTATTGTAAGGAGCATGTTTTCACCTTTTGATGGGTGTCCTATTTCTTTTTTCTTTATGAACTTTTAAACATTGTAAGGGCATGTTTTCATCTTTTAATGGGTGCCCATTTATTATTTTGTTTTGGACTTATTTTGATGCAATGAATTGTTTATTTATTTTGAATCGCATGTAGTATGGATAATAACCTAATATTTAAGAATTTTATAATATTTAGACCTAAAAAGGAGGTCGATTTCAATAAACCGGGCGTTGTGGGGTGCTGGTCATTCTCACCTTCCCCACACATACCCAACTTTCCGAACCCATTAGGGGGTTGGAGATTCCTTAGGAATCGAGTCATCCACCCCTTTCTTTTTTCTCGGCCAGTCTGGGTGGCGACTCCATTTTCTCCGGGTTTAGGCCTATGTTCTCTAAGGCCCTAAGCTTAATAGTGCCGAAGTTGCAAAAATCATTCCACCGGGAGTGGGGGCAAAAATTTCCGCTCACAGTGGCGACTCCATTGGGGATAAGAGAAGTTGATTTCATTGGTCTTTATATTATTTTATTCTTTCTTATTATGATATTATCCATTGCATCATTTAGATTGCATTATGTGCATGCGCTAGGACACATGTGTAACCCGTGTTGTGTTATGTAAGGGATACCATACTTTCACTCAAGGTATGGAGATTGAGCATGGCATAACCACTCATAGCCTTGTACCATTTAGTATATGCTTACTATGGGAACCTAAGCCTTTCAATCCAAAGACTAAAGCTCATGCAATTGACCTAGTTATTTTCCTTAGGTTTTTACCTCAAATGCTTGTTGTTTGACTATGGTTAATTTATCTTGGTCTAAATCATAGCTTATTTGGTTTGTTCTTTTTCTAATATGACTTACCTATATTATAAGCTCAAAATAATTTTTCGCTTAAAATCCAAAGAACCAAAACTATTTTCAAAATTTTCAAGAAGATCTTTGGACATGAAAACAATTTAAGATGGGTCAAAAATCTTTTTCCTCATGACCTAAGTACAAAGCCCAAAATTAATTTTTAAGCAAACCTTTTTACAATGGGCTTTCAAACAAAACTATTTTTGCACTTCATCCAAGTTAAAACCTTTTTCTTTAATGAGCTTACAACTATTTGGGTAAAATATGGAATACTAAAAATCAATTGTGAGCCTAGCTTATGCTAAGAACTATTAATCATGGGCTTATTTTTAGCATGAAACATTAGTTGCTTTTTTAAGTGAGAAATCTATTTATAATAAACCTCTTAATTTAGTTTTAATCCAATATAGCATAAAAGCTATTTTAATTGATTGGATGGATTAAAGCCTAATTAATGAGAATTATCATGAACTGATATTCATGTTTGAAAATATAATTATTGGTTAAAATCGTTCAAGTAAATTTTTTGAAAATAAGATATCCCATGTTGGTATTTTGTTAACCATATACCAAGGAAAAGAGACTCTCCATTCGTGTGTGGAAGTTATAAGGTTGGAAGGGACATCCTAATTATCTTTGTTTATTTGTTATTTGTGCATACATGCATACATGCATTGCATAACATATCATTGATCCTTTCTGGCTCACAGACCTGGAGTACAACAGTTCAAGAGCGTATGGCAATACCACCTATAACAGTGATTTTGATTCAAGTGCTTCATTGAAAGGATGGATGCAAACTAGCTAAGGGATATACTTGATGAGGCTGTGAAAGCTAGGATGGTCGAGCTACGAGATCAATTGGCTGAAATTATGAAGACCCAGTTGATTGAAATTCTGGAGATCATCAACAATGCTAATGAGGCATCTACCATTGACATAAAGAAGAAGGGAAAGGCAGCATTAACAAGGAACAGGCCCACTGATAGTGAACTAATGAAAAATGAGGGGTTAATCCTACAAGATCAGTAGAACCATATGCTGTCTAAGTGGAGCAATAAGGGTGGATACCACCCCTATAGGCAAAGTCAAAGGGAAAGAAGAGGTGTTGATAAAAATGCAACAACTGAACTAGCAAAGAAGCATAAATTTTCAGACTTGGGGAAACCTTTGTCAAAGATGTTAGAAAATCTAATGAAGATGGATTTGCTACAACCATTGGCACCAAGACCTCTACACAAGCCTCTGCCATCAAATTTTGATGCCAAGGTCTTCTATAAATTCCATCAAGTGCAAGGGAATGAGATAGATAAATGTGTTCGATTAAGGCACGAGATCCAAGATTTGATTGATAGTGGAAAGCTGCCTGAGCCTGATAAGCCCAACACTGAGAATAATCCTCTACCCAAATTTGGAAGGGCACCACCGCTTGCAACCTTTATGAAGGAGGGAGGATTGGAGGAGAGTTTTATCTTGTCATCTTATCATGATATGGATGGAGAAGCTACTAAAGAGGATGTGCTACTAAGAAAGCTTAAACTAATTATGGATGATGAGGCAATGATACTTAATAATGGAAAAATCCTTGCCCTTCACAAGTCTAAATAAATGAAGCATCTCCAATTCCAATTCAACAAACTTCCCTTGTCTTGTTTGGTTTTGTTTCATTTTCTTTCTTTGGTTTTTATTACAATAATTATGTTTTTCAAATTAAAATTGCTTGAATAAATTACTTTTATTGAATTTATAATTTTGTTGGCTTTTGATATTATAGTGTTCAACCAATGACGAATCTAGCTTGACATTTATATATTAGTGTATTTATGCATCATGATTTGAATGACTTTACTAGGTGAGGGAATTGTGCTATACCATTGAGTTGTGTATGCTTACTTATAGAGGGCCCCTGCATAATGACCTTTGTCTAGGTCCTAGTCAATCTTATAACATGCTTTGACAAACGTTTGAGGCGAAATTGAACTCTGCTTATTTAAGGAAAAGATGATTTAGGCATTGTTTGGTAAGCCAACAACTACTATCCACCGAATTAAATATCAATCCCCAGTTGTCCCTTTGAGCCTTCATGAGATTTTAGCTTACTTTTCATTGGCTTACAAACTTAATGACCTACCTTGAGCTATTGTGAGACTCATGACAAGTCTTATGATCGCTACGGTGAAGAGGCAAGAAGATCAAAGAAATAGATGCATAGTTAAGACCACAAGGATAGTTAAAGATTACCTGAACTAGATTTAATATCTTTGGTCTCTTTCATCATTGAGATGACATCAGGGCAACAAATGATTTATCCTTGTTGAAGCAAACTTACTCAACTCCACTCAACCATATTCAGAAGTATAGAATGGTGTAGACAGAATAATCTTCTTAAAGTCGAACCCAAAAAGAAAAAAATACAAAAAAAAAAGAAAATTAAAAAAAGCAAAAACAAAAAGAGAAAGAAAGGAAAAAAGGAAAAAAAAGAAGAAAAAAATGGGTCCTGAGTTTGTGCAAAAGCAAATGGAAAAGATGAAGATCATTTTAATCAGTTCTATATTTCTTCAAAGGAGATAGAAGGAAATTGGAGTTTAGCAAAATTGCTCCCAGCTGCCTATGGCTCTAACAAAAGATTATAGTGTGAAGATTTGTCAGCAGTGTCACATCAGCTCCAATCTCAAAATGGCCTTCACTTAAATCTGTGTCCCTTATAGACCCAATTTCAATCTCATTAAATACTTGTTGATCTCTCTTGGTGGATATAGTATATTATTGGAGATAGTTCGAATAAGCATGCATATGAGATAGATAATATTCAAACTCAATAAGGCTTTGGCCAAGTAATGTGTAAATACCTATCTGAAGTGCAACAATTCTTGCTCAAATAGAAATAATTCCTGAGTTTAGTATGGTAACTAGGGTTGTCATGCTATAGATATGTTAATTTAGAAAATTGAGTCCTGAGGTACAATGACATTGATTTGACAAAGTCAACATTTGATTTAAAAAAAATTACTTTCTTGTTGCATAAACCTTCAAGTTAAGGTAAGTATGTTGCATCGTCAAGACTCAAAGGGCACATTGAGTAAAGTAAATGATTATTGGAAAGGTTATAAAGAAGCTATCAATTGACATCCTGAATCATAATTTTAAATGGATGTATCTCAGTTGCTTGGGCCTCCACTACTCATGTTTTCTACATCTTAAAGATAAAAGCCATAAATGCGAAGCCTTCTATCATTCCAATGCAAGACTTGAACGAGCATTTGGAAGAAACCAATGAGAAAACTTCAGTTGATCACCTTGGTCTATGAGTTGATGGAACCACTGTAAGTATCACTCATGCATATCATGCATACATGAGCATATCATATTGCATTTTGTTATCTTGTGTTACCTATTATTTGTCAAAGTGAACAACAAACACCATGTGAAGTAAAAAATCAAAATAGGATTAAGGGGCATGGAAGCCCATTGATTGAGGAAGCTCCAATCATTTTACAAAAGAAGAAATGCATGCTTGTGCGAGGAAGTAGACAACACAAACATCAATATAAGCCTGCATGGGAAAAATCATTGCTTTGAGCCTACACAGGGGGCAAAGTTTCTCCTTTCAATTTTTTGAGTTTATGCATATACAAAACATTTTTAGACTCACTTTCAATATTTTTCACACAGGGGGAAAAGAGAGGATATAAGGGCCGGCTAAAAATAGCTGAATTTTTTGCAAAAGGAAGAACAAAAAGAATGGAACAAGAAGAAGATTAGAACTCTCAAAAGAAAGAAGATACAAAAGATCAGTCCAATTAGAAGAGTTGAAGCAAATATAGGACAAATGTCCAAAAGGATGAAGATCCATTTTAAAGGGTGAAGACCCGAAGTCCAAAGGATGAAGATCCATTTTAAATGGTGAAGACCTGATGCCAAGGATGAAGATCCATTTTAAAGGGTGATGACCCAAAGTCCAAAGGATGAAGATCCATTTTGAAGGGTGAAGACCCAGTGCCAAGGATGAAGATCCATTTTGAAGAGTGAAGACCCGAAATCCACAGGGTGAAGACCCAAAGTCCAAAGGATAAAGATTTGTTTTGAAGGGTGAAGACCCAATGCCAAGGATGAAGATCCATTTTGAAGAGTAAAGACCCGAAGTCCAAAGGATGAAGATCCATTTTGAAGGGTGAAGACCTGATACCAAGGATGAAGATCTATTTTAAAGAATGAAGACCCGAAGTCCAAAGGGTGAAGACCCAAAGTCCAAAGGATGAAGATCCATTTTGAAGGGTGAAGATCCGATGCCAAGGATGAAGACCCGATGTCTAAAGGATGAAGATCCATTTTAAAGGATGAAAACCCAATGACCAAGGATGAAGATCCAAAGTCCAAGGATGAAGATCCATTTTGAGGGTAAAGACCCACAATCCATTGATGAATGGAGCAACCGGCTTGAAGAAAGCCAAAATTCCTAAATGACAGAAGGTCAGTCCAGTTAGAAGAGTTAGAGTCAATCCATTGATGAATGAAGCAAGTGGCTAGAAGAAAGCCATTGATGAGAGTGATTTTATACTATTTTTTAGTATGATTTCTATATGTTTTTAGTTAATGTTTCATTTGATTTTTGTTTAAAGTGTGTTTAAAGTGTTCGTTTTAGGTTAAAGTGAAAAAACTCCCTTGGATGATCAAAACAATCAAGAAAGAGCATGAATCAAGTAAGACATGGCCAAGCCAAATCAAGCTTCGCCGTGTCCCTCAAGAAAATTGAATGGCAGTACCTGACACAGGCAAGTGACATGCCCAAGCCAGTGGCCGTGTCCCATCTCTAGCCAAAGAACCAAGCAAGAAAGGAAAGAAATGAAGGCAGTAGCTGACACACCCAGGTGACACGGCAAGCCAGTGGCCGTGTCACATGACACAGTCACAAGCTTGGCCGTGTCCCAAAGAAAAACAAGAGATACGGCCAAGCCACTCATGGCTTGGCCGTGTCACCAATAAAAAGATGGATTCTTCTGCATGAGTTTGAGGAACAAGTGGGGGAAAACCAATTACTTTTGCCAAAAGAAATACTAAACAAAGAGAGAGTGAGGAACAAGAGAGAGTGGTGTGAGCTGGTGTGAGTTGGGAAGCATAGGCTTGAGTTTTGGAGGGAAATAAAAAGAGAAGAAGAGGAAGAAGAGAGAAGCTTCTGCAGAGGGCTGGAGTTTTGTGCAGAAAACAGAGAACAAAGGCAAAGAAGAGAGGTTTGAGAGGAGGAGGCTGTGCATAAATGTTTTGGGCAAGGAGGGAGTGACACTTTCCTTGACTCTTCATCTTCATCCTCCATTTCCATCCTCTCCAGTATCTCCATCTTCCATTGGCAGCTCCTAGAGATTCAAGAAGCTACATTGAAAGGGGTTTTTTTATTTTCTCTTTTTATGTATTTTAATGTTATTGTTGTTGTTGTTGTATTAAGTGTATTGAACATGAACTAAATCATTCTTTATCTAGATGTTAATGAACCCTAGCTTATTTGTATGATTGGATACTTTTAATTGATTGAGTTGTTTTATTTTTATAATGCTTAATGATTATTTCTAATTGATGATAGCATGCTTATTGATTGGTTGCCATTTTCATATTATTGACGTGAGAAAGCTTGATATGAATTGATTACTCATAAGGGTTGAGGATTGATTGGGGTGCTAGAGATAGACCTACAAGATCATTTGGTTTATAGTTCCTTGTTCTGAATGCAAGACCTACTTAAATGTGTTTGAGAAGAGATTCCGGCACTCTACTTAGTGATTAGGGATTAATTCACTCGAGAGAGATTTTAGTCTAAGTTAGAGGAATGCCAATTCAACTCTATCATGTGATGTAATTTAGGCTAGGGGGATTCAACATCTAGATAGTATCATTATCATCAAAACTTTTTACACAACACACAATTTATCTTTGCTTGCATTTATTTAAATTAATTATCTTTAATTATAAAAAAATTCACAAACATATTAATTCGCTAAACAACGGTTAAGATTTGAACTAGTACTTGATCTTGTCCCTAGTGAAACGATAACTCACTCACTACTATATTACTTGGGGTGACCCGTGCACTTGCGGCATTGCAATCGCACTAAGCAGCAAGCACCAGCCATGATAGAAGATCAATCAGCTAGAAGAGTTAAAGTTTATTGGCTAAAGAAAGCTAGAACTCTCAATCAGATAGAAGGTCAACCAATCTAGTTTTGGGTCAAGAACCCAAATCCATTTTTGGGTTGAGTATTCAAAATTTAGTCTCCGGTTGAGTATTAAAAATTTAGTCTCAGGTCAAAGTACCTAGTCCCGGGTTTAGAACCTAAATTATTTTTGAGTCCATAACTCAAACCGGGTCCAAATCCTAAACCACCTCGGGTCCAAAACCCAAATCTTTTTCAAATCCAGAACTCAAACTGGGTCTAGAACCCATACCAACTCAAGTCTAGAACCCATTTTGATTAAAATTAATTTAAAATTCATGTTGCTTTTCACTCTTTAAATTAATTTAAATCATTCAAGCAGAAAGCAAACTGTAGACCCTTAATTTTGACCCCAAGTTGATACGATTCTGACTAAAGAATGCCAAAATAAATTAGATCCCACTTTAAAAGATTTAAACCTAGTTTATGATTTTTAAATAAGTTGGTTCAAGTTAAAAAAGGCATAAATTCAATTATTTGGTCTGATTAATGTATTTTTAGACTGGTTTTAAGACAACAGGGCCCCAGGCGACTTGAACCATAGTTGATGTCGACCTGGAGGGCCAAAATTGGCTCATGTTTATTTGGCCTACCAAATCGACATGGCCTTGGTTCCATGTCAATTAATTTGGCAAACTAAATCAACATGGCCTTGGCCCATGTCAATTCGGATAGCCAAATCAACATGAAATTTTATTCCGAAGCCTTTTTGGTTTCCTAATTAAATTAGAGTCTTTTTATGTCTTGGATTAGGCAGATTAAGTTTAGGTTAAGCCTGATTTTACCCATAAATAATAAGCTTTAATACTTTAACAGGGATCAGAAAAGTTAAAGCAGCAATCAATAATTAAGGAGTAAGCAACCAACAACATTCATCAACCATCAAATTCATCAAAGACAGCTGCATTGTCTTTGGCTTTTGTTCAGCCAGAATGAAATATCAGTTTTGGTGGAACCAACAATGAAGGTTTGGTCTAAACCAATAAATTTTTATATTCACGGTAGCCATAACATGCTTTCTTTTAAATGTTTCGTTGATTTGTTTTGAAATTAATTTTTCTAGTAGCATAAAATTGCTAAATCTTAATTATATGTTTTATAAACCAAGGTTCAATTCATTAAACCCTTAAACTCTAATCCAATAAACCCTAAAACCCTAATTCATTAAATCCTGAAACCCTCATCTAAGGAGCCTTAAAACTCTTAAACCCTAATATCACAGTGGCTAAATAACCCCAAAAATCCTAAATTATTTTGTTAAAACTCAAAGCCCTAAACTGTTTTTGTCCAAAACCTTACACTGTTTCATTAAATCACCAAAACCCTTAAATCTTTAATCCAATAACCCTATTTTCCCAATTTCCTAACCTTAATCCAGTAACCCAAAACCAATTTTATCTAGTAACACTAAAATCCTAATCTTTACTCCATAAGCCCTAATTTAATATGTAAATCCTAATTATATATCTTTAATATTTTAAACCTTAGTTTTTGTTAATTTTTCATATATTTTTATGATGGATGATTTATTTTACTTGGATAAAATAGATGTTTTATGTTTTAATTATTATGCTTGGATAACGTAATTAATTGTTTATTTGGATTATAAAAGGTACGTTTCCACTATATGGGTACCCTAAATTTTATTATGTAATTCAGTTTTAGTTTTAGGACTATTATAAAGGGTATGTTTCCACCTTTTGGTGGGTGTCCTCTTTCTTTTTGTTTATGGACTTTTAAACATTGTAAGGGCATGTTTCCATCTTTTAATGGGTGCTCATTTATTTTTTTGTTTTGGACTTGTTTTGATGCAATGAATTGTTTATTTATTTTGAATCGCATGTAGTATAGATAATAACATAATATTTAAGAATTTTATAATATTTAGACCTGAAAAGGAGGTCAGTTCCAATGAACCGGGAGTTGTGGGGGTGTTGGGTCATTCTCACCTTCCCCACAGTACCCAACTTTTCAATCCTATTATGGGGTTGGGGATTCCTTTGGAATCGAGTCATCCACCCTTTTCTTTTTTCAGGTCCGTCCGGGTGGCGACTCCATTTTCTCTGAGTTTAGGCCCATGTTCTCTAAGGCCATAAGCCTAACAGTGTCGAAGTCTCAAGAACCATTCCACCAGGAGTCGGGGCGAAAATCCCAGCTCGCAATAAGTTAGTAACCTTTATATTTAAGGTTATGAGAGCGTTTTTTTAAGATAATAAAGTGATAAAATATCTTGAGTGTAACAGATGTATAATGCTTTTATACTTAAGAGATGAACTAATTTTATCCAATGACAATTTGGTTGATGATATGATAATCTATTATAATTATTTGATGAGATAATTAATTTTATATAAGATTTTAAGATTTGGTTTTGAGTTGGATGATTTATCACGGTATTAGATAATTTCGAGGACGAAATTATTTAAGGGGGAGAGAATTGTAACATCCGAAATTTTTAAAAATTAAATATAATAAATTATAATTTAATTGGATAAATTAAATAAATGATTTTAAATAAAAAATGAAGGGATTTTAAATGAAAAAAGTGGAATGTATTTGTGATATATATGCAAAATATACATAAGATATACAAAGTCAACAAAAGTTAATTTTTAAAAAGTCAAAAGTCAAAGTCCAATGACATTTTTGTAAATAAACTTTATAATTTAAAATTTTTTAAATTATTTAAAAATAATTTATTTTTAATGGAAGATTTATTTTTGGGGTTTAAAATAATTAAATAAATAATTAATTATTAAATTAATTAAATTATATATATGGTTTAAATTGAAAGTGGAAGGAAAGAGAAAATTAATTTTGGTCTTCTTCTTCTTCTTCTTCCTTGGCTGATTCTTCCATGGCTATTCAAGAGGGATTTTTGTTTCTTTCATACTCCACAAATTGAAGGATTTTAAGAGTTTCAAGTGAATTTTTGGTGATTTCCACCAACTTTAGTAAGTTTCCAACTTCTTTCTTTAGATTTCATGGAAATTGTGAATATGTGTATTTTGAGTTGTTGAAGTAGTATGATTTAATTATCTATTTGGGTATGAATGAAGTTATTTTAAATGGTTAACAATGATTTTAAGGTTGGATTGAAGAAATGGTTGAGTTTGGGTAAGATTGGTGAAGAGAGAGAATTTAGGGTTATGGAATTTTATGGATTGTGAAATCATGGATTTTAATTGTGCAAATTGATTCTAAATGAGTTGTTTTGATGAATAAACAAGTATTTTAAAGTTAAATGTTGGATTTGGATAAGTTTGGATAGAGTTTGGGAATGGAAGTGTTGATTTAGGGTTTTGAAAAAGTGATTTTTCAAAGTTCCTGAATTATTTGATTTTATTGGTTAACACGTGTTCTTTAATGATATAAGTGATGAATATAAGCTTGGAATGATAATTGGATTGAGATGGAATGGAAAACCTTCAATGGTGAAGATTATGCCATTTTAGAGTTTTGGACATAAGTGTGTATTTATTTAATATAATTGTGTTAAACATGTTATAATATGTTTTTTAATAACATTTTACAAGTGTTGAAGGGAAAGTTTGAAGAAGAGGTTAGTGATAGTTTTGTGGCTTGGTTTTGGAAGCTTTTAGAGGTAAGTACTGTTGCGCTCGGATTAAGTACTACTACCAAGCGTCACTCGCAAGTATACGAGGTAGCTGTAGCAAAGGTGATCGCCCCAAGGTCGTTTCCCCAAGAAGGTGTGGTTCGTAATAGCTTGATTAAAGCAATTAAATTAAAAGCGAGAGTTTGTTGTTTGGAATGCTAAAGAACAATTTAAACCTAAAATTAACGTCCGTAGGGTTTGATGTGAGTGGTGGGTGCACAAGATCAATTCAGTTCTTGGGAAAGTGCCTAGGGTTATAGGTCCATTCAATCAAAGCTCAAATCTCAATTATCCATTAACATAGCCTTGTAATTAATTTGTTCCTTAAGGTTAATTAGTCAATTACCAATTCATTAGTTCTCACATTCATGAAATAGCAATAACCAATTATTTTACATTTGCAAATTAATGAAACCCTAGAACTTATATTTCTAATTCATTCATAGGGTAATCGATTGCATAATTCCGATATCAAATTTCACCTCTCGGTCCTTCATTCAATATCTAGAGATCAATAGGTAGCTAATCTATTAACCTAGCATACAATCCAATGCAATCAACCAACAATAAGGTACATCAATGGAAATATCAAATCAAAGCATTCAATCAAATATACTACAAACCCTAAACATGGGTTTTTAGCTCAACATCATCAATTTAAAACATTCATTCAACTTAATATAAATCAAATACAAATTGTCCAATTGCAATATCAATTCTCTTAATATAACAAAAACAATATTGAAATGAATTAAAAGAGAGAATAGAAAAACCCCTTGTAAAGATGCCAAGAGTAGGATTACTAGTCTTCCTCCTAGCTCCACTTTGATGTTTGATGAAGAACTCAAGCCCTCTTCAATGGTTGATTTCCCTTTTGCAATATAGGATGGAGCTTTCTCAAGTCACCAAACCTTCAATTGATTATGCCTTTGAGAGATGGATTAGAGCTTTCTCAAGTCACCAAACCTTTCAATGAAGCTTCTTCAACCTTCAAGAACTTGTAACCCACTTGATCCTAAAGAACCTCAAAGATCTTATCAATGGAAGATGGAGAAGATGAAGATGGAGGATGAAGATGAAGGGACAAGGAGAGTGTCACTCTCTCCTCATCCCAATTGGTGTTTTGCTCCCTCCTTCTCTTTTCTTTTCTCAAACCCCAAACCCTAGCCATCTGCTCCTTTTCTTTATCGTACAAAAGAATATATAGAATTTAAGATGACACGGCCAAGCTTGGGTGAGCTTGGCCGTGTCTCTTGGCCTTTTCCTTGCTTTCCTTTAGGTGACACGGCCAAGCCATGGTTGGCTTGGCCATGTCTCTTAATTTCAATGGGACACGGCCAAGCCAGTTGGCCGTGTCCCTCACTGTGGCTTTTTTTTTTCTTTCTTTCTTTTCTTTGTTCTTCAAGGAGGTGACACGGCCAAGCCAAGAGTAACTTGGCCGTGTCTCATGTGATCTTTTCTTGTTTTCCATGAGGTGACACGGCCAAGCCATGGTTGGCTTGGCCATGTCTCTTAAATACTCTTCCTTTCTTTCTTTCTTTCTTTCTTTTCTTTGGAGCTGGGTGTGTGACACGGCCAAGCTTTGGTGTGAATTGTAATATCCCGAAATATACCCTAAGAGTTTTGGAGTTATTGTTGTTGTATTTGGATTTGATGTATATGTATATATATGGGAAAATATAAAGATAATATATAAGACATATACATATACATTACATATACATGGGATATAATATGGTGTAGGAAAAGTGAATTATATATATATATTTGTATAGTTAATTAATAATAATGATAATAATAAGGACAAAAAGAGAAGAGAAGAAGAAAGTCAAAGAAAGATTATGTGGTGGAGATTTAAAGTATTGTTATTGTTATTATTATTATTATTATTATTATTATATATATATATATATAAGATAAGAACGAAGGAAGGATGGAGAACCTTCCTTCTTCCTCTTCTTCTGTTCCTTCTTCGTGGACAAGAGAGAGAGCACGAGAGAGAAAGAGAGAGATTGATCTTCATCAAATTTCTTAAGGATTTTAAGAGTATTGAAGATGGAGATGAAGATTTGGCAAGCTATACAGGTAAGTACACATTTCTTAAATGAATTTTATTGATATTACATATATATAAGTATATACCTTCTTGTGTGGTTTTCTTTTGGATTGAGGTTATGTTGGGTATGATTGGTGTGTAAAATGATGATAACAAGAGATTGAAGTATGTAAATGTGTGGAATTGATATCTAAGTGATGATGAGTTGAGAAAATTGTGAGGAAAATGATGAAATGTTGAATTAGAGTTTGGTTTAGGTGAATTTCGAAGTATTTGGTCTTTGAATTTTTGAAGGACACGGCCAAGTTATGGGAGACACGGCCAAGTTAGGGCAAAATTGGTCGTGTTGGATGAGTTTTGGAGAGACACGGCCACCGGCTTGGCCGTGTCCCTAGCCTGTGTTTGCTACTGTCTTATTTGTGTTGAGAGACACGGCCGTGTCCCTTGCCCGTGTTTGGTACTGGATTGTTGTGTTGAGAGACACGGCCACTGGCTTGGCCGTGTCCACTGCCCGTGTTTGTTACTGCTTGAATTGGATTGAGAGACACGGCCACTGGCTTGGCCTTGTCCTTTGACCGTGTTTGCTACTGGATGTTTGGATTGAGAGACACGGCCACAAGCTTGGCCGTGTCCCTTGAGGGTGTTAGCTTGGGTGTTTGTTATTTGTTCTTCATTCATTGTTGGATCTTCAACGGTCTTTTATACCTAAACACGCTTACAACAATAATGATCCAACCAAATGTATATAGAAGATTCTATATTCATGTATAATGTAAATTGTTTTGTATATAACAATGATGATATAGGAAATGTGGAAGATATAATGATCATGGATAAAGGTATGTGCAATGCCATTGATTATGTATTGTTGAGTGATGAATTGATCAATGTGATATGATGATAACGATGATGTTTAAGATACTAAATGAACAATGTTATGTTTTATGTATTGTGAACTTTGTAAATTGTAATGTGTTATGTGAAAGATGTGATGTTGTGATGAAAGATGAAATGAGAATTGAAATCAAATGAAATGAGAAGCCATTGTGATTGGCTATGATGATTCAATTGTGATAAATGAGGCACAGTGCCTAATTGATGAGAATGAAATGAATTGTGAAAGAAATGTATAAAGTTATAAATGGAATGATTTCGTGTCTAATATGTTGATTCAAGTTTCAGAGTTCTGGATTTGGAGGCATGCCTATAAAATTAATGGTAACAGTCTTGCCGGGTTGAGGATCTCTTCATTTTGAGTTGAATTGAGATCCAAGAGACTGGGTCTGTTACATTATGAGAATTGTGAATATGAAATATATGAATGGTAACAATCTTGTCGGGTTGAGGATCTCCTCGATTTAGTCGGGTTGATGGTCCAAGAGACTGGGTCTGTTACAGGTAACAGTCTTGCCGGGTTGAGGATCTCCTCAAGATGTTGAGTTGATGGTCCAAGAGACTGGGTCTGTTACCCTATCCATGGATAGAGATATACGTGTTTCGCCTACGGGCTTGAGTATATTGATAAGACCAAAGCAGTAACTCTGAACTTTGAATAACATATTAGTGTTTTGTTGGGCCCGAGTCTGTCTTTGTTGTTAATGTGATATGCAAATGTTGAATTAAATAAGTAATTAGATCTATGGTTGTCTCCATTGGAAATGTGATTCATGATTAGTATGATGTATAATATGTGTATTGATATAATGATTGTGATTATTAGTGATGGGTTGGAGTTGGTGAAAATGTTATGTGATGTGTAAAATGTATATGAATGTTGAATTTGTGAGCATTGTGTTCGTAAAGGTGTTGAATAGGTTTTCGAATGGTAATTGGTTGAACTAATGTATATGTTTATGTATATGAAATTAGTGAGAACTTATGAAGAATGCATTGAGAAAGGAAAACGTGGTAAGAGAACAATAAAACATAATGCTAAACATATGAGGTATGATAATTTTGTTAAAGTGTATTTTTATTATTTAATTGTACTACTAAGCTCTTGGGCTTAGCACGGATGTTTAATCGCGCAGGTATTTATGCGGTTGATCCGGAAGTCTAGATGTGGTGCCACGAGAAGGGTAAGGGTGTCTCGAGACCAACTAGAAGGTGATGCATACATATATGAATTTAATTATGTTTTATTTTTGATAACAATAATGATTCTTATATATGTTTCTTAAATTAATATAATATTGCTTGAACTTGACTAAAGGTTTTTAAAGTGAAACGAAAAGTGACATTCTCATACTATACATACGTATTGTATGTATACCAGGTATACGTACAGTACTTATATAGAGTATGGGGGTGTTACATGCTTGGCCGTGTCTGAGCTTTTTTGGAGGGACACAGCCACAAGCTTGGCTGTGTCCCTTGCATGTGTCTCCTTCTGTGGTTGTGGACTTCTTCTTAGCTTGGTATGGGACACGGCCACAAGCTTGGCAGTGTCCTCTGCATGTGTCAGCTACTGTCCAATTTTTCTTCCTCACTTGGTTCCTTGCTTTTTCCTTCTCTCTTGTCTTTGTTTTTGCCCTTAAGATTATGTTTGCTTATTAACCTAAAATAAACACTTAAACAAACTTTAAACAAGAATCAAATAAACATTAACCAATAACACATAAACATCACACTAAAAACTAGGACAAAAATAACAAAAACACTGAAATAAACTAAAACTACCAACATTAATAAAAACACTAAATAAACATATTAAAACTACCAAAATACCTAAATAAAACAATAATCATCATAATAAATAAGATATAATTCTGTGACAAAAACTAGTAAAACAAGTACAAACTTTGGATAAGTTTACATTACATTGAGCTTAACAAATTTTGGTTGGAAAATGTGTTAAGCTACTTGATACATTGAATATTCATGAACAATGTGTTATGACATGTGATTCATCATGTATGCATTAAGTGCATTATAAAAGCCATTGTTAATGGCTAAGTTGAGTAAAATGTATTATGTGAAAATGATCCAAAGTGTTTGGATAATATAATTTGTTGTGTATGCATTAATGCATTGTGAGAAGCCATTGTTAATGGCTAAATTACATAAAATATGATTTATGTGAATTATATGAATAATACCCAAATAATTGGGTAAAGTGATGTGAATGAAAAATGTGATACATTATGATTATATATTGATATATGATGATATGAAATGAGATGATATTGACATAAATGAGATAAATGAAAAAATAAGGCAATGTGCCTAAATGATAATGAGAAATGAGGCAATGTGCCTAATTGATAATGAGAACTGAGGCAATGTGCCCAGTTTGATTTTGGAAAATTGAGAAATAAATTGATAGTGAAAAATGTGAAATAATTGTGTGCCTAGTATGTTATTCAATTTTCAAGAGTTCAGTGTTTGGAGGCATGCCTATGAGATTATCCTCATTATTAACCTTCGAGGCTAGCTTTAGAGCAACTATTTGATTTGCCTTCTGGTTAGATGCTGGGCACCACTATGAATTGCCTTCGGGCTAGACACTGGGTGTCAATGTGGACCAAAATAGTAACTCTGGGATTTGAATAATATATTAGATTATTTGGGCCCATGCTTGTGTTTGTTTTATGTGAAACATAAAATGATTAAAAAAGATATTTAAAATGAAATGATATGACATATGGTGTCATGATATACATAAGCATTGTACATTGGCATTATTTTACCGTTTTATTTCTATAAAAAGTTTGTATCGCTAAGCTTTTAGCATAGCACGATCGTAATTTATAGCGCAAGTGGCAGGGGCGATTCGGTACAGCCAAAGAGTTCTACTAGACCAGGTTGGGTCTAGATTGAGGTTGCTTGTTGAGTTGATTTTTCTACATCAAGATCAGAGCCAATTTGCCATCATGCATATATATATTATATTATAGTGCAATTTGTTATGATGTATTTTATAAATATTTATAAAGAATATTTGGAAAAGCTGTGTAATGTGGGGTTTTACATGTGTGTTAACATAAATATATGTATATGTTTAAATATTTTGAGAAACTTGGAGAAATTGAGGTATATGGATGAAATGTATGATTGATTTGTATTGGGAGTGGTTTTCCTTTACAGGTTAGTGGTTTGTTGTAATTTGGGGATGTCCAAATTACAGATAAAACTTTGGCGAATTTTTCTCAAAGATTTTTATAGAAAATGCTTATTTTAGAACCTATAATTTCTAATAAATATTTGATTGGTTATTCAAAATTACATTTTTAAGTATTTAAGGTTTTAAATTTGAAAGTTGAAAATTTTTATTTTATCTGGTCATAATATTATTATACCTTATATGTGTATTTTACATATACAAGGTGTATTTATTATACGTATATAGGGTAAAAGGGTGTTACATGGTTAGGAAAATTAAATAAAGAAAAGTCAAAAATAAAGTTCATCATCTTCTTCCTCTCCCTCTCTCTTGGCCGAATTCACCATTGAAGACCAAGTGAAGATTTTTCTCTCCCAAACACCAAATTTTAAGAATTTTCAAGGATTGAAGTGAGATTTGGAGGTTTCTTCACTCATTGGTAAGCTTTCTTACCTAATTTTGAAGTATCTTTGAAACTTTTGATTATACATGAATTGGATTTTTGAAAGAGCATGTTATAATTGTTGGAATGAGTATGAATGAAGTTATTTTGATGAGTAAACAATGGTTTTAAGGTTATATTGAGGAAAAGGTTAGGTTTGGTTAGGGTTTGGAAGAGGAAGAACAAGAATTAGGGTTTTAGAAAGGGTTTTGGTAAAGATTGATGGTGCATGTGATTTTATGATTTAAATTCTGTTGTTTAATGATTTTAATGATAGAAATGAGCATAAATTACCATTTGAAATTGGTTAGAATGAAGAATTAGAATTGAAGAAGCTTAGGACACATTTTAGGGTTTTGAATGGAATGCTTCTAAATTAAGTTTTAATGCTTGAAATGTGTTAAAATATAATGTTTTGGATATATTTAAGCTTAAAAATCAATTTGGAATTGGTATAATTTGATTTCTAAGGTTAAAGTGTATTAGGGTTAAGAAAAAGGGAAAATTGAAGAAATGTGCCTTAATATATGTTTTATGCTTAAAACAACCTTAAAATGTGATTCTAATGTGTGGTATATACTCACATTTTAAAAGGTGTTGAGTAGATAGTTATTTCATCAACCTAGGGGTGAAGGGCATTTTGAATAAGTGGTGGGAAAGGCGTATATTTAGCTTGGAGTGCCCTTGATGAGAGGTTAGTACATACTTTGGTGTTGAATTTATTTGATTTCACTAATTCTAAGCATTATACTTTACATTTGTAGAATGTGTTATGTTACTTGATTTTTTGTGAATGGATATGTATGGCATTATTTATAGTAACGATGCAATGATTTGCATTGATTATGGCATGATAAGCCATTGGAGAATGGCCAAATATGATGTTGGGCAAAGGGTAAAAAGTGCAAGTTGTGCATTAAGAATGTGAAATTGAGCCACACTGGTTTTACAGGTGATGATGTTATGGAATATGAGTAGAGAACTTGAAAAAGAATGTAAAAAGTGGAATTTGAGAAAATATGATTGCATGTTACCTTATATAGAGTCTGGTTCCAAAATATTATTATTAGATTTTTATTACGCCTTTGGGTGAGACACACTAGTGTCACATATTTATTACGCCTTCGAGTGAGATGTATTGGTGTCATAGATTTATTACACCTACGGGTGAGACACGCTGGTGTCATAGATAAATGAGATAGCTCAGGACTTTATTTCTAGAATTGGACTCTTATATAAGGACGTTTAGGCCCAATGTATGTGGATGATTGATATGCTAATTAAAATGTCTAATCATTGCTTGACAAGTGTCATTTACTACATCTATGGCATTGAATATAAATATAATTTATTTCATACCAAGGTATGTACCGCTAGGCTTTTTGCTTAGCACAATTGAAATTCATCTCGCAGGTGATGGGGCTGATACTGAGAGCCTTGATGGACTAGAGCAGGTTTACTGATTCCTACTTATACTTAAAATTTTGATAGGCTGCCAGGGACCAGGACCAGTTGCCAACATGTAACTATCTCATTTTGTAAACATTCTTTAAATTATGTATATTATGTTTATAAATGTGTCAACAATGTAAATTATAAAGTTTTTGGATTGAATTTTATGAACTGGGTATTATGTGAAATGTTGATGTATATATATATATATCTAAGTTGAAGTATTATGAGAAGTGTTGGAGTTTTGAGAGAATTCGAATAATATAAACTTTTGGGAGAATTAAATTTTTATGCATGTTGAGTTTATTGATTTTTGGGAATATCCAAAATACATACAAAACTCTAGTGAATTTTTCTTAGAGATTTTTCTTTTAAAATATGTGTTTTTAGTACTTAAAATTTTTTAATGAATAGTTTATTTATTTATTAAAACACAACTTAGATTTTAAAATATTTTTCTTGGAATTATGGAAGTTTTGATAAGACATGAATTTTAACTTTCTTGTACTGTATATGCGTATTTTACAAATACCGGATGTATGAATTATATGTATATGGAGTATAAAGGTATTAATTTATTTTGGTATCAGAGCCTAGGTTTGACGTTCTCGACCTAGGTGAGTTTTTAGAGAGAGAAAATGGGATTTTAAGTGTGATTTTAACATGTCATATATACATTTGCACTGGCATTTTATCTGATCCCTGATGTGGTGATTCTTTCTGTATCTATAGATATAGACAGACATGGCATCTCGGATGCATGATTATAATGAGGGGAGCACCAAGACTGTTGCTATTGGAGAGGATGATGTTAGATCTGGTGTAGAAATTGCTGGAGAGGCATTAGTGCCAACAAGACCAATAGTTGAGGAGGTTTCACCAATTTGGGTGCGGCAGATGGAGAAACTATTATGACCGACCCTAATACCATAGCAGCAGCAACATATTAAGAAGTATGATAAGCTAAGAAAGTATGGGGCTACTGATTGTTTTGGCACTACTGATCTAGCCGTAATGGAGCAGTGGCTGAATAGAGTCTAGAGAGTATTTATCCAGTTACAGGCCACTGTAAAAGAGAAGTTTGATTATGCCAAGTCTCTTCTGCAGGGGACGCCAATGACTAGTAAAAGACAGTTCCCCCATGGAACAGCTGATCCTCCATTGCTGACATACACTGATTTTCTGAGAGAGTTTGAGAAGAAATAAACCCCTAGAGAGTACAAAGATGCTAAGAAGAAGGAGTTTCTGAGTTTGAAGCAAGAGTCAAAGATAGTGATAGATTTTAAGAAGTATTTCATCTGGCTAAGTAATTATGCAAGAGGGATTGTGTCAAATGAGATTGACAGATGCCAGAGGTTTGAGGAGGATCTAAGGTCGTCCATCATGTGCCAAGTGGTGTGTGTATAGTATGAGGACTTTTCACGATTGGTATCTGCTATCAGAAATGTTGAGAAGGCTTAGGCAATTGCTGCTACAGCTAGAGTAGAAATTAGAGATAGGAGACCACAATTAGAGGCAGGGTCTTCATCATCTAAGAGAGGCCAAGGGGGTTTCTCATAAAGGTTTGGTAGAGGCCAAGGGGGCTTCTCATAAAGTCTCAGCAGTGGAGACAGAGGTAGGGACCAGGCCCTGCAGCTTCAGTAGCTAGTGCTCTAATCCAGTTTCATAAAGATCTCCTCCACCCACTTGTGCTCAATGTGGATGGGTACATAGAGGTGTCTGTTGGGGAACCCATACACCAACTTATTTTAGATGTGGCTTTACAAATCATTTTATCAAAGATTATCTAGAACCACTAGATGATAGACAAACAGATACAACCACATCCAGACCCAGTGGCATAAGGGGGTCGAAGTGGCAGAGGCAGTGACAAAGCAGGAAGTTTAAGGTTCGGTCAGAGCAGAGGATCCATAGCTGGTGGTAGTTCAGGGGATGTAGGCACATCACAGCGAGTATATATGATACAGAAGTAGCCAGATGATTCATTGGTGATAGTTGGTATTTTTCTTTATTTGGTACTTCAGTTCATGCATTGATAGACACTAGGTCGATGTATTCATACATCAGTGCATCTATTCTGCCTATGAGTGATGTGCATTCAGAGACCTTAGGGTTTGATGTGCTGGTTACCAACTCTTTAGGGCACAATATGGTAGTTAGTAGGGTTTATTAAGATAGTTTGGTTATAGTGCATGATGAGGAGTTTCTCGGTGACCTGATTGAGATGCCCTTTAGGAATTATGATCTTATTATGGGTATGGATAGGTTATGTATACATGGGAATGTGGTAGACTATCAACAAAAATGTGTTACTTTGAAAATACATGATGGGAAGGATGAAGTGGTATCCAGTGAGTAGAGGCACCTCTCATCCATGTTTATTTTAGTCATTTCGGCTGGGAGGATTATTCGAAAAGAGTGTGAAGCTTATCTGACTCATGTTGTGGACACCAGAGCAATAGAGTCAAAGCTTTATAGTATACCTATAATGGTTGAGTTTCCAAATGCATTCCCTAATAAGTTGCCAGGGTTATTGCCTGAGAGAGAGGTAGAGTTTGGTATCGATGTGATGCCTGGTACCACTCATATCTCTATAAGTCCTTATCGAATGGAACCAACAGAATTAAATGAGTTGAAGGTGCAATTATAGGTGTTGCTTGATAATCTGTCCTACTGTCTCACCGTGGGGAGCACCGCTATTATTTGTTAAAAAGAAGGATGGTACCTATCTATTGATTACCGATAATTAAATAAGGTGACCATTAAGAACAAATACAGATGGTCTGTTTAATCATTTGAAGAGGGCAACCATATTCTCTAAGATTGATTTAAGATCAGGGTGCCATCAACTAAGAGTTAGAGATGCAGATGTACCCAATACGACTTTTCGCACAAGGTATGGCCATTATAAGTTTTTGGTGATGCCTTTTGGGCTGACGAATTTACTAGCAGCATCCATGGATTTGATGAACCGAGTCTTAGGCCATACTTGGACTAGTTTGTGGTGGTGTTTATTGATGACATTCTGGTTTACTCTCCTAGTAAGGAGAAGCATGATAGGCATCTGTGGATTTTGCTATAGACATTAAGGGAGAAACAGTTGTATGCCAAGTTATCCAAGTGTGAGTTCTGGTTAGATAAGTGACCTTCCTTGGACATGTTTTTTCAGTATAGGATATTAGAGTAAACCAGAATATCATCAATAAACACCAAAGAATGTCACATAAGTAAAGAGTTTTCTGAGATTGGCATGTTATTATCATTGGTTTGTGAAGGGTTTTTCTATGATAGCTATGCAACTCACCAGATTACTTCAAAAGGATTTGAAATTTGTGTGTACTGATCGATATCAAGTGAGCTTTGAGCAGTTGAGAGATATGTTGACTCAAGCTCCAATCCTTACTCTACCTATGGAAGGCAAACCATATGTGATATATAGTGATTCGTTACATAGTGGTTTGGCTTGTGTGTTGATGCAAGAGTGTAAAGTTATTGCATATGTATCCAGACAGTTGAAGCCTCATTTGTTGAATTATCTGACTCATAATTTGGAGTTGGCAGCCATTGTGTTTGCATTGAAGATTTGGCAATATCATTTGTATAGAGAGAAATGTTTTGTCTACACAGATCATAAGAGTTTGAAATATTTGGGTATCCAGAAAGAGTTGAATCTTCGACAGAGGCAATGGTCAGAGTTAATAAAGGATTATGACTGCTTGATTGACTATCATCGTAGCAAGACAAATGTAGTTGCAGATGCCTTGAGTCAAAAGTCCATGGTAGGGTTGACTGCCTATTCACTCTTGTTGCTTGTTGATTTAAGAGCATTGCATGCTAGATTTGAGATTTGTAATGATGGTGCTCTTATAGCTCAATTGCAATTGAGGCCATTATTGTTTGATCAGATTAAAAAGACACAAAGGTTAAGTTTAAAAATTCAAAAAATTATGAAGGACTACCATAAGGGGTAGAGCAGAGATTTTTATGTGAAAGATGATGGTAGTGTGTGGTACAGGGATAGATTATGTATTCCTGATGATGTGGAATAAAGGAAGAGGATTCTAGAGGAGGCACACCAATCCCCTTTTGCTATGCATCCAAGAAGTACCAAAATGTATTATGATTTGAAGAAGCAATATAGGTGGTCAGGTATGAAGAAGGATATAGCAGAGTTTGTGTGCAGATGTCTCACTTGTAAGAGGGTGAAGGCCAAGCACCATGTTTCTTTAGGGTTGCTGCAGCCACTATCAGTTCCTAAGTGGAAGTGGGAGTGAGTGACCATAGATTTTATAGCCGCACTGCCTTTGACTCAGAGGAAGCATGATGCAATTTGGGTAATAGTGGATAGATTGATGAAGTCAGCTCATTTTCTTCTAGTTAGGATGGACTACTCACTTGATAGGTTGACTAAGCTATGCATCAATGAAGTGATAAGACTGCATGGAGTCCTAGTTTCTCTAGAGTCAAATCGAGATCCAAGATTCACATTTAGATTTTGGAAGAGTTTACAGAATGCCTTATGCTCTCGGTTACACTTTAGTAATGCTTTCCATCCTCAGACGGATGGGCAGTCAGAGAGAGTGATTCAGGTCCTAAAGGACATGTTGAGGAGTTGTGTTATACAGTTTACTGAGAGTTGGGATAGACACTTACCTCTGGTTAAGTTTGCATATAATAACAACTTTCAATCTAGCATTGGGATGACTCCTTATGAGCCCTTGTACGGTATGAAGTGCAGGACACAATTGTGTTAGGATGAGGTTGGAGAAGGCAAGCTTATAGGTCCCAACTTAATCAAGGAAACATAAGAAAAGGTTAAAATAATTTGGTATAGATTGAAACCATCTTCAGAAGGATAGAAATTTTACTCAAATATAAAGAGAAAAGATATAGAGTTCAGTGTGGGGGATAAGGTATTCATGAATGTGTCTCCATGGAAGAGAATTATGAGATTTGGTCAAAAGAAAAACTAAGTCCTCAATTCATTGGACCTTATGAAATTCTTGAGAGAGTAGGACCAGTGGCCTATAGATTGGCTCTACCACCTGAGTTAAATCAGATATATAATGTTTACCATTTCTCTATGCTTCAAAGGCATAGATTGGATTCATCTCATATTTTGTCAGTGGAGTATATTGAGGTGAATCTGGATCTAACTTATGAAGAGGAACCAGTAGCAAATTGGCACGGGAGGTGAAGGAGTTGACAAGCAAGAAAGTGTCATTGGTTAAAGTTCTTTGGAGGAACCATTTCATTGAGGAGGCGATATAAGAAAGTGAACAGACGATGTGGAGCCAACATCCTAAGCTATTTCAAAGCTGATGTGAGGCAATTTTAAGGACAAAATTATTTTAAGAGAGAGACTTATAACATTCGATAATTTACTAAAATTAATTAAATTCAATTAATAAGTTGGAGGGTTAAATGAAGTGTTTAAAGTGAGAAACATGTAATGTATATGTGAAATATAAAGGAAATATACATTACATATAAATTCAAACATAAGATTGAAAAAAAGAAAAAATAAAAGATGAATAGTGAAAGAGAGGCAAAATGGTAAAATTATATAAAAAAAATTTAAAAAAAAAACTAATTTTGGATGGAAGATAGAAATTGGAATTTAAAAATAATTAATAATTATAATATTATAATATTATAATATGTTTGAAAAATTAAAGAAAGAAAAGCCAAAATAAAGTTCATCTTCTTTCTCTCCCTCTCTATAGGCCGAATTCACCATTGCAAACCAAGGGAGGATTTTTCTCTTCCAAACAAAAAATTTTGAAGGATTTTCAAGGATTGAAGTGAGATTTGATCGTTTCTTCACTAATTGGTAAGCTTTCTTACCTAATTTTGAAGTTTCTTTGAAAATTTTGATTACATATGAATTGAGTTTTTGAGAGAGCATGTTATAATTGTTGGAATGAGTATAAATGAAGTTATTTTGATGAGTCAATAATTATTTTAAGGTTAGATTAAAGAAAAGATTAGGTTTGGTTAGGGTTTGGAAGAGGAATAACAAGAATTAGGGTTTTAGAAAGCGTTTTGCTAAAGATTGATTGTGCATGTGATTTTAGGATTTAAATTGTGTTGTTTCATAATTTTAATGATAGAAATGAGCATAATTTAAATTCATAATTTTAAATTGTGTTGTTTCATAATTTAAATTGGCCATTTGGAGTTGGTTAGAATGAAGAACTAGAATTGAAGAAGATTAGGACACATTTTAGAGTTTTCAAGGGAATACTTCTAAATTGAGTTTTAATGCTTAAAGGGTGTTAAAATATAATGTTTTGGACATATTTAAGCTTAAAACTCAATTTGGAATTGGTCGAATTGGATTTATAAGGTTAAAGCGTATTAGGGCTAAGACAAAGGGAAAATTGAAGAAATGTGCTTTAATTTATATTTTATGCTTAAAACACCTTAAAATGTGATTCTAATGTATGGTATATATTCAAACTTTTAATAGGTATTGAGTAGATAGTTATTTCATGAACCTAGTAGTGAAGGACATTTTGAATAAGCGGTGGGAAAGGAGTGCATTTAGCTTGGAGTGCCCTTAATAAGAGGTTAGTACATACTTTGGTGTTGAATTTATTTGATTTCATTTATTCTAATCATAATACTTTACATTTGTAAAATGTGTTATGTTACTTGATTTATGTGAATATATATGTATGGCATTGTTTGTGGTAACAATGCTTGATTTGCATTGATTATGGCATGATAAGCCATTAGAGAATGGCTAAATATGATGTTTGGGCAAAGTGTGAAAAGTGTAAGTTATGCATTAAGAATGTGAAAGTGAGCCACACTGGTATTGTATGTGATGATGTTATAAAATATAATTAGAGAATACGAAAAAGAATGTAAAAAGTGGAATTTGAGAAAATATGATTGCATCTTACCTTATATAAAGTCAGGTTCCAAAATATTATTGCTAGATTTTTATTATGCCTTTGGGTGAGACACACTAGTGTCGTAGATTTATTACTCCTTCGCGTGAGACACACTGGTATCATAGATTTATTATGCCTACAGGTGAGACACGTTGTGTCATAGATGAATGAGATAGTCTAGGACTTTATTTCTAGAACTAGACTCTTGTATAAGAACTTTTGGGCCCAATGTATGTGAATGATTGATATGATGATTAAAATGTCTAATAATTTCTTGACAAGTGTCATTTAGTTCATTTATGGCGTTGCATATAAATATAATTTATTTTATAACAAAGTATGTACCGCTAGGCTTTTTTCTTAGAGCGATTGAAATTCATCATGCATGTGATAGGGTTGATATTGAAAGCCCTGCTGGACTATAGCAGGCTTATTGGTTCCTACTTATACTTGAAGTTTTGATAGGCTGCCAGGGACAAGGAACACTTGCCAGCATGTAACTATCTCATTTTGTAAACTTGTTTTAAAGTATGTATATTATGTTTATAAATGTGTAAACAAAGTAAATTATAAAGGTTTTGGATTGAAATTTATGAAATGGGTGTTATGTGAAATGTCGATGTATATATATATCTAAGTTGAAGTATTATGAGAAGTGCTAGAGTTTTGAGAGAATTTGATGAATGTAAACTTTTGGGAGTGTTAAATTTTTATGCAAGTTGAGTTTATTGATTTTTGGGAATATCTGAAATACAGAAAAAACTCTAGCAAATTTTTTACAGAGACTTTTCTTTTAAAATGTGTGTTTTTAGTACTTCAAATTATTTAATGAATGGTTTATTTATTTATTAAAATACAACCTATGTTTTAAAATATTTTTCTTGAAATTATGGATTTTTTGATAAGACAGAAATTTTAACATTCTTGTACTGTGTATGCATATTTTACATATACCAGGTGCATATATTATACCTATATGGAGTATAAGGGTATTACAATTATATCTAATAAGCTCAAGAATAACAAAATAATCAAATTGAATAACTTTGAATTAAATATCCATGAAGCATATCATAGGTAAATAAAATTGACTCAATCTAACCCTATGTGTACCCTTATTTTTTGCACCCCCATGTCAAAGTTCATTCTGTCTCAATTCCAATAAATTAAGAATCACGTCGATTGAACAATGGATGGCCCTTAAACTAGCTCTAGAATTATGAATGCCCCAGAGATTAGTGACCTAGGAAAATCATTGATCGACTGAGCAGTCACCGATCTACCAATTCTTGTCCATTTATTGTTCAGGTTATCAGAGCCTAGCCCAGTGATAGAACCCTGGCCAGTGATTGGTTAAGTCTTTGGTGACCGCACTGGTCACCGGTCAGCTACTTCACCATCAGTGACCTCCAAGTTTCCCTCTAGTCACCCACTACTTAGATATGCATGTAATACCCCTATATCTTATATATATATATATATATATAGTACATATACCATGTATATGTAAAATACATATATAGAATATAAAAATGCCAACATCCTTGTCATCTGAAAAATTCTCAATAATTTTAAGAAAAATATTTTAATCCTTTAAAGATATTTTAATGAGCAACTGAATATATATATTAGTAGTTAATTATTAAAAATATATATTTTAAAGGAAAATCTTTGGAAAAATAATTCGTCAGAGTTTTATCTGTATTTCAAACATTTCCAAATAAAATAAATAATCACAACCTGCATAAAACAATTCTCCCAATAATAATGCCAAACTCAAGGCTCCAACATCTGTGCAAACCATCCAACATCATAAAGTCACATGTATGTATATATATATATAATGTATTCAAATATTTACATTCCATAAACCCAACTTTATTTCAATTCATTTTTACATTATAGAAAAATAGTTATTTACGTGATATGCATGTTGGCACTGGTCTTTTTTCACAAAATCAATCTTTTAGTACCACTAATCTAGACCTGGTCTGGTCTAGTAGGGCTCTCAGCTTCTACCTTGTCATGCTAAGATAATAGCTTAGCAGTACATACTTTGATACTAAAATGAATTTTGGAAGACAACAATGCCATATATCATTTCTTTGATATTTACAATGTAGTGTGTAAATGCACTCAAACTTATGCATTGCTTAATAATTGCACCATCCATCACAATTATATACATTGGACCAAAATGACCCTATATAATATTCAAATTCCAGAGATATTGTTTTGGTTTATTATGACACCTTTGTATCTAGTCCCGAGACAATATGATCAACTAAATGACACCCAGTGCCTAGCCCGAAGACAAATAATATCATAAGTAATGTTAGTGCCTAGCCTCGAAGGAAAATCATATAATAGGCATGCCATATCCATATCACTAAACATTACTCTCTAGAATTGGATATTATATAAGGTAAACACATTTATATACTTTGTCTTTTTCACATTGTATTATTTATTTATTTTTCTTTTCCATAAACATGCTTAATTTCTTTATTTCAATGCAACTAATCACATTTTTTTAGAATGTATGTCACATTTATAGTGTGATCTCCCAATCAATTCTAGATAAATTTTTAAGCTAAATTATATCGTTAGAATCATATTCTAACACAATTTAATCACTCAAATGCCATTTACATCCATTCTTTACAATTTTCCATCAAAACCCTAATTCTCCTTCTTCTTCTCCCAAACTTCAACCACCTCCTTCAAATCAATCATCTAACCATAAAATCATTATACCCACATCAAAATAACATCATCCCATATCAATTAATCAATTATCCAAGCCTTCATAAATTTTCATTTTCACAATACCAAAATTCTAAGGAAATCGACTTAAATAGAAGGTAAACTTACCTCTTTATTATAATTTCCTTAAAGTCTTCTTAATTCCTTTAAGAAACTTGAAGAATTTGGTGAATTAAAGAAGCAAATATTTCCCATTCAACCATGGAGGAAATTGGCCTAGGGAGGGTGATGAGATCAATTATATACTTTTTTTTAGTATGATTTTTATGTGTTTTTAGTTAATGTTTCATTTGATTTTTGTTTAAAGTTTGTTTTAAGTGTTTATTTTAGGTTAAAGTGTAAAAACTCCCTTGGATGATCAAAACAATGAAGGAAGAGTATGAATCAAGCAAGACATGACCAAGCCCAAGCAAGCTTGGCCGTGTCCCTCAAAAGAATTGCAAGGCAGTAGCTAACACGGCCAGGAGACATGGCCAAGCCACTGGCCATGTCTCACCCAAGGAACAAAACCCAGAAAGAAAAGAAAAGAAGGCAGAAGCTGATACTGGCAGGTGACATGGCCAAGGACACGGCTACAAGCTTGGCAGTGTCCCATCTTAAGCCAAGAAACAAAGGACTAAAAGAAATGAAGCAAAATGAAGAAGTAGTAGGTGACACACCCACATGAAATGGCCAAGCCAGTGCCCGTGTCACTCTTTGAAGAACAAATAAAAGAAAGAAAGAAAGAGAGGCAGTGATGGACACGGCCAACTAGCTTGGCCGTGTCCCAAAGGGAAATGAGAGACATGGCCAAGCCACTCATGGCTTGGCCGTGTCACCTGTAAAATTTTGGATTCTTTTGCATGGATTGAGGAATAAGTGGGGGACAAACAACTTGCTTTTGCCAAAAGAAAGATTAAAGAAAAGAAAAGCTTGCATAATTGATGGAAAGAAAGATTAAAAAAAAAAAAGAGAAAGTGAGAGACAAGGGAGAGTGGTGTGAGTTGGAAGGTATGGGTTTGAGCTTTGAATGAAATAAAAAGAGAGGAAAATGCAAGAATCAAGAATAGACTTGGAGAGGAGGAGGCTTTGGGCAGACACGGCTTGGGTAGAAGAGAGAGTGACACTCTCCTCAGCCCTTCATCTTCATCCTCCATTTCTATCCTCTCCACCTTCTCCATCTTCCATTGGCAAGCTCTTGAAGGTTGAAGAAGCTTCATTGAAAGGTTTGGTGACTTGAGAAAGCTCCATGCCATCTTTCAAAGGCATAATCAATTAAAGGGTTGGTGACTTGAGAATACTCCATCCCAAGGTTTGGTGACTTGAGAAAGCTCCATTTCATATTGCAAAGGGGAATCAACAATTGAAGAGGGCTTGAGTTCTTCATCATACACCCAAGTGGAGCTAGGAGGAAGACTAGTAATCCTACTCTTGGCATCTTCACAAAGGGTTTTTCTATTTTCTCTTTTAATTCATTTTAATATTATTGTTGTTGTATTAAGAGTATTGAACATGAACTAACTCATTCTCTATCTAGATATTGATGAACCCTAGCTTATTTGTATGGATTGAATAATCTTATTTAATTGAATCATTTGATTGAGTTGTTTTATTCTTATGATACTTAATGATTTATTTCCAAATGATAATAGCATACTTATTGATTGGTTGTAATTTTCATATTACTGACTTGAGAAAGCTTAATATGAATTGAATACTCACAAGGATTGAGGGTTGATTGGAGTGCTAGAGATAGACTTACAAGATCCTTTGGTTTATAATTCCTTGTTCTTAATGCAAGATCTACTTAATTATGTTTGAGAAGAGATTTAGGCATTCTACTTAGTAATTAGGGATTGATTCACTTGAGAGAGGTTTTAGTCTAATTTAGAGGAATGCCAATTCAACTCTATTATGTGATTTAATTGAATTAATTTTCATAAATATAATTGTGGCTAGGGGGATTCAATATCTGGATAGTATTATTACCATCAATCTTTTTTGCACAACACTCAATTTATCTTTACTTTCATTTATTTAAGTTAATTGTCTTTAATTATAAAACATCACAAAAGCTATTGATTTGCTAAACAACAGTTAAGATTTGCACTAGTACTTGACCTTGTCCCTAGTGGAATGATAACTCACTCACTACTTTATTACTTGAGCGACCCATGCACTTGCGGTATTGCTATAGCATTAGGTATGCACGCACAAAGTTTTTGGCACCGCTGCCAGGGACAACGGTTTCAATATTAGTAATATAATCAAGACTGTTGATTTAGTTTTATTTTCATTTGAATCAAGACTGTTTGTTTGTTTTCTTTGAATTGTTTGTTTGTTGTGTTTGAATTTGTTTTTAATTTAATTGTTTGTTTATTTTCCTTTAAATTTTTAAGTGTACTTTTTGTTGTAAAGATGCAGTTTTCGCAGTGCGGGAGAGTTTATGATAGGGACTATAATTTTGACATGGTATGTGCAGCATGTGGCAATGCAGGACATAGTGTCAATACATGATCATTTGGTTTCAAACGATACCAAGAATGGCAAGAGGAAGAATATGACTACCAAAGTTTCAAGCAAATGGGTGGTGATGACCCATATTCCAATTCCTATAATCCAAGCTGGGAAAGCCACCCAATTTTTTCTTGGAAAAATCAGCAGTACATTCCACCTTAACAATTTTTTCAGCCTTACCAAGGAAGTTCTTACTTTCAAGAACAATTTTCAAACCAAAACCACCTTAAGGAACCCACATTGGAGGATAAGTTAAATGCCTATATTCAAAAACACACGCTGAATCAAGATCACCTTAAGGAACCCACTTTGGAGGAAAGATTGAATGCCTTCATTCAAAATAGCCCACAAAATATAGATAAACCTAAGAAACTCACATTGGAGGAAAGATTGAATGCCTTCATTCAAAATAGCGAGCAGCATCTAGCTCAATGCTAACAATCCATAGTGGAAGATGATTTGAATGCTTACCTTCAACTTAGCACACAAAATCAGGAAGGGAGCAATGAGAGGTTTGAGTCTTTGGAAGAATCAGTGAAGAGGGTGGAAACTAAAGTTGGGCAGCTGGCACATCAAATCCAAGCACATCAAAAGGAAGAGTCTCCTAGCCAATTGGAGCAAATCCAGGTAATCACAAATTTGAGGAGTGAACATGTAATATATAACAATTTTTGTGATTCCTTTGAAGCAGGGACTAATCAAGAAGAAAATGGCGAGGAGATACAATCCATCATAGAGGAGTTGAGTCAATCAAAGGAGGAGGAGAATTTGGAAGCATCAACTTGGATAAAATTGCATAAACCTCCAAACCCTTTTATGCCACCAATTTCATTCCCATGTAGGCTGAAGGAAGAGAACCAAGGGACTAATCAAGAATAAAATGGTGAGGAGATACAATCCAACATAGAGGAGTTAAGTCAATCAAAGGAGGAGGAGAATTTGGAGGCATCAACCTCACCCAAGTTGCATGAAACTTCTGATCCTTATAGGCCATCAAATCCATTTCCAAGTAACTTGAAGGATGAGAAGCAAGGTACACAACTTTCTGACATCTACGACATGCGCTTCCAAGGAGATAGTGAAAATAAGTTTGAGATAGCTATGATCTTAGAAGAAGAGCATGAAATGCCCAATTTGGAAATTGAGGAGTGTAAACTAATTTTAGATGCTGAGGTTGTTGAGAGGGGACTTGACATTGCTAAAATGGATGAAAAAGTGATTCCACCAACCTTGGTTGAATTTCAAGAGTCCCGAAAAATATCCCTTCTACTTTTGGTGGTAAGGAAGAGCAGAAATTTAATATACCCATATTGCACAAAGACAAAACTTATTACCACGTTCCTATAGCACTAGAGGATCATCCCAAGGCGACCTTCACATGTCCCTTTGGGACACTTTCTCTTCAAGGAATACTATTTAGGGGTTGCCATACATTAGGCACATTTCAAAGTTGCATGTTGTTCATCCTCTTAGTCATGAGCTACAATTGCATTATGGGTGGAAGGAGCCCTACACATCGTATATGGGAACGTTGGAAATCAGGTTTCATCTAAACTCTCTTTTAGTTTGTGCATGCTCACATTGAGGACAATGTGAATCTTTAACTGTGGGGTGCATTTTGTGTTTTGTGTTTCTACTTTTAATTTGTTTTTGTGTTAGTTTAGTTAATGTTTTTCATGTTTTCTTTGAATAAATGAATTTTGGAACGTTCAATTGTTATAAATTGTTGATTGATGACCTTTGAATTTTTGAAGCATGAATTTGAGAATTGAGTAGAATTGGTGCTTATTGTCAATTTTGTTGGTTTTTCCTTGCATTACCTTTAGCCTAGTGAGAAATTGAGCCATCAACTTATTATTCTTTTTATGTGTGAACATCTTTGATCGATGAATTGCTAGAACTTGCTTTGACATGCATTTTAAGATTAATTAAAAATTTCAATCAGGCATCAAGATGATTAAGGCAATTAGGTGAACCCACTTTGGCTTAAAAAGACTAACCCTACATTCAACCTTAGTTAGCCAATTTTGAGCTTATTTTATTTTTCCTTTTCTTTCTTTTTCACAACACCATTAGCTTGAACCTTGTTATTTTAACTCTTACCCTTTCATTAGTTCAAGAGCATTTTAAGAGCGTTTATAACCGAGTGTTGTGTCTAATTAAGTGTGGGGTTAAATTTAGTAGGTTTAAGATTGCAAATTAGTATCTTCTTTAATTGCAAAACCGTAAAAAAACAAAAACAAAAATATAAAATATATATATATATAAATTAAAAGAATAATAGAAGTTGTACTTTTTCTTAGGGTTGGAATATGTTTGGGAATAATCATTGCAAGATGTAATAAGTGAGTTCCCTTGAAAAGTTCTTTAATGTCAAGGGGTAGATAAGAGGAAGGTGTTTTGGGATCTTTGGGTTATACATATGATCAGTTACTTCATTCTTGAAGTGCTCTTGAACTTAATGATTAAGCTCACATTTCCTAAATGCCATGCCTCTACCTTAACCCCATTACAACCCAATAAAAGACCTTTTGATTGATGCTTGATTGTAATTAGGTAGTGGAGATTTGATCGATAAGCAAGCCTATGGCAATAATCTTTCATTGATTGTTATGAGTGTAAACACCACCATGATCAAACACTTTTAAGAGTTGGTGATGGAGTAAAAACATTGGTTATGCATGGAAAGCCACTTAATTGCATGGGTATCTATTTTGTTCGATTTGATATTGTTTCCGAATTTAGGGATAGGGAAGTCTTGATGCATTTTTATAACTCTTGAACTTAATAAATTTTTCTTGTTTAACTTGTTTTGATTTTAGCCTTGCTTGGGGACAAGCAAGGAATTAAGTGCGGGGTATTTGATGAGATCAATTTTATACTTGTTTTTAGCATGATTTTTATGTGTTTTTAGTTAATGTTTCATTTGATTTTTGTTTAAAGTTTGTTTTAAGTGTTTATTTTAGGTTAAAGTGCAAAAACTCCTTTGGATGATCAAAACAATGAAGGAAGAGCATGAATCAAGCAAGACATGACAAAGCCAAAGCAGCTTGGTCGTGTCCCTCAAAAGAATTGCAAGGCAGTAGCTGACATGGCCAAGAGACACGGCCAAGCCACTGGCTGTGTCTAACCCAAGGAACAAAACCCATAAAGAAAAGAAAAGAAGGCAAAAGCTGACACTGGCAGGTGACACGGCCACAAGCTTGGTCGTGTCCCATCTTAAGCCAAGAACTGAAGGACCAAAAGAAATGAAGCAAAATGAAGAAGCAGTAGGATGACACGCCAAGCCACTGGACGTGTCACATGACACGGCCACAAGCTTGGCTGTGTCACTCCTTGAAGAACAAAGAAAAGAAAGAAAGAAAGAGAGGCAGTGATGGACACGGCCAACTAGCTTGGCCGTGTCCCAAAGGGAAATGAGAGACACGGCCAAGCCACTCGTGGCTTGGTCGTGTCACCTGTAAAACCTTGAATTCTTTTGCATGGACTGAGGAACAAGTGGGGGACAAACAACTTGCTTTTGCCAAAAGAAAGATTAAAGAAAAGAAAAGCTTGCCTAATTGATGGAAAGAAAGATTAAAAAAAGAGAAAAATGGGAGACAAGGGAGAGTGGTGTAAGTTGGAAGGTATGGGTTTGAGCTTTGAATGAAATAAAAAGAGAGGAAAATACAAGAACCAAGAACATACTTGGAGAGGAGGAGGCTTTGGGCAAACATGGCTTGGGTAAGGGAGAGAGTGACACTCTCCTCAGCCCTTCATCTTCATCCTCCATTTCTATTCTCTCCACCTTCTCCATCTTCCATTGGCAAGCTCTTGAAGGTTGAAGAAGCTTCATTGAAAGGTTTGGTGACTTGAGAAAGCTCCATTCCATCTTTCAAAGGCATAATCAATTAAAGGGTTGGTGACTTGAGAATGCTCCATCCCAAGGTTTGGTGACTTGAGAAAGCTCCATTCCATATTGCAAAGGGGAATCAACAATTGAAGAGGGCTTGAGTTCTTCATCATACACCCAAGTGGAGCTAGGAGGAAGACTAGTAATTCTACTCTTGGCATCTTCACAATGGATTTTTCTATTTTCTCTTTTAATTCATTTTAATATTGTTGTTGTTGTATTAAGAGTATTGAACATGAACTAACTCATTCTCTATCTAGATATTGATGAACCCTAGCTTATTTGTATGGATTGAATAATCTTATTTAATTGAATCATTTGATTGAGTTGTTTTATTCTTATGATGCTTAATTATTTATTTCCAATTGATAATAGCATGCTTATTGATTGGTTGCAATTTTCATATTATTGACTTGAGAAAGCTTGATATGAATTGAATACTCATAAGGATTGAGGGTTGATTGGAGTGCTAGAGATAGACTTACAAGATCCTTTGGTTTATAATTCATTGTTCTTAATGCAAGATCTACTTAATTATGTTTGAGAAGAGATTCCGGCATTCTACTTAGTGATTAGGGATTAATTCACTTGAGAGAGGTTTTAGTCTAATTTAGAGGAATGCCAATTCAACTCTATTATGTGATTTAATTGAATTAATTTTCATAAATATAATTGTGGCTAGGGGTATTCAATATCTGGATAGTATTATTACCATCAATCCTTTTTGCACATCACTCAATTTATCTTTACTTTCATTTATTTAAGTTAATTGTCTTTAATTATAAAACATCACAAAAACTATTGATTTGCTAAACAACAGTTAAGATTTGCACTAGTACTTGATCTTGTCCCTAGTGGAACGATAACTCACTCACTACTTTATTACTTGGGCGACCCGTGCACTTGCGGTATTTCTATAGCATTAGGTACGCACGCACCAGAGGGCCTAGGGAAGAAAAAGAAATAGATGAAAAACCTAATTTGATTTTTAATTCCTCTTCTTTTATTTCTAGCCATATATATATAATAATTTAATTAATCAATTAATTAATATTCATAATTTTTCCTCTTCCACTAATAATTAATTTATATTTTTTTTTTACTTTTTACCATGTTACTACTTAACATTTGACTTTTACCTTTTTACATTTTGACTTTTCCATTTTCTAGTGACATTTATATGTAATGTATATTTTATTATATCCTACATATACAATGATTACTTCCTTCTTATAACACCTTAATTAACCTTCTAAATTATTTATTTAAGTATATTTTAATAAAATTATGGTCGTTACAACTCTCTCCCACTTAAATAATTTTGTCCTCCAAAATTACATGGTATTAACTCTGGAAGAGGATGCTGGTACCGCATGATCTCCTTACTCTCCCATGTCCCCTCCTCACTGGAATGATTCTTCTATAAGACTTTAACTAATATCGCCCTCTTGTTCCTCAATTCTTTTACCTCTCATGTAAATATCACCATTGGTTCCTCTTCATAAGTCAAATCTGGATTCACCTCTATATTCAATAAATAACACATGAGACAGATCCGATATGTACCTCTAAAGCATAGAGACATGGAAGATATTGTGAATCTTTTCTAATTAAGGTGGCAAAGCCAGTCTATAAGCAACTGGTCTAACTCTCTCTAGTTCCTCATACGGTCCAATGAAATGAGGACTCAGCTTTCCCTTTTGACCAAATCTCAATATCCTCTTCTAGGGAGACACCTTAAAGAACACTTATCACCTACACTAAACTCTATATCTTTTCTTTTCAAATATGAATAGTAAATCCTGACCGAAAGGAAATGAGCTAACTTCATCATTCTATCCACTATTATACAGATTGCATCATACTTCCTCTGGGTTAAGGGTAGTCCAGATACAAAGTCTATAGTCACATGCTCCCACTTCCACTCGAGTACTGTTAATGGTTGCAATAACCCTTAAGGAACCTTATGTTTAGCTTTCACTCTATGACAAGTAAGACATCTGGACATAAATTCTGCTATGTCCCTCTTCATACCTAACCACCAACAATGGCTCTTTAAATATTGATCCATCTTGGTACTATTAGGGTGCATAGCATAAGGAGACTAATGTGCTTCCTTCAGAATCTTCTTTTTCAATTCAACATCTTCTAGAACACACAATTGATCTCTATACCATAAGCTGCCATCTTCTCTAACATGAAAATCCTTACTCTCCCCCTTATGACAATCCTCCACATTCTTTTGAAGTTTCACATCTACCTTCTCTGCTTCTTTAATCTAATCAATCAATAATGGGTTCACCTACAACTAAGCCATAAGTGCATTGTCATCACACACCTCAAATCTAGCATCCAATACTCTCAACTCAATTAGTAACAAGAGCAAATAGACCATCAATCCTACCATGGAATTCTGACTCAAGGCGTCTCTAACTATATTTTTCTTACTGGGATGGTAGTTAATCAAACAGTTATAGTCTTTTATCCACTCTAACCATCATCTCTGTCGAATATTCAACTTCTTATGTACAACCTAGTACTTTAAACTTTTGTGATCAATGTAGATGAAATATTTTCTCTCATACAAATAATGACGCCAAATCTTAAGTACAAACACTATGGCTGCTAATTCCAAATCATGAGTAGGATAGTTAAACTCATGTGATTTCAATTGTTTAGATGCATATGCAATAACTCTACCCTCCTGCATCAGAATAATTCCCAAACCATTATGTGAAGCATCATTATATATTACATATGGTTTATCTTCCACAGGTAAGGTAAGGACAGGAGCTTGAGTTAACATGTCTCTCAACTGCTCAAAGCTCGCCTGACATTGATCTATCCACACAAATTTTACATCTTTTCAAAGTAATCTAGTGAGTTGCATAGTTATGATGGAGAATCCCTTTACAAACCGGCGATAATAACCTACCAATCCTAGAAAACTCCTTACTTATGCGACATGCTTTGATTGACTCCAATTTAAGATTGCCTCTACGTTGCTCAGATCAACTCTAATACCCTCTATTGAAACAACATGTCCAAGGAAAGTCACCTGATCCAACTAAAACTCACATTTGGATAATTTGGCATACAACTGTTTCTTCCTCAAAGTTTGCAACACAATCTACAGATGCTTATCATGATCTTCCTAGCTATATGAATACACCAGGATATCATTAATAAATACCACCACAAATTGATCTAAGCATGGTTGAAATATCATGTACATCAAATCTATAAAAGCTACCGGTTCATTCGTCAAGCCAAAAAGGCATTACTAAAAGCTCATAATGCTCGTACCTCGTGCAAAAAGCAGTCTTAGGTATATGTGCATCTTTGACTCTCAACTGATGATAACCTGATCTTAGATTAATCTTGAAAAACATAGTTGCTCCCTTCAACTGATCAAAGAGATCATCAATGCGTGGCATTGGATACTTATTCTTGATGGTCACATTATTCAACTATCGGTAATTGATACATAATTTTAAAGCTTCATGTAACACCCCCATACTCTATATAAGTACTATACATATACCTTGTATACATGCAGTACGTATATAAAGTATAAGAATGTCACTTTTCATTATCTTAAAAAAAAACTTCACTCTAGTTCCAAACCATAATACATTTTATTTAAAGAACATTTACAAACTCATTATACTTTTGATGATATTACATATATATAATGATCTTGTTTTTACCAAAATTCATTTATACATATGAATACATTTTTATCAAAATACCACATAATTAAATTGTACATGTATGCACCACCTTCTAGTTGGTCTCGAAATACTCTTACCCTTCTCGTGGCATAACGATTTGACTTCAGATCAACCACCTACTCACCTGCGCGATTTACACAACCGCGCTAAGCTCGAAAGCTTAGTAGTACAAATAAATATTATAAACATACATTACAGAAAATCATACTCATATATTAACTTCATGTATCATTATTTACTTATCATGTTTTTCCCATTTCAATTACACTTTTATATGTTTCTACTAATCTCATAATTATATACATATATACATATATCATAAACATAAACCACAATTCCATAACTTATTAGAACATTCATAAAATAATACTCACAATGTCCACATCCATATACATATTACATGTCATATTATACTTTCAGAATCTCATCTTTCAACATAGCTTCTCAAGCCATATTTCTTTATGATAATTTACTTATGTATTGTAATCATAACATACTTAATAACGTTACATTCCATTACTTTATTCAATTGTTTCACCATTCATAAATCACATTGAAACAAAGACAAGCATGGGCCCAAAAGACACTAATATGTTATTCAAAGTTCAGAGTTACTACTTTGGTCCATAATCACAATCATCAAGCCCGTAGGCGATACATATATATCTCTATCCATGGATAGTGTAACAGACCCAGTCTCTTGGACCTCAACCCGGCTAGACCCGAGGAGATCCTCAACTCGGCAAGACTGTTACTATTTTTGAGGCTTACGACCCAGTCTTTTCACCCCAAAAACATCATATTTCACATATTTCACATTATTCAACTGGAATCGGCTTACGACCCAGTCTTTTCACCTATCCAGCGATTCATAGGCATGCCGCCAAATTCAGAACTCTGAAAATTGAATAACATATTAAGCACACAATTATTTCGATTATCTCTTTAACAATCTCTTTCTCAATTCATTTCTCATTTCATTATTCCATAATCAAATAGGCAATCATGCCGCCAATCATTTCATTTGCATTACCATAGGCAACCACAATGGCTTCATATCTCATCATATCTTAATTCACATTAAGGCAATTCATCATAACATTAATCAAATGTATCAACTAGGCAATAACTTACTTAACATATTTACAACAAATATGCTAAATCACAAAATCATGTAAAAGAATGCATCCATGTAAGTTTGTACTTACCTCAAAAGCAACTTACATCAATCTAAACTCCTCTTCTAAGAATCCTCCAACACTTAGATTAGGGCAACCCAATCTCTTCAAAACCTAATCAAAAAGTGATCACACACACTCACTCAGAGATACACATGAGATAATATAGATACGAACCAACTAGGGCAAACTCTACACATGACACGCTCACCAACACAGGCGTGTCCCTGATCGTGCCCTAAACCAACAATACAAAAACTTTGACACGCTCAGTAACACGGGCGTGTCCTTGGACGTGTCACTCATTCTGCCTCACAGAAACATTGACACACCCAACAACACGAGCGTGTTCATGGCCATGTCAATTACTTTATCTCACAGTAGCTATGACACGCTCAATAACATGGCCGTGTTAATGGTCGTGTCACAAACGTCAAACTCAGTACCGTTGACATGCCCAACGACATGGCCGTGTCAGGCAAGAATTATACATTCCGAACTCTCATCCATGAAAACACAATCACTCCAAAATCCATACTACAACACCCTTAATCAACATCTTGGTTTATATACACATAAATCACCTATTAATTTAACACTTATTTAACTTCAACATATCATAATAATAATCATTATATACATCATCCATATATCAATTATTCAATTCCCCAACTCATTTATTAAACCCTTACTAAACAATTTCAACAATCCATCATCATCCTCACAAATAACCATATTATCATCATCTAAATACCAATTCAACACACATATATATATACTTCAATCTTTCATTATCATAATCTTCACACACTAACCATATCAAATATAAACACAATCAATAGAAATCAACACAAAGAAATGAACACTTACTTGAATTCTTTGCCAAATCTTCAATATTCACCTTCAATTCTCTTAAAGCCCTTAAGAATTTGATGTGTATGCCAACAAAATCACATCTCTCTCTCTCTCTCTCTCTCTCTCTCTCTCTCTCGTTCAAGAAGAAGAAGAAAAAGAAGAAAGAAAGAAAGAAGATCTTTTCTTCCTTTTTCACTCTTATCTTATATATATATTAATATAATTAAATCCCTTAAAAATTCTCCACCACACACTTGTCATTCCCTTTGACTTCCTTTTCTTCTTTCTCTCTTGTTATTATTATTATTATTATTATTACAACTTACTTTTCCTACACCAATAAATACATCATGTATATGTGATGTATATGTTGATATATGTATATGTCTTATATATTGCTTTTATATTTCCCTTATTTTACAATTACAATATATACTTATCATTCTTCATACACCTCTATCTCTTATAATATATTTTTTTAATTAATTTATCTTCTTTTGACTTCCATTTCTTTGACTTGTATATGTTATATATATATATATATCTATATATACAACATATACACTCTCTCTTTATTTCTTTTCATTAAACATATACATTAAATCCAAATACAATAATAATTCCAAAACTTTTAGGGTATACTTTGGGATATTATATTTCATCTTTCTTCTTAACAAACAAAACTGATGCTCCTTATGGTGAGACACTAAGGCAAATGAACCCTTTATCTAGCAACTCCTATAATTGTACCTTCAACTCTTTCAATTCTATAGGTACCATCTGATAAGGGGTAATACAAATAAGAGTGGTACCCAGCATCGCATCAATACCAAACTCCACCTCTCCCACTGGGGGTAACCCTGGTAACTCATCTGGGAACACATCAAAAAACTCTGCCACTGTAGGAATACTATCAAGCTTAGACTTCTCTACTATAGTATCCACTACATGTGCTAAGTAAGCTTCACACCCTCTTCTGGAGCATTCTTCTAGCTGAAGTAAACATAGATGAGAGGTGTCTCTGCTCATTTGATACCACCACATTCTTCCCATCACATGTTTTCAAAGTAACACGTTTCTGCTGACAATCTACTATAGCCTGGCATTTGGATAACCCATCCATGCCTAAGATAAGGTCATAATCCCTAGAAGGTATCTCAATCAAGTCAATGAAAACTCCTCATCATGAATAATTACTGGACTATCTCGGTACACTCTGTTAACTATCACACTGTGCCCCAAAGGGTTTGTAACCAATAAATCATACACTACAGACTCTAAATGTATTTCACTCACAGGCAAGATGGATGCACTAATGTATGAATGTGTTGAACCAAGGTCTATCAAAGCATGAACAGATATACCAAATAGAGAAAATGTACCAGCTATCATAACCAAAGTTGTAATGTATAAAATTTTAAACAGGGACTTTTTAACTAATATTGATAATTGATAGTGTATAGTAATAAAAGAAATATGGATAAATACTATAAGTAAAGAATAGTGAATAGCATATCTTAAAATTTACTAAAGAAATTATTTTTACGGTTTTACAGGATTAAAAATCGAATTAAAATCAAAAGATAAGAAAGAGGGTGCACCATCGTTAAAATGAGATTAACCACACTAGATTGAACTTATTATTATATATATGGGCATGTGTGTGTGTGTGTGTGTGTGTGTGTAGAGTCTTCTTCTCCCTTCTCCCATATTCCACGCCAGCTACCACCACCATCACCATCTTCTCTATTTTCTTCTTCCTTTCATAAACGAATCAAGGAAAATCTATCTTTTCCAACAATTTTTTTAAGAGAATTAGTTAGAGTAGGTGAGATTATCAATAAGTGATCAAAGAAAAAGAGGGAAAAGAGAGAAGAAGAGGGATTTTGAAAAAGGTATGTGCTTATGTATTTTAATTTACAAATATTTGAATTTCTATGAGTTTTAATGTTTGAATTGATTGATTGAGTCATTTATAATGAATTATTTCTTGAAAATATTGATTAAATGGATTAATGAGTGAAAAATAAATTAAAAGAACTTATATGTGGTGAGTATGATTCTTAATTCAATCTTTGTAAGAATTGGGTAGTTTGATGTTGTTTTAGCCATAAGTGATGTTTGAAGGTTTGATTAATTGAAGTTTGAGTAAAGTATTAGACATAGACTCTTTTATGTCAAAAATATTAGATTTGATTCATTTTTATCATAGGTTTTGAATATATTGAGTTAAAATGGTTAAGTGTACGAAATACAGAATTTTTGCCTGATATGGCCAGTGACACGCCCATGTCAATGAGCATGTCGTAGCTACTGAATTACAAAATAAATGACATGCTCAGTCACACGCCCATGTCATTGGGCATGTTAAAATTTCTGTAAAATGGGTAAATGACATGGTCATTGACACGCCCATGTCGTTGGGCGTGTCACTTGAAGAAATTTGCCCAAAATAGCTCTTTTTCTCATCTTTAATCTATGATTTCGAACTAAATGACTATAAGGCCTTCAAGTGTAAAGGATTTTTGAAATCAACCCTAACTAGTAGTGTAATAAATTTTAAATATATGATAAATATGTGTAATACCAAGTGTTAATTAAAGAATTATTCCATTGAAGTGATATACATAATTCAATGTTAATTAAAACTAATGAATTGTCCAAATCATACTGATTTTAGATCTAGCTTTGGATTGAATGGCTAGTCAGAGGGAGGATAGCCATAGTGATAGTGGGCACCTCGTGCCATTAATGGACACATTGTGTCATCAGTGACAGTGGGCATAATTGCCATTATACATTCTTAAGATTTGGCATTAAAATTGCTACGATCACCCGTTATCTAAACCTATAATCCGTGTTCAATGTGTATGAACATATTTAATGAAGTTATCTATATTGAAAATATATGTTAGTATGATGTTATGAATAATGGAAGAAATGCAAAATAATAATATAAGTTAATTATTTAAAATCGACTTATTGTGTTACAATGTGAGAGTGATTGATAATGTATATACTAATATCTCAAGTGAAAGTTCTAATGCATGAAATAGAATTATTATATTCAAAATATCAAATTGATCAATAACTTTCTAAGCATTATAATAATTTAAAGTGTATATAATGATATAAGATACAAAGTGCTCCAAAGTATAGTATTAAATCTAAGCGTCAAAATTATAGATTAAACGAAATTATCCTATATGTGAAAGTGAAAAGTAAGACTTACTGAAAAATAAATAACTGTAATATGAGTAATGTTGACAAATGAGAAAGTAAGTCTTAAATAAAATGATTCAAAAAGAGAAAAGTTGCAATATCGAAAGTGTAGTGTAGCATGATGACTTTTATAAAGTTAAAGTTATTATTTTGTGTAATCAAAATATTATGTTGGTTTGTTATTGAAAATATTTAATATATTGAAATATTTACTAAAACTGAGTATTATTACTATATTTCCGTAAGTATTTTTCTTTAATATTAAGTGACAATATATGTTTATACAAGCACCACTAAGCTTTGCTTAGCATGTTAGAATTGTTTTCTGACACGCAGGTAACAAGTCATCGGAGCAAATTAAGAAGTGGAATTAAGGATCTCAGAAAATTGTCTATAGTATATATAGAGATCTTTTGTATATTGTACTTCTAAGTTATGAAGTATGTATATATATATATATGCAATTTATCTTGTCTATTTGAGAGATTGTACAAATTTGCAAATGTGAAAGAAATATATGTATTTAAAGAATGAAGTTTTATATTAGTGTGAATGATTAGCAAATCAAGTAATATTTTATATATTTATTTTGGATTGATAAACTTATGATGGTTATATGATTTACAATTAGCATTTGGTTTATTGAAAATATTGGAGATTGGTTTAAATTTTAGATTTATAAGTATTATATTATCCAGGTTGTATTATTATTTAAAAATTTTTGCTAGTAACATATTAAAAAGAAAACTTTTCCGGTGAATTGATTAGAGTACTGATAGTATATTAAGTAACATTCTCTGATAGTTTTATGTAAGAATTGTCAAGGGATGTTACAAAAGCACTCGGCTGTTGCTGCATCACATACAGCCTCTATGTGTCCTAGCCTCCTCTGATCTTCCCCTTATTATAAATCTTCCCCTCTGAATAGACCCTGATTTGCCATCTCTACCACTACCTCTACCACCTCGACCCCCCTCAGACATTGGGTCTAGACATAAAGGTCTCTGCCTGACCGGCCCTTAGAGACTCTAGGCAATCTTTGATAAAGTGGTCTTTGAAGCCACATCTAAAATAAATCGGTGCACTATTATTCTAGCAGATACCCCAAAGTGTCCTACCATACTGAGCACATATGGGCGGAACAGATCTCTGAGAAGCTAAGGTTAGGGCACCAGATACTGAAGTTGTAGGCCTTTGCCTCTACTGATGTGATGTAATATCCCAAATTATATCCTAAAATTTTGAAATAAATATTAATTGTTGAAAATTAATTAAAGAATTTATAAGGGTATTGTAGACCCTTAATTTTTGACCCAATCCGATCCAATATGCTTTATTTAGTCCAAAATGATTTTTGTTGTCTAATTGGTCCAAAATAATTTTAATTAAATAGTTTTTACTTTATTATCTAATTTTTATTAAGAAAAAATAAAAATAAACAAATAAAAAATAATAAATAAAAATAAAAATAAAAATAGGAGTCGAAAAAAATCGGCAGCGAAAAACAGTCGCGCGGGCCCGAGGAAGTTTTGCCCCGCAGGAAAATCCTGCGGGCAAAACCTTCGCCCGCAGGAATTTCCTACGGGCGAAATAGCGGCCCACAGGAATTTCCTGCGGGCTGGCACGCCCACCGGCCCCAGCCACGGGCCCGGCTGCCGCAGTTTTCACCAGCGTAAAATTTTTCGACGTAAATTTTTTGAAACCTAATCCAATTAGGTTTTAATTTCTTTTTTTATTAATATTACTTGCCGTGTGTAATTAGGAAAAAACAACCTAAAACCATTATAAATAAAAACCAATAGAACTAAATTAAAAAGGAAAAAAGAGAGGCAGTAGCTTGATTTTTTGAAACCAAATCAGTAAAGGAAAAGGGAAACTCAATTCAAGTGATTTTTAAAAGCAGCAGCAGTAGCACAAATTAAGCAATTCAAATTCAACAAAGGCTTGTCTTTGGAGCTAGTTCATCCAAGAAGAATTGTTTTTGGAGGAATCAACAAAAGAAGGTATGTTAAATTCTTTTTGATTTATGTTTTCACAGTAGCAAACCTATGAAATTAAGGTTTTTTAAATCAAAAATCTTAGAGCTGCAATTTAATTTTTCCAAGATTAAAACACTAATACATTACTTTATTTTCTAAAAAGACTTAAAATTATTATTTTTTGCTTCTTCAAAATCTTAAAACCCTAATTGAACAAATTCTTTAACAAAACCAAAACTTGATTTTGTTTCTTTCAAAATTTTAAATTAGGTTCTATTTCATTCAAAAAGCCTTCAAAAACATATTTTCTACTTATAAAAACTTCAATCCGTGTGTTTAAATTCATAAAACCTCATGAAATCATCAAATTGTCTTTTTTCAACAAATCACCCGAGAACCCTAATTTTAAAGCCTAAAACCCTAAATCAATTTCTAAACCTAAAATAGTAAACCCTAAACCCTTTAAAACCTTAAACTATAACTTTTTCTAAACTTTAATCCTTTGAAACATTAAAAACCATAAAAACACAAATTCTTTAATTTTACACAGTAGCTTAAAAATAATCATTTAAAACTACAAATCAAAAGTATTTCAAAGTGTCTAAAACCCTAGTTTCATGATTTCACCATTCAAACCTTAATTTTGTTAATCAAAGAGTCTTACCAACCCTTTAAAACATAAAACCCTAATTTATTTTAATTCCATAAAAAGTCACAGTAGCCATAATTGGACTTTTATTTGCTTTATTCAATTCCATACTTGATATGTTTTGATTTATTTCTTATGCTTTAATTTATTTAATTTCAATACTTGATTTATTTAATTTATCATGGATGGATGTTTGTTTTATATTTTGGTTAATAGCTTTGATGAATGATTTAGGGGGTGTTTCCCTAAGCTTAAGCTTTTTTGCTTATAGATTATAAGCTGCTTAAAAATAATTTGATGACCTGTTTCCCTAAGCTGTGTAATAAGCGGCTCATAAGCAGTAGACCTGTTTACCTGAGCTGTTAATAAATAGTTTATAAGCAGCAAAAATGATTAAATGACCAAAAAGGGTATGTATACTATTAATTAAATAACAGTATTTATTTTAATAATTGTTTAATATATTAAATATATAAATATTAATTGAGATTAATATAATTATTTAAAAAATTAAAAAATCAATTTATTTATTTTAAAATTATTTTAATTAATTTTTAAATTATTTATTGATTATGAAGAATATTAAAATTAAGATGGGTTATTAAGGTTAAGGGGTAGTTGAGGAATATTAAAATTACATGAGGCTATATGTGTAATTCTTTTGGTCAACTTAAAACTCCTTATAAGGAGTTTTAGAAAAAGCCAAGATTTGTGGCTTATTTTAAAACTCCTTATAAGGAGATAAGCCATGATAAATAAGATTAGGGAAACATGTCTTTCCATAGCTTATGAACTGAAAACTCCTTATAAGGAGTTTTGACCAGCTTATGAGCTTAGGGAAACACCCCCTTATTTATGATGAATGATTATTTACTTTTATCAATTAATTTTAGATTTTCAAAAGTTGTAAGAGGTATGTTTCCACTTGGTGGGTACCTCATTAATTAAACATCATGTAATTTAATTTGCTTTTCTATTTTAGAACCTATGTAAAGGAAATGTTTCTACCTTTTGGTGGGTGTCCTATCTAGGCATGTGATGTAAGGACATGTTTCCATCCTTGGATGGGTGTTCATTTATTTGCTTTGTTTGGACATTGCTTTGATTTTAATATATTGATGCTTTCTTTTAATTATTATGTGTAATATGGATAATGTTATTATACTTAAGAATTTTATAATATTAAGACCTGTAAAGGAGGCCGGTTCCAATGAACCGGGCGTTGTGGGGGTGCTGGGTCATTTCTCACCTTCCCCACACGTACCCAACTTTCCGAACTCATTAAGTGGTTGGGGATTCCTTAGGAATCGAGTCATCCACCCCTTTCTTTTTTTCGGCCCGTCCGGGTGGCGACTCCATTTTCTCCGGACTTAGGTCCGTGTTCTCTAAGGCCCCGAGCCTAAACAGTGCCGAAGTCATAAGAACCATTCCACCGGGAGTGGGGGCGAAAATCTCCACTCATAGTGGTGACTCCACTAGGGATAAGAGAAGTTGATTCCGTTGGTCTTCATATTATTATATTCTTTCTTATAATGATATTATCCATTGCGTCATATTAGTTTGCATTGTGTGCGTGAGTTAGGACGCCCGTGTTACCCGTGTTGTGTTATGTATGGGATACCATACTTTCACTCAAGGTATGGAGATCGAGCATAGCATAACCACTCATAGTCTCGTACCATTTGGTATATACTTGCTATGGGAACCTAAGCCTTTTAACCCAAAGACTAAAGCTCATGTAATTGGCCTAGTTACTTTCCTTAGGTTTTACCCCAAATGCATGTTGTTTGACTATGGTTAGTTTATCTTAGTCTAAATCATGGCTTATTTGGTTTGTTATTTTTCTAATATGACCTAAGTATATTGTAAGCTCAGAATAAATTTTTCTTTAAAGCCCAAAAGACTAAAACTATTTTCAAAATTTTTTAAGATGGTCTTTGGACATAAAACTTTTCTAAAAGCATTCTTTGGCTCATGGCCCAAATACTAAGCCCGAAATCTATTTTTTAAAAAATCTTTTTACAATGGGCTTAGAAACAAAACTATTTTCACCCAACCTTTTCTTACAAAGAGCTTGCAAAATATTAAGGTCAATTATGAAATACCAAAAATCAGTTATGGGCGTAGTTTACACTAAGAATAAATTAACCATGGGCTTGTTTTTGGCATGAACCATTAGTTACCTTTTTCAAGTGAGAAATCTATCTATAATAAACCTCTTAATTTAGTTTTAATCCAATATAGCATGAAAGCTACTTTAGTTGGTTGAATGGATTAAAACCTAATTAATTGGAATTATCATGGATGGATTTTCGTTTTCGAAAATATAAATATTGGTTAAAACGTCCGAGGGAATTATTCAAAAATAAGATACCCTATGTTGGTATTTTGTTAACCATATACCTAGGAAAAGAGACTCGCCATTCGTGTGTGGATGTTATAAGATTGGAAGGAACATCCTAATTATCTTTCTTCATTGATTGTTCGTGCATACATGCGTACATGCATACATTTGCATCTCATATCATTGATCCTTTTTGGTTCATAGACCTGAAGTGCAGCAATTCAAGAGCATACAATGATACCAACTGTGAACCTCGGATTCCGCCCGAAAAGGATTCGGGCGAACGTTCACTTGTTGTCGGGAGTCGCCACTCAGTTTATTTTGTTCGAAGGGAAAAACTAAGAAAACCCTTGTTTGACTCCAGTAATGCATCCAATGTAAAGGCTTCTCGTCTGCGAACCCAAGGAGGATTCGGGGACTATGTCATGCATTTGACTAACTTGCAGAAGAGGAACAAAGAAATAAAGACAAAAAGATTGTTAGTAGTTTGTGGACTTGCTATTTGGGGTGAATCCCAAACATGCCTACATACTCCCGTTTGAATAGGAGATCAAAGCCCATGTAGTTCGGAAAAGCCTATTTAAAGGCGATGGAAATTATGCTTCATGCATGTGTGTGTGTATGCTTCGTGCATTGTCAGGCTTCATGCCAAAGATTGATTCAGCACTTAGTGCTAAATGGTGAGATTTAGGTACTTTGTACCAAAAAAGTGGGATTTAGGCTTCATGCCAAAGGTTGATTTTAATTGAGTCGGGCTTCATGCCACAGTTGTGAAATTTAGCACTTAGTGTTAAATGGTGAAATTTTAGGTACTTTGTACCAAAAGAATGCAATTTTTAGGCCTTAGGCCTGCATTGCCGGGCTTCATGCCAAAATTGTGAGATTTAGCACTTAGTGCTAAATTGTGCAATTTTAGGTACTTTGTACCAAAAGAGTGCAAATTTTAGGCCTTTGGCCTGCATTGTCGGGCTTTTTGCCAAAGATGTGAGTTTTAGCACTTAGTGCTAAATTGTGAAATTTTAGGTACTTTGTACCAAAATGGTGTAATTTAGGCTCCGTGCCAAAAGGTTGATTTTAATTGTGAAATTTAGGTACTTTGTACCAAAAGGATTCAATTTAGGCTTCGTGCCAAAGAGGCTGATTGATTAGTCCATTAGGCCTTAGACCTAAAAGGATTAGGTCTTTGACCGAGAAGAAATTAAGAAGAAGATTGAATGCTTATGAGATGCTTAAATTGACAAATGATGGATTAGAATATTACCTCGCTTAGGATTTTCCCGCTTCGAAGTTCCAGATCTCGTTTTCTTGGATCTTGGATTATGATTCTTGATTACGGATTAAATTCGTCAGCATGAGGCCCGGAGTCTCCAAAAGCCAACAACTTTTTCTGAACACTTGAAGGCAATTTATAGGCAAAATCGAGCTGGACGGCGGCCGGGCCGCCGTGGATGTGACAAGCCAAAAAGACGGAAAAGTTTTGGCTGCTGGGGAGCTAGAGACCTCCAAAAATTATTCCGGGACCATATCCGTGATCCTCACGTCGTCCCGGACATTTCAAGTACCATGAAGACATACTTTCGATGAATTTTACCGGGGACGTCCGGTCCGGCCCGGTTATTTGCAGTCTGAGAAAATTGGCTTTCCGAGCCTCAAAATTCGAGTGTTCACAATTGCCCCCCAGTGGGGTCCATAAAAATGATTTATGGAGCCCAGTGGTCTTCTGAAGAGCGAATTTTGAGCGAGGGGTAAAAGACCCGCCTTTTGGCATTTCCGGATTGCTTGCAACACTTCTGATTTTTCTGTACCTGCACTTTTGTTAAGCACAAACAGTACATATGTATGCATGATGTCCTCTTTTATTTTCAAAAAAGGCATTTTTTTTCAACCGTTGTATGCACAACTGGACCAAGAGTCTCCATAAGGTTGAAAGGATCAATTATGGGAAGATATGGATGGTGCGCTGTTGCTACTTGGGTTGTGAGCTAATGCTACTCTTAGAGGCGCAGCTGGGGATTGGGATTTCTTGCACGCTTGTATCAGATTTTGGAATCCCCAAGCTCACGTCTTCAGATTTGGTGCCCGGATGGAAGAGATGTGTCCTCTTTTTGAGGAATTCTGCTCAATTATTGGATGCGACCCAAATGCCCCTCTTGTAAGGCATGATGTTCAAGTCGGCTATGTGGGGTCTTTTCAGAGGCTTTTCAACTTTACAAGGCCTCAAGCTCAAGCCATCAGTAATTATTTCTAGTAAAGAACTTAGAAATAATCCTCTAGGAAGTCCAACTCCACTGGGGAAGGAACTTGAATTTTTCTGAAGTTGCCCCCAAATTATACCCAGAGTCACTCGAGCTGTTCTTCAAACTTGGGTTAAGAACCATCAGATGATCATGCCTTTTGCGGAGCCTTCCCTCATCCAGTCTACTCCAGAGTATAGAACTTGGTTCATAGTTGAAGTTTGGCCAATTGAAAAGCCAAGGAGACATGGATTACTGCAGGAGCTGGAGGGAAAGGAGGTGGTTCCTCTTAACGAGGAGAAGACAGACGCTGCAGACTCTGCCCCAAGTAGGAGGCGTAGGATTTAGACCCTAGGGTTGACTTTTTTTTTTATTTTTTTTTACTGTTTTTTTCCTTTTTGGTTCATTTTGATGTTTATGACTTGTGGTTTGACTCTTTTTGGTTTTTGGTACTTTATGAAAGGAATGACTCTTTTTGAATGAATGACTCCTTTGGGAATGAATGACTCTTTTTTGGAATGAATGACCCTTTCATTTGCTTTCCAAGCGTTATCTACTTTATTTACTTGCTCTAATTTTTGCCTAAGTCGTCCTTTCGGATTTTCAACTTAGCGAGCTCTTACCCATTCTTGCCTAAGCCGCCCTTTGCGGGTTTTCGACTTAGCGGGCCCCACTATTGCCTAAGCCGCCCTTTGTGGGTTTTCGACTTAGCGGGATTTTTTCTTTCTTCTTTCTTTTCTCTTTCTTTTCTTTTCTCTTTTGTTTTTTTTATGTTGGCAAAAGAAAAATGAATCAATGATTTTTATTAAAATTTAGACCGTGCTCAAGGAGAGCTGCCTACATATCTCGAATTATCTTGCGAGAATCAGGTCTAATGTAGTTCCCTACAATGCATGATCATACATAATATTTTTTTAGTTGATCCAGATTGCATGGGTTTGCGAACTCCAGACCATCCAAATCAGCAAGATGACGGCTCCACCGGAAAGTATTTTCTTCAAAATGTAGGGTCCCGCCCAATGAGGACAGAACTTCCCACGAGGATCTGTAACAGGTGTTCTGATCTCTTTCAGAACCAAACAACCTTCTTCCAACTTTTGATCTTTGACCTTTTTGTTGAAATGTCTGGCCATTCGCCTCTAATACCCTTGAATCCGATGTAGAGCTTGAAGTCTTTTTTCATCCAAACCCAACAACTGATGATGATAATTGCTGATCCATTCAGCTTCATTTATCTGACTTTCTTGAATTATCCTCGCCGATTAAACTTCCAGCTCAATGGGGAGTACTGCTTCCATTCCGTACACCAGGGAATACGGGGTTGCCCCAGTAGGAGTTCTAATTGATGTTCTGTATCCCCACAAGGCCAATGGTAACTTCTCATGCCAACGCCTATGCTCCTTGATCATTTTTTGTATGATCACCTTTATAGACTTATTTGCTGCTTCTACAGCTCCATTTGTTTGGGGTCTATAAGGAGAGGACTTATGATGTTGGATCTTCTTATCCTTCAAAAGCTTAGCAAATTCTGCTTGGAAATGAGTTCCATTATCAGTGATAATTTCAAATGGCGTTCCGTACCGACAAAGGATGTTGGTTCGGACAAACTGTGCTGCCTTTTTGGCGTTTAATTCTGCATAAGAAGCTGCTTCAACCCACTTTGTAAAGTAATCCACTACTACCAAGATAAACTGATGTCCATTCGAGGCTTTTGGATGTATTTTACCAATTATATCAATTCCCCAAGTAGCAAAGGGCCATGGAGAAGTGATTGGATTCAGAGCAACGGGAGGCTGCTTCTGCAGCTTAGTAAATATCTGACACTGATGGCATTCTTGCACAAATGCCACGCAGTCTGCATTCATGGTGGACCAATAATATCCCAAATTGGCCTGATGTTACACCAAAGAGTCACTTTGCAGGATTTAAGCTTCAAATTGTACTTGCGAAGTCTAAGGAAGAACTTCTCAAGTGCTTCAATGTGTTCTTCTGAAGATTTTGACTTGACAATCATATCATCAACATACACTTCTACTTCTTTGTTAATCATGTCATGAAAGACTGTTGTCGCCATCCTTTGGTAGGCAGCCCCTGCATTTATCAACCCAAAAGGCATAACCCTGTAGCAGAAAGTGCCCCATTCTGTAATGAAAGCTGTCTTCTCTCTGTCTGGTGGGTGCACTAGGATCTGATTGTATCCAACTGCGAGGTCAGTCATGGAAACCATCATATGCCCAGCCATCCTATCTATCAGCAAATCGATGTGTGGTAGTGGAAAATCGTCCTTGGGACAGGCCTTATTCAAATCTCTATAGTCAACACACATCCTGACCTTTCCATCTTTCTTCAGGACTGGCACGATGTTTGCTAACCAGGAAGGGTAGGCAATTGGTTCTATGAACTTATTGTCCAGTTGCTTGGCAACCTCCTCTTTAATTTTCAAAGACCATTCAGGCTTCATTCTTCTCAATTTCTGCTTAACCGGCTTCGCATCTGGGTATAGTGGAATCTTATGAACTGCTATGGCTGGGTCTATTCCCGTGACATCACTTGCCTTCCACATGAAGCAGTCGACATACTTTCTGATGCAATCGATAACCTGTTCTTTATTCACACAATCATATGCAATGTATGTATGTTCATTTTCTTTGCCAATTATTATTTTTTTCATTTATTTCTTTTATTTCATTTATTTCATTTTTGCTAGATAATACTTGGAAAGCAAAAGACAAAGGGTAACCAAGAATCCGAACAATTTCATTGATAATAACGGAGTCATTCTCCAAGATTACATTAGACTTGACATTAGGGTTTTCTAAATCTGAACTTACAGAAGACTCAAAATTAGACTCTGACTTGGTGTTTGACTCAGAATTTGACTTGATACAAGACTGGGGTTCAGGGTGTAACACAGGCCTAGGTTTGATTTTAGCAGCTTGTCCCTCCTCGGCATACCAGTTCCTCAGCGGTCCATCTGTGGTCTTGATCAGTTTTGTGAATTCCCTTTTGTCTTCAAAATTGGTTATCATAGCAACCTCATCAAAGAGACTAGGCTGCATGAAATCTTCCACAGTGATGGCATTGATGGAATGATTGGGCAAGGGGTTAGTGTTAATGTTTGGTTGCCTCCTGAGAGGAATGATGTCACCACTATCCACCAAATCCTGGATGCGGTTTTTCAAAGTCCAGCAAGCATCTGTTCTGTGCCCATTTCCTTGGTGGTACTCACAGTACTCATTGGCCCTGTAATTGGAGGGTAATGGGTTTGGAGGAGGCCTTGGGTCCAAAGGCTTCAAATATTTTCCTTCCACAGCCTTTTTAAACACCAGACGAAGGGGCATTCCAATGTCGGTATATTGCCTTCTTGGCTGATTTCTTTGCCCAAGATTGCCCACACGTAAAGGATTCGCAGGGGCAATATTGGCCACTTCATTAGCCTTACTTGAGGAAGCAGCTTGGCCTTGTTTTTTATACTTCGAGATAGCTTCTTCATCTACTATCTTACCCAATTGTATCATATCTTCTACCTTGGTTGCAGTCGCAATGAGCGATTTGAAAGTAGGTAGGTATTGGGTTTGCAGTTGAGCCTGATATGTAGGTCTTAAATTCCTGATTATGATATCAATCTGCTCCTGTTCTGAAGGGCGATTGATCATTTGGGCGGCCTTTGCCCTCCACCTTGTAAGGAACGAGGAGAAGGGTTCATTGTTGTTCTGCTTGGTAGTCTCAAGTTCCCTTCTGGTGACATCCACCTCAATATTATAGTGGTATTGAGAGTTAAATGCATTGCAGATGTCTTCCCAGGTCCTAATCTTGGCATGGTCCAGGCTTACAAACCACTTGAGGGCAGCACCAGTCAAAGATTGTTGGAATATTTGAGCAAAGAGCTCATCATTTAAACCCCAAGGGCTTAATGCCCCCACATACATCTTGAGGTGAGTTTTAGGGCAAGTAGTCCCATCAAATCTGTCCATCCCAGGCATCTTGAATTTTGGAGGCAATCTAGCTTGGGGAAACAAGGATAAAGAATCCATGTCTACCACCTCTTTATGAGTTTTCATGGCAGTGATTGACCTTTCCAGCAATTCAAGTTTTCTTTTCAGTTCATCAGTTTCAGTGACATTCTTAGAGGGTGGATCCTCCAAATTGATGACAGGGGTATTCTGAGCAGTCATGGGGGTACTAGTTTGTCCCACAATAGGTTCCTTCCCTAAATTTCCAGGAGTAGGGACTGTCTTTGGTGCTCCTCCTAATTCAGCCAGGATGGCTACCCTTTGGGCGGCTAAAGCTTCATCAATTCTTTCTTGCATTCTAGCTTCAATTTCCTTAGCCTGTCCATCTAGCAAAGCCTTAATTTGTTCAATAGTAGCCATTTCAACAATTGGATCAGTTGGTAAAGTTGGGGTAGTAGGACTTGTGGGTGATTGCACAGTTGGAGTTGGTGTGTCTGGTGTAGGTGGAGGCACACGGACAGTGGGTACCTGAAAAGGTCAAGGGTAAAGGATCAGGGTAGTGTTAGGGTAGGAAAACTCTTGGTCCACTTGCACATATCAAAAGATTTTCCCCAAAACCGTGTTGTTATGTTGCATGAATGCACCTCATCACATCACAATTCATTTTAATGGTATGTGGCACTATCATTGGGTACATACACCCTAAGGGAAGGTTCTATTGGCACATGAAAAATAAAGAATCGGCTCATAATAGGGACCCTTGAGTCTTGAGTAAGATATACCTAACCACATGTGAAACAAGGAGTTTCGCGTGGGTCCAACAGTACGATTACTCATGGGCCACTCCAAAAGGATTGGAATGGTTTGCGACAACAGGGAGGACGCTTTGGCTGTCCGCCGGCATAATCAAGGAGACCTGCCGGTCAGCGCTACTTGCTATCCAGACTCAGAACTTTGAACAGAAAGAGAAGAAATTCATTTGAAAACATTTTTTTATGCAATGGAGGAAAATGATTCCCCCATATATGCAAGAGAAAAAGATTCTCTGAATGACAAAATAAATGCACAAGTAGTCAAACAATAGATCCATCAAAGGAAAAAGATTCCTTTCTTCAATCTTCAGTCCAATATCCTTAAAGGAAGGATATATATTGCTAAGGTACCCTGCAAAACAAATAAACGTACCCTAAAGAAGGGCAAGTTAGTCAAATAAACAATAGTAGTCTACTAGAGTCCCATAAATTATTTTTTATGGTCCCTAGAAAGATTTCTTTTGTCAACTTTCAATTCTAATATCCTTAAAGAAAGGATAATCATTGCTAAGGTACCCTGCAAAATAAATAAAAGCACCATAAAGAATGGCAAGTTAGTCAAATAAACAATTGTAGTCCACTAAGATCCCATAAATCATTTTTATGGTCCCCAGTGGAGTCGCCAATTTGTGAACCTCGGATTCCGCCCGAAAAGGATTCGGGATAACGTTCACTTGTTGTCGGGAGTCGCCACTCAATTTATTTTGTTCGAAGGGAAAAACTAAGAAAACCCTTGTTTGACTCCAATAATGCATCCAATGTAAAGGCTTCTAGTCTGCGAACCCAAGGAGGATTCGGGGACTATGTCATGCATTTGACTAACTTGCAGAAGAGGAACAAAGAAATGAAGACAAAAAGATTGTTAGTAGTTTGTGGACTTGCTATTTGGGGTGAATCCCAAACATGCCTACATACTCCCGTTTGAATAGGAGATCAAAGCCCATGTAGTTCGGAAAAGCCTATTTAAAGGCGATGGAAATTATGCTTCATGCATGTGTGTGTGTATGCTTCATGCATTGTCAGGCTTCATGCCAAAGATTGATTCAGCACTTAGTGCTAAATGGTGAGATTTAGGTACTTTGTACCAAAAAAGTGGGATTTAGGCTTCATGCCAAAGGTTGATTTTAATTGAGTCGGGCTTCATGCCACAGTTGTGAAATTTAGCACTTAGTGCTAAATGGTGCAATTTTAGGTACTTTGTACCAAAAGAATGCAATTTTTAGGCCTTAGGCCTGCATTGCCGGGCTTCATGCCAAAATTGTGAGATTTAGCACTTAGTGCTAAATTGTGCAATTTTAGGTACTTTGTACCAAAAGAGTGCAAATTTTAGGCCTTTGGCCTGCATTGTCGGGCTTTTTGCCAAAGATGTGAGTTTTAGCACTTAGTGCTAAATTGTGAAATTTTAGGTACTTTGTACCAAAATGGTGTAATTTAGGCTCCGTGCCAAAAGGTTGATTTTAATTGTGAAATTTAGGTACTTTGTACCAAAAGGATTCAATTTAGGCTTCGTGCCAAAGAGGCTGATTGATTAGTCCATTAGGCCTTAGACCTAAAAGGATTAGGTCTTTGACCGAGAAGAAATTAAGAAGAAGATTGAATGCTTATGAGATGCTTAAATTGACAAATGATGGATTAGAATATTACCTCGCTTAGGATTTTCCCGCTTCGAAGTTTCAGATCTCGTTTTCTTGGATCTTGGATTATGATTCTTGATTACGGATTAAATTCGTCAGCATGAGGCCCGGAGTCTCCAAAAGCCAATAACTTTTTCTGAACACTTGAAGGCAATTTATAGGCAAAATCGAGCTGGACGGCGGCTGAACCGCCGGTCACGGCGGCCGAGCCGCCGTGGATGTGACAAGCCAAAAAGACGGAAAAGTTTTGGCGGCTGAGCCGCCGGAGTCACGGCTGCTGAGCCGCTCAGCCGCCGGGGTCACGGCGGCTGGGCCGCCGGTTTCTTCCGGTTTTCGCTCAAACTGATTTTTCGGGAGCTAGAGACCTCCAAAAATTATTCCGGGACCATATCCGTGATCCTCATGTCGTCCCGGACATTTCAAGTACCATGAAGACATACTTTCGGTGAATTTTACCGGGGACATCCGGTCCGGCCCGGTTATTTGCAGTCTGAGAAAATTGGCTTTTCGAGCCTCAAAATTCGAGTGTTCACACCAACTATAACATTGATTTAGATTCAAGTACTTCATTGGAAGGATGGATGCAAACCAACTAAGGGACATAGTCGATGAAGTTGTCAAAGCTAAGATGGCCGAGCTACGAGATCAATTGGTTATAATTTTGAAGACCCAGTTGATTGAAATTCTGGAGATCATCAACAATGCTAATAAGGCATCTCCCATTGACATAAGGAAGACGGAAAAAGCAGCATCAACAAGGAACATGTCTACTAATAGAGATCGAATGAAAAATGAGAGATTAATCCCTAATCTACAAGACCAACCGAACCATGTGCTATCTAAGTGGAGCAATAAGAGCGGCTACCACCCTAGTGTGCAAAGTCAAAGAGGAAAAGGAGATGTTGAGGAAAATGCAACAATTGAGCCTATAAAGAAGCGTAAATTTTCAAACTTAAGGGAGCCTTTGTCAAAGACGCTAGAAAATCTAATGAAAATGGATTTGCTACAACCATTGGCACCTCGGCCTCTACATAAGCCTCTACCTCCAAATTTTGATGCCAAGGTCTTCTGTCAATTCCATCAAATGCAAGGGCATGAGACAGATAAATGTGTTCGATTATGGCATGAAATCTAAGATTTAATTAACAGTGGAAAGCTGCTTGAACCTGATAAGCCCAACACTAAGAATAATCCTCAGCCTAAAATTGGAAGGGCATCATCGCTTACAACCTTCATGAAGAGTTTTATCTTGTCACCTTGTCATGATATGGATAGAGAAGCTGCTAAAGATGATATGCTACTAAGCAAGCTTGGACTAACTGTGGATGATGAAGCAATGATCCTTGATGATGGAAAAAATTCGTGCCCTTGAGATGTCTAAATAAATGAAGCATCTTCGACTCCAACTCAATGAACTTTCCTTAGCTTGAATGTTGCTTTTCAATTTTGCTTTCTTGGAACAATCGTGTTTTTCAAATTTAAATTTGTTTGAATCAATTACTTTCATCAAAAATTTTGTCGGTCTTCATTCATTTTGGTGTTCAACCAATGAGGAATCTAGCTTGATAATTCATGAATTAATATATTTATGCATCATGACTCGAATAACTTTACTAGGTGAGGGAATTGCTCTATAGCATTGAGTTGTGTATGCTTACTTAGAGAGGGCTCCTGCATAATTACCTTTGTCTAGGTCCTAGTCAATCTTAGAACATGCTTTGGCAAGCTTTCGAGGTGAAATTGAACTCTGCTTATTTAAGAGAGAGATGATCTAGGCATTGTTTGGTTAGCCAACAACTAGTATCCACCCAATTAAATATCAATCCCTAGCTGTCCCTTTGAGCTTTCATAAAATTTTAGCTTTCTTTTCATTGGCATATAACCCCAATAACTTACCCTGAGCTATTGTGATACTTTTAACAAGTCTAATGATCACTAAGATGAAGAGACAAGAAGATCAAAGAAAGCAATACCATGAAGATAGTTGAAGTTTCCAGGACTATAAGGGTAGTTGAAGTTTCTAAGACCATAAGGGTAGTTGAAGTTTTCAAGACCATAAGGGTAGTTGAAGTTCACTTAATATCTCCAATCTATCAAGACAACATCGGAGTAACAATTGATTTATCCCTGTTAAAGAAGATTTATGTCACTCCACTCATCCATTATTGGAAGCCAAGCTAGTATAAACAAGATAACTCCTTTAGAGCTAGAACCAAGCAAAAAAAAGAGAAAGAAGAGAAGAAGAAAAAAAAAGAAGAAAAAAAAGAAAAAGAAAAAAAATGTGAGACAAAAAGAAAAGAAAAAGAAAAGAAAAAAAGAGAAAAAGAAAAAGAAAACCCAAAATGGTTCAAAAAGCCAACTGAGTTCTCTTTTACCTAAGACAACAAAAGGCTTCCATTTGGTTTATAAAGACATTTTGACTTGAATTGGTCCAACCCAACCAAAGATTCAATTAAAATTGGAGAAAAAGGGGAAAGACCATTCAGTGCTTAAAAGTTCTGTACTTGACAGTCCTACAAGGAAGAAGGACAAAATGACAAAATGATCAAAGAAAGGGAGGAGTAAGAAAAATGAAATGAAAGAAAAGGGAAAAGAAGAAAAAAAATGAATTTGGGTCTTAAACTTTTTGCAAGGGCATAAACTGTCCTAATCAAGATCCAGATTAATGCCATGAATTTGGAATTTAGCAAGATTACTCCAAGCTGCCGAAAATTCAAACAAAAAATTTGTAGTGTGAGGGTTTGTCCATTGTGTCACACCAGCTCCAATCTCAAAATGGCCTTCATTTAAACCCGTGTCCCTCATAGACCCCATTTCAAGCCTATCAAAGACCTGTTGATCTCTCTTGGTAGGTAGAGTCTATTAGTGGAGATAGTTTGGATAAGCATGAATATGAGATAGTCAATATTTAAACTCAAATGAGACCTTTGGCCAAGTAATGTGTATGTGCCTATCTGAAGTGCAACAATTCTGGCTTAAATAGAAATAATTTCCGAGTTTAGTACGGTAACTAGGGTTGTCATGTTATAGATATATTAATTTGGAAAATCAAGTCCTGAGGTACATTGACATTAATTTGGCAAATCCAACATTTGATTTTAAAATGAAAATTCAAAATTTTCAAAAAATGTTTTGTCATACAAAGCCTTCAAGTTAAGGGAAGTATGTTGAACCTCCAAAGGACACATTGGGCAAAGGAAATTATTATTGGCAAAGTTATGAAGAAACTACCAATTGACATGCTGAGACATAGTTCGAAATAGATGAATCCCTGACTCTGCTGCTTAGGGTCTCCATCACTCGTGTTTTCAACATCTTGAAGATAAAAGCCACAAATGCAAAGCTTTCAATCATTCCAATGCAAGACTTGAACAAGCGTCAAAACGGAACCAATGAGAACACTTCTGCTGATCACCTCGGTCTGTGAGTCGATGGAACAACTTGAATAGCAAACACTCTGTGAAGTGAAGAATCAAAAGAAGATGTCAAATCAGGAGGGCATGGAAAGCCCATTGCTTGAGAAAGCTCCAGTAATTTTGCAAAGAGAAGAAATGCATGCTTGTGCGAAGAACTAGACAAGAAAAATATCAATCAAAGCTTGCATGGATAAAATCTTTGGTTTGAGCCTACACAGGGGGCAAAGTTTCTCCTTTTCAATTTTTTGAGTTTATATACCAAATATTTTTAAACTCACTTACGAATGTTTTGCCACACAGGGGGGCAAAGAGAGGATATAAGGTCCAATTAAAAATAGCTAAATCTTTGCAAAAAGGAAGAACAAAGGAATGGAACAATTAGAACTCTCAAAAGAATGAAGATGTAAAAGATGAAAGATCAATAGAGCTAAAAGAGCTGAAGCCAGGCTAAAGACCCGACCTCCAATGGATAAAGATCAATGTTTCAAGGGTAAAGACCCGATGCCAAAAGATGAAGATTCATTTTCAAGGATAAAGACCCGGTCTCAAAGGATGAAGATCCAATTTGATGGTGAAGAATCACAATGCATAAAACAGCCAGAGCAGTCAGACTTCCCAACTAAAAGTTAGTCAAATTCAATTCAAGCTCGGGTCCAAGTACCCATGCTCGGGTCTAAGTACCCAATCTCAGGGCCAAGTACCCAATCTAGGGTCTAAGTACCCAAATCAAATCAATCTCGGGTCTAAGTACCCAATCTCGGGTCCAAGTACCCAATCCCGGGTCTAAGTACCCAATCTCGGGTCCAAGTACCCAAATCAAATCAATCTCGGATCCAAGTACCCAATCCCGGGTCCAAGTACCCAAAATCAATTCAAGCTTGGGTCTAAGAACCCAATCTCGGGTCTAAGTACCCAAATCAACTCAATCTCGGGTCCAAGTATCCAATCCCGGGTCTAAGTACCCAAAATCAATTCAATCCCGGGTCTAAGTATCCAATCTTATGTCCAAGTACCTAAATCAAGTACCCAAATTAGCTCAAAATTAACTCGAACCGGGTCCAGAACCCAAATTTCCCTTAGGTCCAGAACCTAGAACATCCTTGAGTCCAGAACTCGAACCGGGTCCAGAACCCAAATTTTTCTTAGGTCTAGAACCTATAATTATCCTCGAGTCTAGAACTCGAATCCGGGTCCAGAACCCAAATTTGCCTTGGATCCAGAACCTAAAACCATCCTTGAGTCCAGAACTCAAATTGGGTCCAAGTACCCAAAACAAGTCGCCATATCAAAAATTAAGTCTTATTGCTTTTCACTCTCTTTCACTAAGGTTTCAGATCATTTAAGCAGGGGGCAAACCGTAGACCTTAATTTTTGACCCAATCCGATCCAATATGCTTTATTTAGTCCAAAATGATTTTTGTTGTCTAATTGGTCCAAAATAATTTTAATTAAATAGGTTTTGATTTATTATCTAATTTTTATTAATAAAAAATAAAAATAAACAAATCAAAATCAAAAAATAAAAAATAAAAATAAAAATCGGAGTCGAAAAAAAATCGGCAGCAAAAAATAGTCGCGCGGGCCCGAGGAAGTTTTGCCCCGCAGGAAAATCCTGCGGGCGCCCAGCCGTTCGCCGGCAGGAATTTCCTGCGGGTGAAATAGCCACCCGCAGGAATTTCCTGCAGGCTGGCACGCCCACTGGCCCCAGCCACGGGCCCGGCTGCCGCAGTTATCGCCAGCGCAAATTTTTTCGACGCAAATTTTTTGAAACCTAATCCAATTAGGTTTTAATTTCTTTTTTTATTAATATTACTTGCCGTGTGTAATTAGGAATAAACAGCCTAAAACCATTATAAATAAGGACCAATAGAACCAAATTAAAAAGGAAAAAAGAGAGGCAGTACTTGATTTTTTGAAACCAAATCAGTAAAGGAAAAGGGAAACTCAATTCAAGTGACTTTTAAAAGCAGCAGCAGCACGAATTAAGCAATTCAAAGGCAACAAAGGCTTGTCTTTGGAGCTAGTTCATCCAAGAAGAATTTTTTTTGGAGGAATCAACAAAAGAAGGTATGTTAAATTCTTTTTTATTTATGTTTTCACAGTAGCAAACCTATGAAATTAAGGTTTTTTAAATCAAAAATCTTAGAGCTGTAATTTAATTTTTCCAAGATTAAAACACTAATACATTACTTTATTTTCCAAAAAGACTTAAAATTATTATTTTTTGCTTCTTCAAAATCTTAAAACCCTAATTGAACAAATTCTTTAACAAAACCAAAACTTGATTCTGTTTCTTTCAAATTTTTAAATTAGGTTCTATTTCATTCAAAAAGCCTTCAAAAACATATTTTCTACTTATAAAAACTTCAATCTGTGCATTTAAATTCATAAAACCTCATGAAATCATCAAATTGTCTTTTTTCAACAAATCACCCGAGAACCCTAATTTTAAAGCCTAAAACCCTAAATTAATTTCTAAACCTAAAATAGTAAACCCTAAACCCTTTAAAACCTTAAACCATAACTTTTTCTAAACTTTAATCCTTTGAAACATTAAAAACCATAAAAACACAAATTCTTTAATTTTACACAGTAGCTTAAAAATCATCATTTAAAACTACAAATCAAAATTATTTCAAAGTGTCTAAAACCCTAGTTCCATGATTTCACCATTCAAACCTTAATTTTGTTAATCAAAGAGTCTTACCAACCCTTTAAAACATAAAACCCTAATTTATTTTAATTCCATAAAAAGTCACAGTAGCCATAATTGGACTTTTATTTGCTTTATTCAATTCCATACTTGATATGTTTTGATTTATTTCTTATGCTTTAATTTATTTAATTTCAATACTTGATTTATTTAATTTATCATGGATGGATGTTTGTTTTATATTTTGGTTAATAGCTTTGATGAATGATTTATTTATGATGAATGATTATTTACTTTTATCAATTAATTTTAGATTTTCAAAAGTTGTAAGAGGTATGTTTCCACTTGGTGGGTACCTCATTAGTTAAACATCATGTAATTTAATTTGCTTTTCTATTTTAGAACCTATGTAAAGGGCATGTTTCTACCTTTTGGTGGGTGTCCTATCTAGGCATGTGATGTAAGGACATGTTTCCATCCTTGGATGGGTGTTCATTTATTTGCTTTGTTTGGACATTGCTTTGATTTTAATATATTGATGCTTTCTTTTAATTATTGTGTGTAATATGGATAATGTTATTATACTTAAGAATTTTATAATATTAAGACCTGTAAAGGAGGTCGGTTCCAATGAACCGGGCGTTGTGGAGGTGCTGGGTCATTTCTCACCTTCCCCACACGTACCCAACTTTCCAAACCCATTAAGGGGTTGGGGATTCCTTAGGAATTGAGTCATCCACCCCTTTCTTTTTTCCCGGCCCGTCCGGGTGGCGACTCCATTTTCTCTGGACTTAGGTCCGTGTTCTCTAAGGCCCCGAGCCTAAACAGTGCCGAAGTCGCAAGAACCATTCCACCGGGAGTAGGGGCGAAAATCTCCGCTCACAGGTATATATTTAATTAAGTGAAAAGAAAGGAAAAAGGAAAGTGTGTATATGTTATGTATATGAAGATATATACATTATATACAAGTTAATATCTTGATAAGGTTAAGAGATATTTTAATCATTTTTTAATTAATTATTGATAGTGGAAGATGACATATTTGAGGTTATATTATAATATTATTAAATGCTTGGTGGAGAGTGATTTAGGAAAATGTGTTCGGTTAAAAGAGAAGTGTTTAGTGAGTTGTTGTTGACTTTGCATCTTCATCTTCTTCTTTCTTCTCCAAAAGAGCCGGCCACCATTTTCATCCAAAGGGAAAGAGGTTTTGCTTCTTCCTAACTCAAGAAATTGAAGGATTTCAAGTGATCAAATTGGAGTCTTAAGGATTTTCTTCATATTTTGTAAGTTTCTAACTTGTTTCTTTGATTTCCTTTGAGAGTGAGTTTGTAAGTTTGTTGGATGTTGATGTAGTTGTGTTTATGGTTGATTTTGGGTATGTTTGCAGTTCTTGTGTCTAAATAACTTTGTATTTTGTTGCGCTCGAATTAAGTACTACTACAAGCGGCACTCGCAAGTATACGAGGTAGTTGTAGCAAAGGTGATCGCCCCAATGTCGTTTCCCCAAGAAGGTGTGATTCGTAATAGCTTGATTAAAGCAATTAAATTAAAAGCAAGAGTTTGTTGTTTGGAATTGTAAAAGAACAATTTAAACCTAAAATTAAGGAGTGTAGGGTTGATGTATGAAGGTTGTACAAGATCAAATCGATTCTTGGGAAGGTGCCTAGGGATATAAGTCCATTCAATCAAAGCTCAATTTTCAATTATCCATTAACATAACCTTGTAATTAATTTGTTCCTTAAGGTTAATTAGTCAATTACCAATCCATTAGTTCTCACATTCATGAATTAACAATGACCAATTCTTTTATATTTGCAAATTAATAAACCCTAGAACTTATATTTCTAATTCATTCATAGGGTAGTCGATTGCATAATTCTGATATCGAATTTCACCTCTCGGTCCTTCATTCAATATCTAGATATCAATAGGTAGCTAATCTATCAACCTAGCATACAATCCAATGCAATCAACCAACAACAAGGTACATCAATGGAAATATCAAATCAAAGCATTCAATCAAATATACTACAAACCCTAGGTATGGGTATTTAATTCAACATCATCAATTTAAAACATTCATTCAACTCAATATAAATCAAATAAAAATTTTTCATTGCAATATCAATTCTCTTAATACAACAAAAACAATATTGAAATGAATTAAAAGATAGAATAGAAAAACCCCTTGTGAAGATGCCAAGAGTAGGATTGCTAGTCTTCCTCCTAGCTCCACTTTGATGTTTGATGAAGAACTCAAGCCCTCTTCAATGGTTGATTCCCCTTTTGCAATATGGAATGGAGCTTTCTCAAGTCTCCAAACCTTGGAATGGATCTTGCCTTTGGTAGATGGAATGGAGCTTTCCCAAGTCACCAAACCTTTCAATGAAGCTTCTTCAACCTTCAAGAGCTTGTAACCCAATTTATCCCAAAGAACCTCAAAGATCTTGTCAATGGAAGATAGAGAAGATGAAGATGGAGGATGAAGATGAAGGGACAAGGAGAGTGTCACTCTCTGCTCATCCCAAATGGTGTTTTGCTCCCTCCTTCTCTTTTCTTTTCTCAAACCCTAGCCGTCCTCCTTTTTCTGTCGTACGAAAGAGTTTAAATAGATATTAAGAGTGACACGGCCAAGCTCGATTTGGCTTGGCCGTGTCTCTTGATCTTTTTCTTGCCTTCCATTAGGTGACATGGCCAAGCCAAGGTTGGCTTGGCCGTGTCTCATGATTTCCATGGGACACGGCCAAGCCAATTGGCCGTGTCCCTCACTGTGGCTTCTTTTTTCTTTCTTTCTTTTCTTTGTTCTTCAAGGAGGTGACACGGTCAAGCCAAGAGTGGCTTGGCCATGTCTCATGTGATCTTCATCTTTTCATTCTTCTTTGGAATGGTGAGTGACACGGCCAAGCTTAAGTGAGCTTGGCCGTGTTTGACATGCTTGGAGGGACAAGGCCAGTGGCTTGGCCGTGTCCCTTGGGTGTGTCACCTACTGCTCTTTGTTCTTTGCTCTTCTTTCTTTGCTCTTCTTCGGTTTGCTCCTTGGGTGAGACACGGCCAGAGGCTTGGCCGTGTCTCTGGGTGTGTCTCTCTCTGCCCTCTTCAATCTTTGAGGGTCACGGCCAAGCCTGATTTGGCTTGGCCATGTCTTGCTTGGTTCATGCTTTTCTTGCACTGTTTTGATCTTTCAAGGGTCTTTTTGTACCTAAACCTAAAACAAACACTTTAAACACACTTAAAATAAAAATTAATCAAAACATTAACTAAAACACACATAAAATCATACTAAAAACAAGTACAAAAATGATCTAAACATATTTGGGATTGGATTGAAGAAAAAGGTTAAGTTGGTGTAAAGAATAAGAGTTGTGGATTGTGTAAATTGTTGAGTTGTGAAGTATGGTTATGTTTGTGTATTGTTGATTGTGTTTGAGTTATTTTGACATTTACTAAGTGTCTTGTGGTATTATGATGGTTTTGGTTGAGTTGTGTGGAGTTGAAGAGGGGTGATGAAAGATGTTTGTTGGTTATGGCGTTTTTGTGTCGATATCAGGTTTTTGGCCTGACACGCCCAGCAGCACAACCATGCCTTTGGGCATGTCAATGGTTTTTGTTTCAGTGTTGGTGATACGACCAGTGACACACCCATGTCACTGAGCGTGTCACAACTTCTGTGTAGTAGTAGTATTGACACATCCAGTGACATGCCCATGTCACTGAGCGTGTCATAGCTACTGTGTTGTTGGAGTATTGACACTTCCAGTGACACGCCCATGTCACTAAGCGTGTCATAGCTTCTGTGTTGGAGGAGAATTGACAGGTGAAGTGACACGCCCATGTCACTGAGCATGTCAAAGCTTCTGTGTTGTAGATTTAGGGCACAGTCATGGACACGCCTGTGTTGTTAAGCGTGTCAAGTGTAGAGTTTGCCCTAGATAGTGTTTTTCCTTATTTTCTATGTGTACCACTAAGTGAGTATGTATAATCACATTTGGTTTAGGTTTTGATGAGAATTGAGTTATCAATCCAAGTGTTGAGAGATATCTTAGAAGAGGAAGTTGAAGTGGTGTTGTTGCTTTTAGAGGTAAGCACAAACTTTGATTGATGGCATACATTTACATGACATTGGGACTTAACAATTTGGTTGGAAAATGCGTTAAGTTACTTAATATATTGTTGATGAATGAGAAACATGTTATGATTTATTTAATGTGAATAATGTTAATGTATTAAAGTAATGTGATGTAATTGAAAAGAAATGTGGAATAATGTGAGGAAATATGTGAAAACATAATGTAATGAATTGATATTGGTATAAATGAGAAAAAGATGATATAATAAGGCAATGTGCCTAGTTTGATCATGAGAAAATGAGAACAGAATTATGAAAGAATGTGATAATGAGAAGTATAAATAAATTGTGCGCCTAGTATATTATTCAATTTTTAGAGTTCTGGGTTTGGTGGCATGCCTATGAATTGCTGGGCAGGTGAAAAGACCAGGTTGTAAGCCGGGCCCAGCTGATAAATGTGATATTTTTGGGGTGAAAAGACCGGGTCATAAGCCTCAAAAAAAATCCTTGAAGCTAGACTGAGTGAAAAGACCGGTTCGTAAGCTCAGATCTAGTTGGATTATCCATGGATATATATATATTGCCTACGGGGCTAGACACAAGGTGTCATTATGGACCAAAGCAGTAACTCTGAAATTTGAATAGCATATTAGATCATTTTTGGACCCATGCTTATCTTTGCTTTAATGTGAATTATGAATTGAGATACAACTGATTAATATAATGTTATGAGTTGTGATATATATATGTGTTGTGCATTGATATTTCATTTGGACTATCTTGTTATCAAAGTTTGTATCACTAAGCTTTTGGCTTAGTGCGATTGTGGTTCATTGCGCAGGTGACAAGGTAGATCCGGTTATACCGGAGAGCTCGTCTAGACCGAGTCGAGTCTAGGCTTGAGACTTTGAGATCAGAGTTGTTTGTGGAACATCAAGATCAGAGTCAAACTGCCAATATGTATAAATCTTATATTTTTGTACGTATTGATTTTGGATGTATATAAATATGTATATTTCGCTTCCATAATCTATCAAAAATGTTTTGGATAAACCTTTGGTAATGAAGTTAAATATGTTTTAACAAGTAATATATCATCTATTATTTTTATGATGTCGATTGAATGTATTAAGATTATTCAAATTTTATAAGTGATGATTTGATTGTTTAAAAAGGTTGTGACATTCTTGTATCCTCTATACATATATTACATATAGTGAATATATATGGTGTACGTATATTGGGTATAAGGGTGTTACATGTGAGGACCTGCCAGGCTTCCCTTGACTTTTACCAAACCTATGTGGGAAACTCCCTCGATCTCTCTTCAAAGATGAAGACTCTTCCTCAGTCTGAGATCTCTTATCTCTACTCTCTTATGCTTTAACAGTAGCTATAAGCCCTTAGGCTTTCTCCATACTACGTGCAGCAAATACTAATCTAGAAAAATTCTCGTATTGTACTGCAGCCACCTGGCATATAATGGATGGCCTCAAACCCTTCTTAAACCTCCGACATCGATCTATCTCATCTACCATAATATCACCTGCATACTAGCTCAACTGAAGAAATTTCTTCTTATATTCTGTAACCGTCTTTGTATCCTACTTCGAATTTAGAAATTCTTTCTTCTTTGCATCTTTATAGTCTCTGGGGGTATACTTCCTCCCAAACTCTCTCAAAACATCATCATAAGATAGTACTGGAGGTCAGTCCAATCTGTGTGGAATGGTCTTCCACCAATCATATGCATCTCCGTGCAGAAGAGAAACCTCATAATCAAATTTCTCCTCTGCAGTGGCCTCCAGTAAAATAAACACCTACTCTAACCTATCCAGCCACTGTTCTACCTCGGCTAGATCTGCAGTGCCCATGAAATTTTTAGCCTTATATTTTCTCAACTTATCATATTTTCTAGTCTATTATTCACTACAAGAATTTGACAATTTAGAAATAGAAATTTTCATTTCCAGAATAGACAAATCGGTTTCTAATACAATTTTGAAACGGATTTGAAATGAAAATTTTCATTTCTAAAAGCCTTGTTTCTAATTAGTCTGAAATAAAAAAAAAATTTTGTTTCTAATTTGGAATGGATTTGAAGTGGAAATTCCATTTCTATTTTAAAACGGAAAAAAATCCGTTTCTAATTCGAAATTATATTGAGAACCAACTTCCATTTCTATCATAAATGGACTTATCCGTTTCTATCAGAAACTAATTTATGTCTGTTTCTAATACAAACAAAAATTATGTTTCTATTTGTTGACGAAATTTTCTTATGTTAGAAACGAATTGAAAATTTTAGAAACGGAAATATCCATTTCTAAACTTTATTATTTATTTTAAAAAATTTTTTATATATTTTTTTTATAAATATTATTTATATTTTTCATTTTTTATTGATATTAGGTATATTTTTTTGTTTATGAATTTAAGTATAAATTGGAAAAAAAATAAAATTTAAAGAATATTAAAATATATATATAATATAACATAATTATAATTACATAACATAACTGAAATAATGTACATGAACATAATTGTCAAATGTAACTATAAAATAGTCACTATACACAATTTAAAAAAATACAAGGAAACTACCAAAATTTCTTCAATTTCTTGACTTAATCTTCAAGATCTTTGAAATCAATAAGCATTTTCTTTTCAAATAAAAAGAAAATTAAATTATAGTTTGAAAGTTTCTTTCTTAAAAATTGTGTAGACAAAAATAGAGAATTTCTTACTTGAGATTGAAGAATTACAACCAAAATTTCTTCAATTTCTACTTTGAATCTTCAATAATAAAGACAATGCTCCATTATATGGAGAAAATAAAGGGAGAGAGAGAGTAGATGTGTTTAAAAACTAATGGAGGTGGTGAGGGGTGTTAAAATTTGCTAGTTGGGAGTGTTTGGGTGGCTGATGATGTTGTAAAAATATGGTGAGGCGAGAGAGAAGAGAAAAGAAAGAGAAGTAGGGGTTTTATAACTTTAAAATTTAGAAGCGGATTTACTATCCATTTCTAATTTCGTTTTTAATTTAGAAATAGATTCACTATTTATTTCTAAATAGCAAACTTGAAAATAATTTAAGAGCCTAAATTTCCCGCTCACTATTTACACTATCCGTTTCTAATTCCGTTTCTAATTTAGAAAAGGATTCACTATCCATTTCTAAATAGCAACCTAAAAATAATTTAAGCACCTAAATTTCTTGTTCACTGTTTAAATTAGAAATGGATTCACTATTCATTTCTAAATAGCAAACCAATTTACTATCTGTTACTATTTTTGTTTCTAATTCAGAAACGGTTTCACTATCCGTTTCTAAATAGCAAACCATTACACTATTTAGAAACCAAATCTAAATCTATTTCTAATTTTGAATACAATTTTAAGAGCTTAAATTTTTCATTCACAATTAGAAACGGATTAAATCTGTTTCAAAATTTTTTGTTTCTAATTGGTTTTAATTTCATTTCTATATTTTTCCACTATTTATTCCCTCAAAATATAAAACAGTTTAGAAATGGTATAAATCTGTTTCTATATTCCGTTTCTAATCCATTTTTAATTCATTGCAAAATTACTCAATTTTTATCTCTTACAATTCTGTTTTAAAATGGTTTCTATTTAGAAATGAATTTGTGTCCATTTCTAATTTTTGCTTCTAAATTGTCAGTTTCTTGAGTGATGCTGTTGCACTTGGGCCTGACAAAGCAACTTCACCATCTGCTAGCCTTGCAGACATTGATACCTCTCACCGGATGCATGCATTCAAGATGTCATCACAGCCTATATCTATTACAATAACAAACATTGCCACATTAGAGACCAGCCTAGGTGCAAATACATATGCATGTATGATAATTTAAAATCACATTTAAAATTCCTTTTATGTTTTAAAAACCTACCTAGGTCGAGAACTTCAAACCTAGGCTCTAATATCAAAATAAATGTAACACATTTATACCCTATATTTATATAGTGCATACACCCTATATAGTGCATACATCCTCGTCATCTAAAAAATTCTCCACAATTTTAAGAAAAATATTTTAATCCTTTAAAGATATCTTAATGAGCAACTAAATAAATATATTGGTAGTTAATTATTAAAAATACAAATTTTAAATAAAAATCTCTATGAAAAAATTACCAGAGTTTTGTTTATATTTTAGATATTTTCAAAAAACACAAACAACTACAACCTACATAAAAAAAATAGTCCCAATAATAATGCCAAACTCAAGGCTCCAACATTTGTCCAAACCATCCAACATCATAAAGTCACATGTATATACATATATATAAGGTATTCAAATATTTACATTCCATAAACCCAACTTTATTTCAATACATTTTTAAATTATAGTATAATATTAAAAAGTTTAGCAAAATAGTTATTTACATGATATGTGTGCTGGCACTGGTCTTCTGGCACAAAATCAATCTTTTAGTACCAACTACTAATCTAGACCCAGTCTAGTCTAGTAGGGCTCTCGGCCTCTACCCTGTCACCTATACAATGAGCAAATCGCGCTAAGCTATTAGCTTAGCAGTACATACTTTGATACTAAAAGAAATTTTGAAAAACAACAATTCCATATGTCATTTCTTTGATATTTACAATGTAGTATGTAAATGCACTCAAACTCATGCATTGCTCATATAATTGTACCATCTGTCACAATCACATACATTAGGCTCAAATGACCCTATAATATTCAGATTCTAGAGATATTATTTTGGTTTATCATGACACCTCTATGCCTAGCACTGAAGGCAAATATTATCTACTAAATGATACTCAATGTCTAGTCTGAAGGCAAATAATATCATAAGTGACACTCAGCGTCTAGCTCCGAAGGTAAATTATATAATAGGCTTATCTAGATTTTCACTCTGAACGATTGAGCCCATAACCCTAGAAACCCTAGGTCCATCTCATGCAGTATATTTGTTAATTTTAATATTGTACTTTATTATTCAATTTAGGGAATGTGTGCCTATCCTAGTACCCATAAGGGCTAGAGTTGGGATCCTTTTATGTTGGTTTTTTTAAATGTAATAATTAATTGTTCCTCCTTTATACTATTTTTACCTTATTATGGATGAATGGATGTCATGCATAATATAACTGTTTATGCATGGCTTTAACTATCATGCATATTATAACTGTCATCATGAAATCAATTTTGTAAATCTTAGTTTATGTTAAGGCTAAACCTATTTACTTAAAATGAAAACCTAGCACTGGACCCATCCTTTGGTTTTGGCTAGTGTCTTTTCCTAAAAAATGAATCATAAAGGGTTTCCTTTAAATTTTTCCTCTAAAATAAATTTGAATTGGGACTATTTTCAAACTCACACTTAACAATAAATGGGGACCAAACACGACGGTTTTTGTGAACCAAACCCAAATGAACATTTTAATTCCATCACGGATCAAATTGGTGCTTGGGGAGGCCTCACACCCCTGCTAAGGGTTTTAGTCCCACATTTTGAAAACTAAAAGAAAAGCTAAAATTAAAGAAGAATTGTATTTAAGCATGATGATCACTTGAAATAATAATCTAATAAAAGAAAGAGATGAAAAAGCTAAAGACTTTTCTCTCTTAAAATCACCCAAGATCTCAAGATATCAAGAAATCACCAAAAATATTAAGATGTCACCAAAAATATTAAGATCCCCTTTACCTAGGTTTTACAACTCATTATATAGTGATTTTAAGTCTCCAAGTAGGGTAAAAAAATAGATTTCTTGAAAGATTTAACTAAATCATACATAACCAACAACTTTATAATTGGCACAGCCGTGCATGATTGCACTGGTATGGCCGTGTTGATTACTCCTTTATGTCTTCTTGATCTTCCCTCTATGTAGTAAGCCCTTGATTAGCACAACCGTGTCATTTTATTTGGCACATTTGTGCTTATTGGAGATGCTTTAGCACTTCTTTTTCTACAAGGTAGTATGCTTCTAATTAGCACAACCATGTTAATTATGTGTAGCACAGCTATGCCACTCATCCCTTCAGCTAGAATCCACTTCAAAGTTTCTTTTTCAACTCTTTTCTTGAGATTCTTCCATTCTAACCCAAAATTTCTTCAATTCTCCCTTCATTGCAAAATATTCTTGAAAACAAAGTATTTCATATCAAATTTTCTAAAAAAAATATTTCAAAGAATCAAGAAAGAATGCCTATTTTATACCCTCAAATTCAAAAGAATAATATACTTAATAGAAGAATCAAAATCTGGGATGAACAAAATTTGAACAACTGCAAATAAACAACAAAACTCACTAATCATGCAATGAAACCAATTATGAAAAATTTACCCATATGAAATAATCTAATAAATAAACTAGCACGTCATTATAATCTTTCTTGTGGGCTTAGATTACAATATGCAAGTGATTAAAATTCTTTATAATAGGACTAGTATTTTATCAGAAAAATAATTATTTAAACCTATGGGCAATTAAATAATTAATATGAATAATATTATCCTATACTAATTTAATATTTAAATGTAATTACACTGTGGGACTAAACTATTATTTTTTAATGTTAAGTTACAATTATTAATGTCATAAGTTTTATGTGACTAATCCTGAAGTCACTACTACCCAGAATGTGTTTTAGAAAAATCACTTTAGGCTGACTCTTGTATTTATTTAGCCTAATTTTCCCCCTTGGTGGATCTCTGTAGCCCACTCTCTTATTTCAGATGTTTATGCTTGGCTTTTTTTCTTGTTTGCTTTGTAAGCTTTCTTTCAATCATGGCTTCCCCTCTCCATGATGATGAGTTAGTTGTATTAAGGGGTTATTTTTAATCTATTACTGCATTTACTGATAATAAAAAAATCCTAAAGGCACTGAAATTTTCATAATTAAGAATATTGTGGCTATTACTTAATTATTCAGAATTAAATATAAATAATGACATCAAAATTAATATTAACTAAATATAAAGTTAATTAATACTACTGTATATTTAGGAAAAAGAAAAATGTGAATTAAAAATTAATTATTCACAGTTTTTGTTAAATAAAATTACATTCGGCACTATATTATTAAAATTCGAGACACTGACATGGTACAAAACAGCTTGTGTTCTGGTGGAAAAGGCATTTTATGTCACTCATGGTTCTCAGTTTGATTCCCAAAAGTAAGAAAATGCATAAAAATCTTTTTATTTATTGAAACTACAGGTAATTTGAGTCCTCACTAATCGGCATTTCTACTAGTGTAAAGCGACATGCGGTTTGGTCTCTAACTCAACAATTCGAAAAATACCCAAAATTGAAAATTCGTATCTCATAATTTAGAGTACTAAATTATAATTTAGAATTCGTTTTTGGTGTTTCAAAAGCCATTTTCTCATAATTTTACAAAGAATTTCTTTATCTCCATAGTTTTAACAGAAATCAATTCTCAAATTTGAGAAAAAAATTGAGAATCATAATATCACAATACACTAAAATTTTATATTTCAGTATTGAATCATTGATTTTTGATCATTCAAAAAATAATTTTTCTTGTAATTGCATCAACAATTACTTATCCAAATAACATGATTTTGATATTAATCCACAAAATAATTAAAATATCATAAGAATAAAACTCAGTGAATGAAAATTCATTCTCACGTTTAATCACAATCACACACACACACACACACACACACACACACATATATATATATATATGCAACCAAAGAATCGAAAACTAGACCGAGATAAATGCTGTGATACCAAATGTTAGCAAATTTTATCAGAGAAATTAAAATTATAAGCAGAAATCCAAGAATATATACCTCCAGCCAGAGTAATTAGCTTTAATATTACAATCTCAAACACCAATATATCTTGAAGAGTACGTATCTAATTTATACAAGATTCAAATCCTGTGTGTGTATTAATGGATTAACACATGCTTTTCTCATAGATTAGAACCATCTATTTCTTGCCTCTATTGTGTTAAATCTCTTCCATCAAAAGATAATTCTTTTTATTTGTAAAGAAGACTGCCCACCAAATAACTGTGCAGTAACTACTTAAGAAATAGGCTAATCATATTTTATTAAAATAAAATATTGTTAACAGAATATAGATATTAAAATATATATTTAGTTGACAATTAACAATTACACCCAAGTAGCAAATGAGATTATCAAAATAATTAAATGATAAAAAAATTAATTAAATAGTATCTATTACAATAATTGTGTCCAGATAATAAATATGATTAATCCAATATAATAATAAAAAGGATAGCATAAAAAAAATGAAGTGCATAATTAGAAATTATATTGAGGATCTATAAAAAACAAGAAATTATATTGAGGAAATGAATATAGTTTTTCCCATAAGCAAAGAAACATAACACATCACAACAACTATAGTATGGATTTCGTTATCATGTGTTTTCCATTTTTTAAGTGTAGCCAACCCCTCGAATTCCATTTCTAATAAGCATAGATCAGTACTAGACATTCAATCAAGTTTTATGATTAATTGGCGGTGACTCTTAAAATACTATGCATTTAAATAAGCTGATAAAATAACTTATATTCTTATATTATGTGGCTTTGCATCGTCGCATGTGTGATAACAAACATTTTATTTTTTTTTATTTACCATGCATATTTTTATCTATTATTTTTATATATGTTTTTACCTCCTAAATCAAATATAATGTTATAATTATTTTCTTAAATAATTTCAAATTTTTTATTAAATTAAAAAATTATGAAGAATTATTTTTCAATTTGTTGACAGATATCTTCTATCTCTAATAGTTTCACCAACAATTTACCGACAACAAAAAAGACAAATTAAAATACAAGTTATTTATAGCAGATCCGTTAGTATTTATCCGATAGAAAGTATAAACGACGATTAATAAAATTAAAAAATATATATATTAAAAAAATTACGAATAGAACTAATTACGTTGGCATTTACCAATGGAATACTAGTTCTATTGGTATTTCAGGACAACACTTGTCCCTCGACAAGGTGGTCGATAAGTGCCGAAGGAGACTTCTCTCTGTTGTTACCAATAGATTTATTTTATGGATAGATTTTTCTATCAGTAATTTGATTGACTTTAGTAGTGATATTTTTGTTGTTTTTTAACTTTCAATTTGATTATTTTGTTAGATGTTTAATTAATAGTTTTTTTAGTGGTTTGAAAACACAAACTTCATGTTCCCCTCTTGTTGATGTAAATAAAAGTTTCGAATATTATTCAGCGTTGTAAAATCTACAAGATATATTGCCTGATTTCATTGATACAATTCAGAAAAAAACTGTATTTTAATTTTTTAAAAAAAAAAACGAATAGGCTAAAATTAAAATATGTTCAAATTTCTAATTAATTAGTAATTAAACCTTAATTTTGTTCCATTATATATTCAAATATAAACAACCAAATATGCTTAGACAACAATGCAATGAACATGAATAAAACTGTAATAAATTACATTCAAATTTGTTCTACTTATAAATTAATATGCTACATGAAAGATATGATAATAAGATTATTCATACCCTATTCCCAAGGATTCTATTGGATAATTATTCAGTTTAAACTCATAGCTAATGAAGTACTGTTTTTTATAAAATTTACTATAACTGAAAGTTCGAATTCAAATTCTTTTAATTCTGCAGCCACTATGAAAATTCACTGGTAATAGATTATTATTCTTTTTTTAATATTACATTGGAGAAAGGATAATTGATCTTGGATTTATTGACTCTAAAGAATATATATTTATCGTTAGACTATATCTCGGCGTGAGATAATAGATTATTATTCTAAGTATACGTATTATTGAAACTTGAGCGCTTTTTGTTTGCTATTCCACTTCATATTCTTAGGGTATCAAGGTAAGACTTGCTATGGAGCTTACGAGCAAATAAACCCTTAAAATACTCTTCAACTCCGATTCTTTTAAATAATGGTGGAGTTAGTTTAGTGATCAAACTGGGCAATGGCCCTATTTGAACACCATAATTGGGAGAATAAAATGTTGCAATTGAGAGTCTTTCCTTCTCAGAATTCACTGTTGCTCTGTGCTCTATGCTTCGGTATGTCCCATTTGTCACAATCTGTATGTTCAGAACCAATAAAAGGAACTTGTAAACATAATAATTATTCGTGACTAAAGTTGGAAAGTAAAAGATGTTAAGAAATTTATACCATTTTAAGAGAGTAAAACATGAAGGTTTATTTTTTTTTTAAAAAATAAAAGTGTCTAATTTTGTCAAAAATGGAGGTATCTAATTATTATTAAAATTTCACCAACCCAATTTTTGAAACCTATATAAACCTCTTATATCTCATTTGAAAGATCATGTCAAAAATTAGAGATTTTTAGAGTTTTAGAAAGTTTGAGAGAAAAGCTTAAAAAAATAAACTTATAAAAGAATTTTGTGAAGAAAATTCTTGAGTAAAATTTTGAGTGTGGGTTGTGAGTTATGAGTATTGTAAACACTTTGAATATTTTCTCATTTCAATAAAATAATCTGCAGCATGTCCAGAAACGTAAGCATAATTGTCCGAACTCTGTTATCAATATTATTTGTGTATTATTTTTCTTTGTTATTTCAATTCTCACTCATCTAATTTATAGAAAAATCTGCGTAATTTTTTCAACAAAAGATTGGCTCAATTTCTAAGCTTGCAACTACCCCGATTTATTTGGCTTACTCGCAAAAATGTCATAAATCTAATTCAGGCTTACTAAAAATTGGTTAAATTATGGTTGTAATAAAATCATTTTCACACTAAGATTTAAAATTGAAGATCAAGTAAGAGTCAAATTCACCACTTCACTCAGCTACTGGGCAAATTTTGGATGATTTTCCTTAAGTCTAGACTTCATTTGGGGCTTCCCTGAGTATATGTAAGTATTAACTTCTTGGTGCCGCCATACCCTTGACCTGGTGGTCGTATGTTATGACATGTTGGAGGGACGCGGTCTAGCAAATCTTAGTCAAAATTTTAACAAGGTAATGAATATTTTAATTTTATCCAGTGCTAAGTATATATAAGTATTCAGTTCAAAAATAATAATAATAATAATAATAAGTATATATGAATAGTTAAATACCTCCAAAATGTCTCCAATATTGATGACAAAGGCATTAGGAAGAGGCTTAATGGAAACCCATTTGCCATCTTTTTTTATTTGAAGACCTTCAACTTCATTAACTTGAAGGAGAATAGTAAGACCAATGGCATCAGAATGTGGAGTAAGACCAATCACTTTGTCTGGCTGAGGACATGGAGGGTAATAATTCATCCTCATTGATTGATGTCCATCATCGAATATCTCCCTCATCTCCTCTGCTTCCATGCCTAGTGCTTTAGCCATCTGTGCTAGAATAGCCATGCCTACATTTTTCACCTCTGATGAATAAGTATCCAAAGTGTCTCTGCATCAAGAAAATGTTTCAATTAAATTAGAGTATAATTGACAAAGAAAAAACTGTTTAAATTGTAAGCAAAACTGGAGAAAAATAATACAATAATACAATACAAAATTAGATCAAATAAGACTATATTATATATATATATATATATATTGACCTGAAAGGAAGAGGGAGGTTTGGAAATAAATGGGGCTTCCTTGCATGCAATGGTTGAGTAACCAAGAAGAAAAGGTCACCCCAATCAAGCTTTTGGTCCTCAGAGACAACAAAGGCTTGCCCGAACCCCTCTACTTCTCCTGGGTATTGCCAAAGCTTTGTCTTTTCTTCCATTGGAAGGTCGAAGAAGTCCTTGACTTCCTTCTTTATCTTCTCCAGCAATGAAGACTTCACTTCATGGTTCACCAGCTGCAAAAGTTATTTTCAGATGCTGTTAAATTAATTTTTAGTGCAACTTCACAAAATAACTCAATTTAATTATGTAAACTTACACTTTGTTTGCATGGTCATGATTTCTCATTATTTCATATAGTATGGTTCAATTTTATATTTGTTTTGATTCCTAATTCATCGAATGGTTTTCTATAAATTTTTTATGGTTTAAAAATTATGACTTTTGCTAAAATTTTTAAACCACCAATTTATTAGTTAGTGACTATCGCAAAAAATTATCATATCCGAAATAAAATTTGTTTAAATCTCATTATAGTTATGCCTATGTCCATCTTAAATTCATTTAATATTACATATTTACTATCGATTTAAGTATAAAAATTTAAAATATTATAAAATTTAAATTATAAAATCATACTTATTTCAATTAAATAATTATAAATAAATATTTAATCACAATTTTATTAAAATAATACAATGACATAATTCAAAAATAATAATAAATATATAATCAAAATTTAATAAAGTATAATTAAAATTATATAACTGAATTCAGATAACAGAAATTTAAAGATAAATACTCAAACTCATCCCAAAGCCAACATAAATAGTAAAAATATTATCTATATCCATCCAAACTCATTTATAAATTATTTGTACCCTATATAAACAGATCAAGACAGATCATATACCCGAAAATAGCCTACTCATTGCTATCCTTAGTTGATTTATCATGGGTTAAATATTTTCTCTTCTAAAAGCACCCTCAACATGTTGTTAAAATTCAAAATTTAACCTTCTAACTTAGTAATTTTTCTTTTTTCTCATCTCATTCATTCCCTAAAAAATAATGAATAATAATAATGAAATTAATTATCAACTATAAAAATATAATTATAGCTAATAATTGAAATTAATTATTTATAAAAAATAAATTATAGACTATAAAAAATAAATTTTATATTATTTTATATGAATTTTTATTGAACCTAATATTAATTTTAACTTGAGTGTATTCTGATCATTTTATTACTAATGCTATCATATTATATCATCAAATTAAATAAACTGTTTAGTTAATCATATTATACCATGTCATTACCATATCATACAGTTATACACCATATCATACCATACTTACTATTACACAAAAAATATATTGATAAAAATAATTATATATTTTAATTAAATTATAAATAAATTTATGCAAGTAGATGTAGATATTAAAATATTTAAAAATTAAAATAATAAGACAATAAAAATTTTTATAATTATTTTAAATATTAATAGGAATTTTTTTTTAACGAAAGTTAGGCTTTCATTCATTTACAAATCATTGAAATATCATGGACTCGCTTTTGACAAATTAAGTTTTCTTTTCTTTCTTTTTTTCTTAGTTTTATTGAGTAGTTTTACTTTTGACATATTTACAAGAATAAACATTAAGTGGGCACCCCTAACATAAGAATTCGTTATTGAAAAAGATGTATATTATCAATAAATTTTTGGTACAGCTATACTAAATTTGGCAAAATATGATAATTTATAGCAATACAGTAATAATATAGATGTCGGATTTAAATTTCAATTAAAATAAAATATAAAAATAACTATGAATTAATTAGTTCATAATATGTAGTTGGTAGGATATATTGAAATTTGGTGTCCGTCTTTGTCATGTAATCATTCTATAATTATTTGGCCCTTTAGCATGACCACAAACAAATATCAATTATATTCGGAAGAAAAAGCAAAAGTAAAATAATAAAAAGAAAATAAGAGAAAAGAAAAGAAAAGGCAAAATGTCAGCCGATTGAAATTTTTTCAAACTATTAAAATCTGAATTTGACTTCTATTTGAGAAAACAATATGTTCGAATTATGAAAAACTGTTTTACATAACGACCAAAAGGCCCAAAACCGTACTAATTAATTTTTATTTATTTATTTTTGTATAACTGACCAGCTTCTCTTGCAATTAATATATTAAAAAGATGAAAAAATATATTAATATTCTCTGAATTTTTTTATTTTTATTATATTGATGTCTAAATTATTTTTTGTTCACTTTAATATATGAACTTTTAATAATAAAAATAATTTAGTTATTTAAATCAATTTTTTTTACTAATTTATTAAACATTGATGTTAAAATAATCAAATTATTTCTATTAATTAAAATTTAGATACTAAAGTGAATAAAAAAATTTAGACATAAAAATAAAAAAATTCAGGCACCATTATTATAATTTTTTCTTCATTTAATTGAGTCTCGTACAGAAATTAAGAATATATATATATATATATATATGATAGATTTCAAGCGCCTTAAGTAGTCCATGGTCATATATTACCTGGAAAAAACCCCAGTGTTTGCAAGCATGGTGAAGCTTGGCCAATTCAGAATGCATAGAATCTTGAGAAAGTAACATTTGCATATCAATAACTGGAACTTCATGTTCTGAAACACCGTTCTGGATCATGGGTTGATCTAGGTCTGGGCGCAGATATCTTGAAGGAACATCATTGATTCTCACTTTAGTTAATTCTTGAACACTAGGAACAATAAGAGAACTCCCAAGATTCACCACTTTGGTTTCCATTATTATACAGGAAGAAAGCAGAATTTTTTTTTCTTCTAATTATTAGTAATTTCTAGGTAGAGTTGGCAGTGATGGAGTGATTAGGCAGCCACTACGACCTATATATACTAAAGCAGCCACCACCAAAAGGTAAGACCAAAACCTGCTTCTAGAAACAATATCTGTTGTAAAAGAACTATTCATTGTTAGAATAATAAAAAGTGAATATCCAACCTTTTCACACTCATGCTCAAAAAAAAATCCTTTCACATATAATGGTTAAGAGGCATATAATTAAATATTTTGAATTTTGAAAGTTTAGGTGGAAGGAAAGTTTCCATATTTACTGCACTTTAGAAATCTACATCAACAGTGAGTGTAATAAGGTCTTATCTCAGAAGCGGAACCAGGTGAAGTCGGGTGGAACTGACGACTACGACCTATATATACTAAAGCAGCCACCACCAAAAGGTAAGACCAAAACCTGCTTCTAGAAACAATATCTGTTGTAAAAGAACTATTCATTGTTAGAATAATAAAAAGTGAATATCCAACCTTTTCACACTCATGCTCAAAAAAAAATCCTTTCACATATAATGGTTAAGAGGCATATAATTAAATATTTTGAATTTTGAAAGTTTAGGTGGAAGGAAAGATTCCATATTACTGCACTTTAGAAATCTACATGGACCACAGTGAGTGTAATAGGGTCTTATTTCAGTGGCGGAATTAGGTGGGGTCGGATGGGGCTGACGACCCCCTAGCCGGCCACCGACATATATTTTCAAGTTACATTCAAAGAAATTTTATTTAAATTAATTATAAATTTAAATTTTAAATCTCAAAATATTTTAACTAAAAATCATAATAATAGCAAATTCTAACTCTTCAATATTTTATAAATATATTTTATATTTTAAATGTATTTATATTTAAAGTTTTATTTGGATGACTAGTAGTATGATTTAATAATATATGTTATAATATGATATTATATAGTATAAATAATATAAATAATTTTTTTTTATCATATTTGAAATATATAATATAGTTAAATAATCTTTTTAATTCAATTTAATGATATTTTATAAGATTTTAATAGGCTATGTTAATGGAAAATAGGTTATTGATATATTTTGTATATTAATTTAGAAATTTTGTTGAGAAAATTTCGGAATGATAAAATTTTAAAATTATAAAAAATTAGTAAATTAATTATTTGAAAATTTTATTAAAATTTGATTTTTTAAATTATAAAATTACAATAAAAATTAAAATAAATGAAAAATTAAAACATATTTACCAATGATGCAAACTATGAAATAAGAGAAACTGTCCATATTTTACCGATGATGGCAAACTACGAAATAAGAGAAACTGTCCACCGTCATATGTCAAGCGCAGTGGCTCCTTCCCTCTTTTTCCCTCGGTTCAGATTAAATGGAACAAATTTTTTTATTTTTATTTAACTTATTTTTTTTAAAAAAAAATTAAGATGTATCAATTAATTGTCATTAATACTTTATTAAATTTAAATATTATTTTATAATAATTTTGAATATCAAAATAAATAAAATATATGAATCAATTAAAAAGTAATAAAAAATACTGAATATATTAATATGTATAAATTTAAAATAAATTAATAATATATAAATTTTTAAAAAAATTAATAATATTGTTTAATTTTAAAAAAGAATTACTAAAATTTTACAAATAATTTTGAACTCAACCTTATTTCATATAGGTTAGTAATGGAGCTACAAAGCTTTTGTTAAATTCTTGTCCTGCCTCATCAGGAAGTCCACAAGCTCTTTCATAAAATTTTCGTTGTCTTTCCCATGTGGTTAAAACTTGAAGGACTTATTTTATTCATGTCTTAATCTAAATACAAATAAAAATGATGCTAAATTCAAAAAATCTTCTTATAAGCTTATATTTTAAATAATTAAATAAAATGATTGATTTATTTAAAAATTATGTTGAAAAAAATGCATATCATTTCAATATAAATTAAATTTATTAAATATAAATAATCAAACTAAAAAATGAAATTATGTTTTAAGAATTATATTTCATCCTCAATTCCAAATTAAACTCGGTATAAATTTAACAATACTAGAAAAACAATGACAAGAATAATATCATTAGGAAAAGGAAATGTATAAATTAGTTTACATTGCATTTTGTCAAAATGGCCATCAACCTTGACATTTTTCCTCTAGAAGTTTATTCGCTACTAGTCAATAGCTAATATATCATTTAAGAAATGAGTTGTTTTGGTCATTGAAATTTGCTAAAGATAACTTTCTAAAGTTCAAAGTGCAATTACATGTTTTCTCAAGCTTCACCATCTGCGTATGACTTTGCATAAATTTGTGTTCGGAATTGTTAAAGATCAACAGCAGAGGCCATCTTTTCTTCATTTGTAAATAAATCACACCACCGACTATTTTTTTTTTTTCCAAAAAAAAAGTCGAAATATCATGCTCATTTGCCAATTTCCTAACTCAAAAAAAAAAAAGATTATTATTTAAGGGAAAAAAAAAAGGAAAAATCTCAATCGACCACCATCCTTTAATTTATTTCATCGACTTATGGCAATGCGCTTGTTAATACATAATAACCGTTGAATTTCATATAAAATAATGTTATGCAAATGTAATAAAAAAATATTATTATTATTATATTCTCAATTTCAGAGCAAACTACACATGCCCACAAGGTGAGATACTCCACGGCTGAGAAGAGTAAAAGTAGAAAACCAATAATAAAAGAAACTAAGTTGAAGTGTAAACCTAGAACACCTTCCGAGCCTCAACCACTTGTACTGTAAAGGATAAAATCTGAAAAGTCCTCCTTTAGACTTTTATTGTGTTTTTTAAGGTCATTATCACTCCTAAATTAAAAAAAAAAAAAGATGATAAAATTTTACACAAAATTAAAAAGTCAGCTAAGACTGCCTTTTCTTTCAAATTTTTATAAAATCTACTCACAGTTTATGATATATACAGTTCAGCTTCTGAACTTTCCTCTGCTTATATTTTAAGCAAAAACAAAAACAAAAACAAAATCTTCTAATAGAAATAAACAATTCTAGAAGTTGACACTCTAAATTAATCACCAAGGTGTTAGTTTTTACAAAGAAAATTTTCTGCAATCAGATTTTACTAATAATTTCTTGATGAAAAAAATGAGAACAAAAAAATGCAAAATTATATGCAAAACCTAATCCTCAAAGACTAATGGAAAAAGCTTCACAATCCAATGAACTTTTGGTGTAATGATACTCAAGTGTATCCAAAATTGCAAAGTCTTGAGTTTAAGCCCTGATCAGAGCCATATTTACCAAAAGAAAAAGAAAAGCTCGATAATAAATACTGAATTTGAACCCTTCTAGACAGTTTTTATCGAATAGCAATGTTAGATAACAAAATTCTTTACAGGGCAAATAAATTAGCCACCAAATGTTTGATAGTTCTATTTCAGCAGTTCGCTAATATAAAAAATGTATTACTATAATTTTCGTAATATTCATCAACAAACTGCATTGCCATTTGTTATTATGAAATTTTTTTGTGCTAAACCGTTTGTCAGTATAACGTGCATTGAACATTTTCTGATTGTCATGCATGACATAAGAACCAGATTTTATGTCTGTTTGCTCATGGCATACAATCATGTAGAGAGTTTGACCTGTAAACAATTGCAGGATCAGAACAAATGCTGACCTTTTACCTTGTTAAAGATTTTAAGAAAAAAAAAAATGAAGCGTAATATGCCAATTACATGAACAGTGCGAACGCTAGTTTTTTAATTTGGCAACTACATCAGAGCTAACCTAATTCATTTGGATTATTACTGGACAATGTCCAGGTGTCCACACATAACATTGACACTGCAAAAAAAAATTATCTGAGTCTAAACCTAATTTCCCGCAATGTTTATTTGATACTTTTATATCATTTTTTTTTATTTTTAATTGTTCTATAATCTTCTAGATAGCCCAAATCTAATTATTCATTCCCACACTTCTCACTAAATTCAGGGGATACATGGCTGGCCTACAACCCAAAATTTGATTGCTTCATTCAATGTTTCTGTAGTATTTCGTGCAAGAATTCAACACCTTGATTGTGATAGAAATGCCTAAAATGTAAATGAATAAAGCCCATCAAAATCCCACTGAGATATAAAGCCTACAACTAATTTATCTATCAACTTGGCCAGTATAAAGAGCTATAATGGGGACGACAATGAAGTCCTAGCAGTGTGCAGGGTGGGGTTCATGGGTTTGAGTTGGTGGGAATTTTCACCAATTTAGTGAACGGCATTGATAGGTGAAGACCTTCTCAATAATATATTCAACTGTAAACGTGGATTTTAAATAACCCTTTACAAGATAATATCTGTTATAATACAGCTAATAGTATTTATCTCTACAAAACTACATCATTATCTAATACACCCCCTCAAGTTGAACTATCGATGTGGGAAGATAGTCAACTTGGCTCGTAGTTGCTGAAATCGAAGCTTTGATAATGGCTTTGTCAACACATCAGCAATCTGATCTTTTGTAGAGATATATCGTACCTGAATTGCCTTGGTCTCCACCTTATCTCGAACAAAATGTATATCTATTTGGACATGTTTCATTCGGCTATGATAGGTTGGATTGACATTGAGTGTTGTTGCTCCTAAATTATCACTCCATAGAATAGGTACTTTGGTGAAGACACCCAATTCCTGAAGCATATTGTGTACCCACATGACTTCTGAAGTTGTATTTGCAATAGCTCTGTATTCCACTTCTGTTGAGGAACGCGAAACACTTCTCTGTTTCTTGGATGCCTAGGACACTAGATTTCGACCAAGATAAATGGCAAAACCAGTGGTGGATTTTCGATCTTCTAAGCTCCCTGCCCAATCTGAATCACTATACGCAGAAAGTTCATGGACAGCATAAGGTTGAATACACAAACCATAATCAGCTATTCCTTGTAAATAACGAAGCACCCGTTTTACCTCTTGCCACTGCACATCAGTTGGCTTATGCATATATTGAGCTAAACGATTCACTGCAAAGGAGATCTCTGGTCGAGTAAACAAAAGATACAGGAGGCTACCAATAGTACTGCGATACAGTGTAGTATCCGCAAAAGCAGAATTATTCTCCAGCACAGTTGATTTTGCAGCTATGGGTGTAGAAACAGCCTTAGAAGAATCCATTTTGACTCTTCTTAACAGATCAAGAACATATTTTTGTTGAGTCAAAAATAAAGACCCATTCCGCCATTGAGCTTGTACCCCCAGAAAATAATGAAGCTTCCCTAAATCCTTGAGTAAAAATTTTGAACTCAAGTGTCGTTGTAATTAAGTTTCCAGCGCAGAGCTACTGCCTGTCAAAAGTAAATCATCAACATATGTTAAACAATATAGCACATCTTTGCCTTTCCGAAAAACAAACAGAGATGTATCAAGTTTGGACTGAACAAAGCCAAACTGTAAAAGAGCTTCTTTTAAACAATGATTCCATTGTCGCAGAGCTTGCTTCAACCCATAGAGAGATTTTTGTAACCGACACATAGTGCAGCTTGGAAGTATCAATAAAGCCCGAAGGTTGATGCATGTAAACTGGTTCATCTAATTTGGCATGTAGAAAGGCATTAGAAACATCATACTGTTTAACAAACCATTTATTCAAAACTACAAGGCTCAACACCAAGCGAATTGTAACTGGTTTTACAACAGGAGAAAATGTTTCACCAAAATCTACTCCTGGCCTCTGGTGAAATCCCTTAGCAACAAGTCGTGCCTTGTAGCATTCTATAGTGCCATCAGCATTCTCTTTGACTTTAAACACCCATTTACAACCAATTACATTAGCATTAGGTGGTGGTTTAACAAGTTCCCAAGTTCCAAGCTGAATCAATGAATTAAGTTCATTATCAAAAGCCTCTCGCCATTCTTTATATTTCTTTGCTTCAATCACAGTAGCTGGTTGATTTGGAGGCCTAATGACAGAGAGAACCTTTGGTTTAAAGTGACCAGTTTTTGACCTTGTAAGCATAGGATGAGTATTCACCACGCGAAGGGATTGAGGAAGCAAGGAGTCCACCGGTTCTGCTTGAGATTGGATCATGGACAGCTGCAATGGCATAGATAAATCAGGAGCAGAAGGCAATTCCGTTGTGGGCATCAAAGAATCAGATAGTGGTGCAGTATTTGAAACAATCGCTGGTACACTTTGTGACAGTTGTTGTGGAATCAAATGAAATGGCGAAGGGCCAAGAATCCCTGGATTTGAGCTTACTGTGGCTGGAACTTTAGATACCTGCAATTGAAGAGATTTAAATGGAAATTGAGTCTCATCAAACACCACGTGCCTGGAATTATACAACCTCTTTGCCAAAACATCATAACATTTGTAGCCTTTGTGCACCAAACTGTACCCAAGAAAAAGACATGATGAGGATCTGTCTTCCAATTTGTGTTTATTGTATGGGCATAGATATGGAAAACAGAGACACCCAAACGTGCGAAGATTATTCAAGTCAAGCATAGTTCCAAACAACTTCTCATAGGGTGAGGTATGCAGTAGTGGTGTAACCAACCGATTAATAACATAAGCTGCTGTTTCAAAAGCAAAATCCCAATAATCAAGAGGTAAATTAGCATAATTTAACATAGCCAAACCAGTTTCCACAATATGCCTATGCTTGCGCTCAGCACAACCATTCTGCTGAGGCGTATAAGGACAAGAAAATCGCAGAGAAATCCCATTATCAGATAGATATGCAGCCAAGGACCGAAATTCCCCTCCCCAATCACATTGAAACATTTTTATCTTAGTAGCAAAGAAAGTTTCAACAAACTTTCAAAATTTAATAAAAGTAGACAGCACATCCGATTTTCGTTTGAGACAATATAACCAGGAATACTTGCTGTAATGGTCATAAAAAAGAACATAGTAACGATTGCCATTAATAGAGGAAACAGGGGATGGACCCCATACATCAGAACAAACAAGCTCAAGAGGAGCAGAAGTAGTAAAAGTAGACTCTGGAAAAGACAAACGATGCGATTTACTAACACAGCAAGAGGAAGAAAGTTCCTTTTTATTAGAAGAAAAAACAATATTATTATGTTTTAAAGTAGACCTAACAGCTCCATCATAAGCATGACCCAAACAAGAATACCAAGACTCAAAAGATATATGATGAACAGCGACAGATGGAAAACCAGAAGCTGAAAAATTTATAAAGACCTTGATCAACTGGGCTTTTGTGAAGAACCTTCCTCGTAGGGATATCCTTGATAAGAAAATAATCAGGAAAGAATTCAAGTGAGACTTGGTTATCAGTTGTAAAATTCAGAATAGACAACAAACTAAATAGAGATTGAGCAGAAAACAAAATATTGGTCAAATGAAAATCATGATCATTGTGCAATATTGTACTGCCTACATGGGAGATAGGAATCGTGTTACCATTGCTTACTGTAACCTCATCAGGACCCATATATTCAGAATCAACAATCAAGTTTCCAAGAGAACCAGTGAGATGATGCGTTGCACCAGTATCAACAATCCAAGGCTGTGGCAAAGGACGATACGACGATGGTACCGAAGCTGAATTCCAAGTTTGAGATGAAGTAGCAAGAACCGAAACTGTATGATATGCTTGTGGAGCTGGAGAAGTCCTCCATTGACTGGGACATTGTCTTGCTACATGACCTGAACCATTACAATTATAACAAACAGCAGAACTAAGAAACTGACCATGGAAATGCTGCTATTGTGAAGAATAAGCTTGGTAATGTTGAGATCGAGCACCACTCCAGCCACCACCACGATAACCTCGACCACTATGCCTTCCTCTACCATTTTGATTATTCAGACCCATAACAGAATGTGGACTCTGCGTTGTAAGCAACGCTGTAACCGGAGAAGCAGAGGATTTATATTTCTTTTGCTGCAATTCTTCAGATAAAAGCAAGCCATACAATTCATCATATGAGGGAAGGTTAAGTCTGACCTCAATTGACCGAACAAAAGCTCTATAATCGGATCCCAATCCATCAAGAATAGCACCAACCAGATCATCACTCGAAATTGGGCTGTTAAGCGCCATAAGTTGATTACTCAAAGCCTTCGCACGTTGCATATAAACCTCAATAGAATCTGTATTTCATTCAAGATGATGAATATCATTCTTTAAATGACAAACTTGCGCAACAATACCTGCTGCAAAACTCTGTTCAAGAAGTGTCCAGATCTCCAAAGCAGAAGTGGCACCAACAGAACTTGATAATAAAGCCTCAGAAAGAGAAGAATTGAGCCAACTCATTACAATATGATCTTCACGAAATCAGGTAACATTGTAACACCCCCACATCCGGTACATGCACACTACAAACACCACAATGTAATATACATGTATTGAACATAGGGATGCTACGGTTTTCTTTAACATTCAAATCAATTTAAACGATACCATAATCTTTCTTTTATATATATTATAGATAATAAGTAATTAACTTGTAATACAAAACCACATAGATATATATATATATACATTTACTTAATACGCAGCGAAATTTATAAAATATTTACATATATGAAAACATTTAAATCCATATTTACAAATATACATATATTTACATTATAAACAATACTTTACAAAATATAAATAAGTTATACATGATTGGCAGCTCTTCTCTGATCTTTAAGTCCCAAAATAAACTCTTCAATGTCTAGACTCACTTGGTCTTGAGGAACTCTCGGGTTCAACTCTGTCACCTGCGCGATCAACACTATCGCGCTAAGCCAACGGCTTAGTAATACAAAGTATGCTAGCATTATGCTTTAATGAAATGCAATGTCACTCATGTTATATTTCATAAACCATACACATATATACATATCACATTTCAAAGTCCTTCCATAGATCTCATTATTCAATCATTTTACCATTAATGAATCACATTTAAACAAAGACAAGCATGGGCCCAAAACACACCAATATGCCATTCAATTTTCAGAGTTAATGCTTTGGTTTAATCATCACATTTATCAATATCATAATCCCAACTAGGCTTCAAGGATTAGGTTCAACCAAGCTTCAAGGGGAACAAAGCATGCTAAGTATCAACCCAACTTGGCTTCAAGAACCAACCCAACCTAGCTTCAAGGGTTGTAACATCTCAATTAGGCTTCAAGGATTAGATCCAACCTAACTTCAAGAGATTGTTACTAATATTAGGCATGCCACCAACAACAAACTCTGAAAATAGAATAACATTAGCCACACAATTCATTGATTATTTCATCATCAATATCATTTTCAATTCTCATCATCATTTAGGCAAACATGCCTCATATATCTCAATTGAAGTATCATAGCCAATCACAATGGCTACACATCTCATTTGAATCACCATAGCCAATCACAATGGCTTCAACTTTCATTATATCTCAATTCACATTTCATATTTCAACATTGATATATACTTAGCAATTTACATTATTCATAGATTTAGAATCTTCCACATACCTTTGTTTGGATCATTTTTGTTTTAAGTGTGTTTAAAATGTTTATCTTTATGTTTAGGTGCAAAGAGACCTTTGAAGAATCAAAACAATGCAAGAAGAGCAAAGAACAATCACAGTAGCTAACACACTTAAGGGACACGGCCAAGCTTGTGGCCGTGTCTCTCAACACAAAATCAGGCAGTGGCAGACATGGGCAAGGGACACGGCCAAGTCAGTGGCCGTGTCTCTCCAAAATTGATCCAACACGGCCAAATTTCCTTAAACTTGGCCGTGTCTCCCAAAAATCTTTAGTTTGGTCGTGTCTCTCATGAATAAAAACCCTAAACATGGCCAAGTCTCTTTTTATTGAATTAAAACACAACATAACCTTATTCAAATGGATATAATCAATGTCATTAACACTTATTTTACATGTTCATCACAATATTCACATTAACAATACATCAACAATACATTTAATCACTTACCACTTCAAAACCCTAAAACCAACATCACTCTTGTTCTTTCAATATCAACATCCACTTAACTTACCATCTTCAAAACCAAAACCAACACCAATTTAACTTTTTAACTTACACTCAATTTCAACACTTATACTCACATCTCAAACACACCTAATCATAATATCAACAAATCATAACTCACCTCAACACAACTTCAAAAATAACAAAGGAAAACAAGAGAGTACTTACCAAAGTTGATGAATTTCACAAATCTCCAACTTAATCCTTTGATTCTTCCTTCAATTTGATTTTAGAATTTAGAACACCTCTCTTGCTCTCTCTTTCCTTTGGTATAGCCGACCACCCAAATGAGAAGAAAAGAAAATAAAGACAAGTCAAACTTCTCTTCTTCTTTAAATCTCCACCAAGCAATTCTAACAAAGCAATTACCTAAATGCCCTCATCCATTTAACTTAACTCTTGTCACTTATATGCCCATTTAAGTAATTCCACATATCACAAATAACTATCATCTTCCATTGACCATCCATATTGACTTATGTATATGTTATTTATACTACCATATAAACAACATATACACTTTCTTTTAAAATTCTTTTCTCTTGCAAATTAACATATACATTCAATCCAATTAAAACAATAATAATATTCAAAACTTCTAAGGCATACATTGGGATATTACAATTCTCCCCCTCTAAAAAGAAATTTCGTCCTCGAAATTACCTGATATCAAGTCTGAAACAACTGAGGATATTGATCTCACATAGCTTGCTCACTCTCCCAAGTTGCCTCTTCTCTCCCATGATTCTTCCATAGAACCTTCACCAAAGGCACTTTCTTATTCCTCAACTCTTTCACTTCACGTGCCAAAATAGCAACTGGTTCTTCTTCAAATGTCAGATCTGAACTCACTTCGATAGATTTCATTGGCAAAACATGAGATGGATCCGACCTGTACCTCCTCAACATAGACACATGGAATACATTATGGATCTTGTCCAACTCAGGTGGCAAAGCAAGTCGATAAGCAACTGACCCAATTCTTTCCAAAACTTCATATGGTCCAATGAAACGAGGACTCAATTTCCCTTTCCGACCAAACCTCAAGATCTTCTTCCAAGGAGACACTTTCAAAAATACCTTATCTTCCACATTATACTCAATGTCTCTCCTCTTCAAATCTGAATAAGATTTCTGACAGTCTGAAGCTACTTTCAATCTCTCTCGAATCATTTTCACTTTCTCTTCAGTTTCCTTAACCAAATCAGGACCAATTAACTTACCTTCTCCAAGTTCATTCCAACATAGAGGTGTCCTACACCGTCTACCATACAATGCTTCGAATGGTGCCATACCAATGCTAGATTGATGACTGTTATTGTAAGCAAATTCCACAAGTGGTAAGAATCTATTCCAACTTCTAGAGAAATCAATGACAGCTTCTTAACATGTCCTCGATAATCTGTATCACTCTCTCTGACTGTCCATCTGTCTGCGGATGGAAAGCAGTACTGAAGTATAATCGAGAACCCAAAGCACCATGTAAACTCTTCCAAAACCTTGAAGTAAATCGAGGATCTCGATCAGACACTATAGAAGTTGGGACACCATGCAACTTCACAATCTCATGGATATACAGCTCAGCTAACCTCTCCAAAGAGTAATCCATCCGAACCGGAAGAAAATGAGCTGTCTTAGTCAACCTGTCAACAATCACCCAAATAGCATCATGCTTTCTTTGTGTCAATGGTAGACCAGATACAAAATCCATGGTTACTCTATCCCATTTCCATTCAGGCACTGATAACGGTTGAAGTAACCCTGTTGGAACTTGATGCTCAGCTTTTACCCTCTGACATGTGAGACATTTGGATACAAAACCTGCAATGTCTCTCTTCATACCGGACCACCAGTAACACTGCTTTAAATCATGATACATCTTTGTATTGCCCGGATGCATAGCAAATACTGACTGATGTGCTTCTTCTAAAATGATCCTTCTCAAATTAGCATCATCAGGTACACACAATCTGTTCTTAAACCAAAGACTTCCATCACTTCTTACAATAAAATCTCTACTCTTTCCATTCTGGCAATCTGAAACAATCTTTTGAATATTCTCATCAGCCAATTGAGCCTCTTTAATCTGATCCAACAAAACTGGTTTCAATTGCAATTGTGCCAACAATGCACCATCATCACAAGATACAAAACTAGCATGCAACGCTCTCAACTCAACAAGCAACGAGAGCGAATAAACAGTCAAACCTGCTAAAGACTTCCGACTCAAGGCATCAGCAACAACATTTGCCTTACCAGGATGATAATCAATCAAACAGTCGTAGTCTTTAATCAACTCTAACCATCTCCTCTGTCGAAGATTAAGCTCTTTTTAGACACCCAAATATTTCAAACTTTTATGGTCTGTATAGATAAAACACTTCTCCCCATACAGATAATGTCGCCAAATCTTCAATGCAAACACAATGGCTGCCAACTCTAAATCATGGGTCGGATAATTGAGTTCATGCAGTTTCAACTGTCGAGAAGCATAAGCTATCACTTTACCTTCTTGCATCAGAACACAACCCAAACCACTATGTGAAGCATCACTGTAAATCACATATGGTTTATTTTCCACAGGTAAAGTAAGAACAGACGCTTGAGTCAACATCTCTCTCAACTGTTCGAAGCTAGCCTGACACTGATCTGTCCACACAAATCTAACTCCCTTTCGAAGTAATCTGGTAAGTGGAGTAGCTATCAAAGAAAATCCTTTCACAAACCGTCGGTAGTAGCCTGCCAAACCCAGAAAACTTCTAACTTCAGTCACAGACTTTGGTGGACTCCAATTCAAAATAGCTTCAACTTTACTCGGATCAACTCTAATACCCTCTGCTGAAACTATATGACCGAGAAAAGTTACTTGGTCAAGCCAAAATTCACACTTCGACAGTTTAGCAAACAATTGCTTCTCTCTCAAAATTTGCAACACAATTTGCAGATGCTTATCATGTTCCTCCTCATTACGCGAATACACCAAAATATCATCAATAAAAACTACCACAAACTGGTCCAAATAGGGCCTAAACACCCTATTCATCAAATCCATAAAAACTGCAGGTGCATTCGTCAGACCAAAAGGCATAACTAGAAACTCATAATGCCCATACCTTGTACGAAAGGCTGTTTTAGGAACATCTTCAGCTCTGACCCTCAACTGATGGTACCCTGATCTCAAATCGATCTTGGAAAACACTGCTGCACCCTTCAATTGATCAAAGAGATCATCAATTCTAGGCAAAGGATATTTATTTTTAATAGTCACCTTGTTCAATTGCCTATAATCGATACACAATCTTATAGTACCATCCTTCTTCTTCACAAACAAAACAGGAGCTCCCCACGGTGAAACACTAGGGCGAACAAACCCTTTATCCAGCAACTCCTGCAACTGCACCTTTAACTCTCTCAGTTCAGCTGGTGCCATTCTATAAGGAGTAATAGAGATAGGAGTGGTACCAGGCAATAATTCAATACCAAACTCCACCTCTCTCTCTCAGGAGGCAACCCCGGCAACTCCTCTGGAAACACATCTGGAAACTCTGCAACTGTGGGTATACTATCAATTTGTGAACTCACTACTCTAGTTTCCACCACATGAGCAAGATAAGCGTCACACCCCTTTCTAATCAATCTCCTAGCTGCAACAGCTGAAACAAACAAGGATGCTAACTGTCCCTGCTCACTAGATACTATCACATCTCTACCATCACCGGTTCTCAAAGTAACAACTTTCTTTTTACAGTCCACCACAGCTCCATGTCTAGATAACCAATCCATACCTGGGATCACATCATATTCCTTAAAAGGCATTTCAATTAAATCTCCAAGGAACTCCTCACTTTGCACCACTACTGCACTATCTCGGTGCACCTTATTAACAATCACACTATGCCCTAAAGGATTTGTCACCAAAACATCAAATCCTAGGGATTCAGCATGCACTTCAGACACAGGCAAAACAGATGCACTAATATATGAATGTGTGGATCCGGGATCAATCAAAGCAAGTACTGAAATACCAAATAAAGAAAAAGTACCAGCTATGACTGCCGAAGCATCTGGTTGCCTCTGCATCACATAAATCCTCTGAGAAGATCCAGCCTCCTCTGGTCTACTCTCCCTGGATGAAGAACCTTCTCTAGAACTGAACCCAGGTCTGCCTCCTCTGCTAAAACTTCTGCTTCCTCGACCTCCCTTCACACTAGGTCGAGAAGCTGCAGAATCTACTGACATCTGCTCTTGCCTCTCCGGGCACTCTCTAACAAAATGATCAGGCGATCCACATCTGAAACATACTCCTGCCACACCAGTCCTCCAACAAATACCACCATGTGGCCTACCACAGTGAATACATATAGGTAGAGTGGATCTCTGAGTCACTGGGGTCGGAGCACTCGCCACTAAAACTGTAGGTCTAGATCTCTGTCTCTGAAACTGTACTGACCTACCAGCTAGCCTCTGACTCCTGCTAACCCGAGGAGTAAAGCTTCCTTTACCTCTCTTTGCAGATGAAAACCCTGTCTCAAACTGGGGTCTTCTCACCCTGATCTCTTCCTCAGAAGCAGCCGCTGCAATATTCTGAGCTCTCTCCATACTCCTAGCTGCTGCTAAAAGCTGGGAAAAATCATGATATCTAGATCCAGCCACAAGACACATAATAGAGGGCCTCAATCCCTCCTCAAATCTCCTGCACCTATCTATCTCATCATATATAATACCCCCAGCATAATGACTCAACCGGATAAACTCAACCTCATATTCCGTTACTGACCGGTTGTCTTGTTTCAAGCTTAGAAACTCCATTTTCTTCACATCTTTGTACTCCCTTGGAGTATACTTCAATTCAAACTCTCTTAGAAAATCAGCATAAGACAATGTAGGTGGATCATCCATAGCATGGGGCACTGTCTTCCACCAGTCATATGCATCCTTCTGCAACAATGATCTTGCATAATCAAATCTTTCCTCTAGAGTGGCTTGCAACTGAACAAATATTCTCTGTACTTTATCTAGCCACTGCTCAGCTACAGCTGGATCAATAGTACGTAAGAAATCTTCTGCTCCATACTTCCGTAATTTGTCATAATGCCTCACTGATACCAAAGGCTGTAGGGGTGGTGGCGGTGGTTGCACTGGTGCTAGCCTCAAAGCCTCTACCACATGCCTAAGCCAAACTGGTGGAACCTCCTCACCAGCTAGTCTCCCTGACACAGAAGCAGGTACCTCTCCAGCACTATCCACTCTAACTCCCTCTCTAACCTCATCAGGAGCTACGCTCTCCGCACTACCCTCTACTGACTGTCGTAAGTGAGAATCCATCACAACCTATGTCTGCAAACACAGCAGAATACATCTTATTAAAGATCAAAGACTGCCAATCCCAAACATGTATATTAATCAAAAACCAACTTTTTAAGTCAAAATATTGTTTTTCTTACATTTTACCTAGATTGAGAATCTCAAACCTAGGCTATGATACCAAAACAATTGTAACACCCCCACATCCGGTACATGCACACTACAAACACCACAATGTAATATACATGTACTGAACATAGGGATGCTACGGTTTTCTTTAACATTCAAATCAATTTAAACGATACCATAATCTTTCTTTTATATATATTATAGATAATAAGTAATTAACTTGTAATACAAAACCACATAGATATATATATATACATTTACTTAATACGCAGCGAAATTTATAAAATATTTACATATATGAAAACATTTAAATCCATATTTACAAATATACATATATTTATATTATAAACAATACTTTACAAAATATAAAGAAGTTATACATGATTGGCAGCTCTTCTCTGATCTTTAAGTCCCAAAATAAACTCTTCAATGTCTAGACTCATTGGTCTTGAGGAACTCTCGGGTTCAACTCTGTCACCTGCGCGATCAACACTATCGCGCTAAGCCAACGGCTTAGTAATACAAAGTATGCTAGCATTATGCTTTAATTAATGAAATGCAATGTCACTCATGTTATATTTCATAAACCATACACATATATACATATCACATTTCAAAGTCCTTCCATAGATCTCATTATTCAATCATTTTACCATTAATGAATCACATTTAAACAAAGACAAGCATGGGCCCAAAACACACTAATATGCCATTCAATTTTCAGAGTTAATGCTTTGGTTTAATCATCACATTTATCAATATCATAATCCCAACTAGGCTTCAAGGATTAGGTTCAACCAAGCTTCAAGAGGAACAAAGCATGCTAAGTATCAACCCAACTTGGCTGCAAGAACCAACTCAACCTAGCTTCAAGGGTTGTAACATCTCAATTAGGCTTCAAGGATTAGATCCAACCTAACTTCAAGTATTGTTACTAATATTAGGCATGCCACCAACAACAAACTCTGAAAATAGAATAACATTAGCCACACAATTCATTGATTATTTCATCATCAATATCATTTTCAATTCTCATCATCATTTAGGCAAACATGCCTCATATATCTCAATTGAAGTATCATAGCCAATCACAATGGCTACACATCTCATTTGAATCACCATAGCCAATCACAATGGCTTCAACTTTCATTATATCTCAATTCACATTTCATATTTCAACATTGATATATACTTAGCAATTTACATTATTCATAGATTTAGAATCTTCCACATACCTTTGTTTGGATCATTTTTGTTTTAAGTGTGTTTAAAATGTTTATCTTTATGTTTAGGTGCAAAGAGACCTTTGAAGAATCAAAACAATGCAAGAAGAGCAAAGAACAATCACAGTAGCTAACACACTTAAGGGACACGGCCAAGCTTGTGGCCGTGTCTCTCAACACAAAATCAAGCAGTGGCAGACATGGGCAAGGGACACGGCCAAGTCAGTGGCCGTGTCTCTCCAAAATTGATCCAACACGGCCAAATTTCCTTAAACTTGGCCGTGTCTCCCAAAAATCTTTAGTTTGGCCGTGTCTCTTCTTTAGTTTGGCCGTGTCTCTCATGAATAAAAACCCTAAACATGGCCAAGTCTCTTTTTATTGAATTAAAACACATTGTGCACAACATAACCTTATTCAAATGGATATAATCAATGTCATTAACACTTATTTTACATGTTCATCACAATATTCACATTAACAATACATCAACAATACATTTAATCACTTACCACTTCAAAACCCTAAAACCAACATCACTCTTGTTCTTTCAATATCAACATCCACTTAACTTACCATCTTCAAAACTAAAACAAACACCAATTTAACTTTTTAACTTACACTCAATTTCAACACTTATACACACATCTCAAACACGCCTAATCATAATATCAACAAATCATAACTCACCTCAACACAACTTCAAAAATAACAAAGGAAAACAAGAGAGTACTTACCAAAGTTGATGAATTTCACAAATCTCCAACTTAGTCCTTTGATTCTTCCTTCAATTTGATTTTAGAATTTAGAACACCTCTCTTGCTCTCTCTTTCCTTTGGTATAGCCGGCCACCCAAATGAGAAGAAAAGAAAATAAAGACAAATCAAACTTCTCTTCTTCTTTAAATCTCCACCAAGCAATTCTAACAAAGCAATTACCTAAATGCCCTCATCCATTTAACTTAACTCTTGTCACTTATATGCCCATTTAAGTAATTCCACATATCACAAATAACTATCCTCTTCCATTGACCATCCATATTGACTTATGTATATGTTATTTATACTACCATATAAACAACATATACACTTTCTTTTAAAATTCTTTTCTCTTGCAAATTAACATATACATTCAATCCAATTAAAACAACAATAATATTCAAAACTTCTAAGGCATACATTGGGATATTACAAACATAGTCAGAACTTGGTGCTGAATTTGCAGGAGGAGGTTACGGCGAAACATAATCTTTATCAATATGTTTGTCAAGATTATACCCTCGATGTAACGAAAGCATTTGGGTTTTCCAGAGAACATAATTGAGAGATGTTAATTTAACACTTATCTGATGAGAAACATTTGGAATGGTGTTTAAAGAAGATGAAATAATTGAAGAAGAAGAAGAAGAAGGTAACGCAGAAACAAGAGATGAATGAGTCGCAGACTCTGTAGTCATGGCGACTACAAACGAAAAAAATGTTTAAACCCTAAATGGCTCTGATACCATGAAGACCTTCTCGATAATATATTCAACTGTAAACGTGGGTTTTAAATAACCCTTTACAAGATAATATCTGTTATAATACAACTAATAGTATTTATCTCTACAAAACTACATCATTATCTAATAATAGGGAATGACCAGCAATACTGTGTATTCCACTATATTGTTTTGGTTTATTTGACCTCCCCAAAAACATATGAATCAAAATTCAGAGTTGGTAGGCTAAGTTTTAGCTTCTAATATGCAAATGAGATTAACTTGATCATTAGATGCATTACACAAGCGTAAAATTATTTAACTTCTTTTTATCAATCCAAAACATACAACTACCAAAACAAAAACTAAACAAAGAAAATTTTAAGCAAAATCTGTAATTTCCATGTAGGGACTAATTTAAAATCATTCCCAGCATTTCCTTCAAACACACCACAACAACTATTACTCTACTTCCTGTGGTCGTCTCTTGCCACTATTTTGAACTTTCCAGTCCGTTGTTGCTGCCCAAAAAAACAAAGAAAGCCATAAATAAATGCCAGTATTTTTCTATCGCATTATTAACCGCAAAAATTAAGCCAATAAAGAAAATGAGCAGACTTTTTACCTTCTTCCACAGTTCAGTGTGGGTTTTGCAGAATCCAGCAACTAGTGTATCCTCCTCCTTTTTTCCTTCTTTATACTCAATACAAAGATCCTTATTCAACCCACAAGTAATGTGAAATGCCATGGGACACTTGGGCTCAGAGCACTGGATAACACACCCTTTTCTGCTCTTACACACATAACACTTATCATCCCACCGCTTCTTAGGAACTTTAGAGCAATTAATTCTCTCACGGCCATCTGGGTCTTCAAAGAACACTTCAGGAACAAAAACTGCACATACAACATGTGCCCACAACCCATCCGTGGTGGGTTTCATAGCACCACCTTTTATTGGACATAGGCAACAAGAGAAAGCCTTATTTTGTTTGTGAAATTGAGAATTCAAACATTGGGTACAAAACCAATCACCCTCAGGCATACCCTTGATCAAAGGATTGCCATAGCAAGTGGTATGAACCATTAGATCACACCCATCACAGAAAACTATAGGGTCTGATGGATCTCCATCTGTGCTTTGACAAACAGAACACAAAATCCCATCATCGTCATCATCATAATCTTCCTCTTCTTGATTCCTATCTTTTTCTTTTTCTTCTTGATTAGCGATTTCCTCTTTGTTTACTTGCTGATGAGTTTCTACAGACTGATTAGTACTTATAGCAAGAGAGATTTTCTTGTCCTCCACATTTAATTTGATTTGTTCATCAAAAGAAGGTTTATACTCAACATTGAGATCAATAGACGAGAGGGGATTACCTGATAGCAAATCAGGACGAAAAGCCCTCACCCGTTTTTTGGCTGGCAAGCGATAAGTAGCAGTGAGCTCAGGAGTAAGTGGATGACGAGACTCCTTTCGCTTCTTGGCTGGAAGTTGAAGTGAGGTGGATGCATTTTCTTTGTTTTCTTCTGATTGTTGTTGTTGTTGCAAGAGCCTGAATCTTTTGAGAGGAGGCAAAGCTTCAAATTTGGCTTCCATAATTAGTGTTTTTTAGGATTTAGCAGATACAGAGATGCAGAGAGAGAGAGTTTTGAGATTTTTTAGGGAAAGAGTGAAGGCGGGAGCTTTGAATTGTGGAAATTGCAGTGAAGTGTGTTGTGGTTGGAAGAGAACCCGGGAAAACGGAGGCTACTTTTGTTTTGCTTTCGATATTTGTTTGGCGGGAACCAAAAATATTTATTATTATATTTATTTTGAGACCTGAGACTCTTTTTTACCCAAAAGTTATGACTCCCGCTTGCTGGCTCACTGGCACTATCTCAGTCAACATTTCACATATTCAAAATTATGTTCTTTTTATACAAAATTATACTGTATTTGTCGCTTTTTAATTTACTTTTTTTTATTTTGTTGCTTCCTATAAAGTTTAATATATTTATACAATGTTTTTGTTCAACTTTATAAATTCACAGCAACGGAACACACTTCATTATATATAAAAAATTATCAAATAAAAACATGTATTTGGCCTATATTAATTAAGTATATACACTCAATATAAATAAAAATCTTTCCCATAACAACTCATGTATACAAAATTATGTTTTGCTTTTATTTATTAGAATGGTAAATGATATTTTTCAATATAATTATATTATTGATGTTTAAATTTTATCATCTTTTTCCAATAATATGTCAACCATATTTTTTATTATTAGACATGATACGGCAAAAAATATTTGGACTCGTTAAAAAGATACCCGTCAATGCTAAAAGGGGCACTAATTAACCTTTCTGCATATGATTTCTACTCATTTATCATACATGTGTTCCACACGCAAGCCGAACTCTTCTTCTTGTTGAAGATTTAATGTTATTAAAAATTGAAAATGCTTCACCACTCCTCTGCCTCCTAAATTCAGAATTTGAGTTGTCATCACTAAAAGCAAATTTTAGAATAAACCATTTCTAAGATCCAAAAAGTATTATAAAGATATATCAAAATTAGAAGAAAAAAAGAAGATCAAAATGAGAAACACACAAAAAAATGAAAAATGCAAAAAGAAAAAGAATAAGAAATTGTAAAATTACAAACATAAATAAAAAAAAAAAAGTAGAAACACATATTCACACCCACAAATACTAAAATGGATGAACATATCATAAAAAAAAAATAAGGAACCAGGACACTAATTTTAAGAGGAAAAATAACAAATACTTAGCAGGCATAAGAAATACTGGAATTTAATTACTCACTATAAGAAAAATGCAATTTATCCATAGAATTTTACCTACGGGCATGTATAATTTACTAAAAAATTACCTAGAGAATACCCATAAATTATTGAAAAAAATTATTTTAAAATTACCAAGAATTTACTTAGGGATTTACCTAGGAATTCATAATCAAGGTGTAAGAATTGTGAACATAAGAAAAAAAACATCTTTTGGGATTTATCTTATTAAAGTTCTAATATAATAAGATAGTATAATATTGACATTATGCACGTTGTGTGTTTTGAAAATGTGTTTAATACAATGATAGATATACAAAAGACAATGGCAAAGCTAGAGAAAATTTGAAGTTATTTTATAAATGACCAGAGTTGAAAAATGATGAACAATCCAATAGATATCCTAAAGCAAGTTACACTTAAGATCAAAATCAAAAACAAGTTTTATGTCAATGGATAAAACAAATATAATTCTCAGATCGATATGTTTCAAATATGTGTAGAAGAGCTATGATTGTCATGTATTTATGCAAATGTTGATACCAATTGCATTCAAGGAAGTACTATCCTGTAATGTTTTGGAAGCATTAACAAAGTTAAGTTTATTTTTCAAAGGTTTAACATCAACAACTCTTAAGGTGGTGAAATAGAGACAAGAAAAAGAGATTCCAAGTATTCTTTGCAAATTAGAGAGTATATTTCTTCTGAGCTTCTTTGATTCAATAGAACATTTGCCAGTATGCTTACCCTATGAAGCAAAATTATTTCGACCAGTTCAATACCAATAGATGTATCCATTTGAAAGATATCTTCAATATTTTGAAGAAAAATGCAAAAAAAGAAGATGCAAAAGTTGAAGCATCAATCTGTAATGCCTACATATTTGAAAGGCATCTACTTTTTATTCCCATTATTTTGAGTCTCATGTGAATAAGAGATTGTGACAAGTGCCTTGAAATGATGAAGGTGAGGTTGTTGACCAACTAGAATGACTTTTTATCAATTTTCATATGTCTTGGTGTTAGCACTTGATTTTGACCAAATGATTTACGCAACACATAACTTGATGATGAGAACAAGTTGCTCTTTCGATTTGGATTGATTTTCTTGATTAAACTCATAAAATTAGTAGAATAGATTTGTTGGGATAGGGATGGACCTAATTATGATGAACACGACCCAAAAACTCCAAAAGTGGATTAGAACACCAAAAAATAGCCCATTTGAGAAAGCTTCAGCCAACTCTTTTCAAACCATATCTGTGGATGTTTGGAAGATCTGTGTGGATGTACCCTAGCCTTGGTCAGTCATTCAAACCAACCATCAAGCTTATTTAGCCTAGCCTGAACTAAATATCTGCACGAATAGTTTGAATACCCACATAGATGCCATGTACTAGATAAAGGCATAAAATTAGATTTTGAATCTTAGAAGGATTCTACCTTTCCAAATCCAATCTTATCTTATTTACTTCCCCCAAAATTAAGCCTTATCTATTCACAAAGCTTTCTAGTGAAACTCTAGGCCTATAAATACATCCTAAACTCATCTTTCATAAGGATCACACTCTACGCATTCAAAATTCACCCTAAGCAACCAAAAAGCCTTCTTCTCCCAAAAAAATCTCTCCATCAACTCTAGTAACTAAACCAGTAATTCACAAACCTAAAAGCTCATCCAAACCATTCTCAAATAAGTTCCAAAGAAGTGGTAAATCTACAGTAGTGATTAGGAGTGATCATTTGCTCAAGTTTATAAACAATAATTTTGATTCAGCAAAGATCCAAAGAATTGATTTGATCTTGACCTTAATGTCAATTATATTTATCCTTTCATATTTTTTATTGATTTTATTAGGATAATTAGCTCTAATTGAGAGAACATAAAATTCAGTTTGGTGAAACCTGAAGATTAAACTTTCATAAAGATTTTACTTCATGTATGTCTTTATAGCTTTTGAGGGCCATGGATTAGCAATTTCCAACCACATTACAAGTTCCAACATAGCATTAACAATTCATTTTAATATACTTTAATCATTCATACACCATTTACATCATTTTTATATAACATTTTACTAAAATATTATTTTCACCCCGACCACCTTATTCAAACTTTAACATATCAAACTCATTTCCATCATTCAACTATATAATCATAAATTATTGATGTATAATTTATACATCAATGTAACATCAAAACAATGCATTATCATAATTATCAACATCCCCTTCAAAAATCCAAAATACATATAATAGGTGCATAACCCTAAACTTAACCAAATTCTCTCATATAAAATTTTTATCCATAAAATCATTACACACATGAAAACAACATTAAATTACTCCATTTCAACAATTATAGCCATTCACACCAAAATCCTAATTTACACATATTCATCCATAACCCTAAATTTATCAATCATACCCTTTTCAATCATCCAACCAATAAATCAATATATATTTATCATTTCATCACTTATCTAACATATTAATTCAACTATTATCAATTTAAACCATTCAAACATACTTTCTTTATCTAACTCATTCAAACATAATCTTAAAATGAAATAAAACTAATTTAATATAAGGATTACTTACTTGTATTCCTTGCTAAACTTTCTTAAATCTTCTATAAATCTCAATAAAATTTGGTGTATGAACAAAATTAAACTTTTCTCACATCTCTCCAATGACTCACGTCCAAAAGAAAGAAAAGAAGAAGAAGAAGAAAATATCGCTTCTTTTAATTCTCATCTTTATCTCTTTATATACAAAATAATTAAATACTTATTAATCCACCAATCATATTTCTCATTCCTTTGACTTTCTCTCTTCTCTTTTCTTATTATTATTATCATCATCGTCATCATCATCATCATCATCCATTTTTCTACCACCAAATTATACTTCACATATATGCAATGTATATTTTATATTATATGTATATGTCTTATATATGTTACTTATATTTTATATATACCATTATGTACATGTTTATGTAATGTATATATTATGTATATATGATATATATTTAATGTATATAAATACCCATATGCACAAACAATGTGTATCATATATATACATCAAATATACCTTATATATGTAATAAATATATCAAGTATGTAATATATATATATATATATCCAACATATATAAGTAATATATAATATGTATGTATTATGTATATACTAGGTATACATTGGGTATATGCAACTTTTATACCTTTAAATACTTATTTAATTTCTCCAAAATTACAGATATGACACATTGGGCCCAATAACCCATATATAATTTTTAAGTCCAGTTATCATAATATCATTTTCACGACCCAGCTTTGCTCGAGTCCATTTTCAATCTCAATCTCATGACCTAGCTCTGCTCAGGTCTACCAATGCATGCATAATTAATCTCAACAGTACTGGACAAGTAATTGTATAGATTGCAAATACACAATAACATATTACCCTTTCACATTCTCATCTCATTATCACATTTCTCAATTCCATCACATTTACTCTCTCTTTAATAGTTTTCACATTTTCTTTCTCATTTCTTATCACATTATTCATTTCTCATATTTTTTTAATCATTTTTAGCATATTTCATATTTATACACCAGGTAAATAACCATTGCAATAGCCATTCTACAATAGTTCATCTTACATACCTCATGCACTTTATGTATAAATATTTATTTTACATTGAGCAAGTGTCCAATATGACACTCATCATATAATGCTGTCATATTGCATAGGTTACGTGAATATCCACATTTTAAATAAACTATATACATTATGCCAAATCAAATTTAACAAAATCTCAAGTAATTAAAATATGTACTAACCTAATTTGCTTCCAAATATACTTTAAAACCCCTTTCCAAGCCAAGATCCTAAACTTTACCTTTTCCACCAATTTGGCCTATACATACATAAACCCAACAATAATCAACATTGTTTAATTTAAATCCATTTCCATGGTCAATTTATATCAAACCATCATTAAACATATAATTTTCATCAAAATCCTAATAAAACTCTAATTTCACCATTTTCAACTTTATTCAAACTTCATCCTACCTAACTTGTTTTAAACATTTAACCATAAATTAATTACTTGCATATCAAAATAATAACAAAATACCCACTTCAATAATTATATCAACATCCATGCAAAACCCTAATTTCACATAACTTACTACAAAACTCTAAATTCATTCAAACCTACTTATATTCACTTTCTAATTATAAAATCACAACATATATATTAAAACAATATTAAATTATTCCATTACAACAACTATATCCACTCATACTAAAACCCTAATTTTTACATATCCATTCCATAACCTTAATTCCATCATTTATGCTCATCTCAACAAATTGATCAATAAATCATCACATATCCATCATATTAACTTAATTACTATCAATTTTAATCATTTAGACATACTTTCTCTCTCTCTCTCTCTCTAGAGATTTCAAAAAAAACCTTAAAAACTCAAAACAACAAGCTTTAGAAGAACTACTTGAAACACCCATGTACTCTGTATATGTATAATATATATACCCTGTATACATAAAGTATATATATAGAACATAAGAGTGTCACCAGAATTACCTGTGAAAAATTCAAACTTTCATTTATCTACATAATTATACTTTTAGTAATTTAATTTATGTATTCTTAGCAATTGTTTTCAGTATTATCGAAAAACTTTATAGGAAAATACTTTAGAAAAAATTGGCCAGAGTTTTATCTATAATTACAATAAAACCCAAAGCTCAACAAACACAATCTGTATGAAAATTTTGCACTTCCAAAATTCATATTTATTTACATACCAACAAATCTCCAATTATCTCAAATAAATCACCCAAAATTCATTATTCTATAAATTTACATATTTAATAAGCACATTTAATATTCACAATCCCTTTCAAAAGAATTACTTATACAAACTTTATATAATTTGCACAATACATATAAAAAAACCAAGATGTATAATACAAAACATAAGTATACAAGAATGCAGTAAGCACTATTAGTCTTGTGGCTCTCGGATATCCAAATATCACCCACCACCAAGATCCCTTTGATAAGCAATTCTCACCTGCTTGATTCATATAACTGCACTAAGCTTCACAACTTAGTAGTACATATCTACAAATAATAAAAATTATACACATACATTCTTCACATTATATTCAACATATATATACATATGTATATCTCTTTCACCATGCTTTTCAAATTAATCCTTATAAACATATCTCATCACTTATTATACTATTAGCATATCATATCACTCATTTACCTTTTTTATGTTACATATTTCATCTACTTATATTATTATTTATACATTTTTATACCATTCATCTATTCACTATACAATTTATCATAGATACAAACATATCACAAACACATACATTGGGCCCAAAAGTCCTTATATAATGGTCTAGTTTGATATATATTATCTTAGGCTATCTCAATCATCTGTGACACCAACGTGTCTCACCCGAAGGCATAATAAATATCTATGACATCAGTGTGTCTTACCTAAAGGCATAATAGCATTTTTGACACCAACATGTCTCACCCTTGGACGTAATAGATTTCTAACAACAATATTCTAGAACTAGATTTTATATAAGGTAAGCATGCAAACACATTTTTCATATTCCACTTTTCTCTAATTTTTCTACATTTCATATTCTTTTTCAAATTATCTACTCATACTTAACATCATTATCACATATAATGAAAATGTGGTTTGCCTTTACATTTTAGTGCATACTTAGCATCTTTCATAACTCGCGCATATCATTACATTACTTATTAGAATGTGACTCATGTTCACATTCTTATCATAATTTACTTTTATATACCTAGTTTACATCACATTATATATATATATATTACTTAATTACCATTGTAATGTGAATATTTATCACATTAGCAATAGTTATCTCTTATTTTCACAACTTATACACAACATTAATACTAGCCATAATTCCATTGCTTATCATCACATTCATAAAACATGACACATATCATAAATACAAACACACACAATGTCTCATTTTTTCATATTTTCACATATTTCATATTTTTAGTATTTCTCAATCACATTATATTTTATATTTCATCACATTTTCTCATTTCTCATAATTTTCACATATTTAGCTATTTCCATGTTTTCTCCTTATTATGAATCATATTGTTCATTCTCATCTTTCCAAATCATTTCTAGCATATTTCACACTTTTATATCATTTCTAATTATTTCTTAATCATTTCTCATATTCTCGATTACATTTCACATTTTCTATCTTGTTATCGCATTTTATCAATTTTATGATATTTTTTTTTATCAATTTTTATGATATTTACTCTTTTTCTACAATTCCTCATATTTCCCATATTCCTTAACTATTTTCCATGTTTTTCATTCAAATTAGACACATTACTTAGCCACAATCACAATGTGGCCTATTTCCTTATTCTATTTTATTTTTCACATTTTTACATCACATTTAACATAATTTACATTTCATACCAATTGTACAGAACAATTGCTTTAACCATAATATAATGGCTTAACGTTCATACTCCATTCTTTTCACTTACTTTTAAATAGTATAATACCATATCTTTTATAAAAAAAATATCAAAGTGACATAACACATTCACAAATTCATAATGTGTTATGCCAACTCACATACAATTCAAACATAAGTTATTAAAATATGTACTAACCTCAATTATGCCAATACACTACCCAAGTCTTACTTCACCAATTGCCCTTCCTCTCTTTAATTTTTTAACTTTCCTTTACTCAATCCTAAACCACATTATAAGTTCCAATTTAGCATTAGCAATCCATTTAAATTTACTTTAATAATTCAAATACCATTTACACCAATTCCACCAAAAATTCCACTAAAATACTATTTTCACCATTACTCCTTATTCAAACTTCATTCCATCAAGCTCATTTTTAACATTTAACTATAAAAACATCACTTATACATCAATATAATTAAAACAATTCACTTTCATAATTATGGAAATCTCTTTCAAAAATTCAAATTTCACATAATATGTTCATAACCCTAAACTTAACTAAACTCTCTCATAATCAATTTCTAATCATAAAATTATTGCATACATATTAAAATAACATTAAATTCATCTATTACCATAATTATCATCATCCATTCTAGAAACCTATTTACACGTATTCATTACCAATATCTAGTTTCATCAATATTGTGTATCTCAATCAATTACTCATTAAATTACTACATATCCATCATATTAACTTCAACTCTATCAATTTAACAATTTTAAATCAACTTTCTCTCTCTACCCTTATCAATACATAACCTAAAAATCCATTAAAACAAAGCTTAAATAATAAAAACTTACTTGAAAGTTTAATCTTTCTTCAAAAAACTTGATGAACTTGATGAATTAGAGAATACAATTTTTCCTTTTTTAGCTCATGGAGAAATACATTTTTTTAAAGAAGAAAAAGAAGGAAAAGAAACATGAATATGTTTTTATTTTTCTTCTTATTTTACTGTCCACGTATATATATTATTTTATTATTTTAATAATTACTTATTTATTATTTAAAATTCTAATTTCTTTATTTCATTCAATAATAATTTAATTTTAAATTATTTTAAAACTTCAATTTTCTATCTTCCATTTAATTCTCATCTTTATCCATTATGTATAATAATTAATTAATTTCTTAATTCCCACCAATCATATCTCTTCATTCTTTGATTTTCCTTCTTCTATTATTATTATTATTTAATTATTATTATTATTATCATCATCAACAATAACTTTTTCGACGCCAATTTATATTTGATATATATATGTGTGGTATATTTTATATATATGTAAATATCATATATATTTTACTTATGTATTACATGTACCTTTATGTACATATTTATGTAATGTATATACTATATATACGTAATGTATATTTTAGTCATATGTATATATAATGTGTATCCTATGTATACATCAAATATACCTTATATATACATTATATATATTAAATTAATAAATATCCAACACATATAATAATTATATTATATGTATATGTTATGTATGCACTAGGTATAAATTAGATATATACAACACCAATACCTCCAAATACTTATTTAATTTCTCCAAGATCACAGATATTGCACTACTTACTTGATTTCTTGATTTTTCCTTTAAAACCAACTTGATTTCCTTGAAATTCTTGTAAAATTTAAGTGGTTGAAGAAATAAAGATTTTCGGCTTCTCTGTCACATCCCGACTTTAGAGATGCGATGATTCTAGGGTTCAGGTCGGCATAATATGCCGGAACCTCATAGAACCCATAGTCAGAATATAATAAATCAATAAAACTTAACTAAGTTTTTTTGTCAAACAATTTACATTTACTAACACCTTTAGTATTTTTTCTTTCATATTACACATAACCATAATCTTTTTTAGCTATCTTCCATTTTGTTGCCGTTGGATACCATAGTGCCACCATTACCAGAGTTGCTCTAGTTGTAATACAACACTAAAAACAACAATAGAGCGAGGGGTGAGCCGCAACTCAATAAGTGTTCAAGCTTATTACGTTTGTTTTAATTTTCACTTTAAGTGATTAGTAGCTTAGTACAGTTTAAGTAGCTTCTTGTACTTTTGGGATTAAAATTACAAATATTCATTTAAAATTCCTAGAATGTTTAAGAATTCTTTCATTATCATACTAATGTAGAATACTTATACTCCCAGAGTACTTAAATAAGCTATCAATACTAACTTAGTCCAGACTTACTTAAACTATTCCTTAACTAATTTCTTGCTTTTTATTTAATTACTATGGTAAAGAATTTTATAATTATCTTTTTAGACTCTGATTTTCCTATTACTTCAGTAATTAATTTAGTATTTAACTTTCAGACTCTAAAATTCATATTCACTTATAATCTCTTTTTATACTTTCTTTTTATACTTACCTATCTTAAGGTAAATATAAATTAAATTATCATTTATTTCCTGTGTTTTTCTTCAGATTTCAAATGAAGATACTACAGTTTAGAAGTATTGTAGGTAATTTAGAACAGAAGTTCAGATAAAAATAGATTAACCTTGGTTAATTTAAAGCACACTATAAATCAGAACATATCAGAAACAATATTAATCTTATTTAAGCATCACATATAATTTATTTTCAGAAAGGGAAATCATAAGCCATATTAGAACAAATAGGTCAAAGACTATAGGTTAGAGACCACAACAGATAGGCCAGATGCCATAGTAATTAGGGTGGTAACTTCCCTTTTATGTGTATTTTAGAACACCAGTGTACATTGTCTAATGGTTTAACCCCACTTGAGTTGGGCTCTGCCAAAATGATTATCAAAAAATTATGCTAGGTCATCGGGTTAGTCTCAAAAGATATTTTTTTGAAAGGCTTATCAAAATATAATGGAGTTTATTCAAAAAACTAATGGAAATGCTGTGGACCCTTAATTTTTGACTTAGTCCGATCCAATATATTTTAATTAGTCCAAAATAATTTTTGTGTTGTCCAATATATTTTAATTAGTCCAAAATAATTTTTGTTGTATCTTTATTAATTTTAATATTTATTTTAATAAAAAATGGTGAAGTGAATAAAAAATAAAAAATAATAAAAAAATCGGCGATAGAAAAATCAGCGACAAAAAAATTGTCTCCGAAAGTCAGTGCGGGCCCATGGGCATTTCGCCCGCAGGCCAATTCGCCCGCCGCTGCCACAGCCAGCTGTGGCAGCTTTTTTGCCAGCGCAATTTTTTCGCAGTAGTTTTTTTTTTGCTAGCGAAATTTTTCCGACACAAATTTTTTGAAACCTAATACAATTAAGTTTCGGTTTCCTTTTCTTAATGAATATTATGATCCGTGAATAACTAGGATTAACCATAAAATTCTTCTATAAATAATACCAAAAACAACACAAAAAGTATCAAGAAATTGGGACGGAAATTGGGAGGAAAATTGAGACCGAAACTGAGTAGGAAAGGTAGTGAATCAATCTGATTTCTTTTTTGAGAGTAGCAACAATTCAATCCATCAAAGGCAGCTAAGCTTGTCTTTATTTTTGTTCATCCAAGAAGAAATTTTTGGTGGAATCAATGAACTAAGGTTTGAATTCTTAATTTCTTTTTGTTTGTTATAGTAGCTTTGTTCTTTATTTAATTCATAGATTACACATTCAAAAATTCAATCTTTGAAGATGTAATAACTTGATCTTTGTTTCCAGAAACCTTAAGTGACTTCCTCTATTTCTAGAAACCTTTAAAAACTTTAACCCATTTCTTTGTTTTTCCAAAAAACCTTAAATCGTTCTAAAACACTAAAAGTCATCCTTCAGTTCTCAAAAACCTAATTTATTCCTTCTTTCCCCAAAAACCCTAAATTGTCTCTTTTGCTTTTATAAACTTCAAATCATTTTCTCTATTTTCAAAAAACCCTAAATTATTTTTTCTTTTTCTTCATAATATCAAAACCCTAATATGCTTTTCAACTTTCCCAAAACCTTAAATAGTTTCCAAAGTTTTAAAACCTTATAACCATAAACTTCACTTTCTAGTTTCTAAAAATCACATAAAGCTTTATAAAACTATAAATTATTTTCTCAAACTTATAAAAATAAAATCCATTCTCCGAAACACTAAAATCCCTAATTCAACTCCAAAACCCAAAACAGTGAACCCTAACTCCCTTAAAACCTAAACCCTAAAGTTTTCTAAACCCAAATTCTTTAAACCTCTAAAACCATATAAATCTAATTCAAACACAGTAAGCCAAAACAACAATTTATTAACCGTAAATCATAAATCTAAATTTTTTAAAGTGTCAAAAACCTAATTTCATGATTATACATCTCAAACCCTAATTTGGCGAATCAAAGAACTTTACCAACTTTTTAAATCATAAAACTTTTGCTCCATTTCAATTCCATTAAAACTCACAGTAGCTTAAAGTCATGAATTCCAAAACCCTAAATACATGAAATAAAGAAACTTACCTAATTTGAATCTTTATTTGCCTTATTCAATTTTATATTTGATTATGCTTTGATTTATTTTATATGCTTTAATTTATTTAAGTTCAATGTTTGGTTTATCTAATTTATCATGGATGGATGTTTACTTTCTATTGATACTTAGTACCTTTGATGAATGATTTATTTATGATGAATGGTTATTTACTTTTACCGATTTATTTAGATTTCCAAATATTGTAAGAGGTATGTTTCCACTTGGTGGGTACCTCATTAGTTAAATATCATGTAATTTAAATTGCTTTTCTATTTTAGAACCAATGTAAAGGACATGTTTCTACCTTTTGGTGGTGTCCTATTTAGGCATGGAATGTAAGGACATATTTCCATCCTTGGATGGGTGTCCATTTAATTGTTTTGTTTGGACATTGTTTTGATTTTAATATAATGATGTTTTCTTTTAATTGTTGTGTGTAATATGGATAATATTATTATATTTAAGAATTTTATAATATTAAGACCTGTAAAGGAGGCTGGTTCCAATGAACCGGGCGTTGTGGGGGGGTGCTGGGCCATTCTCACATTCCCCATACGTACCCAACTTTTTAAACCCATTAGGGGGGTTGGAAATTCCTTAGGAATCGAGTCATCCACCCTTTTCTTTTTTTCCAGCCCGTCCGGGTGGCGACTCCATTTTCTCCGGACTTAGGTCCGTGTTCTCTAAGGCCCCGAGCCTAAACAGTGCCAAAAAGTAAGAACCATTCCACCGGGAGTGGGGGCGAAAATCCCCGCTCACAGTGGCGACTCCACTGGGAATAAGAGAAGTTAATTCTGTTGGTCTTTATATTATTCTATTCTTTCTTATAATGATATTATCCATTGCATCATCTTAGATTGCATTGTGTGCATGAGTTAGGATGCCCATGTTACCCATGTTGTGTTATGTAAGGGATACCATACTTTCACTCAAGGTTTGGAGATCGAGCATGGCATAACCACTCATAGCCTCGTACCATTTGGTATATACTTGCTATGGGAACCTAAGCCTTTTTACCCAAAGACTAAAGCTCATGTAATTGGCCTAGTTACTTTCCTTAGGTTTTACCCCAAATGCTTGTTGTTTGACTATGGTTAATTTATCTTGGCTTAAATGATTGCTTATTTGATTTGTTCTTTTCTAATATGACCTAAGTATATTGTAAGCTCAAAATAAATTTTTCTTTAAAATCCAAAAGATCAAAGCTATTTTTCAAAATTTTTAAGATGGTCTTTGGACATAAGACTTTTCTAAAAATAAATCAAAAATTGTTTTGCTCATGACCCAAATACTAAGCCCAAAATATGTTTTTTCTAAAATCTTTTTACAATGGGCTTAGAAATAAAATTATTTTTATCCAACCTTTTCTTACAAAGAGCTTGCAAATTATTTAGGTCAATTAAGAAATACCAAAAATTAATTGTGAGCCTAGTTTATACTAAGAATAATTAATCATGGGCTTATTTTTGACATGAACCATTAGTTACTCTTTTCAAGTGAGAAATCTATCTATAATAAACCTCTTAATTTGGTTTTAATCCAATATAGCATAAAAGCTACTATAGTTGGTTAAATGGATTAAAACTTAATTAATGGGAATTACTATGAGTGGATTTCCATTTTCGAAAATATAACTATTGGTTGAAACGTTCGAGGGAAATATTCGAAAACAAGATACCCCATGTTGGTATTTTGTTAACCATATACCTAGGAAAAGAGACTCGCCATTCGTTTGTGGATGTTATAAGGTTGGAAGGAACGCCCTATTCATCCTTGTTTGTCTATTATTTGTGCATACATACATACATACATACATTTGCATCTCATATCATTAATCCTTTCTTGCTCATAGCCTTGGATTACGATAGTTCAAAGGCTTACGACAATCCGACCTATGCCGGAGATGAAGTATCTAGCAACGACTCAATCACTTACCCACCAAAAACAATGGATCCCAAACAAATTCAAAGAATGGTGGATGATGCCCTCAATGCCAAAAATAAAAAATAAAAGAGGCCCTAGCTGAGATCGTGAAGAACCAATTGACTGCTATTTTAGAAAATCATGCCGAGGCATCTGCTAGCACTAAGAAGCCAAAGGACAAAGGGAAGACCAAAGTTGGTGAAGTGGTTTTTGATGATGAAAAAGTGATCATTGATGATGATGATGATTGAGCTCAATACTACCAAGATGCTCAAGAGAAGAAAAAGGAACCAAAGATTGTTGAAAGATCAACTATGGAGAAGACCGAAATTTCTGATGTTGAAAAGATGATTGCTGATTTGGAAAAGAAATTTGAGAAGAAGCTGAAAACTGAAGAAATATCCGAAGTTGACAAATTATTTGAGATAGATGAAGAAGTTCCGTACAAGTTCAAAATGCCATCTTTTGCGAAGTTTAATGGAACCGAAAATCCTCATCTCCATGTGAAGCAGAATATCACTGCCATGCAGTCCGCCCGAGCTACTAAGGCTCAAACTCTAAGGTACTTCATGCTCTCATTGGATCCTGTTGTCCAAAATTGGTTCAATACCTTAGATGATGAAACACAAAAGAGTTGGGATCTGCTTTACAAAGCCTTCATCCAACAATATGGATATAACGTCGAGATGGAAGTTACCTTGATGGAAGTGGAGTAAAATAAGCAAAGGTGGAATGAGAATTTTGTGGACTATGTGAAAAGATGGAGAAATAAGGCTGCTTTGCTCAAGAAGAGGCCCGATGAATCTGATCAAATAAGGATGATTGTGAGAGGGGTGTTGCCTAGTCTCCGTGAAAGGATGTCTCACACCCTTATAAGGGACTTCAAAGATCTTCTCCAAGCTGGTCTACAAATTGAAGAGTGTGAAAGGGAGAAGAATCGCTTTTCAATAAAAAGAAATGAGAAAGGGAATTATTAGCCTTGCAATCAAAGTACACAAAATGAAGCTGATGTTAATGCACTAGTCAAGGAGGAATGAGGCAGTTTTCAGAATTAGGGAAGCCACTGTCTTGGGTTCTCAATAAGCTACAAAAGAAGGGATTTTTACAACCCTTGACTCTTCGTCCTTTGCCTAATCCTCTTCCACCTAACTTTGATACTAATGCATTTTACCAATTCCATCAAAGGCCTGGACACGAAATGGATAATTGTATGAAGTTGAGGCATGAGATCCAGAATTTAATTGATAATGGTAAGTTACCTGAACCGGACAAGCCCAATACCAAAGGTAATCCATTTCCAAGATTCAACAGAGTACCTTCACCGGCAACCTTCATGGTGGGAAAAGGATTAGAAGAAGATTTTGTTTTATCATCCTTCCAAGATGGGGATATTGAAGATGTGAAGGGAAAAGAAGCTTAAACTCAACGAACTTTCTTTAGCTTGAATGTTGCTTTTCAATTTTACTTTCTTTAATATTTAATTGGAACTATCGTGTTTTCCAAATTTAAATTTGTTTGAATAAATTACTTCTATAAAAAATTTTGTTGGTCTTTGTTCATTTTGGTGCTCAACCGATAAAGAATTTAGTTTTATAATTCATGAATTAATATATTTATGCATCATGACTCAAATGATTTTACTAGGTGAGGGAATTGCTCTATAGCATTGAGTTGTGTATGCTTACTTAGAGAGGGCTCCTGCATAATTACCTTTTTCTGGATCCTAGTCAGTCTTAGAACATGCTTTGACAAACTTTTGAGGCAAAATTGAACTCTGTTTATTTAAGAGAGAAATGATCTAGGCATTATTTGGTTAGCCAACAACTAGTATCCACCTATTAAATATCAATCCCTAGTTGTCTTTTGAGCCTTCATAAAATTTTAGCTTTCTTTTCATTGGCTTACAAACCTAATAACCTACCTTGAGCTGTTGTAATACTTTTGACAAATCTTATGATCACTAATATGAAGAGGCAAGAAGATCAAAGAAAGCAATGATAAGTTAAGATCATGAGGATAGTTGAAGTTCTCAAGACCATAAAGATAGTTGAAGTTCTCAAGACCATAAGGGTAGTTGATGTTTTTAAGACCATAAGGGTAGTTGAAGTTCACTTACTATCTCCAATATATCAAGACAACATCAACATCAGAGTAACAAATGATTTGTCCCTATTAAAGAAGATTTATGTCACTCCATTCATCCATTATTGGAAGCCAAACTCGTTATAAACAAGACAACTCTGTTTGAGCTAGAACCAAAACAAAAAAAAAGGAAAGAAAAAAAAAGAAAATAGAAAAAGAAAAAAGAAAAGAAAGGAAAGAAAGAAAACAAAAAAGAAGAAAAAAAAGAAAACAAAAAGAAAAAAGGAAGAAAGATAAAACCTAAAAAGGTGGTTCAAAAAGCCAAATGAGTTCTCTTTTACTTAAGACAACAAAAAGGCTTCCATTTGGTTTATAAGGATGGATTGACTTGAATTGGGTCAACTCAACCAAAGATTCAATCAAAATCAAAGAAAAAGGAGAAAGACCATTCAATTCTTGAAAGTTCTATACTTGACAGTCCTACAAGGAAGAAGGACAAAATGATAAAATGCTCAAAGAAAGGTAAGAGTAAGAAAAAGAAAAAGAAAGAAAAGGGAGAAGAAAAGAAACAAATTTGGGAACCAAACTTTATGCAAGGGAAAAGACTATCCCATTCAAGATCCAGATTAATGCCAAGAAGATAAAAGGACTTTGGAGTCTAGAAAGATTGCTCCCAACTATCTAAAGTTCCAACAAGAAATTTGTAGTGTGAGGGTTTGTCCATTGTGTCACACCAGCTCCAATCTCAAAATGGCCTTCACTTTAACCCATGTCCCTCATAGACCCCATTTCAAGCCTATCAAAGACCTGTTGATCTCTCTTGGTAGGTAGAGTCTATTAGTGGAGATAGTTTGGATAAGCATGCATATGAGATAGACAATATTTAAACTCAAATGAGACCTTTGGCCAAGTAATATGTATGTGCCTATCTGAAGTGCAACAATTCTTGCTTAAATAGAAATGATTCCCGAGTTTAGTACGGTAACTAGGGTTGTCATGTTATAGATATGCTAATTTGAAAAATCAAGTCCTGAGGTACATTGACATTGATTTGGCAAAGCCAACATTTGATTTCAAAATCAAAATTCAAAAAATATAAAAATATTTTTGTCACACAAAGCCTTCAAGTTAAGGGAAGAAGTATGTTGAACCTCCAAAGGACACATTGGGCAAAGGAAATGATTATTGGCAAAGTCATGAAGAAGCTATCAACCGATATATAGTTCGAAATGGATGAATCCTTGACTCTGCTGCTTGGGGCCTCCATTATTCATGTTTTCAATATCTCCAAGATAAAAGTCATAAATGGGAAGCATTCTATCATTCCAATGCAAGACTTGAACGAGTATATGAAAGGAACCAATAAGAACATTTCTGCTGATCACCTCAGTCTGTGAGTTGATGAAACCACTGTGAGTATTATTCATGCATATCATTCATACATGAGCATATCACATCGCACTTTCTTGTCTTGTATTGTCTATTCTTTATTAAGGTGAACAGCAAACACTCTGTGAAGTAAACAATCAAAAGAAGATATCAAATCAGGAGGGGGCATGGAAAGCCCATTGCTTGAGAAAGCTCTAGTAATTTTGCAAAGAGAAGAAATGCGTATAACTAAACAACAAAAACATCAATCAGAGCCCGCATGGAAAAAATCTTGGGTTGGAGCCTACACAGGGGGCAAAGTTTCTCCTTTTCAATTTTTTGAGTCTACATACCAAATATTTTCAAACTCACTTGCAAATATTTCGCCACACAGGGGGCAGGAGAAGATATAAGATCCAATTAAAAATAGCTGAATTTTTGTAAAAAAGAAGAACAAAAGAATGGAACATTAGAACTATCAAAAGAATGAAGATGCAAAAGATAAATGATCAGTTCAGCTAAAAGAGCTGAAGCTAGGGTAAAGACCCGACCTCCAATGGATAAAGATCCATGTTCCAAGGGTGAAGACCCGATCTCAAAAGATGAAGATCCATGTTTCAAAGGTAAAGACCCGATCTCAAAGGATGAAGATCCATTTTGAAGAGTGAAGACCTGATCTCAAAGGATGAAGTTCCAATTTCAAGGGTAAAGGCCTGATCTCAAAGGATGAAGATTCATTTTCAAGGGTGAAGACCCGATCTCAAAGGATGAAGATCCATTTTGAGGGTGAAGAACCATAATGCGTAGAACAGCCGGAGCAATCAGACTTCTCAACTGAATAAAAGGTCAGTCAAACTCAGTCTCGGGTCTAAGCACCCAAAATAAATTCACTATTGGGTCCAGAACCAAAATTACCCTTAGGTCCAGAACCTAGAATCTTTTATAAGTCCAGAACTTAGCTCAGGTCTAGAATCCAAATTTTGATTAAGTCCAGAACCTAGAATCTCTTTTAAGTCCAGAACTTAGCTCGGGTCCAAAACCCAAATTCAATCCAAGCTTGGATCCAAGTACCCATTCTCAGGTCCAAGTACCCAAATTAAATCAATATTGGGTCCAAGTACCCAAATCCAATCCAATCTCGGTCCAAGTACCCAATCTCGGGTCCAAGTACCCATTCTTGGGTCCAAGCACCCATTCTTGGGTCCAAGTACCCAAATCAAATCAATTTTGGGTCCAAGTACCCAAATCAAATCAATCTCGGGTCCAAGTACCCGATCCTGGGTCCAAGTACCCAAATTCAATCCATTCTCGGGTTCAAGTACCCAAATCAATTCAAGCTTGGGTCCAAGTACCCAATCTCGGGTCCAAGTACCCAAATCAATTCAAGCTCGGTCCAAGTATCCAATCTCGGGTCCAAACACCCAAATCAATTCAAGCTCGAGTCTAAGTACCAATCTCGGGTACAAGCACCCATTCTCGGGTCCAAGTATCCAAATTAAATTCAATCCAATATCGGGTCCAAGTACCCAATCTCGGGTCCAAGTACCCAATCCTAGGTCCAAGTACCCAAATTCAATCCAATCTTGGGTCCAAGTACCCAAATCAAATTCAATCTCGGGTCCAAGTACCCAATCTTTGGTCCAAGTACCCAAATAAAGTCCAGAACTCGAACCGGGTCCAGAACCCAAAAACAAATTCAAATAACCATCTCATTAAAAATTAAGTAATGTTGCTTTTCACTCTCTAAAGTCTCAGATCTTTCAAGCAGGAGGCAAACTGTAGACCCTTAATTTTTGACCTAGTCCGATCCAATATGTAATGACCCTCCCCGACCAGGTCGGCTGCCCGGCCCACTAGTGGCTTACGGCCCGGCCTTTTCACCACCTGGGCACGGAGTCCGCAGGAGGCAAGCGATCGCTACAGTACTGGACAGCCCTCGCGGCCCACCCAGCAGGAATTTGTTTATTTGGCCCCAAGGGGTCGCCTCCCTGGATCGAACCCCTGACCTCCCACTTAAGAGAGCCAGCGAGAACCATCCAGTACCATTTCTGCTACTAGCAGAAATGGTACTGGATGGTTCTCGCTGGCTCTCTTAAGTGGGAGGTCAGGGGTTCGATCCAGGGAGGGTCCTTGGGGCCAAATAAACAAATTCCTGCTGGGTGGGCTGCGAGGGCTGTCCAGTACTGTAGCGATCGCTTGCCTCCTGTGGACTCCGTGCCCAGGTGGTGAAAAGGCCGGGCCGTAAGCCACTAGTGGGCCGGGCAGCCGACCTGGTCGGGGAGGGTCGTTACAGTTAAAAAGGTGAATAATTGTAACACCCCGATACCCTATATAAGTACTATACGTATACCTAGTATACATACAGTAAATATATAAAGTATAAGGATGTCACTTTTCGTTACCTTTTAAAAACCTGTAACAGAGTTCAAACCATAATACATTAATTTAAATAACATTTACAAAATCATTATCTTTATCAAAACTTCATTTATACATATAAATACTCTCTCGTCAGAAATACATGATAATTAAAAATTTATACATGTATGCATTACCCTCTAGTTGGTCTCGACAAACTTTACTCTTCTTGTGGCATAATAAAAGACTTCATATCTTCCATCTATAAACCTGCGCGAATAAACACCCGCGCTAAGCCCGAGAGCTTAGTAGTCCAACTATAAAGATATAAACATATAGTATAGAATTATTGACATATAATGATACATCAATTCAATATATAATTAGTTCTTATCATATCTTCTTTTCTTTTTAATTTCATCTTTAATATATCATAGCTAATTTCATATATGATGTACATATATACATAATATTATCACCAACCCCAATGCATCACCAATACTCAAAACCAATATATTAATACCCCTACATTATATATATACCATACCAATCATTATTGCAATACACACTTTACCTATCATACCACTCATTATTGCAATACACACATTACACATCATATCACTCATTATTGCAATACACAAATTACATATCATACAAATCATAAATCACAATTCATTTACATATTACACTTAATAACATTATATTATTCACAATTCACCAAGCATAATTCAGTATTAATACTCACAATCAATATTTCAATACTTGCATTTCACATTGACAATAAAGACAGACTCGGGCCCAAAACACTAATATGTTATTCAAAGTTCAGAGTTACTGCTTTGGTCTATAATCATAATTATCAAGCCCGTAGGCATCATATATCAATATCTCTATCCATGGATAGCGTAACAGACCCAGTCTCTTGGATCATCAACTCGGCTAAACTCGAGGTGATCCTCAACCCGGCAAGACTGTTACCAATCATATATCTCATAATTACAATTTCTCATAGTGTAACAGACCCAGTCTCTTGGATCTCAATTCAGCTCAAAACGAAGAGATCCTCAACCCGGCAAGACTGTTACCTTTTTCATTTTATAGGCATGCCTCCAAACCCAGAACTCTGAAATCGAATAACACATTAGTTACACAATTCATTTATTATTTCATTATCAATCTCATCATCAATTAGGCAAACATGCCTTATCTCTTTCAATTGAATCATCATAGCCAATCACAATGGCTTCACATCTCATTTGAATCATCATTGCCAATCACAATGGCTTCACATCATACACATCATCATTGATATATATATATATATATACAACACCAATTACATTAACTACACGAACATGACATTATTCGAACATACATCATTAATTTCATTGCATATGTATCTTAAATTCATCGTCATATAAACAATATGTCTATTTATTTCATTTCAATCATTTCTCAAGACACATTAACATCATTCATTATTAAAACGTTTATCATAACAAATTACATTATACGTACCTTTTTGAATGATCATCGCCTCTTTCGCGCTATTTAAGTCATAACACTAGTCACGTTATGCAAACAATATAATACATTACCATTCACAATACATAATATAACATTGTTCAATCTCAACAATGATGTTAGACAAATGATCTCTATTTTGATCCTTGACAACTCATATGGATGATCTATTTAACATGTATTTGAGAATCTTGTTACAAAAATTAAATTGCTTCAAATAAAGCAGAACAGAACACTTCTAGAGGTCGCGCCTCACCTGAATACGACCGCGCCATACAGTTACACGATGAAACCTTATCACAGTAGATTTCGCGGTCAGAAGTCCGACCTAAGTCGCGACCGCACTTCACAATCAAAAGATGAAACCCTATCACAGTAGGTTTCGCGGTCAGAAGTCCGACCTAAGTCGCGACCGCACATGACTAAATAGCGACCGCCCAAGACTAATAGCGACCGTCCCAAATTACGTTTCTCATACATAAACCCTAAATGTAGCCAAACTTCTTTTGGTTAACTTAAAACACATTGTACACAACATAACCTCATTCAAATGGACATAATCAACATTATTAGCAATTATTTTACATACTCATCACAACATTTTCATCACCAACATATAACAATCAAACCTTCAAACAACTTCAATTAGCAAGAGAAACAAGTGTGTACTTACCTTAAGCACCACTTCTAAACACTTCCTTTTCCAAGACTTCTTCACTTCCCAAATCAATGACAATTCACTTCCTTCAAAACTTAATGCTTAAAAACACATCACAAACACACTTAATCAACCATCCATATCAACTCACCAATCCCAAACACAATTTCAAAAGAACAAAGGAAAATCAAGAGAAAGAACTTACCTAAGTTGTTGAATTCCACAAATCTTCAATTAAATCCTTTGATTCTCCCTTCAATTTGATGTTAGAATTAAACAAATCTCACTTTGCTCTCTCTTGTCTAAGGAGGAGCCAACCAACGTGGAGAAGAGAAGAAGAAGAAGAAGAAGAAGAAAATGAAGAAAAGACAAAATATCACCTCTTTAAATCTCCACCAAGTGATTCAACAAGAGTAATTACCTAAACACCCTTATACCATTTGTCTTGATTACCATTCATTACATGCCCTTTATAGTAACTTCACACTTAACAAAATAAATATCTTCTTTCCTTGACTCTTCATTTTGACCAACTTATATGTTATATATATCATCATATACACAACATATACCATTCTCTCTAAACCCTAAATTCTTTCCCAAATCACATATACATAAACATTCTTTTCTCTATTTCTTTTCTCTTGTAATTTAACACATATATTCAATCCAATTATATAACAACAATAACAACATAATCACAACTTCTAGGGCATATATGAGGATATTACACAATATATTTTAATTAGTCCAAAATAAATTTTGTGGTATCTTGATTAATTTTAATATTTATTTTAGTATAAAATGGTGAAATGAATAAAAAATAAAAAAATCAGCGACGGAAAAATCGGCGACGAAAAAATCATCGCCGAAAGTCAGCGAGGGCCCGTGGGCATTTCGCCCGCAAGTGTTTCCGCAGCAGTTTTTTTTCGCCAGTGAAATTTTTCCGACATAAATTTTTCGAAACCTAATACAATTAGGTTTCGGTTTTCTTTTCTTAATGAATATTATGTTCCGTGAATAACTAGGATTAACCATAAAATTCTTCTATAAATAATACCAAAAATTACACAAAAAGTATCAAGAAATTGGGAGGAAAATTGAGACCGAAACTGAGTAGGAATGGCAGCGAATCAATCTGATTTCTTTTTTGAGAGTAGACAACAATTCAATCCATCAAAGGCAGCTAAGCTTATCTTTGTTTTTGTTCATCCAAGAAGAAATTTTTGGTGAAATCAACGAACTAAGGTTTGAATTCTTAATTTCTTTTTGTTTCTTACAGTAGCTTTGTTCTTTATTTAATTCATAGATTACACATTCAAAACTTCAATCTTTGAAGATGTAATAACTTGATCTTTGTGTCCAGAAACCTTAAGTGACTTCCTCTATTTCTAGATACCTTTAAAAACTTTAATCCATTTTTTTGTTTTTCCAAAAAACCTTAAATCGTTCTAAAACACTAAAAATCATCCTTCAATTTCCCTAAAACCTCAAAAACCTAATTTATTCCTTCTTTCCCCAAAAACCCTAAATTGTCTCTTTTGCTTTTATAAACTTTAAATTGTTTTCTCTATGTTCAAAAAATCCTAAATTATTTTTTCTGTTTCTTCATAATATCAAAACCCTAATCTACTTTTCAACTTTCCCAAAACCTTAAATCGTTTTATTAATACCCCAAAACCCTAATCTATTTTCCAAAGTTTTAAAACCATATAACCATAAACTTCACTTTACAGTTTCTAAAAATCACATAAAGCTTTATAAAACTATAAATTGTTTTCTCAAACTCTAAAAATAAAATCCATTCTCCGAAACACTAAAATCCCTAATTCAACTCCAAAACCCAAAACAGTGAACCCTAACTCCCTTAAAACCTAAACCCTAAAGTTTTCTAAACCCTAATTTTTTAAAACTCTAAAACCATTTAAATCTAATTCAAACACAGTAAGCCAAAACAACAATTCATTAACCGTAAATCATAAATCTAAAATTTTTAAAGTGTCCAAAACCTAATTTCATGATTATACATCTCAAACCCTAATTTGGTGAATCAAAGAACTTTACCAGCTTTTTAAATCATAAAACTTTTGCTCCATTTCAATTCCATTAAAACTCACAGTAGCTTAAACTCATGAATTCTAAAACCCTAAATACATGAAATAAAGAAACTTAAATAGAAACAGTAGCCCTAATTTGAATTTTTATTTGCCTTATTCAATTTTATATTTGATTATGCTTTGATTTATTTTATATGCTTTAATTTATTTAAGTTCAATGTTTGGTTTATCTAATTTATCATGGATGGATGTTTACTTTCTATTGATATTTAGTACCTTTGATGAATGATTTATTTATGATGAATGGTTATTTACTTTTACCGATTTATTTAGATTTCCAAATGTTGTAAGAGGTATGTTTCCACTTGGTGGGTACCTCATTAGTTAAATATCATGTAATTTAAATTGCTTTTCTATTTTAGAACCAATGTAAAGGACATGTTTTTACCTTTCGGTGGGTGTCCTATTTAGGCATGGGATGTAAGAACATGTTTCCATCCTTGGATGGGTGTCCATTTAATTGTTTTGTTTGGACATTGTTTTAATTTTAATATAATGATGTTTTCTTTTAATTGTTGTGTGTAATATGGATAATGTTGTTATATTTAAGAATTTTATAATATTAAGACCTGTAAAGGAGGTCGGTTCCAATGAACCGGGCGTTGTGGGATTGCTGGGCCATTTCTCACCATCCCCACACGAACTCAATTTTTCAAACCCATTAGGGGGTTGGGGATTCCTTAGGAATTGAGTCATCCACCCCTTTCTTTTTTCCAGGCCTATCCGGGTGGCGACTCCATTTTCTCCGGACTTAGGTCCGTGTTCTCTAAGGCCTCGAGCCTAAACAGTGCCGAAGTCACAAGAACAATTCCACCGGGAGTGGGGGAGAAAATCCCCGCTCACAAATGCATTAATGTTATAATTTATTTTAAGTATTTTATTCCTGAGAATAAAATTATCTTTTTTATTCAATGACATAAGAATATGGAATATGCAATTTGTCTAAGTATTCTATTTTTAAGATTTCAAATCACAACTTATTCTTTAATTAATATATATTCACTTAATTCCTGATTCATCTACTTGTAAGATACTATTTGATCATATAATATATCTCATTTAATATTCTGATTTTGTCATACATATATTTTATCTGCATATTCTATCTTTAGAATTTTATATCTTAATAACATAACATAATCTCCTTTCTTTCTTGTTCTCAGATCGATACTTAACTAAAGTAACGGTAATTATAATATTACTTAGCAATAATTACTTCAATAGCCATATTACTAAACACCTTGATTATTCAAATATTCTATATTAACCTTCTTTTCTTTCCACTAGATAATTAATCCCAATTAATTAAATAACACTTAATTTTTTTTAACATATTACTTAGAACTTATAACTACCTTCCTAAGAGTATATTTTACTTATATCTCAAGGCATTACTCTTATTTATCCAATTCTATAGATAATACATTTAATTTATATCAACCATTATTTTTTTTATATTCCTTTATGGAATATAAATCTAAACTTTCATATATATAATTTCAATTACAATTCATTGTTGCCGTTAAAATTTTTAACACATAGCTTCAAAATTTAGCAACATAACTAATTCCCCATAACTTAATTTATTTTTAAATATTATACAATGAAATTCCTTTGAAATTTTCAACTTCAATCTTCAATAATGTGGACATATTTATATGTATATTCTAAGAATATATGCAACTTAATTTTATATTCTCAAATCTCTTTTAAAGCTCAAATTGAAGTTCGTTAAAAATAGTAATATTTTAGTTTAAGAACTTATATATATATATATATCTTCTATATAAATATCACCAAATTATTTTCAAAACTTACTTTAAGAGTAATAACTTGATTATAATAATTTTTATAACTACTGTTGTAAAAATCAATAATAAATATTAATTCCTCAATAAACAAGGTAAATCATTTATATATACATATTAATTACTTAGAGAATAATCAATATTGATAATTACTTATGATAAGAAATATCATTAAATTTTGATTTACTTATAGTAAATCATAAAATTTTAACTTAACCAAAATTATAAGTCACTTAGTAAAACCTCAATATACTTTCATAGTAAAAATTATTATGTTAAACTAATTCTTCTATTTATTTTAATTATGAACCCTTTATTCTAATTTATTAAAAACTCTATATTCATTCTTAATATATTTTAAAATTCATATGTAAAATTTTTATAATTTTCTTCATTCATTTACTACATTAAATTTAATTTATTTTCTAACTTCGAGATTTTCTAATTTCCCTGGTAGCCTCATATTTCAATTTCTCATTCATTTTAAAATCTTAATTAAAAATTATAATTTTTAATCATGTATACTAGACATGTATATTGATCTATATTTAAAATTTCATATTTTTCTAATCTCATTTACTATATTTAAAAATTAGGTTTTCCAAATCTATAATTCTGTTTCTTTAACATTTTTCTCTGACAGTATCGATTTGAAAATTTTATTTAAACATAAAACATCTATGAAAATTTATGAAATGTTAACTTCATAATATAGACATATATAGGAACATAATTTAGAAATATCAGAATTTTATATATTCATTTACTATATTTTTAAATAATATTTTTTTCACTCTATAGATTTTATTCTTTCAATCACCACTCTGATAGTATCACTTTTTAATTTTATTTTCATAATTAACACTTTATTAAAATTCATGAAATTTTAATCATATGTCTTAGACATATATAATATCTTATACATAAAATTTCTGATTTTGTGCATTCTTTTATTATCATTTTTAAATAGCTCTAGCAATCCTTCTTCCTCTATTTTTATTTAATAGTAAATTATCTTTAAAAATTATGAAACTTTATACACTAACGATTAACACATAGATAAATTCTCAATTAAAATTTCATACTTATTAAGCTTCTCTAGATTAGTCTAAAAATTAGAATCAAATCACATCACAAAATATAAACATAAATTTCAGCAACCTTCATACTCATATTTCATGCTTTAATTTCATACTTTAAACCAATCCATTGATTCAACTTAATTATCAATTAAATCATATATATATATATATATCTCAATTTAAAAGTGAGTTTTCATTTATATTATCTTTCTAAAATTTTTAGATTAAGGATCTTTGGAATACTCACCTCTTTGAAGTTCTTTTCATTAGCTATGGCCTCTCAAAGAAAGCTTCAACTAAACCCAAAATTTACTTTAATTTTGCTCCAAGAGCGACTCCCAATTTTGTAAAAACTTCCCTACCAAAACTAGCTCCTCTTTCTATCTCTTAAATGGAACAGGAGATTCAATTAATTGAGATTCAGAAGTTGAAATTTCACCTCGACCGTCAATAGGTTTCGCCAAGGCATTTATAACACGACCCAAATAAGCCTCACTCATCGGTATCTGAGCAATTCTTCCAGCAAATGTCCCTACCAAAACCAACTCCTCTTTCTATCTCTTTTTTTTTTTTTAACTTTTATGTGAAACAATTGTTCGACAAGGGTAGAAAAATTTCAAAGCTTCCATTTCTTAGGTTTTTTTTTAGAAAGCTTTCCATTTTGACATTTATCACTATAAATTCTTAGTTTCTTGCAATGTATTTATACTTCCCTTTCCATTCTACACGTTCAAGCTTGTTAGTTCACCATTTGTAAATGGTTTTATTTTTCTTTATTATTTTAATTTGCTAAAAATGATAAATTAAGTTAGGTAATTGTTGATAGTGCCCTTATTATTTTTGTTTAATCCATCTCTTTCTAACACATTTCGGATCATTCATTTAGTGGAAGTAAACCCACAACACTTATATTTTGTTACTTTTATAATTTAGCAAGTGGATAGCAATGTGTCCATCTCTTTTAATTTGTTTACTTGTCATGTGTCATCGTCACATTTTAAACTTGCCATTTGGTTTTGAGGACGACAAGGATAGCATGAAGACACATAGTGCTTCTTTTATATACATATTTAATTTCTTAACAATATTCTTTTATTTTGGCCGCCTAGCCCTATAGCAATAATGATGTTTCCTACATCCACACGTTACAAGGTGAGTAAGATGAATCGTTATTTGTTTGGAATTTATAAAAATACATTATAATGACTTATGTTTGCTAGATACCATCATCATCATTATAATTAATATTCCCTTCAATCCGTAAGTCTCCTTACACGTTTCTAAATAAAAAATTTTAAATCCAACATTTGGCTTTTATTAACTCTTGTACATTCTATACTTAGGTTAGTGTAGTATTCATATAACAAGTGTCTTATTCCATATATTTTGTATACATATGGTGCACTGTTTTGTTTATAGAGTTAACTTTACATCATCTTATACTTAAATATTTAGTTATTTAATTCCTTAAAATTTGATTAACTTCCCAAATTAATAATTAACTCAAGTGCCAAGTTATTTCATATTTTAATTAAGAATTTGAGTTCTAGGTTATGTATATAATTTTTAATTCAGTAATTTCCTAATATTATTAGGCAGAACTAATCTTATAGTTATGGCCTACGGGTTAGGGTATTACATTCTTTTCCCTTTTAGAAATTCAACCTTAAATTTCTCATACTTTAGTTTTATGGTTAAATCTATCGCGCTTTCGTTGTGCCTCTCCGAGTACATTTCTTATGTTATATACTTTTTTTTTTGTATTCCCATTATATTATTTACATATTTATGATATATTGCCTGTGTTTTAAATATGCAGATGAATGTATTTATGTTATGCTCACTCAATGATGATGCTAGAGATGCAGCTGCATGATTTATGAGTGAATGATGTCATATATATGCATGACACATGTGTATACTATATATACATATATTCCTTCTTTTTTATATATGAACTTTTTGTTTATCTTATTGTACTATCTTTTAGTTTTAACTATACTTTATTGTATAACTTACTCTTTCCCTTAAGTTTGGCAACTCTGGCACTGTGGTATCTTCATTCATTTCACCTTCCCTTTAAACCTATACTCTATTATTACCTCTCTAATTTACATTCCCAAAATCTTTTACTCTGGTACTACCTTTGTCACATCCCAATTTTGGAGATGTGATGATTCTAGGGTTCGGGTGAGTATAATATGTTGGAACCTCGTAGAATCCATAGTCATACTATAATAAAACAATAAAACTTCACAAAGTTTTTTTTATCAAACAATTTACATTAAAACTTCACAAAGTTTTTTTTTTCAAACAATTTACATTTACTAACACCTCTAGTATTTTTTTCTTTCATATTATTCATAACTAAAATCTTTTCTAGATGTCTTCCATTTTATTGCCCTTGGATACTACAGTGCCACCATTATCAGAGTTGCTTTACCTATAATACAACACTAAAAACAATAACAGAGCGAGGGATGAGTTGCAACTCAGTGAGTGTTCAAGCTTATTAAGTTTACTTTAATTTTCACTTCAAGTGACTAGTAGCTTATCACTGTTTAAGTAGCTTCTTGTACTTTTGGGATTAAAATTACAAATGTTCATTTAAAATTCCTAGTATGTTTAAGAATTCTTTCATTATCATACTAATGCAAAATACTTATACTCTCAGAGTACGTAAATAAACTATCAAAATTGACTTAGTCTAGACTTACTTAAACTATTCCTTAACCGATTTCTTACTTTTTATTTAATTACTATATTAAATAATTTTATAATTATCTTTCAGACTTTGATTTTCGTATTACTTCAGTAATTAATTTAATATTTAACTTTCATACTCTAAAATCCATATTCACTTATAGTTTCTTTTTATACTGACCTATCTTAAGGTAAATATAAATTAAATTATCATTTATTTTCTATGTGTTTTTCTTCATATTTGAGAAATGAAGATACTACAATTTAGAAGTATTGTAGGTAATTTAGAATAGAAGTTTAGATAACAAAAGATTTGTTAATTTAAAGCACACTATAAATGAAAACAGATAAGAAACAATATTAATCTTATTTAAGCATCACATATAATTTATTTTCAGAAAGGAAAATCATATGGAATATCAGAACAGATAGGTCAAAGACCATAGGCTAGAGACCATAACAGATAGGCTAGAGGCCACAGTAATTAGGGCGACAACTTCCCCTTTATGAGCATTTCAGAACACCAGTATACATTATCTAATGGTTTAACACTCACTAGAGCTGGGCTCTACCAATATGATTATAGAAAAATCAAGCTAGGTCATCAGGTTAATCTCAGAAGACATTTTTTGAAAGGCTTATCACAATATAATGGAGTTTATTCAGAAAACTAATGAAAAATACATCAATATGATCATTTATTTTAAGTATTTTATTCCTCAGAATAAAATTATCTTTTTATTCTATAACATAAGAATATATAATATACAATTATTTGTTTTTAATATTTTATTCTTCAGAATAAATTTCTTTAATTATTCAAAAATTATTTCTTTTGTTTTTAACTTAATATATAATCCTTTTTTTATATTTATCTATTCATAAGATATTATTCCATCGTGGAATATATTTTCATTAGTTATACTAATTTATAGATATTTTGTCTACATATTCTATTTTTAAGATTTCAAATAACAACATATTCTTAACTTAATATATATTCACTTAATTCTTGATTCATCTATTTGAAAGATACTATTGCATCATAGAATATTTCTCATTTAATATTCTGATTTTGTCATACATATAATTTATCTGCATATTCTATCTTTAGAATTTTATATCTTAATAACATAACATAATCTCCTTACTTTTTTGTTCTCATATTGATACTTAACTTAAATAACGATAACTATAATATTACTAACTCAAGTAACGATAACTATAATATTACTTAGCAATAATAACTTCAATAGCCATATTAGTATACACCTTGATTATTCAAATATTCTATATTAACCTTTTTTTTTCACTAGCTAATTAATCCTAATTAATTAAATATAAATTATTTGTTTTTTTAACATATTACTTAGAAATTATAACTGCCTTCCTAAGGGTATATTTTACTTATATCTCAAGGTATTACTCTTACTTATCTAATTCTTTAGATAATACATTTAATTTATATCAACCATTATTTTTTTATATTCCTTTATGAAATATAAATCTAAACCATCATATATGTAATTTCAATTGCAGTATATTATTTCTGTTAAATTTTTAACACATAGCTTCAAAATTTAGCTACATAACTAATTCCACATAACTTAATTTTTTTTTAATATTATACAATGAAGTTCCTTTCAAATTTTTAACTCAAACCTTCACATATGTGGACATATTTATATGTATATTCTAAGAATATATGTAACTTAAGTTCATATTCTCAAATCACTTTTAAAGCTCAACTTGAAGTTCCTTAAAAAAATAATATTTTTAGTTCAAGAACTTATATATATACCTTATATATAAATATCACCAAATTGTTTTCAAAACTTACTCTAAGAGTAATAATTTGATTTTAATCATTTTTATAAGTACTGTTATAGAAACCAATAATAAATATTAATTCCTCAATAACCAAGGTAAATCATTATACATACATATTAATTACTTATATTCAAATATAACTTAGAGAACAATCAATATTGATAATTACTTATGATAAGAAATATCATTTATTTTGATTTACTCATAGTAAATCATAAAATCTTAACTTAACAAAAATTATAAGTCACTTCGTAAAACCTCAATATACTTTCATAGAAAATATTATTATGTTAAACTAATTCTTCTATTTATTTTAAATGTGAACCATTGGTTCTAATTTATTAAAAACTCCATATTCATTCTTGATATATTCAAAAATTGATACATAATTTGTTTATAATTTTCTTCATTCATTTACTACATAAAATTTAATTTATTTTCGAACTTAATAAATCTGCTAGATTTTCTAACTTTCCTAATAGCCTCACTTTTCAATTTCTCATTCATCTTAAAATCTTCATTAAAAATTATAATATTTTAATCTTGTATACTAGACACGTATATTGATCTATATTAAAAATTTTAGATTTTTCTAAGCTCATTTACTATATTTAAAAATTAGGTTTTCTAAACCTATAGATTCTATTTCTTTAACATTTTTCTCTGACTGTATCGATTTGAAAATTTTATTTAAATATAAAACCTCTATGAAAATTTATTAACTCCACAATATAGACATATATAGGATCATATTTCTGAAATATCAGAATTATATATATTCATTTACTATATTTTTAAATTATGTTTATTTTATCCTACAGATTCTATTTTTTCAATCACCACTCTGACAGTATCATTTTTTAATTTTATTTTCATAACTAAAACTTTATTAAAATTTATGAAATTTTATTCGTATGTCATAGACATACATAATATCTTATACATAAAATTTCAGATTTTTCTGGGTTTTTATTATTTTTTTAAATAGGTTCCTCAACTTATACCGATTCTGGAATATTAAGACAGCTCCAACAATTCTTCTTCCTCTATTTTTATTTAATAGTAAATCATCTTTAAAAATTATGAAACTTTATGCACCAATTATTGACACATAGATAAATTATAAATTAAAATTTCATACTCATTGAGTGTCTCTAGATTAGTCTAAAAATTCGGATAATATCACCTCACAGAATATAAACAGAAATTTCAGCAACCTTCATACTCATATTTCATGCTTTAATTTCATACTTTAAACCAATCCTTTGATTCAACTTAATTATCAATTAAATCTCATATATATATCTCAATTCACAAGTGAGTTTTCATTTATTTTATCTTTCTAAAACTTTTAGATTAAAGATCTTTGGAACACTCACCTCCTTGAAGTTCTATTCATTAGCTATGGCCTTCTCAAAGAAAACTTCAACTTATCCCACAATTTACTTTAATTTTGCCCCCAAGAGAAGCTTCCAATTTTGTGTAAACTTTCCTGCCAAAACCAATTCCTCTTTCTCTCTTTCTTTTTTGTTTTTAACTTTTATGTGAAACAATGATTCGACAGCGGTAGAGAAATTTCAAAGCTTCCATTTCTTAGTTTTTTTTATAAAGCTTTCCATTTTAACATTTATCACTATAAATTCTTAGTTTCTTGCAATGTATTTATACTTCCCTTTCCATTCTACATGTTCAAGCTTGTTAATTCACCATTTGTAAATGGTTTTATTTTTCTTTATTATTTTAATTTGCTAAAAATGATAAATTAATTTAGGTTATCGTTGATAGTGCCCTTATTATATTTGTTTAATCCATCTCTTTCTAACACATTTCGGATCATTCATTTAGTGGAAGTAAACCCACAACACTTATATTTTATTACTCTTATAATTTAGCAAGTGGATACCAATGTGTCTGTAGACCCTTATTTTTTGACCCAGTCCGGTCCAATATATTTTGTTTGGTCCAAAATAATTTTTGTATTGTCTAATATATTTTAATTGGTCCAAAATAATTTTTGTTATCTTAATTAAATAATTTTTACTTTATTATCTAATTTTTATTAATAAAAAATAAAAATAAACAAACAAAAAGCAAAAAATAAAAATAAAAATAAAAATAAAAATAAAAATAAAAATAAAAATAAAAATAAAAATAAAAATAAAAATAAAAATAAAAATCTGCGACGGAAAAATCGGCGATGAAAAAATTGTCGCCGAAAGTCAGCGGACCCGTGGGCATTTCGCCCGCAGCTGCGGCAGCTTTTTTGCCAGCGCAATTTTCCCTGCGGCAATTTTTTTTGCCAGCGCAATTTTTCCGCAGCAGTTTTTTTTCGCCAGCAAAATTTTTCGACGCAAATTTTTCGAAACCTAATGCAATTAGGTTTCGGTTTCCTTTTCTTAATTAAATATGTATGCCGTGAGCAACTACGAGAAAACCACAAAAAACTTCTATAAATAAGTATAATTATAACACACAAAGGGAGGCAGAAAAGGAGAAATTAGGACAAGAAAATTGAGAGTGTTTGGAAACCGAATCTGTAAAGGAAAACTTTAATCAAGCTGATTTTTTGAGAGCAGAAAAGCAAAGCCAGAAACGATCAAAGGCAGCAACTGCTTTTGTTTTTATTCATCCAAGAAGAACTATTTTTGGAGGAACCATCAAAAGGAGGTATGCATTAAATTCTTTTTATTATATTTTTCACAGTAGCATAAACTATGAAATTGTTTCTTTCAAAATAAAAAATCCCCTAACCTTAATTCCCTTTGTTCAAAGTTTAAAAACCTTATTTCATTGTTTTATTTTCCAAAAAACTTACAATTGCTATTTTTGTTTCATCAAAGTCTCAAAACCCTAATTTAACATGTTTCTTTTCAAAACTATAAATTAAAATTCTGTTTCTTTCAAAAAGCCTTAAAAACAACTTTTCTATTTATAAAAACTTTAATTCGTTTGGTTTACTTTCATAAAATTGTCAATTGATTTACAAATTCTAAACCTTAATTTTAAGAACCCTAAACCCTAATTCTAGAACACTAAACCCTAATTCAACTCCAAACTTAAAATAGTAAACCCTAACCCCTTTAAAACCTTAAACCCTAATTTTTTCTAAACCCTAATCCTTTAAAACTTTAAAAATCATAAAACACAAATATTTTAATTTCACACAGTAAGCTTGAAATCACAAATCAAAAGTATTTTAAAGAGTCTAAATTCTAGTTTCATAATTTTATCCTTAGTTTGGTTAACCAAAGAGTCTTACCAACCTTTTAAAACATAAAATCCTTAATCTATTTTAATTCTCTTAAAGTCACAGTAGCCTAATTCCATAAAATCCAAAACCCTAAACACATGAAATAAAGGACCCAAAATGGAAACAGTAGCTATGATTTAGATTTTTATTTGCCTTATTCAATTCCATATTTGATTATGCTTTGATTTATTTTATATGCTTTAATTTATTTAAGTTCAATGTTTGATTTATTCAATTTATCATGGATGGATGTTTACTTTCTATTGATGTTTAATACCTTTGATGAATAATTTATTTATGATGAATGATTATTTACTTTTATCAATTCATTTAGATTTCCAAATGTTGTAAGAGGTATGTTTCCACTTATTGGGTACCTCATTAGTTAAATGTCATGTAATTTAATTTGCTTTTCTATTTTAGAACATATGTAAAGGGCATGTTTCTACCTTTCGGTGGGTGTCCTATTTAGGCATGTGATGTAAGGACATGTTTCCATCTTCGGATGGATGTCCATTTATTTGTTTTGCTTGGAACTTGCTTTGATTTTAATATATTGATACTTTCTTTTAATTATTGTATGTAATATGGATAATGTTATTATACTTAAGAATTTTATAATATTAAGACGTGTAAAGGAGCCCGGTTCCAATGAACCGGGCGTTCTGGGGGTGCTAGGCCATTTCTCACCTTTCCCATACGTACCCAACTTTCCGAACCCATTAGGGGGTTGGGGATTCCTTAGGAATTGAGTCATCCACCCCTTTCTTTTTTCTCGGCCCGTCTGGGTGGCGACTCCATTTTCTCCGGACTTAGGTCAGTGTTCTCTAAGGCCCCGAGCCTAAACAGTGCCGAAGTCGCAAGAACCATTTCACCGGGAGTGGGGGCGAAAATCCCCGCTCACAGTGGCGACTCCACTGGGGATAAGAGAAGTTCATTCCATTGGTCTTTTTATTATTCTATTCTTTCTTATAATGATATTATCCATTGCATCATCTTAGATTGCATCGTGTGCGTGAGTTAGGACGCCCGTGTTACCCGTGTTGTGTTATGCAAGGGATACCATACTTTCACTCAAGGTATGGAGATCGAGCATGGCATAACCACTCATAGCCTCGTACCATTTGGTATATACTTGCTATGGGAACCTAAGCCTTTTAACCCAAAGACTAAAGCTCATGTAATTGGCCTAGTTACTTTCCTTAGGTTTTACCCCAAATGCATGTTGTTTGACTATGGTTAATTTATCTTAGCTCGAATCATGGCTTATTTGGTTTGTTCCTTTTTCTAATATGACCTAAGTATATTATAAGCTCAAATAAATTTTTCTTTAAAGTCCAAAAGACCAAAGCTATTTTCAATACTTTTCAAGATGGTCTTTGGACATAAAACTTTTCTAAAAACAAATCGAAAATTCTTTTGCTCATGGCTCAAATACTGAGCCCAAAACCCATTTTTTCTAAAATATTTTTACAATGGGCTTAGAAATAAAATTATGTTTATCCTACCTTTCCTTATAAAGAGCTTGTAAAATATTTAGGTCAATTAAAAAATACCAAAAATCAATTGTGAGCCTAGTTTATCCTAAGAATAATTAATCATGGGCTTGTTTTTGGGATGAATCATTAGTTACTTTTTTAAGTGAGAAATCTATTTATAATAAACCTCTTAATTTTGTTTTAATCCAATATAGCATAAAAGCTACTTTAGATGGTTGAATGGATTAAAACCTAATTAATGGGAATTATTATGAATGGATTTCCATTTGCAAAAGTATAACTATTGGTTGAAACGTTTGAGGGAAATATTCGAAAACAAGGTACCCCATGTTGGTATTTTGTTAACCATATACCTAGAAAAAGGGACTCACCGTTCATGTGTGGATGTTATAAGGTTGGAAGGAATGTCCTAATTATCCTTGTTTGTTGATTGTTTGTGCATACATGCATACATGCATACATTTGCATCTCATAAAATTGATCCTCTTTGGCTCACAGCCCTGGATTACGATAGTTCAAATGCTTACAACAATCCGACCTACGCCGGAGATGAAGTGTCTAGCAACGACTCAATCACTTGCTCACCAAAAACAATGGAGCCTGAACAAATTCAAAGAATGGTGGATGAGGCCCTCAATGCCAAAATGGAAGAAATAAAAGAGGCCCTAGCTGAGACCATGAAAAACCAATTGACTACAATCTTAGAGAATCACGCCGAGGCATCTGCTAGCACTAAAAAACCAAAGGACAAAGGGAAGCCTAAAGTTGGTGAAGTAGTTTTTGATGATGAAAAAGTGATCATTGATGATGATGATGATTGGTCTCAATATTACCAAGATCTTCAAGAAAAAAAAGGAGCCGAAGGCTGTTGAGAAGGCAACTGTTGAAAAGACTGTTGAAAAGATGATTGCTGATTTAGAAAAGAAATTTGAGAAGAAATTGAAAACCGAAGAGGTGTCCGAGATCGACAAATTGTTTGAGCTAGATGAAGAAGTTTCATACAAGTTCAAGATGCCATCTTTTGCGAAGTATGATGGAACCGGAAATCCTCATCTACATGTGAAGCAGTATATCACTGCTATGCAGTCTGCCCAAGCTACTAAGGCTCAAACTATAAGGTACTTTATGCTCTCATTGTGTCCTGTGTTCCAAAATTGGTTCAACACCTTAGAGGAAGGTATACAAAAAGATTGGGACATGTTGTACAAGGCTTTCATTCAACAATATGGGTACAATGTCGAGCTGGAAGTTACCTTAATGGAAGTTGAGTCCATTAGGCAAAGGCCAAATGAGAATTTTGTGGACTATGTGAAGAGATGGAGAAACAAGGCTGCTTTGCTCAAGAAGAGGCCCGATGAATCCGATCAAATAAGGATGACTGTGAGAGGGGTGTTGCCTAGTCTCCATGAGAGGATGACTCATACACTCATCCATGATTTCAAAGACCTTCTCCAAGCTGGTTTGCAAATTGAAGAATGGGAAAGGGAGAAGAGCTGTTTTACAACAAAAAGGAACGAGAAAGGGAGCTATCAATCTGGTAGCCAAGGCATGCAAAAGGCCGTTGGTGTTAATGCTACTAACCAAGGAACGAGGAGACAATTTTCAGAATTGGGAAAATCGATGTCTTGGGTTCTCAATAAGCTTCAAAGAAAGGGATTGCTGCAACACTTAAATCCTCGTCCTTTGCCTAACCCTCTCCCACCTAATTTTGACACTAAAGCATTTTGTCAATTCCACCAAATGCAAGGGCATGACACGGATAGATGTGTAAGGTTAAGACATGAGATCCAAAATCTAATTGATAATGGGAAGCTACCCGAGCCCAATAAGCCAAACACCAAAGACAACCCATTACCAAAGTTCAATAGAGTACCACCACTGGCAACCTTCATGATTGGAGGAGGTTTGCATGAGGATTTTGTCATGTATTCTTTTCAAGATGTGGGTAGAGAAGCAACCAAAGAAGAAGAGGCATTTGTCAAAATTAAACAAGCTATGATGGGTGAAGAAGTAACAATTTGTGTTGTCAACGGGTTTTGGGATTCAAGTGATAGTGATGATGATATTGTATCCAAGAAGGAGGAGTGGACTTGGTCCGAGCCTGAAGAAGATGAGGTGATGAACACTAGATCCGGTAAGCCTTATGCAAGGCTACCACCTAAGGAGGTAGAAACTAATAAGGGTAAGGAAGTTGAAGTAGAAGAAGATGATGCTGTGCTCAAGTAATTGAAAAGAACCCAAACAAGTGTTAGCATTTGGGACTTATTAGCTACTTCTAAAAAGCACCGAGAAACTATGGCCAAAGCCTTGGCTAGCTTGCCAATCTCTACCTCCACGACATCGGAGGAGCTGATCAACTTCATAAAAATTGGAGGGGTAATGAAATGTGAAGAGGTTCAAGAGAAGAGCGAAGTTAATATGGGAGCAGTCTCTTTTTCAGATGCGGATTTACCGGATGAGGGGAGAGATCACATCCGCCCTCTCTTTATCAAGATAGAAGTCAAGGGGAAGAGGACTCCATGTGTAATGGTCGATGATGGGCCCGCCATAAATGTTTGTCCACTTAAGATAATGCCAAAGCTAGCCATGTCCACAAGAGATCTAAACCCAACCGAGGTAACAATTCGTGCTTTTGACAACACTAAGAGGCATGCCGAAGGGACTTTCAAAGCGGCTGTCAAGGTTGGTCCAATTGAATCTATTGTTGAGTTTGTTGTTTTAGACATACCAGTTACCTTCACCTTACTCTTGGGGAGACCATGGTTTCACCCTCTTGGTGGAGTTCCTTCCACCCTTCATTAAAAGATCAAGTTCCCCAACGGAAACGAGACAGTGGTCATTGAAGCTGAAGATAATGAGATTGTTAATGCTCTAATGATTGAGAGGCATCTCAATGGTTTTCAAGTAGCTGTAATTTTTGATGATGAAGTAGTGGACTCCAAAGTTTTGAATATGATGAAGAACATGAACTACCTTCTCGGAGCTGGTTTTGGAAAGGGTAAAACCGGTTTGACAAAGCTGCCAGACTTCAGAACTCAAACTTCCAAGAAAGGGTTGGGATATGATGAAGCCAATGATATCTAGCCAAAGAAGAGTGAGAAGATGAGCTTCCCACCACTTGAAAAAATCTTTGTCAAGGCTCCATATATGGGACCACTCCAAGGAAAGCCTGAGCCGATCATGTTCATGGGTAAGTTAATCCCAGGTTTTGAAATTTTTGCAGATGTTGCCGAGCTAGTGGAGCAAGTCAAGTAAGAACTCACCCTGCCAACCATCAAAGAATCCAATCCAAAAGAGAAGAATGAAGCTGTCCTGAAAGCTGAGAAGACTCCGGAACAGATTGCTGCCCTGGTTGAAGAGAAGTTTGAAGACATCCTACCTTATGATTTTGAGAACAAAGATTTTGATTTTGATTTTAATTTGTCTGCTTTATATGAGGATGATGATATTTTCTTTTCCAAAATGAATGCAATAAAGTCTGATTTTACTTAAACCATCAGGAGAAACATCACACAAGTAAGCAAAATCAGACTTTATTGCATTCATTTTGGAAAAGAAAATACTAGTTACATGAGCATCTTTAATATTAATTCTGTTAACACACAATCATTAAATTTGGGAACAACTGAAAATCCTAAAAACATTAGCATAACATCTGACCTTACTCCTGATGAGAGAGAGAGATTTGAAAAAATATTCAAAAAATATGAAGAAGTGTTTGCTTGGTCTTATGAGGATATGCTTGGAATAGATCGAGACAGCCGAGCATTATATTCCAACTCACACTCACATGAAACCTATCAAACAAAAGGTTAGGCAATTAAGACCTGAGTGGGCTGAATTGGTTAAAGAAGAGGTCACTAAGCAAATACAAGTGAAGTTCCTTGAAGTGATGGAATATCCAGATTGGTTAGCAAACATAGTAGCCGTGCCAAAGAAAGATAGAAGAATAAGGGTCTGTGTGGACTATAGAGATTTGAACAAGGCTTCCCCTAAAGATAATTTCCCTTTACCTCATATAGATGTTCCCATTGATAGTGCCGCCTCTAGCATGCTACACTCATTTGTAGATGGATTTTCCGGATACAACCAAGTGTTAATGGCCCAAGAGGATAAAACCAAAACTGCTTTCATTACTACATGGGGTATATTTTGTTATAGGGTGATGCCGTTCGGCTTAAAGAATTCTGGAGCAACCTACCAAAGGATGGCCACCACACTATTCCATGACATGATGCACAAAGAAGTTGAAGTATACATTGATGATATGATGGTTAAATCGGATACAAGAGAACAACACTTTCAAAACTTAGAGTTATTCTTCGATAGAGCTTTGAAATATAAGCTAAGATTGAACCCGAAGAAGTGTGTTTTCGGTGTTACCTCAGGTAAATTATTGGGACACATGATTGGTCCAAATGGCATTGACATTGATCCTGACAAAGTTAAAGCAATCAGGGATATGCCAGCCCCTAAGACGGAGAGAGAAATTCGGGGATTTATTGGTAAATTGCAATATATTAGCAGATTCATAGCAAAACTCACAACAATCTATGAACCTATCTTCAAATTGCTTAGAAAGAATCAGCCGATCGTATGGGATGAAGAGTGTCAAAAGGCCTTTGAGCGAATAAAAGATTATTTGTTGAATCCACCTATTTTAAGACCACCTAAACCCGGCAAACCTCTATTACTATACTTAGCAGTAGAAGAAGAGTCAATAGGAGCCATGCTAGCCCAAGCAGATGAGTCAGGGACTGAGCATGCCATTTACTATTTGAGTAGAAAGCTCCTACCTTATGAAATTAAGTATAGTATCATTGAAAAGACATGTATAGTTGTGGTTTGGTCTTCTAAGAAGTTGCGGCATTACTTTCAATCGTATAGTGTGTAAGCAATTTCCAGGTTGGATCCAATGAAGTACTTAAGGGAGACACCCTCTTTGATCGGGAAATATGGTCGATGGTTGATAATATTAGAAGAATTTAAGATTGAGTATGTAACCAGGACAATAATTAAAGGTAGAGCGGTGGCAGAATTCCTGGCCCAACAACCATTATCAGATAGTGAAGAGGTAATCTTGGAATTCCCGGATAAACATTTAGAAGCAATTGAAGTACAAGGGTGGAAAATGTATTTTGATGGAGCTGTAAATAGGAAAGGAGCGGGTTTGGGAGTTATACTAGAATCGCCCGAAGGGGAACTCATCCTTTTAGCCAAAAAATTGAAATTTAGGGCAACCAATAATATGGTGGAGTACGAAGCTTGTATTTTCGGTTTGGAAACCCTAATGATTATGAAGGTGGATAAGGCAGAAGTTTATGGCGATTCATTGCTAGTAGTATCCCAAGTAAATGGAGAATGGGAGTTGAAAGAGAAAAATTAAAACCATACCACCATTACCTAACCATGATGAAGAAGAACTTTAAGGAGGGTAGGTTTATACATCTATCAAGAGAAGAAAATCAGATGGCTGATGCCCTAGCCACGTTGGCTTCGGTATGGGAAAACCCTGTTAGCTTATTCCTTAAGCCTCTGATCTTGACCAGTTCATCAACTCCTTGCTATGAATATGAAAAAATAATGGAAATTGATACGGACCATGATGCGTGGCATGATACTATAAGACAATTTTTGGAGGCAACAAAGAAAGAGAGAAGAGCCATAAGGCGGTGGTCATTACAATACATCACATTCCATGGGGAGTTATGTCGAAGATGGCCTGATGGGGGTGCATTTGAGATGTTTAAGAAAGCCTGAAGTGGAGTGCATCATGTCAGAGATACATGCGGGAAGTTGCGGTCCGCACATGAGTGGTTTGGCTCTAGTTAAGAAGATTATTCGACAAGGTTACTATTAGTTGACCATAGAAAAAGATTGTATTGAGTTTGTAAAGAAGTGCCAGCAATGTCAGATGTATGGTAACTTGAATCACATGCCTCCTGAAGAACTGCATTCAATGTCTTCACCCTGGCCATTTTCCACCTGGGGTATTGACATTATAGGAGAGATACATCCGACAGCTTCAAACGGTCACCGTTTCATTATGGTAGCAGTAGATTATTTTTCAAAATGGGTCGAAGCCGAATCCTTCAACAAGCTGGGTGCAAGCCAAATGGCTAGGTTTATTGAAAAGAACCTCATCTACAGATATGGGGTCCCACACAGTGTGATATCAGACAATGGGGTTCAGTTTCAAGGGGCAGTTAAGGATTTATTCTAGAAGTACCAAATCCATCATCATCGATCCTCTCCTTATAGACCAAAGGCTAATGGTGCGATTGAAGCAACAAACAAAACAATTAAGAAAATTCTGTCCAAAATGACCAAGACTTACAGGATTGGTCAGAGATGCTTCCCTTTGCTTTATGGGGATATAGGACAAGTGTGCGAACACCTACTGGAATGACGCCGTTCTCTTTGGTTTATGGGATGGAAGCGGTATTGCCAATTGAAATTGAGATCAAGTCATTAAGAGTAGTCTTGGAAGCTGAACTGCCTGAAATGGAATGGGTAGCAAGCAGATACACACAGTTAGCTCTACTAGTAGAGAGAAGGTTAAAGGCATTATATCATCACCAACTGTATCAAAAGAAGATAGCTCGGGCCTATAATAGAAGGGTTAAGGATATAAAATTCAGAGTCGGGGATTTGGTGTTGAAGGAGTGTAAGCCTAGCGTATCTGATCCAAGAGGGAAGTTCAGACCTAGCTAGGAAGGGCCATATGTCGTGAAACAAGTCATGAACAAAGGTGCGGTGAAGTTGTCAAACATGGATCAGAACAAATTTAGTGAGCCAGTAAACATTGACAGATTGAAGAAGTTTTATGTATGAAAAATAAAAAAAGAAAGAGCTCGCTAGGTTGAAAACCCAAAAAGGGCGGCCTAGGCAAAAGTTAGAGTAGTCCGCTAGTCCTGAAAACCCAAAAGGGTGGGCTAGGCAACAATTAGGGCTAAAAGAGAGAAAATCGTCAATTAGAAAACCCGAAAGGGCTAGTTGGCAACGGGAGTAATCTTGTGTATGCTGGCTTTATGTTTGGTTGTTCCCCAATTTAATAAAACAAAATTATTGTTAAAATTGTTCTATGTGCTTTGTTATAAGTATTCAACCAGATATGGATGAAATAAATAAACACAATAGCAAAAGGTGATGACAAATTATAAATGGAAAAGAAGCATCTTTTTATTACTTTAATTATTTTTTTTTCTTCCTAACAATACACTTTCTGAATTGAAAAATGTAAAATCTATGGTAGTCGATAAGTGTAACGTGCAGGCCAGCTTTGCTTCAGCCGATCCAAGTAGGCTTCAGACAAGCAAGGCATGTCTAAATTGGGAGTAAAGTCAGAATCACAAGGCTCAGCTCCATACTGACGGCCAAGTCGGCGAGAATCATAGCATGTACCTTGATGAAGAGCAGCAAGGGGAACGTACATCAAGTATGTCTGAATGGTGATATGAGAAATCTTCCACCAAGGTACTAACCAATGGATATTGACTTCAGAGCGCGAATGGATCCGGTCAACACAGTCAACATATGAAGAAGTAGGATGGAGTAGCTTCCTAGCAAAATGATGACATGGTAGGTATCTAGCAAAGTCATGGATGGAGTATCAAGCAAACAAAGACGCTCCTGAAGCCAAATCCATGAAGAAAGAGTTAAAAAAAAGTCCACTAAGTTGAAAACCCGTGAGGGCAGCTTAGGAAAAAATTAGGACAACTCGCTAGTTTCGAAAACCCACATGGGCGGACTAGACAAAAATTAGAGAAATAAAAAATATATAAAAAAGAAGTCTGCTAAGTTGAAAACCCGAGAGGGCAGCTTAGGCAAAAATTAGGACAGCTCGCTAGTTCTGAAAACCCACTTGGGCAGACTAGGCAAAAATTAGAGCAATAAAGAAAAGAAAAAAGAAAACCTAAATTGAAAACCCGAAAGGGCAGCTTAGGTAATTACCTGAAGCAGCAATGGACTCCCAATCAGTCTCTTTGATAATCCTGATTTAAATCGGTCTAATCCAACTAAGGTCTCGGCTAAGATCACAGGTACAGGCGACAAGCCCCCTTCCATTTGGTCCATAATATCCAATACCCGTGGATCAATATCGTCGTCAGAAGAAACAAGCAAGAATTGGCTGAGCAAGCAAAGATAGAGCATGCGTCCCCATGCCTTAGTAGGGGCCAAATGAGAGAGACAAAAGTCAATTAAAGGATCAAGTAGAATTTTTTCACCTCTCATCAATCGAAGAACTTCGGGTTTTGGAATTTGAAATAACATCTGCATCTTCTGTTGAGTCTTAGAAATCAATGTGGGTAACGCTATTTGTTGATTATTGGGATATCCAAGGATGGCTTCAAAATCTTCAATCAAGGGACATATTTCAAAGCCATTAATTTTAAATACCCTAGAATCCGTATCCCAAAAGGAAGCCACGGCATGTAAGAAGGAGTTGTCCAATTTAACATTTTGAAAACATTTTAAAACATCAAGTTTTGATCATGAAATTTGCTTCCAATGAATGGCATTCATATTCTTAAATAGAATTTTTATCTTCTTTAAATGATGCTCGGTCATGGTGAATGAATAAAGAAAAAATTAAAATTGTTAAAGAGAGTCTTCACGTTGAAAGAGAAAGAATTTTGGTTTTTGTATTGAAATATGGTATGAAGGGTGATTTATATAGAAGAAACAAACCTTTTCCAAAAGTGAAAAGGAAAAGGTGATGGGAAAAAATAAGACCATATGGCATAAGGAACACTACAAAAAAAAAACGCTATCTGCAACGGACAGAATCCGTCGCAGATCCGTCGCAAATCCATCGCAAATCAATATTTGCGACCGATACGATCCGTTAATAAAAAAGGCGTCGCAATTTTCAATTTTGGGACAGGCCATCGCAGATTGCGACGGATTTGCAACCACTCGGTGGTTGCAAATCTCGCGCTTAAATTTTCGCGGGTAAAGGGCAGCCGTCGCAGATTCCGTCGCAGATTTCCGTCGCAAATTCGTTGCAGATTCCATCGCAGATTGTCGTCGCAGATTCCATCGCAGATTGTCGTCGCAGTATCTGTCGCAGATTTCGTCATAGATTTCAAATATCCGTCGCAGATTCGTAGCAAATCCGTAGTAATTTAATATTGATTTTTATTGGAACTATTTGTATTATCAATTAATTTTATGAGAACTTTATAAATACATTTGGAACATTTAAACACAATCTAAAAAAACACGAATTACATTGATAAAAATAATTCTTTTATTAATCTTCAATAGAATAAAATATTTTACAATTTAACTATACAAGTGTTACGAACACTACTATAAATAATCTATCTTGAAAATAACAATATAGATCTTCAATATTAAATTATAGTGCTGGGGCGTTCTCTCCTTATCACGTCTTTCAGATCCTGAACAACTTCAGACATTGGAGGCCTGAATTCTAGTTGAGTCTGCAAGACATACGTGAGGTTAAAAATGCGATTCTAAATAGATATGTAATGGAGTTCCTATCCTACATGAAATTTCTCGTTTTCAATACTCTACCAACAAATAGCAAATAAAAATGGCATGAAATACAGACTGTACCTAGCAACCACTTGCATTATAATGAATTGATACACACTAAAAATTTTATCAAAACACTTAATTTGCGAACTGATACACACTCTCTCCTAAACTTTTTTCCTGACTTCTCCTTTAGGGGTTCCCTAACATGTTTACTTACCTAGACTTACACATAGTTGTATGGACTTCAAATGAGAAAGAAGGTAGCACATTTAAGAAAAACAGAAATGAAAGGAAAAACACTACAAAGTAGAGGAGTTACATATTGAAAGCTAAATACTAGAGTACCCCAGTCAAAGAGGAACTTGATAAACAACTATTTTCTCAACAGCAAAAGGAATTATGATGGGTAGAAACCAAAATATTTAATGCTCTACATAGATAAAATCTGAATAATGAGACAGATTCACGAGTAAAAGAGGAGGCATGATTGTTAGATAGAAAGATATGAACAGAAACATTGTCTTACAGAGGCATCTGCACACACATCAAGTACACAACACAATTATTAAATGAAGCAAGAAAGTCAGGCATCTTCAGTTTATGAATTTTTGCATCTTCAGTTTATCAAGCAACTGTATTTGATCTTTACATTTGCAGAGATCTACGATTTGCATCTTTCAGATCAAGCATATTAAAAAATATGAATTTGTAAAGAAAGAAATTAAATATGGTCCCAAATGTGAACCCTTTGAAAACAAATGAATCTTCAGCCCTCAACTGGTATAGGACTGCCGTAACACTACAGAGAGAATCATGACAGGAACACAAATTAGATGGAAAGGAAATGTATCTAGAAACTGTATAAAGGTATATATGCAGACATAGCCAGACTGCTTCCAAATAATTTCAGCAAGTGCTATGCTGTCAACTACAATCAAAACTGAAGAAGCAAGAAAAGAAAGCTGAATTCATGCAGTCAAAAAATCAAATAGGTTGGATGATATTTGTCTCTCAACCTACATTCATACAAGTTTCTGAGAACCAAAGCAGCCAACAGAAAGGGAGATATCAAATATGAGAAGAGCGTGATACCATTCCTCAGCTTTATGCGACTAAAAAAAACCCGTTTCTGAGTTGAAATGTACTCTGATTTGTATTCTTGATATCTGCAAAATCAAAGGCCATAATAGATTCTCAAAATATCATCCATTATGCCCTAACAATCAAATAAAAAACAAAATACAATCAAATAAAAAAATAAATAAAATGATAAACTAACAATCTATTCCATTATGCCCTTATATCTCTGGAATTAAGTTAAACAAAATGCAATTTAGCAATGAATATGAAATTCCTTTGGTAAAATTAACTTATAGTTGATGATGCTGATTTACCTTGCAGGGCCAATTCTCGCGATAGAAATGGCATACTACGCTGTCACTGGCTTTAACAATGGAGAAGAAGTCTTTCTCTGAGTGGATCTCAGAGTACTCGCCATGGCCGAGAGAGATCCAACGGCTACGCTTCTCCGCCATTTTCTTCATCTATTGAAGCCGCCTCTCTCTCAACGCCTCCAGATCGTCGTCATCAAGGTGATCTAATGCAGCAATTTCTTCATCCAGTTTGTCCTCAATCGCCTTTGCTACTGTAAGTAGTTGCTTCTCTATGACCTGCCAAAAGAAAGATCGAATCAGAGAATTTGGAACGACAAAATTAATATTTGAGAGAGAGAGAGAGAGAGAGAGAGAGAGAGAGAGAGAGAGTTGTTGTTACCTCTTGAACTTTGGGGTTTTCCATGGTTGGAATTAGGAAAATCTTCTCTCTCTCCTTGTCTTGGCAGTTCAAATTTTGAAAGGAAATGAAAATGCAGCGCGATTTTTTTTTGGGGCCTGAAAATGCAGCGCGATTTGACGAGGAGAAAATGCCGATGATGCACACGACGCCGTTTTCGAGTTGTGGATTTTAGATTTGAACTTGGGAAACAGTAAAACTAAAGATTTATAATTAAATGAGGAAATTTCAACATATAGTTATTGTTATTAATTTTTTATTTATACTTTTTTTCAATTTTACTTTTTAAAGTTTTTATTTTTAAAAATATTATTTTTTCGGTTTTTTTATCCTTTCTATTTTCTACATTGATTTTTTTAATATTGAAAATTAATTGACCCATCCTCAAGCATCTCAATCATAATTATCAAAATAATATAAAATTATAATTCTTCTCAACCCATTACACTATTTTCTATAAATATATATATATATATTTAAAATATTCCCTTTTAAATTAGAGTACATTTCAAAATACTACTAATTTATATCAATATCAAAATACTACTAATTATTTATAATAGATTCTCCACCATCATAATACTACTAATTATTATTAATACTCATTCATTATTTTCATAAAAAACTAGTGAGATTATTACTACGGATTTGCAACCGATTTGCGACGACTTCCTCAAAATTCCTTCACTATCTTTATCCGTCGCAAAACCGTTGCAGATCCGTCGCAAATTTGCAACGGAAATTTTCTGTTGCAGATTTTCGTCGCAAATGCCGAATGTTTTTGTAGTGAAATTTGTGACGACAATAGACGGTAGCAGATCTCCGTTGCAAATTGCTTTTTTTAGTGTTTTCTACAACCAATCTGTGATGAAAAAAATTTTCGCGAAAAAATATACGCGGGTCTCTCTCCCGCCAAGTATCTGCGCCAAATTTTGCGACGATTATTTGCGACAGGATGATTTTCGTCGCAGATTTACTACTGATTTGCAACCGATTTGCGACCAATTTCTCAAAATTCCTCTAACTTGTCCTTCCGTCGCAAATCCGTCGCAGATCCGTAGCAAATTTGCGACGGAAACAAGTCCGTCGCAGATATCCATCGCAAATGCTGAATATTTTTGTAGTGAAATTTGCGACGGCAATAGACAGTAGCAGATCTCCGTTGCAAATTGTTTTTTTTAGTGTTTTCTACAACCAATCTGCGACGGAAAAAATTCGGCAAGTATCTGCGCCAACTTTTGCGATGATTATTTGCGACGGAATGATTTTCGTAGCAGATTTACTACGGATTTGCAAGCGATTTGCGACCAACTTCTCAAAATTCCTCTAACTTGTCCTTCCGTCGCAAATCCGTAGCAAATTTGCGATGGAAACAAGTCCGTCGCAGATATCCGTCGCAGATGCTAAATATTTTTGTAGTGGAAAGGAATTAACAATGAATTTCCTTTACCACGTTGGATTGGGTTTAGCAAAAGATGTGGATGTAAATTATGATGTACTGTGATAAAAAAAAGTGGTGAAGTAACGAAAAAAAAAAGAAGTTACAGTAAAAAGGAAAATTGTATATTTTTCATTATTGTACAATATTTTACAATTGCTACATTATTTACATATCACTAAGAGGGTGGTGGTAGGTCATCAAATAAAAGCCTTGAAAAAGTCGTTGCCTATTGGAGGAGGGGGCAAATCACTCATCCTGAGTCCGCCCAAAGCGGGAGTACCAAAACCCAGTAAATTACTTGTCTCGGGATCACCCAAAGCGGGAACACCAAAATCCCTATTACCTTGAGGTTCCGATCTGTCATGGTCCTCATTAGAAGCAGGCGAAAGGATCTCATGGTCATCAGTCTGGGGGACTCTTGATGAAGAAGCGCCGGGATCCCTCACCCCCCGAAATCAGAAGTCTCGGAAATGTTGTTCAGAGTGATGATATAAATTTTCAAAATGAGAAGCCTGCTGACGACTTGCAGCCAACTCTTCTTGAAGTTTCCTATTTTGTTCTTCGAGCATCCGCTGTGAGCCAAGAAGGAAAAGGTTAAGTGGCTCAACACATAGTGGTGAGTATGCACATGATGAGAGCCGGGAATGTCCACACTATCGAACAACCAGAAATTTAATCTCGGATGCCTGACTCTCTCTCGGGAAATACCAGGCACCCTCACAAGATTGTGCTCATATGCCCATGCCTAAAACAATAATAAAAATCAAATTCATACAAGAATAAGAATGGAATTGACATTGGTGGAAGAAGAGTACCTCGACAACCGCTATAAAGCCAACAAAAGACTTCTTATTTCGGCAAATTTTGTTAAGTCCATGGTGAAGACAGGCAAGACCAGCTTCACCCCAGCCAGAAGATGGTACCATTTTGAGATAAGAAAGGGCACTCAACACTGACAAGTGAATGGAGGATTCAGTACTGCCTAAGATGGTCGACCCGAGCAGGTATAATAAAAATCCTCGAGCATACTGTTCGGCCATGTCTTTGCCAACCCGTCCTTCGTAGTTCATCCAATAACTACGAATTGGCTCAATTTTTTTTATCTTAAAAGGCCCTTTATATGCTGGTTCCATACTAATTAATTCCTGAATTTCTTCAAATGTTAAAATATCGTTGGTCAGAGGAACCGGAGCACCATCAAATCGAAGGCCAGTTATGGCAGTAAAATCGACCGGACCAATTTTCATCTCTCCAATGGGCAAGTGAAAAGTGTGGGTTGTATCCAACAATCGCTCTGCAAGCGCCTGGACTACGCTTCGGTCTATCTGATATTCCTCGGATGACAATTATAAGATGAACTGCTCAAAGTCACAATATCGGATAATCTGTCTTACCCGAGAAGGAACTACATCATACCATTGTCGGGCTTTGTAAATATACCCTCCAGCCCAAACAACACAATGATCATGCTAACATAGACCCAGGTAAGTTAATACCAGGTAAGTACATATTATTCTATTTGCTTAATTTAATTTATTTTTCTAAAAATAGTAATACAATATAAACATACAAGTAAAAAAATAAAAAATAACAAAATATATAAAATAAAAAATATATAAAAAAATGAAAAAAATTAAAAGAAATAAAAAATAATTACCGCGCTCTTTGGATTAGAATTGCGATGGAGAGGCATCCCGGCTAGTATATCTAAATTTTTATCTTCATGATGCCGAACAAACTCCAATAACTCGGTATTAGAATGAGTCCCTAACCTCGGAGCATGCATTGTTTTTGAAAAATATGTGCTAAAATTGAAAGAAATTTGAGAGAATTATGAAATTAAAATCGTGCTGTGAAATGAAATGAAGGAATGGTGGGTTTTTATAGAGAAACGACAAGCAAAAAAAAATCAAAATTGTTCATAAATAGTAAATATTACTATTCATGAATAGTAAATTGTACTATTCATGAATAGTAAACTTCACTATTCATAAAATAGTATTACTATTGATGAATAGTAAAATTACTATTTCCAATAGTAAATACTATTTGCTGCAAATTTATTATTTATGACAATAGAATTATTTCTAAGTCCAGAACTTAGCTCGAGTCCAGAACCCCAATTACCATTAGGTCCAGAGCCTAGAATTATTCCTAAGTCCAGAACTTAGCTCGGGTCTAGAACCCAAATTTTTCTTAGGTCCAGAACCTAGAATTATTCCTAAGTCCAAAACTTAGCTCGGGTCCAGAACCCAAATTTTCCTTAGGTCCAGAACCTAGAATCTCTTATAAGTCCAGAACTTAGCTTGGGTTCAGAACCCAATTTTACCATTAGGTCCAGAACCTAGAATTATTTCTAAGTCCAGAACTTAGCTCGGGTTCAGAACCCAAATTTTTCTTAGATCCAGAACCTAGAATTATCCTTGAGTCCAGAACTCGAACCGGGTCCAGAACCCAAAACCTCCACCATCTCAAAAATTAAGTCTTGTTGCTTTTCACTCTTTTTCACTAAAGTTTCAAGATCATTCAAGCAGGGGGCAAACTGCAGACCCTTAAAAAAATGAAAAAATCAAAAGAAATAAAAAATAATTACCGCGCTCTTTGAATTAGAACTGCGATGGAGCGGCATCTTGGCTAGTATATCTAAATTTTCATCTTCATGATGCCGAATAAATTTCAATAACTCGGCATTAGAATGAGTCATTGACCTCGAAGCATGCATTATTTTTGAAAAATATGTCCTAAAATTGAAAGAAATTTGAGAGAATTATGAAATTGAAATCGTGCTATGAAATGACATGAAGGAATGGTGGGCTTTTTATAGAGAAACGGCAAGCAAAAAAATAAATTCAAAACTATTCATGAATAGTAAATTTTACTATTCATAAATAGTATTACTATTGATAAATAGTAAATTTCACTATTTATGAATAGTGTTATTATTGATGAATAGTAAAATTACTATTTTCAATAGTAAATACTATTTGTTACTATTTACGAATATCAAATTTATTATTTATGAATAGTGAATAGTGCATGAACAGTGACTACACAGTAAATAAACAATAAATTCATTTATTCACTTTAATCATTCGAATAATTGCGGTTATATAAATATTTTTATACCCAAGGGGGCAAGAAGAAGACATATGCATAAAAATTAGCCAAACTTTTGAAATAAAAAAATATTAGTTTGGGTCCAGAACCCAAATTTTCCATTAGGTCCAGAATATAGAATTATTTCTAAGTCCAAAACTTAGCTCGGGTCCAAAACTCAAATTACCATTAGGTCCAGAACCTAGAATTATTTCTAAGTCCAGAACTTAGCTCGGGTCTAGAACCCAAATTACCCTTAGGTCCAGAACCTAGAATTATTTCTAAGTCCAGAACTTTGCTCGAGTCCAGAACTCAAATTTTTCTTAAGTCCAGAGCCTAGAATTATTCCTAAGTCCAGAACTTAGCTCGGGTCCAGAACCCAAATTTTTCTTAGGTCCAGAACCTAGAATCTCTTCTAAGGGTCCCGAACCCAAATTTTTCTTAGGTCTAGAACCTAGAATTATTCCTAAGTCCAGAACTTAGCTCGGGTCCAAAACCCAAATTTTACTTAGGTCCAGAACCTAGAATCTCTTCTAAACCTAGAACTTATCTCGGGTCCAGAACCCAATTTTACCATTAGGTCCAGAACCTAGAATTATTTCTAAGTCCAAAACTTAGGTCGGGCCCAGAACCCAAATTTTTCTTAGGTCCAAAACCTAGAATTATCCTTGAGTTCAGAACTCGAACCGGGTTTTCTTCTAGGTGACATGACCAAGCTATGAATGGCTTGGCCGTGTCTCTCATTTTTTTTTCTTTGGGACACGGTCAAGCCATTCATAGCTTGGCCGTGTCTCTCATTTTTTTCTTTGGGACACGGCCAAGCCACTTGGCCATGTCCCTCACTGCCTTCCTTCCTTTCTTTCTATTCTCTTTGGCTTCATGGGGTGACACGGCCAAGCTCCTGGCCGTGTCTCTTGGGTGTGTTGGCTTCTGGATCATTTCTTTCCTTTCTCGCTTGGTTCTTTGATTTTTGCTCTTTAGGTGAGACACGGCCAGTGACTTGGGCATGTCACCTGGCCGTGTCAGCTACTGCTATGAGATAAATTTGAGGGACACGGCCAAGCTTGATTTGGCTTGGCCATGTCTTGCTTGCTTCATGCTTTTTCTTCATTATTTTGATCATCCAAGGGAGTTTTTGCACTTTGACCTAAAATAAACACTTAAAACAAACTTTAAACCAAAATCAAATGAAACATTAGCTAAAAACACATAGAAATCATACTAAAAACAAGTATAAAAACACTCTTATCAAATACCCCACACTTAAATCCTTGCTTGTCCCCAAGCAAGGCTAAAATCAAAACAAACTAAATATAAAAATTTTGTCAAGTTCAAGAGTTATAAAATTGCATCAAGACTTCCCTATCCTTAAATCCGCAATCAATATTAAATCAAACAAAATCGATACCAATGTAATTAAGTGGCTTTCCATGCATATCCTATGTTGTCACTCCCTCACCAACTCTTAGAAAGTGTTTAATCAAGGTGGTGTTTACACTCATAACAATCAATGAAAGATTATTGCCATAGGCTTGCTTATCTATCAAACCTCCACTACTTAATTACAATCAAGCATCAATCAAAAGGTCTTTTATTGGGTTGTAATGGGGTTAAGGCAGAGGCATGGCATTTAGGAAATGTGAGCTTAATCATTAAGTTCAAGAGCACTTCAAGAATGAAGTAACCGATCATATGTATCACCCAGCGGTTCCAAAACACCTTCCTCTTATTTACCCCTTGACATTTACAGAACTTTTCAAGGAAACTCACTTATTACATCATGCAATGATTATTTTTAAAACATATTCCAACCCTTTCAACAATAACAACAATTATTCTTATTTTTCTTCTTTTTATTTGATTTGATTTTATATATATATACTTTGCAATCTTAAACCTACTAAATTTAACCCCACACTTATTTCAACACAACAATTGGTCATAAACGTTCTTAAAATGCTCTTGACCTAATGAAAGGGTAAGAGTTAGAACAATAAGGTTCAAGCTAATGATGTTGTGAAAAAGAAAGAAAAGGAAAAATGAAATAGGCTCAAAATTGGCTAACTAATATTAAAATTAGGGTTGGTCTTTTTAAGCCAAAGTGGGTTCACCTAATTGCCTTAATCATCTTGATGCCAAATTGAAATTTTTATGTAGCCTTAAAATGTATATCAAAGAATAATAAGTTGATGGCTCAATTCCTCACTAGTTTAAATGTAATGCAAGGAAAAACCAACAAAATTGACAATAAGCACCAATTCTACTCAATTATCAAATTCATGCTTCAAAAATTCAAAGGTCATCAATCAACAATTTATAACAATTGAACTTTCAAAAATTTATTTATTCAAAGAAAAACAAGAAAAACATTAACTAAACCTAAACAAGGATAACTTAAAACACAAAATGCAAAATGAAAACACAAAACATAAAATGCACCCCACACTTAAAATTTCACATTATCCTCAATGTGAGTATGCCTAAACTAAAGGAGAGCTTAGAAGAAACCCCAAAATATTTTTTTTTTCAAATAATAAAAAATACAAGAAGTAAAGACATAAAATTTAAAGAACGAATAAAATGGTGGGTTGCCTCCCACCCAGCACTTCTTTAACGTCGTATTAGTTGGACGTTCAGGGTAGATGTTTCTAGTCTTGGAGGTGTAAAACCTCCTTTAGGTCATGTATTTCCCCTCCAAAATAATATTTGAGCCTGTGCCCATTGACTTTAAAATCACCTTTTTTCGGGTGAGTTATTTCAACCACTCCGTAGGGGAAAACTTCCTTAACAGTAAAAGGACCAGACCATCGGGATTTCAACTTACCTGGAAAGAGTCGAAGCCTTAAATTGTACAGCAATACCTGATCTCCTGCTTGAAATTCTTTCCGTTCCTTAATGCGAGCATTGTGCCACCTCTTGGTACGTTCCTTATACATTCTCGCATTGTCATAAGCTTGCAATCTCCACTCGTCTAACTCGTTTACCTGTAATTTTCTCCTCTCACTTGCACAAGCTAGATCAAGGTTAATCTGTTTTATGGCCCAGTATGCATTATGTTCTATTTCAACAGGTAAATGGCAAGCTTTTCCATATACCAACCTAAATGGTGTAGTGCCCAAGGGAGTTTTGAATGCAGTCCTAAAAGCCCATAGAGCATTGTCCAATTTCTAGGACCAATCCTTTCGGGATCGCTCTACAGTTTTTTCCAAAATTCTTTTAATCTCCCTATTCATGTTCTCAACTTGGCCACTAGTTTGGGGATGATAGGGAGTAGCAACCCTATGTGTAACTCCTAATATGTTAAAAACTTTCGCAAGCTGAAAGTTACAAAAGTGAGTACCCCTATCACTTATAATTGCTTTTGGTGTACCAAATTGAGAAAACAATTTCTTCAAAAATTTCACCACAACCCTAGCATCATTGGTTGCCAAGGCTTGGGCTTCAGGCCATTTAGATACATAGTCTAGAGCTACAAGAATGTATTTGTTACCAAAGGAATTGGGAAAGGGTCCCATAAAGTCGATCCCCCATACATCAAAAATTTCACAAACTAAAATCCCATTTTGGGGCATCTCATCACGAGATGAAATGTTTCCAGTCCTTTGGCATCGATCACAGCTGTTTACAAATTCATAGCTATCCCTAAACAAAGTGGGCCAATAAAATCCTGATTCTAGTACCTTTTGAGCAGTTCTATTGTCTCCCATATGACCACCAGCTGGTCTAGCATGGCATTGACTAAGAATATTCATTGTTTCGGGCCATGCCACACATCGTCGGATCATGTGATCCTTACATAATCTAAACAAAAAGGGATCCTCCCAAAAGTAATATTTTAAATCAGAAAATAATTTCTTCTTTGCTTGATAAGTTAAGTCCTTAGGAAGCTCCCTAACAGCCAAATAGTTAGCAAAATCTGCAAACCAAGGTGTTTCAAAATTTAAGTGTGAGCGGGGATTTTCGCCCCCACTCCCGGTGGAATGGTTCTTGCGACTTCGGCAATATTTAGGCTCGGGGCCTTAGAGAACACGGACCTAAGTCCGGAGAAAATGGAGTCGCCACCCGGACGGGCCGGGAAAAAGAAAGGGGTGGATGACTCGATTCCTAAGGAATCCCCAACCCCCTAATGGGTTCGGAAAGTTGGGTACGTATGGGGAAGGTGAGAAATGGCCCAGCACCCCCACAACGCCCGGTTCATTGGAACCGACCTCCTTTACAGGTCTTAATATTATAAAATTCTTAAATATAACAATATTATCCATACTACACACAATAAAAAGAAAGCATCATTATATTAAAATCAAAGCAATGTCCAAACAAAACAAAACAAATAAATGGACACCCATCCAAGGATGGAAACATGTCCTTACATCACATGCCTAGATAGGACATCCACCAAAAGGTAGAAACATGCCCTTTACAAAGGTTCTAAAATAGAAAAGAAAATTAAATTACATGATGTTTAACTAATGAGGTACACACCAAGTGGAAACATACCTCTTACAACTTTTGGAAGTCTAAATTGATTGATAAAAGTAAATAATCATCCATAATAAATAAATCATTCATTAAAAGTATTAACCAAAATATAAAACAAACATCCATCCATGATAAATTAAATAAATCAAGTATTGAAATTAAATAAATTAAAGTATAAGAAATAAATCAAAGCATAAATGAATATGGAATTGAATAAAACAAATAAAAGTTCAAGTATAGCTACTATTTCTATTTAGGGTTATTTATCTCATGTGTTAAGGCTTTGGAAATTCTAAAGTTTAAGCTACTATGACTTTTTAGGTAATTAAAATAGATTAGGTTTTATGTTTTTTAAAGGTTAGCAAGTTACTTTGTTTAAACAAATTAAGATTTGAATGATGAAATAATGAAACTTGAGTTTTAGATACTTTTGAAATATTTTTAATTCATGATTTTAAAATAGTAAATTGAGCTACTGAAGCTTTTTTGAGTTTTTTAGGTTTTTATGTTTTTTATGTTTTAAAGGGTTTAAAGTTTATAAAAATTAGGGTTTAAGGTTTTAAAAGGGTTAGGGTTTATTACTTTAGGTTTAAAAAATGATTTTTGGATTTTAGGCTTTCAAATTGGGGTTCTCAGCCAAAGAATTAATCTTAGGGTTTAAAAAAAAACAATTTGATATTTTATGAAGTTTTATGAATTGAAACACATTTTATAAGTAGAAAAGATGTTTTTTAAGGTTTTTTTGAATGAAAAAGAAACTAATTTAAAATTTTAATAGAAACAGAATTTTATTTTGGTTTTGTAGAAAAATATGTTAAATGAGTGTTTTAAGGTTTTTAAGAAGAAAAAAATAACAATTTTGAGTCCTTTTAGAAAAGAAAGTCACGTTTTTAATGTTCTAAACTTGGAAAAATTAAATTAAAACTCTAAGATTTTTGATTTAAAAAACTTAAATTTTATAGATTTGGCTATTGTAAAACATAAATCAAAAGAATTAAAACACACATTCTTTTGTTGATTCTCCAAAAAATAACTCTTCTTGGATGAACTAGCTCCAAAGACAAGCTTTGATTGCCTCTTTTCTTCCCTCTTTTTTGTGCTACTGCTGCTATAAATATCAATTGAATTGAGTTTTTCCTTTCCTTCCTTGATTTGGTTTCAAAACCTAAAGCTATCATGAAAAGTTTTTCCTCCTTTGATTTGGTTTAATTGATCCTTATTTATAGTGGTTTTTAGGTTGTTTATTCCTAATTAATTAAGGTAATTAATAATAATAAAAAAAAGAAATTAAAACCTAATTGGATTAGAATTCTAAAAATTGCAGCAGAAAAATTTGCGCTGGCAAAAATTCTGGCGATGGGCCCATGGGCGTGCCAGCCCGCAGGAGCCTGTGGGCGAGCCACTGTTGGCCCGACGGGCCCGCGTGACCACTTTTCACTGCCAATTTTTTTCCTACTCCGATTTTTATTTTTATTTTTAATTTTTAATTGTTTATTTTCATTTTTTACTAATAAAAATTAGATACTAAGGTAAAAATTATTTAATTAAAATTATTTTGGACCAATTAAACAACAAAAATCATTTTGGACTAAATAAAGCATATTGGATCGGATTGGGTAAAAAATTAAGGGTCTACATTAAGTTACTTACTTTACTTACCATGGCGTACAACTGCTCATCGGGGAAGTGATCATCAATGTCCCCTTCTTCAAATCTCTCCAAGGTTGGATTCTCCAAGCGAGAAAGGTGATCTGCTGCAAGATTTTCAGCTCCCTTCTTGTCTTGAATTGTCAAGTCAAATTCTTGCAATAATAAGACCCAACGGATTAGCCTCGGCTTTGCATTAATTTTCGCAAATAAATACCTCAAAGCCGAATGATCTGTATAAACAATCACTTTTGACAAGATTAGATATGATATAAACTTGTCAAAAGCAAAAACCACAGCCAGCAGCTCTTTCTCTATAGTTGTGTAATTAGCTTGAGCTGTGTTCAAGGTCTTGCTTGCATAGTAGATAGGCTGGAAATATTTCTCCTTGCGTTGACCCAAGACTGCTCCCACTGCAAAGTCACTTGCATCGCACATTACTTCAAACGGTAGACTCCAATTGGGAGCTACCATGATTGGAGCATGGGTCAATTTCTCCTTAAGAGTTGTGAATGCTCTCAAACATTCCTCATCAAAAATAAAGTTCACATCTTTCTCAAGGAGTCTTGTCAATGGACAGGCTATCTTAGAAAAATCTCTAATGAACCTCCGATAAAAACCCGCATGTCCTAGAAAACTTCTGATGGCCTTCACAGATGTGGGTGGTGGTAACTTCTCAATTATATCTACCTTTGCCCGATCCACCTCAATGCCCTTGCTTGAATTTTGTGTCCCAACACGATTCCCTCTTGAACCATGAAATGACACTTTTCCCAATTAAGCACTAAATTGGTTTCCTCACATCTCATCAAGACTCTTTCAAGGTTTTCCAAACATCTTTCAAATGAGCTGCCATAGACCGAGAAATCATCCATAAACACCTCCATAATATCCTCTATAAGCTCATCAAAGATTGCTACCATGCACCTTTGGAAAGTTGCAGGTGCATTGCACAACCCGAATGACATTCTTCGATATGCGAATGTCCCATATGGGCAGGTGAATGTAGTTTTCTCTTGGTCTTCTGGGGCAATAGGAATTTGGAAATAGCCTAAAAGGCCATCCAAAAAGCAGTAGTACTCATGGCCAGATAACCTCTCCAACATTTGATCAATGAAGGGTAAAGGAAAGTGATCCTTTCTAGTTGCATCATTCAATTTTCTATAGTCATTGCAAACTCTCCAACCGGTAACTGTTCTTGTTGGAATTAGCTCATCATTTTCATTTGGGACCACTGTCATCCCTCCTTTCTTTGATACTACTTGAACTGGGCTCACCCAAGAGCTATCCGAAATCGGATAGATAATCCCTGCATCAAGTAGTTTTATCACTTCAGCCTTCACTACCTCTTTCATCTTCTGGTTTAGTCTCCGTTGCGGTTGCACTACTGGTTTAAATTCATCTTCCATCAGTATCTTATGAGTGTAATAGGATGGACTAATACCCTTTATGTCTGTTATCTTCCAAGCTATCACTTGCTTATGTTTCTGCAGCAACTAAATAAGCTTCCCTTTCTGCTCAAAAGATAGGTGGGAACTCAAAATTATTGGCAGTTTCTTTTTCTCCGCTAGAAATCCATACTCAAGATGATCCGGAAGAGGCTTCAGTTCCAAGTTGGGTGGATCAATCACCGATGGTTTTGGGTTTTCTTCCTTTGGCATCTCAATGGTCTCATATGCCCTGCATTTGAACGATTTGCTTGCTTCAAGAAAAGCAAGCTGCTCCATTGCTTCTTGACCCTCAATATTTTCCTGCAATAAACATAACTCAAGGGGATCCTTGGAAATAATGTTAGTAACACAATTTATGGTTTCATGCTCAATAACACCATTGCATGATTCCGCCTCATCAAGTGAAAGTGAATGTTTCATGGCATAATGTATCCTAAAAATAACTTTCTCATCACCCACTCTCAAAGTTAAAGTGCCATCATGAACGATAAGGGCATGGGCTGTATTTAAAAATGGCCTACCAAGAATAAGTGAAACATCCGCATCCTCATCAATATCAATGACAACAAAATCATTAGGGAAAATGAAATCCCCGACTTTTACCAACACATCCTCTATAATGCCACGAGGGTGGACTGCCGATTTATCAGCAAGTTGGATGGTCATGAGTGTTGGTTTAGGTTTACCAATGCCTAACTCTCTAAACATTTTATAAGGCATAACACTTATGCTAGCCCCCAAATCAGCGAATGCACTTTTAACCTCAAGATTACCTATCAAACATGGAATGGTAAAACTACCTGGATCTTTTAACTTCTTAGGTAACCTTCTTTGCAAAATTGCCGAACTCTTTTCAGATAAATGCACTAAAGACACTGTAATATCCCAATGTGTGCCCTAGAAGTTTGGATATAATTGTTGTTTGTTTGAATTTTGTGTATATGTTATGTTGATAAGAAAAGAAATTGAAAAGAGAATGTTTATGTATTGTTTAAAAAGGAAAGTAATGTGTAGAGAGAAAGTGTATATGTTGGGTATATGGTTATATATATAACATATACATTAGTCAAAAGGGATGGTTAATGGAAGAGGATATTTATGTGTGATATGTGAAATTACTTTAATGGGCATATAAGTGACAAAGGTTAAGTTAAATGGATGAGGGCATTTAGGTAATTGCTTGGCTAGAATTGCTTGGTGGAGATTTAAAGAAGAAAAGAAGTTGACTTGTCTTTATTTTCTCTTCTTCTCATTTGTGTGCCGGCTATCCAAGAAAAGAGAGAGCAAGAGAGGTGTTCTAAATGCTAGAATCAAATTGAAGGAAGAATCAAAGGATTGAGTTGAAGATTTGTGAAATTTCTTCATTTAAGGTAAGTACTCTCTTGTTTTCCTTTGTTATTTTGAAGTGGTGTTTGAGGTGATTTATGAATTGTTGATTGTATGAATAGGTGTGTTTGAGATGTGTTTATAAGTGTTAAAATTGATTGTAAGTTAAAAGGTTGAATTGGTGTTGGTTTTGGTTTGAAGATGATAAGTTAAGAGTGATGTTTGATTATAGGGTTTTGAAGTGGTAGATGATTAAATGTATTGTTAAGGTGTATATTGTGATGAATATGTAAAATAAGTGTTAATAACATTGATTACATCCATTTGAATGAGGTTAAGTTGTGTATAATGTGTTCTTGATTCAATTAGAAGAGTTTTGGCTATGTTTAGGGTTTATTCATGAGAGACACGGCCAAACCTAAGAAGAGACACGGCCAAAACTAAATATTTTTGGGAGACACGGCCAAGTCTATGGAAATTTGGCCGTGTTGGATGATTTTTGGAGAAGACACGGCCGTGTCCCTTGCCCATGTTTGCTTCTGTTGCTTTTGGTTGAGAGACACGGCCACAAGCTTGGCCGTGTCCCTTGAGTGTGTTGGCCACTGTGATTTTTCCTTGCTCTTCTTACATGGTTGAGATTGAACTTACATTTGATAATGCATATGATACTATATGAACAAGGTTATGTATTATGCATTGTGAATCTTGTGAATGGTAATGTGTATATAAATAATGTACTTTGAAATGCTATATTAATGAGGCTATATGTATAATATGAATGGAGATATGAAATGATATGAGGCCATTGTGATTTGGCTATGATGATTCCATTGAAAGAACATAAGGCATGTTTGCCTAATTGATGATGAGAATTGAGAATGAGATAATAAATGAATTGTGTGGCTAATGTGTTATTCCATTTTCAGAGTTTGTTGTTGGTGGCATGCCTAATAAGTGCAACAATCTCTTGAAGTTAGGTTGGATTGAATCCTTGAAGCCTAATTGAGATGTTACCACCCTTGAAGCTAGGTTGTGTTGGTTCTTGAAGCCAAGTTGGGTTGAAGCTTAGCATGCTTTGCTCCCCTTGAAGCTTGGTTGAACCTAATACTTGAAGCCTAGTTGGGTATATGATATTGATAAATGTGATAACAAAACCAAAGCATTAACTCTGAAAATTGAATGGCATATTAGTGTGTCTTGGGCCCATGCTTGTCTTTGTTTAGTGTTGTTCATGAATGGTTTAATGAGTAACTAATGAGGTATATGAAAAGATGTTGAATTATGAAATGTAAAGGTATGTTGTTAGCTTTGCATATATAATGTTACATGTACAATATGGATTGAGAATTGACATTGCATTGCACTAAAGCATGACATTAGCATGATTTGTCTTACTAAGCCCTTGGCTTAGCGCGATAGTGTTTAATCGCGCAGGTAATAGAGTTGAACCCGAGAGTTCATCAAGACCGAGTGAGAGTAGACCTTGAAGAGTTGATTTTGGGAACTTAAAGATCAGAAGAGATTTGCCAATCATGTACTATTTCTTTATATTTTGTAAAATAATATTTATAATGTAAATATATGCACATTTGTAAATATAGATTTAAATGTTTCATATATGTAAATATTTTATAAATTCCGCTGCGTATTAACTAAATGTATCTATATATCTATTTTGTTTTGTATTATAAGTAACTACCTATTTTTCTATAATGTATACAATTGAAAGATTATGATATCGTTTAAAATGTTTTGAATGTTAAGAAAATCCGTAGCATCCCTATGTTTAGTGCATGTATACTACATTGTGGTGTTTGTAGTGTGCATGTATTGAATGCAGGGGTGTTACAGAGTAAAAGAAACCAAACAATCTATGGAGAATAATTTGTATTTCTTCACTTCAATCCTTGATTCTTGGTTTAGGGCTTGTACAAGATGTGTCTCCTTCTTCAAACTCAGCTCAAAACCCTCCTCTTTGCTTCAGTTGTTGGCTCCTTCTCCCTTGTTTTAGCCTTCATGTTTCAAGCTCCAGAAAAACACTCCAAAAGCTGCCTCTTCTTCTCTTTTTATTTCCCTCCAAAGCTCAAGTCAATCTTCCAACTCACTTTCAACTCACCTTGTCTCATACTTTCAACCATTATAAACAATACACAATAATATCATTTCATAACATTACAATAAATTATATTATTCAAATTGTTTCATTATTTATGATTCACATTTAAACAAAGACAAGCATGGGCCCAAAAGAAACTAATATTCCATTAAAATTCCAGAGTTAATGTTTTGGTCCAATATTACATTTATCAAGCCCATAGGCAAATCATTATCACAATGAGAAACATCTCATATGTAACATCCCAACTAGGCTTCAAGGACTAGGCCCAACCAAGCTTCAAGGGGAGCTAAGCATCAACCCAACTTGGCTTCAAGGACCAAGCCCAACCCAGCTTCAAGGGATTGTTACTTTTAGGCATGCCACCAATAACAAAACTCTGAAAATTGAATAACATACTAGGCACACAATTCTTTCATTATTTCATTGTCAATTCCATTCTCTTTTTCTCATAATCATTTAGGCAACCATGCCTCAATATTTCATTTACATCATTATAGCCAACATCAATGGCTTCACATCTCATCAATAGGGTATACATAACCAATTGCATTGTACATACATTTTGAATGATCATTTTATCTTTCACATTATGCAAATCATAGCATTAATCAAATGTATCAACAATGTAATAGATTACTTAACACATTTACAACCAAATGTGTTAAGTGCCAAAGTTATGTAAATGTATGCAATCATGTAGTGTTTGTACTTACCTCTAAGAGCAACACACACCAATACAAAACTCCTCCTCCAAGAATCCTTCAACACTTGGAATAGGGCAACTCAAACTCTTCAAAACCTAATCCAAAAGTGATTATACACACTCACTTAGAGATACACATAAGATAATAAGGATAAGAGCCAACTAGGGCAAACTCTACACATGACACGCTCAACAACACGAGCATGTCCTAACCGCCCTAAACTCACAATACAAAAGCTTTGACACACTCAGTGACATGGGCGTGTCACTGGCCTTTGTTGCGCTCGGATTAAGTACTACTATAAATCGTCACTTGTAAGTATACGAGATAGATGTAGCTAAGGTGATCGCCCCAAGGTCGTTTCCCCAAGAAGGTGTGGTTCGGAATAGCTTGATTGACAATTATTTAAATGAACGAGAGTTTGTTGTGTTTGAGATGGTGCGAGAATAATTTAAACCTAAGATTAACGTGCGTAGGGATTAGTGTGTGTGATGGGTGTACAAGATAAAATCAATTCTTGGGAAGGTGCCTAGAGTCATAGGTCTATTCAATCAAAGCTCAATTCTCAATTATCCATTAATATAACCTTGTAAATTAATTTGTTCCTTAAGGTTAATTAGACAATTACCAATCCATTAGTTCTCACATTCATGAATTAGCAATAACCAATTATTTCACATTATCAAATTAATGAAACCCTAGAACTTATATTTCTAATTTATTCATAGGGTGGTCGATTATATAGTTCCGACATCGGATATCACCTCTCGGTTCGTCATCCAATATTCAAAGATCAATAGGTAGCTAATCAATCAACCTAGCATTTAATACAATACAATCAACCAATCAACAAGGAACATCAATGGAAATATCAAATCAAGACATTCAACCAAATATACTACAAACCCTAGGCATGGGTATTTAGCTCAACATCATCAATTTAAAATATTCATTCAACTCAATATAAAATAAATACAAATTGTTCATTGCAATATCAATCTCTTAATACAACAACAACAATAGAAATGAATTAAAAGAGAGAATAGAAACATCCCTTGTGAAGATGCCAAGAGTAGGATTGCTAGTCTTCCTCCTAGCTCCACTTGATGTATGATGAAGAACTCAAGCCCTCTTCAATGGTTGATTCCCCTTGCAATGCGGAATGGAGCTTTCTCAAGTCACCAAACCTTTGGATGGAGCTTCCTTAAGTCACAAACTCTTCAATTGATTTTGCCTTTGGAAGATGGAATGGAGCTTTCTCAAGTCACAAAACCTTTCAATGAAGCTTCTTCAACCTTCAAGAGCTTGTTAACCCAATTTATCCCAAAGAACCACAAAGATCTTATCAATGGAAGATGGAGAAGGTGGAGAGGATGGAAATGGAGGTTGGAGGTGAAGGGACAAGGGAGAGTGTCACTCTCTCCCTCTCCCACGTTTTTGCAGAAATGGTTGAAGAACAACCAAGAACTTCCTCCATTTTCCTCTTCCTCTCCTTTTAATTCATTAAAAAATCAACACCCATGCCTTCCAACTCACACCATTTCACTTTGTTCCCCACTATTTCTTTGTTTAGTATTTCTTTTGGCATGCATAAGTCATTGTCTCCCACTTTGTTCCCCACTTCTTGCAAAAGAAATCAGATTTTTTAGGTGTGACACGGCCAAGCCAAGAGTAGCTTGGCCGTGTCTCTTGCTTTTTTTCTTCTTTCCATGAGGTGACACGGCCAAGCCAAGAGTGGCTTGGCCGTGTCTCTTGATTTTCCATGGGACATGGCCATGCTAGTTGGCCGTGTCCCTCATTGGCTCTTTCTTTCTTTCTTTTCTTTCTTTTCTTTGGTGGTGAGAGGTGACACGACCAAGCCATGTGGAGCTTGGCCGTGTCTCTTAATTTTCTTTCTTGGGACACGGCCAAGCTTCTGGCCGTGTCCCTTGCTGCTTGTTTGATCTTTGTGAGACACGGCCAAGGACACGGCCGTGTCATGTGACACGGCCAGTGGCTTGGCCGTGTCCCTTGATGGTGTCAGTCTCTGCTTATTTTCTTTCCTTCTTTGCTTACTCAAGTGTCTTAGGCATGAAATGGGACATGGCCAAGCTTGCTGGCCATGTCATGTGACACGGCCAGAGGCTTGGCCGTGTCACTGGGTGTGTCCACTTCTGTTGCTCATTTTCCTTCTCTTCTTTGGCTTGTTCTTTGATTTGCTCTTTGAATGAGACACGGCCAGTGGCTTGGCCGTGTCTTTGAGTGTGTCTGCTTCTGCCTTTTGGCTTGGCCATGTCTTGCTTGGTTCATGCTTTTCTTGCCCTATTTTGATCTTCCAAGGGTGTTTTTCCACCTAAACCTAAAAACAACACTTTAAACACACTTAAAACAAAAATTAATCAAAACATTAACTAAAACACACATAAAATCATACTAAAAACTAGTATAAAAATGACCTAAACAAATAACCCACACTTAACTCCTTGCTTGTCCCTAAGCAAGGTTAAAATCAAAACACACTAACAAGATAAATTTTGTTAAGTTCAAGAGTTATAAATAATGTTTCAAGACTTCCCTATCCTTAAATCCACAATCAATATCGAATAAAAAAAAATCGACACTCATGTAATTAGGAGGTTTTCCATGCATAACCAATGTTGTCACTCCCTCACCAACTCTTACAAGTGTTTGATTATGGTGGTGTTTACACTCATAACAATCAATGAAAGATTATTGCCATAGGCTTGCTTATCAATCAAATCTCCATTACAAAATAACAATCAAGCATCAATCAAAAGGTCTTTATTGGGTTGTAATGGGGCTAAGGTAAAGGCATGGTATTTAGGAAATGTGAGCTTAATCATTAAGTTCAAGAGCACTTCAAGAATGAAGTAACCATTTATATATATAACCCAACAATCCCAAAACACATTCCTCTTATCTGCCCCTTGACATTAAAGAGCTTTTCAAGGGAACTTAGTTATTAAATATTGCAATGATACATTCCAACCCTTTCAACAAGAACAACAATTATTCTTATTATTATATATATATATATATATTTTATTTTTCTCTTTTTCTTTTTTTTTTAATTTTGCTTTTCAATCTTAAACCTACTAAATTTAACCCCACACTTAATTCAACACAACACTCGGTCATAAACGCTCTTAAAATGCTCTTGACCTAATGAAAAGGTAAGAGTCAAACAACAAGGTCCAAGCTAATGGTGTTGTGAAAAAGAAAGAAAAGGAAAACTAAAATAGGCTCAAAATTGGCTAACTAAGGTTGAATATAGGGTTGGTATTTTTAAGCCAAAGTGGGTTCACCTAATTGCCTTAATCATCTTGATGCCTAATTGAAAATTTTTATGTAATCTTAAAATGTATGTCAAAGCAAGTTCTAGCAAATCATCAATCAAAGATGTTCTCCCACAAAAAGAATAATAAGTTGATGGCTCAATTCCTTACTAGGTTAAAGGGCAATGCTAGGAAAAACCAACAAAATTGACAATAAGCACCAATTCTACTCAATTCTCCAATTCATGCTTCAAAAATTCAAAGGTCATCAATCAACCATTTTATAACAATTGAACTTTCTAAAACTCATTTATTCAAAGAAAAACATTAAAAACATTAACTAAACTTAAACAAAAATAACTTAAAAGTAAAAACACAAAACAAAAGTAAAAACACAAAACATATAATGCACCCCACACTTAAAGATTCACATTGTCCTCAATGTGAGCATGCATACTATAGGGATTTTAGATGATACCTGATTTCCATCGTTCCCATATACGATGTGTAGGGCTCCTTTCACCCATAATGCAATTGGAGCCCATGTGTGAGAGGATGAACAACATGCAACTTTGAAAAGTGCCCAATGTATTGAAAAGCCTAGGTAGCATCCTTGGATAAGCAATTGTCCAAAAAGAATATGTGAGAGTTGTCTTAGCTTGATTCTCTAATGCTATAGGGATGTGGTAAGAATCTTTTTCAGTTTGCAACATGGTTATATATGGTTTTTGCTTATTCTCACCACCAAGGGTGGGAGAGATTATAATTTGTTGCATACTATAATCCCCAACCGAAACATCTTTCGAAATTCTTGGGGTCTTTTTAAGTTCAACCAAGTTTGGTTGAATCTCTTCTACATCTTCTTTAGCAATTTTAAGCCCTCCCTCAACAATCTCATTATTTACTAGTAAATTGCTCTCCTCAATTTCTAAATTGGAAAAATTAGGCTCTACTTCTATGGTCATGGCCACCTCAAGCTTATCTACACTATCTTCACCATAGGGCATGTCATGGAGTTCAGAAAGTTGCATACCTTGTTTCTCTGCATTCGGCTTACTTGGGAATGAGAGTGGTGGCATACAAGGATTTGGAGGTTCATGCAAATTTGTTGAAGTCGATGGTTCCAAATTATCCTCCTCCTTTGATTGAATTAACTCCTCTATGTTTGGTTGCATCTCCTCACCATCTTCTTCTTTGTTAGTTCCTGCATCAAAGGAATCACAAAAATTGTTATTTATCACCTGTTCATTCCTAAAATTTGTGATTACCTCTATTTGCTCCAATTGGCTAGGAAATTCCTCCTCATGTTGTGCTTGGAGTTGATGTGCCAGTTGCTCAACTTGAGTTTCCACCATCTTCAATGATTCTTCCAAAGAATCAAACCTCTCATTGCTCCCTTCCTGATTTTGTGTGCTAATTTGAAGGTGAGCATTCAAATCATCTTCCACTATGGATTTCTCGAATTGATCATGGTTTTGTGTGCTAATTTGAATGAAGGCATTCAAACTATCTTCCAAAGTGGGTTCCTTAAGTTTACCTTGATTTTGTGCGCTAGTTTGAATGAAGGCATTCAAACTATCATCAATTGTGGGTGTCTTAAGGTAATTTTGATTTGAATATTGTGCTTGAGGGTAAGAACTTCTTTGGTAAGGTTGAAAAAAATTTTGAGGTGGAATTTGCTGCTGGTTTTCCCAAGAAAAATTTGGATGGCTTCCCCAGCTTAAATTATAAGGTCTGGGATATGGGTCATTGCCACCCATTTAATGGAAACTTTCATAGGCATATTCTTCCTCTTGCCTCTCTTGGTATTGTTCATAACCAAATGAACACATGTTTGCGCTATGTCCTGCAATGCCACATGCTAAACATACTTCACGAGTAGGCATAGGTGTTCTTCCTCTGGCATTTAGCATCTTAAGTTGGTTCATTAATTCTGCTAATTGCCATGCCCTGTCAGAGTCAGGGTTATCATCATAAACCCTTGAGTACCTTGAAAATTGCATATTTACACAAGGCACTTAGCAACTTAAAGAAAACAAACAAATAATTAAATTGAAAGAAAAACAAAACAAACAAATAATTAAAAAGAAAACAAACAAACAATCAAATAAAAAAAATATCAAACTATTACTACTACGACAACCCTCCCCGGCAGCGGCGCCAAAAACTTGTTGCGCTCGGATTAAGTACTACTACAAAGCGTCACTCGCAAGTATACGAGGTAGCTGTAGCTAAGGTGATCGCCCCAAGGTCGTTTCCCCAAGAAGGTGTGGTTTGGAATAACTTGATTGACAATTATTTAAATGCACGAGAGTTTGTTGTATTTGAGATGGTGCAAGAATAATTTAAACCTAAGATTAATGTGCGTAGGATTAGTGTGTGTGATGGGTGTATAAGATCAAATCGATTCTTGGGAAGGTGCCTAGAGTCATAGGTCTATTCAATCAAAGCTCAATTCTCAATTATCCATTAATATAACCTTGTAAATTAATTTGTTCCTTAAGGTTAATTAGACAATTACCAATCCATTAGTTATCACATTCATTAATTAGCAATAACCAATTATTTCACATTATCAAATTAATGAAACCCTATAACTTATATTTCTAATTCATTCATAGGGTGGTCGATTATATAGTTCCGATATCGGATTTCACCTCTCGGTCCGTCATCCAATATTTAAAGATCAATAGGTAGCTAATCTATCAACCTAGCATTTAATACAATACAATCAACCAATCAACAAGGAACATCAATGGAAATATAAAATCAAGACATTCAACCAAATATACTACAAACCCTAGGCATGGGTATTTATCTCAACATCATCAATTTAAAACATTCATTCAACTCAATATAAAACAAATACAAATTGTTCATTGCAATATCAATCTCTTAATACAACAATAACAATAGAAATGAATTAAAAGAGAGAATAGAAAAACCCCTTGTGAAGATGCCAAGAGTAGGATTGCTAGTCTTCCTCCTAGCTCCACTTGATGTATGATGAAGAACTCAAGCCCTCTTCAATGGTTGATTCCCCTTGCAATGCGGAATGGAGCTTTCTCAAGTCACCAAACCTTTGGATGGAGCTTTCTCAAGTCACCAAACCTTTGGATTTAGCTTTCTCAAGTCACCAACTCTTCAATTGATTTTGCCTTTGGAAGATGGAATGGAGCTTTCTCAAGTCACCAAACCTTTCAATGAAGCTTCTTCAACCTTCAAGAGCTTGTTAACCCAATTTATCCCAAAGAACCTCAAAGATCTTATCAATGGAAGATGGAGAAGGTGGAGAGGATGGAAATGGAGGTTGGAGGTGAAGGGACAAGGGAGAGCGTCACTCTCTCCCTCTCTCACGTTTTTGCAGAAATGGTTGAAGAACAACCAAGAACTTCCTCCATTTTCCTCTTCCTCTCCTTTTAATTCATTCAAAAATCAACACCCATGCCTTCCAACTCACACCATTTAACTTTGTTCCCCACTATTTCTCTGTTTAGTATTTCTTTTGGCAAGTATAAGTCATTGTCTCCCACTTTGTTCCCCACTTCGTGCAAAAGAAATCAGATTTTTCAGGTGTGACACGGCCAAGCCAAGAGTAGCTTGGCCGTGTCTCTTACATTTTTTCTTCTTTCCATGAGGTGACACGGCCAAGCCAAGAGTGGCTTGGCCGTGTCTCTTGATTTTCCATGGGACACGGCCAAGCTAGTTGGCCGTGTCCCTCACTGGCTCTTTCTTTCTTTCTTTCTTTTCTTTGGTGGTGAGAGGTGACACGGCCAAGCCATGTGGAGCTTGGCCGTGTCTCTTGATTTTCTTTCTTGGGACACGGCCAAGCTTCTAGCCATGTCCCTTGCTGCTTGTTTGATCTTTGTGAGACATGGCCAAGGACACGGCCGTGTCAGTTGACACGGCCAGTGGCTTGGCCGTGTCCCTTGATGGTGTCAGTCTCTGCTTCTTTTCTTTCCTTCTTTGCTTGCTCAAGTGTCTTAGGCATGAAATGGGACATGGCCAAGCTTGCTGGCCGTGTCACTGGGTATGTCCACTTATGTTGCTCATTTTCCTTCTCTTCTTTGGCTTGTTCTTTGATTTGCTCTTTGAATCTCTAAGTGTGTCTGCTTCTGCCTTGAATTTCTTTTGAGGGACATGGCCAAGCTTGCTTTGGTTTGGCCATGTCTTGCTTGGTTCATGCTTTTCTTGCCCTGTTTTGATCTTCCAAGGGTGTTTTTGTACCTAAACCTAAAAACAACACTTTAAACACACTTAAAACAAAAATTAATCAAAACATTAACTAAAACACACATAAAATCATACTAAAAACTAGTACAAAAATGACCTAAACAGCTGTGTCAATCCTCCCCAACACTGTGGCTATGACATGATCAGTGACATGGGCGTGTCACTGGACGTGTCAATCCATCAACAACACAGTAGCTATGACAAGCTCAGTGATATGGGCGTGTCACTGGACGTGTCAATACTACTCCAACATAGAAGCTGTGACATGCTCAGTGACATGGGCGTGTCACTGGTCGTGTCACCCATCCAGAAAATAGAACCATTAACACACCCAAAGTCTTGGCCATGTTCATGGGCGTGTCAAGCCAAAAATTCTGATCCGACACCAACAACACCACATCCAACAAACATCATACTTAACTCTTTTCCACTCCAAACAATCTTACCCAAAACCAAAATCAAATAAACAACACCATCTCAAACACATCAAAATTAACCGTACACACATCAATAACAACCATGCACCAAGCACAATACACAAACTCAAAAGAAAACCAAATAATAAGTGGGAAACTTTCCAAAAGTGATGAAAACCCTTAGATTTCCAACTTGATCACTTGAAACACCCTCCAATCTTGAGTTAGGAAGAACAAAATCTCTATTTCCCTCTTGTTAATGGTGATAGCCGACCAAAGAAAAGAAAGAAGAAGAAGAAGATGATAGAAAAACAAAGTCAACTTCTCTTAACCATACAACCTCTCTTTAGATATCCGCCAAGCAATTAAATAATAAAATATTATAACTATCCTGTTTCACTTAATTCAATTTCCCTTTTAATTAATCCAAATATAATTAAATATCTCATTTGACCAAATCAACCCATTGATTGTATATGTTGTATATATCTTCATATATACAACATATACACACTCCTCTTTTCCTCGTAATCATATATATACTTTAGTTCATTAAATCCAATTTCAACAATAAACATTCCAAAAATTTTAGGGTATAGTTTGTGATATTACACATACTATCAATACCTATACTATTATTTGTGCATTTTCTTTACCTTATAGTTCATATACACATAATTATTCATCACAAATTACTCATCATCTGTTCTCTAATTCTTCATCATATTTATATATATACGAGTCACACAACATCATCATCATAAAATTCATACACAAATATATCACAACAATACACACATATTTTTATCAACTCAACATTTTGTTGCAACATTACCAGCACAACACATTGCTCAACTAAACTCATTTAATTCATCTCATAATTTCATTGCAATATTACCAAAACATTATAAGACAAGAAATCACATCACATGTTGGGCCCACTACCTACACAATAATCAATTTTCAAAATAATTTATTTGGTCTATTGTGACACCTACTGTCTAGTCCGTAGGTAAAATATATTTCAATTTCTCGGTGCAGCTCTGCTCAGGTCCTTAATCTCATGACCTAGCTCTACTCAAGTCATGGCCCAGCTCTGCTTGAGCTCATTATTATATAATCCCTAACATAAATTTTCTAAAACAAGTTATTATGCTGGGCAACACACATATTGCATAATTATTCATCTCATCAAATCATATTTCTATAATCTCATTTTCAATGTCAAGACTTAGCTCTACTCAAATCATTTCACAACTCATTTCTTATCGTTTAGCATATTTCTCATCTCACATCCGTTCTCGGAAATTCTCATATGTATCATAATCATATCATTCCATGATCACCATCACATACCTCATAAATTATCACATTTACATATTAATTTCCCCCCATTTCCACATTATAATTGGCATACTATACATTTCTCACATCTTATGTACATCATAATTGCATTACCCATAATACAATGGCTTAGTATTTCATATTCCATGTTTTTCACTCACTTTTAAATGGTACAATATCATATATCATATCAAAACAAATATCCAAGTGACATAACACATTCACAAAATGACAATGTGTTATGCTAACTCAAATGCAATTCAAGCATAATTCATTAAAGTATATACCAACCTTCAAAAATTCCAATATCAATGCCATTTCACAACCCAAGCCTTACTTCCTCCAAAAGCCTTTCCTTTATTTAAGCTATCCATTTCACACCATCAAACATCATTAACACAATGGCTAATTCAATTCCTACCAAAACCCTATTTCACCCTGTAGGCCGTTGATTTTGGCCCTAAGCTAGTTTGATCAAAATTAAAGATGGCCTAATTACTTATTGGTCCATTCTTAATGACTTAAATCTATTTTAAGCTTTTATCTAGATTGGTTCAATTTTTATAAAGGCTCAAATGAGTCAGGTTTAGTTTTTAAAACTTTTAAACTGTCCGAAAGAGAGTTTTTAAACATAAAAATAGTTTGGAAGTTTTTTTGGTTCGATAATGGATCATGCATGTCAAATTGGGCCTGTCCAGTTAGATATGGGCATCCATGTATAACTGGGACTTGCACAGTTCTATTTGGACATTTCCAAATCAAAATGGGGCAAGCCCAATTTGGTATGGACGCTAGTCCATGATGGATTAAGATATTTTTAGTTCAATGTGATCAAAGTTTTGCTTTGAATTTAAATTATTTTACTCCAATATGCCTCAAAAAATCATGTTTAATCAAGAAACTGATATTGATTTACGAAATTTAACCTAATCTAGTCTTGTAAATATAGGTTAAAAAGACCATCAAAAGGAAGGGGGTAGCAAGCAATAAAAAGAAAATGGCAAGCATTAAACCCTAGAAATTGAGTGAGCAGATATACAAAACACCAAAACATCAAACCAAGAAGGCAAAAAGAAAATGGCAAGCATTAAACCCTAGCAATTTGACTGTCTTCATTCCATATAATCGAGATTTAACCATTAGTGCAAATATAAGGCTCAAATCAACATAAAAATATCAGTGGAACCAACAATGAAGGTTTGGCCTTAATAATTAATTTATTTATATTTACAGTAGTGTAGACCCTTAATTTTTGACCCAGTCTAGTCCGATATTTTTTATATAGTCCAAAATAATTTTTTTGATATTTTAATTAAATAATATTTATTATTTATAATTTTTAATAAAAATAAAAATGGTAAAGTTAAATAAAAATAAATAAATAAATAAATAAAAATCAGCGACTAAAAAATCGATCGCCGAAAATGAATCGGCCACAGGCCAATTTGCCCGCAGGAATTTCCTGCGGGCGAATCGGCCATAGGCCATTTCGTCGCAAGAAATTCCTGCAGTGAATTGGCACCTGCCCCAGCCAGCTCACAATCCTCGCAGTTTTTGCCAGTAGTTTTTTTCGCCAGCATAATTTTCCAGCGCAGTTTTTTTCGAAACCAAATTCTATTTAGTTTTGGCCTCTTTTCCTAATTAGTTTTAGTTTCCTTAGACAATTAGAAGTAGGATTATTATTTTTCCTATAAATACTACATTAAAATACAAAATTAGGGGACTTTTGATCGGATCTAAAAATTTATTTTTATTGAGCTAAACTTGTGACTTCTGACTTGGGAGGAAAAGAGGACAGAAACCCTAAGGAGTAAAAGACATTAGAAATTATCAACCCATCAAAGGCAGTAACACTGCCTTTGCATTTTTCATCCAGAAGCAAATTGTGGAGGAACCAATGAACGGAGGTTTGATTATAAATCTTTGATTTGATGTTATTTACAATGTTTCTATCGTTTGTTTTTATATTAAATTAATAACTTAAATTATTAAACTTAGTAATATGTTTTACATTAAATCGTATATTCATCCAGTAACCTTAGTCAGTGATCAAAACTTCAAAACCCTAAAACTGTTCTTCTCTTTCCAAAAACTTTAAAACCCTAAATTTTTTTCTCCCGTTTCCAAAACTTCAAAAACCCTAAATTACTATTCTGCTTCCAAAAACCTTAAAACTAAGTTGTTTCTTTTGTTTCCAAAAAACTTTAAGACCCTAAATTGTTTTCCCCGAACTATTTTCATCTAAATTCTAACTCTTTGTCCAAAATTTTCAAATGTTTTCTTAAATCTCCAAACCCTAATCTTCTTTACAGTTTTTAAAAATCATAATTATTTTTATAAAACTCTAAACCGTTTTCTTAAATCTTAAGATCGAATATGTTTTTCAAAATATCAAAACCCCCAATTTTCTCAAAACCCATTACAGTAAACCCTAGTTTTCCTAAACCCTAATTCTTAAAACATCAAAACTTTATGACAAATTCATTAACACCCTAAATCCTAATCCAGTGAACTAAAATCACAATCCAGTAACCATGAATTATAAACCCTAATGTCTTAAGATTCCAAAACCCTAATTTCATGATGCTAGCCTTAACCCTAATTTGATTAACCAAAAACCTTACTACTTTCTTAAATTTATAAAACCCTAATCCATCCCAATTTTCTAAAATCTTTACAGTAGCTTATTCTAAAATCCCAAAACCCTAGATGTTAATTAAAGAACTTTAAATTGAGACATAAACCTAAATTTTTATCTTCATTTGCTTTATTTAATTTTAGATCTGATTATGTAGTTTATTATATGTTTTGATGGTTGATTTATTTAATTTCAATGCTTGATTTATTTAATTTATCATGGATAATTATTTTCTTTATTGTTATGATTATTATTTGTTTATTTTAGTATTAAAATTATAAGAGCTATGTTTCCACTTTGCGGGTACCTCATTAGTTAAGTATTTTGTAATTTTAAATTGCTTTTATATTTTGGACCAATGTAAAGGACATGTTTCCACCCTTCGGTGGGTGTCCTATTTAGTTTAGACATAAACGATGTAAGGACATGTTTCCATCCTCGGATGAGTGTCCATTTATTTGCTTTTTTTGGACCTTGCTTTGATTTTAATATAATGATGCTTTATTTTAATTCTTGCATGTAATATGGATAATATTATTATATTTAAAAATTTTATAATATTAAGACCTGCAAAGGAGGCCAGTTCCAATGAACCGGGCATTGTGGGGGTGCTGGGCCATTTCTCACCTTCTCCACACGTACCCAACTTTCCGAACCCATTAGGGGTTGGGTATTCCTTAGGAATCGAGTCATCCTCCCCTTTCTTTTTCTCAGTCCGTCCGGGTGGTGATTTCATTTTCTCTGGGAATAGGCTCGTGTTCTCTAAAGCCTTGAGCCTAAACAGTGCCGAAGTCGCAAGAACCATTCCACCGGGAGTGGGGGTAAAAATCCCCGTTCACAGTGTCGACTCCACTGGGGATAAAAGAAGTTGATTCCATTGGTCTTTTTATTATTCTATTCTTTCTTATCATGATATTATCCATTGCATCATTTAGATTGTATCATGTGCCTGAGTTAGGATGCCCGTATTACCCGTGTTGTGTTATGTAAGGGATGCCATACTTTCACTCAAGGTATGGAGATCGAGCATGGCATAACCACTCATAGCCTTGTACCATTTAGTATATACTTGCTATGGGAACCTAAGCCTTTTTACCCAAAGACTAAAGCTCATGTAATTGGCCTAGTTACTTTCCTTAGGTTTTTACCCCAAATGCTTGTTGTTTGACTATGGTTAGTTTATCTTGGTTTAAATCATGGCTTATTTGGTTTGTTCTTTTTCTAATATAGCCTAATTACATTGTGAGCTCAAATAAATTTTTCTTTAAAATTCAAAAGACCAAAGCTATTTTTCAAAACTTTTTAATATGGTCTTTGGACATAAAACTTTTCTAAAAAAAATCAAAAATACTTTTCTCATGATCCAAATGCAATGCCCAAAATATGTTTTTTTTAAATCGTTTTACAATGGGCTTAGAAACAAAATTATTTTCAACCTTTAAAAGAGCTCACAAATATTTAGGTCAATTATGGAAATACCAAAAATCAATTGTGAGCCTAGTTTATACTAAGAATAATTAATCATGGGCTTGTTTTTGGCATGAATCATTAGTTACTTTTTAAAGTGAGAAATCTATTTATAATAAACCTCTTAATTTAGTTTTAATCCAATATAGCATAAAAGCTACTTTAGTTGGTTGGATGAATTAAGACATAATTAATGGGAATTATCATGAACTGATTTGCATTTTGAAAATATAACTATTGGTTGAAACGTTCGAGGGAATTATTCGAAAACAAGATACCCCATGTTGGTATTTTGTTAACCATATACCTAGGAAAAGAGACTCGCCATCCGTGTGTGGAAGTTAGTTAGAATGAATGACCTATTTATCATTCTTTGTTGATTGTTTGTGCATACATGCATACATTTGCATCTCATATCATTGTTCCTTTCTAGCTCACAGCCGTGGTGTAGACCCTTAATTTTTGACCTAGTTCGGTAAGTTATTTCTTATATAGTCCAGAATAATTTTTGTGGTATTTTAGTTAAATAATATTTATTTTAGTATTTATTTTTTATAATTTTTAATAAAATAAAATAATAAAAAATAAAAATAAAAATAAAAATAAAAATCGTTGACAAAAAATTCATCGGCGAAAGTAATTGGCCAAGACCAACTTCGCCAGCAGAAACTTCTTGCGGGCGAAATGGCCTGGCAGCCCAACCAGTGGGCCCAGCTCTCACAATTTTACCAGTAAAATTTTTTCAACGTAATTTTTTTCGAAACCAAATTCTATTTGGTTTCGGTTTTCTTTTCCTAATTAATTATAGTTTCCTTAAACAATTGGAATTAATCTTCTAAATTTTCCTATAAATAACACTTTAAAACACAGAAAAACGTGGAGGAAAACTTTGTAGAAGGACTTTTAGGGACTAGAATTTGGGATTTCAGATTGGGGAGGAGCAACAAGCAAGCAATCAACAATTCATCAAAGGTAGCCACACTGCCTTTGTCTCCGTTCATCCAGAAGTTAATTTTGGTGGAACCAACTACGCAGGTTTAATCCTTAATCATAAACTACTTATAGCTTTATTTCTTTGATTCATAATAATATACACACAAAACTTTGTTCTTTAAATATGTAGTAATTTGATCTTCATTTCAAGAACCCTAAAAATACTTTTCTGTTTCTTCTAAACCTTAAGAACCCTAAAAATACTTTTCTGTTTCTTCTAAACCTTAAGAAACCTAAAAAAGCATTCTTCTGTTTCCAAGAACCATAAGAACCCTAAAAAGTATTCTTCTATTTCCAAGAACCTTAAGAACCCTAAAAATACTTTTCTGTTTCCTTTAAACCATAAGAACCCTAAATTTATTTCTTTTTTGTCCTAAAAAATCCTTAATTCGTTTCTTTTGTTTCCAAATACCTTAAATCATTTTTCCTATTTACAAAAAGTTTTAAAAACCCTAAACTGTTTTCCTCTAGCTTTTTTCCAAAAATCCCAAATATCTTCTTAAATCTCCAAACCCTAACCTACTTTACAGTTTCTAAAATCATAATTGCTTCATAAAACTCTAAACTATCTTCTTCAACTTCAAAACCAAAACAGTAAACCCCCAAACCAGAAATCTAAGCCCTAAGTTTTTCTAAACTCTAATTCCCTCAAAACTAATAAGTAAACCCTAGTTTTCCTAAACCCTAATCCCTAAAACCTCAAAACCTTGTTAACCTAAACATTCAAACTCGTTACAGGAAATCCAAAACAACAATCCAGTAGCTAAGAATTATAAACCTAAATGTTTTAATATTCTAAAACCCTAATTTCATAATATTACCCCTAAACCCTAATTTGATTCATGAAACCCTAATCCATTCCAATTTTCTAAAACCTTTACAGTAGACTAAACAAATAATAATAATAATACTAAGATCCCAAAACACTAAATATTAATTAAAGAACTTTAAATAGAAACAGTAAACCTCAATTTGCATCTTTACTTGCTTTATTTTTAGATTTGATTATGCAGTCTATTATGTGCTTTGATGGTTGATTTATTTAAGTTCAATGCTTGATTTATTTAATTTATCATGGATGAATGTTTATTATATATTTTGATTGATGTTTGATATCTTTGATGAATGATTTACTTATAACGAATGGTTATTTACTTTTATCAATTTATTTTGATTTCAAAAAGTGTAAGAGGTATGTTTCCACTTTGTGGGTACCTCATTAGTTAAATATCATGTAATTTAAATTACTTTTATATTTTGGACCAATGTAAAGGACATGTTTCTACCTTTTGGTGGGTGTCCTATTTAGTTTAGACATGAACGATGTAAGGACATGTTTCCATCCTCGGATGGGTGTCCATTTATTTGCTTTGTTTGGACATTGCTTTGATTTTAATAGAATGATGCTTTATTTCAATTGTTGCAAGCAATATGGATAATATTGTTATATTTAAGAATTTTATAATATTAAGACTTGTAAAGGAGGTTGGTTCTAATGAACCGGGCGTTGTGGGGGTGCTGGGCCATTTCTCACCTTCCTCACACGTACCCAACTTTTTGAACCCATTAGGGGGTTGGGGATTCCTTAGGAATCTAGTCATCCACCCCTTTCTTTTTCCGGGCCCGTCCGGGTGGCAACTCCATTTTCTCCAGACTTAGGTTCGTGTTCTCTAAGGTCCCAAGCCTAAACAGTGCCGAAGTCGCAAGAACCATTCCACCAGGAGTGGGGGCGAAAATCCCCGCTCACAGTGGTCACTCCATTGGAGACAAGAGAAGTTGACTCCGTTGGTCTTTATATTATTCTATTCATTCTTATAATGATATTATCCATTGTATCATATTAGATTGCATCGTGTGCATGAGTTAGGATGCCCATGTTACCCGTGTTGTGTTATGCAAGGGATGCCATACTTTCACTCAAGGTATGTGTGAGCGAGGATTTTTGTCCCCACTCCCGGTGGAATGGTTCTTGCGACTTCGGCACTGTTTAGGCTCGGGGCCTTAGAGAACACGTACCTAAGTCAGGATAAAATGGAGTCGCCACCCGGATGGGCTAGAAAAAAGAAAGGGGTGGATGACTCGATTCCTAAGGAATCCCCAACCCCCTAATGGGTTCAAAAAGTTGGGTACGTGTGGGGAAGGTGAGAAATGGCCCAGCACCCCCACAACGCCCGATTAATTGGAACCAACCTCCTTTACAGGTCTTAATATTATAAAATTTTTAAATATAACAACATTATTCATATTACACAATAAAAATAAAGCATCGATATATTGAAAATCAAAATAATGTCCAAACAAGACAATTAAATGGACACCCATCCAAGGATGGAAACATGTCCTTACATCCCATGCCTAAATAGGACACCCACCGAAAGGTAGAAATATGCCCTTTAAATTGGTTCTAAAACATAAAAGCAATTTAAATTACATGATATTTAACTAATGAGGTACCCACCAAGTGGAAACATACCTCTTACAACATTTGGAAATCTAAATAAATTGATAAAAGTAAATAATTATTCATCATAAATAAATCATTCATCAAAGATATTAAACATCAATAGAAAGTAAACATTCAACCATGATAAATTAAATAAACCAAGCATTGAACTTAAATAAATTAAAGCATATAAAATAAATCGAAGCTTAATCAAATATAGAATTAAATAAGGCAAATAATGGCTATTGTTTCCATTTAGGGTTCTTTATTTCATGTGTTTAGGGTTTTGGAATTTTTGGAATTAGGCTACTGTGAGTTTTTAAAGGAATTAAAATAGATTAAGGTTTTATGTTTTAAAAGGTTGATAAAGTTCTTTGATTAACTAAATTAGTGTTTGAATGGTGAAATCATGAAACTAGGGTTTGGACACTTTAAAATACTTAGATTTGTGGTTTACGATTATTCATTGAATTATGGTTTCAAGCTTACTGTGTAAAATTATAACATTTGTGTTTGTATGGTTTTGAAAGTTTTAAATGATTAGAGTTTAAAAAAAATAGGGTTTAAGGTTTTAAGGGGGTTAGGGTTTACTATTTGAGTTTTGGAATTAAATTAGGGTTTTAGAATTTTTGATTTAGGGTTTCAGGGAATGAATTTTATTTTAGGATTTGGAAAAAACAATTGATAACTTTATGAAGTTTTATGAAAATAAATAAATGATTTAAAGTTTATAAAAGCAAAAAAGAAGTTTTTAGGGCCTTTGGAAGGAAACAGAACACAATTTAGAGTTTTGAAAATTTAGAAAGCAAATTAGGATTTTGGGGTTTTGAAGAAACAAAACTAATAACTTTAAACTTTTTGGAAAACAAAGCAACGAATTAAGATGTTCAAACTTTAGAAAAAGTGAATTGAGATTCTAAGGTTTTTGAATTAAAAGAAAAAAACTGATGATTAAGCTACTGTGAAAAAACAAGAAGAAATTAAGAACTCAAACCTTGGTTAGTAGGTTACACCAAAAATTGCTTCTTGGATGAACAAAAACAAAGACAAGCTTTGCTGCCTTTGAATTGCTTGAATTATTTGTTTCTCTCAAAAAAAATCTGGTTGATTCACTGCCTTTCCTACTTAGTTTCGGATCAAATTATTAATCCAAGTTTCTGTCTGATTCCTTCTTATTTCTTCCTTTCTTTTTGTGTTGAATTTTTATCTTATTTATAGAAGAATTTATATGACTAATTCTAGTTATTCACGGCATCTATTATTCATTAAGAAAAGAAAACCAAAACCTAATTGCATTAGGTTTTGGAAATTTTGCGTCGGAAAAATTTTGCTGGCGAAAAAAAACTGCTGCGGAAAAAATGCGTTGGCAAAAAAAAACTGCTGTGGAAAAATTGCGCTGGCAAAAAAGCTGCCGCAGGGGCCAATTGGCCCGCGGGCCATTTCGCTTGCAGGAAATTCCTACGGGCAAAATGGCCTGGCCATTTTGCCCGCAGGAGTTTCCTGCGGGCGAAATACCCACGGGCCCGCGCTGATTTTTCCGTCGCCGATTTTTTTTATTTTTTATTATTTATTATTTTTGAATTTTTATTCACTTCACCATTTTTTACTAAAATAAATATTAAAATCAATCAAGATACCATAAAAATTATTTTGGACTAACTAAAATATATTGTATAACGCAAAAATTATTTTGGACTAATTAAAATATATTGGACCGGCATAGGTCAAAAATTAAAGGTCTACAGTTTGCCCCCTGCTTGAACGATCTGAGACTTTAGAGAGTGAAAAGCAACAAGACTTAATTTTTGATGAGATGGTTATTTGAATTTGTTTTTGGGTTCTGGACCCGGTTCGAGTTCTGGACTTGATTTGGATACTTGGACCATAGATTGGGTATTTGGACCCGAGATTGAATTTGATTTGGGTACTTGGACCCAAGATTGGATTGAATTTGGGTACTTGAACCCAGGATTGGGTACTTGGACCCGAGATTGAATTGATTTGGGTACTTGGACTCGAGATTGGGTACTTGGACCCGAGATTGGATTGAATTTGATTTGGGTACTTGGACCAGAAAATGGGTGCTAGGACCCAAGATTGGGTACTTGGACCCAAGCTTGAATTGATTTGGGTACTTGGCCCCATAATGGTGCTTGGACCCAAGATTGGTACTTGGACCTGAGCTTCAATTGATTTGGGTACTTGGACCCGAGACTGGGTGCTTGGACCCTAGATTGAATTGATTTGGGTACTTGGACCCGAAAATGGGTGCTTGGACTCGAGATTGGGTACTTGGACCCAAGCTTGAATTGATTTGAGTACTTGGACCCGAGATTGGGTGCTTGGACCCGAGATTGAATTGATTTGGGTACTTGGACCATAAATTGGGTGCTTCGACCCGAGATTGGGTACTTGGACCCGAGCTTGAATTGATTTGGGTACTTGGACCCGAGATTGGGTGCTTGGAACCGAGATTGATTTGATTTGGGTACTTAGACCCGAGATTAGATTTGATTTGGGTACTTAGACCCAAAATGGATTTGATTTGGGTACTTGGACCCGAGAATGGGTGCTCGGACCCGAGAATGGGTACTTGGACCCGAGACTGAATTGAATTTGGGTACTTGAACCCGATATTGAATTGGATTTGGGTAATTGGACCTGAGATTAGATTTGATTTGGGTACTTGGACCCGAGCTAAGTTTTGGACTTAGAATGGATTCTAGGTTCTGGACCTAAAGATAATTTGGGTTCTGGACCCGAGCTAAGTTCTAGACTTAGAAAAGATTATAGGTTCTGGACTTAAGAAAAATTTGGGTTCTGGACCCGAGATAAGTTCTGGACTTAGAAGAGATTCTATTTTCTGGACCTAAGGAAAATTTGGGTTCTTGACCCGATATTGAATTTAATTTGGGTGCTTGGACCCGAGACTGAGTTTGACTGAACTTTTATCATTTGAGAAGTCTTATTGCTCTTGTTATTCTATGCATTGTGGTTTTTCACCCACAAAATGGATCTTCATCCTTTGAGATCGAGTCTTCATCCTTGAAAATGGTTCTTCATCCTTTGACATCGGGTCTTTACCCTTGAAAAATGGATCTTCATCCTTTGAGATTGGGTCTTCACCCTTGAAAATAGATCTTCATCCTTTGAGATCGGGTCTTCACCCTTGCAAATGGATCTTCATCCTTTGAGATCGGGTCTTCACCCTTACAAATGGATCTTCATCCTTTGATATCGGGTCTTCACCCTTATAAATGGATCTTCATCCTTTGAGATTGGGTCTTCACCCTTGCAAATGGATATTCATCCTTGGAGATTAGGTCTTCACCCTTGCAAATGGATCTTCATCCTTTGAGATTGGGTCTTCACCCTTGCAAATGGATCTTCATCCTATGGACTTCGGGTCTTTACCCTTGCTTCAGCTCTTTTAGCTTGACTGATCTTTTGTCTTTTGCATCTTCATTCTTTTGAGAGTTCTAATGTTCCATTCTTTTGTTATTCCTTTTTGTAAAAAATTAGCTATTTTTAATTGGAACTTATATCCTCTCCTTGCCCCCCCCTGCGTGGCAAATTTTTTTGTAAGTGAGTTTGAAAATATTTTATATATAAACTTAAAAAATTGAAAAGGAGAAACTTTGCCCCCTGTGTAGGCTCAAACCCATGATTTTTCTATGCGGGCTCTGATTGATGTCTTCTTTTGATTCTTTAGTTCACAGAGTGTTTGTTGTTCATTTTGACAAGGAATAGACAACACAAGACAAGAAAGTGCGATGTGATATGCTCATGTATGCATGATATGCATGAATAATACTTACAGTCATTCCATCGACTCACAGACCGAGGTGTTCAGCAGAAGTGTTCTCATTGGTTCCTTTTTGATGCTTGTTCAAGTCTTGCATTGGAATGATCGAAAGCTTTGCATTTGTGGCTTTTATCTTCAAGATGTTGAAAACATGAGTGGTGGAGACCCTAAGCAGCAGAGTCAGAGATGCATCCATTTCAAACTATTTTTCAGCATGTCGGTTGGTAGTTTCTTCATAACTTTGCCAAAAATAATTTCCTTTGCCCAATGTTTCCTTTGAAGGTTCAACATACTTCCCTTAACTTGAAGGCTTTGTATGACAAAACACTTTTTTTTTTGAATTTTGATTTTTAAATCAAATGTTGGCTTTGCCAAATTAATGTCAATGTACCTCAGGACTTGATTTTTCAAATAAACATATCTATAACATGACAACTCTTGTTATTGTACTAAACTCGGGAATCATTTAAGCAAGAATTGTTGCACTTCAGATAGGCACATACATATTACTTGGCCAAAGGTCTCATCGAGTTTAAATATTGTCTATCTCATATGCATGCTTATCCAAACTATCTCCAGTAATAGACTCTACCTACCAAGAGATATCAATAGGCCTTTGATAGGCTTGAAATGGGGTCTATAAGGGACACAGGTTTAAGTGAAGGCCATTTTGAGATTGGAGCTGGTGTGACACAATGGACAAACCTTCACACTACAAATTTCTTGTTGGAACTTTAGACAGTTGGGAGCAATCTTTCTAGACTCCAAATTCATTCTATCTTCTTGGCATTAATCTGGATCTTGAGTAGGACAATCTTTGTTTCTTTGCATAAAGTTTGGTACCCAAATTCATTTCTTTCCTTCTTCTCCCTTTCTTTTTTTTTATTTTTCTTATTCCTCCCTTTCTTTGAGCATTTTATCATTTTTGTCCTTCTTCCTTGTAGGACTGTCAAGTACAGAACTTTCAAGAACTGAATGGTCTTTCTCCTTTTTCTTTAATTTTGATTGAATCTTTAGTTGGGTTGGACCAATTCAAGTCAAACCGTCCTTATAAACCAAATGGAAGCCTTTTGTTGTCTTAGGTAAAAGAGAACTCATTTGGCTTTTTGAACCATTTTGAGTTTTCTTTTCTTTTTTTCTCTTTTCTTTTTCTTTTCTTTTGTCTTTTTTGTTTTGTTTTCTTCTCTGTTTTTTTTGGTTCTAGCTCTAAAAGAGTTGTCTTGTTTGTACCAACTTGGGCTTCCAATAATGGATAAGTGGAGTAACATAAATCTTCTTTAATAGGGATAAATCATTTGTTACTCTGATGTTGATGTTGATATATTGGAGATATTAGGAAAACTTCAACTATCCTTATGGTATTGAGAACTTCAACCACCCTTATGGTTTTGAGAATTTCAACTATCTTCATGGTCTTGAGAACTTCACCTATCCTCATGATCTGGACTAATCATTGTTTTCTTTGATCTTCTTGCCTCTTCATCTTAGTGATCATAAGACTTGCTAAAAGTATCACAACAGCTCAGGGCAGGTTGTTTGGGTTAAATGCCAATGAAAAGAAAGCTAAAATTTTATGAAGGCTCAAAGGGACAACTAGGGATTGATATTTAATTGGGTGGATACTAGTTGTTGGCTAACCAAACAATGCCTAGATCATTTCTCTCTTAAATAAGCAGAGTTCAATTTCGCCTTGAAAGTTTGTCAAAGCACATTCTAAGACTGACTAGGACCTAGACAAAGCTAATTATGCAGGAGCCCTCTCTAAGTAAGCATACACAACTCAATGCTATAAAGCAATTCCCTCATCTAGTAAAGTCATTCAAGTCATGATGCCTAGACACATTAATTTATAAACATCAAGCTAAATTCCTCATTGGTTGAGCACCAAAATGAACAAAGACCAACAAGATTTTGATGAAAGTAATTTATTCAAACAAACTTGAAAAACATCATTGTTCAAATTAAATATTAAAGAAAGCTAAGGAAAGTTCATTGAGTTTAAGCTTCTTTTCCTTTCATATCTTCAATATTTCCATCTTGAAAAGAGGATAAAGCAAAATCTTCTTCCAATCCTTTTCCTACCGTGAAGGTTGCCGGTGAAGGTACTCTTCCAAATTTAGACAAAGGATTGTTCTTGGTATTGGGCTTGTCCGGCTCTGGTAGCTTGCCACTATCAATTAGATCTTGGATCTCATGCTTCAATCAGGTACATCTATCAGTCTCATGTCCTTGAGTCTGATGAAATTGACAAAAAGCCTTAGTATCAAATTTTGGGGGTAATGGACTAGGAAAAGGTCGAGGAGCTAACGATTGTAACAACCCTTTCTTTTGTAGCTTGGTAAAAACCCAAGATAGAGGTTTCCCCAATTATGAAAAATGCCTCATTCCTCCTTGACTGGTGGCATTAACATCAACTTCTTTTTGTGTGCTTTGATTGCCCGACTGGTAGTTCCCTTTCTCATTCCTTTTAATTGAAAAGTGATTCTTCTCCCTTTCCCACTCTTCAATTTGTAGACCAGCTTAGAGAAGTTCTTTGAAATCCCTTATAAGGGTGTGAGACATCCTTTCATGGAGATTGGGCAGAACGCCTCTCACGATCATCCTTATTTGATCAGATTCGTAGGGCCTTTTCTTGAGTAAAGCGGCCTTATTTCTCCATCGTTTCACATAGTCCACAAAATTCTAATTTGGTCGTTGCCTAATGGACTCAACTTCCATTAAGGTAACTTCCAACTCGACATTATACCTATATTGCTGGATGAAGGCATTGTATAGCAAATCCCAATTCTTTTGTGTTCCATCATCTAAGGTATTAAACCAATTTTGGACAGCAGGATCCAATGAGAGCATGAAGTACCTTAGAGTTTGAGCCTTAGTAGCTCGGGCAGACTGCATAGCAATGATATACTGCTTCACATGGAGATGAGGATTTCCAGTACCATTGTATCTAGCAAAGGATGGCATCTCGAATTTGTATGGAACTTCTTCATCTAGCTCAAATAATTTGTCAACTTCGAACATTTCTTCGATTTTCAGTTTCTTTTCAAATTTCTTTTCTAAATCAGCAATCATCTTCTCAACATTAGATGTCTCGGTCTTTTTAATAGTTGCCTTCTTAACAACCTTCGGCTCCTTTTTGTCTTGAGGATCTTGGTAGTATTGAGCCCAATCATCATCATCAATGATTACCTTATCATCATCAAAAGCTACTTCATCAACTTTAGCCTTCCCCTTGACTTTCTTGGTGCTAGCAGATGCTTCGGCATTGTTTCCTAAGATTGCAGTCAATTTTCTTCATGGTCTCAGCTAGGGCCTCTTTTATTTCTTCCAATTTGGCATTGAGGGCTTCATCAACCATTCTTTGAATTTGTTTGGGCTCCATTGCTTTTGGTGAGCAAGTGATTGAGTCGTTGCTAGATACTTCATGTCCGGCATAGGTCGCATTTTCGTAAGCTTTTGAACTTTCATAATCTAAGGCTGTGAGCCAGAGAGGATCAATGATATGAGATGCAAATGTATGCATGTATGCATGTATGCACAAACAATCCACAAACAAGGACGTTCCTTCCAACCTTATATCATCCACACACGAATGGTGAGTTTCTTTTCCTAGGTATATGGTTAACAAAATACCAACATGGGGTACCTTTTTTTTCGAATAATTCCCTCGGATGTTTCAACCAATAGTTATATTTTCAAAAATGGAAATCAATCCATGATAATTCCCATTAATTAGGTTTTAATCCATTTAACCAACTATAGTAACTTTTATGCTATATTGGATTAAAACTAAATTAATAGGTTTATTATAAATAGATTTCTCACTTGAAAAAGTAACTAATGGTTCATGCCAAAAACAAGCCCATGGTTAATTTATTCTTAGTATAAACTGGGCTCACAATTAATTTTTGGTATTTCATAATTGACCCAAATAATTTACAAGCTCTTTGTAAGAAAAGAATGAAAATATTTTCCTTCTAAGCCCATTGTAAAAAGATTTTAGAAAAACATATTTTGGGCTTAGTATTTGGGCCATGAGCAAAAGAACTTTTAATTTATTTTTAGAAAAGTTTTATGTCCAAAGACCATTTTGAAATTTTTTAAAAATAGTTTTGATCTTTTGGACATTAAAGAAAAATTTATTTGAGCTTGCAAATGTAGTTGGGTCATATTAGAAAAAGATCAAACCAAATAAGCCATGATTTAAGCCAAGATAAATTAACCATAGTCAAACAACATGCATTTGGGGTAAAACCTAAGGAAAGTAACTAGGCCAATTACATGAGCTTTAGTCTTTGGGTTAAAAGGCTTAGGTTCCCATAGCAAGTATATACCAAATGGTATGAGGCTATGAGTGGTTATGCCATGCTCGATCTCCATACCTTGAGTGAAAGTATGGTATCCCTTACATAACACAACACGGGTAACACGGGCGTCCTAACTCACGCACACGATGTAATCTAAGATGATGCAATGGATATTTCATTATAAAAAAGAATAGAATAATATAAAGACCAACAAAATCAACTTCTATTATCCCCAGTGGAGTCGCCACTGTGAGCGGAGATTTTTTTCCCCACTCCCAGTGGAATGGTTCTTGTGACTTCAGCACTGTTTAGGCTCGGGCCTTAGAGAACACGGATCTAAGTTCGGAGAAAATGGAATTGCCACCAGGACGGGCTAGGAAAAAGAAAGGGGTGGATGACTCGATTCCTAAGGAATCCCCAACCCCCTAATGAGTTCAAAAAGTTGGGTACGTGTGGGGAAGGTGAGAAATGGACCAGCACCCCCACAACGCCCGGTTCATTGGAACTGGCCTCCTTTACAGGTCTTAATATTATAAAATTCTTAAATATAACAACATTATCCATATTGCACACAATAAAAATAAAGCATCAATATATTGAAAATCAAAACAATGTCCAAACAAGACAATTAAATGGACACCCATCCAAGGATGGAAACATGTCCTTACATCCCATGCCTAAGTAGGACACCAACCGAAAGATAGAAACATGCCCTTTACATTGGTTCTAAAGCATAAAAGCAATTTAAATTACATGATATTTAACTAATGAGGTACCCACCAAGTGGAAACAACATTTGAAATCTAAATAAATTGATAAAAGTAAATAATCATTCATCATAAATAAATCATTCATCAAAGATATTAAACATCAATAGAAAGTAAACATCCATCCATGATAAATTAAATAAACCAATCATTGAGCTTAAATAAATTTAAGCATATAAAATAAATCAAAGCATAATCAAATATAGAATTGAATAAGGCAAATAAAAATCTAAATTATGGCTACTGTCTCCATTTAGGGTTCTTTATTTCATGTGTTTAGGGTTTTGGAATTTGTTGAATTAGGCTACTGTGAGTTTTTAAAGGAATTAAAATAGATTAAGGTTTTATGTTTTATGAGGTTGATAAAGTTCTTTGATTAACCAAATTAGTGTTTGAATGGTGAAATCATGAAACTAGGGTTTAGACACTTTAAAATACTTAGATTTGTAGTTTACGGTTATTCATTGAATTATGGTTTCAAGCTTACTGTGTAAAATTATAACATTTGTGTTTGTATGGTTTTAAAAGTTTTAAAGGATTAGGGTTTAAAAAAATTTAGGGTTTAAGGTTTTAAGGGGGTTTGGGTTTACTATTTTGAGTTTTGGAATTGAATTAGGGTTTTAGAATTTTTTATTTAGGGTTTTGGGGAATGAATTTTATTTTAGGATTTGGAAAAAACAATTGATAACTTTATGAAGTTTTATGAAAATAAATAAATGATTTAAAGTTTATAAAAGCAAAAAAGAAGTTTTTAGGGCCTTTGGAAGGAAACAGAACACAATTTAGAGTTTTGAAAATTTAGAAAGCAAATTAGGATTTTGGGGTTTTGAAGAAACAAAACTAATAACTTTAAACTTTTTGGAAAACAAAGCAACGAATTAAGGTTTTCAAACTTTAGAAAAAGTGAATTGAGGTTCTAAGGTTTTTGAATTAAAAGAAAAAAAATAGATGATTAAGCTATTTTGAAAAAACAAAAAGAAATTAAGAACTCAAACCTTGGTTAGTAGGTTACACCAAAAATTGCTTCTTGGATGAACAAAAACAAAGACAAGCTTTGCTGCCTTTGAATTGCTTGAATTGTTTGTTTCTTTAAAAAAAAATCTGGTTGATTCACTGCCTTTCCTACTTAGTTTCGGATCAAATTATTGATCCAAGTTTCTGTCCGATTCCTTCTTATTTCTTCCTTCCATTTTGTGTTGTTTTTGATCTTATTTATAGAAGAATTTATATGACTAATTCTAGTTATTCACAGCATCTATTATTCATTAAGAAAAGGAAACCGAAACCTAATTGCATTAGGTTTCAAAAAATTTGCGTCGGAAAAATTTCGCTGGCAAAAAAAACCTGCTGCGGAAAAAATGCGCTGGCAAAAAAAACTGTTGCGGAAAAATTACGCTGGTGAAAAAGCTGCCGCAGCTCGATAGACGAATTGACCTGCGGGCCATTTCGCCCACAGGAAATTCCTGCTCATGTAATTGGCCTAGTTACTTTCCTTAGGTTTTTACCCCAAATACATGTTGTTTGACTATGGTTAATTTATCTTGGCTTAAATCATGGCTTATTTGGTTTGTTCTTTTTCTAATATGACCTAAGTACATTGTAAACTCAAAATAAATTTTTCTTCAAAGTCCAAAAGACCATAACTATTTTCAAAACTTTTCAAGATGGTCTTTTCTCAAAACTTTTCAAAAATTCTTTTGCTCATAACCCAAATACTAAGTCCAAAATCCATTTTTTTCTAAAATCTTTTTACAATGGGGTTAGAAACAAAATTATTTTCTTACAAAGAGCTTATGAATATTTAGGTCAATTACCAAATACCAAAAATCAATTGTGAGCCTAGTTTATACTAAGAATAATTAATCATGGGCTTGTTTTTGGCATGAACTACTAGTTACTTTTTCAAGTGAGAAATCTATTTATAATAAACCTCTTAATTTAGTTTTAATCCAATATAGCATAAAAACTAATTTAGTTGGTTAAATGGATTAAAACCTAATTAATGAGAATTATCATGAACTGATTTTCATTTTGGAAAATATAACTATTGGTTGAAATGTCCAAGGGAATTATTCTAAAACAAGATACCCCATGTTGGTATTTTGTTAACCATATACCTAGGAAAAGAGACTCGCCATTTGTGTGTGGATGTTATAAGGTTGGAAGGGATGTTCTACTTATCTTTATTGATTGTTTGTGCATACATGCATACATACATTTGCATCTCATATCATTGATCCTTTCTGGCTCACAGTCCTGGATTACGACAGTTCAAAAGCTTACGACAATCCGACCTACGCCGAAAGCGAAGAATCTAGCAATGACTCAATCACTTCCTCACCAAAAATAATGGAGCCCGAACAAATTCAAAGAATGGTGGATGATGCCCCCAATGCCAAGATGGAAGAAATAAAAGAGGCCCTAGCTGAGAACATGAAGAACCAATTGACTGCAATTTTAGGAGATCATGCTGAAGCGTTTACTAGCACTAAGAAGCCAAAGGACAAAGGGAAGACTAAAGTTAGTGAAGTAGTTTTCAATGATGAAAAGATGATCATTGAAGATGATGATGATTGGGCTCAATACTACCAAGATCCTCAAGACAAGAAGAAAGAATCAAAGATTGTTGAGAGATCAATTATGGAGAAAACTGAAACTTCTGATGTTGAAAAGATGATTGCTGATTTAGAAAAGAAATTTGAGAAGAAACTGAAAATTAAAGAAATGTCTGAAGTTGGTAAATTATTTGAGCTAGATGAAGAAATTCCATACAAATTCAAGATGCCGTCCTTTGCAAAGTTCGATGGAACCGAAAATCCTCATCTCCATGTGAAGCACTATATCACTGCTGTACAGTCTGCTCGAGCTACTAAGGCTCAAACTCTGATGTACTTTATGCTCTTATTGGATCTTGTTATCCAAAATTGGGGGAGGAACCTCCTCTGCAGCTGATCTTTCTGGCATAGAAACAGGTGCCTCACTAACTCTATCAACTCTAACTCCATCTCTACCCTCTCCTGGAGCTACACTCTCAGCACTTCCTTCTACAATCTGACGTGATTGGGACTCCATTACTACCTATATCTGCAAACACAGCAACATATTCCTCATTAAAGATCAAAGACTGCCATACCAAAACATGTATTTTACCCAAAAACCCACTTTAAAAAATCAAAATTTTCTTTTTCTTACACTTCACCTAGGTTGAGAATCTCAAACCTAGGCTCTGATACAAAAACAATTGTAACACCTCTATACCCCGTATACGTACACAGCATGCTATTACGATCGTAATATACGTATACTGAATATAGAAATGCCACGGTTTAATAACCAAACGACTCAATTCTTTTACAATAATATGAACCAATTTAAAACATTTAAATTGTATTATAAAACACAAAAGATAAAATGTTTATTCAAAACGCAGCAGAAAATATTACAAATATTTCCAAATACATAAACATCAAAACTCAAATTTTACAAAACATAAAATATATACATGTCTGGCAGTATGTCTTTGATCTTTAAGCTCCACTATCAACTCCTCAAGATCTAGACTCTACTCAGCCTAGAGGAACTCTCCGGTTCTTCCTTGTCACCTGCGCGATAAATCATAATCGTGCTAAGCCAATGGCTTAGTGGTACAACTACAATAATATTATGTTTAGATGTAATGCCAATGTCTCACAATCAAGTCCATACACCATCCAAAAGAATGTTATACCTTAACATTTTACTTTGCTTAATGTCATATCAAACATTCATTCTCAATAACATATTTATGCATTATAATCAATCTCATTATTCATTGGTTTCACCATTCAAAAATCACATTAAAAACAAAGACAAGCATGGGCCCAAAGACACTAATATGCCATTCAACTTTCAGAGTTAATGTTTTGGTTCAATTATCACATTTATCATTATCATTATCCCAACTAGGCTTCAAGGATTTAGGTTCAACCAAGCTTCAAGGGGAACAAAGCATGCTAAGTATCAACCCAACTTGGCTTCAAGAACCAACCCAACCTAGCTTCAAGGGTTGTAACATCTCAATTAGGCTTCAAGGACTAGACCCAACCAAGCTTCAAGGGGAGTAAAACATGTTAAACTTCAACCTAACTTGGCTTCAAGGATCAAGCCCAACCTAACTTCAAGAGATTGTTACCATAGGCATGCCACCAACAACAAAACTCTGAAAATGGAATAACACATTAGCCACACAATTCATTAGTTATTTCATTATCAATTCCATTCTCATTTACTCATCATCACTTAGGCAACCATGCCTCAATCATCTCATTAGCATCATTATCATTTTAGCCAACAACCATGGCTCCATATCTCATCAAGAGAGTATATATATATATCATCAATTGCATTACATATCATCTAGGCAAACATGCCTCAATTATGTCATTTACATCATTATAACCAACCCCATTGGTTTCACATCTCATTATATCTCAATTTACATTAACCAATTCACATTATACCAATCATAACATTTATCACATGAAGTAACAATGTAATCAATTACTTAACATATGTACAATCAAACATGTTAAGTATCAAAATCATATAAATGCATGCAACCATGTAGCTTGTACTTACCTCCAAAAGTAACTCACACAAAACACTAAACTCTTCTTCCAAGAATCCTTCAATACTTGGATTAGGGTAACTCAAACTCTTCACAACCTAATCCAAAAAGCAATAATACAAATGAGATAAGAAGACTAAGGTCTAACTAGGGCAAACTCTACACATGACACGCTCAACAACACGGGCGTGTCACTGAACGTGTAATACATTCTGTTTCCCAGAAACATTGACACGTCCAACAAAATGGGCGTGTTCATGGTCGTGTCAATCCTTCACCAACATAGTAGCTATGATACGCTCAGTGACATGGGCGTGTCACTGGACGTGTAAATGCTACTGCAACACAGAACCATCGACACGCCCAAAGACTTGGCCGTGCATATGGGCGTGTCAGGTCAAAAATCCAGATTCCGGCAACAACAACAACACAACCAATAAACCACTTTCTTCCACCATTTTTCACTTCAAACAAACTGAACTAAACACACCCAAAAACCATAATAACTTGCAAAAACACCAAAACACTTCAAAACATACATCAAACACCACTTTCAACCATCACATACCCACAACTCTTACTCTTTCAACATCAAACCTAACTCCTTCTTTAAAATCCAACACCAACATCAAAATCAATTAAACCAAACACTCTTAAATACATCTTAATCAAACATATACACATACCATCAATAATCAACCAACAAACTCAAACACATCTTAAAAGAAAATCAAGGAATCAAGAGGAAACTTACCAAGGATGAAGAAACTCTTAAATTTCCAACTTGGTCACTTGAAAACTTCCTTAAATCTTGAGTTTAGAAGATCAAATCTCTTCCTTGCTCTCTTGATTCTTTGATAGCCGGCCAAAAGAAGAGAAAAGGAAAGAAAAGGAAATGGACCACGGAGAAAGAAAGAAGGAAAGAAAGAAAGAAGAAAAGAAAGAAATCAAAGTCAAATCTCAACCACTATCTCCTCAAAACCCTCTCCTCCAAGCATTAATATTAAAATATTAAAATATCTCATTCCACTCACTTAATTTTCCATTTCCACTAATTAACTTAATTAATTTAAAATCATTAACTAACCATCTTTTAATCCTCCACTCACTTGACTTGTATATGTTGTATATATTGATATATTTACAACATATACACTCTCTCTTCACTTCCTTTCTCTTTCCAATTACACATATACATTAAATTCAATTAAAACAACAATTATCAAAACTTCTAGGGCACGCTTTGGGATATTACACACTAGATCCGGTAAGCCTTATGCAAGGCCAGCACCTAAGGAGGTAGAAACTAATAAGCCAAAGGAAGTTGAAGTAGGAAATAAAGAAGATGAAGATGATGCTGTACTCAAGCAATTGAAAAGAACCCAAGCAAGTGTTAGCATTTGGGACTTATTAGCTACTTCTAAAAAGTACCGAGAAATTATGGCCAAAGCCTTGGCTAGCATGCCAATTTCTACCTCCACAACACCAGAGGAGCTGATCAACTTCATAAAAATTGAAGGAGTAATAAAGTGTGAAGAGGTTCAAGAGAAGAGCAAAGTTAACAAGGGAGTGGTTTCTTTTTTAGATGCAGACTTACCGGAGGAGGGGAGAGACCACATCCATCCTCTCTTTATCAAAATAGAAGTCAAGAGGAAGAGGACTACATGTGTAATGGTCAATGATGGGTCCACCATAAATGTTTGCCCACTTAAGATATTACCAAAGCTAGCCATGTCAACAAGGGATCTAAATCCAACCGAAGTAACAATTCGGACTTATGACAACACTAAGACACACGTCGAAGGGAATTTTAAAGCTGCTATCAAGGTTGGTCCAATTGAATCTATTGTTGAATTTGTTGTTTTAGACATACCGGTTACCTTTGCCTTGCTCTTGGGGCGACCATGGTTTCATCCTCTTGGTGGAGTTCCTTCCACCCTTCACCAAAAGATCAAGTTCCCCAACGGAGATGAAACAGTTGTCATTGAAGCTGAAGATAATGAGATTGTTAATGCTCTAATGATTGAGAGGCCTCTCAATGGTTTTCAAGTAGCTATAATTTTGGATGATGAAGCAGTGGACTCTAATGTCTTGAATATGATGAAGAACATGAACTACCTTCCCAGAGCTGGTCTTGGAAAGGGTAAAACCAGTTTGACAAAGCTGCCAGACATTAGAACTCAAACTTCCAAGAAAGGGTTGGGATATGATGAAGACAATGATTTCCAGCCAAACAAGAGTGAGAAGATGAGCTTCCCACCACTTGAAGAGATCTTTGTCAAAGCTCTAGATATGGGACCACTCCAAAGAAAGCCCGAGCCGATCATGTTCATGGGTAAGATGATCCTAGGTTTTGAAATTTTTACAGATGTGGCCAAACTAGTGGACCAAGTGAAGAAAGAGCTCACCCTGTCAACCAGCCCAAAAGAGAAGAATGAAGCTATCTTGAAAGCTGAGAAGACTCCGAAGAAGATTGCTGCCCTGGTTGAAGAAAAGTTCGAAGACCTCCTGCCTTTTGATTTTTAGAACAATGATTTTGATTTTGATTTTAATTTTTCTGCTTTGTATGAGGATGATGATGTTTTCTTTTCTAAAATGAATGCAATAAAGTTTGATTTTGCTTACTTGTGTGATGTTTCTCCTGATGGTTACATACATTCAAATAGCAGTTACATGAGCATCTTTAATATTAATTCTGTTAACACATAATCATTAAATTTGGGAATAACTAAAAATCCTAAAAACATTAGCACAACATCCGACCTTACTCCTGATGAGAGAGAGAGATTTGAAAAAATATTCAAAAATTATGAAGAAGTGTTTGCTTGGTCTTATGAAGATATGCCTGGAATAGATCAAGACATAGCCGAGCATCATATTCCTACTTACACTCACATGAAACCTGTCAAACAAAAGCTTAGGCGATTAAGACCTGAGTGGGCTGAATTGGTTAAAGAAGAGGTCACTAAGCAAATACAAGTGAAGTTCCTTGAAGTAATAGAATATTCAGATTGGCTAGCCAACATAGTACCTGTGCCAAAGAAAGATTGGAGAATAAGGCTCTATTTGGACTATATAGACGTTCTCATTGATAGTGTAGCCTCTAGTGTGCTACATTCAGTTATAGATGGATTTTCCGGATACAATCAAGTGTTAATGGCCTAAAAGGATAAAGCCAAAACTGCCTTCATTACCACATGGGGTATATTTTGTTATAGGGTGATGCCGTTCGGCTTAAAGAATGCTGGAACAACCTACCAAAGGATGGCCACCACACTATTTAATGACATGATGCACAAAGAAGTTGAAGTATATGTTGATGATATGATGGTTAAATCGGATACAAGGGAACAACACTTCCAAAATTTAGAATTATTCTTCGATAGAGCTTTGAAATATAAGCTAAGACTAAACCCAAAGAAGTGTGTGTTCGGTGTTACCTTAGGTAAATTATTGGGACATGTGATTGGTCCGAATGGCATTGACATTGATCCTGACAAAGTTAAAGCAATCAGGGATATGCCAGCCCCAAAGACGGAGAGAGAAGTTTAGGGATTTATTGGTAAATTACAACACATTAGTAGATTCATAGCAAAACTCACAACAATCTGTGAGCCTATCTTCAAATTACTTAGAAAGAATCAGTCGGTCATATGGAATGAAGGGTGTCAAAAGACCTCTGAGCGAATAAAAGAGTATTTGTTGAATCCACCTATTTTAAAACCACCTAAACCCGGCAAACCTCTATTACTATACTTAGCAGTAGAAGAAGAGTCGATAGTAGAGCCATGCTAGCCCAAGCAAATGAATCAGGGATTGAGCATGCAGTTTACTATTTGAGTAGAAAGCTCTTACCTTATGAAATTAAGTATAGTATCATTGAAAAGACATGTATAGCCGTGGTTTGATCTTCTAAGAAGTTGCGGCATTACTTTGAATCATATAGTGAGCAAGCAATTTCCAAGTTAGATCCAATGAAGTACTTAAGGGAGACACCCTCTTTGATTAGGAAGTATGGTCGATGGTTGATAATATTAGAAGAATTTGAAATTGAGTATGTAACCAGGAAAACAATAAAAGGTAGAGCGGTGGCAGAGTTCCTAGCCTATCAACCATTACCAGAAAGCGAAGAGGTAATCTTGGAATTTTCGGATGAACATCTAAAGGCAATTGAAGTACAAGGGTGGAAAATGTATTTTGATGGAGCAGTAAATAGGAAAGGAGCAGGTTTGGGAGTTATACTAGAATCGCCCAAAGGGGAACTTATCCCTTTAGCCAAAAAGTTAAAATTTAGGGCAACCAATAATATGGTGGAATACGAAGCTTGTATTTTTAGTTTGGAAACCCTAATGATTATGAAGGTGGATAAGGTGGAAGTTTATGGCGATTCATTGCTAGTAGTATCCCAAGTAAATGGAAAAAGGGAGTTGAAAGAAGAAAAATTAAAACCATACCACCATTGCCTGACCATAATGAAGAAGAACTTTAAGCAGTGTAGGTTTATACACCTATCGAGAGAAGAAAACCAGATGGCTGATGCCCTAGCCACATTGGCTTCGGTATGGGAAAACCCTATCAGCTTATTCCTTAAGCCTCTGATCTTGACCAGTTCATCAACTCCTTGCTATGAATATGAAACAATCATGGAAATTGATACAGACCATGATGCATGGTATGATACTATAAGGCGATTTTCAGAGGAAAGAGAATACCCGCCGGGGGCAACAAAGAAAGAGAGAAGAGCCATAAGGCGGTGGTGTTTTCAATACATCACATTCCATGGGGAGTTATATTGAAGATGGCCTAATGGGGTGCATTTCAGATGTTTAAGAAAGCCTGAAGTGGAGCGTATCATGTCAGAAATACATGCGGGAAATTGCGGTCCACACATGTGTGGTTTGGCCCTAGCTAAGAAGATTATTCGACAAGATTACTACTTGTTGACCATGGAGAGAGATTGTATTTAGTTCGTAAAGAAGTACCAACAATGTCAGATGTATGGTAACTTGAATCACATGCCTCCTGAAGAATTACATTCTATGCCTTCACCCTGGCCAATTGCCACCTGGGGTATCGATAATTATAGGAGAGATACATCCGACAGCTTCAAACGGTCACCATTTCATTGTGGTAACAGTAGATTATTTTTCAAAATGGGTCGAAGCCAAATCCTTCAACAAACTGGGTACAAGCCAAATGGCTAGGTTTATTGAAAAGAACCTCATCTGCAGATACGGGGTCCCGCACAGTGTGATATCAGACAATGGGGTACAGTTTCAAGGAGCAGTTAAGGATTTATTCTCAAAGTACCAAATCCATCTTCATCGATCCTCTCCTTATAGACCAAAGGCTAATGGTGCAGTAGAAGCAACAAACAAGAAAATTAAGCAAATTCTGTCCAAGATGACCAAGACTTACCGGAATTGGTCGAAAATGCTTCCCTTTGCTTTATAGGGATATAGGACAAGTGTGCGAACGTCCACTGGAATGACACCGTTCTCTTTGGTTTACGGGATGGAAGCACTATTGCCAATTGAAAATGAGATCAAGTCATTAAGAGTAGTCTTGGAAGCTAAACTGCCTAAAATGGAATGGGTAGCAAGCAGATACGCATAGTTAGCTCTACTAGAAGAGAGAAGGTTAAAAATACTGTATCATCATCAACTGTATCAAAAAAAGATGGCTCGGGCCTACAACAAAAGAGTTAAAATCAGAAAACTCAGAGTCGGGGATTTAGTATTGAAGTAATGTAAGCCTAATGTATCTGATCCAAGAGGGAAGTTCAGGCCTAGCTGGGAAGGGCCATATGTCGTGAAACAAGTCATGAACAAAGGTGCGGTGAAGCTATCAGAATGGATGGTAATGAGTTTAGTGAGCCAGTAAACATTGACATGTTGAAGAAGTTTTATGTATGAAAAATAAAAAAGAAAGAGCTCGCTAGGTTGAAAACCCAAAAAGGGCAGCCTAGGCAAAAGTTAGAGCAGTCCGCTAGTTTTGAAAACCCGAAAGGGTGGGCTAGGCAACAATTAGGGCTAAATGAGAGAAAATCATCAATTAGAAAACCTGAAAGGGCTAGTTGGCAACAGGAGTGATCTTGTGTATGCTGGCTTTATGTTTGGTTGTTCCCCAATTTAATAAAATAGAATTAATGTTAAAATTGTTCTATGTGCACTGTTATAAGTATTTGACCAGATATGGATGAAATAAATAAACACAATAGCAAAAGGTGATGAAAAATTTTAAATGGAAAAGAAGCATCTTTTATTACTTTAATTAATTTTCATCCTAACAATACACTTTCTTAATTAACAAATGTAAAATCTATGGCAGTCGATAAATGAAACGTGCAGGCCAGCTTTGCCTCAGCCAATCCAATTAGGCTTCAGTCAAGCAAGGCATGTCTAAATCAGGAATAAAGTCAGAATTAAGAGGCTCAGCTCCATACTGACAGCCAAGTCGGCGAGGATCATAGCATGTACCTTGACGAAGAGCAGCAAGGGGAACATACATCAAGTATGTCCGCATGGTGATACGAGAAATCTTCCACTAAGGTACCAACCAACGGATATTGACTTCAGCGCGTGAGTGGATCTAGTCAACCCAGTCAGCATATGAGTAAGCAGGATGGAGTAGTTTCCTAGCGGAATGATGATGTGGCAGATATCTGGCAAAATCCATGGATGGAGTATCAAGCAAACAAAAATGCTCCTGAAGCCAAATCTGTGAAGCAAGAATTAAATTAAAAAAAAAGGTCCGCTAAGTTGAAAACCCGCAAGGGCAGCTTAGGCAAAAATTAGGATAGCTCGCTAGTTCCGAAAACCCACATGGACAGACTAGGCAAAAATTAGAGCAATAAAAAGAAGAAAAAAGAAAACCTAAATTGAAAACCCGAAAGGGCAGTTTAGGTAATTACCTGAAGCAGCAATGGACTCCCAGTCAGTCTCTTTGATAATCCTGATTTAATTCGGTCTAATCCAACTAAGGTCTCGGTTAAAATCACGATTACCGACGACAAGCCTCCTTCCATTTGGTCCATAATATCCAATACTCGTGGATTAATATCGACGTCGAAAGAAACAAGCAAGAATTGGCCGAGCAAGAAAAGACAAAGCATGCGTCCCCATGCCTTAGTAGGAGCCAAATGAGAGAGACAAAAATCAATCAAAGGAGCAAGTAGAATTTTTTCACCTCTCATCAACTGAAGAACTTTGGGTTTTGGAATTTGAAATAACATATGCATCTTCTGTTGAGTTTTGGAAACCAATGTGGGTAATGCCATTTGTTGATTATTTGGATATGCAAGGATGGCCTCAAATTCTTCAATCAAGGGACATATTTCAAAGCCATTAATTTTAAATACCCTAGAATCCGTATCCCAAAAGGAAGCCACGACATGTAAGAAGGAGTGGTCCAATTTAACATTTTGAAAACACTTTAAAACATCAAGTTTTGACCATGAAATTTGCTTCCAATTAATGACATCCATATTCTTAAATAGAATTTTTATTTTCTTGAAACGATGCTCGGTCATGGTTGATGAATAAAGAAAAATTAAAATTTTTAAAGGGAGTTCTCTGCGTGGGAATGGAAAGAATTTTGGTTTCTGTATAAAATATGGCATAAAAGTTGATTTATATAGAAGAAACAAGCCTTTCATAAAGTGACAAGTAAAAGGTGATGGAAAAGGACCAAACCATGTTGTGTAAGGAAAGAATTGGCGACGAATTTACCATATTGCATTTGGTTTTTTATTTCGGTGGTGACTGTATGAATATCAAAATATGAAAAAGAAAGTTTAATAATTGTTAACCAATAATGATGAAAAGTGAAAAAAAGAAAAAAAGAGAAAAAACAAAAAAAAGTGAAAAAGTTACAGTGAAGATGGAAAATATATATTTTCATTATTATGCTTTTTGTACAATGTTTATATAATATTTACATATCACTAAGAGGATGGTGGTAGGTCATCAAATAAAGCCTTGAAAAAGTCATCGCCTGTTGGAGGAGGGGGCAAATTACTCATCCCGAGTCCGCCCGAAGAGGGAGCACCAAAATTTGGCAAATTACTCATCTCGGGATCACTCGAAGTAGAAGCACCAAAATCCCTATTACCTTGAAGTTTCAATATGTCATGGTCCTCATCAGAAGTAGATGAAAGGATCTCATGGTCATCGGTCTGGGGGCCTCTTGATGAAGAAGCGCCGGGATCCCTCATCCCCTGAAATTGGAAGTCTCAGAAATGTTGTTTGGATTGATGATATAAACTTTCAAAATGAGAAGCCTGCTGACGACTTGCAGCCAAATCTTCTTGAAGTTTCCTATTTTGTTCTTCGAGCATCCGCTGTGAGCCAAAAAGAAAAAAGGTAAGAGCATACATAATCATGCATACATATAGCATAAATTACCATGAAAAAAGAAATGTACTAGGTAGTTCATATCAATGCCCTACAGCTGAGATGACATATCTGGTGGGCTAGAACAAGCAAATGAAGGGGCAGTAAAAGAAGGTCCAGCCTCATGATCAAATGAACCAATAGCATGCAACAATCATTAAAGAATCAAAAAAGAAAGAAGCAGTTACAAGGGAAAAATGGTAAAAGTTTTACCTGAGAAGTGTTGGCCCCGAGATGTGGAACAGACTCTCCTGCATCTTCGTGATGTTCCTCTTCATCTCTACTCTCATTTTTGTCAAAAATCTCCCGCACACCAACAGGAGGTACATCAAAGTTTAAGAGCCTTCTTTGAATAAAATGGGCATAGAATGGACCCGGTAGATGGAGAAATAACTCTGCATCATAACCGTATTGAGCCGGCCACCATGCATCCTTCGGCATCGACATAATATTTAAAGTATATTCCAGGATACGCATCGGGACCCGCCGCTGCTCTAGACTGAGAAACCACTCATAAACTCTCTCCCCGAGAAACCAGCCACTAGACACTGGGCCAGCGATAACTCGGCGAGAATGTTAGAAAGATAGCGCAACCCTCATCAAGGGAGACCTGTTTGTCCGCTCTTCTGGGCTCCACCATGCCAAATTCACCTGCAAAATATTATAAGGTAAGTAAGCTTTCACATAAAATTTAAAGCATACTAATATTATTTTACCTGATCCCAGGTTAAGCGGCTCAACACAAAGCGATGAGTATGCACATGGCAAGAGCCGGGGACGTCCATACGATCGGACAACCAGAAATTTAATCTCGGGTACCCGACCCTATCTCGGGAAATACCGGGTACTCTCACGAGGTTGTGCTTATAAGCCCATACCTAAAATAACAATAAAGATCAAATTCATATGAGAAAAGAGAGGAAATGACATTGGTAGAAGAAGAATACCTCGAAAACCGCCATCAAGTCGACAAAAGACTTCTTGTTTCGGCAAAGTTTATCAAGACCATGGTAAAGACACGCGAGATCAGCTTCACCCCAACCAGAAGATGGTACCATTCTGATATAAGAAAGGGCACTCAACACTGATAAGTGGATGGAGGATTTAGTGCTGCCTAAGATGGTCAACCCAAGCAGATATAACAAAAATCCTCGAGCATTCTGTTCGGCCGTGTCTCTGCCAACCCGTCCTTCATAGTTCATCCAATAACTACGAATTGGCTTGATTTTTATCTTAAAAGGCCCTTTAGATGATGGTTCCATACCAATTAATTCCTGAATTTCTTCAAATATTAAAATATTGTTGGTTAGAGGAACCGGAACACCATCATATCTAAGGTCGGTTATAGCAGTAAAATCGATCGGACCAATTGTCATCTCTCCAATGGGAAAGTGAAAAGTGTGAGTCGTGTCCAACCATCACTCTGCAAGCGTCTGGACAACGCTATGGTTTATCTGATATTTCTCGGATGGCAATTGTAAGATGAACTGCTCAAAGCCGCAATCTCGAATAATCCGTCTTACCGAAGAAGGCACTACGTCATACCATTGTCGGGCTTTGTAAATACACCCTCCAGCCCGAACAACGCAACGATCATGCTAACACAGAGCCAGGTAAGTTAATACCAGGTAAGTACATATTATTCTATCTGCTTAAATTAATATATTTTTCCTAAATTTTCTAAAAAGGTAATAATATCAGAATGCAAAATAATAAAGGCAAACAACAAAAAATAATAAAAAAATAAATTAAATTAAATTATAATAATAAAAAAACATAATAATAAAAGTCATCAAACAAAAATAAAAAATAATCAATAATTATAAAAAAAACTAGAGACGAAAAATCAAGAAAAAAGAAAAAATAATAATTACCACGCTCTTTTCATTGGAACTGTGATGGAGCGGCATCTCGGCCAGTATATCTATATTTCCATCTTCATGATGCCAAATAAACTCCAATAACTCGGCATTAGAATGAGTTCCTAACCTCGAAGCATGCATTGTTTTTGAAAAATATATGCTAAAATTGAAAGAAATTTGAGAGAATTATAATGTGAAAGTTTTGCTGTGAGTAAAATTGAAGAATCAACTCCTTTATATAGAGAAACGGCAAGGCAAAAAAATAAAATTTAAAAGTAAGTTTTATTATTCATAAATAGTATTACTATTGATGAATAGTAAAATTACTATTTCCAATAGTAAATACTATTTACTACTATTTACGAATAGTAAATTTACTATTTATGAATAGTAAATAGTGCATGAACAGTGACTACACAGTAAATAAACAGTAAATTCAATTATTCACTTTAATCATTTGAATAATTGCGTGTATATAAATATTTTTACACCCAGGGAACAATAAGGAGACATGCATAAAAATTAGCCAAACTTTTTGAAATAAAAAATTATTAGCTCGGGTCCAGAACCCAAATTTTTCTTAGGTCCAGAACCTAGAATCTCTTCTAAGTCCAGAACTTAGCTCGGGTCTAGAACTCCAAATTACCCTTAGGTCCAGAACCTAGAATCTCTTCTAAGTCCAGAACTTAGCTCGGGTCCAGAACCTAGAATCTTTCCTAAGTCCAGAACATAGCTCGGGTCCAGAACCTAAATTTCCCTTAGGTTCAAAACCTAGAATTATCCTTGAGTCTAGAACTAGAATCGAGTCCAGAACTCAAATTTTTCTTAGGTCCAGAACCTAGAATTATCCTTGAGTCCAGAACTCGAATAGGGTCCAAAACCCAAATTTTACTTAGGTCCAGAACCTAGAATCTCTTTTAAGTCCAAAATTTAGCTCAGGTCCAGAACCCAAATTTTTCTTAGGTCCAGAACCTTGAATCTTTTCTAAGTCCAAAACTTAGCTCGGGTCCAGAACCCAAATTTTCCTTAGGTCCAGAACCTAGAATTATTTCTAAGTCCAAGAATTTAGCTCAGGTCCAGAACCCAAATTTTTCTTAGGTCCAGAACCTAGAATTATCCTTGAGTCCAGAACTCGAATCAGGTCTAGAATCCTAAACCTCAACCATCTCAAAAATTAAGTCTTATTGCTTTTCACTCTCTTTTACTAAAGTCTCAGATCATTCAAGCAGGGGGCAAACTGTAGACCCTTAATTTTTGACCCAGTCTGGTCCAATAAACACAGTGAAGGAAATCTGCGACGGAAATCTGCGACGAAAATTTTCCATCACAAATTTGCGATGGATCTGCAATGGTTTTGCGATGGATAAACACAGTGAAGGAATTTTGAGGAAGTCGTCGCAAATCGGTTGCAAATCCGTTGTAAATCTGCGACGGTTGTCTGGTCGACGCAAATTTTTGTCGCAAAATTTGGCGCGGCTGCTTGGCGGGAGAAGGTAGTGCGGGGAATTTTCGCGGAAATTAAATCCGTCGTAGATTGGTTGCAAAAACGGTAAGAAAAAATTCATTTTCCAACGGATATTTGCGACGGACTTACTTTGCGTCGCAAATATGCAGCACAATCGCAGATAAGTCGCAAATTAAGTTTAAAGATATTGCACGTGCCAAGCACGTGAACCACTCTTCTGCTATCTCTTTGTAAATTATTCCCCTAAATTCTATTATTCCTAATTTTGGCCGAGAACCTCCAAAGAATCGAAAATATACAGGTAATCTAATTTGGGTGTCTTGGTGGTCCATTTAATTTTCCAAATCTAACATGCATTTAATATCAACTAATTTCTAAATTTAATATTAAATTTATAAAAAAAATAATCAAATCACAAATTTTTGTATGATGATTTCATTAAACATTCATATCACTCAATTATATATTAAAAAATATTTATATTTAGACGAGTTGTCAATATTATTAAATTAAGAACATAATAAATTTAATGTGAATGATCATCTAATTTCAAAGTTTTGAGTCATTATAAGATAATTAATTATTATAATTATAGAAATCATTCAAATTAAGTTTAAAAAGCTTCAGTTATTTCTACTTCTTATAAAAAATCATTAATTTATAAACAACCATTGTCCTATGATAAAAGTTTAAAATTGAATGTGGTTCCAAATAAAATATTTTAGTTTAAAAAGTGGAAATATTATTAAAAATATTTCTTGTCTAAATATTTATTTATAGTTTTTTTTTAATTTTAAAAAAATATATATTTTCAATTTAATATAGTTAATATATCAAAAAATGTACATCTAGTCTTCCAGAATATATACAGTATATTTTCAATTAAATGTTAAAAAAATATCTGTAATATTTTCTAAAAATACAAAATATTTTTTTAAAAAATGACATGTATTTCCTCTATTTCATATTTAAATTTTAATAACAATTATAAAACTCATTGAGCTTAGAAAGTTATAGCCCGATCCATGTCAAGAAACATAGACCCAATATCAAGCCATAAGGTCCGACCTTCGTTAACAGTAAAAATAAAAAGAATAAACAAAACCCTAGATCCGACGGTCCAAATTATTCCACTATAAAACTAGTGTATAAAATGCAAAACCCTAATTGCTTCTCATTGCTCTTCCTCCTTCACTGCTCTCCGCCTCTTTCACAGCTCACACGCTTCACGACTTGAAGATGGTGAGTTCTCTTTGCTTTTTCTGCAACTATTTGAGATCTTATCAAACGGCCTCTTTCGCCATTCGATTTTTAGCATATTTAGTATTTGTATTTTAATGTTGATTTTTGTAGCCATTCAAGAGATACGTTGAGATCGGGAGAGTAGCCCTTGTCAACTATGGCAAGGATTATGGAAAGCTTGTTGTCATCATCGATGTCCTCGACCAGAACCGAGTATGTATTTCTATTCGTTCTTTTCGTTAAAAAATGCGATGGGTTTGTGTTGTCTGGTTTGAATTATATGATTTAAACTGCCTATCAAACTTGTATAGATTGATAAATTTTGCACGCTCTGGTTATTCTATTCATGGTTTTCTTTGTTTTTTTGGTTTTGTATAGCAATATCTATGCTTTTATTATTCGTCATTGAATTTACAATTTAGAATCAGCTTCTTGCACTTGTATTTGCTTAATGGAGTTCTATGTAATGTTATATGCAAGTAATTCTCTATTAGAGCTTGACCTGTCTGTTAGACTCAGTGCTGGTATTTGCCTAGTCAACCATTTTCTTGAGTTACATGTTGCCCAAGAGGAAAAAAATTTGTGTGTGAGCGAGCAGTATGATGGGTGCTTAGAATGACTCCTCATTTTAACAGTTTTAGGGGTGTTATTTGTGTAAAACTTCTTTTAGGATGTGTTTCGCTTTTTTTTTTTGGTGTAGTTCAGTGTCTATATTTCATTGTGCATTTGCTAATTGTTTTAGCATTTACTTCTGTTTCTTGACAGGCTTTAGTTAACGCCCCAGATATGGTGAGGAGTCAAATGAACTTCAAGAGGCTTTCACTCACTGATATCAAGATTGACATCAACAGGGTTCCGAAGAAGAAAATTTTGATTGAGGCTATGGAAAAAGCTGGTAAGAACAATACCCCCCCCCATTCAAAATTTTTTTAGTAGTTTCTGCTCTTGATATCTTTCCTTTTGCTCATTTGCTTTCTATTTCTATAGATGTTAAGAATAAGTGGGAGAATAGCTCTTGGGGTAGAAAGTTGATTGTCCAGAAGAGAAGGGCCGCTCTCAATGTCTTTGATAGGTTCAAAATAATGTTGGCTAAGATCAAGGTTTGTTTTAGTACCTATTATATGAGGAATTCCCTGGACTATACTGATTGTGTTCCTACTGTTTGTGAAGTTGAAATCCTTTTGTTTGGCTTTGAATGTTTTCCATTTTGGCTATTTTCTGGTTTTCATGGCAATTGCATGGATTTGTTGCTTAAACTTATCATCTTTTAGAAGTCTTGTACTCGAGCTAATGTATTTTTTGAATATCAATCTACAGAGTGGTGATCAGGCAAGAGCTTGCTAAGCTGAAGAAAGAGAATGCAGCCTGAAAGTTTTATATTTAACTTCTCAATTTTGTTATCAATATTCTGCTTATTTTGGGATATTATCTTTTGGATTTCTATTTGTTTATAGATTGAGAACCTTTCAAGGAAAACTTCTTTGTATGACAGATTTTGTAGCGAGTTCTTATTCTGCAATCTTTACTTGAGACAACACTGGTGTTGTTTTTCATTCTCATGTGGGATGCCATTTAGTGTGAATCTTGTTGTGTTGCTTATGTTGGATGTTCAAAATATGTTACTTTATTAGCTTTACCAAAATGGGATGGTGTCCGGGGCTTTTCCAAAGTAATGTCTCTCCTACCATAACGTGCAATGTCTCTACTGCCATAACATTGTTTGCTGCATGGTCGATGAGTTTGGGTGTTGATATCCCATTAAGCATACCTGTGTTACTTCTGCAATTGTTATGAGTGCACTGTGCGCACATAGTTTTGTTTATAGATTGTGGTTTTCTTGCTAAATTAGCACGGATCAAATTGAAGTACCTATTATCACGATTGACGAGCAAAAGATAAATCATGCCTTCGATCTTCACGGTTCATGGTGATTCAATATTTCAACAACACGTAATATTTGCTTATTGATTATAAATTACCGTTGCATGGGAATTGGGGCTTTGTGAAATTAGGAGGTATGGATGGTTTATCTCTATGAAATATCAAATTCAAAATCGTAGGCTCGTTTGTATGATAAAATCTGCGATGAAAAATTTGCAATGACAATCTGCGACGGAATCTACGACGGAATAGTATGACCTTGAAAATGGCGGGAGAATAAATTTGCTACCAATTAGCGACGGTTTCTGCGACGGATTTGCTACGGTTACTGTTTGCCCACGAAAATTTGAGTGGCAAATTTGCAACCGCCTAGTGGTAGCAAATCCGTTGCAATCTGCAATGGCCTGTCGCAAAATTGAAAACTGCGATGCCTTTTTTATTAACGGATCATATCCGTCACAGATCGGTTGCAAATCTTGATTTGAGACAGATTTACAACGAATCTGCGATGGATTCTGTCCGTTGCAGATAGTGTGTTTTTTTAGTGATGAGGGGTGTTACCTAATCTTTGTGAGAGGATGTCTCATACACTCATCCGTGACTTCAAAGATCTTCTCCAAGCTGGTCTACAAATTGAAGAATGGGAAAGGGAGAAGAATCACTTTTCAATAAGAAGGAATGAGAAAGGGAACAACCAGCCTAACAATCAAAGCACACAAAAAGAAGTTGATGTTAATTTAACCGGTCAAGGGAATAAAAGACAATTCTCAGAATTGGGGAAACCTCTATCTTGGGTTTTTAGCAAGCTGCAAAAGAAAGGGTTGTTACAACCGTTAGCTCCTCGACCTTTACATAATCCACTGCCACCAAACTTCAATGCCGAGGCCTTCTGTCAATTTCATCAAATGCAAGGGCATGAAATAGATAAATGTGCTCGTCTAAGGCATGAGATTCAAGACCTAATCGATAGTGGCAAACTACCCGAGTCGGATAAGCCCAACACCAAAGACAATCCATTACCAAGGTTCAATAGAGTTCCTCCACCGGCAACCTTCATGGTGGGAAAAGGATTGGAAGAAGATTTTGTTTTATCATCCTTTCAAGATGGGGATATTGAAGATGTGAAAGGAAAAGAAGCCTTACTCAATGAACTTTCCTTAGCTTGAATGTTGCTTTTTAATCTTACTTTCTTTAATATTTTGGAACTATTGTGTTTTTCAAATTTAAATTTGTTTGAATAAATTATTTTTATCATAAATTTCTATTGGTCTTTGTTCATTTTGGTGCTCAACCAATGAGGAATTTAGCTTGATGTTTATAAATTAATGTGTCTAGGCATCATGACTCGAATGACTTTACTAGATGTGGGAACTGCTCTATAGCATTGAGTTGTGTATGCTTACTTAAAGAGGGCTCCTGCATAATTACCTTTGTCTAGGTCCTAGTCAGTCTTAGAACATGCTTTGACAAATTTTCGAGGCGAAATTGAACTCTGCTTCTTTAAGAGAGAAATGATCTAGGCATTGTTTGATAAGCCAACAACTAGTATCTACCCTATTAAATATCAATCCCTAGTTGTCCCTTTGAGCCTTCATAAAATTTTAGCTTTCTTTTCGTTGGCATACAAACCTCAATAACCTACCCTGAGCTATTGTGATACTTTTGACAAGTCTTATGATCACTAAGATGAAGAGGCAAGAAGATCAAAGAAAGCAGTGATTAGTCAAGATCGAGAGGATAGTTGAAGTTTCAAGACCATGAAGATAGTTGAAGTTCTCAAGACCATGAAGATAGTTGAAGTTCTCAAGATCATAAGGATAGTTGATGTTCTCAAAACCATAAGAGTAGTTGAAGTTTTCCTAATATCTCTAATATATCAACATCAACATCAGAGTAACAAATGATTTATCCCTATTAAGGAAGATTTATGTTACTCCCCTCATCCATTGTTGGAAGCCCTAGTTGGTACAAACAAGACAACTCAGTTTGAGCTAAAAAAAAGAAAGGGAAAAAAAGAAGACAAAAAAAAAGAAAAAAAAAGAAAAGGAAGAAAGATAAAATCTAAAAAGGCGGTTCAAAAAGCCAACTGAGTTCTCTTTTACCTAAAGCGGCAAAAGGCTTCCATTTGTTTTTTAAGGAAAGTTTGACTTGAATTGGTCCAACCCAACCAAAGATTAAATTAAAATTGGAGAAAAGGAGGAAGACCATCCAGTTCTTGAAAGTTCTATACTTGATAGTCCTACAAGAAAGAAGGACAAAATGATAAAAGAAAGAGAAGAGTAAAGAAAGAGAAAAAAGGAAGAAAAGGGAGAATAAGAAAAGCAACAGATTTGGGTCTTAAACTTTTTGCAAGGGCAAAAACTGTCCTAATCAAGATCCAGATTAATGCCAAGAAGATAGAAGAAATTTGGAGTCTAGAAAGATTGCTCCCAACTATCTAAAGTTCCAATAAGAAATTTGTAGTGTGAGGGTTTGTCCATTGTGTCACACCAGCTCCTATCTCAAAATGGCCTTCATTTAACCCATGTACCTTATAGACCCCATTTCAAGCCTATCAAAGACATGTTGATCTCTCTTGGTAGGTAGAGTCTATTAGTGGAGATAGTTTGAATAAGCATGCATATGAGATAGTTTGAATAAGCATGCATATTTAAACTCAAATGAGACCTTTGGCCGAGTAATGTGTATGTGCCTATCTGAAGTGCAACAGTTCTTGCTTAAATAGAAATGATTCCCGAGTTTAGTACGGTAACTAGGGTTGTCATGTTATGGATATGTTAATTTATCAAGTCCTGAGGTACATTGACATTGATTTGGCAAAGCCAACATTTGATTTCAAAATCAAAATTCAAAAAATTCAAAAATTGTTTTGTCATACAAAGCCTTCAAGTTAAGGGAAGTATGTTGAACCTCCAAAGGACACATTGGGCAAAGGAAATGATTATTGGCAAAGTTATGAAGAAACTACCAACCGACATGCTGAAATATAGTTTGAAATGGATACATCCCTGACTCAGCTGCTTAGGGTCTCCACCACTCATGTTTTCAACATCTTGAAGATAAAAGCCACAAATGCAAAGCTTTCGATCTTTCCAATGCGAGACCTAAACGAGCATCAAAAAGGAACTAATGAGAACACTTCTGCTGATCGCCTCAGTCTGTGAGTCGATGGAGTAACTATAAGTATTATTCATGCATATCATGCATACATGAGCATATCACATCGCACTTTCTTATCTTGTATTGTCTATTCTTTATCAAAGTGAACAGCAAACACTCTGTGAAGTGAAGAATCAAAAGAAGATGTCAAATCAGGGGGGCATGGAAAGCCCATTACTTGAGAAACCTCCAGTAATTTTGCAAAGAGAAGAAATGCGTGCTTGTACGAAGAACTAGACAAGAAAAACATCAATCAAAGCTTGCATGGAAAAACATCATAGGGGGGCAAGGAGAGGATATAAGGTCCAATTAAAAATAGCTAAATCTTTGCAAAAAGGAAGAACAAAAGAATGGAACAATTAGAACTCTCAAAAGAATGAAGATGCAAAAGACGAAAGATCAATCAAGCTAAAAGAGCTGAAGCCAGGGTAAAGACCCAATCTCAAAGGATGAAGATCCATTTTCAAGGGTGAAGACCCGAAGTCTAAAGGATGAAGATCCACTTTCAAGGGTGAAGACCCAATCTCAAAGGATGAAGATCCATTTTCAAGGGTGAAGACCCGAAGTCTAAAGGATGAAGATCCACTTTCAAGGGTGAAGACCCAATCTCAAAGGATGAAGATCCATTTTTAAGGGTGAAGACCCAATCTCAAAGGATGAAGATCCATTCCGATGGTGAAGAATTACAATGCATAGAACAGCCGGAGCAGTTAGACTTCTCAACTGCTAAAAGGTTAGACAAATTCATTCTCGGGTCCAAGTACCCAAATCAAATCTAATCTCGGGTCCAAGTACCCAAATTAAATGAAAATCAATTCAAAACTCAAGTCAAAGTACCCAGGTTAGGATCGAGTATCCCAATCAAGTTTAGGATCGAGTATTCGAATCCAAGTTAGGATCGAGTATCCAAATCTAGTTAGGATCGAGTATCCCAATCAAGTTTAGGATCGAGTATCCGAATCCAAGTTAGGATCGAGTATCCAAATCAAGTTAGGATCGAGTATCCAAATCCAAGTTAGGATCGAGTATCCAAATCCAGTTTAGGATCGAGTATCCCAATCCAATTTAGGATAGAGTATCCAAAACATGTTAGGATCGAGTATCCCAATCCAAGTTAGGATCGAGTATCCCAATCCAATTTAGGATCGAGTATCCCAATCAAGTTTAGGATTGAGTATCTGAATCTAAGTTAGGATCGAGTATCCAAATCAATTTAGGATCGAGTATCCAAATATAGTTTAGGATCGAGTATCCAAATCCAGTTAGGATCGAGTATCCCAATCCAGTGTAGGATCGAGTATCCAAATTTGATTTAAGATCGAGTATCCAAATCCAGTTAGGATCGAGTATCCCAATCCAAGTTAGGATCGAGTATCCAAATCCAGTTTAGGATCGAGTATCCAAAGCCAGTTTAGGATCGAGTATCCAAATCCAATTAGGATTGAGTGTCCGAATCCAGTTAGGATCGAGTATCCCAATCCAATTTAGGATCGAGTATCCAAATCCAGTTAGGATCGAGTATCCCAATCCAGTTTAGGATCGAGTATCCAAAGCCAATTTAGGATCGAGTATCCAAATTTGATTTAGGATTGAGTATCCAAATCGAGTGTAAGATCAAGTATCCAAATCCGATTTAAGATCAAGTATCCAAGTCTAGTTTAGGATTGAGTATCCCAATCAAGTTTAGGATCGAGTATCCGAATCCAAGTTAGGATCGAGTATCCAAAAAATGTTAGGATCGAGTATCCAAAAAATGTTAGGATCGAGTATCCCAATCCAATTTAGGATCGAGAATCCCAATCAAGTTTAGGATCGAGTATCCGAATCCAAGTTAGGATCGAGTATCCAAATCAAGTTAGGATCGAGTATCCCAATCCAATTTAGGATTGAGTACCCAAATTTGATTTAGGATCGTGTATCCAAATCCAGTTTAGGATTGAGTATCCAAATCCAATTTAGGATCGAGTATCCAAATCCGATTTAATATCGAGTATCCAAGTTTAGTTTAGGATCGAGTGCCCAAATCTCTCGGGTCTAGAACCCAAAATCTCAAAAATTAAGTTTTATTGCTTTTTACTCACTTTCACTAAGGTTTCAGATCATTCAAGCAGGGGGCAAACTGTAGACCCTTAATTTTTGACCTAATCCGATCCAATATGCTTTATTTAGTCCAAAATGATTTTTGTTGTCTAATTGGTCCAAAATAATTTTAATTAAATAGTTTTTGCTTTATTATCTAATTTTTATTAATAAAAATAAAAATAAACAAATAAAAATAAAAAAATAAAAATCGAAGTCGGAAAAAAATATTGGCAGCGAAAAGTGGTCCCGCGGGCCCGTCGGCCCACCAGCACTTCACCCGCAGGCCTGCGGGCTGGCACGCCCACTGGCCCCAGACGGGCCCGACTGCCACAGTTTTTGCCAGCGCAAAATTTTTCGATGCAAATTTTTTGAAACCTAATCCAATTAGGTTTTAATTTCTTTTTTTATTAATATTACTTGCCGTGTGTAATTAGGAATAAAAAACCTAAAACCATTATAAATAAGGACCAATAGAACCAAAAAGGAGAGGGAGAAAAGGGGAGGAAAAACCAACAGTAATTGGGAAACAATTTGGAACCAAATCCGTGAAGGAAAAGGGGCAATTGAATTTGATATTTATTCTAAAGGAGCAGCACCACGTCTGGGGAGGGGATTTTCAAAGGCAAAAGGCTTGTCTTTGGAGCTAGTTCATCCAAGAAGAATTGTTTTTGGAGCAACTTACAAAAGAAGGTATGAAATTCTAAATTCTAATTTTTTACACAGTAGCTAAACTAGGGTTTTTTTTTGTGTTTTTCAAAAGTTAAAATCTTAGAATTTTAATTTAGTATTCCAAAGTTAAAACACTAAAACGTGACCTTCTTTTCTAAAAAGACTTAAAATTGTTATTTTTTCTTCTTAAAAATCTTAAAACTCTAATTGAACATATTTTTCAACAAAACCAAAATCAAATTCTGTTTCTTTTAAGATTTTAAAGTAGATTCTATTTCATTCAAAAAGCCTTAAAAAAACATCTTTTCTGCTTATAAAAACTTCAATCCATTTGTTTAAATTCATAAAACTTCATAAATTATCAAATTGATTTTTAAAACCCTAATTCAAATCTTTTGCCCGTGACCTAAATTCTAAAACCCTAAAATCCAAAATTCAACTTTTAAACCTAAAATAATGAACACTAACCCTTTTAAAACCTTAAACCCTAATTTTTATGAACCCTAATCCTTTTAAAACATTAAAAAACATAAAAACATAAAAACTCAAAAATTACACAGTAGCTTAAAATTCAATAACCAAAAATCACAAATTAAAGTATTTTAAGGTATTTAAAACCCTAGTTTCATGTTCTCATCATTCAAACCTTAATTTGGTTAATCAAAGTGTCTTACCAATCTTTTAAAACATAAAACCCTAATTTATTTTAATTCCATAAAAAGTCACAGTAGCCATAATTGGACTTTTATTTTCTTTATTCAATTCCATACTTGATATGCTTTGATTTATTTCTTATGCTTTGATTTATTTCTTATGCTTTAATTTATTTAATTTCAATACTTGATTTATTTAATTTGTCATGGATGGATGTTTGTTTTATATTTTAGTTAATAGCTTTAATGAATGATTTATTTATGATGAATGATTATTTACTTTTATCAATTAATTTAGACTTCCAAAAGTTGTAAGAGGTATGTTTCCACTTGGTGGATACCTCATTAGTTAAACATCATGTAATTTTCTTTTCTATTTTAGAACCTTTGTAAAGGGCATGTTTCCACCTTTTGGTGGGTGTCCTATCTAGGCATGTGATGTAAGGACATGTTTCCATCCTTGGATGGGTGTCCATTTATTTGTTTTGTTTTGTTTGGACATTGCTTTGATTTTAATATAATGATGCTTTCTTTTTATTGTGTGTAGTATGGATAATATTGTTATATTTAAGAATTTTTTAATATTAAGACCTGTTAAGGAGGCCGGTTCCAATGAACCGGGCATTGTGGGGATGCTGGGCCATTTCTCACCTTCCCCACACGTACCCAACTTTTCAAACCCATTAAGGGGTTGGGGATTCCTTAGGAATCGAGTCATCCACCCCTTTCTTTTTCCAGGCCCATCCGGGTGGTGACTCCATTTTCTCCGGACTTAGGTCCGTGTTCTCTAAGGCCCCGAGCCTAAACAGTGCCGAAGTCGCAAGAACCATTCCACCGGGAGTGGGGGGTGAAAATCCCCGCTCACAGCAGGCAAAATGGCCTTGGCCATTTCGCCCGCAAAAAACTTCTGCGGGTGAAATGGCCCAAGGCCATTTCCTCCAACCTTTTCGGCGATAAAATTTTTCATCGTCGATTTTTCTGTCACCGATTTTTATTTTTAATTTTTATTTATTTGTTTATTATTATTATTTTGTATTTTTTACTAAAATAAATATTATTTAATCAAGATAACACAAAAATTATTTTGGACTAATTAAAATATATTGGACCGGACTGGGTAAAAAATTAAGGGTCTATAGTACCTTGTGGTATTATGGTGGATTGGTTGAGTTGGTATGGAGTTGGAAAGGTTAATGAAAGATGATAGTTGGTTGTGTCATTTTTGTGTCAATTTTAGGTTTTTGGCCTGACATGCCCAGTGGCACGGCCATGTCTTTAGGTGTGTCGATGGTTCTATTTTCAGTGCTGGTGACATAAGCAGTGACAAGCCCATGTCACTGAGCGTGTTATAGCTACTGTGTTGTTATAACATTGACACATGAAGTGACACGCCCACGTCACTGAGTGTGTCATAGCTACTGTGTTGGAGGAGAATTGACATGACCAGTGACACACCCATGTCACCGAACGTGTCAAAGCTACTGTGCTATGGGTTTAGGGCACTGTCATGGACACGCCCGTGTTGTTGAGTATGTCATGTGTAGAGTTTGCCCTAGATGGGTCTTTTCCTTATTTTTCTTTGTGGATTACTTAGTGATTGTGTATAATCACATTTGGTTTAGGCTTTGAAAGGAGTTGAGCTACTCCAATCCATGTGTTGAGGGATATCTTAGAAGAGGAGGTTGAAGCGGTGTTTGTTTCTTTGGAGGTAAGTACAAACTTTGAATAATTGTTTGTATTTACATGGTATTGGGACTTAACACTTTTGGATGGAAAAATGTGCTAAGTTAACATTGTTGATGCATGAGTAATAAGCTATGATTTGCATAATGTGAACTATGTGAAATATGTAACACCCTCGTACCCCATATACGCACACCACATACCCCCACAATATCTGAAATACGTATACCGGATACAAGGATGTCACGATCCATTTTAAACAACCCAAACCAATCTCTAAAACTTTACTCCAAATCATCATTTTTATAATTTGTGTGAACTTAAAACATTTAACTTATACTATAGAATGTAATAAATGAAACATCCCTTATTAAAATACATTTACATACATCTTTATTACCCAAAAGTTTATCCAAAACATATGTTTAATAACCAGTGAAAAATGTAGCGGAATATACATATGTGTACATCAAAATCAATATGTACAAAAATATAAGATTTATACATGTTGGCAGTTCATCTCTGATCTTGAAGTCCAAAAATCAACACTTCACAAGGGATCACAAGCCTAGACTCGACTTGGTCTAGCTGAACTCTCCGGCTCAACGAGATCTATCCTATCACCTGAGCGATAAATCACAATCGCGCTAAGCCAAAGGCTTAGTGCTACAAACCATGATAGCAATATGATTCAAATGTAATGCCAATGTCAAACTTCGAAGATTTAGAAACAATATTCAAGGATATCATATTTCATAACATTAAATCTCATTATATTGTTCAATTGTTCCATCATTCATAATTCACATTAAAGCAAAGACAAGCATGAGCCCAAAAGAAACTAATATGCCATTCAAATTTCAGAGTTATTGTTTTGGTCCAATAATCACATTTATCAAGCCTGAATGTGAATATTATCACAATGAGGATTACCTCATATGTAACATCCCAACTAGGCTTCAAGGACTAGGCCCAACCAAGCTTCAAGGGAAGCTCAGCATCAACCCAACTTGGCTTCAAGGACCAAGCCCAACCCAGCTTCAAGGGATTATTACTTTTAGGCATGCCACCAACAACAAAACTCTGAAAATTGAATAACATACTAGGCACACAACTCTTTCATTATTTCATTATCAAATCGTTTCTCATTTTCTCATAATCATCATAAGCACAATGTCTCATATATTCCATTCATATCAATATAGCCATCACTAATGGCTTCACATATCATCATTAGGGTATACATAACAAATTACATTATTCATATAGTTTGAATCCTCAACATATATTCCACATAGTTTACATAATGCAAATCATAGCACCATTCTCATATATCAACAATATAGTAGGTAACTTAACACATTTTCCAACCAAATGTGTTAAGTCCCAAAGTCATGTAAATGTATGCATCATGTAAGGTTTGTACTTACCTCTAAAAGCAACACACACAAATCTATCAACCTCCTCTTACAAGAATCCTTCAACACTTAGATTAGGGCAATTCAAATCTCTTCCAAACCTAATCCAAAGGTGATTACACATACTCACTTAGTGATACAAATAAGAAAATAAGAATAAGAACTATCTAGGGAAAACTCTACACATGACACACTCAACAACACAGGCGTGTTCCTGAACGTGCCGTAAACCCACAACACAGAAGCATTGACACGCTCAGTGACATGGGCGTGTCACTACATGTGTCAATTCTCCTCCAACATAGAAGTTATGACATGCTCAGTGACATGGGCGTGTCATTGGACGTGTCAATTTACCAATAACACAGTAGATGTGACACGCTCAGTGACATGGGCTTGTCACTGGATGTTTCAATCTACAACACAAAAGTTGTGACACGCTCAGTGACATGGGCGTGTCACTGGTCGTGTCACCCATCCTGAAAACAAAACCAACGACACCAAAACACCATATCCAACAAACATCTTTCTTTACCCTTTTCCATTCCAAACAAACCTAACCAAAACCATCAATATAACATAATAAACTTGCATAAACATCAAAATAACTCAAATACATACATCAAAACACAATCACAACCATATCTTACAACTCAACACATACACAATCCATAACTCTTATTCTCTTCACCAACTTAACCCTTTTCTTTTCGATCCAACCCCAAAATCAAAGTCAATTAAACAAAACAACTTCAAACACACCAAATCAACCATAAGCACAACTACACCAACCATCCACCAAATTCAAATACACAAACTCAAAAGAATACAAAGAAACAAGTTGGAAACTTAACAAAAGTGAAGAAAATCCTTCAAACTCCAACTTGATCTCTCGAAATCCTTCAATTGCTTGAGTTAGGAAGTACAAAATCTCTCTTCCCTCTTGTCAATGGTGGTGGCCAGCTCTTGGAGAAGAAAGAAGAAGATGATGAAAATGATTATCACAAGTCAAAACAAGCCACCTCTCTTAACCACAAAATCCTCTTTTAATATCTACCAAGCAATTAATATATTTTAATATTATAAATATCAAATATCATCTTCCACTCACAATGTTTAATATTTAATTAATCCAAATATCCTTTGACCTTATAATAATAATATTGACTTGTATATGTTGTATATATAGAGGCAAAAACAAAGGATCTTTGACAGGGGATTGAATAATTTTAAAAGGGTTTAATAAAAACAATAAACAATCAAGCATAAGCAATATAGATATAAACAGATTGATTAAAAATAATAAGAAACAGAATGTAAAAGACTATATTAATATAAATTACAGAGATAATTTAATTCAAATGATGATTTAAGAAACAACTTCCATTCAGTATCACAGAACGTTTCCGCCTCAAGTGTTAGAAGTTTCTTAAATATGCAATCATGGAATATATAAAAAATATATTAAAAGCATATATTAAAAACATTTAAAGAATAATTTTGTATCTTAAGTCTAAAATATTTTTATTTAAGTTTTTTCAAAATACACTCTTATGTATATATCTTTTAGTATACCTAGTTATACTATCTCTGGTATAAATATACGGATCCCGTATAAGTATACAGCGTAGAATATAGAGAGAAGAAAGACAGAAAAGGATAGAATATAGAAGTCCTTTTCAGTCTGTAAGTAGTGCAAATATAATTTCTGATGTTCTAATTCCAGATCAAGCTCAACTTGCTCCTTTTTTGCTTGCAAGAATTGAAACAGAGCATACTTAAAATGAAATGAGAGATGAGATATAAAATTTTTATTTTTATTTAAATAAATAGAAACATAATACAATACAGAATAAAAACTTTAAATATAAAATACAAGTTATAAATATATAACAACCTTATATAAGGAGATCAATAGGTATGGAGTACAGAACTGGAAAGCTAAACTAGGCTAAGAGGTTCTCTAATGTCTTCTGTGTGAGAGAGAAGTGTTTCGGATCCCCTTTACCTTCAGAATGAGCTTCATTATATAGACAGAGGCTTTAAAATTCCACTGTTTTTGTCACATGCTTTGGCACTGTAGAGGAATAGTAACCTATCGTTACTATTTGCTTTTACTGTACCTTCACGCGTCTGGAACTGTGGATGAATAGTACCTTGTCGGAGGTACTGTTTGCTTTACTGTTGGGAACTGTGGATGAACAGTTCTTCTGACTTTACTGTTGGTTTTCCTCTGGTAAATACTGTTGATGAACAGTATCTTGTCAGTGGGCACCATCTTTATTGACTTTAATCTGAGTGGAGAAATTAGGTTTCTCCTGCCTTTAATCAGACGAATCTGAGTCAGATTCAACTTCTGACTCAATTTTCTTTTTACTTTTCTTTTCTTTTTCTTTTTTCTTTTCTTTATTTTTCTTTTCTTTTTCTTTTTCTTTACTTTTTCTTTTTTCTTTTTCTTTTCTTTTTTCTTTAACTTTTTTCTTTTCTTTTTTCTCTTTTTCTTTTTATTTATTCTTTTTCATTTTTTCTTTACTTTTCACTCTGATAGGAGACAATATACCATAGCAATCATCCTCATTACTGGGACAGTAATCCGAGTCAGATGTCTCGGTGGAAGATGATGTCATGGATGATGTAGAGGAATCCGAAAAAGAGGAGAGAGATTTTCTTCTTCTAGATGAGGCTTTAGAAACTTTAGTTTGGGCTTTATTTGAAGATCCAGCAGAGCAGGTTCTACTGGGCTTAACGGGCTCAGATGTTGAGGGAAGAGACCTAACCATCTGTTCCATTAAGGCTTTATATTCTTCTGCAGTCTTGGCAGCTGCAAGAAGGGCAATATTCTGGGCTCTTTGAGCTCCAAAAGAGATAGATAGCCTTGGGTCAAGACCATTGTGGTTTCTCTTTAAGAGCCATGCTTTAACAGTCTCCTCAGTGGTAGAGTTGCGAAAGGCAGTCCACCACTTGACTTTAGATTTTCTCAATATAACAGGGATATTGGTACCTGGAAGAATAGATGATTCAAAGTACCATTGATATACCCAAGGTATATTGAAAGTCAAACTAAAGAGAAGAAGAGGAGGAAAATTCTTCTCATAAGGATTAGGGTTTAAGTGAGTTTTATAATGCTGGTAAGCTAATTGTACATCTTGTGGGAGACAACGTTCATCATTTCCACAAATAGTACCACCAATCAACAAACCAGGATGGGAGGTTATTAATCTTTAAATTGGTCTCACAATAGATAAGCCAGGAATGGGTTTTACCAGGGTTTTGGAAAAATAGGGCTTTAGTCCAGGCTTCTATATAGTCCCAATAGTTATAGGAGGAACAACATGATAAAGAAGGAAGGGCTTTAAATTGCACAGGGATGTGCAAAGGTCTTCCCCATTCAGAAGGATGGAGAATTTTCTTTATTTTGAAGGAAGAATAGGCTATAACAGCCTTATCTTGCTGACTATAATTGTGCTTTAAAAACAAAGAACCTGAATCCACAAGAATATGAAGATAATATTCTTGAGGTTTTGAAAATTCTTTTGGTTTAAAAAACCATCCTTTAGGGTATACAGTTTCAATTATAGACCATGGGTTTAGCTGAGCAGACCCAAAATCAGTAATTAATTTTGTAGGCCAAAAATTTTTATTGTGCCAAAAAGTTTTTGACTTTAAAGGAAAATTTGAAGAAATAATTTGAGTTGAAGAGTTTGAAACATTCAACTCATTTTTAGAAATATTTTGAGCTAGGGTTTTTGAAGATTGACCTAACTCTGTTTTAAAAGGGATTAAAGAATTCATACCTGGGGCTTCAGGAGGCGGGAAGCCCATATTCGAAAGAGCTTTAAGGATCTCTGGAGACTGGGCCAACTAAGAGACCCAAAGATCCAACTTGGCTTTATCATCTTCTGCTTGGACAGCATCAGCCCAAGACTTTATAGGTTTAGGGTTTGCAATACTATCTGAATGATCAGATAGGGCTTTAGGAGAATCATCCTTTAGGGTTTCCTTTTCTTTATTGGCTATTTTCTTTTTTCTCCCCATGATTCATGAGAAGGAATTCACGAGTAAGGAAATCAGGTAAACTATTATTTTCTCCTTTAATAAATTCTATATCAAAATAAAATATACTCAAAATAGCTTGCCATCTAGCAAAAATTTATTTTGAGGCAAGGTTTTTAACATCCTTTTGCAAAACATCTTTTGCACTTTTACAATCAATTCTTAATAGAAATTTTTTATTTAATAAATCAGATAGAAATTTTGAAATACATAAAACAATGCTCAAAATTTCTTTCTTTATAGTTGAATAGTTTAATTGGGTTGGACTCCAATGTCCTGAATAGAATTGGACTATGGCTTCTCTACCCTCTTTAACCTGTTTTAATATTCCACCAAAACCTATATCTGATGCATCAGTCTCTACTATTTTGGAGGCTAAGGGATCAGCTATATGCAGGCAAGGAATAGTTTTAACTAAGTCTTTAACTTGTCTAACTATACCAGAATGGACTTCAGTCCATGGACCTGGGTTTTTCTTCAATCTATCATGCATAGGTTTAATAGTTCTATTTAGGTTGGGAAAGAATTCTATAACATAATTCAGACAACCTAAAAATCTTTGTAATTGAGCTTTATTTATTATTTGGTCAGGAAACTTATCCCCAAAGGCTAAGTTTCTTTCTATATGTTCTATAATTCCCTGTTCTATATAATGTCCTAAGAACCTAATCTTAGTTTGAAACAGAGACATCTTCGTTTTACTTAATACTAGACCATTATGTTTAATTACCATAAAAAATGTTTTTAAGTGTTTAAAATGTTCTTCTATAGTTGTTGAATAAATTAAAACATCATCAATATAAACAATACAAAATTTAGTGTATGGATTAAAAATATCATTCATCACTCTCTGAAACTCAGAGGGTGCATTCTTTTAACCAAAAGGCATAACATTCCATTCATATTGTCCAAATGGAACAGTGAATGCAGTCTTATACCTATCTTTAGGGTTAATCTGAATTTGCCAAAAACCAGATTTCATATCAAATTTACTAAAAATATTTGCTTTATATAATCTTCCTAATAAATATTTTTTATTTGGAATAGGGTACCTAATCCATTTTAAAGCTTTATTTAAAGGTTTATAATTTATTACTAATCTAGGTGCTCCTCTTTCTATTTCAGAGGCCTTGTTTACATAGAATGCAGCACAAGACCAAGGGCTTCTAGATTTTGTAATTAATACTTTATTTTCTAAATCATTTATTTCTTTTTTAAAAAATTCAATTAGATCAGGCCATCTGAATAGGCCTAGCTTTAGTTGTAATAGACTTTTCATCAAAGCCTATTTCATAAGGTAAATCAACCATATGATGCTTTCTATTCCAGAATGCATTTGGAATATCAGCACACAAATCTTTTTCTATTTGAGATTTTAATTTATTAATTTTATCTTGTGTGAATTTATTGTTTAACTGTTCATTTATTTTTTTGTAAATGATAATTATTTTTTAAATTACAAAGTTGTTCAGACTTTGCTTTTATAAGTGCATTTATTTGTAATTCATTTATTGAATGAGCCTTTAAAAGATTTAAATTCCTCTTTTTAGGTTTTTCTAAAAATGAAAAAATTATCTTTTGTTTTCTAATTTTAAAACTTATACTATCATCATTTACTGAATAAGGTGTTATTAAATTCAAAAATGGCGTTCCTAATATTACCATATGATGAATATTAGTTAAAATAAATATATTCTTTATTTCTAAATTTTTATCTATAATTGATGCTTCTGCTTTACCAAGTATATTTAGTTTAGATTTATTTGCTGCTGATAAACTTTCATTAGTTTCTTGCCAAAATCTTTTTGGTACTAAACTAGGTTTAATGCAGTTTAAATCAGCTCCTGTATCAAATAATGCTATAGTTTCTATATTATAATTATCTGAAAATTTTAATTTTATTCTTATTAAATATTTCCTAGATGTTATTTCATGCAACATAAAAATTAAATTATCAGGAATTTTATCTTTATTAATTAAACTAATTTCATTATCAGTTTCTTTACCATTTATCTGTTCAATATCTTCTTCAGCTTCTTCATCAGAAGAAGAAGTTGAGTTCATTAAAGATTTTATTATCTGTGAATCTTGTTCTTTTTTATTTTTTAATTCTTTTAACTCTAATTTAATTTCTTTAATTTCTTTTTGTAAATCATTTATGGTTGGTTTATTTTTTTCTGTTTTATTCTTGTTTAGTATTGTGGTTAAATCATATGTTTGTTTACTAGTGCTAGGTAACATTGAATTTTTAGGTTTATCATTTTCTAATATCTTATTTAACATTTTCTCTTGAATTTTAGGATCACTTATATATTTTATTGCTTCTAATATAGATTCTTGTTCTTTAGTTAATACATTTAATGATTTACTACTATATTCAGAACTTGATTCTGATCCTATATCATCTATTTGGTTTAATTCCTCAGAGTCTGAATAATCTTCAGAATCTGAATAATCTAGATATAATTCATAGATTTTATTTAATACAGATTCTTCTAAATTTAATTCTTGTAATTTTTTATCAAATTTACAAAACCTTGATGTGTGGTCCTTCCACATTTATAACATGTTAAATCTTTATATGATGTAAATTTTTTATCTTTTTGTTTATATGTTTTTCTACTATATTTGTAAGGCTTATAAGGTTTCTGTTTTTTATAATAATCATCTTTATCAAGCTTTTTTCTTGTAACTCTTTTTGTGATATTTTTTATTAGGTTTTTTATATTTTCTTGTAGTAGACCACTATCCATTACAGTCTTTATGTTTCTAAGTTATGCTATAATCAAATTGTTTACAGAAAGAACCTAACTCTTGTTGAGTCTTTCTCATTTCATATTTTAATGATTTTTGAAGTTTTATGTCTTGACAAAGCTTTAATCCTTCTTTTTGAACTATACTAAATAATTGTCCATAGGTCAATAGGTCATAAGGAATAGGGTTTCCAAATTCCTGTTTTATATGGTTCCTAACCTTTTCTCCTAAGAAGAAGGGTAATCCTGCTAAGAATTTTTCTTTCCAGAAAGCCTGGTTAGAATCTTCTCTGAGCATTATCCTAGTTAGGAAAGTTATTTTATCAAATTGAAAATCACTAAGTTTTTTACATCTAAGGTTACTTAGTAATTCTGCATTTTTATCCTTTAAGTCAGTAGGATCTCCTATAAAATGGAGTGATATAGTCAAGATTAGTGTTGCCACTGCATCTTGAATAGTATCACCAGACTCATCTAATATAGGTATTCCATCTTCGAAAGTTTTTATAGCATTTAAAATTTCTAAATGTTGTTCATCAGTGAGATGATTATCCCACCAACCTTTAAGTTGTCCTGTATAGCCAGCTATAAGAAGTTCAGCTATAGTTCTATCTGAAGTTCTAGTTTGGGTTCTATAGGCATTGGCAGCCATTGTCATCTGTTGAAGAAGACTCAAAATATTGTATTCTGATAGGCTATCAATGTTCCATTCATAAACAGAAGAGGCATTATATTTATACTGTGATAGGATATTTGGTCTATCTGTTATACCTAAGTCTGGGGCAGACATTCTAGGTACTATAGATTGATTATATGTTATACGATTTATTTGTGGCTCTAGGGCTTTACTAAAGGTTTCAATATCTTCAGATTCAGGTTGAGATTCCTCAACTGATTCTGATTCTGGTTCTTGGGTGACTATACTAATGGTTTTAGAAGCTTTAGATTGAGGTGTTTCTTGAACTACCTATTTTGACCCAGAAGAAGAGTCAATTTTACTTAACTCTTCTTTAATTGCTTTAACAAAGTCAGAATCCTTAGATTTGACTTCCTTTTGTCCTGTTTTAGAAACTTCAAAAGGTTTAAAAATCATGAGATTTAAGTCTTTTATCTTTTACATCTTTTTCAATTTTTATTATTTTACTTTCTTTAATAGTATCTTCTATTCTGTTTAACTGTTGCCCTATACTTATTAGATGTGCATTACTATAATTATTTTGTTCTAATATTTTTCTATTAGGGTCATCTTCAGATGCTATTTTAAATGGTGCTATATTTATTTCTTTATCTCCATGAAGGAAAACACTTGACGCTTTAGGTGGATGTTCACTTTGTATTATTTTATCTTTTATTTTCCACTCTGTATCTTTATTCCTAATAGTTACTGGATTTATTAATTTTTCTGCTTTAAGTTTTCCTCTGTAAATTTTTTTAAACCAATCAAAGAACTTCATATTAACTTCATAACATTTTATAAAGTCAATATACTCTTCTTTAACTGATTCAAAATCTTTTACTTTGTTTATTACATTTTTTAATTTATCTTTATTTTTAACTGCTATTAATTCTTTATTTAATTTATCATAATTAAAAACAAATTCTTTATTAATTACATTTAATTCTCTATCTATGCTTTCTACATTTCCTGTCATGAAGGAAGCTGTAGGTGACATAGGTGGAGAAGGTGAGTGTTCTATGTTTTGAGGTTGATTATAATTAGGGTTTGGTTCCAAAGGGTTCATTGTTCCTGTTGGATTATAATATAAGTGTGGTACTGTTGTACTATAATCTACACCTTTTAATTTATTGCTAGATTAAGGTATATCTAATGTAGAATACCTGGGCTTTACTACTGTTTGCAATACAGGTTTAGGTTCATTTTCTTTATATGAAGCATATATTACAGAAGGTAACTGTGAGGCTCTACCTATATCTACTGTTGATACAGAGGAGGAAGAGTCTGAATACCTACTGCTTACACTATGTCTACTGAATTTTAATTTTACTTTACTGTCCTTATATTGTTCAATTTTACTAAGTTCTATATTGGGCTTAACTATAGTTTTTGGTTCAGGAAGAGGAACAGCATCCTCTAAAACCCATTCATCAGGGAGACTAATATCTTTCCACTGAATAGTCTTAGGAATTACTGTGTTAGCTTTACTTAAATCTGTCTGTAGAAATTTAGTTTCTCCTAATTTAGGTTGCATTATATATTTTTTAGCAAAAGCAGATACCATAGCTTTATAATTTATCTTATACATTAATGCTACAGGAATAGATCCTTCAAGCATTTTATAATTATGTGTTTTTATTTCTAATACTACACTTTTTAATATATTTGTATCATTTAATGAAATTGTTATATCCGGGAAGCAGTCAAATGAGATTGGACCACTACTTAGACTGGTTTCTATAGTTCCTAAAAGTGAGCCATTAAAATTTACAAACCTAGCATCTCTGACCACAGCCAAAATACTAGTGTTTAATCCTTCTCTAGTTAAGGGTTTTATACCTATTTATACTAGTCTTATATGTATATACTTGTATTTTTTATTTTTATGATGCTTTATTGATTCTGCAGAAAGTAAAGTTATCTTTTCAAAGGGTTTAGTTAACTGTACATCCCTTTCTTCAGCTTTAATTATATAATCATTTTTAAATATGTTTAATTTCGGTATTTTATAAATCTGTTCTTTATCTATCTTTGGTATTACCCAATTATCAATTGCTTTATTAAAGTCTTCTAAAATTACTTCATTTCTGTTAACTATCCTTTTAACTTCTGATGACTCAGAACTATCTGATTTAGTTGTACTAGCAGATTTACATAGAAATGGTTCCATTTTTAAAATTTTGAAAAATAGATTTTAAAGTTTATTAATGTTGGTTTTGGTAGCGACCACTGACTTACTGCCCTAAACGCCTGTCCGTCGGCTAACACGGGTCTTACTGCATATCCAATACCTAGACAACACTAAGTCCACTCCTAGATCTATAAAACAAAAATTTAACTATGTAAACAGTTCTATATCTATCTACTACCACCCCTAAAAGAAGATGGCTCTGATACCAGCAAAAACAAAGGATCTTTGACAGGGGATTGAATAATTTTAAAAGGGTTTAATAAAAACAATAAACAATCAAGCATAAGCAATATAAATATAAATAGATTGATTAAAAATAATAAGAAAAAGAATGTAAAAGACTATATTAAAATAAATTACAGAGATAATTTTAATTCAAATGATGATTTAAGAAACAACTTCCATTCAGTATCACAGAACGTTTCCGCCTCAAGTGTTAGAAGTTTCTTAAATATGCAATCATGGAATATATAAAGAATATATTAAAAGCATATATTAAAAACATATAAAGAATAATTTTGTATCTTAAGTCTAAAATATTTTTATTTAAGTTTTTTCAAAATACACTCTTATGTCTATATCTTTTAGTATACCTAGTTATACTATCTCTGGTATAAATATACGGATCCCATATAAGTATACAGCATAGAATATAGAGAGAAGAAAGACAGAAAAGGATAGAATATAGAAGTCCTTTTCAGTATGTAAGTAGTGCAAATATAATTTATGATGTTCTAATTTCAGATCAAGCTCAACTTGCTCGTTTTTTGCTTGCAAGAATTGGAACAGAGCATACTTAAAATGAAATGAGAGATGTGATATAAAATTTTTATAAGTTTTTTGCTTGCAAGAATTGGAACACATAATTATAAAATGCTTGACGGATCTATTCCTGTAGCATTAATGTATAAGATAAATTATAAAGCTATGGTATCTGCTTTTGCTACAAAATATATAATGCAACCTAAATTAGGAGAAACTAAATTTTTACAGACAGATTTAAGTAAAGATAACATAGTAATTCCTAAGACTATTTAGTGGAAAGATATTAGTATCCCTGATGAATGGGTTTTAGAGGATGTTGTTCCTCTTCCTGAACCAAAAACTATAGTTAAGCCCAATATAGAACTTAGTAAAATTGAACAATATGAGGACGGTAAAGTAAAATTAAAATTCAGTAGACATAGTGTAAGCAGTAGGTATTCAGACTCTTCCTCCTCTGTATCAACAGTAGATATAGGTAGAGCCTCACAGTTACCTTCTGTAATATATGCTTCATATAAAGAAAATGAACCTAAACCTATATTGCAAACAGTAGTAAAGCCCAGGTATTCTACATCAGATATACCTGAATCTAGTAATAAATTAAAAGGTGTAGATTATAGTACAATAGTACCACACTTATATTATAATCCAACAGGAACAATGAACCCTTTGGAACCAAACCCTAATTATAATAAACTTCAAAACATAGAACACTCACCTTCTCCACCTATGTCACCTACAGCTTCCTTCATGACAGGAAATGTAGAAAGCATAGATAGAGAATTAAATGTAATTAATAAAGAATTTGTTTTTAATTATGATAAATTAAATAAAGAATTAATAGCAGTTAAAAATAAAGATAAATTAAAAAATGTAATAAACAAAGTAAAAGATTTTGAATCAGTTAAAGAAGAGTATATTGACTTTATAAAATGTTATGAAGTTAATATGAAGTTCTTTGATTGGTTTAAAAAAATTTATAGAGGAAAACTTAAAGCAGAAAAATTAATAAATCCAGTAACTATTAGGAATAAAGATACAGAGTGGAAAATAAAAGATAAAATAATACAAAGTGAACATCCACCTAAAGCTTCAAGTGTTTTCCTTCATGGAGATAAAGAAATAAATATAGCACCATTTAAAATAGTATCTGAAGATGACCCTAATAGAAAAATATTAGAACAAAATAATTATAGTAATGCACATCTAATAAGTATAGGGCAACAGTTAAACAGAATAGAAGATACTATTAAAGAAAGTAAAATAATAAAAATTGAAAAAGATGTAAAAGATAAAAGACTTAAATCTCATGTTTTTAAACCTTTTGAAGTTTCTAAAACAGGACAAAAGGAAGTCAAATCTAAGGATTCTGACTTTGTTAAAGCAATTAAAGAACAGTTAAGTGAAATTGACTCTTCTTCTGGGTCAAAACAGGTAGTTCAAGAAACACCTCAATCTAAAGCTTCTAAAACCATTAGTATAGTCACCCAAGAACCAGAATCAGAATCAGTTGAGGAATCTCAACCTGAATCTGAAGATATTGAAACCTTAAGTAAAGCCCTAGAGCCACAAATAAATCGTATAACATATAATCAATCTATAGTATCTAGAATGTCTGCCCCAGACTTAGGTATAACAGATAGACCAAATATCCTATCACAGTATAAATATAATGCCTCTTCTGTTTATGAATGGAACATTGATAGCCTATCAGAATACAATATTCTGAGTCTTCTTCAACAGATGACAATGGCTGCCAATGCCTATAGAACACAAATAGGAACTTCAGATAGAACTATAGCTGAACTTCTTATAGCTAGCTTCACAGGATAACTTAAAGGTTGTTGGGATAATCATCTCACTGATGAACAACATTTAGAAATTTTAAATGCTATAAAAACTTTCGAAGATGGAATACCTATATTAGATGAGTCTGGTGATACTATTCAAGATGCAGTGGCAACACTAATCTTGACTATATCACTCCATTTTATAGGAGATCCTACTCACTTAAAGGATAAAAATGCAAAATTACTAAGTAACCTTAGATGTAAAAAACTTAGTGATTTTCAATTTTATAAAACAACTTTCCTAACTAGGATAATGCTCAGAGAAGATTCTAACCAGGCTTTGTGGAAAGAAAAATTCTTAGCAGGATTACCCTTCTTCTTAGGAGAAAAGGTTAGGAACCATATAAAACAGGAATTTGGAAACCCTATTCCTTATGACCTATTGACCTATGGACAATTATTTAGTATAGTTCAAAAAGAAGGATTAAAGCTTTGTCAAGACATAAAACTTCAAAAATCATTAAAATATGAAATGAGAAAGACTAAACAAGAGTTAGGTTCTTTCTGTAAACAATTTGATTATGGCATAACATAGAATCATAAAGACTGTAATGGACAGTGTTCTATTACAAGAAAATATAAAAAACCTTATAAAAAATATCACAAAAAGAGTTACAAGAAAAAGCTTGATAAAGATGATTATTATAAAAAACAAAAACCTTATAAGCCTTACAAATATAGTAGAAAAACATATAAACAAAAAGATAAAAAATTTACATCATATAAAGATTTAACATGTTATAAATGTGGAAGGAAAGGCCACACATCAAGGTTTTGTAAATTTGATAAAAAATTACAAGAATTAAATTTAGAAGAATCTGTATTAAATAAAATCTATGAATTATATCTAGATTATTCAGATTCTAAAGATTATTCAGACTCTAAAGAATTAAACCAAATAGATGATATAGAATCATAATCAAGTTCTGAATATAGTAGTAAATCATTAAATGTATTAACTAAAGAACAAGAATCTATATTAGAAGCAATAAAATATATAAGTGATCCTAAAATTCAAGAGAAAATGTTAAATAAGATATTAGAAAATGATAAACCTAAAAATTCAATGTTACCTAGCACTAGTAAACAAACATATGATTTAACCACAATACTAAACAAGAATAAAACAGAAAAAAATAAACCAACCATAAATGATTTACAAAAAGAAATTAAAGAAATTAAATTAGAGTTAAAAGAATTAAAAAATAAAAAAGAACAAGATTCACAGATAATAAAATCTTTAATGAACTCAACTTCTTCTTCTGATGAAGAAGCTGAAGAAGATATTGAACAGATAAATGGTAAAGAAACTGATAATGAAATTAGTTTAATTAATAAAGATAAAATTCCTGATAATTTAATTTTTATGTTGCATGAAATAACATCTAGGAAATATTTAATAAGAATAAAATTAAAATTTTCAGATAATTATAATATAGAAACTATAGCATTATTTGATACAGGAGCTGATTTAAATTGCATTAAACCTAGTTTAGTACCAAAAAGATTTTGGCAAGAAACTAATGAAAGTTTATCAGCAGCAAATAAATCTAAACTAAATATACTTGGTAAAGCAGAAGCATCAATTATAGATAAAAATTTAGAAATAAAGAATATATTTATTTTAACTAATATTCATCATATGGTAATATTAGGAACGCCATTTATGAATTTAATAACACCTTATTCAGTAAATGATGATAGTATAAGTTTTAAAATTAGAAAACAAAAGATAATTTTTTCATTTTTAGAAAAACCTAAAAAGAGGAATTTAAATCTTTTAAAGGCTCATTCAATAAATGAATTACAAATAAATGCACTTATAAAAGCAAAGTCTGAACAACTTTGTAATTTAAAAAATAATTATCATTTACAAAAAATAAATGAACAGTTAAACAATAAATTCACACAAGATAAAATTAATAAATTAAAATCTCAAATAGAAAAAGATTTGTGTGCTGATATTCCAAATGCATTCTGGAATAGAAAGCAACATATGGTTAATTTACCTTATGAAATAGGCTTTGATGAAAAGTCTATTACAACTAAAGCTAGGCCTATTCAGATTGCGCCTTATCTAATTGAATTTTGTAAAAAAGAAATAAATGATTTAGAAAATAAAGGATTAATTACAAAATCTAGAAGCCCTTGGTCTTGTGCTGCATTCTATGTAAACAAGGCCTCTGAAATAGAAAGAGGAGCACCTAGATTAGTAATAAATTATAAACCTTTAAATAAAGCTTTAAAATGGATTAGGTACCCTATTCCAAATAAAAAAGATTTATTAGGAAGATTATATAAAGCAAATATTTTTAGTAAATTTGATATGAAATCTGGTTTTTGGCAAATTCAGATTAACCCTAAAGATAGGTATAAGACTGCATTCACTGTTCCATTTGGACAATATGAATGGAATGTTATGCCTTTTGGTTTAAAGAATGCACCCTCTGAGTTTCAGAGAGTGATGAATGATATTTTTAATCCATACACTAAATTTTGTATTGTTTATATTGATGATGTTTTAATTTATTCAACAACTATAGAAGAACATTTTAAACACTTAAAAACATTTTTTATGGTAATTATACATAATGGTCTAGTATTAAGTAAAACGAAGATGTCTCTGTTTCAAACTAAGATTAGGTTCTTAGGACATTATATAGAACAGGGAATTATAGAACATATAGAAAGAAACTTAGCCTTTGGGGATAAGTTTCCTGACCAAATAATAAATAAAGCTCAATTACAAAGATTTTTAGGTTGTCTGAATTATGTTATAGAATTCTTTCCCAACCTAAATAGAACTATTAAACCTCTGCATGATAGATTGAAGAAAAACCCAGGTCCATGGACTGAAGTCCATTCTGGTATAGTTAGACAAGTTAAAGACTTAGTTAAAACTATTCCTTGCCTGCATATAGCTGATCCCTTAGCCTCCAAAATAGTAGAGACTGATGCATCAGATATAGGTTTTGGTGGAATATTAAAACAGGTTAAAGAGGGTAGAGAAGCCATAGTCCAATTCTATTCAGGACATTGGAGTCCAACCCAATTAAACTATTCAACTATAAAGAAAGAAATTTTGAGCATTGTTTTATGTATTTCAAAATTTCTATCTGATTTATTAAATAAAAAATTTCTATTAAGAATTGATTGTAAAAGTGCAAACGATGTTTTGCAAAAGGATGTTAAAAACCTTGCCTCAAAACAAATTTTTGCTAGATGGCAAGCTATTTTGAGTATATTTGATTTTGATATAGAATTTATTAAAGGAGAAAATAATAGTTTACCTGATTTCCTTACTCGTGAATTCCTTCTCAGGAATCATGGGGAGAAAAAAGAAAATAGCCAATAAAGAAAAGGAAACCCTAAAGGATGATTCTCCTAAAGCCCTATCTGATCATTCAGATAGTATTGCAAACCCTAAACCTATAAAGTCTTGGGTTGATGTTGTCCAAGCAGAAGATGATAAAGCCAAGTTGGATCTTTGGGTCTCTCAGTTGGCCTAGTCTCCAGAGATCCTTAAAGCTCTTTCGAATATGGGCTTCCCGCCTCCTGAAGCCCCAGGTATGAATTCTTTAATCCCTTTTAAAACAGAGTTAGGTCAATCTTCAAAAACCCTAGCTCAAAATATTTCTAAAAATGAGTTGAATGTTTCAAACTCTTCAACTCAAATTGTTTCTTCAAATTTTCCTTTAAAGTCAAAAACTTTTTGGCACAATAAAAATTTTTGGTCTACAGAATTAATTACTGATTTTGGGTCTGCTCAGCTAAACCCATGGTCTATAATTGAAACTGTATACCCTAAAGGATGGTTTTTTAAACCAAAAGAATTTTCAAAACCTCAAGAATATTATCTTCATATTCTTGTGGATTCAGGTTCTTTGTTTTTAAAGCACAATTATAGTCAGCAAGATAAGGCTGTTATAGCCTATTCTTCCTTCAAAATAAAGAAAATTCTCCATCCTTCTGAATGGGGAAGACCTTTGCACATCCCTGTGCAATTTAAAGCCCTTCCTTCTTTATCATGTTGTTCCTCCTATAACTATTGGGACTATATAGAAGCCTGGACTAAAGCCCTATTTTTTCAAAACCCTGGTAAAACCCATTCCTGGCTTATCTATTGTGAGACCAATTTAAAGATTAATAACCTCCCATCCTGGTTTGTTGATTGGTGGTACTATTGTGGAAATGATGAACGTTGTCTCCCACAAGATGTACAATTAGCTTACCAGCATTACAAAACTCACTTAAACCCTAATCCTTATGAGAAGAATTTTCCTCCTCTTCTTCTCTTTAGTTTGACTTTCAATATACCTTGGGTATATCAATGGTACTTTGAATCATCTATTCTTCCAGGTACCAATATCCCTGTTATATTGAGAAAATCTAAAGTCAAGTGGTGGACTGCCTTTCGCAACTCTACCACTGAGGAGACTGTTAAAGCATGGCTCCTAAAGAGAAACCACAATGGTCTTGACCCAAGGCTATCTGTCTCTTTTGGAGCTCAAAGAGCCCAGAATATTGCCCTTCTTGCAGCTGCCAAGACTGCAGAAGAATATAAAGCCTTAATGGAACAGATGGTTGGGTCTCTTCCCTCAACATCTGAGCCCGTTAAGCCCAGTAGAACCTACTCTGCTGGATCTTCAAATAAAGCCCAAACTAAAGTTTCTAAAGCCTCATCCAGAAGAAGAAAATCTTTGAATTCCTCTACATCATCCATGACATCATCTTCCACCGAGACATCTGACTCGGATTACTGTCCCAGTAATGAGGATGATTGCTATGGTATATTGTCTCCTATCAGAGTGAAGAGTAAAGGAAAAATGAAAAAGAATAAAGAAAAAGAGAAAAAAGAAAAGAAAAAAGATAAAGAAAGAAGAAAAGAAAAAGAAAAAGTAAAGAAAAAGAAAAAGAAAAGAAAAATAAAGAAAAGAAAAAAGAAAAAGAAAAGAAAAGTAAAAAGAAAATTGAGTCAGAAGTTGAATCTGACTCAGATTCGTCTGATTAAAGGCAGGAGAAACCTAATTTCTCCACTCAGATTAAAGTCAATAAAGACGGTGCCCACTGACAAGATACTGTTCATCAACAGTATTTACCAGAGGAAAACCAACAGTAAAGTCAGAAGAACTGTTCATCCACAGTTCCCAACAGTAAAGCAAACAGTACCTCCGACAAGGTACTATTGTATATATACACACTTTAAATCATTTAATTCAATATCAACAATAATCATTTCCAAAATTTTAGGGTATCGTTTGGGATATTACAGTTCTCCCCCTCTACAAATAAATTTCATCCTCGAAATTACCTGATTTTAAATCTGAAACAACAGGGGATACTAGTCTCGCATCACTTGCTCACTCTCCCAAGTTGCCTCTTCCTTAGCATGATTCTTCCAAAGGACCTTCACAAGTGGCACTTTCTTATTTCTCAACTCTTTCACTTCATGTGCCAAAATAGCCACTGGTTCCTCTTCAAAAGTCAGATCTAGACTCACCTCAAAAGATTCCACTGACAGAACGTGAGATGGGTCTGATCTATACCTCCATAGCATAGAGACATGGAAGACATTGTGAATTCAATCCAACTCAGAAGGTAAAGCAAGATGATAGGCAACTGGTCCAACTCTTTCCAGTACCTCGTAGGGTCCAATGAAATGAGAACTCAACTTCCCTTTGCGACTAAATCAAAAAATTCTCTTCCAAGGGGACACTTTTAAGAATACTTTATCTCCAACACTGAACTGAATGTCTCTCCTCTTCAAACCTGAATAAGATTTCTGTCGGTCTGAAGCTGCTTTCAACCGATCCTGAATTATCTTCACTTTTTATTCTGTTTCTTTTATCAAATCGAGACCAACCAACTTACCTTCTCCAACCTCATCCCAAAATAAAGGTGTCCTGCATCTTAACCGTACAATGCCTCATAAGGTGCCATTTTAATACTGGACTGATGAATGTTATTATAAGCAAATTCATTCAATGGCAAGAATCTGTCCCAACTCCTAGAGAAATCAATGACACAACTTCTCAACATGTCTTCCAAATTTATATCACTCTCTCTAACTGCCCATCTGTCTGAGGATGGAATGCAGTGCTAAAATGTAACCAAGAACCCAAAGAATTATTTAAACTCTTCCAAAATCTTGAAGTAAATTGAGGATCTTGATCCAACACCAAAGAAATTGAGACTCCATGCAATCTTACTATCTCACTGATATACAACTCAGCCAACTTCACAAGAGAATAATCCAGCTGCTAGAGATGAGGAGACCAGGTGAGGCAGGATCCCCATCTGTGAAGAGAGGCTGAGGGGGATATTTTTCAAGGTTTAGTAGGAGCTAGAGGCATTCTGGTAGGTTAGTTCAGTAGTAGAGGCCAAGATCGAGACCTACAGTTTCTGTAGCTAGTGCTCTAACTCCAGTAGTTCAAAGACAAGTTTCATATACCTGTGTCCATTATGGTAGGGCACATGGGGGTGCATTCTAGAAGACTGGTGGACCAGCAGTGTATTATAAATGTGGGTCACCAGATCATTTCATTAAAGATTGCCCTGAGCAACCAGAGGATAGACAGATTGACACTGCAGCTTCTCGACCCAGTATTAGAGGGGGTCGTGGTGACAGAGATTCTACCAGAGGAGGTCGGACATGGTCTGGTCAGAGAGGAGGTTCTTCAACTGTAGATAGTAGACTAGATGAGGCAGGACCGTCACAACGGGTTTATGTGATGCAGAGGCGGCCAGATGCTTCAGTTGTCATTGCTGGTACATTTTCTTTATTTAGTACTTCAGTTCTTGCTTTGATAGATCCTGGATCAAAGCATTTATACATTAGTGCATCCATCTTGCCTATGACTGAATTGCATTCTAAGTCTCTAGGATTTGATGTTTTGGTGACAAATCCTTTAGGGAATAGTGTTGTAATTAGCAAGGTGCACCGCAATAGTCTAGTTGTGGTTCAGGATTAGGAGTTCCTTAGAGACTTAATTGAGATGCCTTTCAAGGAGTATGATTTAATTTTAGGCATGGATTGGTTGTCTAAGCATGGGGCTGTGGTAGACTGTCAAAAGAAGTGTGTTACCCTGAGAACTTGTGATGGTAGAAGTGTGATGGTATCTAGTGAGCAGAGACATCTTTCATCCATGTTTATTTCAACTGTTTCAGCCAGGAGGATGATTCAGAAAGGATGTGATGCTTATCTTGCTCATGTTGTAGATACCAGAGTAGTGGGTTCCCAGCTTAATAGTATACCCACAGTTGCTGAAATCCCAGATGTTTTTCCTGAGTTGCCAGGAATACCCCCTGAGAGAGAGGTGGAGTTTGGTATCAATTTGTTGCCAGGTACCACTCCCATCTCTGTTACTCCTTATCGTATGGCACCTGCTGAGTTGAGAGAGCTAAAGGTGCAGTTGCAGGATTTGTTGGATAAAGGGTTTATTCACCCTAGTGTGTCACCGTGGGGAGCGCCCATGTTATTTGTGAAGAAAAAGGATGGTATCTTAAGATTGTGCATTGATTATAGGCAGTTGAATAAAGTGACCATCAAGAACAAGTATCATTTGCCAAGGATAGATGATCTCTTTGATTAGTTGAAGGGAGCAGCAGTTTTCTATAAGATTGATTTGAGATCAGGATACCATCAGTTGAGGGTCAGAGATGAAGATGTATGTTAAACAGCTTTCTGTACGAGGTATGGGAATTATGAGTTCTTGGTGATGCCTTTTGGGTTGACGAACGTACCAACAACTTTTATGGATTTGATGAACAGGGTGTTCAGACCCTACCTAGATCAATTTGTGGTGGTTTTTATTGATGATATTTTGGTGTATTCACGTAATGAGGAGGATCATGACAAGCATTTGTGAATTGTATTGCACACTCTGAGAGAGAAGCATTTGTATGCCAAGTTGTCTAAACGTGAGTTTTTGCTTGATCAAGTGACTTTTCTCGGTCATTGTAGACCCTTAATTTTTGACCCAGTCCGGTCCAATATATTTTAATTAGTGCAAATAATTTTTGTGTTGTTCAATATATTTAAATTAATCCAAAATAATCCTTGTGTTATCTTAATTAAATAATATTTGCTTTAGTATTTAATTTTTATAATTAATAAAAAAAATAATAATAAACAAATAAATAAAAATAAAAATCGGCGACGAAATTTTTCGTCGCCGAAAAGGGGTCGGACAAAATGGCCCGTAGGTAATTTTGCCCACCCTAGCTCGCAGGTTCTAGAGGCAGCTTTTTCGCCAGTGAAATTTTTCCGCAGCAGTTTTTTTTTGCCACAAAAATTTTTTCGACGCAAATTTTTTTTGAAACCAAAATCAATTCTTTTTCGGTTTCCTTTTCTTAATCAATGTCAGATTCCGTGAACAAGTGAAATTAATCATCAAAATCTTCTATAAATAAGGACTAAAAAACAACACAGAGAGATCGGGGAAATTTAGGAGGAAAACTTTGAAAGGAAATAGGAATTTAAAAATTCCTTCTGGAAGTGAAATCAATCGGATTTTTTGAGAGAAGAATAAGCAACTAAACAATCAATCCATCAAAGGCAGCCATCTTGCCTTTGTTCTTGTTCATCCAAGAAGCAATTTTTGGTTAAACCAACAAACAAAGGTATGAATATCTATTTTTTTTCACAGTAGCTTAAATCATCCAATTGTCTCTTGTGATTCAAAAAACCCTAGAACCTTAATTTACCTTTTCTAAAGCTTAAAAACCTTAATTCGTCTCTTTATTTTCTAAATATCTTAAAATTGTTGTTTTTGTTTCTTCAAAATCTCAAAACCCTAATCTGCTTTCCAATTTTTCAAAACCCTAAATTGAATTGTTTTCTTTCCAAAAACCCTAAAAAAATATCTTTTTCTGTTTCTGTAAACCTTAAATCATTTTGTTTATTTTCATAAAGCTTCATAAAACTATAAATTGTTTTTCCAAAATCTAAAATTAAATACATTCTCCGAAACACTAAAAACACTAATTCAACTTTAAAACCCAAAACAGTAAACCCTAAACTAGCTAACATTAAACCCTAGTTTTCTTAAACCCTAATTCCCTTAAAACCATTAAACCCTAATTTTTCTAAACCCTAATCCTTTAAACCTTAAAATCTTATAAACCTAAATATTAAAATTCAAACACGGTAAGCCTAAAAATAACAATCCAGTAACCGTAAATCATAAACCTAATGTTTTAAAGTGTCCAAACCCTAGTTTCATGATTTCACTTCTCAAACAATAATTTGGTTAATCAAAGAACTTTATCAACCTCTTAAATTATAAAACTTTACTCCATTTCAATTCTTTTAAAATTTACAGTAGCTTAAACTCATAATTTCCAAAACCCTAAACACATTAAATAAAGAATCTTAAATAGAAACAGTAGCCCTAATTTGAATCTTTATTTGCTTTATTCAATTTTATATTTGATTATGTAGTCTATTATATGCTTTAATTTATTTTCAATACTTTGTTGGTTTATTTAAATTCAATGATTGATTTATTTAATTTATCATGGATGGATGTTTATTTTATATTTTGATTGATACCTTTGATGAATGATTTATTTATGATAAATGGTTATTTACTTTATTGATTTATTTTGATTTCCAAATGTTGTAAGAGGTATGTTTCCACTTGGTGGGTACCTCATTAGTTAAATATCATGTAATTTAAATTACTTTTGGGTGGGTGTCCTATTTAGGCATGGATTATGTAAGGGCATGTTTCCATCTTCGGATGGGTGTCCATTTACTTGTTTTGCTTGGAAATTGTTTTGATTTTCAATATATCGATGCTTTATTTTAATTATTGTGTGTAATATGGATAATATTATTATATTTAAGAATTTTATAATATTAAGACCTGTGAAGGAGGCCGGTTCCAATGAATCGGGCGTTGTGGGGGTGCTAGGCCATTTCTCACCTTCCCCACATGTACCCAACTTTCCGAACCCATTAGGGGGTTGGGGATTCCTTAGGAATCGAGTCATCCACCCCTTTCTTTTTCCCAGCCCATCCGAGTGGCAAATCCATTTTCTCCGGACCTAGGTCCGTGTTCTCTAAGGCCCCTAGCCTAAACAGTGCCAAAGTCGCAAGAACCATTCCACCGGGAGTGGGGACAAAAATCGCCGCTCACAGTGGTGACTCCACTGGGGATAAGAGAAGTTGATTTCGTTGGTCTTTACATTGTTCTATTCTTTCTTATAATGATATTATCCATTGCATCATATTATATTACATCCTGTGCATGAGTTAGAACGCCCGTGTTATCCGTGTTGTGTTATGCAAGTGATACCATACTTTCACTTAAGGTATGGAGATCGAGCATGGCATAACCACTCATAGCCTCGTACCTTTTGGTATATACTTGCTATGGGAACCTAAGCCTTTTAACCCAAAGACTGAAGCTCATGTAATTGGCTTAGTTACTTTCCTTAGGTTTTACCCCAAATGCATGTTGTTTGACTATGGTTAATTTGTCTTGGCTTAAATCATGGCTTATTTGGTTTGCTCTTTTTCTAATTTGACCCAAGTACATTTGCAAGCTTAAATAAATTTTTCTTTAAAGTCCAAAAGACCAAAGCTATTTTCAAAACCTTTCAAGATGGTCTTTGGATATAAGACTTTTCTAAAAATAAATCAAAAATTCTTTTGCTCATGGCCCAAATGTAAAGCCCAAAATCCATTTTTTCTAAAATCTTTTTACAATGGGCTTATAAACAAAATTATGTTACAAAGAGCTTCCAAATTATTTGGGTCAATTACGAAATACCAAAAATCAATTGTGAGCCTAGTTTATACTAGGAATAATTAATCATGGGCTTGTTTTTGGCATGAATCATTAGTTACTTTTTTCAAGTGAGAACTCTATTTATAATAAACATCTTAATTTTATTTTAATCCAATATAGCATAAAAGCTACTTTAGTTGGTTGAGTGGATTAAAACCTAATTAATGGGAATTATTATGAAATGATTTCCATTTTATAAAATATAACTATTGGTTGAAACATCCGAGGGAATTATTCGAAAACAAGATGCCCCATTTTGGTATTTTGCTAACCATATACCTAGGAAAAGAGACTCGCCATTAGTGTGTGGATGTTATAAGGTTGGAAGGAACGTCCTAATTTTTCCTTGTCTATTGTTTGTGCATACAAGCATACACACATACATTTGCATCTCATATCATTGATCCTCTCTAGCTCACAGCCCTGGATTATGATAGTTCAAAAGTTTACGACAATCTGACCTACGCCAGAGACAAAGTATCTAGCAACGACTCAATCACTTGCTCACCAAAAATAATGGATCCCGAACAAATTCAAAGAATGGTGGATGATGCCCTCAACGCCAAGATGGAAGAAATAAAAGAGGCCCTAGCTGAGACCATGAAGAACCAATTGACTGCAATCTTAGAAAATCATGCCGGGGCATCTGCTAGCACTAAGAAGCCAAAGGACAAAGGGAAGACTAAAGTTGGTGAAGTGGTTTTTGATGATGAAAAGGTGGTCATTGGGCTCAATACTACCAAGATGCTCAAGAGAAGAAAAAAGAACCGAAGATTGTTGAAAGATCAATTAGGGAGAAGACCAAAACTTCAAATGTTGAAAAGATGATTGTTGATTTAGAAAAGAAATTTGAGAAGAAACTGAAAACTGAGGAAATGTCCGAAGTTGACAAATTATTTGAGCTAGATGAAGAAGTCCTGTACAAGTTCAAGATGCCATCTTTCGCGAAGTTTGATGGAACTGAAAATCCTCATCTCCATGTGAAGCAGTATATCACTGCCATGCAGTCTACCCGAGCTACTAAGGCTCAAACTCTAAGGTACTTCATGCTCTCACTGGATCCTATTATCCAAAATTGGTTCAATACCTTAGATGATGGAACACAAAAGAGTTGGGATTTGCTTTACAAAGCCTTCATCCAACAATATGGATATAATGTTGAGATGGAAGTTACCTTAATGGAAGTGGAGTCCATTAGGCAAAGGTCGAATAAAAATTTTGTGGATTATGTGAAGAGATGGAGAAACAAGGCCGCTTTACTCAAGAAGAGGCCTGATGAATCCGATCAAATAAGGATGATCATGAGAGGGGTGTTGCCTAGTCTATGTGAAAGGATGTCTCATAAACTCATCTGTGATTTCAAAGACCTTCTCCAAGCAGGTTTGCAAATTGAAGAATGGGAAAGAGAGAAGAACCATTTTTCAACAAGAAGGAACGAGAAAGGAAACGATCAGCCTAGCAGCCAAAGCATGCAAAAGGCAGTCGGTGTCAATACTACTAACCAAGGAACAAGGAGACAATTTTCAAAATTGGGGAAACCGATGTCTTGGGTTCTCAATAAACTTTAAAGAAAGGGATTGCTACAACCCTTAAATCCTCGTCCTTTGCCTAACCCTCTCCCACCTAATTTCGACACTAAAGCATTTTGTCAGTTTCATCAAATGCAAGGGCATGACATAGATAGATGTGTGTGGTTGAGACATGAGATCCAAAATCTAATTGATAATGGGAAGCTACCCGAGCCCAATAAGGCAAACACCAAAGACAACCCATTACCAAAGTTTAATAGGGTACCGCAGCCGGCAGCCTTCATGATTGGAGGAGGTTTGCATGAAGATTTTTTCATGTCTTCTTATCAAGATGTAGGTGGAGAAGCAATTAAAGAAGAAGAGGCATTTGGTGGAATTAAACAAGTTATGGTGGGTAAAGAAGTAACAATTTGTGTTGTCAATGGGTTTTGGGATTCAAGCGATAGTGATGATGATCTTGTATCCAAGATGGAGGAGTGGACTTGGTCCGAACCCAAAGAAGATGAGGTAATGAACATTAGATCCGGTAAACCTTATGCAAGGCCGCCACCTAAGGAGGTAGAAACTAATAAGGGTAAGGAAGTTGAAGTAGGAAATAAAGAAGAGGAAGATGATGTTGTGCTCAAGCAATTGAAAAGAACCCAAGCAAGTGTTAGCATTTGGGACTTATTAGCTACTTCTAAAAAGCACTGAGAAACTATGGCCAAAGCCTTGGCTAGCATGGCAATTTCTACCTCCACGACACTGGAGGAGCTAATCAAGTTCATAAAAATTGGAGGGTAATGAAATGTGAAGAGGTTCAAGAGAAGAGTGAAGTTAATATGGGAGCTGTTTCTTTTTCAGATGTGGACTTACCAGAGGAAGGGAGAGACTACATCAGCCCTCTCTTTATCAAAATTAAAATCAGGGGGAAGAGGACTCCATGTGTAATGGTCAATGATGGGTCCACCATAAATGTTTGTCCACTTAAGATATTGCCAAAGCTAGCCATGTCAACAAGGGATCTAAACCCAAACGAAGTAACAATTCGGGCTTATGACAACACTAAGAGACACGCCGAAGGGACTTTCAAAGCTGTTGTCAAGGTTGGTCCAATTGAATCTATTATTGAGTTTGTTGTTTTAGACATACCGGTTACCTTCGCCTTACTCTTAGGACGACCATGGTTTCATCCTCTTGGTGGAGTTCCTTCCACCCTTCATCAAAAGATCAAGTTCCCCAACGGATATGAGATAGTGGCCATTAAAGCTAAAGATAATGAGATTGTTAACACTCTAATGATAAAGAGGCCTCTCAATGGTTTTCAAGTAGTTGCAATTTCTGATGATGAAGTAGTGGACTCCAAAGTCTTGAATATCATGAAGAACATGAACTACCTTCCCGGAGCTGGTCTTGGAAAGGGTAAGGCTAGTTTGACAAAGCTGCCAGACTTTAGAACTCAAACTTCCAAGAAAGGGTTGGGATATGATGAAAACAACGATGTCCAACCAAAGAAGAGCGAGAAGATGAGCTTCTCACCACTTGAAGAGATTTTTGTCAAAGCTCCAGTTATGGGACCACTCCAAGGAAAGCCTGAGCCAATCATGTTCATGGGAAAGTTGATCTTGGGTTTTGAAATTTTTGCAGATGTGGTCGAGCTAGTCAACAAAGTGAAGAAAGAGCTCACCCTATCAGCCAACAAAGAATCTAATCCAAAAGAGAAGAATGAAGCTGTCCTGAAAGCCGAGAAGACTCCGGAGGAGATTGCTGCCCTAGTTGAAGAGAAGTTTGAAGGCATCCTGCCTTATGATTTTGAGAACAATGATTTTGATTTTAATTTGTTTGCTTTCTATGAGGATGATGATGTTTTCTTTTCCAAAATGAATGCAATAAAGTCTGATTTTGCTTACTTGTGTGATGTTTATTCTGATGGTTGCATACATTCAAATAGCAGTTACATGAGCATCTTTAATATTAATTCTGTTAACACACAATCATTAAATTTGGGAACAACCGAAAATCCTAAAAACATTAGCATAGCATCCGACCTTACTCCTGATGAGAGAGAGAGATTTGAAAAAATATTCAAAAAATATGATGAAGTGTTTGCTTGGTCTTATAAGGATATACCTGGAATAGATCGAGACATAGTCGAGCATTATATTCCTACTTACACTCACATGAAACTTGTCAAACAAAAGCTTAGGCGATTAAGACCTAAGTGGGCTGAATTAGTTAAAGAAGAGGTCACTAAGCAAATACAAGTGAAGTTCCTTGAAGTGATAGAATATCCAGATTGGCTAGCCAACATAGTACCTGTGACAAATAAAGATGGAAGGATAAGAGTATGTGTGGATTATAGAGATTTAAACAAGGCTTCCCCTAAAGATGATTTCCCTTTACCTCATATAGATGTCCTCATTGATAGTGCAGCCTCTAGTGTGCTACACTCGTTTGTAGATGGATTTTCTAGATACAATCAAGTGTTAATGGCCCAAGAGGATAAAGCCAAAACTACTTTCATTACTATATGGGGTATATTTTGCTATAGGGTGATGCCATTCGGCTTAAAGAATGCTGGAGCAACCTACCAAAGGATGTCCACCACATTATTTCATGACATGATGCACAAAGAAGTTGAAGTATATGTTGATGATATGATGGTTAAATCATATACAAGGGAACAACACTTTCAAAACTTAGAATTATTCTTCGATAGAGCTTTGAAATATAAGCTAAGATTAAACCCAAAGAAATGTGTGTTCGGTGTTACCTTAGGTAAATTATTGGGACATGTGATTGGTTCTAATGGCATTGAGATTGATCCTGACAAAGTTAAAGCAATCAGGGATATGCCAGCCCATAAGACGGAGAGAGAAGTTTGGGGATTTATTGGTAAATTACAATACATTAGCAGATTCATAGCAAAAATCACAATAATTTGTGAGCCTATCTTCAAATTGCTTAGAAAGAATCAGCCCGTCCTATGGAATGAAGAGTGTCAAAAGGCCTTTGAGCGAATAAAAGAGTATTTGTTGAATCCACCTGTTTAAAACCACCTACACCCGGTAAACCTCTATTACTATACTTAGCAGTAAAAGAAGGGTCAATAGGAGCCATGCTAGCCCAAGCAGATGAGTCAGGGATTGAGCATGTAGTTTACTATTTGAGTAGAAAGCTCCTACCTTATGAAATTAAGTATAGTATCATTGAAAAGACCTGTATAGTCGTGGTTTTGTCTTCTAAGAAGTTGCAGCATTACTTTCAATCGTATAGTGTGCAAGCAATTTCTAGGTTGGATCCAATGAAGTACTTAAGGGAGACACCCTCTTTGATTGGGAAATTTGGTCGATGGTTGATAACATTAGAAGAATTTGAGATTGAGTATGTAACAAGGAAACCAATCAAAGGTAGAGCGGTGGCAGAATTCCTAGCCCAACAACCATTACCAGAAAGCGAAGAGGTAATCTTGGAATTTCTGGATGAACATTTAGAAGTAATTGAAGTACAAGGGTGGAAAATGTATTTTGATGGAGCAGTAAACCAAAAAGGAGCAGGTTTGGGAGTTATACTAGAATCGCCCGAAGGGGAACTTATCCCTTTAGCCAAAAAAGTTAAAATTTAGGGCAACCAATAATATGGTAGAGTATGAAGCTTGTATTTTCGGTTTGGAAACCCTAATGATTATGAAGGTGGATAAGGTGGAAGTTTATGGCAATTCATTACTAGTAGTATCCCAAGTAAATGGAGAGTGGGAGTTGAAAGAAGAAAAATTAAAACCATGCCACCACTACTTGACCATGATGAAGAAGAACTTTAAGGAGTATAGGTTTGTACACCTATCAAGAGAAGAAAATCAGATGGCTGATGCCCTGGCCACATTGGCTTCGGTATGGGAAAACCCTGTCAGCTTATTCCTTAAGCCTCTAATCTTGACCAGTTCATCAAATCCTTACTATGAATATGAGACAATCATGGAAATTGATACAGACCATGATGCATGGTATGATACTATAAGGCGATTTTTGGAGGAAAAAGAATACCCGTTGGGGGCAACAAAGAAAGAAAGAAGAGCCATAAGGCTGTGGTCTTTACAATACATCACATTCCATGGAGAGTTATATTGATGATGGCCTGATGGGGTGCATTTAAGATGTTTAAGAAAGCCTGAAGTGGAGAATATCATGTCAGAAATACATGCGGGAAGTTGCAGTCCACACATGAGTGGTTTAGCCCTAGTTAAGAAGATTATTTGACAGGGTTATTACTGGTTAACCATGGAGAAGGATTGTATTGAGTTTGTAAAGAAGTGCCAACAATGTCAGATGTATGGTAACTTGAATCACATGCCTCCTGAAGAATTGCATTCTATGTCTTCACACTGGCCCTTTGCCACCTGGGGTATCGACATTATAGGAGAGATACATCCGACAACCTCAAACGGTCACTGTTTCATTGTGGTTGCAGTAGATTATTTTTCAAAATGGGTCGAAGCCGAATCCTTCAATAAACTGGGTGTAAGCCAAATGGCTAGATTTATTGAAAAGAACCTAATCTGCTGGTACGGGGTCCCACACAGTGTGATATTAGACAATGGGGTACAGTTTCAAGGAGCAGTTAAGGATTTATTCTCAAAGTACCGAATCCATCATCATAAATCCTCTCCTTATAGACCAAAGGCTAATGGTGCAGTAGAAGCAACAAACAAGATAATTTAGCAAATTCTGTCCAAGATGACCAAGACTTACAGGGATTAGTCAGAGATGCTTCCCTTTGCTTTATGGGGATATAGGACAAGTGTTTGAACACCTACTAGAATGACACCATTCTCTTTGGTTTACGGGATGGAAGCAGTGTTGCCAATTGAAAGAGAAATCAAGTCATTGAGAGTAGTCTTGGAAGCCAAACTGCCTGAAACGGAATGGGTAGCAAGCAGATGCACACAGTTAGCTTTACTAGAAGAGAGAATGTTAAAGGCACTGTATCATCACCAACTGTATCAAAAGAAGATAGCTCGGGCCTACAATAGAAGGGTTAAAATCAGAAAACTCAGAGTCGGGGATTTTGTGTTGAAGTAATGTAAGCCTAATGTATCTGATCAAAGAGGGAAGTTCAGGCCTAGCTGGGAAGGGCCATATGTCATGAAACGGGTCATGAACAAAGGTACAGTGAAGTTATCAGACATGGATGGGAATATGTTTAGTGAGCCAGTAAACATTGACAGGTTGAAGAGGTTTTATGTATGATATATATAAAAAGAAAAAGAAAAAGAAAAGAGAGAGCTTGCTAGGTTGAAAACCCAAAAAGGGCGGCCTAGGCAAAAGTTAGAGCAGTCCGCTAGTCCCGAAAACCCGAAAGGGCAAGCTAGGCAACAATTAGGACTAAATGAGAGAAAATCATCAATTAGAAAACCCGAAAGGGCTAGTTGGCAATAGGAGTAATCTTGTGTATGCTGGCTTTATGTTTGGTTGTTCCCCAATTTAATAAAATAGAATTAATGTTAAAATTGTTCTATGTACATTGTTTTAAGTATTTGAGCAGATATGGATGAAATAAATAAACACAATAGCAAAAGGTGATGACAAATTTTAAATGGGAAAGAAGCATCTTTTATTACTTAATTATTTTTCATCCTAACAATACACTTTCTGAATCGATAAATGTAAAATCTATGGCAGACGATAAGTTTAACATGTAGACCAGCTTTGCCTCAGCCGATCCAAGTAGGCTTTAGTCAAGCAAGGCATGTCTAAATCGGGAGTAAAGTCATAATCGTGAGGCTCAGCTCTGTACTGACGGCCGAGTTGTTTTATTAGTTTTTGTCATAGAATTGTATCTTATTTATTATGATGATTATTATTTTCTTTAGGTATTTTGGTAGTTTTAATATGTTTATTTAGTGTTTTCATTAATTTTGGTAGTTTTAATTTATTTCAGTGTTTATGTCATTTTTGTCCTAGTTTTTAGTGTGGTGTTTATGTGTTGTTGGTTAATGTTTATTTGATTCTTGTTTAAATTTTGTTTAAGTGTTTGTTTTAGGTTAATATGCAAAATATTTCCTTGGAAGAAAGAATAGCATGAAGCAGAGGGCAAAACCAAGGAACCAATAGAGAAGGAAAATTTAGGCAGTAACTGACACACTCAGAGGACACGGCCAAGCCACTGGCCATGTCACATGACACAGCTAGGAGCCTGGCCATGTCCCATACTTAGCCAAGGAAGAAGACCAAAGAAAGAAGAGCAAAGAATGAAGAGATCAGAAGGTGACACGCTCAGGTGACACTACCAAGCCACTGGCCGTATCCCTCCAAACACATTAAACACGGCCAAGCTCACCCAAGCTTGGCCATGTCACACTCAATTCCAAAGAAGAAAAGATGAAGGATCACACATAAGTTGACACATTCAGTAGACACGGCCAAGCCACTGGCCGTGTCACTCCATGGACTAAAGGAAGAAAGAAAATACGGATTTTTAAGCGAGGTTTCGTATAAATAAGATGATTAGGGTTTTTGAGACATAGAATTTATCAGCCGTCAAACAAAAATTTTAGAGTTTCCATTTTGTTTTCTTTGAGAATATTGATTACACTTTGATTCAAACAGTCTAGATTAAATTTGTTTTAGCCACTTCAACATTCTTCTAGCAAAGATCTGAACAAGAGATTCTTCAGAAGCTAAGAAAGTTTGTAATTTGGTTTTGTTCTCAAACTTTATCTTTTAAGTTTCATTGGAATTTTATTCATGAATTCTATTATGTCTAAATTGATTTCTTTGAATTTTAATGAGATGAATCTGTTTGATAGCATTATTATGAACTAATTTGATCTAGTCTAGGGTTTGTATGGATCTACTATGATTGTATGAATTGGTTATTGCTCTTAACTGAATTATTTCTCTAGCCTTAATTGAATGGATTACTATTAATATATAATTGATTGGCCACCAATTATGTGTTTTAGGTATTAGATGAAGGATTGAGAAATGAAGTCTAATGCTGGAACAATTCAATTAGGGACTTAGGTGAATTAGAGATATAACCTAAGAAAAGGATCATTTCAATTGTAACAAGATTATTTGAGAGAGGTTTGAATGCGAGAGCTTATTTCCTTGATTCAATTAATTAAGCTGCTTGAAATCTATCTTTGAAATTAAATTAGTTGAGAGGAATAGCTATTCATACATATAAGTTAGTAGAGAAGTGCAAACCTTAGACCTTTCTATTAAGTGAATCAATATATCAGCTCAATTTACTTTTATTGTTTTAAACTCCAATCTATCTGTCTTTATTAGTTGTTAGCAATTTAAATTTATTGATAATTTGTTATTTACAATATGATAATCAATTAGCTTATCTAGCTTCCTTGTGAGACGACCTTGAGGTGTTCACCAAGATACTACAGCAGCCTCGTATACTTGCGAGTGTAGTTCTAGTAGTGTTAATTATAGCGTAATAAGTTTTTGGCGCCGCTGCCAGGGAAGCTAATTGGCGTAATTGTTTATTAGGCATAAATATTTTAGATTATTTTTCATTGTTTACTTTTGATTTTATTTGTCTTTTGCTTTTAATAATTCTTTTTTCTAGAAATTTTGTTTATGCAAGGCAAGAGATCACTCGGAGGAGAACTATACCCAGTTATTCCAGAAATTCAGAGAGTGAAAAGGAGCAGAGAAGAGTTTGAACTATATACCGGATTTGATACGGAAGAGGACACTTCTGATTTTGAGTCGGATACTGCACAAATTACCAATATGGGAGACGAAAGGCAAAGAACTATGAGGGTTTTTGCTAGACCTTTCATTGGAACTTGCACATCTTGTATAAGATTGACAGATGCAGCAATAAATTATGAGTTGAAGAACATCCATTACAACATGCTGCCATCATTCTATGGAGTTCCAAATGAAGATCCTTTGAACTTTATCCGGGATTTCTACTCTACCCTCAACACTTTTCCATTGGGAGGACTAACAGAAGATCAGTTGAGGATGAGGTGTTTTCCGTATACTTTGAAGGATAGGGTAAAGAGCTGGCTTATGATGTTGCCCAAAAATTCTTTGACAACTTGGGAGCAAGTTTATAACAAATTTATGGGCAAATTTTACTCACAGCAAGAGACAGCTGAATTGAGAGGGAAAATAGCTACATTATCTCAATTTAAAGGAGAGCCATTTCATGAGGCTTGGGACAGGTTTAAGATGTTATTGATCCAGTGTCCACATCATCACTACCCACTTCAATTTCTGAATCAGTTTTTCTACGATGGTCTAACCTAGAAATTTCAGAATACAGTTGATAACGCAGCTGGGGGAGCTATGGGAGAAAAGATAGCAGATGAAACTTACGAAATCTTTGAAATGTTGGGAGATAATTCTAAACAGAAAAGTGTAAGACGAAGAAGTAAAGGGGTGAATCAATTGGAAGCCAATAGTGAGATGGTCAATCAGATAGCTGAATTGACAAGGCAAGTGCAGATGCTGAACATGAAAAACAATACTTCTTCATCCACTCAAGAAGTGTATGGAATTTATGGAACTTTCGGGCATGGAGCAAATATATGCCCCTCCGCATATGAGTCTTATGGAAATGGAGCTGAGCAAGTCAATGCTATAGGGGGATTTCAACCAAGGGCCCGGAATGATCCTTACTCAAATACTTACAATCCTGGTTGGCGGAATCATCCAAATTTTTCCTTGGCAACAAATAATTCTCAACAGCCTTTCCATTTTCTCCAGAGACAAAACCAACCGCAGGGTCAAACTTCAAATCAAGGGCAGCCTAAGAGAGAGAGTTTGGAGGATAGTTTACAAGCCTTTATCCAAGTCAGTGCTAAAAATCAAGAGATGAATAACAAGAGGCTGGATTCATTAGAAGCATCTTTTAAGAAAGTGGAGACTCAAGTGGGACAACTTGCACAACAGATGCAGATTAAACAAAAAGAGAAATTTCCAAGTCAACCTGAGCAGGCACAATCAGTGACTGTTCTTAGAAGTTGCAAGGTAATTAACAATAATGTTGAAAATAATTCTGTGAATGCAAGTGATCAAGAGAACAAAAAGGAAGGAGAACCAGAGAACAAAGGTGCTGTAGAAAAATCAATGGAGAAATCCCCTTTAGTAGATTTACACAAGGCAAGTAATCCTTACCGGCCACCTATACCTTTCCCCAACATGTTGAAGAATGATAAACAAGATAAGCAATTTTCGGACATCTTCAACATGCTGTCTAAGGTAAGTATTAACTTACCTTTACTTGAAGCAATAAAGAACATGTCGGCTTATGCCAAATTCTTCAAAGAACTGAACACCAAGAAAAAGAGGTATGAGCCAAATGAAAAGGTGATAGTGTCAGAGGTAGCTAGTGCTGTTCTGCAGCATAAACTACCTCCGAAGCTAAAGGATCCTGGTAGTTTCATAATTCAAATTACTATAGGTAATGGAAAGGGGACTGATGGCATGTGTGATTTAGGAGCCAGTGTAAATTTAATGCCTTATTCTATGTATCTTGAATTAGAACTTGGGGAACTTAAACCAGCCAAAATGGTGTTGTAATTAGCTGATAGATCTCTTAGATTCCCGAAAGGGGTTATAGAAGATGTGTTAGTTAAGGTTGGTGGGTTGATAGTACCTATGGATTTTATAGTTCTTGACATGGAAGGAAGTAACTCTACACCATCCGCACATACTATTCTACTAGGTAGGCCTTTAATGGCTACTACCAACACCTTGATAGATGTTAAAAATGGTAAATTGTCGATGAGTGTTTTGGGACAAACGGTTGAATTTCTATTTTTAACACTTCTCCCATTCCTACAACTGCTTTATATGAGGATTGCTCTTTAATTGATTGTATTGACGCAGTTGTTTCAGATGTTTTCTTGCAGACAGGTTCCTCGGATAAATTGGAGCTGGCCCTGACCTTAGATCGTGATTTGGATATTTTTGATTCAGAAATAGCCAGTTGCCTTGAGACATTAGAGAGTGCTAAAATAGAGGAACTTAAGGAGGACCCAGTATTTGAATTTCCCTCCATCCAAAAGGAAGAGAAGAATCCTTCACTTGAGTTAGAGCTGAAAGAGTTACCTAAAAATCTGAAATATGTGTTTTTAGGAGATCACAATACCTTACCTGTGATAATATCTAGTGAACTTAGTGAAGGGGAGGAGATGAGGTTGGTGAGTGAGCTTTAAAGATTGAAAAGAGCAATAGGATGGGGATTGAGTGACATCAAAGGTATTAGCCCTTCAATGTGCATGCATAGAATCACCTTAGAAGAGGGAGCTAAACGTGTGAGGGAGACCCAAAGGCGCCTTAACCTAAACATGAGTGAAGTGGTTAAGAAGGAAGTGCTCAAATTGCTTGATGAAGGAGTGATATATCCAATAGCTAATAGTGAATGGGTGAGCCCAGTACATGTAGTGCCTAAGAAATCAGGAATCACTGTGGTGAAAAATGAAAAAAAAATGAACTGGTTCCTACTAGGACTACTACTAGGAGGAGAATGTGTATCGATTATAGGAAGTTGAACAATGCCACAAAGAAAGACCATTTCCCTCTTCCTTTTATTAATCAGATGTTGGATAAACTTTCTGGACACTCACATTATTGATTTTTGGATGGACTTTCAGGTTATCATCAGGTGCCGATATCACCAGAGGATCAATCCAAGACTACCTTTACTTGCCCTTTTGGGACCTATGCATTTCGGCGTATGCCCTTTGGCTTGTGCAATGCGCCTACAACTTTTCAGAGATGCATGATGTCTGTCTTCACATACATGATAGATGATTTTATTGAGGTATTTATGGATGACTTTTCTGTTTTTGGTGATTCTTTTGATAATTGCCTCAATAAACTTGTTCTTGTACTTGAGAGATGCATTGAATGTAACCTCACTTTGAGTTGGGAAAAGAGTCATTTCATGGTTACTCAGGGCATTGTCTTAGGTCATGTTGTGTCAAGTAAAGGGATTGAGGTGGATAAGGCTAAAGTAGAGTTAATTGCTAAGTTACCCCCACCTACCTCTGTTAAGGGAATAAGAAGTTTTCTAGGGCATGCAGGTTTTTACCGGAGGTTTATTAAGATTTTTCTAAAATAAGCCAACCATTGTGTCATTTGCTTGGGAAAGATGTTCCATTTGAGTTTACTGCACAATGCATGCAAGCCTTTAATTCCCTTAAGGAAAAACTGACTAGTGCAACAGTAATTGTAGCTCCTGTTTTGTCTTTACCTTTTGAAATTATGTGTGATGCCTCTAATCATGTAGTAGGAGCTGTTCTTGGGCAAAGGGTTGAGAAATTTTTGAGAGTGATATATTATGCTAGCTTGACCCTGAATAGTGCACAAATGAATTACACAACAACTGAAAAGGAAATGTTAGCTGCTGTTTTTGCTGTAGATAAGTTTAGAGCATATTTAATTGGGTCGAAAATTATTGTGCATTCTGATCATGCAGCTCTAAAATATCTTTTAACAAAGCAACATGCTAAACCGAGCTTAATTAGATGGGTGTTACTATTGCAAGAATTTAATTTTCAAATCAAGGATACTAAGGGCAGTGAGAATGTTGTAGCTGATCATTTATCTAGATTACCCTTCTTTAGTGAAAATCTTGCATCTGATAGCATTCATAAAAATTTAGAAGCATTTCCTGATGAGCAGCTGTTTGTGGTAATTAATGCACCTTGGTTTGCAGATATTGCTAACTATCTTGCTTGTGGTATTTTGCATTCTGACATGTCATTTCAGGAAAAGAAAAGGTTTTTGCATGTGAGTAAATTTTATTTTTGGGATGAACCTTATCTATTCTGGATATGCAAAGATGAGATAGTTCGCAGGTGTGTATCTGAGGAAGAACAACTGAGTGTTCTTCAATTTTGTCATGACCTTCACTGTGGTGGTCATTTTGGAGGAAGAAAGACTGCAGAAAAGGTGCTTCAAAGTGGTTTTTACTGGCCTACTCTATTTAAAGATACTCAAGAGTATTGTAAACACTGTGACCACTGTCAAAGAGTGGGTAACATTGGGAGGAGGAATGAAATGCCCCTTCAATCGTATATTGTTGTTGAATTGTTTGATGTGTGGGGAATAGACTTCATGGGTCCTTTTCCCAAGTCTTTTGGTTATGAATATATTTTAGTTGTTGTCGATTATGTTTTAAAATGGGTGGAGGCAATCCCCACCCTTACTAATGATGCTAATGTGGTTGTTAAATTTGTGAAGGAAAATATTCTTAGCAGATTTGGCACGCCAAGAGTGATAGTCAGTGATGGGGGAAGTCATTTTTGCAACAAATGTTTTGAGAAATTAATGCACAAATCTGGTGTGAAACACAAGGTGGCAACCCCATACCATCCACAGACTTCTGGACAAGTTGAATCATCCAACAAGCAAATAAAAGGAATTATGGAGAAAATAGTCAACTTATCAAGGAAGGATTGGGCGAGTAGATTGCATGATGCATTGTGGGCATATCGGACTGCTTTCAAGACTCCTCTGGGTATGAGTCCATACCGATTGGTTTTTGGTAAAGCTTGTCATTTACCAGTGGAGTTGGAGCACAAAGCAAAGACTCTGAATTTAGACTTAGACAAGGCAAAGAGAGAACGTTTTCTGCAAATTTCAGAGTTAGATGAGCTGAGGAATGAGGCATATGAGAGTTCAAGGATTTATAAGGATCGTACTAAAGCACTTCATGACAGAATTATAGTGCGAAAGACATTGAGCCTAGGTATGAAAGTTTTACTTTTTAATTCTCATCTCCATCTGTTTCCAGGAAAACTCAAGTCTCGATGGAGTGGTCCTTTCGAGATAACTCAAGTATATCCTTCCGGTGCCATAGAATTGCTTAACTCTCGAACAAATGAAACTTTTAAAGTAAATGGACAGAGAGTTAAACCATATAATGAAGGTTTCCAAGAAGTAAAGATCATCGATAGCACTTTGATCTACGATCCTTAAGTCTTGCAGTAGTGTCCAGCTACACGACATTAAAGAAGCGCTAAATGGGAGGCAACCCATCGGTTTGCATTTCCTTTTATAGTTGTAATTTTATATTCAGCAATTTTGATTTTATGTTTGGTTTAAATAAATGGAATGGGTGCTTTGATCATTTTTTTATTTTTCTAATGTGTTTCAGGGTTAATCAAAGAAGAGGATTGCATTTCTTTAGGATTTGGTGATATAAATAAAAAATAAAAAAATAAAAAAAAGTTAAAATGGCAGTGAAGAACACAACCACTTGACACAGCCAAGCCACTGGCCGTGTCAAGCCAACCCCAAAAGTCACCAATTCACACAGCCCCTGACACGGCCAACAAGCTTGGCCGTGTCCTTGGTCGTGTCACATGGGACACGGCCAAGCTTTACCCCAATTCCTTTTCTTTGTTTTTGCAACTTTGTGCTTACAGTGTCAAACACACCCATGGGACACGGCCAAGTCACTGGCCGTGTCCCTCCAAACACATCAAACACGGCCAAGCTCACCTAAGCTTGGCCGTGTCCCTTCAATTTTAAAGTTTAAAAACACGGTTTTAGTACTTTTCATTCATTTAAATTCCTAGTTTTGTTTTTGCTTCCTTTCTTTCTCTTGACTTTTTTCTCACAAAACCTCCATTGTTGCTCTTTCAAAGCTTCCAAAATCCCATTAATTCTCAATTTCCTTCACCAAAACTGAAATTAATCCGTTCAATCTTCTTCTTCTCTCATAAAAAATCAATTTAATCTGTTTAAGTTTCAAATTTTTTCAGATCTTTCAATATGCCAAGAATGAAGATGGTGTCCCACCACAAGAGGAAGCAACCTCCAACTGCAGCTTCATCTTCATCTTCTTCATCTTTAAAGAGAGCTACTTTTTTGGCTAGTGGTTTCTTTCCGACAAGGTATGTAAGCGATGAATCCCTTCATGCTCTTCGTATTAGGGATAATTTTTATAGTTATGTTCAAAACCTTAGGTGGGAGAAACTAGTCGCCTATCGACCTTTGCAATTTCAAGAGCTTACTTTGGAGTTTTTAACATCTCTTAATGTTGAAAGAGATGAACAGAAGATTTACTCTAGGTTGAGTTTTAAGTTGCTTGGAAAATCATTTGTAGTTAGTATTGAGCAATTGAATGTTATATTTGGTTTCCATCAACACGGTGAAAAGTCTGTACCTAAGGATTTTAAGCAGCAATTTGCTTGGGGAGCTTTGGGCTCGGGAACTTATGTGGCCAAATCGGCCAAGGCAACTAAATTGAGTAATCCAGCCCTTAGGTTTTTGCATCGCTTTATGTCCTATAGGTTCTTTGCTAGGAAGGAAAGCCCGGGTGTAGTGGAACTTAGTGAGCTCTTTTTCTTAGATTGTGCTTGTAATGCAATACCCATTAGTACCGGCTATTGGTTGGCCGATGTTTTTGATAGTGTGGCAAACAAAAAGAAGGGGGCTATTTGTATTGGAGGATTGGTTACCACATTGGCAACAGCCCTTCTTGATGATTTTGACCCGAGTACCTGTCGTATGACTAAAATTACGAGTAATGATTCATTGGATTTGGCCACACTTGAGAAGATGCATATGGTGGTGAACAAGGGAGGGGCCTATGTGATGGCTTTAGCTGAGCCAGAAGCACCAAGGGGCAGACAAAAGAGAACACGAGTCCAAGAGGAGTCTGACTTGGATTCTCTTGATTTGGAAGAAGATGCTCTGGTCCCGGATAATCAGGAGATACTTAATAGGATAGAGGCACTGGAGAGCAAGGGCGATCGTAACCATGCTGTGGTCTTGCAACAGTTGGACCAAATCAATAGCAACCTTGCTAAGAATCTGAGTCTTCATCCTTCAGCTACATCATCATCACATCCTCCTTCACCGTAGATCACATTGGCTCTAATCTTTCGAGACAATTCCTTACTTTCTTGTGTTTAGTTATAGTGTATTTTTGTTGTTATTTTTCATTTTTGTTTTTAATGTTAACATTTTGGATATTTTATTTTATATATTGTATTCTGTTTTTGAACAATTGTTGTTTGTGATGAAAAGGTAGAGTTTGCCTCACTCGAGAATGATGGAAAACAGGTTGTACCTTCACTCTTTTTCTTTATTATCCTTATTTCCATTGAGGACAATGTAATTTATAAGTGTGGGGTAATCTTTAAGCTTTCCTTTAATTCTTATTTTGTTTGTCTTTGTGTGTTATATTGTGCATTGTGCATGGCATAATTGTTGGAAACTTATTGACTTTTCTGTGATTCTAGCATTATATCTGAGCCTTTATTATCAGCATAGAGATTAGCATTTGAATTCATTCAGGATCAATTTTCACATTCTGCAATTCATGACATATAAATCTTTGAGAACCCACCCTTTGTGAGTTTTGAGCCTCATAGATTGAAAATTATTGTCAATTTATTTTCTTTTCTTAAATGTGCACCTTCATGATTTTGCATCTGTAGAGTTTGCTTTGGCATACTAATTGAACTCACATTATGATTTCATCTCAAGTTTTAAAATGAAGAAGGCAAATTAGGTTATCCCTTTAGCTTAAAAAGACCTCCCTTAATTATGAATTCCTTAGTGAGCCAAGTTGAGCCTTTGACTTTTTCTTGATTGATCAACATAATTCTCAACTCAACATTTTCTTATTATCATCATACCTACATTAAGGAATGGAGTTTCTTATGATATGACAATAGGGTGGTTTAATTCATAAGTGTGGGGTAGGCAATTAAAAAAAAAACAAATAATAATAGTATTGCTTTAGTAAGATTTTGGGCCGAAATGCATACTTTGCACATTATATTTGACTAAGAGTCGATCATTCTTTTCCTCTACATTTTAAGCTAGATGTTCCATGCAATTGTATATTTTGTATATATATATAATAAATAATAAATAAAAATAAAAGAAAATAAAAGAGAAGATATATATATATATATATACAAAATTCATATATTTTCTAGCATTAGAGGAATGTCGACTCATGTACTTTTCTTTAAGTATGCAAGTATGTGAGATTATTGACGGTTGGTGAATATACCATTTGAGGGAGTTACGAGTTTCTTAGCAAGAGTATTGTCTAATTTAGATACTCCATTTCTTGATACTCCAACTTAAATGTCTTTTCTCACACCTTCACCTTAGCCCCATTACATCCAAATAAAAGACCTTCGGATTATTTCTTGAGAAAATCAGTGAGAGAGATTGGATAATTAAGCAAGTTTATGGCAGTATGCAGTCATGAGTGGTTTGAGTCAATTAACCTTTGAAATCGAGTGAAACACTTAGATGAGAGATGAGATTTGTATGTCTGGATTAATGAATGAGTTAAGAAGATCTTGATTGAAGTAAAGTGCAATTATTTATGGCTGAGTCTTAAAGGATTTCATCTTATATACTGGAATTATAGTTAAGGTTGTTTGAGTTTTTAATTTATGCCATGTGAATTTGCTTGAGGAAAAGCAAAGTTTTAAGTGTGGGGTAGTTGTTTTATTAGTTTTTGTCATAGAATTGTATCTTATTTATTATGATGATTATTGTTTTCTTTAGGTATTTTGGTAGTTTTAATATGTTTATTTAGTGTTTTCACTAATTTTGGTAGTTTTAATTTATTTCAGTGTTTATGTCATTTTTGTCCTAGTTTTTAGTGTGGTGTTTATGTGATGTTGATTAATGTTTATTTGATTCTTGTTTAAAGTTTGTTTAAGTGTTTGTTTTAGGTTAATATGCAAAATATTTCCTTGGAAGAAAGAATAGCATGAAGCAGAGGGCAAAACCAAGGAACCAAGTGAGAAGGAAAATTTGGGCAGTAACTGACACACTCAGAGGACACAGCCAGGAGCCTGGCCGTGTCCCATACTTAGCCAAGGAAGAAGACCAAAGAAAGAAGAGCAAAGAACGAAGAGATCAGAAGGTGACACACTCAGGTGACACGGCCAAGCCACTGGCCATGTCCCTCCAAACACATCAAACACGGCCAAGCTCACCCAAGCTTGGCCGTGTCACACTCAATTCCAAAGAAGAAAAGATGAAGGATCACACAAAAGCTGACACACTCAGTAGACACGGCCAAGCCACTGGCCGTGTCACATGACATGGCCAGGACCTTGGCCGTGTCACTCCACAGACTAAAGGAAGAAAGAAAACGCGGATTTTTAAGCAAGGTTTCGTATAAATAAGATGATTAGGGTTTTTGAGACAGAATTTATTAGCCGTTAAACAAAAATTTTAGATTTTCCATTTTGTTTTCTTTGAGAATATTGATTACACTTTGATTCAAACAGTCTAGATTAAATTTGTTTTAGCCACTTCAACATTCTTCTAGCAAAGATCTGAACAAGAGATTATTCAGAAGCTAAGAAAGTTTGTAATTTGGTTTTGTTCTCAAACTTTATCTTTTAAGTTTCATTGGAATTGTATTCATGAATTCTATTATGTCTAAATTGATTTCTTTGAATTTTAATGAGATGAATCTATTTGATAGCATTATTATGAACTAATTTGATCTAGTCTAGGGTTTGTATGGATCTACTATGATTGAATGAATTGGTTATTGCTCTGAACTGAATTATTTCTCTAGCCTTAATTGAATGGATTACTGTTAATATATAATTGATTGGCCACCAATTATGTGTTTTAGGTATTAGATGAAGGATTGAGAAATGAAGTCTAATGCTGGAGCAATTCAATTAGGGACTTAGGTGAATTAGAGATATAACCTAAGAAAAGGATCATTTCAATTGTAACAAGATTATTTGAGAGAGGTTTGAATGCGAGAGCTTATTTCCTTGATTCAATTAATTAAGCTGCTTGAAATCTATCTTTGAAATTAAATTAGTTGAGAGGAATAGCTATTCATACATATAAGTTAGTAGAGAAGTGCAAACCCTAGACCTTTCTATTAAGTGAATCAATATATCAGCTCAGTTTACTTTTATTGTTTTAAACTCCAATCGATCTGTCTTTATTAGTTGTTAGCAATTTAAATTTATTGATAATTTGTTATTTACAATCTGATAATCAATTAGCTTATCTAGCTTCCTTGTGAGACGACCTTGAGGTGTTCACCAAGATACTTCAGTAGCCTCGTATACTTGCGAGTGTAGTTCTAGTAGTGTTAATTAGAGCGTAATACGAGTTGATAAGGATCATAGAATGTACCTTGATGAAGAGCAGCAAGGGGAACATACATCAAGTATGTTCGCATTGTGATATGAGAAATCTTCCACCAAGGTACCAACCAACGGATGTTGACTTCGGCGCGTGAGTGGATCCAGTCAACCCAGTTAGCATATGAAGAAGCAGGATGGAGTAGTTTCCTAGCAGAATGATGACGTGGCAGATATCTAGCAAAATCCATGGATGGAGTATCAAGCAAACAAAGATGCCCCTAAAGGCAAATCTATGAAGAAAGAATTAAATAAAATAAAAAAGGGTCCACTAAGTTGAAAACCCGTGAGGGTAGCTTTGGCAGAAAATAGGATAGCTTGCTAGTTCCAAAAACCTACATGGGTGGACTAGGAAAAAATTAGAGTGATAAAAAATATATATAATAAAAAAAGAGGTCCGTTAAGTTGAAAATCCGCAAGGGCAGCTTAAGCAAAAATTAGGACAGCTCGTTAGTTCCGAAAACCCACATGGGCGGACTAGGCAAAAATTAGTGCAATAAAGAAAAGAAGAAAAAAGAAAACCTAAATTGAAAACTTGAAAGGGCAGTTTAGGTAATTACCAGAAGCAACAACGGACTCCCAGTTAGTCTCTTTGTCAATCCTGATTTAAGTCGGTTTAATCCAACTAAGGTCACGGCTAAGATCACAGGTACCGGTGACAAGCCTCCATCCATTTGATTCATAATATCCAATACTCATGGATCAATATCACCGTCAGAAGAGACAAGCAAGAATTTGCCGAGTAAGCAAAGACAAAGCATGCATCCACATGCCTTAGTAGGAGCATGTTAGACAAATGATCTCTATTTTGATCCTTGACAACTCAAATGAATGATCCATTTAACATGTTTTTGGAGAATCTTGTTGCAGGCTTAGGTTACTTCAAATAAAGGTGAACAGAACACTTCTAGCGGTCGCACCACACATGCATACGACCGCACCTTGCAATTACAGGATGAAACCTTATCACAGTAGGTTTCGCGGTCAGAAGCCCGACCTCAGTCGCGACCGCGCATAAAGAAGAGCAATCGTCCCAAGTTATGGACGACCGCTAACCAAGGAACTCAAATCTTTCTAATCACAGTGAGGTTTGCGGTGACAAGAACGGTGAATGACACGGCCTCATTTGCTGCTGTGGCGACCGCCCATTAAGATTCGCGACCGCTCTACCAATACAAGAAGAATTTGCTTAAAGAGACAGTAGTGTTCGCATCCTCAGGTGCGTCCAGAAGTTTGACGCGAGAACCTCAATTCGACCGCGAAATGCTACCTAGGGCGACCGCGACATTCAAATTTTGGCGGACATCTCTTCTGCCCTTACAGAGAATGCCACGTGACATGACCGTTAAAAACCCACTTCAACATTCAAAAAGGGCGACCGCACCTTAGTGATGCGTGACCGTCCCGACAATCGCAGCATGGGCAAGATTCCAGCTGCAGAGCACTCAAATTCGACCGTTGAAGCTTGTTTTAAATTCAGAGACCGTGCCTTGTCCAAGGACGACCGCGTGAGATATGAGCGCGACCATCTTTGTATGAAGGACGTCCGCGAGATGCTTCGGGCAGTTTAAGTAAAGAAGGTCTAAGCTGTCAAGACTTTATTCTCACTATCAATAACGGCTAGTAAGACCACATTGGCTATAAATACAATGTTTCTACAAGAAAAAAAAAGAAGCAAGAGAACACAGATTTTGATAGCCAAGCAACAAATTTTCTTTTACTTAAACTTACATTTGAATTGTAATGAATGTTAGGTGTTAGCATTGAAAACACCATTGTATAAGTTTGAGTGTGAGCTTGGAAAAACACTTGGGTTGAGAGAGTAAGCCTTGTAAAACTCTTGTTTGGGTTGTGAGAGTGAGCCTCAAAAACTCCTTTAAAGGTTCTTAAGTGTAAGCCTTAGAAAACACTTGTGAAGTTAGGTGTGAACTTGTAAAAACACCAAAGTTGGAAGTGAGCTTGTAAAAACTTCAAAGATTAGTGGAACCTTAACAAGTTGTTAAGGAAGTGGATGTAGGATTGAAGTAAAATCCGAACCACTATAAATCTTGTGTGTTCTTTCTTTCTTCCATTATTCAACCATCTCTTAATTCCGCACTTCTATTTTGTTGAGTTTTTTAATTGTCATTATTTCTTGAAGAAAACAATTCAACCCCCCCCCCTCTTGGTTGCCATCTTGGGACAACAATTGGTATCAGAGCTTGAGATTTCTTAAACTTAATTGTGAAATCTGATCCACTAAGGCAACTTCTTCTTCATCAAGCTCTCATGGAAATCTTAACACTATTCTTAGACCCTACTTTGATGGAACTGATTATTCATACTGGAAACACAAAATGTATTTGTTTCTAGACAGTGAAGGGATTGAACTATGGGATTTCGTGGAAAGTGAGTGGAAACCTCCCATGTATGAAGTTGACGGTACTCAAGTTCCACTTCCCAAAGCATAATGGTCAGCTAGCAATGTCAAAGATCGATTCAAGAACAATAGAGCCGCTTCCATCTTGATGAATTCCATTTCAAGAGAAGAAGGTGGAAGAGTTCAACATTTAACTTGTGCACATTGCATTTGGAAAACACTCGAAAACTACCATGAAGGTACAACTCAAGTAAGATTCACCAAGAAACAAATGCATGTCCATGAGTATGAGCTATTCAAGATGAAACCAAATGAAAATGTCACCGACATGACCAATCGCTTGCTTGCTATTGTCAATGAACTAAAGAAGTATGGCAAGGTATATGATCAAGGTGATGTAAACAGTAAAATCTTGAGAGCCCTAAGAGCTAGAAAGAACTTTGAATCAAAAGTATCATCCATAGAAGAAGCTCATGATCTCAGCACATTAAGAACTGACGAGCTAGTTGGTAAACTACTCACATTTGAGCTACACAGTGAGAAAGAAGAAGATCAAGGTGAAAAAGAAAAGAGAAAACCAATTGCACTCAAAGCAATCAAAGAAGCTGAGAGCTCAAGCAATGAAGGTACTGATGATGAAGATGAAATGGCAATGTTCTAAAAAAGAATCAATGAATGGAAAAGGAAGAAAAGATTACAAGCAAACAAAGGTACATCTCCAAAATTCTCCTTCAAAGATAAAGAAAAGAAAAATGAGGTAAAATGCTATGAATGTGGAAAAACTGGTCACATTAAATCGGATTGCTTCAAATTAAAGAACAAAAAGAAATGGGATAAAGAAAAGAAAAAGTCTCTCAAAGCCACATGGGATGACTCTTCTTCAAGTGGAGAAGAAGAAGAAGAAGGAATTGCAAATCTGTGTCTCATGGCTATTGAAGATGACTCCAATGAGGTAAGTACTCAATCCTTTGATTTAGTAGCACATAATGATACAAATGATATAGATGATAGTGATTTGATTGAGCACATGAACTTTAAAATAGAAAAATATTTTTCTAAAATGAAGCTTTATAAAGAGAAAAACTCTAAGTTAGAAAAAGATTTTATATGCTTAAAGAACTCTACCTTAGAATTGAAAACCTCAAATGAACACTTGATAAATACGATAGGAGAGTTAAATAAAAACTCACATGACTTAGAAAAAGTGATTAAAGAGAATGAAACATTGAAGCATGAACTAAAAGAACTAAAAGAATCAATTTCCAAATTTCATAAAGGAAAGGAAGCATTAAATACATTAATTAATAACCAAAGATCACCTTCCTTAAAGTATGGATTAGGATTCAATGGCTCAACCAACATTGCACCAAGTAAACCAACATTTGTAAAAGCATCTACAATTGAAATTTCTGATGATCATATCAAAGATGCTTGCACCAAGTCTAAAAGTACCAAAAGTACTTCCTATGGTTTGCTAGGAGAAAAAGCCAAAAATTATTATGCATTGTTGTTCACTAAACTTGCACAAAAGAAATCACATACTTGTAGCCGCATGCATAATACGTTAAATACAAAAAGGAAAATACAGAAGTATAGAATGCCATGGCAATGCACATATTGCATGAAATTCGGACACAAAAATTTCTATTGTTATATAAGAAAGGCTCATCTCAAGTTAGAAGGCACTTTTACTACTAACCATCAAGGACCCAACTTCATATGGGTACCTAAAAGAAGATGATCACTATTGCCTTGCAGGTATGCCTAAAATCTACTATCAACAAAAGCACATGGCTTGTGGATAGTGGATGCTCAAGGCATATGACTGGAAATGCAAAGCTCTTTACAAGTAATACCTACAAACATGGAGGTAATGTAACTTTTGGAAACAATGCTAAAGGTAAAATTCTTGGTGTTGGCTCCATTGGTTCTATTGGTAAGGATTTAATTGAAGATGTATGGCTTGTTGATGGTTTGAAACATAACTTGCTAAGTGTTAGTCAACTTTGTGATAAAGCATACTTTGTCAATTTTGATTCCAAGGAATGCAAAATCACAAATTCAAATGATATTATCATATTTAAGGGTACTAGAACAAACAACACTTATAATATCAATATTCATTCAAATCATAAATGTTTAATGTCCACTAATAATGATGCATGGTTATGGCATAGAAGACTAGGACATGCTGGTATGGATCAATTGAAATATATTTGTAATGAAAACTTAGTTGATGGCCTACCTAAAATAAAATATGATAAAGACAGGATTTGTGAACCTTGTCAACATGGTAAGTAACACAAAAGCTCATTTAAAACAAAGAGTGTTATAAGCACTTCTAGACCTTTAGAGCTCATTCATTTGGATTTGTTTGGACCAAATAGAGTTACAAGCTTAGGAGGCAAATCATATGCATTTGTTCTTGTTGATGATTACTCTAGATTCAAATGGGTTAATTTCTTAGCTCAAAAGAATGAAGCCTTTAATTACTTCAAAACATTTGCAAAAAGAGTTCAAAATGAAAAAGGATATGTGATCACATCTATTAGAAGTGATCATGGCAAAGAATTTGAGAATGAAAATTTTGAAGGCTTTTGCAATGAACTTGGCATTTCACATAATTTTTCTGCTCCTAGAACTCCACAGCAAAATGGTGTAGTTGAAAGGAAAAATAGAACTTTAATTGAAATGGCTAGAACAATGCTCAATGAATATGATTTACCATCTTATTTTTGGGCAGAAGCCGTTAATACAACTTGTTACATTGCAAATCGTGTTTACAAAAGGCATTTAACTAATAAAACTTCTTATGAGCTATGGAATGGAAGAATACCCAGAATTGGATATTTTAGAGTATTCGGATGCAAATGCTTCATATTGAATACCAAGGATAATCTTGGAAAATTTTCATCCAAATCAGATGAAGGCATATTCTTAGGATATTCATCATATAGCAAAGCATATAGGGTATTTAACTTGAAAACTCTAGTTATAGAAGAATCAATGCATGTTGTATTTGATGAATCATCTAATCGTGATCAGAAGAAAGGTATTACTTTCAATGACCCTGTAGGTACTCTTGAACCTCTTGAATCTATTGATGCTCCAAAGATAAATCAGTATGAACTTGAAGAAAAGACTCAAGATCTACCTAAGGATTGGCAATACAAGAAAGATCATTCTAAGGAACTCATCATTGGAGAAACATCTAAGGGAGTAATTACTAGATCTAAAATTAATCATGTAGATGTTAATTTTGCTTTTGTTTCTCAAATTGAGCCAAAGACTGTTGAGGAGGCTTTAAATGATGAAAATTGGATAACTACAATGCAAGATGAACTTAATCAATTTGAAAGAAATAATGTTTGGCAACTTACTCCTAGACCTATAGATCACTCTATAATAGGATGCAAATGGGTCTATAGGAATAAGCTTGATGAAAATGGTCACATTATTAGAAATAAAGCAAGATTGGTAGCCAAAGGCTATAATCAAGAAGAAGGTATTGACTATGATGAAACCTTTGCCCCTGTGGCTAGATTAGAAGCTATTAGAATATTACTTGCTTTTGCATGTCACATGAACTTTAAGCTTTTTCAAATGGATGTTAAAAGTGCATTTCTAAATGGACTTATAAGCGAAGAAGTTTATGTAGAACAACCTCTTGGTTTTAAAAACTACAAATTTCCTGATCATGTTTTCAAACTTACCAAAGCTTTATATGGATTGAAACAAGCACCTAGAGCTTGGTATGATAAACTTAGTGCATATTTACTGGAAAATGGTTTTGCAAAAGGAAAAGTAGACACAACTCTCTTTGTTAAAAAGGATAAGCATAACATTTTGATTGTACAAATTTATGTGGATGACATAATATTTGGAGCTACTAATGAAACCTTGTGCAAAGAATTTGCTACTTGTATGACTAGGGAATTTGAAATGAGCATGATGGGTGAACTCAAGTTCTTCCTTGGACTGCAAGTCAAGCAATGTGAAGATGGGATCTTCATCAACCAATCCAAATATACAAAAGAACTCATCAAGAAATTTGGAATGGATGGCTGCAAAACTAGCAAAACTCCTATGAGCACATCCTTAAAATTAGGTAAAGATGAAAATGGTAAAGTAGTAGATGAGAAGAAATATCGAGGTATCATCGGATCACTACTTTATTTAACTGCTTCTAGGCCTGATATAATGTATAGTGTATGTCTTTGTGCTAGATTTCAAACTAGTCCTAAGGAATCACACTTGAATGCCACTAAGAGAATCTTGAAATATTTGAGTGGCACAATGCATTTAGGACTTAGGTATCCTAAAAACACATCATTTCATATCATAGGCTTTTCAGATGCTGATTATGCTGGTAGTATTTTAGATAGAAAGAGCACTACGGGAGCATGTCACTTTCTTGGTAATTGTCTAGTTTCTTGGCATAGTAAGAAACAAGCATCGGTTGCTTTATCCATAACGGAAGCCGAATATGTTGCAGCATGTTTTTGTTGCACACAAGTATTATGGATGAAACAACAATTGCTTGACTATGGTAAAGTGTTTAACAATATCTCCATTAAATGTGACAACACTAGTGCTATCAATTTGTCTAAAAATCCTATCCAACACTCTAGATCCAAACATATAGATATTAGACATCACTTCTTGAGAGAAAATGTACAAAATCAGAATATAATCCTAGAATTTATAGATACACAAAATCAACTTGCTGATATCTTCACAAAACCCTTGAATGAAGATAGACTTAACTTCATTAAACTCAATTTAGGAATGATTGATGGAATCACTTTGAATTAATTAAAACTTTTGCCTTTTAATAAAGTTTCTTTGTGCATACATGTATATTTTTGCCTAAACATTAGAAAAATCCTCCATCTTTCCTTGAATCTTTCATTTCTAAGTTAGTCGCGTTCGCTCCAGTGTCCATAGCGACCGCTATCGTGTCTGCCAGATTCATTCAAACAAATTACTCTGTGCGCGGTCGAGAAAATTTATGCGAGGCGCAAAAATTTGAACAGTTTCGACCGTTACAGATAGTTTCTTCACCCGTGAGCGTACTGATCATACTAATGGTCGCTAGACTGAACTTCGCGATCGCACCCTGTTGAATCTATGACCGCACTCTGTACACTCTGCTCGAAATTTTGTAACCGTTGGCTGTGTGACAGGTCGCAACTCTTAACTTTCAATAGTCATAAATGACTATTTTCTTAATCTCATCTATTTAAGAGTATGTTACATCAGTTTCTTTGATATTTTGCTTATTAAAACACACAAACTTCCCTCTGAATCTCTAAAAACTTCTCAAAAACATCTGTTTCTCAATCACCCTCTGTTTTCCAATTCTCTTCTGTTTTTCTATTCTGATGGCTCCCAAAAAGAAAACCACTTCCAAAATAAAAGGACAAGCAAAGAGAGTTCCAGGAATAACAATAAGAGAACCAGTAGTTGATCCTCCATCTCCTCCACAATCTAGAAGAGGTGAGAAAATTCACAAACCTCACCACCAAACTTCTGAGGAAGATGTTAGGTATGCTATGTTGAAGAGGAAGAAGGTTGAGGGAACCAAATCTCCTTTTGGTGGGATGCTCTCTGCCCTAAATATCAAGGATGAGATTGAGAGATTACTAGATGTCCTTGGATGGAGAAAGTTTGTATTTCCAGAAGAGGTAGGTTATTCCAGTTTAAGTAAGGAGTTTCTTATGTCCTTTCAAATAGAAAAGAGTGCTAACTCTGCACTAGGATGGTATGGGGTTAGGTTTAAACTCTTTGATCAATACCAATCCTTAACCCTAGAAGATTTTGGCAGCATTTGGAACTTTCCTACTGATGGTATAACCTCCTACAATGACCAAATCTTCTCAAACCAAACTCTTTCTGAATTCTGGCAAGAAATTTCTGTGGAAACTTCTTTTGAAAAGGAATCAAAAGCCAGACACATCAAATCTCTCACCCATTGGATGCTCCATAGGATTATCACCTACACCATCCATCAAAGTGCAGATGGGAATGAAAAGGTAACCAAGAGAGACCTCATCTTTTTATATGCTTTCACCCACAACATTCAAATGAACACAACCAAGTTCTTGATTGACACCCTCTATCATCATGCGGTTACAAGAACTGGAACTTTCTTCCTATCCTCACAAATTACTCAAATAGCTAGGCACCTAAACCTACTAAATGATTTGAACTTAGCTACTTTGAGAAACCCTTTCAATCTTGCCTCTAGTGCCATCACCATTGACTACTTAGAGCATGCTGGATGTGTAAGGAAGATTGAAGGCTCATATGTGTATTACTTTGGCAAGAAAGGAGTTGTGGATAGACAGAAGAAAAGGCCAAGGTACACAATTGAGGAAGAGGGAGACTCTGTGGAAGTTGCTGTGGAATTACCTCCAAAAGCTACTTCATCAAAAGTTGCTCAAGAAAGTACCTCATCCTCTACACAACTCATCCTCCATGCTATCAAATCTCTCTCCAGGAAACTCTCTAAGTTCAAGAAAAGTGTCTCCAAAAGATTCCAGCACTTGAACAAGAGAATTGACCTTATATCTCACATGCACCATGACCTCTATGATATGCAAGGCAAACTGGACTTGCCTCAATGCAATCTTGAAGATTGGGATATAAGTGATCATACTCAAAGCCTACCTAAAGAAGAAGATTCCATTAGCACAAGCTCTACCTCTTTTGCTCCTCAAGATAAAGGAAAAACACCTTTAGTAGAAGAAGAGATAGATGAGGATGATGAATCTGAATAGCTTAACTGTTTAGTCTTCATAGTTTGCATTTTTCATTTTATGTCTTAAATATGTTTGTTGCCTTAATAGTTCTGCCTTTGTACTTTCCTTTAATGCTTAATAAACATAATGTTTTAATATCCTTTGATTGTTTTGTTTAAATAAGCATTTGATTGTTTAATCTGCCATTGTCCTTTCACTTTCATTGTTTTATTTTGCCTATGACAATGGGGGAGAAAATAGTATACATAATGGGGGAGAAAATATACACAATGGAATGATTGTTTAACCATAACTCAATGCACCAATATACTCAAAAAATATCAAATTGCTTAACCATGATTCATGCATATGTTAAGGGGGAGCATTTTAGACTTATTATTTTTATCATTCCATTTGAATTGTCAAAGTCAAAATGGGGGAGATTGTTAGACAAATGATCTCTATTTTGATCCTTGACAACTCAAATGAATGATCCATTTAACATGTTTTTGGAGAATCTTGTTGCAGGCTTAGGTTACTTCAAATAAAGGTGAACAAAACACTTCTAGCGGTCGCACCACACATGCATCGACCGCACCTTGCAATTACAGGATGAAACCTTATCACAGTAGGTTTCGCGGTCAGAAGCCAGACCTCAGTCGCTACCACGCATAAAGAAGAGCGACCGTCCCAAGTTATGGACGACCGCTAACCAAGGAACTCAAATCTTTCTAATCACAGTAAGGTTCGCGGTGACAAGAACGGTGAATGACACGGCCTCACTTGCTGCTGTGGCGACCGCCCATTAAGATTCGCGACCACTCTACCAATTCAAGAAGAATTTGCTTAAAGAGACAGTAGTGTTCGCGTCCTCAGGTGCGTCCAGAAGTTTGACGCGAGAACCTCAATTCGACCGTGAAATGCTGCCTAGGGCGACCGCGACATTCAAATTTTGGCGGACATCTCTTCTGCCCTTTCAGAGAATGTTGTCCCAAGATGGCAACCAAGAGGGGGGGTGAATTGGTTTCCTCAAGAAGTAATGACAATTTAAAAAACTCAACAAACAAGAAATGCGGAATATAGAGTTGGTTGAGTAATTGAAGAAAGAAAGAACACACAAGATTTATAGTGGTTCGGATTTACTTCAATCCTACATCCACTTCCTTAACAACTTGTTAAGGTTCCACTAATCTTTGAAGTTTTTACAAGCTCACTTCCAACTTTGGTGTTTTCACAAGTTCACACCTAACTTCACAAGTGTTTTTCTTAGGCTCACACTTACAACCCAAACAAGAGTTTTACAAGGCTCACTCTCACAACCTAACAAGAGTTTTACTAGGCTCACTCTCACAACCCAAGTGTTTCCCAAGCTTACACTCAAACTTATACAATGGTGTTTTCAATGCTAACACCTAACATTCATAACAATTCAAATACAAGTTTAAGTAAAAGAAAATTTGTTGCTTGGCTATGAAAATCTTTTCTCAATGTTGTCTTTTTTTTGTTTTCTCATAGAAACTTTGTATTTATAGCCAATGTGGTCTTACTAGCCGTTATTGATGTTGAGAATAAAGTCTTGGCAGATTAGACCTCTTTACTTAAACTGTCCGAAGCACTTCGCGGTCGCCCTTCATACAAGGATGGTCGCGCTCATGCTTCAAGCGGTCGTCCTTTTAACCAGGGACGGTCGCTACTTTTAAAAAATCTTCAACGGTCGAATTTTAGTGCTCTGCAGCTGGAATCTTGCCCATGATGTGTTTGTCGGACCGTTTCTTGCCCATGCTGTGTTTGTCGGGGCGGTCGCGCATCACAAAGTGCGGTCGCCCTTTTTTGAATACTGAAGTGGGATTACAACGGTCATGTCACGTGTCATTTTCTGACAGGGCAAAAGAGATGTCCGCCATAATTTGAATCTCGCGGTCGCCCGTGGTAGCATTTCGCGGTCGAACTCATATTCTCGCGTCGAACTTCTGGACGCACCTGAGGACGCGAACACTACTGTCTCTTTGAGCAATTTCTTTTTGAATTGTTGGGCGGTCGCGACTTTGAATGGGGCGGTCGCTAAAGTGGTTAGCGAGGTCGAGTCATTCACCGTTCTTGTCACCGCGAATCTTACTGTGATTGTAATGATTTAAATTCCTTGAGTAGCGGTTGTGCACATATTTGGCCGGTCGCTATTCTGTAGGAGCGGTCGCGACTGAGGTCGAACTTCTGACCGCGAAACCTACTGTGACAAGGTTTCATTCTGTAATTACTTGGAGCGGTCGTATTAAGGTGAGGTGCGACCGCGATAAATGTTCTGTTCACCTTTAATTGAAATAACCTAATCCTGCAACAAGATTTCTCAAACACAAGTTAAATAGATCATCCATTTGAGTTGTCAAAGATCAAAATTAAGATTATTTGTCTAACAATCTCCCCCATTTTGACTTTGACAATTCAAATGGAATGATGAGAAAAATAATAAGTCTTAAATGCTCCCCCTTAACATATGCAACAATCATGGTTAAGAGCATTGTGATTATTAGTTTATTTTGGTGCAAATGTTATTGTTTGAATGCAAACATTTCTCCCCCATAAACATTTCTCCCTTATTGTAAATTTTTCTCCCATTATTGTTCTTATTCTTGTTTTCCTCTTATTGGTTCATTCCATTTTGGTTTGGTATTTTCTTCTCCCCCATTGTCATAGGCAAAATGAAACAATTGTTAAGCAAAATTATTAACTAAACAATGAAAGGGAAAGTACCAAATTATATATGAACATTATATATATTAAAATGGAAAGTACAAAGCAGAAAGTGCAAAGCAAAAAATGAAGCAGTAAACACATGAAAATGCAAACAAGAACAAACTAAAGCTAAGCTATTCTGAGTCATCATCTAACTCTAACTCTTCTTCAACTAAAGGAGCTTTCCCTTTATCTTGAGGTGCAACAGAGGCAGAGCTAGTGCTAATGGACTCTTCTTCTTCAGCAACGCTTTGTGTGTGATCACTTATATCCCAATCTTCAAGGTTGCATTGAGGCAAGTCCAATTTGCCTTGCATGTCATAAAGATCATGGTGCATGTGAGATATAAGGTCTATCCTTTTGTTTAAGTGCTGGAATCTCTTGGAAACACTTTTCTTGAACTTAGAGAGTTTCCTTGAGAGAGTCTTGATAGCTTGGAGGATGAGTTGTGTGGAGGATGAAGCAGTTTCGTGTGCAGCTTTTGATGAAGTTGCTTTTGGGGGCAGTTCTACTGCAACTTGAACAGAATCTCCTTCTTCCTCAATTGTATACCTTGGCCTTTTCTTTTGTTTGTCCATAACTCCTTTCTTGCCATAGCAGTATACATATAATCCTTCTATCTTCTTTACACAACCAGCATGCTCTAAGTAATCCATTGTGATAGCATTGGAGGCTAGAGTGAAGGGGTTCCTCAAAGTAGCTAAGTTCAAATCATTCAGAATGTTTAGGTGCCTAGCTATTTGAGTAACTTGAGAGGATAGGAAGAAGGTACCAGTTCTTGTAATAGCATGATGATAAAAGGTATCAATCAAGAACTTGGTGGTGTTCATTTTGATGTTATGGGTGAAAGCATACAGAAATATAAGATCTCTTTTGGTGACTTTCTCATTCCCATCAGCTCTTTGGTGAATGGTATAGGTGATAATCCTATGGAGCATCCAGTGGGTGAGAGATTTGATATGTCTGGCTTTAGATTCCTTTTCAAAAGAGGTTTCAATGGAAATTTCTCTCCAGAAATCAGAAAGTGTTGGGTTTGAGAAGATTTGGTCATTGTAGGAGGTTATACCTTCAGAAGGGAAGTTCCAAATGTTGCCAAATCCTTCTAGGGTTAAGGAATGATAATGATCAAAGAGCTTAAATCTTACCCCGTACCAACCTAGAGCAGAGTTTGCACTCTTTTCTATTTGAAGAGACATCAGAAATTCTTTGCTAAGACTGGAGTAGCCTACCTCTTCTGGAAAGACAAATTTTTCCCATCCAAGGACATCCAACAATCTTTCAATTTCGTCCTTGATGCCCAAAGCAGACAGCATCCCACCAAAAGGAGATTTGGTGCCTTCAACCTTCTTCTTCTTTAGCATGGCATACCTAATGTCTTCCTCAGTGGTTTGGTGATGAGGTTTGTGAATTTTCTCACCCCTTTTTGATTGTGGAGGAGATGGAGGTTCAACAACAGGTTCTCTAATGGTGATTCCTGGAACTCTCTTAGCTTGTCCCTTTATTTTGGAAGTGGTTTTTCTTTTGGGAGCCATTAGAATAGAAGAAACAGATGAGAGCAGGAAAACAGAGGTTGATTTGAGAAGCAGATGAGTTGAGAAGATTTTAGGGTTTTAGATTGTTTTCAGAAGCAAAATATCCAAGAAATTTGATGTAACTTACTTTTAAATAGATGGAGTTAAGAAAATAGCCGTTTTTGACTGTTGGATATTAAGAGTTGCGACCTGTCACACAGCCAACGGTTATAAATTTTCGAGCAGAGTGTACAGGGTGCGGTCGCGGATTGAAGAGAGTGCGATCGCTACTTATGGTCTAGCGACCATTATCAAGATAAGTATGCTCGCGAGAGAAGAAAGTAACTGTAACGGTCGAAACTATTCAAATTGGTGCGGCCGCGCACAAATTTTCTCGACCGCGCTCAGAGTCATTAGTTTGACTGAAACTGACAGACAGGATAGCGACCGCTGAAGAATACTGGAGCGACCGCTACATACTTAAAAATGAAAGATTCAAGGAAAGGTGGAAAATATTTCTATTGTGTTAAGAAACATTAAATTCATGCACATAGAAACCTTATTGATAGGCAAAAGTTTTAATTAATTCAAAGTGATTCCATCAATCATTCCTAAATTGAGTTTTATGAAGTTAAGTCTATCTTCATTCAAGGGTTTTGTAAAGACATCAGCAAGTTGATTTTCTGTATCTATGAATTCTAAGGTTATATTCTGATTTTGTACATTTTCTCTTAAGAAATGATGTCTAATATCTATGTGTTTGGATCTAGAATGTTGGATAGGATTTTTAGATAAATTGATAGCACTAGTGTTGTCACATTTAATGGAAATATTGTTAAAAACCTTACCATAGTCAAGCAATTGTTGTTTCATCCATAATACTTGTGTGCAACAAAAACATGCTGCAACATATTCTGCTTCCGTTGTGGATAAAGCAACCGATGCTTGTTTCTTACTATGCCAAGAAACTAGACAATTACCAAGAAAGTGACATGCTCCTGTTGTGCTCTTCCTATCTAAGATACTACCAGCATAATCTGCATCTGAAAATCCTATAATATGAAATGATGTGTTTTTAGGATACCAAAGTCCTAAATGCATTGTACCACTCAAATATTTCAAGATTCTCTTAGTGGCATTCAAGTGTGATTCTTTAGGACAAGTTTGAAATCTAGCACAAAGACATACACTATACATTATATCAGGTCTAGATGCGGTTAAGTAAAGTAGTGATCCGATGATACCTCGATATTTCTTCTCATCTACTGCTTTACCATTTTCATCTTTACCTAATTTCAAGGATGTGCTCATAGGAGTTTTGCTAGTTTTGCAGCCATCCATTCCAAATTTCTTGATGAGTTCTTTTGTATATTTGGATTGGTTGATGAAGATCCCATCTTTACATTGCTTGACTTGCAGTCCAAGGAAAAACTTGAGTTCACCCATCATGCTCATTTCAAATTCCCTAGTCATACAAGAAGCAAATTCTTTGCACAAGGCTTCATTAGTAGCTCCAAATATTATGTCATCCACATAAATTTGTACAATCAAAATGTTGTGCTTATTCTTTTTAACAAAAAGAGTTGTGTCTACTTTTCCTTTTGAAAAACCATTTTCAAGCAAATATGCACTAAGTTTATCATACCAAGCTCTAGGTGCTTACTTTAATCCATATAAAGCTTTGGTAAGTTTGAAAACATGATCGGGAAATTTGTAGTTTTCAAAACCAGGAGGTTGTTCAACATAAACTTCTTCATTTATGAGTCCATTTAGAAATGCACTTTTAACATCCATTTGATAAAGCTTAAAATTCATATGACATGCAAAAGCAAGTAATATTCTAATAGCTTCTAATCTAGCTATGGGGGCAAAGGTTTCATCATAGTCAATACCTTCTTCTTGATTATAACCTTTGGCTACCAATCTTGCTTTATTTCTAATGATGTGACCATTTTCATCAAGCTTATTCCTATAAACCCATTTGCATCCTATTGTAGAATGATCTATAGGTCTAGGAGTAAGTTGCCAAACATTATTTCTTTCAAATTGATTAAGTTCATCTTGCATTGCAGTTATCCAATTTTCATCATTTAAAGCTTCCTCAACATTTTTTGGTTCAATTTGAGAAACAAAAGCAAAATTAACATCAACGTGATTAATTTTAGATCTAGTAGTTACTCCCTTTGATGTTTCTCCAATGATGAGTTCCTTTGGATGATCTTTCTTGTATTGCCAATCCTTAGGTAGATCTTGAGACTCTTCTTCAAGTTGATTGATCTTTGGAACATCAATAGATTCAAGAGGTTCAAGAGTATCTGCAGGGTCATTGAAAGAAATACCTTTCTTTTGATCAAGTTTAGATGATTCATCAAATACAACATGCATTGATTCTTCTATAACTAGAGTTTTCATGTTAAATACCCTATATGCTTTGCTATATGATGAATATCCTAAGAATATGCCTTCATCTGATTTGGATGAGAATTTTCCAAGATTATCCTTGGTATTCAATATGAAGCATTTGCATCCAAATACTCTAAAATATCCAATTCTGGGTATTCTTCCATTCCATAGCTCATAAGAAGTTTTATTAGTTAAATGCCTTTTATAAACACGATTTGCAATGTAACAAGCTGTATTAACGGCTTCCGCCCAAAAATAAGATGGTAAATCATATTCGTTGAGCATTGTTCTAGCCATTTCAATTAAAGTTCTATTTTTCCTTTCAACTACACCATTTTGCTGTGGAGTTCTAGGAGCAGAAAAATTGTGTGAAATGCCAATTTCATTGCAAAAGTTTTCAAAGTTTTCATTTTCAAATTCTTTGTCATGATCACTTCTAATAGATGTGATCACATATCCTTTTTCATTTTGAACTCTTTTTGCAAAGGTTTTGAAGTAATTAAAGGTTTCATTCTTTTGAGCTAAGAAATTAACCCATGTGAATCTAGAGTAGTCATCAACAAGAACAAATGCATATGATTTGCCTCCTAAGCTTGTAACTCTATTTGGTCCAAACAAATCTAAATGAATGAGCTCTAAAGGTCTAGAGGTGCTTATAACACTTCTTTGATTTAAATGAGCTTTTATGTTGCTTACCATGTTGACAAGGTTCACAAATTCTATCTTTTTCATATTTTATCTTAGGTAAGCCATCAACTAAGTTCTCATTACAAATATATTTCAATTGATCCATACCAGCATGTCCTAGTCTTCTATGCCATAACCATGCATCATTATTAGTGGACATTAAACATGTATGATTTGAATGTATGCTGACATTGTAAGTGTTGTTTGTTCTAGTGCCTTTAAATATGATAATACCATTTGAATTCGTGATCTTGCATTCTTTGGAATCAAACTTGACAAAGTATGCTTTATCACAAAGTTGACTAACACTTAGCAGGTTATGTTTCAAACCATCAACAAGCCATACATCTTCAATTAAATCCTTACCAATAGAACCAATGGAGCCAACACCAAGAATTTTACCTTTAGCATTGTTTCCAAAAGTTACGTTACCTCCATGTTTATAGGTAATACTTGTAAAGAGCTTTGCATTTCCAGTCATATGCCTTGAGCATCCACTATCCACAAGCCATGTGCTTTCATTGGTAGTAGATTTTAGGCATACCTGCAAGACAATTTTGATCATCTTCTTTTAGGTACCCACATATAGTTGGGTCCTTGATGGTTAGTAGAAAGAGTGCCTTCTAAATTGAGATGAGCTTTTCTTATATAACAATAGAAATTTTTGTGACCAAATTTCATGCAATATGTGCATTGCCATGGTATCCTATGCTTCTGCATTTTTCTTTTTGCATTATACATACAACTACAAGTATGTGATTTCTTTTGTACAAGTTTAGTGAACAACAATGCATAATTATTTTTGGCTTTATTTCCTAGTGAACCATAAGAAGTTCTTTTAGATTTGGTGCAAGCATCTTTGATATGAACATCAGAAATTTTAGTTGTAGATGCTTTCACAAAAGTTGGTTTACTAGGTGCAATGTTGGTTGAGCCATTGAATCCTAATCCATACTTCAAGGAAGGTGATCTTTGATTATTAATTAATGTGTTCAATGCTTCCTTTCCTTTATGAAATCTGGAAATTGATTCTTTTAGTTCTTTTAGTTCATGCTTCAATGCCTCATTCTCTTTAATTACCTTTTCTAAGTCATGTGAGCTTTTATTTAATTCTCCTATTGTATTTATTAAGTGTTCATTTGAGGTTTTCAATTCTAAGGTAGAGTTCTTTAAGCATATAAAATCCTTTTCTAACTTAGAGTTTTTCTCTTTATAGAGCATCATTTTAGAGAAATATTTTTCTATTTTAGAATTCATGTGCTCAATCAAGTCACTATCATCTATATCATTTATATCATCATGTGCTACAAGATCAAAGGATTGAGTACTTACCTCATTGGAGTCATCTTCAATAGCCATGAGACAAAGATTTGCAATTCCTTCCTCTTCTTCTTCTTCACTTGAGGAAGAGTCATCCCATGTGGCTTTGAGAGACTTTTTCTTTTCTTTATCCCATTTCCTTTTGTTCTTTAATTTGTAGCAATCCGACTTGATGTGACCAGTTTTTCCACATTCATAGCATTTTACCTCATTTTTCTTTTCTTTATCTTTGAAAGAGAATTTAGGAGGTGTACCTTTGTTTGCTTGTAATCTTTTCTTCCTTTTCCATTCATTCATTCTTTTTGAGAACATTGCCATTTCATCTTCATCATCAGTACCTTCACTGCTTGAGCTCTCAACTTCTTTGATTGCTTTGAGTGCAATTGGTTTTCTCTTTTCTTTCTCACCTTGATCTTCTTCTTTTTCACTGTGCAGCTCAAAAGTGAGTAATTTACCAACTAGCTCGTCGGTTCTTAATGTGCTGAGATCATGAGCTTCTTCTATGGATGATACTTTGGATTCAAAGTTCTTTCTAGCTCTTAGTGCTCTCAAGATTTTACTGTTTACATCACCTTGATCATATACCTTGCCATACTTCTTTAGTTCATTGACAATTGCAAGTAAGCGATTGGTCATGTCGGTGACATTTTCATTTGGTTTCATCTTGAATAGCTCATACTCATGAACATGCATTTGTTTCTTGGTAAATCTTACCTGAGTTGTACCTTCATGGTAGTTTTCAAGTGTTTTCCAAATGCAATGTGCACAAGTTAAATGTTGAACTCTTCCACCTTCTTCTCTTGAAATGGAGTTCATCAAGATGGAAGCAGCTCTATTATTCTTGAATCGATCTCTGATATTGCTAGTTGACCATTGAGCTTTGGGAAGTGGAACTTGAATACCGTCAACTTCATGAGTAGGAGATTTCCACTCATTTTCCACGAAATCCCATAGTTCAATCCCTTCACTGTCTAGAAACAAATACATTTTGTGTTTCCAGTATGAATAATCCGTTCCATCAAAGTAGGGTCTAAGAATAGAGTTAAGATTTCCATGAGAGCTTGATGAAGAAGAAGTTGCCATTGTGGATCAGATTTCACAATTAAGTTTAAGAAATCTCAGGGCTCTGATACCAATTGTTGTCCCAAGATGGCAACCAAGAGGGGGGGTGAATTGGTTTCCTCAAGAAGTAATGACAATTTAAAAAACTCAACAAACAAGAAATGCGGAATATAGAGTTGGTTGAGTAATTGAAGAAAGAAAGAACACACAAGATTTATAGTGGTTCGGATTTACTTCAATCCTACATCCACTTCCTTAACAACTTGTTAAGGTTCCACTAATCTTTGAAGTTTTTACAAGCTCACTTCCAACTTTGGTGTTTTCACAAGTTCACACCTAACTTCACAAGTGTTTTTCTTAGGCTCACACTTACAACCCAAACAAGAGTTTTACAAGGCTCACTCTCACAACCTAACAAGAGTTTTACTAGGCTCACTCTCACAACCCAAGTGTTTCCCAAGCTTACACTCAAACTTATACAATGGTGTTTTCAATGCTAACACCTAACATTCATAACAATTCAAATACAAGTTTAAGTAAAAGAAAATTTGTTGCTTGGCTATGAAAATCTTTTCTCAATGTTGTCTTTTTTTTGTTTTCTCATAGAAACTTTGTATTTATAGCCAATGTGGTCTTACTAGCCGTTATTGATGTTGAGAATAAAGTCTTGGCAGATTAGACCTCTTTACTTAAACTGTCCGAAGCACTTCGCGGTCGCCCTTCATACAAGGATGGTCGCGCTCATGCTTCAAGCGGTCGTCCTTTTAACCAGGGACGGTCGCTACTTTTAAAAAATCTTCAACGGTCGAATTTTAGTGCTCTGCAGCTGGAATCTTGCCCATGATGTGTTTGTCGGACCGTTTCTTGCCCATGCTGTGTTTGTCGGGGCGGTCGCGCATCACAAAGTGCGGTCGCCCTTTTTTGAATACTGAAGTGGGATTACAACGGTCATGTCACGTGTCATTTTCTGACAGGGCAAAAGAGATGTCCGCCATAATTTGAATCTCGCGGTCGCCCGTGGTAGCATTTCGCGGTCGAACTCATATTCTCGCGTCGAACTTCTGGACGCACCTGAGGACGCGAACACTACTGTCTCTTTGAGCAATTTCTTTTTGAATTGTTGGGCGGTCGCGACTTTGAATGGGGCGGTCGCTAAAGTGGTTAGCGAGGTCGAGTCATTCACCGTTCTTGTCACCGCGAATCTTACTGTGATTGTAATGATTTAAATTCCTTGAGTAGCGGTTGTGCACATATTTGGCCGGTCGCTATTCTGTAGGAGCGGTCGCGACTGAGGTCGAACTTCTGACCGCGAAACCTACTGTGACAAGGTTTCATTCTGTAATTACTTGGAGCGGTCGTATTAAGGTGAGGTGCGACCGCGATAAATGTTCTGTTCACCTTTAATTGAAATAACCTAATCCTGCAACAAGATTTCTCAAACACAAGTTAAATAGATCATCCATTTGAGTTGTCAAAGATCAAAATTAAGATTATTTGTCTAACAGAGAATGCCATGTGACATGACCGTTAAAAACCCACTTCAACATTCAAAAAGGGCGACCGCACCTTAGTGATGCGCGACCGTCCCGACAATCGCAGCATGGGCAAGATTCCAGCTGCAGAGCACTCAAATTCGACGGTTGAAGCTTGTTTTAAATTCAGCGACCGTGCCTTGTCCAAGGACGACCGCGTGAGATATGAGCGCGACCATCCTTGTATGAAGGACGACCGCGAGATGCTTCGAACAGTTTAAGTAAAGAAGGTCTAAGCTGTCAAGACTTTATTCTCACTATCAATAATGGCTAGTAAGACCACATTGGCTATAAATACAATGTTTCTACAGAAAAAAAAGAAGCAAGAGAAAACAGATTTTGATAGCCAAGCAACAAATTTTCTTTTACTTAAACTTACATTTGAATTGTAATGAATGTTAGGTGTTAGCATTAAAAACACCATTGTATAAGTTTGAGTGTGAGCTTGGAAAAACACTTGGGTTGAGAGAGTAAGCCTTGTAAAACTCTTATTTCGGTTGTGAGAATGAGCCTCAAAAACTCCTTTAAAGGTTCTTAAGTGTAAGCCTTGGAAAACACTTGTGAAGTTAGGTGTGAACTTGTAAAAACACCAAAGTTGGAAGTGAGCTTGTAAAAACTTCAAAGATTAGTGGAACCTTAACAAGTTGTTAAGGAAGTGGATGTAGGATTGAAGTAAAATCCGAACCACTATAAATCTTGTGTGTTCTTTCTTTCTTCCATTACTCAGCCATCTCTTAATTCCGCACTTCTATTTTGTTGAGTTTTTTAATTGTCATTATTTCTTGAAGAAACCAATTCACCCCCCCCCCCCCCTCTTGGTTGCCATCTTGGGACAATAGAGCAAAATGAGAGAGAAAAAAATCAATCAAGGAAGCAAGTAGAATTTTTTTCACCTCTCATCAACTGGAGAACTTCGGGTTTTGGAATTTGAAATAACATATGCATCTTCTGTTGAGTCTTGGAAATCAATGTGGGTAATGCCATTTGTTGATTATTTGGATATCCAAGGATGGCCTCAAATTCTTCAATCAAGGGACATATTTCAAAGCCATTAATTTTAAATGCCCTATAATCCATGTTCGAAAAGGAAGACATGGCATGTATGAAGGAGTGGTCCAATTTAACATTTTGAAAACATTTTAAAATATCAAGTTTTGACCAAGAAATTTGCTTCCAGTGAATGACATCCATATTCTTAAATAGAAATTTTATCTTCTTTAAATGAAGTTCGGTCATGGTGGATGAATGAAGAAAAATTAAATTTGTTAAAGGAGTTTTTACGTTGATATGGAAAATATTTTGGCTTCTGTATGAAATTAGGCATAAAAGGTGATTTATATAGAGAAAACAAGCTTTTCCAAAATTAATAAGGAAAAGGTGATGAGAAAAGGGCGAGACCATGTTACATGAGAAAAAGAATTAGCGACAAAATCCTTTACCGTGTTGCATTTGGTTTTAGCAAATGATGCGACTGTGAAAAGGAAATTGTTATGCGATGTTTATGATGTGATAAAAAAAAAGAGAAGAGAAAATAAGTTACAGTAAAGGCAGAAACTATGTATCATTATTTTATGCTTATTATACAATGTTTATACAATTGATAAAATATTTATACATCACTAAGAGGGTGGTGGTAGGTCATCAAATAAAGCCCTAAAAAAGTCATCGCCTGTTGGAGGAGGGGGCAAATTACTCATTGTTTAGATCATTTTGTACTAGTTTTTAGTATGGTTTTATGTGTGTTTTAGTTAATGTTTTGATTAATTTTCGTTTTAAGTGTGTTTAAAGTGTTGTTTTTAGGTTTAGGTGCAAAAACACCCTTTGAAGATCAAAACAGTGCAAGAAAAGCATGAACCAAGCAAGACATGGCCAAGCCAAATCAGGCTTGGCCGTGTCCCTCAAAGAATGAAGAGGGCAGAGCATGACATGGCCATGAGACATGGCCAAGCCTCTGGCCGTGTCCCTCAAAGAATGAAGAGGGCAGAGCATGACATGGCCATGAGACATGGCCAAGCCTCTGGCCGTGTCTCATCCAAGGAGCAAAACCAAAGAAACCAAGAAAAGAAGAGCAAAAATGAAGAAACAGGAAGAGACACACTCAGTGACACGGCCAAGCCACTGGCCGTGTCACATGACATGGCCAGCAAGCTTGGTCATGTCCCATCTTGAGCCAAAGAAGAGAAGGAAAAGAAGCAAGCAGAGGTGGACACACTCAGTGACACGGCCAAGCCAAGAGCAAGCTTGGCCGTGTCCCATTTCATGCCAAAGCCAAGTGGAGCAAGCAAAGAAGGAAAGAAAAGAAGCAGAATTGAACACACCCAAGTGACACGGCCAAGCCAGTGGCCATGTCACATGACACGGCCACTAGCTTGGCCATGTCACCCCTTGAGACCAAAAGGAAAGAAGAAAAGAAAGAAGCAAGCAGTGAAGGACACGGCCAGCTAGCTTGGCCGTGTCCCATTAAAATTGAGGGACACGGCCACTAGCTTGGCCATGTCACCTCATGGAAAGAAAGAAAAGAACAAGAGACGCGGCCAAGCTACTCTTGGCTTGGCCGTGTCACACTGAATACATTTGATTTCTTTTGCATGAAGTGGGGAACAAAGTGGGAGACAATGCCTTGTGCTTGCCAAAAGAAATATTAAACAAAGAAATAGTGGGGAACAAAGTGAAATGGTGTGAGTTGGAAGGCATGAGTGTGTATTTTAAATGAATTAAAAAGAGAAGAAGAGGGAAATTGGAGGGAGTCTTGGTTTTCTTGGAGCCAAATTCTACTACACGTTTGGGAGAGGGGGAGAGTGACACTCACCCTTGTCCCTTCATCTTCATCTCCATTTCCATCCTCTCCACCTTCTCCATCTTCCATTGATAAGATCTTTGAGGTTCTTTGGGATAAATTGGGTTAAACAAGCTCTTGAAGGTTGAAGAAGCTTCATTGAAAGGATTGGTGACTTGAGAAAGCTCCATTCCATCTTCCAAAGGCATAATCCATTGAAGGGTTGGTGACTTGAGAAAGCTCCATCCAAAGGTTTGGTGACTTGAAAAAGCTCCATTCCACATTGCAAAAGGGGAATAAACCATTGAAGAGGGCTTGAGTTCTTCATCATACATCAAGTGGAGCTAGGAGGAAGACTAGTAATCCTACTCTTGGCATCTTCACAAGGGGTTTTTCTATTCTCTCTTTTAATTCATTCTTATTGTTGTTGTTGTATTAAGAGATTGATATTGCAATGGACAATTTGTATTTGTTTTATATTGAGTTGAATGAATGTGTAAAATTGATGATGTTGAGCTAAATACCCATGCCTAGGGTTTGTAGTATATTTGATTGAATGTCTTAATTTGATATTTCCATTGATGTACCTTGTTGATTGGTTGATTATATTGCATTAAATGCTAGGTTGATAGATTAGCTACCTATTGATCTTTGAATATTGGATGACGGACCGAGAAGTGAAATCCGATATCGAAACTATATAATCGACCACCCTATGAATGAATTAGAAATATAAGTTCTAGGGTTTCATTAATTTGATAATGTGAAATAATTGGTTATTGCTAATTCATGAATGTGAGAACTAATGGATTGGTAATTGACTAATTAACCTTAAGGAACAAATTAATTACAAGGTTATGTTAATGGACAATTGAGAATTGGGCTTTGATTGAATGGACCTATGACCCTAGGCACCTTCCCAAGAATCTATTTGATCTTGTACACCCATCACACACATTAATCCCTACGCACATTAATCTTAGGTTTAAATTATTCTCGCACCATCCCAACACAACAAACACCCGCATTTAAATAATTGTCAATCAAGCTATTACGAACCACACCTTCTTGGGGAAACGACCTTGGGGCGATCACCTTTGCTACAACTACCTCATATTTGCGAGTGACACTTTGTAGTAGTACTTAATTCGAGCGCAACAAGTTTTGGGCGCCGCTGCCGGGGAGGGCTGTCGTAGTAGTAATAGTTTGATATTTTTTTTATTTAATTGTTTGTTTGTTTTGTTTGAATTTTTTTTGTTGTTTGTTTTCTTTGAGTTTCTAAGTGCCTTGTGTAAAGATGAAGTTTTCAAGGCACGGGGGAGTTTATGATAGGAACGATGATTCTGAAATGGCATGGCACCTATGCCACGCCAAGAGATATGTGCAGCATGTGGCAATGTAGAATTGACGAATCAACTTAGGTGCTAAATGCAAGAGGAAGAGCACCTATGCCACGCCAAGAGATATGTGCAGCATGTGGCAATGTAGGCCATAGTGCAAAAACATGTTCATTTGGTTATGGACGATACCAAGAATGGCAAGAGGAAGAATATGACTACCAAGGTTTCTAGCAAATGGGTAGAAATGACACATATTCCAATCCTTATAATCCCAACTGGGGAAGCCAACAAAATTTTTCTTGGGAAAATCAGCGGCACATTCCACCTCCGAATTTTTTTCAACCTTACCACATAGACTCTTACTCTCAAGAGCAATATTCAAATCAAAATTACCTTAAGACACCCACATTTGAAGATAGTTTGAATGCCTTCATTCAAACTAGCGCACAAAATCAAGATAAACTTAAGGAACCCACTTTGGAAGATAGTTTGAATGCCTTCATTCAAATTAGCTCACAAAACCATGATCAATTCGAGAAATCCACAGTGGAAGATGATTTGAATGCTTACCTTCAAATAAGCACACAAAATCAAGAAGGGAGTAATGAGAGGTTTGATTCTTTGGAGGAATCATTGAAGAGGGTGGAATTGCAAGTTGGGCAACTGGCACATCAACTCCAAGCACACCAAAAGGAGGAATTTCCTAGCCAATTGGAGCAAGTCAAGGTAATCACAAATTTAAGGAGTGAACAGGTGATATATAACAGTTTTTGTGATTCCTTTGATGCAGGAACTAATCAAGAAGAAGATGGCGAGGAAATACAACCAAACATAGAGGAGTTAATTCCATCAAAGGAGGAGGAGAATTTGGACTCATCAACTTCATCACATTCGAATGAACCTCTAAATCCTTTGCCACCAATTCCATTCCCAAGTAGGCTGAAAGAAGAGGAGCAAGGTAAACAACTTTCTAACATCTATATTATGCACTCCCAAGTAGAAAGTGGAAATAAGCTTAAGATGGGTATGCCTTTAGAAGAAGAACATGAAATGCCCATTTTAGAACTTGAGGAGTGTAAGCTAGTTTTAGATGTTGAGGTTGTTGAGAGGGACTTGACATTGTTCAAGTGATTCAACCAAACTTCGTTGAACTTACAGAGTTTCCAAAAATCATCTGCTCTACTCTTGGTGGTGAAGAAGAGCATACAATGGATAGAACCATGTTGCACAATGAAATAGGATTTTACAACGTTCCTATAGCACTGGAGGATCACCCCGAGGCGACCTTCACATGTCCCTTTGAGACATGTTCTCTTCAAGGAATACTATTTAGGGGTTGCCGTACATCGGGTACATTTCAAAGTTACATGTTATTCATCCTCTCAGTCATGGACTCCAATTGCATTATGGGTGGAAGGAGCCCTACACATCGCATATGGGAACGATGGAAATCAGGTTTCATCTAAACCCTCCCTGTAGTATGCATGCTCACATTGAGGACAATGTGAATCTTTAAGTGTGGGGTGCATTATGTGTTTTGTGTTTTTAATTTTAAGTTATTTTTGTTTAAGTTTAGTTAATGTTTTTAATGTTTTTCATTGAATAAATGAGTTTTAGAAAGTTCAATTGTTATAAAAATTTTTGATAGATGACCTTTGAATTTTTTAAGCATGAATTTGAGAATTGAGTAGAATTGGTGCTTATTGTCAATTTTGTTGGTTTTTCCTTGCATTGCCATTAACCTAGTGAGGAATTGAGCCATCAACTTATCATTATTGTTGTGGGTGAACATCTTTGATTGATGAATTGCTAGAACTTTCTTTGCAATGCATTTTAAGATTGCATAAAAATTTTCAATTAGGCATCAAGATGATTAAGGCAATTAGGTGAACCCACTTTGGCTTAAAAAGACCAACCCTATCTTTAACCTTAGCCAATTTTGAGCCTATTTTATTTTTCCTTTTCTTTCTTTTTCACAACACTATTAGCTTGAACCTTGTTATTTAACTCTTATCCTTTCATTAGGTCAAGAGCATTTTAAGAGCGTTTATGACCGAGTGTTGTGTTGAATTAAGTGTGGGGTTAAATTTAGTAGGTTTAAGATTGCAAAGTAAAATAATAAAAAAAAAGAGAAAAATAAAAAATATATAAATATAATAATAAGAATAATTGTTGTTCTTATTGGAAGGGTTGGAATAAGTTGAAAATATCATTACAAGATGTAATAAGTGAGTTCCCTTGAAAAGCTTGGGTGGAAGGTGTTTTGGAATTGTTGGGGTATATATATATGAATGGTTACTTCATTCTTGAAGTGCTCTTAAACTTATTGATTAAGCTCACATTTCCTAAATATCATGCCTTTACCTTAGCCCCATTACAACCCAATAAAGACCTTTTGATTGATGAAGTGGGTGTTAGTGTGTTTCATTGATTGTTATGAGTGTAAACACCACCATGATCAAACACTTGTAAGAGTTTGTGAGGGAGCGACAACATAGGTTATGCATGGAAAACCACTTAATTGCATGGGTGTCAATTTTGTTTGATTCAATATTGATTGCGGATTTAGGGATAGGGAAGTCTTGATGCATACTTATAACTCTTGAACTTAACTAAATTATCTTGTTAGTGTGTTTTGATTTTAGCCTTGCTTGGGGACAAGCAAGGAATTAAGTGTGGGGTATTTGATTAGATCATTTTTGTACTAGTTTTTAGCATGATTTTATGTGTGTTTTCGTTAATGTTTTGATTAATTTTTTTTAAGTGTGTTTAAAGTGTTGTTTTTAGGTTTAGGTGCAAAAACACCCTTGGAAGATCAAAATAGTGTAGGAAAAGCATGAACCAAGCAAGACATGTCCAAGCCAAATCAGGCTTGGCCGTGTCCCTCAAAGAATGAAGATGGCAGAGCATGACACGGCCATGAGACACGGACAAGCCTCTGGCCGTGTCTCATCCAAGGAGCAAAACCAAAGAAACCAAGAAAAGAAGAGCAAAAATGAAGAAACAGGAAGAGACACACTCAGTGACACGGCCAAGCCACTGGCCGTGTCACATGACATGGCCAGCAAGCTTGGCTGTGTCCCATCTAGAGCCAAAGAAGAGAAGGAAAAGAAGCAAGCAGAGGTGGAGACACTCAGTGACACGGCCAAGCTAAGAGCAAGCTTGGCCGTGTCTCATTTTCATGCCAAAGCCAAGTGGAGCAAGCAAAGAAGGAAAGAAAAGAAGCAGAATTGAACACACCCAAGTGACACGGCCAAGCCAGTAGTTGTGTCACCCCTTCAAACAAAAAGGAAAGAAGAAAAGAAAGAAGAAAGCAGTGAAGGACACGGCCAGCTAGCTTGGCCGTGTCCCATGAAAATTGAGGGACATGGCCACTAGCTTGGCCGTGTCACCTCATGGAAAGAAAGAAAAGAACAAGAGACACGGCCAAGCTACTCTTAGCTTGGCCATGTCACACTGAATACATTTGATTTCTTTTGCATGAAGTGGGGAACAAAGTGGGAGACAATACCTTGTGCTTGCCAAAAGAAATATTAAACAAAGATAGAGTGGGGAACAAAGTGAAATGGTGTGAGTTGGAAGGCATGAGTGTGTATTTTGAATGAATTAAAAAGAGAAGAAGAGGGAAATTGGTGGGAGTCTTGGTTTTCTTGGAGCCAAATTCTGCTAAACATTTGGGAGAGGGGGAGAGTGACACTCTCCCTTGTCCCTTCATCTTCATCTCCATTTCCATCCTCTCCACCTTCTCCATCTTCCATTGATAAGATCTTTGAGGTTCTTTGGGATAAATTGAGTTAAACAAGCTCTTGAAAGTTGAAGAAGCTTCATTGAAAGGATTGGTGTCTTGAGAAAGCTCCATTCCATCTTCCAAAGGCATAATCCATTGAAGGGTTGGTGACTTGAGAAAGCTCCATCCAAAGGTTTGGGGACTTAAGAAAGCTCCATTCCACATTGCAAAAGGGGAATCAACCATTGAAGAGGGCTTGAGTTCTTCATCATACATCAAGTGGAGCTAGGAGGAAGACTAGTAATCCTACTCTTGGCATCTTCACAAGGGGTTTTTCTATTCTCTCTTTTAATTCATTCTTATTGTTGTTGTTGTATTAAGAGATTGATATTGCAATGGACAATTTGTATTTGTTTTATATTGAGTTGAATGAATGTGTTAAATTGATGATGTTGAGCTAAATACCCATGCCTTGGGTTTGTAGTATATTTGATTGAATGTCTTAATTTGATATTTTCATTGATGTACCTTGTTGATTGGTTGATTATATTGCATTAAATGCTAGGTTGATAGATTAGCTACCTATTGATCTTTGAATATTGGATGACGGACCGAGAGGTGAAATTCGATATCAGAACTATATAATTGACCACCCTATGACTGAATTAGAAATATAAGTTCTAGGGTTTCATTAATTTGATAATGTGAAATAATTGGTTATTGCTAATTCATGAATGTGAGAACTAATGGATTGGTAATTGACTAATTAACCTTAAGGAGCAAATTAATTACAAGGTTATGTTAATTGACAATTGAGAATTGGGCTTTGATTGAATGGACCTATCACCCTAGGCACCTTCCCAAGAATCGATTTGATCTTGTACACCCATCACACACATTAATCCCTATGCACATTAATCTTAGGTTTAAATTATTCTCGCACCATCCCAACAAAACAAACACCCGCATTTAAATAATTGTCAATCAAGCTATTACGAACCACACCTTCTTGGGGAAACGGCCTTGGGGCGATCACCTTTGCTACAACTACCTCATATACTTGCGAGTGACGCTTTGTAGTAGTACTTAATTCGAGCACAACACTCATCCCGGGATCACTCGAAGTAGGAGCACCAAAATCCCTATTACCTTGAAGTTCCAATCTGTCACGGTCCTTATCAGAAGCAGACGAAAGGATCTCATTGTCATCAGTCCAGGGGCCTCTTGATGAAGAAGCGCCAGGATGCCTCATCCCTTGAAATCAGAAGTCTCAGAAATTTTGTTCGGATTGTTGATATAAATTTTCAAAATGAGAAGCTTGCAGATGACTTGCAGCCAACTCTTCTTGAAGTTTCCTGTTTTGATCTTCAAGCATCCGCTATGAGCCAGAAGGGAAAAAGGTAAGAGCATACGTAATCATGCATACATATAGCATACATTACCATGAAATAAGAGAACTTACCAGGTAATTCATATCAATGCCCTGCGAATGAGATGGCATATCTGGTGGGCTAGAATGAGCAAATGAAGGGATAGTAAAAGAAGGTCCAGCCTCATGACCAAATGAGCCAACATCCTGCAACAATCATTAAAGAATCAAAAAAGAAAGAAGCAATTGCAAGGAAAAAATGAAAAAGGTTTACCTGAGAAGTGCTAGCCCCAAAATGTGGAACGAATTATCCTGCATCTCCATGATGTTCCTCTTGATCTCTACTCTCATTTTCTTCAGGAATCTCCCATACGCCAACAGGAGATGCATCAAAGTTCAAGAGCCTTCTTTGAATAAAATGGGCATAAGATGCACTCGACGGATAGATAAATGCTTCAACACTATAACCGTACCGAGCCGACCACCATGCATCCTCCGACATTGACATAATATTTAAAGTATATTCTGGGCAAGGCATCGAAATCCTCCGCTGCTCTGGACCAACAAACCACTCATAAACTCTCTCTCCGAGAAACCAGTCACTAGACACTAGGCCAGCGATGACTTGGTGAGAATGTTGGAAAGATAGTGTGAGCGGGGATTTTCACCCCACTCCCGGTGGAATGGTTCTTGCGACTTCGGCACTGTTTAGGCTCGGGGCCTTAGAGAACACGGACCTAAGTCCAGAGAAAATGGAATCGCCACCTGGATGGGCTGGGAAAAAGAAAGGGGTGGATGAATCGATTCCTAAGGAATCCCCAACCCCCTAATGGGTTTGGAAAGTTGGGTACATATGGGGAAGGTGACAAATGGCCCAGCACCCCCACAATGCCCTGTTCATTGGAACCTGCCTCCTTTACAGGTCTTAATATTATAAAATTCTTAAATATAACAACATTATCCATATTACACACAATAATTAAAATAAAGCATTGATATATTAAAAATTAAAACAATGTCCAAACAAAACAAATAAATGGACACCCATCCGAGGATGGAAACATGTCCTTACATCCCATGCCTAAATAGGACACCCATCGAAAGGTAGAAACATGTCCTTTACATTGATTCTAAAATAGAAAAGCAATTTAAATTACATGATATTTAACTAATGAGGTACCCACAAAGTGGAAATATACCTCTTACAACATTTGGAAATCTAAATAAATCGATAAAAGTAAATAACCATTCATCATAAATAAATCATCATAAAAAATATTAAATATCAATAGAAAGTAAACATCCATCCATGATAAATTAAATAAACCAAACATTAAACTTAAATAAATTAAAGCATATAAAATAAATCAAAGCATGATCAAATATAAAATTGAATAAGGCTAATAAAGATTCAAATTAGAGCTACCGTTTCTATTTAAGATTCTTTATTCCATGTGTTAAGGGTTTTGGAATTTTATGGATTTAAGCTACAGTGATTTTAAGAGAATTAAAATGAATTAAAGTTTTATGATTCAAGAAGTTGGTAAAATTCTTTGATTAACCAAATTAGGGTTTGTGATGTAAAATCATGAAATTAGAGTTTGGACTCTTCAAAACATTTAGATTATGACTAATAGCTACTGAATTATGTTTTTTTAAGCTTACTATGTAAAATTATAACATTTATGTTTATATGGTTTTTTAAGTTTTAAAGGATTAGGGTTTAGAAAAAAATTATGGTTTAAGGTTTTAAGGGGGTTAGGGTTCACATGTTTTGGGTTTTGGAGTTCAATTAGGGTTTTAGGATTTTTGAATTAGGGTTTCGGAGAATGAATTAGTTTTTAGAATTTTGAAAAATAATTGATAATTTTATGAAGTTTTATGAAAATAAACAAAACGATTTAATGTTTATAGAGTAAAAAAAAAATGTTTTTAGGGCTTTTGGACAGAAACAGAACTCAATTTAGGATTTTGAAAATTTGGAAAGCAAATTAGGGTTTTGAGATTGTAAAGAAACAAAAATAATAATTTGAAGCTTTTTGGAAAACAAAGCAACGAATTAAGGGATTTAAACTTTTGAAAAGGTGAATTAGGGTTCTTAGGGTTTTGAATTAAAAGAAACAATTAGATGATGAAGCTACTATGAAGAATAGAATTTAAACAATTGATGCATACCTTCATTTGTTGGTTCCACAAAAAATTTCTTCTTGGATGAACAAAAACAAAGACAAGCTTTACTGTCTTTGAATTGCTTGAATTGTTTGTTTGCTCTCTCAAAAAATCAGATTGATTCAAAGCTTTTCCTCCTCAGTTTCGGTTTCAATTTTTCTACAGATTTCCGTTCCAATTTTTTTCTCAATTTCTCCCCCCTTTTTTGTGTTGTTTTTGGTCTTATTTATAGAAGAATTCTTGATTAATTCTAGTTACTTACAGCATATAACATTCATTAAGAAAAGGAAACTGAAACCTAATTGTATTAGGTTTCGGAAAATTTGCCTCAGAAAAATTTTGCTGGCAAAAAAAAACTGCTGCGGAAAAATTGCTCTGGCGAAAAAAAACTGCTGCGAAAAAATTGCTCTGGTGAAAAAGCAGCCGCAGCTGGCTGCTACAGCAGCGGGCAAATTGGCCTGCGGGCCATTTCACCCGCAAGAAGGCGACCGTAGAAAAATTCTGCGGGCGAAATGCCCATGGGCCCGCGCTGACTTTCGGTAATGATTTTTTCGTCGTTGATTTTTTTATTATTTATTATTTTTTATTATTTTTGATTTTTTATTCACTTCACCATTTTTACTAAAATAAATATTAAAATTAATCAAGATACCATAAAAATTATTTTGGACTAATTAAAATATATTGGATCGGACTAGGTCAAAAATTAAGGGTCTACAGTTTGCCCCCTGCTTGAACGATCTGAGACTTTAGAGAGTGAAAAACAACAAGACTTAATTTTTGATGAGATGGTTATTTGAATTTGTTTTTGGGTTCTGGACCGGGTTCGAGTTTTGGACTTTATTTGGGTACTTGGACCAGAGATTGGGTACTTGGACCCGAGATTGAATTTGATTTGGGTACTTGGACCCAAGATTGGATTGAATTTGGGTACTTGGACCCGAGGTTGATTTGATTTGGGTACTTGGACCCGAGATTGTGTACTTGGACCCGAGATTGGATTGAATTTGATTTTGGTACTTGGACCCTAGAATGGGTGCTTGGACCCGAGATTGGGTACTTGGACTCGAGATTGAATTGATTTGGGTACTTGGACTCGAGAATGGGTGCTTGGGCCTGAGATTGGGTACTTGGACCCGAGACTGATTTGATTTGGGTACTTGGACTCGAGAATGAATTGAATTTTAGGTGCTTGGACCCGAGACTGAGTTTGACTAACCTTTTATTCAGTTGAGAAGTCTGATTGCTCTGGCTATTCTACACATTGTGGTTCTTCACCTACACATTGAATTTTAGATGAAGGATTGAAATAATCCTTTTCTTAGGTTATATCTCTAATTCACCTAAGTCCCTAATTGAATTGTTCCAGCATTAGACTTCATCTCTCAATCCTTCATCTAATACCTTAAAACACATAATTGGTGGCCAATCAATTATATATTAAAAATAATCCATTCAATCAAGGCTAAAGAAATAATTAAGTTAAGAGTAATAACCAATTCATACAATCATAGCAGATCCATACAAACCCTAGCCTAGATCAAATTAGTTCATAATAATGTTATCAAACATACTCATCTCATTAATATTCAAAGAAGTCAATTTAGACATAATAATATTCATAAATACAATTCCAATGAAATTAAAGAGATAAAGTTCGAGAACAAAACCAAATTACAACTCCCTTTTGCTTCTGAAGAATCTCTTGTTCAGAACTTGCTCGAAGAATGTTGCAATGGCAAAAATAAATTTAATCTAGACTAGTTTAATCAAAGTGTAATAAAATATCAAAGAAAACAAATGTGAAACCCTAAGTTCTTCTCTTTCACGGCTAAACAACTCAAAACCAGCTCTCCTTTGAAAACCCTAATTCTAATATTTATACGAAACCTCAGCTCCAAAAATCCGCGCTTTCTTTAGTCCATGAGTGACATGGCCAAGCTCAAGTGAACTTGGCCGTGTTTGAGGTTCTTGGAGGGACACGGCCACAAGCTTGGCCGAGTCCCTTGAGTGTGTTCGCTTCTTTTCTTCTTTGGAGTGGTGAGTGACACGGCCAGTTTGGAGGAAGCTTGGCCTTGTTTGACAAGTTTGGAGGGACACGGCCAGTGGCTTGGCTATGTCCCCTGAGTGTGTCACCTTCTGAGCTTTTATTTTTCTTCCTTAGCTTGGTATGGGACACGGCCAAGTCTCCTGGCCGTGTCATGTGACACGGCCAGTGGCTTGGCCGTGTCCTCTGCATGTGCCAGTCACTGCCTTGGTTTTTCTTCTTCTGCCTTGGTTCCTTGGTTTTTCCTTCCTCTCTTGGTTCCTTGCATATTAACCTAAACCAAAACTTGAAACAAACTTTAAACAAGAATTAAATAAACAATAATCAACAAAACATAAACACCACGCTAAAAACTAAGATAAAAATGACATAAACACTGAAACAAATTAAAACTACCAAAATTAATGAAAACACTAAATAAAAAGATTAAAACTACCAAAATACCTAAATAAAACAATAATCATCATAATAAATAAGACACAATTATATGACAAAAACTAATAAAACAACTACCCCACACTTAAAACTTTGCTTGTCCTCAAGCAAATTCACATGGCATAAATTAAAAACTCAAACAACCTTAACTATAATTCTAGTATATAAGATGAAATCCTTTAAGACTCAGCCATAAATAATTGCACTTTACTTCAATCAAAATCTTCTTAACTCATTCATTAATCCAGACATACAAATCTCATCTCTCATCTAAGTGTTTCACTCGATTTCGAAGGTTAATTCACTCAAACCACTCATGACTGCATACTGCCATAAACTTGCTTAATTATCCAATCTCTCTCACTGATTTTCTCAAAAAAATAATCCGAAGGTCTTTCATTTGGATGTAATGGGGCTAAAGTGAAGGTGTGAGAAAAGACATTTAAGTTGGAGCATCAAGAAATGGAGTATCTAAATTAGACAATACTCTTGCTAAGAAACTCATAACTCCCTCAAATGGCAGATTCACCAACCCTCGATAATCTCACATACTTGCATACTTAAAGAAAAATACATAAGTCGACATTCCTCTAATGCTAGAAAATATATGAATTCTTGTATATATATATATCTTCTCTTTTATTTTTTTTTCTTTTTCTTTTTCTTTTATTATTATATTTTTTTTCTCTTTTTTTAATATATATATATACAAAATATAAAATTGCATGGAACATCTAGCTTAAAATGTAGAGGAAAAGAATAATCGACTCTTAATCAAATACAATGTGCAAAGTATGCATTTCAACCCCAAATAGCAATACCATTTTTTATTTTTTTTAAATTGCTTACCCCACACTTTTGAATTAAACCACCCTATTGTCATATCATAAGAAACTCCATTCCTTAATGCAGGTATGATGATAATAAGAAAATGTTAAGTTGAGAATTATGTTGATCAATCAAGAAAAGGTCAAAGGCTCAACTTGGCTCACTAAGGAATTCAATATTAAGGGAGGTCTTTTTAAGCTAAAGGGCTAACCTAATTTGCCTTCATCATTTTAAAACATGAGATTAAATCATAATGTGAGTTCAATTAGTATGCAAAAGCAAGCTCTAGAGATGCAAAATCATGAAGGTGCACACTTAAGAAAAGAAAATCAATTGAAAATAATATTCAATCTATGAGGCTCAAAACTCACAAAGGTGGGTTCTCAAAAATTTATATGTCATGAATTGCAGAATGTGAAAATTGATCCTGAATGAATTCAAATGCTAAACTCTATGTTGATACTAAAGTCTCAAATATAATGCTAGAATCACAAAAAAAGTCAATAAGTTTTCAACAATTATGCCATGCACAACCCACAATATAACACACAAAGACAAACAAAAATTAAAGAAAAGCTTAAAGATTACCCCACACTTAGAATTTACATTGTCCTTAATGGAAAACAAGAATAGTAAAGAAAAAGAGTTAAGGCACAACCTATTTTCCAATGTACCCTGGTGAGGCAAAACCCTAACTTTTCATCAAAAACACAAATGTTCAAAAACAAAATACAATATATAAAATAAAATATCCAAAATATAAAATGTTAACATTAAAAAAAATGAAAAATAACAAAAATATGCAATAACTAAACACAAGAAACTAAGGAAATCTCTCCAAAGATTAGAGCCAATGTAATCTACGGTGAAGGAGGATGTGAAGATGATGCAGCCGAGGGATGGAGACTCAAAATCTTAGCAAGGTTGCTATTAATTTGATCCAACTGTTGCAAGACCGCAGCATGGTTACGGTCTACCTTGCTCTCTAGGGCCTCAATCCTATTAAGTATCTCTTGATTATCCGAGACCGGAGCATCTTCTTCCAAATCAAGAGAATTCGAATCGGACCCCTCCTGAACTCGTGCTCTCTTTTGTCTGTCCCCCGGTACTTCTGGCTCAGCTGAAGCCATCATATAAGCCACTCTCCTGTGCACCACCATATGCATCTTCTCTAGTGTGGTCAAATCCAATGAATCATTACCCGTAATTTTAGTCATGCGACAGGTACTCGGGTTAAAATCATCAAGAAGGGCTATGGCCAATGTGGTAACCAATCCTCCAATACAGATAGCCCCCTTCTTCTTGTTTTCCACACTATCAAAAACATCGGCTAACCAATATCCGAAACTAATAGTCACTGCATTACACGAACAATCTAAGAAAAATAATTCACTCAGTTCCACTACACCTGGGCTTTCCTTCCTAGCAACGAATTCGCAGGACATAAAATGATGCAAATACCTCAAAGCGGGATTGCTCAATTTAGTCGCCTTGGCCGATTTGGCCACATAAGTTTTCGAGCCCAATGCCCCCCAAGCAAATTGCTGCTTAAATTCCTTAGGTACCGACCTCTCACCGTGTTGATGAAAAACCAAATATACCATTCAATTGTTCAATGCTAATCACAAATGATTTCCCAAGCAATTTAAAACTCAACCTAGAGCAAATTTTCTGTGCATCTCTTTCAACATTAAGAGATGTTAAGAACTCCAAAGTAAGCTCTTGAAATTGCAAAGGTCGCAAGGAGACTAGGTTCTCCCACCCAAGATTGTGCACATAACGATAAAAATTATCCCTAATTTGAAGAGCATTAAGGGATTCATCACTGACATACCTCGTCGTGAAGAAACCCCGAGCCAAAAGATTCTCTCTCTTTAAAGATGAAACCGATGAAGATGAAGATGCACCTTCAGTTGTAGGTCTTTTCTTCTTGTGGTGGGAAACCATCTTCATTCTTGGCATCTTGAAAGATCTAAAAAATTTGAAACTAAAACTGATTAAATTGATCTTTTGTGAGAGAAGAAGAAGTTTTAACAGATTAATTTTAGTTTTGGTGAAGAAAATTGAGATTTAATGGAGGTTTTGAAGCTTTGAAACACAAACAATGGAGTTTTGGTGAGAGAGAAGTCGAGAGAGAGAGGAAACCAGAAAGAAAACTAGGGATTGAATGGACAAACGGTGCAAAAATCGTGTTTTTAAAGTGCAAAAGTGAAGGGACACAGCCAAGCTTGGGTGAGCTTGGCAGTGTCTAGTGTGTTTTGAGGGACACGGCCAGTGACTTGGCCGTGTCCCATGGGTGTGTTTGCCTCTGTGAAGAAAATTTGCAAAAAACAAAAGAGATGGAGATTTTTTGGTGAAGCTTGGCCGTGTCCCATGTGACACGGCCAAGGGACACGGCCAAGCTTCACCTACTGTGATTTTTAACTTTTTTTTTATTTTATATCACCAAATCTTAAAGAAATTGCAAACCTCTTCTATAAACAACCCTGAAACACATTAGAAAAATAAAAACCGATCAAAGCACCCATTCGATTTATTTAAACCAAACATAAAATCAAAATTGCTAAATTTAAAATTATAACTATGAAAAAGAAATGCAAACCGATGGGTTGCCTCCCATTTAGCGCTTCTTTAATGTCATATCACTGGACATCACTGAAAGACTTAGGGATCATGGATCAAAGTGTTGTCAATGATCCGTACTTCTTGGAATCCTTCATTATATGGTTTAACTCTCTATCCATTTACTTTAAAAGTCTTATTTGTTCGAGAGTTAAGCAATTCAATGGCACCAGAAGGACACGCTTGAGTTATCTCGAAAGGACCACTCCATCGAGACTTGAGTTTACTTGGAAACAGACGGAGTCGAGAATTAAAAAGTAAAACTTTCATACCTGGATTTAAAGTCTTTCGCACTATAATTCTGTCATGAAGTGCTTTAGTGCGATCCTTGTAAATCCTCGACTCTCATATGCCTTTGGATTAAGGCGCCTTTGGGTCTCCCTCACTGGTTTAGCCCCCTCTTATAAGGTGATTCTATGCATGCACATTGAAGGGCTAATACCTTTGATGTCACTCAATCCCCATCCTATTGCTTTTTTCAATCTTTTAAGCTCATTCACCAACCTCATCTCCTCCCCTTCACTAAGTTCACTAGATATTATCATAGGTAAGGTATTGTGATCTCCTAAAAACACATATTTCATATTTTTAGGTAACTCTTTCAGCTCTAACTCTAGTGAAGGATTCTTCTCTTCCTTTTGGATGGAGGGAAGTTCAAATACTGGGTCCTCCTTAAGTTCCTCTATTTCAGCACTCTCTAATGTCTCAAGGCAACTGACTATTTCTGAATCACAAATATCCAAACCATGATCTAAAGTCAGTGCCACCTCCAATTTATCTGAGGAACCTGTCTGCAAGAAAACATCTGAAACAACTGCGTCAACACAATCAATTAAAGAACAATCCTCATATAAAGCAGTTGTAGGAATGAGAGAAGTGTTAAAAATAGAAAATTCAACCATTTGTCCCAAGACAGTCATTGATAATTTACCATTTTTAACATCTATTAAGGTGTTGGTAGTAGCCATAAAAGGCCTACCCAGCAAAATAGTGTGTGCTGATGGTGTAGGGTTACTTCCTTCCATGTCAAGAACTATAAAATCCACAGGTACTATCAACCCTCCAACCTTAACTAACACAACTTCTATAACCCCTTTCGGGAATCTAAGAGATCTATCAGCTAATTGCAACACCATTTTGGTTGGTTTAAGTTCCCCTAGTTCTAATTCTTGATATACAGAATTAGGCATCAAATTTACACTAGCTCCTAGATCACACATGTCCCTTTCCATTCCCCGTAGTAATTTGAATTATAAAGCTACTAGGATCCTTTAGCTTGGGAGGTAGTTTATGCTGCAGAACAACACTAGCTACATCTGAAACTATCACCTTTTCATTCGGCTCATACCTCTTTTTCTTGGTGATCAGTTCTTTGATGAATTTGGCATAAGCCGGCATGTTCTTTATTACTTCAAGTAAGGGTAAGTTAATACTTACCTTAGACAGCATGTTGAAGATGTTAGAAAATTACTTATCTTGTTTATCATTCTTCAACCTGCTGGGGAATGGTATAGGTGGCTGGTATGGATTGCTTGCCTTGTGTAAATCTGCTGAAGGGGATTTCTCCATTGATCTTTCTCCAGCACCTTTGTTCTCTGGTTCTCCTTCCTTCTTGTTCTCTTGGTTACCTGCATTCACAGAATTATTTTCAACATTATTGTTAATTACCTTGCCACTTTTAAGAATAGTCACTGATTGTGCCTGCTCAAGTTGACTTGGAAATTTCCCTTTTTGTTGTATTTGCATTTGTTGTGCAAGTTGTCCCACTTGAGTCTCCACTTTCTTAAAAGATGCTTCTAAGGAATCCAGCCTTTTGTTAGTCATCTCTTGATTCTTAGCACTGACTTCGATAAAAGCTTGTAAACTTTCCTCCAAACACTCTATCTTAGACTGCCCTTGATTTGAGGATTGACCCTGCGGTTGGTTCTGTCTCTGGAGCAAATGGAAAGGCTGTTGAGAATTATTTGTTGCCCAGGAAAAATTAGGATGATTCCGCCAACCAGGATTGTAAGTATTTGAGTAAGGATCATTCCGGGCCCTTGGTTGAAATCCCCCCATAGCATTGACTTGCTCAGCTTCATTCCCATAAGACTCATATGTGGAGGGGCAAATATTTGCTCCATGCCCAAAAATTCCACAAATTCCACAAACTTCTTGAGTGGATAAAGAAGTATTATTTTTCATGTTCAGCATCTGCACTTGCCTTGTCAATTCAGCTATCTGATTGACCATCTCACTATTGGCTTCCAATTGATTCACCCCTTTACTTCTTCCTCTTACACTTTTATGTTAAGAATTAGCTCCCAACATTTCAAAGATATCATAAGTTTCATTTGCTGTCTTTTCCCCCATAGCTCCCCCAGCTGCATTATCAACTGTATTCTGAAATTGCTGGGTTAAACCATCATAGCAAAACTGATTCAGAAGTTGAAGTGGGTAGTGATGATGTGGACACTGGATCAATAACATCTTAAATATGTCCCAAGCCTCATGAAATGGTTCTCCTTCAAATTGAGAGAATGTAGCAATCTTCCCTCTTAATTCAGCTGTCTTTTGATGTGAGTAAAACTTGCCCATAAATTTGTTATAAACTTGGTCCCAAGTTGTCAAAGAATTTTTGGTCAACATCATAAGCCAGCTCTTTGCCCTATACTTCAATTTATACGGGAAACATCTCATCCTCAACGGGTCCTCTGTTAGTCCTCCCAATGGAAAAGTGTTGAGGGTAGAATAGAAATCACGGATAAAGTTCAAAGGATCTTCATTTGGAACTCCATAGAATGATGGCAGCATGTTGTAATGGATGTTCTTTAACTCATAATTTCTTACTGCATCTGTCAATCTTACATAAGAGGTGGACGTTCCAATGACAGGTCTAGCAAAATCTCTCATAGTTCTTTGTCTTTCTTCTCCCATATTGACAGATTGTGCAGTATCCGACTCAAAATCAGAAGTGTCCTCCTCGGTATCAAATCTGGTGTACAGTTCAAACTCTTCCCTGCTCCTTTTCACTCTCTGAATTTCTGGAATAACTGGGTATAGCTCTCCTCCGAGTGATCTCCTGCCTTGCATAAACAAAATTTCTAGAACAAAAGAATTATTAAAAATAAAAGACAAATAAAATCAAAAGTAAACAATGAAAAATAATCTAAAGTATCTATAACTAATAAACAATTACGCCAATTAGCTTCCCCGGCAGCGGCGCCAAAAACTTGTTAGGCTCTAATTAACTCTACTACAACGCGTCACTCGCAAGTATACGAGGTAGCTGTAGCAAAGGTGATCGCCCCAAGGTCGTCTCACAAGGAAGCTAGATTAGCTAATTGATTATCAGATTATAAATAACAAATTATCAGTAAATTTAAATTGCTAACAACTAATGAAGAAGATCAATTGAAGTTTAAAACAATAAAAGTAAACTGAGCTGATGTATTGATTCACTTAATAGAATGGTCTAGGGTTTGCACTTCTCTACTACTTATATGTATGAACAGTTATTCCTCTCAACCAATTTAATTTCAAAGATTAAATCTCAAGTAACTTAATTAATTGAATAAAGGAAATAAGCTCTCGCATTCAAACCTCTCTCAAATAATCTTGTTACAATTGAAATAATCCTTTTCTTAGGTTATATCTCTAATTCACCTAAGTCCCTAATTGAATTGTTCCAGCATTAAACTTCATCTCTCAATCCTTCATCTAATACCTTAAATCACATAATTGGTGGCCAATCAATTATATATTAACAATAATCCATTCAATCAAGGCTAAAGAAATAATTAAGTTAAGAGCAATAACCAATTAATACAATCATAGCAGATCCATACAAACCCTAGCCTAGATCAAATTAGTTCATAATAATGTTGTCAAACATACTCATCTCATTAATATTCAAAGAAGCCAATTTAGACATAATAATATTCATAAATACAATTCCAATGAAATTAAAGAGATAAAGTTCGAGAACAAAACCAAATTACAACTCCCTTTTACTTCTCAAGAATCTCTTGTTCAGAACTTGCTCGAAGAACGTTGCAATGGAAAAAACAAATTTAATCTAGACTAGTTTAATCAAAGTGTAATCAAATATCAAATAAAACAAATGTGAAACCCTAAGTTCTTCTCTTTGACGGCTGAACAACTCAAAACTCTCTCAAAACCAGCTCTCCTTTGAAAACCCTAATTCTAATATTTATACGAAACCTCCACTCCAAAAATCCGTGCTTTCTTTAGTCCATGAGTGACATGACCAAGCTCAAGTGAACTTGGTCGTGTTTGAGGTTCTTGGAGGGACACGGCCACAAGCTTGGCCGTGTCCCCTGAGTGTGTTCGCTTCTGTGTGATTTTCTTCTTTTCTTCTTTGGAGTGGTGAGTGACACGGCCAGTTTGGAGGAAGCTTGGCCGTGTTTGACAAGTTTGGAGGGACACGGCCAGTGGCTTGGTCGTGTCCCCTGAGTGTGTCACCTTCTGAGCTTTTATTTTTCTTCCTTAGCTTGGTATGGGACATGACCAAGTCTCCTGTCCGTGTCATGTGACACAACCAGTTGCTTGGCCATGTCCTCTGCATGTGTCAGTCACTGCCTTGGTTTTTCTCCTTGGTTTTTCCTTCCTCTCTTGGTTCCTTGCATATTAACCTAAACCAAAACTTGAAACAAACTTTAAACAATAATTAAATAAACAATAATTAACAAAACATAAACACCACACTAAAACCTAAGATAAAAATGACATAAACACTAAAACAAATTAAAACTACCAAAATTAATGAAAACTCTAAATAAATAGATTAAAACTACCAAAATACCTAAAGAAAACAATAATCATCATAATAAATAAGACAAAATTCTATGACAAAAACTAATAAAATAGGGACAACTAGGGATTGATATTTAATAGGTGGATACTACTTGTTGGCTAACCAAACAATGCCTAGATCATCTCTCCCTTAAATAAGCAAAGTTCAATTTCGCCTTGAAAGTTTGTCAAAGCTTGTTCTAAGAATGACTAGGACCTAGACAAAGGTAATTATGCAGGAGCCCTCTCTATGTAAGCATACACAACTCAATGCTATAGAGTAATTCCCTCACCTAGTAAAGTCATTCGAGTCATGATGCATAAATATATTAATTCATGAATTATCAAGCTAAATTCCTCATAGGAACACCAAAATGAATAAAGACCAACAAAATTTTTAATGAAAGTAATTTATTTCAAGTAACTTTAAATTTGAAAAACACAATATTGTTCCAATTTAAATATTAAAGAAAGTAAAATTGAAAAGCAACATTGAAGCTAAGGAAAGTTCGTTGAGTTTAAGCTTCTTTTCCTTTCAACATTCCCATCTTAAAAGGATGATAAAACAAAATCCTCTTCTAATCCTTTTCCTACCATGAAGGTTGCTGGTGTCAGCACCCTGTTGAACCTTGGAAATGGATTACCTTTGGTATTAGGCTTGTCCGGCTCAAGCCACTTGCATTATCAATTAAATTCTGGATCTCATGCCTCAACTTCATACAATTGTCCATTTTGTGTCTAGGCCTTTGATGGAATTGGCAAAATGCATTAGTATCAAAGTTAGGTAGAAGAGGATTAGGCAAAGGACGAGGAGTCAAGGGTTGTAACAATCCCTTCTTTTGTAGCTATTGAGAATCCAAGACAGCTGCTTCCCTAATTCTGAAAATTGCCTCATTCCTCCTTGACTAATGACATTAACATCAGCTTCTTTTTGTGTGCTTTGATTGCCCGACTGGTAGTTCCCTTTCTCATTCCTTTTTATTGAAAAGTGATTCTTCTCCTTTTCCCACTCTTCAATTTGTAGACCAGCTTGGAGAAGAACTTTGAAATCCCTTATAAGGGTGTGAGACATCCTTTCACGGAGATTGGGCAAGATGCTTCTCATAATCATCCTTATTTGATTGGATTCATTGGCCTTTTCTTGAGCAAAGCGGCCTTATTTCTCCATCTCTTCACATAGTCCACAAAATTCTCATTTGGCCTTTGCATAATGGATTCCACTTCCATTAAGGTAACTTCCATCTCAACATTATACCCATATTGCTGAATGAAAGCCTTGTACAACATGTCCCAATCTTTTTTTGTACTTTCCTCTAAGGTGTTGAACCAATTTTGGACAATAGGATCCAATAAAAGTATGAAGTACCTTAGAGTTTGAGCCTTAGTAGCTCGGGCAGACTGCATAGCAGTGATAAAATGCTTCACATGGAGATGAGGATTTCCGGTTCCATCAAACTTCACAAAAGATGGCATCTTGAATTTGTTTGGAACTTCTTCATCTAGCTCAAATAATTTGTTGATCTCAGACAATTCTTCGGTTTTTAGTTTCTTCTCAAATTTTTTTTCTAAATCAGCGATCATCTTTTCAACTTCGGATGGCTCGGTCTTTTCAATAGTTGCCTTCTCAACAACCTTTGGCTTTTTTTTGTCTTGAAGATCTTGGTAGTATTGAGCCCAATCATCATAATCAATGATCACCTTATCATCATCAAAAGCTACTTCATCAACTTTAGCCTTCCCCTTGACTTTCTTGGTGCTAGTAGATGCTTCGGCATTTTTTCCTAAAATTGCAGCTAGTTGATTCTTTATGGTCTCGGCCATGGCCTCTTTTATTTCTTCCATCTTGGCATTGAGGGCATCATCCACCATTCTTTGAATTTGTTCGGGCTCCATTGCTTTTGGTGAGAAGGAGATTGAGTCATTGCTAGATTCTTCGTCTCCGGCGTAGGTCAGATTGTCATAAGCTTTTGAACTTTCGTAATCCAGGGCTGTGAGCCAGAGAGGATCAATGATATGAGATGCAAACGTATGCATGTATGCATAAATGTACAAACAATAGACAAAAAAGGATGAATAGAACGTTCCTTCCAACCTTATAACATCCACACACGAATGGCGAGTCTCTTTTCCTAGGTATATGGTTAACAAAATACCAACATGGGGTATCTTGTTTTCGAATATTTCCCTCGGACGTTTCAACCAATAGTTATATTTTCGAAAATGGAAATCCATTCATAGTAATTCCCATTAATTAGGTTTTAATCCATTCAACCAACTATAGTAGCTTTTATGCTATATTGGATTAAAACTAAATTAAGAGGTTTATTATAGATAGATTTCTCACTTGAAAAGAGTAACTAATGGTTCATGCCAAAAACAAGCTCATGATTAATTATTCTTAGTATAAACTAGGCTCACAATTAATTTTTGGTATTTCTTAATTGACCTAAATAATTTGCAAGCTCTTTGTAAGAAAAGGTTGTAAAAAAACAATTTTGTTTCTAAGCCCATTGTAAAAAGATCTTACAAAAAATGGATTTTGGGCTTACTATTTGGGCCATGAGCAAAAGAATTTTTGATTTGTTTTTAGAAAAGTTTTATGTCCAAAGACCATCTTGAAAAGTTTTGAAAATAGCTTAGGTCTTTTGGACTTTAAAGAAAAATTTATTTTGAGCTTGCAAATGTACATGGGTCATATTAGAAAAAGAACAAACCAAATAAGCCATGATTTAAGCCAAGATAAATTAACCATAGTCAAACAACATGCATTTGGTATAAAACCTAAGGAAAGTAACTAGGCCAATTACATGAGCTTTAGTCTTTGGATAAAAAGGCTTAGGTTCCCATAGCAAGTATATACCGAATGGTACGAGGCTATGAGTGGTTATGCCATGCTCGATCTCCATACCTTGAATGAAAGTATGGTATCCCTTATATAACATAACACGGGTAACACGGGCATCCTAACTCACGCACATGATGCAATCGAATATGATACAATGGATAATATCATTATAAGAAAGAATAGAATAATATAAAGACCAACGGAATCAACTTCTCTTATCCCCAGTGGAGTCGCCACTGTGAGCGGGGATTTTTGCCCCCGCTCTTGGTGGAATGGTTCTTGCGACTTTGGCACTATTTAGGCTCGGGGCCTTAGAGAACACGGACCTAAGTTTGGAGAAAATGGAGTCGCCACCCGGATGGGCCAGGAAAAAGAAAGGGGTGGATGACTCGATTCCTAAGGAATCCCCAACCCCCTAATTGGTTCAGAAAGTTTGGTATGTGTGGGGAAGGTGAGAAATGGTCCAGCAACCCCACAATGCCCGGTTTATTGGAACCGGCCTCCTTTACAGGTCTTAATATTATAAAATTCTTAAATATAACAATATTATCCATATTACACACAATAATTAAAATAAAGCATCGATATATTAAAAATCAAAACAATGTCCAAACAAAAACAAATAAATGGACACCCATCCGAGGATGGAAACATATCCTTTCATCCCATGCCCAAATAAGACACCCACCGAAAGGTAGAAACATGTCCTTTACATTGATTCTAAAATAGAAAAGCAATTTAAATTACATGGTATTTAACTAATGAGGTACCCATAAAGTGGAAACATAACTCTTACAACATTTGGAAATCTAAATAAATCGATAAAAGTAAATAACCATTCATCATGAATAAATCATTCATCAAAAATATTAAATATAAATAGAAAGTAAACATCCATCCATGATAAATTAAATAAACCAAGCATTGAACTTAAATAAATTAAACCATATAAAATAAATCAAAGCATAATCAAATATAAAATTGAATAAGGCAAATAAAGATTCAAATTAGGGCTATTGTTTCTATTTAAGAATCTTTATTCCATGTATTTAGGGTTTTTGAATTTTATGGATTTAAGCTACTGTGATTTTAAGGGAATTAAAATGAATTAAAGTTTTATGATTTAAGAAGTTGGTAAAATTCTTTTATTAACCAAATTAGGGTTTGTGATGTAAAATCATGAAATTAGAGTTTGGGCTCTTCAAAACATTTACATTATGACTATTAGCTATTGAATTATGTTTTTTTAAGCTTACTGTGTAAAATTATAATATTTATGTTTATATGGTTTTTAAAGTTTTAAAGTATTAGGGTTTAGAAAAAAATTAGGGTTTAGTTTTAGGATTTTTGAATTAGGGTTTTGGAGAATGAATTAGTTTTTAGAATTTGGAAAAACAATTGATAATTTTATTAAGTTTTATGAAAATAAACAAAACGATTTAATGTTTATAGAAGCAAAAAAGATGTTTTTAGGGCTTTTGGACAGAAACAGAACTTAATTTAGGATTTTGAAAATTTGGAAAGCAAATTAGGGTTTTGAGATTTTGAAGAAACAAAAATAATAATTTGAAGCTTTTTGGAAAACAAAGCAACGAATTAAGGTTTTTAAACTTTAGAAAAGGTGAATTAGGGTTCTTAGGTTTTTGAATTAAAAGAAACAATTAGATGATTAAGCTACTGTGAAGAATAGAATTTAGACAATTGATGCATACCTCCGTTTGTTGGTTCCGCCAAAAATTTCTTCTTGGATGAACAAAAACAAAGACAAGCTTTGCTACCTTTGAATTGCTTGAATTGTTTATTGCTCTCTCAAAAAATCAGATTGATTCAAATCTTTTCCTCCTCAGTTTTGGTTTCAATTTTTCTACAGATTTCTGTTCCAATTTTTGATCAATTTCTCCCCCCTTTTTTGTGTTGTTTTTTGTCTTATTTATAGAAGAATTCTTGATTAATTCTAGTTACTCACAGCATAAAACATTCATTAAGAAAAGGAAACCGAAACCTAATTGTATTAGGTTTCAGAAAATTTGGGTCGAAAAAATTTCGCTGGCGAAAAAAAACTGCTGCGGAAAAATTGTGCTGGCGAAAAAAAAAACTGCTATGGAAAATTGCGCTGGCAAAAAAGTTGCCGCAGCCGGGTGAATTGGCTTGTGGGCCATTTCACCCACAGGAAAATTCTACGGGAGTAATGCCCATGGGCCCGCGCTGACTTTCGGCGACGATTTTTTCATCGCCGATTTTTTCGTCGCCGATTTTTTTTGTTATTTTTTATTTTTTATTATTTTTGATTTTTTATTCACTTCATCATTTTTACTAAAATAAATATTAAAATTAATCAAGATACCACAAAAATTATTTTGGACTAATTAAAATATATTGGACAACACAAAAATTATTTTGGACTAATTAAAATATATTGGATCGGACTAGGTCAAAAATTAAGGGTCTATAGATAGCGCAGCCTTCATGAAGGGAGAGCAGTTTGTCCGCTCTTCTGGGTTCCACCAGGCCAAATTCACCTGTAAAATAATATAAGGTAAGTAAACTTTCAGATAAAATTAAAGCATACTAATGCTATTTTACCTGGTCCCAAGTTAAGCGGCTCAACACAAAGCGGTGAGTATGCACATGGTGAGAGCCGGGAACATCCACACACTCAGACAACCAGAAATTTAATCTTAGATACCTGATTCTCTCTCGGGAAATACCGGTTACCCTCACGAGGTTGTGTTCATATGCCCATGCCTACAATAATAGTAAAGATCAAATTCATACGAGAAAAGAGTGGAAATGACATTGGTGAAAGAAGAGTACCTCGACAACCGCCATCAAGCAGACAAAAGACTTCTTATGTTGGCAAAGTTTATCAAGACCATGGTAAAGACAGGCGAGACCAGCTTCACCCCAGTCAGAAGATGGTACCATTCTAAAATAAGAAAGGCCTTCAACACTGACAAGTGGATGGAAGATTCAGTGCTGCCTAAGATGATTGATCAAAGCAAATATAACAAAAATCGTCGAGCGTACTGTTGGGCCATGTCTCTGTGAACCCGTCCTTCATTGTTCATCCAATAACTATGAATCGGTTCAATTTTTATCTTAAAAGGCCCCTTATATGATGGTTCCATACCAATTAATTGCTGAATTTCTTCAAATGTTAAAATATCGTTGGTCAGAGGAACCGGAACACCATTATATCAAATGCCAGTTATAGCAGTAAAATTGATCGGACCAATTGTCATCTCTCCAATGGGCAAGTGAAAAGTATGAGTTGTGTCCAACCATCGTTCTGCAAGTGCCTGGACTACGCTCCGGTTTATCGAATACTCCTCGGATGGCAATTGTAAGATGAAGCTCTCAAAACTGCAATCTCGGATAATTTGCCTTACCCGAGAAGGCACTGCATCGTACCATTGTTGGGCTTTGTAGATACACCCTCCGGCCCGAACAACACAATGATCATGCTAACACGGAGCCAGGTAAGTACATATTATTCTATCTGCTTAAATTAATTCATTTTTCCTAAATTTTCTAAAGAATAATAATATAAATATATAAATAAAAAATAAAGGCAAACACAATAATAATAAAAGAGCATAGTATAAAAACATAAATCAAAAAATAAACAAATAATAATAATATAAACAAATAACAGAAATAAAAAAAATAAAAAAAAGAAGAAAGAAGATGAAAAAATCAAGAAAAGAAAAAGAAAAATAATTACCGCGTTCTTTTAGTTTGAACTACGATGAAGCGGCATCCTAGCTAGCAGATCTATATTTTCATCTTCATGATGTCGAATAAACTCTAATAACTCAACATTAGAATGAGTCCCTGACCTTGAAGTATGCATTTTTTTTTAAAACTATGTGCTAAATTTGAATGAATTTGAGAGAATTATAGAAATTGTAGAATTTGTGTGAATGAAATGAAGGAATTCGTTGGTTTATATAGAGAAACGGCAAGAAAAAAAAAACAAATTTCAAAAGTAAGTTTTACTATTAATGAATAGTAAACTTTACTATTGATAAATAGTAACTTACTATTTTCAATAGTAAAATACTATTTACTATTTATGAAAAGTAAATAGTGCATAAACAGTGACTACACAGTAAATAAACAGTAAATTCAATTATTCAATTTAATCATTCCAATACTTGCGTGTATATAAATATTTTTACACACAGGGGCAAGTAGAAGACATGTGCATAAAAATTAGCCAAACTTTTTGAAATAAAAAATTATTAGCTCTGGTCCAGAACCCAAATTACCCTTAGGTCCAGAACCTAGAATCTTTCCTAAGTCCAGAACTTAGCTCGGGTCCAGAACCCAAATTTTGATTAGGTCCAGAACCTAGAATCTTTTCTAAGTCCAGAACTTAGCTCGGGTCCAGAACCCAAATTATCCTTAGGTCTAGAACCTAGAATCTCTTCTAAGTCCAGAACTTAGCTCGGGTCTAGAATCCAAATTTTTCATTAGGTCCAGAACCTAGAATCTTTTCTAAGTCCATAACTTAGCTCGGGTCTAGAATCCAAATTTTTCATTAGGTCCAGAACCTAGAATCTTTTCTATGTCCAGAACTTAACTCGGGTCCAGAACCCAAATTTTGATTAGGTCCAGAACCTAGAATCTTTTCTAAGTCCAAAATTTAGCTCGGGCCCAGAACTCAAATTTTTCTTAGGTCAAAACCTAGAATATTTCCTAAGTCCATAACTTAGCTCGGGTCCAGACCCAAATTATCCTTAGGTCCAGAATCTAGAATCTTTCCTAAGTCCAGAACTTAGCTCGGGTCCAGAACCCAAATTATCCTTAGGTCCAGAACGTAGAATCTCTTCTAAGTCCATAACTTAGCTCGGGTCCAGAACCCAAATTTTCCTTAGGTCCAGAACCTATAATCCCTTCTAAGTCCAGAACTTAGCTCGTGTACAGAACCCAAATTATCCTTAGATCCAAAACCTAGATTCTATTCTAAGTTCAGAACTTAGCTCGGGTCCAGCCCAAATTTTCCTTAGGTCCAGAACCTAAAATTACGCTTAGGTCCAGAACCTAAAATTACGCTTAAGTCCAGAACCTAAAATTTTTCTTAGGTCCAGAACCTAAAATTACCCTTAGGTCAAGAACCTAAAATTACACTTAGGTCCAGAACCTAAAATTATTCTTGAGTCCAGAACTCGAACCGGGTCCAGAACCCAAAGCCTCAACCATCTCAAAAATTAAGTCTTATTGCTTTTCACTCTCTTTTACTAAAGTCTCAGATCATTCAAGCAGGGAGCAAACTGTAGACCCTTAATTTTTTACCCAGTCCAGTCCAATATATTTTAATTAGTCCAAAATAATTTTTGTGTTGTCCAATATATTTAAATTAGTCCAAAATAATCCTTGTGTTATCTTAATTAAATAATATTTTCTTTAGTATTTAATATTTACAAATAATAAACAAATAATAATAATTAAAAATAAAAATAAAAATTAGAGACGAAAAATCAGCGACGAAAAATTTTGTCACCGAAAAGGGGTCGGATGAAATGTCCAAAGCCATTTTGTTTATTTTCATAAAGCTTCATAAAACTATAAATTGTTTTTCCAAAATCTAAAATCAAATACATCTCTGAAACACTAAAAACCCTAATTCAACTTCAAAACCCAAAACAGTAAACTTTAAATTAGCTAACATTAAACCCTAGTTTTCTTAAACCCTAATTCCCTTAAAACCATTAAACCCTAATTTTTCTAAACCTTAATCCTTTAAACCTTAAAATCTTATAAACCTAAATATTAAAATTCAAACATAGTAAGCCTAAAAACAACAATCCAGTAACCGTAAATCATAAACCTAATGTTTTATAGTGTCCAAAACCTAGTTTCATGGTTTCACTTCTCAAACACTACTTTGGTTAATCAAAGAACTTTATCAACCTCTTAAATTATAAAACTTTGCTCCATTTCAATTCTTTTAAAATTTATAGTAGCTTAAACTCATAAATTCCAAAACCCTAAACACATTAAATAAAGATTCTTATATAGAAACAATAGCCCTAATTTGATTCTTTATTTGCTTTATTCAATTTTATATTTGATTATGTAGTCTATTATATGCTTTAATTTATTTTCAATACTTTGTTGGTTTATTAAATTTCAATGATTGATTTATTTAATTTATCATGGATGGATGTTTATTTTATATTTTGATTGATATCTTTGATGAATGATTTATTTATGATAAATGGTTATTTACTTTATTGATTTATTTTGATTTCCAAATGTTGTAAGAGGTATGTTTCCACTTGGTGGGTACCTCATTAGTTAAATATCATGTAATTTAAATTAATTTTCTATTTTAGAACCAATGTAAAGGACATGTTTCTACCTTTTGGTGAGTGTCCTATTTGGGCATAGATTATGTAAGGGCATGTTTCCATCTTCGGATGGGTGTCCATTTATTTGTTTTGCTTGGACATTGTTTTGATTTTCAATATATCGATGCTTTATTTTAATTATTGTGTGTAATATGGATAATATTGTTATATTTAATAATTTTATAATATTAAGACCTTTAAAGGAGGTCTGTTCCAATGAATCAGGCATTGTGGGGGGGGGTGTTGGGCCATTTCTCACCTTCCCCACACGTACCCAACTTTCCGAACCCATTAGGGTGTTGGGGATTCCTTAGGAATCGAGTCATCCACCCCTTTCTTTTTCCCAGCCCGTCCAGGTGGCGACTCCATTTTCTCCGGACCTAGGTCCGTGTTCTCTAAGGCCCCGAGCCTAAACAGTGCCGAAGTCACAAGAACCATTCCACCGGGAGTGGGGGCGAAAATCCTCGCTCACAGTCATGTGATTTTAGCACAAGGTATTAGAGTTGAACCGAGTAAAGTTAAGGCTATTTTGAATTGGAGTCCACCGAAGAATGTGATAGAAGTTAGAAGTTTTCTGGGTTTGGCAGGCTATTATCGATGGTTTGTGAAAGATGTTTCTATGATAGCTACTCCACTCACCAGATTACTTCAAAAGGGAGTTAGATTCGTGTGGACAGATCGGTGTCAAGCAAGCTTTGAGCAGTTGAAGGAGATGTTGACTCAAGCTCCTGTCCTTACTCTGCCTATGGAAGGTAAACCATATGTGATATACAGTGATACTTCACATAATGGTTTAGGTTGTGTTTTGATGCAGGAGGGTAGAGTCATTGCTTATGCCTCTCGACAATTGAAGCCGCATGAGTTAAACTATCTAATGCATGATTTGGAGTTAGCAGTCATAGTTTTTGCTTTGAAGATTTGGCAACATTACTTGTATGGGGAGAAGTGTTTCATCTATACAGATCATAAGAGTTTGAAATACCTGGGTGTCTTGAGAGAGTTAAATCTTCGGCATAGAAGGTGGTTAGAGTTGATTAAAGATTATGATTGTTTAATTGACTATCATCCTGGTAAGGCAAATGTTGTTGCTGATGCCTTAAGTCAAAAGTCTTTAGCAGATTTGACTGCTTATTCACTCTCATTGTTTGTTGAGTTGAGAGCATTGCATGTCGGATTTAAGTCTTGTGATGATAGTGCATTGATGGCTCAATTGCATTTGAGGCCGATGTTATTGGATCAGATTAGGGAGTCTTAGTTGGCAGATGAGAAAATCCAAAAAGCTATATTGGATTGCCAAAAAGGAGAGAGTCGAGACTTTCATGTGATAAGTCATGGTAGTTTGTGGTTTAGAGATAGGTTGTGTGTTCTTGATGATGCAAGGCTGAAAAAGGTAATTTTGGAGGAAGCACATTAGTCAACTTATGCTATGCACCCTGGGAGTACCAAGATGTATCAGGATTTGAAACAATATTATTGGTGGTCAGGTATGAAGAGGGACATATCAGAGTTTGTATCCAGATGTCTCACTTTTTCAGAGAGTGAAGGTTGAACACCAAGTTCCTTCAGGATTACTTCAACCATTTTCAGTGCTAGAGTAGAAATGGGAGCGAGTGACGATGGATTTTGTGACTAGATTGCCTTTGACTTAGAAAAAGCATGACACAATTTGGGTGATTGTTGATCGGATGACAAAGATAGCTCATTTCCTTCCAGTTCGAATGGATTATTTTCTTGAGAGGTTGGCTGAGCTATATATTAGTGAGATAGTGAGATTGCATGGAGTCCCAATTTCTTCGGTGTCTGATCGAGATCCCAGATTTTCTTCGAGGTTTTGGAAGAGTTTACAGGATGCTTTGGGTTCTTGGTTACATTTTAGTACTGCATTCCATCCTCAGATAGATGAGCATTCAGAGAGAGATATAAATTTTAGAGGATATGTTGAGAAGTTGTATCATCAATTTCTCTGGGAGTTGGGACAAGTTTTTACCACTGATTGAGTTTGCTTATAACAATAGTCATTAATCCAGTATTAGTATGGCACCCTATGAGGCATTGTATGGTAGAAGATGCAGGAAACTTTTATGTTAGGATGAGGTTGAAGAAGGTAAATTGATTGGTCCTGATTTGATTAAGAAAACAAAAGAGAAAGTGAAGTTAATTCGGGATTGTTTGAAAGCAGCTTCAGACCGACAAAAATCATATTTAAATTTAAAGAGAAGAAACATACAGTTCAGTGTTGGAGATAATGTATTTTTAAAAGTGTCTCCTTGGAAGAAAATTTTGAGATTTGGCCGCAAAAGGAAGTTGATTTCTCATTTTATAAGACCATATGAGGTGTTGGAGAGAGTTGGACCATTTGCCTATTGTCTAGCTTTACCGCCTGAATTGGATCGAATTCACAATGTCTTCCATGTCTCTATGCTTCAAAAATATAGATCAGAACCATCTCAAGTTCTGTAAGTAGAATCTATTGAGGTGAGTTCAGATCTGACTTATGAGGAAGAACCAGAGGCTATTTTGGCACATGAAGTGAAGGAGTTGAGAAATAAGAAAGTGCCACTTGTGAAAGTTCTTTGGAAGAATCATGCTACTAAAGATGCGATATGGAAGAGTGAGCAGATGATGCGGAATCAATATCCCAGTTGTTTCAAACTTGAGAGCAGGTAATTTTGAGGACATAATTTATTTGTAGAGGGGGAGAATTGTAATATCCCAAATAATATTCCTAAATTTTGAAAATATTAATTGTTGAAAAATTTAATAAAGGATTTAAAAGTGTATATATATTTGATTAAGTGGAAAGAAAAGAAGAAAGAAAAAAGGAGATGTGTATATGATGTATATATGTAGATATATATAATATATACAAGTTAACATGTTAATAAGGTCAAATGATGTTTAATTATTTAATAAAATAGTAATAAATTAATGATAGTGGAAGATGACATATTTGAGATCAATTATAATAATAATATATTGCTTGGTGGAGATTAAAAGAGGAGTTGACTATTTTCTTCTTCTTCTTCCTTCTCCTTTGAGGCCAACCACCACCATCATCAAGAAGGAAAGAGATTTTGGTTCTTGATAACAGAAGAAATTGAAGGATTTCAAGTGTTCAAATTGGAGTTTTAAGGATTTTCTCCATATTTGGCAAGTTTCCAACTTGTTTTCTTTGATTTCCTTTGGAAGTTTGTATGTGTGAATTGGATGTTTAGTGTGGCATGGGTCTATGGTTGATTTTGGTATGTTTGCAGTTCTTTTGTCTAGTTTACTATGAATTTGTGGTTGGATTGAAGAAAAGGTTAAGTTTGGTGAAAAGAATAAGAGTGTTGGGTTGTGTAAGTTTTGAGTTGTGAAATATGGTTATGATTGTGTATTGTTGATTGTGTTTGAGTTATTTTGATGTTTACATAAGTACCTTGTGGTATTATGGTGGATTGGTTTAGTTGGTATGGAGTTGGAAAGGTTAATGAAAGATGATAGTTTATTGTAGCATTTTTGTGTCGATTTCAGGTTTTTGGCCTGACACGCCCGGTGGCATGGCCATGGGCATGTCGATGATTCTGTGTTGTAGCATTGACACATGAAGTGACAAGCCCATGTCACTGAGCGTGTCATAGCTACTGTGTTGGAGGAGAATTGACATGAGTAGTGACACGCCCATTTCACTGAGCGTGTCAAAGCTACTGTGTTGTGGGTTTAGGGCACGGTCATGGACACGCCCGTGTTGTTGAGTGTGTCTTGTGTAGAGTTTGCTCTAGATGGGTCTTTTTCTTATTTTTCTTTATGGATCACTTAGTGATTGTGTATAATCACATTTGGTTTAGGCTTTGAAGAGAGTTGAGCTACCCCAATACAAGTGTTGAGGGATATCTTAGAAGAGGAGGTTGAATTGGTGTTTGTTGCTTTAAAGGTAAGTACAAACTTTGAATATATGTTTATATTTACATGGTATTGGGACTTAACACATTTGGTTGGGAAAATGTGTTAAGTTACTTACTACATTGTTGATGCATGAATAATAAGTTATGATTTGCATAATGTGAACTATGTGAAATATATGATGATGATTCAAAATGTATGGATAATGCAATTTGTTATGTATACACTAATGATGGTATGTAAAGCCATTGGTGATGACTAAACTGATATAAATGAGATATTTGAGTCATTGTGCCTAGTTGATCATGAGAAAATGAGAAAGGATTTGATAATGGAATTATGAAAGAATTGTGTGCCTAGTATGTTATTCAATTTTCAGAGTTTTGTGTTTGGTGGCATGCCTAAAAAGTAACAATCCCTTGAAGCTAGGTTGGGCTTGGTCCTTGAAGCTAGGTTGGGCTTGGTCCTTGAAGCCTAGTTGGGTGTTACATGATGTAGCAAACCCTTGAAGCTGGGTTGGGCCTAGTCCTTAAAGCCTAGTTGGGATGTTACATGTGAGGTAATCCTCATTGTGACTATGATTCGCCTTCGGGCTAGACAAATGTTGTTATATTAGACCAAAGCAGTAACTCTGAAATTTAAATAACATATTAGATCCTTTTGGGACCATGCTTGTCTTTGCTTTAATGTGAATTATGAATAGTGGATCAATTGAGCAATATAATGAGATATAATGTTATGAAATATGATATCCTTGTGTATTGTTTCTAGTTCTTGAAAGTTTGACATTGGGATTACATTTGAATTATATTATTATCAAAGTTTGTACCACTAAGCTTTTGGCTTAGTGCGATTGTAGTTCATCGCACCGGTGACAGGATAGATCCGGTTGAGCCAAAAAGTTCAGCTAGACCGAGTCAAGTCTAGGCTTGAGTTTGCAAGTTAAGTGTTGATTGTGGACATCAAGATCAGAGACAAACTGCCAGCATGTATATATTTCATATTATTGTACATATTGATTTTCATGTATTTATGTATATTCTGCAATCTATCAAAAATGTTTTGGATAAACCTTTGGTAATGAAGTATATATATGTGTTTTAACCAGTATTGTTCCATTTATTATTTATATGATATCAATTGAATGTTTTAAGATTATACAAATTTTGGATTTGATGTTTTGGTTGTTTAAAAAGGCTGTGACATTCTTATATTCTCTATACGTATATTACATGTAGAGGGTTTATGTAGTGTACGTATATTGGGTATAAGGGTGTTACATATGATGTTAGTTTTGACTCTAAAAAATGCACAGTTACCAATTCAAATGGTGAACTTGCATTCAAATGAGTTAGAATTGGCAATAAATATAAATTTGACCTACATTACAATAATGCATTTGAATGTTTGATTAACATTAGTAATGATGCTTTGTTGTAGCATAAAAGATTAGGACATACTAGTATGGATCACTTACAATGCATTAATAAAGAAGAACTAGTTGATGGTCTCTCTAAAGTAAAATTTGATAAAGATAGGACATGTGAACCTTGTCAACTTGGTAAGCAATATAAAAGTTCATTCAAATATAAAAATATTATAAGTACTTCTAGACCTTTAGAACTCATTCACTTGGATTCGTTTGGACCAAATAGAGTTGCTGCCTTAGGTGGCAAGTTATATGCATTTAAACTTATTAATGATTACTCAAGGTTTACATGAGTTAATTTCTAAGCTCAAAAGAATGAAGCTTTCAATCATTTTAAAATATTTGCAAAAAAAGTTCAAAATGAAAAAGGCTATGTAATCACATCTATTGGAAGTGATCATGGAAAAGAATTTAAAAATGAGAACTTTGAAAATTTTTGCAATCAGCTTGGTATTTTACACAATTTTTTGGCTCCTAGAACACTATAACAAAATGGTGCGGTGGAAAGAAAAAATAGAATATTAGTTGAAATTGCTAGGACAATGCTCAATGAGCATGATTTACCATCTTACTTTTAGGCAAAAGCCGTTAATATCGCTTGTTATATTTCAAATTGTGTTTACAAAAGGCCTTTGATAAACAAAACTTCTTATGAGCTATGGAATGAAAGAATACCCAAAATTTCATAACTTAAAGTGTTGGGATGCAAATGCTTTATATTGGATACCAAGGACAATCTTGGAAAATTCTCATCCAAATCAGATGAAAGCATATTTTTAGGATATTCATCATCTAGCAAAGCATATAGAGTATTTAATAAGAGAACACTAGTAGTTGAGGAATCAATGCATATTGTTTTTGATGAATCTTTTAAACTTATCCAAAGGAAAGGTAGTGTTCTTGATGATTTTTTAGGAACATTTGAACAACAAGAAACAATTGATGTTCCAAAGAATAATCATGATGAACAAGAAGCAGAATCTCAAAAGCTACCCAAAGATTGACAATACAAGAAGGGCTCATCCTAAAGAACGAATTATTAGTGATACATCAAGAGGAGTAACTACTACATTCAAACATAAATACTTAGATGTTAATGTTGCTTTTGTTTCTCAAATTGAGACAAGGACCATTGAGGAGCCTCTTAGTGATGAATGTCGGGTGATTACTATACAAGATGAACTAAACCAATTTGAGAAAAATAATGTGTGAGAACTTGTTTCTAGACCTAAAGACCATCCAATTATAGGATGTAAATCATTATATAAGAATAAGCTTGATCAAAATGGTCTCATTACTATAAATAAAGCTAGATTGGTAGCCAAAGGGTATAACCAAGAGAAGGCATTGACTATGTGAGACATTTGCACCTATAGCTAGATTAGAAGTAATTAGAATTTTACTTTCATTTGCATGTCACATGAATTTTAAATTTTTTTCAAATGGATGTTAAAAGTACATTTCTAAATTGATTTATTAATGAGGAAGTTTATGTTGAACAACCTCCTGATTTTGAAGATTATAAACTCCCAAATCATATTTTTAAAGTTACCAAAGTACTATATGGATTGAAACAAGCTCCAAGAGCTTGGTATGATAGACTTGGTGCATATTTGCTTGAAAATGGTTTTTCAAAAGGCAAAGTTGACACAACTCTTTTTGTTAAAAAGAAAATGAATGACATTTTGATTGTTTAAATCTATGTTGATGACTTTATATTTGGTGCTACTAATGAATCTTTGTGCAAGGAATTTGCTTCTTGTATGACTAGAAAATTTGAAATGAGTATGAGGGGTGAACATAAATTCTTTCTTGGATTGTAAATCAAGCAATGCAAGGAACTCCTCAAGAAATTTGGAATGGATGGTTGCAAGACTAGCAAGACTCCCATGACCACATTCTTAAAAACTAACAAAGATGAAAGTGGTAAGGCAGTAGATGAGAAGAAATATCGAGATATTATTAGATCACTACTTTACTTAACTGCCTCTAGACCCAATATAATGTATAGCATATGTTTGTGTGCTAGATTTCAATCATGCCCTAGAGAATCACATTTGAATTCCACTAAAAGAATTTTGAAATACTTGAATGGTACATTGCATTTAGGACTTTGGTATCCTAAAAATATATCATTTGACATTTTAGGCTTTTCGGATGCAGATTATGTCGATAGTCTTTTAGATATAAAAAGCATGACCAGGGGATGTCATTTTCTTGGCGATTGCTTAGTTTCTTGGTTTAGTAAGAAACAAGTATTTGTTGCTCTTTCTACGCGGAAGCCAAGTATGTTGTTGCATATTTTTATTATACACAAGTTCAATGGATGAAGCAATAATTGATTGATTATAAAAATTGTTTAATCATATTCCTATTAAGTGTGATAACACTAGTGCCATTAACTTATCTAAGAATCCTATTCAACACTCTATGTCTAAACATATAGACCTTAGGCATTATTTCTTAAGAGACAATGTTCAAACCAAAATATTGTATTAGAATTTATAGACACTCAAAACCAACTTGCTAATATCTTTACAAAACCATTAAATGAAGATAGACTAAACTTCATCAAACATAACTGTAGACCCTTAATTTTGACCCCAATTTGATACGGTCCTGATTAAAGGATGCCAAAATAAATTTTATTTGACTTTAAAAGATTTAAATCTAGTTTATAATTTTTAAATAAGTCAGTTCGGATCAAAGAGGCATAAATTCAATTATAAAACCCTAAAATCAAGTTGAATCGGCCCAAATTAAAACTTTTAGGTCCATAAGTTAAAAAAAATACAAGAATAATTCGAGTTAGGCTGGCCGGGGCGACATGAGCAATTGCTCATGTCGATCTGGTAGCCCTGATCGACATGGGGTTGGAATCATGTTGACCTGGGCTACCAGGTCGACATGAGTGAGATTCATGTTGACCTGGACAACCAGGTCAACATGGCCTTAACTCATGTCAATCTGGTTGCCCAAATCCACATGGTTTCAATTGGTTTCTTTAGATTTTTTGACTGGAATTTTCTAAATAGCTTAGAATTCGTCTGAAAGACAAATTAGTAGAGTGAGGTTTAGGATTTTTTGATTGGTTTTTCCTATAAATAAGAAGTCTTAATACTTTAAAAGGGGGAGAAAAGAAAAAAAAAGGGAGGAGGGAAATTTTTATCAACTTTGGGACGGCAACAAATAGCGAAGAACAATAGCAGTTTTTTTTGAGAAAGAAGGAAACAACAAATAGAAATATCAAGACAACCAAAGAAGAAGGCAGAGTCCATACTGTCTTCATATTGTTCATCCAAAAATCAATTTTTTTGGTGTAACCGACGACTAAGGTTTGATTATAAATCTTTAATTTGTTATAATTTACAGCATTCTTATATTTTGATTCATGAATTGTTTAAGCATACGATAGTATTTTCTTTTAAGTGTTTCTATTATTTGTTTTGATATTGAGTCTTTCAGTAACCTAAATTATTAAACCCTAATCATATGTTTTATAAATCAGATTTTCCATTCATCCAATAGCCTAAGTCATTGATTAAATTATCAGAAACCTAAACTGTTATTCTGTTTCCAAAACGTCAAAACCCTAAACTATTTTTTCCAAAACTTTAAACCCTAAATTATTCCATTAAAGTCTCAAAACCCTGATTGTTTTCCAAAATCTTAATTTATTTTTAGAACCAATATTTCTTCTAAAATGATAAATCAAAACCTTTAATTTTTCAAACCCTCATCCAGTAAACCTACAAACCCTTAAGACCAAATCCAATGAATCAAGAAATTCCCATCCAATAAACCTAAAAAAATCTTAAACCCTAATTCCAATCTTTTAAAATTATAAACCCTAATTCTTTAAGCCCCAATTTCATTTGTGTAATGATATAAACTTTGGTTTTAGTTATTTATTGGATTTTTTATATGTTTTCATGGATGACTTATTTGATCTGTGATGGATTTATTTAATTTATGGATGAATGTTTCCTTTGTTATCGTTATTAATTTATTTTGGAATTAATCATGTAAGAGGTATGTTTCCTTTTATGGGTACCTCATTAGTTGAACCATATATAATTCAAGTTATTTCAAATTTTGGAATTAATGTAAATGACAAGTTTCCACCTTTTAGTGGGTGTCCTATTTAGTTTTAGACATTTAACAATGTAAGGACATGTTTTCATCCTCGGATGGGTGTCCATTTATTTGATTTGTTTGGACATTGTTTTGATTTTAATATAATGATGCTTTATTTTAATTGTTGCATGTCGTATGGATAATATCATTATATTTAGGAATTTTATAATATTAAGACTTGAAAAGGAGGCCGATTTCAATGAACCAGGCATTATGGGTGTTCTAGGTTATTTCTCACCTTCCCCACATGTACCCAACTTTCCAAACCCATTAAGGGGTTGGAAATTCCTTAGGAATTGAGTCATCCACCCCTTTCTTTTTCCCGGCCAGTCCGGGTGGATACTCTATTTTCTCTGGGTTTAGGCTCGTGTTCACTAAAGCCCCGAGCCTAAACAGTGCTGAAGTCGCAAGAACCATTCCACCAGGAGTGGGGACAAAAATCATTGCTCACAATGGTGACTCCACTGGGGATAAGAGAAATTGATTCCATTTATCCTTTTATTATTATATTCTTTCTTATCATGATATTATCCATTGCATCATATTCGATTGCATCATGTGCGTGAGTTAGAACGCCGTGTTACTCGTGTTGTGTTATGTAAGGGATACCATACTTTCACTCAAGGTATGGAGATCGAGTATGGCATAACCACCCATAGACTCATACCATTTGGTATATACTTGCTATGGGAACCTAAGCCTTTTTACCCAAAGACTAAAGCTCATGTAATTGGCCTAGTTACTTTCTTTAGGTTTTTACCACAAATGCTTGTTGTTTGATTATGGTTAATTTGTTTTGGCTTAAATCATGGCTTATTTGGTTTGTTCTTTTTTTAATATGACCTAATTACATTGTGAGCTCAAATAATTTTTTCTTTAAAGTCCAAAAGGCCAAAGCTATTTTCAAATCTTTTCAAGATGGTCTTTGGACATAAAACTTTTCTAAAAACAAATCAAAAATTCTTTTGCTCATGACCCAAATACTGAGCCCATTTTTTTCTAAAATCTTTTTACAATGGACTTAGGAATAAAATTATTTTCAACCTTTAAAAGAGTTCACAAATATTTAGGTCAATTATAAAATACCAAAAATTAATTGTGAGCCTAGTTTATACTAAGAGATATTAATCATGGGCTTATTTTTTAGTTACTTTTTCAAGTGAGAAATTTATTTATAATAAACCTCTTAATTTAGTTTTAATACAATATAGCATAAAAGCTACTTTAGTTGTAGAATGGATTAAAACCTAATTAATGGGAATTATCATGGACTGATTTTCATTTTTGAAAATATAACTATTGGTTGAAACGTCTGAGAGAATTTTTTGAAAAGAAGATACCCCATGTTGGTATTTTATTAACCATATTACCTAGGAAAAGAGACTTGCCATTCGTGTGTGGAAGTTGTAAGATTGGATGGGACGTTCTACTTATCTTTGTCTATTATTTGTGCATACATGCATATATGCATACATTTGCATCTCATATCATTAATCCTTTCTAGCTCATAGCTGTGGATTATGATAGTTCAAAAGCTTACGACAATTCGACCTACACCGGAAACGAGGAATCTAGCAATGACTCAATCACTTGCTCACCAAAAGTAATGGAGCCCAAACAAATTCAAAGAATGGTGGATGATTCCCTCAATGCCAAGATAGAAGAAATAAAAGAGGCCCTGGCTGAGACCATGAAGAACCAATTGGCTGCAATTTTAGGAAACAATGCCGAAGCATCTGTTAGCACCAAGAAAGACAAGGGGAAGGCTATAGTTGGTGAAGTGGCTTTTGATAATGATAAGGTGATCACTGATGATGATGATTGGGCTCTATACTTCCAAGATCCTCAAGACAAAAAGGAGCCAAAGGTTGTTGAGAAGACAACTGTTGAAAAGACCGAGACATCTAATGTTGAGAAGATGATTCCTTATTTAGAAAAGAAATTTGAGAAAAAGCTGAAAATCAAAGAGTTGTCTGAGATTGAAAAATTGTTTGAACAAGATGAGGAGGTCCCTTACAAGTTCAAGATGCCTTCCTTCACTCGGTACAATGGTACCGAAAACCCTTATCTCCATGCAAAGCAGTACATCACTGCTATCAATCTGCCCGAGCTACTAAAGTTCAAACTCTGAGGTATTTTATGCTCTCATTGGACCCTATTGTCCAAAATTGATTCAACACCTTAGAGGAAAGTACTCAAAAAGATTGGGACATGTTGTACAAGGCTTTCATTCAGCAATATGGGTACAATGTCAAGCTAGAAGTTACCTTAATAGAAGTTGAGTCCATTAGACAAAGGCCAAATGAGAATTTTGTGGACTTTGTGAAAAGATCAATAAATAAGGCTGCTTTGCTCAAGATGAGGCCTGATGAATCAGATCATATCAGAATGATAGTCAGAGGCATCCTACCTAACCTTCGTGAGAGGTTGTCTCACACCTTTATAAGGAATTTCAAAGATCTTCTTTAAGCTGGTCTACAAATTGAAGAATGAGAAAGGGAGAAGAATCACTTTTCATTAAAAAGGAATGAGAAAGGGAATTATTAGCCTAGCAATCAAAGCATGCAAAAAAAGGTTGATGTTAATGCAACTGGTCAAGAAAATAAAAGATAGTTGTAAGAATTAGGGAAGCCACTGTCTTGGGTTCTCAATAAGCTACAAAAGAAGGGATTGTTACAACCCTTGACTCCTCATCCTTTGCCTAATCCTTTTCCACCTAACTTTGATACAAATTCATTTTGCCAATTCCATCAAAGGCCTGGACACAAAATGGACAATTGTATGAAGTTGAGGCATGAGATCCAGAATTTAACGTATAATGGAAAGTTGCTTGAGTCGGGCAAGCCCAATACCAAGAACAATCCTTTGTCTAAGTTTGGAAGAGTACCTCCACCAGCAACCTTCATGGTGGGAAAAGGATTGGAAGAAGATTTTGTTTTATCATCCTTTCAAGATGGAAAAATAAAAGATGTGAAAGGAAAAGAAGCTTAACTCAACAAACTTTCCTTAGCTTGAATGTTGCTTTTCAATTTTGCTTTCTTTAATATTTAATTGGAACAATCGTGTTTTTCAAATTTAAATTTATTTGAATAAATTACTTTCATCAAAATTTTTGTTGGTCTTTATTCATTTTGGTGCTAAACTAATGAGGAATCTAGCTTGATGTTCATAAATTAATGTATCTAGGCATCATGACTTGAATGACTTTGCTAGATGAGGAAATTGTTCAATAGCATTGAGTTGTGCATGCTTACTTAGAGAGGGCTCCTGCATAATTATCTTTGTCTAGGTCCTAGTCAGTCTTAGAACATGCTTTGATGGACTTTCAAGGTGAAATTGAACTCTGCTTATTTAAGGGAGAAATGATTTAGGCATTGTTTGGTTAACCAACAACTAGTATCCAGCCAATTAAATATCAATCCCTAGTTGTCCCTTTGAGCCTTGATAAAATTTTATCTTTTTTTTCATTGTCATATAACCCCAACAACCTACCCTGAGCTATTGTGATACTTTTAATAAGTCTTATGATCACTAAGATTAAGAGATAAGAAGATCAAAGAAAGAAATGAATAGTCAAGACCATGAAGATAGTTGAAGTTCTCGAGACCATAAGGATAGTTGAAGTTCTCAAGACCATAAGGGTAGCTGAAGTTCACCTGAATTAGACCAAATATCACAGAGAAAGTCAAGACTGAAGCAATTGATACCACTCCACTCATCTATTATTAGAAATACAAGTTGGTACAAACAAGACAACTCTATTAGAGCTAGAAAAAAAAAAGAAAAAGAAAAAAAAAGAAGAAGAAAAAAAAAGAAACAAGAAAAGAAAAAAAAAGAAAGATTTTTAAAAAGGCGGTTCAGAAAGCCAACTAAGTTCTCTTTTACCTAAATCAACAAAAGGCTTCCATTTGGTTTATAAGGATAGTTTGACTTGAATTGGTCCAACCCAACCAAAGATTCGATCAAAATCAGATGAAAAGGAGAAAGACCATCCAGTTCTTGAAAGTTATGTACTTGACGGTCCTACAAAGAAGAAGGACAAAATGATAAAATGCTCAAAGAAAGGGAAGAGTAAGAAAAATAAAAAGAAAGAAAAGGGAGAAAAAGAAACGAATTTGGGTACCAAACTTTTTACAAGGGCAAAGACTGTCCTAATCAGGATTCAGATTAATACCAAGAAGATAGAAGAAATTTGGAGTCTAGCAAGATTGCTCCCCGCTGCCTAAAGTTCAAACAAGAAATTTGTAGTGTGAGGGTTTGCCCATAGTGTCACAATGACTCCAACTTACAAATGGCCCTCATTTAACCCATGTCCCTTATAGACCCCATTTCAAGCCTATCAATGACCTGTTGATCTCGCTTGGTAGATAGAGTCTATTAGTGGAGATAGTTTGGATAAGCATGCATATGAGATAGACAATATTCAAATTCAAATGAGATCTTTGACCAAGTAATGTGTATGTGCCTATCTGAAATGCAATAATTCTTGCTTAAATAGAAATGATTCCCAAGTTTAGTATAGTAACTAGGGTTGTCATATTATAGATATGTTAATTTGAAAATCAAGTCCTGAGATAAATTGACATTGATTTGGCAAAGCCAACATTTGTGTTAGACAAATGATCTCTATTTTGATCCTTGACAACTCAAATTGAATGACTTATTTAACATGTGTTTGAAGAACCTTGTTACAGGATTAGGTTGTTTCAAATAAAGCTGAACAGAGCATGTTTAGCGGTCGCACAAGACATGGAAATGACTGCCCCATTCAATTGAAGGATGAAACTATATCATAGTAGGTTTCATGGTCAGTAGCCCGACCTCAGTCACGAACGCACTTACATAAGAGCGACCGTCCTACATTCATGGACGACCGCCACACAAGAAACCGAAATCATCCTAATTACAGTAATAGATATTAGACTTCATTTTTTGAGAGAAAATGTACAAAATCAGAATATAGTCCTAGAGTTTATAGATAAACATAATCAACTTGCTGATATCTTTACAAAACCTTTGAATCAAGAAAGGCTTAACTTCATTAAACTTAATTTAGGAATGATTGATGGAACTACTCTAAATTAATAAAAGATTACCTATCAATAAACTTTTTTCATCCCAATGTATAAAATTTTTGCCTAAAAATATAAAAACCCTTTATCTTTCTTTGACTCTTTCATTTTTGAGTCACTCGCGTTCGCTCCAATGCCTTTAGCGATAGCTATCTTGCCTGCCAGATTCATCTAAATTAATATCTCTATTCGTTGTCGAGAAACCTTGTGCGCGGTCGCAATAATTTGAACAGTTTTTACCATTACGGACATTCTCTGCACCCACGAGCGCACTAATCTTGCTAATGGTCGCTAGAGTACAGTTCGCGATCGCACCTATACAAATAAGCGACCGCACTCTGTACACTCTGCTCGAAATTTTGTAACCGTTGGTTGTATGACAGGTCGCGTTTCTTAACTCTCAATAGTCATAAATGGCTATTTTCTTAATTTCTTCTATTTAAGAGCATTATACATCAGTTTCTTGGATATTTTACTTCTTATAACATACAAACTTCCCTCCAAATCTCCAAAATCCTCTCAAGATCATCTCCTTCTCAAAACAATCTTTGTTTTCCAGTTTTCTTCCTGTTCTTTAACCCTAATGGCTCCCAAAAAGAAAATAACCTCCAAAGGGAAAGGGAAGGGAAAGAAACCTTCAGGAATTATCATAAGAGAACCAACAGATGTTCCTCCATCTCCTCCACAGTCTAGAAGAGGTAAGAAAATTCACAAACCTCACCACCAAACCTCTGAGGAAGATGTGAGATATGCCATGCTGAAGAGAAAGAAAGTTGAGGGAACCAAATCTCCATTTGGTGGGATGCTCTCTGCCCTCAACATCAAAGAGGAGATTGAAAGTTTACTTGATGTTCTTGGCTGGAGAAAATTTGTATTTCCTGAAGAGGTAGGCTATTCTAGTTTAAGCAAGGAATTTCTCATGTCTTTGCAGATTGAAAAGAGTGCAAATTATGCACTAGGGTGGTATGGGGTTAGATTTAAGTTATTTGACCAATACCAAGCCTTAACTTTAGAAGACTTTGGCAAAATCTAGGACTTTCCTATTGATGGAATAACCTCCTACAATGATTTAACCTTCTCCAACCAAACACTCTCTATCTTTTGGCAAGAAATCTCTGTGGAAACCTCATTTAAAAAAGAGTCAAAAGCTAGACACATCAAATCCCTCACCCATTGGATGCTTCACAGAATCATCACCTACACCATTCATCAAAGGGCTGATGGAAATGAAAAGGTAACAAAAAGAGACCTTATATTCTTATATGCTTTCACCCACAACATCCAAATGAACACAACCAAGTTCTTGATTGACACTCTATATCATCATGCTGTTACAAGAACTGGAACTTTCTTCTTATCCTCACAAATAATTCAAATAGCTAGGCATTTGAACTTACTAAATGATCTCAACTTAGCTACCTTGAGAAACCCTTTCAATCTTGCCTCTAGTGCCATCACCATTGACTATCTAGAACATGCTGGATGTGTAAGGAAGATTAAGGGTACATATGTATATTTCTTTGGGAAACGAGGTATTATGGATAGACAAAAGAAAAGACCAAGATACACAATTGAGGAAGAAGGAGACTCCTTGGAAGTTGCTGTTGAACTACCTCCAAAAGCTACTTCATCTAAACCTACTCAGGAAACTACTTCATCCCCTACAAAACTCATTCTCAAAGCTATCAAATCTCTCTCCAGGAAACTCTCTCGATTCAAGAAAAGTGTCTCCAAGAGATTCCATCACTTGAACAAGAGAATTTACCTTATATCTCACATGCATCATGATCTCTATGACATGCAAGGCAAACTGGACTTGCCTCAATGCAATCTTGAGGATTGGGATATAAGTGATCATACAGAACGTCTCCCTGAAGAAGAAGAATCTATTAGCACTAGCTCTCTTTCTAATGTTCCTCTTAATAAGGGAAAACCCCCTTTAGAAGAAGAAGAGATAGATGAGGATGAAGATTCTGATTAGTTTAGTTCTTTTTTTTTCTCTAGTTATGTTATGTTGTTTTTGTTTTATCTTGTTCCTATCTTTCTTTAACCGTATACTGCCCTCTAGTATTAAAAATTTTGTTTGTTATACACCAAGTTGTTCATTATCTTTACATATTATGCATTTTGCCTATGACAATGGGGGAGAAAGATAGCCAAAAGATTGGAATGATTGTTTTTACTAATGAAAGATTGTCAAATGATATAAATGTTATTAAATCAAAGAATGGGGGAGAAACCAAGTTATACTCCAAACTAAAACATGACTCATGCATATGTTTAGGGGGAGTATTATAACAAATTTATTATCATTCAACACATGAACAATTTAAATAAGGAAAGATTGTGAGCCAATCTAAGTTATATCTTTGTTAATTTATATCATCATTCCATTTGATTGTCAAAGTCAAAATGGGGGAGATTGTTAGACAAATGATCTCAATTTTGATTCTTGACAACTCAAATTGAATGACTTATTTAACATGTGTTTGAAGAACCTTGTTGCAGGATTAGGTTGTTTCAAATAAAGCTGAATAGAGCATGTTTAGCGGTCGCACAAGACATGGAAACGACCGCCCCATTCAATTGAAGGATGAAACTATATCACAGTAGGTTTCGCAGTCAGTAGCCCGACCTCAGTAGCGACCGCACTTACATAAGAGCGACCGTCCTACATTCATAGACGACCGCCACACAAGAAACCCAAATCATCCTAATTACAGTAAGGTTCGCGGTGACAAGAACAGTGAAGGATACAGTCTTGCTTATCACTTTCACGACCGCTCTTTGATATCTGCGACCGCCCTGATGATTCAGGATAAATCTGCTTAAACTGACAGTAGTGTTCACGTCCTAAGGTGCATCCAGAAGTTCGACGCGAGTGTCTCAACTCGACCGCGAGATTGAACCTAGAGCGACCGCGAAATTCATATTTAGGCGGACTTTCATTTTGCCCAGTCAAAGTATGCCAAGTGTGATGACCGTTATAAACCCACTTCAGTATTCAAAAAGGGCGACCGCACCTATCATATGTGCGACTGTCCCGACAACCACAGCATGGCAAGATTCCTACTGCAGAGCACTCAAATTCGACCGTTGAATTAAATTTAAATGCAGCGACCGTACCTTGACCAAGGACGATCGCGTGAGACATGAGCGCGACCATCCTTATATGAAGGACGACCGCGAAATGCTTCGAACAGTTTACTGAAGAAGGTCTAAACTGCCAAGACTTTATTCTCACTATCTATAACGGTGAGTTAGACCACATTGGCTATAAATACATTGCTACTCTAAGAAAAACTATATGATGAAAAGAGAGAATCAAAGAATTTATAGCCAAGCAACATATTTTACTTACATTTGAATTGTAATGAATGTTAGGTGTAAGCATTGAAAACACCATTGTATAAGTTTGAGTGTGAGCTTGGAAAACACTTAGGTTGTGAGAGTAAGCCTTGTAAAACTCTTGTAAAAGTTGTGAGAGTGAGCCTTGAAAAACTCTTGTAAAGGTTTTTGAGTGTAAGCCTTAACAAAACACTTGTCAAGTTAGGTGTGAACTTGTGAAAACACCAAAGTTGGAAGTGAGCTTGTAAAACTTCAAAGATTAGTGATACCTTAACAAGTTGTTAAGGAAGTGGATGTAGGATTGAAGAAAATCTGAACCATTATAAATATTGTGTGTTCTTTCTTTCATTCACTACTCAACCATTTCTCTATTCCGCATTTCTTGTTTGTTGAGTTTTTAATTTGCCATTATTTCTTGAGGAAACCAATTCACCCCCCCCCCCTCTTGGTTTCCATCTTGGGACAATAATTTGGATTTCAAAAAAAAAATATTTTTGTCACACGAAGCCTTCAAGTTAAGGGAAGTATGTCGAATCATCGAACCTCAAAGGACACATTGGGCAAAGTAAATGATTATTAGCAAGGTTATTAAGAAGCTACCAATTGACATATTGAATCATAATTTGAAATGGATGTATCTTTGCTACTTGGGGTCTCCATTATTCATGTTTTCAACATCTTTAAGATAAAAGCCATAAATGTGAAGCATCATGTCATTCCAAAGCAAGACTTGAATGGGGATCTGGAAGGAGTCAATCACCTCAGTCTATCAGTCGACAGAAGCACTGCAAGTGTTATTCATGCATATCATGCATACATGAGCATATCACATTGCATTTTCTTGTATTGTGTAGTCTATTCTTTGTCAAAACGAACAACAGACACTCTTTGAAGCAAAGATGAAGCAGGTATAGAATCAGGGGGGCATAGAAGACCCATTGCTTGAGGAAGCTCCAGTTATTTTACAAAAGAAAGGAAGAAGTACATGCCTATTCGAAAAACTAGATAATCTACAAACATCAACCAAAGCCCGCATACAAAAAATCATGGGTTTTAGCCTACACAGGGGACAAAGTTTCTCCCTTTCAATTTTTTAAGCTTTACAAAACATTTTCAAACTCACTTCAATCTCGAGTCTAAGTACCTAAATCAAAATCAATATCGAGTCCAAGTACCCAATCTTGGGTCCAAGTACCTAATTCAGTCACGGGTCCAAAAACCCAGTCTCGGGTCCGAATACCCAAATCTAATTCAATCTCAGGTCTATGTACCCAGAACAAATTCAATATCGGGTCCAAGTATCCAATCTTGGGTCCAAGTACCCAAATCAAATTCAATCTCAGGTCCAAGTACCCAAATCCCATTCAATCTCGGGTCCAAGTATCCAGTCACGGGTCCAAGTACCCAAATTCAATCCAGTTTTGGGTCCAAGTACCCAATCACGGGTCCAAGTATCCAAATCCAATCTAGTTTTGGCTCCAAGTACCCAATCTCACCCAAATTCAATTCAGCCACAGGCGCAAGTATCCAGTCTCGGGTCTAAGTACCCAAATCCAATCCAGTTTCGGATCTAAGTACCCAATCACAGGTCCAAGTACCCAAATTCAATCCAGTCATGGGTCCAAGAACCCAGTCTCGGGTCCAAGTACCCAAATCTAACTCAGTCTTAGGTCTAAGTACCCAAATTCCATTTAGTGACGGATCCAAGAATCTAGTCTCGGGTCCAAGTACCCAAATCTAACTCGATCTCGAGTCCAAGCAACAAAATTCAATTCAGTCTTGGGTCTAAGTACCCAATCTCGGGTCCAAGTACCCAAATCAAATTCAATTTTGAGTTCAAGTACCCAAATCAAATTCAATTTTGAGTTCAAGTACCCAAATCAAATTCAATATCAAGTCCAAGTACCCAATCTAGGGTATAAGTACCCAAATCAAATTCAGTCTTGGGTCCAAGTACCCAATTTTAGATCCAAGTATCCAAATCAAATTCAATCTCGAGTCCAAGTACCTAATCTCGGGTCTAAGTACCCAAATCAAATTCAATCTTGGGTCCAAGTACCCAATCTCAAATCCAAGTACTCAAATTCAATCTAGTCTCGGGTCCAAGAACCCAAATCAAATCTAAGTACCCATCCTCATCAAAAATCAGTCAAAATCACATTGCTTTTCGTTCTCTTTTGCTATAGTCTCAGATCGCTTAAGCAGGGGGCAAACTGTAGACCCTTAATTTTGACACTAATTTTATACGGTCCTGATTAAAGGATTCTAAAATAAATTTGATTTGACTTTAAAAGATTTAAACCTAGTTTATAATTTTTAAATAAGTTGGTTCGGATTAAAGAGGCATAAATTCAATTATAAAACCATAAAATCAAGTTGAATCGGCCCAAATTAAAACTTTTTGATCCATAAGTTAAAAAATACAAGAATAATTTGAGTCAGGCCGGCTGGGGTGACATGAACAAGGTGACATGAGCAATTGCTCATGTCGACCTAGAGGCTCAGATCAACATGAGCATGCCTCATGTCGATTTGGCAGCCCAGATCGACATGGGGTTGCACTCATGTCGACCTAGATAACCAGGTCGACATGGCCTTAACTCATGTTGATTTGGTTGCCCAGATTGACATGGTTTCAATTGGTTTCTTTAGATTTTTTTACCAGAATTTCCTAAAGAGCTTAGAATTCGTTTGAAAGACAAATTAGAAAAGTGAGGTTTAGGGTTTTTTGATTGGTTTGCCTATAAATAAGAACTCTTGATACTTTAAAAGGGGGAGAAAAAAAAAGGGAGGCAGGGAATTTTTAGCAACATTGGGATGGCAACAAATAGAGAAGAACATCAGCAATTTTTTTGAGAACAAAGAAAACAACAAACAAAAATATCAAGACAACCAAAAAGGAAGGCAGAGTCCATACTGTCTTCACATTGTTCATCCAAAAATCAATTTTTTTGGTGAAACCGACAACGGAGGTTTGATTATAAATCTTGAATTTGTTTATATTTACAACATTCTTATGTTTTGATTCATGATTTGTTTAAGCATACAATAGTATTGCCATATTTTCTTTTAAGTGTTTCTATTATTTGTTTTGATCGAGTCTTTTGGTAACATAAATTACTAAACCCTAATCGTATGTTTTATAAATCAGATTTTCCATTCATCCGGTAGCCTAAGTCATTGATTAAATTATCAAAACCTTAAACTGTTCTTCTGTTTTCAAAACTTTAAAACCCTAAACTATTTTTTCCAAAACTTTAAACCCTAAATAATTCCATTAAAGTCTCAAAACTCTGATTGTTTTCCAAAATCTTAATTTGTTTTCCAGAACCAATATTTCTTCTAAAATGATAAATCAAAACCTTTAATTTTTCAAACCCTCATCTAGTAAACCTACAAACCCTTAAGCCTAAATCCAATAAATCTAGAAATTCCCATCCAATAAACCTAAAAAATTCTTAAACCCTAATTTCAATCTTTTAAAATTATAAACCCTAATTTCCAGACCCTAATTCTTTAAACCCTAATTTCATTTGTGTAATGATATAAACTTTGGTTTTAGTTATTTATTGGATTTGTTATATGTTTTAATGGATGACTTATTTGATCTGTGATGGATTCATTTAATTTATGGATGAATGTTTCCTTTGTTATCGTTATTAATTTATTTTGGAATTACCATGTGAGAGGTATGTTTCCTTTTATGGGTACCTCATTAGTTGAACCTTATGTAATTCAAGTTATTTCAAATTTTAGGATTAATGTAAAGGACATGTTTCCACCTTTTGGTGGGTGTCCTATTTAGTTTTAGACATTTAACAATGTAAGAAAATGTTTTCATCCTCGGATGGGTGTCCATTTATTTGCTTTGTTTGGACATTGTTTTTATTTTAATATAATGATGCTTTTATTTTAATTGTTGCATGTAGTATGGATAATATCATTATATTTAAGAATTTTATAATATTAAGACCTGAAGAGGAGGCTGCTTCCAATGAACAAGGCATTGTGGGAGTACTGGTCATTTCTCACCTTCCCCACACGTACCCAACTTCCTAAACCCATTAAGGGGTTAGGGATTCCTTAGGAATCTAGTCATCCACCCCTTTCTTTTTTTGGCCCATCCGGGTGGCTACTCCATTTTCTCTGAGCTTAGGCCCGTGTTCTATAAGGCTCGAGCCTAAACAATGCTGAAGTCACAAGAACCATTCCACCGGGAGTGGGGGCAAAAATCCACACTCACAATAACTTAGGAATGATTAATGGAAGCTCCTTGAATGAAAAAACCATGTGCATTCTGTAATATCCTCATTTATGCCCTAGAAGTTTTGCATATTGTTGTTGTTGTTATTGTTGTTGTTATTGTTATATATTGGATTGAATGTATATGATGGGATAAGAAAAGAAATTGGGAGGAGAATGCTTGTGTATATGTGTATTGGGAAAGATTTAGGGTTTAGAGAGAATGGTATATGTTGTGTATATGATGATATATATAACATATAAATTGGTCAAATGAAGAGTCAAAGTGTTGGTTAAGTGGAAGAAGATATTTTTGTGTTAAGTGTGTAATTACATATAAGGGCTTAGATAAGACAAAAAGTTAGTTATATGATTGAGGGCATTTTGGTATTTGCTTGGATAAGAATACTTGGTGGAGATTAAAAGCAAAAATTGACTTTGTGTCTTCATCATTTTCTTCTTTCTTCATGAAGTGGCCGGCTCTCCATTAACAAAAGGGAAAGATAAGTGTTCTTGGTGCTAGAAGTGAATTGAAGAAGCAATCCAAGGTTTTGACAAAGGATTGGTGGAATTTCTTCTTCTAAAGTAAGTATTCTCTTGTTTTCTTTGTTTATTTGGAAGTTTTATTGGAAGTGAATAAGGGTTTGGTGATTTTGTGATTTTGGTGGGTTTGAGATGGGTTGTGTTGTATTTTCAAGTGTTTAATTGATTTTAAGTTATGAGTGTAATTAGAGGTTGTTGTTGGAAATGGTGGAGATGTTGATTTGGAAGAATGGAGAAGAGTGTTGATTTAAGGGTTTTGAGATGATATGTGTTTAATTGTTATATTAATGTGTTGTGAAGTAATTCTTGTGATGAAAATGTGTTAGAACATTGATTTTGTTCATTTGAAACATGTTATATGATGAATATTGTGTTTGAGTGAAATTGAGAAAGTGTTGGTTTTAGTTAAGGTTGTGTTGATGGGTGACACGGCCATATGCATTGGAGAGACACGGGCGTGTCAATTGATTGGGTTGGCTACTGCCTCTTTTCTTTTTAAGGACACGGGCGTGTCACTCAAGTTGGTTGGGCGTGTCATTTAATTGAGGAAGCTACTGCCTCTTTTCTTTTTAAGGACACGGGCGTGTTCATCAAATGGGTTGGGCGTGTCCTACAAATGAATTACATATTGCTTTATACTTTGTTTCTTTTTACATTGTTTTGATTCTTCAAAGGTTCCATTGTTTCTAAACTTAAATATGAACATTATAAACATGTTTCAAACACAAGAATGATCTAATCAAATGAATGTGGAAGATCATTAAGCTATGAATTATATCAATTGTGTTTTGCCCTAATTGCATTGTTGAGGTTTAGCAATGTTGTTATGCACTTTGAATTGTAATGTGTTTCATGAGTAATGTATATTGAAATGTTGTATCAAAGATGAAATGATAATTCAAATAAGACATGATATGAGACAATGCCATTGTGTTTGGCTATGATGAATGATGCTATATGAGATATAATGTGATCATGGATGAGATAAATATACACTTGAATAATGAAGTGTTATATTGTGAAATGAAATGTGAAGCCATTGTTATTGGCTAATGTGATTCAATGGAGATAAATGAGGCATGTTTGCCTAAATGATAATGAGAATTGAGAATGAAATCTAAATGAATTGTGTGGCTAATGTGTTATTCCATTTTCAGAGTTTGTGGTTGGTGGCATGCCTAATAAGTGTAACAATCTCTTGAAGTTAGGTTGGATTGGATCCTTGAAGCCTAATTGAGATGTTACCACCCTTGAAGCTAGGTTGGATTAGTTCTTGAAGCCAAGTTGGGTAGAAGCTTAGCATGCTTTGCTCCCCTTGAAGCTTGGTTGAACTTGATCCTTGAAGCCTAGTTGGGTATATGATATTGATAAATGTGATAACAAACCAAAGCATTAACTCTGAAAATTGAATTGCATATTAGTGTGTCTTGGGCCCATGCTTGTCTTTGTTTAGTGTTGTTTATGGATTGTTTAATGATTAGTTAATGAAGTATGAGAAAAGATGTTGAAATGTGATATGCACATATTTATATGTTGAATTATGAAATGTAAAGGTATGATGTTAGCTTTGCATTTAAATGGTTACATGTATAATATGAATTGAGAATTGACATTGTATTGTATTAAAGCATATCAATAGCATGTTTTATCTTACTAAGTCGTTGGCTTAGCGCGATAGTGTTTAATCGCGCAGGTAATAGAGTTGATAGAGTTGAACCCGGTAGTTCTTCAAGACCAAGTGAGAGTAGACCTTGAGGAATCCATTTTTGGGAGCTTAAAGATCAAAGCAGACTTGCCAATCATGTATACTTCTTTATATTTTGTAAATAAATGTTTAATGTGTAAATATGTAATTATTTTATAACTTCCGCTGTGTAATATTTAAATGTATATATATATAATTAATATGTTTTGTTTTATAAGTAAATGACCTATTTTTCTATAATGAATAATGATAAGGGTATTGAATCAAATTGAAAGTGTTTTTGAATGTTAAGGAAACCGTAGCATCCCTATGTTTGGTGCACTTATGCTACATTGTTGTGGTTGTAGTGTGTGTGCATTGGATATGGGAGTGTTATGCTACCTGTGCAACCAGTGCCACCACCCCCTCAGCCTTCAGTATCAGTGAGGCACTATGATAAGCTAAGGAAATATGGAGCAGAGGATTTCTTTGGTACAGTTGATCCAGCTGTGGCAGAACAGTGGCTTGATAGAGTTCAGAGGGTATTTGTTCAGTTGCAAGCCACCCCTGAGGAAAAGTTTGACTATGCAAGATCTTTGCTACAAAAGGATGCATATAGTTGGTGGAAAACAGTGCCCCATTCTATGGATGATCCACCAACTTTGTCATATGCTGACTTTTTGAGAGAATTTGAATTGAAGTATACTCCAAGGGAGTATAAAGATGGGAAGAAAAGAGAGTTTTTAGATTTGAGGCAGGATCACCGGACCGTGACAGAGTATGAGGTTGAATTTATCCGGTTGAGTGAGTATGCTGGGGGAATTATAGTTGATGAGATTGATAGATGCAGGAGATTTGAGGAGGGATTGCGGCCTTCTCTTATGTGTCATGTGGCTAGATCCAGATATACTGATTTTTCCCAGCTTGTGGCAGCAGCTCGCAGTGTGGAGAGAGCTCAAGTTATTGCAGCTGCTTCAGAGGAAGAGACTAGAGTTAGGAGGCCCCAGTTTGAGGCAGGGTCTTCTTCTGCGAAGAGAGGAAAAGGGAGTTTTGTTCCTCGGGTTGGTAGGAGTCAGAGGCCTACTGGTAGGTCAGTGCAGTCTCAGAGGCAGAGATTTAGACCTGCAGCTTCAGTGGCTAGTGCTCCAACTCCAATGATTCAGAGATCTACTTACCCCATCTGCATTCATTGTGGGAGGCCACATGGTGGTCCTTGTTGGAAAGCAGGGGTAGCGGGAGTTTGTTTCAGGTGTGGGTCACCTGATCACTTTGTGAGAGATTGCCCTGAGAGGCAAGAGCAGGTGTCAGTTGATACTGCAGCTTCTCGGCCCAGTGTGAGGGGAGGTCGAGGAAGCAGGGGTCTTGGCAGAGGAGGCAGAGTTGGGTTCAGTTCCAGAGGAGGTTCTGCATCCAGAGAGAATAGACCAGAGGAGGTGGGATCTTCTCAGAGGATTTATGTGATGCAGAGGCAGCCTGATGCATCGGCAGTCATAGCTGGTACTTTTTCTTTATTTGATACTCCAGTACTTGCTTTGATTGATCCGGGTTCCACCCATTCTTATATTAGTGCATCTATTTTGCCTGTTTTTGATGTGCATGCTGAGTCCCTAGGATTTGATGTGTTAGTGACAAATCCGTTAGGGCATAGTGTGGTTGTAAATAAGGTGCACCGAGATAGTGCAGTAAGGGTGCAAGGTGAGGAGTTCCTTGGAGACTTGATTGAGATGCCATTTAAGGAATATGATGTGATCTTAGGAATGGATTGGCTATCTCGACATGGAGCTGTGGTGGATTGTAAAAAGAAAATTGTTTCTTTGAGGACTGTTGATGGTAGAGAAGTGTTAGTATCTAATGAGCAGGAACAGCTAGCCTCCTTATTTGTTTCAGCTGTTGCAGCTAGGAGATTGATTAGAAAGGGGTGTGAAGCCTATCTTGCTCATGTGGTGGATACTAGAGTGAAGGGTTCTCCCATTGATAGCATTGCCACAGTTGCTGAGTTTCCAGATGTTTTTCCAGATGAGTTGCCAGGATTGCCTCCTGAGAGAGAGGTGGAGTTTGGTATTGAATTGTTGCCTGGTACCACTCCTATCTCGATTACTCCTTACAGAATGGCACCAGCAGAATTAAGGGAGTTGAAAGTACAATTACAGGAGTTATTGGACAAAGGATTTATTCGCCCTAGTGTTTCTCCTTGGGGAGCTCCTGTGCTATTTGTGAAGAAGAAAGATGGTACTATGAGGTTGTGTATCGACTATAGGCAATTGAACAAAGTGACTATTAAAAATAAATATCCTTTACCTAGAATTGATGATCTCTTTGATCAGTTGAAGGGTACAGCTGTGTTTTCTAAAATTGATCTGAGATCTGGGTACCATCAGCTAAGAGTCAGAGCTAAGGATGTTCCGAAGACAGCTTTTCGGACCAGGTATTGGCATTATGAGTTTTTAGTTATGCCTTTTGGTCTGACGAATGCACCTGTAGCTTTTATGGATTTGATGAATAGGGTGTTTAGGCCCTATCTGGATCAGTTTGTAGTGGTCTTCATCGATGATATTCTGGTATATTCGCGGAATGAAGAAGAACATGATATGCATCTGCGAATTGTGTTGCAGATTTTGAGAGAGAAGCAGTTGTTTGCCAAATTGTCGAAGTGTGAGTTCTGGTTGGATCAAGTAGCTTTTCTCGGACATATTGTTTCTGCAGAAGGCATCAGAGTTGATTCGAGCAAAGTTGAAGCTATTCTGAATTGGAGTCCACCCAAGTCGGTGACAGAGGTTAGAAGTTTTCTGGGTTTGGCAGGCTATTACCGGCGATTTGTAAAAGGGTTTTCTCTGATAGCTACTCCACTCACCAGATTGCTTCGTAAGGGAGTGAGGTTTTTGTGGACGGATCAGTGTCAGGCGAGCTTTGAGCAGTTGAGAGATATGTTAACTCAAGCGCCTGTTCTTACTTTACCTGTGGAAGGCAAACCATATGTGATCTACAGTGATGCTTCACATAGAGGTTTGGGGTGTGTATTGATGCAGGAAGGGAAAGTTATAGCTTATGCATCTCGACAGTTGAAACCGCATGAGCTTAATTATCCAACCCATGATTTGGATTTGGCTGCCATTGTATTTGCATTGAAAATTTGGCGTCACTAACTGTTTAGGGAGAAATGTTTCATCTACACTGATCACAAGAGTTTGAAGTATTTGGGTGTTCAGAAAGAGCTCAATCTTCGTCAGAGGAGATGGTTAGAATTGATTAAAGACTACGACTGCTTGATTGACTATCATCCAGGTAAAGCAAATGTTGTTGCTGATGCCTTGAGTCGGAAGTCTGTAGCTGGTTTAACTGTGTATTCGCTCTCGTTGCTTGTTGAGTTGAGAGCATTGCATGTCAGTTTTGTACCTTGTGATGATGGTGCATTGTTGGCACAGTTGCAATTGAAGCCAGTTTTGCTAGATCAGATTAAAGAGGCTCAGATGACGGATATGAAGATTCAAAAGATTATTTCAGATTGCAAAAATGAAAAATCTAGAGATTTTGTTGTGAAAAGTGATGGGAGTCTCTGGTTCAAGAGCAGATTGTGTGTACCCGATGATGCTATTTTGAGAAAGGTCATTTTGGAAGAAGCTCATCAGTCGATGTTTGCTATGCATCCGGGTAATACGAAGATGTATCATGATTTGAGACAGCATTATTGGTGGATTGGGTTGAAAAGAGACATTGCTGAGTTTGTATCGAAATGTCTCACTTGTCAGAAGGTTAAAGCAGAGCACCAAGTTCCAACCGGATTGTTGCAACCGTTGTCAGTACCAGAATGGAAGTGGGAAAGAGTGACAATGGATTTTGTGTCTGGTTTGCCATTGACACAAAAGAAGCATGATGCTATATGGGTGATTATGGATAGATTGACTAAAACAGCTCATTTCCTTCCGGTGCGGATGGATTACTCTTTGGAGAGGTTGGCTGAGCTGTATATCTATGAGATTGTGAAACTGCATGGTGTTCCAACTTCTTTAGTGTCTGATCGAGATCCCAGGTTTACTTCAAGATTTTGGAAGAGTTTGCTTAGTGCTTTGGGTTCTCTACTGCACTTCAGCACTGCTTTTCATCCACAGACGGATGGACAATCAGAGAGGGTGATACAGATTCTTGAGGACATGTTGAGGAGCTGTGTCATCGATTTCTCTGGAAGTTGGGACAGATTTCTACCGCTTGTGGAGTTTGCTTACAACAACAGTCACCAATCCAGCATTGGTATGGCACCATTTGAAGCATTGTATGGTAGACGGTGCAGGACACCTCTTTGTTGGAGTGAACTTGGTAAAGGTAAAATAATTGGCCCTGATTTGATTCAAGAAACTGAAGAAAAAGTAAAGTTGATTCGAGGCAGGTTAAAAGCAGCTTCAGACCGACAGAAGTCTTATGCAGATCTGAAAAGGAGAGACATAGAGTTTAATGTTGGAGATAAGGTATTTTTGAAAGTATCTCCTTGGAAGAAGATTTTGAGGTTCGGTCGGAAAGGGAAATTGAGTCCTCGATTCATTGGGCCGTATGAAGTGTTAGAAAGAGTTGGGCCAGTGGCGTATCGACTTGCTTTGCCACCTGAGTTGGATCGTATTCATAATGTGTTTCATGTTTCTATGTTGAGGAGATATAGGTCGGATCCATCTCATGTGTTGCCATTTGAATCTATTGAGGTGAGCCCAGACTTGACATTTGAAGAGGAACCAGTTGCTATCTTGGCACGAGAAGTGAAAGAGTTGAGGAACAAGAGTGTACCATTGGTGAAAGTGCTATGGAAGAATCATGGAAAAGAAGAAGCAACTTGGGAAAGTGAGCAATTTATGCAAGAGCAGTATCCGCAGTTGTTTCAGCTTTGATATCAGGTAATTTCGAGGACGAAATTTCTTTTTAGAGGGGGAGAATTGTAATATCCTCATTTATGCCCTAGAAGTTTTGCATATTGTTGTTGTTGTTATTGTTGTTGTTATTGTTATATATTGGATTGAATGTATATGATGGGATAAGAAAAGAAATTGGGAGGAGAATGCTTGTGTATATGTGTATTGGGAAAGATTTAGGGTTTAGAGAGAATGGTATATGTTGTGTATATGATGATATATATAACTTATAAATTGGTCAAATGAAGAGTCAAAGTGTTGGTTAAGTGGAAGAAGATATTTTTGTGTTAAGTGTGTAATTACATATAAGGGCTTAGATAAGACAAAAAGTTAGTTATATGATTGAGGGCATTTTGGTATTTGCTTGGATAAGAATACTTGGTGGAGATTAAAAGCAAAAATTGACTTTGTGTCTTCATCATTTTCTTCTTTCTTCATGAAGTGGCCGGCTCTCCATTAACAAAAGGGAAAGATAAGTGTTCTTGATGCTAGAAGTGAATTGAAGAAGCAATCCAAGGTTTTGACAAAGGATTGGTGGAATTTCTTCTTCTAAAGTAAGTATTCTCTTGTTTTCTTTGTTTATTTGGAAGTTTTATTGGAAGTGAATAAGGGTTTGGTGATTTTGTGATTTTGGTGGGTTTGAGATGGGTTGTGTTGTATTTTCAAGTGTTTAATTGATTTTAAGTTATGAGTGTAATTAGAGGTTGTTGTTGGAAATGGTGGAGATGTTGATTTGGAAGAATGGAGAAGAGTGTTGATTTAAGGGTTTTGAGATGATATGTGTTTAATTGTTATATTAATGTGTTGTGAAGTAATTCTTGTGATGAAAATGTGTTAGAACATTGATTTTGTTCATTTGAAACATGTCATATGATGAATATTGTGTTTGAGTGAAATTGAGAAAGTGTTGGTTTTAGTTAAGGTTGTGTTGATGGGTGACACGGCCATATGCATTGGAGAGACACGGGCGTGTCAATTGATTGGGTTGGCTACTGCCTCTTTTCTTTTTAAGGACACGGGCATGTCACTCAAGTTGGTTGGGCGTGTCATTTAATTGAGGAAGCTACTGCCTCTTTTCTTTTTAAGGACACGGGCGTGTTCATCAAATGGGTTGGGCGTGTCCTACAAATGAATTACATATTGCTTTATACTTTGTTTCTTTTTACATTGTTTTGATTCTTCAAAGGTTCCATTGTTTCTAAACTTAAATATGAACATTATAAACATGTTTCAAACACAAGAATGATCTAATCAAATGAATGTGGAAGATCATTAAGCTATGAATTATATCAATTGTGTTTTGCCCTAATTGCATTGTTGAGGTTTAGCAATGTTGTTATGCACTTTGAATGGTAATGTGTTTCATGAGTAATGTATATTGAAATGTTGTATCAAAGATGAAATGATAATTCAAATAAGACATGATATGAGACAATGCCATTGTGTTTGGCTATGATGAATGATGCTATATGAGATATAATGTGATCATGGATGAGATAAATATACACTTGAATAATGAAGTGTTATATTGTGAAATGAAATGTGAAGCCATTGTTATTGGCTAATGTGATTCAATGGAGATAAATGAGGCATGTTTGCCTAAATGATAATGAGAATTGAGAATGAAATCTAAATGAATTGTGTGGCTAATGTGTTATTCCATTTTCAGAGTTTGTGGTTGGTGGCATGCCTAATAAGTGTAACAATATCTTGAAGTTAGGTTGGATTGGATCCTTGAAGCCTAATTGAGATGTTACCACCCTTGAAGCTAGGTTGGATTAGTTCTTGAAGCCAAGTTGGGTAGAAGCTTAGCATGCTTTGCTCCCCTTGAAGCTTGGTTGAACTTGATCCTTGAAGCCTAGTTGGGTATATGATATTGATAAATGTGATAACAAACCAAAGCATTAACTCTGAAAATTGAATTGCATATTAGTGTGTCTTGGGCCCATGCTTGTCTTTGTTTAGTGTTGTTTATGGATTGTTTAATGATTAGTTAATGAAGTATGAGAAAAGATGTTGAAATGTGATATGCACATATTTATATGTTGAATTATGAAATGTAAAGGTATGATGTTAGCTTTGCATTTAAATGGTTACATGTATAATATGAATTGAGAATTGACATTGTATTGTATTAAAGCATATCAATAGCATGTTTTATCTTACTAAGCCGTTGGCTTAGCGCGATAGTGTTTAATCGCGCAGGTAATAGAGTTGATAGAGTTGAACCCGGTAGTTCTTCAAGACCAAGTGAGAGTAGACCTTGAGGAATCCATTTTTGGGAGCTTAAAGATCAAAGCAGACTTGCCAATCATGTATACTTCTTTATATTTTGTAAAGAAATGTTTAATGTGTAAATATGTAATTATTTTATAACTTCCGCTGTGTAATATTTAAATGTATATATATATAATTAATATGTTTTGTTTTATAAGTAAATGACCTATTTTTCTATAATGAATAATGATAAGGGTATTGAATCAAATTGAAAGTGTTTTTGAATGTTAAGGAAACCGTAGCATCCCTATGTTTGGTGCACTTATGCTACATTGTTGTGGTTGTAGTGTGTGTGCATTGGATATGGGAGTGTTACACATTCAATATATTATGTTAAATATTATTGTGCATGCTAGGTTTTATCATTATAGACCCTTAATTTTTTACCCAGTCCGATCCAATATATTTTGTTTAGTCCAAAATAATTTTTATGTTATCTTAATTAAATAATATTTGTTTTATTATTTATTTTTTATAATTTTTAAAAGTTATCATAATAATAATAATAAATAAATAAAAATAAAAATAAAAATAAAATTGGCGATAGAAAAATCGGCGATGAAAAATTTCATCGCTGATGGTTGAAATGAACTTGGGCCATTTTGCCCGCAGGCCTAGCCGCGCGCCTTAGCAATTTTCGATGTGGTTTCTCGCAGCAGTTTTTTCACCAACGAAATTTTTTCGATGTAATTTTTTCCGAAACCAAATTCTATTTAGTTTCGGTTTCCTTTTCCTAATTAACGATAATTTCCTTAAACAATTGGAATTAAGCTTCCAAAAGTTCCTATAAATAACACTAAAAAGACACAGAAAAAGGGGAGGAACGATCGGACTAGATTTTAAGGAGGAATTTTTGGAGGGGATCGAACGTGACTTTAAAAAAAGGATTAACAAGAGAACTTTGGAGGAGGGACTGGAATTTGAGACTTCAGATTGGAGAGGAGCAACAAGCAAGCAATCAACAATTTATCAAAGGTAGCCACAGTGCCATTGTCTTTGTTCATCCAGAAAATAACTTTTTGGTGGAACCAACTACGCAGGCTTGATCCTTAATCATAAACTATTCATTGCTTTGTTTCTTTGATTCATACTAATATACTGTGAGCGGGGATTTTCGCCCCCACTCCCGGTGGAATGGTTCTTGTGACTTCGACACTGTTTAGGCTCGGGGCCTTAGAGAACACGGACCTAAGTTCGGAGAAAATGGAGTCGCCACCCGGACGGGCTGGGAAAAAAAGAAAGGGGTGGATGACTCAATTTCTAAGGAATCCTCAACCCCCTAATGGATTTGAAAAGTTGGGTACGTGTGGGGAAGGTGAGAAATGGCCCAGCACCCCCACAATGCCTGGTTCATTGGAACCGGCCTCTTTTATAGGTCTTAATATTATAAAATTCTTAAATATAACAATATTATCCATATTACACACAATAATTAAAAGAAAGCATCATTATCTTAAAATCAAAGCAATGTCCAAACAAAGCAAGTAAATGGACACCCATCCAAGGATGGAAACATGTCCTTACATCACACACCTAAATAGGACACCCACCAAAAGGTAGAAACATGCCCTTACATCACACACCTAAATAGGACACCCACCAAAAGGTAGAAACATGCCCTTTAAATTGGTTCTAAATAGAAAAGCAAATTAAATTGCAAGAAAAAATTGCAGGATATTAAAATCAAAGCAATGTCCAAAATAAAAATTATTTTGGACCAATTAGACAACAAAAATCATTTTAGACTAAATAAAACATATTGGACCGAATTTGGTCAATAATTAAGGGTCTACAGTTTGCCCCCTGCTTGAATGATCTGAAACCTTAGTGAAAGAGAGTGAAAAGCAATACAACTTAATTTTTGAGGTTTTGGGTTCTGGACCTGAGAGATCTGGACACTCGATCCTAAACTAGACTTGGATACTCGATCCTATCTGGATTTGGATATTCGATCCTAAATTGGATTTGGATACTCGGTCCTAACTGGACTTGGATACTCGATCCTAAACTAGATTTGGATACTCGATCCTATCTAGATTTGGATACTCGATCCTAAACTGAATTGGATACTCGATCCTAACTGGACTTGGATACTCGATCCTAAACTGGATTTGGATACTCGATCCTAAACTGGATTTTGATACTCTATCCTAAATTGGATTGGGATACTCAATCCTAACTTGATTTGGATACTCGATCCTAATTTGGATTCAGATACTCGATCCTAACTTGATTTGGATACTCGATCCTAACTTGGATTTGGATACTCGATCCTAACTTGATTTGGATACTCGATCCTAACTTGGATTCGGATACTCGATCCTAAACTTGATTGGGATACTCGATCCTAACTGAATTTGGATACTCGATCCTAAACTTGATTGGGATACTAGATCCTAACTGGATTTGGATACTTGATCCTAAACTGGATTGGGATACTCGATCCTAACTTGGATTCGGATACTCGATCCTAAACTTGATTGGGATACTCGATCCTAACTGGATTTGGATACTTGATCCTAAATCTAATTTGGATACTCGATCCTAACTTGATTTGGATACTCGATCCTGAACTTGATTGGGATACTCGATCCTAAATTGGGTTCGGATACTCGACCTAAACTTGATTTGGATACTCGATCCTAAACTAGATTTGGATACTCGATCCTAACTTGGATTCGGATACTCGATCCTAAATCGAATTTGGATACTCGATCCTAAACTGGATTTGGATACTCGATCCTAAATTGGATTGGGATACTCGATCCTAACTTGATTTGTATACTTGATCCTAAACATGATTGGGATACTCGATACTAACCTGGGTACTTTGACTTGAGATTTAAATTGATTTTGATTTAATTTGGGTACTTGGACCCGAGATTAGATTTGATTTGGGTACTTGGACCCGAGAATGAATTTGACTAACCTTTTATCAGTTGAGAAGTCTGACTGCTCCGGCTATTCTATGCATTGTGATTCTTCACTCTCATAATGGATCTTCATCCTTGGAGATTGGGTCTTCACCCTTGCAAATGGATCTTCATCCTTGGAAATGAATCTTCATCTTTTGACATCGGGTCTTTACCCTTTAAAAATGGATCTTCATCCTTTGAGATCGAGTCTTCACCTTTGCAAATGGATCTTCATCCTTTAAGATCGGGTCTTTACCCTTGAAAAATGGATCTTCATTCTTTGAGATCGGGTCTTCACCCTTGCAAATGGATCTTCATCCTTTCAGATTGGGTCTTTACCCTTGAAACATGGGTCTTTATCCATTGGAGGTCAGGTCTTTACCCTGGCTTTAGCTCTTTTAGCTGGATTGGTCTTTTGTCTTTTGCATCTTCATTCTTTTGAGAGTTCTAATGTTCCATTCTTTTGTTCTTCCTTTTTGCAAAGATTTAGCTATTTTTAATTGAACCTTATATCCTCTCCTTGCCCCCCTGTGTGGCAAAATTTTTGTAAGTGAGTTTAAAAATATTTGGTATATAAACTTAAAAAAATGAAAAGGAGAAACTTTGCCCCTTTTGTAGGCTCAAACCAAATATTTTATCCATGCAAGCTTTGATTAATGTTTTTGCCGTCTAGTTCTTCGCACAAGCACGTATTTCTTCTCTTTGCAAATTTATTGGAGCTTTCTTAAGCAATGGGCTTTCCATGCCCCCTTGATTCAATATCTTCTTTAGATTCTTTAATTCGTAGGGTGTTTGCTGTTCATTAAGACAAGAAAGTGCGATGTAATATGCTCATGTATGCATGATATGCATGAATGATACTTACAGCGGTTTTATTGACTCATAGACCGAGGTGATCGGTAGAAATGTTCTCATTGGTTCCATTTTGATGCTCGTTCAAGTCTTGCATTGGAATGATCGAAAGCTTTGCATTTGTGGCTTTTATCTTCTAGATGTTGAGAACATGAGTGGTGAAGACCTTAAGCAGCAGAGTCAGGGATGCATCCATTTCAAACTATTTTTCAGCATGTCGGCTGATAGCTTCTTCATGACCTTGCCAATAATCATTTCAACAGACTTCCCTTAGCTCGAAGGCTTTGTATGACAAAACTCTTTTTTTTCTTTCCTTTTTTTTTTGAATTTTGATTTTGAAATCAAATGTTGGCTTTGCCAAATTAATGTCAATATACCTCAGGACTTGATTTTCCAAATTAACACATCTATAACATGACAACCCTAGTTACCGTACTAAACTCAGGAATCATTTCTATTTAAACAAGAATTGTTACACTTCAGATAGGCACATACACATTACTTGGCCAAAGGTCTCATTTGAGTTTAAATATTGTCTATCTCATATGCATGCTTAACCAACCTATCTCCACTAATAGACTCTACCTACCAAAAGAGATCAACAGGTCTTTGATAGCCTTGAAATGGGGTCTATAAGGGACATGGGTTAAATGAAGGCTATTTGTAAGTTGGGGCTGATGTGACACAATTGACAAACCTTCACACTACAAATTTCTTGTTTGAATTTTAGGTAGCTTGGAGGCAATCTTGCTAGTCTCTAAACTCTTTCTATCTTTTTCGCATTAATTTGGATCTTGATTAGGACAGTCTTTACCCTCGCAAAAAGTTTAAGACCCAAATTCTTTTCTTTTCTTCTTCTCCCTTTTCTTTATTTCTCCTACTCTTCCCTCTCTTTTATCATTTTGTCCTTCTTCCTTATAGGACTGTCAAGTACAGAACTTTCAAGAACGAATTGGTCTTTCTCCTTTTTCTTTGATTTTGATTGAATCTTTGGTTGGATTGGACTAATTCAAGTCAAACTGTCCAAATGGAAGCCTTTTGCTGCCTAGGTAAAAGAGAACTCACCTTTTTAGGTTTTCTTTTCTTTTCTTTTTTATCTTTTCTCTCTTTTTTTGTTTTGTTTTTTGTTTTGTCCTTTTTTGTTTTGTCCTTTTTTCTTTTCTTTTTTTTTGGTTCTAGGTCAAACAGAGTTGCTTGTTTGTACCAACTTAGGCTTTCTAATAATGGATGAGTAGAGTAGCATAAATCTTCTTTAACAGGGATAAATAATTTGTTACTCTATCTTGATATATTAGAGATATTAAGGTAACTTCAACTACCCTTATGGTTTTGAGAACATCAACTACCCTTGTGGTCTTGAAAACATCAACTACCCTTATGGTCTTGAGAACATCAACTACCCTTATGGTCTTGAGAACTTCAACTATCTTCATGGTCTTGAAACTTTAACTATCCTCATGATCTTGACTAATCATTGCTTTCTTTGATCTTCTTGTCTATTCACCTTAGTGATCATAAGACTTGTCAAAAGTATCACAACAAACTCAAGGTAGGTTATTGGGGTTTGTAAGCCAATGAAAAGAAAGCTAAAAATTTATGAAGGCTCAAAGGGACAACTAGGGATTGATATTTAATAAGGTGGATACTAGTTGTTGGCTAACCAAACAATGCCTAGATCATTTCTCTCTTAAATAAGTAGAGTTCAATTTCGCCTCGAAAGTTTGTCAAAGCATGTTCTAAGACTGACTAGGACCTAGACAAAGGTAATTATGCAGGAGCCCTCTCTAAGTAAGCATACACAACTCAATGTTATAGAGCAATTCCCTCATCTAGTAAAGTCATTCAAGTCATGATGCGTAAATATATTAATTCATGAATTATCAAGCTAGATTCCTCATTGGTTGAGCACCAAAATGAACAAAGACCAACAAAAATTTTGATGAAAGTAATTTATTCAAACAAACATAATTTGAAAAATAAGATTGTTCCAATTAAATATTAAAGAAAGAAAAGCAACATTCAAGCTAAGGAAAGTTCATTGAGTTTAAGCTTCTTTTCCCTTCACATCTTTAATATCCCCATCTTGAAAAGATGATAAAACAAAATCTTCTTCCAATCCTTTTCCCACCATAAAGGTTGCCGATGGTGGCACTCTTCCAAATTTAGGCAAAGGGTTGTTCTTGGTATTAGGCTTATCCGGCTCGGGTAGCTTGCCACTATCAATCAAATCTTGGATCTCATGCCTTAGATGAGCACATTTATCTATTTCATGTCCTCGCATTTGATGAAATTGACAGAAGGCCTCGGCATTGAAGTTTGGTGGCAATGGATTATGTAAAAGTCGAGGAGCTAACAGTTGTAACAACCCTTTCTTTTGCAACTTGCTAAAAATCCAAGATAGAGGCTTCCCCAGATCTGAGAATTGTCTTTTATTCCCTTGACCAATCACATTAACATCAACTTCTTTTTGTGTGCTTTGATTGTTAGGTTGGTTGTTCCCTTTCTCATTCCTTTTTGTTGCAAAGCGGCTCTTCTCCCTTTCCCATTCTTCAATTTGCAAACCAGGAGAAGGTCTTTGAAGTCCCTTATAAGGGTGTGAGACATTCTTTCACAGAGATTGGGTAGGACTTCTCTCATAATCATCCTTATTTGATCGGATTCATCGGGCCTTTTCTTGAGCAAAGCGGCCTTGTTTCTCCATCTCTTCACATAGTCCACAAAATTCTCATTTGGCCTTTGTCTAATGGACTCCACTTCCATTAAGGTAACTTCCATCTCGATATTATATCCATATTGTTGGATGAAGGCCTTGTAAAGTAGATCCCAACTCTTTTATGTTCCATCATCTAAGGTATTGAACCAATTTTGGACAACAGGGTCCAATGAGAGCATGAAGCACCTTAGGGTTTGAGCCTTAGTAGCTCGGGCAGATTGCATGGCAGTGATGTACTACTTCACATGGAGATGAGGATTTCTGGTGCCATTGTACTTAGCAAAGGAAGGCATCTTGAACTTATAAGGGACCCCTTCATCTAGTTCAAATAGTTTGTCAATCTCAGACATCTCTTCGGTTTTCAGCTTCTTGTCAAATTTCTTTTCTAAATCAGCAATCATCTTTTCAACATTAAAAATTTCAGTCTTCTCAATAGTTGCCTTCTCAATGACCTTTGGCTCCTTATTGTCTTGAAGATCTTGGTAGTATTGAGCCCAATCATCATCATCAATGATCACCTTATCATCATCAAAAGCTACTTCATCAATTTTAGCCTTCCCCTTGACTTTCTTGGTGCTCGCAGATGCTTCGGCATTGTTTCCTAAAATTGCAGCTAGTTGATTCTTTATGGTCTCAGCCATGGCCTCTTTTATTTCTTCCATCTTGGCGTTGAGGGCCTCATCCATCATTCTTTGGATTTGTTTAGGTTCCATTGTTTTTGGTGAGCAAGTGATTGAGTCGTTGCTAGAAACTTCGTCTCCAGCGTAAGTCGGATTGTTGTAAGCTTTAGAACTATCGTAATCCAGGGTTGTGAGCCAGAAAGGATAAATGATATGAGATGCAAATGTATGCATGTATGCATAAAAAAACAATAAAGAAAGATAATTAGAACATTCCTTCCAACCTTATAACATCCACACACGAATGGTGAGTCTCTTTTCCTAGGTATATGGTTAACAAAATACCAACATGGGGTATCTTGCTTTTGAATAATTCCCTCGGACGTTTCTACTAATAGTTATATTTTCGAAAATGGAAATCAATCCATGATAATTCCTATTAATTAGGTTTTAATCCATTTATCCAACCAAAGTAGCTTTTATGCTATATTGGATTAAAATAAAATTAAGAGGTTTATTATAAATAGATTTCTCACTTGAAAAAAGTAACTAATGGTTCATGCCAAAAACAAGCCCATGGTAAATTTGTTCTTAGTGTAAACTAGGCCCACAAATGATTTTTGGTATTACATAATTGACCTAAATATTTTGCAAGCTCTTTGTAAGAAAAGATTGGGTGAAAATAGTTTTGTTTCTAAGCCCATTATAAAAGACTTTAGAAAAATAGATTTTGGGCTTAGTATTTGGGCCATGGGCCAAAGAATTTTTTATTTTTAGAAAAGTCTTATATCCAAAGACCATCTTGAAAAAAATTTAGAAAATAGTTTTGGTCTTTTGGGCTTTAAGAAAAATTTATTTTGAGCTTACAATATACTTAGGTCATATTAGAAAAAGGACAAACCAAATAAGCCATGATTTAAGCCAAGATAAATTAACCATAGTCAAATAACATGCATTTGGGGGAAAAACCTAAGGAAAGTAACTAGGCCAAATACATGAGCTTTAGTCTTTGGGTTAAAAGGCTTAGGTTCCCATAGCAAGTATATACCAAATGGTACAAGGCTATGAGTGGTTATGCCATGCTCGATCTCCAAACCTTGAGTGAAAGTATGGTATCCCTCACATAACACAACACGGGTAACAGGGGCATCCTAACTCACACACATGATGCAATCTAAGATGATGCAATGGATAATATCATTATAAGAAAGAATAGAATAATATAAAGACCAACGGAATCAACTTCTCTTATCCCCAGTGGAGTCGCCACTGTGAGCGCGGATTTTCACCCCCACTCCCGGTGGAATGGTTCTTGCGACTTCGGCACTGTTTAGGCTCGGAGCCTTAGAGAACACGAACCTAAGTCCGGAGAAAATGGAGTCGCTACCCAGACGGGCCGGGTGTAGACCCTTAATTTTTGACCCAATCCGGTCCAATATGTTTTATTTAGTCTAAAATGATTTTTGTTGTCTAATTGGTCCAAAATAATTTTTATTAAATAATTTTTGCTTTAGTATCTAATTTTTATTAATAAAAAATAGAAATAAACAAATAAAAGTCAAAAAATAAAAATAAACATAAAAATCGGAGTCGAAAAAATCGGCGAATAAAAAATTGTCGCGCGGGCCCGTGGGCATTTCGCACCCAGGAAATTCCTGCAGGCGAAATCACTGTGCTATTTCGAACGCAGAAATTGTTTGCCTGCGAAATAGCTAAATAGCCCAGCTATTTCGCACGCAGAAATTTTCTGCCTGCGAAATAGCTTACGGGCCAGCTCTGCGCGTGCTGCAGTAGATTTCAGCGGCAGAATTTTTTCGGCAGCGCAAATTTTCCAACGTAAATTTTCAAAACCTAATCCAATTAGGTTTTGGTTTCTTTTTTTTTATTAATATTACTTACCTTAACTAATTAGGAATAAACAACCTCAAACCACTATAAATAAGGACCAAAGGCAACCAAATTAAGGGAGGCAAAAAATCCAAGAGTAGTTTGGAAAATTTGAAACCAAATCAAGGAAGGAAAAGAAGAAATTCAATTGAACTCTTTTCTGGAACAGTAGCATCACGATTTAAGCAATTCAAAGGCAAAAAAAGGCTTGTCTTTGGAGCTAGTTCATCCAAGAAGAATTGTTTTTGGAGAAATCATCAAAAGAAGGTATGTGTTAATTAATTTTCTTTAATTGTTTTTTTTTACATAGTAGCAAATTCATGAAATCAAAATTAAAAACCTTTGAATTTTAATTTAGTTTTTCTAAAGCCAAAAAAACCTTATTTCGTTAGTTTATCGTCCAAAAGGCTTAAAATTGTTATTTTTTCTTCTTAAAAATCTTAAAACTCTAATTGAACATATTTTTTCAACAAAACTAAGATGTAAATTCTGCTTCTTTTAAAATTTTAAAGTAGGTTCTATTTCATTCAAAAAGCCTTAAAAAACAACTTTTCTACTTATAAAAACTTTAATTTATTTGTTTAAATTCATAAAACTTCATGAAATTATCAAATTGATTTCCAAATTCCTAAAAATTAATTCACTACCTGTGACCCTAATTCCAAAATATGAAATTCAAATTCAACTTCCAAAACCTAAAATAATGAACACTAACCCTTTAAAACCTTAAACCCTAATTTTTATGAACCCTAATCCTTTTAAAACATTAAAAAACATAAAAACATAAAAACCTAAATTTTACACAGTAGCTTAGAAACCCAATAACCAAAAATCACAAATCAAACTACTTTAAAGTGTCTAAAACCCTAGTTTCATGATTTCACCATTCAAATATTAATTTAGTTAATCAAAGTGTCTTACCAACCTTTTAAAAACATAAAATCTTTAATCTATTTTAATTCCATAAAAGCCACAGTAGCTTAAATTTATGAAATTTCCAAAACCTTAACACATGAGATAAAGAAATCTAAATGGAAATAGTAGCAATAATTTGGACTTTTTTTATTTGCTTTATTCAATTCTATATTTGATTATGCTTTGATTTATTTTATATGCCTTAATTTATTTAATTTCAATACTTTATTTATTTAATTTATCATGGATGGATGTTTATTTTATATTTTGATTAATAGCTTTGATGAATGATTTATTTATGATGAAAGATTATTTACTTTTATCAATTAAATTAGACTTCCAAATGTTGTAAGAGGTATGTTTCCACTTGGTGGGTACCTCATTAGTTAAATATCATGTAATTTAATTTCCTTTTTTATTTTAGAACCTATGTAAAGGGCATGTTTCTACCTTTTGGTGGGTGTCCTATCTAGGCATATGATGTAAGGACATGTTTCTATCCTTGGATGGGTGTCCATTTATTTGCTTTGTTTGGACATTGCTTTGATTTTAATATAATGATGCTTTCTTTTATTTATTGTGTCTAATATGGATAATATTGTTATATTCAAGAATTTTATAATATTAAGACCTGTAAAGGAGGCCGGTTACAATGAACCAGGCATTTTGGGGGTGCTGGGCCATTTCTCACCTTCCCCACATGTACCCAACTTTTCGAACCAATTAGGGGGATGGGGATTCCTTAGGAATTGAGTCATCCGCCACTTTCTTTTTCCCAGCCCATCCAGGTGGCGACTCCATTTTTTTTCAAATTTAGGTCCGTGTTCTCTAAGGCCCCGAGCCTAAACAGTGCCGAAGTCGTAAGAACCATTCCACCGGGAGTGGGGGCGAAAATCCCCGCTCACAGTGGCGACTCCACTGGGGATAAGAGAAGTTGATTCCATTGGTCTTTATATTATTCTATTCTTTCTTATAATGATATTATCCATTGCATCATCTTAGATTGCATCATGTGCGTGAGTTAGGACACCCGTGTTACCCATGCTATGTTATGTAAGGGATACCATACTTTCACTCAAGGTATGAAGATTGACCATGGCATAACCACTCATAGCCTCGTACCGTTGGGTATATACTTGCTATGGGAACCTAAGCCTTTTAACCCAAAGACTAAAGCTCATGTAATTGGCCTAGTTACTTTCCTTAGGCTTTACCCCAAATGCATGTTGTTTGACTATGGTTGGTTTATCTTAGTCTAAATCATGGCTTATTTGGTTTGTCTTTTTCTACTATGACCTAAGTATATTGTAAGCTCAAAATAAATTTTTCTTTAAAATCCAAAAGACCAAAGCTATTTTTCAAAACTTTTCAAAATGGTCTTTGGACATAAGACTTTTCTAAAAACAAATAAAAAATTCTTTGGCCCATGGCCCAAATACTAAGCCCAAAATCCATTTTTCTAAAATCTTTTACAATGGGCTTAGAAACAAAACTATTTTCACCCAACATTTTCTTACAAAGAGCTTGCAAAAATATTTAGGTCAAATGTGAAATACCAAAAATCAATAAATTAACCATGGGCTTGTTTTTGGCATGAATCACTAGTTACTCTTTTCAAGTGAGAAATCTATCTATAATAAACCTCTTAATTTAGTTTTAATCTAATATAGCATAAAAGCTACTTTAATTGGTTGGATGGATTAAAACCTAATTAATGGGAATTATCATGGATGGATTTCCACTTTCGAAAATATAACCATTGGTTGAAACGTCCAAGGAAATTATTCGAAAGCAAGATACCCCGTGTTGGTATTTTGTTAACCATATACCTAGGAAAAGAGACTCGCCATTCGTGTATGGATGTTATAAGGTTGGAAGGAACGTCCTATCTTTATCTGTTGATTGTTTGTGCATACATGCATACATTTGCATCTCATATCATTGATCCTCTCTGGCTCACAGCCCTGGATTACGAAAGTTCAAAAGCTTACGACAATCCGACTTACGCCGGAGACGAAGTGTCTAGCAACGACTCAATCACTTGCTCACCAAAAATAATGGATCCCAAACAAATTCAAAGGATGGTGGATGAGGCCCTCAATGCAATGATGGAAGAGATCAAAGAGGCCCTAGCTGAGACCATGAAGAACCAATTGACTGCAATCTTAGAAAACCATGTCGAGGCATCTGCTAGAACTAAGAAACCAAAGGACAAAGGGAAGACCAAAGTTAGTGAAGTGGTTTTTGATGATGAAAAGGTGATCATTGATGATGATGATGATTGGGCTCAATACTACCAAGAGGTTCAAGAGAAGAAGAAAGAACCAAAGGTTGGTGAGAAAGCAACTATTGAAAAGACTGAGACATCCGATGTTGAAAAGATGATTGCTGATTTGGAAAAGAAATTTGAGAAGAAACTGAAAACTGAAGAAATGTCCGAAGTTGACAAACTATTTGAACAAGATGAAGAGGTCCCTTATAAATTCAAGATGCCTTCCTTTGCTAAGTACAATGCCACCGGAAATCCCCATCTTCATGTAAAACAGTATATCACTGCCATGCAATCTGCCCGAGCTACTAAGGCTCAAACTCTAAGGTACTTTATGCTCTCATTGGACCCTGTTGTCCAAAATTGGTTCAATACCTTAGATGATGGAACACAAAAGAGTTGGGATCTACTTTACAAAGCCTTCATCCAACAATATGGATATAATGTTGAGTTAGAAGTTACTTTAATGGAAGTGGAGTCCATAAGGCAAAGGCCAAATGAGAATTTTGTGGACTATGTGAAGCGATGGAGAAACAAGGCCGCTTTACTCAAGAAGAGGCCCGATGAATCCGATCAAATAAGGATGATTGTGAGAGGGGTGTTGCCTAGTCTTCGTGAGAGGATGTCTCATACACTCATCCATGATTTCAAAGACCTTCTCCAAGCTGGTTTGCAAATTGAAGAATGGGAAAGAGAGAAGAGCCACTTTGCAACAAAAAGGAATGAGAAAGGGAGCTATCAACCTGGTAGCCAAAGCATGCAAAAGGCAATCGATGTTAATGCTACTAACCAAGGGACAAGGAGACAATTTTTGGAATTGGGAAAGCCGATGTCTTGGGTTCTCAACAAGCTTCAAAGAAAGGGATTGCTACAACCCTTAAATCCTCGTCCTTTGCCTAATCCTCTCCCACCTAATTTTGACACCAAAGCATTTTGTCAATTTCACCAAATGCAAGGACATGACACGGATAGATGTGTGAGGTTGAGACATGAGATTCAAAATCTAATTGATAATGGGAAGCTACCCGAGCCCAACAAGCCAAACACCAAAGACAATCCATTACCAAAATTCAATAGGATACCACCACCAATGACATTCATGATTGGAGGAGGTTTACATGAGGACTTTGTCATGTCCTCTTTTCAAGTTGTGGATGAGAAAGCAACCAAAGAAGAAGAGGCATTTGTCAAAATTGAACAAGCTATTATGGGTGGAGAAGTAGCAATTTGTGTTGTCAATGGGTTTTGGGATTCAAGTGACAGTGATGATGATATTGTATCAAAGAAGGAGGAGTGGGCTTGGTCCAAGCCCGAAGAAGATGAGGTGACGAATACTAGATCCGGTAAGCCTTACGCAAGGCCACCACCAAAGGAGATAGAAACTAATAAGGGGAAGGAAGTTGAAATAGAAGAAGATGATGTTGTGCTTAAGCAATTGAAAAGAACCCAAGCAAGTGTTAGCATTTGGGACTTATTAGTTACTTCTAAAAGCCACCGAGAAACTATGGCCAAAGCCTTAGCTAGCATGCCAATTTCTTCCTCCACTACACCGGAGGAGTTGATCAACTTCATAAAAATTGGGGAAGTAATGAAATGTGAGGAGATCCAAGAAAAGAGTGAAGTTAGTATGGGAGCAATTTCTTTTTCAGATGCGGACTTACCAGAGGAGGGGAGAGACCACATCCACCCTCTCTTTATCAAAATAGAAGTCAAGGGGAAAAGGACACCATGTGTAATGGTCGATGATGGGTCTGCCATAAATGTTTGTCCACTTAAGATACTGCCAAAGCTAGCCATGTCAACAAGAGATCTAAACCCAACCGAGGTGACAATTCGTGCTTATGACAACACTAAGAGGCATGTCGAAGGGACTTTCAAAGCGGCTGTCAAGGTTGGTCCAATTGAATCTATTGTTGAGTTTGTTGTTTTAGACATACCAGTTACCTTTGCCTTACTCTTGGGGCAACCATGGTTTCATCCTCTTGGTGGAGTTCCTTCCACCCTTCATCAAAAGATCAAATTTCCCAACGAAAATGAGACAGTGGTCATTGAAGCTGAAGATAATGAGATTGTTAACGCCCTATGGTTGAAAGGCCTCTCAATGGTTTTCAAGTGGTTGCAATTTCTGATGATGAAGTAGTGGACTCCAAAGTCTTGAATATGATGAAGAACATGAACTCCCTTCCCAGAGCTGGTCTTGGAAAGGGTAAGGCCGGTTTGACAAAGTTGCCAGATTTTAGAGCTCAAGCTTCCAAGAAGGAGTTAGGATATGATGAAGACAACAATGTCTAGCCAAAGAAGAGTGAGAAGATGAGCTTCCCACCACCTGAAGAGATTTTTGTCAAAGCTCCAGATATGGGACCACTCCAAGGAAAGCCTGAGCCAATCATGTTCATGGGTAAGTTAATCCCCGGTTTTGAAATTTTTGCAGATGTTGCTGAGCTAGTGGAGCAAGTGAAGAAAGAGCTCACCCTATCAACCAACAAAGAATCCAATCAAAAAGAGAAGAATGAAGCTGCCCTGAAAGCTGAGAAGACTCCGAAAGAGATTGCTGCCCTGGTTGAAGAAAAGTTTAAAGACATCCTACTTTATGATTATGAGAACAATGATTTTGATTTTGATTTTAATTTGTCTGCTTTGTATGAGGATGATGATGTTTTCTTTTCCAAAATGAATGCAATAAAGTCTGATTTTGCTTACTTGTGTGATGTTTCTCCTGATGGTTGCATACATTCAAATAGCAGTTACATGAGCATCTTTAATATTAATTTTGTTAACACACAATCATTAAATTTGGGAACAATTGAAAATCCTAAAAACATTAGCATAGCATCCGACCTTACTCCTGATGAGAGAGAGAGATTTGAAAAAATATTTAAAAAATATGAAGAAGTGTTTGCTTGGTCTTACGAAGATATGCCGGGGATAGATCGAGACATAGCCGAGCATCATATTCCTACTTACACTCACATTAAGCCTGTCAAACAAAAGCTTATACGACTAAGACTTGAGTGGGCTGAGTTGGTTAAAGAAGAGGTCACAAAGCAAATACAAGTGAAGTTCCTTGAAGTGATAGAATAACCAGATTGGCTAGCCAACATAGTACCTATGCCAAAGAAAGATGGAAGAATAAGGGTTTGTGTGGACTATAGAGATCTAAACAAGGCTTCCCCTAAGGATGATTTTCCTTTACCTCATATAGATGTACTCATTGATAGTGCAGCCTCTAGTGTGCTACACTCATTTGTAGATGGATTTTCCGGATACAATCAAGTGTTAATGGCCCAAGAGGATAAAGCCAAAACTGCCTTCACTACTACATGGGGTATATTTTGTTATAGGGTGATGCCTTTCGGCTTAAAGAATGCTGGAGCAACCTACCAAAGGATGGCCACCACACTATTTCATGACATGATACACAAAGAAGTTGAAGTATATGTTGATGATATGATGGTGAAGTCGGATACGAGAGAGCAACACTTCCAGAATTTAGAATTATTCTTCGATAGAGCTTTGAAGTATAAGCTGAGATTAAACCCGAAGAAGTGTGTATTCGGTGTTACTTCAGGCAAATTATTGGGACATGTAATTGGTCCGAATGGCATTGAGATTGATCCTGACAAAGTCAAAGCAATCAGGGAAATGCCAGCCCCAAATACGGAGAGAGAACTTCGGGGATTTATTGGTAAACTGCAGTACATTAGCAGATTTATAGCAAAGCTCACAATAATCTGTGAGCCTATCTTCAAATTGCTTAGAAAGAATCAGCCGGTCGTATGGAATGAAGAATGTCCTTTGACTGAATAAAAGAGTATTTGTTGAATCCACCAGTTTTGAAACCACCTAAACCCAGCAAACCTCTATTACTATACTTAGCAATAGAAGAAGAATCGATAGGAGCCATGCTAGCCCAAGCAGATGAGTCGGGGATTGAGCATGCCGTTTACTATTTGAGTAGAAAGCTCCTACCTTATGAAATTAAGTATAGTATCATCGAAAAGACATGTATAGCCGTGGTTTGGTCTTCTAAGAAGTCGCAGCATTACTTTCAATCGTATAGTGTGCAAGCAATTTCCAGGTTGGATCCAATGAAGTACTTAAGGGAAACACCCTCTTTAATTGGGAAATATGGTCAATGGTTGATAATATTGGAAGAATTTGAGATTGAATATGTAACCAGGAAAACAATCAAGGGTAGAACGGTGGCAGAATTCCTGGCTCAACAACCATTACCAGAAAGTGAAGAGATAATCTTGGAATTTCCAGATGAACATTTAGAAGTAATTGAAGTACAAGGGTGGAAAATGTATTTTGATGGAGCGGTAAACAGGAAAGGAGCAGGTTTGGGAGTTATAATAGAATCTCCCAAAGGGGAACTTATCCCTTTAGCCAAGAAGTTGAAATTTAGGGCAACCAATAACATGGTGGAGTATGAAGCGTGTATTTCTGGTTTGGAAACCCTAATGATTATAAAGGTGGATAAGGTGGAAGTTTATGGCGATTCATTGCTAGTAGTATTCCAAGTAAATGGAGATTGGGAGTTGAAAGAAGAAAAATTGAAACCATACCACCATTACCTGACCATGATGAACAAGAATTTTAAGGAGTGTAGGTTTATACACCTGTGAAGAGAAGAAAATCAGATGGCTAATGCCCTAGCCACATTGGCTTCGGTATGGGAAAATCCTGCTAGCTTATTCCTTAAGCCTTTGATCTTGACCAGGTCATCAACTACTTGCTATGAATATGAGACAATTATGGAAGTTGATACAGACCATGGTGCATGGTATGATACTATAAGGCGATTTTTGGAGGAAAGAGAATATCCGCTGGGGGCAACAAAGAAAGAGAGAAGAGCCATAAGGAGGTGGTCATTGCAATACATCACCTTCCATGGAGATTTATACCGAAGATGGCCTGATGGAGTGCATTTGGGATGTTTAAGAAAGCCTGAAGTGGAGCACATCATGTCTGAAATACATGCGGGAAGTTATGGTCCGCACATGAATGGTTTGGCCCTAGTTAAGAAGATTATCCGATAAGGTTACTATTGGTTGACCATGGAGAAAGACTGTATTGAATTTGTAAAGAAGTGCCAGCAATGTCAGATGTATGATAACTTGAATCATATGCCTCCTGAAGAACTGCATTCAATGTCTTCACCCTGGCCATTCGCTACCTCAGGTATCGACATTATAGGAGAAATACATCCGACAGCCTCAAACGGTCACCGTTTCATTGTAGTAGCAGTTGATTATTTTTCAAAATGGGTCGAAGCCGAATCCTTCAACAAGCTGGGTGCAAGTCAAATGGCTAGGTTTATTTCTCATCTGCAGATATGGGGTCCCACACAGTGTGATTTCAGACAATGGAGTACAGTTTCAAGGAGCAGTTAAGGATTTATTCTCCAAGTACCAAATCCATCATCATCGATCCTCTCCTTATAGACCAAAGGCTAATGGTGCCGTGGAAGCATCAAACAAGACAATTAAGCAAATTCTGTCCAAGATGACCAAGACTTACAGGGACTGGTTGGAAATGCTTCCCTTTGCTTTATGGGGATATAGGACAAGCGTACGAACACCTACTGGAATGACACCGTTCTCTTTGGTTTATGGGATGGAAGTAGTATTGCCAATTGAAATTGAGATCAAATAATTGAGAGTAGTCTTGGAAGCGGAGCTACCTTAAATGGAATGGGTAGCAAGCAGATACACACAATTAGCTCTATTGGAAGAGAGAAGGCTAAAGGCACTATATCATCACCAACTGTATCAAAAGAAGATAGCTCGGGCCTACAATAGAAGGGCTATAATCAGAAAATTCAGAGTTGGGGATTTGGTATTGAAGCAATGTAAGCCTAATGTATCTTATCCAAGAGGGAAGTTCAGACCTAGCTGGGAAGGGCCATATGTCGTGAAACAAGTCATGAGCAAAGGTGCGGTGAAGTTATCAGACATGGATGGGAATGAATTTAGTGAGCCAATAAACATTGACAAGTTGAAGAGGTTTTATGTATGATAGGAAGAAAAATAAGAGAAAAGAGCTCGCTAGGTTGAAAACCCAAAAAGGGCAGCCTAGGCAAAAGTTAGAGCAGTCCGCTAGTTCTGAAAACCCGAAAGGGCGGGCTAGGCAACAATTAGGGCTAAATGAGAGAAAATCATCAATTAGAAAGCCCGAAAGGGCTAATTGGCAACAGGAGTGATCTTGTGTATGCTGCCTTTATGTTTAGTTGTTCCCCAATTTAATAAAACAGAATTAATGATTAAATTTGTTCTATGTGCACTGTTATAAGTATTTGACCAGATACGGATGAAATAAATAATCATAATTACAAAAGGTGATGACAAATTATCAATGGAAAAGAAGCATCTTTTATTACTTTAGTTATTTTTCATCCTAACAAAACACTTTTTGAATTGACAAATGTAAAATCTATGGCAGTCGATAAGTGTAACGTGTAGGCCAGCTTTGCCTTAACCGATCCAAGTAGGCTTTAGTCAAGCAAGGCATGTCTAGGTCAGGAGCAAAGTCAGAATCATGAGGCTCAGCTCCATGCTGACGCCTAAGTCGGCGAGGATTATAGCATGTACCTTGACGAAGAGCAGCATGAGGAACGTACATCAAGTATGTCCGCATGGTGATACGATAAATCTTCCACCAAGGTACCAACCAACGGATATTGACTTCAGAGCGTGAGTAGATCCAGTTAACCCAGTCAGCATATGAAGAAGCAGGATGGAGTAGCTTCCTAGCAGAATGATGACGTAGCATGTATCTGGCAAAATCCATGGAGAGAGTATCAAGCAAACAGAGATGCTCCTGAAGCCAAATTTGTGAAGAAAGCGTTTAAAAAAAAAAGAGGTCCGCTAAGTTGAAAACCCGCAAGGGCAGCTTAGGCAAAAATTAGGACAGCTCGCTAGTTTCGAAAACCCGCATGGGCGGACTAGGCAAAAGTTAGAGCGATAAAAAAAAGAAAAAGAATAAGAAGAAGGATTACAGTAAAGAGGAAAATTGTATATTTTTCATTATTGAACCTAAATTTTACAATTGCTACAATATTTATATATCACTAAGAGGGTGGTGGTAGGTAACCAAATAAAGACTTGAAAAAGTCATCGCCTATTGGAGGAGGGGACAAATTACACATCCCGGGATCATCCGAAGCAGAAGCACTAAAATCCCTATTGCCTTGGAGTTCCAATTTATCATGGTCTTCATCAGAAGTAGACGAAAGGATCTCATGGTCATCAGTCTGGGAGCCTCTTGATGAAGAAGCACCGGGATCCCTCATTCCTTGAAATCGAAAGTCGCGGAAAATTTGTTCGGATTGATGATATAAACTATCAAAATGAGAAGCTTGCTGACGACTTGCAGCCAACTCTTCTTGAAGTTTCTTATTTTGTTCTTCAAGCATCCGCTGTGAGCCAAGAGAGAAAAAGGTAAGAGCATAAATAATCATGCATGCATATAGCATAAACTTTTATGAAATGAGAACGTACCAGCTAGTTTACATTGATACCCTGCGGATGAGATGGCGTATCCGGCAAGCTAGAATGAGCAAACGAAGGGGCAGTGAAAGAAGGTCCAGCCTCGTGATCAAACGAGCCAACAACCTGCAACAATCATTAAAGAATCAAAGAAAGAAAAAGCAGTTGCAAGGGAAAAGTTGTTAAAGTGCAAAAAACTCCCTTGGGAGATCAAAACAAGGAAAGAAGAGCATGAATCAAGCAAGACATGGCCAAGCCAAATTGAGCTTAGCCGTGTCACCTCAAAAGAAATTTTGGCAGAATATGACACGGACAGGTGACACGGCCAAGCCACTAGCCATGCCTTACCTAAAGGGCAAAGTCAAGAAGGACCAAGCAAAGAAAGAAAAGAAATAGTAGGTGACACTGGTAGGCGACACGGCCAAGCCACTAGCCGTGTCTTACCTAAAGGGCAAAGTCAAGAAGGACCAAGCAAAGAAAGAAAAGAAACAGTAGGTGACACTGGCAGGCGACACGGCCAAGCCGCTGGCCGTGTCTCTCCTAAGGGGCAAAGTCGAGAAGGACCAAGCAAAGAAAGAAAAGAAACAGTATGTGACACTGGTAGGCGACATGGCCAAGCCACTGGCCGTGTCTCTCCTAAGGGGAAAAGTCAAGAAGGACCAAGCAAAGAAAGAAAAGACACAGAAGTTGACACACCCAGGAGACACTGTAACACCCTTATCTCCGGTACATGCACACTACAAACACCACAATGTAATATACATGCACTGAACATAGGGATGCTACGGATTTTCTTCAATATTCAAAATGTTTAAAAAAATGATTCCATAATCGTTCTCATTATACATTATAGAAAATAAGTCATTAACTTGTAATATAAAGCAAAATATATATATATATTTATACCTTACTTAATACGCAGCGAAATCTATAAAATATTTACATATATGAAGACATTTAAATCCATACTTACAAATATACAAATATTTACACAAAAATCAATTCTTTACAAAACATAAAGTAATTTACATGATTGGCAGATTTCTCTGATCTTTAAGTCCCAAAATCAACTCTTCATTGTCTACTCTCACTCGGTCTCGAAGAGCTCTCGGGTTCTACTCTATCACCTGCGTGATCAACACTATCGCGCTAAGCCAACGGCTTAGTAAGACAAATCATTCTAAATTTTATGCTTTAGTGCAATGCAATGCCACACACCTTATTAAAAAGAACAACATCATAGATGTAAAGCTAACAACATACTTTTACATTCCATAAACCACAATATATGAACATATCACATTTCTCAATATCATAAATCTCCTTTATCAATTATGTTACCATTTATGATTCACATTAAACAAAGACAAGCATGGGCCCAAAACATACTAATATGCCATTCAATTTTCAAAGTTAATGCTTTGGTTTTGTTATCACATTTATCATTATCATAGACCCAACTAGGCTTCAAGGATTTAGGTTCAACCAAGCTTCAAGGGGAACAAAGAATGCTAAGTCTCAACCCAACTTGGCTTCAAGAACCAAACCCAACCTAGCTTCAAGGGTTGTAACATCTCAATTAGACTTCAAGGACTAGACCCAACCAAGCTTCAAGGGGAGTAAAACATGTTAAACTTCAACCCAACTTGGCTTCAAGGATCAAGCCCAACCTAACTTCAAGAGATTGTTACTATCATTAGGCATGCCACCAACAACAAACTCTGAAAATAGAATAACACATTAGCCACACAATTGATTTATTAATTTGTTATCAATTTCATTCTCAAATGAATCGACATTGCCAATCACAATGGCTCTACATTTTATTTGAATTATCATAGCCAATCACAATGGCTTTATATTCCATTTCATCTCAATTCACATCATAGCATTTCAATCTTTCATATACACAATCATTTGCATCATCATGTCATTCACATTATTCATATATATATATATCATCATTGATATAAACATAACAACACACATTGCTCATATAAATTAACAATGTAGTAATGCCACATTTGTACTTACATACTATCACATAGGTTTTGTACTTACCTCAAAAACAAATCACACCACTCTTAACACTTCCTTGTTCAAGATCCTTCTACCTCTTAGATCAATGATCAATCACTATCTTCAAGACCTAAATCAAAAGTAATAGCATATACTTGCTTAGGGATACACAAGAGATAATCCAATTAGGAATTAATTAGGGCAAACCCTAACCCTGACACGCACACCCACACGGGCGTGTCCATGACCGTGCCCTAACTCCACAACACAGAAGCATTTACACGTTCAACAACATGGGCGTGTTCCTGGGCGTGTAAATTCTCAAATCTTACAGTAGCTATGACACGCTCAATAACACGGGCGTGTTACTGGTCATGTCAAACCTACTGCCTCCAACACAATTGACAAGCCTAAAAACCCTGGACGTGCTCATGGGCATGTCCGGCCACAAATCAAGACTCCGGTCAAAACAACCAAACACTCAACAACACACTTCTTTTCATTAACATCCTCTTCAAACAATCTTAACAAAACATAATCAAAACTCATCTCAAACTTGCAACACACCAAAACAAGCCAAAACACACATCAAACACAAAACACAAAATCATCTCAAAACCCTCACCACATATACAACATCATCTCCTCCAACCACTTACTCTTTTCTTCAATCCATACTCAAAATCCATCATCAAATCACTCAAACACTTCTCACATCTCAAAATCAACCAACACACTCTTAAAAATCTATCAAACTTAAATATCATTTCAAATAAGCACAAAGATCACAAGAGAACTTACCAAAATTATAAGACTTCTTGTATCATCCACTTGATCACTTCAATCTTCCTTCAATTTGAGTTAAACACCTCAAGATCATCACTTTGTCTTTTGCTTTCCTTTGTCTATGGAAGAGTCGGCCACACAAAGAAGAAAGAAGAAATGAACCACAAGAAACAAAGTCAACTCTTCTTTTAATCTCCACCAAGTGTTTCAATTCAAGCAATTACCAAAACACCCTTCATCCATTTAATCAACCTCTTGTCTCTTATATGCCCAATTAAGTAATTTCACCTATCACAAATGAAAATATCTTCTTTCCTTGACCACTCTTTTGACCAACTTATATGTTATATATATTATCATATAAGCAACATATACAATTTTCTCTAAACCCTCTTTCTTTCCCAAAACACCTATACACAAGCATTCTCTTCAATTTTCTTTTCTTATCACATAACATACACTTAATTCAAACAAACAATAATTATATCCAAACTTCTAGGGCATACATTGGGATATTACAGACACGGCCAAGCCACTGGCCGTGTCACTCCCATCTTCAAAGAATAAAGAAGACCCTTAGGTCCAGAACCTAGAATTATCCTTGAGTCCAGAACTCAAACCGGGTCCAGAACCCAAATTTTCTTTAGGTCGAGAACCTAGAATTATCCTTGAGTCCAGAACTCGAACCGGATCCAGAACCCAAATTTTCCTTAGGTCCAGAACCTAGAATTATCCTTGAGTCCAGAACTCGAATCGGGTCCAGAACCCAAATTTTTCTTAGGTCGAGAACCTAGAATTATCCTTGAGTCCAGAACTCAAACCAGGTCCAGAACCCAAATTTTCCTTAGGTCCAGAACCTATATATATCCTTGAGTCCAGAACTCGAACCGGGTCCAAAACCCAAAACCTCAACCGTTTCATCAAAAATTAAGTCTTATTGCTTTTCACTCTCTTTCACTAAGGTTTCAGGTCATTCAAGCAGGGGGCAAACTGTAGACCCTTAATTTTTTACCCAATCCAGTCCAATATGTTTTATTTAGTCTAAAATGATTTTTGTTGTCTAATTGGTCCAAAATAACTTTTATAAATAATTTTTGCTTTAGTATCTAATTTTTATTAATAAAAAATAGAAATAAACAAATAAAAGTCAAAAAATAAAAATAAAAATCGGAGTCGAAAAAATCGGCGACGAAAAAATTGTCGCGCGGGCTCGTGGGCACGGGCCCGTAGGCATTTCACCCGCAAGAAATTCCTGCGGGCGAAATCACTATGCTATTTCGCACGCAGAAATTTTTTGCCTGCAAAATAGCCAGCTATTTCTCACGCAGAATTTTTTTGCCTGCGAAATAGCTTACGGGCCCACTCCGCGCGTGCTGCCATAGATTTCTGAAGCAGAATTTTTTCGGCAGCGCAAATTTTCTGACGCAAATTTTTCAAAACCTAATCCAATTAGGATTTGGTTTCTTTTTTTTATTAATATTACTTACGTTAACTAATTAGGAATAAACAACCTCAAACCACTATAAATAAGGACCAAAGGCAACCAAATTAAGGGAGGCAAAAAATCCAAGAGTAGTTTGGAAAATTTGAAACCAAATCAAGGAAGAAAAAGAAGATATTCAATTGACCTCTTTTCTGGAACAGCAGCATCACGATTTAAGCAATTCAAAGGCAAAAAAAGGCTTGTCTTTGGAGCTAGTTCATCCAAGAAGAATTGTTTTTGGATAAATCATCAAAAGAAGGTATGTGTTAATTAATTTTCTTTAATTGTTTTTTTTTACATAATAGCAAATTCATGAAATCAAAATTAAAAACCTTTGAACTTTAATTTAGTTTTTCTAAAGCCAAAAAAAACCTTATTTCGTTAGTTTATCTTCTAAAAGGCTTAAAATTGTTACTTTTTCTTCTTAAAAATCTTAAAACTCTAATTGAACATATTTTTTCAACAAAACTAAGATGTAAATTTTGCTTCTTTTAAAATTTTAAAGTAGGTTCTATTTCATTCAAAAAGCCTTAAAAAAATCTTTTCTACTTATAAAAACTTTAATTTATTTGTTTAAATTCATAAAACTTCATGAAATTATCAAATTGATTTCCAAATTCCTAAAATTAATTCACTACCCGTGTAACACCCCTTCCCGACCTATGTGTATAGACGGAGATGAGGTGTCGTACCTTACTTAATGTTCATACCATTTTGTACTTAGCCAAATTGTCGGTTAGGTTTTTACAGAAATTTTGCTAGAGTCTCCCCTGGTATATTGACTACCCAAGCGCACTTTAGCGCTCGATTACCTGTTTAATACACATATAACAATGGCATAACTCATTCGGCAATAATTCACAACATATCTCAACACATACACCTCATTACACAACTAAAATGGCAACCTACACTAGTGACCAAATAGTACCACATATAAACTTTATATACATGCCGACCACTGGGTATAACACCAAAAACATCATTTATAAAAAGCCTACTCTGCAATGCTGTGCTGCGCTGTGCTGCTGTAGAAGAATCGTTGAGATCTACTACTTCAAACCTACGAGTCAAGAAAACTTAACTCGCTGAGCAATGTCGCTCAGTGGGTACTTTACCATTGAATATAAAAACTAATAATAAAAAAATGTAATGCAACAAATTAAACCACTTTAAGTAACTAATAAATGAGTAAGCCTGATTAAGCTTTTATGAACTCATTATAAACATATTGTAAAAGGAATTATAAGCAAGAACTAAAACCTGTATAATGTTGTTCAAGTTTTAAAACAGAAATTTGGCTCTACTGGTATATGCGGAACTATAGTGATAAGGAAATCATATGCTGTATGATAATTGTATAGAATACTTGTAGCTGATGCTACCCATATCATTACCAATTCCGCTCTATGGCCTATACCCGTAGGTAACCGCCGGAGCATTCCAATCACAATTTCACAACATCTCCGCTCCACGGCCTATACCCGAAGGTAACCGCCGGGGTGTATCAAACACAATAAGTGGCAGTACTGCAGTAAAGTAGTATGACGCGTCATACCCTTATCTACCAAGTTCGACTACCCAGTAGAGCATAAGGGTATAAAAATTAAATTTGGGTCTCAACATTTTATTTCAAAATAGTTCGAATAATTTTTACACTTTCGCCGCGCCTTGCCATTTATGCCGCGTACCACTTCCTTTAGTCATGCCGTTGCCTTTTTCAAGCGTTTCACATCCATTCCAAACATGTCAAAACATTTCAAATCATTTCCCAAAATGTCACAATTTGACCAAATGAATAGTGTCGCGGCGCGTAAAATCGGTAACGTAAATGGCAAGCACCAATTGAATAGTAAAATCTGGTTTTTCGCCTAAATTTTCAGTCCATTTCAGTCACACTTTTGACCAAGTAAATGATCTTATTTTTGGCTGAAATTTTATATAAACTTATTTCATATGTTGACTAATTGCATGTAAAATTTTGTCGAAAAATCCGTTCATTTGCTATCTCAAACAGCTGCCCCAAAAAGAGTCCAGAAAGCTGCCATTTTGGGATCATTTCGGCCCAAACATATGAAATACATGGGATAGTTTATTTTTTTTATTTTTTTATTTTTTTTGTTTCAAATCAATATGAAGGCTTCTTTAATGATAATGTGAAGATTCAACACTTCCCTTTGACAATTTTTGCATGTTTAACTTAAATCAAACTAATTAAAGTTCATCAAATCAACTTGCCTAATTTTTCTCAAAAACATTTGGTTTAAATTGAATTTAAACAACTCAATTGCCATAAGAACCCAAGAACATAACTCAAACATTTAATTTAAACTCAATCAATACATTTAAGCATCAACATCAAAAATTCCATAAACCAAAGTTCGTAAGAAAAATAAAATTTCTTTTATGGTAAAGTACCAAACCTTTTTCTCTAGCTTTCCTTGGCTTACCCTTGCACCTTCTCTTCCTTTTCCTTTTAATTTCCTATCAATTTATCATTCCAACATCATGAACATAAACCCCAAAATGAATAACAAAATACTACTTTCAAAGTTCTAATGATTTCTAGACTAGTTTTGCTACTTTGCACCATTTAACAACCTAATCTTCCATCAATTTCATTATTTAACCACTACATCAAAAATCCCCAAATTTTCTATCATGAACCCTAATTTTAATCTCTCAAATTACTCATTAAAACCTGAAATTAGGATTAGAAATGAACTTACCCTAGTTTAGGACCTTGGATTCCACCAAAACCTTTGATAATAAACCTTAAAACTTGAAAATCACCACCTTTCTTCCTTCTCCTATGGCTTGGACGACCCTCCTTCTCAAGAGGGAGTTTTAGCTTTCTTCTTTCATGTGTTTTTGGTCCAAATGGCTGCCCAATTTGGCTAATAATGTGTTAAGACAAATGCTTAATTCCAATTGGTCCACTTTAAGGCAAAATGGCCATTTTTCATTGGTACAATTGTCTCTCTCTTTTATTTATTTAAGGCCCAATCCATTAGGCTTTCTTTTAATCATATTTTGGCCCCTCTTCTTACCTTTGCTGTAATTTTATGATTTAGGATGTGAAAAGACCAAAATACCCTCCGACGATTGATTTTCTGTAACTTTTAAACCGTGTGGTTCCACGAAGTGAACCACATATGGTTTTGACCCTCTCGACCTCTACTTTCCATTTATAACAATTGTTATAACTTTCGGAGTGATCCCCAAAAAATTTCAGACACATCCTTGACTCTTGCAAAAATTCCCTTTAGGTCCTTCGGTCGCTCGGGTTCGTCTTTTCCAAACTAGCTTTTATCGCTCCTTTTTATGTGCTATACTCATCCAAAAAATTATTTTCCGTCAATAAAGTTTGTATGAAAAATTACGTGCAAAACTGACTAAAATGCCCCTGGTTAAAATGTCGCTATATCTTTCAAACGGGGCGTTTTCTAGAAAAACTGTTACGCGTCGTTGCGACCCGATTTTTCTCTACTCTCCATTTTTGGAGTCTGTTATGTGCACTATTAAAAACCTCCAGTACAACTTTTGGAAATTACGGCCACCTCTCCAAAACTTTGCATTTCTTTCAATTAGGTCACATTGGTCCTATAGCCTTATCTGGGCCCGTTGTCAGGAATTGACTTCTCCTTTCCCCTTCTCTCACTGTACACGTGACTGCCATGCATAAATGCAGTGGGCGGATGTGATAACCCGTGACCCTAATTCCAAAATATCAAATCCAAATTCAACTTCCAAAACCTAAAATAATGAACACTAACCCTTAAAAACCTTAAACCCTAATTTTTATGAACCCTAATCCTTTTAAAACATTAAAAAACATAAAAACATAAAAATCTAAATTTTACACAGTAGCTTAGAAACCCAATAACCAAAAATCACAAATCAAAGTATTTTAAAGTGTCTAAAACCCTAGTTTCATGATTTCACCATTCAAATATTAATTTAGTTAATCAAAGTGTCTTACCAACCTTTTAAAAACATAAAATCTTTAATCTATTTTAATTCCATAAAAGTCACAGTAGCTTAAATTTATGAAATTTCCAAAACCTTAACACATGAGATAAAGAAATCTAAATAGAAATAGTAGCTATAATTTGGACTTTTTTTATTTGCTTTATTCAATTCTATATTTGATTATGCTTTGATTTATTTTATATGCCTTAATTTATTTAATTTCAATACTTGATTTATTTAATTTATCATGGATGGATGTTTATTTTATATTTTGATTAATAGCTTTGATGAATGATTTATTTATGATGAATGATTATTTACTTTTATCAATTAAATTAGACTTCCAAATGTTGTAAGAGGTATGTTTCCACTTGGTGGGTACATCATTAGTTAAATATCATGTAATTTAATTTCCTTTTTTATTTTAGAACCTATGTAAAAGGCATGTTTCTACCTTTTGGTGGGTGTCCTATCTAGGCATATGATGTAAGGACATGTTTCCATCCTTGGATGGGTGTCCATTTATTTGCTTTGTTTGGACGTTGCTTTGATTTTAATATAATGATGCTTTCTTTTATATATTGTGTGTAATATGGATAATATTGTTATATTTAAGAATTTTATAATATTAAGACCTGTAAAGGAGGACGGTTCCAATGAACTGGGCATTGTGGGGGTGCTGGGCCATTTCTCACCTTCCCCACACATACCCAACTATCCAAACCCATTAGGGGGTTAGGGATTCCTTAGGAATCAAGTCATATAAACTGGATTTGGATACTCGATCCTAACTGGACTTGGATACTCGATCCTAAACTAGATTTGGATACTCGATCCTATCTAGATTTGGATACTCGATCCTAAACTGGATTTGGATACTCGATCCTAACTGGACTTGGATACTCGATCCTAAACTGGATTTGGATACTCGATCCTAAACTGGATTTTGATACTCGATCATAAATTGGATTGGGATACTCGATCCTAACTTGATTTGGATACTCGATCCTAACTTGGATTCGGATACTCGATCCTAACTTGATTTGGATACTCGATCCTAACTTGGATTCGGATACTCGATCCTAACTTTATTTGGATACTCGATCCTAACTTGGATTCGGATTCTCGATCCTAAACTTGATTGGGATAATCGATCCTAACTGGATTTGGATACTCGATCCTAAACATGATTGGGATACTCGATCCTAACTGGATTTGGATACTTGATCCTAAACTGGATTGGGATACTCGATCCTAACTAGGATTCAGATACTCAATCCTAAACTTGATTGGGATACTCGATCCTAACTGGATTTGGATACTCGATCCTAAATCTGATTTGGATACTCGATCCTAACTTGATTTGGATACTCGATCCTAACTTGGATTCGGATACTCAATCCTAAACTTGATTGGGATACTCAATCCTAAATTGGGTTCGGATACTCGACCTAAACTTGATTTGGATACTCAATCCTAAACTAGATTTGGATACTCGATCCTAACTTGGATTCAAATACTCGATCCTAAATCGAATTTGGATACTCGATCCTAAACTGGATTTGGATACTCGATCCTAAATTGGATTGGGATACTCGATCCTAACTTGATTTGTATACTCGATCCTAAAAATGATTGGGATACTCGATCCTAACCTGGGTACTTTGACTTGAGATTTGAATTGATTTTGATTTAATTTGGGTACTTGGACTCGAGATTAGATTTGATTTGGGTACTTAGACCCGAGAATGGGTACTTGGATCCGACAATGAATTTGACTAACCTTTTATCAGTTGAGAAGTCTGACTGCTCCGGCTATTCTATGCATTGTGATTCTTCACCCTCAGAAGGGATCTTCATACTTGGAGATTGGGTCTTCACCCTTGCAAATGGATCTTCATCCTTGAAAATGAATCTTCATCTTTTGACATCGGGTCTTTACCCTTGAAAAATAAATCTTCATCCTTAGAGATCAGGTCTTCACCTTTGCAAATGGATCTTCATCCTTTAATATCAGGTCTTTACCCTTACAAATGGATCTTCATCCTTTGAGATTGGGTCTTTACCCTTGAAATATGGGTCTTTATCCATTGGAGGTCAGGTCTTTACCCTGGCTTTAGCTCTTTTTGCTGGATTGGTCTTTTGTCTTTTGCATCTTCATTCTTTTGAGAGTTCTAATGTTCCATTCTTCGTTTCTTCCTTTTTGCAAAGATTTAGCTATTTTTAATTGGACCTTATATCCTCTCCTTGCCCCCCTGTGTGGCAAAATTTTTGTAAGTGAGTTTAAAAATATTTGGTATATAAACTCAAAAAAATGAAAAGGAAAAACTTTTCCCCCTGTGTAGGCTCAAACCAAATATTTTATCCATGCAAGCTTCGATTAATGTTTTTGCCGTCTAGTTCTTCGCACAAGCACGTATTTCTTCTCTTTGCAAATTTACTGGAGCTTTCTTAAGCAATGAGCTTTCCATGCCCCCTTGATTCAATATCTTCTTTAGATTCTTTAATTCGTAGGGTGTTTGCTGTTCATTAAGACAAGAAAGTGCGATGTAATATGCTCATGTATGCATGATATGCATGAATGATACTTACAGCAGTTTTATTGACTCATAGATCGAGGTGATCGGTAGAAATGTTCTCATTGGTTCCATTTTGATGCTCGTTCAAGTCTTGCATTGGAATGATCGAAAGCTTTGCATTTGTGGCTTTTATCTTCTAGATGTTGAGAACATGAGTGGTGAAGACCTTAAGCAGCAGAGTCAGGGATGCATCCATTTCAAACTATTTTTCAGCATGTCGGCTGATAGCTTCTTCATGACCTTGCCAATAATCATTTCAATAGACTTCCCTTAGCTCGAAGGCTTTGTATGACAAAACTCTTTTTTTTGTTTCCTTTTTTTTTTTGAATTTTGATTTTGAAATCAAATGTTGGCTTTGCCAAATTAATGTCAATATACCTCAGGACTTGATTTTCCAAATTAACACATCTATAACATGACAACCCTAGTTACCGTACTAAACTCGAGAATCATTTCTATTTAAACAAGAATTGTTGCACTTCAGATAGGCACATACACATTACTTGGCCAAAGGTCTCATTTGAGTTTAAATATTGTCTATCTCATATGCATGCTTATCCAAACTATCTCCACTAATAGACTCTACCTACCAAAAGAGATCAACAGGACTTTGATAGGCTTGAAATGGGGTCTATAACGGACATGGGTTAAATGAAGGCTATTTGTAAGTTGGGGCTAATGTGACACAATGGTCAAACCTTCACACTACAAATTTCTTGTTTGAATTTTAGGCAGTTGGCTGCAGCAGCGCGCCCGGAACGGGCCTGTAGCCATTTCACTGGCAGAAAAATTCTGCGCTGCGAAATAGCTGGCTATTTTGCAGGCAGAATTTTTCTGCGTGCGAAATGCCCATTGGCCCGCGCGACATTTTTTTTCGTCGCCGATTTTTTCAACTCCGATTTTTTCAACTTCGATTTTTTTTTATTTTTTACTTTTATTTGTTTATTTTTATTTTTTATTAATAAAAATTAGATACTAAAGCAAAAATTATTTAATAAAAATTATTTTGGACCAATTAGACAACAAAAATCATTTTAGACTAAATAAAACATATTGGACTGGATTGGGTCAATAATCAAGGGTCTACATATAAATACAAAACTTTGATCTTTGAATATGTAATAATTCGTTTCTTTTGTTTCCAAAAACATTAAATGATTTCTTATGTTTCTAAATACCTTAAAAACCCTAATTTGTTTCTTTTGTTTTCCAAAAATCTTAAATCGTTCTTTCTGTTTCTCCTAAAACTCAAGAACCCTAATTTTATTTCTTCTAAAACTTAAGAACCCTAATTTATTTCTTCTAAACCTTAAAACCCTAGATTGTTTCTTCTATTTCCAACAACCATAAAAAATACTTTTCTTTTTCTAAAAACCTTAAACCGTTTTGCTTATTTCTAAAAGCTTTATAAAACTTTAAACTATTTTCTTCAACTCTAAAACCAAAATAGTAGACCCCCAAACTAGTTAATCTAAACACTAAGTTTTCTTAAACCCTAATTCCCTTAAAATCGTAAACCCTAGTTTTCCTAAACCCTAATTCCTAAAACCTTAAAACCTTATAAACCTAAACATTCAAACCCAATGTAGTAAATCCAAAATAATAATCCAGTAACCAAGAGCTATAAACCTAATGTTTTAATTATTCTAAAACCCTAATTTCATAATATTACCTCTAAACCCTAATTTGATTCATGAAATCCTAATCCATTTCAATTCACTTAAAACTTACAGTAGCTAAGAATTACAAACCCTAATAATACTAAAATTCCAAAACCCTAATATATTAATTAAAGAACTTTAAATGGAAATATTAAACCTCAATTTGTATCTTTACTTGCTTTATTTGCTTATGTAGTTCATTATATGCTTTAATTTATTTTCAATGCTTGATTTATTTAATTTATCATGGATTAATGTTTATTACATATTTTGATTAATGTTTAATATCTTTGATTAATGATTTATTTATGATGAATGGTTATTTATTTTTATCGATTTATTTTGGATTTCCAAATGTTGTAAGAGGTATGTTTCCACTTTGTGGATACCTCGTTAATTAAGTTCTATATAATTTAAATTTCTTTTCTATTTTAGACCAATGTAAAGGACATGTTTCTACCTCGGATGGGTGTCCATTTTTTGCTTTGCTTGGACATTGCTTTGATTTGAATATAATGATGCTTTATTTCAATTGTTGCATGTAATATGGAGAATATTGTTATATTTAAGAATTTTATAATATTAAGACCTGTAAAGGAGGCCGGTTCCAATAAACGGGGCATTGTGGGGGTGCTGCGCCATTTCTCACCTTCCCCACACATAACCAACTTTCTGAACCCATTAGAGGGTTGGGGATTCCTTAGGAATCGAGTCATCCACCCCTTTCTTTTTCCCAGCCCGTCTGGGCGGCGACTCTATTTTCTCATGACGTAGGCCCGTGTTCTCTAAGGCCCCGAGCCTAAACAGTGCCGAAGTCGCAAGAACCATTCCACCGGGATTGGGGGCAAAAATTCCCGCTCACAGTGGCGACTCCACTGGGATAAGAGAAATTGATGCCCGTGCTACCCGTATTGTGTTATGTAAGGGATACCATACTTTCACTCAAGGTGTGGAGATCAAGCATGGCATAACCACTCATAGCCTTGTACCTTTTGGTATATACTTGCTATGGGAACCTAAGCCTTTTTACCCAAAGACTAAAGCTCATGTAATTGGCCTAGTTACTTTCCTTAGGCTTTTACCCCAAATGCATGTTAGACTATTGTTAATTTATCTTGGTTTAAATCATGGCTTATTTGGTTTGTTCTTTTTCTAATATGACCTAATTATGTTTTAAGCTCAAAATAAATTTTTCTTTAAAGTCCAAAAGACCAAGCTATTTTCAAAACTTTTCAAGATGTTTGGACATAAGACTTTTCTAAAAACAAATAAAAAATTCTCTTGCTCATGGCCCAAATACTGAGCCCAAATTCCATTTTTTCCAAAATCTTTTTACAATGGGCTTAGAAATAAAATTATTTTTATCCAACCTTTTCTTACAAAGAGCTTGCAAATTATTTAGGTCAATTACGAAATACCAAAAATCAATTGTGAGCCTAGTTTATACTAAGAAATAATTAATCATGGGCTTGTTTTTGGCATTAATCATTAGTTACTTTTTCAAATGAGAAATCTATTTATAATAAATCTCTTAATTTAGTTTTAATCCAATATAGCATAAAAGCTACTTTAGTTGGATAAATGGATTAAAACTTAATTAATGGGAATTATCATAAATTGATTACCATTTTTTAAAAATATAACTATTGGCTGAAACGTCCGAGGAAAATATTCAAAAATAAGGTACCCCATGTTGGTATTTTATTAACCATATACCGAGGAAAAGAGACTTGCCATTCGTGTGTGGATGTTATAGGTTGGAAGGAACATCCTAATTATCTTTCTTTGTTGATTGTTTGTGCATACATGCATACATACATACATTTGCATCTCATTAATCCTCTTTGGCTCACAGCCCTGGATTACGACAGTTCAAAAGCTTACGACAATCAGACCTATGCCGGAGATGAAGTATCTAGCAATGACTCAATCACTTGCTCAACAAAAGCAATGGAGCCCGAACAAATTCAAAGAATGCTGGATGAAGCCCTCAATGCCAAAATGGAAGAAATAAAAGAGGCCCTAGCTGAGACCATGAAGAACCAATTGACTTCAATTTTAGAAAATCATGCCGAAGCATCTGCTAGCACTGAGAAGCCAAAGGACAAAGGGAAGACTAAAGTTGGTGAAGTGGTTTTTGATGATGAAAAGGTGATCATTGATGATGATGATTGTGCTCAATACTACCAAGATCCTCAAGACAAAAAGGAGCTGAAGGGTGTTGAGAAGGTAACTATTGAAAAGACTGAGACATCTAATGTTGAGAAGATGATTGCTGATTTAGAAAAGAAATTTGAGAAGAAGCTGAAAACTAAGGAAATGTCCGAGATCGACAAACTATTTGAACAAGATGAGGAGGTCCCTTATAAGTTCAAGATGCCATCGTTTACAAAGTTCAATGGAACTAGAAACCCCCATCTCCATGTGAAGCAGTATATCATTGCCATGCAGTTTGCCCGATCTACTAAAGCTCAAACTCTGAGATATTTCTTGCTCTCATTGGACCCTATTGTCCAAAATTGGTTCCACACCTTGGAGGAAAGTACTCAAAAAGATTAGGGCATGTTGTACAAGGCTTTCATTCAGCAATATGGATAGAATGTCGAGTTGGAAATTACCTTAATGGAAGTTGAGTCCATTAAACAAAGGCCAAATGAGAATTTTGTAGACTATGTGAAAAGGTGGAGAAATAAGGCTGCCTTGCTCAAGAAAAGGCCCGATGAATCTGATCAAATAAAGATGATTAAGAGGGGTGTTGCCTAGTCTTCCTGAAAGAGGCAAGAAGATCAAAGAAAGAAATGAATAGTCAAGATCATGAAGATAGTTGAAGTTCTCAAGACCATAAGGGTAGTTGAAGATCTCAAGACCATAAGGGTAGTTGAAGTTCACCTGAATTAGACTAAATATCACAAATAAAGTTAGGACTGAAGCATATTAATAACACTCCACTCATCCATTATTAGAAATACAAGTTAGTACAAATAAGACAACTCTGTTTAAGCTAGAACTCCAAGAAAAAAGAACAAAAGAAAAAAGAAGAAAAAAAAAGAAAGAAGAAAAAAAAGAAGAAAAAAGGACAAAAGAAAAAAAGGAAAAAAAAGAAAAGAAAAAAAAGAAAGATAAAACCTAAAAAGGTAGTTCAGAAAGCCAACTGAGTTCTCTTTTACCTAATGCAGCAAAAGGCTTCCATTTGGTTTATAAGGACATTTTGACTTGAATTGGTCCAACCCAAGCAAAGATTCAATCAAAATTGGAGAAAAAGGAGGAAAACCATCCAGTTCTTGAAAGTTCTGTACTTGACAGTCCAACAAGGAAGAAGGACAAAATGATAAAATGCTCAAAGAAAGGGAAGAGTAAGAAAAATAAAATGAAAGAAAAGGGAGAAGAAGAAAAGAAACAAATTTGAGTAGCAAACTTTTTGTGAGGGCAAAGACTGTGCTAATCAAGATCCATATTAATGCTAAAAAGATAGAAAGAATTTAGAGTCTAGCAAGATTGCTCCCTGCTGCCTAAAGTTTAAACAAGAAATTTGTAGTGTGAAGGTTTGTTTATTGTGTCACATCGGCTCCAACTTACAAATGACCTTCATTTAAACCCATGTCCCTTATAGATCCCATTTCAAGCCTATCAAAGACCTGTTGATCTCTCTTTGTAGGTAGAGTCTATTAGTGGAGATAATTTGAATAAGCATGCATATGAGATAGACGATATTTAAACTCAAAATAAGACCTTTGGCCAAGTAATGTGTATGTGCCTATCTGAAGTTCAACAATTCTTGCTTAAATAGAAATGATTCCCGAGTTTAGTATGGTAACTAGGGTTATCATGTTATAGATATGTTAATTTGGAAAAATCAAGTCCTGAGGTACATTAACATTGATTTGGCAAAGCCAACATTTATTTTTAAAATCAAAAATCAAAATCAAAAATAAAAAAATGTTTTTGTCATACAAAGCCTTCAAGTTAAGGGGAGTATGTTGAACTGTCGAATCTCAAAAGACACATTGAGCAAAGTAAATGATTATTGACAAGGTCAAGAAGAAGCTACCAACTGGCATGCTGAAACATAGTTTCAAATGGATGCATCCCTAACTCTGTTGCTTGGAGTCTCCACCACTCGTGTTTTCAACATCTTGAAGATAAAAGCCACAAATGCAAAGCTTTCGATCATTCCAATACAACACTTGAACGAGCGTCAAAAAGGAACCAATCAGAGGAGAAAAGGAACCAACGAGCATCAAAGCTTTCGATCTTCATCCACTCACTAATTCAATTTTCCATTTCAATTAATTTAATTAATTTAAAATAATTAATTAATCTTCTCTGACTTCCATTTCTTTGACTTGTATATGTTGTATATATCACTATATATACAACATATACACTGTTCCCTTACCTCATTTCTCTTTCCATTTAAACATATACACTTATAACATTTAATTCAAATATAACAATAAGTATTCCAGAACTTTTAGGGTATACTTTGGGATATTACAATTCTCCCCCTCTAAAAAGAAATTTCGTCCTCGAAATTACATGATATCAAGTCTGGAACAATTGAGGATACTGATCTCGCATCTCTTGCTCACTCTCCCAAGTTGCCTCTTCCTTTGCATGATTCTTCCAAAGAACTTTCACAAGTGGCACTTTCTTATTTCTCAACTCTTTCACTTCATGTTCCAAAATAGCAATTGGTTCTTTTTCAAAAGTCAGATCTGGACTCACCTCAATAGATTCCACTGACAAAATATGAGATGGGTCTGACCTATACCTCCGCAACATAGAAACGTTGAAGACATTGTGAATTCTATCCAATTCAGGCGGTAAAGCAAGTCGATAAGCAACTGGTCCAACTCTCTCCAATATCTCATAAGGTCCAATAAAACGAGGACTTAGCTTCCCTCTTCGACCAAATCTTAAAATCTTCTTCCAAGGAGACACTTTCAAAAATACTTTATCTCCAACATCAAACACTATGTCTCTCCTCTTCAAATCTGAATAAGATTTCTGCCGATCTGAAGCTACTTTTAATCGATCCCGAATTATCTTCACTTTCTCTTCTGTTTCTTTAATCAAATCAGGACCAACCGATTTACCTTCTCCAACTTCATTCCAACATAGAGGCGTCCTACATCTTTTACCATACAATGCCTCATATGGTGCCATTCCAATACTGGATTGATGACTGTTGTTGTAAGCAAATTCCATTAATGGCAAAAATCTATCCCAACTTCCAGAGAAATCAATGACACAGCTTCTCAACATATCCTCTAAAATCTGTATCACTCTCTCTGACTACCCATCAGTCTGCGGATGAAAAGCAGTACGAAAGTGCAATCGAGAACCCAAAGCACCATGTAATCACTTCCAAAACCTTGAAGTAAACCGAGGATCTCGATCAGACACCAAAGAAATTGGAACTCCATGCAGCTTCACTATCTCACTAAAATACTGCTCAGCCAACTTCTCCAGAGAATAGTCAATTCTAACTGGAAGAAAATGAGCTGTCTTTGTCAATCGATCAACAATCACCCAGATAGCATCATGCTTTTTCTGAGTCAACGACAAACCAGTAACAAAATCCATTGTCACTCGCTCCCATTTCCATTCAGGCACTAATAAATGTTGGAGCAATCCTGTTAGAACTTGATGCTCAGCTTTTACCCTCTGACAAGTGAGACACTTGGATACAAACTCTGCTATATCTCTCTTTATACCGGACCACCAATAATTTTGCTTGAAATTATAATACATCTTAGTACTCCCAGGGTGCATAGCAAAAACCGATTGATGTGCTTCTTCCAAAATAATCTTTCTCAATCTTGCATCATCAGGAACACACAATCTATCCTTAAACCAAAGGCTACCATCATCTCTCACATAGAAATCTCGATTCTCTCCTTTTTGGCAATCTGAAACAATCTTCTGAATTTTCTCATCAGCCAATTGAGCCTCTTTAATCTGATCCAACAACATCGATCTCAACTGCAACTGAGCCAACAGTGCACCATCATCACATGATTCAAAACTAGCATGCAACGCTCTCAACTCAACAAGCAACGAGAGTGAATAAATAGTCAAACCTACTAAATACTTTCGACTCAAGGCATCAGCAACAACATTCGCCTTACCAGGATGATAGTCAATCAAACAGTCATAATCTTTAATCAGCTCCAACCATCGTCTTTGCCGAAGATTAAGCTCTCTCTGAACCCCCAAATATTTCAAAATCTTATGATCAGTATAGATGAAACACTTCTCCCCATACAAATAGTGTCGCCAAATCTTCAAAGCAAAAACTATGGTTGCTAACTCCAAATCATGTGTCGGATAATTAAGCTCATGCAGCTTCAACTGTCGAGAAGCATAAGCTATGACTCTACCCTCTTGCATCAAAACACATCCTAAACTATTATGTGAAGCATCACTATAAATCACATATGGTTTATCTTCCACAGGCAAAGTAAGAATAGGAGCTTGAGTCAACATCTCCTTCAACTGCTCAAAACTAACTTGACACTGATCTGTCCACACAAATCTAATTCCCTTCCGAAGTAATCTGGTGAGTGGAGTAGCTATCAAAGAAAAACCTTTCACAAAGCGTCAATAATAGCCTGCCAAACCCAAAAAACTTCTAATTTCGGTCACTGACTTCGGTGGACTCCAATTCAAAATTGCCTCAACTTTACTCGGATCAACTCTTATACCATCTGCTGACACCACATGACCTAGAAAAGTCACTTGATCAAGCCAAAACTCACATTTCGACAGCTTAGCATACAATTGCTTCTCTCTCAAAGTCTGTAATACAATCCACAAATGCTCATCATGCTCCTCCTTATTACGTGAATACACCAAAATATCATCAATAAAGACCACCACAAACTGATCCAGATAGGGTCTAAACACCCTATTCATCAAATCCATAAAAGCTGCAGGTGCATTTGTCAATGCAAAAGTCATCACCAAAAATTCATAATGCCCATACCTTGTGCGGAAAGCTGTCTTATGAACATCTTCCTCTCTAACTCTCAATTGATGGTATCCTGATCTCAAATCAATCCTGGAAAACATTGCTGCTCCCTTTAATTGATCAAAGAGATCATCTATCCGAGGCAAAGGATACTTATTCTTGATGGTCACCTTATTCAATTGCCTATAATCGATGCACAACCTCAAAGTACCATCCTTCTTCTTCACAAACAAAACAGGAGCTCCCCAAGGAGAAATACTAGGGCGAACAAACCCTTTATCCAACAACTCCTGTGACTGCACCTTCAACTCTCTCAATTCAGTAGGTGCCATTCGATAAGGAGTAATAGAGATGGGAGTGGTACTAGGCAACAAATTGATACCAAACTCAACCTCTCTCTCAGGGGGTAACCCTGGCAACTCCTTAAGAAAAAACATCTGGAAATTTCGCAACTGTGGGTATACTATCAAGCTGAAAACCCACTACTCTGGTATCCATAACATGAGCAAGATAAGCATCACACCCTTTTCTAATCAACTTCCTTGCTGCAACAGCTGAAACAAATAAGGATGCAAGTTGTCTCTGCTCACTAGATACCATCACACTTCTACCATCACCAGTTCTCAGGGTAACACACTTCTTTTGACGGTCTACCACAGCTCCATGCTTAGACAACCAATCCGTGCCTAAGATCAAATCATACTCCTTAAAAGGCATTTCAATCAAATCACCCAAAAACTCCTCACCTTGCACCACAACTAAACTATCACGATGCACCTTACTCACCACAACACTATGTCCTAAAGGATTTGTCACCAACACATCAAATCCTAAGGATTCTAAATGCAATTCAGACACAGGCAAGATAGATGCACTTATATATGAATGAGTAGATCCTGGATCAATCAAAGCAAGAACTGAAATGCCAAATAAAGAAAATGTACCCATAATAACTGCTGAAGCATCCGGTTGCCTCTGCATCACATACACTCGCTGAGATGGCCCAGCCTCATCTGGCCTACTGCCTCCGGATGTAGAGCCTCCTCTCTGATCCCAGGTTGACCACCTCTACTGAAACCTCTGCCCCCTCGACCACCTCTACTAACACTAGGTTGAGAAGCTGCAGTATCAGTCTATCTATCCTTTTGTAGCTCAGGGCAATCTTTGATAAATTGAGCTGGTGACCCAACAAGCACCCCCATGTGTCCTACCACAATGAACACATATAGGTGGAATGGATCTCTGAACCACTGGAGTCGGAGCACTCGCTACAGAAACTGTAGGTCTCGATCTCTGCCTCTGATACTAAACTGACCTACCTGACTGCCTCTGGCTCCTACTAACTCTCGGAACAAAACTTCCTCGGCCTCTCCTCATAGATGAAGACCCTGCCTCAAACTGGGATCTCCTAACTCTAATCTCCTCCTCAGTAGCAGCTGTTGCAATACCCTGTGCTCTCTCAACACTTCTAGCTGCTGCAACCAATTGAGAAAAATTCTGGTACCGAGAACCATCAACAATACATAATAAAGGGCCTCAACCCCTCCTCAAATCTCCTATACCGGTCAATCTCATTAGAAATAATCCCACCGGCATAATGACTCAACCGAATATACTCTGTCTCATACTCTGTCACTGTTCGGTTATCTTGTCTCAGACTCAGAAATTCCATCTTCTTGACATCTTTGTACTCTCTCGGAGTATATTTCTGCTCAAACTCCCATAGAAAATTACTATAAGACAACGTTGGTGGATCATCCATGGCATGGGGAACCGTCTTCCACCAATCATAAGCATCTGTCTGCAAAAGGGATCTAGCATAATCAAACTTCTCTTCAGGAGTGGCTTGCAACTGGATGAATACCCTCTAAACTCTATCCAACCACTGCTCAGCTACTGCAGCATCTGTAGTGCCAATGAAATCCTCAGCCCCATACTTCCTCAATTTATCATAATGTCTCACCGGGACTTGCGGCTGTGGTGGCGGCGGCGGCTGCACTGGATCTTGCCTCAACAATTCTACCACGTCTTAGCCAAACTGGCGGAACCTCATCAGCAGTTGGTCTCTCTAGCACAGGAACAGGTGCCTCTCCAGCTCTCTCAACCCTAGCTCCATCTCTACCCTCTTCAAGAGCTACACTCTCAGCACTACCTTCTATGGACTGACGTGACTGAGACGCCATCACTACCTATATCTGCAAACACAGCAGAATATACCTCATTAAAGATCAGAGACTACCAATGCCAAAGCACGTTCTTATTCAAAAACCAACTTTTAGAATCAAAATGTTCTTTTTCTTACAATTTACCTAGGTTGAGAATCTCAAACCTAGGCTCTGATACCAAAACAGTTGTAACACTCTTATATCCCATATACGCACACTACACACTACTACATCTGTAATATACGTATACCGGATATAAGAGTGTTACGGTTTATATTAGATAACCCAATCTTTTAAATTTAACAACAATATATGTAAACTTAAAACACTTCATATTATATTATAAAGTACAATAGATAAAACGTTCATTCAATACGCAGCGGAAAATGTAGTGGTATTTACATATATATATTTACATAAAAATAAAATTTTACAAAACATAAAATTTATTCATGTTTGGCAGTTCGTCTTTGATCTTTAAGCCCACAATCAACACTTCAGAGTCTAGACTCGACTCGGTCTAGATGAACTCTCCGGTTCTACCTTGTCACTTGCGCGATGAACCACAATCGCGCTAAGCCAACGGCTTAGTGATACAAACCACAATAACAATATGCTTCAATGCAATTCCAATGTCACACATTCAAATATTATAAATAATACATAAGAATATTGTATTTCAAAACCTTACATTAAATTGTATTATTCATTTGTTTCACCATTTATGATTCGCATTTAAACAAAGACAAGCATGGGCCCATAAGACACTAATATGCCATTCAACTTTCAGAGTTAATGTTTTGGTTCAAATATCACATTTATCATTATCCCAACTAGGCTTCAAGGATTAGGCCCAACCAAGCTTCAAGGGGAGCGAAGCATGCTAAGCATCAACCCAACTTGGTTTCAAGGACCAAACCCAACCTTGCTTCAAGGGTTTGTAACATCTCAACTAGGCTTCAAGGACTAGACCCAACCAAGCTTCAAGGGTTTGTAACATCTCAACTAGGCTTCAAGGACTAGACCCAACCAAGCTTCAAGGGGAGTTAAGCATGCTAAACTTCAACCCAACTTGGCTTCAAGGATTAAGCCCTACCCAGCTTCAAGAGATTGTTACTATTAGGCATGCCACCAACAACAAAACTCTAAAAATTGAAAAACACATTAGGCACACAATTCTTTCATTATTTCATTATCAATTCCATTCTCATTTCCTCATAAGCATCTAGGCAAACATGCCCCAATTATTTCATTTGCATCATTATAGCCAATAACAATGGCTTCACATTTCATCATTAAGGTATACACAACCAATTGTATTGGATATACATTTTGAATGATCATCATATCTTTCATATTATGCAATTCATGATATTAATCAAATGTATCAACAATGTAATAGATTACTTAACACATTTACAACCAAATGTGTTAAGCCCCAATGTCATGTAAATGTATGCAAGAATGTAGAGTTTGTACTTACTTCAAGAGCAACTCACACAACACCAAAATCCTCTTCCAAGAAACCTCAACACTTGGATTAGGGCAACTCAATCTCTACAAGACCTAATCCAAAATGGATGATACACACTTACTTAGAGATACACATGAGATAATAAGACTAAGGACCAACTAGGGCAAACTATAAACATGACACGCTCAACAACACGGGCGTGTCCCTGACCGTGCCCTAAAACCACAACATAGAAGCTTTGACACGCTCAGTGACATTGGCGTGTCACTGGCCGTGTCAATCTTCCCTCAACACAGTAGCTATGACACGTTCAATAACACGAGCGTGTCACTGATCGTGTCACCCATCCAAGAACATAGAACCATTGACACGCCCAAAGACCTGGTCGTGCTCATGGACGTGTCAGGCCAAAAATCCTGATTCCGACAACAACAACAACACATCCAACAAACCTCTTACTTCCACCATTTTCACTTCAAACAAACTTAACTAAACACACCCATAAACCATAATAACTTGCAAAAACACCAAAAAAATTCAAAACATACATCAAACACCAATTCACAACCATCACATACACACAACTCAAACACAACACTTACTCTTCCAACACCAAACCTAACTACTTCTCTTCAATCCAACCCCAAAATTAAAAATCAATTAAACCCAACACTCTCAAACACACCACAATCAAACATACTCATACCATCAATAATCAACCATCAAACTCAAATACAACTTAAAAGAAAACTAAGGAATCAAGTGGAAACTTACCAAAAATGATGAAACTTCTTAGATTTCCAACTTGATCACTTGAAACATTCTTGAATCACAAGCTTGGAAAATAAAAAACTCTCTTCCTCTCTTGCTATTGTGATACCCGGCCAACAACAAAGAAAGAAGAAGAAGAAGAAGAATGAATGGCAAAGTTAACCACTTCTTCTCTTTAAACCTCCACCAAGCAATTAAATATTAAAATAATCAAATATCTTCATCCACTCACTAATTCAATTTTCCATTTCAATTAATTTAAAATAATTAATTAATCTTCTTTGACTTCCATTTCTTTGACTTGTATATGTTGTATATATCACTATATATACAACATATACACTCTTCCCTTACCTCATTTCTCTTTCCATTTAAACATATACACTTATAACATTTAATTCAAATATAACAATAAGTATTCCAGAACTTTTAGGGTATCCTTTGGGATATTACAATTCTCCCCCTCTAAAGAGAAATTTCATCCTCGAAATTTCCTGATATCAAGTCTGGAACAATTGAGGATACTGATCTCGCATCGCTTGCTCACTCTCCCAAGTTGCCTCTTCCTTTGCATGATTCTTCCAAAGAACTTTAACAAGTAGCACTTTCTTATTTCTCAACTCTTTCACTTCATGTGCCAAAATAGCAATTGGTTCTTCTTCAAAAGTCAGATCTGGACTCACCTCAATAGATTTCACTGACAAAACATGAGATGGGTCTGACTTGTACCTCCGCAGCATAGAAACGTGGAAGACATTGTGAATTCTATCCAATTCAGGCGGTAAAGCTAGTCGATAAGCAACTAGTCCAACTCTCTCCAATAACTCATAAGGTCCAATAAATGATTACTTAGCTTCCCTCTTCGACCAAATCTTAAAATCTTCTTCCAAGGAGAAACTTTCAAAAATACTTTATCTCTAACATCAAACTCTATGTCTCTCCTCTTCAAATTTGAATAAGATTTCTGTTGATCTGAAACTGCTTTCAATCGATCCTAAATTATCTTCGCTTTCTCTTCCATTTCTTTAATCAAATCAGGACCAACCAATTTACCTTCTCCAACTTCATTCCAACATAGAGGCATCCTACATCTTTTACCATACAATGCCTCATATGGTGCCATTCCAATACTGGATTGATGACTGTTGTTGTAAGCAAATTCCATTAATGGAAAAAATCTGTCCCAACTTCCAGAGAAATCAACAACACAGCTTCTCAACATATCCTCTAAAATCTGTATCACTCTCTCTGACAGCCCATCAGTCTGTGGATGAAAAGCAGTGCTAAAGTGCAATCGAGAACCCAAAGCACCATGTAATCTCTTCCAAAACCTTGAAGTAAACCAAGGATCTCGATCAGACACCAAAGAAATTAGAACTCCATGTAACTTCACTATCTCACTAATATACTACTCAGCCAACTTCTTCAGAGAATAGTTTGGAAGAAAATGAGCTGTCAACCGATCAACAATCACCCAGATAGCATCATGCTTTTTCTGAGTCAACGGCAAACCAGTAACAAAATCCATTGTCACTCGCTTCCATTTCCATTCAGGCACTGATAAAGGTTGGAGCATTCCTGTTGGAACTTGATGCTCAACTTTTACCCTCTGACAAGTGAGACACTTGGATACAAACTCCTCTATATCTCTCTTCATACCTTACCACCAATAATTTTGCTTCAAATTGTAATACATCTTAGTACTCCCAGGGTGCATAGAAAAAATCGATTGATGTGCTTCTTCCAAAATAATCTTTCTCAATCTTGCATCATCAGGAACACACAATCTATCCTTAAACCAAAGGCTACCATCATCTCTCACATAGAAATCTCGATTCTCTCCTTTTTGGCAATCTGAAACAATCTTCTGAATTTTCTCATCAGCCAATTGAGCCTCTTTAATCTGATCCAACAACACCGGTCTCAACTGCAACTGAGCCAACAATGCACCATCATCACATGATTCAAAACTAGGATGCAACGCTCTCAACTCAACAAGCAACGAGAGTGAATAAATAGTCAAACCTGCTAAATACTTTCGACTCAAGGCATCAGCAACAACATTTGCCTTACCAGGATGATAGTCAATCAAACAGTCATAGTCTTTAATCAGCTCCAACCATTGTCTTTGCCGAAGATTAAGCTCTCTCTGAACCCCTAAATATTTCAAACTCTTATGATCAGTATAGATGAAACACTTCTCCCCATACAAATAGTGTCGCCAAATCTTCAAAGCAAAAACTATGGCTGCTAACTCCAAATCATGTGTCGGATAATTAAGCTCATGCGGCTTCAACTGCTGAGAAGCATAAGCTATGACTCTACCCTCTTACATCAAAACACATCCTAAATCATTATGTGAAGCATCACTGTAAATCACATATGGTTTATCTTCCACAGGCAAAGTAAGAACAGGAGCTTGAGTCAACATCTCCTTCAACTACTCAAAAATTACTTGACACTGATATGTCCACACAAATCTAATTCCCTTCCGAAGTAATCTGGTGAGTGGAGTAGCTATCAAAGAAAAACCTTTCACAAAGCGTCGATAATAGCTTGCCAAACCCATAAAACTTCTAATTTCGATCACTGACTTCGGTGGACTCCAATTCAAAATAGCCTCAACTTTACTCGGATGAACTCTTATACCATCTGCTGACACCACATGACCTAGAAAAGTCACTTGATCAAGCCAAAACTCACATTTCGACAGCTTAGCATACAATTACTTCTCTCTCAAAGTATGCAATACAATCCGCAAATGCTCATCATGCTCCTCCTTATTACGTGAATACACCAAAATATCGTCAATAAAGACCACCACAAACTGATCCAGATAGGGTCTAAACACCCTATTCATCAAATCCATAAAAGTTGTAGGTGCATTCGTCAATCCAAAAGGCATCACCAAAAATTCATAATGCCCATACCTTGTGCGGAAAGCTGTCTTAGGAACATCTTCCTCTCTAACTCTCAATTGATGGTATCCTGATCTCAAATCAATATTGGAAAACTTTGCTGCTCCCTTTAATTGATCAAAGAGACCATCTATCAGAGGCAAAGGATACTTATTCTTGATGGTTACCTTATTCAATTGCCTATAATCGATGCACAACCTCAAAGTACCATCCTTCTTCTTCACAAACAAAATAGGAGCTCCCCAAGGAGAAAAACTAGGGCGAACAAACCCTTTATCCAACAACTACTGTGACTGCACCTTCAACTCTCTCAATTTAATAGGTGCCATTCGACAAGGAGTAATAGAGATGGGAGTGGTACCAGGCAACAAATTGATACCAAACTCAACCTCTCTCTCAGGGTTAACCCTAGCAACTCCTTAAGAAAAACATGTGGAAATTCCGCAACTGTGGGTATACTATCAAGCTGAAAACCCACTACTCTGGTATCCATAACATGAGCAAGATAAGCATCACACCCTTTTTCTAATCAACTTCCTAACTGCAACAGCTGAAACAAATAAGGATGCAAGTTGTCTCTGCTCACTAGATACCATCACACTTCTACCATCACCGGTTCTCAAGGTAACACACTTCTTTTGACAGTCTACCACAGCTCCATGCTTAGACAGCCAATCTATGCCTAAGATCAAATCATACTCCTTAAAAGGCATTTCAATCAAATCACCCAAAAACTCCTCACCTTGCACCACAACTGAACTATCACGATGCACCTTACTCACCACAACTCTATGTCCTAAAGGATTTGTCACCAACACATCAAATCCTAAGGATTCTGAATGCAATTCAGACACAGGCAAGATAGATGCACTTATATATGAATTGGTAGATCCTGGATTAATCAAAGCAAGAACTGAAATGCCAAATAAAGAAAATGCACCCGCAATAACTGCTGAAGCATCCGGCTGCCTCTGCATCACATACACTAGCTGAGATGGCCCAGCCTCATCTGGCCTACTGCCTCCAGATGTAGAGCCTCCTCTCTGACTGATCCTAGGTCAACCACCTCTACTGAAACCTCTGCCCCCTCGACCACCTCTACTAACACTAGGTCGAGAAGCTACAGTATCAGTCTGTCTATCCTCCTGTAGCTCAGGGCAATCTTTGATTCTAAAAGTTGGTTTTTGAATAAGATACATGCTTTGGCATTGGCAGTCTCTGATCTTTAATGAGGTATATTCTGCTGTGTTTGCAGATATAGGTAGTGATGGCATCTCAGTCACGTCAGTCCATAGAAGGTAGTGCTGAGAGTGTAGCTCTTGAGGTATACACAACCAATTGTATTGGATATACATTTTGAATGATCATCATATCTTTCACATTATGCAATTCATGACATTAATCAAATGTATCAACAACATAATAGATTACTTAACACATTTACAACCAAATGTGTTAAGCCCCAATGTCATGCAAATGTATGCAAGAATGCAGAGTTTGTACTTACTTCAAGAGCAACTCACACAACACCAAACTCCTCTTCCAAGAATCCTCAACACTTGGATTAGGGCAACTCAATCTCTTCAAGACCTAATCCAAAAGGGATGATACACACTTACTTAGAGATACACATGAGATAATAAGACTAAGGACCAACTAGGGCAAACTATAAACATGACACGCTCAACAACATGGGCGTGTCCCTGACCGTGCCCTAAAACCACAACACAGAAACTTTGACACGCTCAGTGACATGGGCGTGTCACTGGCCGTGTCAATCCTCCCTCAACACAGTAGCTATGACATGTTCAATAACACGAGCATGTCACTGATCGTGTCACCCATCCAAGAACACAGAACCATTGACACGCCCAAAGACCTGGCCGTGCTCATGGGCGTGTCAGGCCAAAATTCCTGATTCCGACAACAACAACAACACATCCAACAAACCTCTTACTTCCACCATTTTCACTTCAAACAAACTTAACTAAACACACCCATAAACCATAATAACTTGCAAAAACACCAAAAAAATTCAAAACATACATCAAACACCAATTCACAACCATCACATACACACAACTCAAACACAACACTTACTCTTCCAACACCAAACCTAACTACTTCTCTTCAATCCAACCCCAAAATTAAAAATCAATTAAACCCAACACTCTCAAACACACCACAATCAAACATACTCATACCATCAATAATCAACCATCAAACTCAAATACAACTTAAAAGAAAACTAAGGAATCAAGTGGAAACTTACCAAAAATGATGAAACTTCTTAGATTTCCAACTTGATCACTTGAAACATTCTTGAATCACAAGCTTGGAAAATCAAAAACTCTCTTCCTCTCTTACTATTGTGATACCCGGTCAACAACAAAGAAAGAAGAAGAAGAAGAAGAATGAATGGCAAAGTCAACCACTTCTTCTCTTTAAACCTCCACCAAGCAATTAAATATTAAAATAATCAAATATCTTCATCCACTCACTAATTCAATTTTCCATTTCAATTAATTTAATTAATTTAAAATAATTAATTAATCTTCTTTGACTTCCATTTCTTTGACTTGTATATGTTGTATATATCACTATATATACAACATATACTCTCTTCCCTTACCTCATTTCTGTTTCCATTTAAACATATAAACTTATAACATTTAATTCAAATATAACAATAAGTATTCCAAAACTTTTAGGGTATACTTTGGGATATTACACCCATTGCTTGAGAAAGTTTCAGTAATTTAGCAAAGAGAAGAAATGCGTACTTTTGCGAAGAACTAGAAGACAAGAACATCAATCAGAGCCCGCATAGAAAAATCATGGGTTTGAGCCTACACAGGGGGCAAAGTTTCTCCTTTTCAATTTCTAAGTTTATGCATGAACGAAACATTTTGACTCACTTCTAATATTTTACCACGCAGGGGGGTAAGGAGAGGATATGAAGGCTAGCTGAAAAGGGCTGAATTTTTTGCAAAAGTGCAAAGGAAGAACAAGAAAGAATGAAAAAAAGAAGAAAATTATAATTCTCAAAAGAATGAAGATGCAACAGACAAAAGACCAGTCCAGCTAAAAGAGCTGAAGCAAGGGTAAAGATCCGACCTCGAATGGATAAAGATCCATGTTTCAAGGGTAAAAACACGACCTCCAATGGATAAAGGTCCATGTTTCAAGGGTAAAGACCCAACCTCCAGTGGATAAAGATCCATGTTTCAAGGGTAAAGACCCGATTTCTAATGGATAAAGATCCATATTTCAAGGGTAAAGACCCGATCTCTAATGGATAAAGATCCATGTTTCAAGGGTAAAGACCCGATTTTCAATAGATAAAGATCCATATTTCAAGGGTAAAGACCCATTTTCCAATGGATAAAGATCCATATTTCAAAGGGTAAAGACCCAAAGTCCAAAGGATAATGATCCATGTTTCAAGGGTAAAGACCTGATTTCCAATGAATAAAGATCCATATTTCAAGGGTAAAGACCAGATTTACAATGGATAAAGATCCATGTTTCAAGGGTGAAGACCCAATTTCCAATGGATAAAAATCCATGTTTCAAGAGTAAAGACCCGATTTCCAATGGATAAAGATCCATGTTTAAAGGGTAAAGACCCGATTTCCAATGGATAAAGATCCATGTTTAAAGGGTAAAGAGTTTTTGATCTCTAATGGATAAAGATCCATGTTCCTAGGTTAAAGACCCAATTTCCAACAGATAAATATCTATTTTTGATGGGTAAAAACCCACAATTCATAAAAATGGAACAACCAATTATGCCATAATTCTCAAATGATAAAAGGTCAGTCAAATCAAATTCAATATCGGGTCTATGTACCCAAATCAAATTCAAGAACCCAAAACCTCAACCATCTCAAAAATTAAGACTTATTGCTTTTCACTCTCTTTTGTTGTAGTCTCATATCGTTCAAGCAGGGGGTAAACTGTAGACCCTTTATTTTTTACACAGTCCGATCCAATATATTTTATTTAGTCCAAAATAATTTTTGTGTTATCTTAATTAAATAATATTTGTTTTAGTATTTATTTTTTATAATTTTTAAAAATTATCATAATAATAAAAAATAATAATAATAAATAAATAAAAATAAAAATAAAAATTGGCGATAGAAAAATCGGCGACGAAAAATTTCATCGCCGATGGTCGAAATGGCCAAGGCTATTTCGCCCGCAGGATTTGGTCGTGAGCCATAGTATTTTTTGACGCGGTTTCTCGAAGCAGCCCTCAGCAGTTTTTTCGCCATCGAAATTTTTTCGATGTAATTTTTTTGAAAACCAAATTCTATTTGGTTTTGGTTTCCTTTTCCTAATTAATGATAATTTCCTTAAACAATTGGAATTAAGCTTCCAAAATTTCCTATAAATAACACTAAAAAGACAGAAAAAGGGGAGGAACGATAGGATTGGATTTTAAGTAGGAATTTTTTCAAGGGATCGGACGAGACTTTGAAAAAAGGATTAATAAGTGAACTTTGGAGGAGGGATTGGAATTTGAGAGGAGCAACAAGCAAGCAATCAACAATTTATCAAAGGTAGCCACACTACCTTTGTCTTTGTTCATCCAAAAAACAACTTTTTGGTGGAACCAACTACGCAGGCTTGATCCTTAATCATAAACTATTCATAGCTTTGTTTCTTTGAGTCATACTAATATACATACAAAACTTTGATCTTTGAATATGTAATAATTCATTTCTTTTGTTTCCAAAAACCTTAAATGATTTCTTCTTTTTCTAAATACCTTAAAAACCCTAATTCATTTCTATTGTTTTCAAAAAATCTTAAATCGTTCCTTCTTTTTCTCCTAAAACTCAAGAAACCTAATTTTGTTTCTTCTAAAACTTAAGAACCCTAATTTATTTCTTCAAAACCTTAAAACCCTAGATTTTTCCTTATATTTCCAAAAACCCTAAAAAATACTTTTCTGTTTCTAAAAACCTTAAACCGTTTTGCTTATTTCCGAAAGCTTTATAAAACTTTAAACTATTTTCTTCAACTCCAAAACCAAAATAGTAGACCCCAAACTAGTTAATCTAATCCCTAAGTTTTCTTAAACTCTAATTCCCTCAAAATCGTAAACCCTAGTTTTCCTAAACCCCAATCCCTAAAACCTTATAAACCTAAACATTCAAACCCAATATAGCAAATCCAAAATAATAATCTAGTAACCAAGAGTTATAAACCTAATGTTTTAATTATTCTAAAACCCTAATTTCATAATGTTACCCGTAAACCCTAATTTGATTCATGAAACCTTAATCCATTTCAATTCTCTTAAAACTTATAGTAGCTAAGAATTACAAACCCTAATAATACTAAAATTTCAAAACCCTAATATATTAAGTAAAGAACTTCAAATGGAAACAGTAAACCTCAATTTGTATCTTTACTTGCTTTATTTGATTATGCAGTTCATTATATGCTTTACTTTATTTTCAATGCTTGATTTATTTAATTTATCATTGATGAATGTTTATTATATATTTTGATTAATGTTTAATATCTTTGATGAATGATTTATTTATGATGAATGGTTATTTACTTTTATCGATTTATTTTGGATTTTCAAATGTTGTAAGATGTATGTTTCCACTTCGTGGGTACCTCATTAATTAAGTTCTATGTAATTTAAATTTCTTTTATATTTTAGACCAATGTAAAGGACATATTTCTACCTTTTGGTGGGTGTCCTATTTAGTTAAGACATGAATGATGTAAGGACATGTTTCCATCCTCGGATGGGTGTCCATTTATTTACTTTGCTTGGACATTGCTTTGATTTTAATATAACGATGCTTTATTTCAATTGTTGCATGTAATATGGATAATATTGTTATATTTAAGAATTTTATAATATTAAGACCTGTAAAGGAGGCTGGTTCCAATGAACCGGGCGTTGTGGGGGTGCTGGGCCATTTCTCACCTTCCCCACTCGTACCCAACTTTCTAAACCCATTAGTGGGTTGGGGATTCCTTAGGAATCGAGTCATCCACCCCTTTCTTTTTCCCGGCCCGTCCGGGTGGCGACTCCATTTTCTGTGGAGTTAGGTCCGTGTTCTCTAAGGCCCCGAGCCTAAACAGTGCAGAAGTCGCAAGAACCATTCCACTAAGAGTGGGGGCAAAAATCTCCGCTCACAATTATTAATTAAAACCATCAATTTTGATCATAAATTGTTCATATAAAATTTTGTCTCTCTTCTTTCTTTCTATTTTTTAGTACAGTCATCTTGATCTATCTCTTGGTTGCTAGTCTAGTGGTTTGTTTCATCCTAAATAAACCATCAGTAAACAGTCGCACAAATAGGATAGGTGGTAAGAGAATTTGAAAAGTCTCGACCGTTACAACTTTTCTCATAGGTAGCAAGCATCCCACCTTGTATAATGGTCGCATCATGCTCATTAGCGGGCATCCTTATGCAAAATATGGTCGCACCTTGTGCACTCTGCACAACATTTTCTAACCATTAAATGTCTGTCAGTTCTCATTTTTTCACTCTCTAACAACTAAAAACGGCTAGTTTTTCACATTTTCTCAATTTACACCCACTAAACATCAGTTATATACTTTTTTTTATCACTCCTATCTTATAAACATAACCTTAAATAGTAAACTTATCTCAAAATCCCTCAACTCTCAACATACTCTATTTTTTTGTCTCTTTTCTTCTCTCAACTAGTTAATGGCTCCCAAGAAGAAGATTCCATCTAAAGGAAAGGGAAAAGGGAAGAAACCATTAGGTATTGTAATTAGGGATCAAAGAGAAGCTCCTCCCTCTCCTCCATAACCTAGAATAGGTGAGAAAGTCCACAAACCTCATCACCAAACCTATGAGGAAGAAATTAGATATGCCATGCCTAAGAGAAAAATGGAAGCAACAAAAAGCCCTTTTGGAGGCATGTTCATAGCATATCAACATCAAGGATGAAATTAATAGATTTCTAGATGTTTTTAGCTGGAGAAAATTCATTTCCTTGATAATGTAGGATACTTTAGCTTAAGTAAATAGTTTTTGATGTCTCTCTAAATATAAAGGTGTGACAAATTTGCCTTGGGTTGGTACAAGATTAGATTTAAGCTATTTGATCTATACTAAGCCTTAACACTAGAAGATTTTGTAAAATTTGGGACTTTCCAACTGGTGGAGCTATTTTTTATAATGACATAGTCTTCTCAAACCAAGCCCTCTCTTCCTTTTGGCAAGAAGTTTCTATAGAAAAATATTTTGTGAAGGAATCTAAGGCTATACAGATTAAATCACTCACCCTTTGGATGCTTCATAGGATTATAACCTACACTATCCACTAAAGGGCTGATGGAAATTAAAAAAGTCATCAAAAGGGACTTGATTTTCCTCTATGCTGTAGACCCTTAATTTTTGACCCAGTCCGGTCCAATATATTTTAATTAGTCCAAAAAAAAATTTTGTGTTGTCCAATATATTTTAATTAGTCCAAAATAATCCTTTTGTTATCTTAATTAAATAATATTTGTTTTAGTATTTAGTTTTTATAATTACTAAATAATAATAATAAATAAATAAATAAATAAAAATAAAAATCGGCGATGAAAAAATTGGCGACGAAAAAATTCATCATCGAAAAGTTAGGAAGAAATGCCCAGCACGCCAACGCTCGCAAATTTCCACGGCAATCCCCGCAGCAGTTTTTTTGCCAGCGAAATTTTTTCGCAGCAGTTTTTTTCTCCAGCGAAATTTTTTCGACGCAATTTTTTCCGAAATCAAATTCTATTTGGTTTCGGTTTCCTTTTCCTAATTAATGATAAATTCCTTAAACAATTAAGATTAATCATTGAAATCTCCTATAAATAGGACTAAAAACAACACAGAATAGAGGGAGAGAGGAGAGGAATCAGACTTTAGACTGGAATTTTGAATTGGAACTTTACAAATTGATCAAACTTTTTAGAAGAGGAAGCAAGCAAGCAATCAAATCCATCAAAGGAAGCCATCTTGCCTTTGTTATTGTTCATCCAAAAATTAATTTTTGGTGGAAACAACAAACGAAGGTATGAATATATAATCTCTTTTTTCTTTACAGTAGCTTAAATCATTAAATTGTTTCTTTTGATTCTATAAACCTTAGAGCCTAAGTTACTTAAGCTTAAAACCTTAAATCGTCTCCTCTATTTTCAAAAACCCTAAAATTATTTTTCTATTTCTTCAAAATATTAAAACCCTAATCTACTTTCCAACTTTACAAAAACTTAAATCGTTTTCCCCAAAACACTAATCTGTTTTCCAATTTTTCAAAACCTTAAAACCCTAAATTTATCTTACAGCTTCTAAAAATCACATAAAGCTTTATAAAACTATAAATTATTTTTCCAAATTCTAAAATCAAATACATTCTTCGAAACACTAAAAACCCTAATTCAATTTCAAAACCAAGATAGTAACCCCAAACTAGTTAACCTTAAACCCAAGTTTTCTTAAACCCTAAACTCCCCCAAAAACCGTAAACCCTAATCCTTAAAACTCTAAAGCCTTATAAACCTAAATATTAAAATTCAAACACAATAAGCCTAAAAACAACAATCCAGTAGCTAATAATCATAAACCTAATGTTTTAAAGTATCCAAACCCTAATTTCATGATTTTACTCCTCAAACACTAGTTTGGTTAATCAAAGAACTTTATCAATCTCTTAAATTACAAAACTTTAATCCATTTCAATTCCTTTAAAATTTACAGAAGCATGAACCTTAATATATTAAAATCCCAAAATCTTAAATATTAATTAAAGAACTTTAAATGGAAACAGTAAATTTCAATTTGTATCTTTACTTGCTTTATTTGATTATGTAGTTTATTATATGCCTTGATTTATTTGCAATGCTTTATTTAATTTATCGTGGATGGATGTTTATTTTATATTTTGGTGATATCTTTGATGAATGGTTTATTTATGATGAATGGTTATTTACTTTATCGGTTTATTTAGATTTTCAAATGTTGTAAGAGGTATGTTTCCACTTTGTGGGTACCTCGTTAATTAAGTTCTATGTAATTTAATTTGCTTTATATTTTAGACCAATGTAAAGGACATGTTTCTACCTCATGGTGGGTGTCCTATTTAGTTTAGACATGGATGATGTAAGGACACATTTCCATCCTCGGATGAGTGTCCATTTATTTGCTTTGTTTGGACAATGCTTTGATTTTAATATAACGATGCTTTATTTCAATTGTTGCATGTAATATGGATAATATTATTATACTTAAGAATTCTATAATATTAAGACCTATAAAGGAGGCCGGTTCCAATGAACCGGGCATTGTAGGGGTGCTGGGCCATTTCTCACCTTCCCCACACGTACCCAACTTTCTGAACCCATTAGAGGGTTGGGGATTCCTTAGGAATCGAGTCATCCATCCCTTTCTTTTTCCCGGCCCGTCCGGGTGGCGACTCCATTTTCTCTGGACTTAGGTGCATGTTTTCTAAGGCCCCGAGCCTAAACAGTGTCGAAGTCGCAAGAACAATTCCACAGGGAGTGAGGGCAAAAATCCCCGCTCACAGTGGCGACTCCACTGGGATAAGAGAAGTTGATTCCGTTAGTCTTTATATTATTCTATTCTTTCTTATAATGATATTATCCATTGCATCATATTAGATTGCATCGTGTTCGTGAGTTAGGATGCCCATGTTACCCGTGTTGTGTTATGTAAGGGATACCATACTTTCACTCAAGGTATGGAGATCAAACATGGCATAACAACTCATAGCCTCGTACCATTTGGTAGATACTTGCTATAGGAACCTAAGCCTTTTAATCCAAAGACTAAAGCTCATGTAATTGACCTAGTTACTTTCCTCAGGTTTTACCCCAAATGCATGTTGTTTGACTATGGTTAATTTGTCTTGGCTTAAATCAAGGCTTATTTGGTTTGTTCTTTTTCTAATATGACCTAAGTACATTGTAAGCACAAAAGAAATTTTTATTTAAAGTCCAAAAGACCAAAGCAATTTTCAAAATTTTTCAAAATGGTCTTTGGATATGAAACTTTTCTAAAAACAAGTCAAAATTTCTTTTGCTCATGGCCCAAATACTAAGCCCAAAATCCATTTTTTTTCTAAAATCTTTTTACAATGGGCTTAGAAACAAAATGATTTTCATCCAATCTTTTCTTACAAAGAGCTTGCAAATTATTTAGGTCAATTACGAAATACCAAAAATCAATTGTGAGCCTAGTTTATACTAAGAATAAATTAACCATGGGCTTGTTTTTGGCATGAACCATTAGTTACTTTTTTTCAAGTGAGAAATCTATCTATAATAAACCTCTTAATTTAGTTTTAATCCAATATAGCATAAAAGCTACTTTAGTTGGTTAAATGGATTAAAACCTAATTAATGGGAATTATCATAAATTGATTTCCATTTTTGAAAATATAACTATTGGTTGAAACGTCTGAGGGAAATATTCAAAAACAAGGTACCCCATGTTGGTATTTTGTTAACTATATACCTAGGAAAAGAGACTCGCCATTCGTTTATGGATGTTATAAGGTTGGAAGTAATGTTCTAATTGTCCTAGTTTGTTGTTTGTGCATACATGCATACAGACATACATTTGCATCTCATATCATTGATCCTCTCTGGCTCACAGCCTTGTATTACAACAGTTCAAAACCTTACAACAATCTAACCTACGCCGGAGATGAAGTATCTAGCAATGACTCAACCACTTGCTCACCAAAAACAATGGATCCTGAACAAATTCAAAGAATGGTGGATGTAGCCCTCAATGCCAAAATGGAAGAAATAAAAGAGGCCCTAGCTGAGACCATGAAGAACCAATTAACTGCAGTTTTAGAAAATCATGCCGAAGCATCTGCTAGCACTAAGAAGCCAAAGGACAAATGGAAGACTAAAGTTATTGAAGTGGTTTTTGATGATGAAAAGGTGATCATTGATGATGATGATGATTGGGCTCAATACTACCAAGATGCTCAAGACAAGAAGAAAGAATCAAAGATTGTTGAAAGATCAGCTATGGAGAAAACCAAAACTTCTGATGTTGAAAAGATGATTGTGGACTTAAAAAAGAAATTTGAGAAGAAGCTGAAAACTGAAGAAATGTCCGAAGTTGAAAAATTATTTGAGCTAGATGAAGAAGTTCCATACAAATTCAAGATGCCTTCTTTTGCGAAGTTCGATGGAACCGAAAATCCCCATCTCCATGTGAAGCAGTATATCACTGCTATGCAGTCTGCTCGAGCTACTAAGGCTCAAACTCTAAGGTACTTTATGCTCTCATTGGACACTGTTGTACAAAATTGGTTTAATACCTTAGATGATGGAACACAAAAGAGTTGGGATCTGCTTTACAAAGCCTTCATCCAACAATATGGATATAATGTCGAGATGGAAGTTACCTTAATGGAAGTAAAGTCCATTAGGCAAAGGTAGAATGAGAATTTTGTGGATTATGTGAAGAGATGGAGAAACAAGGCCTCTTTGCTAAAAAAGAGGCCCGATGAATCCGATCAAATAAGGATGATTGTGAGAGGGGTGTTGCCTAATCTTTGTGAGAGGATGTCTCATACACTCATCTGTGATTTCAAAGACCTTCTCCAAGATGGTTTGCAAATTGAAGAATGGGAGAGAGAGAAGAACCATTTTTCAACAAGAAGGAGCGAGAAAGGGAACTATTAATCTGGTAGCCAAAGCATGCAAAAGGCAGTTGGTGTTAATGCTACTAGCCAACGAACAAGGAGACAGTTTTCAAAATTGGGGAAACCGATGTCTTGGGTTCTCAATAAGCTTCAAAGAAAGGAATTGCTACAACCCTTAAATCCTCATCCTTTACCTAACCCTCTCCCACCTAATTTTGACACTAAAGCATTTTGTCAGTTTCATCAAATGCAAGGGCATGACATGGATAGATGTGTGAGATTGAGGCATGAAATCCAAAATTTAATTGATAGTGGGAAGCTGCCTGAGCCCAATAAGCTAACACCAAAGACAACCCATTACCGAAGTTCAATAGAGTACCACCACCGGCAACCTTCATGATTGAAGGAGGTTTTCATGAAGATTTTGTCATGTCTTCTTTTCAAGATGTGGGTGGAGAAGCAACCAAAGAAGAAGAGGTATTTGGTGGAATTAAACAAGCTATGGTGGGTAAAGAAGTAACAATTTGTGTTGTCAATGGGTTTTGGGATTCAAGTGATAGTGATGATGATCTTGTATCCAAGAAGGAGCAATGGACTTGGTCCGAGCACAAAGAAGATGAAGTAATGAACACTAGATCCGGTAAGCCTTATGCAAGGCCACCACCTAAGGAGTTAGAAACTAATAAGGGTAAGGAAGTTGAAGTAGGAAATAAAGAAGAGGAAGATGATGCTGTACTCAAGCAATTGAAAAGAACCCAAGCAAGTGTTAGCATATGGGACTTATTAGCTACTTCTAAAAAGCACAGAGAAACTATGGCCAAAGCCTTAGCTATCATGCCAATTTCTACCTCCACAACACCGAAGGAGCTGATCAACTTCATAAAAATTGGAGGGGTAATGAAATGTGAAGATGTTCAAGAAAAGAGTGAAGTTAATATGGGAGCAGTTTCTTTTTCAGATGCAGACTTACTAGAAGAGGGGAGAGATCACATCCACCCTCTCTTTATCAAAATAGAAGTCAAGGGGAAGAGGACTCCATGTGTAATGGTCGATGATAGGTCCACCATAAATGTTTACCTACTTAAGATATTGCCAAAGCTAGCAATGTCAACAAGGGATCTAAACCCGACCGAGGTAACAATTCGGGCTTATGACAACACTAAGAGACACGCCGAAGGAACTTTCAAAGCCGCTGTCAAGGTTGGTCCAATTAAATCTATTGTTGAATTTGTTGTTTTGGACATACCTCTTACCTTTGCATTACTCTTAGGGCGTCCATGGCTTCACCCTCTTAGTGGAGTTCCTTCCACCCTTCATCAAAAGATCAAGTTCCCCAATGGAGATGAGACAGTGGTCATCGAAGCTGAAGATAATGAGATTGTTAATGCTCTAATGATTGAGAGGCCTCTCAATGGTTTTCAAGTAGCTGCAATTTCTGATGATGAAGTAGTGGACTCCAAAGTCTTGAATATGATGAAAAACATGAACTACCTTCCCGGAGCCAGCCTTGGAAAGGGTAAAGATGGTTTGACAAAGCTTCCAGATTTCAGAACTCAAACTACCAAGAAGGGGTTGGGATATGGGACCATTCCATGGAAAGCCCGAACCAATCATGTTCATGGGAAAGTTGATCCTAGGTTTTGAAATTTTTGCAGATGTTGCTGAGCTAGTGAAGCAAGTGAAGAAAGAGCTCACCCTATCAGCCAACAAAGAATCCAATTCGGAAGAGAAGAGGGAAGTTGTCCTGAAAGCCAAGAAGACTCCGGAGGAGATTGCTGCCCTGGTTGACGAAAAGTTTGAAGACATCCTGCTTTTTGATTCTGAGAACAATGATTTTGATATTGATTTTAATTTGTCTGTATTGTATAGGGATGATGATGTTTTCTTTTCCAAAATGAATGCAATAAAGTCTGATTTTGCTTACTTGTGTGATGTTTCTCCTGATGGTTGCATACATTCAAATAGCAGTTACATGAGCATTTTTAATATTAATTCTGTTAACACACAATCATTAAATTTGGGAACAACTGAAAATCCTAAAAACATTAGCATAACATCCAACCATATTCCTGATGAAAGAGAGAAATTTGAAAAAATATTCAAAAAATATGAAGAAGTGTTTGCTTGGTCTTATGAGAATATGCCTAGAATAACTCGAGACATAGCCGAACATCATATTCCTACTTGCACTCACATGAAACCTGTCAAACAAAAGCTTTGGCGATTAAGACCTGAGTGGGCTGAATTGGTTAAAGAAGAGATCACTAAACAAATACAAGTGAATTTCCTTGAAGTGATAGAATATCCAGATTGGCTAGCCAACATAGTACCTGTGCCAAAGAAAGATGGAAGAATAAGGGTCTGTGTGGACTATAGAGATTTGAACAAGGCTTCCCCTAAAGATGATTTTCCTTTACCTCATATAGATCTTCTTATTGATAGTGCAGCCTCTAGCATGCTACACTCGTTTGTAGAAGGATTTTCTGGATACAATCAAGTGTTAATGGCCCAAGAGGATAAAGCCAAAACTGTTTTCATTACTACATGGGGTATATTTTGTTATAGGGTGATGTTGTTCGATTTAAGGAATGTTGGAGCAACCTACCAAAGGATGGCCACCACACTATTTCATGACATGATGCACAAAGAAGTTGAAGTATATGTTGATGATATGATGGTGAAATCGGACACAAGGGAACAACACTTCCAAAACTTAGAGCTATTCTTCAATAGAGCCTTGAAATATAAGCTAAGATTAAACCCGAAGAAGTGTGTGTTTGGGGTTACTTCAGGTAAACTATTGGGACATGTGATTGGTCCAAATGGCATTGAGATTGATCCTAAAAAAGTTCAGGCAATCAGGGATATGCCAGCCCCAAAGACGGATAGAGAAGTTCGGGGATTCATTGGTAAATTACAATACATTAGCATATTTATAGCAAAGCTCACAACAATCTGTGAGCCTATCTTCAAATTGCTTAGAAAGAATCAGCCGGTCATATGGAATGAAGAGTGTCAAAAGGCCTTTGAGCGAATAAAAGAGTATTTGCTAAATCCACCTGTTTCAAAACCACCTAAACCCAGCAAACCTCTATTACAATACTTAGTAGTAGAAGAAGAGTCAATAGGAGCCATACTAGCCCAAGCAGATGAGTCAGGGATTGAGCATGCAGTTTACTATTTGAGTAGAAAGCTCCTACCTTATGAAATTAAGTATAGTATTATTGAAAAAACCTGTATAGTCGTGGTTTGGTCTTCTAAGAAGTTACGGCATTACTTTCAATCGTATAGTGTCCAAGCAATTTCTAGGTTGGTCCCAATGAAGTATTTAAGGGAGACACCCTCTTTAATTGGAAAGTATGGTCGATAATTGATAATATTAGAAGAATCTGAGATTGAATATGTAACTAGGAAAACAATCAAAGGTAGAGCGGTGGCAGAATTCCTGGCCCAACAGCCATTACCATATAGCGAAGAGGTAATCTTGAAATTTTTAGATGAACATTTAAAGGAAATTGAAGTACAAGTGTGGAAAATGTATTTTGACGGAGTAGTAAACAGGAAAGGAGCAGGTTTGGGAGTCATACTCGAATTGCCTGAAGGGGAACTTATCCCTTTAGCTAAAAAGTTAAAATTTAGGGCAACCAATAAAATGGTGGAATACGAAGCTTGTATTTTTGGTTTGGAAACCCTAATGGTTATGAAGGTGGATAAGGTGGAAGTTTTTGGTGATTCATTGCTAGTAGTATCCCAAGTAAATGGAAAGTGGGAGTTGAAAGAGGAAAAATTAAAACCATACCACCATTACCAGACCATGATGAAGAAGAACTTTAAGGAGTGTAGGTTTATACACCTATCAAGAGAAGAAAATCAGATGGCTGATGCCCTAGCTACATTGGCTTCGGTATGGGAAAATCCTGTCAGCTTATTCCTTAAGCCTCTGATTTTGACTAGTTCATTAACTCCTTGCTATGAATATGAGACAATCATGGAAATTGATACAGACCATGATGCATGGTATGATACTCTAAGGTGATTTTTGGAGGAAAGAGAAAACTCATCGGGGGCAACAAAGAAAGAAAGAAGAGCCATAAGGCAGTGGTCATTGTAATACATCACATTCCATGGAGAGTTATATCAAAAATGGCCTGATGGGGTGCATTTAAGATGTTTATGGAAGCCTGAAGTGGAGCGTATCATGTCAGAAATACATGCAGGAAGTTGCGGACCGCATATGAGTGGTTTGGCCCTAGTTAAAAAGATTATTCGGCAAGGTTACTACTGGTTGACCATGGAGAGAGATTGTATTGAGTTTGTAAAGAAGTGCCAACAATGTCAGATGTATGGTAATTTGAATCACATGTCTCCTGAAGATTTGCATTCTATGTCTTCACCTTGGCCATTTGCCACTTGGGGTATCGACATTATAGGAGAGATACATTCGGCAGCCTCAAATGGTCACCGTTTCATTGTAGTAGCAGTAGATTATTTTTGAAATGGGTCGAAGCCGAATCTTTCAACAAATTGGGTGCAATGGCTAGATTTATTGAAAAGAACCTCATCTACTAGTATGGGGTCCAGCACAGTGTGATATCAGACAACGGGGTACAGTTTCAAGGAGCAGTAAAAGATTTATTCTTGAAGTACCGAATCCATCATCATAAATTCTCTCCTTATAGACCAAAGGCTAATGGTGCGGTAGAAGCAACAAACAAGACAATTAAGCAAATTTTGTCCAAGATGACCAAGACTAACAGGGATTGGTCAGAGATGTTTCCCTTTGCTTTATGGGGATATAGGACAAGTGTGCGAATACCTACTGGAATGACATTGTTCTCTTTGGTTTACAGGATGGAAGTAGTGTTGCCAATTGAAATAGAGATCAAGTCATTGAGAGTAGTCTTGGAAGTCGAACTGCCTGTAACGGAATGGGTAGCAATCAGATATACACAGTTAGCTTTGCTAGAAGAGAGAAGGTTAAAGGCAATGTATCATCACCAACTGTATCAAAAGAAGATAGCTTGGGCCTACAATAGAAGGGTTAAGATCAGAAAACTCAGAGTCGGGGATTTGGTGTTGAAGCAATGTAAGCCTAATGTATCTGTTCCGAGAGGGAAGTTTAGGCCTAGCTGGTAAGAGCCATATGTCTTGAAACAAGTCATGAATAAAGGTGCGGTGTAGTTATCAGACATGGACGGGAACAAGTTTAGTGAGCTAGTGAACATTGATAGGTTGAAGAGGTTTTATGTATAAAATAAAAAGAAAAGAGCTCGCTAGGTTGAAAAACTAAAAGGGCGACCTAGGCAAAAGTTAGAGAAGTCCTCTAGTTCTAAAAACCCGAAAGGGCAGGCTAGGCAACAATTAGGGATAAAAGAGAGAAAATTGTCAATTAGAAAACCCGAAAGGGCTAGTTGGCAAAAGGAGTGATCTTGTGTATGCTGGCTTTATGTTTGGTTGTTCCCCAATTTAATAAAATAGAATTAATTTTAAAATTGTTATATGTGAACTGTTATAAGTATTTGACCAGATATGGATGAAATAAATAAACACAATAGCAAAAGGGGATGACAAATTATAAATGGAAAAGAAGCATCTTTCATTACTTTAAATATTCTTCATCCTAACAATACGCTTTCTGAATTGACAAATTTAAAATCTATGGCAGTCGATAAGTGTAACGTGCTGGCCAACTTTGCCTCAGCTTATCCAAGTAGGCTTTAGTCAAGCAAGGCATGACTAAGTCAGGAGTAAAGTCAGAATCGCGAGCCTTAGCTCCGTATTGACGACCAAGTCGACGAGGATCATAGCATGTACCTTGACCAAGAGCAGTGACTGGAACATACATCAAGTATGTCCGCATGGTGATATGAGAAATCTTCCACCAAGGAACCAACCAACTGATATTGGCTTCAGCACGTGAGCAGATCCAGTCAATCCAGTCAGCATATGAAGAAGCAGGATGGAGTAGCTTCCTAGCAGAATGATGTCGTGGCAGATATCTGGAAAAATCAATAGATGGATATCAAGCTGAAGTCAAATCTGTGAGGAAAGAATTAAATTTAAAAAAATAAAAGAGTCCGCTAAGTTGAAAACCCACAAGGGTAGCTTAGGCAAAAATCAGGACAACTCGCTAGTTTTGAAGACCCGCATGGGCGGACTAGGCAAAAATTAGAGCAATAAAGAAAAGAAGAAAAAAGAAAACCTAAATTGAAAACTCGAAAGGACAGTTTAGGTAATTACCTGAAGTAGTAACGGACTCCCAGTCAGTCTCTTTGACAGTCCTGATTTAAGTCGGTCTAATCCGACTAAAGTTTCAGCTAAGATCACTGGTATCGGCGACAAGCCTCCTTCCATTTGGGCTATGATATCCAGTACTCATGGATCAATATCATCGTCAGAAGAAACAAGCAAGAATTGTCCAAGCAAGCAAAGACGGAGGATGCGCCCCCAAGCCTTAGTGGGAGCCAAATGAGAGAGACAAAAATCAATCAATGGAGCAAGTAGAATTTTCTCACCTCTTATCAGCCTTCTTCAGGCTTTGAAATTTGAAATAACATCTGTGTCTTTTGTTGAGTCTTGGAAATCAGTATGGGTAACGCCATTTATTGATTATTTGGATATCCAAGGATGGCCTCAAATTCTTCAATCAAGGGACATATTTCAAAGCCATTAATTTTAAATGTCCTAGAATCCACATTCCAACAGGAAAGCCATGGCATGTAAAAAGGAGTGGTCCAATTTAACATTTTGAAAACACTTTAAAATATCAAGTTTTGACCAAGAAATTTGCTTCCAGTAAATGGCATCCATATTCTTAAATAAAGTTTTTATCTTCTTTAAATGAAGTTCGGTCATGGTTGATGAATGAAGGAAAATCTAAATTGTTAAAAAGGAGTTTTTACATTGAAATGGGAAGTCTTTTGGCTTCTGTATGAAATTATGGCATAAAAAGGAGATTTATATATAGGAAATAAGCTTTTCCAAAATTGATAAGGAAAAGGTGATGGAAAAGGGCGAGACCATGTGGTATAAGGAAAAAAATTAGCGACAAATTTACTTTACCGTGTTGCATTTGGCTTTTGTGGTGATACTGTGTAAAGGCAGAAATTATGTATTATTATGTGGTGCAGTAATGAAAAAAAAAAGTTAGTTATAGTAAAGGCAGAAATTATGTATTATTATGCTTATTGTACAATGTTTATACAATTCATACAATGTTTATACATCACTAAGAAGGTGGTGGTAGCTCATCAAATAAAGACCTAAAAAAATTATCGCCTGTTGGAGGAGGAGGTAAATCACTCATCCTAAATCCGCCCGAAGCAGGAGCACCAAAATCCCTACTACCTTGAAGTTCTAATCTATCACGATCCTCATCAGAAGTCGATGAAAGGATCTCATGGTCATCAGTTTGAGGGCCTCTAAATGAAGAAGCACCAAGATCCCTCATCCCCTGAAATTGGAAGTCTCAAAAATTTTGTTCGGATTGATGATACAAATTTTCAAAATGAGAAGTCTGCTGACGACTTGCAGCCAACTCTTCTTGAAGCTTCTTATTTTGATCTTCAATCATCCGCTGTGAGCCAGAAAGGAAAAGGTAAGGGCATACATAATCATGCATACTGTAGACCCTTAATTTTTTATCCAGTCCGGTCCAATATATTTTAATTAGTCCAAAATAATTTTTGTGTTGTCCAATATATTTTATTTAGTCCAAAATAATTTTTTAAATAATTTTTGCTTTAGCATCTAATTTTTATTAATAAAAAATAAAAATAAACAAACAAAAACCAAAAAAATAAAAATAAAAATAAAAATCGGAGACAAAAAAATCATCGCCGAAAGTCAGCTGGCCCGTGGGCATTTTGCCCTCAGGAGTTTCCTGCGGGCAAAATGGCCCAGGCCATTTCGCCTACAGAGTTTTTCTGCAGGCAAAATGTCCCGCATGCCTGTCTCGCCTGGCTGCGGCAGCTTTTTTGCCAGCGCAATTTTTCCTGCAGTAATTTTTTTCGACAGCGCAATTTTTCTGCAGCAGTTTTATTTTCGCCAGCGAAATTTTCCGACGCAAATTTTTCGAAACCTAATACAATTAGGTTTCGGTTTTCTTTTCTTATTAAATAATGTATGCCGTGAGCAACTAGGAAAAAACTTTAAAAAAAACTTGTATAAATAAGTATAATAACAACAAAAAAAAAGAGAGGAGAAAATAAGGGACAGAAACTTGAACAAAAGTGGAAACCGAATCTGTAAAGGAAAACTGGGAACTAAGCTGATTTTTTGAGAGAGCCGAAAATCAATTCAAACAATTCATCAAAGGTATCAACTGCCTTTGATTTGGTTGATCCAAGAAGCAATTTTGGTGCAACCCCACGAAAGAAGGTTTGAATTCTAAATTCTTTTTGTTTTTTTACAGTAGCTTAATTCATCTAGTTACTTCTTTTAATTCAAAATCCCATAACTTTTAATTTAGTTTTTCTAAAGTTAAAAACACTATTCCGTTGTTTTGTTCTGCAAAAAACTTTCAATTGTTATTTTTGCTTCATAAAAATCTTAAAACCCTAATTTAACATGTTTCTTTTCAAAACCTTAAATTAAAATTCTGTTTCTTTCAAAAAGCCTTAAAAAAATCTTTTCTATTTATAAAAACTTTAATTCGTTTGGTTTACTTTCATAAACTTCATAAAATTATCAATTGCTTTTTCTAAATTCTAAAAACCCTAGACATCCACCGAAACCCTAATTCTAAAACACTAAACCCAAATTCAACTTCCAAACCTAAAATAGTAAACCCTAACTCCTTTAAAACCTTAAACCCTAATTTTTTCTAAACCTTAATCTTTTAAAACTTTAAAAACCATAAAACAAAAATATTTTAAATTCACACAGTAGGCAACAATTCATTAATCATAAATCACAAAATCAAAAGTATTTTAAAGAGTCCAAATCCTAGTTTCATGATTTCACCATTCAAACCTTAATTTGGTTAATCAAAGTGTCTTACCAACCTTTTAAAACATAAAATCCTTAATCTTTTCTAATTCTCTTAAAGTCACTGTAGCCTAATTCCATAAATTCCAAAACCCTAAATACATGAAATAAATGGAACCCAAAATGGAAACAGTAGCTATGATTTAGATTTTTATTTGCCTTATTCAATTCCATATTTATTTATGCTTTGATTTATTTTATATGCTTTAATTTATTTAAGTTCAGTGCTAGTTTTATTTAATTTACCAAGGATAGATGTTTACTTTCTATTGATGTTTAATACCTTTGATGAATGATTTATTTATGATGAATGATTATTTACTTTTATCAATTTATTTAGACTTGCAAATATTGTAAGAGGTATGTTTCCACTTGGTGGGTACCTCGTTTGTTATATATCATATAATTTAAATTACTTTTCTATTTTAGAACCTATGTAAAGGTCATGTTTCTACGTTTCGGTGGATGTCCTATTTAGGCATGTGATGTAAGGACATGTTTCCATCTTCGGATGGGTGTCCATTTATTTATTTTGCTTGGACCTTGCTTTAATTTTAATATATTGATGCTTTCTTTTAATTATTGTGTGTAATATGGATAATGTTGTTATATTTAAGAATTTTATAATATTAAGACCTATATTGTGGGGGTGCTGGGCCATTTCTCACCTTCCCCACACGTACCCAACTTTCCGAACCCATTAGGGGGTTGGGGATTCCTTAGGAATTGAGTCATCCACCCCTTTCTTTTTCCCGGCCTGTCTGGGTGGCGACTCCATTTTCTCCGAACTTAGGTCCGTGTTCTCTAAGGCCCCAAGCCTAAACAATGCCGAAGTCGCATGAACCATTCCACAGGGGGTGGGGGCAAAAATCCCCGCTCAAAGTGGCGACTCCACTGGGGATAAGAGAAGTTGATTCCGTTGGTCTTTATATTATTCTATTCTTTCTTATAATGATATTATCCATTGCATCATCTTAGATTGCATCGTGTGCGTGAGTTAGGACGCCCGTGTTACCCGTGTTGTGTTATGTAAGGGATACCATACTTTCACTCAAGGTATGGAGATCGAGCATGGTATAACCACTCATAGCCTTGTACCATTTGGTATATACTTGCTATGGGAACCTAAGCCTTTTAACCCAAAGACTAAAGCTCATGTAATTGGCCTAGCTACTTTCCTTAGGTTTTTCCCCAAATGCATGTTGTTTGACTATGGTTCATTTATCTTGGCTTAAATCATGGCTTATTTGGTTTGTTCTTTTTCTAATATGACCTAAGTACTTTGCAAGCTCAAAATAAATTTTTCTTTAGAAAATCCAAAAGACCAAAGCTATTTTCAAAATTTTTCAAGATGGTCTTTGGACATAAGACTTTTCTAAAAACATTCTTTGGCTCATGGCCCAAATACTAAGCCTGAAATATATTTTTCTAAAATTTTTTTTTGGCTTAGAAACAAAATTGTTTTTATCCAAACCTCTCCTTACAAAGAGCTTGCAAAAATATTTATGTCAATTAAGAAATACCTAAAATCAATTGTGAGCCTAGTTTATACTAAGAATAAATTAACCATGGGCTTGGTTTTGGCATGAATCATTAGTTACCTTTTTCAAGTGAGAAATCTATTTATAATAACCTCTTAATTTTGTTTTAATCCAATATAGCATAAAAGCTACTATAATTGGATAAATGGATTAAAACCTAATTAATGAGAATTATTATGAACTGATTTCCATTTTTGAAAATATAACTATTGGTTAAACGTCCGAGGGAATTATTCGAAAACAAGGTACCCCATGTTGGTATTTTGTTAACAATATACCTAGGAAAAGAGACTCGCCATTCGTGTGTGGATGATATAAGGTTGGAAGGAACGTCATAATTATCCTTGTTTGTTGATTATTTGTGCATACATGCATACATTTGCATCTCATATCATTGATCCTCTCTGGCTCACAGCCCTGAATTATTATAGTTCAAAACCTTACAACAATCCTACCTACGCTGGAGACAAAGTGTCTAGCAATGACTCAATCACTTGCTCACCAAAAATAATGGAGCCCGAACAAATTCAAAGGATGGTGGACGAGGCCTTCAACTCCAAAATGGAAGAAATAAAAGAGGCCCTAACTGAGACCATGAAGCATCAATTGACTGCAATCTTAGAGAATCATGCAGAGGCATCTACTAGCACTAAGAAGCCAAAGGACAAAGGGAAGACCAAAGTTGGTGAAGTAGTTTTTGATGACGAAAAAGTGATCATTGATGATGATGATGATTGGGCTCAATACTACTAAGATGCTCAAGAGAAGAAGAAAGAACCGAAGAAGCAACTATTGAAAAGACCGAGACATCTGATGTTGAAAAGATGATTGCTGATTTAGAAAAGTAATTTGTGAAGAAGCTGAAAACCAAAGAGATGTCCGAGATTGATAAACTATTTGAACAAGATGAGGAGGTCCCTTATAAGTTCAAGATGCCTTCCCTTGCTAGATACAATGGTACTGGAAATCCTCATCTCTATGTGAAGCAGTATATCACTGCAATGCAGTTTGCCCGAGCTACTAATGCTCAAACTCTAAGGTACTTCATGCTCTCATTGGACCCTGTTGTCCAAAATTGGTTCAATACCTTAGATGATGGAACACAAAAGAGCTGGGATCTACTTTACAAAGCCTCAATCCAACAGTATGGATATAATGTTGAGTTAGAAGTTACCATAATGGAAGTGGAGTCCATTAGGCAAAGGCTGAATGAGAATTTTATAGATTATGTCAAGAGATGGAGAAACAAGGCCGCTTTACTCAAGAAGAGGCCCAATGAATCCGATCAAATAAGGATGATCGTGAGAGGCGTCCTGCCTAGTCTTCGTGAGAGAATTTCTCATGCACTCATCCATGATTTCAAAGACCTTCTCCAAGCTAGTTTGCAAATTGAAGAGTGGGAAAGGGAGAAGAATCACTTTTCAATAAAAAGGAATGAGAAAGGGAATTACCAGTCCGAAAATCAAAGCATGCAAAAAGAGGTTGATGTTAATGTAATCGGTCAAGGAAATAAAAGACAATTCTCAGAATTGGGGAAACCTCTATCTTGGGTTTTTAGCAAGCTGCAAAAGAAAGGGTTGTTGCAACCGTTAGCTCCTCGACCACTACATAATCCACTGGCACCAAACTTCAATGTCGAGGCCTTCTGTCAATTTCATTAAATACGAGGGCATGAAACAGATAAATGTGCTCGTCTAAGGCATGAGATCCAAGACCTAATCGATAGTGGCAAGCTACCCGAGCCAGATAAGCTCAATACCAAGAACAACCTTTTGCCTAAATTTGGAAGAGCGCCACCACCAATAGCCTTCATGGTAGGAAAAGGATTGGAAGAAGATTTTGTTTTATCATCCTTTCAAGATGGGGATATTGAAGATATGAAAGGAAAAGAAGCTTAAACTCAATGAACTTTCCTTCGCTTGAATGTTGCTTTTCAATCTTACTTTCTTTAATATCTAAATTTGAACAATTATGTTTTCCAAGTTTGTTTGAATAAATTACTTTCATCAAAATTTTGTTGGTCTTTGTTCATTTTGATGCTCAACCAATGAGGAATCTAGCTTGATAATTCATGAATTAATGTTTCTATGAATCATGACTTGAATGACTTTACTAGTTGAGGGAATTGCTCTACAGCATTGAGTTGTGTATGCTTACTTAGAGAGGGCTCCTACATAATTACCTTTGTCTAGGTCCTAGTCAGTCTTAGAACACGCTTTGACAAACTTTCGAGGCAAAATTGCAACTCTGCTTATTTAAGGGAGAGATGATCTAGGCATTGTTTGGTTAGCCAACAACTAGTATCCACCCAATTAAATATCAATCCCTAGTTGTCCCTTTGAGCCTTCATAAAATTTTAGCTTTCTTTTCATTGGCTTACAAACCCCAATAACCTACCCTGAGCTGTTGTGATACTTTTGATAAGTCTTATGAACACTAAGACAAAGAGGTAAGAAGATCAAAGAAAGAATCAAGACCATAAAGATAGTTGAAGTTCTCAAGACCATAAGAGTAGTTGATGTTTTCAAGACCATAAGGATAGTTGAATTTTTCAAGACCATAAGGGTAGTTGAAGTTTCCTTAATATCTCTAATATATCAAGACAACATCAACATCAGAGTAACAAATAATTTATCCCTATTAAAGAAGATTTATATTACTCCACTCATCCATTATTGGAAACCCAAGTTGGTACAAACAAGACAACTCTATTTGAGCTAGAACCAAACAAAACAACAAAAGAAAAACAAAACAAAAGAAAAAAAGGGAAAAAAAGAAGAAAAAGAAAAGAGAAAATAAAAAGAGAAAATAAAAAAAGGAAAAAAGGAAGAAAGATAAAACCTAAAAAAGGTGGTTCAAAAAGCCAACTGAGTTCTCTTTTACCTACGACAACAAAAGGCTTCCATTTGGTTTATAAGGACAGATTGACTTAAATTGGTCCAACCCAACCAAAGATTCAATCAAAATCAAAGGAAAAGGAGAAAGAACATTCAGTTCTTGAAAATTCTGTACTTGACAGTCCTACAAGAAAGAAGGATAAAATGCTCAAAGAAAGGGAAGAGTAAGGAAAGAGAAAGAAAAGGGAAGAGTAAGAAAAATAAAAAGAAAGAAAAGGGAGAAGAAGAAAAGAAATGAATTTGAGTACCAAACTTTTTGCAAGGGCAAAGACTGATCCAATCAAGATCCAGATTAATGCCAAGAAGATAGAAGGAATTTGGAGTCTAGCAAGATTGCTCCCAATTATCTAAAGTTCCAACAAGAAATTTGTAGTGTGAAGGTTTGTCCATTATGTCACACCAGCCCCAACTTACAAATAGCTTTCATTTAACCAGTGTCCCTTATAGACCCCATTTCAAGCCTATCAAAGACCTGTTGATCTCTCTTGGTAGGTAGAGTCTATTAGTGGAGACAGTTTGGATAAGCATGCATATGAGATAGACACTATTTAAACTCAAATGAGACTTTTGGCCAAGTAATGTGTATGTGCCTATATGAAGTGCAATAGTTCTTGCTTAAATAGAAATAATTCTCTAGTTTAGTACCGTAACTAGGGTTATCATGTTATAGATATGTTAATTTGAAAAATCAAGTCCTGAGGTACATTGAAATTAATTTGGCAAAGCCAATATTTGATTTCCAAATTAAAATTCAAAATTTAAAAAAAAAGAGGAAAAGGAAAAAAGTTTTTTGTCGTACAAAGCGTTCAAGTTAAGGGAAGTATGTTGAACCTCCAAAGCACATATTGGGCAAAGGAAATGATTATTGGCAAGGTCGTGAAGAAGTTATCAGCTAACATGCTGAAATATAGTTTGAAATAGATGAATCCCTAACTCTGCTATTTGGGGTCTCCATTATTCATGTTTTCAACATCTTGAAGATAAAAGCCACAAATACAAAGCTTTCGATCATTCCAATGCAAAGGCTTGAATGAGCGTCAAAAATGAGTCAATGAGAATACTTCTTCCGATCACCTCGGTCTGCGAGTCAATGAAACCACTGTGAGTATTATCATGCATATCATGCATACATGAGTATATCACGTCACATTTTCTTGTCTTGTATTGTCTATTCTTTATCAAAGTGAACAGCAAACACTATGTGAAGTAAAGAATGAAAAGAATATGTCAAATGAGGGGGGCATAGAAAGCCCATTGCTTAAGAAAACTCCAGTAATCTTGCAAAGAGAAGAAATATGTGCTTGTGCGAAGAACTAGACAACAACAACATCAATCAGAGTCCGCATAGAAAAATCATGGGTTTGAGCCTACACAGGGGGCAAATTTTCTCCTTTTCAATTTTTTGAGTTTTAATATAAAACATTTTCAAACTCACTTGCAAATATCTTGCCACACAGGGGGAAAAGGAGAGGATATGAAGGCTAGCTAAAAAGGGCTGAATTTTTTGCAAAAGTGCAAAGGAAGAACAAAAAAGAATGGAATAAAAAAAGGAAAATTAGAATTCTCAAAAGAATGAAGATGCAAAAGACAAAAGATCAATCCAGCTAAAAAAGCTGAAGCCAGGGTAAAGACCCAACCTCCAAGGATGAAGATCCATTTGGAAGGGTGAAGACCCGATCTCAAAGGATGAAGATCCATTTGCAAGGGTGAAGACCCGATCTCAAAGGATGAAGGTCCATTTGCAAGGGTGAAGACCCGATCTCAAAGGATGAAGATCCATTTGCAAGGGTGAAGACCCGATCTCAAAGGACGAAGATCCATTTGCAAGGGTGAAGACCCGATCTCAAAGGATGAAGATCCATTTTGAGGGTGAAAAAACCACAATGCATAGAATAACGGGAGCAATCAGACTTCTCAAATGATAAAAGGTCAGTCAAACTCAATCTCGGGTCCAAGCACCCATTCTTGGGTCCAAGTACCCAAGCTCGGGTCCAAGTACCCAATCTCAGGTCCAAGTACCCAAATCAATTCAAGCTCGGGTCCAAGCACCCATTCTCGGGTCCAAGTACCCAAGCTCGGGTCCAAGTACCTAATCTCAGGTCCAAGTACCCAAATCAATTCATGCTCGAGTTTAAGTACCCATTCTCGAGTCCAAGTACCCAAATCAAATTCAAGCTCGGGTCCAAGTACCCAATCTCGGGTCCAAATATCCAATCTCAGGTCCAATTACCCCAAATCAAATCAATCTCGGGTCCAAGTAGCCAAATTAAATCAAAATCAATTCAAATCTCAAGTCAAAGTACCCAGTTTAGGATCTAGTATCTGAATCCAACTTAGGATCGAGTATCCAAATCCAGTTTAGGATCGAGTATCCCAATCCAATTTAGGATCAAGTATCCGAACCCAGTTAGGATCGAGTTTCCGAATCCAGTTAGGATCAAGTATCCGAGTCTAGTTTAGGATCGAGTATCCAAATCTTTCAGGTCCAGAACCCAAGTTTTCCTTAGGTCCAGAACCTAGAATTGTTCTTAAGTCCAGAACTCGAATCGGGTCCAAAACCAAAATTTTCCTTTGGTCTAAAACCTAGAATTATCCTTGAGTCCAGAACTCGAATCGGGTCCAGAGCCCAAATTTTTCTTAGGTCCAGAACCTAGAATCTCTTCTAAGTCCAGAACTTAGCTTGGGTCCAGAAACAAATTTTTTCCTTAGGTCCACAACCTAGAATTATTCTTGAGTCCAGAACTCGAATCGGGTCCATAACCCGAATTTTCCTTAGGTCTAGAACCTAGAATCTCTTCTATGTCCAGAACTTAGCTCGGGTCCAAAACCCAATTTTTTCTTAGGTCCAGAACCTAGAATTATCCTTGAGTCAAGAACTCAAATCGGGTCCTGAACCCAAATTTTTCTTAGGTCCAGAACCTAGAATTATCCTTGAGTCCAGAACTCGAACCAGGTCCAGAAACCAAAACCTCAACCATCTCATCAAAAATTAAGTCTTATTGGTTTTCACTCTCTTTCACTAAAGTTTCAGATCATTCAAGCAGCGGGCAAACTGTTGACCCTTAATTTTTGACCCAGTCCGGTCCAATATATTTTAATTAGTCCAAAATAATTTTTGTGTTGTCCAATATATTTTATTTAGTCTAAAATAATTTTTTAAATAATTTTTGCTTTATTATCTAATTTTTATTAATAAAAAATAAAAATAAACAAACAAAAATCAAAAAAATAAAAATAAAAATCGGCGATGAAAAAATTGTCGCTGAAAGTCAGCAGGCCCGTGGGTATTTTGCCCGCAGGAGTTTCCTGCGGCGGGCGAAATGGCCCGCAGGCCTGTCTTGCCGGCAGCTGCGGCAGCTTTTTTGCCAGCGTAATTTTTCCTGCGGCAATTTTTTTCGACAGCGCAATTTTTTCTTAGCAGTTATTTTTTCGCCAGCGAAATTTTTCGAAACCTAATACAATTAGGTTTTAGTTTCCTTTTCTTATTAAATAATGTATGTCGTGAGCAACTAGGAAAAAACTATAAAAAAAATTCTATAAATAAGTATAATAAAAACACAAAAAGAGAGAAAATAAGGGACAAAAATTTGAACAAAAGTGGAAACCGAATCTGTGAAGGAAAACTGGGAACCAAGCTGATTTTTTGAGAGAGCCAAAAATCAATTCAAACAATTCATCAAAGGTATCAACTGCCTTTGATTTGGTTGATCCAAGAAGCAATTTTGGTGCAACCCCACGAAAGAAGGTTTGAATTCTAAATTCTTTTTGTTTTTTTATAGTAGCTTAATTCATCTAGTTGCTTCTTTTAATTCAAAAATCCCAGAACCTTTAATTTAGTTTTTCTAAAGTTAAAAACACTATTTCATTGCTTTGTTTTCCAAAAAATTTACAATTGTTTTTTTTTGTTTCATCAAAATCTTAAAATCCTAATTTAACATGTTTCTTTTCAAAACCTTAAATTAAAATTCTGTTTCTTTCAAAAAGCCTTAAAAAAGATCTTTTCTATTTATAAAAACTTTAATTCGTTTGGTTTACTTTCATAAACTTCATAAAATTATCAATTGCTTTTTCTAAATTCTAAAAAGCCTAAACATCCACCAAAACCCTAATTCTAAAACACTAAACCCAAATTCAACTTCCAAACCTAAAATAGTAAACCCTAACTCCTTTAAAACTTTTAAAACCATAAAAACACAAATATTTTAGATTCACACATTAAGCAACAATTCATTAATCATAAATCACAAATTTAAAAGTATTTTAAAGAGTCCAAATCCTAGTTTCATGATTTCTCCATTCAAACCTTAATTTGGTTAATCAAAGTGTCTTACCAACCTTTTAAAACATAAAATCCTTAATCTATTTTAATTCTCTTAAAGTCACAGTAGCCTAATTCCATAAATTCTAAAACCCTATATACATGAAATAAATGGAACCCAAAATGGAAATATAGCTATGATTTAGATTTTTATTTGCCTTATTCAATTCCATATTTGATTAAATTTTACTATTGATGAATAGTAAAATTTACTATTGATAAATAGTAAATTTTACTATTGAGGAATGGTAAATTTTACTATTTATAAATAGTAAATTACTATTGAACAATAGTAAATTACTATTTACAATAGTAAACTACTATTTACAAATAGTAAGTTGCTATTTATTAATAGTAAATAGTGCATAAACCGTGACTACACAGTAAATAAATAGTAAATTCAATTATTCAATTTAATCCTTGAAATACTTGCGTGTATATAAATATTTTTACATGTAGGGGCAAGAAGAAGACATGTGCATAAAAATTAGCCAAACTTTTTGAAGCCAAAAAAAATTATTTTTTTGCAGATAATTAAATCTTTATTAACTCGGGTCCAGAACCCAAATTATCCTAAGGTCCAGAACCTAAAATCTCTCTTAGGTCCAGAACCTAAAATCTCTCTTAAGTCCGGAACTTAGCTCGGGTCCAGAACCCAAATTATCTTTAGGTCCAGAACCTAGAATCTGTTATAAGTCCAGAACTTAGCTCTAGTCCAGAACCCAAATTATCCTTAGGTCCAGAACCTAGAAACTCACTTAAGTCCGGAACTTAGCTCGGGTCCGAAACCCAAATTATCTTTAGGTCCAGAACCTAGAATCTCTTCTATGTCCAGAACTTAGCTCGGGTCCAGAACCCAAATTATCCTTAGGTTCAGAACCTAGAATCTCTCTTAAGTCTGAATCTTAGCTCGGGTCTGGAACCCAAATTATCTTTAGGTCCAGAACCTAGAATCTCTTCTAAGTCCGGGTCCAGAATCCAAATTATCCCTAGGTCGAGAACCTAGAATCTCCTCTAAGTCCAGAACTTAGGTCGGGTCCAGAACCCAAATTTTCCTTCGGTCCAGAACTTAGAATCTCTTCTAAGTCCAGAACTTAGCTCGGGTCCAGAACCCAAATTATCCTTAGGTCCAGAACTTAGAATCTCTTCTAAGTCCAGAACTTAGCTCGGGGCCAGAACCCAAATTATCCTTAGGTCCAGAACCTAGAATCTCTTCTAAGTCCAGAACTTAGCTCGGGTCCAGAACCCAAATTATCCTTATGTCTAGAACCTAGAATCTCTCCTAAGTCCAGAACTTATCTCGGGTACAGAACCCAAATTTTCCTTAGGTCCAGAACCTAAAATCTCTTCTAAGTCCAGAACTTAGCTCGAGTCCAGAACCTAAAATTAAACTTAGGTCCAGAACCTAAAATTATCCTTGAGTCCAGAACTCGAACGGAGTCCAGAACCCAAACCCTCAACCATCTCAAAATTAAGTCTTATTGCTTTTCACTCTCTTTTACTAAAGTATCAGATCGTTCAAGCAGGGGGCAAACTGTAGACCCTTAATTTTTGACCCAATCCGGTCCAATAAATTTTAATTTGTCCAAAATAATTTTTGTGTTGCCCAATATATTTTAATTAGTCCAAAATAATCCTTGTGTTATCTTAATTAAATAATATTTGTTTTAGTATTTAGCTTTTATAATTAATAAAAAAATGAAAAATAATAATAATAAATAAATAAACAAAAATAAAAATAAAATTCGACGACGAAAAAATTCATCGCTGAAAAGTTAGGATGAAATGGCCGTGTGCCATTTCGCCCGTAGGAAAGTCCTGTGGGAAAAATGCCCAGCACGCCAACGCTCACAAATTTCCACGGCAATCCCCGCAGTAGTTTTTCCGCCAGCGAATTTTTTCCGCAGCTATTTTTTTTGCCAGCGAAATTTTTTAGACACAATTTTTTTTGAAACGAAATTCTATTTTTTTTCGGTTTCCTTTTCCAAATTAATGATTAATTCCTTAAACAGTTAAGATTAATCATCGAAATCTCCTATAAATAGGACTAAAAACAACACAGAATAGAGGAAGAGAGGAGAGGAATCGAACTTTAGATTGGAATTTTTAATTTGAACTTTACAAATTGATCAAACTTTTTAGAAGAGGAAGCAAGCAAGCAATCAAATCCACCAAAGGCAGCCATCTTGCCTTTGTTCTTGTTCATCCAAGAATTAATTTTTGGTGGAACCAACAAACGAAGGTATGAATATATAATCTCTTTTTTCTTTACAGTAGCTTAAATCATTGAATTGTTTCTTTTGATTCTAAAAACCTTAGAGCCCTAATTTACTTCTTCTAAAGCTTAAAACCTTAAATCGCCTCCTCTATTTTCAAAAACCCTAAAATTATTTTTCTGTTTCTTCAAAATATTAAAACCCTAATCTACTTTCCATCTTTCCAAAACCTTAAAAAATTATAAATGGTGTCACCACCCGGACGGGTAGGGAAAAAGAAAGGGCTGGATGATTTGATTCCTAAGGAATCCCCAACCCCCTAATGGGTTCGAAAATTTGGGTACATGTGGGGAAGGTGAGAAATGGCCCAGCACCCCCACAACGTCCGGTTCATTGGAACCGACCTCCTTTACAGGTCTTAATATTATAAAATTATTAAATATAACAATATTATCCATATTACACAAAATAATTAAAATAAAGCATCGATATATTAAAAATCAAAACAATGTCCAAGAAAAACAAATAAATGGACACCCATCCGAGGATGGAAACATGTCCTTACATCTCATGTCTAAATAGGACACCCACCGAAAGGTAGAAACGTGTCCTTTACATTGGTTCTAAAATAGAAAAGCAATTTAAATTACATGATATTTAACAAATGAGGTACCCACCAAGTGGAAACATACCTCTTACAACATTTGGGAATCTAAATAAATCGATAAAAGTAAATAACCATTCATCATAACTAAATCATTCATCAAAGGTATTAAACAACAATAGAATGTAAACATCCATCCATGATTAACTAAATAAATCAAGCATTGAACTTAAATAAATTAAAGCATATAAAATAAATCAAAGCATAATCAAATATAAAATTGAATAAAGCAAATAAAGATTCAAATTAGGGCTACTGTTTTGATTTAAGATTCTTTATTTCATGTGTTTAGGGTTTTGGAATTTATAGGTTCAAGCTACATTGAATTTTAAAAGAATTGAAATGGAGCAAAGTTTTAGAATTTAAGAGGTTGATAAAGTTCTTTGATAAATCAAATTAGTGTTTGAGAAGTGAAATCATGAAATTAGGGTTTGGACACTTTAAAATATTGGATTAATGATTTAAGGTTATTTACTGTGTAGAATTATAACATTTAAATTTAGATGGTTTTAAGGTTTTAAAGATTAGGGTTTAGAAAAATTAGGGTTTAAGTTTTAAGGGAGTTAGAGTTTACTGTTTTGGGTTTTGGAGATGAATTAGGGTTTTAGAGTTTTAGAATTAGGGTTTCGGAGAGTACATTAGATTTAGAATTTGAAAATCAATTGATAATTTTATGAAACTTTATGAAAATAAACAAAGCGATTTAAAGTTAGGGTTTTTGGAAAGAAACAAATTTGATTTATGATTTTGAAAATTTGGAAAGCAAATTAGGGTTTTGAGATTTTGAAGAAACAAAAACAACAATTTTAAGCTTTTTGGAAAACAAAGCAACGAATTAAGGTTTTTAAACTTTAGAAAAGGTGAATTAAGGTTCTTAGGGTTTTTTTTTTATTTTGAGGAAACAGAAACAATTTTTAAGATTTTTGAATGATGAAGCTACTGTGAATTAATGAAACAAATAAAGAAATTCATACATTCGTTTGTTGGTTCCACCAAAAATCACTTCTTGGATGAACAAGAACAAAGACAAGCTTTTCTGCCTTTGATGGACTGAATTGCTTGTTTGCTCTCTCAAAAAGTCCGATTGATTCCAAATTTTTCTCCTCAATTTCGGTCTCAATTTCTCCTCCCAAAATCCGATCCCCTCTTTTTTTGTGTGTTGTTTTTTGTCTTATTTATAGAAGTTTTTTATGGTTAATTCTAGTTATTCACGGAATCTAATATTGATTAAGAAAAGGAAACCCAAACCTAATTGTATTAGGTTTCGAAAAAATTTGTGTCGAAAAAATTTCTCTAGCAAAAAAAAACTGTTGCGGAAAAAATGTGCTGGCAAAAAAACTGCCGCAGTGGGCGAAAATTGGTCTGCAGGCCATTTCGCCAGCAGGAAATTCCTACTGGAAAAATGGCTAGAAATGGCCCTGGCCATTTCGCTCGCAGGCCATTGCGCTGGCCATTTCACCCGCAGAAATAATCTGTGGGCGAAATGGCTTTGCCGCAGCTCTTCTCGGCGACGAAATTTTTCATCGCCGATTTTCCATCCTCGATTTTTTTATTTGTTTATTTTTATTTTTTATTAATAAAAATTAGATACTAAAGCAAAAATTATTTAATTAAGATAACTAAAATTGTTTTGGACTAAATAAAATATATTGGACAACACAAAAATTATTTTGGACTAATTAAAATATATTGGACCGGACTGGGTAAAAAATTAAGGGCCTACAGTTTGCCCCTTGCTTGAATGATCTGAGATTTTAGTGAAAGAGAGTGAAAAGCAATAAGACTTAATTTTTGAGATGGTTGAGGTTTTGGGTTCTGGACCCGGTTCGAGTTCTGGACTCAAGGATAATTTTAGGTTCTGGACCTAAGCGTATTCTGGACTTAAGAAAAATTTGGGTTCTCGACCCGAGCTAAGTTCTTGACTTAGAAAGGATTCTAGGTTCTAGACCTAAGGATAATTTGGGTTTTGGACCCGAGCTAATTTCTGGACTTAGAATGGATTCTAGGTTCCGAACCTAAAGATAATTTGGGTTCTAGACCCGAGCTAAGTTCTAGACTTAGAATGGATTCTAGGTTCTGGACCTAAAGGAAATTCGCCCGAGCTAAGTTCTGGACTTAGAATGGATTCTAGGTTCTGGACCTAAAAATAATTTGGGTTCTAGACCCGAGCTAAGTTCTGGACTTAGAAAAGATTATAGGTTCTTGACCTAAGGATAATTTGGGTTCTGGACCCGAGCTAAGTTTTGGACTTAGAATGGATTCTAGGTTCTGGACCTAAAGATAATTTGGGTTCTGGACCCGAACTAAGTTCTTGACTTAGAAAAAATTTTAGGTTCTGGACCTAAGGAAAATTTGGGTTCTAGACCCGAGCTATGTTCTGGACTTAAAAACGATTATAGGTTCTGGACCTAAGGGTAATTTGGGTTCTGGACCTGAGCTAAGTTCTGGACTTAGAAAAGATTCTAGGTTCTGGACCTAAGGATAATTTGGGTTCTAGACCCGAGCTAAGTTCTGGACTTAGAATGGATTCTAGCTTCAGGACCTAAAGATAATTTGGGTTCTGGACCCGAACTAAGTTGTGGACATAGAAAAGATTTTAGGTTCTGGAGCAAAGGAAAATTTGGGTTCTAGACCCTAGCTAAGTTCTGGACTTAGAAAAGATTCTATGTTCTGGACCTAAGGGTAATTTGGGTTCTGGATCCGAACTAAGTTCTGGACTTAGGAAATATTCTAGGTTCTGGACCTAAGGAAAATTTGGGTTCTGGACCCGAACTAAGTTTTGGACTTAAGAAAGATTCTAGGATCTGGACCTAAGGAAAATTTGGGTTATGAAGCCGAGCTAATAAAGATTTAATTATCTACAAAAAATAATTTTTTAGTTTCAAAAAGTTTGACTAATTTCTATACACATGTCTTCTCCTTGCCCCCTTGTAATATCCTCATTTATGCCCTAGAAGTTTTGCATATTGTTGTTGTTGTTAATGTTATATATTGGATTGAATATATGTGTTAAATTGTAAGAGAAAAGAAATTGAGAAGAGAAAGTATATGTATATGTATTTTGGGAAGAAATAGGGTTTAGAGACAAATTTATATGTTGTGTATATGTTAATATATATGACACATAAAGTGGTCAAAAGGCTTGGTCAATGCAAGAGAAGATATTTATTTGAGATTGGTAAATTACTTAATTGGGCACATATAAGACAAAAAGATAATTATGTGAATAAGGGCACTTTGGTAATTGCTTGGATAAAATCACATGGTGGATATTTAAAGAAGGTTTGACTTGTGTTTTCTTCATCATTTCTTCTTCTTCTTCTTGTTGATGGCCGGCCCTCCATAGCCAAAGAAAAAGAAAGAGACAAGTGATGGTTTTGATGATTTCAAGCTTAAATTGAAGAAAGATTAAGTGTTCAAGTGTTGATTTAAGAAGTTTTTAACTAAGGTAAGATCTTTTCTCTAATTTCTTCAATTCTTTTGAAGTGGTATGATTAAGTTGCTTATGGTATGATTGTGAGTATTGATTTTGCTTGATAGATGAGAAGTTGGGTTGGTGTTGGTGATGGAAGAGTAAGATTGGTGTTTAGTGAAATTGTTTCTGTTTTAGGATTAGTAAAGGTTGTGACTTGTATGATTTTTAATTAATTTTAGAAAAATGTTCTTGAAGTGAATTTTTGATATGTTGTGCCTCTATGAGTCTAGAATGACTGAAAAATATTTTGATTCGATTTTGGAATGGTTATGAGTTTAGAAAGATTATTTTCATTAGACCTGTTCCAGCAAGTACCTTAACTGGGACAGCTATATTTCGGGATTTTTAATAAAATGTAGAAAAATCATATCCAATCGAATTTTGGATATGTTGTTGCTTAGTGAGTTTAGTATTTGAGAAAAATAATTTGGAATCACGTTGATTGAATTTGATTTATGGAATTCACAAAGTTCAGAACTGCTGCCAGGATGCAGGGCAATTGGGGCAGTCTGGTTAGGTGAACTATTTGACCAAGATTTTGTGTTCAGTTTGATCTGAAATTTTAAAGTGATGATTTTAAGATACAAAACTAAATTCTGTAAAGATTTTAGAATTTTTAATCAAGTAGATTATTTTATACAATTTTTCAAAATAAGGATAAAATGGAGTTTAAAAACCAGAATGTACTATTTATGGTTAGGGTTTTAATTCTTTGTTCTTCTTGCATTGCTTTGGTTCTCCAAAGGTAGGTTGGTCCTTAAACCTAACCCTAAACACTTTAAATACACTTGAATCAATGAATGTTATAATCAATTGTTCTTTGCCCTAATTGCATTGTTGAGATTGAACAATGTTATGTTGTGCATTGTGAATGGTAATGTGTTTCATGAGTAATGTGGAATGAAATGTTGATATTTATGAATGATGCTATGTGAAATATAATGTGATCATGGATGAAATATATATATATATACTTGAATAATGAGATGTTATATTGTGAAATGAAATGTGAAGCCATTGTTATTGGCTAAGATGATGTAATTGAAAGAAAGAAGGCATGTTTGCCTAAATATGATGAGAATTGAGAATGGAAATGAATTGTTTGTTTAATATGTTATTCAGTTTCAGAATTCTGGATTTGGGTGGCATGCCTAAGAAATGATGAAAGGTAACAGTCTTGCCGGGTTGAGGACCTCCTCATAGGTGTTGAGTTGATGGTCCAAGAGACTGGGTCTGTTACACTATGAGATATATGATTTGTAACAGTCTTGCCGGGTTGAGGATCTCCTCATATGTGTTGAGTTGATGATCCAAGAGACTGGGTCTGTTACACTATCCATGGATAGAGATACATGTATATACATTGCCTACGGGCGTGATTATTGTGACTATGAACCAAAGCAGTAACTCTGAACTCTGAATATCGTATTAAATACTTGTTGGGCCCATAGGTGTCAAGGTTATATGAATGTCCTAAATAATGTTATGAGTTTAATGAAATGAGATGTTGGTTATGGAGTATGATTGATTAATGTTGAATGTGAAAAGATGTTGAAATGTGGTATGCTCATATGACTATGATTTGTGAAATGCATAATTGTGTGGTTAACTTTATATTTATGATGTTGATCTTATCAATAACATATGTGGCATTGCATTTCATTAAAGCATACTGTTAGCATGTTTTATCTTACTAAGCCGTTGGCTTAGCGCGATAGTGTTTAATCGCGCAGGTAGTAGAGTGGATAGAGTTGAACCCGAGAGTTCATCAAGACCTAGTGAGAGTAGACCTTGAAGAATCCATTTTGGGAGCTTAAAGATCAGAGCAGACTTGCCAATCATGTATAAATTTTATGTGTTGTAAAACTTGAGTTTTGATGTATATGAATTTGTAAATATGTAAATATTTTATAACTTCCGCTGTGTAATATTTAAATATGGGGGTTGTCACAAAACCTTTATTTTATGTTGTACTAGAAGTGTAAATCCTTTTTGCAGGTTGTAGTTGAGGTTACAAGGGGGATTTATTGTGAGTGTACTGAGAATGATTTTGTTTGCATTGGTTTGTGTAAAATGTTTTTAAAATAAGAAAAAAACCGGTTTTGTCGACACTTGGGACTCAATTTTTAGGCGAAACTATGGCAAAAATTTTGTAAAAAAAAATCGGAACTAAAATTTGACTAAGTAAAATTGGTAGCAACATTAGGTTAGTGTGGCGCCTCTACTCAGCTTACATATGTAGGTTGGGAAGGGGTGTTACAATTGTTTTGGTATCAGAGCCTAGGTTTGAGATTCTCAACCTAGGTAAAATGTAAGAAAAAGACTATTTTTACTTAAAAAGTGAGTTTTTGAACAAAAATACATGTTTGGGATTGGCAGTCTCTGATCTTTAATAAGAGGTATTCTGTTGTGTTTGCAGACTTAGGTTGTGATGGATTCTCACTCACGTCAGTCGATTGAGGGTAGTGCCGAGAGTATTGCTCCTGCTGAGGGAGCTAGGGTTGATAGTGTTGAGGAGGCACCTGCTTTGGTGTCGGGTAGACCAGCTGGGGAGGAGGTTCCGCCAGCCTGGTTTAGGCCTATGATGGAAGCTATGAGACAAGCACCTGTGCAACCACAGCCACCGCCACCACCCCCTCAGCCTTCAGTACCAGTAAGGCACTATGATAAGCTAAGGAAATATGGAGCAGAGGATTTCTTTGGTACAGTTGATCCGGCTGTAGCAGAACAGTGGCTTGATAGAGTTCAGAGGGTATTTGTGCAGTTGCAAGCCACTTCAGAGGAGAAGTTTGACTATGCAAGATCTTTGCTACAGAAGGATGCCTACGACTGGTGTAAGACAGTGCCCCATTCTATGGATGATCCTCCAACACTGTCTTACACTGATTTTCTGAGGGAATTTGAGTTGAAGTATACTTCTAGGGAGTATAAAGATGGGAAGAAAAGAGAGTTTCTAGATTTGAAGAAAGATCATCGGACCGTAACTGAGTATGAGGTTGAGTTTATTCGACTGAGCCAGTATGCTGGGGGCATCATTGCTGATGAGATTGATAGATGTCGGCGATTTGAGGAGGGATTGAGGCCCTCGATCATGTGCTTAGTGGCTGGATCCAGATATCAGGATTTCTCACAGCTTGTGGCAGCAGCTCGAAGTGTAGAGCGAGCTCAAGTTATTGCAGCTGCTTCAGAGGAAGAGGTTAGGGTTAGGAGGCCCCAGTTTGAGGCAGGGTCTTCTTCTGCGAAGAGGGGTAGAGGAAGTTTTGTTCCTCGGAGTAGTAGGAGCCAGAGACCAGCGGGTAGGTCAGTGCAGTTCCAGAGGCAGAGATTTAGACCTGCAGCTTTAGTAGCGAGTGCTCCTACTCCTGGAGTTCAGAGATCCACCTTACCTGTGTGTAACCAGTGTGGTGGAAGACATAGGGGCGTTTGTTGGAGGCATAGTAGATCAGGGGTATGCTTCAGGTGTGGATCACCTGACCACTTTGTGAGAGACTGTCCTGAGAGGCAGGAGCAGATGTCAGTTGATTCTGCTGCTTCTCGAGCTAGTGTGAGGGGAGGCAGAGGAGGCAGAGGTGCCAGCCGAGGAGGTAGACCAGGATTCAGTTCTAGAGGAGGTGCTGCATCCAGGGAGGGTAGACCAGAGGAGGTTGGATCTTCCCAGAGGATGTATGTTATGCAGAGGCAGCCAGATGCATCAGCGGTCATAGCTGGTACTTTTTCTTTATTTAATACTCCAGTACTTGCTTTGATTGATCCGGGTTCCACGCATTCATATATTAGTGCATCTGTTTTGCCTGTATCTGATTTGCATGCTGAGTCCCTAGGATTTGATGTGTTGGTAACAAATCCGTTAGGGCATAGTGTGGTTGTGAGTAAGGTGCATAGAGATAGTGCAGTAGTGGTGCAGGGTGAGGAGTTCCTTGGGGATTTGATTGAGATGCCATTTAAGGATTATGATGTGATCTTAGGTATGGATTGGCTATCTCGACATGGAGCTGTGGTGGATTGTAAAAAGAAAATTGTTTCTTTGAGAATGGGTGATGGTAGAGAGGTGATAGTATCTAATGAGCAAGAACAGCTAGCCTCCTTATTTGTTTCAGCTGTTGCAGCCAGGAGGTTGATTAGAAAGGGGTGTGAAGCCTATCTTGCTCATGTGGTAGATACTAGAGTAAGAAGTTCTCCCATTGATAGCATTGCCACAGTTGCAGAGTTCCCAGATGTGTTTCCAGAGGAGTTGCCAGGGTTACCTCCTGAGAGAGAGGTGGAGTTCGGTATTGAATTGTTGCCTAGTACCACTCCTATCTCTATTACTCCTTATAGAATGGCACCAGCAGAATTGAGGGAGTTGAAAGTGCAATTACAGGAGTTGTTGGACAAAGGATTTATTCGCCCCAGTGTTTCTCCTTGGGGAGCTCCTGTGCTTTTTGTGAAGAAGAAAGATGGTACTATGAGGTTGTGTATCGATTATAGGCAATTGAACAAGGTGACCATTAAGAATAAATATCCTTTGCCTAGAATCGATGATCTCTTTGATCAGTTGAAGGGAGCGTCAGTGTTCTCCAAAATTGATTTGAGATCTGGGTACCATCAGCTGAGGGTAAGAAGTGAAGATGTTCCTAAGACTGCTTTTCGGACCAGGTATGGGCATTATGAATTTCTAGTTATGCCTTTTGGTCTGACGAATGCACCTGCAGCTTTTATGGATTTGATGAATAGGGTGTTTAGGCCCTATTTGGATCAGTTTGCAGTGGTCTTCATTGATGATATACTGGTGTACTCGCGGAATGAAGAGGAACATGATATGCATCTGCGGTTTGTGTTGCAGATTTTGAGAGAAAAGCAGTTATTTGCCAAATTGTCGAAATGTGAGTTCTGGTTGGATCAAGTAGCTTTTCTCGTACATATAGTTTCAGCAGAGGGTATTAGAGTTGATCCGAGCAAAGTTGAAGCTATATTGAATTGGAGTCCACCCAAGTCTGTGACTGAGATTAGAAGTTTTCTGGGTTTGCCAGGCTATTACAGGCGGTTTGTGAAAGGGTTTTCTTTGATAGCTACTCCACTCACCAGATTGCTTCGTAAGGGAGTGAGATTTGTGTGGACGGATCAGTGTCAGGCGAGTTTTGAGCAGTTGAGAGAATTGTTAACTCAAGTGCCTGTTCTTACTTTACCTGTTGAAGGTAAACCTTATGTGATCTACAGTGATGCTTCACATAGAGGTTTGGGGTGTGTATTGATGCAAGAAGGTAAAGTTATAGCTTATGCATCTCGACAGTTGAAACCGCATGAGCTTAACTATCCAACCCATGATTTGGAATTGGCTGCCATTGTGTTTGCATTGAAGATTTGGCGCCACTATCTGTTTGGGGAGAAATGTTTCATCTACACTGATCACAAGAGTTTGAAGTATTTGGGTGTCCAGAAAGAACTCAATCTTCGTCAGAGGAGATGGTTGGAGTTGATTAAAGACTACGACTGTTTGATTGACTATCATCCAGGTAAAGCAAATGTTGTTGCTGATGCCTTAAGTCGGAAGTCTTTAGCTGGTTTAACAATTTATTCGCTCTCGTTGCTTGTTGAATTGAGAGCTCTGCGTGCTAACTTTGTATCTTGTGACGATGGTGCATTGTTGGCACAGTTGCTTTTGAAACCAGTTTTGTTAGATCAGATCAAAGAGGCTCAGTTGATTGATATGAAGATTCAGAAGATTATTTCAGATTGCAAGAATGGGAAGACTAGAGATTTTATTGTGAAGAGCGATGGGAGTCTCTGGTTCAAGAGCAGATTGTGTGTACCCGATGATGCTGAATTGAAAAGGGTCATTTTGGAAGAAGCTCATCAGTCAATGTTTGCTATGCATCCGGGTAATACGAAGATGTATCATGATTTGAGACAGCATTATTGGTGGATTGGTTTGAAGAGAGACATTGCAGATTTTGTGTCGAAATGTCTCACCTGTCAGAAGGTTAAAGCAGAGCATCAAGTCCCAACCGGGTTGCTTCAACCATTGTCAGTGCCAGAATGGAAGTGGGAAAGAGTGACAATGGATTTTGTGTCTGGTTTGCCATTGACACAAAAGAAGCATGATGCTATATGGGTGATTGTGGATAGATTGACTAAAACAGCTCATTTCCTTCCGGTTCGAATGGATTATTCTTTGGAGAGATTGGCTGAGCTGTATATCCATGAGATTGTGAAATTGCATGGTGTTCCAACTTCTTTAGTGTCTGATCGAGATCCCCGGTTTACTTCAAGATTTTGGAAGAGTTTGCATAGTGCTTTGGGTTCTCGACTACACTTCAGTACTGTTTTTCATCCACAGACGGATGGACAGTCAGAGAGGGTGATACAGATTATTAAGGATATGTTGAGAAGCTGTGTCATCGATTTCACTGGAAGTTGGGATAGATTCTTACCTCTTGTGGAGTTTGCTTACAACAACAGTCACCAATCTAGCATTGGTATGGCACCGTTCGAGGCATTGTATGGTAGACGGTGCAGAACACCTCTTTGTTGGAGTGAACTTGGTGAAGGTAAAATAATTGGACCTGATTTGATTCAAGAAACTGAGGAAAAAGTGAAGTTGATCCGAGGTAGGTTAAAAGCAGCTTCAGACCGACAGAAGTCTTATGCAGATCTTAAGAGGAGAGACATTCAGTTTGATGTTGGAGATAAGGTGTTTTTGAAAGTATCTCCTTGGAAGAAGATTTTGAGGTTCGGTCGGAAAGGAAAATTGAGTCCTCGTTTCATTGGGCCGTATGAAGTGTTAGAAAGAGTTGGGCCAGTTGCATATCGACTTGCTTTGCCACCTGAGTTGGATCGTATTCATAATGTATTCCATGTTTCTATGTTGAGGAGGTACAGGTCAGATCCATCTCATGTGTTGCCAATTGAGTCTATCGAAGTGAGCCCAGATTTGACATTTGAAGAAGAACCAGTTGCTATCTTGGCACGTGATGTGAAAGAATTGAGGAACAAGAAAGTGCCATTGGTGAAGATTCTTTGGAAGAATCATGCAAAAGAAGAAGCAACTTGGGAAAGTGAGCAAACTATGCGAGAGCAATATCCTCAACTATTTCAGAGTTGATATCAGGTAATTTCGAGGACGAAATTTCTTTTTAGAGGGGGAGAATTGTAATATCCTCATTTATGCCCTAGAAGTTTTGCATATTGTTGTTGTTGTTAATGTTATATATTGGATTGAATATATGTGTTAAATTGTAAGAGAAAAGAAATTGAGAAGAGAAAGTATATGTATATGTATTTTGGGAAGAAATAGGGTTTAGAGACAAATTTATATGTTGTGTATATGTTAATATATATGACACATAAAGTGGTCAAAAGGCTTGGTCAATGCAAGAGAAGATATTTATTTGAGATTGGTAAATTACTTAATTGGGCACATATAAGACAAAAAGATAATTATGTGAATAAGGGCACTTTGGTAATTGCTTGGATAAAATCACATGGTGGATATTTAAAGAAGGTTTGACTTGTGTTTTCTTCATCATTTCTTCTTCTTCTTCTTGTTGATGGCCGGCCCTCCATAGCCAAAGAAAAAGAAAGAGACAAGTGATGGTTTTGATGATTTCAAGCTTAAATTGAAGAAAGATTAAGTGTTCAAGTGTTGATTTAAGAAGTTTTTAACTAAGGTAAGATCTTTTCTCTAATTTCTTCAATTCTTTTGAAGTGGTATGATTAAGTTGCTTATGGTATGATTGTGAGTATTGATTTTGCTTGATAGATGAGAAGTTGGGTTGGTGTTGGTGATGGAAGAGTAAGATTGGTGTTTAGTGAAATTGTTTCTGTTTTAGGATTAGTAAAGGTTGTGACTTGTATGATTTTTAATTAATTTTAGAAAAATGTTCTTGAAGTGAATTTTTGATATGTTGTGCCTCTATGAGTCTAGAATGACTGAAAAATATTTTGATTCGATTTTGGAATGGTTATGAGTTTAGAAAGATTATTTTCATTAGACCTGTTCCAGCAAGTACCTTAACTGGGACAGCTATATTTCGGGATTTTTAATAAAATGTAGAAAAATCATATCCAATCGAATTTTGGATATGTTGTTGCTTAGTGAGTTTAGTATTTGAGAAAAATAATTTGGAATCACGTTGATTGAATTTGATTTATGGAATTCACAAAGTTCAGAACTGCTGCCAGGATGCAGGGCAATTGGGGCAGTCTGGTTAGGTGAACTATTTGACCAAGATTTTGTGTTCAGTTTGATCTGAAATTTTAAAGTGATGATTTTAAGATACAAAACTAAATTCTGTAAAGATTTTAGAATTTTTAATCAAGTAGATTATTTTATACAATTTTTCAAAATAAGGATAAAATGGAGTTTAAAAACCAGAATGTACTATTTATGGTTAGGGTTTTAATTCTTTGTTCTTCTTGCATTGCTTTGGTTCTCCAAAGGTAGGTTGGTCCTTAAACCTAACCCTAAACACTTTAAATACACTTGAATCAATGAATGTTATAATCAATTGTTCTTTGCCCTAATTGCATTGTTGAGATTGAACAATGTTATGTTGTGCATTGTGAATGGTAATGTGTTTCATGAGTAATGTGGAATGAAATGTTGATATTTATGAATGATGATATGTGAAATATAATGTGATCATGGATGAAATATATATATATATACTTGAATAATGAGATGTTATATTGTGAAATGAAATGTGAAGCCATTGTTATTGGCTAAGATGATGTAATTGAAAGAAAGAAGGCATGTTTGCCTAAATATGATGAGAATTGAGAATGGAAATGAATTGTTTGTTTAATATGTTATTCAGTTTCAGAATTCTGGATTTGGGTGGCATGCCTAAGAAATGATGAAAGGTAACAGTCTTGCCGGGTTGAGGACCTCCTCATAGGTGTTGAGTTGATGGTCCAAGAGACTGGGTCTGTTACACTATGAGATATATGATTTGTAACAGTCTTGCCGGGTTGAGGATCTCCTCATATGTGTTGAGTTGATGATCCAAGAGACTGGGTCTGTTACACTATCCATGGATAGAGATACATGTATATACATTGCCTACGGGCGTGATTATTGTGACTATGAACCAAAGCAGTAACTCTGAACTCTGAATATCGTATTAAATACTTGTTGGGCCCATAGGTGTCAAGGTTATATGAATGTCCTAAATAATGTTATGAGTTTAATGAAATGAGATGTTGGTTATGGAGTATGATTGATTAATGTTGAATGTGAAAAGATGTTGAAATGTGGTATGCTCATATGACTATGATTTGTGAAATGCATAATTGTGTGGTTAACTTTATATTTATGATGTTGATCTTATCAATAACATATGTGGCATTGCATTTCATTAAAGCATACTGTTAGCATGTTTTATCTTACTAAGCCGTTGGCTTAGCGCGATAGTGTTTAATCGCGCAGGTAGTAGAGTGGATAGAGTTGAACCCGAGAGTTCATCAAGACCTAGTGAGAGTAGACCTTGAAGAATCCATTTTGGGAGCTTAAAGATCAGAGCAGACTTGCCAATCATGTATAAATTTTATGTGTTGTAAAACTTGAGTTTTGATGTATATGAATTTGTAAATATGTAAATATTTTATAACTTCCGCTGTGTAATATTTAAATATGGGGGTTGTCACAAAACCTTTATTTTATGTTGTACTAGAAGTGTAAATCCTTTTTGCAGGTTGTAGTTGAGGTTACAAGGGGGATTTATTGTGAGTGTACTGAGAATGATTTTGTTTGCATTGGTTTGTGTAAAATGTTTTTAAAATAAGAAAAAAACCGGTTTTGTCGACACTTGGGACTCAATTTTTAGGCGAAACTATGGCAAAAATTTTGTAAAAAAAAATCGGAACTAAAATTTGACTAAGTAAAATTGGTAGCAACATTAGGTTAGTGTGGCGCCTCTACTCAGCTTACATATGTAGGTTGGGAAGGGGTGTTACAATTGTTTTGGTATCAGAGCCTAGGTTTGAGATTCTCAACCTAGGTAAAATGTAAGAAAAAGACTATTTTTACTTAAAAAGTGAGTTTTTGAACAAAAATACATGTTTGGGATTGGCAGTCTCTGATCTTTAATAAGAGGTATTCTGTTGTGTTTGCAGACTTAGGTTGTGATGGATTCTCACTCACGTCAGTCGATTGAGGGTAGTGCCGAGAGTATTGCTCCTGCTGAGGGAGCTAGGGTTGATAGTGTTGAGGAGGCACCTGCTTTGGTGTCGGGTAGACCAGCTGGGGAGGAGGTTCCGCCAGCCTGGTTTAGGCCTATGATGGAAGCTATGAGACAAGCACCTGTGCAACCACAGCCACCGCCACCACCCCCTCAGCCTTCAGTACCAGTAAGGCACTATGATAAGCTAAGGAAATATGGAGCAGAGGATTTCTTTGGTACAGTTGATCCGGCTGTAGCAGAACAGTGGCTTGATAGAGTTCAGAGGGTATTTGTGCAGTTGCAAGCCACTTCAGAGGAGAAGTTTGACTATGCAAGATCTTTGCTACAGAAGGATGCCTACGACTGGTGTAAGACAGTGCCCCATTCTATGGATGATCCTCCAACACTGTCTTACACTGATTTTCTGAGGGAATTTGAGTTGAAGTATACTCCTAGGGAGTATAAAGATGGGAAGAAAAGAGAGTTTCTAGATTTGAAGAAAGATCATCGGACCGTAACTGAGTATGAGGTTGAGTTTATTCGACTGAGCCAGTATGCTGGGGGCATCATTGCTGATGAGATTGATAGATGTCGGCGATTTGAGGAGGGATTGAGGCCCTCGATCATGTGCTTAGTGGCTGGATCCAGATATCAGGATTTCTCACAGCTTGTGGCAGCAGCTCGAAGTGTAGAGCGAGCTCAAGTTATTGCAGCTGCTTCAGAGGAAGAGGTTAGGGTTAGGAGGCCCCAGTTTGAGGCAGGGTCTTCTTCTGCGAAGAGGGGTAGAGGAAGTTTTGTTCCTCGGAGTAGTAGGAGCCAGAGACCAGCGGGTAGGTCAGTGCAGTTCCAGAGGCAGAGATTTAGACCTGCAGCTTTAGTAGCGAGTGCTCCTACTCCTGGAGTTCAGAGATCCACCTTACCTGTGTGTAACCAGTGTGGTGGAAGACATAGGGGCGTTTGTTGGAGGCATAGTAGATCAGGGGTATGCTTCAGGTGTGGATCACCTGACCACTTTGTGAGAGACTGTCCTGAGAGGCAGGAGCAGATGTCAGTTGATTCTGCTGCTTCTCGAGCTAGTGTGAGGGGAGGCAGAGGAGGCAGAGGTGCCAGCCGAGGAGGTAGACCAGGATTCAGTTCTAGAGGAGGTGCTGCATCCAGGGAGGGTAGACCAGAGGAGGTTGGATCTTCCCAGAGGATGTATGTTATGCAGAGGCAGCCAGATGCATCAGCAGTCATAGCTGGTACTTTTTCTTTATTTAATACTCCAGTACTTGCTTTGATTGATCCGGGTTCCACGCATTCATATATTAGTGCATCTGTTTTGCCTGTATCTGATTTGCATGCTGAGTCCCTAGGATTTGATGTGTTGGTAACAAATCCGTTAGGGCATAGTGTGGTTGTGAGTAAGGTGCATAGAGATAGTGCAGTAGTGGTGCAGGGTGAGGAGTTCCTTGGGGATTTGATTGAGATGCCATTTAAGGATTATGATGTGATCTTAGGTATGGATTGGCTATCTCGACATGGAGCTGTGGTGGATTGTAAAAAGAAAATTGTTTCTTTGAGAATGGGTGATGGTAGAGAGGTGATAGTATCTAATGAGCAAGAACAGCTAGCCTCCTTATTTGTTTCAGCTGTTGCAGCCAGGAGGTTGATTAGAAAGGGGTGTGAAGCCTATCTTGCTCATGTGGTAGATACTAGAGTAAGAAGTTCTCCCATTGATAGCATTGCCACAGTTGCAGAGTTCCCAGATGTGTTTCCAGAGGAGTTGCCAGGGTTACCTCCTGAGAGAGAGGTGGAGTTCGGTATTGAATTGTTGCCTAGTACCACTCCTATCTCTATTACTCCTTATAGAATGGCACCAGCAGAATTGAGGGAGTTGAAAGTGCAATTACAGGAGTTGTTGGACAAAGGATTTATTCGCCCCAGTGTTTCTCCTTGGGGAGCTCCTGTGCTTTTTGTGAAGAAGAAAGATGGTACTATGAGGTTGTGTATCGATTATAGGCAATTGAACAAGGTGACCATTAAGAATAAATATCCTTTGCCTAGAATCGATGATCTCTTTGATCAGTTGAAGGGAGCGTCAGTGTTCTCCAAAATTGATTTGAGATCTGGGTACCATCAGCTGAGGGTAAGAAGTGAAGATGTTCCTAAGACTGCTTTTCGGACCAGGTATGGGCATTATGAATTTCTAGTTATGCCTTTTGGTCTGACGAATGCACCTGCAGCTTTTATGGATTTGATGAATAGGGTGTTTAGGCCCTATTTGGATCAGTTTGCAGTGGTCTTCATTGATGATATACTGGTGTATTCGCGGAATGAAGAGGAACATGATATGCATCTGCGGTTTGTGTTGCAGATTTTGAGAGAAAAGCAGTTATTTGCCAAATTGTCGAAATGTGAGTTCTGGTTGGATCAAGTAGCTTTTCTCGTACATATAGTTTCAGCAGAGGGTATTAGAGTTGATCCGAGCAAAGTTGAAGCTATATTGAATTGGAGTCCACCCAAGTCTGTGACTGAGATTAGAAGTTTTCTGGGTTTGCCAGGCTATTACAGGCGGTTTGTGAAAGGGTTTTCTTTGATAGCTACTCCACTCACCAGATTGCTTCGTAAGGGAGTGAGATTTGTGTGGACGGATCAGTGTCAGGCGAGTTTTGAGCAGTTGAGAGAATTGTTAACTCAAGCGCCTGTTCTTACTTTACCTGTTGAAGGTAAACATTATGTGATCTACAGTGATGCTTCACATAGAGGTTTGGGGTGTGTATTGATGCAAGAAGGTAAAGTTATAGCTTATGCATCTCGACAGTTGAAACCGCATGAGCTTAACTATCCAACCCATGATTTGGAATTGGCTGCCATTGTGTTTGCATTGAAGATTTGGCGCCACTATCTGTTTGGGGAGAAATGTTTCATCTACACTGATCACAAGAGTTTGAAGTATTTGGGCGTCCAGAAAGAACTCAATCTTCGTCAGAGGAGATGGTTGGAGTTGATTAAAGACTACGACTGTTTGATTGACTATCATCCAGGTAAAGCAAATGTTGTTGCTGATTCCTTAAGTCGGAAGTCTTTAGCTGGTTTAACAATTTATTCGCTCTCGTTGCTTGTTGAATTGAGAGCTCTGCGTGCTAACTTTGTATCTTGTGATGATGGTGCATTGTTGGCACAGTTGCTTTTGAAACCAGTTTTGTTAGATCAGATCAAAGAGGCTCAGTTGATTGATATGAAGATTCAGAAGATTATTTCAGATTGCAAGAATGGGAAGACTAGAGATTTTATTGTGAAGAGCGATGGGAGTCTCTGGTTCAAGAGCAGATTGTGTGTACCCGATGATGCTGAATTGAAAAGGGTCATTTTGGAAGAAGCTCATCAGTCAATGTTTGCTATGCATCCGGGTAATACGAAGATGTATCATGATTTGAGACAGCATTATTGGTGGATTGGTTTGAAGAGAGACATTGCAGATTTTGTGTCGAAATGTCTCACCTGTCAGAAGGTTAAAGCAGAGCATCAAGTCCCAACCGGGTTGCTTCAACCATTGTCAGTGCCAAAATGGAAGTGGGAAAGAGTGACAATGGATTTTGAGTCTGGTTTGCCATTGACACAAAAGAAGCATGATGCTATATGGGTGATTGTGGATAGATTGACTAAAACAGCTCATTTCCTTCCGGTTCGAATGGATTATTCTTTGGAGAGATTGGCTGAGCTGTATATCCATGAGATTGTGAAATTGCATGGTGTTCCAACTTCTTTAGTGTCTGATCGAGATCCCCGGTTTACTTTAAGATTTTGGAAGAGTTTGCATAGTGCTTTGGGTTCTCGACTACACTTCAGTACTGTTTTTCATCCACAGACGGATGGACAGTCAGAGAGGGTGATACAGATTATTGAGGATATGTTGAGAAGCTGTGTCATCGATTTCACTGGAAGTTGGGATAGATTCTTACCTCTTGTGGAGTTTGCTTACAACAACAGTCACCAATCTAGCATTGGTATGGCACCGTTCGAGGCATTGTATGGTAGACGGTGCAGAACACCTCTTTGTTGGAGTGAACTTGGTGAAGGTAAAATAATTGGACCTGATTTGATTCAAGAAACTGAGGAAAAAGTGAAGTTGATCTGAGGTAGGTTAAAAGCAGCTTCAGACCGACAGAAGTCTTATGCAGATCTTAAGAGGAGAGACATTCAGTTTGATGTTGGAGATAAGGTGTTTTTGAAAGTATCTCCTTGGAAGAAGATTTTGAGGTTCGGTCGGAAAGGAAAATTGAGTCCTCGTTTCATTGGGCCGTATGAAGTGTTAGAAAGAGTTGGGCCAGTTGCATATCGACTTGCTTTGCCACCTGAGTTGGATCATATTCATAATGTATTCCATGTTTCTATGTTGAGGAGGTACAGGTCAGATCCATCTCATGTGTTGCCAATTGAGTCTATCGAAGTGAGCCCAGATTTGACATTTGAAGAAGAACCAGTTGCTATCTTGGCACGTGATGTGAAAGAATTGAGGAACAAGAAAGTGCCATTGGTGAAGATTCTTTGGAAGAATCATGCAAAAGAAGAAGCAACTTGGGAAAGTGAGCAAACTATGCGAGAGCAATATCCTCAACTATTTCAGAGTTGATATCAGGTAATTTCGAGGACGAAATTTCTTTTTAGAGGGGGAGAATTGTAATATCCTCATTTATGCCCTAGAAGTTTTGCATATTGTTGTTGTTGTTAATGTTATATATTGGATTGAATATATGTGTTAAATTGTAAGAGAAAAGAAATTGAGAAGAGAAAGTATATGTATATGTATTTTGGGAAGAAATAGGGTTTAGAGACAAATTTATATGTTGTGTATATGTTAATATATATGACATATAAAGTGGTCAAAAGGTTTGGTCAATGCAAGAGAAGATATTTATTTGAGATTGGTAAATTACTTAATTGGGCACATATAAGACAAAAAGATAATTATGTGAATAAGGGCACTTTGGTAATTGCTTGGATAAAATCACATGGTGGATATTTAAAGAAGGTTTGACTTGTGTTTTCTTCATCATTTCTTCTTCTTCTTCTTGTTGATGGCCGGCCCTCCATAGCCAAAGAAAAAGAAAGAGACAAGTGATGGTTTTGATGATTTCAAGCTTAAATTGAAGAAAGATTAAGTGTTCAAGTGTTGATTTAAGAAGTTTTTAACTAAGGTAAGATCTTTTCTCTAATTTCTTCAATTCTTTTGAAGTGGTATGATTAAGTTGCTTATGGTATGATTGTGAGTATTGATTTTGCTTGATAGATGAGAAGTTGGGTTGGTGTTGGTGATGGTGATGGAAGAGTAAGATTGGTGTTTAGTGAAATTGTTTCTGTTTTACGATTAGTAAAGGCTGTGACCTGTATGATTTTTAATTAATTTTAGAAAAATGTTCTTGAAGTGAATTTTTGATATGTTGTGCCTCTATGAGTCTAGAATGACTGAAAAATATGTTGATTCGATTTTGGAATGGTTATGAGTTTAGAAAGATTATTTTCATTAGACCTGTTCCAGCAAGTACCTTAACTGGGACAGCTATATTTCGGGATTTTTAATAAAATGTAGAAAAATCATATCCAATCGAATTTTGGATATGTTGTTGCTTAGTGAGTTTAGTATTTGAGAAAAATAATTTGGAATCACGTTGATTGAATTTGATTTATGGAATTCACAAAGTTCAGAACTGCTGCCAGGATGCAGGGCAATTGGGGCAGTCTGGTTAGGTGAACTATTTGACCAAGATTTTGTGTTCAGTTTGATCTGAAATTTTAAAGTGATGATTTTAAGATACAAAACTAAATTCTTTAAAGATTTTAGAATTTTTAATCAAGTAGATTATTTTATACAATTTTTCAAAATAAGGATAAAATGGAGTTTAAAAACCAGAATGTACTATTTATGGTTAGGGTTTTAATTCTTTGTTCTTCTTGCATTGCTTTGGTTCTCCAAAGGTAGGTTGGTCCTTAAACCTAACCCTAAACACTTTAAATACACTTGAATCAATGAATGTTATAATCAATTGTTCTTTGCCCTAATTGCATTGTTGAGATTGAACAATGTTATGTTGTGCATTGTGAATGGTAATGTGTTTCATGAGTAATGTGGAATGAAATGTTGATATTTATGAATGATGCTATGTGAAATATAATGTGATCATGGATGAGATATATATATATATATACTTGAATAATGAGATGTTATATTGTGAAATGAAATGTGAAGCCATTGTTATTGGCTAAGATGATGTAATTGAAAGAAAGAAGGCATGTTTGCCTAAATATGATGAGAATTGAGAATGGAAATGAATTGTTTGTTTAATATGTTATTCAGTTTCAGAATTCTGGATTTGGGTGGCATGCCTAAGAAATGATGAAAGGTAACAGTCTTGCCGGGTTGAGGACCTCCTCATAGGTGTTGAGTTGATGGTCCAAGAGACTGGGTCTGTTACACTATGAGATATATGATTTGTAACAGTCTTGCCGGGTTGAGGATCTCCTCATATGTGTTGAGTTGATGATCCAAGAGACTGGGTCTGTTACACTATCCATGGATAGAGATACATGTATATACATTGCCTACGGGCGTGATTATTGTGACTATGAACCAAAGCAGTAACTCTGAACTCTGAATATCGTATTAAATACTTGTTGGGCCCATAGGTGTCAAGGTTATATGAATGTCCTAAATAATGTTATGAGTTTAATGAAATGAGATGTTGGTTATGGAGTATGATTGATTAATGTTGAATGTGAAAAGATGTTGAAATGTGGTATGCTCATATGACTATGATTTGTGAAATGCATAATTGTGTGGTTAACTTTATATTTATGATGTTGATCTTATCAATAACATATGTGGCATTGCATTTCATTAAAGCATACTGTTAGCATGTTTTATCTTACTAAGCCGTTGGCTTAGCGCGATAGTGTTTAATCGCGCAGGTAGTAGAGTGGATAGAGTTGAACCCGAGAGTTCATCAAGACCTAGTGAGAGTAGACCTTGAAGAATCCATTTTGGGAGCTTAAAGATCAGAGCAGACTTGCCAATCATGTATAAATTTTATGTGTTGTAAAACTTGAGTTTTGATGTATATGAATTTGTAAATATGTAAATATTTTATAACTTCCGCTGTGTAATATTTAAATATGGGGGTTGTCACAAAACCTTTATTTTATGTTGTACTAGAAGTGTAAATCCTTTTTGCAGGTTGTAGTTGAGGTTACAAGGGGGATTTATTGGGAGTGTACTGAGAATGATTTTGTTTGCATTGGTTTGTGTAAAATGTTTTTAAAATAAGAAAAAAACCGGTTTTGTCGACACTTGGGACTCAATTTTTAGGCGAAACTATGGCAAAAATTTTGTAAAAAAAAATCGGAACTAAAATTTGACTAAGTAAAATTGGTAGCAACATTAGGTTAGTGTGGCGCCTCTACTCAGCTTACATATGTAGGTTGGGAAGGGGTGTTACAATTGTTTTGGTATCAGAGCCTAGGTTTGAGATTCTCAACCTAGGTAAAATGTAAGAAAAAGACTATTTTTACTTAAAAAGTGAGTTTTTGAACAAAAATACATGTTTGGGATTGGCAGTCTCTGATCTTTAATAAGAGGTAGTCTGTTGTGTTTGCAGACTTAGGTTGTGATGGATTCTCACTCACGTCAGTCGATTGAGGGTAGTGCCGAGAGTATTGCTCCTGCTGAGGGAGCTAGGGTTGATAGTGTTGAGGAGGCACCTGCTTCGGTGTCGGGTAGACCAGCTGGGGAGGAGGTTCCGCCAGCCTGGTTTAGGCCTATGATGGAAGCTATGAGACAAGCACCTGTGCAACCACAGCCACCGCCACCACCCCCTCAGCCTTCAGTACCAGTAAGGCACTATGATAAGCTAAGGAAATATGGAGCAGAGGATTTCTTTGGTACAGTTGATCCGGCTGTAGCAGAACAGTGGCTTGATAGAGTTCAAAGGGTATTTGTGCAGTTGCAAGCCACTTCAGAGGAGAAGTTTGACTATGCAAGATCTTTGCTACAGAAGGATGCCTACGACTGGTGTAAGACAGTGCCCCATTCTATGGATGATCCTCCAACACTGTCTTACACTGATTTTCTGAGGGAATTTGAGTTGAAGTATACTCCTAGGGAGTATAAAGATGGGAAGAAAAGAGAGTTTCTAGATTTGAAGAAAGATCATCGGACCGTAACTGAGTATGAGGTTGAGTTTATTCGACTGAGCCAGTATGATGGGGGCATCATTGCTGATGAGATTGATAGATGTCGGCGATTTGAGGAGGGATTGAGGCCCTCGATCATGTGCTTAGTGGCTGGATCCAGATATCAGGATTTCTCACAGCTTGTGGCAGCAGCTCGAAGTGTAGAGCGAGCTCAAGTTATTGCAGCTGCTTCAGAGGAAGAGGTTAGGGTTAGGAGGCCCCAGTTTGAGGCAGGGTCTTCTTCTGCGAAGAGGGGTAGAGGAAGTTTTGTTCCTCGGAGTAGTAGGAGCCAGAGACCAGCGGGTAGGTCAGTGCAGTTCCAGAGGCAGAGATTTAGACCTGCAGCTTTAGTAGCGAGTGCTCCTACTCCTGGAGTTCAGAGATCCACCTTACCTGTGTGTAACCAGTGTGGTGGAAGACATAGGGGCGTTTGTTGGAGGCATAGTAGATCAGGGGTATGCTTCAGGTGTGGATCACCTGACCACTTTGTGAGAGACTGTCCTGAGAGGCAGGAGCAGATGTCAGTTGATTCTGCTGCTTCTCGAGCTAGTGTGAGGGGAGGCAGAGGAGGCAGAGGTGCCAGCCGAGGAGGTAGACCAGGATTCAGTTCTAGAGGAGGTGCTGCATCCAGGGAGGGTAGACCAGAGGAGGTTGGATCTTCCCAGAGGATGTATGTTATGCAGAGGCAGCCAGATGCATCAGCAGTCATAGCTGGTACTTTTTCTTTATTTAATACTCCAGTACTTGCTTTGATTGATCCGGGTTCCACGCATTCATATATTAGTGCATCTGTTTTGCCTGTATCTGATTTGCATGCTGAGTCCCTAGGATTTGATGTGTTGGTAACAAATCCGTTAGGGCATAGTGTGGTTGTGAGTAAGGTGCATAGAGATAGTGCAGTAGTGGTGCAGGGTGAGGAGTTCCTTGGGGATTTGATTGAGATGCCATTTAAGGATTATGATGTGATCTTAGGTATGGATTGGCTATCTCGACATGGAGTTGTGGTGGATTGTAAAAAGAAAATTGTTTCTTTGAGAATGGGTGATGGTAGAGAGGTGATAGTATCTAATGAGCAGGAACAGCTAGCCTCCTTATTTGTTTCAGCTGTTGCAGCCAGGAGGTTGATTAGAAAGGGGTGTGAAGCCTATCTTGCTCATGTGGTAGATACTAGAGTAAGAAGTTCTCCCATTGATAGCATTGCCACAGTTGCAGAGTTCCCAGATGTGTTTCCAGAGGAGTTGCCAGGGTTACCTCCTGAGAGAGAGGTGGAGTTCGGTATTGAATTGTTGCCTAGTACCACTCCTATCTCTATTACTCCTTATAGAATGGCACCAGCAGAATTGAGGGAGTTGAAAGTGCAATTACAGGAGTTGTTGGACAAAGGATTTATTCGCCCCAGTGTTTCTCCTTGGGGAGCTCCTGTGCTTTTTGTGAAGAAGAAAGATGGTACTATGAGGTTGTGTATCGATTATAGGCAATTGAACAAGGTGACCATTAAGAATAAATATCCTTTGCCTAGAATCGATGATCTCTTTGATCAGTTGAAGGGAGCGTCAGTGTTCTCCAAAATTGATTTGAGATCTGGGTACCATCAGCTGAGGGTAAGAAGTGAAGATGTTCCTAAGACTGCTTTTCGGACCAGGTATGGGCATTATGAATTTCTAGTTATGCCTTTTGGTCTGACGAATGCACCTGCAGCTTTTATGGATTTGATGAATAGGGTGTTTAGGCCCTATTTGGATCAGTTTGCAGTGGTCTTCATTGATGATATACTGGTGTATTCGCGGAATGAAGAGGAACATGATATGCATCTGCGGTTTGTGTTGCAGATTTTGAGAGAAAAGCAGTTATTTGCCAAATTGTCGAAATGTGAGTTCTGGTTGGATCAAGTAGCTTTTCTCGTACATATAGTTTCAGCAGAGGGTATTAGAGTTGATCCGAGCAAAGTTGAAGCTATATTGAATTGGAGTCCACCCAAGTCTGTGACTGAGATTAGAAGTTTTCTGGGTTTGCCAGGCTATTACAGGCGGTTTGTGAAAGGGTTTTCTTTGATAGCTACTCCACTCACCAGATTGCTTCGTAAGGGAGTGAGATTTGTGTGGACGGATCAGTGTCAGGCGAGTTTTGAGCAGTTGAGAGAATTGTTAACTCAAGCGCCTGTTCTTACTTTACCTGTTGAAGGTAAACCTTATGTGATCTACAGTGATGCTTCACATAGAGGTTTGGGGTGTGTATTGATGCAAGAAGGTAAAGTTATAGCTTATGCATCTCGACAGTTGAAACCGCATGAGCTTAACTATCCAACCCATGATTTGGAATTGGCTGCCATTGTGTTTGCATTGAAGATTTGGCGCCACTATCTGTTTGGGGAGAAATGTTTCATCTACACTGATCACAAGAGTTTGAAGTATTTGGGTGTCCAGAAAGAACTCAATCTTCGTCAGAGGAGATGGTTGGAGTTGATTAAAGACTACGACTGTTTGATTGACTATCATCCAGGTAAAGCAAATGTTGTTGCTGATGCCTTAAGTCGGAAGTATTTAGCTGGTTTAACAATTTATTCGCTCTCGTTGCTTGTTGAATTGAGAGCTCTGCGTGCTAACTTTGTATCTTGTGACGATGGTGCATTGTTGGCACAGTTGCTTTTGAAACCAGTTTTGTTAGATCAGATCAAAGAGGCTCAGTTGATTGATATGAAGATTCAGAAGATTATTTCAGATTGCAAGAATGGGAAGACTAGAGATTTTATTGTGAAGAGCGATGGGAGTCTCTGGTTCAAGAGCAGATTGTGTGTACCCGATGATGCTGAATTGAAAAGGGTCATTTTGGAAGAAGCTCATCAGTCAATGTTTGCTATGCATCCGGGTAATACGAAGATGTATCATGATTTGAGACAGCATTATTGGTGGATTGGTTTGAAGAGAGACATTGCAGATTTTGTGTCGAAATGTATCACCTGTCAGAAGGTTAAAGCAGAGCATCAAGTCCCAACCGGGTTGCTTCAACCATTGTCAGTGCCAGAATGGAAGTGGGAAAGAGTGACAATGGATTTTGTGTCTGGTTTGCCATTGACACAAAAGAAGCATGATGCTATATGGGTGATTGTGGATAGATTGACTAAAACAGCTCATTTCCTTCCGGTTCGAATGGATTATTCTTTGGAGAGATTGGCTGAGCTGTATATCCATGAGATTGTGAAATTGCATGGTGTTCCAACTTCTTTAGTGTCTGATCGAGATCCCCGACTTACTTCAAGATTTTGGAAGAGTTTGCATAGTGCTTTGGGTTCTCGACTACACTTCAGTACTGTTTTTCATCCACAGACGGATGGACAGTCAGAGAGGGTGATACAGATTATTGAGGATATGTTGAGAAGCTGTGTCATCGATTTCACTGGAAGTTGGGATAGATTCTTACCTCTTGTGGAGTTTGCTTACAACAACAGTCACCAATCTAGCATTGGTATGGCACCGTTCGAGGCATTGTATGGTAGACGGTGCAGAACACCTCTTTGTTGGAGTGAACTTGGTGAAGGTAAAATAATTGGACCTGATTTGATTCAAGAAACTGAGGAAAAAGTGAAGTTGATCCGAGGTAGGTTAAAAGCAGCTTCAGACCGACATAAGTCTTATGCAGATCTGAAGAGGAGAGACATTCAGTTTGATGTTGGAGATAAGGTGTTTTTGAAAGTATCTCCTTGGAAGAAGATTTTGAGGTTCGGTCGGAAAGGAAAATTGAGTCCTCGTTTCATTGGGCCGTATGAAGTGTTAGAAAGAGTTGGGCCAGTTGCATATCGACTTGCTTTGCCACCTGAGTTGGATCGTATTCATAATGTATTCCATGTTTCTATGTTGAGGAGGTACAGGTCAGATCCATCTCATGTGTTGCCAATTGAGTCTATCGAAGTGAGCCCAGATTTGACATTTGAAGAAGAACCAGTTGCTATCTTGGCACGTGATGTGAAAGAATTGAGGAACAAGAAAGTGCCATTGGTGAAGATTCTTTGGAAGAATCATGCAAAAGAAGAAGCAACTTGGGAAAGTGAGCAAACTATGCGAGAGCAATATCCTCAACTATTTCAGAGTTGATATCAGGTAATTTCGAGGACGAAATTTCTTTTTAGAGGGGGAGAATTGTAATATCCTCATTTATGCCCTAGAAGTTTTGCATATTGTTGTTGTTGTTAATGTTATATATTGGATTGAATATATGTGTTAAATTGTAAGAGAAAAGAAATTGAGAAGAGAAAGTATATGTATATGTATTTTGGGAAGAAATAGGGTTTAGAGACAAATTTATATGTTGTGTATATGTTAATATATATGACATATAAAGTGGTCAAAAGGTTTGGTCAATGCAAGAGAAGATATTTATTTGAGATTGGTAAATTACTTAATTGGGCACATATAAGACAAAAAGATAATTATGTGAATAAGGGCACTTTGGTAATTGCTTGGATAAAATCACATGGTGGATATTTAAAGAAGGTTTGACTTGTGTTTTCTTCATCATTTCTTCTTCTTCTTCTTGTTGATGGCCGGCCCTCCATAGCCAAAGAAAAAGAAAGAGACAAGTGATGGTTTTGATGATTTCAAGCTTAAATTGAAGAAAGATTAAGTGTTCAAGTGTTGATTTAAGAAGTTTTTAACTAAGGTAAGATCTTTTCTCTAATTTCTTCAATTCTTTTGAAGTGGTATGATTAAGTTGCTTATGGTATGATTGTGAGTATTGATTTTGCTTGATAGATGAGAAGTTGGGTTGGTGTTGGTGATGGTGATGGAAGAGTAAGATTGGTGTTTAGTGAAATTGTTTCTGTTTTACGATTAGTAAAGGCTGTGACCTGTATGATTTTTAATTAATTTTAGAAAAATGTTATTGAAGTGAATTTTTGATATGTTGTGCCTCTATGAGTCTAGAATGACTGAAAAATATGTTGATTCGATTTTGGAATGGTTATGAGTTTAGAAAGATTATTTTCATTAGACCTGTTCCAGCAAGTACCTTAACTGGGACAGCTATATTTCGGGATTTTTAATAAAATGTAGAAAAATCATATCCAATTGAATTTTGGATATGTTGTTGCTTAGTGAGTTTAGTATTTGAGAAAAATAATTTGGAATCACGTTGATTGAATTTGATTTATGGAATTCACAAAGTTCAGAACTGCTGCCAGGATGCAGGGCAATTGGGGCAGTCTGGTTAGGTGAACTATTTGACCAAGATTTTGTGTTCAGTTTGATCTGAAATTTTAAAGTGATGATTTTAAGATACAAAACTAAATTCTGTAAAGATTTTAGAATTTTTAATCAAGTAGATTATTTTATACAATTTTTCAAAATAAGGATAAAATGGAGTTTAAAAACCAGAATGTACTATTTATGGTTAGGGTTTTAATTCTTTGTTCTTCTTGCATTGCTTTGGTTCTCCAAAGGTAGGTTGGTCCTTAAACCTAACCCTAAACACTTTAAATACACTTGAATCAATGAATGTTATAATCAATTGTTCTTTGCCCTAATTGCATTGTTGAGATTGAACAATGTTATGTTGTGCATTGTGAATGGTAATGTGTTTCATGAGTAATGTGGAATGAAATGTTGATATTTATGAATGATGCTATGTGAAATATAATGTGATCATGGATGAGATATATATATATACTTGAATAATGAGATGTTATATTGTGAAATGAAATGTGAAGCCATTGTTATTGGCTAAGATGATGTAATTGAAAGAAAGAAGGCATGTTTGCCTAAATATGATGAGAATTGAGAATGGAAATGAATTGTTTGTTTAATATGTTATTCAGTTTCAGAATTCTGGATTTGGGTGGCATGCCTAAGAAATGATGAAAGGTAACAGTCTTGCCGGGTTGAGGACCTCCTCATAGGTGTTGAGTTGATGGTCCAAGAGACTGGGTCTGTTACACTATGAGATATATGATTTGTAACAGTCTTGCCGGGTTGAGGATCTCCTCATATGTGTTGAGTTGATGATCCAAGAGACTGGGTCTGTTACACTATCCATGGATAGAGATACATGTATATACATTGCCTACGGGCGTGATTATTGTGACTATGAACCAAAGCAGTAACTCTAAACTCTGAATATCGTATTAAATACTTGTTGGGCCCATAGGTGTCAAGGTTATATGAATGTCCTAAATAATGTTATGAGTTTAATGAAATGAGATGTTGGTTATGGAGTATGATTGATTAATGTTGAATGTGAAAAGATGTTGAAATGTGGTATGCTCATATGACTATGATTTGTGAAATGCATAATTGTGTGGTTAACTTTATATTTATGATGTTGATCTTATCAATAACATATGTGGCATTGCATTTCATTAAAGCATATTGTTAGCATGTTTTATCTTACTAAGCCGTTGGCTTAGCGCGATAGTGTTTAATCGCGCAGGTAGTAGAGTGGATAGAGTTGAACCCGAGAGTTCATCAAGACCTAGTGAGAGTAGACCTTGAAGAATCCATTTTGGGAGCTTAAAGATCAGAGCAGACTTGCCAATCATGTATAAATTTTATGTGTTGTAAAACTTGAGTTTTGATGTATATGAATTTGTAAATATGTAAATATTTTATAACTTCCGCTGTGTAATATTTAAATATGGGGGTTGTCACAAAACCTTTATTTTATGTTGTACTAGAAGTGTAAATCCTTTTTGCAGGTTGTAGTTGAGGTTACAAGGGGGATTTATTGGGAGTGTACTGAGAATGATTTTGTTTGCATTGGTTTGTGTAAAATGTTTTTAAAATAAGAAAAAAACCGGTTTTGTCGACACTTGGGACTCAATTTTTAGGCGAAACTATGGCAAAAATTTTGTAAAAAAAATCGGAACTAAAATTTGACTAAGTAAAATTTGTAGCAACATTAGGTTAGTGTGGCGCCTCTACTCAGCTTACATATGTAGGTTGGGAAGGGGTGTTACAATTGTTTTGGTATCAGAGCCTAGGTTTGAGATTCTCAACCTAGGTAAAATGTAAGAAAAAGACTATTTTTACTTAAAAAGTGAGTTTTTGAACAAAAATACATGTTTGGGATTGGCAGTCTCTGATCTTTAATAAGAGGTATTCTGTTGTGTTTGCAGACTTAGGTTGTGATGGATTCTCACTCACGTCAGTCGATTGAGGGTAGTGCCGAGAGTATTGCTCCTGCTGAGGGAGCTAGGGTTGATAGTGTTGAGGAGGCACCTGCTTCGGTGTCGGGTAGACCAGCTGGGGAGGAGGTTCCGCCAGCCTGGTTTAGGCCTATGATGGAAGCTATGAGACAAGCACCTGTGCAACCACCGCCACCGCCACCACCCCCTCAGCCTTCAGTACCAGTAAGGCACTATGATAAGCTAAGGAAATATGGAGCAGAGGATTTCTTTGGTACAGTTGATCCGGCTGTAGCAGAACAGTGGCTTGATAGAGTTCAGAGGGTATTTGTGCAGTTGCAAGCCACTTCAGAGGAGAAGTTTGACTATGCAAGATCATTGCTACAGAAGGATGCCTACGACTGGTGTAAGACAGTGCCCCATTCTATGGATGATCCTCCAACACTGTCTTACACTGATTTTCTGAGGGAATTTGAGTTGAAGTATACTCCTAGGGAGTATAAAGATGGGAAGAAAAGAGAGTTTCTAGATTTGAAGAAAGATCATCTTACCGTAACTGAGTATGAGGTTGAGTTTATTCGACTGAGCCAGTATGCTGGGGGCATCATTGCTGATGAGATTGATAGATGTCGGCGATTTGAGGAGGGATTGAGGCCCTCGATCATGTGCTTAGTGGCTGGATCCAGATATCAGGATTTCTCATAGCTTGTGGCAGCAGCTCGAAGTGTAGAGCGAGCTCAAGTTATTGCAGCTGCTTCAGAGGAAGAGGTTAGGGTTAGGAGGCCCCAGTTTGAGGCAGGGTCTTCTTCTGCGAAGAGGGGTAGAGGAAGTTTTGTTCCTCGGAGTAGTAGGAGCCAGAGACCAGCGGGTAGGTCAGTGCAGTTCCAGAGGCAGAGATTTAGACCTGCAGCTTTAGTAGCGAGTGCTCCTACTCCTGGAGTTCAGAGATCCACCTTACCTGTGTGTAACCAGTATGGTGGAAGACATAGGGGCGTTTGTTGGAGGCATAGTAGATCAGGGGTATGCTTCAGGTGTGGATCACCTGACCACTTTGTGAGAGACTGTCCTGAGAGGCAGGAGCAGATGTCAGTTGATTCTGCTGCTTCTCGAGCTAGTGTGAGGGGAGGCAGAGGAGGCAGAGGTGCCAGCCGAGGAGGTAGACCAGGATTCAGTTCTAGAGGAGGTGCTGCATCCAGGGAGGGTAGACCAGAGGAGGTTGGATCTTCCCAGAGGATGTATGTTATGCAGAGGCAGCCAGATGCATCAGCAGTCATAGCTGGTACTTTTTCTTTATTTAATACTCCAGTACTTGCTTTGATTGATCCGGGTTCCACGCATTCATATATTAGTGCATCTGTTTTGCCTGTATCTGATTTGCATGCTGAGTCCCTAGGATTTGATGTGTTGGTAACAAATCCGTTAGGGCATAGTGTGGTTGTGAGTAAGGTGCATAGAGATAGTGCAGTAGTGGTGCAGGGTGAGGAGTTCCTTGGGGATTTGATTGAGATGCCATTTAAGGATTATGATGTGATCTTAGGTATGAATTGGCTATCTCGACATGGAGCTGTGGTGGATTGTAAAAAGAAAATTGTTTCTTTGAGAATGGGTGATGGTAGAGAGGTGATAGTATCTAATGAGCAGGAACAGCTAGCCTCCTTATTTGTTTCAGCTGTTGCAGCCAGGAGGTTGATTAGAAAGGGGTGTGAAGCCTATCTTGCTCATGTGGTAGATACTAGAGTAAGAAGTTCTCCCATTGATAGCATTGCCACAGTTGCAGAGTTCCCAGATGTGTTTCCAGAGGAGTTGCCAGGGTTACCTCCTGAGAGAGAGGTGGAGTTCGGTATTGAATTGTTGCCTAGTACCACTCCTATCTCTATTACTCCTTATAGAATGGCACCAGCAGAATTGAGGGAGTTGAAAGTGCAATTACAGGAGTTGTTGGACAAAGGATTTATTCGCCCCAGTGTTTCTCCTTGGGGAGCTCCTGTGCTTTTTGTGAAGAAGAAAGATGGTACTATGAGGTTGTGTATCGATTATAGGCAATTGAACAAGGTGACCATTAAGAATAAATATCCTTTGCCTAGAATCGATGATCTCTTTGATCAGTTGAAGGGAGCGTCAGTGTTCTCCAAAATTGATTTGAGATCTGGGTACCATCAGCTGAGGGTAAGAAGTGAAGATGTTCCTAAGACTGCTTTTCGGACCAGGTCTGGGCATTATGAATTTCTAGTTATGCCTTTTGGTCTGACGAATGCACCTGCAGCTTTTATGGATTTGATGAATAGGGTGTTTAGGCCCTATTTGGATCAGTTTGCAGTGGTCTTCATTGATGATATACTGGTGTACTCGCGGAATGAAGAGGAACATGATATGCATCTGCGGTTTGTGTTGCAGATTTTGAGAGAAAAGCAGTTATTTGCCAAATTGTCGAAATGTGAGTTCTGGTTGGATCAAGTAGCTTTTCTCGTACATATAGTTTCAGCAGAGGGTATTAGAGTTGATCCGAGCAAAGTTGAAGCTATATTGAATTGGAGTCCACCCAAGTCTGTGACTGAGATTAGAAGTTTTCTGGGTTTGCCAGGCTATTACAGGCGGTTTGTGAAAGGGTTTTCTTTGATAGCTACTCCACTCACCAGATTGCTTCGTAAGGGAGTGAGATTTGTGTGGACGGATCAGTGTCAGGCGAGTTTTGAGCAGTTGAGAGAATTGTTAACTCAAGCGCCTGTTCTTACTTTACCTGTTGAAGGTAAACATTATGTGATCTACAGTGATGCTTCACATAGAGGTTTGGGGTGTGTATTGATGCAAGAAGGTAAAGTTATAGCTTATGCATCTCGACAGTTGAAACCGCATGAGCTTAACTATCCAACCCATGATTTGGAATTGGCTGCCATTGTGTTTGCATTGAAGATTTGGCGCCACTATCTGTTTGGGGAGAAATGTTTCATCTACACTGATCACAAGAGTTTGAAGTATTTGGGCGTCCAGAAAGAACTCAATCTTCGTCAGAGGAGATGGTTGGAGTTGATTAAAGACTACGACTGTTTGATTGACTATCATCCAGGTAAAGCAAATGTTGTTGACTACACTTCAGTACTGTTTACTTTAAGATTTTGGAAGAGTTTGCATAGTGCTTTGGGTTCTCGACTACACTTCAGTACTGTTTTTCATCCACAGACGGATGGACAGTCAGAGAGGGTGATACAGATTATTGAGGATATGTTGAGAAGCTGTGTCATCGATTTCACTGGAAGTTGGGATAGATTCTTACCTCTTGTGGAGTTTGCTTACAACAACAGTCACCAATCTAGCATTGGTATGGCACCGTTCGAGGCATTGTATGGTAGACGGTGCAGAACACCTCTTTGTTGGAGTGAACTTGGTGAAGGTAAAATAATTGGACCTGATTTGATTCAAGAAACTGAGGAAAAAGTGAAGTTGATCTGAGGTAGGTTAAAAGCAGCTTCAGACCGACAGAAGTCTTATGCAGATCTTAAGAGGAGAGACATTCAGTTTGATGTTGGAGATAAGGTGTTTTTGAAAGTATCTCCTTGGAAGAAGATTTTGAGGTTCGGTCGGAAAGGAAAATTGAGTCCTCGTTTCATTGGGCCGTATGAAGTGTTAGAAAGAGTTGGGCCAGTTGCATATCGACTTGCTTTGCCACCTGAGTTGGATCGTATTCATAATGTATTCCATGTTTCTATGTTGAGGAGGTACAGGTCAGATCCATCTCATGTGTTGCCAATTGAGTCTATCGAAGTGAGCCCAGATTTGACATTTGAAGAAGAACCAGTTGCTATCTTGGCACGTGATGTGAAAGAATTGAGGAACAAGAAAGTGCCATTGGTGAAGATTCTTTGGAAGAATCATGCAAAAGAAGAAGCAACTTGGGAAAGTGAGCAAACTATGCGAGAGCAATATCCTCAACTATTTCAGAGTTGATATCAGGTAATTTCGAGGACGAAATTTCTTTTTAGAGGGGGAGAATTGTAATATCCTCATTTATGCCCTAGAAGTTTTGCATATTGTTGTTGTTGTTAATGTTATATATTGGATTGAATATATGTGTTAAATTGTAAGAGAAAAGAAATTGAGAAGAGAAAGTATATGTATATGTATTTTGGGAAGAAATAGGGTTTAGAGACAAATTTATATGTTGTGTATATGTTAATATATATGACATATAAAGTGGTCAAAAGGTTTGGTCAATGCAAGAGAAGATATTTATTTGAGATTGGTAAATTACTTAATTGGGCACATATAAGACAAAAAGATAATTATGTGAATAAGGGCACTTTGGTAATTGCTTGGATAAAATCACATGGTGGATATTTAAAGAAGGTTTGACTTGTGTTTTCTTCATCATTTCTTCTTCTTCTTCTTGTTGATGGCCGGCCCTCCATAGCCAAAGAAAAAGAAAGAGACAAGTGATGGTTTTGATGATTTCAAGCTTAAATTGAAGAAAGATTAAGTGTTCAAGTGTTGATTTAAGAAGTTTTTAACTAAGGTAAGATCTTTTCTCTAATTTCTTCAATTCTTTTGAAGTGGTATGATTAAGTTGCTTATGGTATGATTGTGAGTATTGATTTTGCTTGATAGATGAGAAGTTGGGTTGGTGTTGGTGATGGTGATGGAAGAGTAAGATTGGTGTTTAGTGAAATTGTTTCTGTTTTAGGATTAGTAAAGGCTGTGACCTGTATGATTTTTAATTAATTTTAGAAAAATGTTTTTGAAGTGAATTTTTGATATGTTGTGCCTCTATGAGTCTAGAATGACTGAAAAATATGTTGATTCGATTTTGGAATGGTTATGAGTTTAGAAAGATTATTTTCATTAGACCTGTTCCAGCAAGTACCTTAACTGGGACAGCTATATTTCGGGATTTTTAATAAAATGTAGAAAAATCATATCCAATCGAATTTTGGATATGTTGTTGCTTAGTGAGTTTAGTATTTGAGAAAAATAATTTGGAATCACGTTGATTGAATTTGATTTATGGAATTCACAAAGTTCAGAACTGCTGCCAGGATGCAGGGCAATTGGGGCAGTCTGGTTAGGTGAACTATTTGACCAAGATTTTATGTTCAGTTTGATCTGAAATTTTAAAGGGATGATTTTAAGATACAAAACTAAATTCTGTAAAAATTTTAGAATTTTTAATCAATTAGATTATTTTATACAATTTTTCAAAATAAGGATAAAATGGAGTTTAAAAACCAGAATGTACTATTTATGGTTAGGGTTTTAATTCTTTGTTCTTCTTGCATTGCTTTGGTTCTCCAAAGGTAGGTTGGTCCTTAAACCTAACCCTAAACAATTTAAATACACTTGAATCAATGAATGTTATAATCAATTGTTCTTTGCCCTAATTGCATTGTTGAAATTGAACAATGTTATGTTGTGCATTGTGAATGGTAATGTGTTTCATGAGTAATGTGGAATGAAATGTTGATATTTATGAATGATGCTATGTGAAATATAATGTGATCATGGATGAGATATATATATATATATACTTGAATAATGAGATGTTATATTGTGAAATGAAATGTGAAGCCATTGTTATTGGCTAAGATGATGTAATTGAAAGAAAGAAGGCATGTTTGCCTAAATATGATGAGAATTGAGAATGGAAATGAATTGTTTGTTTAATATGTTATTCAGTTTCAGAATTCTGGATTTGGGTGGCATGCCTAAGAAATGATGAAAGGTAACAGTCTTGCCGGGTTGAGGACCTCCTCATAGGTGTTGAGTTGATGGTCCAAGAGACTGGGTCTGTTACACTATGAGATATATCATTTGTAACAGTCTTGCCGGGTTGAGGATCTCCTCATATGTGTTGAGTTGATGATCCAAGAGACTGGGTCTGTTACACTATCCATGGATAGAGATACATGTATATACATTGCCTACGGGCGTGATTATTGTGACTATGAACCAAAGCAGAAACTCTGAACTCTGAATATCGTATTAAATACTTGTTGGGCCCATAGGTGTCAAGGTTATATGAATGTCCTAAATAATGTTATGAGTTTAATGAAATGAGATGTTGGTTATGGAGTATGATTGATTAATGTTGAATGTGAAAAGATGTTGAAATGTGGTATGCTCATATGACTATGATTTGTGAAATGCATAATTGTGTGGTTAACTTTATATTTATGATGTTGATCTTATCAATAACATATGTGGCATTGCATTTCATTAAAGCATACTGTTAGCATGTTTTATCTTACTAAGCCGTTGGCTTAGCGCGATAGTGTTTAATCGCGCAGGTAGTAGAGTGGATAGAGTTGAACCCGAGAGTTCATCAAGACCTAGTGAGAGTAGACCTTGAAGAATCCATTTTGGGAGCTTAAAGATCAGAGCAGACTTGCCAATCATGTATAAATTTTATGTGTTGTAAAACTTGAGTTTTGATGTATATGAATTTGTAAATATGTAAATATTTTATAACTTCCGCTGTGTAATATTTAAATATGGGGGTTGTCACAAAACCTTTATTTTATGTTGTACTAGAAGTGTAAATCCTTTTTGCAGGTTGTAGTTGAGGTTACAAGGGGGATTTATTGGGAGTGTACTGAGAATGATTTTGTTTGCATTGGTTTGTGTAAAATGTTTTTAAAATAAGAAAAAAACCGGTTTTGTCGACACTTGGGACTCAATTTTTAGGCGAAACTATGGCAAAAATTTTGTAAAAAAAATCGGAACTAAAATTTGACTAAGTAAAATTGGTAGCAACATTAGGTTAGTGTGGCGCCTCTACTCAGCTTACATATGTAGGTTGGGAAGGGGTGTTACACCCCTGCATGTAAAAATATTTATATACACGCAAGCAGTTAAATGATTAAATTGAATAATTGAATTTACTGTTATTTACTATGTAGTCACTATTCATGCAATATTTACTATTCATAAATAGTAACTTACTATTCATAAATAGTAATAAATAGTATTTTACTATTGGATATAGTAATTTACTATTTATCAATAGTAATTTACTATTTATGAATTTTAAAATTAACTATTCATCAATAGTAAAATTTACTATTTATCAATAGTAAAGTTTACTATTTATGAATAGTAAACTTACTTTTGAATTTTGTTTTTTCCTTGCCATTTCTCTATATAAACCCACGAGTTCTTTCATTCAATTCACAGCAAGATTTCTCAATTCCTATAATTCTCTCAAATTCTTTCAAATTTAGCACATAGTTTTGAAAAAAAAAATGCATGCTTCAAGGTCAAGGACTCATTCTAATGCCGAGTTATTGGAGTTTATTCGGCATCATGAAAATAGAAATATAGATATACTAGCCGGGATGCTGCTTCATCGCAGTTCTAACTAAAAGAGCGCGGTAATTATTTTTCTTACCTTTTTTCTTGATTTTTCTTCTTTATGTTATTATTATTATTATTATTTATTTTTTTTTATTTATTTTTTTCCCGATTTTTTCATCTTTCTGTTATTATTTTTATTTTATTTTTTTTTGTTTTATTATTTTTATTATTTTTTTTGTTTTTATTTATTATTATTTATGTTTTTATATTATGCTCTTTTATTAATTTTTTATTTCCCTAATTTTTTTTAATTTAATTTTTTTAAATTTAAAATTTTTTAATTTTTATATTATAATAATTTTTTGAAAATTTAGGAAAAAATATTAATTTAAGTAGATAGGATAATATGTACTTACCTGGTATTAATTTACCTGGCTCTGTATTAGCATGATCGTTGCGTTGTTCGGGCTGGAGGGTGTATTTACATAGCCCGACAATAGTACGATGTAGTGCCTTCTCGGGTAAGGCAGATTATCCGAGAATGTGGCTTTGAAAGCTTCATCTTACAATTGCCATCCGAGGAATATCAGATAGATCGGAGCGTAGTCCAGGCGCTTGCAGAACGATGGTTGGACACAAACCACACTTTTCACTTGCCCATTGGAGAGATGACAATTGATCCGGTCGATTTTACTACTATAACCGGCCTTCGATTTGATGGTGTTTCGGTTCCTCTGACCAACGATATTTTAGCATTTGAAGAAATTCAGGAATTAATTGGTATGGAACCATCATATAAAGGGCCTTTTAAGATAAAAATCGAGCCAATTTGTAGTTATTGGATGAACTACGAAGGACTGGTTCACAGAGACACGTCAAGGATTTTTGTTATATCTGCTTGGGCCGACCATCTTAGGTAGCACTAAATCCTCCATCCACTTGTCAGTGTTGAATGCCCTTTCTTACTTTAGGACAGTACCATCTTCTGGTAGGGGTGAAGCTGGTCTCGCCTGTCTTTACCATGGTCTTGATAAACTTTGCCGAAATAAGAAGTCTTTTGTCGGCTTAATGGCAGTTGTCGAGGTATTTTTTTTCCACCAATGTCATTTCCAATCTTTTCTTGCATGAATGTGATCTTTATTATTATTGTAGGCATGGGCATACGAGAATAAACTTATGAGGGTACCCGATATTTCCCGAGAAAGAATAGGGTATCCGAGATTAAATTTCTGGTTGTCAGACCGTGTGGACGTTCCCGGCTCTCATCATGTACATACTAATCACTTTGTGTTGAGCCGTTTAACCTGGGACCAGGTAAAATAATATTAGTATACTTTAAATTTTATGTGAAAGTTTACTTACCTTATGTTATTTTGCAGGTGAATTTGGCCTGGTGGAACCCAGAAGAGCGGACAAACTGGTCTCCTTTCATGAGGGCTGCACTATCTTTCCAACATTCTCGCCGAGTCATCGCTGGCCCAGTGTCTAGTGGCTGGTTTCTCGGAGAGAAAGTTTATGAGTGGTTTCTCAGTCCAGGGCAGCGGAGGATTTCGATGCCTTGCCCGGAATACACTTTAAATATTATGTCGATGCCGGAGGATGCCTGGTGGCCAGCTCAGTACAGTTATGGTATTGAAGGATTTCTCTATCTGTCGAGTGCATCTTATGCCCATTTTATTCAAAGAAGGCTCTTGAACTTTGATGTATCTTCTGTTGGTGTGCGGGAACTTCTCGAAGAAAATGAGGGTAGAGATGAAGAGGAACATCACGGAGATGCAGGAGAGTTTGTTCCACATCTCGGGGCTAATACTTCTCAATTAAAACTTTTACCATTTTTCCCTTGCAACTGCTTCTTTCTCTTTTTTTTTTATTCTTTAATGATTGTTGCAGGCTGTTGGCTCATTTGATCATGAGGCTGGACCTTCTTTTACTGCCCCTCATTTGCTCATTGAGGCTGGACCTTCTTTTACTGCCCCTTCGTTTGCTCATTCTGGCCCGCCAGATATGCCATCTCATCCGCAGGGCATTGATATGAATTACCTTGTAAGTTCCTTATTTCATGGTAATTTATGCTATATGTATGCATGATTATGTATGCTCTTACCTTTTTCCTTTTTGGCTCACAGCAGATGCTCGAAGAACAAAATAGGAAACTTCAATAAGAGTTGGCTGCAAATCGTCAGCAAGCTTCTCATTTTGAAATTTTATATCATCAATCCAAACAACATTTTCGAGACTTATGATTTCAGGGGATGAGGGATCCTGGCGCTTCTTCATCAAGAGGCCCCCAGACTGATGACCATGAGATCCTTTCATCTACTTCTAATGAGGACCGTGACAGATCAAAACTTCAAGGTAATAGGGATTTTGGTGCTCCCGCTTTGGGTGATCCCAGGATGGGTAATTTGCCGGATTTTGGTGCTCCCGCATCGAGCGAACTCGGGACAAGTGATTTGCCCCCTCCTCCAACAGGTGACGACTTTTTCAGGGCTTTATTTGATGACCTACCACCACCCTCTTAGTGATATGTAAATATTGTATCAATTATATAAACATTGTACAATAATGAAAAAAAATACAATTTCTATCTTTACTGTAACTTTTTTTTTTCAGCGCCACATTTATTATATATATATATATATTTTTATCACATTGTAAATAGTACATCACAATTTCCTTTTCACAGCCATATTATTTTCTAAAACCAAATGCAACACGGTAAAGGTTTTTGTCGCCAATTCTTTTCCTCACACAATATGGTTTCATCCTTTTCCATTACCTTTACCTCATCACTTTTGGAAAAGTTTATTTCCTCTATATAAATCACCTTTCATGGCATATTTCATACAGAAAACGAAAATATTTTCCAATTCAATGTAAAAACTCCCTTTAACAATTTTGATTTTCCTTCATTCATCAACCATGACCGAGCATCATTTAAAGAAGATAAAAAATTCTATTTAAGAATATGGATGCCATTCATTGGAAGCAAATTTTGTGGTCAAAACTTGATGTTTTAAAATGTTTTCAAAATGTTAAATTGGACCACTCCTTCTTACATGCCGTGGCTTCCTTTTGGAATACGGATTATAGGGTATTTAAAATTAATGGCTTTGAAATATGTCCCTTGATTGAAGAATTTGAGGCCATCCTTGGATATCCAAATAATCAACAAATGGCGTTACCCACATTGATTTCCAAAACTCAATAGAAGATGCAAATGTTATTTCAAATTCCAAAACCCGAAGTTCTTCGGTTGATGAGAGGTGAAAAAATTCTACTTGCTCCATTGATTGATTTTTGTCTCTCTCATTTGGCCCCTACTAAGGCATGGGGATGCATGCTCTTTCTTTACATGCTCGGCCAATTCCTGCTTGTCTCTTTTAACGGCGATATTGATCCACAGGTATTGGATATTATGGACCAAATGGAAGGAGGCTTGTCCCCGGTACCTGTGATCTTAGCCAAGACCTTAGTTGGATTAGTCTGACTTAAATCAAGATTGTCAAAGAGAATGACTGGGAGTCCGTTGCTGCTTCAGGTAATTACCTAAACTACCCTTTCAGGTTTTCAATTTAGGTTTTCTTTTTTCCTTTTTTGCTTTGCTCTAATTTTGCCTAGTCCGCCCATGTGGGTTTTCGGAACTAGCGACTGTCCTAATTTTTGCCTAAGCTGCCCTCGCGGGTTTTCAACTTAGCGACCTCTACTTTTTATATATATATACTTTTATTGCTCTAATTTTTGCCTAGTCCGCCCATGCGGGTTTTCGAAACTAGCGAGCTGTCATAATTTTTGCCTAAGCTGCCCTTGCGGGTTTTCAACTTAGCGAACTCTTTTTTTTTCTTTTTTTAAATTTAATTTAATTCTTTCTTCACAGATTTGGCTTCAGGAGCATCTTTGTTTGCTCGATACTCCATCGATGGATTTTGCCAGATATCTGCCACGTCATCATTTTGTTAGGAAGCTACTCCATCCTGCTTCTTCATATGCTGACTGGGTTGACTGGATCCACTCACGCTCTAAAGTCAATATCCGTTGGTTGGTACCTTGGTGGAAGATTTCTCGTATCACCATGCGGACATACTTGATGTATGCTCCCCTTGCTGCTCTTCGTCAAGGTACAAGCTATGATCCTCGCCGACTTGGCCGTCAATACGGAGCTGAGCCTCGCGATTCTGACTTTACTCCCGATTTAGACATGCCTCGCTTGACTGAAGCCTACTTGAATTGGCTGAGAGAAAGCTGGCCTACACGTTACATTTATCGACTGCCATAGATTTTACATTTGTCAATTCAGAAAATGTATTGTTAGGATGAAAAATAATTAAAGTAATAAAAGATGCTTCTTTTCCATTTATAATTTTTCATCACCTTTTGCTATTGTGTTTATTTATTTCATCCATATCTGGTCAAATACTTATAACAGTGTACATAGAACAATTTTAACATTAATTTTGTTTTATTAAATTAGGGAACAACCAAACATAAAGCCAGCATACACAAGATCACTCCTGTTGCCAACTAGCCCTTTCGGGTTTTGTAATTGATGATTTTCTCTCTTTTAGCCCTAATTATTGCCTAGCCTGCCCTTTCGGGTTTTCAAAACTAGCGGACTGCTCTAACTTTTGCATAGGCTGCCCTTTTTGGGTTTTCAACCTAGTGAGCTCTCTCTTTTTTTTTATATCATACATAAAACCTCTTCAACTTGTCAATGTTTACTGGCTCACTAAACTCATTCCTGTCCATGTCTGATAACTTCACCGCACCTTTGTTCATGACTTGTTTCATGACATATGGCCCTTCCCAGCTAGGCCTGAACTTCCATCTTGGATCAGATACATTAGGCTTACATTGCTTCAACACCAAATCCCCGACTCTGAGTTTTCTGATTTTGACCCTTCTATTGTAGGCTCGAGCTATCTTCTTTTGATACAGTTGGTGATGATACAGTGCTTTTAACCTTCTCTCTTCTAGTAAAGCTAACTGTGTGTATCTGCTCGCTACCCACTCCGTTTCAGGCAGTTCAGCTTCTAAGACTACTCTCAGTGACTTGATCTCTATTTCAATTGGCAACACTGCTTCCATCCCGAAACCAAAGAGAATGGTGTCATTCCAATAGGTGTTCGCACACTTGTCCTATATCCCCATAAAGCAAAGGGAAGCATCTCTGACCAATCCCTGTAAGTCTTGGTCATTTTGGACAAAATTTGCTTAATTGTCTTGTTTGTTGCTTCTACAGCACCATTAGCCTTTGGTCTATAAGGAGAGGATCTATGATGATGGATGCGGTACTTTGAGAATAAATCCTTAACTGCTCCTTGAAACTATACCCCATTGTCTAATACCACACTATGCGGGACCCCGTACCGGCAGATGAGGTTCTTTTCAATAAATCTAGCCATTTTGCTTGCACCCAGTTTATTGAAGGATTCGGCTTCGACCCATTTTGAAAAATAATCTACTGTTATAACAATGAAACGGTGATCGTTTTAGGCTGTCGGATTATCTCTCCTATAATGTCGATACCCCAGGTGGCAAATGGCCAGGGTGAAGACATAGAATACAATTCTTCGGGAGGCATGTGATTCAAGTTACCATACATCTGACATTGTTGGCACTTCTTTACAAAGTCAATACAATCTTTCTCCATGGTCAATCAGAAGTAACCTTGTCGAATAATTTTCTTAACTAGGGCCAAACCACTCATGTGTGGACCGCAACTTCCCGCATGTATTTCTGACATGATACGCTCCACTTCATTCTTCCTTAAACATCTTAAATGCACCCCATCAGGCCATCTTCGATATAAATCTCCATGGAATGTGATGTATTGTAATGACCACCGCCTTATGGCTCTTCTCTCTTTCTTTGTTGCCCCCGGCGGGTATTCTCTTTCCTCCAAAAATCACCTTATAGTATCATACCATGCATCATGGTCTCTATCAATTTCCATGATTTTCTCATATTCATAGCAAGGAGTTGATAAACTGGTCAAAATCAGAGGCTTAAGAAATAAACTGACAGAATTTTCCCATACCGAAGCCAATATGGCTAGGGCATCAACCATCTAATTTTCTTCTCTTCACAGGTGTACAAACCTACACTCCTTAAAGTTCTTCTTCATCATGGTCAAGTAATGGTGGTATGGTTTTAATTTTTCTTCTTTCAACTCTCACTCTCCATTTTCTTAGGATAATACTAGCAATGAATCACCATAAACTTCCACCTTATCCACCTTCATAATCCTTAGGGTTTCCAAACTAAAAATACAAACTTCATACTCCACCATGTTATTGGTTGCCCTAAATTTCAAATTTCTGGCTAAAGGGATGAGTTCCCCTTCGGGTGATTCTAGTATAACTCCCAAACCTGCTCCTTTCTTGTTTACTGCTCTATCAAAATACATTTTCCACCCTTGTACTTCAATTGCTTCTAAATGTTCATCTGAAAATTCCAAGATTACTTCTTCGCTATCTGGTAATGGTTGTTGGGCTAGGAATTCTGCCACCGCTCTACCTTTGATTGTTTTCCTGGTTACATATTCAATCTCAAATTCTTCTAATATTATCAACCATCGACCATATTTCCCAATCAAAGAGGGTGTCTCCCTTAAGTACTTCATTGGATCCAACCTGGAAATTGCTTTCACACTATACGATTGAAAGTAATGCCGCAACTTCTTAGAAGACCAAACCACGGCTATACATGTCTTTTCAATGATACTATACTTAATTTCATAAGGTAAGAGCTTTCTACTCAAATAGTAAACTGCATGCTCAATCCCTGACTGATATGCTTGGGCTAGCATGGCTCCTATTGACTCTTCTTCTACTGCTAAGTATAGTAATAGAGGTTTGCTGGGTTTAGGTGGTTTTAAAACAGGTGGATTCAACAAATACTCTTTTATTCACTCAAAGGCCTTTTGACACTCTTCATTCCATAGGACGGGCTGATTCTTTCTAAGCAATTTGAAGATAGGCTCACAGATTGTTGTGAGCTTTGCTATAAATCTGCTAATGTATTGTAATTTACCAATGAATCCCCGAACTTCTCTCTCCGTCTTTGGGGCTGGCATATCCCTGATTGCTTTAACTTTGTCAAGATCAATCTCAATGCCATTTGGACCAATCACATGTCCCAATAATTTACATGAGGTAACACCGAACACACACTTCTTTGGGTTTAATCTTAGCTTATATTTCAAAGCTCTATCGAAGAATAATTCCAAGTTTTAGAAGTGTTGTTCCCTTGTATTCGATTTAACCATCATATCATCAACATATACTTCAACCTCTTTGTGCATCATGTCATGAAATAGTGTGGTGGCCATCCTCTGGTAGGTTGCTTCAGCATTTTTTAAACCGAACGGCATTACCCTATAATAAAATATACCCCATGTAGTAATAAAAGCAGTTTTGGATTTATCCTCTTAGTCCATTAACACTTGATTGTATACGAAAAATCCATCTACAAATGAGTGTAGCACACTAGAGGCTGCACGATCAATGAGAACATCTATATGAGGTAAAGGAAAATCATCCTTAGGGGAAGCCTTGTTGAAATCTCTATAGTCCACACAGACCCTTATTCATCCATATTTCTTTGGAACGGGTACTATGTTGGCTAGCCAATCTGGGTATTCTTTCACTTCAAGGGACTTCACTTGTATTTACTTAGTGACCTCTTCTTTAACCAATTCAGCCCACTCAGGTCTTAATCGCCTAAGCTTTTGTTTGACAGGTTTCATGTGAGTGTAAGTAGGAATATGATGCTCGGCTATATCTCGATCTATTCCAGGCATATCCTCATAAGACCAAGCAAACACTTCTTCATATTTTTTGAATAATTTTTCAAATCTCTCTCTCTCATCAAGAGTAAGGTATGATGCTATGCTAATGTTTTTAGGATTTTTGGTTGTTCCCAAATTTAATGATTGTGTGTTAACAAAATTAATATTAAAGATGCTCATGTAACTACTATTTGAATGTATGCAACCATCAGGAGAAACATCACACAAGTAAGCAAAATCAGACTTTATTGCATTCATTTTGGAAAAGAAAACATCATCATCCTCATACAAAGCAGACAAACTAAAATCAAAATCAAAATCATTATTCTCGAAATCATAAGGTAGGATGTCTTCAAACTTTTCTTCAACCAGGGCAGCAATCTCCTCCGGAGTCTTCTCGGCTTTCAGGACAGCTTCATTCTTCTCTTCTGGATTAGATTCTTTGTTGGCTGATAGGGTGAACTCTTTCTTCACTTGGTCAACTAGCTCGGCCACATCTGCAAAAATTTCAAAACCCGGGATCAACTTTCCCATGAACATGATTGTCTCGGGCTTTCCTTGGAGTGGTCCCATATCTGGAGTTTTGACAAAGATTTCTTCAAGTGGTGGGAAGCTCATCTTCTCATCCTTCTTTGGCTGGACATTGTTGGCTTCATCGTATCCTAACCCCTTCTTGGAAGTTTGAGTTCTAAAATCTGGCAGCTTTGTCAAATCGGCTTTACCCTTTCTAAGACCAGCTCCGGGAAGATAGTTCATGTTTTTCATCATATTCAAGACTTTGGAGTCCACTACTTCATCATCAGAAATTACAGCTACTTGGAAACCATTGAGAGGCCTTTCAATCATTAGAGAATTAACAATCTCATTATCTTCAGCTTCAATGACCACTGTCTCATCTCCGTTGGGGAACTTAATATTTTGGTGAAGGGTGGAAGGAACTCCACCAAGAGGATGAAGCCATGGTCTCCCCAAGAGTAAGGCGAAGGTGACTGGTATGTCTAAAACAACAAATTCAATAATAGATTCAATTGAACCAACCTTGACAGCGGCTTTGAAAGTCCCTTCAGCGTGTCTCTTAGTGTTTTCATAAGCCTGAATTGTTACTTTGGTTGGGTTTAGATCCCTTGTTGACATGGCTAGCTTTGGCAATATCTTAAGTGGGCAGACATTTATGGTAGACCCATCATCAACCATTACACATGGAGTCCTCTTACCCTTGACTTCTATTTTGATAAAGAGAGGGTGGATGTGGTCTCTCCCCTCCGGTAAATTTGCATCTGAGAAAGAAACTGCTCCCATATTAACTTCACTCTTTTCTTGAACCTCTTCACATTTCATTACCCCTCCAATTTTTATGAAGTTGATCAGCTCCTCCGGTGCCGTGGAGGTAGAAATTGGCATGCTAGCCAAGGCTTTGGCCATAGTTTCTCGGTGCTTTTTAGAAGTAGCTAACAAGTCCCAAATGCTAACACTTGCTTGGGTTCTTTTCAATTGCTCGAGCACAGCGTCATCTTCCTCTTCTTTGTTTCCTACTTCAACTTCCTTACCCTTATTAGTTTCTACCTCCTTAGGTGGTGGCCTTGCATAAGGCTTACCGGATCTAGTGTTTATTACTTCATCTTCTTCGGACTCGGACCAAGTCCACTCTTCCTTGGATACAAGATCATCATCATTATCGCTTGAATCCCAAAACCCATTGACAATACAAATTGTTACTTCTTCACCCATCATAGCTTGTCTAATTTCATCAAATACCTCTTCTTCTTTGGTTGCTTCTCCACCTACATCTTGGAAAGAGGACATGACAAAGTCCTCTTGCAAACCTCCTCCAATCATGAAGGTTGCCGGTGGTGGTACCCTATTGAACTTTGGTAAGGGATTATCTTTGGTGTTTGGCTTATTGGGCTTGGGTAGCTTCCCATTATCAATTAGATTTTGGATCTCATGTCTCAACCTCACGCATCTATCCATGTCATGCCCTTGCATTTGGTGAAATTAATAAAATGCTTTAGTGTTGAAATTAGGTGGGAGGGGGTTAGGCAAAGGATGAGGATTTAAGGGTTGTAGCAATCCCTTTCTTTGAAGCTTATTGAGAACCCAAGACATCAGTTTCTCCAATTGTCTCCTTGTTCCTTGGTTAGTAGCATTGACACCGACTGTCTTTTGCATGCTTTGGCTACCAGATTGATAGTTTCCTTTCTCATTCCTTCTTGTTAAAAAACAGTTCTTCTCTCTTTCCCATTCTTTAATTTGCAAACCCGCTTGGAGAAGGTCTTTGAAATCACGGATGAGTGTATGAGACATCCTCTCACGAAGACTAGGCAACACCCCTCTCACAATCATCCTTATTTGATCGGATTCATCGGGTCTCTTCTTGAGCAAAGCGGCCTTGTTTCTCCATCTCTTCACATAATCTAAAAAATTCTCATTTGACCTTTGCCTAATGGACTCTACTTCCATTAAGGTAACTTCCTTCTCGAAATTATATCCATATTATTGGATGAAGGCTTTGTAAAGTAGATCCCAACTCTTTTGTGTTCCATCATCTAAGGTATTGAACAAATTTTGGACGACAGGGTCCAATGAGAGCATGAAGGACCTTAGAGTTTGAGCCTTAGTAGCTCGGGTAGACTACATAGCAGTGATATACCGCTTCACATGGAGGTGAGGATTTTCGGTCCCATTAAACTTCGCAAAAGATGGCATCTTGAACTTGTACGGGACTTCTTCATCTAGCTCAAATAATTTGTTAACTTCAGACATTTCCTTAGTTTTCAGTTTCTTCTCAAATTTCTTTTCTAAATTAGTAATCATTTTTTCAACATCAGAAGTTTTGGTTTTCTCCATAGTTGACCTTTCAACAACCTTCAGTTCTTTTTTCTTCTCTTGAGCATCTTGGTAGTATTGAGCCTAATCATCATCATCATCAATGATCACCTTTTCATCATCAAAAACCACTTTACCAACTTTGGTCTTCCCTTTTTCCTTTGGCTTCTTACTGCTTGCAGATGCTTCAACATGATTTTCTAAAATTGCAATCAATTGGTTCTTCATGGTCTCAGCTAGGGCCTCTTTTATTTCTTCCATCTTGGCGTTGAGGGCATCATCCACCATTCTTTGAATTTGTTCGGGATCCATTATTTTTGGTGAGCAAGTGATTGAGTCGCTACTAGATACTTCATCTCCGGCGTAGGTCGAATTGTCGTAAGCTTTTGAACTATCATAATCCAGGGCTGTGAGCCAGAAAGGATCAATGATATGAGATGCAAATGTATGCATATATGCACAAACAATAGACAAACAAGGACAAATAGGACGTTCCTACCAACCTTATAACATCCACACACGAATGGCGAGTCTCTTTTCCTAGGTAATATGGTTAACAAAATACCAACATGGGGTATCTTGTTTTCAAATATTTCCCTCGGACGTTTCAACCAATAGTTATATTTTCAAAAATGGAAATCAGTTCATAATAATTCCCATTAATTAGGTTTTAATCCATTTAACAAACTATAGTAGCTTTTATGCTATATTGGATTAAAACTAAATTAAGAGGTTTATTATAAATAAATTTCTCACTTGAAAAAGTAACTAATGATTCATGCCAAAAACAAGCCCATGATTTATTACTCTTAGTATAAACTAGGTTCACAATTGATTTTTGGTACTTCGTAATTGATTAAAATATTTTGCAAGCTCTTTGTAAAAAAAGGTTGGAGGAAAATAATTTTGTTTCTATGCCCATTGTAAAAAGATTTTAGAAAAAATGGATTTTAGGCTTAGTATTTGGGCAATGAGCAAAAGAATTTTTGATTTATTTTTAGAAAAATTTCATGTCCAACGACCATTTTGAAAACATTTTGAAAATAGCTTTGGTCTTTTGGATTTAGAGAAAAGTTTATTTTGAGCTTACAATGTACTTAGGTCATATTAGAAAAAGAACAAACCAAAGAAGCCATGATTTAAGCCAAGATAAATTAACCATAGTCAAACAACATGCATTTGGGGTAAAAACCAAAGGAAAGTAACTAGGCCAATTACATGAGCTTTAGTCTTTGGGTTAAAAGGCTTAGGTTCCCATAGCAAGTATATACTAAATGGTATGAGGCTATGAGTGGCTATGCCATGCTCGATCTCCATACCTTGAGTGAAAGTATGGTATCCCTTACATAACACAACACAGGTAACACGGGCGTCCTAACTCACGCACATGATGCAATCTAAGATGATGCAATGGATAATATCATTATAAGAAATAATAGAATAATATAAAGACCAACGAAATCAACTTCTCTTATCCCCAGTGGAGTTGCCACTGTGAGCGGGGATTTTGGCCCCCACTCCCGGTGGAATAGTTCTTGCGACTTCGGCACTATTTAGGCTTGGGGCCTTAGAGAACACGAATCTAAATCCGAAGAAAATGGAGTCACCACCCGGACGGGCCGAGAAAAGAAAGAGGTGGATGACTCGATTCCTAAGGAATCCCCAACTCCCTAATGGGTTTGAAAAGTTGGGTACGTGTGGGGCAGGTGAGAAATGGCCCAGCACCCCCACAGCACTCGGTTCATTGGAACCGGCCTCCTTTACAGGTCTTAATATTATAAAATTCTTAAATATAACAATATTATCCATATTACACACAACAATTAAAATAAAGCATCGATATATTAAATATCAAAAATATGTCCAAGCAAAATAAATAAATGGACACCCACCGAGTATGGAAACATGTCCTTACATCCCATGCCTAAATAGGACACCCACCGAAAGGTAGAAATGTGTCCTTTACATTGATTCTAAAATAGAAAAGCAATTTAAATTACATGATATTTAACTAATGAGGTACCCACCAAGTGGAAACATACCTCTTACAACATTTGGGAATCTAAATAAATCGATAAAAGTAAATAACCATTCATCATAACTAAATCATTTATTAAAGGTATTAAACAACAATAGAATGTAAACATCCATCCATGATAAACTAAATAAATCAAGCATTGAACTTAAATAAATTAAAGAATATAAAATAAATCAAAGCATAATCAAATATAAAATTGAATAAAGCAAATAAAGATTCAAATTAGGGCTACTGTTTCTATTTAAGATTCTTTATTTCATGTGTTTAGGGTTTTGGAATTTATGGGTTCAAGCTACTGTGAATTTTAAAAGAATTGAAATGGAGCAAAGTTTTAGAATTTAAGAGGTTGATAAAGTTCTTTGATAAATCAAATTAGTGTTTGAGAAGTGAAATCATGAAATTAGGGTTTGGACACTTTAAAATATTGGATTTATGATTTACGGTTACTTACTGTGTAGAATTATAACATTTAAATTTAGATTGTTTTAAGGTTTTAAAGATTAGGGTTTAGAAAAAGTAGGGTTTAAGGTTTTAAGGGAGTTAGGGTTTTACTATTTTGGGTTTTGGAGTTGAATTAGGGTTTTAGAGTTTTAGAATTAGGTTGGAGAATATATTAGATTTAGAATTTGAAAATCAATTGATAATTTTATGAACCATTATGAAAATAAACAAAGCGATTTAAAGTTTATAGAAACAAAAAAGATGTTTTTTTAGGGTTTTTGGAAAGAAACAAATTTAATTTATCATTTTGAAAATTTGGAAAGAAAATTAGGGTTTTGAGATTTTGAAGAAACAAAAACAATAATTTTAAGCTTTTTGAAAAACAAAGCAACGAATTAAGGTTTTCAAACTTTAGAAAAGGTGAATTAAGGTTCTTAGGTTTTTTTGATTTTGAAGAAACAAAAACAATTTTTAAGATTTTTGAATGATGAAGCTACTGTGAATTAATGAAACAAATAAAGAAATTCATATCTTCATTTGTTGGTTCCACCAACAATCACTTTTTGGATGAACAAGAATAAAGACAAGCTTTGCTACCTTTGATGGATTGAATTGCTTGTTTGCTCTCTAAAAATGTCCGATTGATTCCAAATTTTCCTCCTCAATTTCTCCTCCCAAAATCCGATCCCCTCTTTTTTTTTTGTGTTATTTTTGGTCTTATTTATAGAAGATTTTTATGGTTAATTCTAGTTATTCACGGAATCTAATATTGATTAAAAAAAGGAAACCGAAACCTAATTGTATTAGGTTTCGGAAAAATTTGCTGGCGAAAAAAAACTACTGCGGAAAAATTGAGCTGGCAAAAAAAAAAACTACTGCGGAAAAAATGCGCTGGCATAAAAACTGCCAGTGATGGCTGCAGCAGCGGGCAAAAATTGGCCTGCGGGCCATTTCGCCGCAGCTCTTCTTCGTCGCCGATTTTTTTAGTTTGTTTATTTTTATTTTTTATTAATAAAAATTAGATATTGAAGCAAAAATTATTTAATTAAGATAACAAAAATTGTTTTGGACTAATTAAAATATATTGGACAACACAAAAATTATTTTGGACTAATTAAAATATATTGGACCGGAATGGGTCAAAAATTAAGGGTCTACACCTTATAAACCTAAATATTAAAATTCAAACACAGTAAGCCTAAAAACAATAATCCAGTAGCTAATAATCATAAACCTAATATTTTAAAGTATCCAAACCCTAACTTCATGATTTTACTCCTCAAACACTAATTTGGGTAATCAAAGAACTTTATCAATCTCTTAAATTATAAAACTTTAATCCATTTCAATTCCTTTAAAACTTACAGTAGCATGAACCTTAATATATTAAAATCCCAAAATCTTAAATATTAATTAAGGAACTTTAAATGGAAACAGTAAACATCAATTTGTATCTTTACTTGCTTTATTTGATTATGTAGTTTATTATATGCTTTGATTTATTTGCAATGCTTTATTTAATTTATCATGGATGGATGTTTATTTTATATTTTGGTGATATCTTTGATGAATGGTTTATTTATGATGAATGGTTATTTACTTTATCGGTTTATTTATATTTTCAAATGTTGTAAGAGGTATGTTTCCACTTTGTGGGTACCTCGTTAATTAAGTTCTATGTAATTTAATTTGCTTTATATTTTAGACCAATGTAAAGGACATGTTTCTACCTCATGGTGGGTGTCCTATTTAGTTTAGACATGGATGATGTAAGGATATGTTTCCATCCTCAAATGGGTGTCCATTTATTTGCTTTGTTTGGACATTGCTTTGATTTTAATATAACGATGCTTTATTTCAATTGTTGCATGTAATATGGATAATATTTTTATACTTAAGAATTCTATAATATTAAGACCTGTAAAGGAGGCTGGTTCCAATGAACTGGATGTTGTGGGGGTGCTGGGCCATTTCTCACCTTTCCCATACATACCCAACTTTCCGAACCCATTAGGGGGTTGGGGATTCCTTAGGAATTGAGTAATCCACCTCTTTCTTTTTCCCGGCCTGTCCGGGTGGTGACTTCATTTTCTCCGGACTTAGGTCCGTCTTCTGTAAGGCCCCGAGCCTAAACAATGTCGAAGTCATAAGAACTATTCCACCGGGAGTGGGGGCAAAAATCCCCGCTCACGTATGCTTTCACTTACAACATACCCATCAACATCTTTTCCAATTAAAAATTGCACGGCCAATTAGAATCTGTCTCTTTAACATCTTAAGTTTGAATAACACTTAAGTATAGTTAGAGTTGAGTTAGAGATAGTTAATGACAGGGCCAATTAGAAGATGTCTCTTTAATATCTTTTCCAATTAAAAATTAAAATCTTGCATAGAAATACCAATTCCATATTTTAATTTACATAATGTGTTAGAAAGTATTACAAAGTGTTTTGAATGACACTTAGAGACAGTTAGAAGAGAGTTAAGGATAGTTAGTGACAATTAGGGACAGTTAAAAGTTATCTATTTCATTTTTTTTAGTTGCAAATCAACTTTTTGCATAAGAATTCTAATTTCATATTTTAATCTACATAGTGTATTACAAAATATTAAAGAGTGTTTTAATTGACAGTTATGGGTAATTAAAGTTGACTTAGGGATAGTTGGCATCAATTAAGAGCTTATAGTCTCCAACATCCAATAATTGCCCTTAACTTCTCCTAAATGCCCCTAACAACACCTAACTTCATATTGCAACCAACTAACAACCCCTAACAGTCTTTATTATGACATTACATTGCTTCGAACATAATCCTATAACCTTTATATCACTTCATTCAACTTTTCACAATAAAAAAATAAAAATAAAAGAAAAAAAAGAAAGAAGACCATTAACAAAGAAATCTCTATCTTGGTTAAATGCAACGAAAATAACAAGGTTCTCTTCAAACATAGTGCAGTGTCATAGTAAGAATAATTTAAACATACATGTATTCATAAAAATATGGTCTGTAATTTTTTCACAGCTTCTCTAAATAAAAAAATTAATAATAATAACTTACCATTTCAATGGATCTTTAGATGGATAATAGCAAAATTTAGAGAGGAAACAAATTATTTTGCTAATGTTTGTAGATTCTTAGGGAATAAGAGAGAGAAGAACAAAAAAGAAGAGAGCTAAGGGAAGCAATAGCTGAGAGTTTTTATTATTTTAGGATAAAGGGTATTTTTGTCCTTTTTGGTTCATTTAATGATATCGGGATCGAAAAAATATTAAAGTAATTGAGAAGAGTATTTTTTTTTTTTTTGTGAAATCCCTCATTTTGTTAAGCATCCATAACCTATATTTTGCTTAAAATATCAATATCTCTAAACTTCAACATGTCTCAATAAAATCCCTTAAAACTTCAATTTTTCCCATTAGAATTCCTGAATTCCATTTACTAACTAGAGAATTATTATGTGAACTTCACACGACGTCCCGTGAAGCTACATCTCCGAAAACAAAAAGAAAAAGAAAAATTTTCACATTGTTTTTCCACATTCATATGAAAATTCTAACTTTATATTTTATTTAGGAATGAGAAAATGACATTAAAGAAATTCTTTTTTGTTTTTATTTTTGGACAAAAATCTCCTTATGGCTCCATATGTAAGTCCGCTTTTAATGGGAAAAAATTGAAATTAAAGATTCTATTGAAATTTAGAAATATTAATGATATAACTAAAACAAATTAGGGATAGTAAGTAAAATTAACCTCATATTTCAAGCATAGATAAAAAAAATAGCGGGGTATAAATGGGAATTACTAAAAGACCAAGAAATAGTGGGGTATAAATGAGTGTTTACTATAAAATGCAAAGTATATGAAAATGTAAAAAGATATAAAGCAAGCCTTATTGCTAAAAATTTACTCAAATTTATGGTATTGATTTCTAAGAACCTTTACTTAGGTTGCAAAAACCAACTCAATCCATGTGTTGCTAGCTCTTGTAACTAATCCTTAATTGGCCTATATAACAATTGGATGTTAAGAATGTTTTTTTAAATAGTGACTTACGAAATAAGTATTCATGTCTCTCCTCTAGGTTTTGAAAATATTATTGCCCACAATAGAGTGTGTAAGCCCTAGAAGCCCTTTTACGGCCTTCAATTGTCTCCCAAAGCCTACTTGAACCTTTTGGGATGGCAATAAAAGGCTATGAATACTGTCAAAATCAAGTTGACCATACTATATTTTATAAGCATTCTGATAGAGGAAAGATTATTATGTTAATTATGCATCTTGATGATATGATTTTGACAGGTGGCCATCTTGATTAATAATCAATGTTAAAGAAAAGATTAACTGAAGATATTGAAATTAAAGACCTAGTGATGCAGGAACAATCCTAGTCCTAATTGGATTCCTAGCACATCTAGTATTTTATTTAATTTCCTATTTTATTTCAGATTTGCATTAGTTTTTCATTTTCTTATTTGATTAGGATTTACTATTTTATTATTAAATAGGAGTAGAGTTTTAATTATTTCTTTAATTAGGATTCCTAGTCTAGTTAGGATTTATCGCTATAAATAGACAGTACCAATAGTATTGCAATCATTTTATTTTTCCTCATAATTTAAATTCAAATGTTAAAACCTAATTGTTGATTACTGTTCCACCTATAATCAACCTTATTCTATCTTAATTGTTGAAAACTGACAGCCCATACCTTTCCCCTGTGTCAATTAGTATCAAAACTCAAAAATAGATCCCTAGGATTCCTTTTTTTGTCTAAATTAAACCATGGTTGGAAGAGGCAGAGACAGAGGCAATCAGTCCCAACAAGACAATATAGTTGAGATACGGCGAATGATTGAGGATTTGACCTGGGCTGTACAAGCCTCACAGAATCAGGAATCTGTGGAAGCCCAAATGGAGACTTCAGAAGGCAACCACCAAAACCTTGATTTTCAAGAAACTCTTGAGAGTGAAGAGGAAGTCGAGGACGTAACCTTTCATGAAGATGGACCTGCAAACCCAGCACCACGAGGCAGATTCGAAGAGCATTTACTTCATGCTCTTGATTTAAATAGTAGAGTTAAAATTGAAGTTGCTGATTTTCATGGGAAATTGCACACCGAAGACTATTTAGATTGGGAAACTAGTTTAGAAAATTATTTTGAATGGAAACCAATGGTTGAAACTCGAAAAGTGCTTTTTGTAAAGATTAAATTGAAGAGTACCGCACTTCAATGGTGAAAGAGAGTTGAAGAGCAGCGCGCATGACAAGGAAAGCTTAAAATCAACATGTGGCAGCACATGAAAACTAAGCTAAGGAAGCAATTTTTACCAACTGATTATGCAATGAAACTATATGAAAGGTTCCACTGCTTGAAACAAAACAACATGTCTGTTGAACAGTACACTGCAGAATTTAATAATTTATCTATTTGAGTTGGAATATCTGAAAGTAATGAACAAATTAGCTCTCGCTACCTTGATGGTTTGAATCAGTCCCTTAGAGATGAAATGGGAGTAGTCCGATTACATAATCTTGAAGATGCTCACCAATATGCCTTAGTAGCTGAAAAGCGAGTTTCTCATTACGGTGCTAGAAGGCCCATAAACAGAAGCAATTGGCAAAACAATTTTGGAGCTGCAAGAAGGATTCAAAGAACTCAACAAAGTGGGAAAGAGGCTGCTACTACTAATAAATAAAATGAAGAGACAATCCGTGCTGATGGGAACTATAAAGGGAAAGGTATAGTACCTTATGGTGGAAAAAACAGTTCCGGTTCGTCTACAATGAGAGGCAACAATTCTCGAGCTCGTTGCTTTACTTGTGGAGAGAAGGGACATCATTCATTTGTTCACAAAGGAGGGTGAATTTAGCCGAGTATGATGAAGACCTAGGCCCTATTTTTGATGAATATGATGAGGAAGCAGAAGAAATTGATGTTCACCCAGCTCAAGTTGAGTCTTTAGTTGTTCGAACAGTCATGACAACCATGAACAAGGAAGGAAAAGAAGATTGGAGGAGGAGTAGCATTTTCTGTACACGTGTTATTTGTGAAGGCAAAGTGTGCAATTTAGTCATTGATGGAGGAAGTATTAAAAATATAATATCAAAGGAGGCTGTAGACAAATTAAAGCTTCCTACAACAAAACATCCTCATCCATACAAAGTAGGCTGGTTGAAGAAAGGGCACGAGGTACCGGTAACGTCTCAATGCTTACTGCAATTCACAATGGAAGATGATTTGGCAGAAGAAGCACTATGTGATGTAGTACCAATGGATGTTCGGAATATTCTAGTGGGACAACCTTAGTTGTTTGATCATGACATGACACATAAGGCGAAGCCTGATACCTATTCGTTCTACAAAAACAACAAGAGGTACATCTTGCATCCTCTTAAGGAAGAAGCTATACAAATAGCAAATAAAGGAGCTGCAACTAGTAAATTAAATGAGCTTGCAAATGTTAAAGAATTTGAAGCTGAGTATAGTGAGGTGGGAGTCATGTATGCCTTAGTAAACAAACTGATAGGAGCTGACCAGATTGAAAAATCAGTTGAATATTCCATTGAAATTCAATGATTATTGCAGGAATTCAAGGAGTTGATTAGTGAAGATGTACCGAAAAGCTTACCACCGTTAAGAAGCATCCAATATGCTATTGATTTGGTACCAAGAGCAGCTTCACCGAATCTGCCTGCATACCAAATGCCTCCTTTATAGCTGGGTGAAATAGAAAGATGGGTTAAGGAATTATTAGAAAAATGTCTGGTGAGTGAAAATAAAAGTCCATATGCCTGCCCAGCCTTATTAACTCCAAAGAAAGACGGTTCTTGGAGAATGTGTGTGGATAGTCATGCTATAAACAAGATTACAATCAAATATCGCTTTCCAATACCAAGATTGGAGGATATGCTTGATCAACTAGCGAGTTCTAAAGTATTTTCCAAAATTGACTTGAAAAGTGGATATCACCAAATTAGAATGAGGAATGGTGATGAATGGAAAATAGCTTTTAAGACACTGGACAGGTTATTTGAATGGTTAGTAATGCCATTTGGCCTTTCTAATGCACCGAGCACTTTGATGAGAGTCATGATAGATGTACTCAAGCCTTTCTTGAATTATTTCATTGTAGTATATTTTGATGACATTTTGATTTATAGCTGCACCAAGGAAGATCATTTAAAACACTTGCGAAAAGTGTTAGAAGTACTTCATCAAGAGCAGCTACACATAAGCCTAAAAAAATGAAGTTTCCTATAACCAGAAGTGGTATTACTTGGATACATTGTGTCTACTGAAAGCTTTAAACCATATCCGAAAAAGATTCGTGCAATTACCGATTGGCCAGCACCGTAATCCCTCAAGGAAGTTAGAAGATTTAATTGTTTGGCCTCTTTCTATAGGAGATTTATCCAGAATTTCAGTTCAATTTTGAGTCCTATAATTGAATCTATGAAAGAAGAAAAGTTTAAGTGGACAAATTCTGCACAAAGGGCATTTGAAAGAATCATGTTTTTAATGACTAGAGCATCTGTTCTTGCACTTCCAGATTTTAAAAAATTATTTATTATTGAATGCGATGCTTCACATGAAGGGATTAGGGCTGTTCTTAGCCAAGAGGGAAGACCTCTTGAGTTTTTTAGTGAGAAGTTGTCTGAAGCTAAGGGGCGTTACTCAACTTACGATTTGGAATTCTATGCCTTGGTGAGAGCTATTCGGCATTGGCAGCATTACTTAGCTTATCGTGAGTTTGTGGTTTTCTCTGATCATCAGGTTTTGAGGTATCTAAAGTCTTAGAATAAACTCAGCAATGACATGCTAAGTGGAGTTCTTTCCTTGATGAATTTAATTTCTCACTAAAGTATAAATCCGGTCAATCTAATATTATGGCTGATGGATTAAGCAAAATATCCCTAATTTTGTCAATTTTGAGCACTCAAATTACTGGTTTTGAAGAATTGAAAAATCAGTATGATTCAGATTCATGTTTTGGCAAGATAAAGGTTGATTTGCTGCATTCTCCAGTAGCTAAAAGTCTACCATACCAATTGCAAGATGGTTATTTATTCAAAGGAAATAAGTTATGCATTCCTGAAGGATCTTTAAGGGAACAAATCATTAGAGAACTTCATAGGAATGGTTTAAGAGGACACTTTGGTAGAGACAAGACTTTTGCTATTATTTCCAACCATTATTATTGGCCAAAGATGGAAAAAGATGTGAGAAAATTGGTGGAATGATGTCCAGCCTGTTTACTCATAAAAGGAAGCACACAAAATACAAGATTATATACTCCTTTACCTGAACCAGATGCACCTTGGGTTCACTTGAGTATGGAAATTGTTTTGGGACTTCCAAAGACAACAAAGGGATTTGATTCTATATTTGTTGTAGCGGATCATTTCTTTAAAATGGTTCATTTTATTCCATGTTTCAAGACTTCTAATGCAGTTCATATTACTGAGTTATTTTTCCAAGAGGTTGTAAGAATGCATGGTGTTCCAACTTCTATTATTTCCGATAGAGATGTAAAATTTATGGGGCACTTTTGGAGGACTTTATGGAGAAAATTTGAAACTGAATTGAAGTATTCCACTACTTGCCATCCACAAATAGACGGTCATACAGAAGTTGTCAATCATAGTTTGGAAAATCTATTAAGATGTCTCGTTGGAAGCAATACAAAGACATGAGATCTAGTTATTTCCCAAGCTGAATTTGCATACAATAATTCAGTTAATCGAAGTATAAAGAAGACTCCTTTTGAGGCTGCTTATGGACTTAAACCTTAAAATGTACTTGATTTGGTACCTTTGCCTCATAAGGCTAGAGTAAGTGCTGAAGGGGAATTGTTTGCTGATCACATCAAGAAAATTCATACAGAGGTCAAAGCTACCTTAAAAGACAGCAATGCATAATATGCTTCTACTGCCAACCAGCATCGGCACATACAAGAATTTGAAGAAGGCGACCAGGTCCTCGTACACTTAAGACAAGAACATTTTCCTAAAGGAACTTATCAAAAGCTGAAATCTAAGAGGTTTGGACCTTGTAAGGTGTTGAAGAAGATAAGTTCCAATGCCTACATAATTGATCTTCCATCTGATTTAGAAATTAGTCTGGTTTTTTAATGTTTCATACTTGTATCCTTTTCATGGATTTGATGGAGTACTATCCTCCATTGAAGCACAAGTACAAGTGCTACCTATTGCAAAAGCTGATGTTATTGAAGAAGTATTGGATGTCAAGGAGGCTCGTTCTAGGCGTGGCAACCAATATAGGCGATTTTTAGTTAAGTGGTTTGGAAAACCAACAAGTGAAAGTACATGGATTTCTCCAGCCATATATGCAGAATACATCTGTAACACCCCTTCCCGACCTACGTGTGTAAGTTGAGTAGAGGCGCCACACTAACCTAATGTTGCTACCAATTTTACTTAGTCAAATTTTAGTTCCAATTTTTATAAAAATTTTGCCATAGTTTCACTTAAAAATTGAGTCCCAAGTGTCGACAAAACTGGTTTTTTTTTTCTGATTTTTGAAAATATTTTTACACAAACCAATGCAAACAAAATCATTCTCCGTACACTTCCAATAAATCCCCCTTATAACCTCAACTACAACCTGTAAAAAGGATTTACACTTCTAGTACAAAATAAAGTAAAGTTTTATTATGAAATACTGTAGATAAAATATTTGTTCACTATGCAGCGGAAAGTAACAATATTTACAATTTCATATACATCCAAACTCGAATTTTACAACACATAAAATTTATACATGTTTGGCAGTCAGTCTTCGATCTTAAAGCCCACTATTCACCCTTCAAAATCTAGGCTCGACTCGGCCTAGAGGAACTCTCTAGTTCTTCCCTGTCAACTGCGCGAAGAATCACATTCGCGCTAAGCCAACGGCTTAGTGGTACAAACTACAATGCTATGATGCTTTAATGCCATGCTAATGTCACACAATCAAGATTCAAGATCAATTCAAGAGAATAGTGTATTTCACAATTTTACATTATTTAATAATTAATCAAAACATTCATGATTCACATTGAAAACAAAGACAAGCATGGGCCCAAAATACACTAATATGTTATTCAAAGTTCAGAGTTACTGCTTTGGTCCATAATCATAATCATCAAGCCCGTAGGCGATATACACATATATATATCTATCCATGGATAGGGTAACAGACCCAGTCTCTTAGACCTCTACTTGGCTAGACTCAAGGAGATCCTCAACCCGGCAAGACTGTTACCAAAACAAGTGTAACAGACCCAGTCTCTTGGACCTCAACCCGACTAATCTCGAGGAGATCCTCAACCCGGCAAGACTGTTACTATTATTCATATATTTCATAGACATGCCGCCAAACCCAGAACTCTGAAATCTGAATAACATATTAAACACACAAACATTTCATTCATCTCTTCATAACCTCTTTCTCAATTCATTTTATATTTCATAAGCAATTTAGGCAACCATGTCTCAATCATCTCATTTGCATCATCATAATGAAACAACTCTTCATAACATCATATCTTTCACATTACATTTCATCATCACATCTTGCACATTTCACTTTTCATTATATTTCAAATCACATTAATCAATTCATTATTCAAATGGATATAATCAATGGCATTAACACATATTTTACATGCTCATCACAACATTCACATTATAACCAAATATGTCTCAAGTCTCAATATCATATGAATGTATGCAATAATGTAGTTTGTACTTACCTTAAAACCAACTTACACCACTCTATACACCTACTCTTCCAAGAATCCTCAACACTTAGGTTAGGGCAATTCAACCTCTTCACAACCTAATCCAAAAGGAATATTAGCAAAATGACCAAATGAATAGTAAATTCTGGTTTTAGACTCAACTTTATCCTTATTTTGAAAAATTGTATAAAATAATCTACTTGACTAAAAAATCTAAAATTTTTACAGAACTTAATTTTACATCTTAAAATCATTCCTTTAAAATTTCAGATCAAACTGAACACAAAACCTTGGTCAAATAGTTCACCCAACCAGACTGCCCCAATTGCCCTGCATCCTGGCAGCAGTTCTGAACTTTGTGAATTCCATAAATTAAATTCAATCAAATTGGTTCCAAATTATTTTTCTCAAATACTAGACTCTCTAAGAAACAACATATCCAAAATTCAATTGGATATGATTTTTCTACATTTTATTAAAAATCCCGAAATATAGCTGTCTCAGTTAAGGTACCTGCTGGAACAGGTCTAAGAAAAATAATCTTTCCAAAATCATAACCATTCCAAAATCGAATCAAAATATTTTTCAGTCATTCTAGACTCATAGAGGCACAACATATCAAAAATTCACTTCAAAAACATTTTCCTATATTTAATTAAAAATCATAAAAGTCACAGCCTTTACTAATTGTAAAACAGAAAAATTTTCACTAGCTACAACTCTTACTCTTCCATCACCAACACCAACCTAACTTCTTATCTTTAATTCCATTTCAACACATACAAACACACCACAAGCAATCCTAACCATATTATCAACACCACTTCATCAAACTCAAAAATAACTTCAAAAACAACAAGAGCAATCAAGAAAGAACTTACCAAAATAATGAAATTTCTTGATTTTCCAACTTGTTTATTTGAAATCTTCCTTCAATTTGATCTTATAAAATCAAAACTCTTCTTTGCTCTTTTGTCTTTGGAGTACACGGCCAAGGAAAGAAAAAGAAGAAAATGAAGAGGAATTTAGAGACAAAGTCAAATATATGGTCTTCAAACATTCTCCACCAAGCAATTTAAAAAGAAAATTACTTAAATACCCTCTACTATATATATTAACTCCCTTTCATTTACTTGCCCTTTAGTAATTTCACAAAGAACAAAATAAATATCCTCATCCCTTGACCAACACATTTGACTTGTATATATGTTGTATATATTTCCATATACACAACATATACACTTTCCTTTAAATTTCTTTTCTCTCCCAAATTAACATATACATTTTAATTCAAATAAAACAACCATTATACTAAAATTTCTAGGCACATTTTGGGATATTACAATTCTCCCCCTCTAAAAAGAAATTTCGTCCTCGAAATTACCTGATATCAAGTCTGAAACAGTTGAGGATATTGATCTCGCATCGCTTGCTCACTCTCCCAAGTTGCCTCTTCTCTACCATGATTCTTCCAAAGAACCTTTACAAGTGGCACTTTCTTATTTCTCAACTCTTTCACTTCATGTGCCAAAATAGCAATTGGTTCTTCTTCAAAAGTTAGATCCGGACTCACCTCAATAGATTCAACTGGTAAAGCATGAGATGGGTCAGATCTATACCTTCGCAACATAGAAACATGGAAGACATTATGGATTCTATCCAACTCAGGCGGCAAAGCAAGACGATAAGCAACTGGTCCAACTCTTTCTAATATCTCATACGGTCCAATGAAACGAGGACTTAGTTTCCCTTTTTGACCAAATCTCAATATTTTTTTCAAAGGAGACACTTTCAAAAATACTTTATCTCCAACATCAAACTCTATGTCTCTCCTCTTCAAATCTGAATAAGACTTTTGTCGGTCTGAAGCTGCTTTCAATCTATCCCGAATCATCTTCACTTTTTCTTCAGTCTCTTTAATCAGATCAGGACCAACCAATTTGCCTTCCCCAATTTCATTCCAACATAGAGGCGTTCTACATTTTCTTCCATATAATGCCTCAAATGGTGCCATGCCAATACTGGTTTGATGACTGTTGTTGTAAGCAAATTCTACAAGTGGCAAAAATCTGTCCCAACTTCCAGAGAAATCAATGACACAGCTTCTCAACATATCCTCAATAATCTGTATCACTCTCTCTGACTGCCCATCTGTTTGCGGATGAAAAGCAGTGCTAAAATGCAATCGAGAACCCAAAGCACCATGTAAACTCTTCCAAAATCTTGAAGTAAATCTAGGATCTCGATCAGACACTAAAGAAATTGGGACTCCATGCAACTTCACTATCTCACTAATATACAGCTCTGCCAACTTCTCAAGTGAATAGTCTATCCGAACTGGAAGAAAATGAGCTGTCTTTGTCAATCTATCAACAATCACCCAAATAGCATCATGCTTCCTTTGTGTCAAAGGTAAACCAGACACAAAATCCATTGTCACTCTCTCCCATTTCCATTCAGGCACTGATAAAGGTTGAAGCAACCCCGTTGGAACTTGATGTTCAGCTTTCACCCTCTAACAAGTGAGACACTTGGATACAAACTCCGCTATGTCTCTCTTCATACCAGACCACCAATAATGCTGTCTCAATTCATGGTACATCTTTGTACTTCCCGGATGCATAGCAAAAATCGATTGGTGTGCTTCTTCCAAAATGATCCTTCTCAAACTATCATCATCAGGGACACACAATCTATCCTTAAACCAAAGGCTACCATCACTTCTCATAAAGAAATCTCGGCTCTCCCCGTTTTGGCAATTTGAAACAATCTTCTGAATTTTCTCATCTGTCAATTGAGCCTCCCTAATCTGATCCAACAATACTGGTCTCAATTGCAACTGAGCCAACAATGCACCATCATCACATGCTTCAAAACTAGCATGTAATGCTCTCAACTCAACAAGCAACGAGAGCGAATAAACAGCCAAACCTGCCAGAGACTTCCGACTCAAGGCATCAGCAACTACATTTGCCTTACCAGGATGATAATCAATCAAACAATCGTAGTCTTTAATCAGTTCTAACCATCGCCTTTGCCGAAGATTCAGCTCCTTCTGAACACCCAAATATTTCAAACTTTTGTGATCCGTATAAATAAAACATTTCTCTCCATACAAGTAGTGTCGCCAAATCTTCAAAGCAAAAACTATAGCTGCTAACTCCAAATCATGAGTCGGATAATTGAGCTCATGCGGCTTTAGCTGTCGAGAAGCATAAGCTATAACTTTACCCTCTTGCATCAAGACACATCCTAAACCATTATGTGAAGCATCACTGTAAATCACGTATGGTTTATCTTCCACGGGTAAAGTAAGAATAGGAGCTTGAGTCAACATTTCTTTCAACTGATCAAAACTAGCTTGACACTGATCTGTCCACATAAATCTAACTCCCTTTCGAAGCAATCTGTTGAGTGGAGTAGCTATCAAAGAAAAACCTTTCACAAACCTTCGATAATAGCCTGCCAAACCCAGAAAACTTCTAACTTCAGTCACTGACTTTGGTGGACTCCAATTCAAAATGGCCTCAACTTTACTCGGATCAACTCTTATACCATCTGCTGAAACTATATGACCGAGAAAAGTTACTTGGTCAAGCCAAAACTCACACTTTGACAGCTTAGCATACAACTGCTTCTCTCTCAAGATCTGTAACACAATTCGCAGATGCTTGTCATGTTCTTCCTCATTACGTGAATACACCAAAATATCATCGATGAAAACCACCACAAACTGATCCAGATAGGGCCTAAACACCCTATTCATCAAATCCATGAAAGCTGCAGGTGCATTCGTCAATCCAAAAGGCATTACCAAGAACTCATAATGCCCATATCTTGTGCGGAAAGCTGTCTTAGAAACATCTTCAGCTCTAACCCTCAATTGATGGTACCCTGATCTCAAATCAATTTTGGAAAACACCGCTGCTCCCTTCAACTGATCAAAGAGATCATCAATTCGAGGCAAAGGATACTTATTCTTGATAGTTACTTTGTTCAATTGCCTATAATCGATGCACAATCTTAAAGTACCATCATTTTTCTTCACAAACAACACAGGAGCTCCCCACGGAGAAACACTAGGGCGAATAAACCCTTTATCCAACAACTCCTGCAACTGCACCTTCAACTCTCTCAATTCAGCAGGTGCCATTCGATAAGGAGTAATAGAGATGGGAGTGGTACCAGGCAACAAATCGATACCAAACTCAACCTCTCTCTCAGGAGGCAACCCTGGCAACTCCTCTGGAAATACATCTGGAAACTCTGCAACTGTGGTTATATTATCAAGTTGAGAACCCCCTACTCTAGTATCCACAACATGAGCAAGATAAGCATCACACCCTTTTCTAATCAACCTTCTAGCTGTTACAGCTGATACAAACAAGGATGCAAGCTGTCTCTGCTCACTAGACACCATCACACTCCTACCATCACTAGTTCTCAAAGTGACACACTTCTGTTGACAATCTACCACAGCTCCATGCCTAGACAACCAGTCCATGCCTAAGATCAAATCATATTCTTTAAAAGGCATTTCAATTAAATCACCAAAAAACTCCTCACCTTGAACCACAATAGCACTCTCACGATGCACCCTACTCACCACAACACTATGTCCTAAAGGATTGGTCACTAAGACATCAAATCCTAAGGACTCTGAATGCAATTCAGACACAGGCAAGATAGATGCACTTATGTATGAATGAGTAGATCCTGGATCAATCAAAGCAAGTACTGAAATGCCAAATAAAGAAAATGTACCAGCTATAACTGCTGAAGCATCTGGCTGCCTCTGCATCACATACACCCTCTGAGAAGATCCGGCTTCATCTGGCCTACTACCTCCGATTGATGATCCTCCTCTCTGACTATACCCGGATCGACCACCCCTACTGAAACCTCTGCCTCCTCGACCACCTCTGTTGACACTGGGTCGAGAGGCTGCAGACTCAGCCTATCTGTGCTCCTGTATCTCAGGACACTCTCTAATAAAATGATCAGGCGATCCACATCTGAAGCACACAGCTGGTCCACTATATTTCCAACAAACACCCCCATGTCTTCCACCACACTGAACACATATAGGAGGAATGGATCTCTGAACCACTGAAGCCGGAGCACTCGCTACTGAAACTGTAGGTCTCGATCTCTGTCTCTGAATCTGGACTGACCTACCAGCCTGCCTCTGACTCCTACTGAGCCTGGGAACAAAACTTCCTCTACCTCTCTTCACAGATGAAGACACTGCCTCAAACTGGGGTCTCCTAACCCTGGTCTCCTCCTCGGCAGCAGCTGCTGCAATACCCTGGGCTCTCTCCACACTCCTAGCTGCTGCAACAAGCTGGGAAAAATCCTGGTATCTAGAACCAGCCACAAGACACATAATTGAGGGTCTCAATCCCTCCTCAAACCTTCTGCACCGGTCAATCTCATCAGAGATAATCCCCCCAGCATAGTGACTCAACCGGATGAACTCTAACTCATATTCTGTCACAGTCCGGTGATCTTGCCTCAAAGTTAGAAATTCCATCTTCTTCCCATCTTTATACTCCCTTGGAGTATATTTCAGCTCAAACTCCCGTAGAAAATCACTGTAGGACAATGTAGGTGGATCGTCCATAGCATGAGGAACTGTCTTCCACCAATCATATGCATCCTTCTGCAACAGTGATCGAGCGTAATCAAATTTTTCTTCTGGAGTGGCGTGCAACTGAATGAATATCCTCTGTACCCTATCCAACCACTGCTCAGCCACTGCAGGGTCGGTAGTGCCTAAGAAATCTTCAGCCCCATATTTCCTCAACTTGTCATAATGTCTTACCGGCATCTGAGGCTATGGTGGTGGTGGTGGTGGTGGCTGCACTGGAGCTCCCCTCAATAGTTCTACCATATGCCTTAACCAACCCGGCGGAGCCTCCTCAGCAGCTGATCTCTCTGGCACAGAAACAGGTGCCTCACTAACCCTCTCAATCCTAGCTCCATCTCTACTCTCTCCTGGAGCTACACTCTCAGCACTTCCTTCTATAGTCTGACGTGAATGGGACTCCATTACTACCTATATCTGCAAACACAGCAGAATATTCCTCATTAAAGATCAAAGACTGCCATACCAAAACATGTATTTTATTCAAAAACCAACTTGTAAAATCAAAATATTCTTTTTCTTACAATTCACCTAGGTTTAGAATCTTAAACCTAGGCTCTGATACCAAAAATTGTAACACCCCTTCCCGACCTACGTGTGTAAGTTGAGTAGAGGCGCCACACTAACCTAATGTTGCTACCAATTTTACTTAGTCAAATTTTAGTTCCAATTTTTATAAAAATTTTGCCATAGTTTCACTTAAAAATTGAGTCCCAAGTGTCGACAAAACTGGTTTTTTTTCTGATTTTTGAAAATATTTTTACACAAACCAATGCAAACAAAATCATTCTCCGTACACTTCCAATAAATCCCCCTTATAACCTCAACTACAACCTGTAAAAAGGATTTACACTTCTAGTACAAAATAAAGTAAAGTTTTATTATGAAATACTGTAGATAAAATATTTGTTCACTATGCAGCGGAAAGTAACAATATTTACAATTTCATATACATCCAAACTCGAATTTTACAACACATAAAATTTATACATGTTTGGCAGTCAGTCTTCGATCTTAAAGCCCACTATTCACCCTTCAAAATCTAGGCTCGACTCGGCCTAGAGGAACTCTCTGGTTCTTCCCTGTCACCTGCGCGAAGAATCACATTCGCGCTAAGCCAACGGCTTAGTGGTACAAACTACAATGCTATGATGCTTTAATGCCATGCTAATGTCACACAATCAAGATTCAAGATCAATTCAAGAGAATAGTGTATTTCACAATTTTACATTATTTAATAATTAATCAAAACATTCATGATTCACATTGAAAACAAAGACAAGCATGGGCCCAAAATACACTAATATGTTATTCAAAGTTCAGAGTTACTGCTTTGGTCCATAATCATAATCATCAAGCCCGTAGGCGATATACACATATATATATCTATCCATGGATAGGGTAACAGACCCAGTCTCTTGGACCTCTACTTGGCTAGACTCAAGGAGATCCTCAACCCGGCAAGACTGTTACCAAAACAAGTGTAACAGACCCAGTCTCTTGGACCTCAACCCGACTAATCTCGAGGAGATCCTCAACCCGGCAAGACTGTTACTATTATTCATATATTTCATAGACATGCCGCCAAACCCAGAACTCTGAAATCTGAATAACATATTAAACACACAAACATTTCATTCATCTCTTCATAACCTCTTTCTCAATTCATTTTATATTTCATAAGCAATTTAGGCAACCATGTCTCAATCATCTCATTTGCATCATCATAATGAAACAACTCTTCATAACATCATATCTTTCACATTACATTTCATCATCACATCTTGCACATTTCACTTTTCATTATATTTCAAATCACATTAATCAATTCATTATTCAAATGGATATAATCAATGGCATTAACACATATTTTACATGCTCATCACAACATTCACATTATAACCAAATATGTCTCAAGTCTCAATATCATATGAATGTATGCAATAATGTAGTTTGTACTTACCTTAAAACCAAATTACACCACTCTATACACCTACTCTTCCAAGAATCCTCAACACTTAGGTTAGGGCAATTCAACCTCTTCACAACCTAATCCAAAAGGAATATTAGCAAAATGACCAAATGAATAGTAAATTCTGGTTTTAGACTCAACTTTATCCTTATTTTGAAAAATTGTATAAAATAATCTACTTGACTAAAAAATCTAAAATTTTTACAGAACTTAATTTTACATCTTAAAATCATTCCTTTAAAATTTCAGATCAAACTGAACACAAAATCTTGGTCAAATAGTTCACCCAACCAGACTGCCCCAATTGCCCTGCATCCTGGCAGCAGTTCTGAACTTTGTGAATTCCATAAATTAAATTCAATCAAATTGGTTTCAAATTATTTTTCTCAAATACTAGACTCTCTAAGAAAAAACATATCCAAAATTCAATTGGATATGATTTTTCTACATTTTATTAAAAATCCCGAAATATAGCTGTCTCAGTTAAGGTACCTGCTGGAACAGGTCTAAGAAAAATAATCTTTCCAAAATCATAACCATTCCAAAATCGAATCAAAATATTTTTCAGTCATTCTAGACTCATAGAGGCACAACATATCAAAAATTCACTTCAAAAACATTTTCCTATATTTAATTAAAAATCATAAAAGTCACAGCCTTTACTAATTGTAAAACAGAAAAATTTTCACTAGCTACAACTCTTACTCTTCCATCACCAACACCAACCTAACTTCTTATCTTTAATTCCATTTCAACACATACAAACACACCACAAGCAATCCTAACCATATTATCAACACCACTTCATCAAACTCAAAAATAACTTCAAAAACAACAAGAGCAATCAAGAAAGAACTTACCAAAATAATGAAATTTCTTGATTTTCCAACTTGTTTATTTGAAATCTTCCTTCAATTTGATCTTATAAAATCAAAACTCTTCTTTGCTCTTTTGTCTTTGGAGTACACGGCCAAGGAAAGAAAAAGAAGAAAATGAAGAGGAATTTAGAGACAAAGTCAAATATATGGTCTTCAAACATTCTCCACCAAGCAATTTAAAAAGAAAATTACTTAAATACCCTCTACTATATATATTAACTCCCTTTCATTTACTTGCCCTTTAGTAATTTCACAAAGAACAAAATAAATATCCTCATCCCTTGACCAACACATTTGACTTGTATATATGTTGTATATATTTCCATATACACAACATATACACTTTCCTTTAAATTTCTTTTCTCTCCCAAATTAACATATACATTTTAATTCAAATAAAACAACCATTATACTAAAATTTCTAGGCACATTTTGGGATATTACAACATCAAGGTTTACTCGTCGAAGATGAGTCTTTTTCAAATCCAGAGAGAATGATGCAGGAGCAATCCTCATCCTAATTGGATTCCTAGCACAACAAGAATTTTATTTAATTTTCTATTTTATTTCAGATTTGCATTAGTTTTTCGTTTCCTTATTTAATTAGGATTTACTATTTTATCATTGAATATGAGTAGAATTTTAATTCTTTCTTTAATTAGGATTCCTAGTCTAGTTAGGATTTATCACTATAAATAGACAGCACCAATAGTATTGTAATCATCTTATTTTCCCTCAAAATTTAAATTCAAAGGTTATAAACCTAATTGTTGATTACTGTTCCACCTACAATCAACCCTATTCTAGCCTAATTGTTGAAAAATGACAACCCACACCTTTCTCCTGCATCACCTAGGGGAGTTGAAGTACATTTTAGGCATGGAATTTGCAACATCGAGAGAAGATATTTTTGTAAATCAAAGAAAATATTTTGTAAATCAAAGAAAATATATTCTTGATTTACTCAATGAAATAAGCAATCCGATAAGTAGAACCGAAACTCCAATTGAGGCTAATTTGAAGCTAAACTCTGCTACTGCAGAAAATTTCACTACGTGTGATAAGTCAATTTATGCATGCTCCATGTGAAGACACTTTGATTTTGTATATAAAATATTGAGATATCTTAAAGGAACACCAAGAAAAGGGGTAAAGGGGTGATGTAGGGCAAGAATGGTAATGTTCATATTGAAGTTCACATTGATGCTGATTGTGTAGTAAGCATTAAATAACTACAATCAACATTAAGTTACTGCCCTTTTGTTGGTAGAAATTTAGTCACTTGGCAAAGCAAAAAGCAAAGTGTTGTGGCGTGGAGTTATACTAAAGCCAAACTCAGATATCTTCCATACGGCATTTGTGGGATAATGTCGATTAAAAGATTACTAGAAGACTTGCATATCAAAGTTTCACAGCATACGAAACTGTATTGTGATAATAAAGTTGCATTTTGATTGCTCATAATCTAAATCTTCATGATAGAACAAAGCATATCGAAGTGGACAAACATTTTATCAAAGAAAGAATCAACGTTGGTCTAATATGTGTTACTCATGGATGAAGTTTGCAAGTTAGCTTGAGGGGGAGTGTTCTAAAGAGAATAATTTAGAATATACTAATTTGATGGAGTAAATATAAGAAGTTTTTGTATGTTATGTAAATTATGAGATTCTTTCATACAATTAATACTTCCTAATTAGGCTAGTCTCTTTACTAATACATATAGGCTGTAAATTCTAGAATATATGACAGAACAATAAAATCATTTTTTTTGTAGTATTTTTCAAATAAGTAGAAGATCCCTAACTAATTTTGTTAACAAAACAAAAGAATAAGAAATTGCAAAAAGAAAACTGTCAGGGTATAATTTACATGCATAAAATGTTTCAGCCAAGCTACAGGTTTATTTTGTAATTATAACAATTTTTTTAAATTTCTTCCTTAGTTAGCCCTAAAACCTTTAACTGTGATCTCTTATCACAAACTAGTGAACATAAGACAATTTCTCCGTACTAAGTCAACTTGAGTGGAACTCAACAGGTCAACCTAAGAAATTGATGTTAGTTTGTAATAGCCTTAGCTTTCTCCACAAATTTTTCTTCTGGTCCTTTTTTACCTTTCCATTTGGTTTAGCTTTCTAATGTAAATCATAAATCAAATAGAAGATAACAAAGGCAGAGATATAGAAACAATTAACAATTAACAGATATGAACTTTGCTTTAGCAAAATGACATGAAAACTATTTCAAAACCCAATAAGTTAGAAGCCCAAAACCAAAGAAAAAGTGAACTAACACATATAGAGTGAGAATATTACAAATACCTCATGGAAATAACTCAGCCAAGGCACAGGCAGAAGTCAAAGAGCCAAAGGTTTGGGCAAAATAGACATAACATGGAGGCAAAATAGACACAATCAACAATTTAAAAAAAATCTAAAATTGAAAAACAAAAACATAAAAATGTCAAACAAACCTAAAATTGAAAACATAACATGGAGGAAAAATAGACACAAACAAACATCAATCAGACATGTAAAGATGCCATGGAGGAGGCAAGCCCATACTAAATGCCAAAGAGGTGGAAGAATAAGCTATTCATATCAAAACTCATAGGTAACAAGTAATCACTTTAGATATGACTAAATAAAGATAACTTATACAACTGGTCTTGATTATGCTATCAACCAAACAAAATATAAAGTTTCAAGTTCACTGCTCCAGCCTACAGTTTCTTAAGCTTGTTATTATCAAAAAAAATATAATCATCCACCTTTACTCGCAAACCATTTGTAGAAATAAGAAAATAATGGAAATAGACAAAAAAAAAATAAGAACTCTACTGATAGAACATCAATCGGATTAGGAAAAGAAGGTAAAGACAATGTCAAACAAACAATCTACCCACTGAGTGGAAATTGAAAAATATTAACATCAAAATAGCCATGATTTCATCATACTAAAAATGCTGAAACTGAGTGCAACTCAATGACAAGAACATACTTCTGCATAGCACTAATAATGAAAATGCAAAATCAATTATTAGAAGAATCTATAGCTATGTTAATGGGTTATAATTCTCTTCACCAACAAAAAGTTCAGATTCTATAAATTGCTTGGCTTTATCACAATCAACAATTTAAAAAAAAATCTTGCCACTTATTACCGCATCCAAGCAATACACAATATCTTGCTCCATAGCAGCACAAGTACTAATTTATATCCCTCAGGTCTCAACAGTAGAACTGTTTCAAATGTTACTTCCTCTTAGAGGAACCCGTCATTCATATATTATACCATCAATATTCAAAGTCAACATCAAATATTCTTCACACATACCCTCATATTGTTTCTCCAATTGGGTTCTCACCCTTCTGCGCTTCCAATGCCCAGGGATCATTCATTTAAGACTATTTGTTGCACAAATATCAGAACAAAATCTAACAAATTACACAGCCACAGGAATCAGTTTCGATCTTCCCACCTTGATTTTGCCCCAACTTTGGTTTCAGTCTTCCCACCTTGATTTTACCCAAACTTTAAAACATACTTTTGTATTATATTTTATCAATATAGAAAGACTTTTATTTTGAAAATATACTACTGATTACAAAATATTAATATCTTTCTTCAACAGTGAAAAAATATTGAAAATAGTTTATGTTTTCACAAACACACACAAGCAGATGTGTATACATATGTATACATATAGATAGATAGATAGATAGATAGATAGACAGATAGATAGATAGATAGATAGCTATAAGAAGATCTTTTAATGATATTAAATGCAAAAATATAGATCATACCCTGACCATGCTATGGAGGGGCAGGAATTGCATAACCTGCCCTGCTATTTCTCACTGAGCTATAAACTGATCAGTAAAGACTTAACCATCACTGAAATTTAACATAAAAGTAAACCTAGCAGGGGATACAGTCCATATACCCGCCAATATTGCAGTCAGAAGAAAGCTTGCACAATCTATTTCTTGATTTTCAAGACTGCCTCAACCACTGAATACAGGAGGAATTGACAACAACGAACAACCAATACAATCTAATTGCACAAAAACAGACAAAAAAAGGAAAAAAGATTCTTGTCTGGGGGCGACAAAACAGAAGTGAAAAATGCAAGAGTATATTTGCAGAAAATTACACGCACTTACTTGACTATGAAACTCATTTGCAACTATGCCCCATCAAACTCTGTATAGTTGGTTACAATTCTTTTAAACAGGATGATAGAAGAATACAATCCCTTTCAGAAGGAAAAATAGAATGATGCTTCTAATCAAACCAACCCTTAATATGCCCTCTGAAGAGAGAAAAAGCACTATCATTCAAGTGCTAAAATTCTTGTAAGGATTATAGATGGATATATTCCCTTCCAAGGGAGAAAAGAATGATCTTCTGAAAGCCAACCCAAAGAAAGAAATAGAGGAGAAAAGGCATCACTATTTGAGTGTTAAAAGTCTCTGATCTTAAAATTTCTATTTTTTAACTGCTAGTATCTTACAATTAGTCAAATACCAACTACACAGAATAAGCTGTAAATTGTCTAACTCAATAGATCCCCCACGTGAAATGAGAAATCAAGGGCAAGGTTCAGCATATCTCCTCACAGCAACCATACAAAATACTTGTGAATGGATGTGTTGAGAAAGAAAGAGAGAGAAAGAGTAAGGAAGAGAAATTTCGAAAGTAGTGAAATTTTTAATCAGCCTATGCAATAGATGATAGCCCTTTAACTCCAGCCAAGGCCAGACACTAAACATTCCTTAACTTAGAATTCTGTTTAACTGCAAACAATTACTCATTTGGGTAACTCTAGCTACTAAAATCTCTAGCCCCATGAATTAATTAGCAGTAAAAAATTGCCAAGAGCAGGTGATTGTACTACATAACAATACCTTCAGTAAGCCATGAAGTTAACATATGCAGCAGTATACACAAAGAAACTGCAAAAGTAATACTAGGTTGCCAGGTTTAAGATGTCTGAATGATGACCTTGGCAACCTAGTCAATAAATAAGACTACCAAATTTGATAAAGTAGTTGGCAATTGGAAAATAAATAAATAAATAATGCAAACGGTAATTGTTAGGTTCACCTCCATTTGTTCGATGAGGAAAGTTCTCATAGAATTAATATGTAACAGACTGCAAACATGGATCTTACATGCTTTGATAAATCAAATCACAACTTTGTTTTTTCTTAAGGGATAGTCACAATCTAAATTGCTTATCAGAGTACATTACTCATTGTTCATCCCTAAGCATAATAAATGTAGAAAATGTATCCATGTTACTAACACCAACTAGTCTAGGAAATCATAATAAAATTCAGTTGAGCTACAAAGTCAAATTAGTTCAAAAACATAATGAAAAAATTAGAACAAAAAGAAAACCTTTTTTTTTGTAATATTTACAGATTCCTTTGAATCCAGAGCATTTGAAAGATTTTACAAGCACTGAGTTTCATTACATGCACCTAAGTGAATATCAATTGATTTTCATCATGCACTATTCCTAAGTGACTGTTAATTGAATTTCATTGTACACTATTTCATATCTATTATGTAGCTTTCTTTTCATTTCACATTGAATTTGTTTCCTTCAGCCTAGTTTATTTTGCATCCTTGGGCCTAATTTCTTTCATCAATAGAATTGTTATTTCAAGCATCAATGCCAAGTATTTGTTTCTTCTATCTTTTGCTTACCATATATACCTTCTTTGCTCAAATAATCCTAAATGGTGGTTCATCTTTGATTTCCATAACCTAAGTCTACCCTGAAACAAATGAAGACCCAAACAATGAATTTTTAATAATATCACTTATTTGAAATAGCACTTCTCAGGTTCTTCTAACCTTTAGGCCTTAAAGCCTCATAATTTCAAATAACCACCAATCATCTCCCGAAACAATGCCTTTTAACACTTTATTTCAAAGCTCCCAGAAATTCAGGAACTTAATTACCTAACTACGAACATATTCGTACCAAAACTTAAGATACTCAAACCCAAAGCATTTATTTATGAGAAGAGTAATTGGATGATAACAACAAACAAGAAAAGGGGTAATAATTATTTTGACTACATGGTAAAACACCCAAGAAAAAAGGCTATTCTAAACTGAAAACTTAATTAAGCCTTGCATCAAAAAACTATCTAAAACTTCAAAAAAAAATAAGAAAAACTCGCTCAGAATATAAGATCTTCCCAGAACTTTGTGAACTAACTTTGCAACAATTGAAAGCACAAACAGCTAAGCCCACCCCCCTCCCCCCGATTTTCTTCAATTAATGAGACATAAGAAGAAAACTAAGGCTCAATAAAGCAATTATCATTAGGTTTTAGAATAACAACCCTATGTTCAGGTGATCAATCAAGGAATAAATTGACCTAACCCGTAGCCAATCCAACTGTAGTTTAAAGACTACAGAATTGATACCTACCTTAGTACCTGGACCCAAAATTTATCCCTAACATAGCCAAATCTTAAAATCAAATAATTCATTACTAAGAAGTATAGGTTAAAGAATGATAAGGGATTCTCATGCTTAAGTATGTATAGAAATACAGGGAACACACATTTAATGAAAAGATAGCAGAGTTTGTGCTCATATTTGCATTGAAAATCTCTAAATAAGAATAGCATTCTACATCCAAAATACTATGACCTATCATTATATTCAGGTATAATTTCATTAAACCAAATAAATGAGCAAGTCTTCCCTAAATAATTATCATAAGAAGCACTTAAAATTTAACTAAAATCTCCAATAAGTTGCAACACAAGATACCATTTAAAACACATTTTATCAACTCAAAAACCAGTCTATTGGTACCCTTGAGCACGCTGCATATCATATGCACCCCATGAACTAGATCCAGCCCCATATTAAGGATACTTTTCAGCACTGGTTTGCACCTAAAATTTTGCAGAAAGAATAGCATCCAATTGACTAACCAAACAAAAAAATGCTACAAATCCCCAGGAAGATGCAACTTAAATATGTACATGTACTCAAAATCAAGCATGAGCAAATATAAAAACCTAAACACTTTGTAGATACTTAATTTTTGACCTAGTCCGGTCCAATATATTTAAATAGTCCAAAATAATTTTTGTGTTGTCCAATATATTTTAATCAGTCCAAAATAATTTTTATTATCTTAATTAAATAATTTTTGCTTTAGTATCTAATTTTTATTAATAAAAATAAAAATAAATAAATAAAAATCAAAAAATAAAAATAAAAATAAAAAATCGATGAAAAAATTGTTGCCAAAAACCAGCGCGCGAGACGAATGGTCGTGGGCCATTTCGCCCCCCGCTACGGCAGCCAGCTGCTGCAGTTTTTTTGCCAGCGCATTTTTCCAGCAACAGTTTTTTTTTCGCAAATGCAATTTTTTCGCAGCAGTTTTTTTTTGTCAGCGAAATTTTTTCGACGCAAATTTTTCCGAAACCTAATGCAATTAGGTTTCTGTTTCCTTTTCTTATCAATATTAGCTTCCGTGAATAACTATGATTAACCATAAAATTCTTCTATAAATAAGACCAAAAACCACAGAAAAAATGAAGGAAGAAATCAGAGGAGAAATTGATCAAAAATTGGATCGGATTTGGGAGAAAAATTTAGATCGAAACTAAGTAGGAAAGGCAGTGAATCAACCTGATTTCATTTTTTGAGAGTAAACAACAATTCAATCCATCAAAGGCAGCAAAGCTTGTCTTTGTCTTTTTTTTCATCCAAGAAGAAATTTTTGGTGGAACCAACAAAATGAGGTATGCATCAATTGTCTAAATTCTATTCTTCACAGTAGCTAAATAATCCCATTGTTTCTTTTAATTCAAAAACCCTAGAGCCTCAATTCACTTTTTCTAACGTTTAAAAACCTTAATTCGTTGCTTTGTTTTCCAAAAAGTTTAAAGTTGTTAGTTTTGTTTCTTCAAAACCCCAAAACCTTAATTTGCTTTCCGAATTATCAAAACCCTAAATTGAGTTCTGTTTATTTCCAAAAGCCCTAAAAACTTCTTTTTTGCTTCTATAAACTTTAAACCATTTTTTTATTTTCATAAAACTTTATAAAATTATCAATTGATTTTCAAATCCTAAAAACCTAATGCATTCCCTGAAACCCTAAATCAAAAATCCTAAAACCCTAATTCAACTCCAAAAACAAAAATAGTGAACCCTAACCCCTTTAAAACCTTAAACCCTAATTTTTTCTAAACCCTAATCCTTTAAAACTTTAAAAACCATATAAACATAAATGTTATAATTTTACACAATAAGCTTAAAAACATAATTCAGTAACTAATAGTCATAATCCAAATGTTTTGAAGAGTCCAAACTCTAATTTCATGATTTTACATCACAAACCCTAATTTGGTTAATCAAAGAATTTTACCAACTTCTTGAATCATAAAACTTTAATTCATTTTAATTCTCTTAAAAACACAGTAGGTTAAACCCATAAAATTCCAAAACCCTAAAAACATGGAATATATAACCTTAAATGGAAACAGTAGCTCTAATTTGAATCTTTACTTGCTTTATTCAATTTTATATTTGACTATGCATTGATTTATTTTATATGCTTTAACTTATTTAAGTTCAATGCTTGGTTTATTTAATTTATCATGGATGGATGTTTACTTTCTATTGATGTTTAATACCTTTGATGAATGATTTATTTATTATGAATGGTTATTTACTTTTATTGTTTTATTTAGATTTCCAAATGTTGTAAGAGGTATGTTTCCACTTGGTGGGTACCTCATTAGTTAAATATCATGTAATTTAAATTGCTTTTCTATTTTAGAACCAATGTAAAGGGCATATTTCTACCTTTCGGTGGGTGTCCTATTTAGGCATGGGATGTAAGGACATGTTTCCATCCTCGGATGGGTGTCCATTAATTTGTTTTGCTTGGACATTGTTTTGATTTTCAATATATTGATGCTTTATTTTAATTATTGTGTGTAATATGGATAATATTGTTATACTTAAGAATTTTATAATATTAAGACCTGTAAAGGAGGCTGGTTCCAATGAACCGGGCGTTGTGGGGGTGCTGGGCCATTTCTCACCTTCCCCACACGTATCCAACTTTTCGAACCCATTAGGGGATTGGGGATTCCTTAGGAATAGAGTCATCCACCCGTTTCATTTTTCCTGGCCCGTCCGGGTGGCGACTCCATTTTCTCCGAACTTAGGTCCATGCTCTCTAAGGCCCCGAGCCTAAATAGTGTCGAAGTCGCAAGAACCATTCCACTGGGAGTGGGGGCAAAAATCCCCGCTCACAGTGGCGACTCCACTGGGGATAAGAGAAGTTGATTCTGTTGGTCTTTATATTAGTTTATTCTTTCTTATAATGATATTATCCATTGCATCATATTAGATTGCTTCGTATGCGTGAGTTAGGACACCCGTGTTACCCGTGTTGTGTTATGTAAGGGATACCATACTTTCACTCAAGGTATGGAGATCGAGCATGGCATAACCACTCATAGCCTCATACCAATTGGTATACACTTGCTATGGGAACCTAAGCCTTTTTACCCAAAGACTAAAGCTCATGTAATTGGCCTAGTTACTTTCCTTAGGTTTTACCCCAAATGAATGTTGTTAGACTATAGTTAATTTATCTTGGCTTAAATCATGGCTTATTTAGTTTGTTCTTCTTCTAATATGACCTAAGTGTATTGTAAGCACAAAATAAAATTTTCTTTAAAGTCCAAAAGACCAAAGCTATTTTCAAAATTTTTCAAGATGGTCTTTGGAAATAAGACTTTTCTAAAAATAAATAAAATATTCTTTTGCTCATGGCCCAAATACTAAGCCCAAAATATGTTTTTTCTAAAATCCTTTTACAATGGGCTTAGAAACAAAATTATTTTCATTCAACCTTTTCTTACAAAGAGCTTGCAAAAATATTTAGGTCAATTATGAAATACCAAAACTCAATTGTGGGCCTAGTTTATACTAAGAATAAATTAACCATGGGCTTGTTTTTGGCATGAATCATTAGTTACCTTTTTCAAGTGAGAAATCTATCTATAATAAACCTCTTAATTTAGTTTTAATCCAATATAGCATAAAAGCTACTTTAGTTGGTTGAATGGATTAAAACCTAATTAATGGGAATTATTATGAGTTGATTTCCATTTTCGAAAATATAACTATTGGTTGAAACGTCCGATGGAATTATTCGAAAACAAGATACCCCATGTTGGTATTTTGTTAACCATATGCCTAGGCAAAGAGACTCTCCATTCATGTGTGGATGTTATAAGGTTGGAAGGAACGTCCTAATTATCCTTGTTTGTCTATTGTTTGTGCATACATGCATACATTTGCATCTCATCAATCCTTTCTAGCTCACAGCCCTGGATTACGACAGTTTAAAAGCTTACAATAATCCGACCTACTCCAGAGACAAAGTATCTAGCAATGACTCAATCACTTGGTCACCAAAAATAATGTAGCTCGAAAAAATTCAAAGGATGGTCGATGAGGCCCTCAACGCCAAGATGGAAGAAAAAAAAGAGGCCCTAGCTGAGACCATGAAGAACAAATTGACTGCAATCTTAGAGAATCATGCCGAGGCATCTGCTAGCACTAAGAAGCCAAAGGACAAAGGGAAGACTAAAGTTGGTGAAGTGATTTTTGATGATGAAAAGGTGATCATTGATGATGATGATGATAGTGCTCAATACTACCAAGATGCTCAAGAGAAGAAAAAGGAACCGAAGATTGTTGAAAGATCAACTATGGAGAAGACCAAAACTTCTGATATTGAAAAGATGATTACTGATTTAGAAAAGAAATTTGAGAAGAAGCTGAAAATCGAGGAAATGTCCTAAGTTGGCAAATTATTTGAGCCAGATGAAGAAGTTTCGTATAAGTTCAAGATGCCATCTTTTGTGAAGTTTGATGGAACTGGAAATCCTCATCTCCATGTGAAGCAGTATATCACTGCTATGCAGTCTGCCCGAGCTACTAAGGCTCAAACCCTAAGGTACTTCATGCTCTCATTGGACCTTGTTATCCAAAATTGGTTCAATACCTTAGATGATGGAACACAAAAGAGTTGGGATCTGCTTTACAAAGCCTTCATCCAACAATATGGATATAATGTCGAGATGGAAGTTACTTTGATGGAAGTGGAGTCCATTAGGCAATGGTCGAACGAGAATTTTGTGGATTATATGAAGAGATGGAGAAATAAGGCTGCTTTACTCAAGAAGAGGCCTGATGAATCCGATCAAATAAGGATGATTGTGAGAGGGGTGTTGCCTAGTCTTAGTGAGAGGATGTTTCATACACTCATCTGAGATTTCAAGGACCTTCTCCAAGCTTGTTTGCAAATTGAAGAATGGGAAAGATAGAAGAACCATTTTTCTACAAGAAAGAACGAGAAACGAAACTATCAATCTGGTAGCCAAAGAATGCAAAAGGCCATCGGTGTTAATGCTACTAACCAAGGAACAAGGAGACAATTTTCAAAATTGGGGAAACTGATGTCTTGGGTTCTCAATAAACTTCAAAGAAAGGGATTGCTACAACCCTTAAATCCTCATCCTTTGCCTAACCCTCTCCCACCTAATTTCGACAATAAAGCATTTTGTCAATTTCACCAAATGCAAGGGCATGACACGGATAGATGTGTAAGGTTGAGACATGAGATCCAAAATCTAATCGATAATGGGAAGCTGTCCGAGCCAAATAAGCCAAACACCAAAGACAACCCATTACCAAAGTTCAATAGGGTACCGCCACCGGCAACCTTCATGATTGGAGGAGGTTTGCATGAGGGATTTGTCATGTCTTCTTTTCAAGATGTAGGTGGAGAAGCAACCAAAGAAGAAGAGGCACTTGGTGGAATTAAACAAGCTATGATGGGTGAAGAAGTAACAATTTGTGTTGTCAATGGGTTTTGGGATTCGAGCGATAATGATGATGATCTTGTATCCAAGAAGGAGTAGTGGACTTAGTCCGAGCCCGAAGAAGATGAGGTAATGAACACTAGATCCGGTAAGCCTTATGAAAGGCCACCACCTAAGGAGGTAGAAACTAATAAGGGAAAGGAAGTTGAAGTAGGGAATAAAGAAGAGGAAGATGATGTTGTGCTCAAGCAATTGAAAAGAACACAAGCAAGTGTTAGCATTTGGGACTTATTAGCTACTTCTAAAAAGCACCAAGAAACTATGGCCAAAGCCTTAGCTAGCATGCCAATTTCTACCTCCACAACACCAGAGGAGCTGATCAACTTCATAAAAATTGGAGGAGTAATGAAATGTGAAGAGGTTCAAGAGAAGAGCGAAGTTAATATGGGAGGGATTTCTTTTTCAGATGTAGACTTACCGGAGGAGGAGAGAGAATACATCTGCCCTCTCTTTATCAAAATAAAAGTCAAGGGGAAGAGGACTCCATATGTAATGGTCGATGATGGGTCTGTTTAAATCATTTTTGTGCTAGTTTTTAGTGTGATTTTTATGTGTTTTTAGTTATTATTTTGATTGATTTTTGTTTCAAGTTTGTTTAAAGTGTTGTTTTTAGGTTTAAGTGCAAAAACACCCTTGGAAGATCAAAACAGTGCAGGAAAAGCATGAACCAAGCAAGACATGGCCAAGCCAAATCAAGCTTGGCCGTGTCCCTCAAAGAATGAAGATGGCAGAGCTTGACACGGCCATGAGACACGGCCAAGCCTCTGGCCGTGTCTCACTTAAAGAGCAAAAACAAAGAAACCACAAAGAAAGAGCAAAAATGAAGAAGCAGGAAGAGACACACTCAATGACACGGCCAGCAAGCTTAGCCGTGTCCCATTTCATGCCTAAGACACTTGGAGCAAGCAAAGAAGGAAAGAAGAGAAGCAGAAGCAAATACACCCAAGTGACACGACCAAGCCAATGTGACACGGCCACAAACTTGGCCGTGTCACCCCTTGAGATTAAAAGAAAAGAAAGAAAAAGAAAAAAAGAAAAAGGGTAGTGAAGGACACGGCCAGCAAGCTTGGCCGTGTCTCAAAGGAAAATGAGAGACACGGCCAAGCTGCTCTTGGCTTGGCCGTGTCACACCTAAAACAATTGAATTCTTTTTCACAAAGTGGAGGACAAAGTGGGAGACAATGCCTTGTGCTTGCCAAAAGAAATACTAAACAAAGAAAAAGTGCGAAACAAGGTGAAATGGTGTGAGTTGGAAGGCATAGGTGTGTGTTTTTGAATGAATTAAAAAGAGAAGAAGAGGGAAATTGGAGGGAGTCTTGGTTCTTCTTGGAGCCAAATTTCTGCTACACGTTTGGGAGAGGGAGAGAGTGACACTCTCCCTTAGCCCTTCACCTCCAACCTCCATTTTTATCCTCTCCACCTTCTCCATCTTCCATTGATAAGATCTTTGAGGTTCTTTGGGATAAGTTGGGTTAACAAGCTCTTGAAGGTTGAAGAAGCTTCATTGAAGGGATTGGTGACTTGAGAAAGCTCCATTCCATCTTCCAAAGGCAAAATCAATTGAAGGGTTAGTGACTTGAGAAAGCTCCATCCGAAGGTTTGGTGACTTGAGAAAGCTCCATTCCATATTGCAAAGGGGAATCAACCAATGAAGAGGGCTTGAGTTCTTCATCATACATCAAGTGGAGCTAGGAGGAAGACTAGTAATCCTACTCTTGGCATCTTCACAAGGGGTTTTTCTATTCTCTCTTTTAATTCATTTCTATTGTTGTTGTTGTATTAAGAGATTGATATTGCAATGAACAATTTGTATTTGATTTATATTGAGTTGAATGGTTGTTTTAAATTGATGATGTTGAGCTAAATACCCATGCCTAGGGTTTGTAGTATATTTGGTTGAATGTCTTGATTTGATATTTACATTGATGTTCCTTGTTGATTGGTTGATTGTATTGCATTAAATGCTAGATTGATAGATTAGCTACCTATTGACCTTTGAATATTGGATGACAGACCGAGAAGTGAAATCTGTTATCGGAACTATATAATCGACCACCCTATGAATGAATTAGAAATGTAAGTTCTAGGGTTTCATTAATTTGATAATGTGTAATAATTGGTCATTGTTAATTCATGAATGTGAGAACTAACGGATTGGTAATTGACTAATTAACCTTAAGGAACAAATTAATTTACAAGGTTATGTTAATGGACAATTGAGAATTGGGCTTTGATTGAATGGACCTATAACCCTAGGCACCTTCCCAAGAATCGATTTGATCTTGTATCACCTTCACACTTCAACCCTACGCACGTTAATCTTAGGTTTAAATTATTCTCACACCATCCCGACAAAACAAACTCTCGCATTTCAATAACTTGTCAATCAAGCTATTATGAACCACACCTTCTTGGGGAAACGACCTTGGGGCGATCACCTTTGCTACAGCTACCTCGTATACTTACGAGTGACACTTGTAGTAGTACTTAATCCGAGCACAACAAGTTTTTGGCTTTTAATTGCATTTTATGTTTTGTGTTTTTACTTTTAAGTGCATTATGTGTTTTGTGTTTTTACTTTTGCTTTGTGTTTTTACTTTTAAGTTATTTTTGTTTAAGTTTAGTTAATGTTTTTAATGTTTTTCTTTGAATAAATTAATTTTGAAAAGTTCAGTTGTTATAAAATTATTGATAGATGACCTTTGAATTTTTGAAGCATGAAATTGAGAATTGAGTAGAATTGGTGCTTATTGTCAATTTTGTTGGTTTTTCCCTTGTATTACCATTAACCTAGTGAGGAATTCAGCCATCAACTTATCATTATTGTTGTGGGTAAACATCTTTGATTGATGAGTTGCTAGAACTTGCTTTGAAATGCATTTTAAGATTGCATAAAGATTTCAATTAGGCATCAAAATGATTAAGGCAATTAGGTGAACCCACTTTGGCTTAAAAAGACCAACCCTATATTCAACCTTAGTTAGCCAATTTTGAGCCTATTTCATTTTCCTTTTCTTTTTTTTTCGCAACACCATTAGCTTGAACCTTGTTGTTTAACTCTTATCCTTTCATTAGGTCAAGAGCATTTTAAGAGCGTTTATGACCGAGTGTTGTGTTTAATTAAGTGTGGGGTTAAATTTAGTAGGTTTAAGATTGCAAAGCAAAATAAAAAAAAAGAAAAATATATATATATAATAATAAGAATAATTGTTGTTCTTATTGGAAGGGTTGGAATAAGTTGAAAATATCATTGCAATATTTAATAAGTGAGTTCCCTTGAAAAGCTCTTTAATGCCAAGGGGTAGATAGTGGAAGGTGTTTTGGAATTGTTGGGGCATATATATATGGTTACTTCATTTTTGAAGTGCTCTTGAACTTAATGATTAAGCTCACATTTCCTAAATATCATACCTTGACCTTAGCCCCATTACAACCCAATAAATACCTTTTGATTGATGCTTGATTGTAATTTTGTGGTGGAGATTTGATTGATAAGCAAGCCTATAGTAATAATCTTTCATTGATTGTTATGAGTGTAAACACCACCATGATCAAACACTTGTAAGAGTTGGTGAGGGAGTGAAAACATTAGTTATGCATGGAAAGCCACTTAATTGCATTGGTGTTGATTTTGTTTGATTTGATATTGATTACGGATTTAGGGATAGGGAAGTCTTGATACATCTTTATAACTCTTGAACTTAACAAAATTATCTTGTTAGTGTGTTTTGATTTTAGCCTTGCTTGGGGACAAGCAAGGAAGTAAGTGTGGGGTATTTGTTTAGATCATTTTTGTACTAGTTTTTAGTGTGATTTTTATGTGTTTTTAGTTATTGTTTTGATTGATTTTTTTTTTAAGTTTGTTTAAAGTGTTTTTTTTAGGTTTAAGTGCAAAAACACCCTTGGAAGATCAAAACAGTGCAGGAAAAGCATGAACCAAGCAAGACATGGTGATAAGAGCATTTTTATAGTTGTTTTTAGTATGATTTCTATGTGTTTTTAGCTAATGTTTTATTTGATTTTGGTTTAATGATTGTTTTAAGTGTTTGTTTTAGGTTAAAGTCGAAAAAATCCCTTGGATGCTCAAAACAATGAAGAAAACGCATGAATCAAGCAAGACATGGCCAAGCCAAAGCAAGCTTGGCCGTGTCCTTCAAAATCACTTCAAGACAGTAGATGACACGCCCAAGAGACACGGCCAATCCTTTGGCCGTGTCTCACCCAAAGAGCAAAAATCAAAGAGACCAAGAAAGGAAAGAAAAGTTGGCAGAAGAAGACACTGGCAAGTGACACGGCCACAAGCTTGGCCGTGTCCCATCCAAGCCAAAGAACCAAGAAAGGAAAGAAATGAACCAGAAGCCAACACACTCAGGTGAAATGCCCAAGCCAGTTGCCGTGTCACATGACACGGCCACAAGCTTGGCCGTGTCACCCTTGGAAATAAAGACAAGCAAATTGACATAGCTAGAAGCAGAACATGACACGGCGAAGCCAATGGCCATGTCATATGACACGGCCAGGAGCTTGGCTGTGTCACCTAGAAGAAAGCAAGGAAAGAAAGGGCAGAAGGTGACATGGCCAGCAAGCTTGGCCGTGTCACCTAGGGCAACTTTGAAATGTTCAAATTTTTCTGCAGACAAGTGGGGAAGAAAGACTAGTTTAGTCAAAAGTAACATGAGACAAAAGAAAAGCTTGCCTAATTTGAGGAAAAGGAAGATTGAACAAAGGGAATGTGGGAGACAAGGTGAGTTGGAAGTGAGTTGGAAGATTGACTTGAGCTTTGGAGGGAAATAAAAAGAGAAGAAGAGGGAGTTTTGGAAAAAAAGGCTAGAACTAGGAACGTGAGAGCTGGAATAAGGGAGAAGGAGCCAACAACTTGAGCAAAAAGGAGGGTCTTGACTTGATTTTGAAGAAGGAGACACATCTTGTACAAGCCCTAAACCAAGAATCAAGGATTGAAGTGAAGAAATACAAATTATTCGCCATGGATTCTTTGGTTTCTTTTACTCATTTATCTTGCTCTGTTTTTCTGGTTTTGAACATGAACTAATTCCTTCTCTATCTAGATATTGATGAACCCTAGCTTATTTGTATGAATTGAATAATTATATTTAGTTGAATCATTTGATTGAGTTGTTTTATTCTTATGATGCTTGATGTTATTTCCAATTGATAATAGCATGCTTATTGATTGGTTTCCATTTTTATATTATTGACTTGAGAAAGCTTGATATGAATTGAATACTCATAAGGGTTGAGGATGGATTGGGGTGCTAGAGATAGACCAACAAGATCCTTTGGTGTATAGTTCTTTGTTCTTAATGCATGACCTACTTAATTGTGTTTGAGAAGAGATTTTGGCACTCTACTTAGTGATTAGGGATTAATTCACTCGAGAGAGGTTTTAGTCTAAGTTAGAGGAATGCCAATTCAATTCTATTGAATGATTTAACTGAATTGATTATTCATAAATATCATTGAGGCTAGGGTGATTCAATATCTAGATAGTATTATTATCATCAATCCTATTTGCACAACATTTAATTTCCCTTACTTCCAGTTATTAAATTAGTTGTTTTTAATTACAAAGCATCACGCAATTATTAATTTGCTAAACAATGGTTAAGGTTTGCGCTAGTACTTGGCCTTGTCCCTAGTGGAACGATAACTCACTCACTACTATATTACTTGGGCGACCCGTACACTTGCGGCATTGCAATCGCACTAAGCGGCACGCACCAAGTTTTTGGCGCCGCTGCCGGGGACAACGGTTCAATATTAGTAATATAATTAAAACTATTTATTTAGTTTTATTTTCATTTGTTTTTAACATTGGTTCTTGCTTATTTACTATCATTTTAGGTGTTTCTTACCGTTTATGACCAGAGCTAGCTCATCCCAACTGCTTGAGTTAGACCCAGAGCTAGAGAGAACGTTGAGGAGAAAGCGAAAGGAAGAAGGGGAGGTAGTTCTGGAAGATGCAGAAATAGAGCAAGAAGAAGTATTTGAAGTGATGGAAGGAGCTGGACCAAGAACAATGCAGGAGTTTGCTAAGCCCAATCTCAATGGTGCTGAATCTAGTATCCGGAGGCCGACAGTTGCTACAAACAACTTCGAAATAAAAGCAAATGTAATTCAAATGGTGCAGCAGACTTGTCAATTCGATGGGTTTCCTGATGAAGATCCTAATGCACATATTGAGAATTTTTTGGAGATATGTGAAACATTCAAGATAATTAATGCCTCAGATGATGCAATTAGGCGGAGGTTGTTCCCATTTTCCCTTAGAGATAGACCAAAGAAGTGGCTGAAATCTTTTCCTCCAGGAACCTTCACCACATGGGGTCAGTTGGCAGAGAAATTCCTAGAGAAATACTTCCCACCATCCAAAACTGCTAAGTTGAGGAATGATATCTCATCCTTCCTGCAGCAAGAAGGTGAGACCCTTTATGATGCATGGGAAATATTTAAAGATTTGCTGAGAAGGTGTCCTCATCATGGACTTCCACTACGGCTTCAAATTCAAACATTTTATAATGGATTGAATTATGTAAGTAAGCAATCCATTAATGCAGCAGCTAGTGGTACCATAAACAACAAGACACCTGAACAAGCAAGGGATTTAATTAAAGACATGGCTATCACCAATTATCAGTGGCAAGCCCCAAGGGAGCAAGGAAAGCTGAAGGTTATGGGTTCACACCAATTAGACCCTGTGGTGGCTTTGACAGCCCAATTGGAAGAATTGAATAAAAAATTTGATTCCTTGGCTTCTTCTTCTGGGAAAGTAATGCAGGTGATGTCTTGTGAATGGTGTGGGGGTGGACATCAAAGTCAAGATTGCCAAAGTGACAACATGTTTGCTAGGCAAGAGCAAGTAGATTATGTTGGAAATATGCCAATGCAACAGCAGAATAATCCCTACAGCAACACATACAATCTGGGGTGGAGAAATCATCCAAATTTCTCATGGAATAATCAAAATAATCCAAGACCTCCCCCTGGATTCCAGCAGCCCCAACATCAATAAGCTGCGCCTCCAAGAAAGAGTAATTTGGAGGACATGATGGAGAAATTTATAGCAGCTTCTGAAACTAGGTTCCAATCAACTTAAACCACCATAAGAAATCAGCAAGCCTCCATTCATAATTTGGAGAATCAAGTGGGGCAAATTGCCAAGTTGCTCAGTGAGAGACCACAAGGAAGTCTGCCTAGCAACACAGAGGCAAATCCTAAACAGCAGCTCAAGGCAATTACACTAAGGAGTGGAAAAGAGATCAAGGGCAATGTGGTTGAGAAAAGAGAAAAAGTGGAAGAGAAAAGGGCTGAAGTACAAGAAAAAGAAAAAGAAGGCGATCCTCCTGTCACTTCGGGAGAGAAAGCTGCACTATAAAGTGAGAGAGAGAAGCAGCCATAAGAAAGCAGCCCCAATTTGAAGGAATACCGACCTAGAGTACCCTATCCTGCAAGGTTGAACAAGGACAAGATTGATGCTCAGTTTGGTAAGTTTCTTAAACTTTTTAAACCATTGCACATTAATATTCCATTTGCTGAAGCTTTGTCACAAATGCCTAAGTATGCTAAATTTTTGAAAGATATCCTTTCTAACAAAAGGAAACTTGAGGAAGTGTCTTTAGTGCATTTATCTGAAAAGAGTTCGGCAATTTTGCAAAGAAGGTTACCTAAGAAGTTAAAAGATCCAGGTAGTTTTACCATTCCATATTTGATAGGTAATCTTGAGGTTAAAAGTGCATTAGCTGATTTGGGGGCTGGCATAAGTGTTATGCCCTTTAAAATGTTTAAAGAGTTAGGCATTGGTTAACCTAAACCAACACTCATGACCATCCAACTTGCTGATAAATCGGTAGTCCACCCTCGTGGCATTGTAGATGATGTGTTGGTAAAAGTCGGGGATTTCATTTTCCCCAATGATTTTGTTGCCATTGATATTGATGAGGATGCGGATGTTTCACTTATTCTTGGTAGGCCATTTTTAAATATAGCCCATGCCCTTATCGATGTACATGATGGCACATTAACTTTGAGAGTGGGTGATGAAAAAGTTATTTTTAGGATACATGATGCCATGAAATATTCACTTTCACTTCATGAGGCGGAATCATGCAATGATGTTATTGAGCATGAAACCGTAAATTGTGTTACTAACATTGTTTCCAAGGATCCCCTTGAGTTGTGTTTATTGCAGGAAAATGTTGAGGATCGAGAAGCAATGGAGCAACTTGCTTTTCTTGAAGCAAGCAAATCGTTCAAATGCAGGGCATATGAGACCATTGAGATGCCAAAGGAAGAAAAGCCAAGACCATTGGTGATTGATCCACCCAATTTGGAACTGAAACCTCTTCCAGATCACCTTGAGTATGGATTTTTGGCGGAGAAAAAGAAACTGCCAATAATTTTAAGTTCCCACCTGTCTTTTGAGCAGAAGGAGAAGCTTATTCAGTTGTTGCAAAAACATAAACAAGTGATAGCTTGGAAGATAGCAGACATCAAGGGTATCAGTCTATCCTATTGCACTCACAAGATACTGATGGAAGATGAATTCAAACCGGTAGTGCAACCACAACGGAGACTAAACCCAAAGATGAAAGATGTAGTGAAGACCGAAGTGATAAAACTACTTGATGCAGGGATTATCTATTCGATCTCGGATAGTTCTTGGGTGAGCCCAGTTCAGGTAGTACTAAAGAAAGGAGGGATGACAGTGGTCCCTAATGAAAATGATGAGCTGATTCCAATAAGAACAGTCACCGGTTGGAGGGTTTGCATTGACTACAGAAAATTAAATGATGCAACTAGAAACGATCACTTTCCTTTACCCTTCATTGATCGGATGTTGGAGAGGTTATCCGGCCATGAGTATTACTGCTTTTTGGATGGCCTTTCAGGATATTTTCAAATTCCTATTGCCTCGGAAGACCAAGAGAAAACTACATTCACCTGCCAATATGGGACATTCGCATATCGAAGAATGTCGTTCGGGTTGTGCAATGCACCTGCAACTTTCCAAAGGTGCATGGTAGCAATCTTTGATGAGCTATAGAGGATATTATGGAGGTGTTTATGGATGATTTATCAGTCTATGGCAGCTCATTTGAAAGATGTTTGGAAAACCTTGAAAGAGTCTTGATGAGATGCGAGGAAACCAATCTAGTGCTTAATTGGAAAAAGTGTCATTTCATGGTTCAAGAGGGAATCGTGTTGGGACACAAAATTTCAAGCAAGGGCATTGAGGTGGATCGGGCAAAGGTAGATATAATTGAGAAGTTACCACCACCCACATCTGTAAAGGCCATCAGAAGTTTTCTAGGACATGCGGGTTTTTATCGGAGGTTCATTAGAGATTTTTCTAAGATAGCCCGTCCATTGACAAGACTCCTTGTGAAAGATGTGAACTTTGTTTTTGATGAGGAATGTTTGAGAGCATTCACAACTCTTAAGGAGAAATTGACCAATGCTCCAATCATGGTAGCTCCCAATTGGAGTCTACCATTTGAACTAATGTGCGATGCAAGTGACTTTACAGTGGGAGTAGTCTTGGGTCAACGCAAGGAGAAACACTTCCAGCCTATTTACTATGCAAGCAAGACCTTGAACATAGCTCAAGCTAATTACACAACTATAGAGAAAGAGCTGCTGGCTATGGTTTTTGCTTTTGACAAGTTTAGATCATATCTAATCTTGTCAAAAGTGATTGTTTATACAAATCATTCAGCTTTGAGGCATTTATTTGCGAAAATTGATGCAAAGTCAGGGCTAATCCGTTGGGTTTTGTTGTTGCAGGAATTTGACTTGACAATTCAAGACAAGAAGGGAGCTGAAAATCTTGCAGCAGATCACCTTTCTCGCTTGGAGAATCCAACCTTGGAGAGGTTTGAAGACGGGGACATTGATGATCACTTCCCCGATGAGTAGCTGTACGCCATGGTAAGTGAGGTAAGAAACTTAAATTTTGAAACGCCTTGGTTTTCAAATTTTTCTAACTATTTGGCTGTTAGGGAACTTCCTAAAGACTTAACGTATCAAGCAAAGAAGAAATTCTTTTCTGATTTAAAATATTACTTTTGGGAGGATCCCTTTTTGTTTAGATTATGTAAGGATCACATGATCCAACGATGTGTGGCATGGCCCGAAACAATGAACATTCTTAGTCAATGCCATGCTGGACCAGCTGGTGGTCATATGGGAGCCAATAGGACTGCTCAAAAGGTACTAGAATCAGGATTTTATTGGCCCACTTTGTTTAGGGATAGCTACAAATTTGTAAACTGCTGTGATCAATGCCAAAGGTCTGGAAACATTTCATCTCGTGATGAGATGCCCCAAAATGGGATTCTAGTTTGTGAAATCTTTGATGTATGGGGGATCGATTTTATGGGACCCTTTCCAAATTCCTTTGGTAACAAATACATCCTTGTAGCTATAGACTATGTATCTAAATGGCCTGAAGCCCAAGCCTTGGCAACCAATGATGCTAGGGTTGTGGTGAAATTTTTGAAGAAATTGTTTTCTCCATTTGGTACACCAAAAGCAATTGTAAGTGATAGGGGTACTCACTTTTGTAACTTTCAGCTTGCAAAAGTTTTCAAAAGATTAGGAGTTACACATAGGTTTGCTACTCCCTATCATCCCCAAACTAGTGGCCAAGTTGAGAACACTAATAGGGAGATTAAAAGAATTTTGAAAAAAACTGTAGAGCGATCCCGAAAGGATTGGTTCGACAAATTGGACAATGCTCTATGGGCTTTTAGGACTGCATTCAAAACTCCCTTGGGCACTACACCATTTAGGCTGGTATATGGAAAGGCTTGCCATTTACCTGTTGAAATAGAACATAATGCATATTGGGCCATAAAACAGATTAACCTTGATCTAGCTTGTGCAGGTGAAAGGCGAAGATTACAGGTAAACGAGTTAGACGAGTGGAGATTGCAAGCTTATGACAATGCGAGAATGTATAAGGAACGTACCAAGCGATGGCATGATGCTCACATTAAGGAACGAAAAGAGTTTCAAGCGGGAGATCAGGTATTACTGTACAATTCAAGGCTTAGACTCTTTCCCGGTAAGTTGAAATCCCGATGGTCTGGTCCTTTTACTGTCAAGAAAGTTTTCCCCTACGGAGTGGTTGAAATAACTCACCCGGAAAAAGGAGATTTTAAAGTCAATGGGCACAGGCTCAAACTTTATTTTGGAGGGGAAATACAGGACTTAAAGGAGGTTTTACACCTCCAAGACTAGGAACAATTACCCTGAGCGTCCAACTAATATGATGCTAAAGAAGTGCTGGGTGGGAGGCAACCCACCATTTTATTCGGTCTTTAAATTTTATGTCTTTAATTCTTGTATTTTTGGTTTTTGAAAAAAAAAATTGGGGTTTCATCTAAACTCTCCTTTAGTTTATGCATACTCACATTGAGGACAAAGTGAACTTTTAAATGTGGGGTGGGGTGCATTTTGTGTTTTGTGTTTTCATTTTTAATTGCATTTTGTGTTTTGTGTTTTTTATTTTAATTTATTTTTGTGTTATTTTAGTTAATATTTTTCGTGTTTTCTTTGAATAAATGATTTTTGGAAAGTTCAATTGTTATAAATTGTTGATTTATGACCTTTAAATTTTTGAAGCATGAATTTGAGAATTGAGTAGAATTGATGCTTATTGTCAATTTTGTTGGTTTTTCCTTGCATCACCATCAACCTATGGAGAAATTGAGCCATCAACTTATTATTCTTTGTGTGGGAAAACATCTTTGATTGATGACTTGCTAGAACTTGCTTTGATATACATTTTAAGACTACATAAAAATTTCAGTTTGGCATCAAGATGATTAAGGCAATTAGGTGAACCCACTTTGGCTTAAAAAGACCAACCCTAATTTTAACCTTAGTTAGCCAATTTTGAGCCTATTTCGTTTTTCCTTTTCTTTCTTTTTCACAACATCATTAGCTTGAGCCTTGTTGTTTTAACTCTTACCCTTTCATTAGGTCAAGAGTATCTTAAGAGCATTTACGACCAAGTGTTGTGTTAAATTAAGTGTGGGGTTAAATTTAGTAGGTTTAAGATTGCAAAATAAATAAATAAATAAATAAATAATATTAAAATCAAATAAAAAAGAAGAAAAAGAATAATTGTTCTTGTAAAAAGGGTTGGAATATGTTATGAAATGTAATAAGTGAGTTCCCTTGAAAAGTTCTTTAATGTCAAGGGGTAAATAAGAGGAAGGTGTTTTTGGATCGTTGGGTTATTTATATGATCGGTTACTTCATTCTTGAAGTGCTCTTGAATTTAATGATTAAGCTCACATTTCCTAAATGCCATACCTCTACCCTAGCCCCATTACAACCCAATAAAAGACCTTTTGATTGATGCTTGATTGAAATTATGTAGTGAAGATTTGATAGATAAGCAAGCCTATGGCAAAAATCTTTCATTGATTGCTATGAGTGTAAACACCACCTTGATCAAACATTTGTAAGAGTTGGTGAGGGAGTGACAACATTGGTTTTGCATGGAAAACTACTTAATTGCATGGGTGTCGATTTTGTTTGATTCGATATTGATTGCGGATTTAGGGATAAGGAAGTCTTGATACATTTTTATAACTCTTGAACTTGACAAATTTTTTGTGTTTTGAGTTTAGCCTTGCTTGGGGACAAGCAAGGATTTAAGTATGGGGTATTTGATAAGAGCATTTTTATACTTGTTTTTAGTATGATTTCTATGTGTTTTTAGTTAATGTTTTATTTGATTTTGGTTTAAAGTTTGTTTTAGGTTAAAGTCGAAAAATTCCCTTGGATGCTCAAAACAATGAAGAAAAAGCATGAATCAAGCAAGACATGGCCAAGCCAAAGCAAGCTTGGCCGTGTCCTTCAAAATCACTTCAAGGCAGTAGATGACACACCCAAGAGACACGGCCAAGCCACTGGCCGTGTCTCACCCAAAGAGCAAAAATCAAAGAGACCAAGAAAGGAAAGAAAAGTTGGCAGAAGAAGACACTGTCAAGTGACACGGCCAAGCCAGTGGCCGTGTCACATGACACGGCCACAAGCGTGGCCGTGTCCCATCCAAGCTAAAGAACCAAGAAAGGAAAGAAATGAACTAGAAGCCAACACACTCAGGTGACATGCCCAAGCCAGTGGCCGTGTCACATGACATGGCCACAAGTTTGGCCTTGTCACCCTTGGAAACAAAGATAAGCAAATTGACAAAGCTAGAAGCAGAACATGACACACTCACATGACACGGCCAAGCCACTGGCCGTGTCACATGACACGTCCAGGAGCTTGGCCGTGTCACCTAGAAGAAAACAAGGAAAGAAAGGGCAGAAGGTGACACAGCCAGCAAGCTTGGCTATGTCACCTAGGGCAACTTTGAAATGTTCAAATTTTTCTGCAAACAAGTGGGGAACAAAGACTAGTTTAGTCAAAAGTAACATGAGACAAAAGAAAAGCTTGCCTAATTTGAGGAAAAGGAAGATTGAACAAAGGGAATGTGGGAGACAATGTGAGTTGGAAGATTGACTTGAGCTTTGGAGGGAAATAAAAAGAGAAGAAGAGGGAGTTTTGGAAAAAAAAAGGCTGGAACTTGGAACGTGAGAGCTGGAACAAGGGAGAAGGAGCTAACAACTAGAGCAAAGAGGAGGGTCTTGACCTGAGTTTGAAGAAGTAGACACATCTTGTACAAGCCCTAAACCAAGAATCAAGGATTGAAGTGAAGAAATACAAATTATTCGCCATGGATTCTTTGGTTTCTTTTACTCATTTATCTTGCTCTGTTTTTCTGGTTTTGAACATGAACTAATTCCTTCTCTATCTAGATATTGATGAACCCTAGCTTATTTGTATGAATTGAATAATTATATTTAGTTGAATCATTTGATTGAGTTGTTTTATTCTTATGATGCTTGATGTTATTTCCAATTGATAATAGCATGCTTATTGATTGGTTGCCATTTTTATATTATTGACTTGAGAAAGCTTGATATGAATTGAATACTCATAAGGGTTGAGAATTGATTGGGGTGCTAGAGATAGACCTGCAAGATCCTTTGGTGTATAGTTCCTTGTTCTTAATGCATGACCTACTTAATTGTGTTTGAGAAGAGATTCCGGCACTCTACTTAGTGATTAGGGATTAATTTGCTCGAGAGAGGTTTTAGTCTAAGTTAGAGGAATGCCAATTCAATTCTATTGAATGATTTAATTGAATTGATTGTTCATAAATATCATTGAGGCTAGGGGGATTCAATATCTGGATAGTATTATTATCATCAATCCTATTTGCACAACATTTAATTCCCCTTACTTCTAGTTATTAAATTAGTTGTTTTTAATTACAAAGTATCACACAATTATTAATTTGCTAAACAATGGTTAAGGTTTGCGCTAGTACTTGGCCTTGTCCCTAGTGGAACGATAACTCACTCACTACTATATTACTTGGGCGACTCGTGCACTTGTGGCATTGCAATCGCACTAAGCAGCACGCACCACATGGCCAAGGCAAATCAAGCTTGGCTGTGTCCCTCAAATAATGAAGATGGCAGAGCTTGACATGGCCATGAGACACGGCCAAGCCTCTGGCCGTGTCTCACTTAAAGAGCAAAAATAAAGAAACCACAAAGAAAGAGCAAAAATGAAGAAGCAGGAAGAGACACACTCAATGACACGGCCAAGCCTCTGGCCATGTCACATGACACGGCCAGCAAGCTTGGCCGTGTCCCATTTCATGCCTAAGACACTTAGAGCAAGCAAAGAAGGAAATAAGAGAAGCAGAAGCAAACACACCCAAGTGACACGGCTAAGCCAGTGGCCGTGTCACTTGGCCGTGTCACCCCTTGAGATCAAAAGAAAAGAAAGAAAGAAAAAGGGCAGTGAAGGACATGGCCAGCAAGCTTGGCCGTGTCACAAAGGAAAATGAGAGACACGGCCAAGCTACTCTTGGCTTGGCCGTGTCACACCTAAAACAATTGAATTCTTTTGCACGAAGTGGGAGACAAAGTGGGAGACAGTGCCTTGTGCTTGCCAAAAGAAATACTAAACAAAGAAAAAGTGGGGAACAGGGTGAAATGGTATGAGTTGGAAGGCATGGGTGTGTGTTTTTGAATGAATTAAAAAGAGAAGAAGAGGGAAATTGGAGGGAGTCTTGGTTCTTCTTGGAGCCAAGTTTCTGCTACATGTTTGGGAGAGGGAGAGAGTGACACTCTCCCTTAGCCCTTCACCTCCAAACTCCATTTCTATCCTCTCCACCTTCTCCATCTTCCATTGATAAAAATCTTTGAGATTCTTTGGGATAAGTTGGGTTAACAAGCTGTTGAAGGTTGAAGAAGCTTCATTGAAGGGATTGGTGACTTGAGAAAGCTCCATTCCATCTTCCAAAGGCAAAATCAATTGAAGGGTTGGTGACTTGAGAAAGCTCAATCCGAAGGTTTGGTGACTTGAGAAAGCTCCATTCCATATTGCAAAGGGGAATCAACCATTGAAGAGGGCTTGAGTTCTTCATCATACATCAAGTGGAGCTAGGAGGAAGACTAGTAATCCTACTCTTGGCATCTTCACAAGGGGTTTTTCTATTCTCTCTTTTAATTCATTTCTATTGTTGTTGTTGTATTAAGAGATTGATATTGCAATGAACAATTTGTATTTGATTTATATTGAGTTGAATGGTTGTTTTAAATTGATGATGTTGAGCTAAATACCCATGCCTAGGGTTTGTAGTATATTTGGTTGAATGTCTTGATTTGATATTTACATTGATGTTCCTTGTTGATTGGTTGATTGTATTGCATTAAATGCTAGGTTGATAGATTAGCTACCTATTGACCTTTGAATATTGGATGACGGATCGAGAGGTGAAATCCGATATCGAAACTATATAATCGACCACCTATGAATGAATTAGAAATATAAGTTCTAGGGTTTCATTAATTTGATAATGTGTAATAATTGGTCATTGTTAATTGATGAATGTGAGAACTAATGGATTGGTAATTGACTAATTAACCTTAAGGAACAAATTAATTTACAAGGTTATGTTAATGGACAATTGAGAATTGGGCTTTGATTGAATGGACCTATAACCCTAGGCACCTTCCCAAGAATTGATTTGATCTTGAATCACCTTCACACTTCAATCCTACGCACGTTAATCTTAGGTTTAAATTATTCTCGCACCATCCCGACAAAACAAACTCTCGCATTTAAATAACTTGTCAATCAAGCTATTACGAACCATACCTTTTTGTGGAAACGACCTTGGGCCGATCACATTTGCTACAGCTACCTCGTATACTTGCGAGTGACGCTTATAGTAGTACTTAATCCGAGCGCAGCAGGGTCCGCCATAAATATTTGTCCACTTAAGATATTGCCAAAGCTAGCCATGTCAACAAGAGATCTAAACCTGACCGAGGTAACAATTCGGGCTTATGACAACACTAAGAGACATGCCAAAGGGACTTTCAAATCTGCTGTCACGGTTGGTCCAATTGAATCTATTGCTAAGTTTGTTGTTTTAGACATACCGGTTACCTTCACCTTACTCTTGGGGCTACCATGGTTTCATCCTCTTGGTGGAATTCCTTCCACCCTTCATCAAAAGATCAAGTTCCCCAACGGAGATGAGATAGTGGTCATTGAAGCTAAAGATAATGAGATTGTTAACGCCCTAATGATTGAGAGGCCTCTCAATGGTTTTCAAGTAGCTGCAATTTCTGATGATGAAGTAGTGGACTCCAAAGTTTTGAATATGATGAAGAACATGAACTACCTTCCCGGAGCTGGTCTTGGAAAGGGTAAAGCCGGTTTGACAAAGTTGCCAGATTTTAGAACTCAAACTTCCAAGAAGGGGTTGGGATATGATGAAGACAATGATGTCCAGCCAAATAAGAGTGAGAAGATGAGCTTCCCACCACTTGAAGAGATCTTTGTCAAAGCTCCAGATATGGGACCACTCCAAGGAAAGCCCGAGCCGATCATGTTCATAGGTAAGTTGATCCCAGGTTTTGAAATTTTTGAAGATGTGGCCGAACTAGTGGACCAAGTGAAGAAGGAGCTGTTAGTAAATCGTGAAGAATCTGCAACCCTTGCCGCAGCGGAAAACAAAAATTCTTTCGATTTACTCACAGGATCCATGTGATCCATTCAGTTCGATAAAAGAGATTCAAAACTAACCTTTTTGTGTAGCTTCAAAACGATTAACAGATGCTGCCTTCTGAAGACGAACACCCTCTAACGAAATCCACACAAACGTACGCCGGTCTGAGTGCTAGCTCACCAACGGCAGTGGCTGAACCTTTTCAAAACGAAACTAGGGTTTTTTAGGTTTTTTCTCTTCTTACGTTTTCTTTTGCAAAACGAATAATTAGATCATAAAACCTCCAGTCCTTTTAAAACCGTTTTAAAAGACTTCTTTTTATCAAAACCCTAACTGTCCATATCCCATATGGACCCACGTTTTAATAATTATTATCTAATAATAATTATTATAACAATATTATTATTAATATCTAATAATAATAATAATACTAACAACAATAATTAAATATAATTATTATTATTTAAGTACAGCCTACGTTCTATGTGTGTGACCCGATAGGCTCATATTAATTGGTAGTGTATTTCAATCTCTATTGAAATGCACAAATCATAATTGGCCTCTAGCAAGACATTACGACTACCCAATTAATCATGAGAATCATTATAAATGAAAAACCTGAAATAGTACATGCATTAATCCCTTTGTCACACGATATCTAGTTTGAACATAAGTCATAGTAAATGTCATACTTATATTGTCCAAACTTATGATTACTCGATCTCCAAGTTAACTGATAAACAAATAAGATTGATCTTATATCAACTTATTTGAGCATGGCCATGCATTTCTCAGTTACACTTATCGAGGGGCCCAGAAGATATCTCTCTCATAGAGAGGGACAAATTCCATCTTGATTGTTCATTTTCCTCTACATAATTTATATCATGTTCAAGCATAACCTTTATAATTATCTAGTTACATATAACGTTTGATCATGTCAAAACATAATATTCCTTATGTTGGAAACTATGACAATCTCAAGTCAAAGGATTAAATGAAAACTATTATGAGATACACTTATGACATTAAACCATGAAGTGATATCTATGTGGGTCTATCCAATACACTGTTCTCTAACATGTATCCATAATATTGATTTGTATCTTCATACCTATAATCATCTTATGATTATCAAATCAATATTACACTAGTTATATTTATTATTATCTCCATAACAATAATAAACCAGGGATATAATCATTATTATATATAACATGCAAACATAACAATGATAATAAAAACTTCTTTATTAATAACAAAATGAATAACATTAAGGTCCAAATCAATGGCCTAGGGCATATACACTAACAGTCTCCCACTTGCACTAGGCCTAGTCTAACAAATATCTCATGCCCATAGACCTAGTGTGCTGATCATGCTTGACCCGCGAGAGAGGCTTTGTCAATGGATCTGCTATGTCGTCATTTGTGTCAACTTTGCATATCTTGATATCACCTCTATCAATGATGTCTCGAATGAGGTGAAATCGCCTGAGTATGTGCTTAGATTTTTGATGGGACCTTGGCTCTTTTGCTTGCGCTATGGCACCATTGTTGTCACAATAGATAGCCATAGGATTAGCAATGCTAGGCACCACTCCAAGCTCAGTGATGAATTTCTTCAGCCAAACTGCTTCCTTAGCAGCATCTGATGCTGCTATATACTCAGCTTCTATTGTAGAATCTGCTACTGTGCTTTGCTTGGAACTTTTCCAAGTAATGGCTCCACCATTCAATGTGAATATAAAACCAGACTGCGATTTGTAATAATCTATATCAGTTTGGAAACTAGCATCTGTGTAACCATTTACAACTAGTTCATCTTCCAAACCTCCATAAACTAAGAAAACATTCTTAGTTCTTCTTAGATACTTAAGAATGTTCTTAACAGCTGTCCAGTGACCCTCACCAGGATCAGCTTGATATCTACTTGTTGTGCTTAAAGAATATGAGACATCAGGTCTAGTACATAGCATGGCATACATAATAGATCCAATAGCAGAAGCATAAGGGATCTTATTCATTCTATCTCGCTCCTCAGATGTCTTAGGACATTGATTCTTGCCAAGATGAATACCATGTGACATAGGCAAGAATCCTTTCTTGGAATCTTGCATACTGAACCTCTTCAACACTTTGTCAATGTATGTACTTTGACTTAAGCCAATTATCCTTCTAGATCTATCTCTATAGATCCTTATACCAAGGATATATGCAGCCTCTCCCAAGTCCTTCATTGAAAAAGAATTCCCTAACCAATCTTTAACCTTTTGTAAAGTGGGGACATCATTTCCAATGATCAATATGTCATCTACATATAGGACTAAGAACACGATAGCACTCCCACTAACCATCTTGTAAACACATGGTTCATCTTCATTTTGAATGAAACCAAAGTTCTTAATTGTTTCATCAAAACAAAGATTCCAACTTCGAGATGCTTGCTTCAATCCATAAATGGACCTTTGAAGCTTGCAAACCTTCCCAGAATTCTCAGGATTTACAAAACCCTCAGGTTGTGTCATGTACACATCCTCGAGTAAATTTCCATTAAGGAAAGCGGTTTTGACATCCATTTGCCATATCACATAATCATAATATGCAACAATGGCAAGGAGAATCCTAATAGATTTAATCATAGCAACTGGAGAAAAAGTTTCATCATAGTCTATACCATGTGTTTGTTTGAAACCTTTAGCAACCAACCTTGCTTTATAGGTTTGCACATTTCCATTAATGTCAATTTTCTTCTTGAAAACCCATTTGCAACCAATAGTCTTAATACCTTCGGGAGGATCAATTAAGGCCCAAACTTGGTTGTCAAACATGGACTGCATCTCAGAGTTCATGGCTCCAAGCCATTTCTCTGAATCTGGACCTGACACAGCTTCAAGATAGGTAGTTGGCTCATCTTGATCTATGAGCAAAACTTCACGACTTTCAGTCATGAGAAATCCATATCTCTCAGGCTGATGACGTGGTCTATTAGATCTGCGCAGAACTTGTGTAACATTTTCAGTTTCCACAATGACTTGTGGTTCTGAAACTGTTTCTACAGGCGGTTCAATATCTTCTTGTGGTTCTATAAATTCATCTAATTGAACTGTGCTCCCACTAGTTCTTTTAGAAATGAATTCCTTTTCCAAGAAGGTTCCATTTCGAGCAACAAACACTTTGTTCTCAGATGGAATATAGAAATAATATCCTTTAGTTTCCTTAGGATATCCCACAAAGATACATTTAGCAGATTTTGGAGCTAACTTATCTGAAACTGGTCTTTTCACATAAGCCTCACAACCCCAAATCTTAAGAAAAGACAAACTAGGTGTTTTGCCAGTCCATATCTCATATGGTGTCTTTTCAACCGCTTTAGATGGTACACGGTTTAAAACAAAAGCAGCTGTCTCCAAGGCATAACCCCAAAATGATAATGGAAGATCTGCTTGACTCATCATAGATCGAACCATATCTAATAAAGTTCGATTTCTTCTTTCAGAAACACCATTCCACTGTGGAGTTCCTGGAGGAGTTAATTGTGAAACAATTCCATAATTTCTTAGATGTTCGTCAAACTCTTGGCTCAAAAATTCACCACCTCGATCAGATCGAAGTGCCTTAATAGTTTTACCAAGTTGATTTTGTACTTCATTTTGAAAAGTTTTGAACATTTCAAAAGCCTCATGCTTATGTTTCATTAGGTAGACATAGCCATACCTACTGAAATCATCAGTAAAAGTAATGAAGTAATTATATCCTCCTCTGGCACTAATGCTTAATGGGCCACATACATCTGTATGTACTAGTCCTAGCAAGTCATTAGCCCTTTCACCTTGTCCGGTGAAAGGATTCTTTGTCATTTTGCCAAGTAAACAAGATTCACATTTATCAAATGATTCAAAATCAAATGAATCTAATAATCCATCTTGATGGAGTTTAGAAATGCGTCTCTCATTTATATGGCTAAGACGACAATGCCATAAAAATGTAGGGTTTAGGTCATTTGGCTTAATTCTCTTAGAGTTTATGTTATAAATATGATTCTCCCTAGAATCATCTAAGTCAAGGACATAAAGGCCATTAAAAGATCTTGCAATACCATAAAGCAAATCATCTTTATCAAAAATAGAACAGGTCTTATTTTTAATTAAAAATGAAAAACCTTCATCATCCAAAACTGAAACTGAAATAAGATTCCTACTCAGAGTAGGAACATAATAGCAATTGTTCAAATTTAACAAAAAGCCATTAGGCATATGAAGTTCATAAGATCCTACAGCTAGTGCAGCAACTCTTGCTTTATTCCCAACTCGTAGGTCAACTTCGCCCCTTTTCAATGATCTACTCCTTTTGAGTCCCTGCACATTTGTACAAATGTGAGAACCACATGCAGTATCCAATACCCATGAAGTAGAAGCAGATAAGTTAATTTCTATAACATATATACCTGAAGACGTAGTCGCACTACCCTTCGATTTCTTCAATTCCGCCAAATAAAGTGGGCAATTTCTTTTCCAATGCCCAGGCTCCTTGCAATGGTGACAAGTTCCTTCCTTAGGAACAGGTGCCTTGCGTTCTTTTGGCTTTGGCTGTCCCTTAGGCTTTGTAGCAACTGTTGCTTTACCCTTTGCCTTGCCTTTTTTCTTCATAGGCTTACCCTTATTGACATTCAATACATGGGTAGCCTTAGTGAGCCTTTTGATATTCCCTTCAGCAGTTTTGAGCATACCATGTAGCTTAGGAATGGACTTTTCCATGTTGTTCATATTATAGTTCATAACAAAATGTGAAAAACTGCTGGGCAAAGAATGAAGGATCAAATCCGTGGAGAGTTCTAAACTCAAGGGATATCCAAGTCGGGCAAGGTGATCAATGTAGCCCTTCATTTTCAAAACATGAGCGCTAACCGATTCACCCTCTGACATCTTGCAGTCAAATAATGCAACAGCAGTGTTGAATCTATCCTGCCTAGCTTGCTGTTGGAAAGCTTGTTTGAGATGGACACTCATCTCATAAGCCTCCAAGTGTTCCAGATCCTTCTGAAGTTCTGGACACATAGTAGCAAGCATAAGACATCCAATGTCATTGGAATCATCCATATGCTTCTTATGCTTGTTCTTATCAGCATTAGAAGCATTAGCAGGAGGTGGCTCAGGGACAGCTTCATCAAGCACATAGGACTTCTTTTCTTGTTTGAGAACAATTCTTAGGTTCCTAAACCAATCAACAAAATTAGTCCCATTCTCTTTCAGTTTTTCCTTCTCAAGGATGGATCGCAGTGATAAAGTGGAGTTATTGTTGGTAGCCATTTCAATCTACAAAATATGCAAATTTTAATTAATAAAAGGTGATAAGTAATTAAACTCCCACTAAAATATAACCCTCAATCATCACAATGACATTTTAGTGGGCTAAGATCCAATTTTTACTTAATATTAAGTCAGCTTTGGCATGACACTTAAAATCAAGTTATTATGGTAGGTAACCCATTACAAATTACATCAGATGTAACTCTTAGATAATATGGGATCATGACATCACATGTCATAGCATGTTATACCCCATCTAATGCCTTAGGCCCAAAACCATTTTGATAGCCTAATTAAGTCTAACCAATTTTAAACGCATGAGCAGCACCATTACTCATCATATCTTGCTAGGATAACCTAAAGTACTTTGCTTTGGCAAAATCTACATTTAGGTGATCTTAGCCTTGATAAGTGTTTAAGACATGGATGGCATTAAAACTTAGATTAATAGTGAGGGTTCATTCCATTTAATTTTTTTTTTGAAAACATGTTAAAATTGACATTTATATATCATATCCTATATGCATACATAAACTATCAAACATGGCATCTCATACATATTTGATAAAAATAAACGTGACATAGCATGGCCAAACTAGATATGATCTTCATGAGACCAAATGAAGATCATATAGGCAACCCTAGGTGAAAAGAAAACCTATCTATTACAACATTTGCAATAGTACATTTCTTCATATCTTGAAAGGCAACTTCATCTCCATGGAATTTTCATCTTCTTCTCCAAGCTTGAGTCTTCATTATTACATTAATAATAAAAACTAACTACTAAACTAGTAATTATAAAGTTACAAAAATAAATGACACGCAGACCGTATTTATAAAAAATTAAGATATAAATAAACCAATCACATAGGTCATAAGGCCATGCTATGCACCATGCCAAGACATCAAACAAACATAACATATTCATCGCTAACATGTTAAATAGAAACAAATATATTGACATTCTTAATGTCGCGGTAACGAACTATAGGGCGCGAACATACGGCGGTCCCGCTAGTCGGTTAGTCATATTAAACAGAATATAATAGTAATCTATTAATCATATTAACAGAGAACTATTACCAGAAACCTTAGAAACGATTTACTCAATAATCATATTAATCAAAATCGAAATCTATGTATACATTCAATATGAATAAACGAATTGAATTAATCATATTAACCCTAATTCGAAACCAGAACAGATTGTATACCAACCCCAATTTGATTTCACAGAATTGTATCTTATACAATTGGTCATCTTTGACATCATATATCAACAACAATTTATGTTATATCTCATATAACAGATTCGAATCATCATCAAATGATAAAACGAATCCAATCATGCCATTCAAAAAACAATAGATCATATCAACACATCAACATGGTATATTTCGAATTAAATGGAATCAACAAGAGGCTCTGATACCACTGTTAGTAAATCGTGAAGAATCTGCAACCCTTGCCGCAGCGGAAAACAAAAATTCTTTCGATTTACTCACAGGATCCATGTGATCCATTCAGTTCGATAAAAGAGATTCAAAACTAACCTTTTTGTGTAGCTTCAAAACGATTAACAGATGCTGCCTTCTGAAGACGAACACCCTCTAACGAAATCCACACAAACGTACGCCGGTCTGAGTGCTAGCTCACCAACGGCAGTGGCTGAACCTTTTCAAAACGAAACTAGGGTTTTTTAGGTTTTTTCTCTTCTTACGTTTTCTTTTGCAAAACGAATAATTAGATCATAAAACCTCCAGTCCTTTTAAAACCGTTTTAAAAGACTTCTTTTTATCAAAACCCTAACTGTCCATATCCCATATGGACCCACGTTTTAATAATTATTATCTAATAATAATTATTATAACAATATTATTATTAATATCTAATAATAATAATAATACTAACAACAATAATTAAATATAATTATTATTATTTAAGTACAGCCTACGTTCTATGTGTGTGACCCGATAGGCTCATATTAATTGGTAGTGTATTTCAATCTCTATTGAAATGCACAAATCATAATTGGCCTCTAGCAAGACATTACGACTACCCAATTAATCATGAGAATCATTATAAATGAAAAACCTGAAATAGTACATGCATTAATCCCTTTGTCACACGATATCTAGTTTGAACATAAGTCATAGTAAATGTCATACTTATATTGTCCAAACTTATGATTACTCGATCTCCAAGTTAACTGATAAACAAATAAGATTGATCTTATATCAACTTATTTGAGCATGGCCATGCATTTCTCAGTTACACTTATCGAGGGGCCCAGAAGATATCTCTCTCATAGAGAGGGACAAATTCCATCTTGATTGTTCATTTTCCTCTACATAATTTATATCATGTTCAAGCATAACCTTTATAATTATCTAGTTACATATAACGTTTGATCATGTCAAAACATAATATTCCTTATGTTGGAAACTATGACAATCTCAAGTCAAAGGATTAAATGAAAACTATTATGAGATACACTTATGACATTAAACCATGAAGTGATATCTATGTGGGTCTATCCAATACACTGTTCTCTAACATGTATCCATAATATTGATTTGTATCTTCATACCTATAATCATCTTATGATTATCAAATCAATATTACACTAGTTATATTTATTATTATCTCCATAACAATAATAAACCAGGGATATAATCATTATTATATATAACATGCAAACATAACAATGATAATAAAAACTTCTTTATTAATAACAAAATGAATAACATTAAGGTCCAAATCAATGGCCTAGGGCATATACACTAACAGTCTCCCACTTGCACTAGGCCTAGTCTAACAAATATCTCATGCCCATAGACCTAGTGTGCTGATCATGCTTGACCCGCGAGAGAGGCTTTGTCAATGGATCTGCTATGTCGTCATTTGTGTCAACTTTGCATATCTTGATATCACCTCTATCAATGATGTCTCGAATGAGGTGAAATCGCCTGAGTATGTGCTTAGATTTTTGATGGGACCTTGGCTCTTTTGCTTGCGCTATGGCACCATTGTTGTCACAATAGATAGCCATAGGATTAGCAATGCTAGGCACCACTCCAAGCTCAGTGATGAATTTCTTCAGCCAAACTGCTTCCTTAGCAGCATCTGATGCTGCTATATACTCAGCTTCTATTGTAGAATCTGCTACTGTGCTTTGCTTGGAACTTTTCCAAGTAATGGCTCCACCATTCAATGTGAATATAAAACCAGACTGCGATTTGTAATAATCTATATCAGTTTGGAAACTAGCATCTGTGTAACCATTTACAACTAGTTCATCTTCCAAACCTCCATAAACTAAGAAAACATTCTTAGTTCTTCTTAGATACTTAAGAATGTTCTTAACAGCTGTCCAGTGACCCTCACCAGGATCAGCTTGATATCTACTTGTTGTGCTTAAAGAATATGAGACATCAGGTCTAGTACATAGCATGGCATACATAATAGATCCAATAGCAGAAGCATAAGGGATCTTATTCATTCTATCTCGCTCCTCAGATGTCTTAGGACATTGATTCTTGCCAAGATGAATACCATGTGACATAGGCAAGAATCCTTTCTTGGAATCTTGCATACTGAACCTCTTCAACACTTTGTCAATGTATGTACTTTGACTTAAGCCAATTATCCTTCTAGATCTATCTCTATAGATCCTTATACCAAGGATATATGCAGCCTCTCCCAAGTCCTTCATTGAAAAAGAATTCCCTAACCAATCTTTAACCTTTTGTAAAGTGGGGACATCATTTCCAATGATCAATATGTCATCTACATATAGGACTAAGAACACGATAGCACTCCCACTAACCATCTTGTAAACACATGGTTCATCTTCATTTTGAATGAAACCAAAGTTCTTAATTGTTTCATCAAAACAAAGATTCCAACTTCGAGATGCTTGCTTCAATCCATAAATGGACCTTTGAAGCTTGCAAACCTTCCCAGAATTCTCAGGATTTACAAAACCCTCAGGTTGTGTCATGTACACATCCTCGAGTAAATTTCCATTAAGGAAAGCGGTTTTGACATCCATTTGCCATATCACATAATCATAATATGCAACAATGGCAAGGAGAATCCTAATAGATTTAATCATAGCAACTGGAGAAAAAGTTTCATCATAGTCTATACCATGTGTTTGTTTGAAACCTTTAGCAACCAACCTTGCTTTATAGGTTTGCACATTTCCATTAATGTCAATTTTCTTCTTGAAAACCCATTTGCAACCAATAGTCTTAATACCTTCGGGAGGATCAATTAAGGCCCAAACTTGGTTGTCAAACATGGACTGCATCTCAGAGTTCATGGCTCCAAGCCATTTCTCTGAATCTGGACCTGACACAGCTTCAAGATAGGTAGTTGGCTCATCTTGATCTATGAGCAAAACTTCACGACTTTCAGTCATGAGAAATCCATATCTCTCAGGCTGATGACGTGGTCTATTAGATCTGCGCAGAACTTGTGTAACATTTTCAGTTTCCACAATGACTTGTGGTTCTGAAACTGTTTCTACAGGCGGTTCAATATCTTCTTGTGGTTCTATAAATTCATCTAATTGAACTGTGCTCCCACTAGTTCTTTTAGAAATGAATTCCTTTTCCAAGAAGGTTCCATTTCGAGCAACAAACACTTTGTTCTCAGATGGAATATAGAAATAATATCCTTTAGTTTCCTTAGGATATCCCACAAAGATACATTTAGCAGATTTTGGAGCTAACTTATCTGAAACTGGTCTTTTCACATAAGCCTCACAACCCCAAATCTTAAGAAAAGACAAACTAGGTGTTTTGCCAGTCCATATCTCATATGGTGTCTTTTCAACCGCTTTAGATGGTACACGGTTTAAAACAAAAGCAGCTGTCTCCAAGGCATAACCCCAAAATGATAATGGAAGATCTGCTTGACTCATCATAGATCGAACCATATCTAATAAAGTTCGATTTCTTCTTTCAGAAACACCATTCCACTGTGGAGTTCCTGGAGGAGTTAATTGTGAAACAATTCCATAATTTCTTAGATGTTCGTCAAACTCTTGGCTCAAAAATTCACCACCTCGATCAGATCGAAGTGCCTTAATAGTTTTACCAAGTTGATTTTGTACTTCATTTTGAAAAGTTTTGAACATTTCAAAAGCCTCATGCTTATGTTTCATTAGGTAGACATAGCCATACCTACTGAAATCATCAGTAAAAGTAATGAAGTAATTATATCCTCCTCTGGCACTAATGCTTAATGGGCCACATACATCTGTATGTACTAGTCCTAGCAAGTCATTAGCCCTTTCACCTTGTCCGGTGAAAGGATTCTTTGTCATTTTGCCAAGTAAACAAGATTCACATTTATCAAATGATTCAAAATCAAATGAATCTAATAATCCATCTTGATGGAGTTTAGAAATGCGTCTCTCATTTATATGGCTAAGACGACAATGCCATAAAAATGTAGGGTTTAGGTCATTTGGCTTAATTCTCTTAGAGTTTATGTTATAAATATGATTCTCCCTAGAATCATCTAAGTCAAGGACATAAAGGCCATTAAAAGATCTTGCAATACCATAAAGCAAATCATCTTTATCAAAAATAGAACAGGTCTTATTTTTAATTAAAAATGAAAAACCTTCATCATCCAAAACTGAAACTGAAATAAGATTCCTACTCAGAGTAGGAACATAATAGCAATTGTTCAAATTTAACAAAAAGCCATTAGGCATATGAAGTTCATAAGATCCTACAGCTAGTGCAGCAACTCTTGCTTTATTCCCAACTCGTAGGTCAACTTCGCCCCTTTTCAGTGATCTACTCCTTTTGAGTCCCTGCACATTTGTACAAATGTGAGAACCACATGCAGTATCCAATACCCATGAAGTAGAAGCAGATAAGTTAATTTCTATAACATATATACCTGAAGACGTAGTCGCACTACCCTTCGATTTCTTCAATTCCGCCAAATAAAGTGGGCAATTTCTTTTCCAATGCCCAGGCTCCTTGCAATGGTGACAAGTTCCTTCCTTAGGAACAGGTGCCTTGCGTTCTTTTGGCTTTGGCTGTCCCTTAGGCTTTGTAGCAACTGTTGCTTTACCCTTTGCCTTGCCTTTTTTCTTCATAGGCTTACCCTTATTGACATTCAATACATGGGTAGCCTTAGTGAGCCTTTTGATATTCCCTTCAGCAGTTTTGAGCATACCATGTAGCTTAGGAATGGACTTTTCCATGTTGTTCATATTATAGTTCATAACAAAATGTGAAAAACTGCTGGGCAAAGAATGAAGGATCAAATCCGTGGAGAGTTCTAAACTCAAGGGATATCCAAGTCGGGCAAGGTGATCAATGTAGCCCTTCATTTTCAAAACATGAGCGCTAACCGATTCACCCTCTGACATCTTGCAGTCAAATAATGCAACAGCAGTGTTGAATCTATCCTGCCTAGCTTGCTGTTGGAAAGCTTGTTTGAGATGGACACTCATCTCATAAGCCTCCAAGTGTTCCAGATCCTTCTGAAGTTCTGGACACATAGTAGCAAGCATAAGACATCCAATGTCATTGGAATCATCCATATGCTTCTTATGCTTGTTCTTATCAGCATTAGAAGCATTAGCAGGAGGTGGCTCAGGGACAGCTTCATCAAGCACATAGGACTTCTTTTCTTGTTTGAGAACAATTCTTAGGTTCCTAAACCAATCAACAAAATTAGTCCCATTCTCTTTCAGTTTTTCCTTCTCAAGGATGGATCGCAGTGATAAAGTGGAGTTATTGTTGGTAGCCATTTCAATCTACAAAATATGCAAATTTTAATTAATAAAAGGTGATAAGTAATTAAACTCCCACTAAAATATAACCCTCAATCATCACAATGACATTTTAGTGGGCTAAGATCCAATTTTTACTTAATATTAAGTCAGCTTTGGCATGACACTTAAAATCAAGTTATTATGGTAGGTAACCCATTACAAATTACATCAGATGTAACTCTTAGATAATATGGGATCATGACATCACATGTCATAGCATGTTATACCCCATCTAATGCCTTAGGCCCAAAACCATTTTGATAGCCTAATTAAGTCTAACCAATTTTAAACGCATGAGCAGCACCATTACTCATCATATCTTGCTAGGATAACCTAAAGTACTTTGCTTTGGCAAAATCTACATTTAGGTGATCTTAGCCTTGATAAGTGTTTAAGACATGGATGGCATTAAAACTTAGATTAATAGTGAGGGTTCATTCCATTTAATTTTTTTTTTGAAAACATGTTAAAATTGACATTTATATATCATATCCTATATGCATACATAAACTATCAAACATGGCATCTCATACATATTTGATAAAAATAAACGTGACATAGCATGGCCAAACTAGATATGATCTTCATGAGACCAAATGAAGATCATATAGGCAACCCTAGGTGAAAAGAAAACCTATCTATTACAACATTTGCAATAGTACATTTCTTCATATCTTGAAAGGCAACTTCATCTCCATGGAATTTTCATCTTCTTCTCCAAGCTTGAGTCTTCATTATTACATTAATAATAAAAACTAACTACTAAACTAGTAATTATAAAGTTACAAAAATAAATGACACGCAGACCGTATTTATAAAAAATTAAGATATAAATAAACCAATCACATAGGTCATAAGGCCATGCTATGCACCATGCCAAGACATCAAACAAACATAACATATTCATCGCTAACATGTTAAATAGAAACAAATATATTGACATTCTTAATGTCGCGGTAACGAACTATAGGGCGCGAACATACGGCGGTCCCGCTAGTCGGTTAGTCATATTAAACAGAATATAATAGTAATCTATTAATCATATTAACAGAGAACTATTACCAGAAACCTTAGAAACGATTTACTCAATAATCATATTAATCAAAATCGAAATCTATGTATACATTCAATATGAATAAACGAATTGAATTAATCATATTAACCCTAATTCGAAACCAGAACAGATCGTATACCAACCCCAATTTGATTTCACAGAATTGTATCTTATACAATTGGTCATCTTTGACATCATATATCAACAACAATTTATGTTATATCTCATATAACAGATTCGAATCATCATCAAATGATAAAACGAATCCAATCATGCCATTCAAAAAACAATAGATCATATCAACACATCAACATGGTATATTTCGAATTAAATGGAATCAACAAGAGGCTCTGATACCACTGTTAGTAAATCGTGAAGAATCTGCAACCCTTGCCGCAGCGGAAAACAAAAATTCTTTCGATTTACTCACAGGATCCATGTGATCCATTCAGTTCGATAAAAGAGATTCAAAACTAACCTTTTTGTGTAGCTTCAAAACGATTAACAGATGCTGCCTTCTGAAGACGAACACCCTCTAACGAAATCCACACAAACGTACGCCGGTCTGAGTGCTAGCTCACCAACGGCAGTGGCTGAACCTTTTCAAAACGAAACTAGGGTTTTTTAGGTTTTTTCTCTTCTTACGTTTTCTTTTGCAAAACGAATAATTAGATCATAAAACCTCCAGTCCTTTTAAAACCGTTTTAAAAGACTTCTTTTTATCAAAACCCTAACTGTCCATATCCCATATGGACCCACGTTTTAATAATTATTATCTAATAATAATTATTATAACAATATTATTATTAATATCTAATAATAATAATAATACTAACAACAATAATTAAATATAATTATTATTATTTAAGTACAGCCTACGTTCTATGTGTGTGACCCGATAGGCTCATATTAATTGGTAGTGTATTTCAATCTCTATTGAAATGCACAAATCATAATTGGCCTCTAGCAAGACATTACGACTACCCAATTAATCATGAGAATCATTATAAATGAAAAACCTGAAATAGTACATGCATTAATCCCTTTGTCACACGATATCTAGTTTGAACATAAGTCATAGTAAATGTCATACTTATATTGTCCAAACTTATGATTACTCGATCTCCAAGTTAACTGATAAACAAATAAGATTGATCTTATATCAACTTATTTGAGCATGGCCATGCATTTCTCAGTTACACTTATCGAGGGGCCCAGAAGATATCTCTCTCATAGAGAGGGACAAATTCCATCTTGATTGTTCATTTTCCTCTACATAATTTATATCATGTTCAAGCATAACCTTTATAATTATCTAGTTACATATAACGTTTGATCATGTCAAAACATAATATTCCTTATGTTGGAAACTATGACAATCTCAAGTCAAAGGATTAAATGAAAACTATTATGAGATACACTTATGACATTAAACCATGAAGTGATATCTATGTGGGTCTATCCAATACACTGTTCTCTAACATGTATCCATAATATTGATTTGTATCTTCATACCTATAATCATCTTATGATTATCAAATCAATATTACACTAGTTATATTTATTATTATCTCCATAACAATAATAAACCAGGGATATAATCATTATTATATATAACATGCAAACATAACAATGATAATAAAAACTTCTTTATTAATAACAAAATGAATAACATTAAGGTCCAAATCAATGGCCTAGGGCATATACACTAACAGGAGCTCACCTTGTCAGCCAACAAAGAATCCAATCCAAAAGAGAAGAATGAAGTTGTCCTAAAAGTCGAGAAGACTCCGGAGGAGATTGCTACCCTGGTTGAAGAAAAGTTTGAAGACATCTTGCCTTATGATTTTGAGAACAATGATTTTGATTTTAATTTTAATTTGTTTGCTTTGTATGAGGATGATGATGTTTTCTTTTCCAAAATGAATGTAACAAAGTCTAATTTTGCTTACTTGTGTGATGTTTCTCCTGATGGTTACATACATTCAAATAGTTACATGAGAATCTTTAATATTAAGTCTGTTAACACACAATCATTAAATTTGGGAACAACCAAAAATCCTAAAAACATTAGCATAGCATCCGACCCAACTCCTGATGAGAGAGATATTTGAAAAAATATTCAAAAAATATGAAGAAGTGTTTGCTTGGTCTTATGAGGATATGCCTGGAATAGATCAAGACATAGCCAAGCATCATATTCCTACTTACACTCACATAAAACCTGTCAAACAAAAGCTTAGGCGATTAAGACCTGAGTGGGCTGAATTGGTTAAAGAAAAGGTCACTAACAAATACAAGTGAAGTTCCTTAAAGTGATAGAATATCCAGATTGGCTAGCCAACATAGTACCCATGCCAAAGAAAGATGGGAGAATAAGGGTCTATGTGGACTATAGAGATTTGAACAAGGCTTCCCCTAAGGATGATTTTCCTTTACCTCATATAGATGTCCTCATTGATAGTGCAGCCTCTAGCATAATACCCTTGTTTGTAGATGGATTTTCCGGATACAATCAAGTGTTAATGGCCCAAGAGGATAAAACAAAACTATTTTCATTACTACATGGGGTATATTTTATTATAGGGTGATGTCATTCAGCTTAAAGAATGCTGGAGCGACCTACCAAAGGATGGCCACCACACTCTTTCATGACATGATGCATAAAGAAGTTGAAGTATATGTTGATGAAATGATGGTTAAATCGGACACAAGGGAACAACACTTCCAAAACTTAGAATTATTCTTCGATAGAGCTTTGAAATATAAGCTAAGATTAAACCCGAAGAAGTGTGTGTACGGTGTTACATCAGGTAAATTATTGGGACATGTGATTAGTCTGAATGGCATTGAGATTGATCCTGACAAAGTTAAAGCAATCAGGGATATGCCAGCCCCTAAGACAGAGAGAGAAGTTCGGGGATTTATTGGTAAATTGCAATACATTAGCATATTCATAGCAAAACTCACAACAATTTATGAGCCTATCTTCAAATTGCTTAGAAAGAATCAGCCGGTCATTTGGAATGAAGAATGCCAAAAGGCCTTTGAGCAAATAAAAGAGTATTTGTTGAATTTGCCTGTTTTAAAATCACCAAAACTCGGCAAACCTCTATTACTATACTTAGTAGTAGAAGAAGAGTCAATAGGAGCCATGCTAGCCCAAGCAGATGAGTCAGGGATTGAGTATGCAGTCTACTATTTGAGTAGAAAGCTCCTACCTTATGAAATTAAGTATAGTATCATTGAAAAGACCTATATAGCCGTGGTTTGGTCTTCTAAGAAGTTGCGGCATTACTTTTAGTCGTATAGTGTGCAAGCAATTTCCAGGTTGGATCCAATAAAGTACTTAAGGGAGACACCCTCTTTGATTGGGAAATATGGTCGATGGCTGATAATATTAGAAGAATTTGAGATTGAGTATGTAACCAGGAAAACAATCAATGGTAGAGCGGTGGCAGAATTCCTGGCCCAACAACCATTATCAGATAGCGAAGAGGTAATCTTGGAATTTTCGGATGAACATTTAGAAGCAATTGAAGTACAAGGGTGGAAAGTGTATTTTGATAGAGTAGTAAACAGGAAAGGAGAAGGTTTGGGAGTTATACTAGAATCGCCTGAAGGGGAACTTATCCCTTTAGCCAAAAAGTTGAAATTTAGGACAACCAATAATATGGTTGAGTACGAAGCTTGTATTTTCGATTTGGAAACCCTAATGATTATGAAGGTGGATAAGGTGGAAGATTTTGGCGATTCATTGCTAGTAGTATCCCAAGTAAATAGAGAGTGGGAGTTGAAAGAGGAAAAATTAAAACCATACCACCATTACTTGACCATGATGAAGAAGAACTTTAAGGAGTGTAGGTTTATACACATATTGAGAGAAGAAAATCAGATGGATGATGCCTTAGCCACATTGGCTTTGGTATGGGAAAACCCTGTCAGCTTATTCCTTAAGCCTCTAATCTTGACCAGTTCATCAACTCCTTGCTATGAATATGAAACAATCATGGAAATTGATACAGACCATGATGCATGGTATGATACTATAAGGCAATTTTTGGAGGAAAGAGAATACCTGCCGGGGGCAACAAAGAAAGAGAGAAGAGTGAAAAGGCGGTGATCATTGCAATACATCACCTTCCATGGGGAGTTATATCGAAGATGGCCTGATGGGGTGCATTTGAGATGTTTAAGAAAGCCTGAAGTGGAGCGTATCATGTTAGAAATACATGCGGGAAGTTGCGGTCCACACATGAGTGGTTTGGCCCTAGTTAAGAATATTATTCGATAAGGTTACTACTAGTTGACCATGGAGAGAGATTGTATTGAGTTCATAAAGAAGTGCCAACAATGTCAGATGTATGGTAACCTGAATCACATGCCTCCTGAAGAATTGCATTCTATGACTTCACCCTGGCCATTTGCCACCTGGGGTATCGACATTGTAGGAGAGATACATCTGACAACTTCGAACGGTCACCGTTTCATTATGGTAGCAGTAGATTATTTTTCAAAATGGGTCGAAGCCAAATCCTTCAACAAACTGGGTGCAAGCCAAATGGCTAGGTTTTTTTGAAAAGAACCTCATCTGCAAATACGGGGTCCCATACAGTGTGATATCAGACAATGGGGTACAGTTTCAAGGAGCAATTAAGGATTTATTCTTAAAGTACTGCATCCATCATCATTAATCCTCTCCTTATAGACCTGTAGACGCTTAATTTTTTACCCAATCTGGTCCAATATGTTTTATTTAGTCCAAAATGATTTTTGTTGTCTAATTGGTCCAAAATAATTTTTGTTAAATAATTTTTGCTTTAGTATCTAATTTTTATTAATAAAAAATAAAAATCAAAAAATAAAAATAAAAATCGGAGTCAGAAAAATTGGCGACGAAAAAAAGTCGCACAGGCGAAATAGCTCGCCCACAGGAATTTCCTGCAAGCGACGCCCCAGCCCGCTCACTGCTGCAGTTTTCTGCGGCAGTTTTTTTTCTCCAGCGCATTTTTTCCTGCGGCAATTTTTTTCGGCAGCTCAAATTTTCCAACGCAAATTTTTTGAAACCTAATTCAATTAGGTTTTACTTTTTTTTTTTTTTAATATTACTTACCTTAACTAATTAGGAAGATACATAGAAAGACCTCTATAAATAAGGACCAAAGGAGGCCAAAAAGGAGGAGGAAAAATTGGGCAGGAGCTTTGAGAATTTGAATCCGAAAGTGAAGTGGAAAAGCAATAATTGAATTCAATTGATTTTTAAAGGAGTAGCATCACGATTTAAGCAATTCAAAGGCAAAAAAGGCTAGTCTTTGGAGCTAGTTCATCCAAGAAGAATTGTTTTTGGAGGAATCATCAAAAGAAGGTATGTGTTAATTGATTTTCTTTAATTGTTTTTTACACAGCAGCTAAAACTAGAATTTTTGTGTTTTTCAAAAGTTAAAATCTTAGAACTTTAATTTAGTTTTCCAAAGTTAAAAACACTAATACATTACTTTATTTTCCAAAAAGACTTAAAATTGTTATTTTTTTGCCTCTTCAAAGTCTCAAAACCCTAATTGAACATAATCTTCAACAAAACCAAAATTTGATTCTGTTTCTTTCAAAACTTTAAACTAGGTTCTATTTCATTCAAAAAGCCTTAAAAAACATCTTTTCTACTTATAAAAACTTCAATTCGTTTGTTTAAATTCATAAAACTTCATAAAATTATCAAATTATTTTTTCCAGACCCTAAAATCAATAAATCACCCGAGACCCCTAATTCTAAAACACTAAAATCCTAATTCAACTTTTAAACTTAAAATAGTAAACCCTAACCCTTTAAAACCTTAAACCCTAACTTTTTCTAAACTTTAATCCTTTAAAACATTAAAAACCATAACTTTGCAAATATTCTAAATTTACACAGTAGCTTGAAATCATCATTTAAAACCATGAATCAAATGTATTTTAAAGTGTCCAAAACCCTAGTTTCATGATTTCACCATTCAAACCTTAATTTGGTTAATCAAAGTGTCTTACCAACCTTTTAAAACATAAAACCCTAATCTATTTTAATTCCATAAAAAGTCACAGTAGCTTTAATTGAACTTTTATTTGCTTTATTCAATTCCATATTTGATTATGTTTTGATTTGTTTCTTATGCTTTAATTTATTTAATTTCAATACTTGATTTATTTAATTTATCATGGATGGATGTTTATTTTATATTTTGATTAATAGCTTTGATGAATGATTTATTTATGATGAATGATTATTTACTTTTATCAATTAATTTAGACATCCAATTGTTGTAAGAGGTATGTTTCCACTTGGTGGTACCTCATTAGTTAAATATCATGTAATTTAATTTGCTTTTTTATTTTAGAACCAATGTAAAGGACATGTTTCTACCTTTTGGTGGGTGTCCTATTTAGGCATAAGATGTAAGGACATGTTTCCATCCTTGGATGGGTGTCCATTTATTTGCTTTGTTTGGACATTGCTTTGATTTTAATATAATGATGTTTTCTTTTAGTTATTGTGTGTAATATGGATAATGTTATTATACTTATGAATTTTATAATATTAAGACCTGTAAAGGAGGCCGGTTCCAATGAACCGGGCGTTGTGGGGGTGCTGGGCCATTTCTCACCTTCCCCACACGTACCCATCTTTTCAAACCCATTAGGGGGTTGGGGATTCTTTAGGAATTGAGTCATCCACCCCTTTCTTTTTCCCGGCCCGTCTGGGTGGCGACTCCATTTTCTCCAGACTTAGGTCCGTGTTCTCTAAGGCTCCGAGCCTAAATAGTGCCGAAGTCGCAAGAACCATTCACCGAGAGTGGGGGCGAAAATCCCATCTCAAAGTGGCGACTCCACTGGGGATAAGAGAAGTTGATTCCGTTGGTCTTTATATTATTCTATTCTTTCTTATAATGATATTATCCATTACATCATATTAGTTTGCATCGTGTGAGTGAGTTAGGATGCCCCTGTTACCCGTATTGTGTTATTTAAGGGATACCATACTTTCACTCAAGGTATGGAGATCGAGCATGGCATAACCACCCATTTGGTATATACTTGCTATGGTAACCTAAGCCTTTTAACCCAAAGACTAAAGCTCATGTAATTGACCTAGTTACTTTCCTTAAGTTTTACCCCAAATGCATGTTGTTTGACTATGGTTGGTTTATCTTAGTCTAAATCATGGCTTATTTGGTTTGTTCTTTTTTCTAATATGGCCTTAGTATATTGTAAGCTCAAAATAAATTTTTCTTTAAAATTCAAAAGACCAAAACTATTTTTAAAAATTTTCAAGATGGTCTTTGGACATAAAACTTTTCTAAAAACAAATCAAAAATTCTGTGGCCCATGGCCCAAATACTAAGCCCAAAATCCATTTTTCTAAAATCTTTTACTATGGGCTTAGAAACAAAACTATTTTCACCCAACCTTTTCTTATAAAGAGCTTGCAAAAATATTTAGGTCAATTATGAAATACCAAAAATCAATTGTGGGCCTAGTTTACACTAAGAATAAATTAACCATGGGCTTGTTTTTGGCATGAATCATTAGTTACCTTTTTCAAGTGAGAAATCTATTTATAATAAACCTCTTAATTTCGTTTTGATCTAATATAGCATAAAAGCTACTTTAGTTGGTTGAATGGAATAAAACCTAATTAATGGGAATTACTATGAATGGATTTCCATTTTCGAATATATAACAATTGGTTGAAACGTCCGAGGGAATTATTCGAAAACAGGATACCCCATGTTGGTATTTTGTTAACCATATACCTAGGAAAAGAGACTCGCCATTCGTGTGTGGATGTTATAAGGTTGGAAGGAATGTCCTACTTATCCGTATTTGTTGATTTGTTTGTGCATACATGCATACATGCATACATTTGCATCTCATATCATTGATCCTCTCTGGCTCACAACCCTGGATTACGATAGTTCAAAAGCATACAACAGTCCGACCTATGCCAGAGATGAAGTATCTAGCAACGACTCAATCACTTGCTCACCAAAAATAATGGAGCCCGAAAAAATTCAAAGAATGATGGATGAAGCCCTCAATGCCAAGATGGAAGAAATCAAAGAGGCCCTAGCTAAGACCATGAAGAACCAATTGACTGCACTCTTAGAGAACCATGTCGAGGCATCTGCTAGCACTAAGAAACCAAAGGACAAAGGAAAGACCAAAGATAGTGAAGTGGTTTTTGATGATGAAAAGGTGATCATTGATGATGATGATGATTGGGCTCAATACTACCAAGAGGTTCAAGAAAAGAAGAAAGAACCAAAGGCTGTTGAGAAGGCAACTATTGAAAAGACCGAGACACCCGATGTTGAAAGATGATTGCTGATTTAGAAAAGAATTTGAGAAGAAGTTGAAAACTGAAGAGATGTCTGAGATCGACAAACTATTTGAACAAGATGAAGAAGTTCCATACAAGTTCAAGATGCCTTCCTTTGCTAAGTACAATGGCACCGGAAATCCCCATCTTCATGTGAAGCAGTACATCACTGCCATGTAATATGCCTGAGCTACTAAGGCTCAAACCCTAAGGTACTTTATGCTCTCATTGGACCCTGTTGTCCAAAACTGGTTTAATACCTTAGATGATGGAACATAGAAGAGTTGGGATCTACTTTACAAAGCCTTCATCCAACAATATGGATATAATGTTGAGCTAGAAGTTACCTTGATGGAAGTGGAGTCCATTAGCCAAAGGCCGAATGAGAATTTTGTGGACTATGTGAAAAGGTGGAGAACAAGGCTGCTTTACTCAAGAAGAGGCCCGATGAATCCGATCAAATAAGGATGATTGTGAGAGGGGTGTTGCCTAGTATTTGTGAGAGGATGTCTCATACACTCATCCATGATTTCAAAGACCTTCTTCAAGCTGGTTAGCAAATTGAAGAATGGGAAAGGGAGAAGAGCCATTTTGCAACAAAAAGGAACGAGAAAGGGAGCTATCAACCTGGTAGCCAAAGCATGCAAAAAGCCATCGGTGTTAATGCTACTAACCAAGGAACAAGGAGACAATTTTTGGAATTGGGAAAATCGATGTCTTGGGTTCTCAACAAGGTTCAAAGAAAGGGATTGCTACAACCCTTAAATCCTCGTCCTTTGCCTAATCCTCTCCCACCTAATTTTGACACTAAAGCATTTTGTCAATTTCACCAAATGCAAGGACATGACACGGATAGATGTGTGAGGTTGAGACATGAGATGCAAAATCTAATTGATAATGGGAAGCTACCCGAGCACAGCAAGCCAAACACCAAAGACAACCCATTACCAAAATTCAATAGTGTACCACCACTAGCAACCTTCATGATTGGAGGAGGTTTGCATGAGGACTTTGTCATGTCTTCCTTTCAAGATGTGGGTAGAGAAGCAACCAAAGAAGAAGAGGCATTTGTCAAAATTGAACAAGCTATGTTGGGTAGAGAAGTAGCAATTTGTGTTGTCAACGGGTTTTGGGATTCAAGTGATAATGATGATGATATTATACCCAAGAAGGAGGATTGGACTTGGTCCGAGACCGAAGAAGATGCGGTGATGAATACTAGATCTGGTAAGCCTTACGCAAGGTCACCACCTAAGGAGATAGAAATGAATAAGGGAAAGGAAGTTGAAGTGGAAGAAGATGATGCTGTGCTCAAGCAATTAAAAAGAACCCAAGCAAGTGTTAGCATTTGGGACTTGTTAGCCACTTCTAAAAAGCACCGAGAAACTATGGCAAAGCCTTAGCTAGCATGCCGATTTCTACCTCCACAACACCAGAGGGGTTGATCAACTTCATAAAAATTGGGGAAGTAATGAAATGTGAAGAGGTCTAAGAAAAGAGTGAAGTTAGTATGGAAGCAGTTTCTTTTTTAGATGCGGACTTACCGGAGGAAGGAAGAGACCACATCCGCCCTCTCTTTATCAAAATAGAAGTCAAGGGGAAGAGGACTCCATGTGTAATGGTCGATGATGAGTCCGCCATAAATGTTTGTGCACTTAAGATTTTGCCAAAGCTAGCCATGTCAACAAGAGATCTAAACCCAACCGAGGTAACGATTCGTGCTTATGACAACACTAAGAGGCGTGCCGAAGGGACTTTCAAAGTGGCTGTCAAGGTTGGTCCAATTGAATCTATTGTTGAATTTGTTGTTTTAGACATACCAGTTACCTTCGCCTTGCTCTTGGGGTGACCATGGTTTCACCCTCTTGGTGGAGTTCCTTCCACCCTTCATCAAAAGATCAAATTTCCCAACGGAAATGAGACAGTGGTCATTGAAGCTGAAGATAATAAGATTATTAACGCTCTAATGGTTGAGAGGCCTCTCAATGGTTTTCAAGTGGCTGCAATTTCTGATGATGAAGTAGTGGCCTCCATAGTCTTGAATATGATGAAGAACATGAACTACCTTCCCGGAGCTGATCTTGGAAAGGGTAAAGCCGGTTTGACAAAATTGCCGGATTTTAGAACTCAAGCTTCCAAGAAGGGGTTGGGATATGATGAAGCCAATGGTGTCCAGTCAAAGAAGAGTGAGAAGATGAGCTTCCCACCACTCGAAGAGATCTTTGTCAAGGCTCCAGATATGGGACCACTCCAAGGAAAGCCTGAGCCAAACATTTTCATGGGTAAGTTAATCCCCAGTTTTGAAATTTTTGCAGATGTTGTTGAGCTAGTGGAGCAAGTGAAGAAAGAGCTCACCCTATCAATCAACAAAGAATCTAATCCAAAAGAGAAGAATGAAGCTGCCCTGAAAGCCAAGAAGACTCTGAAAGAGATTGCTGCCCTGGTTGAAGAAAAGTTTGAAGACATCCTACTATATGATTCTGAGAACAATGATTTTGATTTTGATTTTGATTTGTCTGCTTTGTATGAGGATGATGATGTTTTCTTTTCCAAAATGAATGCAATAAAGTCTGATTTTGCTTACTTGTGTGATGTTTCTCCTGATGGTTGCATACATTCAAATAGCAGTTACATGAGCATCTTTAATATTAATTTTGTTAACACACAATCATTAAATTTGGGAACAACTGAAAATCCTAAAAATATTAGCATAGCATCCGACCTTACTCCTGATGAGAGAGAGAGATTTGAAAAAATATTCAAAAAATATTGAAGAAGTGTTTGCTTGGTCTTATGAAGATATGCCAGGGATAGATTGAGGCATAGTCGAGCATCATATTCCTACTTACACTCACATTAAACCTGTCAAACAAAAGCTTAGTCAATTAAGACCTGAGTGGGCTGAATTGGTTAAAGAAGAAGTCACTAAGCAAATACAAGTGAAGTTCCTTGAAGTGATATAATACCCAGATTGGCTAGCCAACATAGTACCTATGCCAAAGAAAGATGGGAGGATAAGAGTCTGCATGAACTATAGAGATTTAAACAAGGCTTCCCCTAAGGATGATTTTCCTTTACCTCATATAGATGTTCTCATTGATAGTGCAGCCTCTAGTGTGCTCCACTCGTTTCTAGATGGATTTTCCGGATACAATCAAGTGTTAATGGCCCAAGAGGATAAAGCCAAAACTGCCTTCATTACTACATGGGGTATATTTTGTTATAGGGTGATGCCTTTCGGCTTAAAGAATGCTGGAGCAACCTACTAAAGGATGGCCACCACACTATTTCATGACCTGATGCACAAAAAAGTTGAAGTATCTGTTGATGATATGATGGTGAAGTCAGATACAAGGGAGCAACACTTCCAGAACTTGGAATTATTCTTCGATGAGCTTTGAAGCATAAACTGAGATTAAACCAGAAGAAGTGTGTGTTCGGTGTTACTTCAGGCAAATTGTTGGGATATGTAATTGGTCCAAATGGCATTGAGATTGATCCTGACAAAGTCAAAGCAATCAGGGATATGATAGACCTAAAGACGGAGAGAGAATTTTGGGGATTTATTGGTAAACTGCAGTAAATTAGTAGATTTATAGCAAAGCTCACGACAATCTGTCGGCCTATCTTCAAGTTGATTAGAAAGAATCAGCCGGTCGTGTGGAATGAAGAATGTCAAAAGGCCTTTGACCGAATAAAGAGTATTTGTTGAATCCACCTGTTTTGAAACCACCTAAACCCGGCAAACCTCTATTACTATTTGTAGAAGAAGAGTCGATAGGAGCCATGCTAGCCCAAGCAGATGAGTCAGGGATTGAGCATGCCGTTTACTATTTGAGTAGAAAGCTCCTACCTTATGAAATTAAGTATAGTATCATTGAAAAGACATGTATAGCTGTGGTTTGGTCTTCTAAGAAGTTGCAACATTACTTTCAATCATATAGTGTGCAAGCAATCTCCAGGTTGGATCTAATAAAGTACTTAAGGGAGACACCCTCTTTAATTGGGAAATATGGTTGATGGTTGATAATATTAGAAGAATTTGAGATCGAGTATGTAACCAGGAAAATAATCAAGGGTAGAGCGGTTGCAGAATTCCTGGCTCAACAACCATTACCAGAAAGTGAAGAGGTAATCTTTGAATTTCCAGATGAACATTTAGAAGCAATTCAAGTACAAGAGTGGAAAATGTATTTTGATGGAGCAGAAAACAAGAAAGGAGCAGGTTTGGGAGTTATACTATAATCGCCCGAAGGGGAACTCATCCCTTTAGGCAAAAAGTTGAAATTTAGGGCAACTAATAATATGGTGGAGTACGAAGCTTGTATTTTCGGTTTGGAAACCCTAATGATTATGAAGGTGGATAAGGTGGAAGTTTATGGTGATTCGTTGCTAGTAGTATCCCAAGTAAATGGAGAGTGGGAGTTGAAAGAAGAAAAATTGAAACCATACCACCCTTACCTGACCATGATGAAGAATAATTTTAAGGAGTGTAGGTTTATACACCTGTCAAGAGAAGAAAATTAGATGGCTGATGCCCTAGCAACATTGGCTTCGGTATGGGAAAATCCTGTTAGCTTATTTCTTAAGCCTCTGATCTTGACCAGTTCATCAACTCCTTGTTAAGAATATGAGACAATCACGGAAATTGATACGGACCATGATGCGTGGTATGATACTATAAGGCGATTTTTGGGGGAAAGAGAATATCCGCTGGGGGCAACAAAGAAAGAGAGAAGAGCCATAAGGAGGTGGTCATTGCAATACATCACCTTCCATGGGGAGTTATATCGAAGATGGCCTGATGGAGTGCATTTTAGATGTTTAAGAAAGCCTGAAGTGGAGCGCATCATGTCAGAAATACATGCGGGAAGTTGCGGTCTGCACATGAGTAGTTTGGCCCTAGTTAAGAAGACTATTTGACAAGGTTACTATTGGTTGACCATGGAGAAAGACTGTATTGAGTTCGTCAAGAAGTGCCAGCAATGTCAGATGTATGGCAACTTGAATCACATGCCTCCTGAAGAACTACATTCAATGTCTTCACCTTGGCCATTTGCCACCTGGGGTATCGACATTATAGGAGAGATACATCTGACAGCCTCAAACGGTCACCGTTTCATTGTAGTAGTAGTTGATTATTTTTCAAAATGGGTCGAAGCCGATTCCTTCAACAAGCTGGGTGCAAGTCAAATGGCAAGGTTTATCGAAAAGAGTCTCATCTGCAGATATGGGGTCCCGCACAGTGTGATATCAGACAATGTGGTATAGTTTCAAGGAGCAGTTAAGGATTTATTCTCCAAGTACTAAATCCATCATCATCGATCCTCTCCTTATAGACCAAAGGCTAATGGTGCCGTGGAAGCAACAAACAAGACAATTAAGCAAATTCTGTCCAAGATGACCAAGACTTATAGGGACTGGTCGTAAATGCTTCCCTTTGCTTTTGGGGATATAGGACAAGTATGCGATCACCTACTTGGATGACACCGTTCTCTTTGGTTTATGGGATGGAAGCGGTATTGCCAATTGAAATTGAGATCAAGTCGTTAAGAGTGGTCTTGGAAGATGAATTGCTTGAAACGGAATGGGTAGCAAGCAGATACACTCATGTGAGCGGGGATTTTTGCCCCCACTCCCGGTGGAATGTTTCTTGCGACTTCGGCACTGTTTAGGCTCGGGGCCTTAGAGAACACGGACCTAAGTTCGGAGAAAATGGAGTCGCCACCCGGACGGGCCGGGAAAAAGAAAGGGGTGGATTACTCGATTCCTAAAGAATCCCCAACCCCTTAATGGGTTCAAAAAGTTGGGTACGTGTGGAGAAGGTGAGAAATGGCCCAGCACCCCCACAACGCCCGGTTCATTAGAACCGGCCTCCTTTACAGGTCTTAATATTATAAAAATCTTAAATATAACAATATTATCCATACTACACACAATAAAAAGAAAGCATCATTATATTAAAATCAAAGCAATATCCAAACAAAACAAAACAAATAAATGGACACCCATCTAAGGATGGAAACATGTCCTTACATCACATGCCTAGATAGGACACCCACCAAAAGGTAGAAACATGCCCTTTACAAAGGTTCTAAAATAGAAAAGAAAATTAAATTACATGATGTTTAACTAATGAGGTACCCACCAAGTGGAAACATACCTCTTACAACTTTTGGAAGTCTAAATTGAATGATAAAAGTAAATAATCATCCATAATAAATAAATCATTCATTAAAAGTATTTAAATATCAATAAAATAAACATCCATCCATGATAAATTAAATAAATCAAGTATTGAAATTAAATAAATTATAGCATAAGAGATAAATCAAAGCAAAATCAAATATGGAATTGAATAAAGCAAATAAAAGTTCAATTATGGCTACTGTGACTTTTTATGGAATTAAAATAAATTAGGGTTTTATGTTTTAAAAGGTTGGTAAGACTCTTTGATTAACCAAATTAAGGTTTGAATGGTGAAATCATGAAACTAGGGTTTTAAATACCTTAAAATACTTTAATTTGTGATTTTTTTGGTTATTGAATTTTAAGCTACTGTGTAATTTTTGAGTTTTTATGTTTTTATGTTTTTTAATGTTTTAAAAGGATTAGGGTTCATAAAAATTAGGGTTTAAGGTTTTAAAAGGATTAAGGTTCATTATTTTAGGTTTAAAAATTGAATTTTGGATTTTAGGCTTTAAAATTAGGGTTCTCGGGTAAAAGATAATTTTTAGGGTTTTAGAAATCAATTTGATATTCTATGAAGTTTTGTGAATTTCAACAAATGGATTGAAGTTTTTATAAGTAGAAAAGATGTTTTTTAAGGCTTTTTGAATGAAATAGAACCTACTTTAAAATCTTAAAAGAAACTGAATTTGATTTTGGTTTTGTTGAAAATTATGTTCAATTAGTGTTTTAAGATTTTTAAGAAGAAAAAATAACAATTTTAAGTCTTTTTAGAAAAGGTCACATTTTAGTGTTTTAACTTTGGAAGAACTAAATTACAACTCTAAGATTTTTGATTTAAAAAACCCTAATTCCATAATTTAGCTACTGTGTAACATAAATCAATTAAGGAAAATCACTTACCTTCTTTTGTCGATTCTTCCAAAAATAATTCTTCTTGGATGAACTAGCTCCAAAGACAAGCCTTTGTTGCCTTTGAATTGCTTAATTTGTGCTGCTACTCCGTTAAAAATCAGTTGAATTGAATTATTGCTTTTCCTTCCTTGATTTGGTTTCCAATCCCAAGCTCACTGTGAAAATTTTTTCCTCCTTTTTGGTTCTATTGGTCCTTATTTATAATGGTTTTAGGTTGTTTATTCCTAATTACACACGGCAAGTAATATTAATAAAAAAAGAAATTAAAACCTAATTGGATTAGGTTTCGAAAAATTTGCGTCGAAAAATTTTACACTGGCGAAAACTGTGGCAGCCGGGCCCGCCTGATAGTTGCATACATTTAAATAGCAGTTACATGAGCATCTTTAATATTAATTATGTTAACACACAATCATTAAATTTGGGAACAACTGAAAATCCTAAAAACATTAGCATAGCATCCGACCTTACTCCTGATGAGAGAGAGAGATTTGAAAAAATATTCAAAAAATATGAAGAAGTGTTTGCTTGGTCTTATGAAGATCTGCCAAGGATAGATCGAGACATAGCCGAGCATCATATTCCTACATACACTCAGATTAAACCTGTCAAACAAAAGCTTAGGCGACTAAGACCTGAGTGGGCTGAATTGGTTAAAGAAGAGGTCACTAAGCAAATACAAGTGAAGTTCCTTGAAGTGATAGAATACCCAGATTAGCTAGCCAACATAGTACCAGTGCCAAAGAAAGATGGGAGGATAAGGGTCTGCATGGACTATAGAGATCTAAACAAGGCTTCCCTTAAGGATGATTTTCCTTTACCTCATATAGATGTACTCATTGATAGTGCAGCCTCTAGCATGCTACACTCGTTTGTAGATGGATTTTTCGGATACAATCAAGTGTTAATGGCCCAAGAGGATAAAGCCAAAACTGCCTTCACTACTACATGGGGTATATTTTGTTATAGGGTGATGCCTTTCGGCTTAAAGAATGCTGGAGAAACCTACCAAAGTATGGCAACCACACTATTTCATGACATGACGGACAAAGAAGTTGAAGTATATGTGGATGATATGATGGTGAAGTCGGATACAAGGGAGCAACACTTCCAGAACTTGGAATTATTCTTCGATAGAGCTTTGAAATATAAGCTAAGATTAAATCCAAAGAAGTGTGTATTCGGTGTTACCTTAGGTAAATTGTTGGGACATGTAATTGGTCCGAATGGCATTGAGATAGATCCTAACAAAGTTAAAGCAATCAGGGATATGCTGTCACGGGCCTAGAGTCTTGCGCAGCACTACGCCCGTGCGGCACCCCGAGAGCCTTGCCCCTCTGGCCATATTCCTGCTCTGGGGCCAGCCTTGCCATACCATACCACACTGGTTTCGCCCTACCATGGGCTCATCAGGGGAGCGAAACAATTGTAACACCCCTATACCCCGTATACGTACACAACATGCTATTACGATCGTAATATATGTATACTGAATATAGTAATGCCATAGTTTACTAACAAACGACTCACTTCTTTACAATAAAATGAACAAATTTAAAACATTTAAGTTATATTATAAAACACAATAGATAAAAATGTTTATTCAAAACGCAGCGGAAAGTATAACAAATATTTACAAATACATATACTTCAAAACTCAAGTTTTTACAAAATATAATATATATATATATGTTTGGCAGTATGTCTTTGATCTTTAAGCTCCACTATCAAAACCTCAAAATCTAGACTCTACTCGGCCTAGAGGAACTCTCCGGTTCTTCCCTGTCACCTGCGCGATGAACCACAATCGCGCTAAGCCATAAGCTTAGTGGTACAAACTACAATAATATTATACTTTACTGAAATGCAAATGTCATAATTTCAAACATATAAACAATTCTCAAGAATCTCATTAATTATTTATTTCATCATTCATAAATCACATTAAAAACAAAGACAATCATGGGCCCAAAAGACACTAATATATTATTCAAAGTTCAGAGTTACTGCTTTGGTCCATAATCACAATCATCAAGCCCGTAGGCGATACATATATATATATATATATCTCTATCCATGGATAGGGTAACAGACCCAGTCTCTTGGACCTCAACCCGGCTAAACTCGAGGAGATCCTCAACCCGGCAAGGCTGTTACTGTTTTTGAGGCTTACGACCCGGTCTTTTCACCCCAAAAACATCATATTTCACATTATTCAACTGGAATCGGCTTACGACCCGGTCTTTTCACCTATCCAGTACTTTATAGGCATGCCGCCAAACCCAGAACTCTGAAGATTGAATAACACATTAGACACACAATCCTTTCATTTATATCTGTATACATTTCTTTCTCAATTCATTTCTCATTTCATTCTCATAATCAAAATAGGCAACCATGCCTGCATCATCTCATTTGCATCATTATAGCCAACAACCATGGCTTCATATCTCATCAAGATAATATACAATAACAATTGCATTAACACCATCATCATAGCCAATCACATTGGTTTTATATCTCATTATATCTCAAATCACATTAAATCAATTCATCATTCAAGTGTACACAACCAATTGCATTAACATACCTTTCATATTTCATCATATCATCAAATGTTTTAACCCTGTAATCAATTGCTTAACATATGTATAATCAAATATGATAAGTATCAATTCATGTGAGTGTATGCAACAATGTAATTTGTACTTACCTCAAAACCAACTCACAACAACCTATACACTTCCTCCTCCAAGAATCCTCAACACTTAGGTTAGGGCAATTCAACTTCTTCACAACCTAAATCAAAGGTAATCATACACACTCACTTAGAGATACATATAAGATAATAAAGCTAAGAATCATCTAGGGCAAACTTTAAACATGACACGCTCAACAACACGGGCGTGTCCCTGACCGTGCCCTAAACTCACAACACAAAAGCTTTAACACGCTCAGAACCACGGGCATGTCACTGAACGTGTAGTACATTCTGTCTCACAGAAACATTGACACATCCAACAACATGGGCGTGTTCACAGCCGTGTCAATCCTTCACTAACACAGTAGCTATTACACGCTCAGTGACATGGGCGTGTCACTGGACGTGTAAATGCTACTGCAACACAGAACCATCGACACGCCCAAAGACTTGGCCGTGCTCATGGGCGTGTCAGGCCAAAAATCCATATTCCGGCAACATCAACAACACAACCAATAAACCACTTTCTTCCACCATTTTCCACTTCAAACAAACTGAACTAAACACACCCAAAAACCATAATAACTTGCAAAAACACCAAAACACTTCAAAACATACATCAAACACCACTTTTCAACCATCACATACCCACAACTCTTACTCTTTCAACATCAAACCTAACTCCTTCTTTACAATCCAACACCAACATCAAAATCAATTAAACCAAACACTCTAAATTACATCTTAATCAAACATATTCACATACCATCAACAATCAACCAACAAATTCAAACACATCTTAAAAGAAAATCAAGGAATCAAGAGGAAACTTACCAAGGATGAAGAAACTCTTAAATTTCCAACTTGATCACTTGAAAACTTCCTTAGATCTTGAGTTTAGAAAATCAAATCTCTCTCTTGCTCTCTTGCTTCTTTGATAGCCGGCCAAAAGAAAAGAAAAAGAAAGAAAAGAAAGTGAACCACGAAGAAAGAAAGAAAGAAAGAAGAAAAGATAGAAAGCAAAGTCAACATCTCATCCACCATCTCCTCAAAACCCTCTCCTCCAAGCATTAATATTAAAATATTCCAAATATCTTCTTCCACTCACTTAAATTTCCATTTCCACTAATTAACTTAATTAATTAAAATCATTAACTAATCATCTTTTAACCTCCACTAACTTGACTTGTATATGTTGTATATATTGCTATATATACAACATATACACTCTCTCTTCACTTCCTTTCTCTTTCCAATTACACATATACGTTAAATTCAATTAAAACAACAATTATATCAAAACTTCTAGGGCACACTTTGGGATATTACATATGCCAGCCCCAAAGACGGAGAGAGAAGTTCAGGGATTCATTGGTAAATTGCAGTACATTAGAAGATTTATAGCAAAGCTCACAACAATCTATGAGCCTATCTTCAAATTGCTTATAAAGAATTAGCTGGTCATATGGAATGAAGAATGTCAAAAGGCCTTTGACCGAATAAAAGAGTATTTGTTGAATCCACCTGTCTTGAAACCACCTAAACCCGGAAAACCTCTATTACTATACTTAGCAATAGAAGAAGAGTTGATAGGAGCCATGCTAGCCCAAGCAGATGAGTCGGAGATTGAGCATGTCATTTACTATTTGAGTAGAAAGCTCCTACCTTATGAAATTAAGTAAAGTATCATTGAAAAGACATGTATAGCCGTGGTTTGGTCTTCTAAGAAGTTGCAGCATTACTTTCAATCGTATAGTGTGCAAGCAATTTCCAGGTTGGATCCAATGAAGTACTTAAGCGAGACACCCTCTTTAATTGAGAAATATGGTCGATGGTTGATAATATTAGAAGAATTTGAGATCGAGTATGTAACCAGGAAAACAATCAAGGGTAGAAAGGTGGCAGAATTCCTGGCTCAACAACCATTACCAGAAAGTGAAGAGGTAATCTTGGAATTTCCAGATGAACATTTAGAAGTAATTGAAGTACAAGGGTGGAAAATGTATTTTGATGGAGCGGTAAACAGGAAAGGAGCAGGTTTGGGAGTTATACTAGAATCGCTCAAAGGATAACTTATCCCTTTAGCCAAGAAGTTGAAATTTAGGGCAACCAATAACATGGTGGAGTATGAAGCGTGTATTTTCGGTTTGTAAACCCTAATGATTATGAAGGTGGATAAGGTGGAAGTTTATGGCGATTCATTGTTAGTAGTATCCCAAGTAAATGGAGAGTGGGAGTTGAAAGAGGAAAAATGAAAACCATACCACCGTTACCTGACCATGATGAAGAAGAATTTTAAGGAGTGTAGGTTTTTTCACCTGTCAAGAGAAGAAAATCAGATGGCTGATACCCTAGCCACGTTGGCTTCGGTATGGGAAAATCCTGCCAGCCTATTCCTTAAGCCTCTGATCTTGACCAGTTCATCAACTCCTTGCTATGAATATGAGACAATCATGGAAGTTGATACTGACCATGATGCATGGTATGATACTATAAGGCAATTTTTGGAGGAAAGAGAATACCCGCCGGGGGCAACAAAGAAAGAGAGAAGAGCCATAAGGAGGTGGTCATTGCAATACATCACCTTCCATGGAGAGTTATACCGAAGATGGCCTGATGGAGTTCATTTTAGATGTTTAAGAAAGCCTGAAGTGGAGCACATCATGTCTGAAATACATGTGGGAAGTTGCGGTCCGCACATGAGTGGTTTGGCCCTAGTTAAGTAGATTATCCGACAAGGTTACTATTGGTTGACCATGGAGAAAGACTGTTTTGAATTTGTAAAGAAGTGCCAGCAATGTCAGATGTATGGTAACTTGAATCATATGCCTTTTGAAGAACTGCATTCAATGTCTTCACCCTGGCCATTTGCCACCTGGGGTATCGACATTATAGGAGAAATACATCCGACAACCTTAAACGGTCACCGTTTCATTGTAGTAGTAGTTGATTATTTTTCAAAATGGGTCGAAGCCGAATCCTTCAACAAGCTGGGTGCAAGTCAAATGGCTAGGTTTATTGAAAAGAATCTCATCTGCAGATATGGGGTCCCACACAGTGTGATATCAGACAATGGGGTACAGTTTCAAGGAGCATTTAAGGATTTATTCTCCAAGTACCAAATCCATCATCATCGATCCTCTCCTTATAGACCAAAGGCTAATGGTGCAGTAGAAGCAACGAATAAGACAATTAAGCAAATTCTGTCCAAGATGACTAAGACTTACAGGGACTGGTCGGAAATGCTTCCCTTTGCTTTATGGGGATATAGGACGAGTGTGCGAACACCTACTGGGATGACACCGTTCTCTTTGGTTTATGAGATGGAAGCGGTATTGCCAATTGAAATTGAGATCAAGTCATTGAGAGTAGTCTTAGAAGCGGAGCTACCTGAAATGAAATGGGTAATAATCAGGTACACACAGTTAGCTCTACTGGAAGAGAGAAGGTTAAAGGCACTGTATCATCACCAACTATATCAAAAGAAGATAGCTCGGGCCTACAATAGAAGGGTCAAGGTCAGAAAATTCAGAGTTGGGGATTTGGTGTTGAAGCAATGTAAGTCTAATGTATCTGATCCAAGAGGAAAGTTCAGACCTAGCTGGGAAGGGCCATATGTCGTGAAACAAGTCATGAGCAAAGGTGCGGTGAAGTTATCAGACATCGATGGGAATGAATTTAGTGAGCCAGTAAACATTGAAAGGTTGAAGAGGTTTTATGTATGATAGGAAGAAAAAGAAGAAAAAAAGAGCTCGCTAGGTTGAAAACCCAAAAAGGGCAGCCTAAATTCATACATAAAGGTAAAGCAGTCCGATAGTTTCAAAAACCCGAAAGGGCGGGCTAGGCAACAATTAGGGCTAAATGAGAGAAAATCGTCAATTAGAAAACCCGAAAGGGCTAATTGGCAACAGGAGTGATCTTGTGTATGCTGGCTTTATGTTTGGTTGTTTCCCAATTTAATAAAGCAGAATTAATAATTAAATTTGTTCTATGTGCACTGTTATAAGTATTTGACTAGATACAGATGAAATAAATAATCATAATTGCAAAAGGTGATGACAAATTATAAATGGAAAAGAAGCATCTTTTATTACTTTAGTTATTTTTCATCCTAACAAAGCACTTTCTGAATTGACAAATGTAAAATCTATGGCAGTCTATAAGTGTAACGTACAGGCCAGCTTTCCCTTAATCGATCCAAGTAGGCTTCAGTCAAGCAAGGCATGTCTATTTCATGAGCAAAGTCAAAATCACGAAGCTCAGCTCCATACTGATGCCCAAGTCGGCGAGGATCATAGCATGTACCTTGACGAAGAGCAGCAAGTGGAACGTACATCAAGTATGTCCGCATGGTGATACGAGAAATCTTCCACCATGGTACCAACCAACGGACATTGACTTCAGAGCGTGAGTGGATCCAGTCGACCCAGTCAGCATATGAAGAAGCAGGATGGAGTAGCTTCCTAGCATAATGATGACGTGATAGGTTTCTGGCAAAATCCATGGAGGGAGTATCAAGCAAACAAAGATGCTTCTGAAGCCAAATGTGAGAAGAAAGAATAAAAAAATAAGAAATAAAAAAGTCCGCTAAGTTGAAAACCCGCAAGGGCAGCTTAGGCAAAAATTAGGATAGCTCGCTAAGTCCGAAAACCCACATGGACGGACTAGGAAAAAGTTAGAGCAATAAAAAAAAAGAGTTACAATATTTACATATTACTAAGAGGGTGGTGGTAGGTCACCAAATAAAGACTTGAAAAAATCATCGCCTGTTGGAGGAGGGGACAAATTACTCATCCCGGGATCATCCGAAGCAGAAGCACTAAAATCCCTATTGCCTTGGAGTTCCGATTTATCATGGTCCTCATCAGATGTAGACGAAAGGATCTCATGGTCATCAGTCTGGGAGCCTCTCGATGAAAAAGCACCGGGATCCCTCATTCCTTGAAATCGGAAGTCACAAAAATTTTATTCGGATTGATGATATAAACTTTCAAAATGAGAAGCTTGCTGATGACTTGCAGCCAACTCTTCTTGAAGTTTCTTATTTTGTTCTTCAACCATCCGCTGTGAGCCAAGAGAGAAAAAGGTAAGAGCATACATAATCATGCATACATATAGCATAAACTTTTATGAAATGAGGAACGTACCAGCTAGTTCACATTGATACCCTGGGGATGAGATCCGGCAGACTAGAATGAGCAAACAAAGAGGTAGTGAAAGAAGGTCCAGCCTCATGAACAAATGAGCCAACAACCTGCAACAATCATTAAAGAATCAAAGAAAGAAAAAGCAGTTGCAAGGGAAAAGTGGTTAAAGTGCAAAAAACTCCCTTGGAAGATCAAAACAAGGAAAGAAGAGCATGAATCAAGCAAGACATGGCCAGGCCAAATCGAGCTTAGCCGTGTCACCTCAAAAGAAATTTTGGCAGAATATGACAATGGCAGGCGACACGGCCAAGCCACTAGCCGTGTCTTACCTAAAGGATAAAGTCAAGAAGGACCAAGCAAGGAAAGAAAAGAAACAGTAGGTGACACTGGCAGGTGACACGGCCAAGCCAATGGCCGTGTCTCTCCTAAGGGGCAAAGTCAAGAAGGATCGGGCAAAGAAAGAAAAGAAACAGTAGGTGACACTGGCAGGCAACATGGCCAAGCTGCTGGCCGTGTCTCTCCTAAGGGGCAAAGTCAAGAAGGACCAAGCAAAGAAAGAAAAGACACATAAGTTGACACACCCAGGAGACACGGCCAAGCCACTGGCCGTGTCACTCCCATCTTCAAAGAACAAAGAAGACCTCGATCTCCAAGGATGAAGATCCATTTTCAAGGGTGAAGACTTGATCTCTGAGGGTGAAGATCCATTCTGAGGGTGAAGGATCACAATGCATAGAACATCTGGAGCAGTCAGACTTTTCAACTGATAAAAGGTTAGTCAAATTCATTCTTGGGTCCAAGTACCCAATCTCGGGTCCAAGTACCCAAATCAAATCAATCCCGGGTCCAAGTACCCATGTCAATTCAAGCTCGGGTCCAAGTACCCAATCTTGGGTCCAAGTGCCCAATCTTAGGTCCAAGTACCCAAATCAAATCAATTTAGGGCCGAATATCCCAATACACTTAGGATCGAGTATCCTAATCCAGTTTAGGATCGAGTATTCCAATCCAGTTTAGGATCGAGTGTCTAAATCCAGTTAGGATCGAGTATCCAAATCCAGTTTAGGATCGAGTATCCGAATCCAGATAGGATCGAGTATCCGAGTCTAGTTTAGGATCGAGTATTCAAATCTCTCGGGTCCAGAACCTAAAGTTTTCCTTAGGTGCAGAACCTAGAATTATCCTTGAGTCCAGAACTCAAGCCGGGTCCAGAACCCAAGTTTACCATTAGGTCCAGAACCTAGAATTATTTTTAAGTACAGAACTTAGCTCGGGTCCATAACCCAAATTTTCCTTAGGTCCAGAACCTAGAATTATCCTTGAGTCTAGAACTCAAACCGAGTCTAGAACCCAAGTTTACCATTAGGTCCAGAACCTAGAATTATTTTTAAGTCCAGAACTTAGCTCGGGTCTAGAACCCAAATTTTTCTTAGGTCCAGAACCTAGAATTATCCTTGAGTCCAGAACTTAAACCTGGTCCAGAACCCAAGTTTACTATTAGGTCCAGAACTTATAATTATTTTTAAGTCCAGAACTTAGCTTGGGTCCAGAATCCAAATTTTCCTTAGGTCCAGAACCTAGAATTATCCTTGAGTCCAGAACTCGAACCGGGTCTAGAACCCAAATTTTCCTTAGGTCCAGAACCTAGAATTATCCTTGAGTCCAGAACTCGAACCGGGTCCATAACCCAAATTTTCCTTAGGTCTAGAACCTAGAATTATCCTTGAGTCCAGAACTCGAACCGGGTCCAGAACCCAAAACCTCAACCGTTTCACCAAAAATTAAGTCTTATTTCTTTTCACTCTCTTTCATTAAGGTTTCAGATCATTCAAGCAGGGGGCAAACTGTAGACCCTTAATTTTTGACCCAATCCGGTCCAATATGTTTTATTTAGTCTAAAATGAATTTTGTTGTCTAATTAGTCCAAAATAATTTTTATTAAATAATTTTTGCTTTAGTATCTAATTTTTATTAATAAAAAATTGAAATAAACAAATAAAAGTCAAAAAATAAAAATAAAAATAAAAATCAGAGTCGCAAAAATTGGCACCAAAAAAATCTATGCGCGGGCCTGTGGGCACGGGCCCGTGGGCTGTGCTATTTCGCACGCATAAATTTTTTGCCTGTGAAATAGCCCAGCTATTTCGCATGCAGAAATTTTCTGCATGTGAAATAGCTTACGGGCCCGCTCCGCGCGCTGCGGCAGATTTTTTCGCTAGCCCAGTTTTTCCACAGCAGTTTTTTTTCGGCAGCGCAAATTTTCTGATGCAAATTTTTTGAAACCTAATCCAATTAGGTTTTGGTTTCTTTTTTTTTTTATTAATATTACTTACCTTAACTAATTAGGAATAAACAACCTCAAACCACTATGAATAAGGACCAAAGGCAATTAATTTGGGGGAGGCAAAAAATCCAATAATAGTTTGGAAAATTTGAAACCAAATCAAGGAAGGAAAAGAAGAAATTCAATTCAACTCTTTTTTGGAACAGCAGCAGCATGATTTAGAGGATTCAAAGGCAAAAAAAGGCTTGTCTTTGGAGCTAGTTCATCCAAGAAGAATTGTTTTTGGAGAAATCATCAAAAGAAGGTATGTGTTAATTAATTTTCTTTAATTATTTTTTTTACACAGTATCAAATTTATGAAATCAAAATTAAAAACCTTTGAACTTTAATTTAGTTTTTCTAAAGCCAAAAAAACCTTATTTCGTTAGTTTATCTTCCAAAAGGCTTAAAATTGTTATTTTTTCTTCTTAAAAATCTTAAAACTCTAATTGAGCATATTTTTCAACAAAACTAAGATGTAAATTTTGCTTCTTTTAAAATTTTAATGTAGGTTCTATTTCCTTCAAAAAGTCTTCTAAAACATCTTTTCTAGTTATAAAAACTTTAATTCACTTGTTTAAGTTCATAAAATTCCATAAAATATTAAATTGTCTTCCAAACCCTAAGATTAAAATTACCATCCGAGACCCTAAATTCCAAAATATCAAATCTAAATTCAACTTCCAAAACCTAAAATAATGAACCCTAATCCTTTTAAAACTTTAAACCCTAATTTTTATGAACCCTAATCCTTTTAAAACATTAAAAAACATAAAAACATAAATTTTACACAGTAGCGTAGAAACCCAATAACCAAAAATCACAAATCAAAGTACTTTAAAGTGTCTAAAACCCTAGTTTTATGATTTCACCATTCAAATATTAATTTAGTTAATCAAAGTGTCTTACCAACCTTTTAAAAACATAAAATCTTTAATCTATTTTAATTCCATAAAAGTCACAGTAGCTTAAATTTATGAAATTTCCAAAATCTTAACACATGAGATAAAGAAATCTAAATGGAAATAGTAGCTATAATTTGGACTTTTTTTTTATTTGCTTTATTCAATTCTATATTTGATTATGCTTTGATTTATTTTACATGCCTTAATTTATTTAATTTCAATACTTGATTTATTTAATTTATCATGGATGAATGTTTATTTTATATTTTGATTAATAGCTTTGATGAATGATTTATTTATGATGAATGATTATTTACTTTTATCAATTAAATTAGACTTCCAAATGTTGTAAGAGGTATGTTTCCACTTGGTGGGTACCTCATTAGTTAAATATCATGTAATTTAATTTTCTTTTTTATTTTAGAACCTATGTAAAGGGCATGTTTCTACCTTTTGGTGGGTGTCCTATCTAGGCATATGATATAAGGACATGTTTTCATCCTTGGATGGGTGTCCATTTATTTGCTTTGTTTGGACGTTGCTTTGATTTTAATATAATGATGCTTTCTTTTATTTATTGTGTGTAATATGGATAATGTTGTTATATTTAAGAATTTTATAACATTAAGACCTGTAAAGGAGGCCGGTTCCAATGAACCGGGCATTGTGGGGGTGCTGGGCCATTTCTCAACTTCCCCACACGTACCCAACTTTTCGAACCCATTAGGGGTTGGGGATTCCTTAGGAATCGAGTCATCCACCCCTTTCTTTTTCCCGGTCTGTCCGGGTGGCGACTCCATTTTTCTCCGATCTTAGATCCGTGTTCTCTAAGGCCCCGAGCCTAAACAGTGCCGAAGTCGCAAGAACCATTCCGCTGGGAGTGGGGGCAAAAATCCTCGCTCACAAGAAGTTGCAGGATGCCTCTATGTTGGGATGAGGTTAGAGAAGGTAAGTTAATTGGTTCTGATTTGATAAAAGAAACAGAAGAAATCCTTGGAAGCGAATTTTGAGATTTGGCCGCAAAGGGAAGTTGAGTCCTCATTTCATTGGATCTTATGAGGTACTAGAGAGAGTCGGACCAGTTGCTTATTGACTCACTTTGCTGCCTGAATTTGATAGAATTCACAATGTCTTCCATGTTTTTTAGGCTACGGAGGTATAAATCAGACCCGATCATGTTCTATCAGTGGAATCCATTGAGGTGAGTCTGGATCTAACTTTTAAAGAAGAACCAGTGGCTATTTTAGCATATGAAGTGAAAGAATTGAGAAATAAGAAAGTACTGCTTGTGAAGGTTCTTTGGGAGAATCATGCAAAGGAAGAGGCAACTTGGGAAAGTGAGCAAATGATGCGATACCAGTATCCTCAATTGTTCTAAACTTGAGAACAGGTAATTTCGAGGATGAAATTTATTTGTAGAGGGGGAGAATTGTAATATTCCAAACTATAACCTAAAATTTTTTAAATGCTTGTTGTTGAAATTGAATTATATAATTAGAGTATTTATATGATTAAGTGGAAAGATAAGAGAAAGGGAAGTGTGTATATGTTGTATATATGAAGATATATACAACATATACAAGTCAACATTTATTGATGGTCAAATGAGATAATTAATTATTTAAGATAGAAATTAAAATTAAGTGGAAGATGATATTTGTATTATTTTAATATATTAATACTTGGTTGATATTGAAAGTGAGTTTGTGTGGTTTAAGAGGTGAGAGTTGTTTGACTTTGCTTTTTCTTCATCTTCTTCCTTCTTCTCTTTGGTCGGTCACCATTATCAACTAAGGGAAAGAGAGGTTTTGTTGATTCCTCACTCAAGATTGAAGGGTGTTTCAAGTGATCAAGTTAGAATTCTAAAGATTTTCTTCACTTTTGGTAAGTTTCCAACTTGTTTCTTTGTGTTCTTTTGGAGTTTGTGTATTTGAGTTTGATGAATGGTTGTTGTTGAAGTGTTTTTGGTTGAGTTGGTATGTTTGAAGTGTTTTGTCTTATTGTCTTTGATTTTGGGGTTAGATTGAAGAGAAAGGTTAAGTTTGGTGTTATAGATAAGAGTTGTGGGTGTTGTAACCTTGAGTTGTGAAATATGGTTGTGTTTGTGTGTTGATGCATATAATTGAGTTGTTTTGATGTTATGCAAGTTTATTATGGTTTATTGATGGTTTTTGGTAAGTTTATCTGGAGTGGACAAGGGTAAAAGAATGATGTTTGTTGGATGTGGTGTTTTTGGTGTTGTTTTCAGGGTTTTTAGCCTGACACGCCTAGAAGCACGGCCATGTCTTTGGGCATGTTAATGGTTTTGTTTTCAGGGCTTGTGACATAAGCAGTGAAACGCATATGTCACTGTCTCTGAGTGTGTCACATCTTCTGTGTTGGAGTAGTATTGACACATCCACTGACACACCTATGTCACATAGCATGTCATAGCTACTATGTTTTTGGTAGATTGACACGTCCAATGACACGCCCATGTCACTGAGCATGTCATAGCTTCTGTGTTGGAGAAGAATTGACACATGCAGTGACACGCCCATGTCACTGAGCGTGTCAAAGCTTTTGTGTTGTGGGTTTAGGGCACGACCAGGGACACGCCATGTTGTTGAGTGTGTCATGTGTAGAGTTTGCCCTAGTTAGCTCTTGTTCTTATTTTCTTGTGTGTATCACTAAGTGAGTATGCGTAATCACCTTTGGATTAGGTTTTGAAGAGATTGAGTTGCCCTAATCCAAGTGTTGAAGGATTCTTGGAAGAGGAGGTTGTTAGATTGGTGTGAGTTGCTTTTGAGGTATGTACAAACCCTACATGATTGCATACATTTACATGATTTTGGGACTTAACACATTTGGTTGGAAAATGTGTTAGGTTACCTATTATATTGTTGTTATATGAGAATGGTTCAATGATTTGTATTATGTGCATTATGTGAATTATATGTTGAGGATTCAAAATATATGAACAATGTAAGTTGTGATGTGCACTCAAATGATGAAATATGAAGCCATTGATGTTGGCTATAATGATGTAAATGAAATATTTTGGGCATTGTGACTAAATGATCATGAGAAAATGAGAATGGATTTGATAATGAAATAATGAAAGAATTGCGTGCCTAGTATGTTATTCAATTTTCAGAGTTTTGTTATTGGTGGCATGCCTAAAAGTAACAATCCCTTGAAGCTGGGTTGGGCTTGGTCCTTGAAGCCAAGTTGGGTTGATGCTGAGCTCCCCTTGAAGCTTGGTTGGGCCTAGTCCTTGAAGTCTAGTTGGGATGTTACATATGAGATGTTTCTCATTGTGATAATGATTCACCTACAGGCTTGATAAATGTGATTATTGGACCAAAACAATAACTCTGGAATTTGAATGGCATATTAGTTTCTTTTGGGACCATGCTTGTCTTTGCTTTAAATGTGAATCATGAATGATGAAATAATTGAACAATATAATGAAATGTAATGTTATGAAATATGATATCCTTGTGTATTGTTTATAATTCTTGAAAGTTTGACATTGGTTTTACATTGAATCATATTGTTATCATGGTTAGTACCACTAAGCCATTGGCTTAGCATGATTGTGATTTATTTCGCAGGTGACAGGGAAGATCCGGTTGAACCGAAGAGTTCAGCTGGACCGAGTCGAGTCTAGGCTTGTGATCCCTTATGAAGTGTTGATTTTTGGACTTCAAGATCAGAGACAAACTGCCAAGCATGTATAAAGTCTATATTTTTGTAGATATTGATTTTGATGTATGCATATGTATATTCAGCTACATTTTCTGCTGCCTAATAAACAAATATTTTGATAAACTTTTAAGGTAATGAAGATATATGTAAATGTATTTTAATAAGGGAGGTTTCATTTCCTACTTTCTATAATATAAGTTAAATGTTTTAAAGTTACTCAAATTGATTTACGATGATTTGATGTTAAAGTTTAAAGGTTGGTAATTTTGGTTTGTTTTAATGGATCGTGACATCCTTGTATCCGGTATACATATATCACTCATTGTGGGTGTATGTGGTGTACGTATATGGGGTACCGGGGTGTTACACTAATTCTACTTAAAGTTAGACTAATTAGGATAAGCAAGAGCTTTTCTAATGAAATTTGGAAACCTAAATGGAGCCAGATTGTTGCCTATAAAAGAATTTAACAAACAACAATTAAGGACGTCAACAATTAGCAAAGAAATTAAGAACCTGAAAGCACAGAGCCAAAAACCTTAAAAAAACACACAGAGAGCACGAATTGATAGACAAAAAAGACAAGAGAGTCAGAAAGCAAACTGAGAATCCTTTTGAGTAATATTAGTATACCAAAACACAATTAATCCAAGCCATTAAAAACTCCTAGAGGCAGGACCCTAACACCAATTTTCTCTAAGGATTCTGCAAGAGCACTCACGAGGCTTGGTTCAATAAAATTATTTGTAGAGCCAACAATGTCGGTAGATTCTTTAATAAGAAATACTAATTTAAATTAATAAAACATCCTTTCTTATTATATAAATTTACAGATTTATTATCTTTTGATTTGTTATTTTGATTTTGTTTCAATTGTGATATAAAACCCTAGTTTTAGGATTAAACCCTAAATTAATAACATATATTATTGAGGCAGCAACTCATTCAATGAGTATGGTAAATTGTTTACCTTTAGGGGCGACCCCTATTCTCTGGGTTTAGGCCCGTATTATCTAAGGTCTAGAGCCTAATAATGCTGAAGTTGTAAGAACCAATCCATCGGGAGTAAAGGTGAAATTCCCCACTCACACATAACAAATCACATTTTATTTGCACATGATGACTTTTAATATACTTTTCATGAAAATTTGCGTGCGTTCTTTCAATAAATTGCAAAATTACAAAAATACCCCTCTCTCATGCCTTTTAGCTTAGGAAGCATAATTAGCATAAGTAGACACATTAAAATGATGCATGATGATATTGTTATACTTACCTGGCTCACTGTAAAGTCTACTCGTCTGAGGATTCGAGGTAGCTAGGAAAATTTGACAGACTTAGAGCTATCGAAGGAGGTTACTCCATCAATCGACTCTTCTAGACTTTTGGGTTCCCTTGAGCTAGATACTTCTACTATTACGAAAAATCCAATCTTAAAGGCTTTAGGAGAGTGATGGTGTGATATCACTAACACATTCCATTTCTTGTGTGGTGAGTTGATGGTGACATTGATCGACTTACCACTGTAAACCCAAAATTTCACTCTAAAATTAAAATTTAGTCTGTTATGGTCATAATACAACTTGAATCACCCAAAACAGACATCAGAAGAGGGGGAATAGGCCTCCAAAAATTTCTTCACAAAGATGGGCCCATTACGGCAGCAGAATGGGCTTGCTGGGTGTTTTGATCATACATGTATATAAATTTAGGTTAATTTTATTGGCTTTAAGTTAATTTGTCTTTTAATTTGTGTTTAAAGTTTGCTTAAAGTGTTTGATTTAGATGGAAGCGCAAAATAATGGATTGAAGGATCAAAAAGATGGAAAAGCATGTGACACGACCAAGACACTTCATGGCTTGGCCGTGTCCCTCATCCAAGGCAACACTTACATGACATGGCTTGAGTTAACAAGCCACTGGTCATGTCCTTCAGAATAAATTGGCAGAGGCAGACACTGGAAGAAGACACGACCAAGCCACTGGCTGTGTCACATGACACGGCTAAGGCCTTGGCCTTGTCTCACTAATTGAAGCCAAAGAGCAAAACCAAAGAAGCAAAGGCAGAGGTGAACACACCCAAGAGACACAGCCAAGCCATTGGCTGTGTCACATGGCACGGCTAAGGCTTTGGTTGTGTCCCATCTAAAGAGCAATTGCAAGGACAGACAGTGGAGAACACACTCAAGAGACACGGCCAAGCCACTGGCCGTGTCTCACTTGGAAAAAGAAGAAGTTAGTGAGGTAGCCATGGACACGATCACATGACTTGGCCGTGTCCATAAGAAAATGAGTGACACAGACTTGGCCGTGTCTTGTGAAGATTCTTTCAATCATTTTGCACGAGATGGGGGACAAAATAGGGGATAATAAGTGATATCTTTTGAAAAGAAATAATAAAAGAATAAAAAGGTTGTCTAATTTGTGGGAAGAAATATAAATAAAGAAAAAGAAGGGAGAAAAAGTATGGTGTGTGAGTTGGCAAGAGATGGTTGGGTTCTTAAAAAATTGAAAGGAGATGGTAGTGGAGGGAGTATATACACGTGGGCTGATTTTCAAGAGCGGCTCTCGGAGTTTTGTACTTAGTTTTTGTTCTTAGTTTTGGGAGAGAAGAGACACCATTCTCTCTTCATCTTCATTACCATTCATTCTTCATTTCTTCCATAGACAAGAGTCAATCAAGTTTGGGGATTAAATTGAGTGAACAAGTTCCTTAGACAATTAGGGTTTGAAGAAAGCTTGATTGGAGTTGAAGCTTAAGAAAGTTACATTCCATCTTTCAAGAGGAGAGCCATTGACTGAGAGGGCTTGGAAATTGTTCATCATACATCAAGGTGGAAGCTAGGAGGAAAACAAGTAGTCTAAATCTTGGCATCTACAAGGGGTTTTTCATATTCTCTCTTTTGATTCATTTTTATATTGTTGTTGTTTTATTATGAACATTAATATTACAATGTATAATTTTGATTTGATGAATATTGAGATGGATATTTGTTTTAAATTGATGATGAGCTAATTTATTCATGCCTTGGGTTGTAGTAGATTTGATTAGATGACTTGATTTGATAATTCCATTAGTATACCTTGTTGTTGGTTGATTTCATTAGAATGAATGTTAGGTTGATAGATTAGCCACCTATTAATCACTTAATATTGAATGATGGACCGAGAGGTGAAATTCGATATTGGAACTATGTAATCAACCACCCTAAGAATGAATTAGAAATATAAGTTCTAGGGTTTATTAATTTACAATTTTTAAACAATTGGTTGTTGTTAATTCATGAATGTGAAAACTAATGAATTGGTAATTAATAATTTAACTCAAAAAACTAATTAAAATACAAGTTTATATTAATGGATAATTAGAGAATTAAGCTTTGATTAAATTGACCTAAAACCATAAGCACCATTCCTAGAATTGAATTGATCTTACATTGCTACCACTTGTTTTACTTTTAAATTAAAATTGCTTTTCACCATTTCAACATATCACACTCTTGCTTTTAAATTTACTTGCCAATCAAACTATTGCAAAACAATTCCTTCCTTGTGAGATGACTTTGGGGCGATCATCGTTGCTACAATTGCCTCATATACTTCCTAGTTTCGCTTGTAGTAGTGTTAGTCGAGCGCAACACTGGGCTGGGTGCCTCATGGCAGCTGCAGGTATCCCTACGGCACCCTTGGGAGCCGTAGTGAGCCCAAAAAGTGCTGAAACAGGCCAATTTCATACTGCAAAAATTGTTTCTGAGATTTTTCAATTTTTTTTTTGAAAATTTCCAATTTTAGCCTCTGTAAACTCTATAAATATGCCTCCAAACCCCCATTGTACACTCACCTCCCAACCAAGCAATAACTACTTGCTAGTTGGCTCTCTTCTCTCCCTCTTTTAAAGGAAAAGGTTCTCTCTTCCATAGAGTAGAGCCACCTAAAACTACATTCCTTATCTAGTTTGGGTGCTTGGTCCCTCCTGGTTTAGCTTTCCTTAAGACAAACCAAATTGCTTCATTAGTAAAATCCTAGCTCTAATTTCATTTTATTTTGCTTCCTTAGCAAAATAAAACCCAAGCCAAGGTGGAACTAAGATCTAATCGTACATTCAAGCCTCCATCAAGCAAGCTATCAAGGAAGAAGGCATAAATTCCCAAAACTCAATCTTAATTCATTATTTTGGCTTAATTTTGAACGTTATCCTTTAATTTTCAAAATTAAAACCCTAATTCATTATGATTGCCCTAATTTTGAAGATTATTATTTGATCTTCAAAATTTATCCAATAAGATTAAAGCCAATTTTTCTTCTAAACCAAATCAAAATTAATGTTTCCAATTGGGGTTTTATCTAGCTACCTCCCAAAACCACCTTCCAATTAGGTTTTATCTAGCTACCTCCTAAAACCACCTTCCAATTAAAGTTTTATCCAATTACTCCCCAAAACTATCTTCTAAATTAGGTTCCATCCAGTTGGTCCTAAGTCCGCCCTCTAAATCAGGTGCCATCCTATTGGTTCTAAGTCCATCCTCTAAATTAGGTTCCATCCAGTTAGTCCTATGTCCATCCTCTAAATTAGGTTCTATCCTGTTGGTCTTGAGTTCCATCGTCTAAATTAGGTTCCATCCAGTTGGTCTTAAGTTCCATCCTCTAAATTAGGCTCTATCTAGTTGGTCTTAAGCCCATCCTCTAAATTAAGTTCCACCTAGTTGGTCCTAAGTCCATCCTCTAAATTAGTTTCCATCCAGTTGGTCCTAAGTTCCATCCTTTAAATTAAGTTTCATCTAGTTGTGTAACACCCCTATATTTTATATACGTATAATACATATATCTCGTATATGTAAAATACACATATAAAATATAAGAATACCACAGTAATTATCAGGAACAAACCCTCACTTCATCATTAGTTATTACTAAAAATAATTTAAATGTTTAAATATAAATGTAGTAGATAAATAAATATTTAAAGAAATAATTAAATGTAAAAATATGGATTTAAAAGAAAATCTCTGGGAAACATTCGCTAGAGTTGTGTTTGAAATTTTAATAAATCCCAAATCAAACAAACTCAATCTGTATAAAAGATTCACTTCCAAAATATTTTTTACAACTAAATCTCCAAATCACAATTTCATTAATTTGCATAACATTATTTTATATCCAAAACATTTCCCATCATAAATATTTATATATACATATAGAAACAATATTGCTCTTAATCATATATATATACATAACATTTCCCAAAATCATCATTTAATATACATATTATATATTTGCATAAAACATTTTACGAAGTCTCACTTAACTCAAGTATTTAACATCAAATGTCTAATATGTGCAAGAACTAAAGTACACTAAAAACAACTTATACATGGGTAACACCTTCCAAGTTGGTCTCGTGGCACAGAAGAGCTCCAAATCTTGACCTCAAACCGGATCTACACTTCTAATAACCTGTGTGATACACACTACCGCTCTAGGCTTGAAAGCTTAATGGTACATATATATATTTTTTCTTTTATAAAATAACAATATAAATTACACAGACTTTTATTATTCTTTTTCTCAAATTTTAGCTTCATAATATTTTCATAAAACCTTTGTTAACTTTTATTCCATATATAATATATAAATCATATCATCAGTTTCTCAAATATAACACATTCACATACTCACTGGGCAATTCTCCTATTCAATTACCAAGTTTAGTGCACACATTATCAATTTCATGACCCAACTCTGCTCTGGTCATCTCAGTTTTTAGACCCAGCTCTGCTCATGTCTATCAGCATGTACATTATTAATCTTATAATTTAGTCACAACCCATTACCATACATTATTCACCAATTTATCTCACAAACTTTGTCTTATCACAACTAAATCATCATATACCATTATTCACAGCACAACACATATATACGCATAAACACATCATAGTTGGTTCTAGGTCCATCCTCTAAATTAGGTTCCATCCAGTTGGTCCTAAGTTTCACTCTCTAAATTAAGTTTTATCTAGTTGGTCATAAAATCCATCTTCTAAATTAGGTTCTATCATGTTATCATGTTGGTCCTAAGCCCATCCTCTAAATTATTTTCCATCTAGTTGGTCCTAAGTTCCTTCCTTTGAATTAGGTTCCATCTGGTTGGTCCTAAGTTCCATCCTCTGAATTAGTTTCCATCTAGTTAGTCCTAAGTCCATCCTCTAAATTAGGTACCATTAAGTTAGTCCTAAGTCCATTCTTTAAATTAGGTTATATCCAGTTAGGCCTAAGGTTCCATCTAGTTGGCTCTAGAACTAAGCTCCTAAATCAATATAGACTTAGGCTCACCTAACTTAGGCTAAAAATCCCATTTTTGAGTCTCAACCCAACCATCTCGCGATGGCTAGAACTGCATAAGCTTTGATTCCAATTCAAATGGATATGCTGGCTTACTTGGAATTTCATTCCAAGTATCAAGTTCACTTCCAAAAAATGCCCTTCCCCTTAGCCTGATTGTGAAGTAAAATTGTCTTTTGAGGAAACCTAAGTCATTTGAAATTTCTCATAGCTAGGACATGCCTAAAGAGCCAATTTAGAGAAGTAGTTTTTAATCTCAAATTGGGGAATGTGTGCCCATCCTAAAATTCATAAGGCTAGAGGTGGGATCCTCTTATTTTGATTTTTGAATGTAATCTTTAATTTCATTTATATCTTTTATTTTATTTTCTTATAATAAATCATGTTTGATTTGTCACTTCATATTATAACTAACATGTTAGGAAATCTATTTGTAAGTTCTTATTTAATTCAAGGCCAAGCTATTTTTACTTAACAACACAAACTTAGCTCCCAAATCCATCCTTTGGTTTGAGGCTAAAGATTTTATACTTGGGAATAATGTTAGAGTCATTTTTAAGGTTTTTCTTAAAATTTTCCTTTACTAAAATAAATTTGAGTGGCAACTCTCTTTTCCAAAATCATTTTTATATTGATCCAAGCATAGCCAACGAATGCAGAGTGACCTTGGCACTTTTCTGTATGAAACTTAGCCCAACCTATTTCCAGCACTCACTATAATACTCTTATATCCTATATACATACAATATATATACCCTGTGTATGTAGAGTTCATATAGAGAATACAAGAGTGGTAGGATAATTCATTGTATCATCACATTTTCCAAACATATTAATAGTGAAAATATAATAAAACAAATTTATAAGAGAAAATTCTCTAGAAAAAATCCAGAGTTTTATTTGTAATTTTAATAGATTGCAAAGTCAAATAAATCCAACCTGCATTTTAAAATACACTAAAAAATATATTTAGCAATCCTCAAATTCACCCTAATTTAAAACATATTCAAATGTTTATAAAATTTATTACTTATAATCATAAAATGTGCAACATATCCTTTATTTCCAGTACAATTACCGCTTGGAATTTGTATCTTACAAAACATAATATCTTAAATGTAATATCCTCATGTATGCCCTAGAAGTCTTGGTTATGTTGTTGTTATTGTTGTTGTTTTATATTGCAAGAATAAGAAATGAGGAAAGATGTTTGTGTGTATGTGTTTTGAGAAAGAATTTAGGGTTTAGAGAGAGTGGTATATGTTGTGTATATGATGATATATATAACATATACATTGGTCAAAAGGGTTGGTCAATGCAAGAGGATATTTTATGTGGAATGTGCAATTACTTAATTGGGCTTATAAGAGACAAAAGCTAAGTTAAATGATGAGGGGTATTTGAGTAATTGCTTGAAGTGGAATGCATGGTGGAGATTAAAAGAAGAAAAGGTGTTTGACTTGTGCATTTTTCTTCTTTCTTTCTTGAAGAGGCCGGCCATTGAAGAGAAGAGAGAGCAAGAGAGGTATTCATGGTGCTAGAAGCAAATTGAAGAAGCAATCAAAGGATTTGACAAGAGAATTGTGGAATTTCTTCATATTAGGTAAGAAATCTCTTGAATTCTTTTGGTAATTTTGAGGTTATGTCTAAATTGAATTGTGATTTGTTGATGTAATGATTTGGTGTGTTTGATATGTGTTTGTAAGTGTTGGAATTGATTTAAAGTTAAAAGATTGAATTGGTATTAATTTTGGTCGTGAATATGGTTAGATATGTGAAGGTTGATTGTGAAAGATCAAGTGGGAAGTTGGCTTTAGGGTTTGGTATTGGTGAATGTTTTAATGTAATGTTTATGTGTTGTTTAAGTGGTTAATGTGATGAATATGTAAGATATGTATTAATAACATTGATTAAAATTAATTGAATGAAGTTATTGTTGTGAAAAGGGTGTGAAAATGCATTTGGAAGAGTGTTGGTTTTGATTAGGGTTGTGTTCTTGAGTGACACGGCCAGAATCAATGAGAGACAAGGCCAAGACTTGAGAAATTTGGGTGACACGGCCAAGGTGGAGGAATTTTGGCCGTGTTGGATAGGTTTTGGGGTGACACGGCCACTGGCTTGGCCGTGTCCCTTGAATGTGTTTGCTACTGCCTAAGTTGGATTGAGAGACACGGCCGTGTCATCTTCCCGTGTTGGCTACTGGATTTTATGGTTGAGAGACACGGCCACAAGCTTGGCCGTGTCCCTCAAATGTGCTGCCCGTGTCCCTCAAATGTATGAGTTAATGTTTCTACTTTTGGTTCCTCAAAGGTAAGTTGGTACCTAAATCTAAACCTAAACACACTTAAACAATGAATGACCTAAACAAATGCATATGGAAGAACTTAAAGCTATGAATCATATAAATTGTTCTTTACCCTAATTGCATAGTTGAGATTGAACAATGTTATGTTATGCATTGTGAATCTTGTGAATGGTAATGTGTTATATGAATAATGTGATTAATATTATGACTTGTATAGTGTGGAAGAGATATGGATCATCCAAAAAGGTATGTACAATGCAACTTGTTATGATAAATGTTTTAATAATGAATGGTGTTCATGTATCTTGAGAAATGGTGAAATGTGATGTTATCATGAGTAATAATAATGATCAAAATGAAATAAAGGGACATATGGTTTATATAACAATGAATTTAAGATACATTTGCAATGAAAGTGATTATGTATGCTTGAATGATGAAGTGTATATTGTGAATTGAGACAAATGTGATGTGAAGCCATTGTGAATGGTATGATTTTACAAATGAGATTGTTGAGGCATGTTTGCCTATTTGGGATAATGATGGAAATGAATTGAGAAAGTAATGTTAAAAGATGTAAATGAGCGAACCTATCTGCCTCCTGCGGAACCATGCGGACCCTGAGTTTGGGCAACCGATCTTGGACTACCGACCTGGTTGGGGAAAGGTTCATTACAGTTAGTATTACGTTCCTATCTGCCTCCTGCGGAACCATGCGGACCCTGGGCTTGGGCAACCGAACTTGGACTACCGACCTGGTTGGGGGAAGGATCGTTACTGATAGTCTTATACGTGCTTCTCTGCCTCCTGCGGACCCCTGGGATTGGCATTGGACTTGGCTTGAGTCCCAGTGGGCAACCGACCTGGTTGGGGGAAAGTTCGGATATGATGCTATAGTTGTTGGTTATATTGAGAAACTTTGAATGTGTATAATAGATGATGATATAATTATTGAAATAATGATATGATGTATGATATGTAAGATGTGTATATTGATATGTTAATTGTGAGTATTGATGATGAATTGGGGTTGGTGATAATGATTGCCTTTGTTGGAAATGTGATTCATGATTGGTGAATTGTGAATAAAATAATGAGATGAAGTATGATGTTTAATGTGTGTATTGATATATTGATTGTGAAAATTAGTAATGGATTATGGTTGGTGATAATAATATGTATATATGTATATAAACTAATGAAATTAGTTGAGATATATGAAAGGTACAACTCATAAGGAGAATCATGATAAGAGGCTAATGGTACATGGAAATGATATATCATAATATATTAGTATTTCTATAGTTTAGGTTTATATTTTATATTTGTATTACTAAGCTCTCGGGCTTAGTGCGGATGTGTAATCGCGCAGGTGACTAGGTGGAAGATATGAAGTCTTTCGATATGCCACGAGAAGAGTAAGAGTTTGTCGAGACCAACTAGAGGGTAATGCATACATGTATAACTTTTAATTATGATGTATTTCTGACGAGAGAATATTTATATGTATAAATGAAGTTTGGATAAAGATAATGATTTTGTAAATGTTATTTAAAGTAACGTATTATGGTTTGAACTCTGTTACAGGTTTTTAAAAAGGTAACGACAAGTGGCATCCTTATACTTTATATACTTACTGTATGTATACTAGGTATATGTATAGTACTTATATAGGGTATCGGGGTGTTACATTAAACAAAATTACATATATATGCAGCACAAGCTATTTGGGTCTTGTGGCACCCACATCTTCAAGTCTTAATCACACTCCAGTTCACCCTAGTATGCACTTCTAATGCCTGCGCAACACACACTATCACACTAAGCCCGAGAGCTTAGTGGTATATATTGTGCTAATATAAACAATTTAACAATTGAATGCATGCTATCATGTTGGCCACATGTTATGCAACCAATATGTAAACAATACTAATTATCAAATTCCTTATCTTATAAATTATTTTAATCTCCTCAGCTTGTGAAATTTATTATTTGTTACACATTCTTAACTCAATAAAATTCCTAATACCATTACTTTAATAGTACCATTTACCATTCATTAACACATATATATACCAAACATTTCTCAAACACACATACATAGGGCCAAATAACCTCATACAATATTCAAGTACCAGAGATATTGATTTGGTCTATCATATCAGTTGACACATCTATGTCTAGCTCCAAAGGCAAATAAGATTATCAAAGTGATACCCAGTGTCTAGTCCCAAAGGCAAATAATATCATCTATAGTGACATCCAATATCTAGCACCTAAGGCAAATCATAACATAGGCATGCCATACTAATAGCACCAAATACAATTCTTTGGAACAAAATATTATAAAAGGTAAACATACAACATATACTTCACATTATATCACATTTTCATTTTTATTTACCTTTCCTTTCCTCTTTCTCATCACTATTTTCATTTCCTTTCTTACTTCTCATTCACACCATTTCTTTTTCACATGTATCAGATTCATTCACCTTCCATATCCATGTCCAACATTTCTCACCATTTCCAATCAAGTTACATAAAGTAGCTCATTTTCACATCTTTAATCATGTTTTATCATTTTACTAACACAATGCTATCACAATAGACATTTCCATTCACATTGCACATACATATACATGTTACATTTCACATAACATATTACTAACATACCACATACAAATCACATCTAACCATCATGTTACTATGGTCAAATGTCCAATGCAATGCAATACTCATCACATAACTATGTAACATTGCATATATTATGTGAGTAACCACATTTCAAAGAAACAATACACAATTTGCGAAAATGAACTTTTAAAACAAATGTTTGCAAAGTATGTACAAACCTCTAAATTTGCCAAAACCAAGGCAAATCTCACTCTCCAACCTTCTTTTCTCCAAATGCCCTTCTTCACTTTGAGTTTTCAAATTCACTTTACTTAATCCTAAATCATATTATAAGTGTAAAATAACATTAGCATATCATTCTAAGCCATTTTAAACAATTAAACATCAATTATATTCATTCTACCCAAATTTTGCTCCATACCCCTAATTTTTCACTAGTACTCATAAAGTTCAACAAAACCCATCTATTTTTACCATCCAACCTTAAAATCATTACTTCCACACCAAAATAGCATCATTTCATTTCATTATAACAATTATTGAAGTCTCTATTAAAATATCAATTTCACATAACCACCCTAAAACCCTAACTTCATCAAACCCTACTCATATTCAACTTTCAAACCATAAAATCATAATATACTTATCAAAATAAACTTCAAAACAACCCATATTAACAATTAAAAACAATTTTCATCTCTACCCAAGCTATACATATCCTTGAAAACTAAATAAATCAAACTTAAATTAAAGAAAACATACTTGATTCTTGCTAAATATTCAACATCACCTCAAAGCCCTTGAAAATATTGTGAAATTTGGTATGTAGATGAAAATAATTCCTTCCCCTATCCCTTAGAAAAATTCAGCCATTAATGGTTGAAAGAAGAAGAAGATAGTTTTTTTATACACCTTCATTTCCTATTTTACCCCTCTCTTAAACATATATTTATAAATTAATTAAATAATACAATATTAAGATATTTTTAAATCTTCTTCCCATCCATAAATATATTATTCTATTTATTTATTTATTTATATTTACTTTTAACTTTTTAACTTTTTGACTTTTATTAACCTTTTTCTTTTTGTGAAGATATATGTATTAGGTATATGTTAGGTATAGACCATTTATACATTATGTATATCCAATGTATAACCTATATATATATCTTGTGTATACATTGGATATATACTATACATAGACCACCTCCATAACTACAATCATCTTATATTATTAATTCTTTAATTATTTTTAAAATTATGGGTGTTACACTTACTGGTCTTTACATCCTTTATGGGCTAGGCCTGAACCAAGCATACTCGAGGCCTGGCTAGAGCCCTCATAACTATGGCGAATCCACTGGGGATGAAATTATTTATTTACAGAAAAATCATTTTAAGTGAGCTAATGGGCTTAACCTTTTTTCCAAAGTAAGATTAGCTTGGCCTTTTATTAAATTTGAACTTTTTCATGCATCACTTTTACATTTTACCTTAGATTATTTGAAAATAAACCTTGGGATAGCGAGTAGCATCTACCTGGCAACCTTTCTAAGGTATGCTGGGAGATAGCAAAAGTAATCCCACTCGAAATAAATCCTCCAATCCTTTATGGAATGCAATGAGTATGCACGTACTGTTGGATCTATACCAGATTCTTTATCTGAGATTTGGTTAGGTATATCACTGCTCAAGTGAAACGGGACCCTTTTGACTAAGCCATGCTCACCCTTTTTGATGTAATGACCCTAGATCCTGACCTTAGGTTGTATGTTCCGTAATAATAAAACCTCTTGCATATAATCCATGAAACCTTTTTTCTCATGCATCCATGTGTACTACATTTAAAACTTAAAAGACTTATACAAACATAGAACCTAGGGTATCCTACCTAGTACAAAATTCCCTTTAAAAGAAAACACCCATGAACTTATGTATCTCTCATCTTGTGACCAACTTCTTTTACATGTCAAATGTTGTTGTCTTCAAGTTGCATATTGGTCCAAATACTCACTACCGCTATATTTTTTCTTCTAAAAACCATAGCATGACCATTGAAGATGACCCCATCATCACTTCAACAGGTCGTATAAGGACATCCCTTAACACCTTTCTCTAAAATTTAGACACCTATTTAAATAATCAGGGTTGATCCATTTTTGGGGGAGTCCAGTCCATGATAGACCATTCTGTAGACCCTTAACTTTTGACCTAGTCCGGTGCAATATATTTTAATTAGTCCAAAATAATTTTTGTGTTGTCTAATATATTTTTTTAGTCCAAAAAATAATTTTTGTTATTTTAAGTAAGTAATATTTGCTTTAAAAATAATAAACAAAAAATAAAATAAAATAATAAAGAAATAAAAAAGAAATAAAAAAGTCGGATTGACCGCCTGGCCCGCAAGAATTTCCTGCGAGCGAAATGGCCCGCAGGCGCATTTCGCCCACAGCTGCTGCAGTCAGCTGCAGTAGCTTTTTCGCCAACGCAATTTTTTCGCAGCCAATTTTTTTTTTGCCAGTGTAATTTTTCCACAGCAGTTTTTTTTTACTGGAGAAATTTTTCGACGCAAATTTTTTGAAACCTAATACAATTAGGTTTCGATTTCCTTTTCTTATTAAATATGGTATGCCGTGAGTAACTAGGAAAAACCATGAAAAACTTCTATAAATAAGGAGGCAGAGATGAGGAGGAAGATGGGAAAGAGTTTGAAACCGAATATGTGAAGGAAAGCAGTGGAACCAAGCTGATTTTTTGAGAGAGCCAAAAACAAATTCAAGGAATTCATCAAAGGCATCAACTGCCTTTGTTTTTGTTGATCCAAGAAGCAATTTTTTGGGTGTAACTCACGAACCAAGGTTTGAGCTCTTAAATTATTTTTTGTTCTATCACAGTAGCTTAATTCATGAAATTGTGTCTTTCAAAATTAAAAACCCTAGCACTTTAATTTAGCTTTTCTAAGGTTAAAAACACTAATTCATTGCTTTATTTTCCAAAGAATTTAAAGTTATTAATTAGTTTCTTCAAAACCCCAAAACCCTAATTTACTTTCCAAATTATCAAAACCCTTAAATTATATTCTGTTTCTTTCCAAAAGCTTTAAAAACTTCTTTTTTGCTTTGAAAAAGCTTTAAATCGTTTGTTTATTTTCATAAAACTCCATAAAAGCATCAAATTGATTTTCAAAACCTAAAAACTTTATGCATCCACCGAAACCCTAATTTTAAAACACTAAACCCTAACTCAACTCCAAACCTAAAATAGTAAAACCCTAACCCCTTTAAAGCCTTAAACCCTAATTTTTTTTATAAACCCTAATCCTTTAAAACCTTAAAAATCATATAAACACAAATATTTTAATTTTACATAGTAAGCTTGAAATTATCATTTAAAAACCACAAATCAAAAGTATTTTAAAGTGCCCAAAACCCTAGTTTCATGATTTCACCATTCAAACCTTAATTTGGTTAATCAAAGTGTCTACCAACCTTTTAAAACATAATACTTTAATCTATTATAATTCCTTTAAAAAGTCACAGTAGCCTAATTCCATGAATTTCTAAAACCCTAAACACATGAAATAAAGGACCCAAAATGGAAACATTAGCTATAATTTATATTTTTATTTGCCTCATTCAATTCTATATTTGATTATGCTTTGATTTATTTTATATGCTTTAATTTATTTAAGTTCAATGCTTGTTTTATTTAATTTGTCATGGATGGATGTTTACTTTCTATTGATATTTAATATTTTTGATGAATGATTTATTTATTATGAATGGTTATTTACTTTTAACAATTTATTTAGATTTCCAAATGTTGTAAGAGGTATGTTTCCACTTGGTGGGTACCTCATTAGTTAAATATCATGTAATTTAAATTGATTTTCTATTTGAGAACCTATGTAAAGGACATGTTTCTACCTTTTGGTGGGTGTCCTATTTAGGCATGTGATGTAAGGACATGTTTCCATCTTCGGATGGGTGTCCATTTATTTATTTTGCTTGGACTTTGCTTTGATTTTAATATATTGATGCTTTCTTTTAATTATTGTGTTCAATATGGATAATGTTGTTATATTTAAGAATGTTATAATATTAAGACCTATAAAGGAGGCCGGTTCGAATGAACCGGGCATTGTGGGGGTGCTGGGCCATTTCTCACCTTTCCCACACGTATCCAACTTTTCAAACTCATTAGGGGGTTGTGGATTCATTAGGAATTAAGTCATCCACCCCTTTCTTTTTCCCGGCCTATCTGGGTGGCGACTCCATTTTCTCCAGACTTAGGTCCGTGTTCTCTAAGGCCTCGAGCCTAAACACTCTCAAAGTCACAAGAACCATTCCACAGGGAGTAGGGGCAAAAATCCCCGCTCACAGTGGCAACTCCATTGGGGATAAGAGAAGTTGATTCCGTTGGTCTTTATATTATTCTATTCTTTCTTATAATGATACTATCCATTGCATCATCTTAGATTGCATCATGTACGTGAGTTAGGACGCTCGTGTTACCCGTGTTATATTATGTAAAGGATACCATACTTTCACTTAAGGTATGGAGATCGGGCATGACATAACCACTCATAGCCTCGTACCATTCGGTATATACTTGTTATGGGAACTTAAGCCTTTTTAACCCAATGACTAAAGCTCATATAATTGGCCTAGTTACTTTCCTTAGGTTTTACCCCAAATGCATGTTGTTTGACTATGGTTAATTTATCTTGGCTTAAATCATGGCTTATTTGGTTTGTTATTTTTCTAATATGACCTAAGTATATTGTAAGCTCAAAATAAATGTTTCTTTAAAGTCTAAAAGACCAAAGCTATTTTTAAAACTTTTCAAGATGGTCTTTGGACATAAGACTTTTCTAAAAACAAATAAAAAATTCTTTGGCCCATGGCCCAAATACTAAGCCCAAAATCTATTTTTCTAAAATCTTTTACAATGGGCTTAGAAATCAAATTATTTTCATCCAACCTTTTCTTACAAAGAGCTTGCAAATTATTTAGGTCAATTAAGAAATACCAAAAAATCAATTGTGAGCCTAGTTTATCCTAAGAATAATTAATCATGGGCTTGTTTTTGGCATGAATAATCAGTTACCTTTTTCAAGTGAGAAATCTATTTATAATAAACCTCTTGTTTAGTTTTAATCCAATATAGCATAAAAGCTGCTATAGTTGGTTGAATGGATTAAAACCTAATTAATGGGAATTACTATGAATGGATTTTCGAAAATATAACTATTGGTTGAAACGTCCGAGGGATTTATTCGAAAATAAGATTCCCCATGTTGGTATTTTGTTAACCATATACCTAGGAAAAGAGACTCACCATTCGTGTGTGGATGTTATAAGGTTGGAAGGAATGTCCTAATTATCCTTGTTTGTTGATTGTTTGTGCATACATGCATTTGTATCTCATATCATTGATCCTCTCTAGCTCACAGTCCTGGATTACGATTGTTCAAAAGCTTACAACAATCCGACCTACGCCGGAGACGAAGTGTCTAGCAACGACTCAATCACTTGCTCACCAAAAATAATGGAGCCCGAACAAATTCAAAGGATGGTGGATAGGCCCTCAATGCCAAAATGGAAGAAATAAAAGAGGCCCAAGCTGAGACCATGAAGAACCAATTGACTACAATCTTAGAGAATCATGCCGAGGCATCTGCTAGCACTAAGATGCCAAGGGACAAAGGGAAGACTAAAGTTGGTGAAGTGGTTTTTGATGATGAAAGAGTGATCATTGATGATGATGATGATTGGGCTCAATACTACCAAGATGTTCAAGCGAAGAAGAAAGAACCGAAGGTTGTTGAGAAAGTAACTATTGAAAAGACCGAGACATCTGATGTTGAAAAGATGATTGCTAATTTAGAAAAGAAATTTGAGAAGAAGTTGAAAACCGAAGAGATGTCGGAGATTGATAAACTATTTGAACAAGATGAAGAAGTCCCGTACAAGTTCATGATGCCATCCTTTGCAAAGTACAATGGCATCGGAAATCCTCATCTCCATGTGAAGCAGTATATCACTGCCATGCAGTCTGCCCGAGCTACTAAGGCTCAAATCCTAAGGTACTTTATGCTCTCATTGGACCCTGTTGTCCAAAATTGGTTCAATACCTTAGATGATGGAACACAAAAGAGTTGGGATCTACTTTACAAAGTCTTCATCCAACAATATGGATATAATGTTGAGTTAGAAGTTACCTTAATGGAAGTTGAGTCCATTAGGCAAAGGCCAAATGAGAATTTTGTAGATTATGTCAAGAGATAGAGAAATAAGGCCGCTTTACTCAAGAAGAGGCCCGATGAATCCGATCAAATAAGGATGATTGTGAGAGGGGTGTTGCCTAATCTTTGTGAGAGGATGTCTCATACACTCATCCGTGATTTCAAAGACCTTCTCCAAGCTGGTTTGCAAATTGAAGAATGGGAAAGGGAAAAGAGTCGTTTTGCAACAAAAAGGAACGAGAAAGGGACCTATCAATCTGGTAGCCAAAGCATGCAAAAGGCCGTCGGTGTTAATGCTACTAACCAAGGAACGAGGAGACAATTTTTGAAATTGGGAAAATTGATGTCTTGGGTTCTCAATAAGCTTCAAAGAAAGGGATTGTTACAACCCTTAAATCCTCGTCCTTTACCTAACCCTCTCCCACCTAATTTTGACACTAAAGCATTCTGTCAATTTCACCAAATGCAAGAGCATGACACAGATAGATGTGTGAGGTTGTGACATGAGATCCAAAATCTAATTGATAATGGGAAGCTACCCGAGCCTAACAAGCCAAACACCACAGACAACCCATTACCAAAGTTCAATAGGGTACCACCACCGGCAACTTTCATGATTGGAGGAGGTTTGCATGAGGATTTTATTATGTCTTCTTTTCAAGATGTGGGTGGAGAAGTAACCAAAGAAGAAGAGATATTTGGTGAAATTAAACAAGCTGTGATGGGTGAAGAAGTAACAATTTGTGTCGTCAATGGTTTTGGGATTCAAGTGATAGTGATGATGATATTGTATCCAAGAAGGATGAGTGGACTTGGTCCAAGCCCGAAGAAGACGAAGTAATGAACACTAGATCTGGTAGGCCTTATGCAAGGCCACCACTTAAGGAGGTAGAAACTAATAAGGGGAAGGAAGTTGAAGTAGAAGAAGATGATGCTGTGCTCAAGCAATTGAAAAGAACCCAAGCAAGTGTTAGCATTTGGGACTTATTAGCTACTTCTAAAAAGCACCGAGAAACTATGGCCAAAGCCTTGGCTAGCATGTCAATCTCTACCTCCATGACACCAGAGGAGTTGATCAACTTCATAAAAATTGGGGAAGTAAGGAAATGTGAAGAGGTTCAAGAAAAAAGTGAAGTTAATATGGGAGCAGTTTCTTTTTCGAATGCAGAATTACCAAAGGAGGGGAGAGACCACATCCGCCCTCTCTTTATCAAAGTAGAAGTCAAGGGGAAGAGGACTCCTTGTTTAATGGCCGATGATGGGTTCGCCATAAATGTTTGTCCACTTAAGATATTGCCAAAGCTAGCCATGTCAACAAGAGATCTAAACCCGACCGAGGTAACAATTCGTGCTTATGACAACACTAAGAGGCATGCCGAAGGGACTTTAAAAGTGGCTGTCAAGGTTGGTCCAATTGAATCTATCGTTGAGTTTGTTGTTTTAGACATACCGGTTACCTTCGCCTTGCTCTTGGGGCGACCATGGTTTCATCCTCTTGGTGGAGTTCCTTCCACCCTTCATCAAAAGATCAAGTTCCCCAACGGAAATGAGACAGTGGTCATTGAGGCTGAAGACAATGAGATTGTTAACGCTCTAATGATTGAGAGGCCTCTCAATGGTTTTCAAGTAGCTGCAATTTCTAATGATGAAGTAGTGGACTCCAAAGTCTTGAATATGATGAAGAACATGAACTACCTTCCCGGAGCTGGTCTTGGAAAGGGTAAAACCGGTTTGACAAAGCTGCCAGACTTTAGGACTCAAACATCCAAGAAGGGGCTGGGATATGATGAAGACAATAATTTCCAGCCAAAGAAGAGTGAGAAGATGAGCTTCCCTCCACTTGAAGAAATCTTTGTCAAGGCTCCAGATATGGGACCACTCCAAGGAAAGCCCCAGCCGATCATGTTCATGGGTAAGTTAATTCCAGGTTTTGAAATTTTTACAGATGTTACCGAGCTAGTGGAGCAAGTGAAGAAAGAACTCACCCTGCCAACCAGCATAGAATCCAAACCAAAAGAGAAGAATGAAGCTGTGCCTAAAGCCGAGAAGACTCCGGAGGAGATTGCTACCCTGGTTGAAGAAAAGTTTGAAGACATCCTATTTTATGATTCTGAGAATAATGATTTTGATTTTGTTTTTAATTTGTCTGCTTTGTATGAGGATGATGATGTTTTCTTTTCCAAAATGAATGCAATAAAGTCTGATTTTGCTTACTTGTGTGATGTTTCTCCTGATGGTTGCATACATTCAAATAGCAGTTACATAAGCATCTTTAATATTAATTCTATTAACACACAATCATTAAATTTGGGAGCAACTCAAAATCCTAAAAACATTAGCATAGCATCCGACCTTACTCCTGATGAGAGATAGATTTGAAAAAATATTCAAAAAATATGAAGAAGTGTTTGCTTGGTCTTATGAAGATATGTCAGGGATAGATCGAGACATAGCCGAGCATCATATTCCAACTCACACTCATGTAAAACCTGTCAAACAAAAGCTTAGGCGATTAAGACCTGAGTGGGCTGAATTGGTTAAAGAAGAGGTCACTAAGCAAATACAAGTGAAGTTGCTTGAAGTGATAGAATACCTAGATTGGCTAGCCAACATAGTGCCCGTGCCAAAGAAAGATAGAAGAATAAGGGTCCATGTGGACTATAGAGATTTGAACAAAGCTTCCCATAAGGATGATTTTCCTTTACCTCATATAGATGTTATCATTGATAGTGCAGCCTCTAGCGTGCTACACTTGTTTGTAGATAGATTTTTCGGATACAACCAAGTGTTAATGGCCCAAGAGGATTAAACCAAAACTGCTTTCATTACTACATGGGGTATATTTTGTTATAGGGTGATGCCGTTCGGCTTAAAGAATGTTGGAGCGACCTACCAAAGGATGGCCACCACACGATTTCATGACATGATGCACAAAGAAGTTGAAGTATATGTTGATGATATGATGGTTAAATCGGACACAAGGGAGCAACACTTCCAAAACTTAGAATTATTCTTCGATAGAGCTGTGAAATATAAGCTAAGATTAAACCCAAAGAAGTGTATATTTGGCATTACCTCAGGTAAATTGTTAGGACATGTGATCAGTCCAAATGGTATTGAGATTGATCCTGACAAAGTTAAAGCAATCAGGGATATGCCAGCCCCAAAGACGGAGAGAGAAGTTTGGGGATTCATTGGTAAACTGCAGTACATTAGCAGATTCATAGCAAAGCTCACAACAATCTGTGAGCCAATCTTCAAATTGCTTAGAAAGAATCAGCCAGTCATATGGAATGAAGAATGTCAAAAGGCCTTTGAGCGAATAAAAGAGTATTTGTTGAATCCACCTATTTTAAGACCACCTAAACCCGGCAAACCTCTATTACTATACTTAGCAGTAGAAGAAGAATCGATAGGAGCCATGCTAGCCCAAGCAAATGAATCAGGGATTGAGCATGCAGTTTACTATTTGAGTAGAAAGCTCCTACCTTATGAAATTAAGTATAGTATCATTGAAAAGACCTGTATAGCCGTGGTTTGGTTTTCTAAGAAGTTGCGACATTACTTTTAATCGTATAGTGTGCAAGCAATTTCCAGGCTGGATCTAATGAAGTACTTAAGGGAGACACCCTCTTTGATTGGGAAATATGATCGATGGTTAATAATATTAGAAGAATTTGAGATTGAGTATGTAACCAGGAAAATAATCAAAGGTAGAGCGGTAGTAGAATTCCTGGCCCAAAAACCATTATCAGATAATGAAGAGGTAATCTTGGAATTTCCAGATGAATATTTAGAAGCAATTGAAGTACAAGGGTGGCAAATGTATTTTGATGGAGCAGTAAACAGGAAAGGAGCAGGTTTGGGAGTTATACTAGAATCGCCCGAAGGGGAACTCATCCCTTTAGCCAAAAAATTGAAATTTAGGGAAAACAATAATATGGTGGAGTACGAAGCTTGTATTTTCAGTTTGGAAACCCTAGTGATCATGAAGGTGGATAAGGTGGAAGTTTATGGTGATTCATTTCTAGTTGTATCCCAAGTAAATGGAGAATGGGAGTTGAAAGAAAAAAAATTAAAATCATACCACCATTGCCTGACCTTGATGAAGAAGAACTTTACGGAGTGTAGGTTTATACACCTATCGAGAGAAGAAAATCAGATGGCTGATGCCCTAGCCACATTGGCTTCGGTATGGGAAAACCCTGTTAGCCAATTCCTTAAGCCTCTGATCTTGACCAGTTCGTCAACTCCTTGCTATGAATATGAAACAATCATGGAAATTGATACCGACCATGATGCGTGGTATGATACTATAAGATGATTTTTGGAGGAAAGAGAATACCCGCCGGGGGCAACAAAGAAAGAGAGAAGAGCAATAAGGCATTGGTCATTGCAATACATCACCTTCCATGGGGAGTTATATTGAAGATGGCCTGATGGGGTGCATTTAAGATGTTTAAGAAAGCCTGAAGTGGAGCACATCATGTCAGAAATACATGTGGGAAGTTGCGGTCTGCACATGAATGGTTTGGCCCTAGTTAAGAAGATTATTCAACAAGGTTGCTATTGGTTAACCATGGAGAGAGATTGTATTGAGTTCGTAAAGAGGTGCCAACAATGTCAAATGTATGGTAACTTAAATCACATGCCTCCTAAAGAATTGCATTCAATGTCTTCACCCTGGCCATTTGCCACCTGGGGTATCGACATTATAGGAGAGATACATCTGACAGCTTCAAACGGTCACCATTTCATTGTGGTAGTAGTAGATTATTTTTCAAAATGGGCCGAAGCCGAATCCTTCAATAAACCGGGTGCAATCCAAATGGCTAGGTTTATTGAAAAGAACCTCATCTACATATACGGGGTCCCGCATAGTGTGATATCAGACAATGGGGTACAGTTTCAAGGAGCAGTTAAGGATTTATTCTCGAAGTACCAAATCCATCATCATCGATCCTCTCCTTATAGACCAAAGGCTAATGGTGCAGTAGAAGCAACGAATAAGACAATTAAGCAAATTCTGTCCAAGATGACCAAGACTTACAGGGACTGGTCGAAAATGCTTCCCTTTGCTTTATGGGGATACAGGACAAGTGTGCAAACACCTACTGGAATGACACCGTTCTCTTTGGTTTATGGGATGGAAGCAGTATTGCCAATTGAAATTGAGATCAAGTCACTGAGAGTAGTCTTGGAAGCTGAACTGCCTGAAACGGAATGGGTAGCAAGCAGATACACACAATTAGCTCTATTAGAAGAGAGAAGACTAAAAGCACTATATCATCACCAACTGTATCAAAAGAAGATAGCTCAGGCCTACAATAGAAGGGTTAAAATAAAAAATTTCAGAGTTAGGGATTTGGTGTTGAAGCAATGTAAGCCTAATGTATCTGATCCAAGAGGGAAGTTTAGGCCTAGCTGGGAAGGGCCATTTGTCGTAAAAACAAGTCATGAACAAAGGTGCAGTGAAATTATAAGACATGGACGGGAACAAATTTAGTGAGCCAGTAAACATTGACAGGTTGAAGAAATTTTATGTATGAAAAATAAAAAAAGAAAGAGCTCGCTAGGTTGAAAACCCAAAAAGGGCAGCCTAGGAAAAAGTTAGAGCAGTCCGCTAGTTCCAAAAATCTGAAAGGGCGGGCTAGGCAACAATTAGGGCTAAATGACAGAAAATCGTCAATTAGAAAACCCGAAAGGGCTAATTGGCAACATGAGTAATCTTGTGTATGCTGGCTTCATGTTTGGTTGTTACCCAATTTAATAAAACAAAATTAATGTTAAAATTGTTCTATGTCCACTGTTATAAGTATTCTAGATATGGATGAAACAAATAAACACAATAGCAAAAGGTGATGACAAATTATAAATGGAAAAGAAGCATCTTTTATTACTTTAATTATTTTTTCATCCTAACAATACACTTTCTAAATTAACAAATGTAAAATCTATGGCAGTTGATAAGTGTAACATGCGGGCCAGCTTTGCCTCAGCCTATCCAAGTAGGCTTCAGTCAAACAAGGCATGTCTAAGTTGGGAGCAAAGTCAGAATCACGAGGCTCAGCTCCATACTGACGCCCAAGTTGGTGAGGATCATAGCATGTACCTTGACGAAGAGCAGCAAGGGGAACATACATTAAGTATGTCCGTTTGGTGATACGAGAGATCTTCCACCAAGGTACCAACCAACGGATATTGACTTCGGAGCGTGAGTGGATCCAGTCAACCCAGTCAGCATATGAAGAAGCAGGATGGAGTAGCTTCCTAGCAGAATGATGATGTGGCATGTATCTGGCAAAATCCATGGATGGAGTATCAAGCAAACAAAGATGCTCCTGAAGCCAAATCTGTGAAGAAAGAATTAAAAAAAAGTCTGCTAAGTTGAAAATCCGTAAGGGCAGCTTAGGCAAAAATTAGGACAGCTCGCTAGTTCCAAAAACCTACATGGGTGGACTAGGCAAAAGTTAGAGCAATAAAAAGAAAAAGAAAACCTAAATTAAAAACCCAAAAGGGCAGTTTAGGTAATTACCTGAAGCAGCAACGGACTCCCAGTCAGTCTCTTTGACAATCTTGATTTAAATTGATCTAATCCAACTAAGGTCTCGGCTAAGATCATAGGTACCGGCGACAAGCCTCCTTCCATTTGGTCCATAATATCCAATACTCGTGGATCAATATCGCTGTCAAAAGAAACAAGCAAGAATTGGCCAAGTAAGCAAAGACAAAGCATGAGTCCCCATGCCTTAGTAGGGGCCAAATGAGAGAAACAAAAGTCAATCAAAGGGGCAAGTAGAATTTTTTCACCTCTCATCAACCGAAGAACTTCGGGTTTTTGAATTTGAAATAACATTTGCATCTTCTGTTGAGTCTTGGAAATCAATGTGGGTAACGCCATTTGTTGATTATTTGGATATCCAAGGATGGCCTCAAATTCTTCAATCAAGGGACATATTTCAAAGCCATTCCTGGAATCCGTATTCCAAAAGGAAGCCACGACATGTAAGAAGGATTGGTCCAATTTAACATTTTGAAAACATTTTAAAACATCAAGTTTTGACCATGAAATCTGCTTCCAATGGATGGCATCCATATTCTTAAATAGAATTTTTATCTTCTTTGAATGATGCTCGGTCATGGTGATTGAATAAAGAAAAAATTAAAATTCTTAAAGGGAGTCTTCACATTGAAAGAGAAAGAATTTTGGTTTCTGTATTAAAATAGGGCATGCAAGGTGATTTATATAGAAGAAAATAAACCTTTTCCCAAAAGTGATGAGGAAAAGGTCATGGGAATGGGTAAGACCATATGGCATAAGGAAAGGAATTGGTGGCAATTTCCTTTACCACATTGGATTTGGTTTAGCAAATGATTTGGATTATGAAATTATGATGTACTGTGATAAAAAAAAAAGTGGTGCAGTAATGAAAAAAAAAGTTACAGTAAAGAGGAAAATTGTATTTTTTTCATTATTGTACAATATTTTACAATTGCTACAATATTTACATATCACTAAAAGGGTGGTGGTAGGTCATCAAATAAAGCCTTGAAAAAATCATCGTCTGTTGGAGGAGGGGGAAAATCACTCGTCCCGAGTTCGCCCGAAGCGGGAGCACCAAAACCCAGCAAATTACTCGTCCCGAGATCACCTGAAGTGAGAACACCAAAATCCCTATTACCTTGAGGTTTCGATCTGTCATGGTCCTCATCAGAAGCAGACGAAAGGATCTAATGGTCATCAGTCTGGAGGCCTTTTGATGAAGAAGCACCGGGATCCCTCATCCTTTAAAATCAGAAGTCTCGAAAATATTGTTCGGATTGATGATATAAACTTTCAAAATGAGAAGCCTGCTGACGACTTGCAGCCAACTCTTCTTGAAGTTTCCTATTTTGTTCTTCAAGCATCCACTGTGAGCCAAGAAGGAAAAGGTAAGAGCATACATAATCATGCATACATATAGCATAAATTACCATGAAATAAGGAACGTACCAGGTAATTCAAATTAATACCCTGCGGATGAGATGGCATATCTGGCGGGCTAGAATGAGCAAATGAAGGGGCAGTAAAAGAAGGTCCAGCCTCATGATCAAATGAGCCAATAGCCTGCAACAATCATTAAAGAATCAAGGAAAGAAAAAAAAGCAGTTGCAAGGGAAAAGTGGTAAAAGTTTTACTTGAGAAGTATTAGACCCGAGATGTGGAACAAGCTCTCCTGTAGCTCCGTGATGTTCTTCTTCATCTCTACCCTCATTTTCGTTGAAAATCTCCCACACACCAACAGGAGATCAAAGTTCAAGAGTCTTCTTTGAATAAAATGGGCATAAAATGGAGCCGGTAAATGGAGAAATGACTCGGCACCATAACCATACCAGGCCGGCCACCATGCATCCTCCGGCATTGACATAATATTTAAAGTATATTTCGAGATTTGCATCGGAACCCTCCGCTGCTCTGGACTGAGAAACCATTCATAAACTCTCTCCCCGAGAAACCAGCCACTAGACATTGGGCCAGCAATAACTAGGCGAGAATGTTGGAAAAACAGTGCAGCCCTCATCAAAGGAGACCAGTTTGCTCGCTCTTCTGGGCTCCACCAGGCCAAATTCACCTACAAAGGGGGTTACGTTAAAGATACAAATTGTATATTTTTCATTATTGTACAATATTTACATATCACTAAGAGGGTGGTGGTAGGTCGCCAAATAAAGACTTGAAAAAATCGTCGCCTATCGGAGGAGGGGGCAAATTACTCGTCCAGAGTCCGCCCGAAGCGGGAGTACCAAAACCTGGCAAATTACTTGTCCCGGAATCACCTGAAGCGGGAACACCAAAATCCCTATTACCTTGAGGTTCTGATCCGTCATGGTCCTCATCAGAAGCAGACGAAAGGATCTCATGGTCATCAGTCTGGGGGCCTCTTTATGAAGAAGCATCGGGATTCCTCATCCCCTGAAATCAGAAGTCTCGAAAATATTGTTCAGATTGATGATATAAACTTTCAAAATGAGAAGCCTGCTGACGACTTGCAGCCAACTCTTCTTGAAGTTTCCTATTTTGTTCTTTGAGCATCCACTGCGAGCCAAGAAGGAAAAGGTAAGAGCATACATAATCATGCATACATAGAGCATAAACTACTATGAAATAAAAAACGTACCAGGTAGTTCAAATCAATATCCTGCAAATGAGATGGCATATCTGGTCTGCTAGAATGAGCAAACGAAGGGGCAGTAAAAGAAGGTCCAGCCTCATGATCAAATGAGCCAACAGCTTACAACAATCATTGAAAAATCAAAGAAAGAAAAAACAGTTGCAAGGGAAAAGTAGTTAAAGTGCAAAAATTCCCTTGGAAGATCAAAACAAGGAAAAAAGAGCATGAATCAAGCAAGATATGGCCAAGCCAAATCAAGCTTGGCCATGTCACCTCAAAGGAAATCTTGGGAGTAGGTGACACTGGCAGACAACACGGCCAAGCCACTGGTCGTGTCTCACCTAAAGGGCAAAGTCAAGAAGGACCAAGCAAAGAAAGAAAAGAAACAGTAGGTGACACTGGCAGACAAAACGGCCAAGCCACTTGCCGTGTCACATGACACGGCCATAAGCTTGGTCGTGTCCCATCCTAAGCCAAGAACAAAGAAGAACCAAAGAAAAAAACACAGAAGCTGACACACCCAGGAGACACGGCCAAGCCACTGGCCGTGTCACATGACACGGCCAGGCACTTAGCCGTGTCACTCTTATCTTCAAAGAACAAAGAAGACAAGAGGAGAAACAGAAGATGACACACTAAGGTGACACGGCCATTTACCTGAGAAGTACTGGCCCCGAGATGTGGAACAGACTCTCCTGCACACCATGATGTTCTTCTTCATCTCTACCCTCATTTTTGTCAGAAATCTCTCGCACACCAATAGAAGATACATCAAAATTCAAGAGTCTTCTTTGAATAAAACGGGCATAAAATGGACCCGATGAATGGAGAAATGACTCGGCACCATAACCATACCGAGCTGACCACCATGCATCCTTCGGCATTGACATATTATTTAAAGTATATTTTGGGATTTGCATCAGAAACCTCCGCTGCTCTGGAACAAGAAACCATCCATAAACTCTCTCCCCGAGAAACCAGCCACTAGACACTAGGCCAGCAATAATTTGACAAGAATGTTGGAAAGAAAGTGCAGCCCTCATCAAAGGAGACCAGTTTGCTCGCTCTTCTGGGCTCCACCAGGCTAAATTCACCTGCAAAATAACATAAGGTAAGCAAAACTTTCACATAAAATTTAAAGCGTACTAATGTTATTTTACCTGGTCCCAGGTTAAGCGGCTCAACACATAGCGGTGAGTATGCACATTATGAGAGCCGGGGACGTCCACACAATCAGACAACTAGAAATTTAATCTCGGATACCCGACTCTCTCTCAGGAAATACAGGGTACCCTCATGAGGTTATGTTCATATGCCCATACCTAAAACAATAACAGTAAAGATCAAATTCATGCAAGAAAAGAGTGGAAATAACATTGGTGAAGGAAAAGAATACCTCGACAACTGCCATCAAGCCGACAAAAGACTTCTTGTTTCGGCAAAGCTTATCAAGACCATGGTAAAGACACACGAGACCAGCTTCACCCCAACAAGAAGATGGTACCATTCTGAGATAAGAAAGGGCACTCAACACTGACAAGTGAATGGAGGATTCAGTGCTCCCTAAGATGGTCGACCCGAGCAGATATAACAAAAATCCTCAAGCATACTGTTCGGCCGTGTCTCTACCAACCCGTCCTTCGTAGTTCATCAAATAACTACGAATTGGCTCAATTTTTATCTTAAAAAGCCCTTTATATGATAGTTCCATACCAATTAATTCTTGAATTTCTTCAAATGTTAAAATATCATTGGTCAGAGGAACCGGAGCACCATCATATCGAAGGCTGGTTATGGCAGTAAAATCGACCGGGCCAATTGTCATCTCTCCAATGGGTAAGTGAAAAGTGTAACACCCCATCTTAGCCTATGTTTATAGACCAAGATGGACTGTTATCTCATGGTGGTTGTGTCTTAATATTTTACTTAGCCAATTTTAAGTGCATATTTAAAAAAAATTGCTAGAGTTTCCTATAATTGGTGGTCCCAAGTGTCGCCAAAACTGATTTTTTTGATTTTTGAAAACAATTTTGATCTCAATCAAACAATCTCAAACAATCTCAAGCACTTCTATAGTCGACTTCCTTATATCCTCCACCAAAACCTGCATTAAAAATTTCACACTTCTACACACACACATCCATACACACTAATTCATACTACGTACAGTAGTTAATATACTTAGCATGCGTACTTTGGTCTTTTACTAGTCACATATACAATTCTTAGTTACGCTAACATATGTACATGCCATTCTAGTTACATTACTTATAATAACTTTCTATCCGAAAAGTTGCCAACACCAGCTGCTCAGAACACTGCAGAAAACAGCTTCTCGCTCAACCTACGAGTTTAGAAAAGAAAACTAAACTCGCTAAGCGTTTGCTTAGTGGGTACTTAAATCATTGTCTTACATAAATAAATTGAAAGAGTAATTAAAAACATGCATTTGAATATTTAAAATAAATGAATAAGATTTAAACATAATGATAAAAGATTAAATCCCATATTCTGAATTTAGAAATTACTCATTTTGCTTTTATCAATTTAGGTGCTCTACTGGTTTAACAGAAAGTCAGCGGATAAGGAAGGGTCATGATAAACATATCTCATCATGATCATATTTCATTATCTTTCATCATAATTCTTGCACAAGTGTCAATGGCCATTATCATTGCATCATTGATCATGTCATTGTAATTATCGGCCTTCAGCCGGAATATCATATCATGTCATAAGCAGTACTGCAGTAATAGTATGATGCATCATACCCTTATCTCAAGGGTTCTGATATACCAAGTAGAGCATAAATAATTTATTAAATTACTTTGGTCATGATATTCAATAAGTCATGATTTTTCCATAATGTATATATTACTAGGATAACTTCTCATGATGCCTTTCTGATTATTCCAAACCCCTTTCGTGTCATTTTAAATGATATAACATCAATCTATATCATAATATTCAAGTTTTAACACATTTAGAAAAATGACCAAATGAATAGTAGCGCGGCGCGTAAAATCGGCATTGCAATGGCGCGCAACAACTAAATAGTAAAAATCTGTTTTTACTGCTGAAAATTAGTCAACTTTGGCAACAGCTTTGACCAAGTAAACAACCTTATTTTTGGATGAATTTTTGTAGGAAAACACTTTCATAAGTTACTAAATGCATGTAAAATTTCGTCGAAAAATTCTTTCGTTTGCCCCTTCAACAGACTGCCCAAAATGAAAGCTGCATAATGGTGCCCAAAAAGGGACCATTCGGCCCAATTTTCAAAACTTGAGGGAAATTTATTTTTTTCTTGCAAAATTGATTTTTAGACTCCTTTTGTGGTACCATTGAAGGACTAAGGGTCCCTCTTTCAAAAATCAAACCAAAGGGGTGATTAAAAGTTCATCAAAGTTTATGGATAATTGAGCAAATTTAGCTAGTTTGTTTTGTTTTCATTCTTTTCACAATCAATTGATTACAAATGGTTCAAGAGCATTTTCCACATATTTACCACACATAATAACATCATTTCAAAACCATTTCAAAAATCCCATAATGCAAAATATGTGAATTAATTGAAAAGGGCAATGATTTAAGTACCAAACCTTGTTTATTTACTTTGTTCCTTGCTTGTCCTATTCTTTCTTCCCTTCTTCTTCTTTATTCCTTTGATTTCCTATAATTTTCATAACTTCCATAATAAGAACATTATAGAAACCATATGTTCAAGCCTTGATTCTTGCTATCTAAAGCTACTAATCACCATTAATTCATCAATTTTACATGTATGAATCATTTAATCTAATTTTTCTTCACTTTCTTAACTTTCCCATAATCTTCCCAACTTTTCTTTCATTGATAACTTGAAAACCATCAATCAAATGAATAAACTAAAGCTAGAATTGGAATCCTTACCTTAAAATTAAGCTTTTCCTTCCAAAAATCCACTTGAACACTTGAAAAATTCCTTCCCTTTTTTGGTGGAGAGAATTCGGCCACACCTCCCCAAAAATGGAGAGAAAAATATGTGTTCTTAGTTCTTTAATCATCCTTCTCTCCCTTTTTATATTTTTTCATTTTCCATTTATTTAATTAATTTCATTTTGGAGGGTTAAGATTAATCCAACCCAAAAGTGTCTTTAAACAAGATTTTTCCATGTGTCCTTTTCTAGAAATTACTATGCCATGTGTCCTCCCTTGGAAATTTACCAAATTGTCCTTAAATCATCATACATGTCCCACTTGATGCTTGGGTGAAAGTGAAAAGACCAAAATACCCTTCAATTGAAGGTTTTGCCTTTCCTTCCCAACCGGGTGGTTTTACGACGCGTAAAACGTACCGTTCTCCTCCTTTCAACCTCTAGTTTCCATTTCTGACATTCATTCTTGATTTTGAACTAATTTATAAAAATTAGGCTCATGCCCTTGACTTTTATAAAAATTCCCTTTAGGTCCTAACGTGATTCGGGTCTCCACTTAGGTTCGTTCTTCAACATCGATCACTACGGAGTCCTTCCATTTACTTCGGATACCTTTACGTGTCTTATTTTCCAGTGTATAATTTATTATCACAAGAATGACGAAAATACCCTTGGTCGAGAATCCACTGTATCTCTCAAACTGTGCGTTTTCGGGAAAAACTGTGACGTTCCATTTCGACCCGATTTTTCTCTACTTTTCATCCTTAGAGTCTGTTATGGGCACTATTAAGGACCTTCAGAACAACTTTTGTTAATTACGGCCACCTCCACAAAACTTTACAATCTTTTCAGTTAGGTCCTTTTTGTCTTATAGAGCTTTCTTTCACTTCGTGTTCTTTGGTGGTTACTCGGGATGGCTCCTCTTACTGTATGCGAATGTATTGTACATAGATGTACTGTACATATGTACAAATTGGGTCGTGACAAAAAGTATGGGTTGTATCCAACCATCGCTCTGCAAGTGCCTAGACTACGCTCCGGTCTATCTAATATTCCTCAGATGGCAATTGCAAGATGAACTACTCAAAGCTGCAATCTCGGATAATCCGCCTTACCCGAGAAGGGACTACATCATACCATTGTCGGGCTTTGTAAATACATCCTCCAACCTGAACAACACAACGATCATGCTAACACAGACCCAGGTAAGTTAATACCAGGTAAGTACATATTATCCTATCTACTTAAATTAATTTATTCCTCCTAAAAAAGAATAATAATATAAAATATAAATAAAAAAGAATAAACAAAACAAAAAATAAAGCTAAAAAATGAAGAAAACAAGAAAAAATAATTACCTCGCTCATTTGATTGGAACTGCGATGAAGCGGCATCCTGGCTAGTATATCTAAATTTCCATCTTCATGGTGCCGAATAAACTCCAATAACTCGGCATTAGAATGAGTCCCTGACCTCGAAGCATGCATTGTTTTTGAAAAATATGTGCTAAAATTGAAAGAAATTTGAGAGAATTATGAAATTGAAATCGTGCTGTGAAATAAAATGAAGGAATGGTGCCTTTTAATAGAGAAACGACAAGAAAAAAAATAAAATTCAAAATTGTTCATAAATAGTAAATTTTACTATTTATAAATAGTAAACTTTACTATTGATGAATAATAAATTTTTCATGAATAGTATTACTATTGATTAACAGTAAAGTAACTATTCATAAATAGTATTACTATTGATTAACAGTAAATTTTACTATTTATCAATAGTATTACTATTGATTAATAGTAAAAAGTATTATTTTTAATAGTAAATACTATTTGCGAATAGTAAATTTACTATTTATGAATAATAAATAGTGCATGAACAGTGATTACACAGTAAATAAATAGTAAATTCATTTATTCATTTTAATCAATCAAATAATTGCAGGTATATAAATATTTTTACGCCCAGGGGGCAATAAGAAGACATGCATAAAAATTAGCCAAACTTTTTGAAATAAAAATTATTAGCTCGGGTCCAGAATCAAAATTTTTCTTAAGTCCAGAACCTAGAATTTGTTCCTAAGTCTAGAACTTAGCTCGGGTCCAGAACCCAAAATTTTCCTTAGGTCCAGAACCTAGAATCATCCCTAAGTCCAGAACTTAGCTCGGGACCAAAACCCAAATTTTTCTTAGGTCTAGAACCTAGAATCTCTTCTGAGTCTAGAACTCGAACTGGGTGCAGAACCCAAATTACCATTAGGCCCAGAACCTAGAATCCCTTTTAAGTCTAGAACTTAGCTCGGGTCCAGAACACAATTTTACCATTAGGTCCAGATCCTAGAATTATTTCTAAGTCCAGAACTTAGCTCGGGTCCAGAACCCAATTTTACCATTAGGTCCAAAACCTAGAATTATTTCTAAGTCCAGAACTTAGCTCGGGTCCAGAACCCAATTTTACCATTAGGTCCAGAACCTAGAGTTACTTCTAAGTCCAGAACTTAGCTCGAATCCAGAACCCAATTTTACCATTAGGTCTAGAACCTAGAATTATCCTTGAGTCCAGAACTCGAATCGGGTCCAGAACTCGAATCGGGTCCAGAATCCAAATTTTCCTTAGGTCCAAAACCTAGAATTATTCTTTAGTCCAGAACTCGAATCGGGTCCAGAACCCAAAACCTCAACCATCTCAAAAATTAAGTCTTGTTACTTTTCACTCTCTTTCACTAAAGTTTCAGATCATTCAAGCAGGGGGCAAACTATAGACCCTTAATTTTTGACCTAGTCCGGTGCAATATATTTTAATTAGTCCAAAATAATTTTCGTGTTGTTTAATATATTTTTTTAGTCCAAAAAATAATTTTTGTTATTTTAAGTAAGTAATATTTGCTTCAAAAATAATAAACAAAAAAAAAATAAAATAAAATAATAAAAAATAAAAAATAAAAATGAAAATAAAAAAAGTCGGATTGGCCGAAGGCCATTTCGCCCGCAGATATTATCTGCGGGCGAAATGGCTTGGCCATTTCTCTCGTAGGAAAAACCTGCGAGCGAAATGGCCCAGGCCATTTCGCCCACAGCTTTTTCGCCAGCGCAATTTTTCCGCAGCCAATTTTTTTTTGCCAGCGTAATTTTTTCGCAGCAGTTTTTTTCACCAGTAAAATTTTCCGACGCAAATTCTCCGAAACCTAATACAATTAGGTTTCGGTTTCCTTTTCTTATTAAATATGGTATGTCATGAGTAACTAGGAAAAACCATGAAAAAACTTCTATAAATAAGGAGGCAGAGATGAGGAGGAAGATGGGAAAGAGTTTGAAACCGAATATGTGAAGGAAAGCAGTGGAACCAAGCTGATTTTTTGAGAGAGCCAAAAACAAATTCAAGGAATTCATCAAAGGCATCAACTGCCTTTGTTTTTGTTGATCCAAGAAGCAATTTTTTGGGTGTAACTCACGAACCAAGGTTTGAGCTCTTAAATTATTTTTTGTTCTATCACAGTAGCTTAATTCATGAAATTGTGTCTTTCAAAATTAAAAACCCTAGCACTTTAATTTAGCTTTTCTAAGGTTAAAAACACTAATTCATTGCTTTATTTTCCAAATAATTTAAAGTTATTAATTTAGTTTCTTCAAAACCCCAAAACCCTAATTTACTTACCAAATCATCAAACCCCTTAAATTATATTCTGTTTCTTTCCAAAAGCTTTAAAAACTTCTTTTTTGCTTTTAAAAACCTTTTAAATCATTTATTTATTTTCATAAAACTCCATAAAAGCATCAAATTGATTTTCAAACCCTAAAAACTTCATGCATCCACCGAAACCCTAATTTTAAAACACTAAACCCTAACTCAACTCCAAACCTAAAATAGTAAAACCCTAACCCCTTTAAAGCCTTAAACCTTAATTTATTTATAAACTCTAATCCTTTAAAATCTTAAAAATTATATAAACACAAATATTTTAATTTTACACAATAAGCTTGAAATCATCATTTAAAAACCACAAATCAAAAGTATTTTAAAGTGCCCAAAACCCTAGTTTCATGATTTCACCATTCAAACCTTAATTTGTTTAATCATAGTGTCTACCAACCTTTTAAAACATAATACTTTAATCTATTAAAATTCCTTTAAAAAGTCACAGTAGCCTAATTCCATGAATTTCTAAAACCCTAAACACATGCAATAAAGGACCCAAAATGGAAACAGTAGCTATAATTTAGATTTTTATTTGCCTCATTCAATTCTATATTTGATTATGCTTTGATTTATTTTATATGCTTTAATTTATTTAAGTTCAATGCTTGGTTTATTTAATTTTTCATGGATGGATGTTTACTTTCTATTGATATTTAATATATTTGATGAATGATTTATTTATTATCAATGGTTATTTACTTTTATCAATTTATTTAGATTTTCAAATGTTGTAAGAGGTATGTTTCCACTTGGTGGGTACCTCATTAGTTAAATATCATCTAATTTAAATTGATTTTCTATTTTAGATCCTATGTAAAGGACATGTTTCTACCTTTCGGTGGGTGTCCTATTTAGGCATGTGATGTAAGGACATGTTTCCATCTTCAGATGGGTGTCCATTTATTTGGTTTGCTTGGACTTTGCTTTGATTTTAATATATTGATGCTTTGTTTTAATTATTGTGTGTAATATGGATAATGTTGTTATATTTAAGAATGTTATAATATTAAAACCTGTAAAGGAGGCCGATTCCAATGAACCAGGCGTTGTGGGGGTGCTGGGTCATTTCTCATCTTCCCCACACGTACCCAACTTTTCGAACCCATTAGGGGGTTGGGGATTCCTTAGGAATCGAGTCATCCACCCCTTTCTTTTTCCCGGCCCGTCCGGGTGGCAACTCCATTTTCTTTGGACTTAGGTCTGTGTTCTCTAAGGCCCTGAGCCTAAACAGTGCCGAAGTCACAAGAACCATTTCACTAAGAGTGGCGGCAAAAATCCCCGCTCACACATTCGATTTATGTATGACCCATACTTGCTTGCACTAAGTCTCTCTCTTTCCTTTTGTCTCTAAAAACCCTTTTTTTTCCTCCTTATAGGTTGAGATGGCCTAGCACATAGATCTAGACCTAGAAATGGAGGCTTTCCTTAAGAGATAGGAAGAGTATTTCACCATCATGATGGCTAACCAATAAACCAAACTAAACAAGACCTTAGGTAAATAGAGAAATGCTATCCTCTAGGAAGTTGTCAATATGATTAGACTAGCCCCAGCCTAAAATAATTCACCTACCATGGGCCCTAACATAGCCTCCACTTATTAAACACCCTCCTCCACCACTAATTGCCCCAAACCTTGCCATTCCCATAGCTCCCACTCATATCACACCACTAGTCCCCCATAAACCATGCCCATCCAAAACCCTTTGACCCCTATTATCCCTATCATTGACCTAACCTAAATGGGATATTCCCCAAACCTAGTCCCAGAGGTTGCAACTAATCCTTTTCAAGGAGGTGAACCTTACAAAAATTTCTTAAGAAGATTGAGGCCCTAGAAAGATATTAAGAACATTAAGAGTAATGCAAATATGTGGACCCAGATTCCTTTGCCCTCTTTCCCAATGATCGAGCTCCTCTTAAGTTCAAGATGCTTACTATGGATAGATTTGATGGTACCACTTGCCTAAAGACACATTTGAAGATGTATGTGGGTGCCCCTCCCCCTTAGAGTAACAAATGAGCTCCTTGCTTAGTTATTCCAACATTTTTTAATCGGAGCAGCAGTTAAATGGTTTATGGACCTTAATAAGCAAAAGTACTAAACATGGAATGATATTTGTAATGAATTCACAAAAAAGTATCATTATAATGTTGCGGTAGACGTTCCCCGTCGAGACCTACAAGCAACCATGCAGAGGACCTAAGAGTCCTTCTCATTGTTCCTTATGAGGTGGAGGGTGAAAGCAACCTAGATGGTAAATAGGCCACCAGAGTAAGAACAAATAGATATCATCATTAAGAATTTACATCCTTCTACCAAACCCATCTCCAAACTCAGTATCTTCCAGATTTTAAAGCCTTAGTACCCACTGCCACTAAAATTGAAGATTTGGAGCATTCATGTAACACCTATAATTTTAAATATAATTAAATATTTAGTAAAGAGGGATGATTGGAGTGATGGAGGCAGTATATGTGTAGTATATACCCAATGTATAACTTGGATGTACATGATATATACATGGTATATAACTAACATATACTTAATATATACATATTAAAAAAAACAAAAAGTTAAAAAGTTAAAAAGTCAAAGTTAAAAATAATAGTAAAAGTAAAAAAATTAAAATTAAAATTAATCAAAATTAAAATTAATTATTGATAGGAAGAAAAAGAAAAGTCAATGAAAGAAGTATTAAATTAATAAATTAATTAATTAATTAATTAAAATGTGTGGATAGGAATGGAAGAAAAAAAATAAAACACCATCTTCTTCCTCTCTTATTATCAATGGCCAAATTTTCATGAAGAGAGAGAGAGAGAGAGAGACATTTCACTAGATACTCAAAGTTTCACTAAAAACCTAAAAAAACCAAGTGGATTTTGAAGAAAAATAATATTTCAAGTTTTCTATAAATTAATCTTTGTTTTCATTAGCTTTTAGATTATGTAATTATGTGAGTAGAGAGATAAAGTTGATTTAAATTTTCAGAATTGATAGTAATGAAGTTAAAATGATAAATACATGGTGATTTGGTGGTTGATTGGTTGTGATGAGTATGATTGTTGAAGTTAAGTTTTGAGGGTTAATATGTGAAAATTGGGATTTTAAAGGAGGTTTCAATAATTGCTAAAATGTATTGCTTTGATGTTTGTGGATGTTTATGTGATGATTTTATAGTTGATTGATTGAAAAGGTTGGGTTTTGTAGTAGTTTGGATGAAGTAGTAAGGGTAATTAGGGTTTCTTGGTGAAATTTGGGGAGAATTGATGTAATTGTTGTTTGAATGATTAAAATGTGTTAGAATGATATATTAATGCTATTTTTATACTTGAAATTGGTTTAAGAGTGAGCAGGGTGAACTTTCATAGTTAAAGTATTGAAAGGCAATTGGTGAAGTTAAACTTGGAAGGTGATTAGGGCTTGTTTTTTGGCATATTTGAGGTTAGTATATACTTTGATAGCATATGTATTAATTGCATTTGAATTTGCCTATATTGTGATTTTTTGACAATGTTCTAAGCTACTTTATCATTGATAATCATAGTATAAGTGCATTGTTATTTGTGGAAGTGTGTGAAATGTATGAAATGTGAGATATTAAGCCAATGTAGAATGGTTAATATCTTTGTCTTGCATAATTTCTAAAAATTTGTTTTGTGCATTTGGAATGGAAAATATGACATATTGTGAATGTAGTAAGAAAATATGCTTTTATGATTAGGAAGTATGGGAAATGTGTACGGTATGTGAAAGTTGAGGGAAAAAAGTATAAATGTGATTGAAGTATGTGAAAAATATGGAATTGCAAATGGAATATGAAAAATGTGATGAGAAATGAATAAGAAATGATAATATATACAATTTGTGTATTTTCCTTATATAATATCATGTTCCAAAGAATTGTTTTAGTGCTATTAGATTGGCATGCCATTGTTATGTGATGATAAAATATTTGCCTTATGGGCTAGACACACTAGTCTCAACAGGGGACGCGCCTTTAGGCAGTATGATATGACACTTAGAACACTGGTGTCGCAATAAACTAAGACAATATCTCTAGAACTTGAATATTAGATAGGGTCATTTGGGCCCAATGTATGTGTTTATGAAAGCTTGATGTTTTTCATGAGTTTCAAGTGTATTTTAGATACTACATTACATGTTTCAAAAAGAGTGACATATTGCATTATTCTAAAAATTTCTTTTGTTATCAAAGCAAATACCACTAAGCTATAGCTTAGTGAGATTCGTTCATCGTGCATGTGACAGTGCAGAGGCAGAGAGCCCTGTTAGATTTGATTAGGTCTAGGTTAGTGCATTGGTATTTGAAGTTGATATTTTGCCACAAGACCAAAGCTTGCCTGCATATCGTGTAAACTTTTATTTTTGCAAATTCATTATGTTCATATAATATATTAGTGTATGTCAATGATGTAAATTAATATCTTGGATAAGTAATGTAAAGTATTTGTAATATATACACATGAATGATACTTAAGGCATTGAATGATTTTTAGAGGAAATGATGGAGATGTGGGATTTGTTTTATTATTGGGAGTGTGTTTTTCTGTAGGTTGTGTTTGTTTGAATTTGGAGGATGTTCAATTTACAAATAAAACTCTAGCAAATTTTTCCTATAGATTTTCTTTGAAATTTATACTTTTAACATTTAATTACTAGTATATATTTATTTACCTAATAAATTTATTTTATAAAGGGTAATCTATTTTATTAAAAATATGATGAATTTTCTACTGAAAAAGATGATGACATTCTTATATTTTGTATACATATTTTACATATACTAACTGTATATACTATACGTATATAAGGGTGTTACAATTTAGGTCAGTTGAAAGATGAATCAACAATTTCCTGCTCAGCCAGGTATAGAAAGGGGATGAATAATGCCAACACTAATCCTAGCTTAGTTAGAAATCAGAAAGGTGGGGAAGTGGCAAATATAAGCAGTCAACAACCTATCAAACTAGAAAGACAGGATAGAGTATTCACTAATATGGGGATGCCCTTGGGAGTTATATTTAAGAAAGCCTTGGAAGCCAAGCTTATAAAACCACTATCCATTGCTTCTGTAACAAATCCTTCTCCAAAGGGATTCAAGGTTGATGAATATTATGGTTATCATCAGAGGATAGGTCATAAAATAGAGGTGTGTATTAACCTGAGACACAAGATATAAGATCTGGTTGATAAAATAGCTGCTAATCCCTTACCCAAGCATCCAATATTGACGGTCAATTGAATCTTATTATTTTAATTTCGTCAATTCAACTGGAAGCATATTATTGGGTATAAGACCTCAATTATTATGTTGAAGAGGTTGAGGGAGGAATTTTTACCTTGACTAGGAGTGGAAGAGTCACCCAACCTTTGCTTCCACCGCAAAAATTGAATCCCCAACCAGCACCCCAACCTGAAGAAGACCCATTGTTAAAGAAACTCAAAAAGTCCAATCCAAAACCTTCTTATGTCCTCTTATGCTCATAGACAAGCAGTTTTGAGAGCCCTAGATCAATGCCAAGCCCCCAATGACATTACCCCAGAAGATCTAATAGCCTCCTTAACCCAATCTACAAAGGGAGCTCACATAATTTTTTATGACAAAGACTTTCCTAGCCAAGCCCAAAACCATAATGAAACACTTTGCATCATAGTGATTGATAAAGAGAATACTGTACCATTGGTATTGATTGATAATGGTTCTGCTCTAAATGTTTGTGTAGACCCTTAATTTTGGACCCAGCCCGGTCCGATATATTTTAATTAGTCCAAAATAATTTTTGTGTTGTCTAATATATTTTAAATAGTCCAAAAAAATTTTTGATTATCTTAATTAAATAATTTTTGCTTTAGTATCTAATTTTTATTAATAAAAAATAAAAATAAACAAATAAAAATAAAAAATCGGCGACAGAAAAATCAGCGACGAAAAAATCGTCCCTAAAAACCAGCGCGGGGGACGAATGGCCTTAGGCCAGTCCTCGCCCGTGCCGCAGCCAACTGCAATAAAAAATTTTTTGCTAGCGTAACTTTTCCGCAGCAATTTTTTTTCGCCAGCGAAATTTTTTCGATGCAAATTTTTCTGAAACCTAATGCAATTAGGTTTTGGTTTTCTTTTCTTATCAATATTATGTTCCGTAAATAATTAGGAATGAACTATAAAATTCTTCTATAAATAAGACCAAAAACATCACAAAAAAGGAAGAAATCGGAGGAAAAATTTTTAAACTTTGGTGTAACCTACGAGCCAAGGTTTGAGTTCTTAATTTCTTTTTCTTTTTTCACAATAGCTTAATCATCTTTTTTTTTCTTTTAATTCAAAAACCCTAGAACCTCAATTCACTTTTTCTAAAGTTTAAAAACCTTAATTCGTTGCTTTGTTTTCCAAAAATTTTAAAGTTAGTTTTGTTTCTTCAAAACCCCAAACCCTAATTTGCTTTCTAAATTTTCAAAGCTCTAAATTGAGTTTTGTTTCTTTCCAAAAGACCTAAAAACTTCTTTTTTGCTTCAATAAACTTTAAATCATTTTCATAAATCTTGATAAATTTATCAATTATTTTTTTCCAAATTCTAAAAATTAATTCATTCCCCGAAACCCTAAATCAAAAATCCTAAAACCCTAATTCAACTCTAAAAACCAAAACAGTGAACCCTAACCCCCTTAAAACCTTAAACCCTAATTTTTTCTAAACCATAATCCTTTAAAACTTTAAAAAACATATAAACACAAATGTTATAATTTTACACAGTAAGCTTAAAAAATAATTCAATGAGTAACCGTAAGTCATAAATCGAAGTATTTTACAGTGTTCAAACCCTAATTTCATGATTTTACATCATAAACCTTAATTTGGTTAATCAAAGTGTTTTACCAACTTTTTAAATCATAAAACTTTAATCCATTTTAATTCCATTAAAATCACAGTAGCCTAATTCCATAAATTCCAAAACCCTAAATACATGGAATCTTAAATAGAAACAGTAGCCCTAATTTGAATCTTTATTTGCTTTATTCAATTTTATATTTGATTATGCTTTGATTTATTTTATATGCTTTAATTTATTTAAGTTCAATAGTTGGTTTATTCAATTTATCATGGATGGATGTTTACTTTCTATTGATGTTTAATACCTTTGATGAATGATTTATTTATGATGAATGGTTATTTACTTTTATCAATTTATTTAGATTTCCAAATGTTGTAAGAGGTATGTTTTCACTTGGTGGGTACCTCATTAGTTAAATATCATGCAATTTAAATTGCTTGTATGTTTTAGAACCAATGTAAAGGACATGTTTCTACCTTTCGGTGGGTGTGCTATTTAGGCATGGATTATGTAAGGGAATGTTTCCATCTTCGGATGGGTGTCCATTTATTTGTTTTACTTGGACATTGCTTTGATTTTCAATATATCGATGCTTTATTTTAATTATCGTGTGTAATATGGATAATATTGTTATACTTAAGAATTCTATAATATTAAGACCTGTAAAGGAGGCTGGTTCTAATGAACCGGGCGTTGTGGGGGTGCTGGGCCATTTCTCACCTTCCCCATATGTACCCAACTTTCTAACCCATTAGGGGGTTGGGGATTCCTTAAGAATCCAGTCATCCACCCCTTTCTTTTTTCCCGGCCCGTCCGGGTGGTGACTCCATTTTCTCCAGACTTAGGTCCGTGTTCTTTAAGGCCCCGAGCCTAAACAGTGCCAAAGTCGCAGGAACCATTCTACCGGGAGTGGGGGCAAAAATCCCCGCTCACAGTGGCGACTCCACTGGGATAAGAGAAGTTGATTCCGTTGGTCTTTATATTATACTATTCTTTGTTATAATGATATTATCCATTGCATCACCTTAGATTGCATCGTGTGTGTGAGTTAGGACGCCCGTGTTACCCGTGTTGTGTTATGTAAGGGATACCATACTTTCACTCAAGGTATGGAGATCGAGCATGGCATAACCACTCATAGCCTCGTACCATTTGATATATACTTGCTATGGAAACCTGAGCCTCTTTACCCAAAGACTAAAGCTCATATAATTGGCCTAGTTACTTTCCTTAGGTTTTACCCCAAATGCATGTTGTTTGACTATGGTTAATTTATCTTGGCTTAAATCATGGCTTATTTGGTTTGTTCTTTTTCTAATATGACCTAAGTATATTGTAAGCTCAAAATAAATTTTTCTTCAAAGTCCAAAAGACCAAAGCTATTTTCAAAACTTTTCAAGATGGTCTTTGGACATAAAACTTTTCTAAAAAACAAATCAAAAATTCTTTTGCTCATGGCCCAAATACTAAGCCCAAAATATATTTTTTCTAAAATCAAAATTATTTTTATCCAACTTTTTCTTACAAAGAGCTTGCAAATTATTTAAATCAAATAAGAAATACCAAAAATCAATTGTCAGCCTAGTTTATCCTAAGAATAATAAATCATGGGCTTGATTTTTGGCATGAATCATTAGTTACCTTTTTCAAGTGAGAAATCTATTCATAATAAACTTCTTAATTTCGTTTTAATCCAATATAGCATAAAGCTACTATAGTTGGTTGAATGGATTAAAACCTAATTAATGGGAATTATCATGAGTTGATTTCAATTTTTGAAAATATAACTATTGGTTGAAATGTCCAAGGGAATTATTTGAAAACAAGGTAGCCCATGTTGGTATTTTGTTAACCATATACCTAGGAAAAGAGACTTGCCATTCGTGTGTGGATGTTATAAGGTTGGAAGGAGCGTCCTAATTATCGTTGATTGTTGATTGTTTATGCATACATGCATACATGCATACATTTGCATCTCATATCATTGATCGTCTCTGGCTCACAGCCCTGGATTGTGACAGTTCAAAAGCTTACAATAATCCAACCTACGCCGGAGACAAGTTTCTAGCAATGACTCAATCACTTGCTCACCAAAAACAATGGAGCCCAAACAAATTCAAAGAATGGTGGATGAAGCCCGTAACGACAAAATGGAAGAAATAAAAAAGGCCCTTGCTGAGACCATGAAGAACCAATTGAATGCAATCTTAGAAAATCATGCCGAGGCATCTGCTAGCAATAAGAAGCCAAAGGACAATGGGAAGGCTAAAATTGGTGAAGTAGCTTTTGATGATGATAAGGTGGTCATTGATGATGATGATTGGGCTCAATACTACCAAGATCCTTAAGACAAAAAGGAGGCGAATGTTGTTGAGAAGGCAACTGTTGAAAAAACTAAGACATCTGATGTTGAGAAGATGATTGCTGATTTAGAAAAGAAATTTGAGAAGAAGCTAAAAACCGAAGAGATGTCTGAAGTTGACAAATTATTCGAGCTAGATGAAGAAGTTTCGTATATGTTCAAGATGCCATCTTTTGCGAAGTTTGTTGGAACCTAAAATCCTCATCTCCATATGAAGCAGTATATCACTGCTATGCAGTCTGCCCGAGCTACTAAGGCTCAAACTCTAAGGTACTTCATGCTCTCATTGGATCCTGTTGTCCAAAATTGGTTCAATACCTTAGATGATGGAACACAAAAGAATTGGGATTTGCTGTACAAGGCCTTCATCTAGTAATATGGGTATAATATCGAGTTGGAGGTTACCTTAATGGAAGTGGAGTCCATAAGGCAAAGGCCAAATGAGAATTTTGTGGACTATGTGAAAAGGTGGAGAAATAAGGCTGCTTTGCTCAAGAAAAGGCCCGATGAATCTGATCAAATAAGGATGATCGTGAGAGGTGTCCTGCCCAATCTCCGTGAAAGGATGTCTCACACCCTTATAAGGGATTTCAAAGATCTTCTCCAAGCTGGTCTACAAATTGAAGAGTGGGAAAGACAGAAGAACCGTTTTTCAATAAAAAGGAATGAGAAAGGAAATTTTCAGCCTAGCAGTCAAAGCACACAAAAAGAAGTTGGGGTTAATACCACTAGTCAAGGAGGAATGAGGCAGTTTTTAGAAAAAGGGAAGCCACTGTCTTGGTTTTTTAGCAAACTAAAAAAGAAAGGGTTGTTACAACCATTGGCTCCTCGACCTTTGCCTAGTCCATTACCCCCAAAATTTGATACTAAGGCTTTTTGTCAATTTCATCAGACTCAAGGACATGAGACTGATAGATGTACCCGATTAAGGCATGTGATCCAAGATTTGATTGATAGTGGCAAGCTACCCGAGCCAGATAAGCCCAACACCAATGACAATCCATTACCAAGGTTCAATAGAGTACCTCCACCGGCAACCTTCATGGTGGGAAAAGGATTGGAAGAAGATTTTGTTTTATCATCCTTTCAAGATGGAAATATTGAAGATGTGAAGGGAAAGGAAGCTTAAACTCAATGAACTTTCCTTAGCTCGAATGTTGCTTTTCAATTTTACTTTCTTTAATATTTAATTGGAACTATCGTGTTTTTCAAATTTAAATTTGTTTGAATAAATTACTTTTATCAACAATTTTGTTGGTCTTTGTTCATTTTGGTGCTCAACCAATGAGGAATCTTGCTTGATAATTGATGAATTAATATGTTTATGCATCATGACTTGAATGACTTTACTAGGTAAGGGAATTGCTCTATAGCATTGAGTTGTGTATGCTTACTTAGAGAGGGCTCATGCATAATTATCTTTGTCTAGGTCCTAATCAGTCTTAGAACATGCTTTGACAAACTTTTGAGGAGAAATTGAACTCTGCTTATTTAAGGGAGAGATGATCGAGGCATTGTTTGGTTAGCCAACAACTAGTATCCACCCTATTAAATATCAATCCCTTCCCTTTGAGCCTTCATAACATTTTAGCTTTCTTTTCATTGGCTTACAAACCTCAATAACCTACCCTGAGTTGTTTTGATACTATTGACAAGTCTTATGATCACTAAGATAAAGAGGCAAGAAGGTCAAAGAAAGTAATGATTAGTCAAGACCATAATGGTAGTTGATGTTTTCAAGACCATAAGGGTAGTTGATGTTTTCAAGACCATGAAGATAGTTGAATTTCTCAAGATCATCAGGATAGTTGAAGTTTTCAAGACCATAAGGGTAGTTGAAGTTCACCTAATATCTCCAGTCTATCAAGATAGCATCAGAGTAACAAATGATTTATCCCTGTTAAAGGAGATTTATGTTACTCCACTCATCCATTATTGGAAGCCCAAGTTAGTACAAACAAGACAACTCTTTTAGAGCCAAAAACCAAAAAAAAAAAAAGAAAAAGAAACAAATCAAACAAAAAAAAAAGAAAAGAAAAAAAGAAGAAAAGAAGAAAAAAAAAGAAAAAGATAAAACCTAAAAAGGCGGTTCAAAAAGCCAAATGAGTTCTCTTTTACCTAACACAACAAAAGGCTTCCATTTGGTTTATAAGGGCATTTTGACTTGAATTGGTCCAACCCGACCAAAGATACCACAAAATTAGAGGAAAAGGAGAAAGACCATCCAGTTCTTAAAAGTTCTGTACTTGATAGTCCTACAAGAAAGAAGGACAAAATGATAAAAGAAAGGGAAGAGTAAGGAAAGAGAAAGAAAAGGGAAGAGTAAGAAAAATAAAGAGGAAAGAAAAGGGAAAAGAAGAAAAGAAACGAATTTGGGTCTTAAACATTTTGCAAGGGCAAAGACTGTCCTAATCACGATCCAGATTAATGCCAAGAAGACAGAAAGAATTTAGAGTCTAGCAAGATTTCTTCCAAGCTGCCTAATGTTCAAACAAGAAATTTATAGTGTGAGGGTTTGTCCATTGTGCCACAGCAGCTCCTATCTCAAAATGGCCTTCATTTAACCCATGTCCCTCATAGACCCCATTTCAAGCCTATCAAAGACCTGTTGATCTCTCTTGGTAGGTAGAGTCTATTAGTGGAGATAGTTTGGATAAGCATGCATATGAGATAGACAATATTTAAACACAAATGAGACCTTTGGCCAAGTAATGTGTATGTGCCTATCTGAAGTGCAACAATTCTTGCTTAAATAGAAATGATTCCCAAGTTTAGTACGGTAACTAGGATTGTCATGTTATAGATATGTTAATTTGGAAAAATCAAGTCCTGAGGTGCATTGACATTAATTTGGCAAAGACAACATTTGATTTCAAAATTAAAATTCAAAAAATCAGAAAAAAAAAAATTATTTTTTTTTCATACGAAGCCTTCAAGCTAAGGGGAGTATGTTAAACTATCGAACCTCCAAAGGAAACATTGGGTAAAGGAAATGATTATTGGCAAGGTCATGAAGAAGCTATCAACTGACATGTTGAGACATAGTTTGAAATAGATGAATCCCCGACTCTACTGCTTGGGGTCTCCATTATTCATATTTTCAACATCTTGAAGATAAAAAGCCATAAATGCAAAGCTTTCTATCATTCCAATGCAATACTTGAATGAGCGTAGAAAAGGAGTCAATGAGAATACTTCTGCTGATCACTTAGGTCTATGAGTCAATGAAACCGCTGTGAGTATTATCATGCATATCATGCATACATGAGCATATCACATCATACTTTCTTGTCTTGTGTTGTCTATGCCTTGTCAAAATGAACAGCGAGCAATCAAAAGAAGATATCAAATCAGGGGGGCATAGAAAGCCCATTGCTTGAGAAAGCTCCAGTAATCTTGCAAAGAGAAGAAATACGTGCTTGTGCAAAGAACAAGACAACCCAAACATCAATCAAAGCTTGCATGGAAAAAATCTTTTGTTTGAGCCTACACAGAGGGTAAAGTTTCTCCTTTTGAAATTTTTTAAGTTTATATACCCAACATTTTCAAACTCACTTGCAAATATTTCGCCACACAGGAGGCACGAGAAGATATGAGAGCCAACTAAAAATAGCTAAATTTTTTCGAAAAGGAAGAACAAAAGAATGGAACATTAGAACTATCAAAAGAATGAAGATGCAAAAGACAAAAGATCAATCCAGCTAAAAAAGCTGAAGCAAGGGTGAAGACCATTTTCAAGGGTGAAGACCCTATCTCAAATGATGAAGATCCATTTTTCAAGGTTAAAGACCCGATCTCAAAGGATGAAGATCAATTTTCAAGGGTAAAGACCCGATCTCATAGGATGAAGATCCATTTTCAAGGGTTAAGACCCAATCTCCAAGGATGAAGATCCATTTACAAGGGTGAAGACCCGATCTCCAAGGATGAAGATCCATTTGCAAGGGTGAAGACCCGATCTCAAAGGATGAAGATACATTTGCAAGGGTGAAGACCCGATCTCCAAGGATGAAGATCCATTTGCAAGGGTGAAGACCCGATCTCAAAGGATGAAGATCCATATGCAAGGGTGAAGACCCAATCTCAAAGGATGAAGATCCATTTTCAAGGGTGAAGACCCAATCTCAAAGGATGAAGATACATTTTTCAAGGGTAAAGACCTGATGTCAAAGGATGAACATCCATTTTCAAGGTTGAAGACCCGATCTCAAAGGATGAAGATCCATTTTGTAGGTGAAAAACCACAATGCATAGAATAATAGGAGCAATCAGACTTTTCAAATGATAAAAGGTTTGTCAAACTCAGTCTCGGGTCCAAGCACCCAAATTAAATTCAATATCAGGTCCAAAACCCAAATTTTCCTTAGGTCCAGAACCTAGAATCTTCCCTAAGTCCAAAACTTAGCTCAGGTCCAGAACCCAAATTATCCTTAGGTCCAGAACCTAGAATCTTTTCTAATACCAGAACATAGCTCGGGTCCAGAACCCAAATTTTCTCTTAGGTCCAGAACCTAGAATTATCCTTGAGTACAGAACTCGAGCCAGGTCCAGAACCCAAAACCTCAGCCATCTCAAAAATTAAGTCTTATTGCTTTCCACTCTCTTTCACTAAAGTCTCAGATCATTCAAGTAAGGGGCAAACTGTAGACCCTTAATTTTTGACCCAGTCCAGTCCGATATATTTTAATTAGTCCAAAATAATTTTTGTGTTGTCTAATATATTTTAAATAGTCCAAAATAATTTTTTATTATCTTAATTAAATAATTTTTTCTTTAGTATCTAATTTTTATTAATAAAAAATAAAAATAAACAAATAAAAATCAAAAAATCAAAATAAAAAAAATAAAAAATCGGCGACGGAAAAACCGGTGATGAAAAAATCATCGCCGAAAACCAGTGCGTGGGACGAATGGCCGTAGGCTATTTCGCGTGAAGGAAAATCCTGCTAGCGAAATGGCCCACAAGCCAGTCCTCGCCCCTGCCGCAGCCAACTGCGGCAAAAAAATTTTTGCCAGCGCAATTTTTCCGTATCAGTTTTTTTTCGCCAGCGAAATTTTTTCGACACAAATTTTTTCGAAACCTAATGCAATTAGGTTTTGGTTTCCTTTTCTTATCAATATTATTTTCCGTGAATAATTAGGAATGAACTATGAAATTATTCTATAAATAAGACCAAAAACAACACAAAAAAGGAAGAAATCAGAGGAGAAATTGATCAAAAATTGGATCCGAAACTAAGTAGGAAAGGCAGTGAAGCAACCTAATTTCATTTTTCAGAGAAAAGCAATTCAAGGATTTCAAAGGCAGCAAAGCTTGTCTTTGTTTTTGTTCATCCAAGAAGTAATTTTTGGTGTAACCAACGAACCAAGGTTTGAGTTCGTAATTTCTTTTTGCTTTTCACAGTAGCTTAATCATCTGTTTTTTTCTTTTAATTCAAAAACCCTAGAACCTCAATTCACTTTTTCTAAATTTTAAAAACCTTAATTCGTTGCTTTGTTTTCCAAAAAGTTTAAAGTTATTAGTTTTGTTTCTTCAAAACCCCAAAACTATAAATTTTCTTTCTAAATTTTCAAAACTCTAAATTGAGTTCTGTTTGTTTCCAAAAGCCCTAAAAACTTCTTTTTTGCTTCAATAAACTTTAAATAGTTTTCATAAAACCTCATAAAGTTATCAATTATTTTTTCCAAATTATAAAATTTAATTCATTCCCCGAAACCCTAAATCAAAAATCCTAAAACCCTAACTCAAATCCAAAAACAAAAACAGTGATCCCTAACCCCCTTAAAACCTTAAAATCCTAATTTTTTTTTCTAAACACTAATCCTTTAAAACTTTAAAAACCATATAAACACAAATGTTATAATTTTACACAGTAAGCTTAAAACATAATTCAATGAGTAACCGTAAGTCATAAATCTAAGTATTTTAATGTGTTCAAACCCTAATTTCATGATTTTACATCACAAACCTTAATTTGGTTAATCAAAGAGTTTTACCAACTTTTTAAATCATAAAACTTTAATCCATTTTAATTCCATTAAAATCACAGTAGCCTAATTCCATAAATTCCAAAATCCTAAATACATGGAATCTTAAATAGAAACAGTAGCCCTAATTTGAATCTTTATTTGCTTTATTCAATTTTATATTTAATTATGCTTTGATTTATTTTATATGCTTTAATTTATTTATGTTCAATGCTTGGTTTATTCAATTTATCATGGATGGATGTTTACTTTCTATTGATGTTTAATACCTTTGATGAATGATTTATTTATGATGAATGGTTATTTACTTTTATCAATTTATTTAGATTTCCAAATGTTGTAAGAGGTATGTTTCCACTTGGTGGGTGCCTCATTAGTTAAATATCATATAATTTAAATTGCTTTTATGTTTTAGAACCAATGTAAAGGACATGTTTCTACCTTTCGGTGGGTGTCCTATTTAGGCATGGATTATGTAAGGATGGGTGTACATTTATTAGTTTTGCTTGGACATTGCTTTGATTTTCAATATATCGATGCTTTATTTTAATTATCGTGTGTAATATGGATAATATTATTATACTTAAGAATTCTATAATATTAAGACCTGTAAAGGAGGTTGGTTCCAATGAACCGGGCGTTGTAGGGGTGCTGGGCCATTTCTCACCTTCCCCATATGTACTCAACTTTCCAAACCCATTAGGAGGTTGGGGATTCCTTAGGAATCGATTCATCCACCCCTTTCTTTTTTCGCGGCCTGTCAGAGTGGCCACTCCATTTTCTTCGGACTTAGGTCCGTGTTCTCTAAGGCCCCGAGCCTAAACAATGCCGAAGTCGCAAGAACCATTCCACCGGAAGCGGGGGAAAAAATCCCCGCTCACAATTTGTCCTTTAAAAGTGGTGAGTTGCTTAGGTATTGAGGTAATAGACCTAATTCCATCAGATCAAGTTATTAGGGCATAGGATAATACCAAGAGATAAGTGCTTGGGGTGGCCAAACTGGATGTGACAATACGACCTATGACGTAAAATATCCCCTTCCAAGTGTTGGACATTCCAAGTTATTTTAATTTACTACTTGGAAGACCATGGATTCATCAGGCTAGAGCAGTCCCTTCCTTTTACCATCATAAACTAAAGTTACCATTTAATGGAGGTGTTGTTACAATCAAGGGGGATCCTCAGGGAAAGATTGTTGTTGTCCCAAGATGGCAACCAAGAGGGGGGGGGGTGAATTGGTTTATTTGGAGAAGTGATGGTAAATTGGAAATTTAAAATTGAATAAAGAAAGAAAGATGTAGAGAGTAGAATATCGAACACAAGGAGTTTATAGTGGTTTGGATTACCCCAATCCTATATCCATTTCCTTAACAACTTGTTAAGGTTCCACTAATCTTGAGTTTTTACAAGCTTAACTCTAGCATGGTGTTTTCACCAGCTCACACTGAACTATTACAATGGTTTGAAATTAATTCTCACAACCCTTAGAAGAGTTTTTCAGGATCACTCTCACAACCTATGTGTTTTTAAGCTCACACTGAAACTTTGATGGTGTTTAATGCTCACACCTAACACTTAAGAAATACAAAGTATGAGTTTTTATGCAAAGAAATGAAAGATGTTAAACTTGGCACTTACAATCACAATCCTTTACAAAAATATGATTTCTTGTGGTATTTATAGCCTTCAAGTCTTCAACTAGCCGTTTGGAATGGGAGCTAACATATTTGATTCTTGCCTCCCATTAAAATCACATTTCTTAGCTAGTTCATGGTCAGACTGTTGTTGTTCTAGTCTGATAGGGCTCGGCGTGGTCAAACTTAATTTAGTTCGGTTGGATTAGGCTAGGCATGGTTGGACTGAGTTCAGTCTGGTTGTGCTTTTCATATTTTCTGACGAAAGTTCTTCAATGACTAGTACACATGGCATCCATTAATTAAGTGGATATACAATGCTAGATTTTTTAAAGTTCTAACTAGTGGTATGCTTGGGACTCATTCGGTCCGATCGTTCTTCATATGGAATGTTGAGATTCTGAGAGTGTTGATGACTGTGAGCATTACTAAGACTTTTTAAACTTTAAGCTCTTGTTCGATGCAGTTGGACTTCATCAGGTTCAATCGTGCCTACCATGGTATGATAAACTTTTTGGAGTCTTAGTGACCGTGATCTTTATTGGGATTTCTGAGGTTTTATCATGAGCTATATAGACCCTTAATTTTTGACCCAGTCTGGTCCGATATTTTTTATAGTCTAAAATAATTTATGTGGTATTTTAATTAAATAATATTTATTTTAGTATTTATTATTTATAATTTTTAATAAAAATAAAAATGGTAATACGAGTAAAGTTAAAAATAAATAAACATAAATAAATAAATAATCGGCGACGAAAAAATTGGCAATGAAATTTTTCATCGCTGAAGGAGAATTGGCCTGGGCCAATTCACCGCAGGAAATTCCTACGGCAAATTGGTGCCCGCCCGCAGCAGTTCCCAGCCAGCACTTGCAGTTTCCAGCTCGCAGCAGTTTTTTTGCCAGAGCAATTTTACAACGCAGTTTTTTTTCAAAACCAAATTCTATTTAGTTTTGGTTTCTTTTCCTAATTAGTTTTAGTTTCCTTAGACAATTAGAAGTAGGCTTATGATTTTTTCCTATAAATACCACATTAAAACACATAATTAAAGGATCAAAAATTTATTTTTATTGAGCTAAAACTTGGGACTTCTGACTAGGAGGAAAAAGAGGACAGGAGATTAACAAGACAACAAGGAACATTAACAAGACATCAATGAACATTAGGTTGGCAATTAATATTAACAAGGGTCGGCAATTGAGATTGAGAGAGATTAAAACTAGAAAGGCAGAAGATGACAAAAGAGATTAACATTCATCAATCCATTAAAGACAGCAATGCTGTCTTTGCTCATTATTCATCCAAAAGTCAATTGTGGAGGAACCAACGAATGGAGGTTTGATCTTTAATCATAAATTACTCATGATCACAGTAGCTTCGTTTCTTTGATTAATAAAAACATGCATACAGTAACTTGATCTTTGAACACACAGTACCATGATCTTTTAACGTGCAGTAAATTGATCTTTGTTTCAATAACTTTAATCGTTTGCTTTAATTAACACATTGATATGTTGTTATTCGTAACCCCACTTACATGTTTCATAAAACACATAAAACTATTCTGTGGCCATCGTGGATTTAAATTAATTATCAAAATCTATTCTTTTACTAAAACTTCAAGAACCATAAATTATTTTATTAAAACTCAAAACCTCAAACTATTTTTATCCAAAAGCCTAAACCATTTCATTTTTAAACTCCAAAATATTGATTATTTTTCCAAAACCTTAATTTATCTCTCCAAACCCAAAATTATGTTTTTAAGGAAGTAAGTTAAACCAAAACCCTAATTCCAAACTTTGAATTACAAAACCCTAGTTTCAAAAATCTTAATTTCAAAACCCTAATTCTAAACTCTTAATTTCAAATAGTTTCAAAAACTCTAAAAACCTTAATTTTAAAACCCTAATTACAAAACCCTAATTTTAAAACCCTAATTCTAAACTCTTAATTCCAAAACCACAAATTCTAAAAACCCGAAATTCTTCAAAACCCTAAATTTATATATTTATTGCTTTATTTAATTTTAGATTTGATTATATAGTTTATTATATGTTTTGATTTATTCAATTTCAATGCTTGATTTATTTAATTTACCATGGATGATTATTTTCTTTATTATTATGATTATTATTTGTTTGTTTTGGTATTAAAATTGTAAGACGCATGTTTTCACCTTATGGGTACCTCATTTGTTAAGTATTATGTAATTTAAATTGCTTTTATATTTTTGGACCAATGTAAAGGACATGTTTCTACCTTTCGGTGGGTGTCCTATTTATTTTAGACATGGATGATGCAAGGATATGTTTCCATCCTATAATGGGTGTCATTTATTTACTTTGTTTGGACATTATTTTGATTTTTATATAATGATGTTTTATTTTAATTATTGCATGTAATATGGATAGTATTGTTATACTTAAGAATTTTATAATATTAAGACCTGAAAAGGAGGTCGGTTCCAATGAACATGGCATTGTGGGGGTGCTGGGCCATTTCTCACCTTCCCCTCATGTATCCAACTTTCCAAACCCATTAGTGGTTTGGGGATTCCTTAGGAATCGAGTCATCTATCACTTTCTTTTCCCTAGCCCGTCCGGGTGGCAACTCCATTTTCTCCAGGCTTAGGCCCGTGTTCTCTAAGGCCCCGAGCCTAAACAGTGCCAAAGTCACAACCATTCCACAGTGAGTGAGGGTAAAAATCCCCGCTCACAGTGGCGACTCCACTAGGGATAAGAAAAGTTGATTCCATTGGTATTTTTATTATTCTATTCGTTCTTATCATGATATTATCCATTGCATCATTTAGATTGCATAATGTGCGTGAGTTAGGACACCCGTGTTACCCGTGTTGTGTTGTGTTGTGTTATGTAAAGGATACTATACTTTCACTCAAGGTATGGAGATCGAGCATGGCATAACCACTCATAGCCTCGTACAATTTTGGTATATACTTGCCATGGGAACCTAAGCCTTTTTACTTAAAAACTAAAGCTCATTTAATTGGCCTAGTTACTTTCCTTAGGTTTTTACCCCAAATGCTTGTTGTTTGACAATGGTTAATTTATCTTTGCTTAATTCATGGCTTATTTGGTTTGTTCTTTCTTTAATATGACCTACATATATTTGTAAGCTCAAAATAAATTTTTCTTTAAAGTCCAAATGTTCAAAGCTATTTTAAAAACTTTATAAAATGGTCTTTGGACATAAAACTTTTCTAAAAACAAATCAAAAATTCTTTTCTCATGACCTAAATACAAAGCCCAAAATCCATTTTTTCTAAAATCTTTTTACAATGGGCTTAGAAATAAAATTATTTTCATCCAACCTTTTCTCACAAAGAGCTTACAAATTATTTAGGTCAACTACAAAATGCCAAAAATCAATTGTGAGCCTAGTTTATACTAAGAATAATTAATCATGGGCTTGTTTTTGGCATGAATCATTAGTTACTTTTCAAGTGAGAAATCTATTTATAATAAACCTCTTAATTTAGTTTTAATCCAATATAGCATAAAAGCTACTTTAGTTGGTTAAATGGATTAAAACCTAATTAATGAGAATTATCATGAACTGATTTCCAATTTTGAAAATATAACTATTGGCTAAAACGTCTGAGGGAAATATTCAAAAACAAGATACCCCATATTGGTATTTTATTAACCATATACCTAGGAAAAGAGACTCGCCATTCGTGTGTGGATGTTATAAGGTTGGAAGGAACGTCCTATTTGTCCTTATTTGTTTATTGTTTGTGCATACATACATACATGCATACATGCATCACATGACATATCATTAATCCTTTCTGACCCATAGACCTGAAGTACGACAATTCAAGAGCATACAATGATATCACCTACAACATTGATTTTTGATTCAACTGCTTCATTGGGAGAATGGATGCAAACCAGCTAAGGGATATAATCAATGAAGTTGTTAATGCTAGGATGGCCGAGCTACAAGATCAATTGGTTAAAATTATGAAGACCCAGTTGATTGAAATTCTGGAGCTCATCAACAATGCTAAGGCAGCATCCATGGAGAACATGTTCACCAATAGAGATCGAATGAAAAATGAGGGACCAATCCATATTCTACGAGACTAGCTGAATCATGTGTTATCTAAGTGGGGAAATAAGGGCGGCTATCACCTAGTGGAAAAAGTCAAAGGGAAAGAGAGAAGAATCATTTTTTTGTAAAACATAATTATTAGCCTAGTAATCAAAATACACAAAAGGAAACTGACGTTAATGCCACCGGTCAAGGAGGAATAAGGCAGTTTTCAAAATTGGGGAAGCTGCTATCTTGGGTTCTCAATAAGCTACATAAGAAGGGATTGCTACAACCCTTGACTCCTCGACCTTTGCCAAAACCTTTACCCCAAAATTTGATACTAAGGCTTTTTGTCAATTTCATCAGACTCAAGGGCATGAGGCCAATAGATGTGCTCAACTGAGGCATGAGATCCAAAATTTAATTGATCCTAAACTGGATTTGGATACCCGATCCAAACTGGACTTGGATACTCGATCCTAAACTGGATTTGGATACTCGATCCTAAATTGGATTGGGATACTCGATCCTAACTTGATTTGGATACTCGATCCTAACTTGAATTCGGATACTCGATCCTAAATTGGGTTGGGATACTCGATCCTAACTCGATTTGGATACTCGATCTTAAATCAGATTTGGATACTCGATCCTAAACTGGATTTGGATACTCAATCCTAAATTGGATTTGGATACTCGATCCTAATTGGATTTGGATACTTGATCCTAAACTGGTTTCGGATACTTGATCCTAACTGGATTTGGATACTCAACCCTAAATTTGATTGGGATACTCGATCTTAACTTGATTTGGATACTCGATCCTAACTTGGATTCGGATACTCGATCTTAAACTTGATTGGGATACTCGATTCTAACTGGATTTGGATACTCGATCTTAAATCGGATATGGATACTCGATCCTAAACTGGATTTGGATACTCGATCCTAAATTGGATTTGGATACTTGATCCTAACTGGATTTGGATACTCGATCCTAAACTGGATTTGTATACTCAATCCTAAACTAGATTTGGATACTCGATCATAAACTGGATTTGGATACTCGATCCTAAATCGAATTAGGATACTCGATAATAAATTGGCTTGGGATACTCGATCCTAACTTGATTTGGATACTCGATCCTAAACTTGATTGGGATACTCGATCCTAACTGGATTTGGATACTCGATCCGAAATCGAATTGGGATACTCAATCCTAACTTGATTTCGGATACTCGATCCTAAATTGGCTTTGGATACTCAATCCTAAACTGGATTGGGATACTCGATCCTAAATTGGATTTGGGTACTTAGACTCGAGATTGGGTACTTGGTCCTGAGATTGGGTACTTGGACCCGAGAATGGATTTGATTCGGGTACTTGGACCTGAGAATTGGTGCTTGGACCTGAGAATGAATTGATTTCGGTACTTGGACCCAGGATTGAGTTTGACTAACCTTTTATCATTTGAGAAATCTGACTGCTCTAGTTATTCTATGCATTATGGTTTTTCACCTTCAAAATGGATCTTCATCCTTTGAGATCTGGTCTTCATCCTTGAAAATGAATCTTTATCTTTTGACATCGGGTCTTTACCCTTGAAAAATGGATCTTGGTTCTTCACCCTTGCAAATGGATCTTCATCCTTTGAGATCGGGTCTTCACCCTTGAAAATGGATCTTCATCCCAGGAGATCGGATCTTTACCCTTAAAAAATGGATCTTTATCCATTAGAGGTTGGGTCTTTACCCTGGCTTCAATTCTTTTAGCTAGGTTGATCTTTTCTCTTTTGTATTTTCATTCTTTTGAGAATTCTAATTTTCTTTATTTATTCCATTCTTTTTTGTTCTTCCTTTGCACTTTTGTAAAAAATTCATCCCCTTTTAGCTAGCCTTCATATCCTCTCTTTTTCCCCCTACGTGGTAAGATATTTGCAAGTGAGTTTGAAAATGTTTTATATATAACCTCAAAAAATTGAAAAGGAGAAACTTTGCCCCCTGTGTAGGCTTAAACCCATGATTTTTCTATGCGGACTCTGATTGATGTTGTTGCCATCTAGTTCTTTGCACAAGCACGTATTTCTTCTCTTTGCAAGATTACTGGAGCTTTCTCAAGCATTGGGCTTTTCTATGCCCCCCTGATTTGATATCTTCTTTTGATTCCTTACTTCACAGAGTGTTTGCTGTTCACTTTGATAAAGAATAAACAATACAAGACAAGAAAGTGCGATGTAATATGCTCATGTATGCATGATATGCGTGAATAATACTTACAGTTGTTCCATCGACTCATAGACCGAGGCGATCAGCAGAAGTGTTCTCATTGGTTCCATTTTGACGCTTGTTCAAGTGTTGCATTGGAATGATCAAAAGCTTTTGCATTTGTGGCTTTTATCTTCAAGATGTTGAAAACATGAGTGGTAGAGACCCTAAGCAGTAGAGTCAGGGATACATCCTTTTCAAACTATTTTTCAGCATGTCGACTGATAGCTTCTTCATGACCTTGCCAATAATCATTTCAACAGACTTCCCTTAACTTGAAGGCTTTGTATGACAAAACATTTTTGAATTTTGATTTTGGAATCAAATGTTGGCTTCGCCAAATCAATGTCAATGTACCTCAGGACTTGATTTTCCAAATGAACATATCTATAACATGACAACCCTAGTTACCGTACTGAACTCGAGAATCATTTCTGTTTAAGCAAGAACTGTTGCACTTCAGATAGGCACATACACATTACTTGACCAAAGGTCTCATTTGAGTTTAAATATTGTCTATCTCATATGCATGCTTATCCAAACTATCTCCACTAATAGACTCTACCTACCAAGAGAGATCAACAGGTCTTTGATAGGCTTAAAATGGGGTCTATAAGGGACATGGGCTAAATGAAGGCTATTTGTAAGTTGGGGCTGATGTGACACAATGGACAAACCTTCACACTACAAATTTCTTGTTTGAACTTTAGGCAGTTGGGAGCAATCTTTCTAGACTCCGAATTCATTCTATCTTTTTGGCATTAATCTGGATCTTGATTAGGACAGTCTTTTCCCTTGCAAAAAGTTTAAGACTCAAATTCGTTTCTTTTCTTCTTCTCCCTTTTCTTTCTTTTTATTTTTGATCATTTCTTGTAGAACTATCAGGTACAGAACTTTCAAGGACTGGATGGTCTTTCTCCTTTTCCTTTGATTTTGGTCAAATCTTTAGTTGGGTTGGACTAATTCAAGTCAAACTGTCAAAATGGAAGCCTTTTGCTGCTTAGGTAAAAGATAACTCAGTTGGCTTTCTGAACCACCTTTTTAGGTTTTCTTTTCTTGTTTTTTTTTCTTTTTTTCTTTTTTTTTGTTCTTTTTTTATTTTTTGTTTTTATTTTTTGTTTTTTTTTGTTCTAGCTCTAAAAGAGTTGTCTTGTTTGTATTAACTTAGGCTTCCAATAATGGATGAGTGGAGTAACATAAATCTTCTTTAACAGGGATAAATAATTTGTTACTCTGATGTTGTCTTGATATATTGGAGATATTAAGGGAACTTCAACTACCCTTATGGTCTTGAAAACTTCAACTACCCTTATTGTAGACCCTTAATTTTTTACCCAATCCGATCCAATATGCTTTATTTAGTCCAAAATGATTTTTGTTGTTTAATTGGTCCAAAATAATTTTAATTAAATAATTTTTACCTTAGTATCTAATTTTTATTAGTAAAAAATGAAAATAAACAAATAAAAAATAAAAATAAAAATAAAAATAAAAATCGGAGTCGGAAAAAAAATCGGCAGCGAAAAGTGGTCGCGCGGGCCCGTCGGGCCAACAGTGGCTCGCCCGCAGGCTCCTGCGGGCTGGCACGCCGCCCGCAGGAATTTCCTGCGGGCTGGCATGCTCACGGGCCCGTCGCCAGAATTTTCGCCAGCGCAAATTTTAGAATTCTAATCCAATTAGGTTTTAATTTCTTTTTTTATTATTATTACTTACCTTAATTAATTAGGAATAAACAACTTAAAAACCACTATAAATAAGGACCAATTAAACCAAATCAAAGGAGGAAAAACTTTTCATGATAGCTTTAGGTTTTGAAACCAAATCAAGGAAGGAAAGGGAAAACTCAATTCAATTGATATTTATAGCAGCAGTAGCAGCAGTAGCACGAAAAAGAGGGAAGAAAAGGGGCCATTAAAGCTTGTCTTTGGAGCTAGTTCATCCAAGAAGAGTTATTTTTTGGAGAATCAACAAAAGAATGTATGTTTTAATTCTTTTGATTTATGTTTTACAATAGCCAAATCTATAAAATTTAAGTTTTTTAAATAAAAAATCTTAGAGTTTTAATTTAATTTTTCCAAGTTTAGAACATTAAAAACGTGACTTTCTTTTCTAAAAGGACTCAAAATTGTTATTTTTTCTTCTTAAAAACCTTAAAACACTCATTTAACATATTTTTCTACAAAACCAAAATAAAATTCTGTTTCTATTAAAATTTTAAATTAGGTTCTTTTTCATTCAAAAAACCTTAAAAAACATCTTTTCTACTTATAAAAACTTCAATTCATGTGTTTCAATTCATAAAACTTCATAAAATATCAAATTGCTATTTAAAACTCTAATTTAAACCTTTGGCCGAGAACCCCAAATTGAAAGCCTAAAATCCAAAAATCAACTTTTAAACCTAAAATAATGAACCCTAACCCTTTAAAACCTTAAACCCTAATTTTTATGAACTTTAAATCCTTTAAAACATAAAAAACATAAAAACATAAAAAATTCAAAAAAGATACAGTAGCTCAATTTATTATTTAAAATCATGAATTAAAAATATTTCAAAAGTGTCTAAAACTCAAGTTTTATTATTTCATCATTCAAATCTTAATTTGTTTAATCAAAGTGTCTTGCTAACCTTTAAAAAACATAAAACCTAATCTATTTTAATTACCTAAAAAGTCATAGTAGCTTAAACTTTAGAATTTCCAAAGCCTTAACACATGAGTAAATAACCCTAAATAGAAATAGTAGCTATACTTGAACTTTTATTTGTTTTATTCAATTCCATATTTATTTATACTTTGATTTATTTCTTATGCTTTAATTTATTTAATTTCAATACTTGATTTATTTAATTTGTCATGGATGGATGTTTGTTTTATATTTTGGTTAATACTTTTAATGAATGATTTATTTATTATGGATGATTATTTACTTTTATCAATCAATTTAGACTTCCAAAAGTTGTAAGAGGTATGTTTCCACTTGGTGGGTACCTCATTAGTTAAACATCATGTAATTTAATTTTCTTTTCTATTTTAGAACCTTTGTAAAGGGCATGTTTCTACCTTTTGGTGGGTGTCCTATCTAGGCATGTGTTGTAAGGACATATTTCCATCCTTGGATGGGTGTCCATTTATTTGTTTTGTTTTGTTTGGACATTGCTTTGATTTTAATATAATGATGCTTTCTTTTTATTGTGTGTAGTATGGATAACATTGTTATATTTAAGAATTTTATAATATTAAGACCTGTAAAGGAGGCCGGTTCCAATGAACCGGGCGTTGTGGGGGGTGCTGGGCCATTTCTCACCTTCCCCGCACGTACCCAACTTTCCGAACCCATTAGGGGGTTGGGGATTCCTTAGGAATTGAGTCATCCACCCCTTTCTTTTTCCCAGCCCGTCCGGGTGGCGACTCCATTTTCTCTTGATTTAGGTCCGTGTTCTCTAAGGCCCTGAGCCTAAACAGTGCCGAAGTCGCAAGAGCCATTCCACCGGGAGTGGGGGGGAAAATCCCCGCTCACAGTGGCGACTCCACTGGGGATAAGAGAAGTTGATTTCGTTGGTCTTTATATTATTCTATTCTTTCTTTTAATAATATTATCCATTGCATCATCTTAGATTGCATCGTGTGCGTGAGTTAGGACGCCCGTGTTACCCGTGTTATGTTATGTAAGGGATACCATACTTTCACTCAAGGTATGGAGATCGAGCATGGCATAACCACTCATAACCTCGTACCTTTTGGTATATACTTGCTATGGGAACCTAAGCCTTTTTAACCCAAAGACTAAAGCTCATGTAATTGGCCTAGTTACTTTCCTTAGGTTTTACCCCAAATGCATGTTGTTTGACTATGGTTAGTTTATCTTAGTATAAATCATGGCTTATTTGGTTTGTTCTTTTTCTAATATGACCCAAGTATATTTGCAAGCTCAAAATAAATTTTTCTTTAAAATTCAAAAGACCAAAGTTATTTTTCCAAACTTTTCAAAATGGTCTTTGGACATAAGACTTTTCTAAAAACAAATCAAAAAATTCTTTGGCCCATGGCCCAAAAACTAAGCCCAAAATCCATTTTTCTAAAATCTTTTACAATGGGCTTAGAAACAAAATTATTTTCACCCAACCATTTTTTACAAAGAGCTTGCAAAAATATTTAGGTCAATTATGAAATACCATAAATCAATTGTGGGCCTAGTTTACACTAAGAACAAATTAACCATGGGCTTGTTTTTTGGCATGAACCATTAGTTACTCTTTCCAAGTGAGAAATCTATTTATAATAAACCTCTTAATTTTGTTTTAATCCAACATAGCATAAAAGCTACTTTTGTTGGTTGAATGGATTAAAACCTAATTAATAGGAATTATCATGGATTGATTTCCATTTTCAAAAATATAACTATTGGTTGAAACGTCCGAGGGAATTATTCGAAAGTAAGATACCCCATGTTGGTATTTTGTTAACCATATACCTAGGAAAAGAGACTCGCCATTCTTGTGTGGATGTTATAAGGTCGGAAGGAACGTCCTAATTTGTTCTTATTTGTTGATTGTTTATGCATAAATGCATACATGCATACATTTGCATCTCATATCATTGGTCCTCTCTGGCTCACAGCCCTGGATTACGAAAGTTCAAAAGCTTACAACAATCCGACTTACGCCGGAGACGAAGTATCTAGCAATGACTCAATCACTTGCTCACCGAAGACAATGGAGCCCGAACAAATTCAAAGAATGGTGGATGAAGCCCTCAATGCCAAGATGGAAGAAATCAAAGAGGCCCTAGCTGAGACCATGAAGAACCAATTGACTGCAATCTTAGAGAATCATGTCGAGGCATCTGCTAGCACTAAGAAACCAAAGGACAAAGGGAAGACTAAAGTTAATGAAGTGGCTTTTGATGATGAAAAGGTGGTCATTGATGATGATGATGATTGGGCTCAATACTACCAAGAGGTTCAAGAAAAGAAGAAAGAACCGAAGGCTGTTGAGAAAGCAACTATTGAAAAGACCGAGACATCTGATGTTGAAAAGATGATTGCTGATTTAGAAAAGAAATTTGAAAAGAAGCTGAAAATCGAAGAGATGTCCGAAGTTGACAAGTTATTTGAACAAGATGATGAGGTCCCTTATAAGTTCAAGATGCCTTCCTTTGCTAAGTACAATGGCACTGGAAATCCTCATCTCCATGTGAAGCAATATATCACTGCCATGCAATCTGCTTGAGCTACTAAGCCTCAAACCCTAAGGTACTTTATGCTCTCATTGGACCCTGTTGTCCAAAATTGGTTCAATACCTTAGATGATGAAACACAAAAGAGCTGGGATCTACTTTACAAAGCCTTCATCCAACAATATGGATATAATGTTGAGTTGGAAGTTACCTTGATGGAAGTGGAGTCCATTAGGCAAAGACCGAATGAGAATTTTGTAGATTATGTCAAGAGATGGAGAAACAAGGCTGCTTTGCTCAAGAAGAGGCCCGATGAATCTGATCAAATAAGGATGATCGTGAGAGGTGTCCTGCCCAATCTCCGCGAAAGGATGTCTCACACCCTTATAAGGGACTTCAAAGATCTTCTCCAAGCTGGTCTACAAATTGAAGAATGGGAAAGGGAGAAGAATCGTTTTTCAATAAGAAGGAATGAGAAAGGGAACAACCAGCCTAACAATCAAGGCACACAAAAAAAGTTGATGTTAATGTAACTAGTCAAGAGAATAAAAGACAATTCTCAGAATTGGGGAAACCTTTATCTTGGGTTTTTAGCAAGCTGCAAAAGAAAGGGTTGTTACAACCATTAGCTCCTCGACCTCTACATAGTCCACTGCCAACAAACTTCAATGCCGAGGCCTTCTGTCAATTTCATCAAATGCGAGGGCATGAAATAGATAAATGTGCTCGTCTAAGGCATGAGATTCAAGACCTGATTGATAGTGGCAAGCTACCCGAGCCGGATAAGCCCAATACCAAAGATAACCCTTTGCCTAAATTTGGAAGAGTGCCACCACCGGCAACCTTTATGGTGGGAAAAGGATTGGAAGAAGAATTTGTTTTATCATCCTTTCAAGATGGGAATATTGAAGATGTGAAAGGAAAAGAAGCCTAACTCGATGAACTTTCCTTAGCTTGAATGTTGCTTTTCAATTTTACTTTCTTTAATATTTTGAACTATTGTGCTTTTCAAAATTAAAGTTGCTTTAAATAAATTACTTTCATCAAAATTTTGTTGGTCTTTGTTCATTTTGGTGCTCAACCAATGAGGAATTTAGCTTGATGTTTATAAATTAAGGTGTCTAGGCATCATGACTCGAATGACTGTACTAGATGAGAGAATTACTCTATAGCATTGAGTTGTGTATGCTTACTTAGAGAGGGCTCTTGCATAATTATCTTTGTCTAGGTCTTAGTCAGTCTTAGAACATGCTTTGACAAACTTTCGAGGCAAAATTGAACTCTACTTATTTAAGAGAGAAATGATCTAGGAATTGTTTGGTTAGCCAACAACTAGTATCCACCCAATTAAATATCAATCCCTAGTTGTCCCTTTGAGCCTTCATAAAATTTTAGCTTTCTTTTCATTGGCATATAACCTCAACAACCTACCTTGAGCTGTTGTGATATTTTTGACAAGTCTTATGATCACTAAGATGAATAGGCAAGAAGATCAAAGAAAGCAATGATTAATCAAGATCATGTGGATAGTTGAAGTTCTCAAGACCATAAGGGTAGTTGAAGTTCCCTTCATGTCTCCAATATATCAAGACAACATCAACATTAGAGTAACAAATGATTTATCCCTATTAAAGAAGATTTATGTTACTCCACTCATCCATTATTGGAAGCCCATGTTGGTACAAATAAGACAACTCTGTTTGAGCTAAAACCAAAAACAAAAAAGGAGAAAAAAAGAAGAAGAAAAAAGTGAATAGAAAAAGAAAAAAAAGAAAAAGAATAGAAAAAAAAAGAGAAAAAGAAGATAAAACTTAAAAAGGCAGTTCAGAAAGCCAACTAAGTTCTCTTTTACCTAAAGCAGCAAAAGGCTTCCATAAGGATGGTTTGACTTGAATTGGTCCAACCCAACCAAAGATTCAATTAAAATTGGAGAAAAGGAGGAAGACCACCCATTTCTTGCCACCCATTTCTTGAAAGTTCTGTAGTCCAACAAGAAAGAAGGACAAAAAGAGAAAGAAAAGGGAAGAGTAAGAGAAATAAAGAAAAGGGAGAAGAAGAAAAGAAATGAATTTGGGAACCAAACTTTTTACAAGGGCAAAAAATGTCCTAGTCAATATCCAGTTTAATGCTAAGAAGATAGAAGAAATTTGGAGTCTAGCAAGGTTGCCTCTAAGCTGCCTAAAATTCCAACAAGAAATTTGTAGTGTGAAGGTTTGTCCATTGTGTCACACCAGCTCCAATCTCAAAATGGCCTTCACTTAAGCCTGTTTCCCTCATAGACCCCATTTTAAGCCTATCAAAGACCTGTTGATCTCTCTTGGTAGGTAGAGTCTATTAGTGGAGATAGTTTGGATAAGCATGCATATGAGATAGACAGTATTTAAACTCAATGAGACCTTTGGCCAAGTAATGTGTATGTGCCTATCTGAAGTGCAACAGTTCTTGCTTAAATAGAAATGATTCCTGAGTTTAAGTAAGGTAACTAGGGTTGTCATGTTATAGATATGTTAGTTTGGAAAATCAAGTCCTGAGGTATATTGACTTTGATTTGGCAAAGCCAACATTTGATTTCAAAATTAAAATTCAAAAAATCAAATAAAAAATGTTTTGTCATACAAAGCCTTCAAGTTAAGGGAAGTATGTTGAACCTCCAAATGACACATTGGGCAAAGGAAATGATTATTGGCAAAGTTATGAAGAAACTACCAACCGACATGCTGAAATATAGTTTGATATGGATGTATCCCTAACTCTATTGCTTGGGGTCTCCACCACTCATGTTTTCAACATCTTGAAGATAAAAGCCACAAATGCAAAGCTTTCGATCATTCCAATGCAAGACTTGAACAAGCATCAAAACGGAACCAATGAGAACACTTCTGCTTATCACCTCGGTCTGTGAGTTGATGGAATGACTGTAAGTATTATTCATGTATATCATGCATACATGAGCATGTCACATCACACTTTCTTGTCTTGTGTTGTCTATTCCTTGTCAAAATGAACAGCAAGCAATCAAAAGAAGATATCAAATCAGGGGGGCATAGAAAGCCCATTGCTTGAGAAACCTCCAGTAATCTTGCAAGGAGAAGAAATGCGTGCTTATGCGAAGAACAAGACGACAAAAATATCAATCAAAGCTTGCATGGAAAAAATCTTTGGTTTGAGCCTACACAGGGGGCAAAGTTTCTCCTTTTCAATTTTTTGGGTTTATATACCAAATATTTTTAAACTCACTTGCAAATATTTTGCCACACAGGGGGGGGGGGCAAGGAGAGGATATAAGGTCCAATTAAAATAACTAAATATTTGCAAAAAGAAAGAACAAAAGAATGGAACAATTAGAACTCTCAAAAGAATAAAGATGCAAAAGACAAAAGACCAATCCAGCTAAAAGAGCTGAAGACAGGGTGAAGACCCGTTCTCAAAGGATGAAGATCCACTTTCAAGGGTGAAGACCCAATCTCAAAGGATGAAGATCCATTTTCAAGGGTGAAGACCCGATCTCAAAGGATGAAGATCCACTTTCTAGGGTAAAGACCCGATCTCAAAGGATGAAGATCCATTTTTTCAAGGGTGAAGACCCGATCTCAAAGGATGAAGATCCATTTTTAAGGATAAAGACCCGATGTCAAGAGATGAAGATTCATTTTCAAGGATGAAGATCCATTTGCAAGGGTGAAGACCCGATCTCAAAGGATGAAGATCCATTTTGATGATGAAGAATCACAATGCATAGAACAGCCGGAGCAGTCAGACTTCTCAAATGATAAAAGGTTAGTCAAATTCACTCTCGGGTCCAAGTACCCATTCTCGGGTCCAAGTACCCAAATCAAATCTAATCTCGGGTCCAAATGCCCAAATAAAATCAAAATCGATTCAAATCTCAAGTCAAAGTACCCAAGTTAGGATCGAGTATCCCAATCCATTTAGGATCGAGTATCCCAAGTCCAGTTTAGGATCGAGTATCCAAATCCAGTTTAGGGTCGAGTATCCAAATCCAGCTTAGGATCGAGTATTCCAAGTCCAGTTTAGGATCGAGTATCCCAATCCAGTTAGGATCGAGTATCCAAATCCAGTTTAGGATCGAGTATCCAAATCCAATTTAGGATCGAGTATCCAAATCCAATCAGGATCGAGTATCCAAATCTAGTTTATGATCGAGTATCCCAAATCAATTTAGGATCGAGTATCCGAACCCAATTTAGGATCGAGTATCCCAATCTAATTTAGGATCGGGTATCCAAATCCAGTTAGGATCGAGTATCCCAATCCAGTTTAGGATCGAGTATCCAAAGACAAGTTAGGATCGAGTATCCCAACCCAATTTAGGATCGAGTATTCGAACCCAATTTAGGATCGAGTATCCCAATCCAATTTAGGATCGAGTATCCAAATCCGAGTTAGGATCGAGTATCCTAATCCATTTAGGATTGAGTATCCAAATCCAGTTTAGGGTCGAGTATCCAAATCCAATTTAGGATCGAGTACCCAAATCCAGATAGGATCGAGTATCCATGTCTAGTTTAGGATCGAGTGTCCAAATCTCTCTGGTCCAGAACCCAAAACCTCAAAAATGAAGTCTTATTGCTTTTCACTCTCTTTCATTAACTTTTCAGATCATTCAAGCAGGGGCAAACTGTAGACCCTTAATTTTTGACCCAATCCGATCCAATATGCTTTATTTAGTCCAAAATGATTTTTGTTATTTAATTGGTCAAAAATAATTTTAATTAAATAATTTTTACCTTAGTATCTAATTTTTATTAGTAAAAAATGAAAATAAACAAATAAAAAATAAAAATAAAAATCAGAGTCGGAAAAAAAATCGGCAACAAAAAGTGGTCGCGCGGGCCCGTTGGGCCAACAGTGGCTCGCCCGCAGGCTCCTGTGGGCTGGCACGCGGCCCGCAGGAATTTCCTGAGGGCTGGCACGCCCACGGGCCCGTCTCCAGAATTTTCGCCAGCGCAAAATTTTCTGCTGCAATTTTTAGAATTCTATTCCAATTAGGTTTTAATTTCTTTTTATTATTATTATTATTACTTACCTTAATTAATTAGGAATAAACAACTTAAAAACCACTATAAATAAGGACCAATTAAACCAAATCAAAGGAGGAAAAACTTTTCATGATAGCTTTAGGTTTTGAAACCAAATCAAGGAAGGAAAGGGAAAACTCAATTCAATTGATATTTATAGCAGCAGTAGCACGAAAAAGAGGGAAGAAAAGGGGCAATCAAAGCTTGTCTTTGGAGCTAGTTCATCTGTAATATCCTCATTTATGCCCTAGAAGTTTTGCATATTGTAGTTGTTGTTGTTGTTGTAGTTGTTGGGTTAAATTGGGGGAAAGAAAAGTATATGTATATGTGTTTTGGAAATTTAGGGTTTAGAGACAAGTTTATATGTTGTGTATATGATGATATATATAACATATAAATGGGTCAAAGGAAGAGTCAAAGGAAGAGAGATATTTTTGTGTTAAGTGTGTAATTACATATAAGGGCTTATATGAGACAAGAAGTTAGTTATTTGAGTGAGGGCATTTTGGTAATTGCTTGGATAAAATCACTTGGTGGAGATTAAAAGCAAAATTTGACTTGGTGTCTTCATTATTTTCCTTTTTCTTTCAAGAGGTGGTCGGCCATTGAAGAGAAGAGAGAGCAAGGAAAGTGTTCTTGATGTTTGGAGCAAATTGAAGAAACAATCAAAAGATTTTACAAGGGATTTATGGAATTTCTTCTTGTAGGTAAGTAATCTTTTGTTATCTTTACTTATTTGGAAGTTGTGTTGGAAGTGAGTTAGGGTTTGGTGATTTTGTGATTTAATGGATTTGAGATGTGTTGTGTTGTGTTGTGTTCTCAAGTATTAAATTGGTTATAAGTTAATAGTTTATATAGTTGTTGTTGTTAGAAGTGGTAGATGTTGATTTGGAAGGATGGAGAAGGATGTTGGTTTTAGGGTTTTGAGATGATGTGTGTGTTTAATTGTTGTATTAATGTGTTGTGAAGTGTTTCTTGTGATGATTATGTGTTTAGAACATTGATTATGTTCATTTGAAATATGTTATATGAGGGATATTGTGTTTGAGTGCAATTGAGAAAGTGTTGGTTTTAGTTAGATTGTGTTTGTGGGTGACACGGCTAAGTGCATTTAAAGGGACACGGGCGTGTCATTTATTTGAGGAAGCTACTGCCTCTTTTCTTTTTAAGGACACGGGCGTGTCACTCAAGTTGGTTGGGAGTGTCATTTATTTGAGGAAGCTACTGCCTCTTTTCTTTTTTAAGGACACGGGCGTGTCACTCAAGGTGGTTGGGCGTGTCAATCAAGTGAGTTGGGCGTGTCCTTCAAATGATTTGAACATTGTTTGATTTCTTGGTTCTTTTTGCATGGTTTGAATTCTTCAAAGGTAGTGTGGTGTTTAAACCTCAACATAAACATTTCTAAACATGCTTAAACTAAGGTATGACTTGATCAAACACTTGTGGATGATTCTAAAGCTATAAATAAAATAAGTTGTTCTTGCATTGTTGAGATTGAACAAAGTTATGCTATGAAATGTTGATATTTATGAATGATGCTATGTGAGATATAATGTGATCATGAATGTGATAAATATACACTTGAATAATGAAGTGTTATATTGTGAAATAAAAGGTGAAGCCATTGTTATTGGCTAAGGTGATTCAATGGAGATAAATGAGGCATGTTTGCCCAAATGATAATGAGAATTGAGAATGAAATCTAAATGAATTGTGTGGCTAATGTGTTATTCCATTTTCAGAGTTGGTTGTTGGTGGCATGCCTAATAAGAGTAACAATCTCTTGAAGTTAGGTTGGATTGAATCCTTGAAGCCTAATTGAGATGTTACCACCCTTGAAGCTAGGTTGGGTTTTGTTCTTGAAGCCAAGTTGGGTTGAAGCTTAGCATGCTTTGCTCCCCTTGAAGCTTGGTTGAACCTAATCCTTGAAGCCTAGTTGGGTATATGATATTGATAAATGTGATGATAAAACCAAAACATTAACTCTGAAAATTGAATGGCATATTAGTGTGTTTTGGGCCCATGCATGTGTTTGTTTAGTTGTAAATGTTGAATGGTGAAATGTTTGAATAATGAGATTATGTTTGTCTTTGTTTAGTGTTGACTATGAATGGTTAAATGAACACTAATAAGGTATATGACAAGATATTGAAATGTGATATGCAATGTGAAAGTATGTTGTTAGTTTTGCATATATGATGATATATGTTTGATATGGATTGAGAAATGACATTGCATTGCACTAAGTCATATCATTTGCATGATTATCTTACTAAGCCGTTGGCTTAGCGCGATAGTGTTTAATCACGCAGGTAATAGAGTTGAACCCGAGAGCTCTACGAAACCGAGTGAGAGTAGACCTTGAAGAATCCATTTTAGGAGCTTAAAGATCAGAAGAGACTTGCCAATCATGTATATTTCTTTTATATTTTGTAAAGTAATGTTTATAATGTAAATTTGTAAATATTTTATAACTTCCGCTGTGTGATATTTAAATGTATATGTATATCTAATATGTTTTGTTTTATAAGTAAATGACCTATTTTTCTATAATGTATATAATTGAAAGGTTATGGTTTTGTTTAAAATGTTTTGAATGTTAAGGAAACCGTAGCATCCCTATGTTTGGTGCACTTATGCTACATTGTCGTGGTTGTAGTGTGTGTGCATTGGATATGGGGGTGTTACAATTGTTTTGGTATCAGAGCCTAGGTTTGAGATTCTCAACCTAGGTAAAATATAAGAAAAAGAAATATTTTTACTTAAAAAGTGGTTTTTGAATAACATATACATTTGAGATTGGCAGTCTCTGATCTTTAATAAGATGTAATCTACTGTGTGTGCAGACATAGGTTGTGATGGATTCACATTCAAGTCAGTCGGTTGAGGCTAGTGCTGAGAGTAATGCTCCTGATGGTGGAGCTAGGGTTGTTAGTACTGGTGAGGCACCTGCTTCTGGGTCAGGTAGACCAGTAGGTGATGAGGTTCCGCCAGCCTGGTTTATGCATATGATGGAAGCTATGAGACAAGCACCTGTGCAACCACAGCCACCACCCCCTCAGCCCTTAGTTTCTGTAAGGCATTATGACAAACTGATGAAATATGGAGCGGAGGATTTCCTTGGTACCACTGATCCAGCTGTAGCAGAACAATGGCTTGACAAAGTTCAGAGGATTTTTATTCAGTTGCAAGCCACCCCTGAGGAGAAGTTTGACTATGCAAGATCTTTGCTACAGAAGGATGCTTACAATTGGTGGAAGACAGTGCCACATTCTATGGATGATCCACCAACTTTGTTATATGCTGATTTTCTGAGGGAATTTGAATTAAAGTATACTCCAAGGGAGTATAAAGATGGGAAGAAAAGAGAGTTTCTAGATTTGAAGCAAGACCACAGGACCGTAACTGAATATGAGGTTGAGTTTATTCGGTTAAGCCAGTATGCTGGGGGCATTATAGCAGATGAGATAGATAGATGTCGGAGATTCGAAGAGGGATTGAGGCCCTCTATTATGTGCTTAGTGGCCGGGTCTAGATATCAGGATTTCTCCCAGCTAGTGGCAGCAGCTCGGAGTGTAGAAAGAGCACAAAGTATTGCAGCTGCTTCAGAGGAAGAGGTCAAAGTGAGGAGACCCCAGTTTGAGGCCGGGTCTTCTTCCGCTAAAAGAGGTAAAGGTAGCTTTGCTCCTAGAGTTAGTAGAAGTCAGAGGTCAGCTGGTAGGTCAGTGCAGTTACAGAGACAGAGATTTAGACCTGTTGCTTCAGTGGCGAGTGCTCCTACCCCTATGATTCAGAGATCCACCTTACCCATCTGCATCCATTGTGGTAGGCCTCATGGTGGTCCTTGTTGGAAGGCAGGTGTTGCAGGGGTATGCTTCCGGTGTGGATCACCAGATAACTTTGTGAGAGATTGCCCGGAGAGGCAAGAGCCGATGCCAGTTGATTTCGCCGCTTCCCGAGCTAGTGTGAGGGGAGGTAGAGGCAGCAGAGGTGCCAGCCGAGGAGGTAGAGCAGGATTCAGTTCTAGAGGAGGTGCTACATCCAGGGAGGGTAGACCAGAGGAGGTTGGTTCTTCCCAGAGGATGTATGTTATGCAGAGGCAGCCTGATGCATCGGCAGTCATTGCGGGTACTTTTTATTTATTTAATACTGCAGTACTTGCTTTGATTGATCCGGGTTCCACTCATTCATATATTAGTGCATCTGTTTTGCCTGTCTCTGATATGCATGCTGAGTCCCTAGGATTTGATGTGTTGGTGACAAATCCGTTAGGGCATAGTGTGGTTGTGAGTAAAGTGCATAGAGATAGTGCAGTAGTGGTGCAGGGTGAGGAGTTCCTTAGGGATTTGATCGAGATGCCATTTAAAGAATATGATGTGATCTTAGGCATGGATTGGCTATCTCGACATGGAGCTGTGGTAGATTGTAAAAAGAAGATTGTTTCTTTGAGAACTGCTAATGGTAGAGAGGTGATAGTATCTAATGAGCAGGAACAGCTAGCCTCCTTATTTGTTTCAGCTGTTGCAGCTAGGAGGTTGATTAGAAAGGGGTGTGAAGCCTATCTTGCTCATGTGGTAGATACTAGAGTGAAGGGTTCTTCCATTGATAGTATTGCCACAGTTGCAGAGTTCCCTGATGTTTTTCCAGAGGAGTTGCCAGGAGTGCCTCCTGAGAGAGAGGTGGAGTTTGGTATCGAATTGTTGCCTGGTACCACTCCTATCTCGATTACTCCTTACAGAATGGCACCAGCAGAGTTGAGAGAGCTGAAGGTGCAGTTACAGGAGTTGTTGGACAAAGGATTTATTCGCCCCAGTGTTTCTCCGTGGGGAGCTCCTGTGCTATTTGTGAAGAAGAAAGATGGTACTATGAGGTTGTGTATCGATTATAGGCAATTGAACAAGGTGACCATTAAAAATAAATATCCTTTGCCTAGAATCGATGATCTCTTTGATCAATTGAAGGGTGCAGCTGTGTTTTCTAAAATTGATCTGAGATCTGGGTACCATCAGCTGAGAGTCAAAGCTGAAGATGTTCCTAAGACCGCTTTTCAGACCAGGTATGGGCATTATGAATTTCTAGTTATGCCTTTTGGTCTAACGAATGCACCTGCAGCTTTCATGGATTTGATGAATAGGGTGTTCAGGCCCTATTTGGATCAGTTTGTAGTGGTCTTCATCGATGATATTCTGGTGTATTCGCGGAATGAGGAGGAACATGATTTGCATCTGCGGATTGTGTTGCAGATCTTGAGAGAGAAGCAATTGTTTGCCAAATTGTCGAAGTGTGAGTTCTGGTTGGATCAAGTCGCTTTTCTTGGACATATTGTTTCATCAGAAGGTATCAGAGTTGATCCGAGCAAAGTTGAAGCAATTTTAAATTGGAGTCCACCCAAGTCCGTGACAGAGATTAGAAGTTTTCTGGGTTTGGCAGGCTATTACCGACGGTTTGTGAAAGGGTTTTCTTTGATAGCTACTCCACTCACCAGATTACTTCGTAAGGGAGTTAAATTTGTGTGGACTGATCAGTGTCAGGCGAGCTTTGAGCAGTTGAGGGATATGTTGACTCAAGCGCCTGTTCTTACTTTACCTGTTGAAGGCAAACCTTATGTGATCTATAGTGATGCTTCACATAGAGGTTTGGGGTGTGTTTTGATGCAAGAAGGGAAAGTTATAGCTTATGCATCTAGACAGTTGAAACCGCATGAGCTTAATTATCCTACCCATGATTTGGAATTAGCAGCCATTGTGTTTGCATTGAAGATTTGGCGCCACTATCTGTTTGGGGAGAAATGTTTTATCTACACTGATCATAAGAGTTTGAAGTATTTGGGTGTCCAGAAAGAACTCAATCTTCGCCAGAGAAGATGGTTAGAATTGATTAAAGACTACGACTGCTTGATTGACTATCATCCAGGTAAAGCAAATGTTGTTGCTGATGCTTTGAGTCGGAAGTCTTTAGCTGGTTTAACAATTTACTCGCTCTCGTTGCTTGTTGAGTTGAGAGCATTGTGTGCCAGTTTTGTATCTTGTGATAATGGTGCATTGTTGGCACAGTTGCATTTGAAACCGGTTTTGTTGGATCAAATCAAAGAAGCTCAGTTGGCTGATAAGAAGATACAGAAGATTGTTTCGGATTGTCAGAGTGGAAAGGGTAGAGATTTTGTTGTGAAGAGTGATGGGAGTCTATGGTTCAAGAGCAGATTGTGTGTACCCGATGATGCTGATTTGAAAAGGGTTATTTTGGAAGAAGCTCATCAGTCGATGTTTGCTATGCATCCGGGTAATACGAAGATGTATCATGATTTGAGACAACATTATTGGTGGATTGGGTTAAAGAGAGACATTGCTGGGTTTGTATCGAAATGTCTCACTTGTCAGAAGGTTAAAGCAGAGCATCAAGTTCCAACCGGGTTGCTTCAACCGTTGGCAGTGCCAGAATGGAAATGGGAAAGAGTGACAATGGATTTTGTGTCTGGGTTGCCATTGACATAAAAGAAACATGATGCCATATGGGTGATTGTGGATAGATTGACTAAGACAGCTCATTTCCTTCCGGTGCGGATGGATTACTCTTTGGAGAGGTTGGCTGAGCTGTATATCCATGAGATTGTGAAACTGCATGGTGTTCCAACTTCTTTAGTGTCTGATCGAGATCCCAGGTTTACTTCAAGATTTTGGAAGAGTTTGCATAGTGCTTTGGGTTCTCGACTGCACTTCAGCACTGCTTTTCATCCACAGACGGATGGACAGTCAGAGAGGGTGATACAGATTATTGAAGATATGTTGAGAAGCTGTGTCATCGATTTCACTGGAAGTTGGGATAGATTCTTACCTCTTGTGGAGTTTGCATACAACAACAGTCACCAATCTAGCATTAGTATGGCACCGTTTGAAGCATTGTATGGTAGACGGTGCAGGACACCTCTTTGTTGGAGTGAACTGGGAGATGGTAAGTTGATTGGGCCTGATTTGATTCAAGAAACTGAAGAGAAAGTGAAGCTGATTCGAGGCAGATTGAAAGCAGCTTCAGACCGACAGAAGTCTTATGCAGATCTGAAAAGGAGAGACATTGAGTTTGATGTTGGAAATAAAGTGTTTTTAAAAGTATCTCCTTGGAAGAAAATTTTGAGGTTCGGTCGGAAAGGAAAATTGAGTCCTCGTTTCATTGGACCATATGAAGTTTTGGAAAGAGTTGGGCCAGTGGCGTATTGGCTTGCTTTGCCACCTGAGTTGGATCGTATTTATAATGTATTTCATGTTTCTATGTTGAGGAGATACAGATCGGATCCATCTCACGTATTGCCAGTTGAGTCTATTGAAGTGAGCCCAGACTTGACATTTGAGGAAGAACCAGTTGCTATCTTGACACGTGATGTGAAAGAGTTGAGAAATAAGAGAGTGCCATTGGTGAAGGTTCTATGGAAGAACCATGGAAAGGAAGAACCAACTTGGGAAAGTGAACAAACCATGCGAGAGCAGTATCCTCAGTTGTTTCAGACTTGATATCAGGTAATTTCGAGGACGAAATTTCTTTTTAGAGGGGCAGAATTGTAATATCCTCATTTATGCCCTAGAAGTTTTGCATATTGTAGTTGTTGTTGTTGTTGTAGTTGTTGGGTTAAATTGGGGGAAAGAAAAGTATATGTATATGTGTTTTGGAAATTTAGGGTTTAGAGACAAGTTTATATGTTGTGTATATGATGATATATATAACATATAAATGGGTCAAAGGAAGAGTCAAAGGAAGAGAGATATTTTTGTGTTAAGTGTGTAATTACATATAAGGGCTTATATGAGACAAGAAGTTAGTTATTTGAGTGAGGGCATTTTGGTAATTGCTTGGATAAAATCACTTGGTGGAGATTAAAAGCAAAATTTGACTTGGTGTCTTCATTATTTTCCTTTTTCTTTCAAGAGGTGGCCGGCCATTGAAGAGAAGAGAGAGCAAGGAAAGTGTTCTTGATGTTTGGAGCAAATTGAAGAAACAATCAAAAGATTTGACAAGGGATTTGTGGAATTTCTTCTTGTAGGTAAGTAATCTTTTGTTTTCTTTACTTATTTGGAAGTTGTGTTGGAAGTGAGTTAGGGTTTGGTGATTTTGTGATTTAATGGATTTGAGATGTGTTGTATTGTTTTCTCAAGTATTAAATTGGTTATAAGTTAATAGTTTATATAGTTGTTGTTGTTAGAAGTGGTAGATGTTGATTTGGAAGGATGGAGAAGGATGTTGGTTTTAGGGTTTTGAGATGATGTGTGTGTTTAATTGTTGTATTAATGTGTTGTGAAGTGTTTCTTGTGATGATTATGTGTTTAGAACATTGATTATGTTCATTTGAAATATGTTATATGAGAGATATTGTGTTTGAGTGCAATTGAGAAAGTGTTGGTTTTAGTTAGATTGTGTTTGTGGGTGACACGGCTAAGTGCATTTAAAGGGACACGGGCGTGTCATTTATTTGAGGAAGCTACTGCCTCTTTTCTTTTTAAGGACACGGGCGTGTCACTCAAGTTGGTTGGGCGTGTCATTTATTTGAGGAAGTTACTGCCTCTTTTCTTTTTTAAGGACACGGGCGTGTCACTCAAGGTGGTTGGGCGTGTCAATCAAGTGAGTTGGGCGTGTCCTTCAAATGATTTGAACATTGTTTGATTTCTTGGTTCTTTTTGCATGGTTTGAATTCTTCAAAGGTAGTGTGGTGTTTAAACCTCAACATAAACATTTCTAAACATGCTTAAACTAAGGTATGACTTGATCAAACACTTGTGGATGATTCTAAAGCTATAAATAAAATAAGTTGTTCTTGCATTGTTGAGATTGAACAAAGTTATGCTATGAAATGTTGATATTTATGAATGATGCTATGTGAGATATAATGTGATCATGAATGTGATAAATATACACTTGAATAATGAAGTGTTATATTGTGAAATAAAAGGTGAAGCCATTGTTATTGGCTAAGGTGATTCAATGGAGATAAATGAGGCATGTTTGCCCAAATGATAATGAGAATTGAGAATGAAATCTAAATGAATTGTGTGGCTAATGTGTTATTCCATTTTCAGAGTTGGTTGTTGGTGGCATGCCTAATAAGAGTAACAATCTCTTGAAGTTAGGTTGGATTGAATCCTTGAAGCCTAATTGAGATGTTACCACCCTTGAAGCTAGGTTGGGTTTTGTTCTTGAAGCCAAGTTGGGTTGAAGCTTAGCATGCTTTGCTCCCCTTGAAGCTTGGTTGAACCTAATCCTTGAAGCCTAGTTGGGTATATGATATTGATAAATGTGATGATAAAACCAAAACATTAACTCTGAAAATTGAATGGCATATTAGTGTGTTTTGGGCCCATGCATGTGTTTGTTTAGTTGTAAATGTTGAATGGTGAAATGTTTGAATAATGAGATTATGTTTGTCTTTGTTTAGTGTTGACTATGAATGGTTAAATGAACACTAATAAGGTATATGACAAGATATTGAAATGTGATATGCAATGTGAAAGTATGTTGTTAGTTTTGCATATATGATGATATATGTTTGATATGGATTGAGAAATGACATTGCATTGCACTAAGTCATATCATTTGCATGATTATCTTACTAAGCCGTTGGCTTAGCGCGATAGTGTTTAATCGCGCAGGTAATAGAGTTGAACCCGAGAGCTCTACGAAACCGAGTGAGAGTAGACCTTGAAGAATCCATTTTAGGAGCTTAAAGATCAGAAGAGACTTGCCAATCATGTATATTTCTTTTATATTTTGTAAAGTAATGTTTATAATGTAAATTTGTAAATATTTTATAACTTCCGCTGTGTAATATTTAAATGTATATGTATATCTAATATGTTTTGTTTTATAAGTAAATGACCTATTTTTCTATAATGTATATAATTGAAAGGTTATGGTTTTGTTTAAAATGTTTTGAATGTTAAGGAAACCGTAGCATCCCTATGTTTGGTGCACTTATGCTACATTGTCGTGGTTGTAGTGTGTGTGCATTGGATATGGGGGTGTTACATCATCCAAGAAGAGTTATTTTTTGGAGAATCAACAAAAGAAGGTATGTTTTAATTCTCTTGATTTATGTTTTACAATAGCCAAATCTATAAAATTTAAGTTTTTTAAATAAAAAATCTTAGAGTTTTAATTTAATTTTTCCAAGTTTAGAAATTTAAAAACGTGACTTTCTTTTCTAAAAGGACTCAAAATTGTTATTTTTTCTTTTTAAAAACCTTAAAACACTCATTTAACATATTTTTCTACAAAACCAAAATAAAATTCTGTTTCTATTAAAATTTTAAATTAGGTTCTTTTTCATTCAAAAAACCTTAAAAAACATCTTTTTTACTTATAAAAACTTCAATCCATGTGTTTCAATTCATAAAATTTCATAAAATATCAAATTGCTATTTAAAATTCTAATTTAAGCCTTTGGCCGAGAACCCCAAATTGAAAGCCTAAAATACAAAAATCAACTTTTAAACCTAAAATAATGAACCCTAACCCTTTAAAACCTTAAACCCTAATTTTTATGAACTTTAAATCCTTTAAAACATAAAAAACATAAAAACATAAAAAATTCTAAAAAGCTACAGTAGCTCAATTTATTATTTAAAATCATGAATTAAAAATATTTCAAAAGTGTCTAAAACTCAAGTTTTATTATTTCATCATTCAAATCCTAATTTGTTTAATCAAAGTGTCTTGCTAACCTTTAAAAAACATAAAACCTAATCTATTTTAATTACTTAAAAAGTCATAGTAGCTCAAACTATAGAATTTCCAAAGCCTTAACACATGAGGTAAATAACCCTAAATAGAAATAGTAGCTTTACTTGAACTTTTATTTGTTTTATTCAATTCCATATTTATTTATACTTTGATTTATTTCTTATGCTTTAATTTATTTAATTTCAATACTTGATTTATTTAACTTGTCATGGATGGATGTTTGTTTTATATTTTGGTTAATACTTTTAATGAATGATTTATTTATTATGGACGATTATTTACTTTTATCAATCAATTTAGACTTCCAAAAGTTGTAAGAGGTATGTTTCCACTTGGTGGGTACCTCATTAGTTAAACATCATGTAATTTAATTTTCTTTTCTATTTTAGAACCTTTGTAAAGGGCATGTTTCTACCTTTTGGTGGGTGTCCTATCTAGGCATGTGTTGTAAGGACATGTTTCCATCCTTGGATGGGTGTCCATTTATTTGTTTTGTTTTGTTTGGACATTGCTTTGATTTTAATATAATGATGCTTTCTTTTTATTGTGTGTAGTATGGATAACATTGTTATATTTAAGAATTTTATAATATTAACACTTGTAAAGGAGGCCGGTTCCAATGAACCGGGCGTTGTGGGGGTGCTGGGCCATTTCTCACCTTCCCCACACGTACCCAACTTTCCGAACCCATTAGGGGGTTGGGGATTCCTTAGGAATCGAGTCATCCAGCCCTTTCTTTTTCCCGGCCCGTCCGGGTTGCGACTCCATTTTCTCCGGACTTAGGTCCGTGTTCTCTAAGGCCCTGAGCCTAAACAGTGCCGAAGTCGCAAGAGCCATTCCACCGGGAGTGGGGGCGAAAATCCCCGCTCACACTTATGGTCTTGAAAACATCAACTATTTTCATGGTCTTGAGAACTTCAACTATCTTCATAATCTTGAAACTTCAACTATCCTCATGATCTTGACAAATCATTATTTTCTTTGATATTCTTGCCTATTCATCTTAGTGATCATAAGACTTGTCAAAAGAATCACAACAGCTTAGGGTAGGTTATTGAGGTTTGTATGCCAATGAAAAGATAGCTAAAATTTTATAAAGGCTCAAAGGGACAATGGTGCGTGTGAGCTGCGCTATAGCAATACCGCAAGTGCACAGGTCGCCCAAGTAATAAAGTAGTGAGCGAGTTATTGTTCCACTGAGGACAAGGCCAAGCACTAGTGCAAATCTTAACTTTTGTTTAGCAAATTAATATTTTTGTGATGTTTTATAATTAAAGACAACTAACTTAAATAAATACAAGTAAAGATAAATTATGTGTTGTGTAAAAAGGTTTGATGATAATGATACTATCCAGATATTGAATCCCCCTAGCCTCAATTACATCACATGATAGAGTTGAATTGGCATTCCTCTAACTTAGACTAAAACCTCCCTGGAGTGAATTAATCCCTAATCACTAAGTAGAGTGCCAGAATCTCTTCTCAAACACAATTAAGTAGGTCTTGCATTAAGAACAAGGAACTATAAACCAAAGGATCTTGTAGGTCTATCTCTAGCACCCCAATCAATCCTCAACCCTTATGAGTAATCAATTCATATCAAGCTTTCTCAAGTCAATAATATGAAAATGGCAACCAATCAATATGCATGCTATCATCAATTCGCAATAATCATTAAGCATCATAAGAATAAAACAGCTCAATCAATTAAAAGTATTCAATCATATAGATAAGCTAGGGTTCATTAACATCTAGATAGAGAATGATTTAGTTCATGTTCAATACACTTAATACAATAACAACAACAACAACAATAACATTAAAATACATAAAAGGAGAAAATAGAAAAACACCTTTCAATGTAGCTTCTTGAATCTCCAGGAGCTGCCAATGGAAGATGGAGATGCTGGAGAGGATGGAAATGGAGGATGAAGATGAAGAGTCAAGGAAAGTGTCACTCCCTCCTTGCCCAAAACGTGTATGCACAGCCTCCTCCTCTCAAACCTCTTTTCTCTGCCTCTGTTCTCTATTTTCTGCACAAACGTCCAGCACTCCCTTTGCAGAAGCCTCTCCAATCTCCCTCTTCTTCTCATTTTATTTCCCTCCAAAGCTCCTAGCCTATGCTTTCCAACTCATACCAGCTCACACCACTCTCTCTTGTTCCCCACTCTCTCTTTGTTTTGTATTTCTTTTGGCAAAAGTAATTGGTTTGTCTCCCACTTGTCCCCCAATTCATGCAGAAGAATTCAAGTTTTTATAGGGTGACACAGCCAAGCCATGAGTGGCTTGGCCGTGTCTCTCATTTTGCTTTGGGACACGGCCAAGCTTGCTGGCTGTGTCACCTTCTGCCCCTTTTCCTTTCTTTCTTTTCTCTTTATTTCATGGGGTGACGCGGCCAAGCTCCTGGCCGTGTCATGTGACATGGCCAGTGGCTTGGCCGTGTCACTTGGGTGTGTCGCCTTCTGTTTCTTCATTTTTCCAAATCTCTTCTTTGCTTCCAATGGGTGACACGGCCACTGGCTTGGGCGTGTCACCTGGGTGTGTCAGCTACTGCTTCTCTTCTTTCCTTCTTTGCTTGGTTTTATTCCTTGGGTGAGACGCGGCCAGTGGCTTGGCCGTGTCTCCTGCCCGTGTCAGGTACTGTCTTGAGATTATTTTGAGGGACACGGCTAAGTTTGCTTTGGCTTAGCCATGTCTTGCTTGATTCAAGCTCTTTCTTCATTGTTTTGATCCTCCAAGGGAGTTTTTCCACTTTAACCTAAAACAAACACTTAAAACAAACTTTAAACCAAAATCAAATGAAACATTAACTAAAAACACATTAAAATCATACTAAAAACAAGTATAAAAATGCTCTTATCAAATACCCCACACTTAATTTCTTGCTTGTCCCCAAGCAAGACTAAAATCAAAACAAACTAAACACAAAAATTTTGTTAAGTTCAAGAGTTATAAAAATGCATCAAGACTTCCCTATCCCTAAATCCGCAATCAATATCAAATCGAACAAAATCGATACCAATGCAATTTAGTGGCTTTCCATCCATAACCTATGTTGTCACTCCCTCACCAACTCTTAAAAGTGTTTGATCAAGGTGGTGTTTACACTCATAACAATCAATGAAAGATTATTGCCATAGGCTTGCTTATCTATCAAATCTCCACCACTTAATTACAATCAAGTATCAATCAAAAGGTCTTTTATTAGGTTGTAATGGGGTTAAGGTAGAGGCATGGCATTTAGGAAATGTGAGCTTAATCATTAAGTTTCAAGAGCACTTCAAGACTGAAGTAACCGATCATATGTATAACCCAACGATCCCAAAACACCTTCCTCTTATCTACCCCTTGACATTTAAAGAACTTTTCAAGGGAACTCACTTATTACATCTTGCAATGATTAAAACATATTCCAACCCTTTCAACAATAACAACAATTATTCTTATTTTTCTTCTTTTTATTTGATTTTGATATTTTTTTTATTTTACTTTGCAATCTTAAACCCACTAAATTTAACCCCACACTTAATTTAACACAACACTTGGTTATAAACGCTCTTAAAATGCTTTTGACCTAATGAAAGGGTAAGAGTTAAAACAATAAGGTTCAAGGTTGGTAGTATTGCAAAAAATAAAGAAAAGGAGAAACGAAATAGGCTCAAAATTGGCTAACTAATGTTAAAAATAGGGTTGGTCTTTTAAGCCAAAATGGGTTCACCTAATTGCCTTAATCATCTTGATGCCAAATTGAAATTTTTATATAGTCTTAAAATGTATGTCAAAGTAAGTTCTAGCAAGTCATCAATCAAAGATGTCCACACACAACAAGAATAATCAGTTGATGGCTCAATTCCTCACTAGGTTGATGGTAATGCAAAGAAAAATCAACAAAATTGACAATAAGCACCAATTCTGCTCAATTCTCAAATTCATGCTTTAGAAATTCAAAGGTCATCAATCAACAATATTTATAACAATTGAACTTTCCAAAATTCATTTATTCAAAGAAAACAAGAAAAACATTATCTAAACTAAAACAAAGATAACTTAAAATAAAAATACAAAATACAATATGCACCCCACACTTAAAATTTCACATTGCCCTCAATGTGAGCATGCATAAACTAAAATAGAGTTTAGATGAAACATGATTTCCACCGCTCCCATATGCGATATGTAGGGCTCCTTCCCCCCATAATGCATGTGCAGCCCATGACTGAGAGGATGATCAATATGCAACATTGAAGTGCGCCCAATGTATGGCAACCCCTAAATATTATTCTTTGAAGAGAAATTGTCCTAAAGGGACATGTGAAGGTTGCCTTGGGGTGATCCTCCGGTACTATAGGAACTTGGTAATAATCTTTGTCTTTATGCAACATGGGCATATCAGATTTCTGCTCTTCCTTACACCAAAAGTAGAAGGAATGACTTTTCGGGACTCTTGAAATTCAACCAAGGTTGGTTGAATCACTTTTTCATCTATTTTAACAATGTTAAGTCCCCTCTCAACAACCTCAGCATCTACAATTAGTTTACACTCCTCAAGTTCTAAATTGGGCATTTCATGGTCTTCTTCTAAGGGCATACCCATCTCAAACTTGTTTTTAATATCTCCTTGGGAGTGCATGTCATAGATGTTAGAAAGTTGCATACCTTGCTTCTCATCCTTCAGGTTACCTGGAAATGGACTTGATGGCCTATAAGGATCAGAGGTTTCATGCAACTTGGGTGAGGTTGATGCCTCCAAATTTTCCTCCTCTGTTGATTTGCTTGGCCCCTCCATGTTGGATTGTATCTCCTCACCATTGTCTTCCTGATTAGTCCCTGCATCAAAGAAATCACAAAAATTGTTATATATTACTTGTTCATTCCTCAAATTTGTGATTACCTCAATTTGCTCCAATTGGCTAGGAGACTCCTCCTTTTGGTATTCTTGGGGTTGATGTGCCAGCTGCCTAGTTAGAGCGTCCAACCTCTTCTGTGTTTCTTGCAAAGATTCAAACCTCAACTTATCTTCCACTATGTATTGATCGCATTGAAATTTCTCGGTATCTTGAATGAAGGGATTCACTTTCTCCTCCAAAGTAAGTTTCTTAGGTTGATCTACATTTTGTGGGCTATTTTGAATGAATGCATTCAATATTTCCTCCGAAGTGAGTTCCTCAAGGTAATCTTGATTCATCGTGAGTTTTTGAATATAGGCATTTAACTTATCCTCCAATGTGGATTCCTTAAGGTGGTCTTGGTTTGAAAATTCTTCTTGAAAGTAAGGACCTCTCTGGTAAGGCTGAAAAAATTATTGAGGTGGAATGTACTGCTGGTTTTCCCAAGAAAAATTTTTGTGGCTTTCCCAGCTTGGATTATAAGAATTGGAATATGTGTCATTACCTCCCCTTTGCTGGAAACTTTGGTAGTCATATTCTTCCTCGTGCCATTCTTGGTATCATTCAAAACTAAATGAACATGCATTGGCACTATGTCCTGCATTGCCACATGCTGCACATACCATGTTAGAATTATAGTCCCTATCATAAAGTCCCCCGTACTATGAAAACTGCATCTACAAAGAACACTTAACAATTTAAAGAAAAACAAACAAACAATAAAAAAAATAAATTCAAACACAACAAACAAACAAATTTACGAAAAACAAACAAATAATTCAAAGAAAAAAAACACACAAACAATTCACAGAAAATAAACAAACATTCTTGATAAAAAAATAAAACTAAATTAACAGTCCTAATTATATTACTAGTATTGAAACCATTATCCCCGGCAATGGTGCCAAAAACTTGGTGCGCGTGAGATGCGCTATAGCAATACCGCAAGTGCACGGGTCACCCAAGTAATAAAGTAGTGAGTGAGCTATCATTCCACTGAGGACAAGGCCAAGCACTAGTGCAAATCTTAACTGTTGTTTAGCAAATTAATATTTTTGTGCTGTTTTATAATTAAAGACAACTAACTTAAATAAATGCAAGAAAAGATAAATTATGTGTTGTGTAAAAAGGTTTGATGATAATGATACTATCCAGATGTTGAATCCCCCCTAGCCTCAATTACATCACATGATAGAGTTGAATTGGCATTCCTCTAACTTAGAATAAAACCTCTCTCGAGTGAATTAATCCCTAATCACTAAGTAGAGTGTCGGAATCTCTTGTCAAACACAATTAAGTAAGTCTTGCATTAAGAACAAGGAACTATAAACCAAAGGATCTTGTAGGTCTGTCTCTAGCACCCCAATCAATCCTCAACCCTTATGAGTAATCAATTCATATCAAGTTTTCTCAAGTCAATAATATGAAAATGGCAACCAATCAATAAGCATGCTATCATCAATTGGCAATAATCATTATGCATCATAAGAATAAAATAACTCAATCAATTAAAAGTATCCAATCATATAGATAAGCTAGGGTTCATTAACATCTAGATAGAGAATGATTTAGTTCATGTTTAATGCACTTAATACAAAAACAACAACAATAACATTAAAATGCATAAAAGGAGAAAATAGAAAAACCCCTTTCAATGTAGCTTCTTGAATCTCTAGGAGCTACCAATGGAAGATGGAGATGCTGGAGAGGATGGAAATGGAGGATGAAGATGAAGAGTCAAGGAAAGTGTCACTCCCTCCTTGCCCAAAACATGTATGCACAGCCTTCTCCTCTCAAACCTCTCTTCTCTACCTCTGTTCTCTATTTTCTGCACAAACCTCCAGCACTCCCTTTGCAGAAGCCTCTCCAATCTCCCTCTTCTTCTCATTTTATTTCCTTCCAAAGCTCCAAGCCTATGCTTTCCAACTCACACCAGCTCACACCACTCTCTCTTGTTCCCCACTCTCTCTTTGTTTTGTATTTCTTTTGGCAAAAGTAATTGGTTTGTCTCCCACTTGTCCCCCAATTCTTGCAGAAGAATTCAAGTTTTTATAGGGTGACACAGCCAAGACATGAGTGGCTAGGCCGTGTCTCTCATTTTGCTTTGGGACATAGCCAAGCTTGCTGGCCGTGTCACCTTCTGCCCCTCTTCCTTTGTTTCTTTTCTCTTTGTTTCATGAGGTGACACGGCCAGTGGCTTGGCCGTGTCACCTTATGTTTCTTCATTTTGCCAATTCTCTTCTTTGCTTCCAATGGGTGACACGGCCAAGCTTGTGGCCGTGTCATGTGACACGGCCACTGGTTTGGGCGTGTCACCTGGGTGTGTCAGCTACTACTTCTCTTCTTTCCTTCTTTGCTTGGTTTTGTTCCTTGGGTGATACATGGCCAATGGCTTGGCCGTGTCTCCTGCCCGTGTCAGGTACTGTCTTGAGATTATTTTGAGGGACACGGCCAAGTTTGCTTTGGCTTGGCCATGTCTTGCTTGATTCAAGCTCTTTCTTCATTGTTTTGATCCTCCAAGGGAGTTTTTCCACTTTAACCTAAAACAAACACTGAAAACAAACTTTAAACCAAAATCAAATGAAACATTAACTAAAAACACATTAAAATCATACTAAAAACAAGTATAAAAATGCTCTTATGAGACAACTAGGGATTGATATTTAATTGGGTGGATGCTAGTTGTTGGCTCGTCAAACAATGCCTAGATCATTTCTCTCTTAAATAAGCAAAGTTTAATTTCGCCTCGAAAGCTTGTCACAACATGTTCTAAGACTGACTAGGACCTTGACAAAGATAATTATTTAGGAGCCCTCTCTAAGTAAGCTTACACAACTCAATGCTATAGAGCATGCCTTAAATGAGCACATTTATTTGTTTCATGCCCTCGCATTTGATGAAATTGACAGAAGGCCTCGGCATTGAAGTTTGGTGGCAATGGATTATGTATAGGTCGAGGAGCTAACGGTTGTAACAACCCTTTCTTTTGCAGCTTGCAAAAAACCCAAGATAGAGGCTTCCCTAGATCTGAGAATTGTCTTTTATTCCCTTGACCGGTCACATTAACATCAACTTCTTTTTGTGTGCTTTGACTACCAGGTTGATAGCTCCCTTTCTCGTTCCTTTTTATTGAAAAGTGATTCTTCTCTCTTTCCCACTCTTCAATTTGTAGACTAGCTTGGAGAAGATCTTTGAAATCCCTTATAAGGGTGTGAGACATCCTTTCACGGAGATTAGGCAACACCCCTCTCACAAATCATCCTTATTTGATTGGATTCATCGGGCCTCTTCTTGAGTAAAGTGGCCTTGTTTCTCCATCTCTTGACATAATCTACAAAATTCTCATTCGACCTTTGCCTAATGGACTCCACTTCCATTAAGGTAACCTCCAACTCAATATTATACCCATATTGCTGGAAAAAGGCCTTGTAAAGTAGATCCCAACTCTTTTGTGTTCCATCATCCAATGTATTGAACCAATTTTGGACAACAGGGTCCAATGGGAGCATGAAGTACCTTAGGGTTTGAGCCTTGGTAGCTCGGATAGACTGCATGGCAGTGATGTATTGCTTCACGTGAAGATGAGGATTTCCGATGCCATTATACTTAGCAAAGGAAGGCATCTTGAACTTGTATGGGACTTCTTCATCTAGCTTAAACAATTTGTCAATCTCGGACACCTCTTCGGTTTTCAATTTCTTCTCAAATTTCTTTTCTAAATTAGCAATCATCTTTTCAACATTGGATGTCTCGGTCTTCTCCATAGTTGATCTTTCAACAATCTTTAGTTCTTTTTTGTCTTGAAGATCTTGGTAATATTGAGCCCAATCATCATCATCAATGATTACCTTTTCATCATCAAAAACTACTTCACTAACTTTGGTCTTCCCTTTGTCCCTTGGTTTCTTAGTGCTAGTAGATGCCTCGGCATGGTTCTCTAAGATTGCAGTCAATTGGTTCTTCATGGTCTCAGCTAGGGCCTCTTTGATTTCTTCCATCTTGGCATTGAGGGCCTCATCCACTATCCTTTGAATTTGTTCGGGCTTCATTGTTTTAGGTGAGCAAGTGATTGAGTCGTTGCTAGATACTTCATCTCCGGCGTAGGTCAGATTGTTGTAAGCTTTTGAACTATCGTAATCCAGGGTTGTGAGCCAGAAAGGATCAATGATATGAGATGCAAATGTATGCATGTATGCATGTATGCATAAACAATCAACAAATAAGGATAAATAGGACGTTCCTTCCAACCTTATAACATTCACACACAAATGGCGAGTCTCTTTTCCTAGGTATATGGTTAACAAAATACCAACATGGGGTATCTTGTTTTCGAATAATTCCCTCGGACGTTTCAACCAATAGCTATATTTTCGAAAATGGAAACCCATTCATAGTAATTCCCATTAATTAGGTTTTAATCCATTCAACCAACTAAAGTATCTTTTATGCTATATTGGATTTAAATGAAATTAAGAGGTTTATTATAAATAGATTTCTCACTTGAAAAAGGTAACTAATGATTCATGCCAAAAATAAGCCCATGGTTAATTTATTCTTAGTGTAAACTAGGCCCACAATTGATTTTTGGTATTTCATAATTGACCTAAATATTTTTGCAAGCTCTTTGTAAGAAAATATTGGGTAAAACATAGTTTTATTTCTAAGCCCATTGTAAAAGATTTTAGAAAAATGGATTTTGGGCTTAGTATTTGGGCCATGGGCCAAAGAATTTTTGATTTGTTTTCAAAAAAGTCTTATGTTCAAAGACCATCTTGAAAAATTTTGAAAATAACTTTGGTCTTTTAGATTTTAAAGAAAAATTTATTTTGAGCTTGCAAATTTACTCGGGTCATATTAGGAAAAGAACAAACCAAATAAGCCATGATTTAGACTAAGATAAACTAACCATAGTCAAACAACATGCATTTGGGGAAAAAACCTAAGGAAAGTAACTAGGCCAATTACATGAGCTTTAGTCTTTGGGTTAAAAGTCTTAGGTTCCCATAGCAAGTATATACCAAATGCTACGAGGCTATGAGTGGTTATGCCATGCTCGATCTCCATACCTTGAGTGAAAGTATGGTATCCCTTACATAACATAACACAGGTAACACGGGCATCCTAACTCACGCACATGATGCAATCTAAGATGATGCAATGGATAATAGCATTATAAGAAAGAATAGAATAATATAAAGACCAACGCAATTAACTTCTCTTATCCCCAGTGGAGTCGCCACTGTGAGCGGGGATTTTCGCCACCACTCCAGGTGGAATGGTTCTTGCGACTTTGGCACTGTTTAGGCTCGGGGCCTTAGAGAACATGGACCTAAGTCCGGAGAAAATGGAGTCGCCACCCGGACTGGCCGGGAAAAAGAAAGTGGTGGATGACTCGATTCCTAAGGAATCCCTAACCCCCTAGTGGGTTTGAAAAGTTGGGTACGTCTGGGGAAGGTGAGAAATGGCCCAGCACCCTCACAACACACGGTTCATTAGAACCGGCCTCCTTTACAGGTCTTAATATTATAAAATTCTTAAGTATAATAACATTATCCATACTACACACAATAATTAAAAGAAAGCATCAATATATTAAAATCAAAGCAATGTCCAAACAAAGCAAATAAATGGACACCCATCCAAGGATGGAAACATGTCCTTACATCACATGCCTAGATAGGACACCCACCAAAAGGTAGAAACATACCCTTTACGTTGGTTCTAAAATAGAAAAGCAAATTAAATTACATGATATTTAACTAATGAGGTACCCACCAAGTGGAAACATACCTCTTACAACATTTGGAAATCTAAACAAATTGATAAAAGTAAATAACCATTCATAATAAATAAATCATTCATCAAAAGTATTTAAATATCAATAAAAAGTAAACGTCCAGCCATGATAAATAAAATAAACCAAGCATTGAATTTAAATAAATTAAAGCATATAAAATAAATCAAAGCATAATCAAATAGAGAATTGAGTAAAGTAAATAAAAAGTCCAAATTGTAGCTACTATTTCTATTTAGGGTTCTTTATCTCATGTGTTAAGGTTTTGGAAATTTCATAACTTTAAGCTACTGTGACTTTTTTATGGAATTAAAATAGATTGGGATTTTATGTTTTAAAAGGTTGGTAAGACACTTTGATTAAACAAATTAAGGTTTGAATAGTGAAATCATGAAACTAGGGTTTTAGACACTTTGAAATACTTTGATTTATGATTTTAAATGGTGATTGTATTAGGTTTCTAAGCTACTATGTAAACTTAATCTATTTATGGTTTTATGGTTTTTAATGTTTTAAAAGGATTAAGGTTCATAAAAATCAGGGTTTAAGGTTTTAAAGGGTTTATGGTTTATTATTTTGAATTTTGGAAGTTGAATTTGGATTTGATATTTTGGAATTTAGGGTCTCGGATGGTAATTTTAATCTTGGGGTTTGGAAGACAATTTAATATTTTATGGAATTTTTTGAATTTAAACAAGTGAATTAAAGTTTTTATAACTAGAAAAGATGTTTTAGAAGACATTTTGAAGGAAAAAGTACTAAGTTTAAAGTTTTGAAAGAAACAAAATTTGATTTTTGCTTTGTTGAAAAATATGTTAAATTAGAGTTTTAGGATTTTAAAGAAGTAAAAATAACAATTTTAAGTCTTTTGGAAAATAAACCAATAAAATAAGGTTTTTTTTTTACTTTAGAAAAACTAAATTAAAGTTCTAAGATTTTAACTTTTGAAAAACACCAAATCCTAACTTTAGCTACTGTGAAAAAATATCAAGAAACTAGAATTTCATACCTTCTTTTGTAAGTTGCTCCAAAATTGCTTCTTGGATGAACAAGCTCCAAAGGCAAGCCTTTTTTGCCTTTGAATCCTTTAAATCGTGCTGCTGCTCCTTTAAAAATCAATTGAATTGAATTATTGCTTTTCCTTCCTTGATTCGGTTTCCAATTTTCCAAGCTATTGCCAATTTTTTCCTCCTCCAATTTGGTTGCCTTTGGTCCTTATTTATAAGGATTTGATGTAGTTTAATCCTAATTAGTTAAGGCAAGTAATATTAATGAAAAAAAGAAACCGAAACCTAATTGGATTAGGTTTCGAAAAATTTGCGTCGGAAAATTTGTGCTGCCGAAAAAAATTACCGCAGGAAAAAATGCGCTGGCAAAAAAAAAACTACCGCAGAAAACTGTGGCAGTGGGCGGGCTGGGGCGTCGCCCGCAGGATTTTCCTGTGGCCGAAATAGAACAGTTATTTCGCTCGCAGGAATTTCCTGCGGGAGAAATAACCCACGGGCCCGCGCGACTATTTTTTCGCTGTCGATTTTTCCTACTCTGACTTTTATTTTTATTTGTTTATTTTTATTTTTTATTAATAAAAATTAGATACTAAAGTAAAAATTATTTAACAAAAATTATTTTGGACCAATTAGACAACAAAAATCATTTTGGACTAAATAAAACATATTGGACCAGATTGGGTCAAAAATTAAGGGTCTACAGGTACCAAACTTTTTGCAAGGGCAAAGACTATTCTAATCAAAATCCAGATTAATGCCAATAAGATAGAAGGAATTTGGAGTCTAGAAAGATTGCTCCCAGCTTTCTAAAGTTCAAACAAGAAATTTGTAGTGTGAGGGTTTACCCATAGTGTCACAAAGGCTTCAACTTACAAATGGCATTCATTCAACCCATGTCCCTTATAGACCCTATTTCAAGCCTATCAAAGACCTGTTGATCTCTCTTGGTAGGTAGAGTCTATTAGTGGAGATAGTTTGGATAAGCATGCATATGAGATAGACAATATTCAAACTCAAATGAGACCTTTGGTCAAGTAATGTGTATATGCCTATCTGAAGTGCAACAATTCTTGCTTAAATAGAAATGATTCCCGAATTTAGTATAGTAACTAGGGTTGTCATGTTATAGATATGTTAATTTGAAAAATCAAGTCTTGAGATAAATTGACATTAATTTGGCAAAGCCAACATTTGATTTCAAAATCAAAATTAAAAATTCAAAAATGTTTTTGTCATACAAAACTTTCAAGTTAAGGGAAGTGGTACCATACTCATATTAGTAAGAGCCCTCAACACCGACAAATGGATGGCAGATTTGGTGGTGTCTAAAATTGTCGACCCGAGCAAATACAGTAAAAATCCTCAAGCATATTGTTTAGCTTTATCTCTGTGAACCCATCCTTCTTAGTTCATCCAATAACTTTGAATTGGCTCAATTTTTATCTTGAAAGGCCCTTTAAATGATGGTTCCATAGCAATTAATTGTTGGATTTCTTCGAATGTCAGAATATCATTATTAAGAGGGACCGGAAGGCTATAGTACCGGATACCAGTTATGGTTGTATAATTGACCGGACCAATGGTCATTTCTCCTATAGGTAGGTGAAAAGTATGGGTCGTGTCGATCCACCACTCTAACAAAGCTTGAACTACACTCCGGTCTATCGAATACTCTTCGGATGGTAATTGCAAGATAAAGCTTTTAAAATTTCAATCTCGGATAATTCATCTTACCCGAGAAGGTGCTACATCATATCATTGTCGGGCATTGTAGACACACCCTCCTCTTCGGATAATGCAATGATCACACTAACACGAAGCCAGGTAAGTTAACACGAGGTAAGCATATCATTATATCAATACCACTTATTTTTAGGTTAAATTTATTTTTAGTTTATCTATTTACTCAAATTCTTAAATATATTCATCTAATTAATTTATTTTTCTTAAAAAAGAAAAAAAAAAAACAACAAAGACAAAAAAAATAAAAAAGAAACAGAAAACGAAAATGAAAAAAAAATAAACACAAATAATAAATAATTTGCTGTTAAAATAAATAATTACCTTGCTCTTTTGATTTGAATTGCGATAAAGCGGTATCCCATCTAGTAGATTTATATTTTCATCTTCATGCCGCCAAAAAAACTCTAATAACATAGCATTAGATCGAGTTCCTGATCTTGAAGCATGCATTTTCTCCTCAACTCTATGCTAAACTTTCTAAACTCTCTTATATAAAATATATAACTGTGAAGAAATGAGCTACTGCTTGAAATGTTTATATAACGTTTATATAGATAAATGGAAAAGGAAAAAAGACAAAATAAAAAAAAAAGAAAAAACAGTATTCTCGTGAAAAAAGAGAAAAAGTAAATTTTACTATTGATAAATAGTAAGATACTATTTACAAATAGTAAATAAATAGTGATGCATAGTGTATATATAGTAACTACACACAGTAAATAAATAGGAAACTCAATTATTCAAATTAATCATTCAGATACTTGCATGTATATAAATATTTTTACACTTTTAAAATATTTTTACACGTAGGGGGCAAGATATGTGCATGGTAAAAATTAGCTAAATTTTTTGCAAATTCCTTTAGTATACTACTGACTATAATCTTTTTTACAGACAATTAAACCTCTCTTAGCTTAGGTCCATAACCTAAATTCCCTCTTAAGTCCAAAACTTAGCTTAGGTCCAGAACCTAAAATCTCTTTTAAGTTCAGAACTTATGCTCGGGTCCAGAACCCAAAATACCTTTAAGTCTAGAACTTAGCTCGGGTCCAGAACCCAAATTACCCTTAAGTCCAAAACTTAGCTCGGATCCAAAACCCAAATTATTCTTAAGTCCAGAACTTAGCTTAGGTCTAGAACCTAAAATCTCTCTTAGGTCCAAAACCTAAATTTTCTCTTAAGTCCAGAACTTAGCTCGGGTCCAAAACCCAAATTACCCTTAGGTCTAGAACCTAAAATTATCCTTAAGTGCAAAACTTAGCTTAGGTCCAGAACCTAAAATCTCTTTTAAGTTCATAACTTAGCTAGGGTCCATAACCCAAATTATCCTTAAGTCCAGAACTTAGCTCGGATCTAGAACCCAAATTACTCTTAGGTCCAGAATATAAAATTACCCTTGAGTCCATAACTCAAACTGGGTCAAGAACCCAAAACCTAAACCATCTAAGAAAAATTAAGTCTTATTACTTGTCACTCTCTTTTGCTATAGTCTCAGATTTTTTAAGTAGGGGGCAAACTATAGACTCTTAATTTTTGACCCAATCTGGTCTGATATCTTTTATAGTCCAAAATAATTTTTATGGTATTTTAATTAAATAATATTTATTTTAGCATTTATTATTTATAATTTTTAATAAAAATAAAAATGGTAATATGAGTAAAGTTAAAAATAAATAAATAAATAATCGGCGACGAAATTATTCATCGCCGAAGGAGAATCAGCCTGGGCCAATTCCCCGCAGGAATTTCCTGCGGGCAAATTGGCTAGGCAAATTGGTGCCCGTCTGCAGCAGTTCCTAGCCAGCCCTCATAGTTTCTTGCTAGCAGCAGTTTTTTCGCCAGCGCATTTTTCCAACGCAGTTTTTTTTTAAACCAAATTCTATTTGGTTTTTGGTTTCTTTTCCTAATTAGTTTTAGTTTTCTTAGACAATTAGAAGTAGGGTTATGATTTTTTCCTATAAATACCACATTAAAACATAGAATTAAAGGATCAAAAATTTGTTTTTACTGAGCTAAAACTTGGGACTTCTGATTGGGAGGAAAAAGAGGACAAGAGATTAACAAGGCAGCAAGGAACATTAACAAGACAACAAAGATCAATTTACGAGGTCGGTAATTAACATTAACAAGGGCCGGCAATTGAGATTGAGAGAGATTAAAACCAGAAAGACAGAAGACGGCAAAAGATTAACAATCATCAATCCATCAAATACAGCGATGCTGTCTTTGTTCATTGTTCATCCAAAAGTCAATTGTGGAGCAACCAACGAACGTAGGTTTGATCTTTAATCATAAATTACTCATGATCATAGTAGCTTCATTTCTTTGATTAATAAAAACATGCATGCAGTAACTTGATCTTTGAACACACGATATCTTTATCTTTTAACATACAGTAAATAGATCTTTGTTTCAATAACTTTAATCATTTGCTTTAATTAACACATTGATTAGTTGGTATTCATAACCCCACTTGCAAGTTTCATAAAAAATATAAAAATATTCAGTAGCCATCGAGGATTTAAATTAATTATCAAAATCTATTCTTTTACTAAAACTTCAAGAACCATAAATTATTTTATTAAAACTCAAAACCTCAAACTATTTTTATCTAAAAGCCTAAACCATTTCAATATTAAACTCCAAAATATTTATTATTTTTCCAAAACCTTAATTTATCTCTCCAAACCCAAAATTATGTTTTTAAGGCAGTAAGTTAAACCCTAATTCCAAACCCTAACTATCCAAAACCCGAATTTCAAACTTTGAATTACAAAACCCTAGTTTTAAAAACCCTAATTTCAAAACCCTAATTCTAAACTCTTAATTTCAAAACCCTAGTTTCAAAAACCCTAAAAACCCTAATTTCAAAACCCTAATTACAAAACCCTAATTTCAAAACCCTAATTATAAACTCTTAATTCCAAAACCCTATATTTAAAAACCCTAAGTTAAATTCTTTAAACCCTAAATTTATATATTTGTTGCTTTATTTAATTTTAGATTTGATTATATAGTTTATTATATGTTTTGATTTATTTAATTTCAATGCTTGGTTTATTTAATTTACCATGGATGATTATTTTCTTTATTATTATGATTTTTATTTGTTTGTTTTGGTATTAAAATTGTAAGAGGTATGTTTCCACCTTGTGGGTTCCTCATTGGTTAAGTATTATGTAATTTAAATTGCTTTTATATTTTGGACCAATGTAAAAGACATATTTCTACCTTTCAGTGGGTGTCCTATGTAGTTTAGACATGGACGATGTAAGGACATGTTTCCATCCTCGGATGGGTGTCCATTTATTTTATTTGTTTGGACATTGTTTTGATTTTAATATAATGATGTTTTATTTTAATTATTTCATGTAATATGGATAATATTATTATACATAAGAATTTTATAATATCAAGACCTGAAAAGGAGGCCGGTTCCAATAAACCGGACATTGTTGGAGGTGCTAGGCCATTTCTCACCTTCCCCACACGTACCTAACTTTTTGAACCCATTAGGGGGTTGGGGATTCCTTATGAATTGAGTCATCCACCCCTTTCTTTTATGTCGGCCCGTCCGGGTGGCAACTCCATTTTCTCCGGGCTTAGGCCCGTGTTCTCTAAGACCCTGAGCCTAAACAGTGCCGAAGTGCCAAGAACCATTCCAGCAGGAGTGGGGGCAAAAATTCCCTCTCACAAGCTCGGTGTGGTTAGACTTTATGGTTGTCTAGTCAGGACATGTGTTCTGTTCATCAAATGAGAGTGACATTGAATGAGATCTCTTATGGATACTTTGCTTTGAGTTAAGTAGATCTGCTCGTTCTTGGTTCTATCAGGTCAAGGGTTGATATATTCAATTTGTTGCTCAACTGGTGCTTTGTCTGGTTGGCTCGTCCTCATTGATTTATCCAGATCAGTAGGCTCAGTTTTTGGAAAGTTTGGTATGTTTAGTTTGTTTATCAGCTCAAGCTCTTTCTTATTGGCTCATCCCCAGTGCTTTCTCCAGATTAGTAGGTTGGGTTTTGGAAAGTTTATGCTCGCTGCTTCATTGCTCGTCAGTCTGGTGAAGGTGTACTGACTTTCAACCGGTTTGGTCAAGTGTGACAAGCTATGTTCGGTATCTTCATTTCTTAGCTCGGTATAGTGAACTGCTTCTTTGATTTTAGTCGGTCTAGCTGGTAGTCCGATCGAACTTTAAAGAAATCCTGTAAAAAATAACTTAGTACAAATATTAGTTCTATTCAATTTGATTCCATAAGATCAAAATAGAGACAAATTGGCTAACAATATCCCCTTTTTTTTACTTTGGCAATTAAATTAAATTGTTTAAAAATTTCCTTGTATGCTTCTACTCCCCCTTAACATATGCAATCATATTTTAACAATTCAAATAATTTCTCCCCCTTTGACAAAGACAAAAAGATCGAGTAGACAAATGCAAGCAATAAGTAGTAAATTTTTTTTATTAAATTTAAGCAAATGACAAGAAAACATGTATGATCATATTCATTTAAGATCCTACAAAATATAGAGAGATCATACAAGAAAGTAGAAATACAAATGTTAAGGCAAAGGAGTATAAGGAGGATTTATATATCTCAATTTGTGGCCTTTTATTGCATGATCAAAATAGATGTAAATGAGAAATTATGACTTATTAAAATATTCTTTTGTACACATTCTTAATTCCACATTAATATGCATATGGGACAATTTTAATTAAGAGTGTTGTAGACCCTTAATTTTTTATCCAATCCAGTCCAAAGATTTTAAAATAGTCCAAAATAATTTTTGTGGTATATATTATTTACTTTAATATTTATTATTTATTTTGATTTATTTTACTTATTATTTAATATTTATTTTATTATTTATTTATATTATTTATTTATAACTATTTATTATTTAATATTTATTTTAATCTAATATTTATTTTAATTTTCATTTATTATTTATTTATTTTTAAAATACAAATATAATAAAAAAATAAAAAAATCGACGACGAAAGTTGCTAGTGCGACGAATTGCTTGGGCCAATTTGCCGCAGGTGCCAATTCGCCGCAGGCAAAACCTGCAGCAAAATTGTGCCTCGTGCGCAATTTTGCCCGCGCCCAGTAGTAACTCGCCCCCATTTCGCCCAACGCTAGTCTCGCCCGGGCCCGCGCGCATTTTTTGCCGAAACCTTATTTTACTTGGTTTTTGATTTTATTTCTAAAATAGTTTTTAATTTCCTTGACATACTAGGCTTTTTATTTTTTGCCTATAAATACCACATTAAAAACACAAAAGGGGAGGAAAGGGACTCAAGAATTATTCGGACTCTTCTTAGCAATTTACTCAGATATTTGGACTTTGGCCTTTAGATTGGTTGCTAAAACTCTGGGAAATTTAGTATCTATCAACAAAAATCCTAAGCAAGCTTCATCAACATGAAACAGCAAGCGACAAAGCAGTAAAAATGAGATAGAAGCATCAAACCATTTGAACAATTTTACAAATGCAGTGATACACTGTCTTGGTTTCTGCCCAGCCAGAGTTTAAGTTATTAACTTATGGCGGAGTCTTCAAATGCAGGTATAACCTCCTACACTCTCTAAAATTATAACGAGTTCTGTTTACTAATATTATGAAGTTCATATCTATTGTTTGGTTTAAACACGTCCAAATAAAGTTCTAATTGATAACATTGTCAATTTATATCCACAGTGTCTTCATTGAAATATATTCAATAGTAATGTCTTATACTAGTATAAATATTAAAAGTTATTAGGTTTTACACACTGACCATGTTTTTATCAAAACCCTAAACCCTAGCACTGTCTTCATAAAAGTTTCAAATTTTTATCGAAACCCTAACCCTGATTTCTAAACTAAAAAACCCTAGCCTTGTTTTCCAAAACCCTAATCATATTTTCCTCAAACCCTAAAACTAGTTTTCAAAATTTTCAACACCAAAACCTAAAACCTTAAAAACCAATTTTTAAAATTTTTTGGGGCGCTAGCTCCTTGACCCCTGTCCGCTAACCGACTAGCGGGACCGGCGTATGGGCTCGTCGAAGGGGCCAATATTTATTTGTGAATTATAAGTCTTTGTATTTAACTTCCTTTATTTTAAATCCTAATTTAGTTATTAAAATTCTAAAAACTTTAATTCATGATGCGAACCCTAAATTTATATATTTAATACTTTATTTAATGTTAGATTTGATTATGTAGTTTATTATATGTTTTGATGATTGATTTATTTAATTTTGATGTTTGGTTTATGTAATTTATCATGGATGAATATTTTTTCAATTATTATTTGTTTATTAAAATTGTAAGAAGTATGTTTCCATGATTAGGTACCTCATTAATTAATCTTTATGTAATTTCAATTATTTTCATATTTTGGAATTAATATAAAGGACACGTTTCCACCTTTTGGTGGGTGTCCCATTTAGTTTTAGATACTAGACGATGTAAGGATGTGTTTCCATCCTTGGATGGGTGTCTATTTATTTGTTTTGTTTGGACACTGCTACGATTTTTAATAAAGTATTTGTTTATTTTTATGATTGCATGTAGTATGGGTAATATCATTATATTTAAGAATATTATAATATTAACTCCTGCAAAGGAGGTCGGTTCCAATGAACCGGGCGTTGTGGGGGTGCTGGGCCATTTCTCACCTTCCCCACATGTACCCAACTTTTTGAACCCATTAGGGGGTTGGGGATTGCTTAGGAATCGAGTCATCCACCCCTTTCTTTTTCCCAACCCGTCCGGGTGGCGACTTTATTTTCTCCGGGCTTAGGCTTGTGTTTTCTAAGGCCCCGAGCCTAACAGTGGTTAAGTTACAAGAGCCATTCTACCGGGAGTGGAGCGAAAATCCCCGCTCATAAGTGCTGCCATTAATCATCATAATATGTTGTTTTATAAAATTTAATCTTTCTTCATTCAAGGGTTTCATAAAAATATCAACAAAAATTGATTTTGAGTGTTTATGAATTCCAAAACAACATTTTGATTTTGAACATTATCTCTCAAAAAATGATGCTTGATATCTATGCATTTTGACCTAGAATGTTGGATTGGATTTTTTGATATATTAATAGCACTTGTATTGTCACACTTAATGGCAATGTGATCAAAATTTTTACCATAATCTAGCAATTATTGCTTCATCCATAAAACTTGTGTGCAACAAAAACATGCAGCAACGTATTTGACTTCCGTGGTAGAAAGAGCAACCGACACTTGTTTCTTGCTAAACCAAGAAACTAGGCAATCACTAAGAAAATGGCATGCACCAGTCATGCATTTTCTATCCAATAGGTTACCGGCAAAATCCACATCCAAAAAACCTAAAATATTAAATGATGTGTTTCTAGGATACCAGAGTCCTAAATGCAATATTTCGCTAAAATATTTTAAAATCCTTTTAGTGGAATTCAATTGTGATTCCCTAGGACAAGATTGAAATCTAGCACATAAACATACACTATACATTATATACAGTCTAGAGGTTAAGAAAAGTAGTGATCTGATAATACACAGATATTTCTTCTCATCTACCGCCTTACCACTTTTGTCTTTGTCAAGTTTCAAGGATGTGCTCATTGGAGTCTTGCTAATTCTACAACCATCCATTCAAAATTTCTTGAGGAGTTCCTTTGTATACTTGGATTGGTTGATGAAGATCCCATCTTTGCATTTCTTGATTTGTAGTCCAAGGAAGAATTTGAGTTCACCCATCATGCTTATTTCAAATTCCCTAGTCATACAAGAAGCAAATTCCTTGCACAAAGATTCATTAGTAGCACCAAATATAATGTCATCAATATAAATTTGCACAATCAAAATGTTATGCATTTTCTTTTTTAAAAAAAGAGTTGTGTCAACTTTGCTTTTCTAAAATCCATTTTCAAGCAAATATGCACTATATCTATCATACCAAGCTCTTGGTGCTTATTTCAATCCATATAGAGCTTTGGTAAGTTTAAAAACATGATTTGGAAATTTATAATCTTCAAAATTGGGAGGTTATTCAACATAAAATTCCTCATTAATAAACCCATTTGGAAATGCACTTTTAACATCCATTTGAAAAAGTTTAAAATTCATGTAACAAGTAAAGGCGAGCAATATTCTAATGGCTTCTAATCTTACTACAAGAGCAAATGTCTCATCATAGTCAATGCTTTCCTCTTGGTTATAGCCTTTGGCTACCAATCTATCTTTGTTCTTAGTAATGAGACCATTTTCATCAAGCTTATTCCTATATATCCATTTACATCCTATAATTGGATGGTCTTTAGGTCTAGGAATAAGTTTCCACACATTATTTCTCTCAAATTGGTTGAGTTCATCTTTCATAGCAATCACCCAACATTCATCACTAAGAGCCTCCTCAATGCTCCTTGGCTCAATTTGAGAAACAAAAGCAATATTAACATCTAAATATTTAAGTTTGGATCTAGTAGTTACTTCCTTTGTTGTATCACCAATGATGAGTACTTTTGGATGATCCTTCTTATATTGCCAATATTTGGGTAGCTCTTGAGACTCTTTTTTTTGTTCATTATGATTATTCTTTAGAACATCAATTGGTTCTTATTATTCAAATGTACCTATAAAATCATCAAGAACAATATCTTTCCTTTGACCAAGTTTAGAGGATTCATCAAAAACAATATGTATTGATTCTTCAACTACTAGTGTTCTCTTATTAAATACTCTATATGCTTTACTAGATGATGAATATCCTAAAAATATGTCTTCATTCAATTTAGATGAGAAATTTTCAAGATTTTCCTTGGTATTCAATATAACATTTGCATCTGAACACTTTAAGGCATGAAATTTCTGGTATTTTCCATTCCATAACTCATAAGAAGTTTTGTTTATCAAGGGCCTTTTGTAAACATGATTTGAAATATAACATGCGATGTTAACGGCTTTCGCCACAAGTAAGATAACAAATCATACTCATTGAGCCTTGTCCTAGCCATTTTAACCAATGTTCTATTTTTTTCCTTTAGCCACATCATTTTGTTGTGGTGTTATAGGAGCCGAAAAGTTGTGTAAAATACCAAACTCATTGCCAAAGTTTTCAAAATTCTCATTTTCAAATTCTTTGCCATTATCACTTCTAATAGATGAGATTACATAGCTTTTTCATTTTGAACTCTTTTTGCAAATATTTTAAAATGATTAAAAGCTTCATTCTTATGAGTTAAGAAATTAACCCATGTAAACCTTGAGTAATCATCAATAAGTACAAATGTATATAACTTGCCACCTAAGCTAGCAACTCTATTTGGTCCAAAAAAATCAAGTGAATGAGTTCTAATGGTCTAGAAGTGCTTATTATATTTTTAAATTTGAATGAACTTTTATGTTGCTTACCACATTGACAAGATTCACAAGTCATATCTTTATAAAATTTCACTTGAGGGAGACCATCAACTAATTCTTCTTTACTAATGCATTGCAAGTGATCCATATTAGCATGTCCTAGTCTTCTATGCCATAACCAGGCATCATTATTAATGGAAATCAAACATTTAATTGCATTATTGGAATGTAAGTCAATTTATATATATTGCCAATTCTAACTCCTTTGAATGCAATTTCACCATTTGAATTGGTAACTTTGCAACCTTTAGAGTCAAAACTTACATCATATCCTTTATCACACAATTGACTCACACTAAACAAATTATGTTTCAATCCATCAATAAGCCACACATTTTCAATCAAATTTTTACCAAGCATGCCAATGGAACCAATGCCAATGATTGTCCTTCAACATTATTTCCAAAAGTAACATTACCTCGATGCTAATAAGTGAGTGCTGTAAAAATCTTTTAATTGGTCGTCATATGCCTTGAGTATCCACTATCCACAAGCCAAATATTTTCACTTATACTGGATTTTGTGCATACCCATAAAAATAATAATGTTCATCTTCTCTTAGGTACACAATAAAGTTGGGTCCTTAGGAGTTAGTAGTAGAAGGATCTTCTAACTTGAGATGAACCTTTCTAATATAGCAAAATGTGCTCTTATGTCCAAATTTCATGCAATATGTGCATTGGTAGAAGGTTCTATACACATGCACTTTCCTATTGAAATTAAATGAATCATGCACACATTTGCAAGTGTGTGTTGAATGGGATTATTTTTGTATGTTTTTATGTTTATGTATATGCCTTATATAATTGAATGCATGTTTTTCTCTTGGAACTCTAGTTCTAGATCCTTATGAACCCAATGTAATCCTTTTTGGATTTTTAGGATTGTTTTGTGCATTAGTGTTCTTTACAACTTCAACACTAGAGGCTTGAGTTGTAAATGCTTTAAAAAATGTTGGTGTATTAAGTGTATTGATAGATAAGCCAATGAATCCTAAACCATGTTTCAAAGAGGGTGACCTTTGATTATCTATCAATGTGTCTAATGCCTCTTTTCCCTTATGAAATTTTGAAATTGATTATTTTAGCTCTTTTAGTTCATCCTTTAAAATCTCATTTTCCTCGATCACATTTTCTAAGCTATGTGAATTTTTATTCATTTCATCAATTGATTTCAATAATTATTCATTTGAGGTCTTTAATTCTAATGTAGAGTTTTTTAGGTACATAAAATTATTTTATCGCTTAGAACATTTATCTTTATAAACATTCATTTTAGAGAAATACTTTTTTACTCTAAGGTTCATATGTTCTGTTCAATCAAATCATTTTCATCTAAAACATCAAAAACATAATTATCATATGCAATTAAGTTTAAGGATTGAGTACCTACCTCATTAGAGTCATTTTCATCCACAATAGCCATGAGACATAGACTATAAATTCCTTCCTTCTCCTCTTCTTCTTCTTCTTCACTTGAGGAGGAATCATCCCATGTAGCTTTAAGTGATTTATTCTTTTCTTTATCCCACTTCTTTTTATTCTTCAACTTGAAGCAATCCGATTTGATATGACCGGATTTGCCATATTCATAACATTTCACTTCATTCTTTTATCTTTAACTTTGAAGGAGGATTTAAAAAATGTACCTTTGTTAGCTTGCAATCTTCTCTTTCTCTTCCAATCACTTATTCTTTTTGAAAGCATTGCCATTTCTTCTTCATCGTCATTATCTTCATTATTTGAGCTTTCAACTTCTTTGATTGCATTTAGAGCTATTGCTTTCCTTTTCTCTTTCTCACTTTATTCTTTGGTTCTCAAGGTGTTAAGGTTATGAGCCTCTTCAATAGAAGATATTTTTTATTCAAAGCTCTTTCTTGCTCTAAGAGTTCTCAAGATTTTACTATTTACATCACCTTGATCATATACATTGCATACTTCTTTAATTCATTTACAATGGTAAGAAAGCAATTTGTCATGTCAGTGACATTTTCGTTGGACTTCATCTTGAATAGCTCATACTCATGTACATGCATTTGCTTCTTGGTGAACCTCACTTGGATAGTACCCTCATGATAGTTCTCAAGAGTTTTCCAAATGTAATGTGCACAAGTGTGATGTTGAACTCTGCCACCTTCTCTTGATATTGAATTCATCAAGATGGAGGCTGTCCTATTATTCTTGAACAAATCTCTCACATTGGCACTTGACCATTGTGCTTTAGGAAGAGGAACTTGCACACCATCAACTTCAAGAGCAGGAGGTTTTCACTCATTTTCAATACAATCCTAAATTTCAATTCCTTCACCATATAGGAACAAGTACATCGTCTTATGTTTCCAATAAAAAAATCCATTCCATATAAGAGAGGAATTTATGTTTCCATGTGTAGGGGTGTTTGTTGGTGGAATGGTTTCCTTTTTGGATCAAATTTCACAATTAAGTTTGAAGAAATTTACTAGCTCTGATACCAATTATTGGCCCAAGATGGCAACCAAAGGGGGGCTGAATTGGTTGATTTAAAGAAGTGATGGTAAATTGTAAATTTAAAATTGAATAAAGTAAGAAAGAAGTAGAGAGTAGAATATTGAACATAAGGAGTTTACAGTGGTTTAGATTACCCTAATCCTATATCCACTTCCTTAACAACTTGTTAAGGTTCCACTAATCTTGAGTTTTTACTAGCTTAACTCTAACTTGGTGTTTTCACTAGCTCACACTGAACTATTACAATAGTTTGAGATCAATCCTCATAATCCTTACATGAGTTTTCTAGGCTCATTCTCACAACCTAAGTGTTTCTAAGCTCACACTAAAACTTTGATGTTGTTTAATGCTCACACGCCACACTTAAGAAATACAAATATGAATTTTGATGCAAAGAAATTAAATATGTTAAACTTGGCTCTTACAATCACAATCCTTTATAAAAATGTGATTTCTTGTGGTATTTATAGCCTTCAAGTCTTCAACTAGCCATTTGGAGTGGGAGCCAACATGTTTGATTCTTGTCTCCCATTAAAATCACTTTTTCGAGTTAGTTCATGGTTGGACTATCGTTGGTTCGTTCGGTTCGGGCTCGGTGCATCAAACTTAATTTAGTATTGTTAGATCAGGCGCAACATGGTTAGACTGAGTTCAGTCTAGTCATGCTTTTCATATTTTTGGACAAGTTCTTCAACCACTAGTACACATGGAAACCACTAATTGATTGGATATATAACAACTAGATTTTTTAAAGTCTAAACTGGTAGTATTGTGAGCAGGGATTTTTGCCCCCACCCCTAGTGGAATGGTTCTTGCAACTTCGGCACTATTTAGGCTTGGGGCTTTAGAGAACACAGGCCTAAGCCCAGAGAAAATGTAGTCCCCACCTGGACGAGCCGAAAAAAAGAAAGGGGTAGATGACTTGATTCCTAAGAAATTTCCAATCCCCTAATGGGTTCAGAAAGTTGGGTGCGTGTGGGGAAGGTGAGAAATGGCCCAACACCCCCACAATGCCCGGTTAATTGGAACCAGCCTCCTTTACAAGTCTTAATATTATAAAATTCTTAAATATAACAATATTATCCATATTACATGCAACAATTGAAAATAGAGCATCATTATATTAAAATCAAAGCAATGTCCAAGCAAAGCAAATAAATGGACACCCATCCGAGAATGGAAACATGTCCTTACATAGTCCATGCCTAAAACTAAATAGGACACCCACCAAAAGGTGAAAATGTGTCCTTTTCATTGGTCCAAAAAAACTTTACAATAAAATAAATTACATGATGTTTAACTAATGAGGTACCCATAAAGTGGAAACATACCTCTTACGATTTTAAAACTAAGACAAATGAAATAATATTCAATCATCTAATTATAAATAAAAGCAAACCATTCATAAAATAAAATAAACCATTCATCATCAACACATAACAAATCACATAATCAAGTAAATAAATAAAATTAGAATTCAATCCATTAAATAAACAAGGTTAAGGTTTAAGATTTAGGATTTAAGAAATTAGGGTTTGGGTCTTAGAGTTTACTAGAGTTAGGGTTTTATCAAAACGTGATTATTATAAAACTTTAAGACCGCTTTAACATGGATTTTTTGATAAATACTTATATGTAATATGTAATATGGTGAATGTCAATATTAAACAAATGAAAAAGAAAGCCAAAGATACTAAAGGCAAGGGTAAGGCAAAAGGTGCTAAAGGGTCCAAGGGACAAGCTAAACCAAAACCTGAACCTAAGGCTAAAGTTCCTAAGGAAGGGACTTGTTTCCATTGCAACAAGCCTGGGCATTGGAAGAGAAATTGTCAACTCTATTTGGATGAGTTAAAGAAGTTGAAGGGTAGTGCGACTAAAACTTCAGGTATTTATGTTATAGAAATTAATTTATCTATTCCTTCTTCCTAGGTATTAGATACCGGATGTGGATCTCATATTTGTACAAATATGCAAGGACTCAAAAGGAGTAGGATGCTGAAGAAGGGCAAAGTGGACCTACGTGTTGGCAATAGAGCAAGAGTTGTTGCTATAGCTATAGGAACTTATGAACTTGTTATGCCCAATGGGTTTTTGTTAATTTTGAACAATTGCTTTTATGTTCCTACTATGAGTAGGAATCTTATTTCAGTATCTGTTTTGGATGATGAAGGTTATTCATTTTTTATTAAGAATAAGAAATGTTCTATTTTTGATAAAAAAAAATGATTTGCTTTATGGTATTGCAAATTCTTATAACGGCCTTTATATCCTTAATCTTGATGATTCTAATGGTAATGATATCTATAACATAACTTCTAAGAGAACTAAGCCAAATGAGCTAAACCCTACTTATTTATGGCATTGTCGTCTTAGCCATATAAATGAGAAACGCATTTCTAAGCTCCATCAAGATGGATTATTAGTTTCATTTGATTTTGAATCATTTGAAACAAGTGAGTCTTGTTTGCTTGGTAAGATGACAAAGGATCCTTTTACTGGGCATAGTGAAAGGGCTAATGATTTATTGGGCTTGATACATACAGATGTATGTGGTCCTTTTAGCATTAGTGCCAGAGGAGGATTTCGATACTTCATTACTTTTACTGATGATTTCAGTAGGTATGGCTATGTCTACCTAATGAAACATAAGCATGAGTCTTTTGAAATGTTTAGAACTTTTCAAAATGAAGTACAAAATCAACTTGGTAAAACAATTAAACTACTTCGATCAGATCGAGGTGGTGAATATTTGAGCCAAGAGTTTGATGATCATCTAAGGGATTGTGGAATTGTTTTACAACTGACTCCTCCAGGAACTCCACAGTGGAATGGAGTTTCTGAAAGCAGAAATCGAACTCTATTAGATATGGTTCGATCAATGATGAGTCAAGCGGATCTTCCTTTATCTTTTTGGGGTTATGCCTTGGAGACAGCTGCATTCATTCTGAACCGTGTACCATCTATGGCAGTTGAAAAGACACCATAAGAGATATAGACAGGTAAGACACCTAGTTTGTCTTTTCTTAAGATTTGGGGTTGTGAAGCTTATGTGAAAAGACCAGTTTCAGATAAGTTAGCTCCAAAGTCTATCAAATGTAATTTTGTGGGGTATCCTAAGGAAACTAAAGGATACTATTTCTATACTCCTTCAGAGAATAAAGTGTTTGTTGCTCGAAATGGGATCTTTTTGGAAAAGGAATTTCTTTCTAAGAGAACTAGTGGGAGTATAGTAGAACTTGAGGAAACTCAAGTACCACAAGAAATCATTGAGCCGTCTATAGAGCCTATTTCAGAACCACAAATAGTTGTGGAGTCTGAAGATGTAACACAAATCCCTCGCAGGTCTGATAGGACACGTCTTCAGCCAGAGAGATATGGATTTCTTGTGACTGATGATAGTGAAGTAATGCTCATAGATCAAGATGAGCCTACTACCTATCAAGAAGCTGTGTCAGGACCAGATTTAGACAAATGGCTTGGAGCCATGAAATCTGAGATGCAATCTATGTTTGACAACCAAGTTTGGTCTTTAATTGATCCTCCAGAGGGTATTAAGACTATTGGTTGCAAATGGGTTTTCAAGAAGAAAACTGACATGGATGGGAATGTGCAGACCTATAAAGCAAGGCTTGTTGCAAAAGGTTTCAAGCAAACTCATGGTATAGACTATGATGAAACCTTTTCACCAGTTGCTATGCTTAAGTATGTTAGAATTCTCATTGCCATTGCAACATACTATGATTATGAGATATGGAAAATGGATGTCAAAATCACTTTCCTTAATGGAAACTTGCTTGAGGATGTGTATATGACACAACCTGAGGGTTTTGTAAATCCTGAGAATTCTACAAAGGTTTGCAAGCTTCAAAGATCCATTTATGGATTGAAGCAAGCATCTCGAAGCTGGAATCTTTGTTTTGATGAAACAGTTAGGAACTTTGGTTTCATCAAGAATGAAGATGAACCTTGTGTTTACAAGATGGTTAGTGGGAGTGCAGTAGTGTTTTTAGTCTTATATGTGGATGACATATTACTCATTGGGAATGATATCCCTACCTTGCAAAAGGTTAAGACTTGGTTAGAGAATTCTTTCTCAATGAAAGACTTAGGTGAGGCTGCCTATATCCTTGGTATAAAGATCTATAAAGATAGATCTAGAAGGATAATTGGCCTGAGTCAAAGTACATACATAGATAAAGTGTTGAAGAGGTTCAACATGCAAGATTCCAAAAAGGGATTCTTGCCTATGTCTCATGGCATTCATCTCAGCAAGAGTCAATGTCCTATGACATCTGATGAGCGAGATCGAATGAATAAGATTCCTTATGCCTCTGCTATAGGATCTATTATGTATGCCATGTTATGTACTAGACCAGATGTCTAATATCCATTAAGCGCAACTAGTAGATTTCAAGCTGATCCTAGTGAAGGTCACTGGATAGCTGTCAAGAATATTCTTAAGTACCTTCGAAGGACTAAAGATGTATTCTTGGTTTATGGAGGTTTGGAAGATGAGCTAGTTGTAAATGGTTACACAGATGCTAGTTTCCAAACTGACATAGATGATTTTAGATCGCAGTCAGGTTTTGTATTCACATTGAATGGTGGAGTTGTTAGTTGGAAGAGTTCAAAACAAAGCACTGTGGCTGATTCTACAACAGAGGCTGAGTATATAGTAGCATCAGATGCAGCTAAGGAAACAGTCTGGTTGAAGAAATTCATCACTGAGCTAGGAGTGGTGCCTAGCATTGCAAATCCTGTGGACATTTATTGTGACAATAATGGTGCCATAGCACAGGCAAAAGAGCCTAGATCTCATCAAAGGTCTAAGCATATACTTAGGCGTTTTCACCTCATTCGAGACATTATCGATAGAGGAGATATCAAGATATGCAAAGTTGACACAAATGATAACATAGCAGATCCATTAACAAAGCCTCTCTCACGGGTCAAGCATGATCAGCACACTAGATCTATGGGTCTAAGAAATTTGTAGGCCTAGTGTAAGTGGGAGATTGTTAGTGTATGTGCCCTAGGCCATTTATTTGGATCTTTATGTTATACATTCATTATTAATAAATGAGGTTTTATTATCATTATTGTTTGTTTGCATGTTACACAATTTTGATATTTGTCCCTAGTTTATTATTGTTATAGAGATAAAAAAATAATTCTTAGCCTGTATGAACATTGATTTGATAATCATCAGATGGTTATGTGTATAGTGATACAAATCAATTTCATAGATACTTGTTAGAGAACAATGTATTGGATAGACCCATCATGAGATTACTACAAGGGTTAGTGTCATAAGTAAATCTCATGATAGTTATGTATTAATTCTTTGACTTGAGATTGTCATAGTTTCCAATATAAGGACTATTATATTTTAACATTATCAAACATTATCCGTAACTGGATAGTAATAAAGGTTATGATCATATATGATAGAAATTATGTAGAGGATAATGAACAATCAAGATAGAATTTGTCCCTCTCTTTGAGAGAGATATCTTTTGGGCCCCTCGATAAGTGAGATTGTGAAATGCGTGGCCGTGCTCAAATGAATTGATAGTGTGATCAATTTCATTTGTTTTTACTTGGAGATGGAGTAATCATAAGTTTGGACAATATAAGTATGACGTTGACCATGACTTATGTTCAAGCTAGATATCGTGTGACAAAGGGATTAATGCATGTACTATTATTAGGCAAATTGGACATTCCTTATATTAATTAGGTAGTTGTAACGCCTTGCTAGAGGCCAATTATGACTTGTTGGTTTAATAGAGATTAAATTGACTGCCAATTAATATGGGCCTATCGGGTCACACACAAGAATGCGCTTTGGGCTGGATATAATATTAATAATATTAATATTAGATATTAATATTTATTATTATTATTATTTTCATTATATATATATATATTATTAGATAATATATTTAGAATCCTAATTAGATTTGGATTCTGAATTTGACTTACCTTATCCAATTATATATATTATTAGATAATATATTCAGAATCCTAATTAGATTTGGATTCTGAATTTGACTTACCTTATCCATTTTCGAATTGGATTCTGGAGTGATTATATTCACTCCAGACGTTAAGTCTTCATATAGGTAACATTAGAAAATAAAAGAGAACGAAGAAAAAAAAAAGGAACCCTAATACGTTTTAGAGAAAACATTTTTCTAGCCTTCGCCGTTGCAGAGAGCTAGCACTCCAGACGGTAGCATTCGTGTGGATACACGATAGAGGGTGTTTCACGATCGAGGCATCTCTTCCAAACTATGATTTCGAATCATCAACAGGTTAGTTCTTTGTACACTTTCGTCGAATTAAATGAACATGGATCCTAGTGGGAAATCAGAGATCAAAAATTTTTTCGTTGCGTGTTTTTGGTTTTCAAGGATCTCCTTGATTTCCTAACATAAACACCCCGTTCATCAAGTCCATAAAAGCTGCTGCTGCATTCGTCAATCCAAAAGGCATCACCAAGAACTCATAATGCCCATACCTTATGCGGAAAGCTATCTTAGGAACATCTTCCTCTCTGACTCTCAACTGATGGTACCCTGATCTCAAATCAATCTTAGAGAAAACTGCTGCTCCCTTCAACTGGTCGAAGAGATCATCTATTCTAGGCAAAGGATACTTATTCTTGATAGTCACCTTATTCAACTGCCTATAATCAATACACAATCTCAACGTACCATCCTTCTTCTTCACAAACAAAACCGGTGCTCACCACAGAGACACACTAGGGCGAACAAACCCTTTATCCAACAACTCTTGCAACTGCACCTTCAACTCTCTCAACTCAGCGGTTGCCATTCGATAGGGAGTAATAGAGATAGGAGTGGTACCAGGCAACAAATCGATACCAAACTCAACCACTCTCTCAGGAGGCATCCTTGGCAACTCCTCAGGAAACACATATGGGAATTCAACAACTGTGGGTATACTATCAAGTTGAGAACCCACTACTCTGGTATCCATAACATGAGCAAGATAAGCATCACACCCTTTTCTAATCAACTTCCTAGCTGTAATAGCTAAAAAAAACAAGGATGCAAGTTGTCTCTGCACACTAGATACCATCACACTTCTACCATCACTGGTTCTCAAGGTAACACACTTCTTCTGACAATCTACCATAGCTCCATGCTTGGACAACCAATCCATGCCTAAGATCAAATCATACTCCTTAAAAGGCATTTCAATCAAATCACCAAGAAACTCCTCACCTTGCACCACAACTGAACTATCTTGGTGCACCTTGCTAACTGCCACACTATGCCCTAAAGGATTTGTCACCAAGACATCAAATCCTAGGGACTCAGTATGCAATTCAGTCATAGGAAAAATAGATACACTTATGTATGAATGAGTATATCCTAGATCAATTAAATCAAGAATTGAAATGCCAAATAAAGAAAATATACCGGCAATGACTGCTGAAGCATCCGGTTGCCTTTGCATCATATATACTCGCTGAGATGACCCAGCCTCATCTGGCCTACTGCCCCCGGACGTAGAACCTCCTCTCTAACTAATCCCAGGTAGACCACCTCTACTAACACCTCTGCCCACTCGACCTCTTCTGCTGACACTAGGTCGAGAAACTGTAGAATTTGCCTGCCTATGCTCCTGTAGCTCAAGATAATCTTTGATGAAATGGTCAAGCGATCTACATCTGAAACACAGCTGATCCACCAATCTTCCAACAATCACCCCCATGTATCCTATCACAATGGACACATGTAGGTGGAGTAGACCTCTGAACCACTGGAGTCCGAGCACTAGCTACAAAAATTGTAGGTCTCGATCTCTGCCTCTGATACTGAGCTGACCTTCCAGGTTGCCTTTGGCTCCTACTGATCCTCGGAACAAATTTTCCTCTGCCTCTCTTCATAGATGAAGACCCTACCTCAAATTGAGGTCTCCTAACTCTAGTCTCCTCTTCAGTAGCAGCTGCTGCAATAGCATGTGCTCTCTCAACACTTCTAGCTGCTGCAACCAATTGAGAAAAATCTTGGTACCGAGAACCAGCAACAATACACATAATAGAGGGCCTCAATCCCTCCTCAAATCTCCTGCATTGGTCAATCTCATCTAAAATAATCCCACCGGTATAATGACTCAACCTGATGAACTCTATCTCATACTCTGTCACTGTCCGGTTATCATGTCTTAGACTCAAAAATTCCATCTTCTTGGCATCCTTATACTCCCTCGGAGTATACTTCTGCTCAAACTCCCACAGAAAATCACCATAAGACAAAGTTGGTGGATCATCCATGGCATGTGGAACTGTCTTCCACCAATCATAAGCATCTTTTTGTAGAAGCGATCTAGCATAATCAAACTTCTTTTCAGGAGTAGCTTACAACTGGATAAATACCCTCTGAACTCTATCCAATCACTGCTCAGCTACAGCAAGATATGTAGTACCAAAGAAGTCATCAGCTCCGAATTTCCTTAATTTATCATAATGCCTTACCGGTACTTGTGGCAGTGGTGGCGGTGGTGGCTGCTGCACTGGAGCTTACCTCAACAATTCTACCACATGTCGTAACCAAACTGGCGACATCTCATTAGCAGCTAGTGTCTCTGGCATAGGAGCAGGTGCCTCTCCAGCTCTCTCAACCCTAGCACCATCTCCACCTTCTTCAGGAGCTACACTCTCAGCACTACCTTCTATAGACTGACGTGACTGAGACGCCATCACTACCTATATCTGTAAACACAGCAGAAAATATCTCATCAAAGAACAGAGATTGCCAGTGCCAATACATGTATCTTATTTAAAAACCATATTTTAAAAATCAAGATTTTTCTTTTTCTTACAATTCACCTAGGTTGAGAATCTCAAACCTAAGCTCTGATACCAAAACAGTTGTAATACCCCGATACCACATATACGCACACTACATACAACCACATCTGTAATACACATATACCGGATACAGGAGGGTCACTGTTTATTTTAAAAAAATCAATCTTTCAATTTAGCCATATGAGAATTCTTGAAACATTTAAAATATATTCTAAAACATAATAGGTAAAACATTTATTTCTTAAGCAGCGAAAAATGTAGCGGTATATATATATACATAAATATCAATATTTACAAAATATATAGAGTTTATACATGCTTGGCAGTTCGGCTCTGATCTTTAAGTCCACAATCAACACTTCACAAGTCTAGACTCAACTCGGTCTAGCTGAATTCTCCGGTTCTACCCTGTCACCTGCGCGATGAACCACAATTGCACTAAGCCGACGGCTTAGTGGTACAAACCATGATAACAATATGCTTTAATATAATGCAAATGTCATACTTTCAAATATTATAAACATTTCACAAGAACATCATATTTCATAACATCACATTTTATCATATCATTCAATTGTTTCATCATTCATGATTCACATTTAAGCATAGACAAGCATGGGCCCAAAAAGGGTCTAATATGCTATTCAAAGTTCAGAGTTACTACTTTGGTCCATAATCACATTCATCAAGCCCGTAGGTCATATATATATATCCATGGATAATGTCACAGACCCAGTCTCTTGGACCTCAACCCGGCTAGACCCTAGGGCGCCAGTATCTTGGTCCTCAACCCGGCTAGACTGTTACAGTTTTTTAGGCTTACGACCCGGTATTTTCACCCTAAAAACATCATATTTCACATTTTTCAGTTGGGCTAGGCTTACGACCTAGTCTTTTCACCTGCCCAGCGATTCATAGGCATGCCGCCAAACCTAGAACTCTAAAAATTGAATAACATACTAGGCACACAATTAATTCATTTATCTCATTATCAATCTCTTTCACAATTCATTTCTCATAATCAAACTAGGCTCATTGCCCTAATACATCATCTTTTCTCAAATTTTCTCATTCTTCTATTTAATCTCAATATCGATTGGTTATATTATATTTTCACATCTCATATCACATATTTTCACATTTCTTTTCATATACAATACTTTACTCAATTGCATTGATACATCAACATAATTCACAATACTCTATATATACAACATATAACTCATTCATCAATAATGTATCAAGTAACTTAACACATTTCTCAACTAAATATGTTAAGTCTCAATGTCATATAAATGTATGCAATCAATCAAAGTTTGTACTTTTCTCAAGAGCAACTCACACCAATCTAACCACTCCTCTTCCAAGATAACTCACAACACTTGAACTAGGGCAGCTCAATCTCTTCAAAACCTAATCCAAAGGTGATCATACTCACTCACTTAGAGATACACATGAGATAATATAGATAAAAACCAACTAGGGCAAACTCTACACATGACATGCTCAACAACACGGGCGTGTTCATGATCGTGCCCTAAACTCATAACACAGAAACTTTGACACACTCAGTGACATGGGCATGTCACTGGCCGTGTCAATCCTCCTTCAACACAGTAGCTATGACATGCTCAGTGACAGGGGCGTGTCACTGGACGTGTCAATCCACCAACAACACAGTAGCTATGACACACTCAGTGACATGGGCGTGTCACTGGCTGCGTCAATGCTACAACTACATAGAAGCTGTGACACGCGGTGTCACCCATCCAGAAAATAGAACCATTGAAACGCCAAAAGACTTGGCTGTGCTCATGGGCGTGTCAGGCCAAAAATCTTGATTCTGGCAACAACAACATCACATCCAACAAACCTCTTTCTTTTACCATCTTCCACTCCAAACAAACTTAACCAAACACATCAATAAACCATACTAAACTTGTAAAAACACCAAAAACAACTCAATACATACATCAAACACAAATCACAACCATCATCACAACTCATCACATGCACAAAGCACAACACTTGCTTTCAAACACCAAACTTAACATTTCATTCAAACCAATCCCAAAATCAACACCAAGAAGACCAAACACTCTCAATTAAACCAAAATCAAATATTCACATACCATCAACAATCAAACACCAAACTCAAAACACAAACTTAAAAGGAAACCAAGGAATCAAGTGGAAAACTTACCAAAAGTGATGAAAACCCTTGAAACACCTTCAAATCTTGAGTTAGGAAATCACAAAACCCTCTCTTTCTTGGTTGATAATGGTGGCCGACTCTTGAAGAAAGAAAGAAGAAGAAGATGAAGAAAGAAGAGCAAAGTCAACTACTCACAACTCTTAAACCACACAATTCTCCAATTAATCTCCACCAAGCAATTATAATAATATAATATTCATAAATATCATCTTCCACTTACTTAAATTTCCATTTTAAAAATAATTAATAAATCTCCTTTTGACCTTAATTAAATGTTGACTTGTATATGTTGTATATATCTCTATATATACAACATATACACACTCCTCTAACCTTTCTTATCTTCCCACTTAAACATATGTACAATTTTAACATTTAATCCAAAAACAACAATAAGTATTCTAAAAATTTTAGGGTATAGTTTGGGATATTACAGCAAAATTTTGGAATTTTGAAGAAAATGTGATACATTATATTTTAATGTTTAAAATGTGTTAAAATATATTGTATTAGATATATTTAAGCTTAAAACTCAGCATGAAATTTGTTGGAATGATTTTTCAAAGTTAAAGTGCATTATGGTAAAAACTTGGAAAATTGTAGAATTATACCTTAATTTATATTTCAGGCTTTAAAACACTTAGAAATGTGATGTTAATTGATTATGTTCATTCGTATTTTTAATAGTCGTTGAATAGGGTGTTGTTTCTTCAACCTAGTAGTGAAGAATTTTTGGGTGTGTTGGAAGTAGGTGGAGTTTTAACTCCAATTATTGCTTTAAAGAGGTTAGTACATTCTTTATTCACAATGTGTTTGATTGTATTGAATTTTAGCATAACACATTACACATTTAAATACATGATGATATTTGATTTTTATGAACATGTGTGTATAACATTATTTGAAGTAACAATACTTGATTTGTGTTTATTATGGCATGATAAGCAATTTGAGAATGCCTAAATAAGATGTTTGTGTAAAATGTGTAGAGTACAAGTTATGCACTAACATGAGGAAGTAAACCACATTTGCATTATATATGATAATGATTTGTGAAAACCATGATATGAGTCAGGATGTAAAAGCACATTGAAAAAGGAATGTGCATTGTGTGTACCTTATATACTATCTAGTTTCTAGAAGATTGCACTTGGATGTTGGCATACCATATGCCTAAAATGGATGAGACGCTGGGTGTCACAGAAGTATGCCTACACCTGAGTGAGACACCAATGTTAGACCAAGGCAACAAGCCTGGACTAGATAATTGTATAAGGTATTTGGGCCCAATGTATGTGGATGTTTAGTGTGTTGTTTAATGTGTATGAACAATGTTTGACATTTATGAAATGATGCAAACATGGCATTATATACGTATGACATTATTTCTAAATTTTATTAAAGTATGTACTACTAAGAAAATATGCTTAGCGCGATTGAATTCCATCGCGCAAGTGACAAAGTAGATCTATGAGATCCGAAAAGTGTTGCTAGGCCACCCAGGACTAGGTTTTTATGTGTGAAGATCTTTAAGTTAGCGCAGACTAGTGCATTTACATATGATGTATATACTTTAAACTTTTGAAATGCATTTGAGTATGTACACAATATATATATCCATGTATGTGAAGTAAGTTATAAGTTTTTCCTTTTGTGTAATATATTCAAAATTAAAGATGGGACTTATATTTATATATATATGGATGTGTTTTTGGAAAAATGTTGGTGGGTTGAGCCATTGGACTATTTTGGAGGAATATATGCATTGAATAAATAATTGGGAGTTTATTTTAATTGCAGGTTATGATATTTGAAATTTGGGATTATCTGAAATACATACAAAACTCTGACGAATTGTTTCTAGAGATTTTCTATTTAATATATCTTTTTACTTTTCAAATCACTAATGGTTATTTTTATTTATTTATAAAAATACATTTTAAGTGTTTTTAAATGGTTAACATAAATTTATGAAAGTTGTTGTAAAGACCGTACTGTGACATTTTTATATTTTATATGTATTTTATATATACCGGGTGTATATATTATACATATATAAGGTATAAGGGTATTAAATTTATTTTGGTATCGAAGCCTGGGTTTGAGATTCTCGACCTAGATGGGTTTTTGGAGAGAGAAAATAGAATTTTAAATGTGATTTTAACATGTTATACATATATTGCTCTTGCATTTCATCTGGTCCTTCATATGGCGATTCTTTTTGTATTTACAGACAATGACGGATATGGCATCTCAGATACATGAGCCTGGTAGGGGAGTGTTGAGAGTGTTGCTCCTGAAGAGGGTGATGTTAGATCTAGTACAGAGATAGCTGGAAAGGTGTCAGTGCCAGTTAGACTAGTAGTTGAGGAGTCATACGGTGGAATTGTTAAGGTAGACTCTGGTGCAACCGCAGCCATCGCTACAGCAGCAGCTACCAACTAGAAAGTATGATAAGCTAAGAAAATTCAGAGCAACAGATTTCTTTGGCACTACAAATCTGGCTATAGCAGAGGAGTGGTTGGATAGGGTTCAAAGGGTATTTCTCCAGCTACAAGCTAGTGCAGAAGAGAAGTTTGATTATGCCAAGTCTCTTCTACAGGGGGACACTTACAGATGGTGGAAGACAGCTCCTCATGCTATGAAAGATCCTTCGGTATTTACATATGATAATTTTTTGTAGGAGTTTGATAAGAAATATGCTCCTCGAGAGTAGAAAGATACTAAGAAGAAAGCGTTTCTAGGTTTAAGGCAAGAATCAAAGACAGTGATAGATTATGAGAAAGATTTTATCAAATTGAGTAAGAATGTAGGAGGGATTGTGACTGATGATATTGACAATTGCCAAAGATTTGAAGGGGGGTTTGAGGCCGTCTATCACGTGTCTGGTAGTAGGCTCACGGTATAAAGATTTTTCTAAGTTAGTTGTAGCTGCTAGAAGTGTACAGAAGGTACATAGGGACTTGCAGTAGTTACCAGACCAGAGGATAGAGACATAAGACCACATACTGAAGCGGGGTGTTCATCATCAAAGAGGGGTAGAGGAGGTCCTTCACAAAGGTCTGACAGAAGCCAGGGGTAGTGTAACATCTGAAATTTTTTAAAATTAAATAAAATAAATTAAAATTATATTGAATAAACTAAATAGATGATTTAAATGGAAAATTGAATGAATTTAAGTGAGACAAGTGGGATGTATATGTAAAATATACATGGAATATAAATAATATATAAGTCAACCAAAAGTCAATATTTTTAAAAGAAAAGTCAAAAAGTCAAATGGCATTTTTATAAATATACTTTGAAAATTTAAAATTATTTAAATAATTTTAAAATAAATTATTTTTAATGAAAGATGTAAATTTTTTATTTTATTAATTAAATAAATAATTTAATAATAAAATAAAAACATAATATAATATTATATATATATGGTTAATAAGTTAGTAGAAGGAAAGAGAAAATTAAAAGGTTATCATATTCTTCTTTTTTCTTCTTCAAGGCTGAAACTCCATGGGAGAAGAGCTCAAGGATTTTCTTCTTCCGAGCTCATTTAATTGAATGATTTCAAGGGTTCAAGTTGGATTTTTAGGGTTTTCCTCCACAATTAGTAAGTTTTCTTACTTTTTCCTTGAACTTTCATGAAAGTATGATCATGTGTGATTTGGGCTCTTAAAGTAGTATGATTTAGTTATCTAATTGGTTATGAATGAAGTTTTTTTTTAGTAGTTAACAATGATTTTAAGGTTGGATTGAAGAAATGGTTAAGTTTGAGTGAGATTTGGTGAAGAGAGAGAATTTAGGGTTATGGGAGAGTTAAACTTTTGAATTCATGTGATTTAATTGTTCAATTTGATTAAATGTGTTATTTTGATGTATAAAAAAGATTTTACAGTTAAATATTGGATTTGTTATGTTTGGATAGAGTTTGGATGAGGTAGTGTTGATTTAGGGTTTTGAAAAAGTGAATTTTCAAAGATGGTGAATTGTTTGTTTTTAATGCTTAAATCATGTTCTTAAAGGATATAAGTTATGGAAATAAGATTGTATTGGTAATTGGATTGAGTTGAAATGGAGAACCTTCAATGGGGAAGGTTAAGCCATTTTAGGGTTTTGGACTTAAGTGTGTATTTACTTAATGTAATTGGTTGAAACATGTTAAAATATGTTTTTAATGATATTAATAAACTTAAAACACCAATTTATATGATTTAATATGGTTTTTCAAAGTTAAAGTAAGGTTGGGCTTAATTTTGAGTTTTTGTCTAGAATGATGTTTAATTGGAAATACCTTTAAATGTGATACTAAATGATTGTATTTGATCACATTTGGTATAGACATGTTGGAGAGGTAGTTTCCTGAACCTTATTGTTGAAGGGCAACTTGAAAGAGAAGGTTAAAGTTTGATTTTGAGCTTGCTTTTGAGAGCTTATAGAGGTATGTACAAACTCTTGATAATTGTGGCATAATTGAAGCTTAACCCATTTTGGTTGGAAAATGTGTTAAGCTACTTAATGCATTGGTTATTCATGAATGATGTTCTATGACATGTGTAATGTTATATATGCATTAAATGCATTTTGAAAAGCCATTATTAATGGCTAAATTGCATAAAATTTTAATTATGTGAAAATAGCCCAATGTGTTTGGTTAATGTGTTTTTAATGTGGAATGTGATACATTGTGATGATATATTGAGATATGATGAAATGTGATAAATTGAAATGAAATGACATTGAGGAAAAATATGAGAAAATGAGGCAATGTGCCTAATTGATAATGAGAAAAGAGGCAATGTGCCTAGTTGATTATGAGAAATGAAAAAGACATTGATAATGGAAAATATGAAATAATTATGTACATAATATGTTATTCAATTTCTAGAATTCTATATTTGGCGGCATGCCTATGAGGTTATCCTCATTATTTGCCTTTAGGGCTAGCTTTTGACCAATTATTTGATTTAACTTCGACGCTAGATGCTTGGCCTCACTATGATATGATTTGCCTTCGGGGCTAGCTTTTGAGCATTTACTATGATTTACCTTTGGGGGCTAGACACATGGTGTCAATGTAGACCAAAATAGTAACTCTAGAATTTGAATGGCATATTAGATCTTTTGGGCCCATGCTTGTATTAGTTTTCATGTGAATTAGTAAATGATGAAAGAATATGTTTAAAAGTGAGCTTGAATGCCACATTGTGACATATCATAAAAGCATTAAGTATTGGCATTGTATTTCAGTTTATTTGTTATCAAAGTTTGTACAGCTAGGCTTTTGGCTTAGCGCGATTGTAATTCATCTCTCAGGTGACAGGGGTGATCCAATTGAGCCGGAGAGTTTTTCTAAACTAGGTCGGGTCTATATTTGAGATTTTGCTAGTAGAGTTGATTTGGGTATCAAGATTAGAGACACTGCCAGCATGTATATGTTTTATATTATATTTTGATATTATGATTATATTATGTTTTGATGTATATATTGTAAATTATAGAGAATGTGTTGAAAAATTTTATAATATGGGTTTTATATATGTGTTTTTGATAAATATATATGTATATGTATAAATGTTTTGAGAAACATGGAAAAATTGAGGAGTATGAGTGAAATATATGATTGGCTTTTATGGGGAGTGTTTTTATCATGCAGGTTGTGATTTGTTAAAATTTGGAATGTCCAAATTATAGACAAAATTTGACAAATTTTTTTCAGAGATCTTTATAAAAAAAATGCTTATTTTCGAACCTATGGTTTATAAAGAATATTTTATTTGTTATTTAAATATACATTTTATAGTATTTGAGATTTTAAATTAGAAGTCTGAAAATTTATATTTTTATCTGGTTGTGATATTTTATACCATATGCGCATATTTTATATATGCTAAGTGTACGTATTATATATATAGTGTATAAGGGTATTACATTTATTTTTGTATCAGAGCCTAGATTTGAGGTTCTAGACCTAGATGGGTCGTAAGAGAGAGAAAATGGGGATTTTAAATATGATTTTCAATTGTGATACATGCATTGACACTAGCAGTTTTTGATCTTTGATGTGATAATTTTTGTTGTGTTTACAGATATAAGTAGTTATTGCATCTCGGATGCATCAGTCTACAGAGGGTAGAGTAGAGAGTCTAGCTCCTGAAGAAGGTAGAGTTGGAGCTGGTGTTGTGCCTGCTGGAGAGGCGTATACTTCTGTACCTATTAGACCAGCAGCTAATGAGGTTCCACCGGGTTGGGTAGGACATATGGTGGAGTTGTAAGGCAGGCTCTAGTTCAGTAGCCACAGCCACCACCACAGCCATAGCTGCAGTTACCAATACGAAAGTATAATAAGCTGAGGAAGTTTAGAGCCGAAGATTTTGTTGGCACTACAAATCCTGCTGTAGTAGAGTAGTTGTGTAGACCCTTAATTTTAACCCTCAGTTGGTACGATCCTGATTAAAGAATGCTAAAATAAATTTGATCCAACTTTAAAAGATTTAAACCTAGTTTATAACTTTTAAATAAGTTGGTACTAGTTTGAAAAATGTCATATCTAGAAAATAAAAAATACATTATTAATTTGAGTCGGGGCGGCCCAGGTCAACTTGAGCCATTGCTCATGTCGACATGTAGGATCCAGGTTAACATGAGCAAGGCTCATGTCAATCTGGGGCATAAGATCGACATGAGCCAAGGCTCATGTGGACTTGGTTGGTTGCCAGATTGACATGGTTTTAAGTAGTTTTAGGCCAGCCAGCTTCCTAACTAGCTTAGAATTCATTCAAAAGATGAATTGGCAAAATTATATTATGGTTTGATATGTTGTTTGCTTATAAATAATGGGTTTTGAATGCCAATAAGGAGGCAACAGCAACAATAAAAAAGGCGGTAACATTAAGCCAAAAGAAACAAAAGAGTAACCATCAACATTGAGCAAGAGTTGTAATCAATAATCCATTTAACTAAGGTAGTAACCATAGCCTTTGGTTTTGGCTCAACCAAAACATCCAGTTTTGCAAACGGTAGCTTTGGACTAACAACAACCATTTTGGTGGAGTCTTCAACGCTGGTTTTACATACTAAACTTAATTTACTTAAGCATACAGTAGCCATAACATGTTTTCTTTTAAATGTTTGGTTTGTTTGGTTTGATATTAATTTTTCTAGTAGCTTAAAATTGTTTAATTATTCTCTTATTTTTCCAGAACCTTAAAATATTTTTTTCGAAACCCTAAATTGCCATATTAATTTCTAGAACCTAATTTGTTTTTTTAAATTATCAAAACCCTAGTTTAATTGTTTAAAAATCCTAAACTGTTCTTTCTAGTACCCTAATTATTTTTAAATTATCAAGAACCAATTTTCTTAAACCCTAATCTGAGACCTTAAAATTATTAAACCCTAAAATTCCTAAGCCCTAATGTAAACCCTAGATCCAGTAACTTAAACCAAACCCTAAACATCCAATAACCTCCACCTTAAATCCAAAACCCTAAAACTCAAACCCTAACTTACAAAACCCTAAATCCAAATTTATTATTTTCCAAATCCTAGTTTTTAAAATATCCAAAACCCTAACCCTTTATTTTCTAAAACCCAAAAATCCTAAAGTTATTTTGAAAATCATTTAGCTTTCGGGGACGCTGCCCCCTTGATCTCCCCCGCTAACCTGCTAGCGGGATCACTGTATGCACGACGCCCTATATTTCATTAAGGGAGTTAATGTTTGCTTATGTATTGTACTTTTTTTTATTTCAATATATTTAAGTCCTAATTTATTATTGTTTAATGATAATGTACATTATTATGATTTATTTGCTTATGGATTGTAATTTCTTATTATTTTAGGATTTTGAGATTGTAAAAGGCATGTTTCCACTTATTGGTGCCTTGTTTATCTTATTTATTTATTTTTTGTGTTTTAAATTATTTAAGGACATTGGGACAGTTTTAGGGGACACATTTTCACCTTTTGGTGGGTGTTCCATTTTTATCTTGTTTATCCTTTAGACATTGGACATTTGTAAGGGCATGTTTCCATCTTGTGTGGGTGCCCATCTTTTGATTGATCTGTTTTAAATTATAATACGATGTTTATTTTATTGCATTTAATATGGATAATATTTTAATATTTTAAGAATTTAATAATGTTTATACCTAAAAAGGAGGCTAGTTCTAATAAACTGAGCATTATGGGGGTGCTGAGCCACTTCTCACATTTCCCATGCATACCCAACTTTTCGAATCCAATAGGGTGTTGGGGATTCCTTAGGAATTGAGTCATCCACCCTTTCTATTTTTTTGGCCCATTCAGGAGGCGAATCCATTTTCTTAGGGTTTACCCATGTTCTCTGAAGCCCTGAGTCTAACAGTGCCAATGTTGCAAGAACCATTCTACCGGGAGTGGAGGCGAAAATCCTCGCTCACAGTGGCAACTCCATTGGGGATAAGAAAAGCTGAATCCATTGGTCTTTATATTATTTTATTCTTTCTTATAATGATTATGAGTGGGGATTTTTGCCTCCACTCCCGGCGGAATAGTCCTTGCGACTTCGGCACTATTAGGCTCGGGGCCTTAGAGAACACTGGCCTAAGCCGGAAGAAAATAAAGTCGCCACCCGGATAGGCTAGGAAAAAGAAAGGGATGGATGACTCATTTCCTAAGGAATCCCCAACCCCCTAATGGGTTCAAAAAGTAGGGCACGTGTGGGGAAGGTGAGAAATGGCCCAGCACCCCCACAACGCCCGGTTCATTGGAATCGGCTTCCTTTGCAGGTCTTAACATTATAAAATTCTTTAATATAACGATATTATCCATAATACATGAAATCATAAAAATAAACAAATACTTTATTAAAAATCATATCAATGTCCAAATAAAACGAATAAATGGACACCCATCCGAGGATGAAAACATGTCCTTATATCGTCTAATATCTAAAACTAAATAGGACACCCACCGAAAGGTGGAAATGTGTCCTTTACATTTATCCAAAATTTTTAAAATTAATTAAATTACATGATGGTCACAATGTGAGGTACCCAAAATATGGAAACATACCTCTTACAATGTTTTGAAATTAAAGCAAATCGATAAAAATAACCAACCATTCATCATAAGTAAATTATTCATCAAGGACAAGAACCATCAATCAAAATATATAATAAACATACATCTAATTTAAATAAAACATTAAGTATATAAATTTAGGGTTTATGCATCAATTAGGGTTTCTTAAATAAAATTGGGGTTTCATAGATTTTATATTTAATGATTAGAATTTTTTAATTGCTGGATCAGTCGACTAAGAAATATTTAATATAAAAGAAATAATATGGCTACTTGATGGACAAACAAGTTAAATTAAAGATTAGGTTTGAAATAAATTAGGGTTTGAATATAAAGAATAGATGTTTTTGGATTTAGGATTTTTGGAACTTTTAAGAAAATAATATTAAGGTTTAGGGTTTAAGTAAATAAAATTGAAGCTCATGAAAATAGGATTAAAAGTTAGGTGTTTGGAAAGAATAGGATACTGAGAATTTTAGAAAAATAGAATTGATTATGGTTTTGAGAAAATATTATTGTTTTGTGGTATTAGAAAAATCCAATTAGGGTTTTAACTTCAAAATTTAATTTAATGGGTATTAAGATATTAGGGTTTTGAAAAATAATTTTTTAGGTTTTATATACACACAAGATGGTAAATAAAATAATTGATCAATGTGCGCAAATAAAAACCCATAAATTGTATGCTTAAATAATTGATAAATCTGAATATTGTGGCTACTGTAACAATGAACAAGTTAATAGAAACTCAAACCTCCGTTGTTGGTTCCACCATAATTTTAATTCTAGCTGACCAATAACAAAGACAATATGTGCTGCCTTTTATGGATTGTTTGTTTGATCAATGTCTTTGGTTGTTGCTAGATGATTGTTTGTTGTTTGCTGCCTCTTGCTCCTTCCTTCACAAGTCCAAAGTTCTGAGTAAATTGCTAAGAAGACTTCGAATAATTCTTCAGTAAAATTTTCATCCCCCTTCTGTGTGTTTTTAATGTGGTATTTATAGGCAAAAAAAACCTAGTATGTTAAGGAAATTAAAAACTATTTTGGAAATAAAATAAAAAACCAAGTAAAATAAGATTTCGGCGAAAACTGTGAGTGGACCCGGGCAAGACTAGCGCTGGGCAAGCTGGGGGCGAGTTGCTGCCAGGTGCGGGCAAAATTGTACACGGGGCACAATTTCAATGCAGGTAATTGGTCCAAAGCAATTCGTCGCCCTAGCGACTTTCGTCGCCGATTCTACAGTCACCGATTTTTTTATTTTTTATTTTTCATTTATATATATTGTTAAAAATAAATAAATAATAAATGAAAAGTAAAATAAATATTATATTAAAATAAATAATAAATATTTATAAATAAATAATAAAATAAATAAATAAATAATATAGATAAATAATAAGTAAAATAAATCAAAATAAATAATAAATATTAAAATAAATAATATATACCACAAAAATTATTTCGGACTGTTTTAAAATCTTTGGATTAGACTGGATAAAAAATTAAGGGTCTATAGTTCGCCCATTGCTTGAATGATCTGAGACTTTCTGTTGAAGAGAGTGAAAAGCAACATGACTTTGAGCAGACTTTGGATTAGGATGGATTCTCGACTCGAGGTTGGAGTTGGTTTGGGTTTGGACCCTAAAATGATTTTGATATTTGGACCCAAGACTGGGTACTTGGACCCAAGATTGAATTGGATTTGGGTACTTGGACTCGAGACTGGGTATTTAGACCCGAGACTGAATTTGATTTGGGTACTTAGACCCAAGACCGAATTGGATTTGGGTACTTGGACCCGAGATTGGGTACTTGGATCTGAGACTAAATTGGGTACTTAGACCCAAGATTGAATTGGATTTGGATACTTGGACTCGAGACTGGGTACTTGGACTCGAGATTGAGTACTTGGACCCAAGACTGAATTTCATTTGGATACTTGGATCGAAGATTGGGTACTTAAACCTGAGACTGAATTGGGTACTTGAAACCCAATATTAGGTACTTGGACTCCAGACTGAATTGGGTACTTGGATCAAAGATTGGGTACTTAGACCCGAGATTGGATACTTGGACCGGAGACTATATTTGATTTGGGTACTTGTACCCGAGGTTGAATTCCATTTGATTGACCTTTTATCAGTTGAGAATTTTGGTTGTTTCATTCTTTAATGGATTGTTGGTCTATACCCGAAAAATAGATCTTCATCCTTGGACCTTGGATCTTCATCCTTGGCATTGGGTCTTCACCCTTGAAATGGATCTTCATCCTTTGGACTTTGGGTCTTCACCCTTCAAAGTGGATCTTCATCCTCGACATCAGGTGTAACACCCTTATACCCCATAATCGTACACCACATACACCCACATATGTAATATACGCATACCAGATACAAAAGTGTCACAATCCATTTTAAACAAACTAATCTTTAACTTTAACATCAAATCATCATTTATAAAATATGTATAAATTTAAAACATACAATTGATCTCATAAAAATATTAAATGAAACATTTCTGGTAAAAACACATATGTATCTTACTTCATTAATCAAAACTTTAGGCAGCTGGAAGTAATCTTGCTAGACTCTAAATTCTTTCTATCTTCTTGACATTAATCTAGATCTTAATTAGGATAGTCTTTGCCCCCACAAAAAGTTTGTTACCCAAATTTGTTTCTTTTCTTCTTCTACCTTTTCTTTCTTTTTATTTTTCTTACTTTTCCCTTTCTTTGAGCATTTTATCATTTTGTCCTTCTTCCTTGTAGGACTGTCAAGTACAGAACTTTCAAGAACTGAATGGTCTTTCTCCTTTTTCTTTGATTTTGATTAAATCTTTGGTTGGGTTGGACCAATTCAAGTCAATCCGTCCTTATAAACCAAATGGAAGCCTTTTGTTGCTTTAGGTAAAAGAGAACTCAATTGGCTTTTTCAACTGCCTTTTTAGGTTTTATTTCTTTTCTTTTCTTTTTCTTTGTTTTACTTTTTCTTTTTCTTTTTCTTTTTCTTTTTCTTTTTCTTTTTCTTTTCCTTTTCCTTTTCCTTTTCCTTTTTCTTTTTCTTTTTCTTTTTCTTTTTCTTTTTCTTTTTCTTCTTTTTTTTCCTTGCTTTCATTTCTCTTATTTTCTTTTCTTCTATTTTTTTGTTTGTTTTTTTGGTTCTAGCTCTAAAAGAGTTGTCTTATTTGTACCAACTTGAGCTTCCAATAATGGATGAGTGGAGTGACATAAATCTTCTTTAACAGGGATAAATCGTTTGTTACTCTGATGTTGTCTTGATATATTGGAGATATTAAGAAAACTTCAACTACCTTTATGGTCTTGAGAACTTCAACTATCTTCTTGGTATTGAGAACTTCAACTATATTCATGGTATTGAGAACTTCAACTATCTTTATGGAATTCATTTCTTTCTTTGATCTTCTTGCCTCTTCATCTTAGTGACCATAAGACTTGTCAAAAGTATCACAACAGCTCAGGTTAGGTTGTTGGGGGGTTTATAAGTCAAATGAAAAGAAAGCTAAAAAATTTTATGAAGGCTCAAAGGGACAACTAGGGATTGATATTTAATAGGGTGGATACAAGTTGTTGGCTAACCAAACAATGCCTATATCATTTCTCTTTTAAATAAGCAGAGTTTAATTTCACCTTAAAAATTTGTCAAAGCATGTTCTAAGACTGACTAGGACCTAGACAAAGGTAATTATGCAGGAGCCCTCTCTAAGTAAGCATACACAACTCAATGCTATAGAGCAATTCCCTCACCTAGTAAAGTCATTCTAGTCATGATGCATAATTCATGAATCATCAAGCTAGATTCCTCATTGGTTGAACACCAAAATGAACAAAGACCGACAAAATTTTGTTGAAAAAAAAATTTAAATTTGAAAAACAAGATTGTTCCAATTAAATATTAAAGAAAGTAAAAATTGAAAAGCAACATTCAAGCTAAGGAAAGTTTGTTGAGTTTAAGCTTCTTTTCCTTTCACATCTTCAATATTTGCATCTTGAAAGGATGATAAAACAAAATCTTCTTCTAATCCTTTTCCTACCATGAAGGTTGCTGGTGGTGGCACCCTGTTGAACCTTAGGAATGGATTACCTTTGGTATTGGGCTTATCCGGCTCAGGCAACTTGGCATTTTCAATTAAATTCTAGATCTCATGCCTCAACTTCATACAATTGTCCATTTCATGTCCAAGCCTTTGATAGAATTGGCAAAATGCATTAGTATCAAAGTTAGGTGGAAGAGGATTAGGAAAAGGACGAGGAGTCAAGGGTTGTAACAATCCCTTCTTTTGTAGCTTATTGAGAACCCAATGGCTTCCCTAATTCTAAAAACTGCCTCATTCCTTCTTGACTAGTGGCATTAACATCATCTTCCTTTTGTGTACTTTGATTGCTAGGCTGATAATTTCCTTTCTCATTCCTTCTTGCTGAAAAGCAATTCTTCTCACTTTGCCACTCTTCAATTTGTAGACTAGCTTGGAGAAGAACTTTGAAATCTCTTATAAGGGTGTGAGACATCCTTTCACGGAGATTGGGCAGGACGCCTCTCTTGATTATCCTTATTTGATCAGATTCATCAGGCCTTTTCTTGAGCAAAGCAACCTTATTTCTCCATCTTTTCACATAGTCCACTAAATTCTCATTTGGCCTTTGTCTGATGGACTCAACTTCTATTAAGGTAACTTCCATTTCAACGTTGTATCCATATTGTTGGATGAAGGCCTTGTATAGCATATCCCAACTCTTTTGTGTTAATTCTTCTAAGGTATTGAACCAGTGTTAATTTTTCCAAGGTATTGAATCAATTTTGGACAACAAGGTCCAATGAGAGCATGAAATATCTCAAAGTTTGAGCCTTAGTAGCTCGGGCAGACTGCATAGCAGTGATATATTGCTTCACATGGAGATGAGGATTTCCGGTTCCATCAAACTTCGCAAAAGATAGCATCTTGAACTTGTATGGAGCTTCTTCATCTAGCTCAAATAATTTGTCAACTTCGGACATTTCTTCGGCCTTTAGTTTCTTCTCAAATTTCTTTTCTAAGTTCTCAATCATCTTTTCAACATCAGAAGCTTCGGTTTTCTCCATAACTGATCTTTCAATAATCTTTGGTTCTTTCTTCTTGTCATGAGAATCTTGGTAGTATTGAGCCCAATGATCATCATCAATGATCACCTTATCATCTTCAAAAGCCACTTCACAAACCTTAGCCTCCCCTTTGTCCTTTGGTTTCTTGGTGCTAGCGGATGCTTCGACATTATTTCCTAAAATTTCAGCCAATTGGTTCTTCATGGTCTCAGCTAGGGCCTCTTTTATTTCTTCCATCTTGGCATTGAGGGCTTCATCCACCATTCTTTGAATTTGTTCAGGCTCCATTGCTTTTGGTGAAAAAGAGATTGAGTCATTGCTAGATTATTCGCTTCCGGCGTAGTTGTCGTAAGCTTTTGAACTGTCATAATCTAGGGCTATGAGCCAAAAAGGATCAATGATATAAGATGCAAATGTATGCATGTATGCACAAACAATCAATAAAGAAAGATAATTAGGATGTTCCTTCCAACCTTATAACATCCACACACAAATGGTGAGTCTCTTTTCCTAGTTAATATGGTTAACAAAATACCAACATGGGGCATATTATTTTCGAATAATTCCCTCGGACGTTTTAACCAATAGTTATATTTTCAAAAATGGAAATCAATCCATGATAATTTCCATTAATTAGGTTTTAATCCATTCAAACAACTAAAGTAGCTTTTATGTTATATTGGATTAAAACTAAATTAAGAGGTTTATTATAAATAGATTTCTCACTTGAAAAAGCAACTAATGATTCATGCCAAAAACAAGCCCATGATTAATTATTCTTAGTATAAATTAGGCTCACAATTGATTTTTGATATTTCATAATTGACCTAACTAATTTGCAAGCTCTTTGTAAAGGTTGGATGAAAATAATTTTGTTTCTAAGCACATTGTAAAAAAAATTTTGAAAAAAAAGATTTTGGGCTTAGTATTTGGGTCATGAGCAAAAGAATTTTTGATTTGTTTTTTTAGAAAAGTTTTATGTCCAAAGACCATCTTGAAAAGTCTTGAAAATAGCTTTGGTCTTTTGGACTTTAAAGAAAAATTTATTTGAGCTTACAAATGTACTTGGGTAATATTAAAAAAAGAACAAACCAAATAATCCATGATTTAAGCCAAGATAAATTAACCATAGTCAAACAACATGCATTTGGGGTAAAAACCTAAGGAAAGTAACTAGGCCAATTGCATGAGCTTTAGTCTTTGGGTTAAAAGGCTTAGGTTCCCATAGCAAGTATATACCAAATGATACAAGGCTATGAGTGGTTATGCCATGCTTGATCTCCATACCTTGAGTGAAAGTATGTTATCCTTTACATAACACAACACGGTTAACATGGGAATCCTAACTCACGCACACGATGCAATCTAAGATGATGCAATGGATAATATCATTATAAGAAAGAATAGAATAATAAAAAGGCCAACCGAATCAACTTCTCTTATCCCAAGTGGAGTGGTTCTTGTGATGGAATGGTTCTTGCAACTTCGACACTGTTTAGGCTCAGGGCCTTAGAGAACACGGACCTAAGTCCGGAGAAAATGGAGTCGCCACCTGGACAGGCCGAGAAAAAGAAAGGGGTGGATGACTCGATTCCTAAGGAATCTCCAACCCCATAATGGGTTTGGAAAGTTGGGTACATGTGGGGAAGGTGAGAAATGGCCCAGCACCCTCACAACGCCCGGTTCATTGGAACCAACCTCCTTTACAGATCTTAATATTATAAAATTCTTAAATATAAAAATATTATCCATATTACACACAACAATTGAAATAAAGCATCATTATATTAAAATCAAAGCAATGTCCAAACAAAGCAAAAATGGACACCCATCCGAAGATGGAAACATGCCCTTACATCATCCATGTCTAAACTAATAGGACGCCCATCAAAAGGTAGAAACATGTCCTTTACATTGGTCTAAAATATAAAAGCAATTTAAATTACATGATATTTAACTAATGAGGTACCCACAAAATGGAAACATACCTCTTACAACATTTAAAAATCAAAATAAATCGATAAAAGTAAATAACCATTCATTATAAATAATCATTCATCAAAGATATTAAACATCAATCAAAATATATAATAAACATTCATCCATGATAAATTAAGTAAATCAAGCATTGAAATTAAATAAATCAAAGCATATAATGAACTACATAATTAAATCTAAAAATAAAGCAAGTAAAGATACAAATTGAGGTTTACTATTTCTATTTAAAGTTTCTTTAATTAATATTTTAGAGTTTTGGAATCTTAGTATTATTATTATCATTTGTTTTAGGATATTGTAAGTTTTAGGAGAATTAAAATAGATTAGGGTTTCATGAATCAAATTAGGGTTTAGGGGCAATATTATGAAATTATGGCTTTAGATTAATTAAAACATTAGGTTTATAGCTCTTGGTTACTGGATTGTCATTTTGGGTTTACTGTATTGAGTTTGAATGTTTAGGTTTATAAGATTTTAAGGTTTTAAGAATTAGGGTTTAGGAAAACTAGGGTTTACGTATTAGTTTTGAGGGAATTAGGGTTTAGGAAAACTTAGGGTTTAGGTCTAAGTTTGGGAATTAAACAAGTGGAGTTTATGGAATTAAAGGATCTTGATATTTCAGAATTTGATAAGGGCTTTGGTGTTTTGAATTTTGGAAAAAGATTTTACAAATTTAGGTTCGGAATTTAGAAAAAAATTTAGGGTTTTGGAAAATTAAGAAAACAATTAGGGTTTTGGGAATTAATAAAACGATTTAAGTTTTTGGAAAATTGGAAAGCAGAATAGGGTTTTGGGAACTAATAAAACGATTTAAGGTTTTGGAAAATTGGAAAGCAGATTAGGATTTATCAATTAATACTATTGAATCAAAGTGATAAAAAAAATAAACGAAAAACAGCAAGAACAAAAAACAATATAACAATTGAATGTTTAAGCAAATTCAAGATTAAGACACAAAACCTGCATTGAAGGTTCCTCCAAATTTTTTTTTGGATGAGCAATAACAAAGGTAGTATAGCTGCCTTTGATTGATTGATTATTTGATGAGTGTTCGTTGTTGCTTCCTTCTTTTTTTTTCTCTCAATTGCCGCTCTCTGCCTTTTTCTTTTAGGGTTTTTTTTCCTGCCTCCTCCTTTGTTCTTGTTTTAATGTGGTATTTATAGAAAAATAAAGAGTCCTAATCCAATTTTAATAAGAAAATATGAATTGTTTAGAAAAAATTAGGAAACCGGGTAAAACAAGGTTTGGTCAAAAAATCGGCAACGCGCGGGCTGTCGGGCCTATGGACTGTGCTGGCAGAAATTGCGCTGGCAAAAGTGGACGCAGCGGGTAAATTCACCCCTAGATGCCATCTGCTGCGAATTGGGACAGCCCAATTTGCCCCCAGATGCCATCTACGGTAAAATTGGGATAGCCCAATTTGCCCCCAGATGCCATCTACGGTAAAATTGGGATAGCCCAATTCGCCGCAGATTATTTCTGCGGCAAATTGGGCTGCCGCGCGATGCTCGCCGATCTGCCCGATTTTTTCATTTTTTATATTTTTTATTTTTATTAAAAATAACTATGAAATATTATTAGTAATTAAAATATTATTAACTGCTGTGTGATGCTCGCCGATCCGTCCGATTTTTTCATTTTTTATATTTTTTATGTTTATTAAAAATAACTATGAAATCGTTTTTTATTTTTAAAACTCTACCCTCATAAATTATTTTTGGAGGATCGAACCCCTGACCTCTCCGTGGAGAGTAACATCAGGTGGCCACTGGGCTAATCCCAGTGGTTAACTATGAAATATTATTAGTAATTAAAATATTATTAAAATAAATAAAATACCATAAAATTATTTTAGACTATCAGATTTGAATGGGTCAAAAATTAAGGGTCTACACCAACCCCAAATTAAAAATTAACTAGACAAAATAACTTCAAACATACCAAAATCATCCATAAACACAACTACACCAAATATCCAATAAACTCGTAAGCACCAACTTAAAGAAAATTAAAGAAACAAGTTGGAAACTTACAAAATATGAAGAAAAATCCTTAAAACTCCAACTTAATCACTTGAAATCCTTCAATTGCTTGAGTTAACAAGAAGCAAAACCTCTTTTAACTTTGATAATGGTGATGTCTGGCCCTCCTGGAGAAGAAAGAAGAAGATGAACATGGTTATTAACAAGTCAAACCAACCACTACTTCTTAACCACTTAAATCACCTCTTTTAATCACCACCAAGCATTAATATATTATAATAATATAATAAACAAAAATCATCTTCCACTATCAATATTTAATATTTAATTAATTAAAATATCTTTTGACCATATTATTAAGATGTTGACTTGTATATGTTGTATATATCTTCATATATACAACATATACACATTTTCATTTCTCCTTTCTTTCCACTTAATCATATATGCACTTTAAATCATTTAATTCAATTTCAACAATTAACATTTCCAAAATTTTAGGATATCATTTGGGATATTACAATTCTACCCCTCTAAAAATAAATTTTGTCCTCAAAATTACCTGCTCTCAATTCTGGAACAACTGGGGATACTGATCTCGTATCACTTGCTCACTCTCCCAAGTTGCCTCTTCCTTAGCATGATTCTTGCAAAGAACCTTCACAAGTGGCACTTTCTTATTTCTCAACTCTTTCACTTCATATGCCAAAATAAACACTGGTTCTTCTTCAAAAGTCAGATCCAAACTCACCTCAATAGATTCGACTGACAAAATATGAGATGGGTTTGTCCTGTACCTTTGTAGCATAGAGACATGAAAGACATTGTGAATTCGATCCTATTCAAGTGGCAAAGCAAGTATATAGGCCACTGGTCCAACTCTCTCCAGTACCTCATAAGGTCAAATGAAATGAGGACTCAACTTCCCTTTGCGGCCAAATCTCAAAATTTTCTTCCAATGAGACACTTTCAAAAATACTTTATCTCCTACATTGAACTCTATGTCTCTTCTTTTTAAATCTGAATAGGATTTCTGTCGGTCTGAAGCTACTTTCAAATAATCCCGAATTATCTTCACTTTCTCTTCCATTTCTTTGATCAAATCGAGACCAATAAACTTACCTTCTCTAACCTCATCCCAACATAGAGGTGTCCTGCATCTTGTACCATACAATGCCTCATAAGGTGCCATTCTAATACTGGACTGATGACTGTTGTCATAGGCAAACTCAATTAGTGGTAAGAATCTATCACAACTCCTAGAGAAATCAATGATACAACTTCTCAACATATCCTCTAAAATTTGTAACACTCTCTCTGACTGCCCATCTGTCTGAGAATGGAAAGCAGTGCTAAAATGCAACCGAGAACCCAAAGCATCATGCAATCTCACTATCTCACTAATATATAGCTCAGCTAACTTCTCAAGAGAAAAATCCATCCGAACTAGAAGACAATGAGCTGTTTTCGTCAACCGATCAACTATCATCCAAATTGCATCCTGCTTCTTTTGAGTCAAAGGTAAACCAATCACAAAATCCATCGTTACTCGCTCCCATTTCCACTCTGGCACTGATAAAGGTAGGAGCAACCCTGAAGGAACTTGGTCTTTGGCCTTCACTCTCTGACAAGTGAGACTTTTAGATACAAATTCTGCTATGTCCCTCTTCATACCTGGCCACCAATAATATTACTTCAAATCATGATACATCTTAGTATTCACAGCATAGAAAAAGCTGACTGATGTGATTCCTCCAAAATTATCTTTTTCAATCTTGCATCATTAGGAACACACAACCTATCTCTGTACCATAAACTGCTATCACCTCTCACATAAAAGTCTCCACTCTCCCCCTTTTGGCAATCCGAAATAATTTTTTGGATTTTCTTATCTGCCAATTGAGCCTCTCTAATATGATCTAACAACACCGGTCTCAATTGCAACTGAGCCAACAAAGCACCATCATCACATGATTCAAAACTAGCATACAACGCTCTCAACTCAACAAGCAACAAGAGTGAATAAGCAGTCAAACCTGCCAAAGTCTTTCGACTCAAGGCATCAGCAACAAGATTTCAACCACCGGATGATAGTCAATCAAACAGTCATAGTCTTTAATTAACTTCAACCACTGTCTTTACCGAAGATTCATCTCTCTTTAAACACCCAAGTATTTCAAACTTTTGTGACCCGTATAAATGAAACACTTCTCCCCATACAAGTAATGTCACCAAATCTTCAAAGTAAAAACTATACCAAAGCTTCAAAGCAAAAACTATGGCTGCCAATTCCAAATCATGCGTCGGATAATTAAACTCATGTGGCTTCAATTGTCGAGAAGCATAAGCTATGACTCTACCCTCCTACATCAAAACACAACCTAAACCACTATACGAAGCATCACTATAAATCACATATGATTTATCTTCCACATGTAAGATAGGAACAAGAGCTTGAGTCAACATCTCCTTCAACTGCTCAAAGCTAGCTTGACACAGATCTGTCCACATGAATCTAACTCCCTCTCGAAGTAATCTGGTGAGTAGAGTATCTATCATAGAAAAATCCTTCACAAACCATCGATAATAGCCTGCCAAACCCTGAAAACTTCTAACCTCAGTCACTGTCTTCGGTGGACTCCAATTCAAAAAAGCTTCAACTTTACTTTGATGAACTCTTATACCCTTTGTTGAAACCACATGATCGAGAAAAGTCACTTGATCAAGCCAAAACTCACACTTAGACAGCTTAGCATACAATTACTTCTCTCTGAAAGTCTACAATACAATTCGTAAATGCTTGTCATGATCCTCCTCATTGCATGAATACACCAAAATATCATCAATAAAGACTACCACAAACTGATCTAGATAGGGTCTAAACACCCAGTTCATCAAATCCATGAATGCTGCTAGTTCATTCGTCAATCCAAAAGGCATTACTAAGAACTCATAATGCCCATACCTTGTGTAAAAAGCTGTCTTAGGTACATCTTCCTCTCTGACTCTCAACTGATGGTACCCTGATCTCAAATCAATCTTAGAGAATACTGCTGCTCCCTTCAATTGATCAAAGAGATCATCTATCCTAGGCAAAGGATACTTATTCTTGATGGTACTTTATTCAACTACCAATAATCAATGCACAGTCTCAAAGTACCCTCCTTCTTCTTCGCAAACAAAACAGGCGCTCCCCATGGAGACACACTAGGGCGAACAAACCCTTTATCCAATAACTCCTGCAACTGCACCTTCAACTCTCTCAACTCTACAGGTGCCATTTGATAGGGAGTAATAGAGATGGGAGTGGTACTAGGCAATAAATTGATACCAAACTCAACCTCTCTCTCAAGGAGTATCCTTGGCAACTCCTCAGGAAAAACATCTGGAAATTCAACAACTGTGGGTATATTATCAAGCTGAGAACCCACTACTCTGGTATCTGCCACATGAGCAAGATAAGCCTCACATCCCTTCTGAATCAACCTCCTAGCTATAATAGCTGAAACAAACATGGATGAAAGATGTCTCTGCTCACTAGATACCATCACACTCCAACCCACTTATTCTGACAGTCTACCACAGCCCCATGCTTAGATAACCAATCCATGCCTAAAATTAAATCATACTTCTTGAAAGATCTCAATCAAATCACAAAAACTATTACAATGCACCTTGCTAACTACAATACTATGCCCTAAAGGATTTGTCACCAAAACATCAAATCCTAGAGACTCTGGATGCAATTCAGTCACAGGCAAGATAGATACACTTATGTATGAATGAGTAGATCCAGGATCAATCAAAGCAAGAACTGAAATACCAAATAAAGAAAATGTACCCGCAATGATGGTTGAAGCATCCAGCTGCCTCTGCATCACATACACTCGTTGTGATGGCCCTGCCTCATCTGGCCTACTGCCTCCAGCTGTAGAACCTCCTCTCTGACTAAACCCAGGTCGACCACCTCTACTAAAACCTCTGCCCCCTTGACCTCCTCTAAAACTAGGTCAAGAAGCTATAGTATCAGTTCGTCTACCCTCTGGTAGCTTAGGGCAATCTCTGAGGAAATGATCTGGTGACCCACATCTATAACACACTCTTGGTCCACTTGTCTTCCAGCAAGCACCCCCATGTGCCCTACCACAATGGACACATGTATATGAAACTGGTCTCTGAACCACTAGAGTCGAAGCACTAGCCACAGAAACTGTAGGTCTCAATCTCTACCTCTGATGCTATACTGACCTACTAGGCTGCTTTTGGTTCCTACTGAACCTCAAAAAATAGCCTCCTCTGCCTCTCTTTATAGATGAAGACCCTACCTTACTCAAGGGTCTCCTAGCTCTAGTCTCCTCCTCAGTAGTAGCTGCTGCAATACACTGTGCTCTATCAACACTCCAAGCAGCTGCAATCAAATGAGAAAAATCTTGATACCGGGAGCCTGCGACAATACACATGATAGAGGGTCTCAACCCCTCCTCAAATCTCTGACACCAATCAATCTCATTAGAAATAATCTCACCGGCATAATGACTCAACTGAATGACTCTATCTCATACTCTGTCACTAACCTAGTATCCTATCTTAGACTCAGGAACTCCATCTTCTTTGCATCTTTATACTCCCTCCGAGTATACTTCTGCTCAAACTCCCGCAGAAAATCATCATAAGTCAAGGTTAGTGAATCATCCATCGCATGTGGAACCGTCTTCCACCAATCATATGCATCTCTCTGCATAAGTGATCTGGCATAATCAAACTTTTCTTCAGGAGTAGCTTGCAGCTAGATGAATACCCTTTGAACTCTATCTAACCACTGCTCAGCTACTGTAAGATCTGTAGTGCCAAAGAAGTCCTCAGCTCTAAACTTCCTCAACTTATCATACTTCCTTACTGACAGCTGCGGGTGTGGTTGTGGTGGCGGCGGCTGAACTGGAGCCTGTCTCAATAATTCTATCATATGTCATACCCAAAATGGTGGAATCTCATCAACTACTGGTCTCTCTAGCACAAGAACAGGTGCCTCTCCAGCTATCTGAACTCTAGCTCCATCTCTACCCTCAATACGAGCTACACTTTTAGCACTACCCTCTACAGACAAACGTGTCTGAGATGCCATAACTACCTATATATGCAAACACAGCAGAAGATTACCTCATCAAACATTAGAAACTGCCAGTGCCAATGTATGTATCTTATTTTAAAACCATTTAAAAATCTCCATTTTCTTTTTTTTAATAGTTCACCAAGGTTGAGAATCTCAAACCTAGGCTCTGATACCAAAACAAATGTAACACCCTTATGCCCCATATACATACACCACATACACCCACATATGTAATATATGTATACTGGATACAAGAGTGTCACAGTCCATTTTAAACAAACTAATCTTTAACTTTAACATCAAATAATCATTTATAAGATATGTATAAATTTAAAACATACAATTGATCTTATAAAAATAATAAATGAAACATTTCTGGTTAAAACACATATGTATCTTACTTCATTACTCAAAAGTTTATCCAAAACAATTGTTTAATAAATAATGGAATATGCAGCAGAATATACATATGTATACATCAAAATCAATATTTACAAAAATATAGAATTTATACATGTTGGCAGTTCATCTCTGATCTTGATGCCCAAATCAACACTGCTATCATAATCTCAAGCTTAGACTCAACTCGGTCTAGCTGAACTCTACGGCTCAACCGGATCTACCCTATCACCTGCGCAATGAACAACAATCGCGCTAAGCTAGAAGCTTAATGGTACCAACCTTGATAACAATATTATTCAATTGCAATGCTAATGCACAACACATACGAATACCATAACTTATAAAATTATATCTCATTATATTGCTCAATTGTTTTATAATTCATATTTCACATTAAAGCAAAGACAAGCATAGGCCCAAAGAGATCTAATATGCCATTCAAATTCCAGAGTTACTGCTTTGGTCCAATAATCACATTTATCTAGCATAAAGGTGAATCATAATCACAATGAGGATTACCTCATATGTAACATCCCAACTAGGCTTCAAGTACTAGGCCTAACCCAGCTTCAAGGGTCTGCTACATCATGTAACATCCAACTAGGCTTCAAGGACCAAGCCCAACCCAGCTTCAAGGGACTGTTACTTCATAGGCATGCCACCAAATGCAAAACTCTAAAAATTGAATAACATACAAGGCACATAATTCTTTCATAATTTCATTATCAAATCCTTTTTTATTTTCTCATGATCATTATAAGCACAATGCCTCAAATATCCCATTCATATCAATATAGCCATCACCAATGGCTTCACACACTATCACTAGTGTATACATAACAAATTGCATTATCCATACATTTTGAATCATCATTATATATTTCACATAGTTCACATTATGCAAATCATAGCACTATTCTCATACACTAACAATATAGTAGGTAACTTAACACATTTTCCAACCAAATGTGTTAAGCCCCAAAATTATGTAAATGTATGCAATCGTTTAAGGTTTGTACTTACCTCTAAGAGAAACAAACACCAATTCCAATCTCCTCTTCCAAGATATCCTTCAACACTTGGATTGGGGTAACTCAAATCTCTTCAAAACCTAGTCCAAATGTGATATACATACTCACTTAGTGATGCACATAAGAAAGTAAGGAAGAGAACTATCTAGGGCATACTCTACGCATGACATGCTCAACAACACGGGCACATCCTTGTCCATGCCTAAAACCCACAACACAGAAGCTTTGACACTCTCAGTGACATGGGTGTGTCACTGCACGTGTCAATTCTCCTCCTTCACAGAAGCTATGACAAGCTCAGTGATATGGGCGTGTCACTAGATGTGTCAATACTACCACTACACAGAAGCTGTGACACACTCAGTGACATGGGCATGTCACTGCTCGTGTCACCAATACTGAAAACAGAACCAACAACATGCCCAAAAACATGGCCGTGCTACTAAGCGTGTCAGGCTAAAAACCTGAAATTGACACAAAATGCCACATCCAACTATCATCTTACAATAACCTTGTCAACACCACACAAACTCAACAAAATCCCTCAATATACCATACTAATATTTGCATAAACATCAAAACAACTCAATTATAAGCAACAAAACACAATCACAACCATATTTCACAACTCAACACTTACACAATCTACAACTCTTATTTTCTTCACCAAACTCAACCTTTTCTTCAATCCAACCCTAAATTCAAAATTAACAAGACAAAACAACTTCAAACATACTAAAATCATCTATAAACACAACTACATCAAACATCCAACAAACACATAAGCTCCAACTCAAAGGAAATCAAAGAAACAAGTTGGAAACTTACCAAATATGAAGAAAAATCCTTAAAACTTCAACTTGATCACTTGAAATCCTTCAATTGCTTGAGTTAACAAGAAGCAAAACCTCTTTTCCCTTTAATAATGGTGATGGCCAGCCCTCTTGGAGAAGAAAGAAGAAGATGAAGATGGTTATCAATAAGTCAAACCAACCACTACTCTTAACCACTTAAATCCCCTCTTTTAATCACCACCAAGCATTAATATATTATCATAATGTAATAAATAAAAATCATCTTCCACTATCAATATTTAAAATTTAATTAATTAAAATATCTTTGGACCTTATTATTAAGATGTTGACTTGCATATGTTGTATATATCTTCATATATACAACATATACACATTTCCCTTTCTCCTTTCTTTCCATTTAATCATATATACACTTTAAATCATTTAATTCAATTTCAACAATTAACATTTTCAAAATTTTAGGATATCATTTGGGATATTACATCAGGTCTTCACCCTTGAAAATGAATTTTCATCCTTGCAAATTGGGTCTTCACTCTTGAAATTAGATCTTCATCCTTTACGCTAGATCTTCATCCTTGGAATCAGGTCTTCACCCTTTAAACTTGACATTCATCCTTTGGGCATTGGGTCTTCAACCTTGAAAGGTGATCTTCATCCTTGCATTGGGTCTTCACCCTTTAAACTGGATCTTCATCCTTGAAAATTGGGTCTTTACCCTTAAAAGTGGATCTTTATCTTTGGCATTGGGTCTTCACCCTTCAAAATGAATCTTCATCCTTGGAAATTGGGTCTTCACCCTTGAAATTGGATCTTCATCCTTTAAGCTGGATCTTCATCCTTGGAGATTTGTCCTATATTGGCTTCAACTCTTCTAGCTGGACTGATCTTTTGAGTTTTGCATCTTCATTCTTTTTATAGTTTTAATGTTCCATTCTTTTGCACTTTTGCAAAAAATTCAGCCATTTTTTAGCTGGCCCTCATATAACTAGCCCTCATATCTTCTCCTTTCCCCCTGGATGGCAAAATATTTGAAAGTGAGTTTGAAAATATTTTGTACACACATAAACTCAAAAATTAAGAAGGAGAAACTTTGCCCCTTGTGTAGGCTCAAACCAATGATTTTTCTCATGCAGTCTCTGATTGATATTTGTATATTGTCTAGCTTCTTAGGATAAGCATGCATTTTTTCTTTTGCAAAATGACTGGAGCTTCCTCAAGCAATGGGCTTTCCATGCCCCATGATTGCATATCGCTTCACAGTTGCTTCATGGAGTATTGTTGTTTTCTTTTGACTAAGAATAGATAACACAAGACAAAAATGCAGTGTGATATGCTCATGTATGCATGATATGCACGAGTACAGTGGTTCCGTCGACTCACAGACCAAGGTGATCAGCTGAAGTGTTCCCATTGACTCCTTCTAGATGCATGTTCAGGTCTTGCATTTGAAAGATAGAAAGCTTTGTATTTATGGTTTTTATTTCCAATATGTTAAAAACATGAGTGGTGAGGCCCAAGCATTAGAGAAACACCCATTTCATACTAGGATTTAGCACATCAGTTGGTAGCTTCTTCATGACTTTGACAATAATCATTTACTTTGCCCAATGTGTCCTTTGAGGTTTGACGGTTCAACAAACTTCTCTTAACTTGAAGTCTTTGTGTGACAAAAACATTTTTTAAAAACCTTAAAATTGTAATATCCCAAAGTATACCCTAAAAGTTTTGAAATAATTGTTGTTGTCTTTGGATTAATTGTATATGTTTTTTTGGAAAGAGAAAGGAAATTAGGGAGAAGTGTATATGTTGTATATATGGTAATATATACAACATATACAAGTCAAGTTAATGAGAAGTCAAAAGAAGATATTAATTGTTTTTAAATTAATTAAGTAATTAAAAGGAAATTTAAAATGGGTGGAAGAGAGGAAAATGAATATTTTAATATTAAAATGGCTTGGCGGAGGTTTAAAGAGTTGAGTATTTGACTTTTCTTCTTTATTTTCTTCTTCTTTTCTTTCCTTTTCCTTTCTTGGCCGGGCATCAAAGAGACAAGAGAGCAAGAGAGGGGTTTTGATTTCTAAGTTCAAAATTGAAGGAAGATTCAAGTGATTAAGTTGGAAATTCAGGAAGTTTCAACATATTTGGTAAGTTTCCTTTTGAATTCCCTTGTTTATTTTGAAGTTGTATTTAAGTGTGTTGGTTGATTTTTGATAGCATGACCATGTTTGATTGTAGTGTGTTTAAGAGTGTTGGAATTGAATTGAAGATATGAAGTTAGGTTGTTGATGGTGTTGGAAGTGTTTGAGATGTGCTTGTGTTAGGGTTTTGATTTGGAAATTGATGTATGTTGTGAGTTTGAGCAATTATTATCTTGGATTTTCTATGTGTTTGTGTTTATTGGAGTTGAAAGCATAGAATACATGAGCTTGGTCTGAAACAGTAGCATCTTGGATGCCACGCCCGTGGCCCTTGGATGCCACGACCGTGGTCATTGGAAGCCATGGCCGTGGAGGTTTGGAGCAAGGAAGGCAGAACCATTTTCTAACCCACGCCCGTGGGGGTTGGAAGGCCATGACCGTGGGGTTTTAGAAGTGATGTTTGTTTGTTATTTATGATCTAAGGGTCTAGTATAAGGTTATTAAGTGAATAATTGTATTGGAATTCATGTGTATTCATTCCTTTTTGAATTAGGTTGTGAAGAGGTTGAGTTTACCTAATTCAAGTGGTGAAGAATTCTTGGAAGAGGAAGTGTTTAGAGTGGTGTGAGTTGGTTTTAAGGTGAGTACAAATTCTATAATCTTACATACCATTGTATGAAATTGAGATTTAGCATATGTGGTTGTAAGTGTGTTAAGTGATCTATTGTATTGTTGATATACTTAATTAATGTTATGATTTGTGTAATGTGATTGGAATGATGAGCATTCAAAAGGTATGTTAATGTATTTGGTTACGTACATTTGAATGATGAATTAATTTAATGTGATATGAGACATGATGAGAAATGAAACCCTTGTTGTTGGCTATGAGAATGCAAATGAAATAAGTGGGGCATGATTGCCTATTTGATTATGAAATATGAAATGATAAATGAATTGAGAATGAGAATGATAAAGAGATAAATGAAATAGTTATGTGCTTAATATGGTATTCAATTTTCAGAGTTCTAAGTTTGGCGGCATGCCTATGAATCACTGGATAGATGAAATGACCGGGTCGTAAGCCGAATCCAGTTGAAAAATGTGAAATATGATGATTTTGGGGTGAAATGACTGGGTCGTAAGCCTCAAAAACAGTAACAGTCTTGCGGGGTTGAGGACCAAGATACTGGGGCCCTCGGGTCTAGCCGGGTTGAGGTCCAAGAGACTGGGTCTGTTACACTATCCATGGATAGAGATATATATATATCGCCTACGGGCTTGATGATTGTGATTATGGACCAAAGCAGTAACTCTGAACTTTGAATATCATATTAAATCCTTTTTGGGCCCATGGTAGTCTTTGTTTTGATGTGATTCATGAATGATGACACAATTGAATAATATAGATGTGATTAATGAAAGGTAATGTTATGAAAGTTGATATTCTTGTGAATTGTTTATGATTTTTGAAAGTATGACATTTGCATTACATTATAGTAAATGGTTATTATGGTTTGTACCACTAAGCCGTTGGCTTAGTGCGATTGTGGTTCATCGCGCAGGTGACAGAGTAGAATCGGAGAGTTCTTCTAGACCGAGTTGAGTCTAGATTTTGAAGTGTTGATAGTGGACTTAAAGATTAAAGAAAGAGACAAACTGCCAAACGTGTATAAAGTTTATGTTTTGTAACAATTAAATTCGATGTACTTATATATAATTATATACAACTACATTTTACGCTGCATACTAAGTAAATATTATATTTCGTATAGTTTATAAGTTATTATGTAAATATCACTATATTTTCCACTGTGTATGGAATGAATGTTTTATCTTTTATACTTTATAACATAATTTGAAAGTTTATTATGATATTACTACCGCTGCTTAATTAAATAAACATTTTATCTATTTTGTGTTATAATACAAATTAGATGTTTTAACTATTCTATATGGTATGATTTGAAAGACGGGTTTGGTTTAAAATAGACCGTAACATTCTTGTGTCCGGTATATGTATATTACAGGAGTAGTAGTATGTAATGTGTGTATACGGGATAGAGGGGTGTTACAATTGTTTTGGTATCAGAGCCTAGGTTTGAGATTTTCAACCTAGGTAAATTGTAAGAAAAAGAAAATTTTGATTTTAAAATGTGATTTTTAAATAAGATACATGTTTTGGTTTTGGCATTCTCTGATCTTTAATGAGGTATGTTCTGCTGTGTTTGCAGATATAGGTAGTGATGGCGTCTCAGTCACGTCAGTCTGTAGAAGGTAGTGCTGAGAGTGTAGCTCCTAAAGAGGGTAGAGATGGAGCTAGGGTTGTGAGATCTAGAGAGTCACCTGCTCTTGTGCCAGAGAGATCAGTTGCTGAAGAGGTTCCGCCAGTTTGGCTGAGGCATGTTGTAGAATTGTTAAGGCAAGCTCCAGTGTAGCCGCCACCGCCACCACAGCCACAAGTACCAGTGAGACATTATGATAAATTGAGGAAGTATGGGGCTGAGGATTTCTTTGGCACTACAGATCCTACAGTAGCTGAGCAGTGGTTGGATAGAGTGCAGAGGGTATTTATTCAGTTGCAAGCCACTTCTGAAGAGAAGTTTGATTATGCTAGATCCCTTCTGCAGAAAGATGCTTATGATTGGTGGAAGACAGTACCTCATGCTATGGATGATCCACCTACGTTGTCTTATGGTGATTTTCTGCGGGAGTTCGAGCAGAAATATACTCTGAGGGAGTATAAAGATGTTAAGAAGATGGAATTTCTGAATCTAAGACAAGATAACCGGACTGTGACAGAGTATGAGATAGAGTTCATCCGGTTGAGTCACTATGCCGGTGGGATTATTTCTGATGAGATTGACCGGTGTAGAAGATTTGAGGAGGCCTTCTATTATGTGTATTGTTGCTGGTTCTCGGTATCAAGATTTTTCTCAGTTGGTTGCAGCAGCTAGAAGTGTTGAGAGAGCTCAGGGTATTGCAGCAGCTGCTACTGAGGAGGAGACTAGAGTTAGGAGACCTCAGTTTGAGGCAGGGTCTTCTTCTATGAAGAGAGGCCGAGGAAGTTTTGTTCCGAGGATTAGTAGGAGCCAGAGGCAGTCAGGTAGGTCAGTGCAGTATCAGAGACAGAGACCGAGACCTACAGTTTCTGTAGCTAGTGCTCCGACTCCAGTGGTCCAGAGATCTACTTCACCTACATGTGTCCATTGTGGTAAGATACATGGGGGTGTTTGTTTCAAGATTGGTGGCTCAGCTGTGTGTTACAGATGTGGGTCGCCTGATCATTTCATTAGAGAATGTCTTGAGATGCAGGATGATAGACAGGCTGATATTGCAGCTTCTCGACCTAGTGTCAGCAGAGGTGGTTGAGGAGGTAGAGGTTTCAGTAAAGGTGGTCGACCCGGGATCAGTCAGAGAGGAGGTTCTACATCTAGAGGCAGTAGGCCATATGAGGCTGAGTCTTCTCAATGAGTTTATGTGATGCAGAGTCAGCCGGATGCTTCAGCAGTTATTGCGGGTACATTTTCTTTATTTGGCATTTCAGTTCTTGCTTTGATTGATCCAGGATCTACTCATTCATACATAAGTGCATATATCTTGCCTGTGTCTGAATTGCATTCAGAGTCCTTAGGATTTGATGTCTTAGTGACAAATACTTTAGGGCATAGTGTGGTTTTTAGCAAGGTGCACCGTGATAGTTCAGTTGTGGTGCAAGGAGAGGAATTTCTTGGTGATTTGATTGAAATGTCTTTTAAGGAATATGATTTGATCTTAGGCATGGATTTGTTGTCTAAGCATGGAGCTGTGGTAGATTGCCAAAAGAAGTGTGTTACCTTGAGAACCGGGGATGGTAGAAGTGTGAAGGTATCTAGTGAGCAGAGACAACTTGCATCCCTGTTTGTTTCAGCAGTTACAGCTAGGAAGTTGATTAGAAAAGGGTGTGATGCTTATCTTGCTCATGTTGTGGATACCAGAGTAGTGGGTTCTCAGCTTGATAGTATACCCACAGTTGCGGAATTTCCAGATGTGTTTCCTAAGGAGTTGCCATGGTTACCCCCTGAGAGAGAGGTTGAGTTTGGTATTGATTTGTTGCCTGGTACCACTCCCATCTCTATTACTCCTTATCGAATGGCACCTGCTGAGTTGAGAGAGTTGAAGGTGCAGTTGCAGGAGTTGTTGCATAAAGGGTTTGTTCGCCCTAGTATTTCTTCGTGGGGAGCTCCTGTGTTATTTGTGAAGAAGAAGGATGGTACTTTGAGGTTGTGTATTGATTATAGACAATTGAACAAAGTGACTATCAAGAATAAGTATCCTTTGCCTCGGATTGATGATCTCTTTGATCAGTTGAAGGGAGCAGCAGTGTTTTCCAAGATTGATTTGAGATCAGGGTACCATCAGTTGAGAGTCAGAGCTGAAGATGTTCCTAAGACAGCTTTCCGCACAAGGTATGGGCATTATGAGTTTTTAGTGATGCCTTTTGGATTGATGAATGCACCTGCAGCTTTTATGGATTTGATGAGTAGGGTGTTTAGGCCCTATTTGGATCAGATTGTGGTGGTTTTCATTGATGATATCTTGGTGTATTCGCGTAATGAAGAGGAACATGATAAGCATTTGTGGATTGTGTTGCAGACTTTGAGAGAGAAGCAATTGTATGCTAAACTGTCGAAGTGTGAGTTTTGGCTTGACCAAGTGACTTTTCTCGGTCATATAGTTTCACCAAATGGTATAAGAGTTGATCTGAGTAAAGTTGAGACTATTTTCAATTGGAGTCCACCAAAGTCAGTGACTAAAGTTAGAAGTTTTCTGGGTTTGGCAGGCTATTATCGATGCTTTGTGAAAGGTTTTTCTTTGATAGCTACTCCACTCACCAGATTACTTCAGAAGGGAGTTAGATTTGTGTGGACAGATCAGTGTCAAGCTAGTTTTGAGCAGTTGAAGGAAATGTTGACTCAAGCGCCTGTTCTTACTTTACCTGTGGAAGATAAACCATATGTGATATATAGTGATGCTTCACATAATGGTTTAGGTTGTGTTTTGATGCAAGAGGGTAAAGTTATAGCTTATGCTTCTCGGCAGTTGAAGCCACATGAGCTTAATTATCCGATGCACGATTTGGAATTAGCAGCCATAGTGTTTGCTTTGAAGATTTGGCGACATTATTTGTATGGGGAGAAGTGTTTCATCTATACTGATCATAAGAGTTTGAAATATTTGGGAGTTCAAAGAGAGCTGAATCTTCGGCAAAGACGATGGTTGTTGCTGATCAAAGACTACGACTGCTTGATTGATTATCATCCTGGTAAAGCAAATGTTGTTGCTGATTCCTTGAGTCGGAAGTCTTTGGCAGGTTTGATTGTTCATTCGCTCTCGTTGCTTGTTGAGTTGAGAGCGTTGCATGTTAGTTTTGAATCATGTGATGATGGGGCATTGTTGGCTCAGTTGCATTTGAGACCAGTGTTGTTGGATCAAATTAAAGAGGCTCAATTGGCTGATGAGAAAATTCAGAAGATTATTTCATATTGCCAGAATGGGGAGAGCCGAGAATTCCAGGTGAAATATGATGGTAGCCTTTGGTTCAAGGATAGATTGTGTGTTCCTGATGATGCTAATTTGAGAAAGATTATTTTGGAGGAGGCACACCAATCGGTTTTTGCTATTCACCTTGGTAATACAAAGATGTATCATGATTTGAAATAGCATTACTGGTGGTCAGGTATGAAGAGAGACATAGCGGAGTTTGTATCCACATGTCTCACTTGCCAAAGGGTGAAAGCTGAGCATCAAGTTCCAACAGGATTGCTTCAACCTTTATCAGTGCCTGAATGGAAGTGGGAACATATAACGATGGATTTTGTGTCTGGTTTGCCAATGACTCAGAAGAAGCATGATGCTATTTGGGTGATTGTTGATCGGTTGACAAAGACAGCTCATTTTCTTCCAGTTCGGATGGACTATTCTCTTGAGAAGTTAGCTGAGCTGTATATCCGTGAGATAGTGAAGTTGCATGGAGTCCCAATTTCTTTAGTGTCTGATCGAGATCCTCGGTTTACTTCAAGGTTTTGGAAGAGTTTACATAGTGCTTTGGGTTCTCGATTGCACTTTAGTACTACTTTTCATCCACAGACAGATGGGCAATCATAAAGGGTGATACAGATTATTGAGGATGTAACACCCCTTCCCGACCTACATATGTAAGCCGAGTAGAGGCGCCACACTATCCTAATGTTGCTACCAATTTTACTTAGTCAAATTTTTAGTTCCGATTTTTACAGAAATTTTGCCATAGTTTTGCCTAAAAATTTAGTCCCAAGTGTCGACAAAACTGGTTTTTAAAAACATTTTACACAAACCAATGCAAACAAAATCATTCTCAGTACACTCCCAATAAATCCCCCTTATAACCTCAACTACAACCTGCAAAAAGGATTTACACTTCTAGTACAACATAAAGTAAAGGTTTATTATAAAATACAGTAGATAAAATATTTGTTCACTATGCAGCGGAAAATAAAAATATTTACAAATTCATATATATCCAAACTCAAGTTTTACAACCCATAAAATTTATACATTTCTTTGGCAGTCAGTCTTTGATCTTTAAGCCCACTATCAACACCTCAAAATCTAGACTTGACTCGGCCTAGAGGAACTCTCTGGTTCTTCCCTGTCACCTGCGCGAAGAATCACATTCGCGCTAAGCCAACGGCTTAGTTGTACAAATTACAGTGCTATGATGCTTTAATGCCATGCTAATGTCACACAATAAAGATTCAAGATCAATTCAAGAGAATATTATATTTCAAATCTTATCGGTTTCAATAATGTATGTATAGTAGTCATCTCATTATTCATTTGTTTCACCATTCAATAGTCACATTTAAACAAACACAAGCATGGGCCCAAAAATAATCTAATATGCTATTCAAAGTTCAGAGTTACTGTTTGGGTCTATAATCATAATCATCAATACATTTATCCATGGATATTCAACTAGATTTGAGTTTACGACCCAGTCATTTCACCCAATCTAGTTTTAATAATTTGTTTTTGAGGTTTACGACCCGGTCATTTCACCCCAAAAACATCACATTTCACATTTTTTTTCAACTGGAATCGGCTTACGACCCGGTCATTTCACCTATCCAGTGATTCATAGGCATGCCGCCAAAACCAGAACTCTAAAAATTGAATAAACATATTAGGCACACAATCATTTTATTTATCTCTTTTTCAATCTCTTTCCATTTCATTTCTCACAATTAATTAGGCAACCATGCCTCCATTATATATTTCATTTGCATATCATAGCCAATAACCATGGCATCATATCTCAAATGATCTCAAATCACAATAAAACAATTCTTCATAACATCATATCTTTCACATTTCATATTCCATATTTCATTTCATCATTCAAATGGATATAATCAATGGCATTAACACATATTTTACATATTCATCACAACATTCACATCATACCAAACATACATTATTAATATGCATTAACAATGTATTAGATTTCTTAACACATTTACAATCAAATGTATGAAATAATGTAATTTGTACTTACCTTAAAACCAACTCACACCAATCTATACACTTTCTCTTCCAAGAATCCTCAACACTTAAGCTAGGGCAATTCAACCTCTTCACAACCTAATCCAAAAGGAGTATTAGCAAAATGACCATATGAATAGTACATTCTGGTTTTAGACTCTACTCTATCCTTATTTGAAAATTTGTATAAAATAATCTACTTGACTAAAAATTCTAAAAATTTTACAGAACTAAATTTTACATCTTAAAATCATTCCTTTAAAATTTCAGATCAAACTGAACACAAAATCTTGATCAAATAGTTCACCCAACCAGACTGCCCCAATTGCCCTGCATCCTGGCAGCAGTTCTGAACTTAGTGAATTCCATAAACTAAATTCAATCAACGTGGTCCCAAATTATTTTTCTCAAATACTAGACTCACTAAGAAACAACATATCCAAAATTCAATTGAAAATGATTTTTCTACATTTTATTAAAAATCCCGAAATATAGCTGTCTCAGTTAAGGTACCTGCTGGAACAGGTTTAGTAAACATAATCTTTCCAAAATCATAACCATTCCAAAATCGAATCAACATATTTTTCAGTCATTCTAGACTCATAGAGGCACAACATATCAAAAATTCACTTCAAGAACATTTTTCTATATTTAATTAAAAATCATACAAGTCACAGCCTTTACTAATTGTAAAACAGAAAACAATTTCACTAAACACAACTCTTACTCTTCCATCACCAACACCAACCTAACTTCTTATCTTTAAACTAAAACCAACACCATAATTAATTAAATCAAACATACTTCAACATACTACAACCAACACACTCCTAATTCAAACATCTACCATCAAACTCAAACCTTACTTCAAGAAAACAAAAGAAATCAAGAGAGAGAACTTACCAAAATAATAAAACCTCTTGGAGTTTCACTTAATCACTTGAAAACCCCTTCAATTTTGAGCTTGAACATCAAAACAAAACTTACTCTCTCTTGCTATAAGGTGGCCGGCCATGGAAAGAGAAAGGAAAGAAGAAGAAAAATGAGAAAAGTCAACTTCGTCTTCTCTTTAAATCTCCACCAAACAATTCAAAATGAAAATGACTAAAATACCCTCTTTAAAACATTCCAACTCTTATATCATTCATTTGCCCTTTTTAGTAACTTCACACTTCACAAATTAAATATCTTCTTACCTTGACCCACCATTTTGACCAACATATATGTTACATATATTATCATATATACAACATATACATTCTCTTTAAATAATCTTTTCCTTTTTTAATAACACATATACATTAGATTCAAATGAAATAACAATTATATCAATACTTCTAGGGCACATTTTGGGATATTACAATTCTCCCTCTCTAAAAAGAAATTTCGTCCTCGAAATTACCTGATATTATCTCTGAAACAATTGAGGATATTGATCTCGCATTGTTTGCTCGCTTTCCCAAGTGGCCTCTTCTCTCCCATGATTCTTCCATAGAACTTTTACCATTGGCACTTTCTTATTTCTCAACTCTTTTACTTCATGTGCCAAAATAGCAATTGGTTCTTCTTCAAAAGTTAGATCTGGACTGACCTCAATAGATTCAACTGGTAAAACATGAGATGGGTCAGATCTATACCTTCGCAACATAGAAACATGGAAGACATTATGGATTCTATCCAACTCAGGCGGCAAAGCAAGACGATATGTAATATCCTCATATATGCCCTAGAAGTCTTGGTTATGATGTTTTTATTGTTGTTGTTGTTATATTGGATTGTATATATATGATAATTGCAAGAGAAAAGAAATTGGGAAAGAAAATAGGGTTTAGAGAGAATGGTATATGTTGTGTATATGTTGATATATATAACATATAAATGGGTCAAAGGAAGAGTCAAAGGAAAAGAGATATTTTTGTGTTGAGTGTGTAATTACTTAAATGGGCTTATATGAGACAAAAGGTGAGTTATATGGTTAAGGGTATTGAGGTAATTTACCTTTAGAAATCTCTTGGTGGATATTAAAAGATGGAAAAGTGTTTGACTTGTGGCTATTTTGTTTTCTTTTCATTTTGGGTGCCGGTGATTGAAGGAGAGAAAGAGGAAGAGAAGTGTTCTTGATGCTAGAGTTCAATTGAAGAGGCAATCAAAGAGTTTGGTTAGAGATTTGTGAAATTTCTTCATCTAAGGTAAGAAATCTTTTGTTTTTCCTTTGTAAATTTTGAAGTTATGTTTAAAGTGAAGTGTGATTTGTTGATGTAATGATTTGGTGTATTTGATATGTGTTTGCAAGTGTTAGAATTGATTTAAAGTAAAAAAATTGGAATTGGTGTTGGTTTGGTTGTGATTATGGAAAAATAAGTGAAGATTGATAGTGGAAAATCAAGAGTAAAGTTTGAGTTAGGATTTTGAGATGGTTTGTGTTCAAATGTGTTGTTTAAGTGGTTATTGTGATGAATATGTGTTATGACATGAGTTATATCCATTTGAGTGAGTTTGTGTTGGGAATTATATGTTAAAATGCATTTGGAAGAGGGTTGGTTACATTTAGGGTTTATGCATGAGAGACACGTAATTTGGGGCGGTCGCTATTATTCAAGTGCGGTCGCGACTTAGGTCGGGCTTCTGGCCGCGAAACCTACTGTAATAATGTTTTATCTTTTGATTGTGAGGTGCGGTCGCGACTTAGGTCGGGCTTCTGGCCGCGAAACCTACTGTAATAAGGTTTTATCTTGTAATTGTATGGGGCGGTCGTATTCAGGTGAGGCGCGACCGCTAGAAAGGTTTTGTTCACCTTATTGGAAGCAATCTAATCCTACAACAAGATTTTCATATACATGTTAAAATAGATCATCCATTTGAGTTGTCAAGGATCAAAATAGATATCATTTGTCTAACATCATTGTTGAATCATGAAATGTGAGATGATATGGATTTGATAATGCATATGATATTACATGAATAAGGTTATGTATTGTGTATTGTGAGGCTTGTGAATGGTGATGTGTATTATGAATAATGTACTTTGAAATGTGATACTAATAATGCTATATACACAATATGAATTGAGATATGAAATGCTATAAAGCCATTGTGATTGGCTATGAATTGAGACATGAATGTTGTTCTAATGTAATGAAATGTTAATATTACTTATATGATGAAATGGACTATTCACGGAATATTGTTTATTGAGTATGATCTTTACTAATTGTGTGTGTATCATTGATGTTGATTTATTAATACAAATGTGAAACATTGCATTGCACTAAAGCATAACATTAGCATGAATTGTCTTACTAAGCCCTTGGCTTAGCGCGATAGTGTTTAATCGCGCAGGTAATAGAGTTGAACCCGAGAGCTCTTCTAGACCGAGTGAGAGTAGACATTGAAGAGTTGATTTTGGGAACTTAAAGATCAGAGGAGATTTGCCAATCATGTATAACTCTTTTATATTTTGTAAAGATTTTGTTTATATTGTAAATATATATATGTAATGATAAATAAGTACTCAAATGTTTTCATATGTGTAAATATTTTATAACTTCCGCTGTGTACTACTTAAATGTATTAACATATCTATAATGTATATTGAGAAAGATGATGGTATTATATAAAAATGTTTTGAATGTTGATGAAAAGCCGTAGCACTCCTATATTTGGTGCACATATGCTACATTGTGGTGTTGTAGTGTGTGTGTACTGAATGTGGGGGTGTTACAATTGTTTTGGTATCAGAGCCTAGGTTTGAGATTCTCAACCTAGGTAAAATGTAAGAAAAAGACTATTTTTGACTTTAAAAGTGGTTTTGAATAACATATATATTTGGGATTGGCAACCTCTGATCTTTAATAAGAAGTATTCTACTGTGTTTGCAGTGTTAGGTTGTAATGGATTCTCACTCACGTCAGTCGATTGAGGGTAGTGCCGAGAGTATTGCTCCTGCTGAGGGAGCTAGAGTTGATAGTGTTGAGGAGGCACCTGCTTCGGTGTCGGGTAGACCAGCTGGAGAGGAGGTTCCGCCAGCCTGGTTTAGACATATGATGGAAGTTATGAGGCAAGCACCAGTGCAACCAGTGCCACCACCCCCTCAGCCTGTGGTACCAGTGAGGCACTATGACAAACTAAGGAAGTATGGAGCGGAGGATTTCCTTGGTACTACTGATCCAGCTGTAGCAGAACAGTGGCTTGACAAAGTACAGAGGATTTTTATTCAGTTGCAAGCCACATCGGAGGAAAAGTTCGATTATGTAAGATCTTTGCTACAGAAGGATGCATACGACTGGTGGAGGACAGTGCCCCATTCTATGGATGATCCACCGACCTTGTCATATGCGGATTTTCTGGGAGAGTTTGAATTGAAGTATACTCCTAGGGAGTACAAAGATATGAAGAAGATGGAGTTCTTAAGCTTGAAGCAAGATAGCAAGACTGTAACTGAGTATGAGGTTGAGTTTATTCGATTGAGCCAGTATGCTGGGGGCATTATAGCTGATGAGATAGATAGATGCAGGAGATTTGAGGAGGGATTGAGGCCCTCTATCATGTGTCTAGTGGCTGGATCTAGATATCACGATTTCTCCTAGCTAGTGGCAGCAGCTCGGAGTGTGGAGCGAGCTCAAGTTATTGCAGCTGCTTCAGAGGAAGAGGTTAGGGTTAGGAGGCCCCAGTTTGAGGCAGGGTCTTCTTCTGTTAAGAGAGGTAAAGGAAGCTTTGTTCCTAGAGTTAGTAGGAGTCAGAGGTCAACTGGTAGGTCAGTGCAGTTCCAGAGGCAGAGATTTAGACCTGCAGCTTCAGCGGCGAGTGCTCCAACCCCAGTGACTCAGAGATCCGCTCTACCTGTGTGTGCTTAGTGTGGTGGATCACATAGGGGTGCTTGTTGGAGGTATAGTGGGTCAGCTGTGTGCTTCAGATGTGGATCTCCTGAGCATTTTATTAGAGATTGTCCAGAGAGACAGGAGCGGATGTCAGTTGATACTGCAGCTTCTCGACCTAGTGTGAGGGGAGGTCGAGCAGGTAGAGGTAGCAGCCGGGGAGGCAGATCTGGGTTCAGTGTTAGAGGAGGTGCTACATCCAGGGAGAGTAGACCAGAGGAGGTTGGATCTTCCCAGAGGATGTATGTTATGCAGAGGCAGCCAGATGCTTCGGCAGTCATAGCTGGTACTTTTTCTTTATTTGATACTTCAGTACTTGCTTTGATTGATCCGGGTTCCACACATTCTTATATTAGTGCATCTGTTTTGCCTGTGTCTGATATGCATGCTGAGTCCCTAGGATTTGATGTTTTGGTGACAAATCCGTTAGGGCATAGTGTGATTGTGAGTAAGGTGCACCGAGATAGTGCAGTGAGGGTGCAAGGTGAGGAGTTCCTTGGAGATTTGATTGAGATGCCATTTAAGGAATATGATGTGATCCTAGGTATGGATTGGCTATCTAGACATGGAGCTGTGGTAGACTGTAAAAGGAAAATTGTTTCTTTGAGAACTGCTGATGGTAGAGAGGTGATAGTATCTAATGAGCAGGAACAGCTAGCCTCCTTATTTGTTTCAGCTGTTGCAGCTAGGAGGTTGATTAGAAAGGGGTGTGAAGCTTATCTTGCTCATGTGATAGATACTAGAGTGAAGGGTTCTCCCATTGATAGTATTGCCACAGTTGCAGAGTTCCCAGATGTATTCCCAGAAGAGTTGCCAGGATTGCCTCCTGAGAGAGAGGTGGAGTTTGGTATTGAATTGTTGCCTTGTACCACTCCTATCTCTATTACTCCTTATAGAATGGCACCAGCAGAATTGAGGGAATTGAAAGTGCAATTACAGGAGTTGTTGGATAAAGGATTTATTCGCCCCAGTGTTTCTCCTTGGGGAGCTCCTGTGCTATTTGTGAAGAAGAAAGATGGTACTATGAGGTTGTGTATCGATTATAGGCAATTGAACAAGGTGACTATTAAAAATAAATATCATTTGCCTAGAATCGATGATCTCTTTGATCAATTGAAGGGTGCAGCTGTATTTTCTAAAATTGATTTGAGATCTGGGTACCATCAATTGAGAGTTAAAGCTGAAGACATTTCCAAGACCGCCTTTCGGACCAGGTATGGGCATTATGAGTTTCTAGTTATGCCTTTTTGGCTTGACGAATGCACCTGCAGCTTTTATGGATTTGATGAATAGGGTGTTCAGGCCCTATCTGGATCAGTTTGTAGTGGTCTTCATCGATGACATTCTGGTGTATTCGCGGAATGAAGAGGAACATGACAAGCATTTGCGGTTTGTGTTGCAGATTTTGAGAGAGAAGCAGTTGTTTGCCAAATTGTCGAAGTGTGAGTTCTGGTTGGATCAAGTCGCTTTTCTCGGACATATTGTCTCATCTGAAGGCATTAGAGTTGATCCGAGTAAAGTTGAAGCCATTTTAAATTGGAGTCCACCCAAGTCTGTGACAGAGGTTAGAAGTTTTCTGGGTTTGGCAGGCTATTACCGGCGGTTTGTGAAAGGGTTTTCTTTGATAGCTACTCCACTCACCAGATTGCTTCGTAAGGGAGTGAGATTTGTGTGGACAGATCAGTGTCAGGCTAGCTTTGAGCAGTTGAGAGATATGTTGACTCAAGCGCCTGTTCTTACTTTACCTGTTGAAAGCAAACCATATGTGATCTACAGTGATGCTTCACATAGTGGTTTGGGGTGTGTTCTGATGCAAGAAGGTAAAGTTATAGCTTATGCATCTCGACAGTTGAAACCGCATGAGCTTAACTATCCGACCCATGATTTGGAGCTAGCAGCCATTGTGTTTGCATTGAAGATTTGGCGACACTATCTGTTTGGGGAGAAATGTTTTATCTACACTGATCACAAAAGTTTGAAATATTTGGGTGTTCAAAAAGAGCTCAATCTTCGGCAGAGGAGATGGTTGGAATTGATTAAAGACTACGACTGTTTGATTGATTATCATCCAGGTAAAGCAAATGTTGTTGCTGATGCCTTGAGTCGGAAGTCTTTAGCTGGTTTAACTGTTTACTCGCTCTCGTTGCTTGTTGAGTTGAGAGCTTTGCATGCCAGTTTTGTACCTTGTGATGATGGTGCATTGTTGGCACAGTTGCTTTTGAAACCAGTTTTGTTAGATCAGATAAAAGAGGCTCAGTTGATTGATATGAAGATTCAGAAGATTATTTCAGATTGCAAGAATGGGAAGACTAGAGATTTTATTGTGAAAGGTGATGGGAGTCTCTGGTTTAAGAACCGATTGTGTGTACCCGATGATGCTGATTTGAAAAGAGTCATTTTAGAAGAAGCACATCAGTCAGTGTTTGCTATGCATCCGGGTAATACAAAGATGTATCATGATTTGAGACAGCATTACTGGTGGATTGGTTTGAAGAGAGATATTGCAGATTTTGTGTCGAAATGTCTCACTTGTCAGAAGGTAAAAGCAGAGCATCAAGTTCCAACTGGATTACTACAACCATTATCAGTACCAGAATGGAAGTGGGATAGAGTGACGATGGATTTTGTGTCTGGTTTGCCATTGACACAAAGGAAACATGATGCCATTTGGGTAATTGTGGATAGATTGACTAAGACAGCTCATTTCCTTCCGGTTCGGATGGATTATTCTTTGGAAAGGTTAGCTGAGCTGTATATCCATGAGATTGTGAAGTTGCATGGGGTTCCAACTTCTTTAGTGTCTGATCGAGATCCCAGGTTTACTTCAAGATTTTGGAAGAGTTTGCATAGTGCTTTGGGTTCTCGATTACACTTCAGCACTGCTTTTCATCCACAGACGGATGGACAGTCAGAGAGGGTGATACAGATTATTGAAGATATGTTGAGAAGTTGTGTCATTGATTTCTCTAGAAGTTGGGATAGATTTTTACCTCTTGTGGAGTTTGCTTACAACAACAGTCACCAATCTAGCATTGGTATGGCACCATTCGAAGCATTGTATGGCAGACGGTGTAGGACACCTCTTTGTTGGAATGAGCTTGGAGATAATAAGTTGATTGGTCCTGATTTGATTCAAGAAACTGAAGAGAAAGTAAAAGTGATACGAGGCAGGTTGAAAACAGCTTCAGACCGACAGAAGTCTTATGCAGATCTGAAAAGGAGAGACATAGAGTTTGATGTTGGGGATAAGGTATTTCTGAAAGTTTCTCCTTGGAAGAAGATTTTGAGGTTCGGTCGGAAAGGGAAATTGAGTCCTCGTTTCATTGGACCGTATGAAGTTTTGGAAAGAGTTCGGCCAGTTGCGTATCGACTTGCTTTGCCACCTGAGTTGGATCGTATTCATAATGTATTTCATGTTTCTATGTTGAGGAGGTACAGATCGGATCCATCTCATGTATTGCAAATTGAATCAATCGAAGTGAGCCCAGATTTGACTTTTGAAGAGGAACCATTTGCTATTTTGGCACATGATGTGAAAGAGCTGAGAAACAAGAGAGTGCCATTGGTGAAGGTTTTATGGAAGAATCATGCAAAAGAAGAAGCAACTTGGGAAAGTGAACAATCCATGCGAGAGCAATATCCTCAGTTGTTTCAGAGTTGATATCAGGTAATTTCGAGGACGAAATTTTCTTTTTAGAGGGGGAGAATTGTAATATCCTCATATATGCCCTAGAAGTCTTGGTTATGATGTTTTTATTGTTGTTGTTGTTATATTGGATTGTATATATATGATAATTGCAAGAGAAAAGAAATTGGGAAAGAAAATAGGGTTTAGAGAGAATGGTATATGTTGTGTATATGTTGATATATATAACATATAAATGGGTCAAAGGAAGAGTCAAAGGAAAAGAGATATTTTTGTGTTGAGTGTGTAATTACTTAAATGGGCTTATATGAGACAAAAGGTGAGTTATATGGTTAAGGGTATTGAGGTAATTTACCTTTAGAAATCTCTTGGTGGAGATTAAAAGATGGAAAAGTGTTTGACTTGTGGCTATTTTGTTTTCTTTTCATTTTGGGTGCCGGTGATTGAAGGAGAGAAAGAGGAAGAGAAGTGTTCTTGATGCTAGAGTTCAATTGAAGAGGCAATCAAAGAGTTTGGTTAGAGATTTGTGAAATTTCTTCATCTAAGGTAAGAAATCTTTTGTTTTTCCTTTGTAAATTTTGAAGTTATGTTTAAAGTGAAGTGTGATTTGTTGATGTAATGATTTGGTGTATTTGATATGTGTTTGCAAGTGTTAGAATTGATTTAAAGTAAAAAAATTGGAATTGGAATTGGTGTTGGTTTGGTTGTGATTATGGAAAAATAAGTGAAGATTGATAGTGGAAAATCAAGAGTAAAGTTTGAGTTAGGATTTTGAGATGGTTTGTGTTCAAATGTGTTGTTTAAGTGGTTATTGTGATGAATATGTGTTATGACATGAGTTATATCCATTTGAGTGAGTTTGTGTTGGGAATTATATGTTAAAATGCATTTGGAAGAGGGTTGGTTACATTTAGGGTTTATGCATGAGAGACACGTAATTTGGGGCGGTCGCTATTATTCAAGTGCGGTCGCGACTTAGGTCGGGCTTCTGGCCGCGAAACCTACTGTAATAATGTTTTATCTTTTGATTGTGAGGTGCGGTCGCGACTTAGGTCGGGCTTCTGGCCGTTAAACCTACTGTAATAAGGTTTTATCTTGTAATTGTATGGGGCGGTCGTATTCAGGTGAGGCGCGACCGCTAGAAAGGTTCTGTTCACCTTATTGGAAGCAATCTAATCCTACAACAAGATTTTCATATACATGTTAAAATAGATCATCCATTTGAGTTGTCAAGGATCAAAATAGATATCATTTGTCTAACATCATTGTTGAATCATGAAATGTGAGATGATATGGATTTGATAATGCATATGATATTACATGAATAAGGTTATGTATTGTGTATTGTGAGGCTTGTGAATGGTGATGTGTATTATGAATAATGTACTTTGAAATGTGATACTAATAATGCTATATACACAATATGAATTGAGATATGAAATGCTATAAAGCCATTGTGATTGGCTATGATGATATAATTGAATGATATATGGCATGTTTGCCTAATTGATGAGAAAGATTAAGAAAGAGTTTGATAAAGAGAATAATGAAATAAGTGTATGCTTAATATGATATTCAATTTCAGAGTTCTGGTTTTTGGAGGCATGCCTATTTAATGAAAGGTAACAGTCTTGCCGGGTTGAGGATCTCTTCAAATTGAGTTGAATTGAGGTCCAAGAGACTAGGTCTGTTACACTATGATAATTGATATTATGAAATATTAGATTTGTAACAGTCTTGCCGGGTTGAGGATCTCCTCGAGTTAGATGAGTTGATGATCCAAGAGACTGGGTCTGTTACACTATCCATGGATAGAGATATATATGTATATGTTGCCTACGGGCGTGATAATGGTGTTTATGAACTGAAGCAGTAACTCTGAATTCTGAATATCGTATTAAATACTTGATGGGCCCATAGGTGTCTAGGTTTTATGTATAACATGAATGTTGTTCTAATGTAATGAAATGTTAATATTACTTATATGATGAAACGGACTATTCACGGAATATTGTTTATTGAGTATGATCTTTACTAATTGTGTGTGTATCATTGATGTTGATTTATTAATACAAATGTGAAACATTGCATTGCACTAAAGCATAACATTAGCATGAATTGTCTTACTAAGCCCTTGGCTTAGTGCGATAGTGTTTAATCGCGCAGGTAATAGAGTTGAACCCGAGAGCTCTTCTAGACCGAGTGAGAGTAGACATTGAAGAGTTGATTTTGGGAACTTAAAGATCAGAGGAGATTTTCCAATCATGTATAACTCTTTTATATTTTGTAAAGATTTTGTTTATATTGTAAATATATATGTAATGATAAATAAGTACTCAAATGTTTTCATATGTGTAAATATTTTATAACTTCTGCTGTGTACTACTTAAATGTATTAACATATCTATAATGTATATTGAGAAAGATGATGGTATTATATAAAAATGTTTTGAATGTTGATGAAAAGCCGTAGCACTCCTATATTCGGTGCACATATGCTACATTGTGGTGTTGTAGTGTGTGTGTACTGAATGTGGGGGTGTTACACGATAAGCAACTGGTCCAACTCTTTCTAATATCTCATACGGTCCAATGAATCGAGGACTCAGCTTCCCTTTTCGACCAAATCTCAATATCTTTTTCCAAGGAGACACTTTCAAAAATACTTTATCTCCAACATCAAACTCTATGTCTCTCCTCTTCAAATCTGAATAAGACTTCTGTCGGTCTGAAGCTGCTTTCATCCTATCCCGAATCATCTTCACTTTTTCTTCAGTCTCTTTAATCAGGTCAGGACCAACCAATTTGCCTTCCCCAATCTCATTCCAACATAAAGGCGTTCTACATTTTCTTCCATACAATGCCTCAAATGGTGCCATTCCAATACTGGATTGATGACTGTTGTTGTAAGAAAATTCTACAAGTGGCAAAAATCTGTCCCAACTTCCAAAGAAATCAATGACACAGCTTCTCAACATATCCTCAATAATCTGTATCACTCTCTCTGATTGCCCATCTGTCTGCGGATGAAAAGCAGTGCTAAAGTGCAATCGAGAACACAAAGCACCATGTAAACTCTTCCAAAACCTCGAAGTAAACCGGGGATCTCGATCCGACACTAAAGAAATTGGGACTCCATGCAACTTCACTATCTCACTAATATACAGCTCAGCCAACTTCTCAAGTGAATAGTCCATCCGAACCGGAAGAAAATGAGCTATCTTTGTCAACCTATCAACAATCACCCAAATGGCATCATGCTTCCTCTGTGTCAAAGGTAAACCAGACACAAAATCCATTGTCACTCTCTCCCATTTCCATTCAGGCACTGATAAAGGTTGAAGCAACCCTGTTGGAACTTGATGTTCAGCTTTCACCCTCTGACAAGTGAGACATTTGGACATAAATTCTGCTATGTCTCTCTTCATACCAGACCACCAATAATGCTGTCTCAATTCATGGTACATCTTTGTACTTCCCGGATGCATAGCAAAAATCGATTGGTGTGCTTCCTCCAAAATAACCTTTTTCAAACTATCATTATCAGGAACACACAATCTATCCTTAAACCAAAGGCTACCATCACTTCTCACAAAGAAATCTCGGCTCTCCCCGTTTTGGCAATCTGAAACAATCTTCTGAATTTTCTCATCTGTCAATTGAGCCCCCTTAATCTGATCTAACAATACTGGTCTCAATTGCAACTGAGCCAACAATGCACCATCATCACATGCTTCAAAACTAGCATGTAACGCTCTCAACTCAACAAGCAACGAGAGCGAATAAACAACCAAACCTGCCAGAGACTTCCGACTCAAGGCGTCAGCAACTACATTTGCCTTACCAGGATGATAATCAATCAAACAGTCGTAGTCTTTGATTAGTTCTAACCATCGCCTTTGCCGAAGATTCAGCTCTCTTTGAACACCCAAATATTTCAAACTTTTATGATCCGTATAGATAAAACATTTTTCCCCATACAAGTAGTGTCGCCAAATCTTCAAAGCAAATATTATAGCTGCCAATTCCAGATCATGTGTCGGATAATTAAGCTCATGCGGCTTCAATTGCCGAGAAGCATAAGCTACAACTTTACCCTCTTGCATCAAGACACATCCTAAACCATTATGTGAAGCATCACTGTAAATCACATATGGTTTATCTTCCACGGGTAAAGTAAGAACAGGTGCTTGAGTCAACATTTCTTTCAACTGATCAAAACTAGCTTGACACTGATCTGTCCACACAAATCTAACTCCCTTTCGAAGCAATCTGGTGAGTGGAGTAGCTATCAAAGAAAAACCTTTCACAAACCTTCGATAATAGCCTGCCAAACCCAGAAAAACTTCTAACTTCAGTTACTGACTTTGGTGGACTCCAATTCAAAATGGCCTCAACTTTACTCGGATCAACTCTTATACCATCTGCTGAAACTATATGACCGAGAAAAGTTACTTGGTCAAGCCAAAACTCACACTTTGACAGCTTAGCATACAATTGCTTCTCTCTCAAAATCTGTAACACAATTCGCAGATGCTTGTCATGTTCTTCCTCATTACGTGAATACACCAAAATATCATCGATGAAAACCACCACAAACTGATCCAGATAGGGCCTAAACACCCTATTCATCAAATCCATGAAAGCTGCAGGTGCATTCGTTAATCCAAAAGGCATTACCAAGAACTCATAATGCCCATATCTTGTGCGGAAAGCTATCTTAGAAACATCTTCAGCTCTAACCCTCAATTGATGGTACCCTGATCTCAAATCAATTTTGGAAAACACTGCTGCTCCCTTCAACTGATCAAAGAGATCATCAATTCGAGGCAAAGGATACTTATTCTTGATAGTTACTTTGTTCAATTGCCTATAATCGATGCACAATCTCAAAGTACCATCCTTTTTCTTCACAAACAACACAGGAGCTCCCCACGGGGAAACACTAGGGCGAATAAACCCTTTATCCAACAACTCCTGGAACTGCACCTTCAACTCTCTCAATTCAGCAGGTGCCATTCGATAAGGAGTGATAGAGATGGGAGTGGTACCAGGCAACAAATCGATACCAAACTCAACCTCTCTCTCAGGGGGTAACCCTGGCAACTCCTCTGGAAATACATCTGAAAACTCAGCAACTGTGGGTATACTATCAAGTTGAGAACCCATTACTTTGGTATCCATAACATGAGCAAGATAAGCAACACACCCTTTTCTAATCAACTTTCTGGCTGTTATAGCTGATACAAACAAGGATGCAAATTGTCTCTGCTCACTAGATACTAATATACTTCTACCATCACCAGTTCTCAAAGTAACACATTTCTTTTGACAATCCACTATAGCTCCATGCTTAGACAACCAATCCATGCCTAAGATCAAATCATATTCTTTAAAAGGCATTTCAATTAAATCACCAAGAAACTCCTCACCTTGAACCACAACAGCACTCTCACGATGCACCCTACTCACCACAACACTATGTCCTAAAGGATTGGTCACTAAGACATCAAATCCTAAGGACTCTGAATGCAATTCAGACACAGGCAAGATAGATGCACTTATGTATGAATGAGTAGATCCTGGATCAATCAAAGCAAGAACTGAAATGCCAAATAAAGAGAATGTACCAGCTATAACTGCTGAAGCATCTGGCTGCCTCTGCATCACATATACTCTCTGAGAAGATCCGGCCTCATCCGGTCTACTGTCTCTGGATGAAGATCCTCCTCTCTGACTAAACCCGGATCTACCACCCCTACTAAAACCTCTGCCCCTTCGACCACCTCTGCTGACACTAGGTCGAGAAGCTGCAGTATCAGCCTGCCTATACTCCTGCATCTCAGGACAATCTCTAATAAAATGAGCTGGTGACCCACATTTATAACACCCAGCTGATCCACTAATCTTCCAACAAACACCCCCATGGGTCTTACCACAATGCTCACATACAGGTGGAGTAGATCTCTGAACCACAGGGGTCGGAGCACTAGCTACAGAAGCTGCCGGTCTCGGCCTCTGTCTCTAATACTGAACTGATCTACCCGACTGTCTCAGGGTTCTACTGGTTCTCGGAACAAAACCTCCTCGACCCCTCTTCATAGATGAAGACCCTGTCTCAAACTGGGATCTCCTTACCCTGGTCTCTTCCTCAGTAGCAACTGCTGCAATACCCTGGGCTCTTTCCACACTCCTAGCTGCTGTACAAGCTGGGAAAAATCCTGGTATCTAGAACCAGCCACAAGACACATAATAGAGGGTCTCAAACCCGCCTCAAATCTTCTACACCGGTCTATCTCGTCTGAAATAATACCTCCAGCATAGTGACTCAACCGGATGAATTCGACCTCATATTCTGTCACAGTCCGGCTGTTCTGCTTCAAATTCAGAAATTCCATCTTTTTCACATCTTTATACTCCCTCGGAGTATATTTCAGCTCAAACTCCCGTAGAAAATCACTGTAGGACAATGTAGGTGGATCATCCATAGCATGAGGAACTGTCTTCCACCAATCATAGGCATCTTTCTGCAGGAGGGATCTGGCATAGTCAAATTTCTCATCCGAAGTGGCTTGCAACTGTATGAATATTCTCTGTACCTTATCCAACCACTGCTCAGCCACTGCAGGATCGGTAGTGCCCAAGAAATCTTCAGCCCCATATTTTCTTAACTTGTCATAATGTCTTACCGGCATCTGAGGCTGTGGTGGTGGTGGTGGTGGCTGCACTGGAGCTCCCCTCAACAGTTCTACCATATGCCTTAACCAACCCGGCGGAGCCTCCTCAGCAGCTGATCTCTCTGGCACAGAAACAGGTGCCTCACTAACCCTCTCAATCCCAGCTCCCTCTCTACTCTCTTCAGGAGCTACACTTTTCGCACTACCCTCAACAGACTGTCGTGATTGAGATGCCATCTCTACCTATATCTGCAAACACAGCAGAATATTCCTCATTAAAGATCAAAAACTGCCATACCAAAACATGTATTTTACTAAAAAACCCACTTTAAAAATCAAAATATTCTTTTTCTTACAATTGACCTAGGTTGAGAATCTCAAACCTAGGCTCTGATACCAAAAATTGTAACACCCCTTCCCGACCTACATATGTAAGCCGAGTAGAGGCGCCACACTATCCTAATGTTGCTACCAATTTTACTTAGTCAAATTTTTAGTTCCGATTTTTACAGAAATTTTGCCATAGTTTTGCCTAAAAATTTAGTCCCAAGTGTCGACAAAACTGGTTTTTAAAAACATTTTACACAAACCAATGCAAACAAAATCATTCTCAGTACACTCCCAATAAATCCCCCTTATAACCTCAACTACAACCTGCAAAAAGGATTTACACTTCTAGTACAACATAAAGTAAAGGTTTATTATAAAATACAGTAGATAAAATATTTGTTCACTATGCAACGGAAAATAAAAATATTTACAAATTCATATATATCCAAACTCAAGTTTTACAACCCATAAAATTTATACATTTCTTTGGCAGTCAGTCTTTGATCTTTAAGCCCACTATCAACACCTCAAAATCTAGACTTGACTCGGCCTAGAGGAACTCTCTGGTTCTTCCCTGTCACCTGCGCGAAGAATCACATTCGCGCTAAGCCAACGGCTTAGTTGTACAAATTACAGTGCTATGATGCTTTAATGCCATGCTAATGTCACACAATAAAGATTCAAGATCAATTCAAGAGAATATTATATTTCAAATCTTATCGGTTTCAATAATGTATGTATAGTAGTCATCTCATTATTCATTTGTTTCACCATTAAATAGTCACATTTAAACAAACACAAGCATGGGCCCAAAAATAATCTAATATGCTATTCAAAGTTCAGAGTTACTGTTTTGGTCTATAATCATAATCATCAATACATTTATCCATGGATATTCAACTAGATTTTTGTTTACGACCCAGTCATTTCACCCAATCTAGTTTTAATAATTTGTTTTTGAGGTTTACGACCCGGTCATTTCACCCCAAAAACATCACATCATAGGCATGCCGCCAAAACCAGAACTCTGAAAATTGAATAAACATATTAGGCACACAATCATTTTATTTATCTCTTTTTCAATCTCTTTCCATTTCATTTCTCACAATTAATTAGGCAACCATGCCTCCATTATATATTTCATTTGCATATCATAGCCAATAATCATGGCATCATATCTCAAATGATCTCAAATCACAATAAAACAATTCTTCATAACATCATATCTTTCACATTTCATATTCCATATTTCATTTCATCATTCAAATGGATATAATCAATGGCATTAACACATATTTTACATATTCATCACAACATTCACATCATACCAAACATACATTATTAATATGCATTAACAATGTATTAGATTTCTTAACACATTTACAATCAAATGTATGAAATAATGTAATTTGTACTTACCTTAAAACCAACTCACACCAATCTATACACTTTCTCTTCCAAGAATCCTCAACACTTAAGCTAGGGCAATTCAACCTCTTCACAACCTAATCCAAAAGGAGTATTAGCAAAATGACCATATGAATAGTACATTCTGGTTTTAGACTCTACTCTATCCTTATTTGAAAATTTGTATAAAATAATCTACTTGACTAAAAATTCTAAAAATTTTACAGAACTAAAATTTACATCTTAAAATCATTCCTTTAAAATTTCAGATCAAACTGAACACAAAATCTTGATCAAATAGTTCACCCAACCAGACTGCCCCAATTGCCCTGCATCCTGGCAGCAGTTCTGAACTTTGTGAATTCCATAAACTAAATTCAATCAACGTGGTCCCAAATTATTTTTCTCAAATACTAGACTCACTAAGCAACAACATATCCAAAATTCAATTGAAAATGATTTTTCTACATTTTATTAAAAATCCCGAAATATAGCTGTCTCAGTTAAGGTACCTGCTGGAACAGGTTTACTAAAAATAGTCTTTCCAAAATCATAACCATTCCAAAATCGAATCAACATATTTTTCAGTCATTCTAGACTCATAGAGGCACAACATATCAAAAATTCCCTTCAAGAACATTTTTCTATATTTAATTAAAAATCATACAAGTCACAGCCTTTACTAATTGTAAAACAGAAAACAATTTCACTAAACACAACTCTTACTCTTCCATCACCAACACCAACCTAACTTCTTATCTTTAAACTAAAACCAACACCATAATTAATTAAATCAAACATACTTCAACATACTACAACCAACACACTCCTAATTCAAACATCTACCATCAAACTCAAACCTTACTTCAAGAAAACAAAAGAAATCAAGAGAGAGAACTTACCAAAATAATAAAACCTCTTGGAGTTTCACTTAATCACTTGAAAACCCCTTCAATTTTGAGCTTGAACATCAAAACAAAACTTACTCTCTCTTGCTATAAGGTGGCCAGCCATGGAAAGAGAAAGGAAAGAAGAAGAAAAATGAGAAAAGTCAACTTCCTCTTCTCTTTAAATCTCCACCAAACAATTCAAAATGAAAATGACTAAAATACCCTCTTTAAAACATTCCAACTCTTATATCATTCATTTTCCCTTTTTAGTAACTTCACACTTCACAAATTAAATATCTTCTTACCTTGACCCACCATTTTGACCAACATATATGTTACATATATTATCATATATACAACATATACATTCTCTTTAAATAATCTTTTCCTTTTTTAATAACACATATACATTAGATTCAAATGAAATAACAATTATATCAATACTTCTAGGGCACATTTTGGGATATTACAGAGGATATGTTGAGAAGCTGTGTCATTGATTTCTCTGGAAGTTGGGACAAATTTTTGCCACTTATGGAATTTGCTTACAACAACAGTCATCAATCTAGTATTGGAATGGCACCATTTGAGGCATTGTATGGTAGAAGATGTAGGATGCCTCTATGTTGGAATGAAGTTAGAGAAGGCAAATTTGTTGGTCCCGATTTGATTAAAGAAACAGAAGAGAAAGTGAAGATAATTCGGGATCGGTTAAAAGCAGCTTCAGATCGGCAGAAATCTTACTCAGATTTGAAGAGGAGAGACATAGAGTTTGATGTGGGAGATAAAGTATTTTTGAAAGTGTCTCCTTGGAAAAAGATTTTGAGATTTGGTCGAAGAGGGAAGCTGAGTCCTCATTTTATTGGACCTTATGAAGTATTAGAAAGAATTGGACCAGTTGCTTATCGACTTGCTTTGCCGCCTGAATTGGATAGAATCCATAATGTCTTTCATGTTTCTATGTTGAGGAAGTACAGATCAGACCCATCTCATGTTTTGCTAGTTGAATCTATTGAAGTGAGTTTGGATCTGACTTTTGAAGAAGAACCAATTGCTATTTTGGCATATGAAGTGAAAGAGTTAAGAAATAAGAAAGTGCCACTGGTGAAAGTTCTTTGGAAGAATCATGCAAAGAAAGAGGCAACATGGGAGAGTGAGCAAGCAATGCGAGAGCAGTATCCTCAATTGTCCCAGACTTGATATCAGGTAATTTCGAGGATGAAATTTCTTTTTAGAGGGGGAAAATTGTAATATCCCAAAGTATACCCTAAAAGTTTTGAAATAATTGTTGTTGTCTTTGGATTAATTGTATATGTTTTTTTGGAAAGAGAAAGGAAATTAGGGAGAAGTGTATATGTTGTATATATGGTAATATATACAACATATATAAGCCATGTTAATGAGAAGTCAAAAGAAGATATTAATTGTTTTTAAATTAATTAAGTAATTAAAAGGAAATTTAAAATGGGTGGAAGAGAGGAAATTGAATATTTTAATATTAAAATGGCTTGGTGGAGGTTTAAAGAGTTGAGTATTTGACTTTTCTTCTTTATTTTCTTCTTCTTTTCTTTCCTTTTCCTTTCTTGGCCTGACATCAAAGAGACAAGAGAGCAAGAGAGGGGTTTTGATTTCTAAGTTCAAAATTGAAGGAAGATTCAAGTGATTAAGTTGGAAATTCAAGAAGTTTCAACATATTTGGTAAGTTTCCTTTTGAATTCCCTTGTTTATTTTGAAGTTGTATTTGAGTGTGTTGGTTGATTTTTGATAGCATGACTATGTTTGATTGTAGTGTGTTTAAGAGTGTTGGAATTGAATTGAAGATATGAAGTTAGGTTGTTGTTGGTGTTGGAAGTGTTTGAGATGTGCTTGTGTTAGGGTTTTGATTTGGTAATTGATGTATGTTGTGAGTTTGAGCAATTATTATCTTGGATTTTCTATGTGTTTGTGTTTATTGGAGTTGAAAGCATAGAATACATGAGCTTGGTCTGAAACAGTAGCATCTTGGATGCCACGCCCGTGGCCCTTAGATGCCACGACCGTGGTCATTGGAAGCCATGGCCGTGGAGGTTTGGAGCAAGGAAGGCAGAACCATTTTCTAACCCACGCCCGTGGGGGTTGGAAGGCCATGACCGTGGGGTTTTAGAAGTGATGTTTGTTTGTTATTTATGATCTAAGGGTCTAGTATAAGGTTATTAAGTGAATAATTGTATTGGAATTCATGTGTATTCATTCCTTTTTGAATTAGGTTGTGAAGAGGTTGAGTTTACCTAATTCAAGTGGTGAAGAATTCTTGGAAAAGGAAGTGTTTAGAGTGGTGTGAGTTGGTTTTAAGGTGAGTAAAAATTCTATAATCTTGCATACCATTGTATGAAATTGAGATTTTGCATATGTGGTTGTAAGTGTGTTAAGTGATCTATTGTATTGTTGATATACTTAATTAATGTTATGATTTGTATAATGTGATTGGAATGATGAGCATTCAAAAGGTATGTTAATGTATTTGGTTACGTACATTTGAATGATGAATTGATTTAATGTGATATGAGACATGATGAGAAATGAAACCCTTGTTGTTGGCTATGAGAATGCAAATAAAATAAGTTGGGCATGATTGCCTATTTGATTATGAAATATGAAATGATAAATGAATTGAGAATGAGAATGATAAAGAGATAAATGAAATAGTTTTGTGCTTAATATGGTATTCAATTTTCAGAGTTCTGAGTTTGGCGGCATGCCTATGAATCACTAGATAGGTGAAATGACCGGGTCGTAAGCCGAATCTAGTTGAAAAATGTGAAATATGATGTTTTTGGGGTGAAATGACTGGGTCATAAGCCTCAAAAATAGTAACAGTCTTGCAGGGTTGAGGACCAAGATACTGGGGCCCTCGGGTCTAGCCGGGTTGAGGTCCAAGAGACTGGGTTTGTTACACTATCCATGGATAGAGATGTATATATATATCGCCTACGGGCTTGATGATTGTGATTATGGACCAAAGCAGTAACTCTGAACTTTGAATATCATATTAAATCCTTTTTGGGCCCATGGTAGTCTTTGTTTAGATGTGATTCATGAATGATGACACAATTGAATAATATAGATGTGATTAATGAAAGGTAATGTTATGAAAGTTGATATTCTTGTGAATTGTTTATGATGTTTGAAAGTATGACATTTGCATTACATTGTAGTATATGGTTATTATGGTTTGTACCACTAAGCCGTTGGCTTAGCGCGATTGTGGTTCATCGCGCATGTGACAGAGTAGAACCGGAGAGTTCTTCTATACCGGGTTAAGTCTAGATTTTGAAGTGTTGATAGTGGACTTAAAGATCAAAGAAAGAGACAAACCGCCAAACATGTATAAAGTTTATGTTTTGTAACAATTAAATTCGATGTACTTATATATAATTATATACAACTACATTTTCCGCTGCATACTAAGTAAATATTATATTTCATATAGTTTATAAGTTATTATATAAATATCACTATATTTTCCACTGTGTATGGAATGAATGTTTTATCTTTTATACTTTATAACATAATTTGAAAGTTTATTATGATATTACTACCGCTGCTTAATTAAATAAACATTTTATCTATTTTGTGTTATAATACAAATTAGATGTTTTAACTATTCTATATGGTATGATTTGAAAGACGAGTTTGGTTTAAAATAGACCGTAACATTCTTGTGTCTGGTATACGTATATTACAGGAGTAGTAGTATGTAGTGTGCGTATACAGGATAGAGGGGTGTTACAAAAATCATATTTTGGCTTTGTCAAATCAGTGTCATTATACCTCAAGACTCAATTTTCCAAATTAAGATATCTATAACATGACAACCCTAGTTACCATATTAAACTCGGGAATCATTTCCATTTAAACAAGAACTGGTTCACTTCAGATAGGCACATATGCATTACTTAGTCAAAGATCTCATTTGAGTTTCAATATTTTCTATCTCATATGCAAGCTTAATTAAATTATCTCCACTAATAGACTCTACCTAGAAAGAGAGATCAACAGGTCTTTGATAGGCTTGAAATGGGGTCTATAAGGGACATGGTTTAAATGAAGGTCATTTTGAAATTGGAGCTGATGTGATACTATGGACAAGCCTTCATACTATAAACTTCTTGTTGGAACTTTAGGCAGTTGGAAATATGAAAAGATAGAGCTTTGAGTGTTCTCCCATCGTCTTGGCATTAATTTTGATCTTGATTGGAACAGTCTTTACCTTTGCAAAAAGTTTGATACCCATATTCATTTCTTTTCTTCTTTCCCTTTTCTTTCTCTTTCTTTTTCTTACTCTTTCTTTCCTTTGAGTGTCCTTATTTCCTATAGGACTGTTAAGTATAGGACTTTCAAGAACTGAATGACCTTTCTCCTTTTTCTCTAATTTTGATTGAATCTTTGGTTGGGTTGGACCAATTCAAGTCAAACTGTCCTTATAAACCAAATGGAAGTCTTTTGCTACTTTAGGTAAAAGAGAACTTGGTTGCCTTTCTAAAAAGTTTTGGATTTTATTTTATTTTCTTTTCCTCTTTTTTTTTCTTTTTCCTCTCTTTTCTTTTTCCTTTTTTCTTTTTTTATTGGCTCTATATTCCAGAAGAATTGTCTTGACTAATGATGAGTAGACTACAGTGAGTCTACTTCAGTGAGGATAAATTATTTGTTATTCTAATGTCATCTTAATAAATTGGAGATATTAGGTCAAGCATCAGGTGAACTTCAACTACCCTTATGGTTTTGAGAACATCAACTATCCTTACGGTCTTGGCTTTGCATTCCTTTCTTTTTGATCTTCTTGCCTCTTCACCTTAGTGATCATAAGACTTTTCAAAAGTATCACAGCAGCTCAAGGTAGGTCATTGAGCTTATAAGCCAATAAAGAGAAAGCTAAAATATCATAAAGGCTCAAAGAGACAACTAGGGATTGATATTTAGGTGGATACTAGTTGTTAGCTTACCGAACAATGCCTAGATCATCTCTCCTTAAAATAAGTAGAGTTCAATTTCACCTTGAAAGTCCATTAAAGCATGTTCTAAGACTGACTAGGATCTAGAAAAAGTTCATTATGCAGGAGCCCTCTCTAAGTAAGCATACATAGCTCAATGTTATAGAACAATTCCCTCACCTAGTAAAGTCATCAAATCATGATGCATAGATACACTAATTTATAAATATCAAGTTAAATTTGCCATCGGTTAAGCACCAAAATGAACAAAAGACCAACAAAATTTTGACTAAAATAATTTATTTCAAGCAACTTTAAATTTGAAAAACATGATTGTTCCATAAAACACCAAATAAAGAAAATAAAACAAAAAAAAAACAAACAGGCCAGGGGAATTTTATTGAGTTAAGCTTCTTCTCCCTTCACATCTTCAATATTCCTATCTTGAAAAGAGGATAAGATAAGATCTTCTTCAATCCTCCTCCTACCATGAAAGTTGCTGGTGGTTTCACTCTGTTGAACCTAGGTAGAGGATTGCTTTTGGTATTGGGCTTATTTTACTAGGGTAGCTTACCACTGTCAATCAAATCTTGAATCTCATGCCTTAGACGAGTGTATTTATCTGTCTCATGCACTTGCAATTGATGAAATTGACAGAAGGCCTTAGAATTGAATTTTGGTGGCAGAGGATTATGTAACGGTCGAGGAGCCAACGGTTGTAACATCCCCTTCTTCTACAGCTTGTTGCAAATCCAAGATAGAGGTTTCCTCAATTTTGAGAACTGTCTTCTATTGCCTTGACCAGTTGCATTAACATCAACTTCCTTTTACGTGCATTGATTACTCGACTAGTAGTTTCCCTTCTCCTTCCTTCTCATTAAAAAGTAGTTCTCCTCTCTTTCCCTAGACCAGCTTGAAGAAGGACTTTGAAGTCCCTTATAAGGGTGTGGGACTGCCTCTCATAGAGATTAGGTAAGATGCCTTTGGCTATCATTCTTATCTGATCCAACTCATCAGGCCTCATCTTGAGCAAAATAACCTTATTTCTCCATCTCTTCACATAGTTCATAAAAATCTCATTTGGCCTTTGCCTAATGGTCTCCACCTCCATTAAGGTAACTTCCCATTCGACATTATACCCATATTATTGAATGAAAGTTTTATATAACAAATTTCTGTTCTTTTGAGTACTATCCTCTAAGGTGTTGAACTAGTTTTGGACAATAAGGTCCAATGAGAGCATGCAATACATTCCAACCCTTTCAACAAGAACAACAATTATTCTTATTATTATATATATATATTTTTTCTTTTTTTCTTCTTTCCTTCTTTCTTTTTCTTTTTCTTTCTTTTTTCTTTTATTTTTTTATTTTTTTATTTTTTATTTTGGTTTGCAATCTTAAACCTACTAAATTTAATCCCACACTTAATTCAACACAACACTTGGTTATAAACGCTCTTAAAATGCTCTTGACCTAATGAAAGGGTAAGAGTTAAATAAAAAGGTTCAAGCTAATGGTGTTGTGCAAAAAAAAGAAAAGGAAAAATAAAATAAGCTCAAAATTGGCTAACTAAGGTTGAATATAGGGTTGGTCTTTTTAAGCCAAAGTGGTTCACCTAATTGCCTTAATCATCTTGATGCCAAATTGAAATTTTCATGTAGTCTTAAAATGCATTTCAAAGCAAGTTCTCATAATTCATCAATCAAAGATGTTCACCCACAACAAGAATGATAAGTTGATGGCTCAATTCCTCACTAGGTTAATGGCAATGCAAGGGAAAAAACAAAAAAAATTGACAATAAGCACCAATTCTACTCAATTCTCAAATTCATGCTTCAAAAATTCAAAGGTCATCAATCTACAATTTTATAACAATTGAACTTTTCAAAATTCATTTATTCAAAGAAAAACATTAAGAACAATAACTAAAACTTAAACAAAAACAAATTAAAGGTAAAAACACAAAAACACAAAATGCAATTAAAAGTAAAAACATAAAACACCAAATGCACCCCACACTTAAAAATTCACATTGTCCTCAATGTGAGCATGCATACTACAGAGAAAGTTTAGATGATACATGATTTCCATCATTCCCATATACGATGTGTGGGGCTCCTTCCACCCATAATGTAATTGGAGCCCATGACCGAGAGGATGAACACCATGCAACTTTGAAAAGTACCCAATATATTGAAAAGCTTAGGTAGCATTCTTAGGGGAGCAATTGTCCAAAAAGAACATGTGAGGGTTGTCTTAGCTTGATTTTTTAATTCTATAGGGACGTAGTAAGAACCTTTTTCAGTTTGCAACATGGTTTTATATGGTTTTTGCTCGTTCTCACCACCAAGAGTGGGAGAGATGATAATTTGTTGCATACTGTATTCCCCAACCAAAACATCTTTCAAAATTTATGGGGTTTTTTTAAGTTCAACCAAGTTTGGTTGAATGTGTTCTACAGTCTCTTTAGCAATTTGAAGTTCTCCCTCAACAATCTAATTAATCACTAGTAAATTGCTCTCATCAATTTCTAATTTGGAAGAATTAGGCTCTACTTCTATGGTCATGGCCACCTCAAGCTTATCTACACTATTTCACTATAGGGCATGTCATGGATACCTTGTTTCTCTGCATTCAGCTTACTTGGGAATGGGATTGGTGGCATACAAGGATTTGGAGGTTCATACAATTCTGTCGAAGTCGATGCTTCCAAATTCTCCTCCTCCTTTGATTGAATTAACTCCTCTATGTTTGATTGCATTTCCTCGCCATCTTCTTCATTGTTAGTTCCTGCATCAAAGGAATCACAAAAATCGTTATATATCACCTGTTCATTCTTAAAATTTGTGATTACCTCTATTTGCTCCAATTGGCTAGGACATTCCTCCTCTTGGTGTTCTTGGAGTTGATGTGCCAGTTGCCCAAGTTGCATTTCCACCCTCTTCAATGTTTCCTCCAAAGAATCTAACCTCTCATTGCTTCTTTCCTGAATTTCTGTGCTAATTTGAATGTAAGCATTCAAATCATCTTCCACTTTGGATGTCTTGTATTGAATCTGATTTTGTGCTTTAATTTGAATGAAGGCATTCAAACTATCTTCCAAAGTGGGTTTCTTAAGGAAATCTTGATTTGAATATTGTTCTTGAGAGTAAGAACTTCTCTGGTAAGGTTGAAAAAAATTTGGAGGTGGAATGTGCTGTTGGTTTTCCCAAGAAAAATTTGGGTAGTTTCTCCAATTTGGATTACAAGGATTAGAATATGGGTTACCTCTACCCCTTTGCTGGAAACTTTCATAAGCATATTCTTCCTCGTGCCTCTCTTGATATTGTCCATAACCAAATGAACACATGTTTGCGCTATGTCCTGCAATGCCACATGCTGAACATACTTCACGAGTAGGCATAGGTGTTTGTCCTCTTGCATTTAGCATCTTAAGTTGGTTCCTTAATTCTGCTAATTGCCATGCCATGTCAGAATTAGGGCTATCATCATAAACCCCTGCGTACCTTGAAAATTGCATATTTACACAAGGTACTTAGAAACTTAAATAAAACAAACAAATAATTAAATTGAAAGAAAAACAAAACAAACAAACAATTCACAGAAAATAAACAAACAATGAAAAGAAAAATCAAACTATTACTACTGCGACAGCCTTCCCCGGCAGCGGCACCAAAAACTTGTTGCGCTCGAATTAAGTACTACTACAAAGCGTCACTCGCAAGTATACGACGTAGCTGTAGCAAAGGTGATCGCCCCAAGGTCATTTCCCCAAGAAGGTGTGGTTCGTAATAGCTTGATTAAAGCAATTAAATTAAAAACTAAAGTTTGTTGTTTGAAATGCTAAAGAACAATTTAAACCTAAGATTAAGGAGTGTAGGGTTGAAGTGTGTGATGAGTGCACAAGATCAATTCAGTTCTTGGGAAAGTGCCTAGGGTTATAGGTCCATTCAATCAAAGTTCAATTCTCAATTATCCATTAACATAGCCTTGTAATTAATTTGTTCCTTAAGGTTAATTAGTCAATTACCAATTCATTAGTTCTCACATTCATGAAATAGCAATAACCAATTATTTTACATTACAAAATTAATGGAACCCTAGAACTTATATTTCTAATTCATTCATAGGGTAGTCAATTGCATAATTCCAATACCGAATTTCACCTCTCGGTCCTTCATTCAATATCTAGAGATCAATAGGTAGCTAATCTATCAACCTAGCATACATTCCAATGCAATCAACCAATCAACAAGGAACATCAATGGAAATATCAATTCAAGACATTCTATCAAATATACTATAAACCCTAAGCATGGGTTTTTAGCTCAACATCATCAATTTAAAACATTCATTCAACTCAATATAAATCAAATACAAATTGTTCATTGCAATATCAATCTCTTAATATAACAAAAACAATATTGGAATGAATTAAAAGAGAGAATATAAAAGCCCCTTGTAAAGATGCCAAGAGTAGGATTGCTAGTCTTCCTCCTAGCTCCACTTAGATGTATTTGATGAAGAACTCAAGCCTCTTCAATGGTTGATTCCCTTTGCAATGTGGATGGAGCTTTCTCAAGTCACCAATCCTTCAATTGATTGTGCCTTTGGAAGATATAATGGAGCTTTCTCAAGTCACCACTCCCTTCAATGAAGCTTCTTCAACCTTTGAGAGCTTGTAACCCAATTTATCCCAAAGAACCAAATTGAAGCTTGTCAATGGAAGATGGAGAAGATGAAGATGGAGGATGAAGATGAGGGACAAGGAGAGTGTCCCTCTCTCCTCATCCCAAGTTAGGAGTGCCCTCTCTTCTCTTTTCTTTTCTTTTTGCTCCAAACCCTAGCCGCTCGCCTCCCTTGATTTCTGTTCGTGCGAAAGAATTTATACACTTTTCAGTGGGACACGGCCAGGTTAAAGGAGACTTGGCCGTGTCTGTGTCTTTGGTCCATGAGAGACACGGCCAAGTTAAAGGAGACACGGCCATGTTGGACAACTTTGGAGGGACACGGCCACAAGCTTGGCCGTGTCCCTTGCTTGTGTTCACTTCTGTGATTGATTTTCTTTCTTTGCTTTGGACTTGAGTGAGACACGGCCAAGTTGGATGAGACACGGCCGTGTTTGATGTCTTTGAAGGGACACAGCCAAGGACACGGCCGTGTTTGATGTCTTTGGAGGGACACAGCCAAGGACACGGCCGTGTCCCCTGGGTGTGTCCTCTCATGCTTGATTTTCCTCTCTTCTTCTTTGGAGTGTGACACGGCGAAGCCAGGGTGAACTTGGCCGTGTCTGACATTTTTTTGAGGGACACGGCCAGAGGCTTTGCCGTGTCCCCTGAGTGTGTCACCTTCTGATCTTCATTTTTGCTCTTTCTTGCTCTATTCTTTGGTTTTGCTCATTAGGTGAGACACGGCCAGAGACTTGGCCGTGTCTCTGGGTTTGTCTCTTCCTGTTTCTTCATTTTTGCTCTGTTTTTCACTGTTTTGATCTGCCAAGGGTGTTTTTTCTCTCAAACCTAAAAACAAACACAATAAACAAACTTAAAACAAAAATCAATCAAAACATTAACTAAAACACAAATAAAATCATACTAAAAACTAGTACAAAAATGACCTAAACAGATACAAAGATGAAGTTTATTGTGATGTTGTGCCTATGCATGCTAGCCATATCCTTCTTGGTCGTCCATGGCAGTTTGATAGAAAAGCTTTTCATGATGGCTTTAAGAATCATTATTCTTTCAGCCTAAATAAAAGCTTTTCATGATGGCTTTAAATTTCACTGTTGCTCCATTGTCACCCAAACAAGTGTATGAAGATCAAGTAAAGATTTTGAGATGATTTGAAAGGAATTCTGGTGGTGAGGGTAAAACAAATAAAAATGGATTACAAGAGGCCAAGTGTGAGAAAAAGAATGGTAAAAATGGCCCATTGGTGAGAGAAAAAGAGAAAGGGAGAGAAAATAAAAGAGAGTGTTTCTATGCAAAAGAAAAAGAGTTAAGGAGTGCTTTTTGTGAGAAAAGAAGTCTGATTATACTTAGGTACAAAGAGACATTGATTTCTACTTCTAACCTTGATAACCATTTGACTAGTTGTGTTAGTTCTCTTTTACAGGAATTTGGAGATGTTTTTCCAGAAGATGTACCTAAAGGTTTACCACCTTTAAGAGGGATTGAACATCAAATTGACTTCATTCTAGGCTCAACAATTCCTAATAGACTAGCTTATAGAAGTAATTCAGAGGAAACCAAGGAACTTCAAAGGCAAGTGGAGGAGTTGCTAGCAAAGGGACATGTGCGTGAAAGTCTTAGTCCATGTGCTGTTCATGTGTTATTAGTCCCAAAGAAAGATGGATCATGGATAATGTGTGTGGACTTCCGAGCAATCAATAAAATCATGGTGAAGTATAGACATCCAATTCCTGGGCTTGATGATATGCTTGATGAGTTGAGTGGTTCTTGCATTTTTACTAAGATTGATTTTAAAAGTGGTTACCATCAAATTACGATGAAAGAAGGAGATGAGTGGAAAACTGCATTCAAAACAAAATATGGTCTTTATGATTGGTTAGTTATGCCATTTGGTTTATCTAATGGACCTAGTACATTCATGAGATTAATGAACCACGTTCTGCATGCATATCTTGGTAAATTTGTTGTTGTATATTTTGATGACATACTCATTTATAGCAAATCAGTAGATGAGCATGTAGAACATATTAGGGCCGTTCTTGATGTTTTGAGAAAGGAAGAATTGTATGCCAACTTGAAAAAGTGCATGTTTTGTAGTGATAAAATCATATTCTTAGATTTTATGGTTAGTGCACAAGGAATTGAGGTTGATGATGAAAAGGTAAAGGCAATAAGAGATTGGCCAACACCTAAAACCGTGAGTGAGGTAAGAAGTTTTCATGGTTTGGCTAGTTTCTATAGAAGGTTTGTTAAAGATTTTAGTACCATTACTGCACCATTAAATGAATTGGTAAAAAAAAATATAAAGTTTAATTGGACTGAAATTCATGAAAAGGCATTCAATTTGTTGAAAGAAAGGTTAACTACTGATCCAATTCTTGCTTTACCAGATTTTGATAAGACCTTCGAATTAGAGTCTGATGCTGCAGGTGTGGGCATAGGTGTTATTTTGATGCAAGAAGGGAAACCAATTGCATATTTTAGTGAGAAGCTTCATGGTGCACAATTAAATTATTCCACTTATGACAAGGAGTTGTATGCATTTGTAAGAGCTTTACAAGTGTGGCAACATTACTTATTGCCTAAAGAGTTTGTTATTCATATAGATCATGAATCATTAAAGCATCTAAAGGGGCAAACCAAGCTGAACCAAAGACATGGAAAGTGGATAGAGTTCATTGAGCCATTTTCATACGTGATAAAGTATAAGCGTGGCAAAGACAATGTAGTAGCAGATGCACTTTCAAGAAGGTTCAGATATGAGGAGAAATCTTTTTGAGCAAGGAGAGAATGATGAGGAAACTATAAGCAAGTTTGATGAATCTACACATGGCAGCAAATATGTTGATGATATCATTATGCCAAGTGGACCAATCACAAGATCACAATCAAAGAATCTCCAGCATGTGTTCCAATGCTTCATTCAAAGGTGGATTAATGAAGAGGGTGACCAACTTGTGTTGAATATGATGGATCATGAAGAGAAAGTCAAAAACTCACCAAGAAGCATGATGAATCTGCCCATAAGTATGGTGATGGGCATTAGCACGAATTTGGAATATAATATTGATGTGGTTTAGTGCTAGTGTGACTAGACATATGTGAATCAACACCAAAATGCATGTAGAATTTGCCCATCAATGTTGTCAGAATTATGGGCAGTAATTTAGAGTATATTATTGATGTGGATGAACAATTAATGCTATTATGACTAGATACATGTGAACCTAGACTTTTAAGCCATTAGTTCTTCTTTTCCAACTATATAGGGATGGGAAAACGAACTTACGAGGGTTACTACAAATTTTCAGATTGTTGAATATAATTGATGTGTTTTCAAGTTTGAGAGGTTTTCTTCTTATTCTTGTTGCATGAAGAATTGGTTCTAACTTATCAAGTCTGACTTGTGGCATTTAAATTAATTCATTTCTTCATCCCAATCACCCAAGTTCTCAATTGCAGGTTAGTTGTGGGTTTGGTAGGGAGAATTTGTTTTTTTTTTAGTTCTAAGATTCTATGCTAGTTGTGTATGTGGGGTTTTAGATGTAATATTTGATCCATGGGTTCCACATCAGACTTGATGACCATCTTATCACAGTTCCAAGTCCATAATCTTGAAAGTCATAGACTTGATATTCTAAAGGGAAAAATGATAGAATAATGGTCTTGAGTTTTTATAGAAGGAAAAGATCAAGAATTCTTCTAAGAAGATGGAAAGACATTCAAACATTGTATTTTCATGAAGTCATAAGGAAATACTACCCAAAAGGTGAAAATGGAACCTCCAACTATCTAAGGTTCCAAAATGAATTTTATAGCATGAAGGTTTGTTCATAATGTTACATTGGCTCTAACTTATAAATGGCGTCCACTTAACCTATGTCCTGTATAGACCCCATTTCAAACCTATTAAAGACATGTTGATCTCTCTTGGTAGGTAGAGTCTATTAGTGGAGATTGTTTGAATAAGCATGCATGAGATAGAAAGTATTTAAACTCAATTAAACCTTTGGGCAAGTAATGTGTATGTGCCTATCTGAAGTGCAATAATTTTTGCTTAAATTGAAATGATTTCCGAGTTTAGTATGGTAACTAGGGTTTTCATGTTATAGATATATTGATTTGGGAGCAGTCAAGTCCTAAAATAAATTGACACTGATTTTCAAAGTCAATATTTGATTTAAAAATAATAATAATTAAAAAAATGTTTTCTTGTTATATAAACCTTCAAGTTAAGGGAAGTATGTTGCATTATCAAATTTCAAAGGACATAATGGGCAAAAGAAGGCTAATGATTCACTTGTAAGGTCATGTCATGAAGAAGCTACCAACTGATGTGATGAATCATAGTTTGAAATAGTTGTATCTCTATGTTGTTGGGCCCCACACTCATGTTTTCAACATCTTAAAAGCCATAAATATAAAGTCTTCTATCATTCTAATGCAAGACCTAAATAGACACCTGAAAGGAACCAATTAGAGTTCTTCGGCTTATCACCTCAGTTTGTGAATCAATGGAACCCCTGTAAGTATCACCAATGCATATCATGCATATATGCATACATGAGCATATCACATTGCATTTTGTTGTCTTGTGTTGCCTATTCTTTGAAAAGCAGACACCTAGTGAAGTAAACAATCAGAAGTAGATATAGAATCATGTTGTAAAAAGAAAGTGAAGATGCATGCTTGCGCAAAGAACCAGAAAAAGATAGACATTAGTCAGAGCCTGCATTGGTTTGAGCCCAACTTATCCTTGTCAATTTCTTTAATTTATATATTAAACATTTTTAGACTCACCTTCAATGTTTTATCATGCAGGGAGTAAAAAAAGGATATGACGGCTAAAAATAGTTGAATAGCTAAACTTTCTGCAGATCCATTTTGAAGGGTGAAAACCTAATATCCAAGGATGAAGATCCATTATGAAAAAGGATGAAGATCTATTTTGATGGGGTGAAGACCCACTATCCAAAGGATGAAGATCCATTTTGAAGGGTGAAAACCTAATGTCTAAGGATGAAGATCCGTTATGAAAGGTGAAGTCCTTAAGCAATCGGCTAGAAGAAAGCTAGAACTCTCAACTGATAGAAGGTTAGTTCAGCTAGAAGAGCTGGAGTCAATCAATTAAAGGATGGAAAAATGGCTAGAAGAAAGCTGGAACACTCAGATGATAGAAAGTCAACACAATCCATTGAAGAATGGAACAAGTGGCTAGAAGAAAGCCTGCATTTTCAAATTATGGAAGGTTGGTCTAGCTAGAAGAGCTGAAGTCGATCCATTAAAGAATGGAACAGTGGCTAGAAGAGATCCCACACTCTTAAATGATAGAAGGTTAGTGCAACTAGAAGAGCTGAAGTCAACTTATTGAATAGATAGCTAGAAGAAAGCCAGAATTCTCAAACGAGAAAAGGATGATCAAGTTAGAAGAGCTTAAGTCTCGGGTTGAGCACCCTAATCCAGTTTCAGGTCGAGTACCCTAATCCAATTTCGATTAGAGAAACCAAATCCAATCTTTGGTTGAGCACCTTAATCCAGTTTCAGGTCGAGTACCCTAATCTAGTTTTTAGTAGAGAACCCTAATCTAGTTTCAGGCTGAGCACCCTAATCCAGTCTTGGGTCAAGTACTCTAATCCAGTTTTTGGTCGAGTACCTTAATCCAGTATTGGGTTGAGCACCCAAACTGAAATTCAATATTGGGTCGAGAACTCAAAATCTATTCTCGTGTTGAGAACCCAAATCATTTTCGAGTCCATAACTCAACCCGGGTCCAGAACCCAAATCAGCTCGGGTCCATAACCCAAATCACTTATTTTTTTGTCCAGAACTCAATCCGGATTCAGAACCCAAATATACTCTGACCTTAAGTTCAGAACCATCCGTGTCTAAAATTAGCTCAAACTAATATTTCTTTTTACTTTCTGAACAAATTCCAGATTGTTCAAGCAGAGGGCAAACTGTAGATCCTTACTTTTGACCCTAAGTTGGTACGATCCCAATTAAAGAATGCCACAATAAATTTGATCCAACTTTAAAAGATTTAAACCAAGTTTATAACTTTTAAATAAGTCGGTCCAGTTTGAAATGGCATAAATTCAATTGATTAAATTTGTAAAACCCTAAATTAAGTGTGTTCATCCGAAATTAAAAATGGTCAGTCCAAAAAATAAAAAATACATTATTAATTTAAGTTGGGGCGGCCCATGTCAACTTGAGCCATTACTCATGTCGACCTGGTGTGCACTGACTATAGCCTTTAGTTTTTGCTCAACCAGAAACATCCAATGTTGCAAATGGTAGCTTTGGATCAACAACCATTTTGGTGGAGCCTTCAACGCAGGTTTTGCATACTAAACTTAATTTACTTAAGCATACAATAGCCATAACATGTTTTCATTTAAATGTTTGGTTTGTTTGTTTTGATATTAATTTTTATAGCAGCTTAAAATTATTTAATTGTTCTTTTATTTTTCCAGAACCTTAAAATAATTTTTCCAAAACCCTAAATTTCCATATCAATTTCCAAAACATAATTTACTTTTCTAAATTATCAAAACCCTAGTTTAATTTTCTAAAAACCCTAAACTCTTCTTTCTAGTACCCTAATTGTTTTTAAATTATCAAGACCTAATTTTCTTAAACCCTAATTTGAGACCTTAAAATTGTTAAATCCTAAAATTCCTAATCCCTAATCTAAATCCTAGATCCAATAACTTAAACCTAAACAAAACCCTAAACATCTAGTAACCTCCACCTTAAATCCAAAACCCTAAAACTCAAACCCTAACATACAAAACCCTAAAAAACCAAAATTTATTATTTTCCAAATCCTAGTTTTTAAAATATCCAAAACCCTAACCCTTTATTTTCTAAAATCCAAAAACCCTAAAGTTGTTTTGAAAATCATTTAGCTTTTCGAGGGCGATGCCTCCGAACCCCACAAGGGGCACTGCCCCTTGACCCTGCCCGCTAACCTGCTAATGGGATCATCGTATGCGTAGTGCCCTATATTTCGTTAAGGGAGTTATTATTTGCTTATGTGTTGTACCTTTTTTTATTTCATTATATTTACGTCCTAATTTATTATTATTTAATAATAACTTGCATTATTATGATTTATTTGCTTATTGATTGTAATTTCTTATTATTTTAGGATTTTGAGATTGTAAAAGGCATGTTTCCACTCGTAGATGCCTTGTTTATCTAATTTATTTATTTTCTGTGTTTTAAATTATTTAAGGACTTTGGGACAATTGTAAGGGACACGTTTTCACCTTTTAATGGGTTTCCCATTTTATTTATATATCTTATTTATCTTTTGGACATTGAACATTTGTAAGGGCATGTTTCTATCTTGTATGGTTGCCCATCTTTTGATTGATTTATTTGAATTACTGTGAGCGGAGATTTTCGCCCCCGCTCCCAGTGGAATGATTCTTGCGACTTCGGCACTGTTTAGGCTTGGGGCCTTAGAGAATACGGACCTAAGTCCGAAAAAAATGGAGTCGCCACCCGGATGGGCTAGAAAAAATGAAAGGGGTGGATGACTCGATTCCTAAGGAATCCCCAACCCCCTAATGGGTTTGGAAAGTTGGGTACGTGTGGGGAAGGTGAGAAATGGCCCAGCACCCCCACAATTCCCGGTTCATTGGAACCGGCCTCCTTTACAGGTTTTATGTAACAGCCCTTCCCAACCTACATGTGTAAGCCGAGTCGAGGCGCCACACTATCCTAATGTTGCTACCAATTTACTTAGTCAAATTTTAGTTTTGATTTTTACAGAAATTTTGCCATAGTTCCGCCTAGAAATTTAGATCCCAAGTGTCGACAAAACTTATTTTTCTGATTTTTGAAAACATTTTACACAGACCAATGTGAATACCATCAAATTTAATGCACTCCCAATGAATCCACCTTATACCCTCAACTACAAACCTGCACGAAGAGTTCACACTCCTAATATAACATAAAGTAAAGATTTATGATTATTACATATTAATAACATACAGTTATAACATAGAATTATCTTTTATATTTATTCATATACATGCCACAACTAGCTAACTCATAATGGAACTAAAAGATCTACCCCTGAGATTTGCTGTGGTCTGGTCGTTGCTTTCCCAAGATTTATCGACTGCTCCGAACCTACGAGTCAAGAAAAACTTAACTCGCTGAGCGTTGTTGCTCAGTGGGTACTTTACCAATAAAAATAAAAGTAGTATATGAAAGTATTCGAAATCAAAGGAAATAGTTAAATCAACAATCAACCGACTTTATACCAATAGAAATCGTGATACATTCAGTGTGATATGCTTTCAATAATGTAAAATCATAATTCAAACTCATTGGCATTATATAGTTCAACGAAAAATAATATGTTTTCGATTCAGGCTCTACTGGTATATAGGGAACCATAGTGATAAGGCAGTGGGCCTCCCCACTGTAACATAGGTGGCCCTCACCACCGATATCAAATCACAGGAATGGGCCTCCCCATCCTGGTTAACCAATGGGCCTCCCCATTGGCTTCACTGGCCTCACCACTGAATAAAATATCATATCACAATAATGAGCAGTACTGCATGCGTTAGTATAGTGCACCATACCCTTATCTACCACTCCCACTATCCAGTAGAGCAAAAAGATTAAAATGATTCAATTTAAGTCTCAAACTTTATTTTAGAATGATTCGAGAAATCATTTTAATTCCCATCGCGCTTTGCCATTTATGCCGCGCACCACTTTCTTTGGTCAAACCGTTACTCTTTTTCACATATTTAACATCCACAATAAACACATCAAACATTTCAAAGCATTCCTCAAAAGATCACAAATTGACCAAATGAATAGTGTTGCGGCGAGAAAAATCAGCAACGCAAAATGGCATGACCAAATGAATAGTAAAATCTGGGTTTTCGTCAAAATTTCAGTCCACTTCAATAATGCATTTGACCAAGTAAATGATCTTATTTTTTGCTGAAATTTTACAGAAAACTTATTTCATATGTTGACTAATTTCATGTAAAATTTCGTTGAAAAATTCATTCGTTTGCTGCCTCAAACAATTGCCACAAAAAGATCCAGAAAGCTGTCTTTTTGGGACCATTTCGGCCCAAACATATGAAATACATAGGATAGTTTATTTTTCTTTTGCAAATCAATATGAAGGCTTCTTTAATAGTAAAGTGAAGATTCAAACACTTCCCTTTAATAACTTTTGCATGTTTAACTCAAATCAAACAAATTAAAGTTCATCAACAACAAAAATTCCATAAACCAAAGTTTGTAAGAAAAATAAAATTTCTTTTGTGGTAAAGCACCAAACCTTATTCTTTTACTTCCCCTTTTGCTTTTCCTCCTTCTCCTTCCTTAATCTTTGTTTTTTCTTCAAGAAATTCAAGAACACACCCTTAAACATAAACCTTAACAATTTAGAATAATAAGCTATCCTTCATTTCTTTTCAAACTAAACCCTAATCTAACCTTATTAAACCTTAAAAACCTTGATTCTTTCATTTAATTGATTAATATCATAACTACTTAAAATTTTCCCAAATCCACCCTAAGAACCCTAATCTCCAATCTCCCAATAGTTATATAAATACCTAAAATTGATACCAGAATTGAATTCTACATACTTGAAAACCTTAAAACTTACCTTGAAAATCAAACTTGGCAATAACTTGGAAATCTTTTGATGTTTTCCTATGGTGGCCGAATTTGGAAGTGGGAGAGAAAGAGAGAGTTTGTTCTTCATCTCATTATATATATATATAAGGAAAATGATGATCACTTTTGAATGAATGAGTGTTTTCAAACCAATTGTCCACACTTTTCTCTTTCTTCTTTATTATAACTTTTAAATGTCCACTTTTCATTAGCCCAAATGTCTCCTACTTTTATTTATTTAAAAACCCAAGTCCTTAAACTTTCTTTTAATTGCATTTTGGCCCCTCCACCATCTTGTGTTGAAATATCTAGAGTCTAAGGTGTGAAAAGACCAAAATACCCTCTGGCGATTATTTGTTCGTAACTTTTAACCCGTACAATTCCACGAGGCAAACTACTTATAGTTTTGATCCTCTTGACCTCTAATTTCTATTTTTAAGGTCTATTTTAAGTTTCCAAGTCGTTATGAAAAATTACCAATAAGCCCTCGACTTTTTACAAAATTCCCTTTAGGTCCTTTCTTTGCTCGGGTGTTGCCCGGGCCCCATTTCTACTGATGATCATTTCATATTTAACCCCTCACCATTCTCTATGTACTCACATCTTTATTTCCTACCCTAAATTCATGCATAACGACCAAAATGTCCCTAGTCAAAATCCCCTATATCTTCCAAACCGTGCGTTTTCTGGAAAAACCGTTACACGTCGTTGTGACCCGATTTTTCTCTATTTTCCATTTTTGGAATCTGTTATGTGCACTATTAAGAACATCAAGTAAGACTTTTGGAAATTATATTTACCTCCCCAAAACTTTTGAAAATTACAGTCACCTCCCCAAAACTTTTTGAAATTACAATCACCTCCCTAACACTTTGCATTTTTCTTAAGTTAGGTCCCAGTGGTCCTATAGCCTTATCTGGGGCCGTTGTCAGAAATTATCTTCTCCTTTCCCCTTCTCTCACTGTGCATATGACTACTATGCATAAATGCGGTAGGCGGATGTGACAGTTCCTCCCTCGTTAATTTAGGCTTCGTCCCGAAGCCCATCAGATTGAAATAAATATGGGTACTGCTTCCTCATAGTTTCTTCACGTTCCCATGTAGCTTCTTCTACTTTGTGATTCATCCAAAGCACTTTGACCAATGGAATCTTCTTATTTCGCAACTCTTTGATTTCCCGTGCTAGGATCTCTACTGGCTCTTCCTCATATGTCAGTTTAGGCTGAATCTCAATATCTTAAACTTGTATGATGTGGGTTGGATCTGAACGATACCTCCTTAGCATCGAAACATGGAAAACATCATGTATTTTACTTAATTCAGGTGGTAACGCCAACTGGTATGCTACTGGACCTACCCGTTTAATAATTTCATATGGTCCGATGAATCTAGGGCTTAGCTTGCCTTTTTGTTTAAATCGTAACACTTTTTTCCAAGGAGAGACTTTGAGGAATACTCTGTCACCTACCTCAAACTGTATGTCTTTCCTTTTTAGATCCGCGTATGATTTTTGCCTGTCCGCTGCTGCTTTTAATTGGTCTCGAATGATTTCTACCTTCTCTTTAGTTTCCTTAACTATGTCTGGCCCCAACATCTTTTCCTCACTTAATTCTGTCCAGCAAACTGGAGTTCTGCATTTTTGACCGTACAGTGCTTCGTAAGGTGCCATTTGTATGCTGGATTGATAACTGTTGTTGTACGCGAATTCCATTAAGCTTAGGTGTTTGTCCCAGCTACCTTTAAATTCTAAAATGCACGCCCTCAGCATATCTTCCAAAACTTGAATCACTCTTTCCGACTGTCCATCTGTCTGGGGATGGAATGCTGTGCTGTGGTAAGTTCGAGTTCTAAGGGCTGTTTGTAACTTCTGCCAAAAATTTGACGTAAAACATGGATCTCGATTGGATATGATCGAAGTTGGAACTCTGTGGAGACGTATAATCTCTTTGATATACAAGTCTGCCATCTTGTCTAGTGAGTAATCCACACGTACTGGTATGAAATGAGCAGACTTAGTAAGCCGGTCTACGATTACCCAAATCGCGTCATGTTTGTCTCTTGTTATAGGCAATCCTGTGACAAAATCCATAGTAATACGATCCCATTTCCAGGTTGGAATCGTAATAGGTTGTAGTAGCCCTGAGGGTAGTTGATGTTCCGCCTTCACTTGCTGACAGGTTAGACACTTCGTTACGTGATCAACGATATCTCTTTTCATTCCTGGCCACCAATAATACTCCTTAAAGTCCCGATACATTTTCGTTACTCCCGGAAAATCTATTTCTTTAGCTCCTTGGACTTAGGTACCACCATTCTCTTCTTGTAGTAAAGAATACCATCAGGACGAATTTGATAGTCTCCTGAAGAGTTCTCTTGTGCCTGTTGACTCCACTTCTTCACTTGTTCATCTTCCTTCTGAGCCTCACGTATTTGTTGATGTAAGTTAGGTCGCACGTGCATTTCTGCAAAGATAGCTCCATCTTCTGTGGGTTTTAACGTTACCCTCATAGCACTTAGCGCTTGCATTGACTTCCTACTAAGTGCATCTGCTACGACATTCGCTTTGCCCGGGTGAAAATTAATCGTATAGTCATAGTTGGCTAACCATTGCATCCATTTTCGCTGTCGCAAGTTTAAATCTTTCTGCATGGGCAGATACTTCAGGCTTTGATGATCCGTAAAGATGTAACACTTTTCCCCGTATAAGTAGTGCCTCCACGTCTTGAAAGCCAAAACAATCGCTGCTAGCTCTAAGTCATGCGTAGGATAATTCTTTTCATGTGGCTTGAGCTGTCGAGAGACATACGCAATGACTTTGCCTTCCTGCATTAATACGCAACCTAACCCGATATGGGATGCATCGCTATAGATCACAAAATCTTTTCCTAATTCGGGTTGTGTAAGAATAGGCGCTTCAGTAAGTTTTTGTTTCAGCTTTTCAAAGCTCCGTTGACAAGCGTCGGTCCACTGAAATTTGGCATTCTTCTGAAGTAGCTTGGTCATAGGTACGGCGATCATGGAAAACCCTTTAACGAATCTCTGATAATATCCTGCTATCCCCAAGAAACTACGGACTTCCGTTACTGTCTTAGGTGACTTCCATTCCAATACTGCTTCTATTTTCTTGGGATCGACCCTTATTCCTTCTGCCGATACAATATGTCCCAAGAAGGCTACTTCTTCCAACCAAAATTCGCATTTGCTAAATTTAGCGTATGACTGCTTTTATCGCAGAGTTTGCAAAACAATTCTAAGGTGGTGATCATGATCCTCTCGATTCTTTGAATACACCAATATGTCGTCAATAAATACCACCATGAACTGATCCAAATACGGGTGGAAGATTCTATTCATCAGATCCATGAATACTGCAGGTGCATTCGTTAATCCAAAAGGCATAACAATGAATTCATAATGTCCATAGCGAGTTCTGAATGCAGTTTTTGGTATGTCTTCGTCTTTAATTCCCAATTGATGATAACCCGATCGTAGATCAATTTTTGAAAAGACTCCAGCACCTTTGAGTTGATCAAACAGATCATCTATGCGAGGTAACGGATACTTGTTTTTGATGGTCAGCTTATTAAGTTGACGGTAATCTACACACAACCTTAAGGATCCATCTTTCTTTTTCACGAACAATACTGGTGCTCCCCATGGTGACACGCTTGGCCTTATGAACCCCTTGTCTAAAAGTTCCTGTAGCTGTACCTTTAATTCTTTTAGCTCTGCTGGCGCCATTCGGTAAGGTGCGATGGATACTGGTGCAGCTCTCGGGTACACGTCTATGGTGAATTCCACCTCTCATTTAGGTGATAATCTGGGTAAATCATCAGGAAATACGTCGGGAAAATCGCATACAGTAGGTATATCTTGTAACTTTGGTGCCTCTTCTTTCGCTATTAATGCACATACCAGGTATGCCTCGCAGCCTTTTTGCACTAACCTCTTAGCCGTCATGGTAGAAATGATGTTAGTTAGATAGTCCTTCCTTTTTCTCACTAGGGTCACTTCGTCACCGTCTGCAGTATGCAAGGTAACTCTCTTCCGTTTACAGTCAACCAATGCATCGTGTTTGGCCAACCAATCCATCCCAAGAATAGCGTCGAATTCTTGAAATGGTAGTTCAAATAAGTCTCCCCGAAAGATATGTCCGTGTATCTCCACGGGACAATCTTTCACTACCTTCCTCGTAATCACCTCACTCCCTAATGGACTAGTAACTAATATTCCCTCTTCCTCTAGTTCTACCTTTAGGTTCCCAAGTTTTTCATTTTTCGTGCACATATATGAATGGGAAGAACCTGGATCAATTAAAACGTAAAGCGTAACTCCAAACATAGACAACTGACCTGCAATCATGTCTAGCGCTTCTTCATCTTCTCGCCCCCTCATGGCATACATTCTAGCAGGAGCCCTCGCTTCTGATCGATTCACCGTTTCAGATTGCACACGTGATGGATTTTTGCTCCTACCTCTGCCTCGGCCTCGACCTGCTACTGCTTGCGATCTCTCAGTATCCCTAGGTAGATTCTGCATTCGCTGGGGACACTCTCGCATAAGGTGGTCTAAAGATCCATATATATAGCATGCAAATGTCCGACCCCAACATTCTCCCGGGTGACGACGTCCGCATTGATCACTACGTTGATTAGTATTTTCACCTTCATTACCTCTCAGACCAATAGAGAAGTTACCTCCGCTTCGGCTGAATCCTCTTCCTTGTCCTCTTCCGGATTGTCCCGTACTAGCGACTGAGGTAGTTTGACTTAAGCCACCCCGAATCGATCCCTGGCTGTAACCTCGACGTTGACCGCCTCCCATGGAACCACTGCCTCTAAATCGTTTCCTCGATGATTGAAAATTTCCCGAGTAGCCCTGGGTACCTCTCTTCTGTTTCATCTTCTGTCGTCTATTATGCTCATCATACTGACATTGTTCTACTTCTAGAGACCTATTGACCAACTCGGAAAATTCTTTGATATTAGTAGCGATTAGCTGCATCCTAATCTCATTATTCAACCCATCCTGGAACTGCTTACATCTATCATGTTCGTCTTCAATTGTCTTCTTGGCATACCTACTCAGCCTAGTAAATTCCCTCTCGTACTCAGCAACGGTCAGTCAACCTTGCTTTAAGTGTAGAAACTCCTTTTTCTTGGCATCTAGGTATGCCTCCGATATAAACTTCCTTTTGAACTCATTCACAAAGAAATCCCATGTTCTCTGTTCCGGTGGAACTCGTTGGTGAACTGTGTCCCACCATATATATGCTTCTTCCACTAATAAGGAAGTAGCACATATCACTCGCTCTTCTGGCGTACACTGTAACTGGTCTACGGCTCGTATCATTCCTTCCAGCCAATACTCGGCTGTAGAAGAATCATCGTCCCTTCGAGCCTTAAACTCCTTCGCACCGTACTTTCTTATCTTTTCTATCGGGGGTTTCCTTTCCCCTCCTACAGCAGGTACTGGTACGGGTGCTGGAGCTGGGGGTGGGGGTGGGGCTGGGGCAATGCTGGCTGTCTGCCGAAGTACGGCAGCCATTTGTTGCAACATTTCATTAGGAATAGGAGCATCAGCGGGTGGTTGCTCAGATGCTGATGTCTCTGATACATGCATTTCTACAATTCGGGAGGCCTGAGACTCGACCTCCTCCCCTATATCACGCTGCGCTGCTTGCGACATCTAAAGAGTAAACATATACCTTCCCATCATTAGTAATGACCCAGACCAACAGCATTATCTTATCCTAAGTGGCATGTATATAAATATAAAATTCTTAAATAACCCATATACAACACAACTTTTATTTATTTCCAAACACAAAGTTTTACAATATTAGGAAGCCCTTATGTACATTGCAAAATTTAGGACTCCTCACTATTATATCACCATATTATACTACCATACAATATTTACATGATACCTCTATATCACATATATATAACTAGAAGAACCGCCAAACACAATACATCTCAAGACTCAGTGAGTAGGTACCCTAGGTGAAGTGGCACTGTCTGAAAAATATTCTTCTATCTCGGGATTAAAATCTGGGTCATGTGATGCTTCACTAGGTAAGTACTGGCCTAGCTCTTGAACCCTCTCTTGTAAAGCTTGAATCTCTTGATGTGCTATCTCGAGGCTTCTACCGACACTATCCAACTCCGCTCTATAACTAAGCCTGTCTTCTTTTAACATCTGCACGTCATCTATCAAGGAGGAAATCATCTCATCTTTTATTCTCAAGTCTTCACGATCTTGTATACTTCTATCGGCCAAAATTTCTATAGTCTCATCTTGATCCCGCACTAGTTGTCTCAACCTCTCTACTTCTATCCTTAGCTCCCTCACCTCCTCGTTTAGATCACCCATTATTACTCCTGTATAAGTTGAATAACATAACTAACAATGACACACACATGTATAGTTATATTATTAAAACCCCTATTCTAACCCTATGTGTCACACATTTAAGGTTTAGTTCTACTAACTACCCAGAACCGGCTAAACCTTTGCTCTGATACCACTAATTGTAACACCCCTTCCCAACCTACATGTGTAAGCCGAGTAGAGGCACCACACTATCCTAATGTTGCTACCAATTTACTTAGTCAAATTTTAGTTCTGATTTTTACAGAAATTTTGCCATAGTTCCGCCTAGAAATTTAGATCCCAAGTGTCGACAAAACTTGTTTTTCTGATTTTTGAAAACATTTTACACAGACCAATGTGAATACCATCAAATTTAATGCACTCCCAATGAATCCACCTTATACCCTCAACTACAAACCTGCAAGAAGAGTTCACACTTCTAATATAACATAAAGTAAAGATTTATGATTATTACATATTAATAACATACAGTTATAACATAGAATTCTCTTTTATATTTATTCATATACATGCCACAACTAGCTAACTCATAATGGAACTAAAAGATCTACCCCTGAGATTTGCTATGGTCTGGTCGTTTCTTCCCCAAGATTTATCTACTGCTCCGAACCTACGAGTCAAGAAAAACTTAACTCGCTGAGCGTTGTTGCTCAGTGGGTACTTTACCAATAAAAATAAAAGTAGTATATGAAAGTATTCGAAATCAAAGGAAATAGTTAAATCAACAATCAACCCACTTTATACCAATAGAAATCGTGATACATTCAGTGTGATATGCTTTCAATAATGTAAAATCATAATTCAAACTCATTGGCATTATATAGTTCAACGAAAAATAATATGTTCTTGATTCAGGCTCTACTGGTATATAGGGAACCATAGTGATAAGGCAATGGGCCTCCCCACTGTAACATAGGTGGCCCTCACCACCGATATCAAATCACAGGAATGGGCCTCCCCATCCTTGTTAACCAATGGGCCTCCCCATTGGCTTCACTGGCCTCACCACTGAATAAAATATCATATCACAATAATGAGCAGTACTGCATGCGTTAGTATAGTGCACCATACCCTTATCTACCACTCCCACTATCCAGTAGAGCAAAAAGATTAAAATGATTCAATTTAAGTCTCAAACTTTATTTTAGAATGATTCGAGAAATCATTTTAATTCCCATCGCGCTTTGCCATTTATGCCGCGCACCACTTTCTTTGGTCAAACCGTTACTCTTTTTCACATATTTAACATCCACAATAAACACATCAAACATTTCAAAGCATTCCTCAAAAGATCACAAATTGACCAAATGAATAGTGTTGCGGCGAGAAAAATCGGCAACGCAAAATGGCATGACCAAATGAATATTAAAATCTGGGTTTTCGTCAAAATTTCAGTCCACTTCAATCATGCATTTGACCAAGTAAATGATCTTATTTTTGGCTGAAATTTTACAGAAAACTTATTTCATATGTTGACTAATTTCATGTAAAATTTTGTTGAAAAATTCATTCGTTTGCTGCCTCAAATAATTGCCACAAAAAGATCCAGAAAGCTGTCTTTTTGGGACCATTTCGGCCCAAACATATGAAATACATAGGATAGTTTATTTTTCTTTTGGAAATCAATATGAAGGCTTCTTTAATGGTAAAGTGAAGATTCAAACACTTCCCTTTAATAACTTTTGCATGTTTAACTCAAATCAAACAAATTAAAGTTCATCAACAACAAAAATTCCATAAACCAAAGTTTGTAAGAAAAATAAAATTTCTTTTATGGTAAAGCACCAAACCTTATTCTTTTACTTCCCCTTTTGCTTTTCCTCCTTCTCCTTCCTTAATCTTTGTTTTTCCTTCAAGAAATTCAAGAACACACCCTTAAACATAAACCTTAACAATTTAGAATAATAAGCTATCCTTCATTTCTTTTCAAACTAAACCCTAATCTAACCTTATTAAACCTTAAAAACCTTGATTCTTTCATTTAATTGATTAATATCATAACTACTTAAAATTTTCCCAAATCCACCCTAAGAACCCTAATCTCCAATCTCCCAATAGTTATATAAATACCTAAAATTGATACTAGAATTGAATTCTACATACTTGAAAATCAAACTTGGCAATAACTTGGAAATCTTTTGATGTTTTCCTATGGTGGCCGAATTTGGAAGTGGGAGAGAGAGAGAGAGTTTGTTCTTCATCTCATTATATATATATATAAGGAAAATGATGATCACTTTTGAATGAATGAGTGTTTTCAAACCAATTGTCCACACTTTTCTCTTTCTTCTTTATTATAACTTTTAAATGTCCACTTTTCATTAGCCCAAATGTCTCCTACTTTTATTTATTTAACAACCCAAGTCCTTAAACTTTCTTTTAATTGCATTTTGGCCCCTCCACCATCTTGTGTTGAAATATCTAGAGTCTAAGGTGTGAAAAGACCAAAATACCCTCTGGCGATTATTTGTTCGTAACTTTTAACCCGTACAATTCCACGAGGCAAACTATGTATAGTTTTGATCCTCTCGACCTCTACTTTCTATTTTTAAGGTCTATTTTAAGTTTCCAAGTCGTTATGAAAAATTACCAATAAGCCCTCGACTTTTTACAAAATTCCCTTTAGGTCCTTTCTTTGCTCGGGTGTTGCCCGGGCCCCGTTTCTACTGACGATCATTTCATATTTAACCCCTCGCCATTCTCTATGTACTCACGTCTTTATTTCCTACCCTAAATTCATGTATAACGACCAAAATGTCCCTAGTCAAAATCCCCTATATCTTCCAAACCGTGCGTTTTCTGGAAAAACCGTTACACGTCGTTGTGACCCGATTTTTCTCTATTTTCCATTTTTGGAATCTGTTATGTGCACTATTAAGAACATCCAGTAAGACTTTTGGAAATTATATTTACCTCCCCAAAACTTTTGAAAATTACAGTCACCTCCCCAAAACTTTTTGAAATTACAATCACCTCCCTAACACTTTGCATTTTTCTTCAGTTAGGTCCCAGTGGTCCTATAGCCTTATCTGGGGCCGTTGTCAGAAATTATCTTCTCCTTTCCCCTTCTCTCACTGTGCATATGACTACTATGCATAAATGCGGTAGGCGGATGTGACATTTTAATATTATAAAATTCTTAAATATAACAATATTATCTTTATTACACACAACAATTAAAATAAAAGCATCGATATATTGAAAATCAAAACAATGTCCAAGCAAAACAAATAAATGGACATCCATCCGAACATGGAGACATGCCCTTACATAATCCATGCCTAAATAGGACACCCACCGAAAGGTAGAAACATGTCATTTAAATTGGTTCTAAAACAGAAAAGTAATTTAAATTACATGATATTTAACTAATGAGGTACCCACCAAGTGGAAACATACCTCTTACAACATTTGGAAATCTAAATAAATCGATAAAAGTAAATAACCATTCATCATAAATAAATCATTCATCAAAGATATCAATCAAAATATAAAATAAACATCCATCCATGATAAACTAAATAAATAAAGAATTGAACTTAAATAAATCAACAAAGCATTGAAAATAAATTAAAGCATATAATAGACTACATAATCAAATATAAAATTGAATAAAGCAAATAAAGATTCAAATACGTGCTACTATTTATATTTAAGATTCTTTATTTAATTTGTTTAGGGTTTTGGAATTTATGGGTTTAAGCTACTATGAGTTTTAAAAGAATTGAAATGGAGCAAAGTTTTATAATTTAAGAGGTTGATAAAGTTCTTTGATTAACCATATTAGTGTTTGAGTGGAAAAATCATGAAATTAGGGTTTGAACACTTTAAAACATTGGATTTATGATTTGCAGTTACTTACTGTGTAGAATTATAACATTTAGATTTATATGGTTTTAAGGTTTTAAAAATTAGGGTTTAGAAAAATTAGGGTTTAGGTTAGCTAGTTTAGGGTTTACTGTTTTGGGTTTTGGAGTTGAAATAGGGTTTTAGAATTTTAGAATTAGGGTTTCGGAGAATGCATTAGATTTTAGAATTTGAAAATCAATTGATAATTTTATGAAACTTTATGAAAATAAACAAAATGATTTAAGGTTTATAGAAACAAAAAAGATATTTTTTAGGGTTTGTGGAAAGAAACAGATTCAATTTAAGGTTTTGAAAAATTGGAAAGCAAATTAGGTTTTTGAGATTTTGAAGACTGATTAGGACCTAGATAAAGATAATTATGGAGGAGCCCTCTCTAAGTAAGGATACACAACTCGATACTATAGAGCAATTCCCTCATCTAGTAAGGTCATTCAAGTCATGATGCATAAATATATTAATTTATAAACATCAAGCTAGATTCCTCATCGGTTGAGCACCAAAATGAACAAAGACCAACAAAATTTTGATGAAAGTAATTTATTCAAACAAACTTGAAAAACATAATTGTTCAAATTAAATATTAAAGAAAGTAAAATCGAAAAACAGCATTCAAGCTAAGGAAAGTTCATTGAGTTTAAGCTTCTTTTCCTTTCATATCTTCAATATTTCCATCTTGAAAAGAGGATAAAACAAAATCTTCTTCCAATCCTTTTCCCACCATGAAGGTTGTCGGTGAAGGTACTCTTCCAAACTTAGGCAAAGGATTGTTCTTGGTATTGGGCTTGTCCGGCTCCGGTAGCTTACCACTATCAATTAGATCTTGGATCTCATGCTTCAATTAGGTACATCTATCAGTCTCATGTCCTTGAGTCTGATGAAATTGACAAAAAGCCTTAGTATCAAATTTTGGTGGTAATGGACTAGGCAAAGGTTGAGGAGCTAATGGTTGTAACAACCCTTTCTTTTATAGTTTGCTAAAAACCCAAGACAGTGGCTTCCCTAATTCTAAAAACTACCTCATTCCTCCTTGACTAGTGATATTAACATCAGCTTCCTTTTGTGTACTTTGATTGCTAGGATGATAATTTCCTTTCTCATTCCTTCTTGCTGAAACGCGATTCTTCTTCCTTTCCCACTCTTTAATTTGTAGACCATCTTGAAGAAGATCCTTGAAATCCCTTATAAGGGTGTGAGACATCCTTTCATGGAGACTAGGCAACACCCCTCTCCCAATCATTCTTATTTGATCGGATTCATCGGGCCTCTTCTTAAGCAAAGCGGCCTTGTTTCTCCATCTCTTCACATAATCCACAAAATTCTCATTTGGCCTTTGCCTAATGAACTCCACTTTCATTAAGGTAACTTCCATTTCAACATTATATCCATATTGTTGGATGACGGCCTTGTATAGCAAATCCCAACTCTTTTGTGTTATTTCATTTAAGGTATTAAACCAATTTTGGACAATAGGATCCAATGAGAGCATGAAGTAATTTAGAGTTTGAGCCTTAGTAACTCGGGTAGATTGCATGGCAGTGATATACTACTTCACATGGAGATGAGGATTTTCGGTTCCATCAAACTTCACCAATGATGGCATCTTGAACTTGTACGGGATTTCTTCATCTAGCTCAAATAATTTGTCGATCTCGGACATGTAATATCCCAATGTATGCCCTAGAAGTTTTGAATATTATTGTTGTTTTAATTGGATTGAATGTATATGTTAATTTGAAAGAGAAAAGAATTTTTAAAGGAAGTGTATATGTTGCATATATGGTAGTATAAATAACATATACATAAGTCAAATGGATGGTCAATGCAAGAGGATATTTATTTGTTATGTGTGAAATTACTTAAATGGGCATATAAGTGACAAGAGTTAAGTTAAATGGATGAGGGCATTTAGGTAATTGCTTTGTTAGAATTGCTTGGTGGAGATTTAAAGAAGAAGAGAAGTTTGACTTGTGATTATTTTCTTTTCTTCTCATTTTTGTGGCCGGCTACCAAAGGAAAGAGAGAGCAAGAGAGGTGTTCTAAGTTCTAAAATCAAATTGAAGGAAGAATCAAAGGATTGAAGTTGGAGATTTGTGAAATTCATCAACTTTGGTAAGTACTCCCTTGTTGTCCTATGTTATTTTTGAAGTTGTGTTTAAGGTAAGTTATGATTTGTTGATATTATGATTAGGTGTGTTTGAGATGTGTTTATGAGTGTTGAAATTGATTGTAAGTTAAAAGGTTGATTTGGTGTTGGTTTTGGTTTGAAAATGGTAAGTTAAGTGGATGTTGATATTGAAAGAACAAGAATGATGTTGGTTTTAGGGTTTTGGAAGTGGTAAGTGATTAAATGTGTTGTTGATGTATTGTTAATGTGAATATTGTGATGAACATGTAAAACAAGTGTTAATGACATTGATTATAACCATTTGAATGAGGTTATGTTGTGCACAATGTGTTTTAATTCAATCAAAAGAGATTTGGCCATGTTTAGGGTTTTTATTCTTAAGAGACACGGCCAAACTAAAGAAGAGACACGGCCAAACTAAATATTTTTGGGAGACACGGCCAAGTCTAAGGAAATTTGGCCGTGTTGGATGATTTTTTGGAGAGACACGGCCACTGTCTTGGCCGTGTCCCTTGACTGTGTCTGCCACTGCCTGATTTTGGTTGAGAGACACGGCCGTGTCCCTTGCCCGTGTTTGCCTCGGCTTGATTTTGTGTTGAGAGACACGGCCACCAGCTTGGCCGTGTCCCTTGAGGGTGTTAGCTACTGTGATGGTTCTTGGCTTTTCTCGCATTGTTTTGATTCTTCAAAGGTCTTTTTGTACCTAAACCTCAAAATAAACACTCTAAACACTTTTAAAACAAGGAATGACCTAAACAAATATATGTGGAACATACATTCATATGATGTTGAGATTTTAACATACATTTGATGATAATAATGATGCATATGATACTATATGAACAATGTTATGTTTATGCATTGTGAATCTTGTGAATGGTAATGTGTTATATGAATAATGTACTCTGTAATGTTATATCAATGATGCTATATGTAAAATGTGAAGGATATGATGAGGTAATTGAGTATGTATACTATGAAATATTATAATATGAATTGAAACATGATATGATATGAGGCCATTGTGATTGGCTATTATAACTCAAATGTGATGTGAAGCCATTGTGTTTGGCTATGATAACTCAAATGTGATGTGAAGGCATTGTGATTGGCTAAGATGATTCAATTAAGAATGAAATTACTAAATGAATTGTGTGACTAATGTGTTATTCCATTTTCAGAGTTTGTTGTTGGTGGCATGCCTAATAATAGTAACAATCTCTTGAAGTTAGGTTGGGTTTGATCCTTGAAGCCAAGTTGGGTTGAAGTTTAACATGTTTTACTCCCCTTGAAGCTTGGTTGGGTCTAATCCTTGAAGCCTAATTGAGATGTTACAACCCTTGAAGCTAGGTTGGATTGGTTCTTGAAGCCAAGTTGGGTTGATACTTAGCATGCTTTGTTCCCCTTGAAGCTTGGTTGAACCTAATCCTTGAAGCCTAGTTGGGATAATGATAAATGTGATGATTGAAACAAAGCATTAACTCTGAAAATTGAATGGCATATTAGTGTTTCTTGGGCCCATGCTTGTGTTTGTTTAAATATGATTCATGAATGTTGAATTATGGATAATGATTTAATTGAATGGTGTAATGATTGCCTTTGTTGAAAATGTGATTCATGAATGTTGAATTGTGGATAATGATTTAATTGAATGGTGTAATGAGATGCAATGTTATGAAGTATGGCATGATAATATTGTATAAATGAGTTATTGAAAAAGAGATTTGATTTGAGAAGTTATGTTGAAGTATGTGATTCTGGAAGTATAATATGACATGTAATATGTATATGAGGTAGCAATGGTAAGTATCGTTTTGTGAATGTTCTATGTAAATATGTATATAATCTATGAGATTAGTGGGAAAATATGAAGAATGCATTGAGAAAGGAAAAACGGGACAAGAGAACAATAAAACATGATGCTTAAAATATGAGGTATGATTCTTTTGTAAAGTATATTTTAATATTTATTTGTACTACTAAGCTCTCGGGCTTAGCGCGGATGTGTAATCGCGCAGGTGACTAGGTGGAAGATATGAAGACTTTTGTTATGCCACAAGAAGAGTAAGAGTTAGTCGAGACCAACTAGATGGTAATGCATACATGTATAATTTTTAATTATGATGTAATTCTGACAAGAGTGTATTTATATGTATAAATGAAGTTATGATAAAGATAAGATTATTATATATATGTAAGGTCATTAAAAGTATAACGATTTTGTAAATGTTCTTTAAATTAATGTATTGTGGTTTGAATTCTGTTAAAGGTTTTTAAATTGTAACGAAAAGTGACATCTTATACTTTATATACTTACTGTATGTATACTAGGTATATGTATAGTACTTATATGGAGTATCGGGGTGTTACAATTGTTTTGGTATCAGGGCTTAGGTTTGAGATTCTCGGCCTAAGTGAAATTAAAAAGAAAAAGTTTTGAAACGCTTAAAATGAATTAAAAAGAAGAGTTTTGAAATGCAATTGGTAATACATGCATATGCATTAACACCTAGGTTGGTGTCGGATGTGGCATTATATGATTTGTAGTATATTTATGTTATATGAGATGGATGCTAGTGGGTGAATGATGTTTTACATGAAAGTAAAGCTATAGAAAGAAATTATATGGATTTATATAAGTTTAATTGATAAATTAAAAATGGAAACATATGCAAGTAAAGTGAAGTGTTAAATGTGTTGAAGTATAATGAAATGAAAAGGAAAATAAAGTTGAAAATGAGTTGAAAACAAAATCAAGATTAGAGTATGTACTCTTTCTTCTACACTTTGAATCTCTTTATAATAAAGTTTATGTTGGGTTTGCTAGACAGAGGAAATAATGTTGGATTGTTAATATTGAAAGATATGTTATTGAAATGAGAAGAGTATGGTGGGATATTAAATGAGTTGATTAGTATAGACAAAGTGTGACTATTTAAAGTTTGGGGTATATATATATAGTTAAGGTTTTGTTTAAAGGAAAAAGAGATGATATTGGTTAAGTAAGAATATAAATTGGTATTGTTATTTTAATGCAAACATTGTGAATTCAATGTTAGAAATGTGAGATGCTTGGATATTGTGAAAGCCCATGGTAATGGTGATAATATGTGATATTTGAGATTTTTCAAAATGAGCTTAATAATTGGGGAAATTATATGTTTTGATAGTGCTTTGTGATATATATATATATAAGATGTTTTTAAAGTGATATTAAGAAAAGATGAGTTTGGCAAATTGAAGTTTAAGCGAAGTAGTAAGTTGAAAAGTTAAAGTTTTAGTGGAATTCGATAAAGATTATTTGGATATTGATGGTTTAATGTATATTCAATACATGAACTAGGTGAAATGACTAGTATTGCACATGAAAGTATTATGAATTGAGTAATGTGATTGATAGTATGAGAATTTGTTTTGAAGTAAAAAGGGAAGTGGATAAGCAAATGAAAATGAGCTATTTTAAGTCATTTTACTGCAAAGGGTAAAAATGGATATGGAAGTATATTAATTGTTTTTAAAGATGAAAGTGAAAGAGATGTCACATTGGGAATATGACCAAGATGGATGTGAAGTGTTATTATAGTTAAAATATACATATTTGTAGTGTAAATAAATACTTTACATCATATTGGAAGAATGAGAATGATAGTGTTTAAAAGAAAGTGATAAACATTAAATTTGTATTGAATGTGTGAAAAAAGGAAAAATAAAATAAGAGCATATAATTAAGTGTATACATGTAAATAATATGTGAACTGAGTTTTTCAATATGAATGAAATTATGAAAAAAAAATGTGTGAATCACATTATGAAGGTGACCTATGAATATGTATGTGGTATAATTATAGAATTAGTGATATGGAAACGATGTTGTATGTATTAGCGGACCTAAGAGAGATTAGGCCTTGAACTGTGTAAAGCTAAATGGATTATGTGATGGAAGTGAGTATAGAATGGACTTGAGTAATATTGGATAGTGGAAATTGTTATGGTGAGTATTGAACGTGATAATCATATGATATTTAGAGTCTCAAAGTATTCACATATGGAAAGTTCTATGTAATTATATATTATAAGAGATTGTAAATGGATTAGAAATGAAGTGACGAATAGAAATTGTATAGGAACTGCATATGATTGAATATGTATATAGTAATATTTTTGAAACATGAATGAAGTTGATAAAGATCATATAATCGAGTGCAAATTGGTTTGAAACGGAGTTGGAATGTATTAACTTCTGATATAGCAAAAATGTAAAGAAGGAATATATAATTCTTGAGATACACCTTAGCCTTGTATTTGTAAAGATTGAGAATAAAATTATAAAAAGAACAGTATTGATTTGAAAGTCCTAGGCTTGAATATTAATCTCTTAAAGCCATGTGTTTTGTTCAGTATATTTGATAGGTTAATTTTGTTATCCATAGATTTGGGTCTTAGATAAAATGATTGTAATACAGATTTGGTGTTTGAGAAGTATAATTAAAAGTTATGATGGATAAAGTTGTACCTTATCATTTTATGTTAAGAATTTGGTTATAATTATGAAGGTAAAGAGAGAAAAAGGAAATTATGGAAATGTTTTGAGTTATGGATAATATGATAAAAAGGTAATCAAAATAAATATATATCAATGATATGAAGTGTGAGGAGATATTAAAAAGGGAGAAAATATAAAATGTGACTGAGAGTTATACTGAATATGTTTATGGTATATAATGAATAAATGAATGAACTATAGATAGTAAATATGGTATAAAATTATTATGAGAATTGGTGGGAATTATACTAAGATAATTTGAAGTGATTTGTTATCATGATAATTTGACTGAATATGGATCGGAAGAGATCAGGAATTGTATATAAGTTTGCCCTAATGGAATTAGGTTATACATATACATATATGAATATTGTGAAATTTCATGATAGGTTAAATAAATTAATTGTTGGTTGGAATTGAACAAGATTGGCACGTGGGTATATTGTGATAGATAGATCAATTGATCTGGATTTGGCTAAGTTTGTGAATCATTATTGAGATTTAACATGTATAGTTGTACTAAGAGTATAATTATTTACATGATAATGTATATGATGTAAAATTTTCAAGTGTGATTGGACATGAATGAATGGAGTTATAGTAGTTATAAACCATGATAAAAAGGGAAAAGATTGGTTATTTATAAAATAAGTTGAAAGGTAATGTATTAATATGTAAGTTAAGTGAAAAGCATGCTAAAGAAGTAACTCCATTTGTGAAAAATAAGGATCTTGTTATCCATTGAGGTGTGATAAATGTCTATTTAGACAGTGATTGTAATGACGGGATAATTAATGCTAAGATTTAAACCAATGATTTTTAAGGTTAAAGTTAAGAGAGTAATTACAAAGAGGTGAAGGAACAAAATATATTAAATATAAAGATTGGATGAAGTATAAGTGTACTATAAAATGATCTGATTCTTGTATAAAGACATTAATAGGAAATGTAATGAGTTCTTTTGAATGTTTGATCAAGGAAGTAATAAGATATATAAACATATAGAATGATGAGTTATGGAAATTTGAGAAGATGGTTGATTCTAAAGGGGAGAGTTGAAGTTATATGATTTGATGACATAATAACTTAAGCATATAATTAACTTCATATGGAAGTTAAGATAGTATTTTGTTAAGAATGAATTATTACAGTACTGATAATTTCGAGGACGAAATTATTTAAGGGGGAGAGAATTGTAATATCCCAATGTATGCCCTAGAAGTTTTGAATATTATTGTTGTTTTAATTGGATTGAATGTATATGTTAATTTAAAAGAGAAAAGAATTTTTAAAGGAAGTGTATATGTTGCATATATGGTAGTATAAATAACATATACATAAGTCAAATGGATGGTCAATGCAAGAGGATATTTATTTGATATGTGTGAAATTATTTAAATGGGCATATAAGTGACAAGAGTTAAGTTAAATGGATGAGGGCATTTAGGTAATTGCTTTGTTAGAATTGCTTGGTGGAGATTTAAAGAAGAAGAGAAGTTTGACTTGTGATTATTTTCTTTTCTTCTCATTTTTGTGGCTGGCTACCAAAGGAAAGAGAGAGCAAGAGAGGTGTTCTAAGTTCTAAAATCAAATTGAAGGAAGAATCAAAGGATTGAAGTTTGAGATTTGTGAAATTCATCAACTTTGGTAAGTACTCTCTTGTTGTCCTATGTTATTTTTAAAGTTGTGTTTAAGGTAAGTTATGATTTGTTGATATTATGATTAGGTGTGTTTGAGATGTGTTTATGAGTGTTGAAATTGATTGTAAGTTAAAAGGTTGATTTGGTGTTGGTTTTGGTTTGAAAATGGTAAGTTAAGTGGATGTTGATATTGAAAGAACAAGAATGATGTTGGTTTTAGGGTTTTGGAAGTGGTAAGTGATTAAATGTGTTGTTGATGTATTGTTAATGTGAATATTGTGATGAACATGTAAAACAAGTGTTAATGACATTGATTATATCCATTTGAATGAGGTTATGTTGTGCACAATGTGTTTTAATTCAATCAAAAGAGATTTGGCCATGTTTAGGGTTTTTATTCTTGAGAGACACGGCCAAACTAAAGAAGAGACACGGCCAAATTAAATATTTTTAGGAGACACGGCCAAGTCTAAGGAAATTTGGCCGTGTTGGATGATTTTTTGGAGAGACACGGCCACTGTCTTGGCCGTGTCCCTTGATTGTGTCTGCCACTGCCTGATTTTTGTTGAGAGACACGGCCGTGTCCCTTGCCCGTGTTTGCCTCGGCTTGATTTTGTGTTGAGAGACACGGCCACCAGCTTGGCCGTGTCCCTTGAGGGTGTTAGCTACTGTGATGGTTCTTGGCTTTTCTCGCATTGTTTTGATTCTTCAAAGGTCTTTTTGTACCTAAACCTCAAAATAAACACTCTAAACACTTTTAAAACAAGGAATGACCTAAACAAATATATGTGGAACATACATTCATATGATGTTGAGATTTTAACATACATTTGATGATAATAATGATGCATATGATACTATATGAACAATGTTATGTTTATGCATTGTGAATCTTGTGAATGGTAATGTGTTATATGAATAATGTACTCTGTAATGTTATATCAATGATGCTATATGTAAAATGTGAAGGATATGATGAGGTAATTGAGTATGTATACTATGAAATATTATAATATGAATTGAAACATGATATGATATGAGGCCATTGTGATTGGCTATTATAACTCAAATGTGATGTGAAGCCATTGTGTTTGGCTATGATAACTCAAATGTGATGTGAAGGCATTGTGATTGGCTAAGATGATTCAATTAAGAATGAAATTGCTAAATGAATTGTGTGACTAATGTGTTATTCCATTTTCAGAGTTTGTTGTTGGTGGCATGCCTAATAATAGTAACAATCTCTTGAAGTTAGGTTGGGTTTGATCCTTGAACCCAAGTTGGGTTGAATTTTAACATGTTTTACTCCCCTTGAAGCTTGGTTGGGTCTAATCCTTGAAGCCTAATTGAGATGTTACAACCCTTGAAGCTAGGTTGGATTGGTTCTTGAAGCCAAGTTGGGTTGATACTTAGCATGCTTTGTTCCCCTTGAAGCTTGGTTGAACCTAATCCTTGAAGCCTAGTTGGGATAATGATAAATGTGATGATTGAACCAAAGCATTAACTCTGAAAATTGAATGGCATATTAGTGTTCCTTGGGCCCATGCTTGTGTTTGTTTAAATATGATTCATGAATGTTGAATTATGGATAATGATTTAATTGAATGGTGTAATGATTGCCTTTGTTGAAAATGTGATTCATGAATGTTGAATTGTGGATAATGATTTAATTGAATGGTGTAATGAGATGTAATGTTATGAAGTATGGCATGATAATATTGTATAAATGAGTTATTGAAAAAGAGATTTGATTTGAGAAGTTATGTTGAAGTATGTGATTCTGGAAGTATAATATGACATGTAATATGTATATGAGGTAGCAATGGTAAGTATCGTTTTGTGAATGTTCTATGTAAATATGTATATAATCTATGAGATTAGTGGGAAAATATGAAGAATGCATTGAGAAAGGAAAAACGGGATAAGAGAACAATAAAACATGATGCTAAAAATATGAGGTATGATTCTTTTGTCAAGTATATTTTAATATTTATTTGTACTACTAAGCTCTCGGGCTTAGCGCGGATGTGTAATCGCGCAGGTGACTAGGTGGAAGATATGAAGACTTTTGTTATGCCACGAGAAGAGTAAGAGTTTGTCGAGACCAACTAGAGGGTAATGCATACATGTATAATTTTTAATTATGATGTAATTCTGACAAGAGTGTATTTATATGTATAAATGAAGTTATGATAAAGATAAGATTATTATATATATGTAAGGTCATTAAAAGTATAATGATTTTGTAAATGTTCTTTAAATTAATGTATTGTGGTTTGAATTCTGTTAAAGGTTTTTAAATTGTAACGAAAAGTGACATCCTTATACTTTATATACTTACTGTATGTATACTAGGTATATGTATAGTACTTATATGGAGTATCGGGGTGTTACAGGACATCTCTTCGGTTTTTAGTTTCTTCTCAAATTTCTTTTCTAAATCAGCAATCATCTTTTCAACATCGGATGTCTCGGTCTTTTCAATAGTTGCCTTCTCAACAACCTTTGGCTCCTTTTTGTCTTGAAGATCTTGGTAGTATTGAGCCTAATCATCATCATCATCAATGATCACCTTATCATCATCAAAAGCTACTTCTCCAACTTTAGTCTTCCCTTTGTCTTTATTGGTACTAGTAGATGCTTCGACATTGTTTCCTAAAATTGCAGCTAGTTGATTCTTTATGGTCTCGGCCATGACCTTTTTTATTTCTTCAATCTTGGCATTGAGGGCATCATCCACCATTCTTTGAATTTGTTCGAGATCCATTGTTTTTGGTGAGCAAGTGATTGAGTCGTTGCTAGATACTTCGTCTCCGGCATAGGTCGGATTGTCGTAAGTTTTTGAACTTTCGTAATCCAGGACTGTGAGCCAGAAAGGATTAATGATATGAGATGCAAATGTATGCATGTATGCATGTATGCACAAATAATAGACAAACAAGGACACATAGGACGTTCCTTCCAACCTTTTAACATCCACACACAAATGGCGAGTCTCTTTCCCTAGGTAAATGGTTAACAAAATACCAGCATGGGGTATCTTGTTTTTGAATAATTCGCTCGGACATTTTAATCATTAGTTATATTTTACAAAAATGGAAATAAATTTATGATAATTCCTATTAATTAGGTTTTAATCCATTTAACCTAATAATATAGCCTTTATGCTATATTGGATTAAAACAAAATTCAGAGGTTTATTATAGATAGATTTCTTGCTTGAAAAAAGTAACTAATGGTTCATGCCAAAAACAAGCCCATGGTTAATTTATTCTTAGTATAAACTAGGCTCACAATTGATTTTTTGTATTTCGTATGTAATATCCCAATGTATGCCCTAGAAGTTTCTACTATTATTATTGTTTTAATTGGATTGAATATATATATGTTAATTTGTAAGAGAAAAGAGTTTTAATAGAAAGTGTATATGTTGTATATATGGTAGTATAAATGACATATACATAAGTCTATATGGATGGTTAATGGAAGAGGATATTTATTTGTGATATGTGAAATTACTTAAATGGGCATATAAGTGAAAGAAGTTAAGTTAATTGGATGAGGGCATTTAGGTAATTGCATTGTTAGAATTGCTTGGTGGAGATTTAAAGAAGAAGAGAAGTTTGACTTGTGTTTATTTTCTTTTCTTCTCATTTGTGTGCCGGCTATTCAAGGAAAGAGAGAGCAATAGAGGTGTTCTAAATTCTAAAATCAAATTGAAGGAAGAATCAAAGGTTTAAGTTGGAGATTTGTGAAATTTCTTCAATTGTGGTAAGTACTCTTTTGTTTTCCTTTGTTATTGTTGAAGTTGTGTTTGAGGTGAGTTATGTTTTGTTGTTATTATGATTAGGTGTGTTTGAGATGTGTTTATAAGTGTGGAAATTGATTGTAAGTTAAAAAGTTAAATTGGTGTTGGTTTTGGTTTGAAGATGGTAAGTTAAGTGGATGTTGATATTGAAAGAATAAGAGTGATGTTGGTTTTAGGGTTTTGAAGTGGTAAGTGATTTAATGTATTGTTAATGTGAATATTATGATGAACATGTAAAATAAGTGTTAATGACATTGATTATATCCATTTGAATGAGGTTATGTTCTGCACAATATGTTTAAAGTCAATCAAAAGAGATTTGGCCATGTTTAGGGTTTATATTCATGAGAGACACGGCCAAACTAAGGAAGAGACACGGCCAAACTAAAGATTTTTGGGAGACACGGCCAAGTTTAAGGAAATTTGGCCGTGTTGGATCAATTTTGGAGAGACACGGCCACTGGCTTGGCCGTGTCCCTTGCCCGTGTTTGTCACTGCCTGATGTTGGTTGAGAGACACGGTCTTGTCCTCTGCCCGTGTTTGCTACGGGTGATTTTGTGTTGAGAGACACGGCCACAAGCTTGGTCGTGTCCCTTGAGTGTGTTGGCTACTCTGATTGTTCTTTGCTCTTCTTGCATTGGTGAGATTGAACATACATTTGATGATGCATATGATACTATATGAACAATGTTATGTTTTATGCATTGTGAATCTTGTGAATGGTAATGTGTTATATGAATAATGTACTTTGAAATGTTATATCAATGATGCTATATGTATAATATGAATTGAGATATGATATGATATGAAGCCATTGTGATTGGCTATGATGATTCAATTGAAAGACATAAGGCATGTTTGCCTAATTGATGATGAGAATGGAGAATGGAATTGATAATGAGATAATAAATGAATTGTGTGTCTAATATGTTATTCATTTTCAGAGTTTTATTGTTGGTGGCATGCCTAATGGTAACAATCTCTTGAAGTTAGGTTGGATTTGATCCTTGAAGCCTAATTGAGATGTTACAACCCTTGAAGCTAGGTTGGGTTGGTTCTTGAAGCCAAGTTGGGTTGATACTTAGCATGCTTTGTTCTCCTTGAAGCTTGGTTGAACCTAATCCTTGAAGCCTAGTTGGGTTTCTGATAATGATAAATGTGATAACAAAACCAAAGCATTAACTCTGAAAGTTGAATGGCATATTAGTGTTCTTGGGCCCATGCTTGTCTTTGTATTTAATGTGATTCTTGAATGGTGAAACTAATGGAACTATGAAGATATAATATGAATGTTGTTATGAAATTGAACAAAGTATGATGTGGAAATATGATATTCTTCTAAATGATGTATGAGATTAATTGTGACATTATATCATATTAAAGTATAATGTTAGTATACTTTGTACTACTAGCCGTTGGCTTAGCGCGATAGTGTTTGATCGCGCAGGTAACAGAGTTGAACCTGAGAGCTCCTCGAGACCAAGTGAGACTAGACATTGAGGATTTTTCTTTTGGGACTTAAAGATTAAAGAAGAGCTGCCAATCATGTATATATTTTGTGTTTTGTAAACTTTGATTTATAACATATTTGTAATAACTTCCGCTGTGAATTGATAAACATTTTTATATATGGTGTCTTTTGGATTTCTTTTACATGTTTGAGTTTGGTTTCATTTATTTACAAAGATATTTCTTGTGTATTTTTAAACTGTGGCATTTTCTATATTCAGTATACTTAAATTACGATTGTTTAAGCATGCTTGGTACGTATACGGGATATAGGGGTGTTACAATTGTTTTGGTATCAGAGCCTAGGTTTGAGATTCTCAACCTAGGTTAAGTGTAAGAAAAAGAGTGTTTTGATTTTAAAAAGTGGATTTTTGAATAACATACATGTTTGGCATTGGCAGTCTCTGATCTTTAATGAGAGGTATTCTGCTGTGTTTGCAGATATAGGTTATGATGGATTCTCACTTACGTAAGTCAGTCGAGGGTAGTGCTGAGAGTATAGCTCCTGATGAGGTTAGAGAGGGAGCTAGAGTGGATAGTGATGGAGAGGTACCTGCTTCTGTGTCGGGGAGACCAGCTGGTGAGGAGGTTCCGCCAGGTTGTTTTAGGCATGTGATTGATTTATTGAGGCAAGCACCAGTGCAACCACCCCCACCACCCCCACAGCCTTTGGTATCAGTAAGGCATTATGATAAATTACGGAAGTATGGAGCAGAAGATTTCTTGGGTACTATTGATCCAGCTGTAGCTGAGCAGTGGCTAGATAAAGTACAGAGAATATTTGTTCAGTTGCAAGCCACTCTAGAAGAAAAATTTGATTATGCAAGATCATTGTTGCAGAAGGATGCATATGACTGGTGGAAGACAGTGCCCCATGCTATGGATGATCCACCTACCTTGTCCTATGCTGATTTTCTAAGAGAGTTTGAATTGAAGTACACTCCAAGGGAGTATAAAGATGTGAAGAAAATGGAGTTTCTAATTTTGAAGCAAGATCACCGGACTGTGACGGAATATGAGCTAGAGTTTATCAGGTTGAGCCAGTATGCTGGGGGTATTATATCTGATGAGATAGATAGATGCAGGAGATTTGAGGAGGGATTGAGGGCCTCTATCATGTGTCATGTGGCTGGATCTAGATATCATGATTTTTCCCAGCTTGTTGCAGCAGCTAGGAGTGTGGAGAGAGCTCAGATTATTGCAGCTGCTTCAGAGGAAGAGATCAGGGTTAGAAGGCCCCAGTTTGAGGCAGGGTCTTCATTTGTGAAAAGAGGTAAAGAAAGTTTTGTTCCTCGGGTTAGTAGAAGTCAGAGGCCAGCTGGTAGGTCAGTACAGTTTCAGAGACAGAGATCTAGACCTACAGTTTGAGTGGCAAGTGCTCCGACCCCAGTGACTCAGAGATCCACTCTACCCATATGCATTCATTGTGGTAGGCCACATGATGGTACTTGTTGGAAGACTGGTGTAGCAGGGGTATGTTTTAGATGTGGATCTCCCGATCATTTTGTTAGAGATTGTCCTGAGAGACAGGAGCAGATGTCAGTAGATACTGCAGCTTCTCGACCTAGTGTGAGGGGAGGTCGAGGAGGCAGAGGTTTCAGCAGAGGAGGCAGATCTGGGTTCAGCTCTAGAGGAGGTTCTACATCCAGGGAGAATAGACCAGAGGAGGCTGGATCTTCTCAGAGGATTTATGTGATGCAGAAGCAACCAGATGCTTCGGCAGTCATAGCTGGTACTTTCTCTTTATTTGATATCTCAGTACTTGCTTTGATTGATCCGGGTTCTACACATTCATATATTAGTGCATCTGTTTTGCCTGTGTCTGAGTTGCATGCTGAGTCCCTAGGATTTGATGTGTTGGTGACAAATCCGTTAGGGCATAGTGTGATTGTTAGCAAAGTGCACCGAGATAGTGCAGTTATGCTGCAAGGTGAGAAGTTCCTTGGAGATTTAATTGAAATGCCTTTTAAGGAATATGATGTGATCCTAGGCATGGACTGGTTATCTAGACATGGAGCTGTGGTGGATTGTAAAGAGAAAGTTGTTACCTTGAGAACCGGTGATGGTAGAGAGGTGTTAGTATCTAGTGAGCAGGGACAGTTAGCATCCTTGTTTGTTTTAGTTGTTGCAGCTAGGAGATTGATTAGAAAGGGGTGTGACGCTTATCTTGCTCATGTGGTGAATACTAGAGTAAAGGGTTCTCAACTTGATAGTATACCCACAGTTGCAGAGTTTCCAGATGTGTTTCCAGAGGAGTTGCTAGGGTTGCCTCCTGAGAGAGAGGTGGAGTTTGGTATTGAATTATTGCCTGGTACCACTCCTATCTCTATTACTCCTTATAGAATGGCACCTACTGAGCTGAGAGAATTGAAGGTGCAGTTGCAGGAGTTGTTGGATAAAGAGTTTGTTCGCCCTAGTGTTTCACCATGGGGAGCTCCTGTTTTGTTTATGAAGAAGAAGGATGGTACTATGAGATTATGTATCGATTATAGGCAATTGAACAAGGTGACTATTAAAAATAAATATCCTTTGCCTAGAATTGATGATCTCTTTGATCAATTGAAGGGTGCAGCAGTGTTTTCCAAGATCGATTTGAGATCAGGGTACCATCAGTTGAGGGTCAGAGCTGAAGATGTTCCTAAAACAGCCTTTCGTACAAGGTATGGACATTATGAGTTTCTAGTTATGCCTTTTGGTCTGACGAATGCACCTGCAGTTTTTATGGACTTGATGAATAGGGTGTTTAGACCCTATCTGGATCAGGTTGTAGTTATTTTTATTGATGATATTTTGGTGTATTCGCGTAATGAAGAGGAGCATGACAAGCATCTGCGAATTGTGTTGCAAATTTTGAGAGAGAAGCAATTGTTTGCTAAACTGTCGAAGTGTGAATTTTGGCTTGATCAAGTAACTTTTCTCGGTCATATAGTTTCAGCAGAAGGTATTAGAGTTGATCCGAGTAAAGTTGAAGCTATTTTGAATTGGAGTCCACCAAAGTCTGTAACTGAAGTTAGAAGTTTTCTAGGTTTGGCAGGCTATTATCGACGGTTTGTGAAAGGATTTTCTTTGATAGCTACTCCACTTACCAGATTACTTCGAAAGGGAGTTAGATTTGTGTGGACAGATCAGTGTCAGGCTAGCTTCGAGCAGTTGAGAGAAATGTTGACTCAAGCGCCTGTTCTTACTTTACCTGTGGAAGATAAACCATATGTGATCTACAGTGATGCTTCACATAGTGGTTTGGGTTGTGTGCTGATGCAAGAAGGTAAAGTTATAGCTTATGCTTCTCGACAGTTGAAACCACATGAGCTCAATTATCCGACCCATGATTTAGAGTTGGTAGCCATTGTGTTTGCATTGAAGATTTGGCGACACTATTTGTTTAGGGAGAAGTGTTTTATCTATACAGATCATAAAAGTTTGAAATATTTGGGTGTCCAAAAAGACCTTAATCTTCGACAGAGGAGATGGTTAGAGTTGATTAAAGACTATGACTATTTGATTGATTATCATCCTGGTAAGGCAAATGTTGCTGCTGATGCCTTGAGTCGGAAGTCTTTAGCAGGTTTGATTGTTTATTCGCTCTCGTTGCTTGTTGAGTTGAGAGCGTTGCATGCTAGTTTTGTACCTTGTGACGATGGTGCATTATTGGCACAATTGCAATTGAAACCAGTTTTGTTGGATCAGATTAAAGAGACTCAATGGGTTGATGAGAAGATTCAAAAGATTGTTTCAGATTGCCAGAATGGAAAGAGTCGAGATTTTATTGTGAGAGGTGATGGGAGTCTTTGGTTTAAGAACAGATTGTGTGTACCTGATGATGCTAATTTGAGAAGGATCATTTTAGAAGAAGCCCATCATTCAGTATTTGCTATGCATCCGGGCAATACAAAGATGTATCATGATTTGAAACAGTATTACTGGTGGTCCAGTATGAAGAGAGACATAGCGGAGTTTGTATCCAAATGTCTCACATGTCAGAGGATAAAAGCTGAGCATCAAGTTCCAACAGGGTTACTTCAACCGTTATCAGTGCCTGAATGGAAATGGGATAGAGTAACCATGGATTTTGTATCTGGTTTACCATTGACACAAAGGAAACATGATGCTATTTGGGTGATTGTTGACAGGTTGACTAAGACAGCTCATTTTCTTCCGGTTCGGATGGATTACTCTTTGGAGAGGTTAGCTGAGCTGTATATCCATGAGATTGTGAAGTTGCATGGTGTCCCAATTTCTATAGTGTCTGATCGAGACCCCAGGTTTACTTCAAGATTTTGGAAGAGTTTACATGGTGCTTTGGGTTCTCGATTACACTTCAATACTGCTTTCCATCCGCAGACAGATGGACAGTTAGAGAGAGTGATATAGATTATTGAGGACATGTTGAGAAGCTGTGTCATTGATTTCTCTGGAAGTTGGGATAGATTCTTACTACTTGTTGAATTTGCTTACAGTAACAGTCACCAATCCAGCATTGGTATGGCACCATTCGAAGCATTGTATGGTAGACGGTGTAGGACACCTCTATGTTGGAATGAGCTTGGAGAAGGTAAGATAATTGGTCTTGATCTGGTTAAAGAAACTGAAGAGAAAGTGAAAATGATTCGAGATAGGTTGAAAACATCTTCAGACCGACAAAAATCTTATTCAGATTTGAAGAGGAGAGACATTGAGTATAATGTGGGAGATAAGGTATTTTTGAAAGTGTCTCCTTGGAAGAAGATTTTGAGGTTTGGTCGGAAAGGAAAATTGAGTCCTCGTTTCATTGGACCGTATGAAGTTTTGGAAAGAGTTGGGCCAGTTGCTTATCTGCTTGCTTTGCCACCTGAGTTGGAGAGGATCCATAATGTATTCCATGTTTCTATGTTGAGGAGGTACAGGTCGGACCCATCTCATGTTTTGCCAATTGAATCTATCGAAGTGAGTTTGGATCTGACATTTGAAGAAGAACCTGTTGCTATTTTGGCACGTGAAGTGAAAGAGTTGAGGAATAAGAAAGTGCCTTTAGTGAAGGTTCTATGGAAGAACCATGGAAGAGAAGAGGCAACTTGGGAGAGTGAGCAATCTATACGAGATCAATATCCTCAGCTATTTCAGACTTGATATCAGGTAATTTCGAGGACAAAATTTCTTTTTAGAGGGGGAGAATTGTAATATCCCAATGTATGCCCTAGAAGTTTTTACTATTATTATTGTTTTAATTGGATTGAATATATATATATGTTAATTTGTAAGAGAAAAGAGTTTTAATAGAAAGTGTATATGTTGTATATATGGTAGTATAAATAACATATACATAAGTCTATATGGATGGTTAATGGAAGAGGATATTTATTTGTGATATGTGAAATTACTTAAATGGGCATATAAGTGAAAGAAGTTAAGTTAATTGGATGAGGGCATTTAGGTAATTGCATTGTTAGAATTGCTTGGTGGAGATTTAAAGAAGAAGAGAAGTTTAACTTGTGTTTATTTTCTTTTATTCTCATTTGTGTGCCGGCTATTCAAGGAAAGAGAGATGTGTTTATAAGTGTGGAAATTGATTGTAAGTTAAAAAGTTAAATTGGTGTTGGTTTTGGTTTGAAGATGGTAAGTTAAGTGGATGTTGATATTGAAAGAATAAGAGTGATGTTGGTTTTAGGGTTTTGAAGTGGTAAGTGATTTAATGTATTGTTAATGTGAATATTATGATGAACATGTAAAATAAGTGTTAATGACATTGATTATATCCATTTGAATGAGGTTATGTTCTGCACAATATGTTTAAAGTCAATCAAAAGAGATTTGGCCATGTTTAGGGTTTATATTCATGAGAGACACGGCCAAACTAAGGAAGAGACACGGCCAAACTAAAGATTTTTGGGAGACACGGCCAAGTTTAAGGAAATTTGGCCGTGTTGGATCAATTTTGGAGAGACACGGCTACTGGCTTGGCCGTGTCCCTTGCCCGTGTTTGTCACTGCCTGATGTTGGTTGAGAGATACGGCCGTGTCCTCTGCCCGTGTTTGCTACGGGTAATTTTGTGTTGAGAGACACGGCAACAAGCTTGGCCGTGTCCCTTGAGTGTGTTGGCTACTCTGATTGTTCTTTGCTCTTCTTGCATTGGTGAGATTGAACATACATTTGATGATGCATATGATACTCTATGAACAATGTTATGTTTTATGCATTGTGAATCTTGTGAATGGTAATGTGTTATATGAATAATGTACTTTGAAATGTTATATCAATGATGCTATATGTATAATATGAATTGAGATATGATATGATATGAAGCCATTGTGATTGGCTATGATGATTCAATTGAAAGACATAAGGCATGTTTGCCTAATTGATGATGAGAATGGAGAATGGAATTGATAATGAGATAATAAATGAATTGTTGGTGGCATGCCTAATGGTAACAATCTCTTGAAGTTAGGTTGGATTTGATCCTTGAAGCCTAATTGAGATGTTACAACCCTTGAAGCTAGGTTGGGTTGGTTCTTGAAGCTAAGTTGGGTTGATACTTAGCATGCTTTGTTCCCCTTGAAGCTTGGTTGAACCTAATCCTTGAAGCCTAGTTGGGTTTATGATAATGATAAATGTGATAACAAAACCAAAGCATTAACTCTGAAAGTTGAATGGCATATTAGTGTTCTTGGGCCCATGCTTGTCTTTGTATTTAATGTGATTCTTGAATGGTGAAACTAATGGAACTATGAAGATATAATATGAATGTTGTTATGAAATTGAACAAAGTATGATGTGGAAATATGATATTCTTCTAAATGATGTATGAGATTAATTGTGACATTATATCATATTAAAGTATAATGCTAGTATACTTTGTACTACTAAGCCGTTGGCTCAGCGCGATAGTGTTTGATCGCGCACGTAACAGAGTTGAACCTGAGAGCTCCTCGAGACCAAGTGAGACTAGACATTGAGGATTTTTCTTTTGGGACTTAAAGATCAGAGAAGAGCTGCCAATCATGTATATACTCTATGTTTTGTAAACTTTGATTTATAATGTAACACCCCGATACCCTATATAAGTACTGTACATATACCTAGTATACATACAGTAAGTATATAAAGTATAAGGATACCACTTGTTGTTACCTTTTAAAAACTTGCAACAGAGTTCAAACCATATTACATTAATTTAAATATCATTTACAAAATCATTGTCTTAATTAAAACTTTATTTATACATATAATATAAATACTCTCTCGTCAGGAATACATCATAATTCAAAATTAAACATGTATGCATTACCCTCTAGTTGGTCTCGACAAACCTTTTACTCTTCTCGCGGCATAACGAAAGACTTCATACCTTCCACCAAGCTACCTGCGCGATTACACATCCGCGCTAAGCTCGAGAGCTTAGTAGTACAAATATAATATATAAACATACATTATAAAAACACTAACATATCATAATATATCAATTCTATGCACCATTAGTTTCTTATCATGTTTTCCTTTTAAATTGCATCTTTCATATATCTTAACTAATTTCATGTTTTATATATACATATCATTTTTACCAACCACAATTCATCGCTAATAATCATCATCAACATAGTAATACCCACATTATATCTCATATCATTATCGCCAATCATCGATCCAACATTAATACTCACAATCAATATTTCAATATACATATTACATATCATTTCATGTCATTATTTTATTCCCAATTCATCAATCATGAACCCCATTTCCAACCAATACAGTCATAGATCTCATTACTCATTTATTACAACATTTATATATCACTTTGACAACAACGACAAACTCGGGCCCAAACGACACTAATATGCTATTCTATTTTCAGAGTAATGCTTTGGTTCAATCATCACATTTATCATTATCATAGACCCAACTAGGCTTCAAGGATTAGGTTCAACCAAACTTCAAGGGGAGCAAAGCATGCTAAGCATCAACCCAACTTGGCTTCAAGAACCAATCCAACCTAGCTTCAAGGGTTGTAACATCTCAATTAGGCTTTAAGGACTTAGCCAACCTAACTTCAAGAGATTGTTACTCATATTAGGCATGCCATCAACAACAAACTCTGAAAATGGAATAACACATTAGTTACACAATTCACTTATTAATTTCATTCTCAATTCTCATCATTAATTAGGCAAACATGCCTTATGTCTTTCAATTGAATCATCATAGCCAATCACAATGGCTTCACATCACATTTGAGTTATCATAGCCAATCACAATGGCTTCACAACTCATTTAAACCATCATTATATATATATACAACATCAATTACCTTAGCTAAACAAACAGATCATTAGTTTCACATCTCTTTATGTCTCAATTCACATTATACACTTCATTATTTGAGCATACATAATCAATTTCATTGCACATGTATCTTAAGTTCATCATCATATAAACAACATGTTCCTTTTATAACATTTCAATCATTATTATCAACCATAATAATATCACATTTCATCCTTTCTCAAAACACATTGACACCATTCATTATTAAAACATTTATCATAATAAATTGCATTGCACATACCTTTTTGGATGATCCTCATCTCTTCCACACTATGCAAGTCATAACATTAGTCATATTATTCATATAACATACTACCATTCACATGGTTCACAATGCATAACATAACATTGTTCATACATAATCATATGCATCATCATTATCATCAAATGTGTGCTAACATCTCAACATCATATGAATGTATGTTCCACATACATTTGTTTAGATCATTCTTTATTTTCAAAGTGTTTTAGAATGTTTATGTTTAAGTTTAGGAACAATAAAACCCTTGAAGAATCAAACCATGCAAAAAGAACAAAAATAAAAACAGTAGCCAACACATTTGAGGGACACGGCCAAGCTTGTGGCCGCGTCTCTCATCACAATTTTGGCAGTAGCAAACACATGCATAGGACACGGCCGTGTCTCTTCAAAATCAATCCAACACGGCTTAATTTTTCTTGGCTTGGCCGTGTCTCTCATGAATTGGCCGTGTCTCTCCTTGTTTTTGGCCGTGTCACTCATGAATTGAAACCCTTTTCATGTCCAAGTCTCCTTTGGTTGCACTAAATTACATTATACACAATATAACTTATTTTAAATGAATGTAATCAATGTTCTAAACACATATTCATCACAATTTGCACATTAACAATGTAATATCCTCATTTATGCCCTAGAAGTTTTGTATGTTGTTGTTATTGTGGTTGTTTTAAATTGCAAGATTAAGAATTGAGAAAAGAAAAGTATTTGTGTTTTGGGAAGGATTTAGGGTTTAGAGAGAATGGTATATGTTGTGTATATGTTGATATATATAACATATAAATGGGTCAAAGAAGAGTCAAGGTGTTGGTTAGTGGAAGAAGATATTTTATTGTTGAGTGTGTAAGTACATATATGGGCTTATATAAGACAAAAGGTTAGTTATATGATTGAGGGCATTTTGGTAATTGCTTGGATAAAATCTCTTGGTGGAGATTTAAAGAAGAAAAGTCATTTGACTTTGTTGAATTTTCTTTTCTTCTCATGTTTGTGCCGGCCATTGAAGAAGACAAAGGGAAAGAGAAGTGTTCTTGATGCTATACTCAAATTGATGAAGGAATTGAGAGATTTGGTGAAAGATTTATGGAATTTCTTCATATAAGGTAAGATCTTCTCTTTAATTTCTTCAATTCTTTTGAAGTGGTGTGAGAAAGGAATTAGGTTTTGTTGGTGTGATGATGAGATAAGTTTGTGTTATGTTTTTAAGTGTTAAAATTGATTGTAAGTTAAAAGATGGAATTAGTGTTGGGTTGATTGTGAAGATTGTATATTTAAATGGATGTTGTTTTTGAAAGATGAAAAAGGATGGTGATTAATTAGGGTTTTGAGATGGTGTTTGTTTAATTGTGATATTAATGTGTTTTAAAGTGATTATTGTAATGAATATGTGTTTAGAACATTGATTATGTTCATTTGAAGCATGTGGTATGATGTATATTGAGTTTAAATGCAATTTGGAAAGTGTTGGCTTTGGTTAGGGTTTTGATTATGGGTGACACGGCCAAAAGCTATGGGAAACACGGCCAAGACATGAAATTTTGAAGGTGTTGGATTGATTTTTGGGAGACACGGCCGTGTCCCCAAGCCGTGTTTGCTACTGCCAAAGTTTGGTTGAGAGACACGGCCACAAGCTTGGCCGTGTCCCTTGCCCGTGTTTCTTACTGTCCAATTGGGTTGAGTGACACGGCCACAAGCTTGGCCGTGTCCCTCAAGTGGCTGCCCATGTCCCTCAATTGTGTAGGTTAAGGTTTTACTTCCTTGTTCTTTTTGCATTGCTTTGGTTCTCAAAGGGTAGGTTGGTCCCTAAACCTAACCCTAAACATTTTAAATACACTTGAATCAATGAATGATATAATCAATTACATGTGTAAGGTTCTAAAGCTATGAATCATATCAATTGTTCTTTACCCTAATTGCATTGTTGAGATTGAATAATGTCATGTTATGCATTGTAAATGGTAATGTGTTTCATGAGTAATGAATATTGAAATGTATATCAAAGATGCAATGATAATTCAAATAAGACATGATATGAGACAATGCCATTGTGGTTGGCTATGATGTGATGCAATTGAAAGAAATAAGGCATGTTTGCCTAAATGTTGTTGAGAATTGAGAATGGAAATGATAATTGAATAATAAATGAATTGTGTGGCTAATGTGTTATTCCATTTTCAGAGTTGGTTGTTGGTGGCATGCCTAATAAGTGTAACAATCTCTTGAAGTTAGGTTGGATTGAATCCTTGAAGCCTAATTGAGATGTTACCACCCTTGAAGCTAGGTTGGGTTGGTTCTTGAAGCCAAGTTGGGTTGAAGCTTAGCATGCTTTGCTCCCCTTGAAGCTTGGTTGAACCTAATCCTTGAAGCCTAGTTGGGTTTATGATATTGATAAATGTGATGATAGAACCAAAACATTAACTCTGAAAATTGAATGGCATATTAGTGTGTCTTGGGCCCATGCTTGTCTTTGCTTAATGTTGATTATGAATGATTAAATGAATACTAATGAGGTATATGATAAGATGTTGAAATATGATATGTCTATTTATGTTGAGTTATGAAATGTAAAGGCATGTTGTTAGTTTTGCATATATGATGTTACATGTATAATATGGATTGAGAATTGGCATTGCATTGCATCAAAGCAAAACATTAGCATGTTTTATCTTACTAAGCCGTTGGCTTAGCGCGATAGTGTTTGATCGCGCAGGTAATAGAGTTGGTAGAGTTGAACTCGAGAGTTCATCAAGACCGAGTGAGAGTAGACAGTGAAGAGTTGTTTTTTGAGGACTTAAAGATCAGAGCAGACTTGCCAATCATGTATACTTCTTTTATATTTTGTAAAGTAATGTTTATAATGTAAATATGTACCTAATTTATAACTTCCGCTGTGTAATATTTAAATGTATATATGTATATCTAACATGTTTATATTTTAAGTCAATGACTTAATTTCTATAATGTATAATGATTGGGGTATTGTATCAAGTTTAAAATGTTTTGAATGTTGAAGAAAACCGTAGCATCCCTATGTTTGGTGCACTTATGCTACATTGTTGTGATTGTAGTGTGTGTGCATTGGATGTGGGGGTGTTACAAACAACACATCAACAATACCTTTAATTATCTACCATTTCAAAACCCTAACTCAAATATCATTCTTAACTTATCATCTTCCAACTAAAACCAACCTCACTTTATCCTACCATCTTCAACCAAAACCAAACCAACATTAAATTAACTCACAATCAATTTCAACATTTAGAAACTCATCTCAAACATACCAAATCATAATATTATCAAATCCCAACACACTTCAAACATATCTTCAAAATACCAAAGGAAAACAAGAGAGTACTTACCTCAATTGAAGAAATTTCATAAATCTCTAACTTAATTCTTTACTTCCTCCTTCAATTTGATGTTAGGATTGAAAACACTTCTCTTGCTCTCCCTTTCCTTATGGTAGCCGGCCACACCAACAAAGAAGAGAGAAAATGAATACAAATTCAACTTCTCTTCTTCTTTAAATATCCACCAAGCAATTCTACAAGCACAATTACTAACATACCCTCTTCTCATTTGACTTAACCTTTGTCTCTTATATGCCCATTTAGGTAATTCACTTAGCACAAGTTAAAATATCCTCTTACCTTGACTCTCCTTTTGACCAACTTATATGTTATATATATTACAATATACACAACATATACATTCTCTTAACACACTCATTTTCCTTTGCAAATACATATATACATTTAATTCAAATCAAAACAACAATTGTATCCAACTTCTAGGGCACACATTGGGATATTACAATTCTCTCCCCCTTAAATAATTTCGTCCTCGAAATTATCAGTACTGTAACAATTCATTCTTAACAAAATACTATCTTAACTTCCATATGAAGTTAATTAAATTCTTAAGTTGTTATATCATCAAATCATATAATTTATACTCTCCCCCTCAGAGTTAATCAACTTCTTTAAATTCCACAACTCATCATTCTATATGTTTATATATCTTATCACTTCCTTGATCAAACATTCAAAAGAACTCATTACATTTCTTATCAATATCTTTATACAAGAATCAGATCATTTTATAGCACACTTATACGTCATCCAATCTTTATATTTAATATATATTGTTCCTTCATCTCTTTGATATTACTCTCTTAGCTTTAGCTTTAGAAATCATTGGTTTATATTTGATCATTAATTATCCCGTCATTGCAATCACTGTCTCAATAGTCATCTGTCAAACCTCAATGGATAACAAGATTCTTATTTTTCACAAATCGAGTCACTTCTTTTAGCATACTTTTCATTTAACTTACATATTAATGCATTACTTTTCAACTTATTTTATAAATAACCAATCTTTTCCCTTTTCATCATGATTTATAACTACTAACTCCATTCATTCATGCTCAGTCACACTTTAAAATTTTACATCATATACATTAGCATGTAAATAATTACACTCTTGGTACAACTACACACATTAAATTTCAATAATGATTCATAATCTTAGCCAAAACCAGATCAATTGATCTATTTATCACAATATACTCACCTTCCAATCTTGATCAATTCCAACCAACCATTAATTTATCCAAATTCATCATGAAAGTTCACAATATTCATATATGTATATATATAACCTAATTCCATTAAGGCAAACTCATATACAATTCCTGATCTCTTCCGATCCATATTTAATCAAATTATCAAGATAACCAATCATTTCAAACTATCCTAATATAATTCTCACCAATTGTCATAATAATTTTGTACCATATTTACTATCAATAGTTCTTTCACTTAGATCTCAAGTCCATTCATTTATTCAGTACATACCATATACATATTCAGTATAACTTCCAGTCATATTACCCATAACTCAACACATTTCCATAATTTCCTTTTTCTCTTTCTACCTTCATAATTATAACCAAATTCTTAACATAAAATGATACGGTACAACTTTATCCATCAATTTTTTTTAAACTATACTTTTCCAACAAAATTTTCAATCTCACCAATTTTGTATTACAATCATTTAATCTAAAATCCAAATCCATGGATAACAAAATAACCGATCAAATGTATTGAACAAAACACATGGCTTTAAGAGATTAATATTCAAGCCTGAAACTTCCAAATCAATACTGTTCTTATATAATTTTATTCTTAGTCTTTACAAACACAAAGCTAAGGTGTTTCTCAAGAATAACATACTCCTTCTTCACATTTTTGCTATATCAGAAGTTAACACATTGCAACTCTGTTTCAAACCAATTTACACTCGATTATATGATCTTTATCAACTTAATTCAGGTTTCAACAATATTACTATATATATATTCAATCACATGCAGTTCCCATACAATTTCTATTGGTCACTTCATTTCTAATCCATTGACAATCTCTTATAATATATATTTACATAGAACTTTTCATATATGAATACTTTGGAACTCTAAATATCACATAATCATCAAGTTCAATGCTCATTATAATAATTTCCACTGTCCAATATTATTCAAGTCCATTCCATACTCACTTCCATCATATAATCCATTTAGTTTTTTTTAGTTTTTTTTTTTTACAATTCAAGACCTAATCTCTCTTAGGTCCAATAATACATACAACATCGTTTCCATAACATTAATTCTATAATTATACCACATACATGTATACACTTAATTAGATGCTCTTTTTTTTTTCATACATTCAATACAAATTTTCATTTATAACTGTAACAACCGTCCCAGTCCACCTACTGAGCCATTCCTATCCAGAGAAACCCTCAGGGCCTCTGAGCTGGGCTGCTACAGTACTAAATTGCCCTCACGGCCTTCCAACAGGATTCGCTTATTTGACTTACACCCAAGACACATGAGTGCAAGTCGCCTCTCTGGATCGAACACCTGACCTCCCCCTTAAGAGAGTCAGCGAAAATCATCCAGTACCATATCTTCCAATATGATGCAAAGTATTTATTCACACAACACACATATATATACTGACTATAATAGCACTTTACATCCATCTTAACCACATTCCCAATGTAACATCTCTTTCACTTTCATCCTTAAAAACATTTAATATATTTTCATATCCATTTTTACCCTTTTTAATATAGTGACTTAAAATAACTCATCCTCATTTACTTATCCACTTCCCTTTTTACTTCAAAACAAATTCTCATACTATCAGTTACAGTACTCAATTCATAATACTTTCATGTGCAATATTAGTCATTTCATCTAGCTCATGTATTGAATATACATTAAACCATCAATATCCCAATAATCTCTATCAATTTCCACTAAAACTTTAACTTTTCAACTTACTACTTCACTTAAGCTTCAACTTGCCCAACTCATTTTTTTTTAATATCAACTTTAAAAACATCTTATGTATATACATCACAAAGCAATGTCAAAACATATAATTTCCACAATTATCAAAATCATTTCAAAAATCTCAAATATCACATATTATCACCATTACAATAAGCTTTCACAATATCCAAACATCTCACATTTCTAACATTAAATTCACCATGTTTGCATTAAAATAACAACACCAATTTATATTCTTACTTAACCAATATCATCTCTTTTTCCTTTAAACAAAATCTTAACTTTATATATGTACCCCACATTTCAAATAATCACACTTTGTCTATACTAACCAACTCATTCAATATTCCACCATACTTTCCTCATTTTAGTAACATATCTTCCAATATTAACAATTCAACAATATTTCCTCTATCTAACAAACCCAACATAAACTCTATTATAAAGAGATTCAAAATGTAGAGGAAAGAGTACATACTCTTATCTTATTTTTAATCTCAACTCATGTTCAACTTTATCTCCTTTCTATTTTTTTATACCTCAATACATTTAACACTTCACTTTACTAACATAAATTTCCATTTTTAATTTATCAATTAAACTTATATAAATCCATATCATTTCTTTCTCTAGCTTTACTTTCATGTAAAACATCATTCACACACTAACATTCATCTCATATAACACAGATATTCTACCATTCATATAATGCCACATCCGAGACCAACCTAGGTGCCAATGCATATGCATGTATTATCAATTGCATTTCAAAACTCTTCTTTTTAATTCCTTTTAAGCGTTGCAAAACTTTTTCTTTTTAATTTCACTTAGGCCGAGAATCTCGAACCTAAGCTCTGATACCAAAATAATTGTAACACCCCGATACCCTATATAAGTACTGTACATATACCTAGTATACATACAGTATGTATATAAAGTATAAGGATGCCACTTGTTGTTACCTTTTAAAAACCTGCAACAGAGTTCAAACCATATTACATTAATTTAAATATCATTTACAAAATCATTGTCTTAATTAAAACTTTATTTATACATATAAATACTCTCTCGTCAGGAATACATCATAATTCAAAATTAAACATGTATGCATTACCCTCTAGTTGGTCTCGACAAACCTTTTACTCTTCTCGTGGCATAACGAAAGACTTCATACCTTCCACCAAGCTACCTACGCGATTACACATCCGCGCTAAGCTCGAGAGCTTAGTAGTACAAATATAATATATAAACATACATTATAAAAACACTAACATATCATAATATATCAATTCTATGCACCATTAGTTTCTTATCATGTTTTCCTTTTAAATTGCATCTTTCATATATCTTAACTAATTTCATGTTTTATATATACATATCATTTTTACCAACCACAATTCATCGCTAATAATCATCATCAACATAGTAATACCCACATTACATCTCATATCATTATCACCAATCATCGATCCAACATTAATACTCACAATCAATATTTCAATATACATATTACATATCATTTCATGTCATTATTTTATTCCCAATTCATCAATCATGAACCCCATTTCCAACCAATACAGTCATAGATCTCATTACTCATTTATTACAACATTTATATATCACTTTGACAACAACAACAGACTCGGGCCCAAAAGACACTAATATGCTATTCTATTTTCAGAGTAATGCTTTGGTTCAATCATCACATTTATCATTATCATAGACCCAACTAGGCTTCAAGGATTAGGTTCAACCAAACTTCAAGGGGAGCAAAGCATGCTAAGCATCAACCCAACTTGGCTTCAAGAACCAATCCAACCTAGCTTCAAGGGTTGTAACATCTCAATTAGGCTTCAAGGACTTAGCCAACCTAACTTCAAGAGATTGTTACTCATATTAGGCATGCCACCAACAACAAACTCTGAAAATGGAATAACACATTAGTTACACAATTCACTTATTAATTTCATTCTCAATTCTCATCATTAATTAGGCAAACATGCCTTATGTCTTTCAATTGAATCATCATAGCCAATCACAATGGCTTCACATCACATTTGAGTTATCATAGCCAATCACAATGGCTTCACAACTCATTTAAACCATCATTATATATATATACAACATCAATTACCTTAGCTAAACAAACAGATCATTAGTTTCACTTCTCTTTTTGTCTCAATTCACATTATACACTTCATTATTTGAGCATACATAATCAATTTCATTGCACATGTATCTTAAGTTCATCATCATATAAACAACATGTTCCTTTATAACATTTCAATCATTATTATCAACCATAATAATATCACATTTCATCCTTTCTCAAAACACATTGACACCATTCATTATTAAAACATTTATCATAATAAATTGCATTGCACATACCTTTTTGGATGATCCTCATCTCTTCCACACTATGCAAGTCATAACATTAGTCATATTATTCATATAACATACTACCATTCACATGGTTCACAATGCATAACATAACATTGTTCATACATAATCATATGCATCATCATTATCATCAAATGTGTGCTAACATCTCAACATCATATGAATGTATGTTCCACATACATTTGTTTAGATCATTCTTTATTTTCAAAGTGTTTTAGAATGTTTATGTTTAAGTTTAGGAACAATAAAACCCTTGAAGAATCAAACCATGCAAAAAGAACAAAAATAAAAACAGTAGCCAACACATTTGAGGGACACGGCCAAGCTTGTGGCCGTGTCTCTCATCACAATTTTGGCAGTAGCAAACACATGCATAGGACACGGCCGTGTCTCTTCAAAATCAATCCAACACGGCTTAATTTTCCTTGGCTTGGTCGTGTCTCTCATGAATTGGCCGTGTCACTCATGAATTGAAACCCTTTTCATGTCCAAGTCTCCTTTGGTTGCACTAAATTACATTATACACAATATAACTTATTTTAAATGAATGTAATCAATGTTCTAAACACATATTCATCACAATTTGCACATTAACAACACATCAACAATACCTTTAATTATCTACCATTTCAAAACCCTAACTCAAATATCATTCTTAACTTATCATCTTCCAACTAAAACCAACATCACTTTATCCTACCATCTTCAACCAAAACCAAACCAACATTAAATTAACTCACAATCAATTTCAACATTTAGAAACTCATCTCAAACATACCAAATCATAATATTATCAAATCCCAACACACTTCAAACATATCTTCAAAATACCAAAGGAAAACAAGAGAGTACTTACCTCAATTGAAGAAATTTCATAAATCTCTAACTTAATTCTTTGCTTCCTCCTTCAATTTGATGTTAGGATTGAAAAACACTTCTCTTGCTCTCCCTTTCCTTATGGTAGCCGGCCACACCAACAAAGAAGAGAGAAAATGAATACAAATTCAACTTCTCTTCTTCTTTAAATATCCACCAAGCAATTCTACAAGCACAATTACTAACATACCCTCCTCTCATTTGACTTAACCTTTGTCTCTTATATGCCCATTTAGGTAATTCACTTAGCACAAGTTAAAATATCCTCTTACCTTGACTCTCCTTTTGACCAACTTATATGTTATATATATTACAATATACACAACATATACATTCTCTTAACACACTCATTTTCCTTTGCAAATACATATATACATTTAATTCAAATCAAAACAACAATTGTATCCAACTTCTAGGGCACACATTGGGATATTACATATAACATATTTGTAATAACTTCCGCTGTGAATTGATAAACATTTTTATATATGGTGTCTTTTGGATTTCTTTTAAATGTTTGAGTTTGGTTTCATTTATTTACAAAGATATTTGTTGTGTATTTTTAAACTGTGGCATTTTCTATATTAGTATACGTAAATGACGATCGTTTAAGCATGCTTGGTACGTATACGGGATATAGGGGTGTTACATCGTAATTGACCTAAATAATTTGCAAGCTCTTTGCAAGATAATTTTGTTTATAAGCCTATTGTAAAAAGATTTTTAGAAAAAAATGGATTATGGACTTTACATTTGGGTTATGAGCAAAAGAATTTTTGATTTATTTTTAGAAAAGTCTTATGTCCAAAGACCATCTTGAAAAATTTTGAAAATAGCTTTGGTCTTTTGGATTTTAAAGAAAAATTTATTTTGAGCTTACAATATACTTAGGTCATATTAGAAAAAGAACAAGCCAAATATGCCATGATTTAAGCCAAGATAAATTAACTATAGTCAAACAACATGCATTTAGGGTAAAACCTAAGGAAATTAACTAGGCCAATTACATGAGCTTTAGACTTTGGGTAAAAAGGCTTAGGTTCCCATAGCAAGTATATACCAAATGGTACGAGGCTATGAGTAGTTATGATATGCTCGATCTCCATACCTTGAGTGAAAGTATGGTATCCCTAACATAACATAACACGGGTAACACGGGCGTCATAACTCACGCACACAATGCAATCTAATATGATGCAATGGATAATATCATTCTAAGAAAGAATAGAATAATATAAAGTCCAATGGAATCAACTTCTCTTATCCCCAGTGGAGTCGCCACTGTGAGCAGGGATTTTTGCCCCCACTCCCTGTGGAATGGTTCTTGTGACTTCAGCACTGTTTAGGCTCGGGGCCTTAGAGAACATGGACCTAAGTTTGGAGAAAATGCAGTCACCACTCGGACGGGTTGGGAAAAAAGAAAGGGGTAGATGACTCGATTCCTAAGGAATCCCCAACCCCCTAATGGGTTCGAAAAGTTGGGTACGTGTGGGGAAGGTGAGAAATGGCCCAGCACCCCCACAACGCCCGATTCATTGGAACCGGCCTCCTTTATAGGTCTTAATATTATAAAATTCTTAAATATAATAATAGTATCCATATTACACACAACAATTAAAATAAAGCATCGATATATTGAAAATCAAAACAATGTCCAAGCAAAACAAATAAATGGACATCCATCCGAAGATGGAGACATACCCTTACATAATCCATGCCTAAATAGGACACCCACCGAAAGGTAGAAACATGTCCTTTACATTGGTTCTAAAATAGAAAAGCAATTTAAATTACATGATATTTAACTAATGAGGTACCCACCAAGTGGAAACATACCTCTTACAAAATTTGGAAATCTAAATAAATCGATAAAAGTTAATATCCATTCATTATAAACAAATCATTCATCAAAGATATCAATCAAAATATAAAATAAACATCCATCCATGATAAACTAAATAAATCAAGCATTGAACTTAAATAAATCAACAAAGCATTGAAAATAAATTAAAGCATATGATAGACTACATAATCAAATATAAAATTGAATAAAGCAAATAAAGATTCAAATAAGGGCTACTATTTCTATTTAAGATTATTTATTTAATGTGTTTAGGGTTTTGGAATTTATGGGTTTAAGCTACTGTGAGTTTTAAAAGAATTGAAATGGAGCAAAGTTTTATAATTTAAAAGTTTGATAAAGTTCTTTGATTAACCAAATTAGTGTTTGAGTGGTAAAATCATGAAATTAGGGTTTGAACACTTTAAAACATTGGATTTATGATTTATGGTTACTTACTGTGTAGAATTATAGCATTTAGATTTATATGGTTTTAAGGTTTTAAAAATTAGAGTTTAAAAAAATTAGGGTTTTGGTTAGCTAGTTTAGGGTTTACTGTTTTGGGTTTTAGAGTTGAATTAGGGTTTTAGAATTTTAGAATTAGGGTTTCGGAGAATGCATTAGATTTTAGAATTTGAAAATCAATTGATAATTTTATGAAACTTTATGAAAATAAACAAAATGATTTAAGGTTTATAGAAACAAAAAAGATATTTTTTAGGTTTGTTGAAAGAAATAGATTCAATTTAGGGCTTTGAAAAGAAGCAGATTCAATTTAAGGTTTTGAAAAATTGGAAAGCAAATTAGGGTTTTGAGATTTTAAAGAAACAAAAACAATTATTTTATGATTTTTGGAAAACAAATAAACGAATTAAGGTTTTTAAGCTTTAGAAAGTAGATTAGGGTTCTAGGGTTTTTGAGTCAAAAGAGACAATTGGATGGTTTAAGCTACCTTGAAGAAATTAGACATTCATACCTCCATTTGTTAGTTCCACCAAAAATTACTTCTAGGATGAACAAGAACAAAGACAAGCTTTGCTGTCTTTGATGGATTGAATTGCTTGTTTGCTCTCTCAAAAGTCTGATCGATTTCACTGCCAGAAGGAATTCTTCAAATCCGATTCCCTTTCCAAGTTTTCCTCCTCAAATTCGGTCTTAATTCCCCTCCTCTTTATATGTTGTTTTAGTCCTTATTTATAGAAGATTTTTATGATTAATTTTAGTTATTCACGGAATCTAACATTAATTAAAAAAAGAAAACCGAAACCTAATTGTATTTGGTTTCGAAAAAATTTTGCTGGCAAAAAAAAACTGTTACTGAAAAATTATGCTGGCAAAAAAGCTGCCGCAGCTAACTGCAGGCTGCGGGGTGAAAATTAGCCTACGGGCCATTTCGCCACAACCCTTTTCAGTGACGAAATTTTTCGTCACCAATTTTCCATCGCCGATTTTTATTTTTATTTATTTGTTTGTTATTATTATTTTTTATTTTTTATTATTAAAAATTAGATACTAAGGCATATATTATTTAACTAAGATAACAAAAATTATTTTGGACTAATTAAAATATATTGGACCGGACTGGGTCAAAAATTAAGGGTCTACAATTACTAATATGTTCTTTTATTTTATTGCATGTAGTATGGATGATATTATATTATTTTAATAATTTAATAATAATTAGACCTGAAAAGGAGACCGGTCCCAATGAACCGGGCGTTGTGGGGGTGATGGGCTACTTCTCACCTTCCCCATGCGTACCCAACTTTTTGAATCTAATAGGGGGTTGGGGATTTTTTAGGAATCTAGTCATCTATCCCTTTCTATTTTCCTAGCCCATCCTAATGCCAACTCTTTTTTCTTTGAGTTTAGGATCGTGTTCTCTAAGGCCCTAGCTGAGCCTAACAGTGCAAAAGTTGTAAGAACCATTCCTCCGGGAGTGAGGGCAAAAATTCCCGCTCACAAGTGGCTAGACAGGGTCCAGATGGTGTTCATCCAGTTGTAGGCTAGTCCAGAGGAGAAGTTTGATTATGCTAAATCTTTTCTATAGAAGGATGCCTATGAGTGGTAGAAGACAGTTTCCCTATGGTACAACTAATCCACCAGTGCTGATTTATGATGATTTCCTGTAGGAATTTGAGAAGAAGTATACTTCGAGGGAGTATAAAGATGTGAAGAAGATGGAGTTCCTGAGTTTGAGGCAGGATACTGGGATAGTGATTGAGTATGAGATTGAATTTGTCCAGCTGAGTCAGTATGCATGAGGGATTATTTCGGATGAGATTGACTGGTGCCAAAGGTTTGAGGAGGGGCTGAGACCTTCTACCATGTGTCTTGTGGCACGCTCTCGGCATCAAGATTTTTCTCTATTTGTTGCAGCTGCCAAGAGTGTTAAGAGAGCACAAGGTCTTATAATAGCTGGCAGAGCTAAGGAGAGCAGAGTTAGGACACCCCAAGGTGAGGCAGGGTCTTCATTAGTGAAGAGAGGCCAAGGCGGATATCCTCAAAGATTCGATAGGAGTCAGGGGCAGTCTGGTAGGTCCGTATGCTAGCAGAGGCAGAGATAGAGACTTGTAGCCTCAGTAGCTAGTGCTCCAACCCCAGTGACTCAGAGACCTACTCCACCTACCTATGTTCATTATTGTTGGGAACATGGAGTTGTTTGTTGGAGGACAGGTGCACCAGTAGTGTGTTACAGATGTGGATCACCATACTACTTTCTCAGAGACTGTCCAGAGCCACTAAAGGATAGACAGACAGATACAACAACTTCTAAACCCAATGTCAGAGGGGGTCATGGTTGTAAAGGTTTTGGTAGTGGTGATAGAGTTGGGACTTGTCAGAGAGGAGGTTCTATAGCTGGGAGTAGACCAGATGAGGCAGGGCCATCACAATGGGGTCTAGTGATGTAGAGGTAGTCGGATGCTTCAGTTGTCATAGCTATAGTACTTTTACTTTATTTGGTACTTCAGTTCTCACATTGATAGACCCTCAGTTGACTCATTTATATATCAGTACATCCATCTTTCCTATGAGTGATTTGCATTCAGAGTCCCTAGGATTTGATGTTTTGCTCACAAATCCTTTAGGGCACAATGTTGTGGTTAGCAGGGTGCATGAAGATAGTTCAGTTATTGTGTAGGATGAGGAATTTCTCGGTGACCTAATTGAGATGCCTTTTAGGAAGTATGATATGATTTTGGGCATGAATTGGTTATCCAAACATGGGGCTGTGGAGACTATCAGCGGAAACATGTTACCCTGAGAACATGTGATGGTAGAGATGTGATGGTATCTAGTGAGCAGAGACACCTTCTATCCATATTTATTTTAGCTGTGTCATTTAGGAGGATGATTCAGAAGGGATGTTAGGCATATCATGCTCATGTTATAGATATCAGAGTAGTGGGGTCCCAGCTTGATAGTATACCTACAGTTACTGAGTTTCCAGATGTTTTCCCTGATGAGTTGTTTGGGGTACCACCTGAGAGAGAGGTGGAGTTTGGCATTGATTTCTTACCTGGTACCACTTCTATCTCCATTACCACTTATCGGATGGCACCTACTGAATTGAAGGAGTTGAAGGTGTAGTTGCAGGAGTTGGTTGATAAAGGGTTTATCTGCTCTAGTGTGTCCCCATGGGGAGCACCTGTTTTGTTTGTGAAGAAGAAAGATGGCATCTTGAGATTATGTATTAATTATAGATAGTTGAATAAGGTGACCATCAAGAACAAGTATCCATTACCTCGGATAGATGATCTCTTTGATCAGTTGAAGGGAGCATTAGTATTTTCTAAGATTGATTTGAGATTAGGGTACCATCAGTTAAGAGTTAGAGATGTAGATGTACCCAAGATAACTTTTTGCACGAGATATGGGCATTATGAGTTTTTGGAGATGCCCTTTGGATTGATGAATACACCATCAGCATTTATGGATTTGATGAATAGGGTGTTTAGACCATAGTTAGATCACTTTGTAGTGGTCTTCATTTATGGTATTCTAGTGTATTCGCGTAATGAGGAGGATCATGATAGGCATCTGCAGATTGTATTACAGACTTTGAGAGAGAAGCAGTTGTATGCTAAGTTGTCTAAGTGTGAGTTTTGGCTCAATCAGATGACTTTTCTTGGCCATGTGGTTTTAGTAGAGAGTATTAAGTTGATCCGAGTAAAGTCGAGGCTATCTTGAATTGGAATCCACCGAAGACTGTGATAGAGGTTGGAAGTTTTCTAGGATTGGCAAGCTATTATTGTCGATTTATGAAGGGTTTTTCTATGGTGGCTACAACACTCACCAAATTACTTTGAAAAGGGGTAGATTTGTGTGAACTGATCGATATCTGGCGAGTTTTGAGCAGTTGATGGAGATGTTGACACAGGCTCCTGTCCTTACCCATCCTGTGGAAGGTAAACCTTATGTGATATACAGTGATGCTTTACAAGTTGTTTAGGTTGTGTTCTGATGTAGGAGGGTAGAGTAATTGCTTATGCCACTCAACAATTAAAGCCTCATGAGTTGAATTATCCGACTTATGATTGGGAGTTAGCAGCCATAGCTTTTGCATTAAAGATTTGGCGGCATTACTTGTATGGGGAGAAATGTTTCAATTATACTGATCACAAGAGTTTGAAGTACCTAGGTGTTTAGAGAGAGCCAAATCTTTAGCAGAGATGGTGGTTAGAGTTGATTAAAGACTATGACTATTTGATTGATTATCATCCTAGCAAGGCAAATGTTGTTAGTGATGCCTTGAGTCAGAAGTCTTTGGCAGGTTTGACTGCTTATTCGCTCTCATTGCTTGTTGAGTTGAGAGTGTTGCATGCCAGATTTGAGTCTTGTGATGATAGTACATTAATGGCTCAGTTGCAGTTGAGGCCAATTTTTTTAGATCATATTAGAGAGGCCCAATTGGCAGATGAGAAAATCCAGAGGATTTTGATAGATTCCCAAAAGGCGGAGAGTGAGACTTTCATTTGAGAGATGATGGTAGTCTATGCTATAGAGATAAGTTGTGTATTCCTGATGATACAAGATTGAAGAGGATGATATTAGAGGAACCACATTAGTCACTTTATGTTATGCACCCCGATAGTACTAAGATGTATCAGTATTTGAAGTAACATTATTGGTGGTCAGGTATGAAGAAGGACATAGCAGAATTTGTATCCAGATGTCTCCCTTTCCAGGGAGTGATGGCCGAGCATCAAGTTCCTTCAGGGTTGCTTTAGCCATTATCAGTTCCTAAGTTGAAATGGGAGCGAGTGATGATAGATTTTGTGAGTGGACTGCCTTTAACCAGAAGAAGCATGATGCAATTTGGATGATAGTTGATCGGATGATGAAGACAACTTATTTTCTTTAGGTTTATATGGACTACTCACTTGAGAGGTTGGCTGAGCTGTATATCAGTGGGATTGTGAGGTTGCATGGAGTCCCAGTTTCTTTGGTGTTGGACCAAGATCCCCAATTTACATCTAGATTTTAGAGGAGTTTACAGGATATTTTGGGTTCTCAGTTGCATTTTGGTAATGCTTTCTATCCTCAGACAGAAGGGCAGTTAGAGAGAGTGATACATATTCTAGAGGATATATTGAGGAGTTGTATCAGTGATTTCATTGGGAGCTGGGATAAATTATTACCACTGATCGAGTTTGCTTATAACAATAATCATCAATCTAGTATTGGGATGGCACCTTATGAGGCCTTGTATTGTAGGAAGTGCATGATATCTCTGTGTTGGGATGAGGTTGGAGAAGGTAGATTGGTCATTCCTGATTTGATTAAGGAAATGGAAGAGGAAGTGAAGGTGATTCAAGGTCATCTGAAATCAGCTTCAGACCGACAGAAATCCTATACATATTTGAAGAAGAAGGATATAGAGTTCAATATGGGAGATAAAGTATTTCTAAAGGTGTCTATGTTGAAGAAGATTCTAAGATTCGACTGCAAAGGAAAGTTGAGTCCTCGTTTCATAGGACCATATGAGGTACTAGAGAGAGTTGGCCCAGTAGCTTATAGACTGGCTCTGCCACCTGAGTTGGATTGGATACACAATGTCTTCCATGTCTCTATGCTTTGGAGATACATGTCAGACCCATCTCATAACTTGTCAGTGGAGTCTATTGAGGTGAGTCCGGATTTAACTTATGAGGAAGAACCAGTGATGATCTTGGCATGAGAGGTGAAAGAATTGAGGAATAAGAAGGTGCCACTTGTAAAGGTTCTATGAAGAAATCATGCCACTCAGGAGGTGACATGGAAGAGTGAGCAGATGATGTGGAGTCAGTATCCTCAGTTGATCTAGAGTTGATAGCAGATAATTTCAAAAGAATGAGAAATGATAAGAAAATAAGAAAGATGTTAATCATATTGTGGTCAGAGTGTATATATATGTTGAATTGATGAATAACCTATGTAATGACAAAAGAATGAGAAATGATAATGTTCTTTGAAAGGTGATAAATGTTAACTTTGTATAGATTGTATGTAAAAGAGGAATTGCGTATAATTATATGATATGTGTGATGAGATTTTTCAATATGAACACAATTGTGATATATAAGAAATTGTGATATATAAGAAAATGTGAAAAGTAAGTCACATTGTGAATATGACTTATGAATGTGTATGTGGATGATTAAAAAAAATGTTATCAAGTGTTTGTTACCTTATACAATTACTTGTCTAGTGATATTGAGAATGATATTGCAAGTATTAATATACCTAAGAGAGATTAGGTCTTGACCTACGTAGAGTTAGGTCATGTGATGAAATTGAGATTGAGAATGGACCTGAGCAGCGTTGGAAGGTGAAATTATTATTGTAACAACTAAACATTATGATTGTGTAGTGTTTTGGGCCCAATGTATATGCGTATAAATAAGAGATTGTAAGGAAATGGAAAGTATAATGAAGAAAGTATGGAAGTGAAAAAAAATGAAAAAAATGATGCATAATTTAGGGATTGAGTATGTAAAATTAGGATATCTAAATGAATGAGATTTGGTGAGGTTCATGTTGTTGGTTGCATTATATGGAATTTGAATTTTTGAAATGGGTTTCTATAATTTTGAAAGTGATGTGTTTTGATGTTATATTAATATAAAAATAATGTTTACAAAGTTAGATCTTGAAATGAGATTAATAGAATGAAGTTTAAGTAAAGTAGTAAGTTGGAAATTTAGAGTTGTAAGGGAATTTCGATGGAGATTATCTAGATATTGATAGTTTAATGTTTAACAAGCATGTAAGTAATATTATTTATGAAAGTACTAACTAAGGTGTAATGTGATTAATAATATAGAAACTTGTTATGAAATAAAGGGAAATGAATAAGCAAGTAAAAATGAGTTACTTTAGGTAATTGAATTGGAAATTATGATAATAGATATGAAGGGAATAATAATTGCAAAAAATATATATATCTGAATGAAAATTTTTATAAGAGATAGATTAGAAATGGAGTAATAAATGGAAATTGTGTAAAATTAGCATATCAATAAATGTGTATATGTAAGAGATGTTAATGGTAATATTGTTGAAACATGAGTTAGGCTAATGATGATCAAGTGATCAAAAGTAAATTGCTTTGAAATAGAGCTAAAATATGTTAACTCTTCATGTAGTAAGAGTTTAAAGAACTTATATGTGATTTTAAAATGCCACGGATGTATGACCATCAAGACATGGGTGTAGTTTTGAGATAAGAGTTGTTTGAGAAAGAATTATAGTGAAGGCAGTGTTTATTTGTAACCTACAGACTTGGACTTAAGATGATACAATTGTGAAATTGATAGTTTTTGTTTCATGAGATACAAGCAAGATTTATGGCTGATATAGTGGACTCATAACCTTGTGTAGAAATTTATCTATGACCAAGGATAATGTGGAAACAGAAGAGAATTGTGAAAATATGATAAGCTATAAATGATGTATAAGAAAAGTGATTTTTGTAAATATGGTAACTATAAGAAATGTGAGAAAAGGATAAATGAAAGGAATTATGAAATGTGTAACGACCCCACCTGCACGGTCTTACGACAGCTGGTCTATTGGGCCTTTTCTCCCGTAGGTGGACTGTAGTCCCAGCCCTCAACCCGACAGGCTGCCACAGTACTGGACTGCCCTCGCGGGCCCTCCACAAGGAATTGTTTAATTGTCTCCCTAAGGAGTCGCCTCCCCGAATCGATCACCTGACCTCTCCCTTAAGAGAGCCAGCGAGCACAATCCAGTAAAAGGGTATTTTGGTAATTAAATCTTAGAAATTCAAAATTAATAAAATAATTCAAAAATAAATTATTTTTGAATGGAAGAGGGATTTTGGACTTTTAATTTATTAAATAAATAAATAATTAATAAATTATTTTAATATATATATATGTTTATAAATTAAGATGAAAGAAAAAGAAAATTAAAAAGTTTTTCATCTTCTTCTTCTTCTCCATCAAGGGCTGGCACCATGGTTGTCTAGCTCAAGAATTTTGAACTTCCATACACCACAAATTGAAGGATTTAACAAGTTTAAAGTGGATTTTTGGTGATTTTCACCAAAATTAGTAAGTTCCCAACTTCTTTCTGCGGATTTCATGGAAATTGTGATTATGTGTGTTTTGGGTTTTTAAAGTTCTAAGATTTAATTTTCTATTTGGGTACAGATGAAGTTATTTTAAGTGATTAACAATGATTTTAAGGTTGGATTAAAGAAATGGTTGAGTTTGGGTAAGATTGGTGAAGAGAGAGAATTTAGGGTTATGTAATTTTTGGGGTTTTGAAATCATAGTTTTTAATTGTGTAAATTGATTCCAAATGAGTTGTTTTGATGAATAAACAAGTATTTTAAAGTCAAATATTGGATTTGGTTGTGTTTGGTTGGAATTTGAGAGTAGAAGTGGAGATTTAGAATTTTGGAAAAGTGATTTTCCAAAGTGGTTGAATTGTGTGATTTTATTTGTTAAAGCATGTTTTTTAGTGTTAAAAGTGATGAATATAAGCATAAAATGAGTAATGGATTGTGTTGGAATTGAAAACCTTCAATGGGGGAAGGTTATGCCATTTTTAGATTATGTGTATTTTTATAATGTAAATGATTTAAATGTATTAAAATATATTTTTAATAATATAAATAAACTTAAAACACTAATTTAATTGTAATAGAATGGAATTCTAATGTTAAAGTAAGGAGAGGCTAAATTTTTGAAAATTTGTTGGAGTGATATTTAATTATGGTTAAATATTGAAAATGCCATTAAATGTGATACTAAATGATTTTTTGCAATCACATTTGGTGTAGGCATTGAGGGAGGTTGATTTGCTTCATCCAAGTGGTGAAGGGCAAGTTGGAAAGATAGGTTTGGAGGCTGTTTTAAGCTTGCTTTGGGTTGCTAGTGGAGGTAAGTACAAACTTTGAATATATTGTTTATATTTGCATGACATTTGGGCTTAACACATTTTGGTTGAAAAATGTGTTAAGCTACTTGATACATTGGTTATGTATGTATAATATGCTATGACATTTGTAATTTCATATATGTGTTAAATGCATTGTGAAAAGCCATTGATAATGTCTAAATTGTATAAAATTTGAAATATGTATATTATGTGGAAATACCCAAGTAATTGGGTAGTGTGTTGTGAATGCAAAAATGAGATATGTGATATAATGAAATGAATTGATATTGATAAAAATGAGAAAAGTGAGAAAAATGAGAAAGATGTGAAAAATGAGAAAAGTGAGAAAAATGATGTTTTTGGGGTGAAAAGACTGGGTCGTGAGCCTCAAAAATAAATCCTTGAAGCTAGACTGATTGAAAAGACTGGGTCGTAAGCTCAGAACTAGTTGGATTATCCATGGATATATTACCTACGGGGCTAGACACATGGTGTCATTATAGACCAAAATAGTAACTCTGAAATTTGAATAGTATATTAGTTGTCTTTGGTCCCATATTTGTGTTTGTTTTTATGTGAATTATGGATTGTGAATTAATTGAAGATTATGAGAAAATGGAATGATGTGATGTTCATAAGCATTTTGCATTGGCATTACTTTATATTTTATTATTATAAAAGTTTGTACCACTAGGCTTCAGCTTAGCGCGATTGTAATTCGTCGTGCAGGTGACATGGGCATTTTGGTAGAGCCGAAGGCTTCTACTAGACTTGGTCGGGTCTAGGTTTGTATTTATTGAGCTTGAAGAGTTGTTTTTGGGTACATCAAGACCAGAGCCAGTTGCTAGCATGTACATATTTGATATTATAGTATATTTTGATATTATGTATGTTATGAGATGTTTTTTGAAGTATATATTGTAAATTGTAAAGAATGTTTTGAATAATTTGTTTAAGATAGAATCTTATATGTGTTGTTGATATATATACCTATATATAAGTATTTTGAGAAAATATGGAGAAATTGAGAAGTATTGGTGAAATGGTGAATTGATTTTATTGGAAGTGTTTGTTTTATTCACGTTGTGTTTTGCTGAATTTTTGGAATGTCCAAATTACAGACAAAATTGTAGCAAATTTTTCTTAGAGATTTTCATATAAAATGTTATTTCGGGTTACTATAGCAAGTAAAGAATATTTATATACTATTTAATTTTATATATTTAGTATTTGAAATTTTAAAACAGAAATTTGAAAATTTTTATTAAACCAGTCTGTGGCATTTTTGTACCATATATGCGTATTTTACATATGCTAAAAATATGTATTGTAAGTATATATGGTATAAGGGTGTTACAATTATATGCCAAGTTGTCTAAGTGTGAATTCTGGTTAGATTAAGTAACTTTCCTCGGGCATGTTGTTTCAGCAGAAGGTATAAAAGTTGATCTGAGTAAAGTTGAAGCAATTTTAAATTGGTGTCCACCAAAGAATGTAACTGAATTAGAAGTTTTCTGGGGTTGGCTAGTTATTACTGTCGGTTTGTGAAGGGATTTTCCATGATATCTTCACCACTCACCAGACTACTTTGAAAACATGTGAAATTTGAATGATTGATAGATGTCAGGCGATTTTTGAGCAGTTGAGAGATATGTTGACTGAAGCTCTAGTTCTTACTCTACCTGCAGAAGGTAAACCATATGTGATATATAGTGATGCCTCACATTTTGAGCTTTGGCTATGTGATAAAAGAATTTTTGACCCATCTTAAAAAGGTTTTATTTTAGAAGATCATTTTAAAAAAGGGTTTGAAAATAACCTTAAAAGAATTATTTTGGGCTTACACAATAAATAGGTCATATTAGGAAAAAGGCAAGCCTAATGGCTAAAACTCAAACTAAAACATGTTAACCATAGTGTAAACCCTTAATTTTTGCTCAAACTAAATTCAATTTAGAAAATCGGACAAAGTTTGGTTCTAATTACAAAATTCAGGTTAAACCAAGTTTAATTTTTAGTTAGGTTCGATTCATTAAAAATTGGGCCAATGTAATGTGAATGGGTTCTGTCCTTACTGGCAATTTAATATGGGTTTTTGCCTCATATTGAATTGATGGTTGCCAATTTGATATGGGCTTAGCCTCATATCGAATTGGTGGTTGCCAATTCAATATGGGCTTGCCTCATATCTAATTGGCAAGCCACCAATTTTATATGAAGGCTCATGTTGAATTGGTAGCTACCAATTTGACATGAGCCATGTCTCATGTCGAATTGGTGGTTGCCAATTTGACATGGGTGGTTCAATTCGAATTGATGGCTGCCAATTCAGCATGGACAAAGCCCAGGCTTGTCCAACTTGCATTAATTTCCTAATAACATGAAAATTGAAACACTGGCCAAGTATCCAAGTAGCATAAGGACTATTGCTTAAATTAACCTTAAATTCACACTATAAAGAGAAAGCAATAATGATAAGAAGAAAAAAAGAGAGACTTATCAAAAAAGACCTTAACAAAAAGGAAATGATGTAGTAGCAACAATTAAGCAAAAGAATCAACACCCAACAATTGCCTTGGAAATCATTTCGCTCAACCAATACTATAAATTGATCCAGGCAGGCCTGAATTATTGTTCAAGATTCAACTTTGGTGGAGTCTTCTAATGCAGGTTTAGTTTTCTAATTTAATTTTTGCAATCAATTTTTAAAATATCTTCACAGTAGCTTGTTTATCAAAATTTTATTTCATCCAGTGGCTTAATTACCAAAACCTAGTAACATGTTTTATAAAATTAAAAACCTAAATTGTTTGTTTCGTCCAATAGCTTGCTTTTTTTTGTGTATTTGTTTCAATTTCACAATTGCTTAGGATTTAATTTAAACCTCTAAATTAATTACCAAAGCCCTAAATTAGATAACCTAAAATTACTTTTGCAAATTCATAAAACATAAAAACCCTAATTTTGTTTTAGAATCCATAAAACTTATATTTTACCTAAAAAAAAAACCCTAATTTTTCTTTTAGAAACCCTAATTTTCATCCAAAATCGTAATTTCATCCAAAAACCATAATTTAATATGTAAACCCTAATTGTGTGCATTTAATGATTTACTTAAGAATAAAACTTAGATCTAATTATTTGGTTTATTGTTATGTGCTTACGATGAATGGTTTATTGTTATTTTGCCTATGATAAGTGTTTGAATTATTTGAATTACATTTAGTTAATTATTTAATTCTCTAAATGTAAGATGTATGTTTACACTTTGTGGATAACTCATTTGATAGTCCAAATGTAATTTATTTTATCTTAATTTTTGGATTAATGTAAGGGACATGTTTCCACCAATGGTTGGTGTGCCATTTTATTTATTTTGTTTTTTTATGACATTGGACATTATGAAGGCATGTTTCCATCTTTGAATGGGTGCCTATTTTGTTTTTTTAATAAGATGATGGATGCTTATTTCTTTGAAATTGTATGTAATATGGATAATAATATTTAATAATTTGATAATATTTAAACCTGAAAAGGGATCGGTTCTAATGAACCGGGCATTATGGGGGGTGCTAGGTCATTCTCACCTTCCCCATACATACCCAACTTTCTTAACCCATTATTATAGGGTTGGGGATTCCTTAGGAATCGAGTCATCCACCCTTTTTTTTTCCCAGCTCGTCTGGTTGGCAACTCCATTTCTCCGAGTTTAGGCCCGTATTCTCTAAGGACCTGAGCCTAATAGTGCTGAAATATTAAGAACCATTCCACATGAGAGTGGGGGCAAAAATCCCCGCTCACAGTGGAGACTCCACTAGGGACAAGAGAAGTTGATTTCATTGGTCTTTATATTATTTTATTCTTTCTTATTATAATATTATCCATTGCATCATTTAGATTGCATTGTGTATGTGAGTTAAGATGCTCGTGTTACCCGAGTTATGTTATGTAAGGGATACCATACTTTCACTCAAGGTATAGAGATCGAGCATAGCATAATCATTCATAGCTTCACATCTTTGGATATATACTTGCTATAGAGCCTAAACTTTTCAGCCCAAAGACTAAAGCTCATGTAATTGACCTAATTACTTTCCTTAAGTTTTTACCCAAATGCTTGTTGATATATCTTGGTTTGAATCATGCCCAATTTTGTTTGTTCTTTTTCTATTATGAGCTAATTATGTTGTAAGCTCAAAATAGTTTTATTCTGTTAAGCCCAAAAGACAAATTATTTTCAAAATATTTTTAAGATGGTCTTTGGACATAAACCTTTTAAATATGGGTCAAAAATTCTATTTCGCCTTATTACCTAAGCTCAAAGTCCAAAATCCTTTTTTTGAAACAAATCTTTTTATAATGGGCTTCGATACAAAACTATTTTTTAAACAAACTTTTTTTATGGGCTTTAAGATAGGCTCAAAACTGCTTTTCACTTCATGACCCAAAATTTAGATTTTTGTTACTAAAACCTTTTTCTTAAATGGGCTTACAACTAGCTAGGTCAATTATGGAATATTGTAATCAATTGTGGGCCTGATTTATACCAAGAATTGTCAATCATGGACTTTTCTATGGCATGAATCATTAGTTGTTTTTTTTCAAATGGGAAACCTATTTATGATAAATTCTTTAGTTTGGTTTTAATCCCAAATATAGCATAAAGGCTATTTTTTAGTTGATCCAATGGAATAAGGCTAATTAATGGAAGTTATCATGAACTGATTTCAAAGTTTGAAAATACAACTATTGGTTCAATTGTCTGAGTGAATTTTTCGAAAACAATATATCCCATGTTGATATTTTATTGACCATATACCTAGGAAAAGAGACTCGTCATTCATGTGTGGAAGATATAAGGTTGGAAGGATCATTTCTGCTCTTTTGGTTTGTTTGTTTGTTTGTTTATTATTTGTGCATATATGCATTGCATTACATGTTATTGATCCTTTTTGGCTCACAGACCTGGAGTATAGCAGTTCAAAAGTTTATGACAATTTGACCTATGTCAGTGACTCAGAGTTTTGTGAGAATTCAGTTAATTTCACATCAAAAGCGATGGAACCTGAGCAAGTTCAGAAATTGGTGAATGATGCCCTCAACTCTAAGATGAAAGAATTGAAGGAGACCTTGGCTGAGACTGTGAAAAACAAGCTAGCTACACTATTAGAAAGTACTATTGAAGCATCTGCTAATACTAAGAAGTATAAATACAAAGGAAAAACTAAGGTTGGTTAAGCAACCTTTGATGATGACAGTGTAATGGTTGATGATGATGATTGGGCTTAGTATTTCTAAGATTCTCAAGATAAGAAGAAAGAGCCAAAGGTTGTAGAAAAATCAACTATTGAAAAGACTGAAACTTCATATCTGGAGAAGATGATTGTTGATTTAGAGAAAAAGTTTGAAAAGAAGTTGAAGGTTGAAGAGGTGTCTGAAATGGATAAATTGTTTGAAGAAGATGAACAAGTATCCAAGTTCAAGATTCCTTCCTTTGCTAAGTACAATGGTATAGAAAATCCTCACTTCCATGTTAAGCAGTACATCACTGCCATGGAGTCTGCCAGAGCTACTAAAGCTCAAACTCTAAGTTATTTTATGCTCTCATTGGATCTTAATGTGCATAATTGGTTGAATACCTTAGAGAAAAGTACTCAAAAAAATTGGGATTTGTTGTACAATGCCTTTATCCAACAGCATGGGTATAATGTGGAAGTGGAAGTTACCCTGATAGTGGTAGAGTCAATTAGTTTGAATAAATTACTTTTATTAACTATTTTTGGTCTTTGTTCATTTTGGTGCTCAGCTATTGACGAGTCTAGCTTGATATTAATAAATTAGTGTATCTATGCATCATGATCAGAATGTCTTTACTTGGTGAGGGAGTTGTTCTATAGCATTGAGCTGTGTAAGCTTACTTAGAGAGGGCTCCAACATAATTATGAGTGTCTAGGTCCTAGCCAATCATAGAGCATGCTTTGATGAACTTTTGAGGAAAAATTAAACTTTGCTTATTTAAGGAAGGAATGATCTAGGCATTGTTTGGTAAGCCAACAACTAGAATTCACCCAATTAAATATTAATCCCTAGTTGTCCTTTAGAGCCTTCATGAGATTTTAGTTTACTCTTTATTGGCTTGTAAGCCTGATACCCTACCCTATGTTGTTGTGACTATTATGACATGTCTGATGATTCCTAAGGTGAAGGGGCATGAAGATAGCACCCCTTGCAGGAGATTGAGGACAGCGCCTCCAAAAGGTAAATGATTTACAAAATAAGTTTTGTTATGAAATTAGGGTTTTGTGGTATTAATTTGGGAATTAGGGTTTATATATTAGGGTTTATAGAATTAGGGTTTAGAAAATTATCCTAATCAAATTAGGTTTTCTATATATGAATTAGGGTTTTGAGCATGTGAATTGAGTTTCAATCCTAAATCTAAGGTTTGGTACGCAAAATTTCAATTTAATCATCAACTAATCCTAGGATTATGGCTACTAGATGAAACCTCTAAAATTAAACAAATGAATTCTAGTCATATTAGGCAATGGAGATGATTTTATTAAACTCAATTAAGATATGTTAATAAATCATACCTTTTGTTTTTTGGCTCCACTAAGTGGGATTTATTGAACCAGGCTTGACTATTCGATGGTTAGGAAGTCTGGATCAAATTAAATTCTTGGTTGATGCTTGAATGATCTGAGGATCACTTTTGTTTAAGCTTCTACCTATTTTGATGTTTTTGCTTTCTATCTCTTTCTTTTGTGTTTGCAAGATTCATTTCTCCTTAATTCTTTTTAATTGCTAATTATGACCTCCCCTTGGCTTTCTCTATTCCTTTCTATTTATAATGTAGTAATTAAGGTTAAAATTTATTGTTATTCCTCATCCGTGTCTGAGATTTGCATAATTTAAACACGATTAGGATTCCTAAACAAACCAAACTCATTTAGAATCATCTAAGCATAGGGTTCATATCGATTTGGACCACTTCCAAATAAATATGAGCAACTCATGTCAATTTGGAGGATCCAAATCATCATGACTCATATTGATTTGGACCTAGTCCAACTCAATCCAAATCCAATTTTCTCTAATTCTCAGACCAAACCTATTTTATAAATTTAATTTGGTCCTTTATACATTGGACTAATTTGACTCAAACTTTTAAACTAGGTTTAAGTTCTTTATAAATATAATAGTCCATATTTAAGCTTCTTGAATTTAATTCGTGACAAAATTAAGGGTCTATAATTACCCAAAAGGTAGCCCTCCCAAGTCATCATGGGATGGAATCGAGACAGTGTGAGGTAATGCAGACATGCTAGTAGAGTGTGACTCAACATGAGGAGTCTGAACAGTAGGAGTAGTCTGGGTAGAAGAAGGAGTTTGCCCCAGTCTAATCACCTGAGGCATAACAAAAGTCTTGCAAAATGCATCATAATCTTTGTCTGGAAGAGTAAAATGTTGATCAAGCAATACGATAAAAAGAGCATCAGTCCTACAAATCCTCATCCAATCATACATATCAACTGGAGAAAATAGAGGCACAACTCGATCCTCTGTGGAGTATCTAGGCATGGCCCACTCACCCAAGTAGTATACCATAAGTTTTAGGGCACACAAGAGAAGTTTGTATCTAGAGAGAGTCATGGATCTAAGCAATGAAATGGTGGACCAGTGATCCTTGTAAAATAAGGGGTCCAGGTGATCTGTTCCAAAGGTTAAGCCAGTAAAAATAAATAATTAAGATCATTAAGAGGAAAGAAAGACTCACATCATCAATACCTAGTTGGCTAAAATGAGACTAGAGTACACCGAACAAAGGCATGTCTCCCCTATTGCTATTACTCCATCTAACCCTAATTGAATATGCTGTGGGGAGTGGATCCTTCAACACAAGACTAGTGTATTGAAGGAGTTCATTGGCCCAAATCTACATCAACAGGAAAACTATAAAAGCAAGGAATAAATAAGATAAAGAGTAGAGAACAAAGATAGAAAAAAACCTCCCAATTGACATGAGTACCACCTAAGGAAGAGCAAGTCCCCTATGACAACTTTCCCATCTCCCAATATATGGTGCTAAGTATTGCACCACCCCAATCATATGAGCTAACCAATGTAAAATTCTAGAGACTTAAGAGAATGCCTAAAACCACACTATCATGGAAAGAGTGCCAAAGGTTATATCAATAAATTAGTAAAAGTACAGACCGGGCCAATTATTCAACTAAATGGCCAAGAAAGTTTGTCATAAGTCTACTAACATGGTTGTGCAACCATGTGTGCTAAACAAGTATGAAGTTCCTTTGAGGATGATCTCCAATGAAGGTGAACACTTCTTCTTGAGTAAGAACTCTCTAATCATCAAAGCACTCTACAGCTTAGGTACCAAACCAAAGCCTGGTAATAGCAGTAAGGTTAGGTGATGTCATCATCAACTCACTATAGGGGAAGTGGAATGTGTTGGTGCTATCCCACCATCACTTTTCTAAGGCCTTCAAAAGGGGAATGTTCCTAGAAGTAGAAGTGTCCATCTCGAGGAAACCTAGAAGACTAGTAGGCTCAATTAACTGAGTAACCTCCTCTGGAAGCTCTAAGTTAGTCAGGTTTCCCCGAATACCTTGAATCCTTAGAAAAGTAAACTTTGTAAAAGGCCAAGTAAGCATAACAATACCATCATTCATCATTCAAATATTCTAACTATGACTCCAAAGCCAAAGGGAGTAAGAAAGGGGCATTTTTGAAATTTTTCAGTTCATAGATAAGACACATGCAAATTTTCATGAGAGATATGTCAAAAAAACATGATATTTAAATAAAAAATGATTTTTTTTTACTAATTTCACCTTTTGGGCAAAAAACGAGAGAAAGGGCATTTTCATAATTTTGCAGCTTTTTGGTTGAATACAATTTTTCGGGTCAAAACATCACTAAGATGATACAAATATGGAGCAACCATGTTACTACAAGCATCTGGGGGCAACTTAATCAAGTTAGGCAAAAAAGCAAATTCCTAAAGTCTAGGGGCCTAAGTGCAAATATCTAAAATTAAAGGCTAAATTGTAAAAATTAAGAGAGAATAAATACCTCATGTGAACCAGTAACCGAGGCATGTTGATCCCAATCTACCAAAATGGTGTTGCACTCCACATGCCTTGAGTGCCTTGAAGAGGAAGCCATCTTGAGTTGAGAAAATTTGGGGTAGAGAGAAGATTAGAGAGAGAAAGAAAATTTAACAAATGGGGAAGAATGAAAAATTCGAAGGTGCCTTCATATAGGGTTTAGGGCCAAATTTCAAACGGACATTTCGAGACCGTTTCAACTTAGATTTTTGAGCCGTCTAAAGCAGCACAACCATAATTGTACCCTTTATAAGTTGTTATGATCAAAATCACGAACATTGAAAGACACTATAGACAACTACAGAAACATACTAGAAAATTATAAAAAATTCTGCAAAAGGCAAAACAATCGACTCCAATCAGGTATGTTCTTCTTCCCTTTGATTAAAAATGGTGAAAATCTCAATCTTAGAAACCAAAACTTCCATGATAGTGGATAACTATGAACCCAAGATGTTTCACCCTAAAATTAAAATTTAGTATATGAAGGTCATAATGCAACTTGAATCACCAAAAATGGACGTCAGACGAGGGAGAATGGGCCTTCAAAAATTTTCTGTTGGGCTGGGTAAATGATTTACAAAATAGATTTTGTTGGGGGATTATGCATTTTTCTAATGAAACTACTGGAAAACATGTAAAATTAGGCTTTTAACTTAAATATAAGGTTTAATGTGCAAGATTAGGGTTTTAGATTATAAAAATAAGGATCACACTAGCAATGGATGTTCGTGTCTATTTTAATCCCAAATTTGTGGCTTACTGTGAACAATTTGCAATATTATTTATTAATTGGACTGTGTAATGAATTAATCAATAAAAGTAAGCAATTGAATTGAGTTGATTAAAGAAAATTAAACCGGTGTTTGTCGGCTCCACAAATTTGATGTGTTGAACCAAGTTTGTTGTTGCCACTACCCGAACCAATTTGTCTTTTTGTTGGAGGCTTAACTATCTGAATATCACTTTTAGCTACTGTCTTTCTTTGGGTTTTGCTTCTGTTTATTGCATTAATCATGGCCACTGTTCTCCCTTTAATTTGCTAAAGATGGCTCTCGATTATTGCTTTTTCAAATTCTATTTGTTTATTATTTATAATTGCTTGTGGTTCTCTGATGTTAAAGCTAGCTCCCCATTTTTTGTTGTTGTTAGTTTGCTTTTATAGGGGCAACCAGTGGAAACATTCCTAATTAACTATGGAAGGCTCTGAAACCTCTAAGTCTAAGTTAAACTTAAATTGCTTTCGAGTCCATGTTAAATTTAATTTGCTTAATTAAGGATACCATGAAGTCAATTCGACATGAGCCCATAAAGCTAATTTGATATGAGCCTTGCTCATGTCAAATTGGTACACCAATTCAACATAAAGCTTAGTCTGGCTCAATCATTTTAGGTTTTTTGGTTTAACTAGAACTGTACGGCCTTTTTAATTTGATTTGACTTTGATTTGGGCTTTTAAAATTGAATTAGACTTAACTTGGGCCTTTAAGATTGTACCGGCTATGGTTTGGTTTTTTAAATTAGAACTAAGCTCATTTAGGGCCAAATTTTGGGGTTTACACTTAGGTCCATCCTCTAAATTAGGTTTCATTCAGTTGGTCCTAAGTCGTCCTCTAAATTAGGCTCCATCCAGTTGGTCCTAAATTCCATCCTCTAAATTAGGCTCCATCTAGTTGGTCTTAAAGTCCATCTTTTAAATTCAGTTCCATCTAGTTGGTCCTAAATCCATCCTCTGAATTAGATTCCAACCATTGGTCCTAAGCTCATCCTCTAAATTAGGTTCCTTCCAGTTGGTCCTAAGTCCTCCTTTAAATTAGGTTCCATCCAGCCAGTTGGTTTTGAGCCCATCCTCTAAATTAGGTTCCATCCTATTGGTCCTAAGTCCTCTATTAAATTATGTCCCATCCAGCAAGTTGGTCCTAAGTTCATCCTCCAAATTAATTTCCATTCAGTTGGTCCTAAGTTCCATCCTCTAAATTAGGTTCCATCAAGTTGGTCCTCAGTCCATCTTTTAAATTAGGTTCCATCTAGTTGGTCCTAAAGCCATCTTCTAAATTAGATTCCATCCAGTTGGTCTTAAGTTCCATCCTCTAAATTAGGTTCCATCCAATTGGTCCTAAGTTCCATCCTCTGAATTAGTTTCCGTCCAGTTGGTCCTAAGTCCATCCTCTAAATTAGGTTCAATCTAATTGGTCTTGAGTCCATCTTCCAAATTAGGCTCCATCCAGTTGGTCCTAATTCCAGCATCTAAATTAGGTTCCATCTAGTTTGTCCTAAGTCCGTTCTCTAAATTAGATTCTATCTCGTTACGCCCAAGGATCCATTTTCCAAACTAGGTTCCATCTAGTTGGTCCTATAACTAAGTTCCTAAATTAATATAGACTTAAGCTCTTCTAGTTTAGGTTAAAAAAATACCATTTTTGAGTCTCAACCCAACCATCTCAAGATGCTTAGAACTGCATGGGCTTTGATTTGAATTAAAATGGTTATGTAGGCTTAATTCCAAGCATCAAGTTCACTTCCAAAACAAACCCTTCCCCTTACTCTTATTGTGACATAAAATTGTCTTTTGAGGAAACCTAAGTCACTTGAAATTTCTCATAGCTGGGACACCCCTGAAGAGACAGTTTAGATAAGTAGTTTTTAATCTCAAATTGGGCAATGTGTACCCATCCTAGAATTCATAAGTCTAGAGGTGGGATCCCCTTATTTTTATTTTTGAATTTAATCTTTAATTTAATTTTTGCCTTTTATTTTATTTTCTTACTATAAATCATGTTTCACTTGTCACTTTATATTATAACTGCCATATCATGAAATCTATTTAATAAATTCTTATTTAATTCAAGGCCATGCTACTTTTATTTAAAAGCCCAAACCTAGCCCCCTGAATCCATCATTTGATTTGAGGATAGTGATTTTATCCTTGGGAAAAATGTTGGAGTCATTTTTAGGTTTTTTATTAAATTTTTCCTTTACCAAACTAAATTTGAGTGGTAACTCTCTTTTCCAAAATCATTTTGCTATCGATCCAAGTGTAGCCAATAAAGGTAGAGTGACATTGGTACTTTTCTCTATGAAACTTAGCCCAACTAATTTCTTAGAACTCACCAATCTCACATCCTTTGTGGGGAAGGCCTGAACTAGGCTTACTCGGGGCCAAGCTAGGGGCCTCACAACTACTATTCCAATTTGGTACCCCAGCCATAGAGTGATTCATTGATTGAAGAGTTCTTACTTAAGAAGAGGTGTTCACATTGATTAGAGTCCATCCTTCAGGGAACTTCACACATGTTCAGCACACATTGTTACACAACCATGTTAGCAGCTTCATAATGGACTTTCTTGGGCCATCAGCTAACTAACTAGCCCGGTCTATACTTTTACCGATATAAGGATGTAGGTTTAGGCTTTATTTTTTTGATAGTGTGGATCTAGGCATTCTTTAGAGTCTTCAAGTGTGAGGCCCTAGCTTAAGCACCCCTTTTCAGACCAAGCCCACAAATGATGCAAAATCGCAGTGCTGGAAAATTGGGCTAAGTTTAACAAAAAAGTGCCAAGGTCACTCTGCCTTTGTATGCTATGCTTGGATTGATAGGAAAATGATTTTGAAATTTTTCACCACTAAAATTTATTTTGAAAAAGAGAAAATTTGAGAAAAACCCCAACATTATCCCTAATGATAAAATCACTAGCCTCGAGCTAAAGGATTGATTCAGGGGCTAGGTTTGGGCTTTTAAGTAAAAATAGTTTGGCCTTGGATTAAATAAGAACTTATAAAATGGATTTCATGATATGACCAATATAATATCAAATGATAATTAAATATGATCCACACATTCATACATAACAAATAACAAAAAGAAAAGCATAAATTAAAGATTACATTGTAAAATAAAAAAAGGGGATCCCAACTCTATCCTTATGGATTTTAGGGTGGGTACAAATTCCCCAACTGTTGTTGCTGACTTGAGAATAAAAACTATTTGTCTTAATTGGCTCTTTAGGTGTGTCCTAGTTATGAGAAACTTTGGGTGACTTAGGTTTCCAAAAGACAACTTTAATTAATTACAAAAGGCTTAAGATTTAGGGGAAGGGTTATTTTGGAATATGGACTTAATACTTGGAGTAAAATTACAAGTAAGCATGGATATTGAATTGAATTAAAATCAAAGCCCATATGTAAAACCCTAATTTTGTACCTAAATTAAGGTGAACGTGAGAACATTTCCAACAAAATTGGAATCGCACAAGCCCAAACAGGCCCGCATGAGCCCAAAATGGTCCTTCAATTTTGGACTTGAGCAAAAATCCTCAATTTTGACCCTAAATGAAAGCCCACATGATAACGAATCAAACAAAACTTGAATCACACCAATTGAAGGTCAAACGATAAAAAATAGTAAAAATAAGTTACGGCATGCATGTAGATGTCCATGGCACACACAAATGATCCACGCAGCCCGCGAACAGTCCGCGAGGCCCATGGATCCTAGCAACGTGTTGATGATCCGCGCAGTCTACATATTCACATAGCTTGCAATTGGTCTCACTCATATGTGGACATGCCATGATGTGCGTAAATAGTGAACCTTTTTCTGACTATGCTCTCCTATAATTAGGGGACCATTTTTCAATTGAGAAAGAAGATTTTCTGATACTAAAATCCTGTCAAAATTATTTTGGACACCAAAATACAACAAATTCATCTTTGATCAATTTAATCAAATTAAATTTTATTCTCATATAATTTTTTAGGCTCAAAGTCATTTTTGCATATTTTTCTTAGGACTTCCTAAGTGGAGCTACGAAGTCGTGAATTACTTCAATCGTACATCCAAAGGAAACAACTACCCAAGTAGTTCATACCTTTGGTTGCAAAGATCTTTAATTGACCAATTTTAGTTAATTTATATTACCAAATTGACAAGAGAAAGGTGAGAAAATTTGCACCTTGGGTAGTTGTTTCCTTTGAGTAGTGAGCCCCCAACTAAAGAGCTAACTGGTCCTCTTATTTTTTATTTTTCTTTCATTCTTATTTGTTGTTTTCTTTAGTATTATCAATTTCCCTCTTTCTCCTATTTTCTTGATGTTTTGGGCTTCATTGCAAATTTGGTGAGTTTCGCAATGGACGCCCATTGTGATTATATCTTTCTTTTCTTCTTTTTTGTTCTTTTAAGTTAATTGATTAATTGGAAATTTGTGACCAACCTAGAACCTATAAGGGATAGAGTTGAAGCTCCCCAAAAATTATTATTTTATTGGAGTTGTAATATTTACTTTTATGCACTGTATTTATGAATGTGATATTATTACATGTCCATGCATCATAATAATGTCATTCATATTAATTATCGCATAACCCATAAAAATTACATTTTTCTCAATCCAAAAGGTTAAAGTCAATCAAAGAGAGATGAATAATCATTTCGATCAAAGTGTTAAGAAAACTTAGCCCTGGACCCATTGTGATTGGTTTTGGACTAGTGTCCTTTTTAGGTAAAAAAGCAATTTAATTCATGTAGTCTATTAAATTAAATAAACTAAGGAGGCAACTCTCCAATTTTTCTTTTCAAAATAAAAGTCATCATGCCTTTTAAAAACAAAAGGAGAGTTTCTTTTTAAAAAAATAAAATAAACAGATCTTTTCAAAATAAATGATTATTCTTAAACACGTACTTACTGAACCGACTGGAGATAGTATATTGCGATATCATGTAAAATTACACCCGAAAGAGTAATTTGAGTCCTCCTCATTATTTTGGGTGAGGGTCCCAGAGCTGATTACTCCACTGGGACTTTTAAAATAAAAAAACAAATTTTTTGATGGTCTCCTTTTGAAACCATTTTCTCTTTGATTGATTTTCTCCTTCATCATATATAAGGGTTCCTTACCTTTTAGTTTTAGGAAACCCATGGGTAACGAGTAGCATCCACTTGAAGACCTTCATTAGGTATGTTGGGGGATAGCAAAAGCATCCAACCAGTGATGAATCCTCAATCTTTTTGAGGTGTGACAAACTTGAGCATATTGTTGGACCCACGCCATATTTATTATCTGTCATGTGGTGATATATATATATATATATAGCTTTCTTAGTGTGATGGAAGCACCCTTTGGACTAAACTACTCTTTGAATGTAAAGGCCATATACCCTACCTTTAAGAGGTATACACCATAATCCTAAACCATCCTCATAAAATTATTTTCATTGATGCATACATGCATGAATTTCATCCACACTATGCCTAAAATTTTAAGGTACCATTCCCTTAAAACTTAATCCAAGTTAAACTATAGACTTGAAACCACATTAAGCTTAAATAAAATTAGTATAAAACTAAGCCATATTGACTTATCCCTAAACATATACCTTAACCACACCAGTTTGCCTCATAAACCTATGTCACATTGACTTAGCCCATCAAATATGAATCCAAGCTAAATTAGCTTGACCCATAGAGCACAAACCTACCCATGCTATATTGGCTTGACCTATAGAGCATAAACTTGAACCATATGGGCAGACCACATAAACATAAGCCAAATTATCTTGACCATTCAACATAAAATTAAGCTGTATTTGTTTAACTATCAAAACCTGATGCTATATTAGCTTAGCCAATTACATTGAATTTAAGCCCTATAGGCTTAACCCCTAAAACTAAAGTCGCAATTGGCTTGACCCTTAGTCTCCAAAATTAAGGCACATCAACTTAGCCATCCTAAGCCATATTGGCTCACATCATAGGCTTAGCCCACATAGCCTATCAGTCATCAAACTTGAGTTACATTAGCTTAGTCACCAATAGTAAGCCACGCTGGCTTGTCCATCAAAATTTGAGCTATATCACATTAACATAAGTTGAACCTATGGATGCAATCTCAAGCCATATCGGCTCACCATTAGAAATTAAACTTGAGCCATAATGGCTTATCTCATAAGCATATACCTAACCATCATACATGAACCTAAGATGTGATGGCTTGACTTTTAGACATGAACCTAAACTGTAATGGCTTGACTTTAGGCGTGAATCATACCCACCATGGCTTAAACCTTGAGACATGAACCTAAGATGGATTAAACCTTAGGCCCAAACTAAGGCCACAAAGGCTAAACCATGTAGACTTGGACAACTTAAATCAAGCTTGAAAGAGCTAAAACACCTAATCCATATGGCTTACACCATTAGAGACTATGCCTTACTTCACTAAGCCTCAATACATTGGACCAATAGGGACCATACCCTATCTAGCCACATGAACCAACCATTAAGAATCATCCCCAACCTAGGCCACTTTTGCTTAGCCCTTAGTGACCATTCCCTACCTAGCCACACTGCTTAAACCATTAGGGATTATACCCTATTTTATCTAGCCATATAGCTTAAACCATTAGGGACCATGCCCTACTTCGTTTGAGAGCCACATGGATTAAACTATTAGAGACCATATCCTACCACATAGCCTGAACTATTAATGACCTTCCCTAGTTTTCTCTCAACCATATGGCTTGAACTGATATATATCATAACCAGCCTCCCTGAGCTACAATGGCTCAAACATGAAGACCATACTGGACCTCACTAAGCCACATAGCTTCAACCATGTACCATGTGGTTAACCTTTTAGGAATAAACCAATCGAACCTAGCCACAATGGCTCATAATTCCATCTAATCACGTGGCTCACCTTTTGGGAACACACCCAACCCGCCTATCCATAATAGTCTCATGATCTAGCTAAGTCACATGGCCCACCTTTTAAGAGTATACCCATCCAATTTAGCCATAATGGCTCACCATTCAACTTCGCTACATGGCACACTTTTATGATAATACCAATTCAACCTAGTCACATGGCTCACCTTTTGGGAAGACACCTATCCAACTTAGCCACACCTTGGATCACCTTTTAACCGAATCATATGGCTCACCATTTAATTTAGCCATATAACCTATGCACCCTTGCCAATCATCTAACATACCTAGCCATATGGCTCATCTTTTGGGAACACACTCATCCACCATTTAACTTACCTTTTGGGAGCACACCCATCCAACATACCAAGCCATATGGCTCACCTTTTGGCAACATTCCCATCCTACGCAGCCACTATAGCCTGCCATCTAGCTACATGGAACAACTTTTAAAACCATAACATCTAACCTAGCCACAACGGCTCCCCACACACCAGGCCACCTGACCACATGAACCATACCCATGTGAACCATCCCAAGCCTTGGACCAATATCTCAAATCACTTACCATATGAATCATACCCACGTGAATTATTTCAAGCCATGGACCATAGCCCATCCACATGACCACATGGCCATATTGACTAAGCCCAAAATTCATGCTCCTAGTTATTTGGCCTTAAAAGGTAGAATTCATAGCCATAACTTGTGAATCATACCCATGCACCAAACCATTTGATCACATGAACCATACCTATGTGAGCCATTCTAAGCTATGGAGCATAGTTCATCCACATAACTGCTTCACCACATGGACCAAGCCTCATACACTCAAACATTTAGTCATGAACAAAATTCATGACCTCTAGCCTCAAAAACTAGACCTCATAACCACATTATACGAACTATGCCCCATGTGCCTAACTATCTTGGCACATAATTCATAACCCATTGACTAGTGATTTGGCCATACCCGAATTGAAAACATCATATACCATGGCCTATATATGAGCCATTAATTGGGAGCCACCCATCACTAGTATCCTACCCGTGGGGCCCAATTGTACAAGTCTTTGAGCATCTATATGCTTTTTTCCTTATCGAGTAATCCATCTCTCCTCAAAACCTTTATTGACCTAGCAATTTTATGTGAAGGTACGCATAGCCCAACATATAACACCTGTAAATTTTAAATATTGTTAAATAATTAATTTGGAGGGTTAATTAATATGTTGGAAGTGAATGATACAAGGTGTAAACATAATAAATGCAAAATATATATATTGTGTACATAATATATACATGATGTATACATTATCACAAAAAAATAAAGTTTGATAAAAAGAAAAAAGTAAAAAATTAAATATAATAATATTAATAATAGTAAAAGTAAAAGAAGATTAAAATATAATTTTTGATAGAAAAACTAAAAATATTTAACATTTTATTAATTATTTAATTATTTAATAATTATATATATCTGTGTGGTTGGAAAGAAGGAAGAAAAAGTAAAAAAATATGAAAATATCTTCATCTTCTTCTTCACCACTATTTTTGGACAAATTTTGAGGGATGGAGAGAGGATTTTTGCTACATCAAATTCATTAAAGTTTTTGGAGATTTCAAATAAATTAAATTATTTATAAAGAATAATTAATAATTAGGTAAATATTTTCTAAGTTTAAGAAGTTTTCTTTGAGTTTTATGAATATGTGATTTTTGGGTATGAGATGGAGGTGTCTATAATTATTTTATTGGGTTGTTTTAAAGTTGTTTTGATGTGGATTTTATTATTCCATTGTTGGACATTGGATATGAATGGGTTTTGGTGGAGTTTGGGGTTTTAGGGTTGAATATGTGAAAATTGGAATTTTGATGAAGGTTTCAATAATTGATAATATGCATTGTTTTGATGTTATATTGATTTAAATGTAATGATTTTTAGATTGGTTGATGAAAAATATAATGGTTGGTTGAATTTAAAGAACTTAGTAAAGGGTGTGTGAGCAGAAATTTTTGCCCCCACTCCCATGTGGAATAGTTTTTACTACTTCGACACTGTTAAGCTCGGGCCCTTAGAGAACACGAGACTAAGCCTAGAGAAAATGGAGTTGCCACCCGGATAGTTCAAAAAAAAGATAGAGGTGGATAACTCATTTCCTAAGGAATCTCCAACCCTTTAATGGGTCCGAAAAGTTGGATACGCGTAGAGAATGTAAGAATGAACAAGAACCCCCACAACACCCGGTTCATTGGAACTGGCCTTCTTTTTAGGTCTAAATATTTTAAATTTCTTAGTTAATATGATATTATCCATACTACATGTGAATATTAAAATAAAAATCATTGTATTAAAATCAAAAATAATGTTCAAAATAAAATAATAAACGGGCACCTATACTAGATGGAAATGTACCCTTACAACCATATCCAATGTCCAAAACAAATAAGATACCCACCAAAAGGTGAAAACATATCTTTTTACATTAATCTAAAACTTTAAAATAATTTAAATTATATTTGAAATTAAATAATGAGGCATCCACAAAGTGGAAGCATACCCTTTACAATTCAAATAAACTATTAAATCATTCAATCATGGTAAATAAAATAAAACATCCATTATGAACTAAAGTAAATCATACATTCATAAAAGCATGTAAAAAAATTAAATAATCAAAGCTAAAGTTTAAACTACTAAATAAACAAAATTAGGATTTTAGATTTAAGAGGTTGGTTTTACAGTTTAGGGATTAGTGTTTTAAAGCAAGTGGATAAAATTGGTTTTAGTTACTGGATTTATGAAATTTAGAGAGTTGGGACAGGACTGAGGTTTTGAGATTTAGGACTTAAATTAAGATTTTATCATTTAAGGTTTAAAGTTTTTGAGGTTATTGGAGATACGATTTTCAAATTAGGATTTAGGATTAAGTTTTGGAATTGAGCTGCTGGGTATTAAGGTTTGGAACTTCAAGAATTGGGGTTCATGAATTAGGGTTTTAGGAAATTAGGCTTTTAAGAATTAATAAAATAGTTTAGGGTTTTTGATACTTTGAAAAATAGATTTTATAATTTAAGATTTGGAATTTGGAAAACAATTTCGGGTTTTAAAAATTAAGAAAACAATTAAGGTTTCATAGTTTGAAAATAGTTTAGGGCTTTGTGGATTGGAAATAGTCTAGGGTTTTATAATTTGGAAAACAAGCAAGGGCTTTTAAGTTGGACATAATTTACTATTTTGTAAGTTATAAAACAAATCAGGGTTTAAGATTTATCAATTTAAATTGTCTCAAAATAGCAATAAAAGTTATAATCAATCAAAGTATTTAAGGGAAAATATAAACTAAGTTACTATATGTTTAAACAACTTATAAATTAAAAGATAAAGCTACTTGTGAGCGGGGATTTTTGCTCCCACTCCCGGTGGAATGGTTCTTGTAACTTCAGCACTGTTTAGGCTCAGGGCCTTAGAGAACACGGGCCTAAGCCCAGAGAAAATGGATTCGCCACCCGGATGGGCAGGGAAAAAGAAAGGGGTGGATGACTCGATTCCTAAGGAATCCCTAACCCCCTAATGGGTTTCAAAAGTTGGGTACGTGTAAGGAATGTGAGAAATGACCTGACACCCCCACAATGCCCGGTTCATTGGAATCGGCCTCCTTTGCAAGTCTTAATATTATAAAAATCTTAAATATAATAATATTAACCATATTACATGCAACAATTAAAATAAAGCATCATTATATTAAAATCAAAACAAGGTCCAAACAAAGCAAATAAATGGACACTCATCCGAGGATGGAAACATGTCCTTATATCGTTTATGTCTAAACTTAATAGGACACCCACCGAAAGGTGGACATATGTCATTTACATTGGTTCAAAATATAAAAGCAATTTTAAATTACATAATAATTAACTAATGAGGTACTCACAAAATGGAAACATACCTCTTACAATTTTAATACTAAAACAAACAAATAATAATCATAATAATAAAGAAAATAATTATCCATGATAAATTAAATAAATCAAGCATTGAAATTAAATAAATCAACCATCAAAACATATAATAAACTACATAATCAAATCTAAAATTAAATAAAGCAAATAAAGATACAGATTTAGGTTAATGTCTCAATTTATAGTTCTTTAATTAACATATTTTAGAATAGGCTACTGTAAAGATTTTTGAAAATTGGGATTGATTAGGGTTTTATAAATTTAATAAAGTAGTAAGGTTTTTGGTTAATCAAATTAGGGTTTAGGGCTAGCATCATGAAATTAGGGTTTTGGAATCTTAAGACATTAAGGTTTATAATTCATGGTTACTAGATTGTGATTTTAGGCTTACTGGATTATGGTTTTAGGGTTTAGATTCACCAGATTGGGTTTTAAGTTCACTGGATTAGGGTTTAGGGTGTTGATGAATTTGTCATAAAGTTTTGATGTTTTAAGAATTAGGGTTTAGGAAAACTATGGGTTTACTGTATTGGGTTTTGAGAAAATTAGGGTTTTTGATATTTTGGAAAACATATTTGATCTTAAAATTTAAGAAAACAGTTTAGAGTTTTATAAAAATAATTATAATTTTTAGAAACTGTAAAGAAGATTAGGGTTTGGAGATTTAAGAAAACATTTGGAAATTTTGGACAAAAAGTTAGGGTTTAGATGAAAATATTTTGGGGAAAACAATTTAGGGTTTTAAAGTTTTTTAGAAATAGAAGAATCAATTTAAGGTTTTTAAGGTTTTTGGAAGCAGAAGAGTAATTTAGGGTTTTTAAAACGGGAGAAAAATAATTTAGGGTTTTAAAGTTTCTGGAAAGAGAAGAACAGTTTTGTTAGTGTATGTGCCCTAGGCCATTTATTTGGATCTTTATGTTATACATTCATTATTAATAAATGAGGTTTTATTATCATTATTGTTTGTTTGCATGTTACACAATTTTGATATTTGTCCCTGGTTTATTATTGTTATAGAGATAAAAAAAAATAATTCTTAACCAGTATGAACATTGATTTGATAATCATCAGATGGTTATGTGTATAGTGATACAAATCAATTTCATAGATACTTGTTAGAGAACAATGTAATGGATAGACCCATCATGAGATTACTATATGGGTTAGTGTCATAAGTAAATCTCATGATAGTTATGTATTAATTCTTTGACTTGAGATTGTCATAGTTTCCAATATAAGGACTATTATATTTTGACATGATCAAACATTATCCGTAACTGGATAGTAATAAAGGTTATGATCATATATGATAGAAATTATGTAGAGGATAATGAACAATCAAGATAGAATTTGTCTCTCTAATTGAGAGAGATATCTTTTGGGCCCCTCGATAAGTGAGACTGTGAAATGCATGGCCGTGCTCAAATGAATTGATAGTGTGATCAATTTCATTTGTTTTTATCAGTCTACTTGGAGATCGAGTAATCATAAGTTTGGACAATATAAGTATGACGTTGACCATGACTTATGTTCAAGCTAGATATCGTGTGACAAAGGGATTAATGCATGTACTATTATTAGGCAAATTGGACATTCCTTATATTAATTGGGTAGTTGTAACGCCTTGCTAGAGGCCAATTATGACTTGTTGGTTTAATAGAGATTAAATTGACTGCCAATTAATATGGGCCTATCGGGTCACACACAAGAATGCGCTTTGGGCTGGATATAATATTAATAATATTAATATTAGATATTAATATTTATTATTATTATTATTTTCGTTATATATATATATTATTAGATAATATATTCAGAATCCTAATTAGATTTGGATTCTGAATTTGATTTACCTTATCCAATTATATATATTATTAGATAATATATTCAGAATCCTAATTAGATTTGGATTCTGAATTTGACTTTCCTTATCCAATTTCGAATTGGATTCTGGAGTGATTATATTCACTCCAGACGTTAAGTCTTCTGATAGGTAACTTTAGAAAATAAAAAGTGAACGAAAAAAAAACCCTAATACGTTTTAGAGAAAACATTTTTCAGCCTTCGCCATTGCAGAGAGCTAGCACTCCAGACGGTAGCATTCGTGTGGATACGCGATAGAGGGTGTTTCGCGATCGAGGCATCTCTTCCAAACTGTGATTTCGAATCATCAACAGGTTAGTTCTTTGAACACTTTTATCGAATTAAACGAACAGCATGGATCCTGATGGGAAATCAAAGATCAAAATTTTTCCGCTGCGTGTTTTTGTTTGCAGTGATCTACTTGATTTCCTAACAGTGGTATCAGAGCCACTTGTTGTTTTCGTTTAAGTCGAAAATGCCATGTTGATATGATTACATGAGATATATTGATTTCGTATGGCATGTTAACTATAAAACCCTAATTCATTTTTCATATGATGAGAAAGGATTGGTTTTTGGTTTCATTTCTGTAAAACCCTAATTCGTTTTTCATATGATGAGAAAGGATTGGTGTTTTTAATTTTGTTTTCATGAGATGATCACGTATATATGATTGGTTGATTAAAACGATTTTCATATGATGAAAACGATTAAGTTTATATGTGATATAAACATTTGGTAATGATTCTATAATGGGTTGTACATATTCGAAATAAAACAGTAAGAAGGTTAATGAGATTAACGTTTCTATTTTAGGGTTTCGCCAAAGAAAAATGTTAATGAGATTAACCCTTCGGAACCCCGCCCGCTGACCGGCGGGACCGCCGTACGTTCGCGCCCTATAGTTTGTTACCGCGACATTAAGAATGTCAATATATTTGTTTCTATTTAAGTGATGAATATGTTATGTTTGTTTGATGTCTTGGCATGGTGCATAGCATGGCCTTATGACCTATGTGATTGGTTTATTCATATCTTAATTTTGGGTAAATACGGCCTGCGTATCATTTATTTTGTTGTAATTTATTTTACTAGTAGTTAGATTTTCTTTTATTGTAATAAATGAAGATTCAAGCTACAATGTTTGTGATGGAGATTCATACCAAGGAGAAGATGGTTCCATGGTGATGGAAGCACAAGCTCAAGTTTTGAAGATATGTAATATTGCAAGTGTTGTAATAGATAGGTTTTTCACCTAGGGTTGCCTTTATGATCTTCATTTGGTCTCTTGAAGATCATATTTAGTTTGGCCATGCTATGTCACGTTTACATATTTTGTCATTTGGTATATGATGCTTATGTGATAAATTATATATATGCATATAGGATGCTAAAATATAATGATATGTAATGCAAGACATGATAATAATTTAGTTGAACCCTCATTAATAATTTAAGTCTAAATGCCATCCACGTTTTGAACACCTATCAAAACTAAGATTGTATTAAAGTAGGTATTGCCAAAGCAATATGCTTTAAACATTCCTAGCTAAGTAGGATGAGTAATAGTGCTACTCATATGTTTTAAAATTGGTTAGACTTAATTAGGCTATCAAAATGGTTTTGGGCCTAAGGCATTAGATGGAATTCAACATGCTATGACATATGATGTCAATATTCCATAATTACTAAGAGTTACATGAGATGTAATTGGTAAAGATGTTACCTACCTAAATAACTTGATTTTAAGCGTCACGCCAAAGCTGAGTTTAGAATTAAGTGAAATACGGATCTTAGCCTACTAAAATTTTTCTTTAGAGGGTTATATTTTTAGTAGGAGTTTAAATAATTTTAACCTCATTATTAATTAAAATTTGACTTTGCATATTTATCAACAGATGGCTGCTAATAACAATTCCACCTTATCACTGAGATCTATCCTTGAGAAGGAAAAACTGAAAGAATGTGGGACTAATTTTGTTGACTGGTTTAGGAACCTGAGAATTGTTCTCAAACAAGAGAAAAAGTCCTACGTGCTTGATGAAGCTATCCCTGACCCACCACCTGCTGATGCTTCTAATGCTGCTAAGAGTAAGCATAAGAAGCATGTGGATGATTCCAATGACATAGGATGTCTTATGTTGGCTACTATGTGTCCAGGACTTCAGAAGGATCTGGAACACTTAGAGGCTTATGAGATGAGTTTGCATCTCAAACAAGCTTTCCAACAACAGGCTAGGCAAGATAGGTTTAACACCGCTGTTGTATTATTTGACTGCAAAATGTCTGAAGGTGAATCTGTTAGTGCTCATGTTTTGAAGATGAAAGGCTATCTAGATCACCTTGCTAGACTTGGATATCCCCTGAGTTTAGAACTCTCCACGGATTTGATCCTACATTCATTGCCTAGCAGTTTCTCACAGTTTGTCATGAACTAAAACATGAATGACATGGAGAAATCCATTCCTGAGCTACATGGTATGCTCAAAACTGCCGAGGGGAATATCAAAAAGCCTACCCAAATATTGAATGTCAATATTAAACAAATGAAAAAGAAAGCCAAATATACTAAAGGCAAGGGTAAGGCAAAAGGTGCTAAAGGGTCCAAGGGACAAGCTAAACCAAAACCTAAACCTAAGGCTAAAGTTCCTAAGGAAGGGACTTGTTTCCATTGCAACAAGCCTGGGCATTGGAAGAGAAATTGTCAACTCTATTTGGATGAGTTAAAGAAGTTGAAGGGTAGTGCGACTACATCTTCAGGTATTTATGTTATAGAAATTAATTTATTTATTCCTTCTTCCTGGGTATTAGATATCGGATGTGGATCTCATATTTGTACAAATATGCAGGGACTCAAAAGGAGTAGGATGCTGAAGAAGGGCGAAGTGGACCTACGTGTTGGCAATAGAGCAAGAGTTGCTGCTATAGTTGTAGGAACTTATGAACTTGTTATGCCCAATGGGTTTTTGTTAATTTTGAACAATTGCTTTTATGTTCCTACTATGAGTAGGAATCTTATTTCAGTATTTGTTTTAGATGATGAAGGTTATTCATTTTTTATTAAGAATAAGAAATGTTCTGTTTTTGATAAAAATGATTTGCTTTATGGTATTGCAAATTCTTATAATGGCCTTTATATCCTTAATCTTGATGATTCTAATGGTAATGATATCTATAACATAACTTTTAAGAGAACTAAGCCAAATGAGTTAAACCCTACTTATTTATGGCATTGTCGCCTTAGCAATATAAATGAGAAACGCATTTCTAAGCTCCATCAAGATGGATTATTAGATTCATTTGATTTTGAATCATTTGAAACATGTGAGTCTTGTTTGCTTGGTAAGATGACAAAGGATCCTTTTACTGGGCATAGTGAAAGGGCTAATGATTTATTGGGCTTGATACATACAGATGTATGTGGTCCTTTTAGCATTAGTGCCAGAGGAGGATTTCGATACTTCATTACTTTTACTGATGATTTCAGTAGGTATGGCTATGTCTACCTAATGAAACATAAGCATGAGTCTTTTGAAATGTTTAGAACTTTTCAAAATGAAGTACAAAATCAACTTGGTAAAACAATTAAACTACTTCGATCAGATCGAGGTGGTGAATATTTGAGCCAAGAGTTTGATGATCATCTAAGGGATTGTAGAATTGTTTCACGACTGACTCCTCCAGGAACTCCACAGTGGAATGGAGTTTCTGAAAGGAGAAATTGAACTCTATTAGATATGGTTCGATCAATGATGAATCAAGCGAATCTTCCTCTATCTTTTTGGGGTTATGCCTTGGAGACAGCTGCATTCATTCTGAACCGTGTACCATCTAAGGCGGTCGAAAAGACACCATATGAGATATGGACAGGTAAGACACCTAGTTTGTCTTTTCTTAAGATTTGGGGTTGTGAAGCTTATGTGAAAAGACCAGTTTCAGATAAGTTAGCTCCAAAGTCTATCAAATGTAATTTTGTGGGGTATCCTAAGGAAACTAAAGGATACTATTTCTATACTCCTTCAGAGAACAAAGTGTTTGTTGCTCGAAATGGGATCTTTTTGGAAAGGGAATTTCTTTCTAAGAGAACTAGTGGGAGCATAGTAGAACTTGAGGAAACGCAAGTACCGCAAGAAATCATTGAGCCATCTATAGAGCCTATTTCAGAACCACAAATAGTTGTGGAGTCTGAAGATGTAACACAAATCCCTCGCAGGTCTGATAGGATACGTCGTCAGCTAGAGAGATATGGATTTCTTGTGACTGATGATAGTGAAGTAATGCTCATAGATCAAGATGAGCCAACTACCTATCAAGAAGCTGTGTCAGGTCCAGATTCAGACAAATTGCTTGGAGCCATGAAATCTGAGATGCAATCTATGTTTGACAACCAAGTTTGGTCTTTAATTGATCCTCCAGAGGGTATTAAGACTATTGGTTGCAAATGGGTTTTCAAGAAGAAAACTGACGTGGATGGGAATGTGCAGACCTATAAAGCAAGGCTTGTTGCAAAAGGTTTCAAGCAAACTCATGGTATAGACTATGATGAAACCTTTTCACCAGTTGCTATGCTTAAGTCTGTTAGAATTCTCATTGCCATTGCAGCATACTATGATTATGAGATATGGCAAATGGATGTCAAAACCGCTTTCCTTAATGGAAACTTGCTTGAGGATGTGTATATGACACAACCTGAGGGTTTTGTAAATCCTGAGAATTCTACAAAGGTTTGCAAGCTTCAAAGATCCATTTATGGATTGAAGCAAGCATCTCGAAGCTGGAATCTTCATTTTGATGAAACAGTTAGGAACTTTGGTTTCATCAAGAATGAAGATGAACCTTGTGTTTACAAGATGGTTAGTAGGAGTGCAGTAGTGTTTTTAGTCTTATATGTGGATGACATATTACTCATTGGGAATGATATCCCTACCTTGCAAAAGGTTAAGACTTGGTTAGGGAATTCTTTCTCAATGAAAGACTTAGGTAAGGCTGCCTATATCCTTGGTATAAAGATCTATAGAGATAGATCTAGAAGGATAATTGGCCTGAGTCAAAGTACATACATAGATAAAGTGTTGAAGAGGTTCAACATGCAAGATTCCAAAAAGGGATTCTTGCCTATGTCTCATGGCATTCATCTCAGCAAGAGTCAATGTCCGATGACATCTGATGAGCGAGATCGAATGAATAAGATTCCTTATGCTTCTGCTATAGGATCTATTATGTATGCCATGTTATGTACTAGACCAGATGTCTCATATCCATTAAGCGCAACTAGTAGATTTCAAGCTGATCCTGGTGAAGGTCACTGGACAGCTGTCAAGAATATTCTTAAGTACCTTCGAAGGACTAAAGATGTATTCTTGGTTTATGGAGGTTTGGAAGATGAACTAGTTGTAAATGGTTACACAGATGCTAGTTTCCAAACTGACATAGATGATTTTAGATCGCAGTCAGGTTTTGTATTCACATTGAATGGTGGAGCTGTTAGTTGGAAGAGTTAAAAACAAAGCACTGTGGCTAATTCTACAACAGAGGCTGAGTATATAGCAGCATCAGATGCAACTAAGGAAGCAGTCTGGTTGAAGAAATTCATCACTGAGCTAGGAGTGGTGCCTAGCATTGCAAATCCTGTGGACATTTATTGTGACAACAATTGTGCCATAGCATAGGCAAAAGAGCCTAGATCTCATCAAAGGTCTAAGCATATACTCAGGCGTTTTCACCTCATTTGAGACATTATCGATAGAGGAGATATCAAGATATGCAAAGTTGACACAAATGATAACATAGCAGATCCATTAACAAAGCCTCTCTCACGGGTCAAGCATGATCAGCACACTAGATCTATGGGTCTTAGAAATTTGTAGGCCTAGTGCAAGTGGGAGATTGTTAGTGTATGTGCCCTAGGCCATTTAATTGGATCTTTATGTTATACATTCATTATTAATAAATGAGGTTTTATTATCATTATTGTTTGTTTGCATGTTACACAATTTTGATATTTGTCCATGGTTTATTATTGTTATAGAGATAAAAATAATAATTCTTAACCAGTATGAACATTGATTTGATAATCATCAGATGGTTATGTGTATAGTGATACAAATCAATTTCATAGATACTTGTTAGAGAACAATGTATTGGATAGACCCATCATGAGATTACTACATGGGTTAGTGTCATAAGTAAATCTCATGATAGTTATGTATTAATTCTTTGACTTGAGATTGTCATAGTTTCCAATATAAGGACTATTATATTTTGACATGATCAAACATTATCCGTAACTGGATAGTAATAAAGGTTATGATCATATATGATAGAAATTATGTAGAGGATAATGAACAATCAAGATAGAATTTGTCCCTCTAATTGAGAGAGATATATTTTGGGCCCCTCCATAAGTGAGACTGTGAAATGCATGGCCGTGCTCAAATGAATTGATAGTGTGATCAATTTCATTTGTTTTTATCAGTCTACTTGGAGATCGAGTAATCATAAGTTTGGACAATATAAGTATGACGTTGACCATGACTTATGTTCAAGCTAGATATCGTGTGACAAAGGGATTAATGCATGTACTATTATTAGGCAAATTGGACATTCCTTATATTAATTGGGTAGTTGTAACGCCTTGCTAGAGGCCAATTATGACTTGTTGGTTTAATAGAGATTAAATTGACTGCCAATTAATATGGGCCTATCGGGTCACACACAAGAATGCACTTTGGGATGGATATAATATTAATAATATTAATATTAGATATTAATATTTATTATTATTATTATTTTCGTTTTATACATATATTATTAGATAATATATTCAGAATCCTAATTAGATTTGGATTCTGAATTTGATTTACCTTATCCAATTATATATATTATTAGATAATATATTCAGAATCCTAATTAGATTTGGATTATGAATTTGACTTACCTTATCCAATTTCGAATTGGATTCTGGAGTGATTATATTCACTCCAGACGTTAAGTCTTCTGATAGGTAACTTTAGAAAATAAAAAATGAACGAAAAAAAACCCTAATACGTTTTAGAGAAAACATTTTTCAGCCTTCGTCGTTGCAGAGAGCTAGCACTCCAGACGGTAGCATTCGTGTGGATACGCGATAGAGGGTGTTTCGCGATCGAGGCATCTCTTCCAAACTGTGATTTTGAATCATCAACAGGTTAGTTCTTTGAACACTTTTGTCGAATTAAACGAACAGCATGGATCCTGATGGGAAATCAAAGATCAAAATTTTTCCGCTCCGTGTTTTTGTTTGCAGTGATCTACTTGATTTCCTAACAAGTTTTAGGGTTTTGAAGTTTTGATCACTGACTAAGGTTACTGGATGAATGTACGATTTAATGTAAAACATATTACTAAATTTAATAATTTAAGTTATTGATTTAATATAAAGAAAAGATAGAAACATTGTAAATAACATCAAATCAAAGATTTATATTCAAACATCCGTTCGTTGGTTCCTCCATAATTTGTTTTTGGATGAACAATGACAAAAGTAGTGTTACTGCCTTTGATGGGTTGATAATTGCTAATGTCTTTTGCACCTTAGGGTTTCTGTCCTGTTTTCCTCCCAAGTCAGAAGTCCAAAGTTTAGCAAAGTAAAAACAAATTTTTAGATCCGATCAAAAGTCCCCTAATTCTATGTTTTAATGTGGTATTTATAGAAAAAATAATAAACCTACTTCTAATTGTCTAAGGAAACTAAAACTAATTAAGAAAAGAAACCAAAACAAAATAGAATTTGGATTTGAAAAAAACTGCGCTGGAAAATTGCGCTGGCAAAAAAAAACTGCTGGCAAAAACTGCGAGGATTGTGAGCTGGTTGGGGCGTGCGCCAATTCGCCGCTGGAATTTTTGTCGCTGATTTTTTTTTAACTTTACCATTTTTATTTTTATTAAAAATTATAAATATTAAATATTAAAATAAATATTATTTAATTAAAATACCACAAAAATTATTTTGGACTATATAAAAAATATCGGACCAGACTGGGTCAAAAATTAAGGGTATACAGTTTGCCCCCTGCATGAATGATCTAAGAATACAACAAAAGAGAGTAAAAAGCAATAAGACTAAATTTTTCTAAGATGGTTTAGGTTTTGGTTTCGGGACTCGGTTTGAGTTCTGGGCTCAAGGATAATTTTAGGTTCTGGACCTAAGGGTAATTTGGGTTCTAAACCTGAGATAAGTTCTGGACTTAAGGATAATTTGGGTTATGGACTTAAGAGAGATTTTAAGTTCAGGACCTAAGTGTAATTTGGGTTCTGGACCCGAGCTAAGTTCTGGACTTAAGAGTCTTTAGGGTTCTGGACCCGAGCTAAGTTCTGGACTTAAAAGAGATTTTAGGTTCTGGACCTAAGGGTAATTTGGGTTTTGGACCCAAGATAAGTTCTGGACTTAAGAGGGATTTTAGGTTATGGACCTAAGCTAAGTTCTAGACTTAACGGTATTTTGGGTTCTGGACCCAAGCTAAGTTCTGCACTTAAGAGTCATTAGGATTCTGGACCCCAGCTAAGTTTTGGACTTAAGAGTCATTAGGGTTCTGGACCCGAGCTAAGTTCTGGACTTAAGAGAAAATTTAGGTTCTGAACCTAAGCTAAGAGAGATTTAATTGTTTGTAAAAAATAATTATAGTCAGTAGTATACTAAATAAATTTGCAAAAAATTTAGCTAATTTTTACCATAAACATATTTTCTCCATACCCCTTGCGTGTAAAAATATTTTAAAAGTGAAAAAATATTTATATATATGCAAATATCTGAATGATTGAATTGAATAATTATGTTTCCTATTTATTTACTGTGAAGTCACTGTTTATATACTATTTACTACTATTCATTTATTATTTGTAAATAGTAACTTACTATTTATCAATAGTAAAATTTAATTTTTCTCTTTTTTTTTCATGATAATACTGTTTTTTGCTTTTCTTTCTTTTGTCATTTTCCTTTGCCATTCCTCTATATAAACGCAACAGATTTCTTCATTTCATTCACAGTAGATTTTTTCATTTACTTCACAGCTATACTTTTTTATTTTAGAGAGTTTAGCATAGAGCTTTGGAAAAATTCATACTTCAAGATCAGGAACTCGATCTAATGCCGAGTTATTGGAGTTTATTCAGCGGCATGAAGATGGAAATATAAATCTACTAGCCAGGATGCCGCTTCATCGTAGTTCAAATCAAAAGAGCAAGGTAATTATTTATTTTAACAGCAAATTATTTTTTGTAGCTTGTGTTTTTGTTTTTTTTTTTTTGTGTTTTGTGTTATTATTATTATTTTTTATATATTCGTTTTCCTTTTCTATATTTTATATATATTATTATTTTCTTTTATATATTTTCTATTTTCTTTTTATTTTTTGTTTTCTTATTATTTTTTTTTATTTTTGTTGTTGTTGTTTTTTTAAGAAAAATAAATTAATTAGATGAATATATTTAAGAATTTAAGTAAATAGATAGACTAAAAATAGAATATAAATAAATTTAGCCTAAAAATTGGTGGTATTGATATAATGATATACTTACCTCGTGTTAACTTACCTGGCTCCGTATTAGTGTGATTGTTGCGTTATCCGAGGCGGAGGGTGTGTCTACAAAGCCCGACAATGATATAATGTAGTGCCTTCTCGGGTAAGGCGGATTATCCGAGATTGCGGTTTTGAAAGCTTTATCTTGCAATTACCATCCGAGGAGTATCTGATAGACCGGAGTGTGGTTCAAGTTTTGTCAGAACAGTGGATGGACACAACCCATACTTTTCACCTACCTATAGGAGAGATGACCATTGGTCCGATCTATTATACAGCCATAACTGGTATCCGGTACTATGGCCTTCCGGTCCCTCTTACCAATGATATTATAACATTTGAAGAAATATAACAATTAATTGGTATAGAACCATCATTTAAAGGGCCTTTCAAGATAAAAATTGAGCCAATTCGTAGTTATTGGATGAACTACAAAGGTCGAGTTCACAGAGATACAACTAAACAATATGCTATAGGATTCTTGTTGTATTTGCTCGGGTCAACCATTTTAGGCAGTACCAAATTTGCCATCCATTTATCGGTGTTGAGGGCCCCTTACTGATATGAATATGGTACTGCTTTATGGCTGGGGTGAAGCCGGTCTTGCCTATCTTTACCATGGACTTGAAAAAATTTGCAGAAATAAGAAGTCTTTTGTTGGCTTTATGGCGGTTGTCGAGGTACTCTTCTTTCACCAATGTCAATTCCATTCTTATTATTGCATGAATTTGATTTTAATTTTTATTATAGGCAAGGGCATATGAGCACAATCTTGTGAGGGTGCCTAGCATTTCCCAGGAGAGAGTCAGATATCAAAGATTAAACTTTTGGTTGTCAGATCGTGTAGAAGTTTCTGCCTCTCACCATGTGCTTACCCAATGCTTTGTCATGAGTTGCATAACCTGAGACCAGATAAAATAGCATTATTATACTTTAAAATTTATATAAAAGTTCACTTACCTTATGTCATTTTGTAGGTGAATTTGGCCCGGTGGAACATAGAAGAGCGGACAAACTGGACTTCCTCCATGAATGTCTCACTGCCTTTTCAACATACCCGCCTAGTCATTGCCGGCCTGTGTCTAGTGGCTGGTTTCTCGAAGAGAGAGTATATGAGTGGTTTCTTGGTCCCGAGCAGCGGAGGATCCCGATACATTGTCTGGAATATACTTTAAATATCACATCAATGCCAGAGAATGCATGGTGGTTGGCTCAGCACAGTTATGATGTTGAAATATTTCTCTATCCACCGGGCCCATCTTATACCTAGTTTATTCAAATAGGCCTCTTGAACTTTGATGTATCCCCTATTGGTGTACGGGAGATTCCCGAGGAAAATGAGGATAGAGATGAAAAGGAATATCATGGAGAGGGAGGAGAGTTTTTCTCACATCTCGGGGCTAGCACTTCTCAGGTAAACTTTTACCATTTTTCCCATTGCAACTGCTTCTTTCTTAACATGTTTTGACTTTTTTGATGATTGCTGCAGGCTGCTGGCTCATTTGATCATGAGGCTAGAACTTCTTTTACTGCTCCTTCATTTGCTCATTCTAGTCCACTAGATATGCCATCTCATCCACAGGGCATTGACATGAATTACCTAGTAGGTTTTCCTGTTCTATGATAATTTATGCTATATGTATGCATGATTATCTATACTCTTACTCTTTTCCTTTCTGGCTGGCAGTGAATGCTTGAAGAACAAAACAAAAAACTTCAAGAAGAGCTGGCCGCTAGTCATCAACAGGTTTCCCATTTTGAAAATTTGTACCATCAGTCGGAGCAAAATTTTTGAGACTTTCGGTTTCAGGGGATGAGAGATCCTAGTGCTTCTTCATCTAGAGGCCCTCAAGATGCTGACTATGAGATCCTTTTGTCTACTTCTGATAAAGACCGTTACAGATCAAAACTCTAAGGTAATAGAGATTCTGGTGCTCCTACTTCGGGCGGACTTGGGACGGGTGATATGCCTCCTCCTCCAATAGGCAATGATTTTTTCAGAGCTTTATTTGATGATCTACCACCTCATTCTTAGTGATGTATGAATATTGTATCAATTGAAGAAACATTGTATAATAAGTATAAAAATAATAATGATGATATATAATTTTTATTTTACTGCAACTTTTTTTCTTTTTTTTTTCTTTCTTTCTTCTTTTTTTTATCATCATTATTGCGCTACAATTTTCCTTTTCACATTCACAGTCACACCAATTAACTAAAACCAAATGCAACACAGCAATTAAAGAACTTTCGTCGCCAATTCCCTTTCCTCTTGCATCTCGGTCTCTTTCTTTTCCTTATCAATTTTGGAATAGCATAATCATCCTATATAAATCACTTTTCATGCCACAATTTCATGCAAAAGACAGGAAATTTTCTACTTCAACGTAAAAACTCCTTTTAACAATTATGATTTTCCTTCATTAATCAATAATGACCGAACTCCATTTGAAGAAAATAAAAGTTCTATTTAAAAATATGAATGCCATTCATTGGAAACAAATATCTTGGTCAAAAATTGATACTTTGAAGTGTTTTCAAAATGTTAAATTGGACCATTCTTTTTTACATGCCATGTCTTCTTTTTGGAATGTGGATTCTAAGACATTTAAAATTAATGGCTTTGAAATATGTCCCTTGATTGAAGAATTTGAGGCCATACTTGGATATCCATGCAATCAACAAATGGCGCTACCTATATTGATTTCCAAGACTCAACAGAAGATGCAGATGTTATTTTAACTTTCAAAACCCAAAGTTCTACAGTTGATGAGAGGTGAGAAAATTCTGCTCGGTCCCTTAATTGACTTATTCCTTTCTCATTTGGCTCCTACTAAGGCATGGGGACGTATCCTTTGTCTATGCTTGCTTGGCCAATTCTTGCTTGTTTCTTCTAATGGAGATATTGATCCACGAGTATTGGATATCATGGACCAAATGGAAGGAGGTTTATCGATGATACCCGTGATTTTAGCCGAGACTTTAGTTGGATTAGACCAACTTAAATAAGGATTATCAAAGAGACTGACCGGGAGTCCATTGTTGTTTCAGGTAATTACCTAAACTGTCCTTTTGGGTTACAATTTAGGTTTTTCTTTCTTCTTCTTTCTTTTTTTCTATTGCTCTAATTTTTGCCTAGTCCGTCCATACAGGTTTTTGGAACTAGTGAGTTGTTCTAACTTTTGCCTAAGCTGCCCTTAAGGCTTTTCAACTTAGCGGACCCTTTTTTTATTTATTATTTTTTTTATGTTGCCCAAATTTTTACCTAGTCTACCCATGCGGGTTTTCAGAACTAGCGAGCTGTCCTAATTTTTACCTAAGTCACCCTTGCGGGTTTTCAACTTAGTAGACCCCTTTTTTTGTTATTATTTTTTAATTGCTCTAATTTTTGCCTAGTCTGCCCATGTGGATTTTTGGAGCTAGCGAGCTGTTCTAATTTTTGCCTAAGTCACCCTTGCGGGTTTTCAACTTAGCGGACCCCCTTTTTTTTAATTAAATTTTTTCTTACAGATTTGGCTTCAGGAGCGTCTCTGCTTGCTTGATACTCCATCCATGGATTTTGCCAGATATCTGCCACGGCATCATTCTGCTAGGAAACTACTTCATCCTGCTTCTTCATATGCTAACTGGGTTAACTGGATCCACTCACATGCTTAAGTCAACATCTGTTGGTTAGTACCTTGGTGGAAGATTTCTCATATTACCATGCAGACATACTTGATGTATGTTCCTCTTGCTGCTCTTCGTCGAGGTACTTGCTATGATCCTCGCCGGCTTGACCGTCAGTATGGAGCTGAGCCTCGGGGTTCTGAATTCACTCCTGATTTAGACATGCCTTGTGTGACTGAAGCCTACTTGGATCGGCTAAAGCAAAGCTGGCTTGCATGTTACACTTATCGTCTGCCATAGATTTTACATTTATCAATTACTTTAAAAAGTGTGTTGTTAGGATGAAAATAATAAAGTAATAATAAGAAATGTTTCTTTTCCTTTTATAATTTGTTATCACCTTTTGCTATTGTGTTTATTTATTTCATCGATATTTGTTCAAATACTTATAACAGTGCACATAGAATAATTTTAATATTAATTCTATGTTATTGAATTGGGGAACAACCAAATATAAAGCCAGCACACACAAGATCACTCCTATTGCCAACTAGCCCTTTCGGGTTTTTTAATTGACGATTTTCTCTCATTTAGCCCTAATTGTTACATGGCCTGCCCTTTCGGGATTTTAGAACTAGCGGACTGCTCTAACTTTTGCCTAGGCCGCACTTTTTGGGTTTTCAACCTAGCGAGCTCTTTTTTCTTCTTTTTTCTTTTTTCCTTTTTTTTTATACATAAACCACTTCAACCTGTCAATGTTCACTGGTTCACTAAACTTGTTCCTGTCCATGTCTGATAACTTCACTGCACCCTTATTCATGACTTGTTTCACAACATATGGCCCTTCCCAGCTAGGCCTAAACTTCCCTCTTGGATTAGATACATTAGACTTACATTGTTTCATCACAAAATCCCTGACTCTAAGTTTTCTAATCTTAACGGCCCGAGCTATTTTCCTTTGATACAGTTGATAATGAAACAGTGCTTTTAACCTTCTCTCCTCCAGTAAAGCTAACTGTGTGTATCTGCTCACTACCCATTCTCTTTCAGGTAGCTCAGCTTCCAAGACCACTCTCAATGACTTGCAACACTGCTTCCATCCCGTAAACCAAAGAGAACGGTGTCATTCCAGATGGTGTGAGCATACTTGTTCTATATCCCCACAAAGCAAAGGGAAGCATCTCTGACCAATCCTTGTTTGTCTTGGTCATGTTGGACAGAATTTGCTTAATTATCTTGTTTGTTGCTTCTATCGCATCATTAGTCTTTGGTCTATAATGAGATGATCGATGATGATGGATTTGGTAATTCAAGAATAAGTCCGTAACTACTCCTTAAAACTGTACTCCATTGTCTGATATGACACTGTGCGGGACTCCATACTTGCAGATGAGGTTCTTTTCAATAAATCTAGCCATTTGACTTATGCCCAGTTTATTGAAGGATTCGGCTTCGACCCATTTCAAAAAATAATCTACTGCTACTATAATGAAACAGTGACCGTTTGAGGTTGTCGAATGTATCTCTCCTATAATGTCGATACCCCAAGTGGCAAAGGGCCAGGGTGAAGACATAGAATGCAATTCTTCAGGAGGCATGTGATTCAAATTACCATACATCTGACATTGTTGGCACTTCTTTACGAACTCTATACAATCTCTCTCCATGGTTAACTAGTAGTAACCTTGTCGAATTATCTTCTTAACTAGGGCCAAACCACTCATGTTTGAACTGCAACTTCCCGCATGTATTTCTGACATGATATGCTCCACTTCAGGCTTCCTCAAGCATCTCAAATGCACCCCATTAGACCATCTTCGATATAACTCTCCATGAAAGGTGATGTACTATAAGGATCACTGCCTTATAGCTCTTCTTTCTTTCTTTGTTGCTCCCGAAAGGTATTTCCTTTCCTCAAAAAATTGTCTTATAGTATCATACCACGCATCATGGTCTATATTAGTTTCTATGATTGTCTCATATTCATAGCAAGGAGTTGATGAACTGGTCAAAATTAGAGGCTTGAGGAATAAATTGACAAGATTTTCCCATACCGAAGCCAATATAGCTAGGGCATTAGCCATATGGTTTTCTTCTCTTGATAGGTGTATAAACCTGCACTCCTTAAAGTTCTTCATCCTCATGGTCAAGTAATGGTGGTATGGTTTTAATTTCTCATCTTTCAACTCCTACTCTCCATTTACTTGAGATACTACTAGCAATGAATCACCAAAAACTTTCGCCTTATCCACCTTCATAATCATTAGGGTTTCCAAACCAAAAATACATGCTTCGTACTCCACCATATTATTGGTTGCCCTGAATTTTAACATTTTGGCTAAAGGGATAAGTTCCCCTTGGGGCGATTCTAGTATGACTCCCAAACCTGCTCCTTTCCTATTTACTGCTCCATCAAAATACATTTTCCACCCTTGTACTTCAATTGCCTATAATGTTCATTCGAAAATTTCAAGATTACCTCTTCACTATCCGGTAATGGTTGTTGGGCCAGGAATTCTGTCATTGCTCTACCTTTGATTGTTTTGCTGGTTACATATTCAATCTCAAATTCTTCTAATATTATCAACCATCAACCATACTTCCCAATCAAAGAGGGTGTCTCCCTTAAGTACTTCATTGGATCCAACCTGGAAATTGCCTGCATACTATAAGATTGAAAGTAATGCCGCAACTTCTTAGAAGACCAAACCATGGCTATATAGGTCTTTTCAATGATACTATACTTAATTTCATAAGATAGGAGCTTTCTACTCAAATAGTAAACTGCATGCTCAATCCCTGACTCATCTGCTTGGGCTAGCATGGCTCCTATTTACTCTTCTTCAACTGCTAATTATAGTAACAAGGGTTTATCGGGTTTAGGTGGTTTTAAAACATGTGGATTTAGTAGATACTCTTTTATTTGCTCAAAGGCCTTTTGACACTCTTCATTCCACAGGACTGGCCGATTCTTTTTAAGCAATTTGAAGATAGGCTCACAGATTGTTGTGAGCTTTGCTATAAATCTGCTAATGTACAGTAATTTACCAATAAATCCCCAAACTTCTCTCTCAGTCTTTGGGGCTGGCATATCTCTGATTGCTTTAACTTTGTTAGGATCAATCTCAATGCCATTTGGACCATTCACATGTCCCAACAATTTACTTAAGGTAACCCTGAACACACACTTCTTCGGGTTTAATCTTAGCTTATATTTCAATGCTATATTAAAGAATAATTCTAAGTTTTGGAAGTGTTGTTCCCTTGTATCTAATTTCACCATCATATCATCAACATATACTTCAACTTCTTTGTGCATCATGTCATGAAATAGTGTGGTGGCGATCCGTTGGTAGGTTGCTTCAGCATTTTTTAAGCCGAACGGCATCACCCTATAACAAAATATGCCCTATGTAGTAATGAAAGTAGTTTTGGCTTTATCCTCTTGGGCCATTAACACTTGGTTGTATTCGAAAAATCCATCTACAAACGAGTGTAGCCCGCTAAAGGCTGCACTATCAATGAGGACATCTATATGGGGTAAAGGAAAATCATCTTTAGGGGAAGCCTAGTTTAAATCTCTATAGTCCACACAAACCCTTATTCTTTCATCTTTCTTTGGCACGGGTACTATATTAGCTAGCCAATCTGGATATTCTATCACTTCAATGAACATTGCATGTATTTGTTTAGTGACCTCTTCTTTAACTAATTCAGCCCACTCAAGTCTTAATCGCCTAGGCTTTTGTTTGACAAGTTTCATGTGAGTGTAAGTAGGAATAAGATATTCGGCTATGTCTCAATCTATTCCAGGCATATCCTCATAAGAACAAGCAGATACTTCTTCATATTTTTTTGAATATTTTTTCAAATCTCTCTCTCTCTCATTGGGAGTAAGGTCGAATGTTATGCTAATGATTTTAGGATTTTTGATTGTTCCCAAATTTAATGGTTGTGTGTCAACAGAATTCATATTAAAGATGCTCATGTAACTGCTATTTGAATGTATGCAACCATCAGAAGAAACATCACACAAGTAAAGAAAATTAGACTTTATTGCATTCATTTTGGAAAAGAAAACATCATCATCCTCATACAAAGTAGTCAAATTAAAATCAAAATCAAAATCATTGTTTTCAAAATCATAAGGCAGAATGTCTTCAAACTTCTCTTCAACCAGGGCAGCAATCTCCTTCAGCGTCTTCTTGGCTTTCAGGACATCTTTCTTCTTCCCTTCCAGATTGGACTCCTTATTTGCTGGCAGGGTGAGCTCTTTCTTCACTTGCTCTATTAGCTCGGCAACATCTACAAAAATTTCAAAACCTGAGATCAACTTTCCCATGAACATGATTGGCTCGGGCTTTCCTTGGAGTGGTCCCATGTCTAGAGCTTTGACAAAAAAATTTTCTAGTGGCGTAAAGCTCATCTTCTCATTCTTCTTTGGCTGGACATCTTTGTTGGCTTCATCATATCCTAACCCCTTCTTGGAAGTTTGAGTTTTAAAATCTGGAAGCTTTGTCAACCCGGCCTTGCCCTTTCCAAGACCAACTCCGAGAAGGTAGTTCATGTTCTTCATCATATTTAAGACTTTGGAGCTCACTACTTCATCATTAGAAATTACAACTATTTGGAAACCATTGAGAGGCCTCTCAATCATTAGAGCATTAACAACCTCATTATCATCGGCCTCGATGACCACTGTCTCATCTCCGTTAGGGAACTTGATATTTTGATGAAGGGTGGAAGGAACTCCACCAAGAGGATGAAACCATGGTCGTCCCAAGAGTAAGGCAAAGGTAACAAGTATGTCCAAAACAACAAATTCAACAATAGATTCAATTGGATCAACCTTGATAGCAACTTTGAAAGTCCCTTCAACATGTCTCTTGGTGTTGTCATAAGCCTGAATGGTTACCTCGGTTGGGTTTAGATCCCTGCATCTGAAAAAAGATACAGTTCCCATATTAACTTCGTTCTTCTCTTGAATATCTTCACATTTCATTACTCCCTCAATTTTTATGAAGTTGATCAGCTCTTTCAGTGTTATGGAGGTGGAAATTGGCATGCTGGTCAAGGCCTTGGCCATAGTTTCTCGATGCTTTTTAGAAGTAGCCAATAAATCTCAAATGCTAACACTTGCTTAGGTTCTTTTCAATTGCTTGAGCATGGTATCATCTTCCTCTTCTTTATTCCCTCCTTCGACTTCCTTTCCTTTATTAACTTCTACCTCCTTAGGTGGTGGGCTTGTTTAAGGCTTACCGAATCTAGTGTTCATTACTTCATCTTCCTCAGGCTCAGACAAGGTCCATTCGTCCTTCTTAGGTACAAGGTCATCATCACTATCATTTGAATCCCAAAACCCATTCACAACATAAATTGCTACTTCTTTACCCACCATAGCTTGTTCAATTTCGCTAAATACCTCTTATTCTTTGGTCGTTTCTCCACCCACATCTTGAAAAGAAGACATGACAAAACCTTCATGCAAACCTTCTTCAATCATGAAGGTTGCCGGTAATGGTACTCTATTGAAACTTGGTAATGGATTTTCTTTGGTGTTCGACTTGTTAGGCTCAGGTAGCTTCCCACCATCAATCAAATTTTAGATCTCATGCCTCAACCTCACACATCTATCCGTGTCGTGCCCTTGCATTTGATGAAATTGACAAAATTCTTTAGTGTCGAAATTAGGTGGGAGAGGGTTAGGCAAAGGATGAGGATTTAAGGGTTGTAACAATCCCTTCCTTTGAAGCTTATTGAGAACCCAAGGTATCAGTTTCCCCAATTTTGAAAACTGCCTTCTTATTCCTTGGTTAGTAGCATTGACACCAACTGCCTTTTGCATGCCTTGGCTACTAGACTGATTGTTTCCTTTCTTATTCATTCTTATTGGAAAACGGTTCTTCTCTCTTTCCCATTCTTCAATTTATAGACCAGCTTGAAGGAGATCTTTGAAATCACGGATGAGTGTATGAGACATCCTTTCACGAAGACTAGGCAGCACCCCTCTCACAATCATCCTTATTTGATCAGATTCATCGGGCCTTTTCTTGAGCAAAGTGGCCTTATTTCTCCATCTTTTCACATAGTCCACAAAATTCTCATTTGGCCTTTGTCTAATGGACTCAACTTCCATTAAGGTAACTTCCATCTCGACGTTGTATCCATATTGTTGGATGAAGGCCTTGTATAGCAGATCCCAACTCTTTTGTGTTCCATCATCTAAGGTAATGAACCAATTTTGGATAACAGGATCCAATGAGAGCATAAAATACCTTAGAGTTTGAGCCTTAGTAGCTCGGGCAGATTGCATAGCAGTGATATACTGCTTCACATGGAGATGAGGATTTTCGGTTCCATCAAACTTTGCAAAGGATGACATATTGAATTTGTATGGCCCTTCTTCGTCTAGCTCAAATAATTTGTCAACTTCGGACATTTCTTCGGTTTTCAGCTTTTTCTTAAATTTCTTTTCTAAATCATCAATCATATTTTCAACATCAAAAGTTTTGGTTTTCTCCATAGTTGATCTTTCAACAATCTTTGGTTCTTTCTTCTTGTCTTGAGGATCTTGAAAGTATTGAGCCCAATCATCATCATCATCAATGATCACCTTATCTTCATCAAAAACCACTTCACCAACTTTAGCCTTCCCCTTGTCCTTTGGCTTCTTAGTTCTAGCAGATGCTTCAGCATGGTTTCCTAAAATTGCAGCCAATTGGTTCTTCATGATCTCAGCCAGGGCCTCTTTTATTTCTTCCATCTTGACATTGAGAGCGTCGTCCACCATTCTTTCAATTTGTTCGGGCTCCATTGCTTTTGGTGAGCAAGTGATTGAGTTGCTACTAGATTCTTCATCTCCGATGTAGGTAGGATTGTTGTAAGCTTTTGAACTGTTGTAATCCAGGTGTGAGCGAGTATTTTTTCCCCCACTCCCGGTGGAATGGTTCTTGCGACTTCTGCACTGTTTAGGCTTGGGGCCTTAGAGAACACGGACCTAGGTCCGAAGAAAATGGAGTCCCCACCCAGACGGGCTGGGAAAAAGAAAGGCATGGATGACTCAATTCCTAAGGAATCCTCAACCTCCTAATGGGTTCAGAAAGTTGGGTATGGGTGGGGAAGGTGAGACATGGCCCAGCAACCCCACAAACTCCCGGTTCATTGGAACCGGCCTCCTTTACAAGTCTTAATATTATAAAATTCTTAAATATAACAATATTATCCATATTATATGCAACAATTGAAATAAAGCATCATTATATTAAAATCAAAGCAATGTCCAAGCAAAGCAAATAAATGGACACCCATCCGAGGATGGAAACATGTCCTTACATCGTTCATGTCTAAACTAAATAGGACACCCACCAAAAGGTAGAAACATGTCCTTTACATTGGTCCAAAATATAAAAGCAATTTAAATTACATGATATTTAACTAATGAGGTACCCACAAAGTGGAAACATACCTCTTACACTTTTGGAAATTAAAATAAATCGATAAAAGTAAATAACCATTCATTATAAATAAATCTTTCATCAAAGATATTAAACATCAATCAAAATATATAATAAACATCGTCCATGATAAATTAAATAAATCAAGCATTGAAATTAAATAAATCAACCATCAAAGCACATAATAGACTACATAATCAAATATAAAAATAAAGCAAGTAAAGATGCAAATTGAGGTTTACTGTTTCTCTTTAAAGTTCTTTAATTAATATTTAGAGTTTTGGGATCTTAGTATTATTATTGTTATTTGTTTAGTATACTGTAAAGGTTTTGGAAAATTGGAATGGATTAGGGTTTCATGAATCAAATTAGGGTTTAGGGGTAACATTATGAAATTAGGGTTTTAGAATATTATAACATTTAGGTTTATAATTCTTAGCTACTGAATTGTTGTTTTGGATTTACTGTATCGAGTTTGAATGTTTAGGTTTACAAGGTTTTAAGGTTTTAGGGATTAGGGTTTAGGAAAACTAGGGTTTACGTATTAGTTTTGAGGGAATTAGGGTTTAGATTAATTGGTTTGGGGGATTACTGTTTTGGTTTTGAAGTTGAAGAAAATAGTTTAGAGTTTTATGAAGCAATTATGATTTTAGAAACTGTAACGTAGGTTAGGGTTTGGAGATTTAAGAAGATATTTGGGAATTTTGGAAAAAAGTTAGAGGAAAACAGTTTAGGGTTTTTAAAGTTTTTGGAAATAGGAAAATTTATTTAAGGTATTTGGAAACAAAAGAAACGAATTAAGGTTTTTTGGACATAGAAGAAATAAATTTAGGGTTCTTAAGGTTTAAAAGAAATAGAAAAGTAATTTTAGAGTTCTTAAGGTTCTTGGAAACAGAAGAATACCTTTTAGGGTTCTTAAGGTTCTTGGAAACAGAAGAATACTTTTTTAGGTTTCTTAAGGTTTAGAAGAAACAGAAAAGTATTTTTAGGGTTCTTAAGGTTTAGAAGAAACAGAAAAGTATTTTTAGGGCTCTTGAAATGAAGATCAAATTACTACATATTTAAAGATCAAAGTTTTGTGTGTTTATTATTATGAATCAAAGAAACAAAGCTATGAGTAGTTTATGATTAAGGTTTAAACCTGCGTAGTTGGTTCCACCAAAATAACTTCTGGATGAACGGAGACAAAGGCAGTGTGGCTACCTTTGATGAATTGTTGATTGCTTGCTTGTTGCTCCACCCCAATCTGAAATCCCAAATTCCAGTCCCTAGAAGTCCTTCTACAAAGTTTTCCTCTACCTTTTTCAATGTTTTAAAGTGTTATTTATAGGAAAATTTAGAAGAATAATTCCAATTGTTTAAGGAAACTATAATTAATTAGGAAAAGAAAACCGAAACCAAATAGAATTTGGTTTCAAAAAAATTGCGCTGGAAAAATTTTGCTGGCAAAATTGTGAGCACTGGACAAAACTACGAGGAAATTTTGAGAGCTGGGCACGCTGGCTGGGCTACCGGCCATTTCACTGCAGGAATTTCCTGTGGCGAAGTTGGTCTTGGCCAATTACTTTCGTCGCCGATATTTTTGTCGATGATTTTTATTTTTATTTTTATTTTATTAAAAATTATAAAAAATAAATACTAAAATAAATATTATTTAACTAAAATACCACAAAAATTATTCTAGACTATATAAGAAATAACGAACCAGACTGGGTCAAAAATTAAGGGTCTACAGTTTGCTCCCTGCTTGAATGATCTGAGACTTTAGTAAAAGAGAGTGAAAAGCAATAAGACTTAATTTTTCTGAGATGGTTGAGGTTTTGGGTTCTGAACCCGGTTTGAGTTCTAGACTCAAGGAAAATTTTAGGTTACGGACCTAAGGGTAATTTTGGGTTTTGGACTCGAACTAAGTTCTAGACTTCAAAGAGATTTTAGGTTCTGGATCTAAGGATAATTTGGGTTCTGAACCCAAGCTAAGTTCTGGACTTAGGAGGAATTTTAGGTTCTGGACCAAAAGGTAATTCGGGTTCTGGACCCGAGCTAAGTTCTGGACTTAGGAGGAATTTTGGGTTCTGGACCTAAGGACAATTTGGGTTCTGGACCCAAGCTAAGTTCTGGACTTAAAAGAGATTTTAGGTTCTGGACCTAAGGATAATTTGGGTTCTGGACCCACGCTAAGTTCTGGACTTAGGAGGAGATTTTAGGTTCCGGACCTAAGGATAATTTGGGTTCTAGATCCGAGCTAAGTTCTGGACTTGGGAGGAATTTTAGGTTCTGGACCTAAAGGTAATTTGGGTTCTGGACCTGAGCTAAGTTATGGACTTAAAAGAGATTTTAGGTTCTGGACCTAAGGATAATTTGGGTTCTGGACCCGAGCTAAGTTCTAGACTTAGGATGAGATTTTAGGTTCTGGACCTAGGGATAATTTGGGTTGTGGACCCGCGCTATGTTCTGGACTTAGGAGGAAATTTTAGGTTCTGGGCGTAAGGATAATTTGGGTTCTGGACCCGAGCTAATAGAGATTTAATTATTTGAAAAAAATAATTATAGTGAGTAGCATATAAATTTTGTTTGCAAAAAATTTAGCTAATTTTTATACACATATCTTCTCCTTGCCCCCTACATGTAAAAATATTTTAATAGCGTAAAAATATTTATATATACGCAAGTATTTGAATGATTAAATTGAATGATTGAATTTACTGTTTATTTACTATGTAGTCACTGTTTATGCACTATTTACTATTTATAAATAGTAACCTACTATTTATAAATAGTAACCAACTATTGTAAATAGTAACCTACTATTTGTAAATAGTAATTTACAATTGTAAATAGTAACCTACTATTTATGAATGGTAAAATTTACTATTCATCAATAGTAAAATTTACTTTTTGAATTTTGTTTTTTCTTTGTTGTTCCTCTATATAAATGAACGATTTCTTCATTTCATTCACAGCAACATTGTAACACCCCGATACCCTATATAAGTACTATGCGTATACCTAGTATACATACAGTAAATATATAAAGTATAAGGATGTCACTTTTCGTTACCTTTTAAAAAAACTGTAACAGAGTTCAAACCATAATACATTAATTTAAATACATTTACAAAATCATTATCTTTATCAAAACTTCATTTATACATATAAATACTCTCTCGTCAGAAATACATCATAATTAAAATTTATACATGTATGCATTACCCTCTAGTTGGTCTCGACAAACTTTACTCTTCTTGTGGCATAACAAAAGACTTCATATCTTCCACCTAGTTACCTGCGCAAGTACACATCCGCGCTAAGCCCGAGAGCTTAGTAGTACAAATATAAAATATAAACTTATATTATAAACATGCTAACACATAATAATATACCAATTTCATGTACCATTAGTTTCTTATCATGTTTTCCCTTTTTGATTACACCTTTTATATATCTTGACTAATTTCATATAATATATGCATATATACACATTTATCTCACTAACCATAATCCATTACTAATTCTTACAATCACTATATCAATACACACATGATATATTATATCTCATGACATTATTTTATTCACAATGCACCAATCCTGATTCATCATTTATACTCACAATCGATATTGCTATACACACAATACATATCATACTAATCATAAATCACATTCCAATGAAGATAATCATTATCATCAATCACAATTCATTTACATATTATACTTCATATCATTATTTCAATATTTATATCATCATCTATTATACACATTCAAAGTTTCTCAATATAGCCAACAACTATAACAGCATATACGAACTTTTCCCCAACCAGGTCGGTTGCCCACTGGCCTCAGGCCACTGCCAATCCCAGGGGTCCGTAGGAGGCAGATAAGTACGTATAAAACTACCAAATACGATCCTTTCCCCAACCAGGTCGGTGGTCCAAGTTCGGTTGCCCACTCACAGGGTCCGCATGGTTCCGCAGGAGGCAGATAGGAACGTATAAGACTATCAGTAATGTACCTTTCCCCAACCAGGTCGGTAGTCCAAGTTCGGTTGCCCAACCACAGGGTCCGCATGGTTCCGCAGGAGGCAGATAGGTTTGCTCATTTATATCTTTTAACATTACTTTCTCAACCCATTTCTATCATTATCAAATAGGCAAACATGCCTTATCTCTTTCAATTGAATCATCATAGCCAATCACAATGGCTTCACATTACATTTGAGTTATCATAGCCAATCACAATGGCTTCACATTACATTTGAGTTATCATAGCCAATCACAATGGCTTCACATCACATCATATCCCAAATCACATTTCATATTTTATCATTGATATATGCAACATTAATTACATTAACTAAACAAACATATCATTCAAGCACATATACTCCATTTCATTGCACATGTATCTTAAATTCATTGTCATATAATCCATATGTCCATTTATTTCATTTTGATCATCATTATCAATCATGATAACATCACATTTCATCATTTCTCAAAACACATTAACACCTTTCATTACTAGAGCATTTATCATAACAAATTGCACATACCTTAAGAATGATCCTCATTTCTTCCTACCTTTCCCATTTCATATTTCATCCTTTATATAAATATATATATATAGCAACTTACATTCTTCATTTACATTCACAATATAATAGCTTATTTAACACTTTCATCCCAATGTGTTAATGTTCAAAGACATATAAGGATATACAATCAAATAGGGTTTATGCTTACCTTGTTAATGATCTTCACATCCTTCACATCATTCAATCATCACCTTAGTCCAATTATATTAACAATATAATAGATCACTTAACACATTTGCAAACAAATGTGTTAAGCCTCAAATTATGTAATTAAATACAATCATATGTATTGGTACTTACCTCAAGAACTATTCCCATCCATCTATACATTTCCTCTTCCAAGAATTCTCAACATTTAGGTTAATGCAACACAATCTCTTCAAAACCTAATTCAAAGTTCATTATTCATAGGTTTAGAATCATCCACATACATTTGTTTAGGTCATTCTTTGATTACAAAGTATTTAGAGTGTATATAAAATGTTTAGGAACAAAAGACTTTTGAAGAATCAAACAATGCATGAAGAACCAAAAACCATCACAGTAGCAAACACACCCAAGGGACACGGCCAAGCTTGTGGCCGTGTCTCTCAAGACCAAAACTTCCCGAGGCAGACACGGGCAAGGACACGGCCGTGTCTCTCATCCAAATTCAGACAGTAGCAAACACGGGCAAGGGACATGGCCAAGCCAGTGGCCGTGTCACCCCAAAACCTATCCAACACGGCCAAAATTCTCTAGACTTGGCCGTGTTTCTCAATAATAATAAGTCTTGGCCGTGTCTCATCTTGCTTATGGCCGTGTCACTCAAGAACACAAACTCTAATTTGGCCAAAGCTCTTTCACTTGCATTTTCACACTTTTTGCACAACAATAATCTCATTCAAATGGATATACACAATGTCATTAACACTTAATTTACCTATTCATCACCAAATACTCATTAACAAAACATTAACAACACATTTGAGCACATGCTATTTCAAAACCCTAAAACCAACATTCTTCTTATTCTTTCAACATCAAAATCCACTTATCTTACAATCCTCAAACCAAAATCAACACCAATTTAAGTTACAATCCATTTAAACACTTATAACACATCTCAACTCCACCAAATCATAGTCTCAACAAATCAACACTCACTTCAAATACAACTTCAAAAATAACAAAGGAAAAACAAGAGAGTATTTACCTCAATTGATGAATTCCACCAAATCCCCAACTTAAACCTTTGCTTCATCCTTCAATTTGATGTTAGAAATCAAAACACCACACTTGTTCCTCCTTTTCCTTTGATAGTCGGCCAAACGTGGAGAAGAGAAGAAGAAGAAAATGAAGAAAAGACAAAATATCCTCTCTTTAAATCTCCACCATGCATTCCACAAAGAACAATTACCTAAATGCCCTCTTCAACATAATTAAACTTTTGTCCCTTATATACCCATTTAAGTAATTCCACAAATCACAAATAAATATCCTCTTGCATTGACTCCCCATTTGACCAAGTTATATGTTATATATATTACAATATACACAACATATACATTCTCTTAACACACTCATTTCCTTTGCAAAAACATATATACATTTAATTTAAATCAACCAACAATTATATTAAAACTTCTAGGGCACACTTTGGGATATTACAATTCTCTCCCCCTTAAATAATTTCTTCCTCGAAATTATCAATACCATAACAATTCATTCTTAACAAAATACTATTTTAACTTCCATATGAAGTTAATTATATGATTAAGTTATTATGCCATCAAATCATATAACTTCAACTCTCTCCCTTAGAATCAACCATCTTCTTTAAATTCCATAACTCATCACTCTAAATGTTTATATATATCATTACTTCCTTAATCAAACATTCAAAAGAACTCATTGCATTTCTTATTAATGTCTTTATACAAAAATCAAATCATTTTATAGTACACTTATACTTCATCTAATCTTTATATTCACTATATTGTATTCTTTCACCTCTTTATAATTACTCTTTTAACTTTAACCTTAAAAATCATTGGTTTATATCCGAGCATTCATTATCTCGTCATTACAATCACTGTCTAAATAGACATTTATCAAACCCCAATGGATAACAAAATCTTTATTTCTCACAAATTGAGTCACTTCTTTAGCATACTTTTTATTTAACTTACATTTTAATACATTACTTTTCTACTTATGTTATAAATAACCAAATCTTTTTCCCTTTTCATCATGATTTATAATTACTATAACCCCATTTATTCATGTCCAATCATACTTTAACATTTACATCATATACATCATTAAGTAGATACTTACACTCTTAGCACAACTGTACACATTAAATCTCAATAATGATTCATAATCTTAGCCAAAACCAGATCAATTGATCTATCTGTCACAATATACCCACGTTCCAATCTTGTTCAATTCCAACCAACGATCAATTAATTTAAACTTATCATAAAATTTTACAATATTCAAATATGTATACATATAACTTAATTCCATTAAGGCAAACTTACATACAATTCCTGATCTCTTTCGATCCATATTCAATCAAATTATCATGATAACAAATCACTTCAATTTATTTTAATATAGTTCTCACCAATTCTCATAAAAATTTTATACCATACTTATTATTTATAACTCATTCATTTAAACCTCAAGTTCACTCATTTATTCATTACATATCATAAACATATTCAGTATAACCTGCAGTCACATTTTATATTTTCTCCTATTTTAATATCTCCTCACATTTCACATCATTGCTATATTTGTTTTGATTACCTTATTGTCATATCATTCGTAACTCAAAACCTTTCCATAGTTTCTTTTTCCTCTCTTAGTCTTCACAATTATAACCAAATTTTTAACATAAAATGATAAAGTACAACTTTATCCATCATAACTTTTAACTATACTCCTCCAACATAATTTCAATCTCACCAAATTTGTATTACAATTCTTTTATCTAAGATCCAAATCCATGGATAACAAATTAACCGATCAAATACACTGAACAAAACACATGGCTTTAAGAGATTAATATTCAAGCCTGGGACTTTCAAATCAATACTGTTCTTCTCATAATTTTATTCTCAATTTATACAAATACAAGGCTAAGGTATATTTCATGAATTACATATTCCTTCTTTGCATTTTTGCCATATCAGAAGTTAACACATTCCAATTCTATTTCAAACCAAATTGCACTCGAATAAATGATCTTTATCAACTTAATTCATATTTCAACAATATTACTATATACATATTCAGTCATATGCAGTTCCCTTACAATTTCTATTCATCACTTCATTTCTAATCCATTTACAATCTCTTATAATATACAAATAGATAGAACTTTCTATTTGTGAATACTTTGAGACTTTAAATATCATATGATCATCACGTTCAGTGTTCACCATAACAATTTCCACTGTCCACTAATACTTAAGTCCATGCCATTCTCACTTCCATCACATAATCCATTTTAGCTTTACACAGTTCAAGACCTAATCTCTCTTAGGTCCACTAATACATACAACATCATTTTCATATTACTAATTTCATAATAACACCACATACATCTTCATAGGTCACCTTCATAATGCGATTCACACATTTGTTTATATATATAATTTCATTCACATAGAAAATTCAATTCACATATTATATACATGTATACACTTAATTAGATACTCTTATTTGTCATACATTCAATACCATTTTCCTTTATAACTGTAACAACCGTCCCAGTCCACCTGCTGAGCCATTCCTATCCGGAGAAACCCCTACCTGAGCTGCTACAGTACTGGAATGCCCTCACGGCCTTCCAACAGAATTCATTTATTTGACTTACACCCAAGACACATGAGTGCAAGTCGCCACCCTGGATTGAACACCTGACCTTCCCCTTAAGAGAGCCAGTGAGCGCAATACAATATCGATTCTTCCAGTATGATGCAAAGTATTTATTCACACAACACACATATATATATTCTGACTATAATAGCACTTTACATCCATCTTAGCCACATTCCCAATGTAACATCTCTTTCACTTTCATCTTTAAAAGCATTTAATATATTTCCATATCCATTTTTACCCTTTTCAATAAAGTGACTTAAAATAGCTCATCTTCATTTACTTATCCACTTCCCTTTTTTACTTCAAGACAAATTCTCATACTATCGATCACATTACTCAATTCATAATACTTTCATATGCAATATTAGTCATTTCATCTAGCTCATGTATTGCATACACATTAAACCATCAAGATCCAAATAGTCTTTATCAAATGCCACTAAAACTTTAACTTCTCAACTTACTACTTCGTTTAAGCTTTAATTCGCCAAACTCATCTTTCTAATATCACTTTAAAACATCTTACAAATATATATATCTTAAAGCAATATCAAAACATATAATTTCCACAATTATAAAGCTCACTTCAAAAATCTCAAATATTACATATTATCACCATTTCCATAAGCTTTCCCAATATCCAAGCATCTCACATTTCTAACATTGAATTCACAATGTTTGCATTACAATAAAAATACTAATTTATATCCTTACTCAACCAACATCATCTCTTTTTCCTTTAAACAAAACCTTAACTTTACATATCCATTTGTTTTCTATTCAACACATATATATCACTCACATAAATATACATATGTACATTACATCCAATTATATAAACATTGAGCCCAATAACCTCTATACACTTTCTAAGTCCAGTTATCACAATCTCAGTTTCTTGAACCAACATTGCTCAATCCAATTTTCACTATCAATCTTATCACACGACCTGACTTTGCACAAGTTGTCAATGCAAGCATAATCATTCTCAATATTAATAGGCAAGTAATTATATAGGTTCAAACATGCAATACTATACGTACATTACATTTTCAAATGATCAACTCAATCTTTGATCACTAACATATTACATCACATTATCACATTAGATTCACAATGTTTGCATTAAAACAACCATGCAAACAACACCGTTATATTTCCTTACATTAACCAATATTTTTATTTTAGTTTTCATATCATTTCTTTCTCTAGTTTTTACTTTCAAGTAAAAACCTTATTCAGACATTATCATCCCTCTCATATCATTCAAATTTATCCCACATCACATAATGCCACATCCGAGACCAACCTAGGTGTTAATGCATATACATGTATTACCAATTTCATTTCAAAACTCTTCTTTTTAATTCATTTTAAGCGTTGCAAAACTTTTTCTTTTTAATTTCACTTAGGCCGAGAATCTCAAACCTAAGCTCTGATACCAAAATAATTGTAACACCCCGATACCCTATATAAGTACTATGCGTATACCTAGTATACATACAGTAAATATATAAAGTATAAGGATGTCACTTTTCGTTACCTTTTAAAAAAACTGTAACAGAGTTCAAACCATAATACATTAATTTAAATACATTTACAAAATCATTATCTTTATCAAAACTTCATTTATACATATAAATACTCTCTCGTCAGAAATACATCATAATTAAAATTTATACATGTATGCATTACCCTCTAGTTGGTCTCGACAAACTTTACTCTTCTTGTGGCATAACAAAAGACTTCATATCTTCCACCTAGTTACCTACGCAAGTACACATCCGCGCTAAGCCCGAGAGCTTAGTAGTACAAATATAAAATATAAACTTATATTATAAACATGCTAACACATAATAATATACCAATTTCATGTACCATTAGTTTCTTATCATGTTTTCCCTTTTTGATTACACCTTTTATATATCTTGACTAATTTCATATAATATATGCATATATACACATTTATCTCACTAACAATAATCCATTACTAATTCTTACAATCACTATATCAATACACACATGATATATTATATCTCATGACATTATTTTATTCACAATGCACCAATCCTGATTCATCATTTATACTCACAATCGATATTGCTATACACACAATACATATCATACTAATCATAAATCACATTCCAATGAAGATAATCATTATCATCAATCACAATTCATTTACATATTATACTTCATATCATTATTTCAATATTTATATCATCATCTATTATACACATTCAAAGTTTCTCAATATAGCCAACAACTATAACAGCATATACGAACTTTTCCCCAACCAGGTCGGTTGCCCACTGGCCTCAGGCCACTGCCAATCCCAGGGGTCCGCAGGAGGCAGATAAGTGCGTATAAAACTACCAAATACGATCCTTTCCCCAACCAGGTCGGTGGTCCATGTTCGGTTGCCCACTCACAGGGTCCGCATGGTTCCGCAGGAGGCAGATAGGAACGTATAAGACTATCAGTAATGTACCTTTCCCCAACCAGGTCGGTAGTCCAAGTTCGGTTGCCCAACCACAGGGTCCGCATGGTTCCGCAGGAGGCAGATAGGTTTGCTCATTTATATCTTTTAACATTACTTTCTCAACCCATTTCTATCATTATCAAATAGGCAAACATGCCTTATCTCTTTCAATTGAATCATCATAGCCAATCACAATGGCTTCACATTACATTTGAGTTATCATAGCCAATCACAATGGCTTCACATTACATTTGAGTTATCATAGCCAATCACAATGGCTTCACATCACATCATATCCCAAATCATATTTCATATTTTATCATTGATATATGCAACATTAATTACATTAACTAAACAAACATATCATTCAAGCACATATACTCCATTTCATTGCACATGTATCTTAAATTCATTGTCATATAATCCATATGTCCGTTTATTTCATTTTGATCATCATTATCAATCATGATAACATCACATTTCATCATTTCTCAAAACACATTAACACCTTTCATTACTAGAGCATTTATAATAACAAATTGCACATACCTTAAGAATGATCCTCATTTCTTCCTACCTTTCCCATTTCATATTTCATCCTTTATATAAATATATATATATATAGCAACTTACATTCTTCATTTACATTCACAATATAATAGCTTATTTAACACTTTCATCCCAATGTGTTAATGTTCAAAGACATATAAGGATATACAATCAAATAGGGTTTATGCTTACCTTGTTAATGATCTTCACATCCTTCACATCATTCAATCATCACCTTAGTCCAATTATATTAACAATATAATAGATCACTTAACACATTTGCAAACAAATGTGTTAAGCCTCAAATTATGTAATTAAATACAATCATATGTATTGGTACTTACCTCAAGAACTATTCCCATCCATCTATACATTTCCTCTTCCAAGAATTCTCAACATTTAGGTTAATGCAACACAATCTCTTCAAAACCTAATTCAAAGTTCATTATTCATAGGTTTAGAATCATCCACATACATTTGTTTAGGTCATTCTTTGATTACAAAGTATTTAGAGTGTATATAAAATGTTTAGGAGCAAAAGACTTTTGAAGAATCAAACAATGCATGAAGAACCAAAAACCATCACAGTAGCAAACACACCCAAGGGACACAGCCAAGCTTGTGGCCGTGTCTCTCAAGACCAAAACTTCCCGAGGCAGACACGGGCAAGGACACGGCCGTGTCTCTCATCCAAATTCAGACAGTAGCAAACACGGGCAAGGGACACGGCCAAGCCAGTGGCCGTGTCACCCTAAAACCTATCCGACACGGCCAAAATTCTCTAGACTTGGCCGTGTTTCTCAATAATAATAAGTCTTGGCCGTGTCTCATCTTGCTTATGGCCGTGTCACTCAAGAACACAAACTCTAATTTGGCCAAAGCTCTTTCACTTGCATTTTCACACTTTTTGCACAACAATAATCTCATTCAAATGGATATACACAATGTCATTAACACTTAATTCACCTATTCATCACCAAATACTCATTAACAAAACATTAACAACACATTTGAACACATGCTATTTCAAAACCCTAAAACCAACATTCTTCTTATTCTTTCAACATCAAAATCCACTTATCTTACAATCCTCAAACCAAAATCAACACCAATTTAAGTTACAATCCATTTAAACACTTATAACACATCTCAACTCCACCAAATCATAGTCTCAACAAATCAACACTCACTTCAAATACAACTTCAAAAATAACAAAGGAAAAACAAGAGAGTACTTACCTCAATTGATGAATTCCACCAAATCCCCAACTTAAACCTTTGCTTCATCCTTCAATTTGATGTTAGAAATTAAAACACCACACTTGCTCCTCCTTTTCCTTTGATAGTCGGCCAAACGTGGAGAAGAGAAGAAGAAGAAAATGAAGAAAAGACAAAATATCCTCTCTTTAAATCTCCACCATGCATTCCACAAAGAACAATTACCTAAATGCCTTCTTCAACATAATTAAACTTTTGTCCCTTATATACCCATTTAAGTAATTCCACAAATCACAAATAAATATCCTCTTGCATTGACTCCCCATTTGACCAAGTTATATGTTATATATATTACAATATACACAACATATACATTCTCTTAACACACTCATTTCCTTTGCAAAAACATATATACATTTAATTTAAATCAACCAACAATTATATTAAAACTTCTAGGGCACACTTTGGGATATTAAAAACATCGTTAATTTCATTCATTCAATACTATAATTTTTTCAAGTTTAGCATATAGTTTTGAGAAAAAATGCATGCTTCAAGATCAGGAACTCATTCTAATGCTGAGTTATTGGAGTTTATTCGACATCATGAAGATGGAAATATAGGTCTACTAGCCGGGATACCGCTTCATCGTAGTTCAAATCAAAAGAGCAAGGTAATTATTTTTTCTTCATTTTTTCTGTTATTTTTTCTTTTTTCTTTTTTCTTTTATTTTCTTTTTCATTTTTTTTTGCTTTTTATTTGTTTTCTTTTCTTTTGTTCTTGTTTTTATTTTTATTTGTTTGTTGTTTTTTTCTTTTTTTCTTTTCTTTTTTTTAGAAAATTTAGGAAAAATGTATTAATTTAAGAATTTAAGCAGATAGAATATGATATACTTACCTGGTGTTAACTTACCTGGCTCCGTGTTAGCGTGATCATTGTGTTGTTCGGGTCGGAGGGTGTATCTACAAAGCCCGACAATGGTATGATGTAGCGTTTTCTCGGGTAAGGCAGATTATCCGAGATTACAGCTTTGAGAGCTTCATCTTACAATTACCATCTGAGGATTATCTGATAGACCGGAGTGTAGTCAAGACGCTTGCAGAACAATGGTTAGACACAACTCATACTTTTCACTTGCCAATTGGAGAGATGATAATTGGTCTGGTCGACTTTGCTGCTATAACCGGCATTCGGTATGATGATGTTCTGGTTCCTCTTACTAACGATATTTTGACATTTGAAGAAATTCAACAATTAATTGGTATGGAACCATCATATAAAGGGCCTTTTATGATAAAAATTGAACCAATTTGTAGTTATTGGATGAACTACGAAGGACGGGTTCACCAAGACACAACCCAACAATATGCTCAAGGATTTTTGTTATATTTGCTTGAATCGACCATCTTAGGCAGTACTGAATCTGCCATCCATTTGTCAGTGTTGAGGGCCCTTTCTTATTTTAGGACGGTGCCATATTATGGCTGGGGTGAAGCTGGTCTCGCTTGTCTTTACCATGGTCTTGATAAAATTTTTCGAAATAAGAAGTCTTTTGTCAGCTTTATGGCAGTTGTCGAGGTACTCTTCTTCCACCAATGTCAATTCCATTTTTTTCATGTATGAATTTGATTTTTATTATTGTTTTAAGCATGGGCATATGAGCATAACCTTATGAGGGTGCCTGGTATTTCCCGAGAGAGAGTCGGGTATCTGAGATTAAATTTCTGGTTGTTAGATCGCGTGGAAGTTCTCGGCTCTCACCATGTACATACCCAACGCTTCGTGTTGAGCCGCTTAACCTGGGACTAGGTAAAATAGCATTAGTATCCTTTAAAATTTATGTGAAAGTTTATTTACCTTATGTCATTTTGTAGGTGAATTTGGCTTGGTGGAATGCAGAAGAGAGGACAAACTAGACTTCCTCCATGAATGTTGCACTACCTTTTCAACATACTCGCCGAGTCATCGTCGGCCCTGTGTCTAATTACTGGTTTCTCGGAGAGAGAGTATATGAGTGGTTTCTTGATCCCGAGCAGTGGAGGGTCCCGATGCGTTGCCTAAAATATACTTTAAATTTTACATCAATGCCAGAGGATGCATGGTGGTTGGCCCAGCACGGTTATGATGTTGAAACATTTCTCTATCCGCCGGGTGCATCTTATGCCCATTTTATTCAAATGAGGCTCTTGAACTTTGGTGTATCTCCTGTTGGTGTATAGGAAATTCTTGAAGAAAATGAGGGTAGAGATAAAGAGGATCATCATGGAGAGGCAGGAGAATTCATTCCAAATCTCGGGGCTAGCACTTCTCAGGTAAAACTTTTACTATTTTTCCATTGCAATCGCTTCTTTCTTATTTTGACTTTTTAATGATTGTTGTAGGTTGCTGGCTCATTTGATCATGAGGCTGGACCTTCTTTTACTACTCCTTCATTTGCTCATTCTAGTCCTCCAGATATGCCATCTCATCCACAGGGTATTGATATAAATTACCTGGTAAGTTTTCTTGTTTCATGGTAATATATGCTATATGTATGCATGATTATTATGCTCTTACTCTTTTCCTTTCTGGCTCACAGTGGATGCTTGAAGAACAAAATAAGAAACTTCAAGAAGAGTTGGCTGCTAGTCATCAGCAGGTTTCCCATTTTGAAAATTTGTATCGTCAATTAGAACAAAATTTCTGAGACTTCCGATTTCAGGGGATGAGGGATCCTGGTGCTTCTTCATCTAGAGGCCCCCAAACTGATGACCATGAGATCCTTTCGTCTACTTCTGATGAGGACCATAACAGATCGGAACTCCAAGGTAATAGGGATTCTAGTGCTCCTGCTTCGGGCTGACTCGGGACGAGTGATTTGCCTCCTCCTCCAACAGGCGATGATTTTTTCAGGGCTTTATTTGATGACCTACCACCACCTTCTTAGTGTTATATGAATATTGTATAGATTGAGTAAACATTGTATAATAAGTATAGAAATAATGATGATAATATATAATGTTCATTTCACTGTAACTTATATATATATATATATATCATAATCATTGCACCACAATTTCCTTTTCACATTCACAGCCGCATCACTTTAGCTAAAACCAAATGCAACACGCTAAAGTAATTTCGTCGCTAATTCTTTTCCTCAAGCATCACGGTCTCATGCTTTTTCCTTATCATCTTTTCCTTATCAATTTTGAAAAAGGATGTTTCTACTATATAAATTACTCTTCACGCCATAATTTCATACAGAAACCAAAAACTCCTTTTATCAATTCTAATTTTCCTTCATCCTTCAACAATGACCGAACTTTATTTAAAGAAGACTAAAATTCTATTTAAGAATATGGATGCCATTCACTGGAAGCAAATTTCTCGGTCAAAACTTGATATTTTAAAGTGTTTTCAAAATGTTAAATTGGACCACTCCTTTTTATATGCCATGGCTTCTTTTTGGAATGTGGATTCTAGGACATTTAAAATTAATGGCTTTGAAATATGTCCCTTGATTGAAGAATTTGAGGCCATCCTTGGATATCCAAATAATCAACAAATGGCATTACCCATATTGAATTCCAAGACTCAACAGAAGATGCAGATGTTATTTCAACTTTCAAAGCCCGAAGTTCTTCAGTTGATGAGAGGTGAGAAAATTCTACATGCTTCCTTGATTGATTTTTGTTTCTCTCATTTGGCTCCTACTAAGACATGGGGACGCATGCTCTGTCTTTGGTTGCTTATTTCTTCCGACGGTGATATTGATCCACGAGTATTGGATATCATGGACCAATTAGAAGGAGGCTTATTGCTAATACCTGTGATCTTAGCCGAGACTTTAATTGGATTAGACCAACTTAAGTCAAGATTGTCAAAGAGACTGACCGGGAGGCTTCAGGTAATTTCCTAAACTGCCCTTTTGGGTTTTCGAATTAGGTTTTCTTTTTCTTCTCTTTTTTTTATTGCTTTAATTTTTGCCTAGTCCGCCCATGCGGGTTTTCGGAACTAGCGAGCTGTCCTAATTTTTGCCTAAGCTGCCCTTGCGGGTTTTCAACTTAGCAGACTCTTTTTTTATATTTTATATTTTAATTTAATTCTTTCCTCACAGATTTGGCTTCAGAAGCATCTCTACTTTCCTGATACTTCATCCATGGATTTTTCCAGATATCTGCCATGGCATCATTCTGCTAGGAAGCTACTCCATCCTGCTTCTTCATATGCTGACTGGATTGACTGGATCCACTCATGCTCTGAAGTCAACATCCATTGGTTGGTACCTTGGTGGAAGATTTCTCATATCACCATGTGAACATACTTGATGTATATTCCTCTTGCTGCTCTTCATCGAGGCACTTGCTATGTTCCTCACCGGCTTTGTCGTTGGTATGGAGTTGAGCCTCGCAATTTTGAATTCACTCCCGATTTAGACATACCTTCCTTGACTGAAGCCTACTTGGATCTACTAAGGCAAAGCTGGCCTGCACGTTACACTTATTGTCTACCATATATTTTACATTTGTCAATTCAGACAGTGTATTGTTAGGATGAAAAAACAATTAAAGTAATAAAAGATGCTTCTTTTCCTTTTATAATTTGTCATCACCTTTTGCTATTGTGTTTATTTATTTCATCCATATCTAGTCAAATACTTATGACAGTGCACATAGAATAATATTAACATTAATTCTGTTTTATTAAATTGGGGAACAACCAAACATAAAGCCAGCATACACAAGATCACTCCTGTTGCCAACTAGCCCTTTCGGGTTTTCTAGTTGACTATTTTCTCTCATTTAGCCCTAATTATTGCCTAGCCCGCCCTTTCGGGTTTTCGAAACTAGCAGACTGCTCTAACTTTTGCCTAGGCCGCACTTTTTGGGATTTCAACCTAGCGAGCTCTTTTTATTTTTCTTTTTTTTCTTCTCTTTTTTATACATAAAACCTCTTTAACCTGTCAATGTTCACTGGCTCACTAAACTCATTCCCGCCCATGTCTGATAGCTTCACTGTACCCTTGTTCATGACTTGTTTCACAACATATGGCCCTTTCCAACTAGCCCTAAACTTCCCTCTTGGATCAGATACATTAGGCTTACATTGTTTCAACACCAAATCCCTGACTCTGAGTTTTCTGATCTTAACCCTTCTATTGTAGACCCGAGCTATCTTCTTTTGATACAGTTGATGATGATACAGTGCCTTTAACCTTCTCTTCTCTAGTAAAGCTAATTGTGTGTATCTGCTCACCACCCATTCCATTTCAGGCAGTTTAGCTTCCAAGACTACTCTTAACGACTTGATCTCAATCTCAATTGGCAATACTGCTTCCATTCCGTAAACCAAGGAGAAGGGTGTCATTCCAGTTGGTGTTCGCACACTTGTTCTACATCCCCACAAAGCAAAAGGAAGTATCTCTGACAAATCCCTGTACGTCTTGGTCATCTTGGACAGGATTTGCTTAATTATTTTGTTTCTTGCTTCAACCGCACCATTAGCCTTTGGTCTATAAGGAGAGGATCGGTGATGATGGATTCAGTACTTTGAGAATAAATCCTTAACTGCTCCTTGAAATTGTACCCCATTGTCTGATATCACACTATGCGTGACCCCATACCTACAAATGAGTTTCTTTTCAATAAATCTAGCCATTTGACTTGCCCCCAGTTTGTTTAAGGATTCGGCTTCGACCCATTTTGAAAATTAATCTACCGCTACTACAATGAAACGGTGACCGTTTGAGGCTATCGGATGTATCTCTCCTGCAATGTCAATACCCCAAGTGGTGAAGGGCTAGGGTGAAGATATAGAATGCAATTCTTCAGGAGGCATGTATTTCTGACATGATATGCTCCACTTCAGGCTTCCTTAAACATCTCAAATGCACCCCATCAGGCCATCTTCGATATAACTCTCCATGGAATGTGATGTATTGCAAAGACCACCACCTTATGTCTCTTCTTTCTTTCTTCGTTGCCCCCGACGGGTATTCCCTTTCTTCCAAAAATCATCTTATAGTATCATACCATGCATCATGGTCTGTATCAGTTTCTATGATTGTCTCGTATTCATAGCAAGGAGTCAACGAACTGGTCAAAATCAGAGGTTTAAGGAATAAGCTGACAGGATTTTCCCATACCGAAGCCAATGTGGCTAGGGCATCAGCCATCTAATTTTCTTCTCTTGATAGGTGTATAAACCTACACTCTTTAAAGTTCTTCTTCATCATGGTTAAGTAATGGTGGTATGATTTTAATTTTTCTTCTTTCAACTCCCACTCTCCATTTACTTGGGATGCTACTAGCAATGAATCGCCAAAAACTTCCACCTTATCCACCTTCATAATCATTAGGGTTTGCAAACCAAAGATACAAGCTTCATGCTCCACCATATTATTAGTTGCCCTAAATTTCAACTTTTTGGCTAAAGGGATAAGTTCCCCTTCAGGTGATTCTAGTATGACTCCCAAACCTGCTCCTTTCCTATTTTCTACTCCATCAAAATACATTTTCCACCCTTGTACTTCAATTGCGTCTAAATGATCATCCAAAAATTCCAAGATTACCTCTTCGCTATTTGGTAATGGCTGTTGGGCCAGGAATTCTGCCACCACTCTACCTTTGATCATTTTCCTGGTTACATACTCAATCTCAAATTCTTCTAATATTATCAACCAACGACCATATTTCCCAATCAAAGAGGGTGTCTCCCTTAAGTACTTCATTGGGTCCAACCTAGAAATTGCTTGCACACTATACGATTGAAAGTAATGCTGCAACTTCTTAGAAGACTTAACCATGGCTATATAGGTCTTTTCAATGATACTATACTTAATTTCATAAGGTAGAAGCTTTCTACTCAAATAGTAAACTGCATGCTCAATCCCTGACTCATCTGCTTGGGCTAGCATGGCTCCTATTGACTCTTCTTCTACTGCTAAGTATAGTAATAAAGGTTTGTCGGGTTTAGGTGGTTTTAAAACAGGTGGATTCCGAAAATACTCTTTTATTCATTCAAAGACCCTTTGACATTCTTCATTCTACAGGACTGGCTAGTTCTTTTTAAGTAATTTGAAGATAGGCTCACAGATTGTTGTGAGCTTTGCTATAAATCTTCTAATGTATTGTAATTTCCCAATGAATCCCCGAACTTCTGTCTCTGTCTTAGGGGCTGGCATATCCTGATTGCTTTAACTTTGTCAGGATCAATCTCAATGTCATTTGGGCCAATCACATGTCCCAATAATTTGCCCGAGGTAACCCCGAACATACACTTCTTCGGGTTTAATCTTAGCTTATATTTCAATGCTCTATCGAAGAATAATTCTATGTTTTGGAGGTGTTGTTCCCTTGTATCATATTTCACCATCATATCATCAACATATACTTCAACTTCTTTGTGCATCATGTCAGGAAATAGTGTGGTGGCCATCCTTTGATAGGTTGCTCCAGCATTCTTTAAGCCAAAAGAAATCATCCTATAACAAAATATACCCCATGTAGTAATGAAAGCAGTTTTTGCTTTATCCTCTTGGTCCATTAACACTTGGTTGTATCTGAAAAATCCATCTACGAATGAGTGTAGCACGCTAGAGGCTGCACTATCAATGAGAACATGTATATGAGGTAAAGGAAGATCGTCTTTAGGGGAAGCCTTGTTCAAATCTCTATAGTCCACACAGACCCTTATTCTTCCATCTTTCTTTGGCACAGGTACTATGTTGGCTAGCCAATCTGGATATTCTATCACTTCAAGGAACTTCACTTGTATTTGTTTAGTGACCCCTTGTTTAACCAATTCAGCCCACTCAGGTCTTAATTGCCTAAGCTTTTGTTTGACAGGTTTCATGTGAGTGTAAGTAGGAATAAGATGTTCGACTTTGTCTCAATCTATTCCAGGCATATCCTCATAAGACGAAGCAAATACTTCTTCATATTTTTTGAATATTTTTTCAAATCTCTCTCTCTCTCTCATCAGGAGTAAGGTCAGATGCTATGCTAATGTTTTTAGGATTTTTGATTGTTCCCAAATTTAATGATTATGTGTTAACAGAATTAATATTAAAGATGCTCATGTAACTGCTATTTGAATGTATGCAACCATCAAGAGAAACATGACACAAGTAAGCAAAATTAGACTTTATTGCATTCATTTTGGAAAAGAAAACATCATCATCCTCATACAAAGCAGACAAATTAAAATGAAAATCAAAATCATTGTTCTCAAAATCATAAGGCAGGATGTCTTCAAACTTCTCTTCAATCAGGGTGGCAATTTCTTACGGAGTCCTCTCAGCTTTCAGGATAGCTTCTTTCTTCTCTTACGAATTGGATTCTTTGTTGGCTGGTAGGGTGAGCTCTTTCTTCACTTGCTCTATTAGCTCGACAACATCTGCAAAAAATTCAAAACCTGAGATCAACTTTCTCATGAACATGATTGGCTCGGGCTTTCCTGAGTGGTCCCATAATCTGGAGCTTTGAAAAAAATCTCTTAAAGTGGTGGAAAGCTCATTTTCTCATTCTTCTTTGGCTAGGCATTGTTGGCTTCATTATATCCCAACCCCTTCTTGGAAGTTTGAGTTCTAAAATCTGGCAGCTTTGTCAAATCGGCCTTACCCTTTCCAAGACAAGATCCATGAAGGTAGTTCATGCTCTTCATCATATTCAAGGCTTTAGAGTCCACTACTTCATTATCAAAAACTGCAGCTATTTGGAAACCATTGAGAGGCCTCCCAATCATTAGAGCATTAACAATCTCATTATCTTCAGCCTCGATGATCACTGTCTCATCTCCGTTAGGAAACTTGATCTTTTGATGAATGGTGGAAGGAACTCCACCGAGAGGATGAAACCATGGATGTCCCAAGAGTAGGGCAAAGGTAACAGGTATGTCCAAAACAACAAATTCAATAATAGATTCAATTGGACCAACCTTGACAGCAGCTTTGAAAGTTCCTTCGGCATGTCTCTTAGTGTTGTCATAAGCCTGAATGGTTACCTCGGTCGAGTTTAGATCCCTTGTTGACATGGCTAGCTTTTGTAATATTTTAAGTGGACAAACATTTATGGTGGACCCATTATCGACCATTACACATGGAGTCCTTTTCCCTTTGATTTCTATTTTGATAAAGAGAGGGCGAATGTGATCTCTCCCCAACTCTAGTAAATCAGCATTTGAGAAAGAAAACGCTCCCATATTAACTTCACTCTTCTCTTCAATATCTTCACATTTCATTACTCCTCCAATTTTTATGAAGTTGATCAGCTCCTCCGGTGTTATGGAGGTAGAAATTGGCATGCTAGCCAAGGCCTTAGCCATAGTTTCTCGGTGTTTTTTAGAAGTAGTAAATAGGTCCCAAATGCTAACACTTGCTTGGGTTCTTTTCAATTGCTTGAGCACAGTATCATCTTCCTCTTCTTTATTCCTTACTTTAACTTCCTTTCCCTTATTAATTTCTACCTCCTTAGGCGGTGGCCTTGCATAAGGCTTACCAGATCTAGTGTTCATTACTTCATCTTCTTCGGGCTCGGACCAGGTCCATTCCTCCTTCTTGGATACAAGATCGTCCTCACTATTGCTTGAATCCTAAAACCCATTGACAATACAAATTGCTACTTCTTTACCCACCATAGCTTGTTTAATTTTGCCAAATACCTCTTCTTCTTTGGTTTCTTCTCTACCCACATCTTGAAAAGAAGACATGACAAAACTTTCATGCAAACCTCCTCCAATCTTGAAGGTTGTCGGTGGTGGTGCTCTATTAAACTTAGGTAATGGGTTGTCATTTGGTGTTTGGCTTGTTGGGCTCGGTAGCTTCCCACTATCAATTAAATTTTGGATCTCATGCCTCAACCTCACACATCTATCTGTGTCATGCCCTTGCATTTGATGAAATTGACAAAATGCTTTAGTGTCAAGATTAGATGGGAGAGGATTAGGCAAAGGACGAGGATTTAAGGGTTGTAACAATCCCTTTCTTTGAAGCTTATTGAGAATCCAAGACATTTGTTTCCCCAATTCCAAAAACTGCCTCCTTGTTCCTTGGTTAGTAGCATTGACACCGACTGCCTTTTGCATGCTTTGACTACCAGATTGATAATTTCCTTTCTCATTCTTTCTTGTTGAAAAATAGTTCTTCTCTCTTTCCCATTCTTCAATTTGTAAACCAGCTTGGAGGAGATCTTTGAAATCACGGATGAGTGTATGTGACATCCTTTCACGAAGGCTAGGTAACACTCCTCTCACAATCAACCTTATTTGATCAGATTCATCGGGCCTTTTCTTGAGCAAAGTGGCCTTGTTTCTCCATCTTTTCACATATTCCACAAAATTTTCATTTGGTTGTTGCCTAATGGACTCAACTTCCATTAAGGTAACTTCCATTTCAACATTGTATCCATATTATTAGATGAAGGCCTTGTATAGCAAATCCCAACTCTTTTGTGTTCCATCATCTACAACATTTGGAAATCTAAATAAAACAATAAAAATAAATAACCATTCATAATAAATAAATCATCCATCAAAGTTATTAAATATCTGTAGAAAGAAAACATCCATCCATCATAAACTAAATAAACCATGCATAAATTAAAGCATATAAAATAAATCAAAGCATAATCAAATATAAAATTGAATAAGGCAAATAAAAATCTAAATTATGGCTACTGTTTCAATTTAGGATTCTTTATTTCATGTGTTTAGGGTTTTGGAATTTGTAGAATTAGGCTACTGTGAGTTTTTAAAGGAATTAAAATAGATTAAGGTTTTATGTTTTAAAAGGTTGATAAAGTTCTTTGATTAACCAAATTAGTATTTGAATGGTGAAATCATGAAACTAGGGTTTGGACACTTTAAAATACTTAGATTTATGGTTTACGATTATTCATTGAATTCTGGTTTCAAGCTTACTGTGTAAAATTATAACATTTATGTTTATATGGTTTTTTAAAGTTTTAAAGGATTAGGGTTTAGAAAAAATTAAGGTTTAAGGCTTTAAGGGGATTAGGGTTCACTGTTTTAGGTTTAGAAGTTGAATTAGGGTTTTAGGATTTTTGAATTAGGGTTTTGGAGAATGAATTAGTTTTTAGGATTTGAAAATCAATTGATAATTTTATGAAGTTTTATGAAAGTAAACAAAATGATTTAAAGTTTATAAAAGCAAAAAAGAAGTTTTTAGGGCTTTTGGGAAGAAACAGAACTCAATTTAGGGTTTTGAATATTTGGAAAACAAATTTTGGTTTGGGGTTTTGAAGGAACAAAACTAACAACTTTAAGCTTTTTAGAAAATAATGCAACGAATTAAGATTTTTAAACCTTAGAAAAAGTGAATTGAGGGTCTAAAATTTTTGAATTAAAGGAAAGAATGGGATGATTTAGCTACTGTGAAAAATAAAAGAAACTAAGAATTCAAACCTTCTTTTGTAGGTTACACCAAAAATTGCTTCTTGGATGAACAAGGTCAAAGACAAGCGTTGCTGCCTTTGAATTGCTTGAATTGTTTTTCTGCTCCCTCAAAAAATTTGCTTCATTCAAGGTTTTCCTTCTCAGTTTTTGTCTCCACTTTCTCCTCCGATTTCTTAATTCAATTTCTTGATTCACTTTTGTGTTGTTTTTGGTCTTATTTATAGAAGAATTTTATGGTTCATTCCTAATTATTCACGGAACATAATATTGATAAGAAAAGGAAACTGAAACCTAATTGCGTTAGGTTTCGGAAAAATTTGAGCCGGAAAAATTTCGCTTGCGAAAAAAATGCGCTGGCGAAAAAAAATTGCCTCAGTTGGCTGCGGCAGGGGCTAGGGACTAGCCTGCTGGCCATTTCGCCCGCAGGATTTTCCTGCAAGCGAAATGGCTTTCTCCTGGGGGTGAAATGGCACACGGCCATCGTCCCGCACGCTGGTTTTCGGCGATGATTTTTTCGTCGCTGATTTTTCCATCGCTGATTTTTTATTTTTATTTTTTGATTTTTATTTGTTTATTTTTATTTTTTTTAATAAATATTTGATACTAAAGCAAAAATTATTTAATAAAGATAACAAAAATTATTTTGGACTAATTAAAATATATTGGACAACACAAATTATTTTGGACAAATTAAAATTATTGGACCGGACTGGGTCAAAAATTAAGGGTCTACAGACACAAAACATCTAATTCACACATACAAAAAGGAAATCAAAGAAAACAAGTTGAAAACTTACCAAATATGGAGAAAATCCCTAAAACTCCAGCTTGAACACTTGAAATCCTTCAATTTCTTGAGTTAGCAAGAAGCAACATCTCTTTCACTATTTTAGGTTTGGAAGTTGAATTAGGGTTTTAGGATTTTTGAATTAGGGTTTCAGAGAATTAATTAGTTTTTAGGATTTGAAAATCAATTGATAATTTTATGAAGTTTTATGAAAGTAAACAAAACGATTTAAAGTTTATAAAAGCAAAAAAGAAGTTTTTAGGGCTTTTGGGAAGAAACAAAACTCAATTTAGGGTTTTGAATATTTGGAAAACAATTTTTGGTTTGGGGTTTTGAAGGAACAAAACTAAAAACTTTAAAATTTTTAGAAAACAAAGCAACGAATTAAGATTTTTAAACCTTAGAAAAAGTAAATTGAGGTTCTAAAATTTTTTAATTAAAGGAAAGAATGGGATTATTTAACTACTGTGAAAAATAAAAGAAATTAAGAATTCAAACCTTCTTTCGTAGGTTACACCCAATGATTTTACCTTTAGCATTATTTCCAAAAGCAGCATTACCTCCATGCTTGTAAGTGAGTGTTGTGAAGAGCTTTGCATTACCCATCATATGCCTTGAGCCTCCACTGTCCACAAGCCAAGTACTCTCATTGATAGTAGATTTTAGGCATACATACAAAATAATATGTTCATCTTCTTTTAGGTACCCAAATGAAGTTGGATCCTTGTGGTTTAGTAGTAGAAGGATCCTCTAACTTGAGATAACCCTTCCTAATGTAGCAAAATGTGCTCTTATTTTCAAATTTTTTACAATACATGCATTGATACAAGGTTCTATACTTATGCACTTTCCTATTGAAATTCAATAAATCATGCATATAATTGCAAGTGTGTGTTGAATGAGATAATTTTTGTCCATTTTTGTGTTTATGTATATGGCTTGTATACATGAATGCAAGTTTTTCTCTTGGAATTCTATTTCTAAAGCCTTGTGAACCCAATGTAATACTTTTAGGAGTTTTAGGTTCGTGTTATGCATTAGTGTTCTTTACAACTTCAACACTAGAGGTGTGAGTTGTAGATGCTTTTACAAATATTGGTGCATTAGAAGTAGAGATGGATGAGCCATTGAATCCTAAACCATGTTTTTTTTATTATCTATCAATGTGTCTAATGCCTTTTTTCCCTTATGAAATTTTGAAATTGATTCTTTTAGTTCTTTTAGTTCATCCTTTAATTTTTTTTCCTTGATCATATTTTCAAAGCTGTGTGAATTTTTATTCATTTCATCAATTGATTTTAGCAATTGTTCATTTGAGGTTATTAATTCTAATGTAGAGTTTTGTTAAGCACATGTTGTGCTCTAACTAACACTACTACAAAGCGACACTCGCAAGTATACGTGGTTATTGTAGCAACGGTGATCGACCCAAGGTCGTCTCACAAGGAAGAAATTATTTTGCTATAGTTTGATTAACAAATAAATTGAAAATCAAGAGTGTGATATGTTGGAATGGTGAAAAGAAACATAATTTTAAAAGTAATGTGTGTAATGGTTGTACAAGATTAATTCAAATTCTTGGAATGGTGCCTAGGTTTGTAGATCAATTTAATCGAAGCTTAATTCTCAAATTATCCATTAATATAACCTTGTATTTTAATTTGTTCCTTAAATTTAATTAGTAATTACTAATTTATTAGTTTTCGCATTCATGAATTAATAACAACCAATTGTTTTGAAATTGCAAATTATTAAAATCCTAGAACTTATATTTCTAATTCATTCTAAGGGTAGTTGAATGCAAAATTTCAATATCAAATTTCACCTCTCGGTCTTTCATTCAATATCTAGAGATCAATAGGTAGCTAATCTATCAACCTAACTTTCAATCCAATACAATCAACTAATAACAAGGTATATTAATGAAAATATCAAATCAAGTAATTCAATCAAATCTACTACAAACCCTAGGCATGACTAATTTAGCTCATCATCATCAATTTAAAATACATATTCATCTCAATATAAATTAATTAACAATTGTCCATTGAAATATTAATGTTCTTAACAAACAACAACAATCTAGAAATGAATGAAAAGAGAGAATATAAAAAACCCTTTGAAGATGCTAAGAGTGTAATGTCTAGTCTTATCCCTAGCTCCACTTTGAATATGATGAAGAACTAGCAAGCCTTCTTCAATTAATGGCTATACTCTTGAAAGATGGAATGGTAACTCTCTCAAGCCCCAACTCCTCAATCAAGCTTTCTTCAAACCCTAACTTTCATAAGAACTTGCTCACCCAATTTTATCCCAAAAATGTTAAGAGTCTTGTCTATGGAAGAAATGAAAGATCAATGGAAGATGAAGATGAAGGTGATGTTCATGGTCTCTTCTCAAGACCAAGAATAAGAAGATGAACTAAGCATCCTCAACATTTATGTATATCTCCACTTTCCATTCTTTTTATTTTCTTACGACACCAAGTATATCTTTCCAACTCACACACTCCTCTTTGTCTCCCTCTTTTGTTTTTTTTTATATTTCTTTCCATAAATTCATCCACCTTTTCCTACTTTTTAATATTTATTTTTAAAAAGAAAAGTTTTTTGTCCTCCAATTGTCCTTCACTTTGTATAAAATAATTCAAAGGGACCATATAAGACATGGCCAAGCCTTAAGTGACTTAGCCGTGTCACTCATTCTTCTTGGGACACGGCCAAGCCTTGAGGCCATGTCCATAGCTACCCAATCTTTCTTCTTCTTTTCCAGGTGTGACATGGCTAAGTCATTGGCTGTGTCATGTCACACAGCCACTGGCTTGGTCATTTCTTTTGCTTATGTTCACCTCTGCCATTCACTGTGCTCTTTGGCTTTGCTCTTTGTTTTCATATAGTGGGACACGGCCAAGGCCTTAGCAGTGACATGTGATGTGGCCAATGGCTTGGGCGTGTCTTCTGCTAGTGTCCGCCTTTACCCAATTTTTTTGAAGGACACGGCCAAGCAAGTTGCCTCAGCCCATGTCATGTGAGTGGTTCATGTCTCTTGCCTTGGATGAGGGACACGACCAAGCCATGAAGTGTCTTGGCCATGTCTCATGTTTTTCCAACATTTTGATCCATCAATCCATTCTTTTGCGCCTTCACCTAAATCAAACACTTTAAGCAAACTTTAAACACAAATTAAAAGAAAAATTAACTAAAAACCAATAAAATTACCCTAAAAATATAAACAGAAATGATTGAAACAAATACCCCATACTTAATTCTTTTTTTGTCCCCAAGAAAAGTTAAAATTAAAACAAACTAAAACAAGAAAAATTTAGTTAAGTTCAAGAGTTATAAGAATGTATCAAGACTTCCAACTTCTTAAATCCGTAATTAATATCAAACAAAAAAAACCAATACTCATGCAATTTAGTGATTCTCCATGCATAACCAATGTTGTCACTCCCTCACCAACTCTTTGAAGTGTTTAATAAGGTAGTGTTTACACTCATGACATTCAATAATAGATTATCACCATAAGCTTTCTTATCAATCAAACTTCCACCACTAAATTTTAATCAATCATCAATCATAAGGTCTTTCATTTGATTATAATGGAGCTAAGGTAAGGGCATGCCATTTGGAAGTGTGAGTTTATCCACTAAGTTCAAGGGCACTTCAATAGTGAAGTAAGCAGCGTAGTATGACCAGTAATCGCAACGTACCTCCTAATCACTTAGCACTAGACATTAAAGAAATTTTTAGGAACTCCACTTATTAAATTTGCAAAGATCATTCCCAAACTCAATTCAACCCTTCCAACAAGAACAATAAATTTTTGCCTTTTAATTTTTTTAATTTTTAATTTTTTCTTTATTTTTCTTTTTTTATAAATTATGATTTTTCAACTAAAGAGCACAATGGTTTGCAATTTTAATCCCACTAAATTTAATCCCACACTTTATTTAACACAACACTCAATCATAAATGCTCTTAAAATGCTCTTGACCTAATAAAAGGTAATAGTTAAAATAACAAGGTTCAAGCTAATGGTGTTGTAAAAAAGAAAGAAAAGGGAAAATTAAATAGGCTTAAAATTGGCTAACTAAGGTTGAATATAAGTTTGGTCTTTTTAAGTTAAAATAATTGCTTTAATCATATTGATGCCTAATTGAAATTTTTATGTAGTCTTAAAATGCATGTCAAAGCAAGTTCTAGCAATTCATCAATCAAAGATGTTTACACACAACAGATAATAATAAGTTGATATCCAACTTAATAGGCTCAATTCCTCACAAGTTAAAAAAAGTAATGCAAGGAATATCTGCCAAATCAACAATAAGCACCAATTTTATCCAATTCTCCAATTCATGCTTCAAAAATTAAAAGGTCATCTATCAAGAAACTTATAACAATTGAACTTAAAAAAAAATACTTCAAAAGAATATGTAAAGTAGGGAAAAACACTTAACAAAAATGACTAAAACAATGACTAAAAAAAAACTTAAAAACAACAACTAAATTACAAAAAATAAAAAGCTTGTATTTATGAACAAAAACTTAGCACCCCACACTTTAAGATTGACATTGTGCTCAATGAAAACAAGGATAGTTTAAAAGAACTAAGAGTTAAAGTACAACCTGATTTTCATAATTTTATTTGTGAGACAAGTGCTACCTTTCATCCACAAAACATTAATTATTCAAGATTAAAAAGTAATAAATATAAAATAACCAAAAACATAAAGTTTTAATAACAAACGGTAACAAAAAATAGCAACTAAAATATTCAACAACTGAAAATAAGAAAAATAAGAAGTGTTCTGAAAAGGCAAAAGCTGATATGATCTATAGTGATGGAGGATGTGATGATGATGCTACTGAAGGGTGGAGGCTAAGAATCTTGGCAAGGTTGCTATTGATTTGTTCAAACTAGGAAATAACTTTAGCATGATTACAATCTACCTTGATTTCCAATGCTTCAATCCTACTAATAATCTCCTGATTGTCCAGAGCTGGAGCACATTCATCCAAACTGAGTGAATCCGGGTTGGACTCCTCATCAACTCATTGTAACACCCCCATATCCAATGCACACACACTACAACCACAACAATGTAGCATAAGTGCACCAAACATAGGGATGCTATGATTTTCTTAACATTCAAAACACTTTAAACTTGATTCAATACCCTTATCATTATACATTATAGAAAAGTAGATCATTTACTTATAAAACAAAACATATTAGTTATATATATATATATACATCTAAATATTACACAGCGGAAGTTATAAAATATGTACATATTTACATATTAAACATTTCTTTACAAAATATAAAGAAGTATACATGATTGGCAAGTCTGCTCTGATCTTTAAGCTCCCAAAATGGATTCGTCAAGGTCTACTCTCATTTGGTCTTGATGAACTCTCGGGTTCAACTCTATCAACTCTATTACCTGCGCGATTAAACACTATCGCGCTAAGCCAACGGCTTAGTAAGATAATCATGCAAATGATATGACTTAGTGCAATGCAATGTCATTTCTCAATCCATATTATACATGTAACATCATACGTGCGAAACTAACAACATACTTTCATATTACATATCACATTTCAATATCATTTCATATCTCTCATTAATATTCATTTAACCATTCATAATCAACACTAAACAAAGACAAGCATGGGCCCAAGACACACTAATATGCCATTCAATTCATTTATTATTCAATTATCATTTCCATTTCCAATTCTCATCAACATTTAGGCAAACATGCCTTCTTTCTTTCAATTGCATCATCATAGCCAATCACAATGGCTTTGCATCATATCATTTCTTATTTGAATCATCATAACATCTTTGATATAACATTTCAATATACATTACTCATGAAACACATTACCATTTACATTGCATAACATAATATTGTTCAATCTCAACAATGCAATTAGGGCAAAGAACAATTTATATCATTTATAGCTTTATGATCTTCCACATCCATTTGATTAGGGCTTTCCATGCTTTAAGTATATTTAAAGTGTTTATGTTTAGGTTTAGGGACCAACCCACCTTTGAAGAACCAAAACAATACAATTAGAACAAAGAAAGGAAACCCTAACCAACACATTTGAGGGACACGGGCAGCACCCTTGAGGGACACGGCCAAGCTTGTGGCCGTGTCTCTCAACCTCACTTGACAGTAGCAAACACGGGCATAGGACACAGCCAAGCTTGTGGCCGTGTCTCCCACCACCAACATCCAGTAGTGAACACGGCTAATGGACACGGCCGTGTCTCTCAAAAACCAATCCAACACTCCCAAATTTTCATGACTTGGCCGTGTCACCCAACATCAAAACCCTAAAATGCACAACTCTCCTCTAATTGCACTTCAACTCATCATACACAATATAGCATGGTTCAAATGAATGAAATCAATGTTCTAAACACAAATTCAACACAAGAATCACTTTACAAAACATTCATAATACATTTAAACACAAACCATTCCAAAACCCTAACTCCAACTTCACTCTTGACTCTCCACTAACATCCTCCACAAATCTTACCATATTCACAACCAAACCAACACCAATTCCATCTTTTAACTTAAAATCAATTCTAACACTTGCAAACACATATCAAACACACCAAATCACAAAATCAACCAAACCCTAATTCACATCCAACACCACTTCAAAATAACCAAAGAAAACAACAGATTTCTTACCTTAAATGAAGAAATTCCACAATTCCTCAACTTGATTTCTTGAAATCTCCTTCAACTTTTGAGCTACAAATATCAAAACCTTGCTTGGTTCTCTTGTCTTCCTTTGTCTATGGTGAGCCGGCCAACACAAGAAGAAGAAGAAGAAATGATGATGAAGAAAACACAAAGTCAACCTTCATTAAATACCCATCCAAAAGAAAATTACTATAACACCCTCATACACATTTTAATTCCCTTAATTATCTCTTGTCCACTTTGGTAATTTCACACTTAACAATATAAATATCTTCTTCCCTTGACCAAGCCCTTTGACCAACTTATATGTTATATATATCACCATATACACAACATATAAACTTGTCTCTAAACCCTAAATTTCTCCCAAAACACATATACATATACTTTTCTTTTCTCAATTTAAACCAACAACAACAACAACAACAACAACAACAACAACCACATACAAAACTTCTAGGGCAAGCATAGGGATATTACACTCGTGGTCTCTTTTGCCAGTCCTCTGGTGCAACTTGCTCATCTAAAGCCATCACATAAGCCCCTCCCCTTTTTGTAACTGTAAACCCTTAATTATTGACCCAGTCCGGTCCAATATATTTTATATAGGCCAAAATAATTTTTATGTTATTTTAATTAAATAATATTTATTTTAGTATTTATTTTTTATAAGTTTTAATAAAATAAAAATGATAAATAATAATAATAATAAATAAATAAATGAAAATCGGCGACGAAAAAATCGGCGATAAATTTTTCGTCGCCGAAAGCAAAATGGCCTAAGGCCATTTCCCCCGCAAGAGTTTCCTGCGGGCGAAATGGTGCTAGGGAAATGGCCTGGCAGCCCGCCAGTGTGCCAATTCTCGCTTGCAAGCTCGCAACCCATCATAGTTTTTGCCAGCAAAATTTTTCCAACGCAATTTTTTTCGAAACCAAATTCTATTTGGTTTCGGTTTTCTTTTCCTAATTAATTATAGTTTCCTTAAACAATTGGAATTAATCTTTTAAATTTTCCTATAAATAACACTAAAAAAACAGAAAAGGGGGATCAGACTTGGAGAGAAAAAAAGAAAACCTTGAATTAGGATCGGATAGTGGAACTTCAGAGTTGAAAGGAGCAATAAGCAAGCAATTCATAATTCATCAAAGGCAGCAACTTTGCCTTTGTCCTTGTTCATCCAAGAAGCAATTTTTGGTGGAACCTACGAACGAAGGTTTGAATCTCTAATTTCTTTTTTATTTTCTTACAGTAGCTTCAATCACTGAAAATTGATAAATTGTTTCTTTTGATTCCAAAAACCTTAGAACCCTAACTTATTTCTTCTAAACCTTAAAACCTTAAATCGTTTCTTCTATTTTCAAAAACCCTAAAAATTACTTTTCTGTTTCTTCTAAAACTTAAGAGTACTAATCTATTTCTTCTAAACCTTAAAACCCTAATTTGTTTCTTTTGTTTCCAAAAACCTTAAATCATTTTTCCTATTTCCAAAAACTTTTAAAAACCCTAAACTATTTTCCTCTAATTCTTTTCCAAAATTTCCAAATGTTTTGTTAAATCTCTAAACTCTAACTTACTTTACAGTTTCTAAAAATCACAATTACTTTATAAAACCCCAAACTATTTTCTTCAACTCCAAAACCAAAACAGTAAACCCCACACCAGTTAATCTAAACCCTAGTTTTCCTAAACCCTAATCCTTAAAACCTTAAAACCATATAAACCTAAACATTCAAACTCAATACAGTAAATCCAAAACAACAATCCAGTAACCAAGAGCTATAAACCTAATGTTTTAATACTCTAAAACCCTAATTTCATAATGTTACCCATAAACCCTAATTTGAATCATGAAACCTTAATCCATTTTAATTTTCTTAAACCTTTATAGTAGCTAAGAATTATAAACCTTAATATACTAAAATCCCAAAACTCTAAATATTAATTAAAGAACTTTAAATAGAAACGATAACCCTAATTTGTAAGAGATATGTTTCCACTTTGTGGGTACCTCTGTAATATCCTCATTTATGCTCTAGAAGTTTTGCATATTGATGTTGTTGTTGTTGTTGTTATTGTTATAAATTGGATTGAATGTATATGATGGGATAAGAAAAGAAATTGGGAGGAGAATGCTTGTGTATATGTGTATTGGGAAAGAATTAGGGTTTAGAGAGAATGGTATATGTTGTGTATATGATGATATATATAACATATAAATGGGTCAAAGGAGGAGTCAAAAGAAGAGAGATATTTTTGTGTTAAGTGTGTAATTACATATAAGGGCTTATATGAGACAAAAAGTTAGTTATATGATTGAGGGCATTTTGGTAATTGTTTGGATAAGATTACTTGGTGGAGATTAAAAGCAAAATTTGACTTTGTGTCTTGATCATTTTCTTCTTTCTTTCAAGAAGTGGCCGGCTCTCCATAAACCAAAAAGGAAAGAGAAGTGTTCTTGATGCTAGAAGCAAATTGAAGAAACAATCAAAGGATTTGACAAGGGATTTGTGGAATTTCTTCTTTTAAGGTAAGTATTCTCTTGTTTTCTTTACTTATTTGGAAGTGGTGTTGGAAGTGAAGTAGGGTTTGGTGATTTTGTGATTTGGTGGATTTGAGATGTGTTGTGTTGTGTTTTCAAGTGTTAAATTGATTTTAAGTTATGAGTTTAATTAGAGGTTGTTGTTGGAAATGGTGGATGTTGATTTGGAAGGATGGAGAAGGATGTTGATTTTAGGGTTTTGAGATGATATGTGTTTAATTGTTATATTAATGTGTTGTGAAGTAATTCTTGTGGTGTTTATGTGTTTAGAACATTGATTATGTTCATTTGAAACATGTTATATGATGAAAATTGTGTTTGAGTGCAATTGAGAAAGTGTTGGTTTTAGTAATGGGTGACACGGCCATAAGCATTGAAGAGACACGCCCGTGTCATTTATTTGAGTTGGCTACTGTCTCTTTTATTTTTAGAGACACGGGCGTGTCCCTCAAGTGGGTTGGGCGTGTCCCTCAAGTGGGTTGGGCGTGTCCCTCAAGTGGGTTGGGCGTGTCCCTCAAGTGGGCTGGGCGTGTCCTACAAATGAGTTACATATTGTTTTATTCTTTGCTCCTTTTTACATTGTTTTGATTCTTCAAAGGTTCTATTGTTCCTAAACTTAAACATGAACATTATAAACATGTTTCAAACACAAGAATGATCTAATCAAATGAATGTGGAAGATCCTAAAGCTATGAATCATATCAATTGTGTTTTGTCCTAATTGCATTGTTGAGATTTAGCAATGTTATGTTATGCATTGTGAATGGTAATGTGTTTCATGAGTAATGTGGAATGAAATGTTGATATTTATGAATGATGCTATGTGATATATAATGTGATCATGGATGAGATAAATATACACTTGAATAATGAAGTGTTATATTGTGAAATGAAATGTGAAGCCATTGTTATTGGCTAAGGTGATTCAATGGAGATAAGTGAGGTATGTTTGCCTAAATGAAAATGAGAATTGAGAATGAAATCTAAATGAATTGTGTGGCTAATGTGTTATTCCATTTTCAGAGTTTGTTGTTGGTGGCATGCCTAATAAGTGTAACAATCTCTTGAAGTTAGGTTGGATTGAATCCTTGAAGCCTAATTGAGATGTTACCACCCTTGAAGCTAGGTTGGGTTAGTTCTTGAAGCCAAGTTGGGTTGAAGTTTAGCATGCTTTGCTCCCCTTGAAGCTTGGTTGAACTTAATCCTTGAAGTCTAGTTGGGTATATGATATTGATAATTGTGATAACAAACCAAAGCATTAACTCTGAAAATTGAATGGCATATTAGTGTGTCTTGGGCCCAATGCTTGTCTTTGTTTAATGTGAGTCATGATTTGTTTATTGTTGTTCATGGATGATTAAATGATTAAATAATGAAGTATATGCAATGATGTTGAAATGTGATATGCATATATGTATGTTGATTATAAAATATAAAGGGATGTTGTTAGCTTTGCATCTATGTTGTTACATATATGATATGAATTAGAATTGACATTGTATTGTATTAAAGCATATCAATAGCATGTTTTATCTTACTAAGCCCTTGGCTTAGCGCGATAGTGTTTAATCGCGCAGGTAATAGAGTTGATAGAGTTGAACCCGATAGTTCATCTAGACCAAGTGAGAGTAGACCTTGAAGAGTCCATTTTGGGAGCTTAAAGATCAAAGCAGACTTGCCAATCATGTATACTTCTTTATATTTTGTAAAGAAATGTTTAAGATGTAAATATGTAAATATTTTATAACTTCCGCTGTGTAATATTTAAATGTATATATATATAATTAATATGTTTTCGTTTTATAAGTAAATGATCTATTTTTCTATAATGTATAATGATAAGGGTATTGTATCAAGTTTAAAGTGTTTTGAATGTTAAGAAAACCGTAGCATCCCTATGTTTGATGCACTTATGCTACATTGTTGTGGTTGTAGTGTGTGTGCATTGGATATGGGGGTGTTACAACCTCATTAGTTAAATATCATGTAATTTATATTGCTTTTATATTTTGGGCCAATGTAAAGGACATGTTTCTACCTTTTGGTGGGTGTCCTATTAGTTTAGACATGGATGATGTAAGGACATGTTTCCATCCTCGGATGGGTGTCCATTCATTTGTTTTGCTTTGACATTGCTTTGATTTTAATATAACGATGCTTTATTTCAATTGTTGTGTGTAATATGGATAATATTGTTATATTTAAGAATTTTATAATATTAAGACCTGTAAAGGAGGCCGGTTCCAATGAACCGGGCGTTGTGGGGGTGCTGGGCCATTTCTCACCTTCTCCACACGTACCCAACCCATTAGGGGGTTGGGGATTCCTTAGGAATTGAGTCATCCACCCCTTTCTTTTTCCTGGCCAATTCGGGTGGTAATTCCATTTTCTCCGGACTTAAGTCCGTATTCTCTAAGGCCCCGAGCCTAAATAGTGCCGAAGTCGCAAGAACCATTCCACTGGGAGTGGGGGCAAAAATCCCCGCTCACAGTGGCGACTCCACTAGTGATAAGAGAAGTTGATTCCATTGGTCTTTATATTATTCTATTCTTTCTTATAATGATATTATCCATTGCATCATATTAGATTGCATTGTGTGCGTGAGTTAGGATGCCCGTGTTACCCGTGTTGTGTTATGTAAAGGATACCATACTTTCACTCAAGGTATGGAGATCGAGCATGGCATAACCATTCATAACCTCGTACCATTTGGTATATACTTGCTATGGGAACCTAAGCCTTTTAACCCAAAGACTAAAGCTCATGCAATTGGCCTAGTTACTTTCCTTAGGTTTTACCCCAAATGTATGTTGTTTGACTATAATTAATTTATCTTGGCTTAAATCATAGCTTATTTGGTTTGTTCTTTTTCTAATATTACCCAAGTACATTTGCAAGCTCAAATAGATTTTTCTTTAAAATCCAAGAAACCAAAGCTATTTTCAAAATTTTTCAAGATGGTCTTTGGGCATAAAACTTTTCTAAAAATAAATTAAAAATTCTTTTTCTCATGACCCAAATACTAAGCCCAAAATATGTGTTTTCTAAAATCTTTTTTACAATGGGCTTAGAAACAAAATTATTTTCAACCTTTAAAAGAGCTTAGGTCAATTATGAAATACTAAAAATCAATTGTGAGCCTAGTTTATACTAAGAATAATTAATCATGGGTTTGTTTTTGGCATGAATCACTAGTTACTTTTTCAAGTGAGAAATCTATTTATAATAAACCTCTTAATTTAGTTTTAATCCAATATAGCATAAAAGCTACTTTAGTTGGTTAAATGGATTAAAACCTAATTAATGGAAATTATTATGAACTGATTTCCATTTTCGAAAATATAACTATTGGTTGAAACATCCGAGGGAAATATTCAAAAATAAGGCTCCCCATGTTGGTATTTTGTTAACCATGCACCTAGGAAAAGAGACTCGCCATTCGTGTGTGGATGTTATAAGGTTGGAAGGAACGTCCTAATTATCTATCTTTGTTGATTGTTTGTTTGCATACATGCATACATGAATACATTTGCATCTCATATCATTGATCCTTTCTGGCTCACAGCCTTGGTGTAGACCCTTAATTTTTGACCCATTCAAATCCGATAGTCTAAAATAATTTTTGTGATATTTTATTTATTTTAATAATATTTTAATTACTAATATTATTTCATAGTTATTTTTAATAAAAATAAAAAATATAAAAATATAAAAAATATATTAAAAAATAAAAAATCGGAAGAATCGGCGAGAGTCGCGCGACAGCCGGCACGCTGCGCCCATTTTTGCCAGCGCAGTTGCTGCTAGCACAGCCCACGGGCTCGACAGCTCGTGTGTTGCCGATTTTTTTGTGTTATCTTAATTAAATAATTTTTGATTTAGTATTTAATTTTATTAATAAATAATAATAATAATAATAATAATAATAATAATAATAATAATAAAAGTCGGATTACGACGAAATGGCCAAAGGCCATTTATCTTGTGGGCGAAATGTCCCGTAGGCCCATTTCGCCCGCAGCTTTTTTGCCAGCGCAATTTTTCCTACCGTAATTTTTTTTGCTAGCGCAATTTTTCCGCAGCAGTTTTTTTTAGCAAGCGAAATTTTTCGATGCAAATTTTTTGAAACATAATACAATTAGGTTTGAGTTTCCTTTTCTTATTTAATATTGTATGCCGTGAGTAACTAGGATTAATAATAGAATTCTTCTATAAATAAGGAAGAAATCGGAGGAGAAAGGGAAGCAGAAATTGGGACTAAAATTGAGAGAGTTTGGAAACCAAATCTGTGAAGGAAAACATTAATCAAGCTAATTTTGTTATGAGAGAGGAGAAAAGCCATTAACAAACGATCAAAGGCTGCAACTGCCTTTGTTTTTGTTCATCCAAGAAGAATTATTTTTGGAGGAACCATCAGAAGGAGGTATGTTATATTTTTTCACAGTAGCTTAATTCATGAAATTGTGTCTTTCAAAATCAAAAAACCCTAGAACTTTAATTTAGTTTTTCTAAAGTTAAAAACACTAACTCATTGTTTTATTTTCCAAAAAGACTTAAAATTGTTATTTTTACTTCTTCAAAATCTTAAAACCCTAATTGAACATGTTTTTCAACAAAACCAAAATTTGATTCTGTTTCTTACAACAAACCCTAAAAACACCTTTTCTATTTATATAAACCTTAAATCGTTTGTCTACTTTCATAAAATTATCAATTGCTTTTTCCAAATTCTAAAAGCCTAAGCATCCATCGAAACCCTAATTCTAAAATACTAAACCCAAATACAACTTTCAAACCTAAAACAATAAACCTTAAACTTCTTTAAAACCTTAAATCCTAATTTTTTCTAAACCCTAATCCTTTAAAACTTCGAAAAACATATAAACACAAATATTTTAATTTTACACAGTAAGCATGAAACCATAATTCAATGAATAACCAAACCATAAATCAAAAGTATTTTAAAGAGTCCAAATTCTAGTTTCATGATTTTACGTAATAAACTCTAGTTTGGTTAATCAAAGAATCTTACCAACCTTTTAAAATATAAAATCCTTAATCTATTTTTATTCTCTTAAAGTCACAGTAGCCTAATTCCATTAATTCCAAAACCTTAAACACATGAAATAAAAATCTCTAAATGGAAACAGTAGCTATAATTGGATTTTTATTTGCCTTATTCAATTCCATATTTGATTATGCTTTGATTTATTTTATATGCTTTAATTCATTTAAGTTCAATACTTGGTTTATGTAATTTATCATGGATGAATGTTTACTTTTTATTGATGTTTAATACCTTTGATGAATGATTTATATATGATGAATGATTATTTACTTTTATCAATTTATTTAGATTTTCAAATGTTGTAAGAGATATGTTTCCACTTGGTGGGTACCTCATTAGTTAAATATCATGTAATTTAAATTGCTTTTCTATTTTAGAACCAATGTAAAGGGCATATTTCTACCTTTTGGTGGGTGTCCTATTTAGGCATGGGATGTAAGGACATGTTTCCATCTTCGGATGGGTGTCCATTTATTTGTTTTGTTTTGCTTGGACATTGCTTTGATTTTAATATACTAATTTCTTTTTATTGTTTGTAATATGGATAATGTTGTTATATTTAAGAATTTTATAATATTAAGACATGTAAAGGAGGCCGGTTCCAATGAACCGGGCGTTGTGGGGATGCTGGGCTATTTCTCACATTCCCTACACGTACCCAACTTTTCGAACCCATTAGGGGGTTAGGGATTCCTTAAGAATCGAGTCATCCACCCCTTTCTTTTTCCCGGCCTCTCCAGGTGGCGACTCTATTTTCTTCAGACTTAGGTCCATGTTCTCTAGGGCCTCGAGCCTAAAGAGTGCCGAAGTCGCAATAACCATTCCACCGGGAGTGGAGGCGAAAATCCCCGCTCGTAGTGGCGACTCCACTAGGGATAAGAGAAGTTGATTCCGTTGGTCTTTATATTATTCTATTCTTTCTTATAATGATATTATCCATTGAATCATATTAGTTTGCATCGTGTGCATGAGTTAGGACGCCTGTGTTACCCGTGTTGTGTTATGTAAGGGATACCATACTTTCACTCAAGGTATGGAGATCAAGCATGGCATAACCACTCATAGCCTCATACCATTTGGTATATACTTGCTATGGGAATCTAAGCCTTTTTACCCAAAGACTAAAGCTCATGTAATTGGCCTAGTTACTTTCCTTACGTTTTACCCCAAATGTATGTTGTTTGACTATGGTTAATTTATCTTGGCTTAAATCATAGCTTATTTGATTTGTTCTTTTTCTAATATGACCTAAGTACTTTGTAAGCTCAAAATAAATTTTTCTTTAGAAAGTTCAAAAGACCAAAGCTATTTTCAAAACTTTTCAAGATGGTCTTTGGACATAAAACTTTTCTAAAAACAAATCAAAAATTCTTTTGCTCATGGCCCAAATACTAAGCCCAAAAAAGTTTTTTCTAAAATCTTTTTACAATGGGCTTAGAAGGTAATTATTTTCATCCTTTTCTTACAAAGAGCTTGCGAAAATATTTAGGTCAATTATGAAATACCAAAAATCAATTGTGGGCCTAGTTTACACTAAGAATAAATTAACCATGGGCTTGTTTTTGGCATGAATCATTAGTTACCTTTTTCAAGTGAGAAATCTATTTATAATAAACCTCTTAATTTTGTTTTAATCCAATATAGCATAAAAGCTACTATAGTTGGATAAATGGATTAAAACCTAATTAATGGGAATTATCATGGATGGATTTCCATTTTTGAAAATATAACTATTGATTGAAACGTCTAAGGGAATTATTCGAAAACAAGATTCCCCATGTTGGTATTTTGTTAACCATATACCTAGGAAAAGAGACTCACCACTCGTGAATGGATGTTATAAGGTTGGAAGGAACATCCTAATTATCTTTCTTTGTTGATTGTTCGTGCATATATGCATACATGCATACATTTGCATCTCATATCATTGATCCTCTCTGGCTCACAGACCTGGATTACGATAGTTCAAAAGCTTAACACAATCCGACCTACGCCGGAGATGAAGTATCTAGCACTGACTCAATTACTTACTCACCAAAAACAATGGAGCCCGAACAAATTCAAAGGATGGTGGATGAGGCCCTCAATGCCAAAATGGAAGAAATAAAAGAAGCCCTAGCTGAGACCATGAAGAACCAATTGACTGCAATTTTAGGAAACAATGTCGAAGCATCTGCTAGCACCAAGAAGCCAAAGGACAATGGGAAGGCTAAAATTGGTGAAGTAGCCTTTGATGATGATAAGGTGATCATTGATGATGATGATTGGGCTCAAAACTACTAAGATGTTCAAGAGAAGAAGAAAGAACCGAAGGTTGTTGAGAAAGCAACTATTGAAAAGACCGAGACATTTGATGTTGAAAAGATGATTGCTGAATTAGAAAAGAAATTTGAAAAGAAATTGAAAACCGAAGAGGTGTCTGAGATCGACAAATTGTTTGAGCTAGATGAAGAAGTTCCGTGCAAGTTCAAGATGCCATCCTTTGCCAAGTACAATGGCACCGAAAATCCTCACCTCCATGTGAAGCAGTATATCACTGCTATGCAGTCTGCCCGAGCTACTAAGGCTCAAACTCTAAGGTATTTTATGCTCTCATTGGACCCCGTCGTCCAAAATTGGTTCAACAACTTAGATGATGGAACACAAAAGAGTTGGGATCTACTTTACAAAGCCTTCATCCAACAATATGGATATAATGTTGAGTTGGAAGTTACCTTAATGGAAGTGGAGTCCATTAGGCAAAGGCCGAATGAGAATTTTGTAGATTATATCAAGAGATGGAGAAATAAGGCTGCTTTGCTCAAGAAAAGGCCCGATGAATCCGATCAAATAAGGATGATTGTGAGAGGGGTGTTGCCTAGTCTCTGTGAGAGGATGACTCATACACTCATCCGTGATTTCAAAGACCTTCTACAAGTTGGTTTGTAAATTGAAGAGTGGGAAAGGGAGAAGAATCGCTTTTCAATAAAAAGGAATGAGAAAGGGAATTATCAGTCCGAAAATCAAAGCACGCAAAAAGAGGTTGATGTTAATGTAACCGTTCAAGGAAATAAAAGACAATTCTCAGAATTGGGGAAACCTCTATCTTGGGTTTTTAGCAAGCTGCAAAAGAAAGGGTTGTTACAACCGTTAGCTCCTCGACCACTACATAATCCACTGCCATTAAACTTCAATGTCGAGGGCTTCTGTCAATTTCATCAAATACGAGGGCATGAAACAGATAAATGTGGTCATCTAAGGCATGAGATCCAAGACCTAATCAATAGTGGCAAGCTACTCGAGCCAGATAAGCCCAATACCAAGAACAACCCTTTGCCTAAATTTGGAAGAGTGCCACCACTAACAACTTTTATGGTGGGAAAAGGATTGGAAGAAGATTTTGTTTTATCATCCTTTCAAGGTGGAAAAATTGAAGATATGAAAGGAGAAGAAGCTTAACTCAACAAACTTCCCTTGGCTTGTTTGTTTCTTTTATTATATTTTCTTTAATTTTTAATTAGAACAATTGTGTTTTTCAAATTTAAATTTGCTTGAAATAAATTACTTTCATCAAAATTTTTGTTGGTCTTTGTTCATTTTGGTGTTCCACCAATGAGGAATCTAGGTTGATAATTCATGAATTAATGTATTTATGCATCATGACTTGAATGACTTTACTAGATGAGGGAATTGCTCTATAGCATTGAGTTGTGTATGCTTACTTAGAGAGGGCTCCTACATAATTACCTTTGTCTGGGTCCTAGTCAGTCTTAGAACATGCTTAGGAAAACTTTTGAGGCGAAATTGAACTCTGTTATTTAAAGGAGAGATGATCTAGGCATTGTTTGGTTAGACAACAACTAGTATCCACCCAATTAAATATCAATCCCTAGTTGTCCCTTTGAGCCTTCATAAAATTTTAGCTTTCTTTTCATTGGCTTAAAAACCCCAATAATCTACCCTGAGCTGTTGTGATACTTTTGACAAGTCTTATGATTATTAAGATGAAGAGGCAAGAAGATCAAAGAAAGCAATGATTAGTCAAGATCATGAGGATAATTGAAGTTCTCAAGACCATAAAGGTACTTGATGTTTCCAAGACCATAAGGGTAGTTGAAGTTTTCAAGACCATAAGGGTAGTTGAAATTCACCTAATATCTCCAATCTATCAAGATAACATCAGGGTAACAAATGATTTATCCCTGTTAAAGGAGATTTAGGATACCCCACTCATCCATTATTGGAAGCCCAAGTTAGTACAAACAAGACAACTCTTTTAGAGCTAGAACAAAAAAAACCAAATAAAAAAAAGAGAGGAGAAAAGAAAACAAAAAAGACAAAAGGAAAGGAAAAGAAAAGAAAAAAGATAAAGAAAAAGAAAAGAAAAAAGAAAAGAAAACCCAAAATGGTTCAAAAAGCCAACTGAGTTCTCTTTTACCTAAGACAACAAAAGGCTTCCATTTGGTTTATAAGGACAGATTGGCTTGAATTGGTCCAACTCGAGTAAAGATACCACAAAATCAAAGAAAAAGGAGAAAGACCATCCAGTTCTTGAAAGTTCTGTACTTAATAGTCCTACAAGAAAAAAGGAAAAAATGATAAAAGAGAGGGAAGAGTAAGGAAAGAGAAAGAAAAGGGAAGAGTAAGAGAAATAAAGAAAAGGGTGAAGAAGAAAAGAAACGAATTTGGGAACCAAACTTTTTGCTAGGGAAAAGATTGTCCTAATCAAGATCCAGATTAATGCCAAGAAGATATAGAAGGAATTTGGAGTCTAGCAAGATTGCTCCCAACTGTCTAAAGTTCCAACAAGAAATTTATAGTGCGAGGGTTTGTCCATTGTGTCGCACCAGCTCCAATCTCAAAATGGCCTTCGTTTAAACCCATGTCCCTTATAGACCCCATTTCAAGCCTATTAAAGACATGTTGATCTCCCTTGGTAGGTAGAGTCTATTAGTGGAGATAGATTGGATAAGCATGCATATGAGATAGACAATATTGAAACTCAAATGAGACCTTTGGTAGAGTAATGTTTATGTGCCTATCTGAAGTGCAACAATTCTTAGTTAAATAGAAATGATTCCCGAGTTAGTATGGTAACTAGGGTTGTCCTGTTATATATGTGTTAATTTGGAAAAAATCAAGTCTTGAGGTACATTGACATTAATTTGGCAAAGCCAACATTTGATTTCAAAATCAAAATTCAAAAAAGAGTTTTGTCATACAAAGCCTTCGAGTTAAGGGAAGTATGTTAAACCTCCAAAAGACACATTGGGCAAAGGAAATTATTATTGGCAAAGTTATGAAGAAACTATCAACTGACAAACTGAGACATAGTTTGAAATAGATGAATCCCTGACCCTGCTACTTGGGATCTCCACCACTCATGTTCTCAATATCTTGAAGATAAAAGCTACAAATGCAAAAGCTTTTGATCATTCCATTGCAAGACTTAAACAAGCGTCAAAATGAAACCAATAAGAACATTTCTGCCGATCACCTCGGTCTGTGAGTCAATGGGACGACTGTAAGTATTATTCATGCATATCATGCATACATGAGCATATCACATCGCACTTTCTTGTCTTGTATTGTCTATTCCTTTTCAAAGTGAACAGCAAATACCTTGCAAAGTAAAGAATCAAAAGAAGATATTGAATCAAGGGGGCATGGAAAGCCTATTCGCTTGTGGAAGCTCCAGTCATTTTGCAAAGAGAAGAAATGCATGCTTTTGCGAAGAACAAGACAAAATACAAACATCAATCAGAGCCCGCATAGAAAAATCATGGGTTTAAGCCTACACAGGGGGCAACGCTTCTCCTTTTAAAATTTTGAGTTTATGCATAAACAAAATATTTTGAATATCTTGCCACGCAGGGAGCAAGGAGAGGATATGAAGGCTAGCTAAAAAGGGCTAAATTTTTTGCAATAGTGCAAAGTAAGGACAAGACATAATGAAAAAAAGAAAAAAATTAGAATTCTCAAAAGAATGAAGATACAAAAGACAAAAGATCAGTCCAGCTAAAAGAGCTGAAGCCAGGGAAAAGACCCAATTTAAAGGACGAAGATCCAATTTCAATGGTGAAGGCCCGATCTCAAAGAAGGAAGATCCATTTTCAAAGTTAAAGATCCATTTTGAGGGTGTAGAACCACAATGCATAGAACGGCCAAAGCAGACATACTTCTTAACTAATAAAAGGTTAGTCAAACTCATTCTCAGTTCCAAGTACCCAAATCAAATCAAATCGAATTCAAATCTCGAGTTAAAGTACCCAGTTTAGGTTCGAGTATCCTAATCCAAGTTAGGATCGAGTATCCCAATCCAGTCTAGGATCGAGTATCCAAATCCAATTTAGGATCGAGTATCCCAATCCAGTTTAGGATCGAGTATCCAAATCAAGTTAGGTTCGAGTATCCCAATCCAGTTTAAGATCGAGTATCCAAACACTATTTAGGATCGAGTATCCAAATCAAGTTTATGATCGAGTATCCCAATCCAATTTAGGATAGAGTATCCCAATCCAATTTAGGATCGAGTATCAAAATCCAATTTAAGATTGAGTATCCAAATCCAGTTAGGATCGAGTATCCGAATTCAGTTTAGGATCGAGTATCCAAATCCAGATATGATCGAGTATCCAAATAGCTTGGGTCCAACTACCCAATCTCGTGTCCAAGTACCCAAATTCAATATAATCCCGGATCCAAGTACCCAAATCAAGTTCAGTCTCGGGTCTAAGTACCCAAAACAAATTCAAATAACCATCTCATCAAAAATTAAGTCTTGTTTCTTTTCACTCTCTAAAGTCTCAAATCGTTCAAGCAGGGGGCAAACTATAAACCCTTAATTTTTGACCCATTCAAATCTGATAGTCTAAAATAATTTTTTATGGTATTTTATTTATTTTAATAATATTTTAATTACTAATATTATTTCATAGTTATTTTTAATAAAAATAAAAAAATATAAAAAATAATAAAAAATTAAAAAATCGGACCGATCGGCTAGCGTCGCGCGACAGCACTGGCGCGCAGCAGCCCAATTGGCAGCCAGATGCCACTGGCTGCGAATTGGCCCGCTGCGCCCATATTTTCCAGCGCAGTTACTGCCAGCACAGCCCACGGGCCCGACAGCTCGTGCGCTGCTGATTTTTTTGTGTTATCTTAATTAAATAATTTTTTATTTAGTATTTAATTTTTAATAATAATAATAATAATAATAATAATAATAATAATAATAAAAGTCAGATTCCTGCGGGCGAAATGGCCTGCAGGCCCATTTCGCCCGCAGCTGCCGCAGCCAACTGCGGCAGCTTTTTTGCCAGCGCAATTTTTCCTGCGGCAATTTTTTTCGCTAGCCCAATTTTTCCGCAGCAGTTTTTTTTTTGCCAGTGAAATTTTCCGACTCAAATTTTTCGAAACCTAATATAATTAGGTTTCGGTTTCTTTTTTTTTATTTAATATTGTATGTTGTGAGTAACTAGGATTAATAGTAGAATTCTTCTATAAATAAGGAAGAAATCGAAGGAGAAAGGGAAGCAGAAATTGGGACGAAAATTGACAGAGTTTGCAAATCGAATCTGTGAAGGAAAACTTTAATCAAACTGATTTTGATTTGAGAGAGGAGAAAATCCATTAACAAACGATCAAAGGCAGCAACTGCCTTTGTTTTTGTTCATCCAAGAAGAATTATTTTTGGAGGAACCATCAAAAGGAGGTATGTTATATTTTTTCACAGTAGCTTAATTCATGAAATTGTGTCTTTCAAAATCAAAAAACCCTAGAACTTTAATTTAGTTTTTCTAAAGTTAAAAACACTAATTTGTTGTTTTATTTTCCAAAAAGACTTAAAATTGTTATTTTTACTTCATCAAAATCTTAAAACCCTAATTGAACATGTTTTTCAACAAAACCAAAATTTTATTATGTTTCTAACAACAAACCCTAAAAACACCTTTTCTATTTATATAAACCTTAAATCGTTTGTCTACTTTCATAAAATTATCAATTGCTTTTTCCAAATTCTAAAAACCTAAGCATCCACCGAAACCTTAATTCTAAAATACTAAACCCAAAATGAAACTTCCAAACCTAAAACAATAAACCTTAAACTCCTTTAAAACCTTAAATCCTAATTTTTTCTAAACCCTAATCCTTTAAAACTTTAAAAACCATATAAACACAAATATTTTAATTTTACACAGTAAGCATGAAACCATAATTCAATGAATAACCAAACCATAAATCAAAAGTATTTTAAAGAGTCCAAATTATAGTTTCATGATTTTACATAATAAACCCTAGTTTGGTGAATCAAAGAATCTTACCAACCTTTTAAAACATAAAATCCTTAATCTATTTTTATTCTCTTAAAGTCACAGTAGCATAATTCCATTATTTCCAAAACTTTAAACATATGAAATAAAAAGCTCTAAATGGAAACAGTAGCTATAATTGGATTTTTATTTGCCTTATTCAATTCCATATTTGATTGTGCTTTGATTTATTTTATAAGCTTTAATTCATTTAAGTTCAATACTTCGTTTATTTAATTTATCATGGATGAATGTTTACTTTTTATTGATGTTTAATACCTTTGATGAATGATTATTTACTTTTATCAATTTATTTAGATTTCCAAATGTTGTAAGAGGTATGTTTCCACTTGGTGGGTACCTCATTAGTTAAATATCATGTAATTTAAATTTCTTTTCTATTTTAGAACTAATGTAAAGGGCATATTTCTACCTTTCGGTGGGTGTCCTATTTAGGCATGGGATGTAAGGACATGTTTCCATCTTTGGATGGGTGTCCATTTATTTGTTTTGTTTTGCTTGGACGTTGCTTTGATTTTAATATAATGATGCTTTCTTTTTATTGTGTGTAATATGGATATTGTTGTTATATTTATGAATTTTATAATATTAAGACCTGTAAAGGAGGCCGGTTCCAATGAACCGAGCGTTGTGGGGGTGCTGGACCATTTCTTACCTTCCCCACACATACCCAACTTTTCGAACCCATTAGGGGGTTGGGGATTCCTTAGGAATCGAGTCATCCACCCCTTTCTTTTTTTCGACCTCTCCGGGTGGTGACTCCATTTTCTCCGGACTTAGGTTCATGTTCTCTGGGGCCCCGAGCCCTAAACAGTATTAAAGTCGCAAGAACCATTCCACCGGGAGTGGGGGAGAAAATCCTCGCTCACACTTGGATTACGTCAGTTCAAAGGCTTATGACAATTCGACCTACCCCGGAAGCGAAGAAGCTAGCAACGACTCAATCACTTGCTCACCAAAAGCAATGGAGCCTGAACAAATTCAAAGAATGGTGGATGAAGCCCTCAATGCCAAAATGGAAGAGAAAAAAGAGGCCCTCGCTGAGACCATGAAGAACCAATTAACTACAATTTTAGAAAATCATGCCGAAGCATCTGCTAGCACTAAGAAGCCAAAGGACAAAGTGAAGACTAAAGTTGGTGAAGTGGTTTTTGATGATGAAAAGGTGATCATTGATGATGATGATTATTGGCTTAATACTACCAAGATCCTCAAGACAAGAAGAAAGAACCAAAGATTGTTGAAAGATCAGCTATGGAGAAAATCGAAGCTTCTGATGTTGAAAAGATGATTGCCGATTTAGAATAGAAATTGAGAAGAAACTGAAAACCGAAGAAATGTCTGAAGTTGACAAACTATTTGAGCTAGATGAAGAAGTTTCATAGAAGTTCAAGATGCCATCTTTTGCGAAGTTTGATGGAACGAAAATCCTCACCTCCATGTGAAGCAATATGTCACTGTTATGCAGTCTGCTAAGGCTCAAACTCTAAGATATTTCATGCTCTCATTGGACCCTGTTGTCCAAAATTGGTTCAATACCTTGGAAGAAGGAACACAAAAGAATTGGGATCTGTTATGCAAGGCCTTCATTCAACAATATGGATACAACGTGGAAATAGAAGTTACCTTAATGGAAGTTGAGTCTATTAGGCAAAGGCCAAATGAGAATTTTGTGGATTATGTGAAAAGATGGAGAAATAAGGCCGCTTTTGTAACACCCCTACATCCTGTACACGCACACTACAAAACACCACAATGTAATATACGTACACTGAATATAGGGATGCTACGGTTTTCTTTAACATTTAAATCATTTTAAATGATAAGATATTCTTTCTCGTTATACATTATAGAAAATAAAGTAATTAACTTGTAATATAAAACAAAATAGATATATGTGTTTACTTAATACACAGCGGAATTTATAAGATATTTACATATATGAATACATTCAAATCCATATTTACAATTATACATATATTTGCATTAGAATCAATACTTTACAAAATATAAAGAAGTTATACATGATTGGCAGCTCTTCTCTGATCTTTAAGTCCCAAAAATAAATTCTTCAATGCCTAGTCTCACTCGGTCTCGAGGAACTCTCGGGTTCAACCTTGTCACCTGCGCGATCAACCACTATCGCGCTAAGCCAACGGCTTAGTAGTACAAAGTATACTAACATTATGCTTTAATGCAATGCAATGTCACACATTTTAATAATAAAGACAACATCATAGGTGGAAAGCTAATATCACACCTTTATATTTCATAAACCATACACATATAAACATATCACATTTCAAAATCTTTCCATAGATCTCATTATTCAATTATTTTACCATTAATGAACCACATTTAAACAAAGACAACATGGGCCCAAAAAAAACACTAATATGCCATTCAGTTTTCAGAGTTAATGTTTTGGTTCAATTATCACATTCATCATTATCATAATCCCAACTAGGCTTCAAGGATTAGGTTCAACCAAGCTTTAAGGGGGAACAAAGCATGCTAAGTATCAACCCAACTTGACTTCAAGAACCAACCCAACCTAGCTTCAAGGGTTGTAACATCTCAATTAGGCTTCAAGGACTAGACCCAACCAAGCTTCAAGGGGAGTAAAACATGTTAAACTTCAACCCAACTTGGCTTCAAGGATCAATTCCAACCTAACTTCAAGAGATTGTTACTAATAGGCATGCCACCAATCAACAAAACTCTGAAAATGGAATAACACATTAGACACACAATTCATTCATTATTTCATTATCAATTCCATTCTCAATCCTCATTAAAGTCATTATAGCCAATCACAATGGCTTTATATTCCATCACATCTCAATCCACATTATAGCAATTCATCTATCAAATACACAATCATTTACATCATCATATCCTTCACATTATACATATAGCATCATTGATATAAACATAACAAATTACATTATTTATATAAGTCAACAATGTAATAATGCAATATTTGTACTTACCTCAATAACAATTCACACAACTCTAAACACTTCCTTTTCCAAGATTCTTTTACTTCTTAGATCAATGACAAAGCACTTTCTTCAAGACCTAATCCAAAAATAATAACATACACTTGCTTAAGGATACACATGAGATAATCAAGTTAAGAGTTAACTAGGGCAAACTCTAAACATGACACGCTCAACCACACGGGCGTGTCCCTGACCATGCCTTAACTCCACAACACAGAAGCTTTTACACGCTCGGAACCACGGGCGTGTCACTGGGCGTGTAATACATTCTGCCTCTCAGAAACATCGACACATCCAACAACGTGAGCGTGCTTATGGCCGTGTCAATTCTCCAATCTCACAGTAGCTATGACACGCTCAATAACACAGGCGTGTTACTGGTCGTGTCAATCCTACTGCCACCAACACAATTGACACGCCTAAGAATCTGGACGTGCTCATGGGTGTGTCAGGCCAAAAACCCAGATTCCGGCCAAAACAACAAAACACCCAACAAAACACTTCTTTTCACCATCATCCTCTTCAAACAAACTTAACAAAACATACCCAAAAACCATCTTAAACTTACAAAAACACCAAAACAACTCCACACCTACATCAAACACAAATCACAAATATCATCACAAACTCTAAACACAAATAAAACACCATCTCTTTCAACCAACTTACTTTTTTCTTCAATCCATCCTTAAAATCCATAATCAATCTAATCAAACACTCTTAAACATATAACAATCAAACAACACACCCTTAAATAATCTATCAAACTCAAACACAACTTCAAATAAGCAAAGAAATCAAAAGAGGACTTACCAAAGTAATGAAACTTCTTGAATCACCAACTTGATCACTTAGATCTTCCTTCAATTTGAGCTTAGAACATTAAAATCCTCTCTTGCTCTCATGCTTTCTCTTGTCTTTGGATGAGCCGGCCAACACAATGGAAAAGAAGAAAAGAACATAAATAAACAAAGTCAAACTTTTCACCTCTTTAAATCTCCACCAAGTATTTCAACATAAGCAATTACCTAAACACCCTCTTACAATTTGTTTTAACTTCCTTTAAAACACTTGTCCTTTTTAGTAATTTCACAAATCACAAATTAAAATATCTTCTTCCCTTGACCACCCATTTGACTTGCATATATGTTATATATATTGCCATATATACAACATATACATTCCCTCTAAACAATCTTTTCCTTTCCAAAACACATATGCATTTGATTCAAATCAAACAACAATTATATCAAAACTTCTAAGGCACACTTTGGGATATTACAATTCTCCCCCTCTAAAAAGAAATTTCTTCCTCGAAATTACCTGTCATCAAGTCCGAAACAACTGAGGATACTGATCTTGCATTGTTTGTTCACTTTCCCAAGTTGCCTCTTCCTTTGCATGATTCTTCCACAAAATCTTCACAAGTGGCACTTTCTTATTTCTCAATTCTTTCACTTCACGTGCCAAAACAGCAATTGGTTCTTCTTCATATGTCAGATCTGGACTCACTTCAATAGATTCAATTGGCAAAACATGAGATGGATCCGACCTGTACCTCCTCAACATAGAAACATGGAATACATTATGGATCCTATCCAACTCAGGTGGCAAAGCAAGCCGATAAGCAACTGGTCCAATTCTTTCCAATACTTCATAAGGTCCAATGAATCGAGGACTTAGCTTCCCTCTTCGACCAAATCTCAAAATCTTTTTCCAAGGAGACACTTTCAAAAATACTTTATCTCCAACATCAAACTCTATGTCTCTCCTCTTCAAATCTGAATAAGACTTCTGTCGGTCTAAAGCTGCTTTCAACCTATCTCGAATCATTTTCACTTTCTCTTCAGTTTCTTTTACCAAATCAGGACCAATTAACTTACCTTCTCCAAGTTCATTCCAACATAGAGGTGTCCTACACCGTCTACCATACAATGCCTCAAATGGTGCCATCCCAATGCTGGATTGATGACTGTTATTGTATGCAAATTCCACAAGTGGTAAAAATCTATCCCAACTTCCAGAGAAATCAATGACACAGCTTCTCAACATATCCTCGATAATCTGTATTAATCTCTCTGACTGCCCATCTGTCTGCGGATGAAAAGCAGTGCTAAAATGCAATTGAGAACCCAAAGCACCATGTAAACTCTTCCAAAACCTTGAAGTAAACCGGGGATCTCGATCAGACACCAAAGAAATTGGGACACCATGCAACTTCACAATCTCATGGATATACAGCTCAGCTAACCTTTCCTGAGAATAATCTATCCGAACCAGAAGAAAATGAGCTGTCTTAGTCAACCTATCAACAATCAGCCAAATAGCATCATGCTTCCTTTGTGTCAATGGTAGACCAGACACAAAATCCATTGTTACTCTTTCCCATTTCCATTCAGGCACTGATAAAGGTTGAAGTAATCCTATTGGAACTTGATGCTCAGCTTTTACCCTCTGACATGTGAGACATTTGGATACAAACTCCGCTATGTCTCTCTTCATACCGGACCACCAGTAATACTGCTTCAAATCATGATACATCTTTGTATTGCCCGGATGCATAGCAAATACTGACTGATGTGCTTCTTCTAAAATAATCCTTCTCAAATTAGCATCACAGGTACACACAACCTGTTCTTAAACCAAAGACTCCCATCACTTCTCACAATAAAATCTCGACTCTTTCCATTCTGGCAATCTGAAACAATCTTTTGAATCATCTCATCAACCAATTGAGCCTCTTTAATTTGATCCAACAATACTGGTTTCAATTGCAACTGTGCCAACAATGCACCATCATCACAAGATACAAAACTAGCATGCAACGCTCTCAACTCAACAAGCAACGAGAGCGAATAAACAGTCAAACCTGCTAAAGACTTTCGACTCAAGGCATCAGCAACAACATTTGCCTTACCAAGATGATAATCAATCAAACAGTCATAGTCTTTAATCAACTCCAACCATCTCCTCTGTCGAAGATTGAGCTCTCTTTGGACACCCAAATATTTTAAACTTTTATGATCCATATAAATAAAGCATTTCTCCCCATACAAATAGTGTCGCCAAATCTTCAATGCAAACACAATGGCTGCTAACTCTAAATCATGGGTCAGATAATTGAACTCATGCGGTTTTAACTGTCGAGAAGCATAAGCTATAACTTTACCTTCTTGCATCAGAACACAACCCAAACCACTATGTGAAGCATCACTGTAAATCACATATGGTTTATCTTCAACAGGTAAAGTAAGAACATGCGCTTGAGTCAACATTTCTCTCAACTGTTCAAAGCTAGCCTGACACTGATCTGTCCACACAAATCTAACTCCCTTTCGAAGTAATCTGGTAAGTGGAGTAGCTATCAAAGAAAATCCTTTCACAAACCGTCGGTAATAGCCTGCCGAACCCAGAAAACTTCTAACTTCAGTCACAGACTTTGGTGGACTCCAATTCAAAATAGCTTCAACTTTACTCGGATCAACTCTAATACCCTCTGCTGAAACTATATGACTGAGAAAAGTTACTTGGTCAAGCCAAAACTTACACTTCGACAGTTTAGCAAACAATTGCTTCTCTCTCAAAATTTGCAGCACAATCCGCAGATGCTTGTCATGCTCCTCCTCATTACGCGAATACACCAAAATATCATCGATAAAAACTACCACAAACTGATCCAAATAGGGCCTAAACACCCTATTCATCAAATCCATAAAAGCTGCAGGTGCATTCGTCAAACCAAAAGGCATAACTAGAAACTCATAATGCCCATACCTTGTGCGAAAGGCTGTCTTAGGAACATCTTCAGCTCTAACCCTCAACTGATGGTACCCTGATCTCAAATCAATCTTGGAAAACACTGCTGCACCCTTCAATTGATCAAAGAGATCATCAATTCTAGGTAAAGGATATTTATTTTTAACAGTCACCTTGTTCAATTGCCTATAATCGATACACAATCTCATAGTACCATCCTTCTTCTTCACAAACAAAACAGGAGCTCCCCACGGTGAAACACTAGGGCGAACAAACCCTTTATCTAACAACTCCTGCAACTGCACCTTCAATTCTCTCAGTTCAACAGGTGCCATTCTATAAGGAGTAATAGAGATAGGAGTGGTACCAGGCAATAATTCAATACCAAACTCCACCTCTCTCTCAGGAGGCAACCCTGGCAACTCCTCTGGAAACACATCTAGAAACTCTGCAACTATGGGTATACTATCAAGTTGAGAACTCATTACTCTAGTATCCAAAATATGAGCAAGATAAGCATCACACCCTTTTCTAATCAACCTCCTAGCTACAACAGCTGAAACAAACAAGGATACTAGCTGTCCCTGCTCACTAGATACTATCACCATTCCACCATCACTGGTTCTCAAAGTAACATATTTCTTTTGACAGTCTACCACAGCTCCATGTCTCGATAACTAGTCCATGCCTAGGATCAAATCATATTCCTTAAAAGGCATTTCAATCAAATCTCCATGAAACTCCTCACCTTGCACCACTACTGCACTATCTCGGTGCACCTTGCTAACAATCACACTATGCCCTAAAGGATTTGTCACCAATACATCAAATCCTAGGGATTCAGCATGCAATTCAGACACAGGCAAAACAAATGCACTAATATATGAATGAGTAGATCTTGGATCAATCAAAGCAAGTACTAAAATACCAAATAAAGAGAAAGTACCAGCTATGACTGCTGAAGCATCTGGCTACCTCTGCATCACATATACCCTCTGAGAAGATCCGGCCTCCTCTGGTCTACTATCCCTGGATGTAGAGCCTCCTCTCTGACTGAACCCAGATCTACCTCCTCTGCTAAAACATCTGCCCCCTCGACCACCTCTCACACTAGGTCGAGAAACTGCAGAATCTACTGACATCTACTCTTCTAACAAAATGATCAGGCAATCCACATCTGAAACATACCCCTGCTACACCTGTCTTCCAACAAGTACCACCATGTGGCCTACCACAATGAATACATATTGGTAGAGTGGATCTCTAAATCACTGGTGTCGGAGCACTCGCCACTGAAACTGTAGGTCTCGATCTCTGCCTCTGAAACTGTATGGACCTACCAGCTGGCCTCTGACTCCTACTAATCCTAGGAACAAAACTTCCTTTACCTCTCTTCATAGATGAAGACCCTACCTCAAACTGGGGTCTCCTAACCCTGGTCTCTTCCTTAGAAGCAGCTGCTACAATGCCCTGAGCTCTCTCCACACTCCTAGCTGCTGCAACAAGCTAGGAAAAATCATGATATCGAGAACTAGCCACAAGACACATAATAGAGGGCCTCAATCCCTCCTCAAATCTCCTGCACCTATCAATCTCATCAGATATAATACCCCAAGCATAATGGCTCAACCGGATGAACTCAACCTCATATTCTGTTACTGTCCGGTTGTCTTGCTTCAAACTCAAAAACTCCATCTTCTTCACATCTTTATACTTCCTCGGAGTGTACTTCAATTCAAACTCTCTTAGAAAATCAGTATAGGACAATGTAGGTGGATCATCCATAGCATGGGGCACTGTCTTCCACCAATCATATGCATCCTTCTGCAACAATGATCTTGCATAATCAAATTTTTCTTCTGGAGTGGCTTGCAACTGAATGAATATTCTCTGTACTTTATTTAGCCACTGCTCAGCTACAGCTGGATCAATAGTACCAAAAAAATTTTCAGCTCCATACTTCCTTAATTTATCGTAATGTCTCACTGATACCAAACGCTGTGGGGGTGGTGGCGGTGCTTGCACTGGTGCTTGCCTCAATATCTCTACCACATGCCTAAGCTAAACTGGCGGAACCTCCTCACCAGCTGGTCTCCCTGACACAGAAGTAGGTACCTCACCAGCACTATCCACTCTAACTCCATCCCTAACCTCATCCGGAGCTACACTCTCAGCACTACCCTCTACTGACTGACGTAAGTGAGAATCCATCACAACCTATATCTGCAAACACAGCATAATACATCTTATTAAAGATCAGAGACTGCCAATACCAAACATGTATGTTATTCAAAAACTAACTTTTAAAATCAAAATATTCTTTTTCTTACATTTTACCTAGGTTGAGAATCTCAAACCTAGGCTTTGATACCAAAACAATTGTAACACCCCTACATCCTGTACATGCTACAAAACACCACAATGTAATATACGTACACTGAATATAGGGATGCTACGGTTTTCTTTAACATTTAAATCATTTTAAATGATAAGATATTCTTTCTCATTATACATTATAGAAAATAAAGTAATTAACTTGTAATATAAAACAAAATAGATATATGTGTTTACTTAATACACAGTGGAATTTATAAAATATTTACATATATGAATACATTCAAATCCATATTTACAATTATACATATATTTACATTAGAATCAATACTTTACAAAATATAAAGAAGTTATACATGATTGGCAAGTCTTCTCTGATCTTTAAGTCCCAAAAATAAATTCTTCAATGCCTAGTCTCACTCGGTCTCGAGGAACTCTCGGGTTCAACCTTGTCACCTGCGTGATCAACCACTATCGCGCTAAGCCAATGGCTTAGTAGTACAAAGTATACTAACATTATGCTTTAATGCAATGCAATGTCACACATTTTAATAATAAAGACAACATCATAGGTGGAAAGCTAATATCACACCTTTATATTTCATAAACCATACACATATAAACATATCACATTTCAAAATCTTTCCATAGATCTCATTATTCAATTATTTTACCATTAATGAACCACATTTAAACAAAGACAACATGGGCCCAAAAAAAACACTAATATGCCATTCAGTTTTCAGAGTTAATGTTTTGGTTCAATTATCACATTCATCATTATCATAATCCCAACTAGGCTTCAAGGATTAGGTTCAACCAAGCTTTAAGGGGAACAAAGCATGCTAAGTATCAACCCAACTTGGCTTCAAGAACCAACCCAACCTAGCTTCAAGGGTGGTAACATCTCAATTAGGCTTCAAGGACTAGACCCAACCAAGCTTCAAGGGGAGTAAAACATGTTAAACTTCAACCCAACTTGGCTTCAAGGATCAATTCCAACCTAACTTCAAGAGATTGTTACTAATAGGCATGCCACCAATAAACAAAACTTTGAAAATGGAATAACACATTAGACACACAATTCATTCATTATTTCATTATCAATTCCATTCTCAATCCTCATTAAAGTAATTATAGCCAATCACAATGGCTTTATATTCCATCACATCTCAATCCACATTATAGCAATTCATCTTTCAAATACACAATCATTTACATCATCATATCCTTCACATTATACATATAGCATCATTGATATAAACATAACAAAGTACATTATTCATATAAGTCAACAATGTAATAATGCAATATTTGTACTTACCTCAATAACAATTCACACATCTCTAAACACTTCCTTTTCCAAGATTCTTTTACTTCTTAGATCAATGACAAATCACTTTCTTCAAGACCTAATCAAAAAATAATAACATACACTTGCTTAAGGATACACATGAGATAATCAAGTTAAGAGTTAACTAGGGCAAACTCTAAATATGACACGCTCCACCACACGGGCGTGTCCCTGACCGTGCCTTAACTCCACAACACAGAAGCTTTTACACGCTTGGAACCACGGGCGTGTCACTGGGCGTGTAATACATTCTGCCTCTCAGAAACATCGACACGTCCAACAACGTGAGCGTGCTCATGGCCGTGTCAATTCTCCAATCTCACAGTAGCTATGACACGCTCAATAACACGGGCGTGTTACTGGTCGTGTCAATCCTACTGCCACCAACACAATTGACACGCCTAAGAATCTGGACGTGCTCATGGGCGTGTCAGGCCAAAAACCCAGATTCCGGCCAAAACAACAAAACACTTCTTTTCACCATCATCCTCTTCAAACAAACTTAACAAAACATACCCAAAAACCATCTCAAACTTACAAAAACACCAAAACAACTCCACACCTGCATCAAACACAAATCACAAATATCATCACAAACTCTAAACACAAATACAACACCATCTCTTCCAGCCAACTTACTCTTTTCTTCAATCCATCCTTAAAATCCATAATCAATCTAATCAAACACTCTTAAACATATAACAATCAAACAACACACCCTTAAATAATCTATCAAACTCAAACACAACTTCAAATAAGCAAAGAAATCAAAAGAGGACTTACCAAAGTAATGAAACTTCTTGAATCACCAACTTGATCACTTAGATCTTCCTTCAATTTGAGCTTAGAACATTAAAATCCTCTCTTGCTCTCTTGCTTTCTCTTGTCTTTGGATGAGCCGACCAACACAATGGAAAAGAAGAAAAGAACATAAATAAACAAAGTCAAACTTTTCACCTCTTTAAATCTCCACCAAGTATTTCAACATAAGCAATTACCTAAACACCCTCTTACAATTTGTTTTAACTTCCTTTAAAACACTTGTCCTTTTTAGTAATTTCACAAATCACAAATTAAAATATCTTCTTCCCTTGACCACCCATTTGACTTGCATATATGTTATATATATTGCCATATATACAACATATACATTCCCTCTAAACAATCTTTTCCTTTCCAAAACACATATACATTTGATTCAAATCAAACAACAATTATATCAAAACTTCTAAGGCACACTTAGGGATATTACAGCTTTGCTCAAGAAGAGGCCCGATGAATTCGATCAAATAAGGATGATTGTGAGAGGTGTGTTGCCTAGTCTTCATGAGAGGATGTCTCATACACTCATCCGTGATTTCAAAGATCTCCTCCAAGCTGGTCTGCAAATTGAAGAATGGGAAAGAGAGAAGAACCATTTTTCAACGAGAAGGAATGAGCAAGGAAACTATCAATCTGGTAGCCAAAGCATGCAAAAGGCGGTCGGTGTTAATGCTACTAGCCAAGGAACAAGGAGATAATTTTCAAAATTGGAGAAACTGATATCTTGGGTTCTCAATAAGCTTCAAAGAAAGGGGTTGCTACAACCCTTTAATCATTGTCCTTTGCCTAACCCTCTCCCACCTAATTTCCACACTAAAGCATTTTGTCAGTTTCATCAAATGCAAGGGCATGACACGGATAGATGTGTGAGGTTGAGACATAAGATACAAAATCTAATTGATAGTGGGAAGCTACCTGAGCCCAATAAGCCATATACCAAAGACAACCCATTACCAAAGTTCAATAGGATACCACCACCGGCAACCTTCATGATTGGAGGGGGTTTGCATGAAGATTTTGCCATGTCTTCTTTCCAAGATGTGGGTGGAGAAGCAACCAAAGAAGAAGAGGTATTTGGCAAAATTAAACAAGTTATGGTGGGTAAAGAAGTAGCAATTTGTGTTGTCAATAGGTTTTGGGATTCAAGCAATAGTGATGGCGATTTTGTATTCAAGAAGGAGGAATGGACTTGGTCCGAGCCTGAAGAAGATGAAGTAATGAACACTAGATACGGTAATCCTTATGCAAGGCCACCGCCTAATGAGGTCGAAATTAATAAGGGAAAGGAAGTTGAAGTAGGGAATAAAGAAGAGGAAGATGATACTGTGCTCAAGCAATTGAAAAGAACACAAGCAAGTGTTAGCATTTGGGATCTATTGTCTATTTCTAAAAAGCACAGAGAAACTATGGCCAAGGCCTTAGCTAGCATTCCAATTTCTACCTCCACAACACCGAAGGAGCTGATCAACTTCATAAAAATTGGAGGAGCAATGAAATGTGAAGATATTTAAGAGAAGAGCAAAGTTAATATGGGAGCAGTTTCTTTCTCAGATGCGGATTTACTGAAAGGGGGGAGAGATCACATCCGCCCTCTCTTTATCAAAATAGAAATCAAAAGGGGAAATGACTCCATGTGTAATGGTCGATGAGGGGTCCGCCATAAATGTTTGTCCACTTAAAATATTTCCAAAGCTAGCCATGCCAACAAGGGATCTAAACCTGACCGAGGTAACCATTCAGGCTTATGATAACACTAAGAGGCATGCCGAAGAAACTTTCAAAGCTGCTGTCAAAGTAGGTCCAATTGAATCTATTGTTGAATTTGTTATTTTGGACATACCTGTTACCTTCGCCTTACTCTTGGGACGACCATGGTTTCATCCTCTTGGTGGAGTTCCTTCCACCCTTCATCAAAAGATCAAGTTTCCTAAAGGAGATAAAACAGTGATCATCGAAGCTGAAGATAATGAGATTGTTAATGCTCTAATGATTGAGAGGCCTCTCAATGGTTTCCAAGTAGCTGCAATTTCTGATAATGAAGTAGTGGACTCCAAAGTCTTGAATATGATGAAGAACATGAACTACCTTTCCAGAGCTGGTCTTGGAAAGGGTAATGCATGTCTGAGAAAGTTGCCAGATTTTAAAACTCAAACTTCCAAGAATGGGTTGGGATATGATGAAGACAACAATGTCCAGCCAAAGAAGAGTGAGAAGATGAACTTCCCACCACATGAAAAGAACTTTGTCAAAGCTTCAGATATGGGACCACTCCAAGGAAAGCCCAAGCCAATCATGTTCATGGGAAAGTTGATCCCGGGTCTTAAAATTTTTGCAGATGTTGCCGAGCTAGTGGAGTAAGTGAAGAAAGAGCTCGCCCTGCCAACCAACAAAGAATCCAATCCGAAAGAGAAGAAAGAAGCTATCTTGAAAGCTGAGAAGACTCCGGAGGAGATTGCTGCCCTGGTTGAAGAAAAGTTTGAAGACATCCTGCCTTATGATTTTGAGAACAATTATTTTGATTTTGATTTTAATTTGTCTGCTTTGTATGAGGATGATGTTGTTTTCTTTTCCAAAATGAATGCAATAAAGTTTGATTTTGCTTACTTGTGTAATGTTTCTTCTGATGGTTGCATACATTCAAATTGCAGTTACATGAGCATCTTTAATATTAATTCTATTAACACACGATCATTAAATGGAAAAATCAAAAATCCTAAAAACATTAGCATAGCATCTGACCTTACTCCTGATGAGAGAGAGAGATTTGAAAAAATATTCAAAAAATATGAAGAAGTATTTTCTTGGTCTTATGATGAAATGCCTAGAATAGATCGAGACATAGCCGAACATCTTATTCCTACTTACACTCACATGAAACCTGTCAAACAAAAGCTTAGGCGATTAAGACCTGAGTGGGCTGAATTGGTTAAAGAAGAGGTCACTAAACAAATGCAAGTAAAGTTCCTTGAAGTGATAGAATATCCAGATTGGCTAGCCAACATAGTACCTGTGCCAAAGAAAGATGGAAGAATAAGGGTCTGTGTGGATTATAGAGATTTAAACAAGGCTTCCCCTAAAGATTATTTTCCTTTACCTCATATAGATGTTCTCATTGACAGTGCAGCCTCTAGTGTGCTACACTCAATTATAGATGGATTTTTTGGATACAACCAAGTGTTAATGGCCCAAGAGGATAAAGCCAAAACTGCTTTCATTACTACATGGGGTATATTTTGTTATAGGGTGATGTCGTTCGGCTTAAAGAATGCTGGAGCTACCTACCAAACGATGGCCACCACACTATTTCATGACATGATGAATAAAGAAGTTGAAGTATATGTTGATGATATGATAGTGAAATCGGATACAAGGGAACAACACTTCCAAAACTTAGAATTATTCTTCGATAGAGCATTGAAATATAAGCTGAGATTAAACCCGAAGAAGTGTGTGTTCGGTGTTACCTCAGGAAAGTTGTTTGGACATGTGATTGGTCCGAATGGCATTGAGATTGATCCTAACAAAGTTAAAGCAATCAGGGATATGCCAGCCCCAAAGATGGAGAGAGAAGTTCAGGGATTCATTGGTAAATTATAATACATTAGTAGATTTATAGCAAAGCTCACAACAATCTGTGAGCCTATCTTCAAATTACTTAAAAAGAATCAACCAGTAATATGGAATGAAAAGTGTCAAAAGGCCTTTGAGTGAATAAAAGAGTATTTGCTGAATCCACCTGTTTTAAAACCAACTAAACCCGGCAAACCTCTATTACTATAAAGCAGTAGAAGAAGAGTCAATAGGAGCCATGCTAGCCCAAGCAGATGAATCAGGGATTGAGCATGCAGTTTACTATTTGAGTAGAAAGCTCTTACTTATGAAATTAATTATAGTATCATTGAAAAGACCTGTATAGCCGTGGTTTGGTCTTCTAAGAAGTTGCGGCATTACTTTCAATCATATAGTGTGCAAGCAATTTCCAGGTTGGATCCAATGAAGTACTTAAGGGAGACACCCTCTTTGATTATGAAATATGGTCGATGGTTGATAATATTAGAAGAATTTGAGATTGAATATGTAACCAGGAAAACAATCAAAGGTAGAGCAGTGGCAGAATTCCTGGCCCAACAACCATTACCAGATAGCGAAGAGGTAATCTTGGAATTTCTAGATGAATATTGAGAGGCAATTGAAGTACAAGGGTGGAAAATGTATTTTAATATAGCAGTAAACAAGAAAGGAACAGGTTTGTGAGTCATACTAGAATCGCCCGAAGGGGACTTTATTCCTTTAGCCAAAAAGTTAAAATTTAGGGCAACCAATAATATGGTAGTACGAAGCTTGTTTTGGTTTGGAAACCCTAATGATTATGAAGGTGGATAAGGTAGAAGTTTTTGGCGACTGATTGCTAGTAGTATCCCAAGTAAATGGAGAGTGGGAGTTGAAAGAAGAAAAATTAAAACCATACCACCATTACTTGACCATGATGAAGAAGAACTTTAAGGAGTGTAGATTTATACACCTATCAAGAGAGGAAAATCAGATGGCTGATGCCCTAGCAACATTGGCCTCGGTATGGGAAAATCTTATCATTTTATTCCTTAAGCCTCTGATTTTGACCAGTTCATCAACTCCTTGTTATGAATATGAGACAATCATGGAAATTGATATAGACCATGATGCGTGGTATGATACTATAAGGCAATTTTTGGAGGAAAGGGAATACTCGTCTGGGGGCAACAAAGAAAGAAAGAAGAGCTATAAGGCGGTGGTCCTTACAATACATCACATTCCATGGAGAGTTGTATCGAAGATGGCCTGATGGGGTGCATTTGAGATGTTTAAGGAAGCCTGAAGTAGAGCATATCATATCAGAAATACATGTGGGAAGTTGTGGTTTGCACATGAGTGGTTTGGCCCTAGTTAAGAAGATTATTTGACAAGGTTACTACTGGTTGACCATGGAGAGAGATTGCATTGAGTTCGTAAGGAAGTGCCAACAATGTCAGATGTATGGTAACTTGAATCTCATGCCTCCTGAAGAATTGCATTCTATGTCTTCACCCTGGCCCTTCGCCACTTGGGGTATCAACATTATAGGAGAGATACATCTGACAGCCTCAAACGGTCACCGTTTCATTATAGTAGTAGTAGATTATTTTTTTAAATGGGTCGAAGCCGAATCCTCCAACAAACTGGGCACAAGTCAAATGGCTAGATTTATTGAAAAGAACCTCATCTGCAGATACGAGGTCCCGCACAGTGTGATATCAGACAATGGGATACAGTTTCAAGGAGCAGTTAAGGATTTATTCTTGAAGTACCGAATCCATCATCATAGATCCTCTCCTTATAGACCAAAGGCTAATGGTGCAGTAGAAGCAACAAACAAGACAATTAAGCAAATTTTGACCAAGATGACCAAGATGTATAAGGATTGGTCAAAGATGCTTCCCTTTGCTTTGTGGGGATATAGAACAAGTGTACGAACACCTACTGGAATGACACCGTTCTCTTTGGTTTATGGGATGGAAGCAGTATTGCCAATTGAAGTTGAGATCATGTCGTTAAGAGTAGTCTTGGAAGCTAAACTGCCTGAAATGAAATGGGTGGTGAGCAGATACACACAGTTAGCTTTACTAGAGGAGAGAAGGTTAAAGGCACTGTATCATCATCAACTGTATCAAAAGAAGATAGCACGGGCTTATAATAGAAGAGTTAAGATTAGAAAACTTAGACTCATGGATTTGGTGTTGAAGCAATGTAAGCCTAACGTATCTGATCCAAGAGGGAATTTTAGGCCTAGTTGGGAAGGGCCATATGTCATGAAACAAGTCATGAACAAGGGTACAGTGAAGTTATCCGACATGGATGGGAACGAGTTTAGTGAGCTAGTGAACATCGACAGGTTGAAGAGGTTTTATGTATAAAATAAAAAAAAAAGCTCGCTAGGTTGAAAACCCAAAAAGGGCTGCCTAGGCAAAAGTTAGAGCAGTCCGTTAGTTCTAAAAACCAAAAAGGGCGGGCTAGGCAACAATTAGGGCTAAATGAGAGAAAATCGTCAACTAGAAAACCCGAAAGGGCTAGTTGGCAACAGGAGTAATATTGTGTATGCTGGCTTTATGTTTGATTGTTCCCCAATTTAATAAAATATAATTAATGTTAAAGTTGTTCTATGTGCACTGTTATAAGTATTTGACCAAATATGGATGAAATAAATAAACAAAATAGCAAAAGGTGATGACAAATTATAAATGGAAAAGAAGCATCTTTTATTACTTTAATCATTTTTTCATCCTAACAATACATTTTCTGAATTGACAAATTTAAAATCTATGGCAGATGATAAGTGTAACGTGAAAGCCAGCTTTGCCTTAGCCGATCCAAGTAGGCTTCAGTCAAGCAAGGTATGTCTAAATCGGGAGTAAAGTCAGAATCGCGAGGCTCAGCTCCATACTGACGGCCAAGTCAGTGAGGATCATAGCAAGTACCTCGACGAAGAGCAGCAAGAGGAACATACATCAAGTGTGTTCGCACGGTGATACGAGAAATCTTCAACCAAGGTACCAACCAACGGATGTTGACTTCAGCGCATAAATAGATCCAGTCAACCTAGTCAGCATATAAAGAAGTAGGATGGATTAGCTTCCTAGCGGAATGATGCCGTGGTAGATATCTGGCAAAATCCATGAATGGAGTATCAAGCAAGCAGAGACGCTCCTGAAGCCAAATTTGTGAGGGAAAATTAAAAAAAATTAAAAAAAAGTGTCCTCTAAGTTGAAAACTCGAAGGGCAGCTTAGGCAAAAATTAGGACAGCTCGCTAGCTCTGAAAACCCACATGGGCAGACTAGGTAAAAATTAGAGCAATATAAAAAAATATAATAAAAGAGGTTCGCTAAGTTGAAAACCCACAAGGGTAGCTTAGGCAAAAATTAGGGCAGCTCGCTAGCTTCGAAAACCCGCATGGGCGGACTATGCAAAAATTAGAGCAATAAAAAGAGAAGAAAAAAAGGAAACCTAAATTGAAAATCCGAAAGGGCAGTTTAGGAAATTACCTGAAGGAGCAATGGACTCCCGGTCAGTCTCTTTGACAATCCTGACTTAAGTTGGTCTAATCCAATTAAAGTCTCGGCTAAGATCACAGGTATTGGCGACAAGCTTCCTTCCATTTGGTCCACAATATCCAATACTTATGAATCAATATCACCATCAGAAGAAATAAGCAAGAATTGGCCAAGCAAACACAGACAAAGCATACATCCCCATGCCTTAGTAGGAGCCAGATGAGAGAGACAAAAATCAATAAAGGGAGCAAGCAGAATTTTCTCACCTCTCATCAACTAAAGAACTTTGGTTTTTGAAATTTGAAATAACATCTACATCTTCTGTTGAATCTTGGAAAGCAATATGGGTAATGCCATCTATTGATTATTTGGATATCCGAGGATGGCCTCAAATTCTGCAATAAAGGGATATATTTCAAAGCCATTAATTTTAAATGTCCTAGAATCCATATTCCAAAAAGAAGCCATGGCATGTAAAAAGGAATGGTCCAATTTAACATTTTGAAAACACTTTACAATATTAATCTTTGACTAAGACATTTTCTTCCAATGAATGGCATCCATATTCTTAAATAGAATTTTTATCTTCTTTAAATGAAGTTCGGTCATGGTTGATGAATGAAGGAAAATCAAAATTGTTAAAAAGAGTTTTTATGTTGAAGTGGAAAATCTCTTGGTTTCTGCATGAAATTATGGCGTGAAAGGTGGCTTATATAGAGGAAACAAGCTTTTCCAAAATTGATAAGGAAAAGATGATAAGAAAAGAGTGAGACCGTGTTGCATGAGGAAAGAAATTGGCGACAAAAGTTTTTTGCCGCATTGCATTTGGCTTTGTAGTGATGCTGTGTAAATGTTAAAATATGAAGAGGAAAGTATAATAATTGTGGCGCAGTAATAATGACAAAAAGAAAAAGTTATAGTAAAAGATAGAAATTATATATTGTCATTATTATTTAAATGCTTATGGTATAATGGTTATACAATTGATACAATTTATACATTACTAAGAAGGTGGTGGTAGGTCATCAAATAAAGCCCTGAAAAAATCATCGCCTGTTGGAGGAGGAGACAAATCACCCGTCCCAAGTCCACTCGAAGCAGGAGCACCAAAATTCCTATTACCTCAGAGTTTTGATCTGTTATAGTCCTCATCAAAAAGTAGACAAAAGGATCTCATGGTCATCAGTTTGGGGCCTCTAGATGAAGAAGCACCAGGATCCCTCATCCCCTGAAATCAGAAGACTTAAAAATTTTATTCTGATTGATGATACAAATTTTCAAAATGAGAAGCCTGCTGACGACTAGCAGCCAACTCTTCTTGAAATTTCTTATTTTGTTCTTCGAGCATCTGCTGTGAGCCAAGAAGGAAAAAAGTAAGAGCATACATAATCATTCATACATATAGCATAAATTACCATGAAACAAGAGAACATACCAGGGAATTCATATCAATGCCCTGAAGATGAGATGACATATCTGGAGGACTAGAATGAGTAAATGAAGGAGCAGTAAAAGAAGGTCCTGCCTCATGATCAAATGAGCCAGCAATCTACAACAATCATTAAAAAGTCAAAATAAGAAAGAAGCGATTGCAATGGAAAAATGGTAAAAGTTTTACCTGAGAAGTGCTAGCCCCGAGATGTGGAAAGAATTCTCCTGCCTCTCCATGATGTTCCTCTTCATCTCTACCCTCATTTTCTTCGAAAATTTCCCTTACACCAATAGGAGATACATCAAAGTTCAAGAGCCTTATTTTCAACACCATAACCATGCCGGGTCAACCACCATGCATCCTCCGACATTGATGTAATATTTAAAGTATATTTCGGGCAACGCATCGGGATCCTCCTCTACTCTGGACCAAGAAACCACTCATAAACTCTCTCTCTGAGAAACCAGCCACTAGACATTGGGCCAGCGATGACTTGGCAAGTATGTTGAAAAGATAGTGCAGCATTCATGGAGGAAGTCCAGTTTGTCCGCTCTTTTGGGTTCCACCAAGCCAAATTCACCTGCAAAATAAACATAAGGTAAGTAAACTTTCACATAAATTTTAAAGTATACTAATTCTATTTTACTTGGTCCCAGGTTAAGCGACTCAACACGAAGCGTTGGGTATACACATGGTGCGAGCCGAGAAATTCCACGAGATCTGACAACCAAAAATTTAATCTCGGATACCCGACTCTCTCTCGGGAAATACTAGGCACCCTTACAAGGTTGTGCTCATATGTCCATTCCTACAAAAATAATAAAAATCAAATTCATACAAGAAAAGAATGGAATTGACATTGGTGGAAGAAGAGTACCTCGACAACCGCCATCAAGCCGACAAAAGACTTCTTTTTTCTGCAAATTTTGTCAAGACCATGGTAAAGACAGGCGAGACCAGCTTCACCCTAGCCATAAAGTGGTACTGTCCTAAAATAAGAAATGGCCCTCAACGCTAACATATGGATGGTGGATTCAGTGCTGCCTAAATGGTTGACCCAAGCAGATATAACAAAAATCCTCGAGCATACTGTTGGGTCGTGTCTCTGTGAACCCGTCCTTCGTAGTTCATCCAATAACTATGAATTGGCTCGATTTTTATCTTAAAAGGCCCTTTATATGATGGTTCCATACCAATTAATTGTTGAATTTCTTCAAATGTCAAAATATCATTGGTAAAAGGAGCCGGAATACCATCATACCGAATGCCGGTTATAGCAGCAAAGTCGACCGGACCAATTGTCATCTCTCCAATGGGCAAGTGAAAAGTATGAGTTGTGTCCAACCATCATTCTGCAAGTGCCTGGACTACGCTCCAGTCTATGAGATACTCCTCAGAATGTAATTGTAAGATAAAGCTCTCAAAGCCACAATCTCGGATAATCTGCCTTACCCGAGAAGGCGCTACATCATACCATTGTCGGGCTTTGTAGATACACCCTCCGGCCCAAACAACACAACGATCATGCTAAACGGAGCTAGGTAAGTTAACACCAGGTAATTATATCATTATTCTATCTACTTAAATTAATATATTTTTCCTAAACTTTCTAAAACTTATATAAAAAATAAAGCAAAAAATAATAATAATAATAATAATAATAATAAAGAAAAAAAATAATAAATGAAAAAAATAAAAATGAAAAAAAGAGAAAAAATGAAAAAAAAATATAAAAAAAAAGAGAAAAATAACAGAAAAAACGATGAAAAAAGAAAAGAAAAGAAGAGAAAATTACCGTGCTCTTTTGATTTGAACTATGATGAAGCGGCATCCCGGCTAGTAGACCTATATTTTCATCTTCATTATGCTGAATAAACTCCAATAACTCAGCATTAGAATGAGTTCCTGATCTTAAAGCATGCATTTTTCAAAACTATATGCTAAATTTGAGAGAATTATAGTAATGAATGAACGAAATTAACGATGTTGCTGTGAATGAAATGAAGAAATCGTTCATTTATATAGACGAATGGCAAAGAAAAAACAAAATTCAGAAAGTAAATTTTACTATTGATGAATAGTAAATTTTACAATTGATGAATAGTAATTTACTATTTACAATGGTAAGATACTATTTATAAATAGTGGGTTACTATTTATAAATAGTAAATAGTGCGTAAACAGTGACTACACAGTAAATAAACAGTAAATTCAATCATTCAATTTAATCATTCAAATATGCTTGCGTGTATATAAATATTTTTACACGCATGGGGCAAGGAGAAGATATGTGCATAAAAATTAGCTAAATTTTTTGCAAACAAAATATATATGCTACTCATTATAATTATTTTTTGCAGATAATTAAATCTCTATTAGCTAGGGTCCAGAACCTAAATTATCCTTAGGTCCATAACCTAAAATCTCTTTTAAGTCCAGAACTTAGCTCGGGTCTACAATCCAAATTATCCTTAGGTCCAGAACCTAAAATCTCTTTTATATCCAGAACTTAGCTCGGGTCCAGAACCCAAATTACCCTTAGGTCCAGAACCTAAAATCTCTTTTAAGTCCAGAACCCAAATTATCCTTAGGTCTAGAACCTAAAATCTCTTCTAAGTCCAGAACTTAGCTCGGCTCCAGAACCCCAAATTCTCCTTAGGTCCAGAACCTAAAATCTCTTTTAGGTCCAGAAATTAGCTTGGGTCCAGAACCCAAATTATCCTTAGGTCCAAAACATAAAATCTCTTTTAAGTCCAGAACATAGCTCGGGTCCAAAACCCAAATTATCCTTAGGTCCATAACCTAAAATCTCTTTTAAGTCTAGAACTTAGCATGGGTCCAAAACTCAAATTATCCTTAGGTCCAGAACCTAAAATCTCCTCCTAAGTCCAGAACTTAGTTCCGGTCCATAACCCAAATTATCCTTAGGTCCAGAACCTAAAATCGCTTTTAACTCCAGAACTTAGCTCAAGTCCAGAACCTAAAATTCATCCTAAGTCTAGAACTTAGCTCGGGTCTAAAACCCAAATTATTCTTAGGTCTATAACCTAAAATCTCCTAGTTCGGGTCCAGAACCCAAAATTACCCTTAGGTCCATAACCTAAAATTATTCTTTGAGTCCAGAACTCAGATCGGGCCCGGAATCCAAAATCTCAACCATCTCAAAAATTAAGTTTTTATTGCTTTTCACTCTCACTAAAGTCTCAGATCGTTCAAGCAGGGGACAAACTGTAGACCCTTAATTTTTTACCAAGTCCGGTTCAATATATTTTATATAGGCCAAAATAATTTTTGTGTTATTTTAATTAAATAATATTTATTTTAGCATTTATTTTTTATAAGTTTTAATAAAATAAAAATGATAAAAATAAAAATCGTCGACAAAAAATTCATCGACGAAAGCGATATGGCCTTGGGCAATTTCTCCTGCGGGTGAAATGGCGTTCGGGCGAAATGGACAACGCCATTTCACCCGTAGGAATTTCCTGTGGGCGAAATAGCCTGGCAACCCGCCAGTGCTCCAATTCTCACTCGCATGCTTGTAGCCCATCGCAGTTTTTGCCAGTAAAACTTTTCCAACGCAATTTTTTTTGAAACCAAATTCTATTTGGTTTCGGTTTTCTTTTCCTAATTAATTATAGTTTCCTTAAACAATTGAAATTAATCTTCTAAATTTTTCTATAAATAACACTGAAAAAACACAGAAAAGGGGGATTGGACTTGGAGGGTAAAAAAAGAAAACCTTAAACTAGGATCGGATAATGGAACTTCATATTTGAAAGGAGCAATAAGCAAGCAATTCAAAATTCATCAAAGGTAGCAACTTTGCCTTTGTCCTTGTTCTTACAAGAAGCAATTTTTGGTGGAACCAAAGAATAAGGGTTTGAATCTCTAATTTCTTTTTTATTTTCTTATAGTAGCTTCAATCACTAAAATTTGATAGATTATTTCTTTTGATTCCAAAAGCCTTAGAACCTTAAATCGTTTCTTCTATTTTCAAAAACCCTAAAAATTACTTTTCTGTTTCTTCTAAAACTTAAGTGCACTAATCTATTTCTTATAAACCTTAAAACCCTATTTTGTTTCTTTTGTTTCCAAAAACCTTAAATCGTTTTTCCTATTTGCAAAAACTTTTACAAACCCTAAACTATTTTCCTTTAATTCTTTTCCAAAATTTCTAAATGTTTTGTAAAATCTCCAAACTCTAACTTACTTTACAGTTTCTAAAAATCACAATTACTTTATAAAACCCTAAACTATTTTCTTAAACTCCAGAACCAAAACAGCAAACCCCACACTAGTTAATCTAAACCCTAAGTTTTTCTAAACCCTAATTCCCTCAAAACTAATACGTAAACCCTAGTTTTCCTAAACCCTAATCCTTAAAACCTTAAAACCTTATAAACCTAAACAGTCAAACACAATACAGTAAATCCAAAACAACAATCTAGTAACCAAGAGCTATAAATATAATATTTTAATATTCTAAAACCCTAATTTCATAATGTTACCCATAAACCCTAATTTGATTCATGAATCCTTAATCCATTTTAATTTTCTTAAACCTTTATAGTAGCTAAGAATTATAAACCTTAATATACTAAAATCCCAAAACCCTAAATATTAATTAAAGAACTTTAAATAGAAACAGTAACCCTAATTTGTATCTTTACTTGTTTTATTTTTAGATTTGATTATGTAGTCTATTATATGCTTTGGTGGTTGGTTTATTTAATTTCAATGCTTGATTTATTTAATTTATCATGGATGGATGCTTACTATATATTTTGATTGATGTTTAATATCTTTAATGAATGATTTATTTATAATGAATGGTTATTTACTTTTATCGATTTATTTTGATTTCCAAAAGTGTAAGAGGTATGTTTCCACTTTATGGGTACCTCATTAGCTAAATATCATGTAATTTAAATTGCTTTTATATTTTGGACCAATGTAAAGGACATGTTTCTACCTTTTAGTGGGTGTACTATTAGTTTAGACATGGATGATGTAAGGACATGTTTCCATCCTCTGATGGGTGTCCATTTATTTGTTTTGCTTGGACATTTCTTTGATTTTAATATAATGATGCTTTATTTCAATTGTTATGTGTAATATGGATAATATTGTTATATTTAAGAATTTTATAATATTAAGACATGTAAAGGAGGCTGATTTCAATGAATTGAGCATTGTGGGGGTGCTGGGCCATTTCTCACCTTCCCCACACATACCCAACTTTCTGAACCCATTAGGGGGTTGGGAATTCATTAGGAATTGAGTCATCCACCCCTTTGTTTTTCCCGGCTCGTCAGGGTGGCGACTCCATTTTCTCCAAACTTAGGTCCATGTTCTCTAAGGCCCCGAGCCTAAACAGTGCCGAAGTCGTAAGAACCATTCCACTAGGAGTGGGGGCTAAAATCTCTGCTCATAGTAACCATGTGCATCTTCTCAAGGGTAGCAAGGTCTAATAAATCACTTCCAGAAATTCTAGTCATATGGCAAGTGCTCGGGTCAAAACCATCAACAAGTGTCATAGCTAAGGTGGTCACCAATCCACCTATACAAATATGCCCATTTTTCAATTTGCTATGCTATAAAAAACATCGACTAACCAATAGATGGTACTCAAGGGTATAACATTGCTAGCACAATCTAAGAAAAATAACTTGCTTAGTTCCGCCACACTCGTACTTTCTTTTCGTGCAAAGAACCCACACGACATAAACCTATGTAAATGCCTCAAGGCGAGTTTTATCAACTTCGTTGCCTTAGCCGATTTGGCCATATGCATTCCTCCTGAGCCTATTGCACCCCATGTAAATTATTGTCTAAGACCTTTAGGCACACATTTTTCCCCTTGTTTATAGAAACCAAAAATAACATTCAATTGTTCAATATCAAGAACACATGGTTTTCCAAGCAATTTAAAGCTAAACCTAGTGCAAATTTTCATTTCATTTCTTTCAACCTTAAGAGAGGTTGGAAATTCTATGGTAAGTTCTTGGAATTCCAAAGGTTTAAGGGAAACTAATTTCTCCCATCCAAGGCTTTGAACATATCTAGTAAAATTTTCTCTAATTTGGAGAATATTAAGTGATTCTCCGCTTACATACCTCGTTGGAAAGAAACCCTGTGCTAGAAGAGTCAATCTCTTTGAAGATGATGAAGAGGATGATGAAGGTTGCCTCCTCTTGTGATGGGACACCATTTTTATTCACGGAATATTTATTCTTTGGTGGAAAGTGAAGATTTGATGGATTTTAATGAGTTTTGATTAGAAAATTGGAAGATTTAATGGGTTTAATTGAGTTTTGGGTAAGAAGAATGGAAGATTTGGTGAAATTTTGAGGATTTTAGGGATGGGAATGGAGGTTTTAGAGAGAGAGACAAGAGAAAGAAGAAAGAAAAATAGAGATAAGGGTTTTAAAAATGATGAGATTGGGTAAAATTTTGATTTTTAAAAGGGGTGACACGGCCAAGCTAGGAATGGCTTGGCCGTGTTTGATTTTTTATGAGGGACACAGCCAGTGGCTTGGCCATGTCTCTTGAACATGTCCACTACTAGGTTTTATCGGCAGGGGGAAGAAATGGGGACACAAGCTAGGTGGCTTGGTCATGTCTGAAGGACACGGCCAAGTCTTCTTACTGTGTCCAAGCCTGGGTTTTCTGGGCTCGCTTGACATGGCCAGTGGCTTGGCTTTGTCAAGTGGCAGTATCCGTCATTGCCATTTTTGCCTATTCAATTTTTTTTATTTTTTAAAATAAGTGTGTCACCCAAGTCTTATACATGCAACTTTTCCTCCTGGCTTCACCCTGAAACTCCATCAAAAATAAAAATTGATCAAAGCACCCATTTTATTCTCTTAAAACTAAAAATGAAATTTTAATTGGAAAACACAAAAATTCAACTATGAAAAGAAATACAAATCGATTGGTTGCCTCCCATTGAGTGCTTCTTTAATGTCGTGTAATTGGACATTGTTGCATCATTTGTCGATAAACACCAAATTTTCAACAGTTTTTGCAACATTGATTTCTTCAAAGTAGGGCTTCACCCTTTGTCCATTTACCTTAAATGTCTCGTTGGTTTTCAAATTGAGTAACTCAACAAACCCATATGGGAATTCCAACGAGTTTTCCTAGAAACAATCGCATTTTGGAATTGAATAGGAGGACTTTCATTCTCAGTTTGAAAGTCCTTCAAAGGATCATCCTGTCAGCATAGCTTTTGTCCTTTCCTTATCGATTCTTGAACTCTCATAGGCTTCATTCCTAAGCTCATCAAGCTCAGAAATTTGTAACATTCTTTGCTCCCTTGCTCCTAAGTCCATATTTGTGGTCTTTATTGCCGAATAAGCCTTATGCTCCAATTCCACCAGTAGGTGGCAAGCCTTGCCAAAGGCCAACCTATATGGACTCATTTCCAATGATGTTTTGAAAGGAGTCCTATAAGCCATAATGCTTATGGGAGTCAGATTGACCAATCCTTTCTTGTTGTGCTCACCATCTTTACCAAGATCCTCTTAATTTACTTGTTGGAGATCCTGGCTTGTCCGAATGTTTGAGGGTGGTATGGAGGTGCCACTTTGTGTCGAATTCCCATCTTGGACATCAACTTCTCGAACCATTTGTTGCAAAAGTGGCTTCCTCCATCACTCACTATTGCCTTTGGGGTTCCAAACCTGCTCAAAATATTCTCCTTCAAAAATTTCAATACAACATTAGCATCATTAGTCCTAGTGGGGATAGCCTCCACCCACTTAAACAGATAATCCACTGAAATAAGAATATATTCAAAACTAAAGGACTTGGAAAATGGCCCCATGAAGTATATTCCCCATACATTAAAAATTTTAACCACAATAAAAATATTAAGAGGTATTTCATTCCTTTTGTTAATGTTCCCTACTCTTTGGAATTTATCACATCTGGTACAGAAATTAAAAGATCCTTAAAAAGAGTAGGCCAATGCAAACAACTTTGAAGAACTTTCTCGGTGGTCTTCTGTTGCACTCGACTAATTACTACTACAAGTGACACAAGCAAATATACGAGGTAATTATAGCAATGGTGATTGCCCCAAGGTCATCTCACAAGGAAGGAATTATTTTGCAATAGTTTGATTAGTAAGAAATTTAAAAGAAAGAAGAGTGTGATGTGTTAGGATGGTAAAAGAACAATTTAAATCTAAAAGTAACGTGTGTAATGGTTGTACAAGATTAATACAATTATAGGAATGGTGTTTAGGGTTGTAGATTAATTTAATCAAAGCCTAACTCTTAAATTATCCATTAACATGACCTTGTATTTTAATTTTTTTCTTAAGTTTAATTAGTAATTACCAATTTATTAGTTTTCACATTCATGAATTAACAACAACCAATTGTTTTGAAATCACAAATTAATAAACCCTAGAACTTATATTTCTAATTCATTCTTAGAGTAGTTGATTGCATAATTCCAATATCAAATTTCACCTCTCAGTCCTTTATTTGATATCTAAAGATCAATAGGTAGCTAATTTATCAACCTAACATTCAATCCAATACAATCAACTAGTAACAAGGTACATTAATGGAAATATCAAATCAAGTCTGTGTGTAGAGATTTTTGCCCCCAGTTCCGGTGTAATATCCCAAACTATACCCTAAAATTTTTGGAAATATTATTTGTGAGAATTAATTATATGATTTTAAGTGTATTTACGATTAAGTGAGAAGATAATAGGAAGATGTGCATATGCTTTGTATATGGAGATATATACAATATATATACAAGTCTATAGCTTATTTGGTCAAGAGATATTTTGATTAATTAAATAGATTTAATTAAAGATAGTGGAAGATGACATGAGTGGGTTTTTATTTTTTAATTAAATGTATGGTGGAGAGTGATTTGGGGAAAAGATGTTTGGTTAAAAGAGAAGAGTGTGGTTGACTTTGCTTCTTCTTCTTCTTCTTTTTTCTTTGGCTGCCATCACCACCATCTTCAAGAGGGAGAGATTTTGTTACTTCCAAACACAAGAGATTGAAGGACTTCAAGAGATCAAGTTGGAGTTTTAAGGATTTTTCTTCATATTTGGTAAGTTTCCAACTTGTTTCTTTGATTTCTTTTGAGTTTGTGTTTTTGGGTTTGTTGGATTTGTTGTTATAGATGTGTTTATGGTTTATTTGGTATATTTGAGGCTGTGTTGTTTTGTTAACTTTGATTGTGGGGTTGGATTGAAGAGAAAGGGTCAAGTTTTGTGAAAGAGACAAGAGTTGTGGATTGTGTAAGTTTGAGTTGTGATTTATGGTTGTGATTGTGTTTTGATATTTTTAATTGAGTTGTTTTAATATTTACTCAAGTATTATATGGTATGTTGAATGATTTAGTTGAGTTTGTGTGGTGTTGATAAGGGTATCGAGAGATGATTGTTGGATGTGGCATTTTGGTGTCGATTTTAGGGTTTTTGGCCTGATAGAGTGGTGTTGTTGCTTTAAGAGGTAAGTACAAACTTTCAATGATTGCATACATTTACATGACATTGGAACTTAACACATTTAGTTAAGAAATGTGTTAAGTTACTTGATATATTATTGATGAATGAGTTATATGGTATGATATGCATATGCTGATGTATCAAAGCAATTGAGTAATGTGTTGTGAATGAAAGGAAATGTGGAATAACATGATGAGATATCTGAAAATATAATGTAACCAATCAATGTTGAGATAAAATAAAAGAACAAGAAAAATGAGAAAAGATGATATAATAAGGCAATGTGCCTAGTTTGATAATGAGAAATGAATTATGAAAGTATTTGATAATTTGATAAAAGAATAAATTGTGTGCCTAGTATGTTATTCAATTTTCAGAGTTCTGGGTTTGGCAGCATGCCTATGACATGAATTGCTAGGCATGTGAAAAAATAGGGTCGTAAGCCGGGCCCAGCTGATAAATGTGATGTTTTTGGGGTGAAAAGACTGGGTCGTAAGCCTCAAAGGCTGTAACAATCTAGCCGGGTTGAGGACAAAGATACTGGGGCCTAAGGGTCTAGCCGGGTTGAGGTTCAAGAGACTGGGGCTGTTACATTATCCATGGATATATATATATATAGCCTACGGGGCTAGACACATGGTGTCATTATGGACCAAAGCAGTAACTCTGAACTTTGAAATAGCATATTAGATCCTTTTTGGGCCCATGCTTGTCTTTGCTTAAATGTGAATTATGAATTTAGATGCAAATGATTAATATAATGGAATATGATGTTATGAGATGTGATATATATATGTTGTGCATTGATATTTCATTTGGACTATTTTGTATCAAAGTTTGTACCACTAAGCTTTTGGCTTAGCATGATTGTGGTTCATCGTGCAGATGACAAGGTAGATTCTATTGTGCCGGATAGCTCGTCTAGACCGAGTTGACTCTAGGCTTGAGTTTGTGAGAGCAGTGTTGTTAGTGGACATCAAAATTAGAGACGAACTGCTAGCATGTATAAATTTCATATTTTTGTACTTATTGATTTTGATATATACATATGTATTTTTCACTGCTTATTAAACAAATATTTTGGATAAACTTTTGGGTACTAATGTTATATAAATATGTATTTTAACAAGGAATGTTTTCTCTATTGATTTCTGTAATATAAGTTAAATGTTTTAAGGTTACTCAGATTTCAGTAATGATGATTTGATGTTAAAGCTTTAAAGATTAGTTTGTTAAAATGGACCGTGGCGCTCTTGTATCGGGTATATGTATATTGCATATGTGAGTGTATGTGGTGTTCATATATTGGGTGCAGGGGTGTTACACCCGGTAAATGGTTCTTGTGACTTCGGCAATGTTTAGGCTCGGGGCCTTAGAGAACACGAGCTAAGTAAGGAGAAAATGTAGTCGCCACCCGGACTAGCCAGAAAAAAGAAAGGGGTGGATTACTCGATTCCTAAAGAATCCCCAACCCCTTAATGGGTTCAAAAAGTTGGGTACATGTGAGGAAGGTGAAAAATGGCCCAGCACCGCCACAACGCCCGGTTCATTGGAACCGGCGTCCTTCGCAGGTCTTAATATTATAAAATTCTTAAATATGGCAATATTGTCCACACTACATGCAATAATTAAAATAAAGCATCATTATATTAAAATCAAAGCAATGTCCAAACAAAGCAAATAAATGGACACCCATCTTAGGATGGAAACATGTCCTTACATCGTCCATGTCTAAAACTAAACAGGGCACCCACCGAAAGGTGGAAACATATCCTTTACATTGGTCCAAAATATAAAAGCAATTTAAATTACATAAAATTTAACTAATGAGGTACCCACAAAGTGGAAATATACCTCTTACAATTTTAATACTAAAATAAACAAATAATAATCATAATAATAAAGAAAATATCTATCCATGATAAATTAAATAAATCAAGCATTGAAATTAAATAAATCAACCATCAAAATATATAATAAACTACATAACCAAATCTAAAATTAAATAAAGTAAATAAAGATACAAATTTAGGTTTCTGTCTCAATTTAGGGTTTTTTAATTAACATTTAGGGTTTGGAGATTTTGGAATTATTGTTATTATTATTTCGGCTACTGTGAGAATTTTTTTGAAAAAATGGGATGGATTAGGGTTTTATAAATTTAAGAAAGTAGTAAGATTTTTGGTTAATCAAATTAGAGTTTAGGGCTAACATCATGAAATTAGGGTTTTGGAACCTTAAGACATTAGGGTTTATAATTTTAAAAGATTGGGATTAGGGTTTAAGATTTTTACGGTTTTAGTGAGAAAGATTTATGGGATTTATTGGATTTGGGCTTAAGGGTTTGTAGGTTTACTGGATGAGGGTTTGAAAAATTAAGGTTTTGATTTATCATTTTAAAAGAAATATTGATTCGAAAAATAAATTAAGATTTTGAAAAATAATTCGGGTTTCGAGACTTTAATGGAATAATTAGGGTTTAGAGTTTTGGGAAAAATAGTTTAGGGTTTTAAAAGTTTTGGAAACAAAAGAACAATTTAGGGTTTTAAAGTTTTGGAAACAGAAGTACAGTTTAGAGTTTTGATAATTTAATCAATGACTTAGGCTATTGGATGAATGGAAAATCTGATTTATAAAACATACGATTAGGGTTTAATAATTAATAATTTAGGTTACTAAAAGACTTAATATCAAAGTAAATAATAGAAACACTTAAAAGAAAATATGGGAATATTATCGTATGCTTAAACAATTCATGAATCAAAACATACGAATGTTGTAAATATAAACAAATTAAAGATTTATAATCAAACCTCCGTCCCGTTGGTTCCACCATAGTTGACTCTAGCTGAACAAGAATAAAGACAGCGTTGCTGCCTTTGATTGATTCATGATTGATGAGTGCTAATTGTTGCTAATTTATTTTGCCATTTTCTGCTTTGCTGTTTAATCTCTCTTAATGTTCATTGCCCTAGGGTTTTCTCATCTTCCTTTCCGTGTTTTAATGTGGTATTTATATGAAAAAAAATAAAGACCTAATCCTATTTTAATAAAGAAATACCAATTGCTTAGGAAAAATTAGAAAACTGGGTAAAACTAGATTTAGTAAAAAAATCGGCAGCGCGCATGGGCTATGTGGCAAAAGTTGCTGCGAGAATCAGTGGCGGGCTAGCTGGGCAAGCCAGTTCATCCCAGAACTGGGCAAGCCCAGCTTCAGTGAATTGGGCAGTACCCAATTCGCCTTAGATGACTATCAGCGGCAAATTGGGCCGTGCCCAATTCACTGCAGACACTTTCTGCGGCAAAAAGCCACGCTGCCTGCATCGCTCGCCGATCCGTCCGATTTTTATTTTTTTATTTATTTTTATTTTTTTATATTTTATTTTTATTAAAAATAACTATTAAATATTATATGTAATTAAAATATTATTAAATTAATTAGAATACCAATCTTGGGTCAAAAATTAAGGGTCGACAGTTTGCTTGAATGATCTGAGACTCAGTAGAAGAGAGTGAAAAACAACATGATTTTGAAAAGATTTTGGATGAGGATGGGTACTTGGATTCAATTTGGGTACCTGAACCTGAGACTGAACTTGATTTGGGTACTTCAACCCAAGACTGCATTGAATTTGGGTACTTGGACGCGAGATTGGGTAATTAGACCGAAGGCTAAATTTGATTTGCGTACTTTGACCCCAGATTGGGTACTTGGACCTGAGATTAAATTTGATTTGGGTACTTGGACCCGAGACTGGATTGAATTTGGGTACTTGGACCCGAGATTGGGTACTTGGACCTGAAATTGAATTTGATTTTGGTACTTGGACCCGAGACTAGATTGAATTTGGTACTTGAACCCGAGACTAGATTGAATTTAGGTACTTGGACCCAAGATTGGGTGCTTGGACTCGAGATTGGCTACTTGGACCCGAGATTGGCTACTTGCACCCAAGACTAAATTTAATTTGGGTGCTTAGACCTGAGATTGAATTTGATTTGGATACTTGGACACGAGACTGGATTGAATTTGGGTATTTGGACCCGAGACTGGGTACTTGGACCCAATACTAAATTTGATTTGGGTACTTGGACCCAAGATTGGGTACTTGAACCTGAGATTGAATTTGATTTGGGTACTTGGACCCGAGATTGGGTTTGATTTGGGTACTTGGACCTGAGATTTGGTACATGAACCCGAGATTGAATTTGATTTGGGTGCTTAGACCTAACATTGAATTTGATTTGGATAATTGGACCCGAGAGTGGATTGAATTGGGTATTTGGACCCGAGATTGGGTGCTTGGACCCAATACTAAATTTGATTTGGGTACTTGGACCCGAGATTGGGTACTTGAACCTGAGATTGAATTTGATTTGGGTACTTAGACCCGAGATTGGGTTTGATTTGGGTACTTGGACCTGAGATTGGGTACTTGAACCCGAGATTGAATTTGATTTGGGTACTTGGACCCGAGACTTAATTAAATTTGGGTGCTTAGACCCAAGACCGAGTTAGATTTGGGTACTCAGACTCGAGATTGAATTGGATTTTGCTTAACTTTTATCAGTTGAGGATTCTGGCTTAACTGGTTGTTCCATTCTTTTGTTCTTCTTTTTGTAAAAAAATCAGTTATTTTTAATTGGCCCTTATATCTTCTCATTGCCCCCTTCGTGGTGAAATATTTGCAAGTGAGCTTGAAAATGTTTTGTATATAAACTCAAAAAATTGAAAAGGAGAAACTTTGCCCCCTGTGTAGGCTCAAACCAAAGATTTTTTTTTTCATGCAAGCTTTGATTGAAGTTTTTATTGTCTAGTTCTTTGCACAAATACGTATTTGTTCTCTTTGCAAAATTAATGGAGCTTTCTCAAGCAATGGGCTTTCCATGCCCCCCTGATTTGATATCCTCTTTTGATTCTTTACTTCACAGGGTGTTTGCTGTTCACTTTGACAAAGAATAGATAATACAATACAAGAAAATGCAATGTGATATGCTCATGTATGCATGATATGCATGGATAATACTTACAATGGTCATAGACCGAGGTGATCAATTGAAATGTTCTCATTGATTCCTTTCAGATGCTTGTTCAGATCTTTCATTGGAATGACAGAAGGCTCTGCATTTATGGCTTTTATCTTCAAGATGTCGAGGATATGAGTGGTGAGACCCTAAGCGGCAAAGTCAGAGATGCATCCATTTTAAATTATGATTCAGTATGTCAATTTGTAGCTTCTTCATAACCTTACCACTAATCATTTCCTTTGCCCAATGTGTCCTTCGAGGTTCGATAGTTCAACATACTCCCTTTAACTTGAAGGCTTTGTAAAATTTCTTTTTTCTTTTTTATTTTTTTTTAATTTTGAATTTTGATTTTGAAGTCAAATGTTGCCATTACAAAATCAATGTCTGTAACACCCCTTCCCGACCTACGAATAAGCTGGGGAGGAATGTCACATCGGGATACGTGCTCTAGTTACAATGTCTTAATTTAGAATTCTTATGAAAAATTTTTCGAAAAATTGGGCGGAGTTTCCCCTAAAAAAACCCAAGTGTCGCCAAAACTGATTTTTTTTTATTTAAAAACACTTTTGTTCACAATTCAACTCAAGAACACTTTCAATAATAATCTCCCTTATATCCTCAACTGCACCCTGCAAGAATATTTCACACTTCTATATCGTTTCTCAAGATCACATATCATTTGCTAAGTTTCATTACCATACTACTGTTTATTCTCTTGTTACATATACAATAATACTTAATATGTTTAACAAACCTTTACAATAGATATAACGTACATGCCATACTACTATTTTATGTCAAAAGTCCTATCCTATTCGCCGTCGAGCTGGTGCGGGCCGCTGCAGAAATGCTGATCTTCTATCCACTACCTGCGAGTTAGACATATAACTCGCTGAGCAACTTATTGCCCAGTGGGTGCTTTACCCATTGCCGAATATAAATAGTGCAAGGAAGGTTGTTGAAACACATATAAAAGTGGAACACTGCATAATTAAATTATTTTCATACAATCATCATATTTATATTTTCTAATTAAGTTAAGAATTCACATTTTGTATGTAAACAACATGTAATATAACTTCATTATAATTACGAGTTCATCTGCTCCACTAGGAAATTATGAATACACCGATCTCGAAATGAGGCCTCGTATAGAGTTACGCGTGGTCTTGACCTCACACGACTAATTGCCATGGTCTTGGTCTCACACGATATGGAATATACAACATAACTGTGTGGTCTTGGTCTCAAACGACTAGTTGCCATGATCTTGACCTCACACAATATAACCACGCGCGCGTAATTAATATCCAGACCGAAGCCGTTAAGACAGTATTGCCGGTAGGATGGCATGCCAAACCCCCATTCCAGACCAGTTTTACCCATTTACCGAGTAGAGCATATATAACATTTCATATATATACCCATTCACTTCGTATATATACCACATATTCTCCATGTATATAGAATATATACTTACACAAATACCACATATGTATCATATGTATTCACATATATACCATATACACGCATATATATACCATATATACACGTATTCCCCACGTATATACTTTATCTATATATTCACATGATAACGAACATATATTCCATCACGTGACTTTTATCACGGTTATGAAATTCAGATTGATTTTCTCCTCTTTTCTATCTAATTTATTCTTCATATTCATACTTAAACTCAATACCAAAAATAAAATGATAAAACACCCACACCAAGTTTTTGACCAAGTTAATAATAAAAAATTACCATATGAACAATAAACTCTGGTTCTTGACCCAACTTGATCCTTGTTTTAGAAAATTTGTATAAAATAATCCACTTGGCTAAAACTCTAAAATTTTTACAGAATTTAGTTTTTCATCTTAAAATCATTCCTTTAAAATTTTATATCAAACTAGACACAAAATCTTGGTCAACTAGTTCACCCAACCAGGCTGCTCCAGTTGCCCTGCATCCTGGCAGCAGTTCTGAATTTTGTGAATTCCATAAATTAAATTCAATCAATGTGGTTCCAAATTATTTTTCTCAAATACTAGACTCACTAAAAAACAACATATCCAAAATTCAATTGGATATTATTTTTCTACATTTTATTAAAAATCCAGAAAGATGGCTGTCTCAGTTAAGGTACTTGCTGGAGAAGGTCTAATAAAAATAATTTTTCCAAAATCATAACCATTCCAAATTCAACTCAACATAATTTTCAGTCATTCTAGACTCATTGATACACAACATATCAAAAATTCAACTCAAGATAATATTTCTATATTTAATTAAAAATCATACAAGTCACAGCATTTTACTAATTGTAAAACAGAAACATTTCAAAAGGAGTTCAATGGTTAAAGTACCAAACCTTACTATTTCTTAGTCCTTTATCTATATCACTTCCTTTCCTTCCTTGTCTCCTTGATTTCCTATGAAATTTAACATCACATATACAAAGGTAAAAACCCTAGGTATAGACATTGTCTTATCTTATGATTTTTCTAATGGTTGCTAGCTTATTTTCAACATTAAACACCATTTCTATTCATTCTCCAACTATTTTGCTATTCTCCATCATATTCATCAACTTTCTAATATTTTTCCTAATTAAACATGACTTTAAGTCCTTCCATACAAAGCCTAATACTCAAATTAAATGAAAGAAAAGAAGTTAGCTTGAAGAATTACCTTAATTTCTCTTGAAAAAAACTTGATAAATCACTTAGAAATTGAAACTTTCCCTTGGCTCTTTTGGAAGAAGCCCACGGAAATGGAGTCCCAAAATGAAGATAATGGAGTTTTTTAGGTGTTAGGCATGTGTCTTATGCTTTAAGACAAAAATTAGATGTTAGATAATTATTTAATTAATTAATTTATTATTTTTAACTTGAATGGTCTTGATTTATCCACCAAAATTGAACAAATGGCCATGATTTGGCCACTTGAAAGTTACTTTTCCTTCTTTATAATTTTTCCCCTCAAATTGGTTCTATTTACAAAATTGCCACTCCGGTGGAAATGACCAAAATGCCCTTGTTGCAAAATCATCCGTAACTTTCAAACCGTGCGTATTCAGGAAAAATTGTGCGCCACCGTTATGACCCGATAAATCCTGAGAACACATCTATTACATCCATTATGGGCACTATTAAGAACCGACGTAACTTTTTGGAAAAGTACCTTTAGGTCCTCAGCCTCTTAAAAAAATTTCAATTAGGTCCCGTCAGCTCCACTGTATACACCAATTTCATATTTGACTATTCCAAGCCTCTATTTGACCACTAGTTCATGTCCTCCTTGCCTATTACTCGACTATCTAGCCTTTGGGATGTGACAATTCTACCCTCCTTAATTTAAGTTTCGCCCCGAAACTTGCTTGTTCATACATGTAAATACATTGTTCACATAACTAATAATAGTCATACATATATATATATATATACTTAAAACATAAATTTTAAATTTACATACCTTCCTTTTCTTCTTTTGTTTTATTCTCCTCTGCCCTCATATAATATACTCTAGCTGGTGCTCTTGATTCGGGGTGATCTACTGATTCTGAGTACGTTCCTACTTGGTTGTTACTACTTACTCTACCTCTGCCTCTAACTCTACTTCCATTTACAGATGGTTGTTCCTGTGCAATGGGTACTGTTGTAACTTTCTTTGGGCAATCCCTTCTCAAATGGCCCCTTTCACCACAGCCCCAACATACTCCATCTATTGCAAACCAACAATCTCCAAGATGTTTCTTTCCACAAATTTCACAGGTTGGATATTCCACTCTATTAGTTCCTGCCGAACTCGCCATTAGTGAAGTTGAATAACCTGACCTCTGTACTGTTCCCTAGCTTTGTATTTGTCTTAGGGGTCCAGAAAATCCACTCCTAGATTTCTTACTAGCAGGCTGATAATTACTTGGGGTGCTCTGAACCTGTTCCCTTTTTTGCTGGATTTTTTGTTGACAACTCTTCAGATTCACTTGTACCTTCTCAACATCTAGTGCTTTAGCTACTAATCTTGAAAATTCAGTATTCTCCAGCACTACTAATTGGATCTTAATTTCATCATTAAGTCCTTCCAAAAATTTCTCACATCGTTCAGCTTCAGTTTCTATTAACTTCCTCCCATACTTACTGAGGTGCGTAAATTCTTTCTCATACTCTAATATCGTCATTCTACCTTGCTTCAAATGGATGAACTCATTGCGCCTTGCAGCTAAATATGCATCAGTGATATATCTCTTTTTGTACTCGCTCCTAAAAAATTCCCAAGTCTGTTGTTCCAATGGAACCCGTTGATGAGTGGTATCCCACCATATGTATGCCTCCTCCGTCAGGAGTGACGTAGCATAAATTACTCTTTCTTCCGGAGTGCATCGAAGCTGGTCAAGAACTCTAAGGATACTATCTAACCAATATTCCGCTTCCTCAGATCCCTCTTCATGACCAGCCTTAAACTCTTTTGCACCATATTTCCTCAGCTTCTCAATCGGGGGTTTCCTATCCCCCTCAGCAGCAGGGCCCCTTCCGGCCATTTGTTAAAATGCTGCTGCTATCTGCCTAAGGTAAGTTTCCGGACCGGGTACTTCAGCTGCTGCTGGCCCTAGTCCTAGTCCATGGGCTTCCTCAACACCTATTGGTGCGGAGGCTTGGGATTCTGTCTCCTGTTCCATAGCTTGTTGCGAGTCTAGAGACATCCTACAATATAAAAGTAATCAGCAGTCTGCACAGCTCGACATATAACCTTTTTCCTATATGGCATGTACATTAGACTCAATAACTCATGCTTTATTATTCTCGACTCTTTCTTATTTCACAAACATAATTTCATATATAACTATTTCACAAATACTATAACTACTATAGGGTATCCCGTTTTACGTTGGTAATGGCCACTCCTAACATAAAATGTATATCCTCCTATATTTTCCTCTTCCTATCTAAAGTCTTTCTAACAAACTTCGTTTACTATCTCTCGATATCCTAATTATCATACACTTTCCTATGTCTAACCGCCTAGGAACGGCTAAACCAATGCTCTAATACCACAAATTGTAACACCCCTTCCCGACCTACGAATAAGCCGGGGAGGAATGTCACATCGGGATGCGAGCTCTGGTTACAATGTCTTAATTTAGAATTCTTATGAAAAAATTTTCGAAAAATTGGGCGGAGTTTCCCCTAAAAAAAATGGGGTTCCCAAGTGTCGCCAAAACTGATTTTTTTTTATTTAAAAACACTTTTGTTCACAATTCAACTCAAGAACACTTCCAATAATAATCTCCCTTATATCCTCAACTACACCCTGCAAGAATATTTCACACTTCTATATCGTTTCTCAAGATCACATATCATTTGCTAAGTTTCATTACCATACTACTGTTTATTCTCTTGTTACATATACCATAATACTTAATATGTTTAACAAACCTTTACAATAGATATAACGTACATGCCATACTACTATTTTATGTCAAAAGTCCTATCCTATTAGCCGTCGAGCTGGTGCGGGCCACTGCAGAAATGCTGATCTTCTATCCACTACCTGCGAGTTAGACATATAACTCGCTGAGCAACTTATTGCCCAGTGGGTACTTTACCCATTGCCGAATATAAATAGTGCAAGGAAGGTTGTTGAAACACATATAAAAGTGGAACACTGCATAATTAAATTATTTTCATACAATCATCATATTTATATTTTCTAATTAAGTTAAGAATTCACATTCGGTATGTAAACAACATGTAATATAACTTCATTATAATTACGAGGTAATCTACTCCACTAGGTAATTATGAATACACCGATCTCAAAATGAGGCCTCGTATAGAGTTACGCGTGGTCTTGACCTCACACGACTAATTGCCATGGTCTTGGTCTCACACGATATGGAATATACAACATAACTGCGTGGTCTTGGTCTCACACGACTAGTTGCCATGATCTTGACCTCACATGATATAACCGCGCGTGCATAAGTAATATCCAGACCGAAGCCGTTAAGATAGTACTGCCGGTAGGATGGCATGCCAAACCCCCATTCCAGACCAGTTTTACCCATTTACCGAGTAGAGCATATATAACATTTCATATATATACCAATTCACTTCGTATATATACCACATATTCTCCATGTATATACAATATATACTTACACAAATGCCACATATGTATCATATGTATTCACATATATACCATATACACGCATATATATGCCATATATACACGTATTCCCCACGTATATACCTTATGTATATATTCACATGATAACGAACATGTATTCCATCACGTGACTTTTATCACGGTTATGAAATTCAGATTGATTTTCTCCTCTTTTCTATCTAATTTATTCTTCATATTCATACTTAAACTCAATACCAAAAATAAAATGATAAAACACCCACACCAAGTTTTTGACCAAGTTAATAATAAAAAATTACCATATGAACAATAAACTCTGGTTCTTGACCCAACTTGATCCTTGTTTAGAAAATTTGTATAAAATAATCCACTTGGATAAAAACTCTAAAATTTTTACAGAATTTAGTTTTGCATCTTAAAATCATTCCTTTAAAATTTTATATCAAACTGGACACAAAATCTTGGTCAACTAGTTCACCCAACCAGACTGCTCCAGTTGCCCTGCATCCTGGCAGCAGTTCTGAATTTTGTGAATTCCGTAAATTAAATTCAATCAATGTGGTTCCAAATTGTTTTTCTCAAATACTAGACTCACTAAACAACAACATATCCAAAATTCAATTGGATATTATTTTTCTACATTTTATTAAAAATCCCGAAAATGGCTGTCTCAATCAAGGTACTTGCTGGAGCAGGTCTAATAAAAATAATTGTTCCAAAATCATAACCATTCCAAATTCAACTCAACATATTTTTCAGTCCTTCTAGACTCATTGATACACAACATATCAAAAATTCAACTCAAGATAATATTTCTATATTTAATTAAAAATCATACAAGTCACAGCATTTTACTAATTGTAAAACAGAAACATTTCAAAAGGAGTTCAATGGTTAAAGTACCAAACCTTACTATTTTTTAGTCCTTTATCTATATCACTTCCTTTCCTTCCTTGTCTCCTTGATTTCCTATGAAATTTAACATCACATATACAAAGGTAAAAACCCTAGGTATAGACATAGTCTTATCTTATGATTTTTCTAATGGTTGCTAGCTTATTTTCAACATTATACACCATTTCTATTCATTCTCCAACTATTTTGCTATTCTCCATCATATTCATCAACTTTGTAATATTTTTCCTACTTAAACATGACTTTAAGTCCTTCCATACAAAGCCTAATACTCAAATTAAATGAAAGAAAAGAAGTTAGCTTGAAGAATTACCTTAAATTCTCTTGAAAAAAACTTGATAAATCACTTAGAAATTGAAACTTTCCCTTGGCTCTTTTGGAAGAAGCCCACGTCAATGGAGTCCCAAAATGAAGATAATGGAGTTTTCTAGGTGTTAGGCATGTGTCTTATGCTTTAAGACAAAAATTAGATGTTAGATAATTATTTAATTAATTAATTTATTATTTTTAACTTGAATGGTCTTGATTTATCCACCAAAATTGAATAAATGGCCATGATTTGGCCACTTGAAAGTTACTTTTCCTTCTTTATAATTTTGCCCCTCAAATTGGTTCTATTTACAAAATTGCCACTTCGGTGGAAATGACCAAAATGCCCTTGTTGCAAAATCATCCGTAACTTTCAAACTGTGCGTATTCGGGAAAAATCGTGCGCCACCGTTATGACCCGATAAATCCCGAGAACACATCTATTACATCCAATATGGGCACTATTAAAAACCAACGTAACTTTTTGGAAAAATAAAATTTCAATTAGGTCCCGTCAGCTCCACTGTATACACCAATTTCATATTTGACTATCCCGAGCCTCTATTTGACCACTCGTTCATGTCCTCCTTGCCTATTACTCGACTATCTAGCCTTTGGGATGTGACAATGTCAATTTACCTCGGGACTTAATTTTTAAATTAACATATCTATAACATGACAACCCTAGTTACCATACTAAACTCGGGAATTATTTCTATTTAAGCAAGAATTGTTGCACTTCAGATAGGCACATACACAATACTTGGTCAAAGGTCTCATTTGAATTTGAATATTGTCTATCTCATATACATGCTTATTCAAACTATCTCCACTAATAGACTCTACCTACCAAGAGAGATCAACAGGTCTTTGCTAGGCTTGAAATGGGGTCTATAAGGGACATGGGTTAAATGAAGGCCATTTTGAGATTGGAGCTTATGTGACACAATGGACAAACCTTCACACTAAAAAATGTTTGTTGGAACTTTAGACAGTTGGGAGCATGAAAAGATAGAGCTTTGAGTATCCTCTCATCTTCTTGGCATTAATCTAGATCTTGATTGGGATAGTCTTCATTTCTTTTCTTCTTTTCCCTTTTCTTTCTCTTTATTTTCTTACTCTTCCATTTTCTTTCTCTTTATTTTCTTACTCTTCCTTTTCTTTGAGCGTTTTATCATTTTGTCCTTCTTCTCTGTAGGATTGTTAAGTATAGGACATTCAAAAACTGGGTGACCTTTCTCCTTTTTCTTCGATTTTGATTGAATCTTTGGTTGGGTTGGACCAATCCAAGTCGAACTGTCCTTATAAACCAAATGGAAGCCTTTTTCCATCTTAGGTAAAAGAGAACTTAGTTCACTACAAAAAAACACGCTATCTGCAACGGACAGAATCCGTCGCAAATCAAGTCTTGCGACCGATCTGCGATGGATACGATCTGTTAATAAAAAAGGCGTCGTAATTTTCAATTTTGCGATAGGTCGTCGCAGATTGCGACGAATTTGCAGCCACTCGGCGGTTGCAAATCTCGCGCTTAAATTTTCGCGGGTAAAGGGCAGCCGTCGCAGATTCCGTCTCAGATTTTCGTCGCAAATTCGTTGCAGATTCCGTCACAGATTGCCGTCACATATTCCATCGCAGATTGTCATCGCAGATTCCTTCATAGATTTCAAATATCCGTCGCAGATTCGTAGCAAATCCGTAGTAATTTAATATTGATTTTTATTGGAACTATTTATATTATCAATTAATTTTATGAGAACTTTATAAATACATTTGGAACATTTAAACACAATCTAAAAAAACACTAATTACATTGATAAAAATAATTCTTTTATTAATCTTCAATAGAATAAAATATTTTACAATTTAACTATATAAGTGTTAAGAACACTACTATAAATAATCTATCTTGAAAATAACAATATAGATCTTCAATTATCATTTTCCATTGAATCATGACTTGCATCATCATTATTAACCTGCAAATAATATTAAAAAGAGTAAATGAAAAGAATAATATGATACACGTTAACAAAGTAATACTAACCATGGTATGTAGGCTTTTTCATTCAACTCGTGTAGCTGCTCAGGAATTTTGTATATACACAAGATGTTTGTCGTTGGGTGCAGGTTTTCCAACTCTCTTTGCATTGACTTTGCTACATTACAGAAATGTTCTTATAGATTAAAAAATGTTCCTTACCTTTTCTTCAAGTTTAACCAATGACAAGCATAAGGATACATTTATCACTTTTCCATTTCAGTATTTATCCCTACTGCAAATTGGTAGTTGATCTAATTTTCTTAAGTAAAAATCAAATTACTACACCCATTATCTTATTAAAGAGAAAAAGTATTTTACAAATAAAATTGGACCTATTACTCGACCACTAGGAAAAGTGATTGCTAATGGTAAACCCCTAAGGAAGCAAAGGGATAGAACAGAGCATATTGTGGCTGCTCTGTTGACTCTTGAATATTGTAGTTAAATTAACCATTCAATGAGGGAATTCAGTATCATAAACTGTATTCATTCAGCTATTATTTTATAACTTTAATTTATTAAAACTGACATCACACTCCTGCTCTAAAACCTAATGTAAATTCATTGAGCAAAGGGACAGAGTTCGGTATACCATAGAACATGAAATGACAATAGTTAAATATAGCTCTTGGTCCTTGCTGTGAGAATGCCATTATTTTTGTTGCAATGTCCTGTAAAAGAAATTGAGAGTTTCAGTTCAAAAGAAAAATACAACCAGCAAACCATGAGGCAATACAAATTTATGACAATCGCAGGTATTAAGAAAGAACACTAAGAACCATAACAGGGCCAGCACAATGTTCTTTTTTAGAACTGAATTTTCTACTAGGGTGCTATAATTTTTTATTCTAGTCAATAATCTGGTTCATTTGGTATATAGCACTCAGAAAGATCAAATGAAACAACACCAGCCATGTGCAGATCCCATTATCTTTTCCTTCATATTTTCTTCTCAAATCTTCTCCATTAAAATAATACCCTTAGTTTTAGAGAATATAACATATTATTGTGGCCTTACCTGCAAGGTTAAACTTTTAAATTTAGAACTTTGGATAGAAAACCTATTCAAGTAAGTGGTCCTAAATGTTAGTACAATATAGTAGTGGTGCATGAATCCACGCATCAAAGTTAAAAGGTATGGGCTTTTAACTACAGCATATTAGAAAATATAGGCACATCCCATATTCAGAATAGTTTAAACACAAAACCAAAGAAGGTGCTACAACCACTCATCTCTGCCGGATTACATCATATCTTGCTCAGCATAATGAATTGACAAAAGGATAAAATTAGGCTATAATTTTCATATATGGTACATTGATACATTATTAAGGAAAAACAACATACTTCTCCTATTGCAATCGTGATGATATGTGGAGTAAATCCCATCCCAGCTGAACCAGACAGCCATTCACCTAGCAAAACAATTACAATTTGCATCATTCAAACAAGTACAAGTGCATAAAGAAAAACTTGTACTTAGGTTACATATATAAGATAAGTCTGCAAGCACATACAACGCAGTTACAGTTACATGTCCAAAACACATTTACTAATACCCATTCTCATTTCACAAGGAACAGTTGTGCTCTTAAAATATTACAAAGTGATGGAATTTTGAAGCAATCAAGAAGTAAACACCTTCATTAGGATATCCAATCAAATAGAATTAATCAAACAAAACTAGACTTGCATTACTGAAATAAGTAAACAATAAAATATACCACAAGATACAGACATGAACTTATGATAATAAATACATAACTATATAGGTTTGTTGTCATGGCTTCTCATTAGAGTCCCGTCCAATTAATGGTTTACCAGACTTGCCATTGTTAATTTGGTATTAAATATGTTTTGCAGTTGATGAAAAGGTTTGAGTAATAAACCTTCAACCCATACAGCAAATTTTGAATTTTACTTATGGATGTTTACCGCTGAGTTATTAAAAGTCAAAGTTTGGTTTTTGCCCAAACTAGCATGTTTCAGTTGCAGCATAATGTATTCTTCCTCACCTGATATGGGCCCTAAAGACCAATTTTTAAAGGACTAAAAAACAAATAAACCATTGAGCTAAAATTAGAAATCAGAACATTTGACAATAGAAAAGATGCATCATAATACATTTAAAAAATAGTTAAAAATCTGGACACAGGAAAATATCCAACACAATGCAATAACATTTCCACCAAGCTTTACAAAGGTCAGTCCATTTCGCTGCAATGCATCATATCATATATAAATACATCACACAGGAAATTTTGCAAAAGAAATCTTACCAAGGGAAGCTAATTGTTGCTTCCTCCCAGTCCCAGATGGCCGCCCTCGACCACGCTTCCGAGTTGGGGTTATTGTGCCAGGATGAGTAGACAATGAGGGAGATAATGCCAGTGATACAGTTCCATCTGGTCTATATTTCCTGGGCCTTCCCCTTTTCTTTTTCCCAGGTTCTCCAGGCAGTGGCATTGGAGATGGTGCACCAACATTAACACCGTGAGATGGAATTGAAGTTTCAATTGGTAATGTAGATCCAATTGAATTGGCTCCAACATTAGATTGAAATGATACATTTGTATTAGTTAAAGGATTGATGCCTGATGATACATTTAAACCAGACTGTGTTCCAGACCCAGACATCCCTCTCTGCATATAGAATGAAGCAGAGCCAGATATCGCAATAGCATCCCTTCGATCCATGCACTTACTATACTCGACAGTCTCTTTTATGCAAAATTAAACCCAACTTTCAATTCACTATAATAATTAGGTTCCTCCTATCTTTTCTACAGTTCAGTCCAGGGGCAAACTCCACCAAAATGCACAAATTTAAAACAATAATACTCTGAGACCCGTCTATGACCAATAAAGAATGATCCTTTTCTACTAGATATATATCTCAAACGAAGTATGAAAAGGCATGCAAAATACTTATAAGTTCAGAATGGAGGTCACATTCTAAACAAGAAAAACGTGTTTCAAGATGCCAAGCAAAGCTCCAAAAGACACATTGTTTCAAGCATGGGGCACAAAAAGACCCTCAAGAGCACATTCGAAGCCGCATTCGAGGATCTTGAAATCTAGATATGCAGAAAGAAAAAAGACAAAATAAACCCACACCTAGTCTAGATTCAAAAGGAACTTCAAAGTTACAGAGGGAATGCTACTAAAAACCAAACCTGAGTAGATTAAAAAAACATTATATAGATTACAAAGATAAACAGATGCAACTGAATAAAATGAAAACTCAGAAATCTGAAGGAAGTGAGAAAGCAAGAGAAGAAAAGAGTCGAAATCTAAAAAGTTTGGAAGTTAAAAGAAAGACAAAAAATGCAAGCTATTTTACAGCTTACCAAACAAAAATTGCAAGAAACAAAGAAGAAAGGCTTGATATTGAAGATAAAGAACTGAAACAGGTCCACAATCTCACCAACCCATCACTCATAAACTTTAAACACCAAGCATCTTCAAAGCTAATAGCAACCCTTTAAAGACTAACACAAAATTCAAACAAAAAGAGACGCACCTGGCATCCAATACAATGAAGGAAGAACTGAGTTGCTTGAGTCCCTTGGTTAAGTAATCCATGTGCTCCTCACGTAGAAGCTCAAGCCTGTAAAATACCAAATAAAAATTCAGAAAAATCGAGTTAAAATTAAAAATCAAAATTGTTACTGAATCCATAGTGAGATTAAGATTTTAGTTTACATTAGGGTTTGGCCGTTTTGAGGAATATTAGCGAAGATATCATAGATCTGGAACACCTGATCCTAAACCATCCATTGCTCGTGTTGACTCACTGTGGCTCGGCATTGTCCCGACGATTCCACAGAGTCCATTTTGTTCTGATAAGCTTTGAGCTGAGCGATAGAGAACTCGTTCCCTTAACTCCAGTCATACGGTGCTTCTCATGCTGGTGCTTCAAAATTTGGAAATTGCTGCATGGTGATGGAGAGAGGCTGGGATGGCCATGAATATGGTGAGAGGCGCCTGCTAGGTTAGATTTAGAAATACAAAGGAAAGGGAAAAAATATAACCAATTAAATGACGTGTTTATAATTAAGGGAGGCGCCAAAATAAGAACATTCGAAATTTGTGACGGAAATCTGCGAAGAAATATTTCCGTCGCAAATTTGGGAAGGAATTTTGAGGAAGCCGTCGCAAATCGGTTGCAAATCCGTAGTAAATTTGCGATGGAAAAAATTTTCTACAACCAATCTGCGATGGAAAAAATTTTCGCAAAAAAATATACGCGGGTCTCTCTCCCGCCAAGTATCCGCGCCAACTTTTGCGACGATTATTTGCGACGGAATGATTTTCGTCGCAGATTTACTATGGATTTGCAACCGATTTGCGACCAATTTCTCAAAATTTCTCTAACTTGTCCTTCCGTCACAAATCCGTCGCAGATCCGTAGCAAATTTGCGACGGAAACAAGTCCATCGCAGATATCCGTCGCAAATGCCGAATATTTTTGTAGTGGTTGGATTTCTGAACCGCCTTTTTAGGTCTTTTTTTCTTTTCTTCTTTTTTCTTCATTTTTCTTCTTCTTTTCTTCTTCTTTTTCTTTTTTTTTTGGTTCTAGCTCTTAAAGAGTTGTCTTGTTTGTATCAACTTGGGTTTCTAATAATGGATAATTGAAGCGACATAAATCTCCTTTAACAGGGATAAATCATTTGTTACTCTGATGTTATCTTGATAGATTAGAGATATTAGGTGAACTTCAACTACCCTTATGGTCTTGATAACATCAACTATCCTTACGGCTTTGGCTATGCATTCCTTTCTTTGATCTTCTTGCCTCTTCATCTTAGTAGTCATAAGACTTGTCAAAGTATCACAACAGCTTAGGGTAGGTTATTGGTATTTGTAAGCCAATGAAAAGAAAGCTAAAATTTCATGAAGGCTCAAAGGGACAATCAGGGATTGATATTTAATAGGGTGGATACTAGTTGTTGGCTAACCAAACAATGCCTAGATCATCTCTCCCTTAAATAAGCAGAGTTCAATTTCGCCTCGAAAATTTGTCAAAGCATGTTCGAAGACTGACTATGACCTAGACAAAGATAATTATGCAGGAGCCCTCTCTAAGTAAGCATACACAATTCAATGCTATAGAACAATTTTCTCATCTAGTAAAGTCATTCAAATCATGATGCCTAGATACATTAATTTATGAACATCAAGCTAGATTTCTCATCGGTTGAGCACCAAAATGAGCAAAGACCAACAAAATTTTAATAAAAATAATATGTTCAAATAATCTTAATTTTAAAAATATAATTATTCCAAGTAAGTACTAAAGAAAGAGAAAATAAAATAAAAATTAGCAACACTTCAAGCTAAGGGAAGTTCGTTGAGTTGGAGTCAAAGATGCTTCATTTATTTAGCACATCAAGGGCAAGGATTTTTCCATTGGCTTCATCATCCACAGTTAATCCAATTTTTCTTAGTAGCACATCCTCTTTAGCAGCTTCTCTATCCATGTCATGGCGAGATGACAAGATAAAACTCCTCAAGAAGGTTGCAAGCGGTGGTGCCCTTCCAAATTTATGCAGAGGATTATTCTTAGTATTGGGCTTATCAGGCTCAGGCAGCTTTCCACTGTCAATCAAATCTTGGATTTCATGCCTTAATCAAATACATTTATCTATCTCATGCCCTTGCATTTGATGGAATTGACAGAAGACCTTGGCATCAAAATTTGTTGGTAGAGGCTTATGTAGAGGCCGAGGTGCCAATGGTTGTAGCAAATCCATTTTCATTAGATTTTCTAACATCTTTGACAAAGACTCCCTTAAATCTAAAAATTTATGCTTTTTTGCTGGTTCAGTTGCTACATTTTTCTCAACACCTCTTCTTTTCCTTTGATTTTGCTCATTGGGGTGGTAGCTGCCCTTATTACCCCACTTAGATTGCACATGGTTCGGCTGGTCTCGTAGAATATGGATTGATCCCTCATTTTTCATTCGATCTCTATTAGTGAACATGTTCTTCATGGATGCCGCCTTAACATTGTTGATGAGCTCCAGAATTTCAATGAACTGAGTCTTAATAATTTCAACCAATTGATCTTGTAGCACTTCCATCCTAGCTTTAACAACTTCATCGATTATATCCCTTAGCTGGTTTGCATCCATCCTCCCAATGAAGCACTTGAATCAAAAATCAATGTTGTAGGTGGTATCGTTGTATGGTCTTGAATTGTCATAGTCCAAGTTTGTGAGCCATAAAGGATTAATGATATGTCATGTGATGCATGTATGCACAATAAATAAACAAGGATAAATAGGATGTTCCTTCCAACCTTATAACTTCCACACACGAATGGCGAGTCTCTTTTCCTAGGTATATGATTAACAAAAATATCAATATTGAGTATCTTGTTTTTGAATAATTCCCTCGGACATTTCAACCAATAGTTATGTTTTTTTAATAATGGAAATCAGTTCATAATAATTTTCATTAATTAGGTTTTTATCCATTGAATCAACTAAAGTAGCTTTTATGCTATATTGGATTAAAACTAAATTAAGTGGTTTATTACAAATAGATTTCTCACTTGAAAAAGTAACTAATGATTCATGCCAAAAATAAGCCCATGATTAATAATTCTTAGTATAAACTAGGCTCACAATTGATTTTTGGTATTTCATAATTGACCTAAATAATTTGCAAGCTCTCTGTAAGAAAAGGTTGAATGAAAACAACTTTGTTTCTAAGCCCATTGTAAAAAGACTTTAGAAAAAATAGATTTTGGGCTTTGTATTTGAGTATTGAGAAAAGAATTTTTTGATTTATTTTTAGAAAAAATTTTATGTCTAAAGACCATTTTGAAAAGTTTTGAAAATAGCTTTGGTCTTTTGGACTTTAAAGAAAAATTTATTTGAGCTCACAATGTACTTGAGTCATATTAGAAAAAGAACAAACCAAATAAGCCATGATTTAAACCAAGATAAATTAATCATAGTCAAACAACATGCATTTGGGGTAAAAACCTAAAGAAAGTAACTAGCCAATTACATGAGCTTTAGTCTTTGGGTAGGCTTATGTTCCCATAGCAAGTATATACCAAATGGTACAAGGCTATGAGTGGTTATGCCATGCTCGATCTCCACACCTTGAGTGAAAGTATGGTATCTGTAATATCCCAAAATGTGCCTAGATGTTTTAGTATAATTGTTGTTTTATTTGAATTAAAATGTATATGTTAATTTGGGAGAGAAAAGAAATTTAAAGGAAAGTGTATATGTTGTGTATATGGAAATATATACAACATATATACAAGTCAAATGTGTTGGTCAAGGGATAAGGATATTTATTTTGTTCTTTGTGAAATTACTAAATAGGGTAATAAGTGAAAGAGAAGTAAAATTAATAGGTGAGGGTATTTTAGTAATTTTCTTTTTAGATTGCTTGGTGGAGGTTTAAAGAGATGAGAACTTTGACTTTGTCTCATTTATTTTTCCATTTTCTCTTCTTTTCTCTTTGTATGGCCGGACCTCAAGGAAACAAGAGAGCAAGTGAGGGATTTTGAATTTTAATAGCTAATTGAAGGAAGATTTCAAATAAACAAGTTGGAATATCAAGAAATTTCATTATTTTGGTAAGTTCTCTCTTGATTGCTCTTGTTGTTTTTGAAGTTATTTTTGAGTTTGATGAAGTGGTGTTGATAATATGGTTAGGATTGCTTGTGGTGTGTTTGTATGTGATGGAAATGGAATTAAAGATAAGAAGTTAGGTTGGTGTTGGTGATGGAAGAGTAAGAGTTGTGGTTAGTGAAAAATTTTTCTGTTTTACAATTAGTAAAGGCGGTGACTTTTATGATTTTTAATTAAATATAGGAAAATTTTCTTTAAGTGAATTTTGGATATGTTGTTGTTTAGTGAGTCTAGTATTTGAGAAAAATAATTTGGAACCAAGTTGATTGAATTTAATTTATGGAATTCACAAAGTTCAGAACTGCTGCCAGGATGCAGGGCAATTGGGGCAGTCTGGTTGGGTGAACTATTTGACCAAGATTTTGTGTTCAGTTTGATCTGAAATTTTAAAGGAATGATTTTAAGATGTAAAATTAAGTTCTGTAAAAATTTTAGAGTTTTTAGTCAAGTAGATTATTTTATACAATTTTTCAAAATAAGGATAAAGTTGAGTCTAAAACCAGAATTTACTATTCATATGGTCATTTTGCTAATATTCCTTTTGGATTAGGTTGTGAAGAGTTTGAATTGCCCTAACCTAAGTGTTGAAGATTCTTGGAAGGGTAGGTGTATAGAGTGGTGTAAGTTGGTTTTAAAGTAAGTACAAACTACATTATTGCATACATTCATATGATATTGAGACTTGAGACATATTTGGTTATAATGTGAATGTTGTGATGAGCATGTAAAATATGTGTTAATGCCATTTATTATATCCATTTGAATAACGAAATGATTAATGTGATTTGAAATATAATGAAATGTGAAATGTGCAAGATGTGATGATGAAATGTAATGTGAAAGATATGATGTTATGAAGAGTTGTTTCATTGTGATTTGAGATTATATGAGATATGAGGCCATGATTGTTGGCTATGATGATGCAAATTAGATGATTGAGACATGGTTGCCTAATTTGCTTATGAAATATAAAATGAATTGAGAAAGAGATTATGAAGAGATGAATGAAATGTTTGGGTGTTTAATATGTTATTCGGATTTTAGAGTTCTGGGTTTGGCGACATGCCTATGAAATATATGAATAATAGTAACAGTCTTGCTGGGTTGAGGATCTCCTCGAGATTAGTCGGGTTGAGGTCCAAGAGACTGGGTCTGTTACAAATGTTATGGTAACAGTCTTGCCGGGTTGAGGATCTCCTTGAGTCTAACCAAGTAGAGGTCCAAGAGACTGGGTCTGTTACCCTATCCATGGATAGATATATATATGTGTATATCGCCTACGGGCTTGATGATTATGATTATGGACTAAAGCAGTAACTCTGAACTTTGAATAACATATTAGTGTATTTTGGGCCCATGCTTGTCTTTGTTTTCAATGTGAATCATGAATGTTTTGATTAATTATTAAATAATGTAAAATTGTGAAATACACTATTCTCTTGAATTGATCTTGAATCTTGATTGTGTGACATTAGCATGGCATTAAAGCATCATAGCACTGTAGTTTGTACCACTAAGCCGTTGGCTTAGCGCGAATGTGATTCTTCGTGCAGGTGACAGGGAAGAACCAGAGAGTTCCTCTAGGCCGAGTCGAGCCTAGATTTTGAAGAGTGAATAGTGGGCTTTAAGATTGAAGACTGACTGCCAAACATGTATAAATTTTATGTGTTGTAAAATTTGAGTTTGGATGTATATGAATTTGTAAATATTGTTACTTTCTGCTGCATAGTGAACAAATATTTTATCTACTGTATTTCATAATAAACCTTTACTTTATTTTGTACTAGAAGTGTAAATCCTTTTTGCAGGTTGTAGTTGAGGGTATAAGGGGGATTTATTGGAAGTGTACTGAGAATGATTTTGTTTGCATTGGTTTGTGTAAAATGTTTTAAAAATCAGAAAAAAACTAGTTTTGTCGACACTTGGGACTCAATTTTTAGGCGAAACTATGGCAAAATTTCTATTAAAATTGGAACTAAAATTTGACTAAGTAAAATTGGTAGCAACATTAGGTTAGTGTGGCGCCTCTACTCAGCTTACACATGTAGGTCGGGAAGGGGTGTTACAGTATCCCTTACATAACACAACACGGGTAATACGGGCATCCTAACTCACACACACGATGCAATCTAAATGATGTAATGGATAATATCATGATAAGAAATAATAAAAATATAAAAAGACTAATGGAATCAACTTCTCTTATCCCCAGTGGAGTCACCACTGTGAGCAAGAATTTTTGCCCCCACTCCCGGTGGAATAGTTCTTGCGACTTATGCACTGTTTAGGCTCGGGGCCTTAGAGAACACAGGCCTAAGCCCTGAGAAAATGGAGTCGCCACCCGGACGGTCCGAAAAAAAGAAAGGGGTGGATAACTCCATTCCTAAGGAATCCCCAATCCCTTAATGGGTTTGGAAAGTTGGGTATGTATGGGGAAGCTGAGAAATGACCCAACACCCCCACAACACCCGGTTCATTGGAACCGACCTCCTTTGTAGGTCTTAATATTATAAAATTCTTAAATAAGACAATATTATCCATACTGCATGCAATAATTAAAATAAAATATCATTATATTAAAATCAAAATAATTTCCAAACAAAATAAATAAATGGACACCCATCCGAGGATGGAAATATTTCCTTACATCGTCCATGTCTAAAACTAAATAGGACACCCGCCGAAAGGTAGAAACATGTTCTTTGCATTGTTCCAAAATATAAAAGCAATTTAAATTACATAAAATTTAACTAATGAGGTACCCACAAAGTGAAAACATACCTCTTACAATTTTAATACTAAAACAAACAAATAATAATCATAATAATAAAGAAAATATCCATCCATGATAAATTAAGTAAATCAAGCATTGAAATTAAATAAATCAACCATCAAAATATATAATAAACTACATAATAAAATCTAAAATTAAATAAAGCAAATAAATATATAAATTTAGATTTGTGTCTTAATTTAAGGTTCTTTAATTAACATTTAGGGTTTTGATATTTTGAAATTATTGTTATTATTATTTAGGCTACTATGAGAATTTTTTTGAAAAAATGGGATGGATTAGGGTTTTAAAAATTTAAGAAAGTAGTAAGGTTTTTGGTTAATCAAATTAGAGTTTAAAGCTAACATCATGAAATTAGAGTTTTGAAACCTTAAGACATTAGGGTTTATAATTTTAAAAGATTGGGATTAGGGTTTAAGATTTTTACGGTTTAAGTGAGAAAGATTTATGGAATTTATTAGATTTGGGCTTAAGGGTTTGTAAGTTTACTGGATGAGGGTTTGAAAAATTAAGGTTTTGATTTATCATTTTAAAAGAAATATTGATTCTGGAAATAAATTAAGATTTTGAAAAACAATCCTGGTTTCGAGACTTTAATGGAATAATTTAGGGTTTAGAGTTTTGGGAAAAATAGTTTAGGGTTTTAAATGTTTTGGAAACAAAATAATAGTTTAGAGTTTTAAAGTTTTGGAAACAGAAGAACAGTTTAGGGTTTTGATAATTTAATCAATGACTTAGGCTACTGGATGAATGGAAAATCTGATTTATAAAACATACGATTAGGGTTTAATAATTAATAATTTAGTTTACTAAAAGACTTAATATCAAAGTAAATAATAGAAACACTTAAAAGAAAATATGGAAATACTATCCTATGCTTAAACAATTCATTAATCAAAACATAAGAATGCTGTAAATATAAACAAATTAAAGATTTATAATCAAACCTCCGTCCTGTTGTTTCCGCCACAATTGACTCTGGCTGAACAAGAACAAAGACAGCGTTGATGCCTTTGATGGATTCATGATTAATGAGTGCTAATTGCTGCTAATTTATTTTGCCATTTTTTGCTTTGTTGTTTAATCTCTCTTAATGTTCTTTGCCCTAGGGTTTTCCCCCTCTTCCTTTTCATGTTTTAATATTGTATTTATATGAAAAAAATAAAGACCAAATTCTATTTTAATAAGGAAATACCAATTGTTTAGAAAAAATTAGAAAACCGGGTAAAACAAGGTTTAGTAAAAAAAAATCGGTTGCGCTGGAAAAAATTGCTGTGATAATCAGTTCATCGCAGAACTGGGCAAGCCCAGCTACGGTGAATTGGGCACTGCCCAATTCGCCGCAAACACTTTCTGCAGCGAAAGGCCCTGCCGCCCGTCGCTAGCCGATCCGTCCGATTTTTATTTTTTTTATTTTTTATTTTTATTAAAAATACCTATTAAATATTATAAGTTATTAAAATATTATTAAAATAATTAAAATATCACAAAAATTAATTTGGACTATCGGATTTGACTGGGTCAAAAATTAAGGGTTTACAAAGTCATTCAATCAAATATACTACAACCCCTAGGCATGAGTAATTTAGCTCATCATCATCAATTTAAAATAAATATTCATCTCAATATAAATCAAATCACAATTGTCCATTGAAATATTAATGTTCTTAACAAACAATAACAATCCAGAAATGAATTAAAAGAGAGAATATAAAAATCTCTTTGAAGATACTAAGAGTTGAACTTCTAGGCTTCCTCCTAGCTCCACTTTGAATGTGATGAAGAACTAACAAGCCTTCTTCAATTAATAGCTCTCCTCTTGAAAGATGGAATGGTCACTCTCTCAAGCCCCCAACTGCTCAATCAAGCTTTCTTCAAATCCTAACCTTCACAAGAGCTTGCTCACACAATTTTATCCCAAAAATGCCAAAGATCTTATTTATGGAGGAAATGGAAGATGAAGATGAAGGTGATGTTCTTTGTCTCTCTCAAGACCAAGAATAAGATGAACCAAGAGAGAACTCCCCCTTGAAGATGCTCCCAACGTGTATATGTATATCTCTTCCCTTCCATTCTTTTTAATTTCTTAAGACACAAAGCATGCTTTCCAACTCACACACTCCACTTTTTCTCCCACTTTCTTATTATTTAAGTCTTCATCCCATGAATTAGGCAACATTTTTCTCATTTAATATTTCTTTTTAAAAGATGGCACTTGTTGTCTCCCACTTTGTCCCCCATTTCATGTAAAATAATTGAAAGAATTCTCACAAGAGACAGCCAAGTCAAGAGTGACTTGGCCGTGTCACTCAATTTCTTATTAACAAGGCCAAGCCATGCGACCGTGTCCATGGCTGCCTCAATACCATCTTCATTTTCCAAGTGGAACACGGCCAAGGCCTTGGTCATGTCATGTGACACGGCCAATGGCTTGGCCGTGTCTCTTGAGTGTGTTCTCCACTGCATTTCCTCCTTGCTTCTTCTTTGCTTTGGTCAATTGGTGAGACAAGGCCAAGGCCTTAGCCGTGTCATGTGACACGGCTAGTGGCTTGGCCATGTCTCTTGGGTGTGTCCACTCCTACCTTTGCTTCACTTTGTCGTTGCTTTGTTCTTTTGGTGGGACACGACCAACGCGGCCAGTGGCTTGGCCTTGTCTCTTGCTTGTGTCAAGCTCTACCAAATTTTCCTGCCTCTTTCCTTGGATGAGGGACACCGCCAAGCCATGAAGTGTCTTGTCCGTGTCTCATGTTTTTCCACCTTAATAATCTATCAAATTGAATTAAAGCTCCATCGTTTTGTTCTTCATCCTGGATCAAATACTTTAAACAAACATTAAACAAAAATTAAAAGAAAAATCAATCAAAAGCCAATAAAATCAAACTAAACATAAGCACATAGATGATCCAAACATCTTCTTTCCTCCAAAATGCCCTCCACAATACATGTTGTGGCAAAATTGCAACACTTGTTTTTGTTCTTCCTCCGGTATACATCTTCTTATGATTTTATCCCTGCAAATTTTACAAATATGGCTCATCCCAAAAATAGTACTTACAAGAATGCAGGAATCTCTTCTTTGCCTCAAAATTCAAATCATTTCTCACAACACCACAAGAAACATAGTTAGCAATATCTGCATACCAAGGTGCTTGAGTTAAAGCAAACAAGTGTTCATCCAAAAATTTTTCAAAAGTATTTTCACAAGCAATTTCTGCATCATCATCATGAGAGTTCAATCTAGAAAGATAGTCGGCTACTACATTCTCACTTCCCTTCCAATCTTTGATTTCAACATTGAATTCTTGCAACATCAATACCAACCTAATGAGCCTAGGTTTAGCCTGTGGTTTAGTCAATAGGTATTTTAAGGCCGTATGGTCTGAAAATACTATGACTTTAGAACCTATCAAGTAAGATCTAAATTTATCCAGTGCAAATACCATAGATAATATTTCCCTTTTAGTTGTGTCATTTACTTGTGCATCATTTAAAGATAAACTTGCATAATAAATTATACACATCAATTTATTCTCTTTGGCCCAAAACAACTCCAATGGCATTATTCGATGCATCACACATATTTCAAATGGAAAATCCCAATTTGGGGCAAAATTATAGAAGCAGAAGTTAATTTTTCTTTCAAATTTTCAAAAGCTTCTAAGCACTTGTCATAAAAAACAAATGGGACATCTTTTCCTAGCAAATGATACAAAGGACGTGAAATTTTTGAAAAATCTTTTATAAACCTCCTGTAAAATTCAACATGTCCCAAAAAACTTCTAATCCCCTTAACAGATGTGGGTGGAGGTAGATTCATGATTAATTCAACCTTAGCCTTGTCTACCTCAATCCCTTTGTGAGAAACAACATGACACAAAACAATCTCATGATCAACCATGAAGTGACTCTTTTCCCAACTCAAGGTAAGATTACATTCAATACATCTTTCAAGCACGCGAGTCAACTTTTGCAAACAATCATCAAAAGAATTACCAAAACTAGATAAGTCATCCATAAATACCTCAATGCATTTGTCTAACATATTAGAAAAAATCAAAAGTATACATCTTTGAAATGTACCCGGTGCATTGCAAAGTCTGAATGGCATCCTTCGAAAGGCAAATGTCCCAAAGGGATAAGTAAAAGTTGTCTTTGGTTGTTCTTTTGGTGCTATAGGGACTTGGTATTAACCTGAAATACCATCAAGAAAATACTAAAAAGTGTGTCCAAATAGCCTACCAAGAATTTGATCAATAAATGGTAAAGGAAATTGATCTTTCTTGGTGACATTATTAAATTTTCTATAATCTATACACATTCGCCACCTGGTTTGTGTTCATGTAAGTACCAACTCTCCTTTCTTATTTTGGACCACAGTCAAACCTGCTTTCTTTGGCATGACGTGTACAGGACTAACCCATTCACTATCAGTAATGGGATAGATTACCCCTTCATCAAGCAATTTTAAAACCTCCTTTTTCACTACTTCGTTCATATGAGGGTTAAGCCTCCTTTAAGCCTCTCTCACCAATTTAGCCCCTTCCTTTAAAACTATCTTGTGTATGCACATAGAGGGACTAATACCCTTGATATCACTTAACCCCCAACCAAAAGCTCTCTTGAATTTTTTCAACATTCTCACAAGTTTATCTTCCTTCTTACTACTAAGAGTAGCAGAAATTATCACTGTTGTGAGTTGTTCTCCCCAAGAAAAACATGCTTTAAGTGCTTTGGAAGTTCTTTAAGTTCAACTCCCTTTGGTTGAATCTCCTTATTTGAACCCTCAACTTCTTCCTCCAAATTTAGAGCCCTTTCTAACTTGTCTTCACCACTCTCCTGCAAAAAAACTTCTTCAACAACATTATTAGTAAAATCAATGGAAGAGCAGTCCTCATACAAAGAAGTAATAGGAATAGGAGAAGTGTTAAAAATTAAAAATTCTACAGTTTGACCTAAAATAGTCATGGTCAATTTCCCATTTTTAACATCAATTAATGTGATAGTTGTGGCCATAAAAGTTCTCCCTAGCAAAATTGTATGTTCAGAATCTCTAGAAATTTTCTCCCCCATATCTAAGACAATGAAATCAATGGGTACAATCAAACCACCTACCTTTACTAGAACATCTTCTATGATTCCCTTAGGGTATCTAAGAGTTCTATCTGCAAGTTGCAAAACCATTTTAGTTGGTTTGAGTTCCCTTAGCTCTAATTTCAAGTAAACTAAGCATGGCATCAAATTAATACTTGCTCCTAAATCACACATACCAATTGTAACACCCCTTCCCAACCTACATGTGTAAGCTGAGTAGAGGTGCCACACTATCCTAATTGTTGCTACCAATTTACTTAGTCAAATTTTAGTTCTGATTTTTACAGAAATTTTGCCATAGTTCCGCCTAGAAATTTGGATCCCAAGTGTCGACAAAACTTGTTTTTCTAATTTTTGAAAACATTTTACACAGACCAATGTGAATACCATCAAATTTAATGCACTTCCAATGAATCCACCTTATACCCTCAACTACAAACCTGCACGGAGAGTTCACACTTCTAATATAACATAAAGTAAAGATTTATGATTATTACATACTAGTAACATACATTTATAACATAGAAATTCTCTTTTATATTTATTCATATACATGCCACAACTATCAACTCATAATGGAACTAAAAGATCTACCCCTGAGATTTTTGCTGTGGTCTGGTCGTTGCTTCCCCAAGATTTATCTACTGCTCCGAACCTACGAGTCAAGGAAAACTTAACTCGCTGAGCGTTGTTGCTCAGTGGGTACTTTACCAATAAAAATAAAAGTAGTAGATGAAAGTATTCGAAATCAAAGGAAATAGTTAAATCAACAATCAACCCACTTTATACCAATAGAAATCGTGATACATTCAGTGTGATATGCTTTCAATAATGTAAAATCATAATTCAAACTCATTGGCATTATATAGTTCAACGAAAAATAATATGTCTTTGATTCAGGCTCTACTGGTATATAGGGAACCATAGTGATAAGGCAGTGGGCCTCCCCACTGTAACATAGGTGGCCCTCACCACCGATATCAGATCACAGGAATGGGCCTCCCCATCCTGGTTAACCAATGGGCCTCCCCATTAGCTTCAGTGGCCTCACCACTGAATAAAATATCATATCACAATAATGAGCAGTACTGCATGCGTTAGTATAGTGCACCATACCCTTATCTACCACTCCCACTATCCAGTAGAGCAAAAAGATTAAAATGATTCAATTTAAGTCTCAAATTTTATTTTAGAATGATTCGAGAAATCATTTTAATTCCCATCGCGCTTTGCCATTTATGCCGCGCACCACTTTCTTTGGTCAAACCGTTACTCTTTTTCACATATTTAACATCCACAATAAACACATCAAATATTTCAAAGCATTCCTCAAAATATCCCAAATTGACCAAATGAATAGTGTTGCGGCGAGAAAAATCAGCAACGCAAAATGGCATGACCAAATGAATAGTAAAATCTGGGTTTTCGTCAAAATTTCAGTCCACTTCAGTTATGCATTTGACCAAGTAAATGATCTTATTTTTGGCTGAAATTTTACAGAAAACTTATTTCATATGTTGACTAATTTCATGTAAACTTTTGTCGAAAAATTCATTCGTTTACTGCCCCAAACAATTGCCACAAAAATAGTCCAGAAGCTGTCACTTTGGGACCATTTCGGCCCAAACCTTTGAAATGCATAGGATAGTTTATTTTTCTTTTGCAAATCAATATTAAGGATTCTTTAATAGTAAAGTGAAGATTCAAACACTTCCTTTTAACAATTTTTGCAAGTTTAACTCAAATCAAACTAATTAAAGTCCAAACAACTTACCAAATCAACTTGCCAAATTTCCTCAAAACATTTGGTTTCAATTAAATTTAACAACCCAATTGCCATAAGAAAACAAGAACATAACTCAAATATTTAATTTAAACTCAATCAATATATTTAAACATCAATTTCAAAACTTCCATAAACCAAAGTTTGTAAGCAAATAGAATTTCTTTTATGGTAAAGCACCAAATCAAAAGTAATTATTCAAAGGTAAAGTACCAAACCTTATTTCTTTAACTCCTCTTGGCTTTTCCTTCTTCTCCTTCTTTAATTCTTTATTTCTCCTTCAATCAATTCAAGATACAACATAAACCTTAGAATTTCAAAATAATAAATTATCCTCCATTTCTCTTCCAACCGAAACCCCTAATCCAAACTTATTATTCTTTCTACATCTTGATTCTTCCATTTAATCAATTAATCTCATCACTTACTTAATATTTATTATTTTTTTTCAATTCCATATAAATACTCTAATTCCCAATCCTCCAATAAATATATAATTACCTAAAACTAATACTAAAATTAAAATCTACATACTTGAAAACCTTAGAACTTACCTTAAAAATCAAAATTTGAAGAAGCTTGGAATTTCTTTGGTGTTTCCCTTTGTTGGCCGAATTTTGTGAGTGGAAAAAGAGATAATTTGCTCTTCATATCACATATATTTATAGACAAAGGAAATGATGATCACCTTGACCACTTGTCCACTTTTTCTCTTTCTTCATTTATTACACATTTATTACACATGCTAAATGCTTTCTTTTGATTGGCCAACCTTTGATTTTTATAACTTCCTTTTTCCTTTACTTCTTTCCACTTGTCTCTCTTCCCATTGGATCTCATAAAGTTGTCCCGGGTTACCCATCCGGTCCCGACACGAAACCGAGCCCACTTTACGTTTCGGCGATTAATCGATCATATCTTTTAAACCGTATAGTTCCACGAGTCAAACTACATATAGTTTTGATCCTCTCGACCTCTACTTTCTATTTATAAGGTCTATTTTAAGTTTCCAAGTCATTTGAAAAATTACCGATAAGCCCTCATCTTTTTACAAAATTCCCTTTAGGTCCTATTTTTGCTCGGGTTTTCTTCGGCTTCGTTTCTACTGACGATCGTTTCATATTTAACCCCTCGCCATTCTCTACGTACTCACATCCTTATTTCTTACCCTAAATTCCTGTATAAATTTAATTGGTAATGACCAAAATGTCCTTAGTCAACATTTCTTCATTTTTCTTTAACGGGACATTTCCTGGAAAAACCGTTACACGTCGTTGCGATCCGATTTTTCTCTACATTCCATTTTTGGAATCTGTTATATGCACTATTAAGAACATCCAGTGCAACTTTCTTTGAAATTACATCTACGTCCCCAAAACTTTATAAAAATTACAACTAGGTCCCTTTGGTCATACAACCTTATCTAGGGCTGTTATCAAGAATTATCTTCTCCTTTCCTTTACTCTCGCTATGCGCATGACTACACTGCATAATTGCGGTAGGCGGATGTGACAGTTCCTTCCTTGTTAATTTAAGCTTCATCCCGAAGCTCATCAAGTGAAAACAAGTATGGGTATTGCTTCCTCATATTTTCTTCGCGTTCCCATGTAGCTTCTTCTACTTTGTGATTTCTCCAAAGCACTTTGACTAATGGAATCTTCTTATTTCGCAACTCTTTGATTTCTCGTGCTAGGATCTCTACCGGCTCTTCCTCATATGTCAGTTCAGGCTGAATCTCAATATCTTGAACTTGTATGACGTGGGTTGGATCTGAACGATACCTCCTTAACATCGAAACATGGAAAACATCATGTATTTTACTTAATTCAGGTGACAACGCCAACTGGTAAGCTACCGGGCCTACCCGTTTAATAATTTCATATGGTCCGATGAATCTAGGGCTTAGCTTGCCTTTTTGTTTAAATCGTAACACTTTCTTCCAAGGAGAGACTTTGAAGAATACTCTGTCACCTACTTCAAACTGTATGTCTTTCCTTTTTAGATCCGAATATGATTTTTGCCTGTCCGTTGCTGCTTTTAATCGGTCTCGAATGATTTCTACCTTCTCTTCAGTTTCCTTAACTATGTCTGGCCCCAACATCTTTTCCTCACTCAATTCTGTCCAGCAAACTGGAGTTCTGCATTTTCGATCATACAGTGCTTCGTAAGGTGCCATTTGTATGCTGGATTGATAACTGTTGTTATACGCGAATTCCATTAAGCTTAGATGTTTGTCCCAGCTACCTTTAAATTCTAAAACACACGCCCTCAGCATATCTTCCAAAACTTGAATCACTCTTTCCGACTGTCCGTCTGTCTGGGGATGAAATGCTGTGCTGTGATAAGTTCAAGTTCCAAGGGCTGTTTGTAACTTCTGCCAAAAATTTGACGTAAAAAGTGGATCTCGATCGGATATGATTGAAGTTGGAACTCCGTGGAGACGTATAATCTCTTTGATATACAAGTCTGCCAACTTGTCTAGCGAGTAATCCACACGTACTGGTATGAAATGAGCGGACTTAGTAAGCCGGTCTACGATTACCCAAATCGCGTCATGTTTGTCTCTTGTTATAGGCAATCCTGTGACAAAATCCATAGTAATACGATCCCATTTCCAGGTTGGAATCGTAATAGGTTGTAGTAGCCCTGAGAGTAGTTGATGTTCCGCCTTCACTTGCTGATAGGTTTGACACTTCGTTACGTGATCAACGATATCTCTTTTCATTCCTGGCCACCAATAATACTCCTTCAAGTCCCGATACATTTTCGTTACTCCCGGATGCATTGTATAAGGACTATTATGAGCTTCTTGCAAAATCTGTTTCTTCAGCTCCTTGGACTTAGGTACCACCATTCTCTTCTTGTAGTAGAGAATACCTTCAGGACAAATTTGATAGTCTCCTGAAGAGTTCTCCTGTGCCTGTTGACTCCACTTCTTCACTTGTTCATCTTCCTTCTGAGCCTCACGTATTTGTTGATGTAAGTTAGGTCGCACGTGCATTTCTGCAAAGATAGCTCCATCTTCTATGGGTTTTAACGTTACCCTCATAGCACTTAGCGCTTGCATTGACTTCCTACTAAGTGCATCTGCTACGACATTCGCTTTGCCCGGGTGATAATTAATTGTATAGTCATAGTTGGCTAACCATTGCATCCATTTTCGCTGTCGCAGGTTTAAATCTTTTTGCGTGGGCAGATACTTCAGGCTTTGATGATCCGTAAAGATGTAACACTGTTCCCTGTATAAGTAGTGCCTCCACGTCTTGAAAGCCAAAACAATCGCTGCTAGCTCTAAGTCATACGTAGGATAACATTTTTCATGTGGCTTGAGCTGTCGAGAGACATACGCAATGACTTTGCCTTCCTGCATTAATACGCAACCTAACCCGATATGGGATGCATCGCTATAGATCACAAAATCTTTTCCTGATGCGGGTTGTGTAAGAATAGGCGCTTCAGTAAGTTTTTGTTTCAGCTTTTCAAAGCTCCGTTGACAAGCGTCGGTCCACTAGAATTTGGCATTCTTCTGAAGTAACTTGGTCATTGGTACGGCGATCATGGAAAATCCTTTGACGAATCTCCGATAATATCCTGCTAATCCCAAGAAACTACGAACTTCCGTTACTGTTTTAGGTGACTTCCATTCCAATACTGCTTCTATTTTCTTGGGATCAACCCTTATTCCTTCTGCCGATACAATATGTCCCAAGAAGGCTACTTCTTCCAACCAAAATTCACTACTGAATTTAGCGTATAACTGCTTTTCTTGCAGAGTTCGCAAAACAATTCTAAGGTGACGATCATGGTCCTCTCTATTCTTTGAATACACCAATATGTCGTCAATAAATACCACCACGAACTGATCCAAATACGGGTGGAATATTCTATTCATCAGATCCATGAATACTGCAGGTGCGTTCGTTAATCCGAAAGGCATAATAATGAATTCATAATGTCCATAGCGAGTTCTGAATGCGGTTTTTGGAATGTCTTCATCTTTAATTCCCAATTGATGATAACCTGATCGTAGATCAATTTTTGAAAAGACTCCAGCACCTTTGAGTTGATCAAACAAATCATCTATGCGAGGTAACAGATACTTGTTTTTAATGGTCAGCTTATTAAGTTGACGGTAATCTACACACAACCTTAAGGATCCGTCTTTCTTTTTCACGAACAATACTGGTGCTCCCCATGGTGACACGCTTGGCCTTATGAACCCCTTGTCTAAAAGTTCCTGAAGCTGTACCTTTAATTCTTTTAGCTCTGCTGGCGCCATTCGGTAAGGTGCGATGGATACTGGTGCAGCTCCCGGGTACACGTCTATGGTGAATTCCACCTCTCGTTTAGGTGGTAATCCGAGTAAATCGTCAGGAAATACGTCGGGAAAATCGCATAGAGTAGGTATATCTTGTAACTTTGGTGCCTCTTCTTTCGCTACTAATGCACATACCAGGTATGCCTCGCAACCTTTTTGCACTAACCTCTTAGCCGTCATGGCAGAAATGATGTTAGTTAGATAGTCCTTCCTTTTTCCCACTAGGGTCACTTCGTCACCGTCTGCAGTATGCAAGGTAACTCTCTTCCGTTTACAGTCAACTAGTGCATCGTGCTTGGCCAACCAATCCATCCCAAGAATAGCATCGAATTCTTGAAATGGTAGTTCAAATAAATCTCCCCAAATGATATGTCCATGTATCTCTACGGGACAATCTTTCACTACCTTTCTAGTAATCACCTCATTTCCTAATGGGTTAGTAACAAATATTCCCTCTTTCTCGAGTTCTACCTTTAGGTTCTCAAGTTTTTCATTTTTCGTGCATATATATGAGTGTGAAGAACCTAGATCTATTAAAATGTAAAGCGGAACTCCAAACATAGACAACTGACCTGCAATCACGTCTAGCGCTTCTTCGTCTTCTCGCCCCCTTATGGCATACATTCTAGCAGGAGCCCTTGCTTCTGGTCGATTCACCGTCTCCGATTGCACACGTGACGGATTTTCTCTCCTACCTCTGCCTCGGCCTCGACCTGCTGCCGCTTGCGATCTCTCAGTATCCCTAGGTGGATTCTGCATTCGCTTGGGACACTCTCGCATAAGGTGGTCCAAAGATCCACATATATAGCATGCAAATGTCCGACCCCAACATTCTCCCAGGTGACGGCGTCCGCATTGATCACAACGTGGATTAGTATTTTCACCTTCATTACCTCTCGGACCAATAGAGAAGTTACCTCCACTTCGGCTGAATCCTCTTCCTTGTCCTCTTCCGGATCGTCCCGTACTAGTGACTGAAGTAGTTTGACTTAAACCACCGCGAATCGATCCCTGGCTGTAACCTCGACGTTGACCGACTCCCGTGGAACCACTGCCTCGGAATCGTTTCCTTGATGATTGAAAATTTCCCGAGTAGCTCTGGGTACCTCTCTTCTGTTTCATTTTCTGTCGTCTATTCTGCTCATCAGACTGACATTGCTCTACTTCTAGAGCCCTATTGACCAACTCAGAAAATTCTTTGATATTAACAGTGATTAGCTGCATCCTAATCTCATTATTCAACCCATCCTGGAACTGCTTACATCTATCATGTTCGTCTTCAATTGTCTTCTTGGCATACCTACTCAGCCTAGTAAATTCCCTCTCGTATTCAGCAACGGTCAGTCGACCTTACTTTAAGTGTAGAAACTCCTTTTTCTTGGCATCTAGGTATGCCTCTGATATAAACTTCCTTTTGAACTCATTCACAAAGAAATCCCATGTTCTCTGTTCTGGTGGAACTCGTTGGTGAACTGTGTCCCACCATATATATGCTTCTTCCACTAATAAGGAAGTAGCACATATCACTCGCTCTTCTGGCGTACACTGTAACTGGTCTAAGGCTCGTATCGTTCCTTCCAGCCAATACTCGGCTGTAGAAGAATCATCGTCCCTTCGAGCCTTAAACTCCTTCACACCGTACTTTCTTATCTTTTCTATCGGGGGTTTCCTTTCCCCTCCTACAGCAGGTACTGGTACGGGTGCTGGCGCTGGGGGTGGGGCTGGGGCAACTCCGGCTATCTGCCGAAGTACGGCAGCCATTTGTTGCAACATTTCATTAGGAATAGGAGCATCAGCGGGTGGTTGCTCAGATGCTGATGTCTCTGATATATGCATTTCTACAATTCGGGAGGCCTGAGATTCGGTCTCCTCCCCTATATCACGCTGCGCTGATTACGACATCTAAAGAGTAAACCTATACCATCCCATCATTAGTAACGACCCAGACCAACAGCATTATCTTATCCTAAGTGGCATGTATATAAATATAAAATTCATAAATAACACATATACAACACAACTTTTATTTCAACTAACTAGCCAGAACCGGCTAAACCTTTGCTCTGATACCACTAATTGTAACACCCCTTCCCAACCTACATGTGTAAGCTGAGTAGAGGTGCCACACTATCCTAATTGTTGCTACCAATTTACTTAGTCAAATTTTAGTTCTGATTTTTACATAAATTTTACCATAGTTCCGCCTAGAAATTTGGATCCCAAGTGTCGACAAAACTTGTTTTTCTGATTTTTGAAAACATTTTACACAGACCAATGTGAATACCATCAAATTTAATGCACTTCCAATGAATCCACCTTATACCCTCAACTACAAACCTGCACGGAGAGTTCACACTTCTAATATAACATAAAGTAAAGATTTATGATTATTACATACTAGTAACATACAGTTATAACATAGAAATTCTCTTTTATATTTATTCATATACATGCCACAACTATCAACTCATAATGGAACTAAAAGATCTACCCCTGAGATTTTTGTTGTGGTCTGGTCGTTGCTTCCCCAAGATTTATCTACTGCTCCGAACCTACGAGTCAAGGAAAACTTAACTCGCTGAGCGTTGTTGCTCAGTGGGTACTTTACCAATAAAAATAAAAGTAGTATATGAAAGTATTTGAAATCAAAGGAAATAGTTAAATCAACAATCAACCCACTTTATACCAATAGAAATCGTGATACATTCAGTGTGATATGCTTTCAATAATGTAAAATCATAATTCAAACTCATTGGCATTATATAGTTCAACGAAAAATAATATTTCTTTGATTCAGGCTCTACTGGTATATAGGGAACCATAGTGATAAAGCAGTGGGCCTCCCCACTGTAACATAGGTGGCCCTCACCACCGATATCAGATAACAGGAATGGGCCTCCCCATCCTGGTTAACCAATGGGCCTCCCCATTGGCTTCAGTGGCCTCACCACTGAATAAAATATCATATCACAATAATGAGCAGTACTGCATGCGTTAGTATAGTGCACCATACCCTTATCTACCACTCCCACTATCCAGTAGAGCAAAAAGATTAAAATGATTCAATTTAAGTCTCAAATTTTATTTTAGAATGATTCGAGAAATCATTTTAATTCTCATCGCGCTTTTCCATTTATGCCGCGCACCACTTTCTTTGGTCAAACCGTTACTCTTTTTCACATATTTAACATCCACAATAAACACATCAAATATTTCAAAGCATTCCTCAAAATATCCCAAATTGACCAAATGAATAGTGTTGCGGCGAGAAAAATCGGCAACGCAAAATGGCATGACCAAATGAATAGTAAAATCTGGGTTTTCGTCAAAATTTCAGTCCACTTCAGTTATGCATTTGACCAAGTAAATGATCTTATTTTTGGCTGAAATTTTACAGAAAACTTATTTCATATGTTGACTAATTTCATGTAAAATTTCGTTGAAAAATTCATTCGTTTACTGCCCCAAACAATTGCCACAAAAATAGTCCAGAAGCTGTCACTTTGGGACCATTTCGGCCCAAACCTTTGAAATGCATAGGACAGTTTATTTTTCTTTTGCAAATTAATATTAAGGATTCTTTAATAGTAAAGTGAAGATTCAAACACTTCCTTTTAACAATTTTTGCAAGTTTAACTCAAATCAAACTAATTAAAGTCCAAACAACTTGCCAAATCAACTTGCCAAATTTCCTCAAAACATTTGGTTTCAATTAAATTTAACAACCCAATTGCCATAAGAAAACAAGAACATAACTCAAATATTTAATTTAAACTCAATCAATATATTTAAACATCAATTTCAAAACTTCCATAAACCAAAGTTTGTAAGCAAATAGAATTTCTTGTATGGTAAAGCACCAAATCAAAAGTAATTATTCAAAGGTAAAGTACCAAACCTTATTTCTTTAACTCCTCTTGGCTTTTCCTTCTTCTCCTTCTTTAATTCTTTATTTCTCCTTCAATCAATTCAAGATACAACATAAACCTTAGAATTTCAAAATAATAAATTATCCTCCATTTCTCTTCCAACCGAAACCCCTAATCCAAACTTATTATTCTTTCTACATCTTGATTCTTCCATTTAATCAATTAATCTCATCACTTACTTAATATTTATTTTTTTTTTCAATTCCATATAAATACTCTAATTCCCAATCCTCCAATAAATATATAACTACCTAAAACTAATACTAAAATTAAAATCTACATACTTGAAAACCTTAGAACTTACCTTAAAAATCAAATTTTGAAGAAGCTTGGAATTTCTTTGGTGTTTCCCTTTGTTGGCCGAATTTTGTGAGTGGAAAAAGAGAGAATTTGCTCTTCATATCACATATATTTATAGACAAAGGAAATGATGATCACCTTGACCACTTGTCCACTTTTTCTCTTTCTTCATTTATTACACATTTATTACACATGCTAAATGCTTTCTTTTGATTGGCCAACCTTTGATTTTTATAACTTCCTTTTTCCTTTACTTCTTTCCACTTGTCTCTCTTCCCATTGGATCTCATAAAGTTGTCCTGAGTTACCCATCCGGTCCCGACACGAAACCGAGCCCACTTTACGTTCCGGCGATTAATCGATCATATCTTTTAAACCGTATAGTTCCACGAGTCAAACTACATATAGTTTTGATCCTCTCGACCTCTAATTTCTATTTATAAGGTCTATTTTAAGTTTCCAAGTCATTTTGAAAAATTACCGATAAGCCCTCAACTTTTTACAAAATTCCCTTTAGGTCCTATTTTTGCTCGGGTTTTCTCCGGCTTCGTTTCTACTGACGATCGTTTCATATTTAACCCCTCGCCATTCTCTACGTACTCACATCCTTATTTCTTACCCTAAATTCCTATATAAATTTAATTGGTAATGACCAAAATGCCCTTAGTCAACATTTCTTCATTTTTCTTTAACGGGACATTTCCTGGAAAAACCGTTACACGTCGTTGCGATCCGATTTTTCTCTACATTCCATTTTTGGAATATGTTATATGCACTATTAAGAACATCCGGTGCAACTTTCTTAGAAATTACATCTACGTCCCCAAAACTTTATAAAAATTACAACTAGGTCCCTTTGGTCATACAACCTTATCTAGGGCTGTTATCAAGAATTATCTTCTCCTTTCCCCTAATCTCGCTATGTGTGTGACTACACTGCATAATTGCGGTAGGCGGATGTGACACCAATACTTTCTTTTCCATTCCCCATAGCGATGCTAATTATAAAGCTTTCAGGATCCTTTAGTTTCGAAGGTAACCTGTGTTATAAAACAATACTTGTTACTTCCGAGGCTATCACCTTCTCATTCAATTAATACTTTTTCTTTTTTGTGTTAAGCTCCTTAAAGAATTTGGCATATGATGGCATATTTTTAATAACCTCAAGTAAGGGGAGGTTAATACTTACCTTTGAGAGCAACTTATAAATTTTAGAAAATTGCTTATCATGCTTCTCATTTTTTAAACTGCTTGGAAAAGAAATTGGCGGTTTGTATGGATTTGGAGATTTATGTAGCTTTGGTGCAACTGATGACTCCTTGTTATCTTCCTTCGACTCACTTGGTTGAGCTTTTCCTTCTTGTATTTCCTCGCCATTCTCTTGCATTGTGCCTGCATCAAAAGAATCATCAATTGTATTATCACCAATTTTATTATCAAGTACCTTACCACTTCTTAAAACTATGAGTGCTTTGGCTTGCTCCGGTTGGCTTGGAAATTTTCCTTTTTGATTAGCTTGTGCTTGATTAGCCAATTGACCCACTTGAGTTTCTACCTTCTTAAGTGAGGCTTCCAAAGAGTTGAATTGTTTGTTGTTCACCTCTTAATTTTGAGTGCTTATTTGAATGAAAGAATTCAAATTGTCTTCAAGTGAAGGTTTCTTGACTTGCTCATAATTTAAACTTTGCCCTTGAAATTGGTGTCCCCTTTGATAAGGTTGGAATGAATGTTGAGGTGAAACATGTTGTTGATTCTTCCATGAAAAATTAGGGTGATTTCTCCAACCGGGGTTATAAAAATTTGAGTATAAGTCATTCCTTCCCCTTTGTTGGAACCCTTCAAAAGCAAAAGCTTGCTCTTGCCCTTCTTAGAATTGGTCAAATTTTGAAGAATATTCATTTGCATTGTGGCCTATCACACCACATGATGCACTTGATTCTTGGCTTGGCACCGACAAGTTTCCTCTAGCATTAAACAATTTAACTTTCCTTGTCAACTCGACAATTTACCTTGCCATTTCTGAGTTTGCATTCAGCTCATATTCTCCTCTTCTCCTTTCCCCAATACTCTTTTATTGAGAATTTTCTCCCAACATTTCAAATAATGCAACCATTTCAGCAGCTGTTTTCTCACCCATTACCCCACCTGCAGTATTATCACTGTGTTTTGACATTGTTGAGTTAGCCCATCATAGAAGAACTGATTGCGGAATTGTTATGGATAATAATGACGAGGGCATTGAAACAATAAAGATTTGAAGAGATCCCACGCCTCATGAAATGTTTCTCCATCAAATTGGGTGAAAGTTGCAATACTCCCCCTAAGCGACTTTGTCTTTATGTGTGAATAAATTTTTCCTTGAATTTGTTCTACACTTCAGTCCAAGTGGTCAAGGAGCTCTCCGGTAAGGTCTTTGTGAGCGGGAATTTTTGCCCCCACTCCCAGTGGAATGGTTCTTATGACTTCGGCACTATTTAGGCTCAAAGCCTTAGAGAACACTGACCTAAGTCCGAAGAAAATGGAGTCGCCACCCGGATGGGTTGAGAAAAAGAAAGGGGTGGATGACTCGATTCCTAAGGAATCCCCAACCCCCTAATGGGTTCAGAAAGTTGGGTACGTGTGGGGAAAGTGAGAAATGGCCCAGCATCCCCACAACGCCCGATTCATTGGAACCGGCCTCCTTTACATGTCTTAATATTATAAAATTCTTAAATATAACAATATTATCCACATTACACATAACAATTAAAATAAAGCATCGATATATTAAAAATCAAAACAATGACCAAGCAAAACAAATAAATGGACACCCATCCAAGGATGGAAACATGTCCTTACATCCCATGCCTAAATAGGACACGCACCAAAAGGTAGAAACGTGTCCTTTACATAGGCTCTAAAATAGAAAAGCAATTTAAATTACATGATATTTAACTAATGAGGTACCCACCAAGTGGAAACATACCTCTTACAACATTTGGGAAACTAAATAAATCGATAAAAGTAAATAACTATTCATCATAACTAAATCATTAATCAAAGGTATTAAACAACAATAGAATGTAAACATCCATCCATGATAAACTAAATAAATCAAGCATTGAACTTAAATAAACTAAAGCATATAAAATAAATCAAAGCATAATCAAATATAAAATTGAATAAAGCAAATAAAGATTCAAATTAGGGCTACTGTTTCTATTTAAGATTCTTTATTTCATGTGTTTAGGGTTTTGGAATTTATGGGTTCAAGCTACTGTGAATTTTAAAAGAATTAACATGGAGTAAAGTTTTAGAACTTAAGATGTTGATAAAGTTCTTTGATAAACCAAATTAGTGTTTGAGAAGTGAAATCATGAAATTAGGGTTTGTACATTTCAAAACATTGGATTTATGATTTATGGTTACTTACTGTGTAGAATTATAACATTTAAATTTATATGGTTTTAAGGTTTTAAAGATTAGGGTTTAGAAAAATTAAGGTTTAAGGTTTTAAGGGAGTTAGAGTTTACTGTTTTGGGTTTTAAATTTGAATTAGGGTTTTAGAATTTTAGAATTAGGGTTTTGGAGAATACATTAGATTTAGAATTTAAAAATCAATTGATAATTTTATGAAACTTTATGAAAGTAAACAAAGCAATTTAAAGTTTATAGAAACAGAAAAGATGTTTTTTAGGGTTTTTGGAAAGAAACAAATTTAATTTATGTTTTGAAAATTTGGAAAGCAAATTAGGGTTTTGAGATTTTGAAGAAACAAAAACAATAATTTTAAGCTTTTTGGAAAACAAAGCAACGAATTAAGGTTTTTAAACTTTAGAAAAGGTGAATTAATGTTCTTAGGTTTTTTTTTATTTTGAAGAAATAGAAACAATTTTTAAGATTTTTGAATGATGAAGCTACTTTTAATTAATGAAACAAATAAAGAAATTCATACCTTCGTTTGTTGGTTCCACCAAAAATCACTTCTTGGATGAACAAGAACAAAGACAAGCTTTGCTGCCTTTGATGGATTGAATAGTTTGTTTGCTTTCTCAAAAAAAAAATCCAATTGATTCAAAGTTTTCCTCCTCAATTTCTCCTCCCAAAGTCTGATCCAATTTCCCATCCTTTTTTGTGTTGCTTTAGTCCTTATTTATAGAAAAATTTTATGGTTAATTTTAGTTATTCACGGAATCTAACATTGATTAAGAAAAGGAAACCGAAACCTAATTGTATTTGGCTTCGAAAAAATTTGCGTCAAAAAAATTTCGCTGGCGAAAAAAAACTGCTTCGAAAAAATTGCGCTGGCGAAAAAAACTGCTGCAAAAAAAATGCGCTGGCAAAAAAACTGCCACAGCTGGCTGCGGGCGCGAATTGACCTGCGGGCCCTTTAGCCCGCAGGAAATTCCTATGCGCGAAATTGCCCAAGGCCATTTTGCCGCAATTCTTTTTGTTGACGAAATTTTTCGTCGCTGATTTTTTTATTTTTATTTTTTATTAATAAAAATTAGATACTAAAGAAAAATTATTTAATTAAGATAACAAAAATTATTTTGGACTAATTAAAATATATTGGACAACACAAAAATTATTTTAGACTAATTAAAATATATTGGACCGGTGGGTCAAAAATTAAGGGTTTACAGTTTGCCCCCTGCTTGAATGATCTGAGACTTTAGTGAAAGAGAGTGAAAAGCAATAAGACTTAATTTTTGAGATGGTTGAGATTTTGGGCCCGGTTCGAGTTCTGGACTCAAGGATAATTTTAGGTTCTGGACCTGAGTGTAATTTTAGGTTCTAGACCTAAGGATAATTTTAGGTTCTAGACCTAAAGAAAATTTGGGTTCGGGACCCGAGCTAAGTTCTGGACTTAGAAAAGATTCTAGGTTCTGGACCTATGGATAATTTGAGTTTTGGACCCGAGATAAGTTATGGACTTAGAATGGATTCTAGGTTCCGGACCTAAAGATAATTTGGGTTCTGGACCTAAGCTAAGTTCTGGACTTAGAAAGGATTCTAGGTTTTGGAACTAAAGGAAATTTGGGTTCAGGACCCGAGCTAAGTTCTGGATTTAGAATGGATTCTAGGTTCTAGACCTAAAGATAATTTAGGTTCTGGACCTGAGCTAAGTTCTGGACATAGAAAAGATTATAAGTTTTGCACCTAATGATAATTTGAGTTCTGGACCCGAGCTAAGTTCTGGACTTAGAATGGATTTTCGGTTCTGGACCTAAAGATAATTTGGGTTCTGGACCCGAACTAAGTTCTGGACTTAGAAAAGATTTTAGGTTCTGGACCTAAGGAAATTTTGGATTCTGGACCCTAGCTAAGTTCTAGACTTAGAAAATATTATAGGTTCTGGACCTAAGGGTAATTTGTGTTCTGGACCCGAGGTAATTTCTGGACTTAGGAAATATTCTAGGTTTTGGACCTAAGGAAAATTTAGGTTCTGGATCCGAGCTAATAAAGATTTAATTATCTGCAAAAAATAATTTTTTGGTTTCAAAAAATTTGACTAATTCTTATGCACATGTCTTCTCCTTACCCCCTGCGTGTAAAAATATTTATATACACGCAAGTAGTTGAATGATTAAATTGAATAATTGAATTTACTGTTTATATTACTGTGTAGTCACTGTTCATGCACTATTTACTATTCATAAATAGTAACTTACTATTCATAAATAGTAACTTACTATTCATAAATAGTAATAAATAGTATTTTACTATTGGAGAACAGTAAACTTACTTTTGAATTTTGTTTTTTTTCCTTGCTGTTTCTCTAATAAACCCATGAGTTCTTTCATTTGATTCACAACAAGATTTCTCAATTTCTATAATTCTCTCAAATTCTTTTAAATTTAGTACATAGTTTTCAAAAAAAATGCATGTTTCAAGGTCAGGGACTTATTATAATGCCGAGTTATTGGAGTTTATTCGACATCATGAAGATGGAAATATAGATCTACTAGCCGGGATGCCGCTTCATTGTAGTTCCAACCAAAATAGTGCGGTAATTATTTTTCTTTTTCTTTTTTTTTTCTTTTCTTGATTTTCATCTCTTTTTTTTATTATTTTAATTTTTAATTTTTTTATTATTTTTATTATTTTTATTATTTTTAATTTTTTATGTTTTATATTATGCTCCTTTATTTAGAAAATTTAGGAAAAAATATTTTAATTTAAGCAGATAAGATAATATGTACTTACCTTGTATTAACGTACCTGGCTCCGTGTTAGCGCAATTGTTGCGTTGTTCGGGCTGGAGGGTGCATTTATAAAGCCCGACAATGGTACGATGTAGTGCCTTCCTGGGTAAGGCATATTATCCGAGATTGCGGCTTTGAGCACTTCATCTCACAATTGCCAACCGAGGAGTATCAGATAGACCAGAGAGTAGTCCAGGCACTTTCAGAACGATGGTTGGACACAACCCATACTTTTCACTTGCCCATTGGAGAGATGACAATTGGTCTGGTTGATTTTACTGCTATAATCGGTCTTCGATTTGATGGTGTTCCGGTTCCTCTAACCAATGATATTTTAACATTTGAAGAAATTTATGAATTAATTGCTATGGAACCATCATATAAAGGGCCTTTTGAGATAAAAATTGAACCGATTCATAGTTATTGGATGAACTACGAAGGATGGGTTTACAGAGACACGGCCCAACAGTATGCTCGAGGATTTTTGTTATATTTACTTGGGTCGACCATCTTAGGCAGCACTGAATCCTCCATCCACTTTCAACAAATGTAAAAACCATAATTCACACTCATTTTATATTACGTAGGTGGCCCTCACCACCATTATCATATCATAGGATTGGCCCCCACCATCCTGGTTATAACCATTTGCCCTCACCACTGGCTTCAGTGGCCCTCACCACTGAATAAAATATCATATCACAATAATGAGCAGTACTGCATGCGTTAGTATAGTGCACCATACCCTTATCTACCACTCCCAACTATCCAGCAGAGCATAAAGGTTAAAATGATTCAATTTAAGTCTCAAACTTCATTTTTGAATGACTCGAGAAATCATTTTAATTCCCGTCGCGCTTTGCCATTTACGCCGCGCACCACATTCTTTAGTCAAATCATTACCCTTTTTCACATATTTAACATCCATTATAAACATATCAAACATTTCAAAGCATTCCTCAAAAAGTCACAAATTGACCAAATGAATAGTGTCGCGACGCGTAAAATCGGCAATGCAAATGGCATGACCATATGAATAGTAAAATCTGGTTTTCGTCAAAATTTCAGTCAATTTCAGTCATGCATTTGACCAGGTAAATGATCTTATTTTTGGCTGAAATTTTACAGGAAACTTATTTCATATGTTGACTAGTTGCATGTAAAATTTCGTCGAAAAATTCCATCGTTTGCTGCCTCAACCGGCTGCCCAAAATTGGGTCCAGAATTGGCTCCCAAAGGGCACCAATTCGGCTATTTTTTTTTGTTTTAAACCCATTTCAAAGCTTCCGTAATAATGTAATGAAGATTTAGACACTTCCCTTTTAAAATAACTTGATTGTTTAAATCAATTTGAACCAAATAGAGTTCATAAACTCTTTTACCAAAATCATTGAAAGCATTAGATTTCATTTGAATTTAAACAACCCAATCACCACATGGATTCAAAAATACCACTCAACAATTGAATTCAAACTTAAACAACACATTTAGGCATCCATAGCAAAAGTTCCATAGATAAATTTTTGGCAAGAATATAAAAGAAAACTTAATTCTTCCAAGGTAAAGTACCAAACCTTGTTCTTTTAATTCCCCTTTGCTTTTCCTTCTTCTCTTTCCTTAATCTTTGTTTCTCCTTCAAGAAATTCAAGAACACAACCTTAAACATAAACCTTAGAAATTTAGAACAATAAGCTACCCTCCAAATTCATATGAATTTCTACCTAAATTAACCATCTCTCATCATTAATCAACATATTTTTCCATTAAATTCATTTTCTAACCATCCTACAAACTTTCCCAAAATCCATCCTTTATGAACCCTACTTTAGATCTCTTAAATTAGCCAACAATTTATGAAATTAAAGCTACAAATAAAACCTCTTACTTTAAAATCTTATTCTCCACCAAAGTTTGCAACCAAAAATAGCTAACTTGAAAAATCACTCTCTCTTTTCCCTTCCTCTCCTATTCGGCCAAAGCAAGAACAAAGATAAGCTCTTGAATTTTCTTTTTTTGCTATTTTCTCATCCAAATGGCAGCTAAGAGAGGTTAAAAAGAGGTTAAGATGTGTTTGTATAAGTGTTGGTTTCCCATTGGTACACTTAAGCGGGAAAATGGCTAATTTTCATTGGTCCAAATGTCTCTTTCTTTTATTTATTTAAAACCCAAGCCATTGGGCTTCTTTTTAAATATGTTTTGGCCCCTCAACCTCCTTGTGCTGTAATTTTATGGTCTAGGGTGTGAAAAGACAAAAATACCCTCCGGCGATTAATCGGTCGTAACTTTTAAACCGTACAGTTCCACGAGGCAAACTACATATAGTTTTGATCCTCTCGACCTCTACTTTCTATTTTAAGGTCTATTTTAGGTTTCCAAGTCATTTTGAAAAATTACCAATAAGCCCTCGACTTTTTACAAAATTCCCTTTAGGTCCTTTCTTTGCTCGGGTTTTCCCGGGCTCCGTTTCTACTAACGATCATTTCATATTCAACCCCTCGACGTCCTCTACTCACTCGCGTGTTTATTTCCTACTTTGGATTCATGTATAAATTTTAATTGATAATGACCAAAATGCCCCTAGTCTACGTGTCTTCATTTCACTCTAACGGGCGTTTCCTGAAAAAACCGTTACACGTCGTTTCGACCCGATTTTTCTCAACTATTAAGAACCTCCAGTACAACTTTTGGAAATTACAGTCACCTCCCCAAAACTTTGCATTTCTTCAATTAGGTCCCATTGGTCCTATAGCCTTATCTTGGGCCGTTGTCAGGAATTGACTTCTCCTTTCCCCTTCTCACACTGTGCACGTGACTGCTATGTATAAATGCAGTGGGCAGATGTGACAGTTCCTCCCTCGTTAATTTAGGCTTCGTCTCGAAGTCTATCAGGTGGGAACAAATATGGGTACTGCTTCCTCATAGTTTCTTTGCGTTCCCATGTAGCTTCTTCTACTTTATGATTCCTCCAAAGCACTTTGACCCATGGGATCTTCTTATTCAGCAACTCTTTGATTTCCCGTGCTAGGATTTCTACCGGCTCTTCCTCGTACGTCAGGTCGGGCTGAATCTCGATGTCTTGGGCTTGTATAACGTGGGTTGGATCTGAACGATACCTCCTTAGCATTGAAACGTGGAAAACATCATGTATTTTACATTATTCGGGTGGTAACGCCAACTGGTAAGCTACCGGACCTACCCGTTTGATGATCTCATATGGTCCGATAAATCTAGGGCTTAGCTTGCCTTTCTGTTTAAATCGTAACACCTTCTTCCAAGGAGAGACTTTGAGGAATACTCTGTCGCTGACCTCGAATTGTATATCTTTCCTCTTTAGATCCGCGTATGATTTTTGCCTGTCCGCCGCTGGTTTTAATCGGTCTCGAATGATCTCTATCTTTTCCTCAGTTTCCTTAACTATGTTTGGCCCCAACATCTTTTCCTCGCTCAATTCTGTCCAGCAAACTGGAGTTCTGCATTTTTGACCATACAGTGCTTCGTAAGGAGCCATTTGCATGCTGGATTGATAGCTGTTGTTGTACGCGAATTCCATTAAGCTCAGGTGTTTGTCCCAGCTACCTTTAAATTCTAAAATGCACGCCCTCAGCATATCTTCCAAAACTTGAATCACTCTTTCTGACTGTCCGTCTGTCTGGGGATGGAATGATGTACTGTGGTACGTTCGAGTCCCAAGGGCTGTTTGGAACTTCAGCCAAAAATTTGATGTAAAGCGTGGATCTCGATCTGATATGATTGAAGTTGGAACTCCGTAGAGACGTACGATCTCTTTGATGTACAAGTCTGCCAACTTGTCTAACGAGTAATCCACACGTCCTGGTAAGAAATGAGCGGACTTAGTAAGCCAATCCACGATTACCCAGATCGCGTCATGTTTGTCCCTAGTCATAGGCAATCCTGTGACAAAATCCATAGTAATACGGTCCCATTTCCAGGTTGGAATCGTAATAGGTTGTAGTAGTCCTGAGGGTAGTTGATGTTTCGCGTTCACTTACTGACAGATCAGACACTTCGTCACGTGATCCACGATGTCTTTTTTCATTCCTGGCCACTAGTAATACTCCTTCAAAATCTCCCGGATGCATTGTGTAAGGACTGTTATGAGCTTCTTGCAAAATCTGTTTCTTCAGTTCCTCGGACTTAGGTACCACCATTCTCTTCTTGTAGTATAGGATACTATCTGGATGAATTTGATAATCTCCTAACAAATTCTCCTGCTCTTATTGACTCCACTTCTTCACTTGTTCATCTTCCTTCTGAGCCTCATGTATTTGTTGATGTAAGGTAGGTCGCACGTGCATTTCTGCAAAGATAGCTTCATCTTCTATAGGCTCTAATTCTACCCTCATAGCACATAGCGCTTGCATTGACTTCCTACTAAGTGCATCTGCTACGACATTCGCTTTGCTCGGGTGATAGTTAATCGTATAGTTGTAGTTGGCTAACAGTTGCATCCATTTTTGATGTCGCAGGTTTAAATCTTTCTGCGTGGGCAGGTAATTCAGGCTTTGATGATCCATATAAATGTAACACTTTTCCCCATATAAGTAGTGCCTCCACGTCTTGAAAGCCAAAACAATCGCTGCTAGTTCTAATTCATACGTAGGATAATTCTTTTCATGTGGCTTGAGCTGTCGAGAGAAATACGCAATGACTTTGCCCTCCTGCATCAATATGCAAACCCGATGTGGGATGCATCGCTATAGATCACAAAATCTTTTCCTAATTCAGGTTGTGTAAGAATGGGTGCTTCAGTAAGTTTTTGCTTCAGCCTTTCAAAGCTCCGTTGGCAAGCATCGGTCCACTAGAATTTGGCATTCTTCTGAAGTAGCTTGGTCATAGGTGTGGCAATCATGGAAAACCCTTTGACGAATCTCTGATAATATCCTGCTAACCCCAAGAAACTACGAACCTCTGTTACTGTTTTAGGTGGCTTCCATTCTAATACTGCTTCTATTTTCTTGGGATCGACCCTTATTCCTTCTGCCGATACAATATGTCCCAAGAAGGCTACTTCTTCCAACCAAAATTCGCATTTGCTGAATTTAGCATATAACTGTTTCTCTCGCAGGGTTTGCAAAACGATCCTAAGGTGGCGATCATGGTCCTCTTGATTCTTTGAATACACCAATATGTCATTAATGAATACAACCATGAACTGATCCAAATATGGGTGGAAGATTCTATTCATCAGATCCATGAATACTGCAGGTGCGTTCGTTAATCCGAAAGGCATAACAATGAATTCATAATGTCCATAGCGAGTTCTGAATGCGGTTTTTGGTATGTCTTTGTCTTTGATCCCCAATTGATGATAACCCGATCTTAGATCGATTTTTGAAAAAACTCCAGCACCTTTGAGTTGATCAAACAAATCGTCTATGCAAGGTAGTGGATACTTGTTCTTGATGGTCAGCTTATTGAGTTGACAGTAATCCACACACAACCTTAGGGATCCGTCTTTCTTTTTCATGAACAATACTGGCGCTCCCCATGGTGACACACTTGGCCTAATGAACCCCTTGTCTAAAAGTTCTTGTAGCTGTACCTTTAGTTCTTTTAGCTCCACTGGCGCCATTCGGTAAGGTGCGATGGATACTGGTGCAGCTCCTGGGTACACGTCTATGGTGAATTCCACCTCTCGTTTAGGTGGTAATCCGGGTAAGTCGTCAGGAAATACGTCGGGGAAATCGCAAACAATAGGCATATCTTATAGCTTCGATGCCTCTTCTTTCACTTCTAACGCACATAACAAGTATGCCTCGCAGCCTTTTTGCATAGCAGAAATGATGTTAGTTAGATAGTCCTTCCTCTTTCCCACTAAGGTCACTTCATCGCCGTCTGACGTATGCAGAGTAACTCTCTTCCATTTACAGTCAACCAGTGCATCGTGTTTGGTCAACCAATCCATCCCAAGGACAGCGTCGAATTCTTAAAATGGAAGTTCAAATAAGTCTCCCCAAAAGATACGTCCGTGTATCTCCACGGGGCAATCTTTCACTACCTTCCTCGTAATCACCTCACTCCCTAATGGGCTAGTAACTAATATTCCCTCTTCCTCTAGTTCTACCTTTAGGTTCCCAAGTTCTTCATTTTTCGTGCATATATATGAGTGTGAAGAACCCGGATCTATTAAAACGTAAAGCGAAACTCCAAACATAGACAACTAACCTGTAATCAAGTCTAGCGCTTCTTCATCTTCTTGCCCCCTCAAGGCATACATTCTAGCAGGAGCCCTCGCTTCTGGTCGATCCACCGTCTCAGACTGCAGACGTGATAGATTTTTGCCCCTACCTCTGCCTCGGCCTCGTCCTGCTGCCGCTTGCGATCCCTCAGTCTCCCTAGGTAGATTTTGCATTCGCCGGGGACACTCTCGCATAAGGTGGTCTAAAGATCCACATATGTAGCATGCAAATGTCTAACCCCAACATCCTCCCGTGTGACGACGTCCGCATTGATTACAGCATGGATTAGTATTTTTGCCTTCATTACCTCTCGGACTGGTAGAAAAGTTACCTCCGCTTCGGTTGAATCCTCTTCCTTGCCCTCTTCTGGATCGTCCGGTACTAGCGACTGAGGTGGCTTGACTTGGGCCACTACGATTCGATCCCTAACTATAACCCCGGTGTTGACCGCCTCCCGTGGAACCACTGCCTCGGAATTGCTTCCTTGATGATTGGTAGTTTCCCGAATAGTTTTGGGTATTTCTCTTATGTTTCATCTTTTGTCTTCTATTCTGCTCATCAGACTGACACTGCTCCACTTCAATAGCTCGGATGACTAACACAGAAAATTCCTTAATATGAGCAGCAATCAGCTGCACCTTAATCTCATTATTCAATCCGTCTAAGAATTGTTTACATCGATCTTCCTCGTCTTCTATCGCTTTCTTAGCGTACCTGCTTAATCTGGTGAACTCCCTTTCGTACTCTGTCACTGTCATTCGACCCTGCTTCAAGTGTAGAAACTCTTTCCTCCTGGCATCAAGATAAGTTTCAGAAATAAACTTTCTCTTAAATTCTCTCACAAAGAAGTCCCATGTCCTCTGCTCTGATGGAACTCGTTGTTGGACGGTATCCCACCAGACATACGCTTCTTCCACTAATAAGGAAGTAGCGCACACAACTTGCTCCTCTGGAGTACACTGTAACTGATCTAAGGCTCATACCGTTCCTTCAGCCAATACTCGGCTGTAGAGGAATCATCGTCCCTTCAAGCCCTAAACTCCTTCGCCCCGTACTTTCTTATCTTTTCGATCGGGGGTTTCCTTTCCCCTCCTATAGCAGGTACTGGTATGGGTGCTGGCGCTGGTGGTGGTGCCGGGGCGGCGCAGGCTATTTGCCGTAATACGGCAGCCATTTTTTGCAACATTTCGTTGGGGATAGGAGCATCAGCTAGTGGTTGGTCAGATGCAGGTATCTCTGATACATGTGTTTCTACAGTTCGGGAGCCCTGAGACTCGACCTCCTCCTCTATATCATGTTGCGCTACTCGCAACATCTAAAGAACAGAGCAAAACGTATACAATCCCATCATCAATAACGACCCAGACCAACAGCATTATATTACCCTAGGTGGCATGTATATAAAGATAAAACTCTTAAATAATACATATATAACACAACTTTTATTTATTTCCAAGCAAAAGTATTTACATTACTAGGAAGCCCTTATGTACATTCCAAAATTTAGGACTCCTTACAACTATATCATCATGTCATACTACCATACAATATTTACACGATACTCCGATGTCACATATGTACATAACCAAAAAAAAACCTCCAAAAAGCAACACATCTCGAAGCTCAGTGAGTAGGTGCCCTAGGTGAGGTGGCACTGTCAGACAAATACTCTTCTATCTCAGGGTCAAAATCTGGGTCATGCGATGCTTCACCAGGTAAGTACTGGCCTAGCTCCTGGACCCTCTCCTGCAAATCACGGATCTCTCTATGTGCTACCTCGAGACTCCTACAGGCACTATCAAACTCCATTCTATGACTAAGCCTGTCCTCCTTTAACATCTGCACGTCCCTCATCAAGGAGGTAATCATCTCATGTTTTAATCTCAGGTCTTCACGATCCTGTATACTTCAATCTGCCAGAATTTCTATGGTATCATCTTGCTTCTGCACTATCTGCTTTAGCCTCTCTACTTCCATCCTCATCTCCCTCATCTCATCGTTTCGATCACCCATAATTACTCCTGTTATATTTAGAATAACATAACTACCAATACAACACACATGTATAGTTACATAATTAGAACCCCTAACCTAACCCTATGTGTCATACCTTTAAGGTTTAGTTCAACTAACTACCCAAAACCGGCTAAACCGGAGCTCTGATACCAAAAATTGTAATACCCCTTCCTGGCCTACGTGTGCAAGCCGAGTAGAGGCGCCACACTAACCTAAAGTAGCTACCAATTTTACTTAGTCAAATTTTGTTCCGGTTTTACAGAAATTTTGCCAGAGGTTCGCTTAGAAATTGGGTCCCAAGTGTCGACAAAACTGGTTTTTCTGATTTTTGAAAACATTTTTACACAAATCAATGCGAACACAATCAGTCTCAATACACTCCCAATGAATCCCCCTTATAACCTCAACTACAAACCTGCAAGAAAAATTCACACTTCTAGTACAAAATAAAGTAGAGGTTTATTATTATTACATACTACTAACGTACAGTATAACATAGAAATTCTCAATCTTATATATACATATACATGCCACAACTAGTTAACTCATAATGGAAACTAAGAGATCTACCCTGAGATGCTGTGGGTCTGGTCGTCGCTTCCCAAGAGTTAGCTACTTCTCCGAACCTACGAGTCAAGGAAAACTTAAATCGCTGAGCAATGTCACTCAGTGGGTACTTTACAAATGGAAATAAAAATAAACATGAAAGCATTTGAAATAAAAGGAAATAATTAAATAAAAAATCAACCAACATTAAACCAATGGAAGTTATTGTACATTAAGTATAAATATACTTTCAACAAATGTAAAAACCATAATTCACACTCATTTTGCATTACATATTTAAAAAAAAAAAAAACAGGACTTTGGCTCTACTGGTATATAGGGAACCATAGCGATAAAGCAGTGGCCCTCACCACTGTAACATAGGTGGCCCTCACCACCATTATCATATCACAGGAATGGCCCTCACCATCCTGGTTATAACCAATGGCCCTCACCACTGGCTTCAGTGGCCCTCACCACTGAATAAAATATTATATCATAATAATGAGCAGTACTGCATGTGTTAGTATAGTGCACCATACCCTTATCTACCACTCCCAACTATCCAGCAGAGCATAAAGGTTAAAATGATTCAATTTAAGTCTCAAACTTCATTTTAGAATGACTCGAGAAATCATTTTAATTCTCGTCGCGCTTTGCCATTTACGCCGCGCACCACATTCTTTAGTCAAATCATTACCCTTTTTCACATATTTAACATCCATTATAAACATATCAAACATTTCAAAGCATTCCTCAAAAAGTCACAAATTGACCAAATGAATAGTGTCGCGACGCATAAAATCGGTAACGCAAATGGCATGACCATATGAATAGTAAAATCTGGTTTTTGTCAAAATTTCAGTCATGCATTTGACCAGATAAATGATCTTATTTTTGGATGAAATTTTGCAGGAAACTTATTTCATATGTTGACTAGTTGCATGTAAAATTTCGTCGAAAAATTCCATCGTTTACTGCCTCAACTGGCTGCCCAAAATTGGGCCCAGAATTGGCTCCCAAAGGGCACCAATTCAGCCCAATTTATTTTTTTTTGTTTTAAACCCATTTCAAAGCTTCCCTAATAATGTAATGAAGATTTAGACACTTCCCTTTTAAAATAACTTGATTGTTTAAATCAATTTGAACCAAATAGAGTTCATAAACTCTTTTACCAAAATCATTGAAAACATTAGATTTCATTTGAATTTAAGCAAACCAATCACCACATGGATTCAAAAATACCACTCAACAATTGAATTCAAACTCAAACAACACATTTAGGAATCCATAGCAAAAGTTCCATAGATAAATTTTTGGCAAGAATATAAAAGAAAACTTAATTCTTCCAAGGTAAAGTACCAAACCTTGTTCTTTTAATTCCCCTTTGCTTTTCCTTCTTCTCTTTCCTTAATCTTTGTTTCTCCTTCAAGAAATTCAAGAACACAACCTTAAACATAAACCTTAGAAATTTAGAACAATAAGCTACCCTCCAAATTCATATGAATTTCTACCTAAATTAACCATCTCTCATCATTAATCAACATATTTTTCCATTAAATTCATTTTCTAACCATCCTACAAACTTTCCCCAAATCCATCCTTTAGATCTCTTAAATTAGCCAACAATTTATGAAATTAAAGCTACAAATAAAACCTCTTACCTTAAAATCTTATTCTCCACCAAAGTTTGCAACCAAAAATAGCTAACTTGAAAAATCACTCTCTCTTTTCCCTTCCTCTCCTATTTGGCCAAAGCAAGAACAAAGATAAGCTCTTGAATTTTCTTTTTTTGCTGTTTTCTCATCCAAATGGCAGCTAAGAGAGGTTAAAAAGAGTTAAAATGTGTTGGTGTAAGTGTTGGTTTCCCATTGGTACACTTAAGCGGGAAAATGGCTAATTTTCATTGGTCCAAATGTCTCTTTCTTTTATTTATTTAAAACCCAAGCCATTGGGCTTCCTTTTAATTATATTTTGGCCCCTCAACCTCCTTGTGCTGTAATTTTATGGTCTAGGGTGTGAAAAGACCAAAATACCCTCCGGTAATTAATCGGTTGTAACATTTAAACCGTACAGTTCCACGGGCAAACTACATATAGTTTTGATCCTCTCGACCTCTACTTTCTATTTTTAAGGTCTATTTTAGGATTCCAAGTCATTTTGAAAAATTACCAATAAGCCCTCGACTTTTTACAAAATTCCCTTTAGGTCCTTTCTTTGCTCGGGTTTTCCTGGGCTCCGTTTCTACTACCGATCATTTCATATTCAACCCCTCGACGTCCTCTACTCACTCGTGTGTTTATTTCCTACTTTGGATTCATGTATAAATTTTAATTAATAATGACCAAAATGCCCCTAATCTACGTGTCTTCGTTTCACTCTAACGGGGCGTTTCCTGGAAAAACCGTTACACGTCGTTGCGACCCAATTTTTTTCTACTCTCCATTTTTGGAGTCTGTTATATGCACTATTAAGAACCTCCAGTACAACTTTTGGAAATTACAGTCACCTCCCCAAAACTTTTCATTTCTTCAATTAGGTCCCATTGGTCCTATAGCCTTATCTGGGGCTGTTGTCAGGAATTGACTTCTCCTTTCCCCTTCTCTCACTGTGCACATGACTGCTATGTATAAATGCAGTGGGCGGATGTGACACGCTTCGGGTGATCCCGGGAAGAGTAATTTGCCAAATTTTGGTGCTCCCGCTTCTGGCGGACTCGGGAAGAGTGATTTTCCCCCTTCTCCAACAGGCGATGACTTTTTCAGGGCTTTATTTGATGACCTACCACCACCCTGTTAGTGATATGTAAATATTGTATCAATTATATAAACATTGTACAATAATGAAAAAAATACAATTTCCATCTTTACTGTAACTTTTTTTTTACTGTGCCACATTTATTATATATATATATTTTATCACATCATAAATAGTACATCACAATTTCCTTTTCACAGCCACATTATTTGCTAAAACCAAATGCAACACGATAAAGGATTTTGTCTCCAATTCTTTTCCTTACACAATATGGTTTCATCTTTTTCCATTACCTTTACCTCATCACTTTTGGAAAAGTTTATTTCCTCTATATAAATCACCTTTCATGCCATATTTCATAAAGAATCCAAAAATATTTTCCAATTCAACTTAAAAACTCCCTTTAACAATTTTGATTTTCCTTTATTCATCAACCATGACTGAGCATCATTTAAAGAAGATAAAAATTCTATTTAAAAATATGGATGCCACTCATTGGAAGCAAATTTCGTGGTCAAAACTTGATGTTTTAAAATGTTTTAAAAATGTTAAATTGGATCACTCCTTCTTACATGCCGTGGCTTCCTTTTGGAATACGGATTCTAGGGTATTTAAAATTAATGGCTTTGAAATATGTTCCTTGATTGAAGAATTTGAGGCCATCCTTGGATATCCAAATAATCAACAAATGATGTTACCCACATTGATTTCCAAGACTCAACAGAAGATGCATATGTTATTTCAAATTCCAAAACCCAAAGTTCTTTGGTTGATGAGAGGTGAAAAAATTCTACTTGCTCCTTTGATTGATTTTTGTCTCTCTCATTTGGCCCCTACTAAGGCATGGGGACGCATGCTCTGTCTTTGCTTGCTCGGCCAATTCCTGCTTGTCTCTTCTAATGGCGATTTTGATCCACGAGTATTGGATATTATGGACCAAATGGAAGGAGGCTTGTCGCCGGTACCTGTGATCTTAGCCGAGAACTTAGTTGGATTAGACCGACTTAAATCAGGATTGTCAAAGAGACTGACTAGGAGTCCGTTGCTGCTTCAGGTAATTACCTAAACTTCCCTTTTGGATTTTCAATTTAGGTTTTCTTTTTTCTTTTTTTGCTTTGCTCTAATTTTTGCCTAGTCCGCCCATGTGGATTTTCGGACCTAGCGAACTGTCCCAATTTTTTCCTAAGCTACCCTTGCAGGTTTTCAACTAGCGGACCTCTTCTTTTTATATATATATATATACTTTTATTGCTCTAATTTTTTCCTAGTCCGCCCTTATGGGTTTTCGAAACTAGCGAGCTGTCCTAATTTTTGCCTAAGCTGCCCTTGCGGGTTTTCAACTTAGCGGACTCTTTTCTTTTTTCTTTTCTTTTTTTAATTTAATTTAATTCTTTCTTCATAGATTTTGCTTTAGGAGCATCTTTGTTTGCTTGATACTCCATCCATGGATTTTGCCAGATATCTGCCACATCATCATTCTGCTAGGAAGCTACTCCATCCTGCTTCTTCATATGCTGACTGGGTTGACTGGATCCACTCACATTCTAAAGTCAATATCCATTGGTTGGTACCTTGGTGGAAGATTTCTCGTGTCACCATGCTGACATACTTGATGTATGTTTTCCTTACTGCTCTTCGTCAAGGTACATGCTATGATCCTCGCCGACTTGGCCGTTAGTACGGAGCTGAGCCTCGCGATTTTGACTTTACTCCTGATTTAGACATGCCTCGCTTGACTGAAGCCTACTTGAATCGGCTGAGACAAAGCTGACCTGCAGTTACATTTATCGACTGCCATAGATTTTACATTTGTCAATTCAGAAAAGGTATTGTTAGGATGATAAATAATTAAAGTAATAAAAGATGCTTCTTTTCCATTTATAATTTGTCATCACCTTTTGCTATTGTGATGACTCAATTCCTAAGGAATCCCCAACCCCCTAATGGGTTCAGAAAGTTGGGTACGTGTGGGGAAGGTGAGAAATGGCTCAGCAGCCCCATAACGCCCGGTTCATTGGAACCGGCCTCCTTTACAGGTCTTAATATTATAAAATTCTTAAATATAACAATATTATCCATATTACACACAACAATTAAAATAAAGCATCGATATATTAAAAATCAAAGCAAGCAAAACAAATAAATGGACACCCATCCAAAGATGGAAGCATGTCCTTACATCCTATGCCTAAATAGGAAACCCACCGAAATGTAGAAATGTGTCCTTTACATTGGCTCTAAAATAGAAAAGCAATTTAAATTACATGATATTTAACTAAAGAGGTACCCACCAAGTGGAAACATACCTCTTACAACATTTGGGAATCTAAATAAATCGATAAAAGTAAATAACCATTCATCATAACTAAATCATTCATCAAAGGTATTAAACAACAATAGAATGTAAACATCCATCCATGATAAACTAAATAAATCAAGCATTGAACTTAAATAAACTAAAGCATATAAAATAAATCAAAGCATAATCAAATATAAAATTGAATAAAACAAATAAAGATTCAAATTAGGGCTACTGTTTCTATTTAAGATTCTTTATTTCATGTGTTTAGGGTATTGGAATTTATGGGTTCGAGCTACTGTGAATTTTAAAAGAATTGAAATGGAGCAAAGTTTTAGAATTTAAGATGTTGATAAAGTTCTTTGATAAACCAAATTAGTGTTTGAGAAGTGAAATCATGAAATTAGGGTTTGAACACTTTAAAACATTGGATTTATGATTTACGGTTACTTACTGTGTAGAATTATAACATTTAAATTTATATGGTTTTAAGGTTTTAAAGATTAGGGTTTAGAAAAATTAAGGTTTAAGGTTTTAAGGGAGTTAGGTTTTACTGTTTTGGGTTTTGGAGTTGAATTAGGGTTTTAGAATTTTAGAATTAGGGTTTCGGAGAATACATCATATTTAGAATTTGAAAATCAATTGATAATTTTATGAAACTTTATGAAAATAAACAAAGTGATTTAAAGTTTATAGAAACAGAAAATATGTTTGTTAGGGTTTTTGGAAAGAAACAAATTTAATTTATGATTTTGAAAATTTGGAAAGCAAATTAGGGTTTTGAGATTTTAAAGAAACAAAAACAAAAATTTTAAGCTTTTTGGAAAACAAAGCAACGAATTAATGTTTTTAAACTTTAGAAAAGGTGAATTAAGGTTCTTAGGTTTTTTTTTATTTTTAAGAAGCATAAATAATTTTTAAGATTTTTGAATGATGAAGCTACTGTGAATTAATGAAAGAAATAAAGAAATTCATATCTTTGTTTGCTAGTTCCACCAAAAATCACTTCTTGGATGAACAAGAACAAAGACAAGCTTTGCTGCTTTTGATGGATTGAATAGTTTGTTTGCTTTCTCAAAAAAATCCAATTGATTCAAAGTCTTCCTCCTCAATTTCGGTCCCAATTTCTCCTCCCAAAATCTGATCCAATTTCCCATCCTTTTTTTGTGTTGTTTGTCCTTATTTATAGAAAAATTTTATGGTTAACTTTAGTTATTCATGGAATCTAACATTGATTAAGAAAAGGAAACCAAAACCTAATTGTATTTGGTTTCGGAAAAATTTACGTCGAAAAAATTTCGCTGGCAGAAAAAACTGCTGCGGAAAAATTGCGCTGGCAAAAAAAAAATTGCTGTGGAAAAAATGCGCTGGCAAAAAAAACTGCCACAGCTGGCTGCGGGCTGCGGGCGTGAAGGCCATTTCGCCCGTAGGTTTTTCCTGCGAGTGAAATGGCCAAGCCATTTCGCCCGCAGAAATAAGTCATTTCGCCCACAGGAAAATCTTGCTGGCAAAATGGCCCAAGGCCATTTCACCGCATCTCTTTTCGGCGATGAAATTTTTAGTCACCAATTTTTTTATTTGTTTATTTTTATTTTTTATTAATAAAAATTAGATACTAAAGAAAAAATTATTTAATTAAGATAACAAAAATTATTTTGGACTAATTAAAATATATTGGACAATACAAAAATTATTTTCGACTAATTATAATATATTGGACCGGACTGGGTCAAAAATTAAGGGTCTACAGTCATCAACCACACTTTTTCCCTATCTTTCAAGCTATATAGGAAACATCTCATTTTGCGTTCATCCTCTGTTAATGCTTGTAAAGGGAAAGTATGCAGTGTTATGTAAGAATCTCGAATGAAGTTCAGATAATCTTTATTCGACAATCCATGGAAGGATGGCAGCATACTATAATGAGTGTTTTTGAGTTCATAATTTTTTGTTGCATTGCTCAACTGGATACACGATGTGGATACTCTAATGATCGATCAGGCAAACCCCTTCATAGGTGGTTCCTCTACGTCATTCATTTCTACTTTCGTGTCCTCCTCAAATCGCTCATCGGTTTCTTCTCCTTCTTGTCCCAAGGGATCTACTCCTTCAGTTCTTAGGAGTCTATAAATATCGTCTATACATGGAACAAGTTCATTTCCTTTCGACCTTCATCCTTGCATAAATGACCTAGGCAATTCAAAAAGGAACACTTTAAAAAGAATCAAACTATTAACAACAATTGCCTTCCCCGGCAGCAGCGCCAAAAACATTGTTGTGCTCTAACGAACACTACTACAAAGCGACACTCGCAAGTATACGAGCTTATTGTAGCAACGATGATAGCCCCAAGGTCATCTCACAGTGAATAAATTATTTTACAATAGTTTGATTAACAAATAAATTAAAAAGCAAGAGTCTGATAAGTTGGAATGGTGAAAAGCAATATAAATTTAAAAGTAATGTGTGTAATGGTTGTACAATATTAGTGCAAATTCTTGGAATGGTGCTTAGGGTTGTAGATCAATTTAATCGAAGCTTAATTCTCAAATTATCCATTAATATAACCTTGTATTTTAATTTGTTCCTTGAGTTTAATTAGTAATTACCAATTCTCTAGCTTTCACATTCATGAATTAACAACAACCAATTGTTTTGAAATTACAAATTAATAAAACCCTAGAATTTATATTTCTAATTCATTCTTAGGGTAGTTGAATGCATAATTTCAATATCAAATTTCACCTCTCGATCCTTTATTCAATATCTAGAGATTAATAGGTAGCTAATCTATCAACCTAACTTTCAATCCAATACAATCAACTAATAACAAGGTATATTAATGAAAATATCAAATCAAGTCATTCAATCAAATCTACTACAAACCCTAGATATGAGTAATTTAACTCATCATCATCAATTTAAAACACATATTCATCTCAATATAAATCAATTAACAATTTTCCATTGAAATATTAAGGTTCTTAACAAACAACAACAATCTAGAAATGAATGAAAAGAGATAATATAAAAACCCCTTTGAAGATGCTAAGAGTTGAACTTTTAGTCTTCCTCTTAGCTCCACTTTCAATATGATGAAGAACTAACAAGCCTTCTTCAATCAATGGCTCTCCTCTTGAAAAATGAAATAGTAACTCTCTTAAGCCCCCAACTCCTCAATCAAGCTTTCTTTAAACCCTAACTTTCATAAGAACTTGCTCACCCAATTTTATCCCAAAAATGTTAAGAGTCTTGTCTGTGAAAGAAATGAAAGATCAACGGAAGATGAAGATGAAGGTGATGTTCATGGTCTCTTCTCAAGACCAATAATAAGAAGATGAACTAAGCATCCCAACGTGTGAGTATATCTCCACTTTCCATTCTTTTTAATTTCTTAAGACACCAAGCATATCTTACCAACTCACACACTCCTCTTTGTCTCCCTCCTTTTCTTTGTTTCATATTTCTTCCCATAAATCCATCCACCTTTTCCACATTTTTAATATTTCTTTTTAAAAAGAAAAGTCTTTTGTCCCCTAATTGTCCCTCACTTCATTCAAAATAATTCAAAGGGACCATATGAGACACGATCAAGCCTTGAGTGACTTGGCTGTGTCACTCATTCTTCTTGGGACAAAGCCAAGCCTTGAGGCCGTGTCCATAGCTGCCTAATCTTTCTTCTTATTTTCTAAATGTGACATAGCTAGTGGCTTGGTTGTGTCTTCTACTTGTGTTCACCTCCCCCATTCGCTTTGCTCTTTGGCTTTACTCTTTGGTTTCATCAAGTGGGACACGACCAAGGCCTTGGCTGTGTCATGTGACATGGCTAATGGCTTGGACGTGTCATCTGCCAGTGTCTGCCTCTGCCTAATTTTTTTGAAGGACATAGCCAAGCCAAGTTGCCTCAGCTCGAGTCATATGAGTGGTTAATGCCTCTTGCCATGGATGAGGGACACAACCAAGCCATGAAGTGTCTTAGCCATGTCTCATGTTTTTCTAACATTTTGATCCATCAATCCATTCTTTTGCACCTCCACTTAAATCAAGCACTTAAAGCAAACTTTAAACACAAATTAAAAGAAAAATTAACTAAAAACTAATAAAATTACCCTAAAAATATAAACATAAATGATTGAAACAACACACAAAATTCTTTTCTAGCTTAAAACATTTAGCCTTGTAAAATTTCATCTTAGAAAAATACTTTTCCACTCTAAGGTTCATATGTTCAATCAAATCACTATCATCTAAAGCATCATCAACATCATTATCATATGCAATAAATTTCAATGATTAAGTACTTACCTCATTGGAGTCATTTTTATCCTCAATAGCCATAAGACATAGATTAGCAATTCATTCCTCATCTTCTTCTTCTTCTTCACTTGAGGAAGAATTATCCCATGTAGCTTTGTGTGATTTCTTCTTTTCCTTGTCCCGCTTCTTTTTGTTCTTCAACTTGAAGCAATCCAATTTGACGTGACCAAATTTGCCACATTCATAATAGTTCACTTCATTCTTTTTATCTTTATCTTTGAAGGAGGATTTAGAAAATGTACATTTATTAGCTTGAAATCTTCTCTTTCTCTTCCAATCACTTATTCTTTTTAAAAACATTGCCATTTCTTCTTCATCGTTCTATCTTTATTACTTGAGCTCTCAACTTCTTTGATTGTCTTCAGGTCTATTGCTTTCCTTTTTCTCTTTCTCACCTTGTTCTTCTTCCTTTTCACTATGTAGTCCAAAAGTGAGTAGCTTTCCCACAAGTTCACCGGTTCTCAATGTGCTAAGATCATGAGCCTCTTCAATAGAAGAAACTTTTGATTCAAAGCTCTTCCTTGCTCTAAGAGCTCTCTAGATTTTTCTATTTACATCACCTTGATTATATACCTTGCCATATTTCTTTAATTCATTGACAATGGCAAGCAAATGATTTGTCATGTCAATGATTTTTTCATTGGGCTTCATCTTGAATAACTCATACTCATGTATATGCATTTGGTTATGGGTGAACCTCACTTAGGTATCACCCTCATGATAGTTCTCAGGAGTTTTCCAAATGCAATGTGCACAAGTGAGATGTTGGACTCTCCCACCTTCTTCTCTTCATATTGAATTCATCAAGATAGTTGCTCTATTGTTCTTGAATCAATCATTCACTTTGGCACTTGACCATTGTGATTTAGGAAGAGGAACTTAGACACCTTCAACTTCATGCGAAGGAGGTTTCCACTCATTCTCAATAAAATCCCATGGCTCAATTCCTTCATTATCTAGGAATAAATACATCTTGTGTTTCCAATAGGAATAACCCGTTCCATTGGAATAGGGTGTAAGGAATTATGAGCGGGGATTTTTGCCCTTATTCCCGGTGGAATGGTTCTTATTATTTCAGTAATATTAGGCTCAGGGCCTTTAGAGAATATGGGTTTAAACCCAGAAAAAATAGAGTCACCAACTGAATAGGCCAAGAAAAGAAAGGGGCGGATGACTCGATTCCTAAGGAATCTCCATCTCCCTAATGGGTTCAAAAAGTTGGGTACTTATGGGGAAAATGAGAATGACCTAGTACCACCATAATGCCCAGTTCATTAGAACCGGCCTCTTTTTTCAGGTCTATATATTATTAAATTCTTAAATATTAAAAAACCATCTATACTACATGCAATTATTAAAATAAATAATCATTATGTTGAAATCAAAACAAGTTCAAATAAAATAATAAATGGGCACCCATTCGAGGATTGAAACATGCCCTTACAACCATGTCAAACGTTTGAAATTAAACAGAATAGAACACCCACCACTTGGTGGAAATATGTCCTTTACATTAATCAAAAACTCAAAATAAATTACATTAAACTTAATTAATGAGGTACCCACAATGTGCAAACATACCCCTTATATTATTGAAACTAAAATAATCAACATTAAAATAATTAACCAAATGAATTAAACCATTCAAGCATTCACAATAATTAAAAGTAAATCATCCATGATAAATAGAACATCAATAAATCACTCATTACAAGTATGAAACAATTCAAACTAGGCTCATATTCTCTAAATTAAGCATAAGACATTATAAATGAAAATTAGGGTTTTAGTGATCATACTAGGGTTTTAAGGAATCAAGGCTTGGAAATTAGGTTTTGGATTTTTGAAAACTAAGATTCTAGATGTTTTGAGAAAGGGTTAGGGTTTTTTAAATTTAAAAACTATGGTTTTGGATTTTTGGTTAGGGAATTGGTTTTATAGATTAGGGTCTAGAACATAATTTTAGGGTTTCAGATAAAAGCTACAGTTTTGGGGTTTTTTAGAAAACAAAGCTAGGGTTTTGGTTTTAGAAAAACATAATTAAGGTTTTGTTTTTTTAAGAAACAAAATTAGAGTTTTAAGGTTTCAAAAAATAATATCAGGGCTTTAAGATTTTAGAAAACAATATTAGAATTTTAAATATTTGAAAACTAGTGTTTTTATAAAATTAGGGTTTAGAAAATAATATTATGGTTTAGGTTTTAGAAATCAGGATCAAGGTATTAGAAAAAATAGTTGCTGTGATTATATTAATAGACTTTGGACTACTAGAATATTAACTTATAATAAATAATTGCACAATACATGCTCTTTGTGGATGGTTACTAGATGAAGCAAATTTAAATACATGACCTACTATGAATTATAAAGCCAACAACCATTGATCATGCTTTAAATAAAACTGATATGAATCAAAACTAATGGATATAACCTATTGGAACTAATTTAGACAAAGAATAAATGTATTCAATATTTAAAACAATCATCAAATCATATTATGTTGAATTAAAATGAATTAAATTTAGAATGTACCTTCGTTTGTTGGATCACCAAAATTAAACATTGATTAAACTTTTGTTTGCAATTATTTGGAACTCTAGCTGAGCAAAACCAAAGACAGTATGCCTAATTCGATATGGCATAATCCAAATGGAACTGAATTTACTTCAAGCTCAAATTGCACTGTTTTAGGATTTTAAAAATTAAACTAGACTTATTTTAGGCCTTATAGAGTTGGATCAATCTAATCAAGCTTAAAGTAGGTTTAAGCTTATTAAGAATGGACTGATCATGACTTAGGCCTTCTTTAATTAGGATCGGACTACCTTAGGGCCAAAATTAAGGGTCTACAGTTTGGCTCCTGCTTGAACTATCTTGAATTTATTCAGAGAGTGAAAAACAACATGACTTTGAGCTGATTTTGGATAAGGATGGGTTATGGACTCAGGAATTAGATTTTTGGTTTTGGACCCTATTTAATTTGGGTCTAGACCCAAGTTGAGTTTTGGACTTGAAAAAGGTTTGGGTTCTAGACCCGGATTGAGTTCTGGACTTGAAAAATAGTTTGGGTTCTGGACCGGAGGCTGCATTTAATTTGGGTACTTGGACCCGAGACTAGATTTGGTTTGGGCATTTGAACCCAAGACTGGATTTGATTTGGGTATTTGGACCCAAGACTGGATTTGATTTGGTTACTTGGACCCATGACTAGATTTTATTTGGGTACTTAGACCCGAGACTAGATTTGATTTCGGTACTTGGACACAGTATTGGTTTTGGGTTCTAGACCCTAGACTGGTTTGGATTCTGGACCTGAGATATAATTAGTTGAGTTTTATACTTGAGATATGATCGGTTAGGTACTTGGACCCAAGACTAGATTTTATTTTTGGTACTTTGACCCAAGACTAGATTTAGATTCTAGACCCAATGTAAGTTTGGGTTCTGTACCCGAGATTGGATTTGGATTATGGACCCGAGGCTATTGGCTAGAAGAAAGCCCACACTTTCAAATGACGGAAGGTCTATCTAACTAGAAGAGTTGAAGTCAATCCATTGAAGGATGGAACAGGTGGCTAGAAGAATGCCTGCACTTTTAAATGTCGAAAGGTCAGCAAAATCCAAGCCAAAACTTTCAAATGATGGATGTTCCACAAAATCCATTGAAGAATGAAGTAATTGGCTAAAAGAAAGCCAAAATTCTCAAAAGATCAATCAAGCTAGAATAGCTAATGTTGATCTTGGGTCCAAGTACCCAAATCAAATCCAATCTCAGGTTCAAGTACCAAAATCAAATCCAGTCTCCAGTCCAAATACTCAAATCAAATCCAGCCTCATGTCCATGTTCCCAGATCAAATCCAGCCTTGGGTTCAAGTCCCCAAATCAAATACAGTCTCGGGTCTAAGTACCCAAATTAAATCCTACCTCAGGTTTATGTACCCAAATCAAATCCAACCTCGGGTTCAAGTACCTAAATTAAATCTAGCCTCGGGTTTTAGTACCCAAATCAAATCCAGTCTCTACTCTAAGTACCAAAATGAAATCCAGTCTCGGGTTTAAGTACACAAATCAAATCCAGCCTCGGGTCTAAGTACCCAAATCAAATCCAGTCTCAGGTCCAAGTACTAACCAATCCAGTATTGGGTCTAGAACCCAATCAATCTCGGGTCCAAGTAGCCAACCAATCAATCTCATGTCCATGTACCTAAATCAAATCTAGGCTCAGGTCCAAATACCCAAATCAAATGCAGTCTTAGGTTTAAGTACCCAACCAATCAATCATGGGTCCAAGTACCCAACCACTCATATCTATGGTCCAGAAGCCAAACCAATTTTTAGTCCATAACCTAATCCAGTCTCAGGTCTAGAACCTAATCCAATTTTGGGTCTAGAATCCAATCAATTTTAGGGCCAGAACCCAACCTAGTCTCGGGTCCAGAAACCAAACCAATTTTGGTCCAGAAATCAAATCTTTTTCAACTTCAGAACTCAATCTGGGTCTAGAACCCAAACCAATCGGGTCCATAGCCTAAATCTTTTTTATTCAAGAACTCAATCTGGGTCCAGAACCCAAACCAATCTTTGGTCTAGAACCAAAATTAATCATATCTAGGTCTAAAACCCAACACATCATGGATCCAGGATCTAAGTCGATCAATCCCCTGGTCCAGAACTCATCCTTGTCCAAAATAAGCATTAAAGTCATGTTGCATTTCACTCTCTTAATAAATTAAGATCGTTTAACCAGGGAAAAAACTGTAGACCCTTAATTTTGGCCTTAAGCTAGTCCAACCCTAATTTACAAAGGCCAAGCTATATTTGAACCAATTCCAAAAAGCTTAGACCTAGTTCATAGCTTTTAATAGGTCGGTTCGGTTTTTCAAGGCCTAAAAATAAGTCGGATCAATTTATAAATATTTAAATCTAGTTTATAGCTATTGTAAGTTCGTTCAGTTCTGCAACATCTAAAAATAAGTTGGCTTGATTTTAAAACCCTAAACCTAGTTCGATTTATCATTTAATTAATTTGATTCAATTTTAAAATATAAAAATAAATCGGACCGGACCAAAAAGCAAAACCATGACGAATTGGGTCAACCAGTTTACCATGGAGGGCCTTTATGGTGAATTTTTGGACACCCATCCATGGTGAATTGGCAATTCCCAATTCTCCATGGATGGCTTACCATGGCAAATTGGCAATTCCCAATTTACCATGGTCTACTAATCTGGCCCTAATTTGGTTTATTAATTCCTTAATTAAGATGGACTTTGTTTGGACCATCAAATTAGGTATTAAGTTTTTGTTTTAAACCTAATGGTGCCTATAAATAACAAGGTTTTAACATTAAAAAGAGGCATCAACAATTATCAAGAACACAATCAACAATTAACATGGTTTAACAAGCAACACATAAGAAAGAAGTAAGGTAGTCTCTGGCCAATGAACTAGAACTGGTGCAGGCAAACTAAAAGCTTGAATCAATATACCAAACTTTGGTGGAACCAGCAATGGAGGTTTGGCTTCAATCATTAAATTCATTTAAGTTTACAGTAGCTTTGCCTATTGATATACAATTTGTTTAAACATGCAGTAAGTGTGTTTCCTTTGAAAAACATTAATCAATGATTTGGAGAATCATTTTAACCATTAATTAATTTAATCCCAGATTGCAGGAAGAGTTGTGATCATTAGTTTAATCCAGCAACCAAACTCAAGTAGGAATAGAATTATCATCTTTAAACATAATAACCCTAATCCAATAAACCCTAATCTATTTCCAAAATACCAAAACCTAAACCTAAAACACTAACCCAGTAATCTAATCCAAGACCTCAAATCCTAAATACTCAGTAGCCACCCTAAACCTTACTCCTTAAAGCCCAACCTTAAATCCAAAAAGAATTTCCAAACACCAATCTTAAAACCTTAATTTCTATAAATATAAAACCTTAGATTACATAGAAACCCTAATTCCCTAACAAAACCATGGTGCTGCCCCCGATTCATCGCAAGGGGCGCTGCCCCTTGACCCCCACCCGTTAATCGGCTAGTGGGACAGCCATAAGCATGACCCTCATCGTCATGCCAAAAATGGGTTAATATTAAGATCTATTTGTAAAAATATAAAGTTTAGCCTTAATTTATAATTTTTATGAAAGATTGGCTATTTATTTGGTTACATGCTTTTATGATGGATGATTTATTTTATTTGGTTATAATGGATGTTTTGTTTTTAATTGTTTTGTTTGAATGGTTTAATTTATTTGGCTAATTATTTGTTTGGATTTTAAAGTTGTAAAAGGCATGCTTCCACTTTGTGGGTGCTTTGTTTATTTTATTGTATTTATATTTGGGGACCAATGTAAGGGACATGTTTCCATCAATTGGTGGGTGTCCCATTTTTATTTATCTTGTTTTTCTTTTTTGGACATTGGACATTATAAATACATATTTTTATCCATGGATGGGTATCTATTATGCTTATTTTATTTTAATAAGATAATTGATGTTTATTTCTTTTAAATTGTGTAATATGGATAATGACATAATCTTTAAGAATTTAATAATATATAGACCTCCATAGGAGGCCGGTTTTAATGAACTGGGGGTTGTAGGGGTGCTGGGCCATTCTCACCTATCCCACGCGTACCCGACTTTTTGAACCCATTAAAGGATTGGGGATTGCTTAGGAATCGATTCATCCTCTCCTTTCTTTTCTCTTGGCTTGTCTGGGTGGCAACTCCATTTTGTTTGGGTTTAGGCCTGTGTTTCTATAAGGCTTTGAGCCTAATAGTGCTGAAGTAGCAAGAACTATTCCACATGGGAGTGGGGGCAAAAATCCCCGCTCACAAGCACTTAAACACTATGTTTTCAACTTTAAGCTTCCTGATCTTAACCCTTCTATTATAGTCTGAACTATCTTTCTTTTATACAGCTAATGGTGATACAATGCTTTCAACCTACTTTCTTCTAATAAGGCCAGCTACTCATATCTACTCTCTACTCATTATATCTCAGAAAATTCAGCTTCCAAGACCACTCTTAATGATTTGATCTCAATTTCAATTGGCAACACTGCTTCCATCCCATATACTAAAGAAAATAGTGTCATTCTAGTCAGGGTTTGCACACTCGTCTTGTACCCCCATAAAGCAAAATGAAGCATTTCTGACCAATCCCTATACGTCTTGGTCATCTTGGATAAAATTTCCTTAATTTTCTTGTTCGTTGCTTCTACTGCACCATTAGCCTTTGGCCTATAAGGGGAGGATGGGTGGTGATGGATATGGTACTTCAAGAATAAATCCCTAATGAATCCTTGAAGCTGCACCCCATTATCTGATATTACACTATGCGGGACTCCATACCTATAGATGAGGTTCTTTTCAAAAAATATAGCCATTTATTTTGCTCCCAACTTGTTGAAAGATTCAGCCTTAACCCATTTTGAAAAATAATCTACTGCTACTACAATGAATCAGTGGTTGTTTGAAGCCACTGGATGTATCTCCCCAATAATGATAATCCCGAAGTTGCAAAATGTTAGGGTGAAGACATAGAATGCAATTATTTGGGAGGCAAGTGCTTCAAGTTCCCATACATCTGGCACTGCTAGCAATTCTTCACAAAATCAATGCAATCTTTTTCCATGGTTAAGCAATAGAAACCTTGTTGAATTATCATCTTAACTAGGGCTAACTCATTTATATGGGGTCCATAACTTTTCGCATGTATTTCAGACATGATCTGCTTAACTTCAGACTTCCTTAAGCAAATTAAGTACGCCCTATTAGGCCATTTTCGATACAAATCTAAATGAAAGGTGATGTATTTCAAGGACCATTGTCTTATTGCTCTTCTCTCTTCTTTTGTTGCATCCTGTGGGTATTCCCTACTTTCCAAGAATCATCTTACAGTGTGAAACCATGCATCATGGTTTGTATCAGTTTTCATGACTATCTCATACTCATAACAAGGAGTCAATGAGCTAATCAAAACCAGAGGCTTAAGAAATAACTTAACATGATCTTCCCATATTGAAACTAATGTGGCTAGGGCATTGGCCATCTGGTTCTCTTCTCTCGGTGAGTGTATAAACCTGCACTCCTTGAAATTCTTCTTCATCATGGTTAAGTAATTGAGATATGGTTTTAACTTTTCTTCCTTCAACTCCCATTCTCCATTCACTTGGGATACCACTAACAATGAATCGTCGAAGACTTGAACTTTATCTACTTTCATGATCATCAAGGTTTCCAGGCCAAAAATATATGCTTCATACTCTACCATGTTGTTGGTTGCCCTAAATTTTAACTTTTTAGCTAAAGGGATGAGCTCTCCTTCAGGAATTTCTAAAATTACTCCAAGGCCAGCCACTTTTCTATTCACTATGCCGTCAAAATACGTCTTCCACCCTTATACTTCTATGGCCTCTAAATATTCATCGGAAAATTCTAAAATCACTTCTTCATTGTCTGTTGGAGTGTCAAAACAGGTTGACGGGTCGTATATGTAATATCCCAAAATGTACCCTAGAAGTTTTGGGTATAATTATTGATATAATTTGATTTAATGTACATGTGTATTGGAAAGAAAAAGGGAAAAGAAGATAGAGTGTATATGTTGTATATATAGCAATATATACAACATATCCAAGTCAAGTTTGTGGAAGTCAAGATGATTAGTTAATGATTTTAATTAATTAAGTTAATTAATGGAAATGGAAAATTAAGTGAGTGGAATGAGATATTTGGATTATTTTAATATATATGCTTGGAGGAGAGGATTTTGAGGAAAGTGGTTGAGATTTGACTTTTGCTTTCTATCTTTTCTTCTTTCTCTCTTTCTTTCTGCGTGGTTCCCTTTCCTTCCTTTCCTTTTCTTTCATTTGGCCGGCTATCAAAGGAACAAGAGAGCAAGGGAGAGATTTGAACATTCAAACTCAAGATTGAAGGAAGATTCAAGTAATCAAGTTGGAAATTAAGAGTTTCTTCATCTTTGGTAAGTTACCTCTTGATTCCTTTATTTTGAGTTTGTTGGTTGATTGTTGATGGTTTGTGAATATGTTTGATTAAGATGTGTTTAAGAGTGTTTGGTTTAAGTGATTTTGGATTTTGGGGTTGGATTGAAGGAAAGAGTAAGTTGTTGGAAGTGAAAATGTGATGGTTGTATTTTGGGTTTGTGGTGATGATTGTGATTTGTGTTTGAGGTATGTTTTGAGTTGTTTTTGTGTTTTTGCAAGTTTGTTATGGTTTGGGTATGTATGGAGTTTAGTTTGTTTGAAGTGGATGTTGATGGAAGTAGTCATTTGTTGGGTGTCTTGTTGTTTTGGCCGGAATCTGAGTTTTTGGCCTGACATGCCCATGAGCACGTCCAAGCCTTTAGGTGTGTCAATTGTTCAGAGTGGCAGTAGGTTTGACACGAACAGTAACATGCCCGTGTTATTGAACGTGTCATAGCCACTGTGTTTTTGAGGAATTGACACGGCCATGAGAACGCTCATGTTGTTGGACGTGTCAATATTTCTGAGAGACAGAATGTATTACACACCCCGTGACACACCCGTGGTTTTGAGCGTGTAAAAGCTTCTGTATTGTGGAGTTAGGGCACGGTCAGGGACACGCCCGTGTTGTTGAGCGTGTCATGTTTAGAGTTTGCCCTAGTTGGTTCTTAGCCTTAAGATCTCATGTGGGTTTCATCATTCTTTTGGAATAGGTTGTGAAGAAGGTGATTTGCCATAATTTAAGAAGTGAAGGATTTTTGGAAGAGGAAGTCAATAGAGTTGTGTGAGTTGTTTTGAGGTAAGTACAAACTACATTGTTGCATACATTCATATGTTGTTGAGATTGAGCATACATTTGATGATATTGATGATGCATATGAATAATGTTATGTTGTGTACAATGTGGGACATAATGTGAACATTGATGATGCATATGAATACTTTTATGATGAATTACCTTAATGTAAATTGAGACATAAAGAGATGTGAAATTAATGTTATGAGTTATAATGATGTGAATGATATGATTGAAGCATGCCTAGATGATATGATTGAATAATGATATGTTTGTTAGTTAATGTAATTGATGTTGTATAATATAATGATGAAAATGAAATGAATTGAGAAAGTAATGTTTAAAGAGATAAATGAACGGACCTATCTGCCTCCTGCGGACCCAGTGGATTGGGCAACCGAACTTGGACTACCGACCTGGTTGGGGGAAGGTTCGATACAGTCAGTATTACATACCTATCTGCCTCCTGCGGACCCAGTGGGATGGGCAACCGAACTTGGACTATCGACCTGGTTGGGGGAAGGTTCATTACTGATAGTCTTATACGTGCCTATCTGCCTCCTGCGGAACCATGCGGACCCAGTGAGTTGGGCAACCGAACTTGGACTACCGACCTGGTTGGGGGAAGGTTTGTATATGAAGCCATGGTTGTTGGCTATAATGATGAACTTTGAATATCATATTAAATACTTGTTTGGGCCCAAGTGTATCTATGTGAAATGTTGTGATGAATAATGATACAATTACTGAAATAATGAGATGTAACAGTTATGAAGATAATCTCTATTGTTGGAACGTAAAACATTGATATTGACATTGCATAATATCATTATGGTTTGTACTACTGAGTTGTTGGCTCAGCGCGATTGTGGTTCATGTATATATATTTGTGCTTGAAGAGTTGGCCTAAAGCTTAAAGATCAGAGAGTCAAGCTGCCAATCATGTATATATATTTCATGTTTTGTAAATTCTGGTTTTTAATGTATTTGTACTTATAAGTATTTGATATAACTTCCGCTGTGTATTAATAAACGTTTTTATCTATTATGTTTTATGAATTTCTCTTAAACGTTTGGTATTTGTTTTATTTCTTTTTGAGTTATGATTTGTGTCTTTTATAAACTGTGGCATTTTCTATATTGAGTATACATATATTACGATCGTATAAGCATGTTGTGTATGTATACGGGGTATAGGGGTGTTACAGTATTCGTGTTGGGTTTACCTATTTTGGTAACACGATTAAGGTCAACATGAACAGGACCCATTTATTAATCATGTCAATAGAAATATGACACGAAAATTAAATGGGTTACATGGGTACGACATGTATAACACGTTTAATTAAATGACTTATATATGGATCACATAACCTGACACAACTTGCTTAAGCTATACAATTTTTTTAATTTATAATAATTCTATATTCTTAAATAATCCATTAAAAATTTATTAATATAATAAAATTATGATTAAAAGAATTTTAAAATATAAATGTATTAAAAATTTCTTAAAAATACACAAAAAATAAAATATATAACATAATTAATATGAAATAAATGATAAGGTTGTATTATATTTTAGTTTTAGAACTTAGTAAGAAAAAAACGTTAAGGAGATAATATATCGTTGTTTAATACAAATTTTGTAATAAATTTTTTGAAAAATTATTTTTTATTTTCTATTTATTTTTTCTATTATATTTTCTTTTATAAATTATATTCTATATTCTAAATTAAAAAACTATTTCATTAAAATATTAGATTATGTAAATCTTAAAATTATTTAATTTTTAATATTTGATTTAAGAAAATGATTTGTAAAATTCATAAATAATAAAATTTAAATTAATAAATAATTAAAAATTAGTAATTAGATGAAATTAATTAATTTTTAATAAGAATAATTAAAAAATTAAATAAAATATTTTTAAATAAATAATAATACATCATATTATAATAAAATTATAATAATATAAGAAATATATAACACTTATTTTTATTTTCTTATGGCAAATAATAACAAAATGATATAGTTTCGAGTTGTATAAAACTATGTCATTTTAGTTAAACAGATTGTAGAGGATTTGCGTGTCAACCCGCTACAGGACTCGTTTAAAGTTGTGTCATAAACGGGTCAACCCGTTTATAACACTGACCCATTTAAGGTCAACACTAACCCACTAATTTTACGTGTTTAACATGTTGTGTTCATGTGTCATGACCATTTTGACACCCCTAATTGTCAAGCAATGGTTGTCGTGCCAGGAATTCTGCTACGACACTTCCTTTGATGGTTTTTCTTATTAGATACTCAATCTCAAATTCTTCAAAAATTATCAACCATATATTGTATTTCCCGAACAACGAGGGTGTCCCCTCAAATACTTCATTGGATCCATCCTAAAAATTACTTGCACACTATAAGATTAAAAGTAATGCCGCAACTTCTTAGATGATGAAACCACAGCTATACAAGTCTTTTTGATGATATTGTACTTAATCTCATAAGGTAGGAGCTTTCTACTCAAATAGTAAATTGCATATTCAACTCCTGATTCATCTGCTTGTGCTAGCATTGCCCCTATCGACTTTCTTCTACTGCTAAGTATAGTAACAAATGTGTATTGGGTTTAGGTGGTTTCAAAATAGGTGGATTCAATAAATACTCTTTTATACACTCAAAGGCCCTTTGACACTCTTCGTTCCACTTCAATGGTTAGTTATTTTTAAGCAATTTGAAGATTGGTTCACAAATCATCGTAAGCTTTTCTATGAACCTACTAATGTGTTGTAACTTGCCAATAAATCTCGAAACTTATTTCTCTGTCTTAGGGGTTGGCATATCCCTAATTTCCTTAAACTTGTTAGGGTCAATCTCAATGTCATTTGGTCCAATCATGTGTCCTAGTGTCTTGCCTAAAGTAAACCTAAACACACACTTCTTTGGATTCAATCTTAGCTTATACTTTATTGCTCTTTAAAAAATAATCTCTACATTCTGAAAATGCTACTCTCTTGTGTCTAACTTCATCATCATATCATCAACATAGATCTCAACTACTTTATGCATCATATCATGGAACAAGGTGGTGGCCATCCTTTGGTAGGTTGCTCTAGCATTCTTTAATCTAAACGGCATTACCTTATAGCAAAATATACCCCACATAGTAATGAAGGTAGTTTTAGCTTTATCCTCTCAGGCCATTAACACCTGGTTGTATCTGAAAAATCCATCTATGAATGGGTGTAGCACGCTAGAGGCTGGACTATTGATAAGGACATCTATATGGAGTAAAGGAAAATCATTTTTAGGGGAAGCCTTATTCAAGTCTCTGTAGTTCACACAAACCCTAATTCTTCCATCTTTCTTTGGCAGGGGAACTGTGTTATTTAACTAGTTGGAATAATCTATTTCTTCAAGGAATTTTACTTGAATCTACTTAGTGACTTCTTCTTTGACCGGTTTTGCCCATTCTGGCCTTAACCGTCTAAGCTTTTGTTTGATAGGTTTCATGTGAGTATAAGTGGGAATCGTGTGCTCAACTATGTCTTGATCAATTCCAGGCATATCCTTACAAGACCAAGAAAAAACTTCTTCATACTTTTTAAATATTATTTCTAATCTATATCTCTCTTCAGGAGTAAGGTCAGATGCTATGATAATATATTTAGGATTCTCAGTTGTTCCCAAATTTAATAATTGTGTGTCAACAGAGTTAATATTTAAAATGCTCATGTAATCACTACTTGAATATATGCAACCATCAGGAAAAACACTACATAAATAAACAAAATCAAACTTTATTGCATCCATCTTAGAAAAGAATTCATCATCATTCTCATGCAAAGCATAGAAATTAAAATAAAAATAAAAATCAATGTTCTCATAATTGAAAACTAAAAGACTTTCAAACTATTCTTCGATGAGAGAAACAATTTCTTCTGGAGTCTTCTGCATCTTTAGGATAACTTTCTTCACCTCTTCTGGGCTAGGTTCCTTATCAGCTGGCAAGGAAAGCTTTTTTTTCCATCTGTTCTACTAGTTCAGTAACATCAATAAAAATCTCAATGCCTAGAATCATCTTCCCATGAACATTGTTGGCTCTCGCTTCCTTGGAGTGGCTCCATGTCTGGAGCTTTAAGAAAAACCTATTTGAGTGGAGGAAAAGCCATCTTCTCATTCTTCTCCGACAGAACACCTTTATTAGCTTCATCATATCCCAACCCGTTTTCAAAGGTTTCAGTCTTTCCTCTCCTAAGGCCAGCGCCAAGTAAGTAATCCATATTCTTCATCATAGTCAGGACTCTGGCATCCACCATCTCATCGTAAAAAATAATAGCCACTTGGAAACAATTAAGAGGCCTCTCCAACATTAGAGCATTCACCACTTCATTGTCCTCAGCCTTGATATCCACTATCTCATCCCCATTTGAAAATTTGATCTTCTAATGGAGTATAGAAGGAACTCCACTAAGAGGATGAAACCAAGGTCATCCCAATAGTAGTGCAAAAGTGACAGGTATATCCAAGACCACAAAATCTATCATAGATTCAATAGGGTCGGCCTTCACAATAGCTTTAAAAGTTTCTTTGACTTTCCTTTTAGTATTATCATAAGCCCTAATCATCACCTCGATTGGGCTTAGATCCATTATTGACATAGACAGCTTTGGCAAGATCTTGAGTGGGTAGACATTTATGGCGGATCCATCATCAACTATTACACACTGAGTTTTCTTTCCTTTGACTTCTACTTTGATAAAAAGTGGGTGGATATGATCTCTTCCCTCTTCTAGAAAATTAGTATATGAAAATTACATCATTCCCACTTTAGCTTTGTTCTTCTTCTAAACATATTCACATTTCATCACCCCTTCAACTTTCACAAAATTAACAAGCTCCTTTAGTGTTACAGAAGTGGAAATCGACATGCTAGCCATAGCCTTGGCCATAGTTTCTGGAAGCTTTTTTGATGTAGCTAGTAAATCCCAAATATAATACTAGCTTGAGTTCTTTTAAACTGCCTAAGAACATTATTGTCCTCCTCTTCTTTACCTCTTGTTGTGACTTATTTTCCCTTATTGTCTTCCACTTCTTTTGACGGTGGCCTTGCATAAGGCTTATCGAAGTGAGTGTTCATTATTTAATTCTCTTCGGGCTCATACCAGTTGTACTCTTCTTTCTTTGGCTCAAAATCCTCATCACTATTAGTTGAATCCCATAACTCGCTCACAATACAGATGGCCACTTCATTCTCGACCACAACTTGATCCATCTTCCTAAGTACCACTTCTTCTTTAGTTGTTTGGCCATCCACATCTTGGAAAGAAGACAAAACAAACTTCTCATTTAGATCTCCTTTGATCATGAAAGTTGCTGGCAGTGGTACCCTGTTGAACCTTTGCAATGGATTGTCCTTTTTTCTAGGCTTGTTAGGTTCGGGTAACTTCCTATCGTCAATTGAATTTTGGATCTCATGTCTCAACCTCAAACATTTATCTATCTCATGTCCTTGCATCTAGTTGAATCGGCAAAATGCCTTGGCATCAAAGTTAGGTGGTACAGGGTTTGGCAGTGGGCAATGAGTCAATGATTGCAATAACCCTCTCTTCTGTAGCTTACTAAAACCCTAAGATAGCAATTTTTCCAATTCTAGATATTTCCTCCTTCATCCTTGGCCAGTTGCATTTACATCGACTACCATTTGGGTGCTTTGGTTGTAAGATTGATAGCTCCCTTTCTCATTCCTTTTTGTAGAAAAATAGTTCCTTTTTGTAGAAAAATAGTTCTTCTCTCTTTCACATTCTTCTATTTGCAAACTGACAGCACGAACCTGACGCGGAACCCTATGGCAATGAAGGCCTCAAACCCCAACACACGATTGATAGAAGAAAACCAAGAACGAAGGAAAAACCACCTTCTAAAGCACCCAATTGCTTAACAAAGCACGAACACTTATAACGGAAGGATTTAGGAAGCTCAAATTAGAAGAATACCACAATCGAAATTGATAAGTAAATCTAATTCTTGATGCAATCAGAAGAAAAAGAGAATGCACTCTTGTTCTATGATGGCCGAAATTTTCAATAAGAAAATTGAGAATATAATTTGCCAAAAAAAAAGTGTGCTTACAAGAAAATAAGGCCCTATTTATACTAAAAGGCCAACAAAATCTGAATCCCTAATTCTAATGGGAAAAGGAAAGCTACAAAGTCAAAATCCTAACCCACTAAGGAAAATAGAAAGTATGGAAACAAACTAATATTCTGAAATAACTAAATAGGGGACCACACATCCCATGTGCCAAAAAGATGCCAAAATTCGGCCAAACTAAATCCATTCAAAATAAGAACACGCCCCACATTATTTGGGCTGTCCATGGGCCTTAAATTACTTCTCAAGGCTGTATATGAACCTCATGGACCTTTCTTGCACGTTGGACCTCTTTAGCTAGCCTTTAGCTTCCATCTTCACACTAAGCATCATAATCAGCTTTGGTGTGCCTTCTTCAAGCTCTATTGTGCACTTTTCCATTGCCATTTCAGTCACTTCCTTTGAAATTTGATCCTGAATATACAATCACATAGCTGCTCCAAACTTCTTAGCTCTGCTCCTAGTCAATGGCCCATTTGGAAGCACCAATGGATCCTTTCCTCGTGGCTGGTTCGTATCATTCTCCCCCTCTTCAAAAAGATTTGTCCTCAAATCCGCATCATTATAAGGAGATAATTCAGACACATTAAAAGTAGCACTAACACCATACTAACCAGGCAAGTCTATCTTGTATGCATTATCATTGATCTTTGCCAACACTTGAAATGGACCATCACCATGTGCATCAAGCTTATTCTTCCTTTGATTTGAAAACCTCTCCTTTCGGAAGTGTACCCAAACCCAATCCCCAGGAGCAAAAACTATCTTCTTGCGTCCTCTATTCTCTCGATCAACATATGACTTGTTCTTTTTCTCCATATTAACTCGAGCTTTCTCATGCATAGCCTTCACCAATTCTACTTTCCTGTCTCCATCTAAACTAACAAGCTCATGTGAAGGTAAAGGAATAAGATCAAGTACATTTAATGGGTTAAAACCATAAACACGCTCAAATGGCGAATAACCTGTAGAAGAATGAATAGAATGATTATAAGCAAACTCAATAAAAGGTAAACAATCTTACCAAGCAGCCAAATTCTTTCCCACTATAGTTCTCAACAATGTACCAAGTGTACGATTAACTACCTCTGTTTGCCCATCTGTTTGTGGATGACAAGTAGTAGAAAACAAAAGCTTAGTTCCTAATCTACCCCACAAAACTCTCCAAAAATGGGACAAAAACTTAGCATCTCTATTAGACACAATAGTCCTAGGCACCCCATGTAGTCGAACCACTTCTCTAAAGAACAAATCAGCTACAACAATCGCATCATCAGCTTTATGACAATGAATAAAATGTGCCATCTTACTAAACCTGTCAACAACTACAAAAATGATATCCCTACCTTTTCTAGTTCTAGGCAATCCAATCACAAAATCCATGCTAATATCAATCCAAGGTGAACTAGGTACAGGTAAAGGCATATGGACCATGAGGCATAGACTTAGATTTTAGCTGTCTACAAGCAAGACAAGCAGAACACAATCTCTCAACATCCTTACGCATAGATGGCCAATAAAAATGCTCAAACAAGATATCATAAGTCTTAGCTACCCCAAAATGTCCCATCAATCCCCCACAATGAGATTCTAACACAAGCAAATCACGCATTGAACATTTAGGCACACATAATTTATTTCCCTTAAACAAGTATCCATCATGCCTATAAAATGAATTAAAAGTTCCATGTTCACATGCAACATACACATTGCCAAAATCAACATCACCTACATATAAGTCCTTAACATACTCAAAACCAAGCAATTTAGAACTCAACACAGATAGTAATGTATATCTTCTAGACAACGCATCAGCCACTATATTATCCTTTCCTTGCTTGTATTTAACAATATAAGGGAATTGTTCTATAAATTCTATCCACTTACCATGCCTCTTGTTCAACTTACCTTGTCCCTTCAAGTGTTTGAGGGACTCATGATCCGTATGTATCACGAACTCCTTTAGAAGGATGTAGTGCTGCCACACGTCCAATGCTCTCACCAAGGCATACAACTCCTTATCATAAGTGGAATAGTTCAATTGTGCACCATTGAGTTTCTCACTAAAATAGGCTATGGGCTTCTTTTGTTGCATCAACACAGCTCCAATACCTACACCAGAAGCATCACACTCAATCTCAAATGTACTCTCAAAATTAGGTAACGATAAAATAGGAGTGGATGTCAACTTCCCTTTCAGGCAGTCAAAGGCTTTTTGTTGCTCCTCTCCCCATTGGAACCCAACTTACTTTTTGATTATGCTAGTTAACGGTGCTGCAATAGTAGAAAAGTCCTTCACGAACCTCCTATAGAAACTAGCCAATCCATGAAAGCTCCTCACATCTATCACACTCTTTGGAGTAGGCCACTCCTTTATAGCTTTCACTTTCTCTTCATCTACTTCAATGCCCTGTGCACTCATAACAAAACCAAGAAACACAAGCCTATCTATGCAAAATGTGCATTTCTTAAGCTTGGCATTTAAGTTTTCATTTCTCAATACTTCCAAAACTAGCCTAGCATGCTCAACATGGTCATCCAAAGTCTTACTATAAATCAGAATATAATCAAAATAGACTACAACAAATTTACCAAAATAAGCTCTCAAAACATGGTTCATTAGTCTCATAAAAGTACTAGGTGCATTAGACAACCCAAAAGGCATTACTAACCACTCATATAGACCATATTTAGTTTTAAATGTTGTTTTCCATTCATCACTAGGTTTCATACGAATTTGATGATACGCACTCATAAGATCAATTTTAGAAAAATACCTGGCACCATGCAGCTCATCCAACATGTCATCAAGTCGTGGTATACGATGCTAATACTTCACTGTGATCTTATTTATAGCCCTACAATCAACACACATTCTCCATGTGCCATCCTTCTTTTGAACCAACAACACAGGAACATCACACAGACTCAAACTCTCTCTAATCATCCCTTTCTCCAGTAACTCATCTACTTGCTTTTGCATCTCTTTCATTTCCATGGGATTACTCCGGCAAGCTGGTCTATTTGGGATGGTAGAACCAGGCACGAAGTCTATTTGATGCTCAATTCCTCTTAGTGGTTGCAATCCACTAGGTAATTCATCTGGAAACACATCCTGAAAATCTTGCAACAAAGACACAAAACTAGAAGGCAAACTATCAAGCGAAACATTAGTGTCAGCAAACAAAGTTTCTTTGTATCTAATGAGCAATAATGGCTGCCCAATAGACATTGCAAAATTAACCTCTCTTGCTCTTGCATAAAAAGTTTGTTTTGCTCTCCCTTCTTTCTTATTTTCTCTCACCAAAGGGCCATTTATTTGTTTTGTTTCTTTTCTGGACTCTTTTCCCATTTGCTTTTCACTCTCACTCACCTTATCATGTTCTCTCAAACTTCCCTTAATTTTTGAATTGGTACCCCCAACTTGCCTCTCTTTCTCAATCATCTTTCTTTGATCTTCATACACTTCTAGGGGTGATAATGGAACAAGAGTGACATGTTTTCCTTCATAGGTAAATGTGTACCTATTAGAAAACCCATCATGTTGCGCTCTCCAATCATATTGCCACGGTCTGTCCAACAACATATGTCCAGCTTGCATAGGAACTACATCACAATCAACTTCATCTTTGTACCATCCTATTGAAAATGGTACCCTCACTCGCTTAGTTACTTTCACCTCACCACAATTATTAAACCACTGCAACTTATAAGGATTGGGATGTTTCATACATTCTAACCCCAATTTTTCAACCATAGTAGTACTTGCAGCATTAATACAGCTCCCACTATCAATAATAAGTGTACAAACCTTACTATTCACTAAGCATCTAGTATGAAAAATATTATCACGCTGTACTAGACTTTCCTCTTTCACCTGCATATTCAATGCACGCCTAGCAACTAAGAATTCACCACGCTCAGCTAACAAAGTACAATCAACATGCTCATCACTACCAACATCATCATATATAAGAGAATCAAAGTTCCCAACATCATCATTATCATTATCACTAGGTTCAGAATTAGACACAACATCACAATCAGCAGTAGCAATCATAACTCTTCTATTTGGACATTGGGATGCAATATGCCCATTCCTGAAACACTTAAAACATTTAATCTCCCTACTAGGAGTGGTAGTGTTAGGCATACCTATTTGCTTGTTTAGACCACTAGATGGCCCTTTTCCACTGGAGGTTGCAGCATTGCTTTTCTGGAATGAATTCTTGAACTCCCCTTTCTCTTCACCCCTATTGGCTGAATTTGCCTCACCACTATATTGGGGTCCTCTATAGGCCGAATTACTCCCAAACACATTTTGTGGTCTCCCATAGCCAAGTTTGGTGGAACTCTTGCTCTTTAACCTCCTCTCTATCTTCATAGCTTTATCAACCATCTCCTCCATTGTATTGTAATCATACGTGTCCAACTCACTTGCAATATTCTGATTAAGTCCTCCAAGAAATCTAGACATCATTAGTTGTTCATCTTCCTCAATATTAGCTCTAGCCATGATCATCTCCATCTCCTTGTGGTATTCTTCTACACTCTTGCCACCTTGCACCAATCGTGCTAATCGATTATAAAGATCCCTATAATAATGAGAAGAGATAAATCGCTGCCTCATCAGGTACCTCAACTCCTCCCATGAGGGTACGGCTCTCAACCCCTTGCCTCTTCTAGTGGATTTTAGTTGCTCCCACCAGAATGTTGCATAACCCTTGAACTCCACAGCTGCTATGTGTGACTTCTTTTCTTCAGAATAATTATGGCACTCAAAAATTTGCTCTACATTGCGCTCCCATTCAATGTATTCTTCAGCATTGTTGTTCCCTCTAAATTCAGGAACCTTTATTTTGATGGAAGTCAAATCATTATCATTGATAGGTGCTTGATAAATTTCAGCCTCTGCTTCTTCAAATCCATAATTAGCCACACGGCCTCTCTCATATGCACCTCTTGGTGCCCTCCTCCTAACTGGCTCTTCTCTCTCTTCAGCTCTTGCTAGTTGTAGAATTCTCTGTGGTAGCCTTATTGGAGCAGGTTGTTATGCTTGCATTAAGCATTCCATGGACTGCTGCAAGCTAGCCAATGTATTTGCGATTCTTTCCATATTGCCCTCATTTGCTTGCTTGTACGTCTCAAGATCATCTGCAATATCCCGGATACTCATCTCTTCTTTCTCAACAGCTATGCCTTTATCTCTACTAGAATTGCTACTCATTACCTCACCTTCGCTAATTCTTTGATTTCACTTTAGAACAAAGGCTCACAAATCAATCACCGAGCACGTTCAAGGGAACTAGAACCTAAATCCTAGAATGACACCTAGAAAGAAACTTGACAATTTTGGAGGCAACACAAGAAAATTTTGTGTCACGCGATTATATCAACCAGAGTATAGAATCAAACAAATAATACTCTAGCAATGTCATAGAATCAAAACGATAGCTCAAACAAGAAATAGAAACAAAGAGGTCAAAAATTATGACGAATCTGGTCAAAATGTATCAAAACCAACTCATCTTAGCAAGTTAGTTTATGGACCTAATAATTCTACCCAAGAAAGCTAGTATCAAGACTCCCTAAGAATTCAATTTCGAAAAGAAAACTTCCAAATCAACAAGATAAAACGTAATAAAACAGCCCCTCAATTGGCCGAAATTGGTGGCCAAAATTTTGATTACTTTCAACCTGATTCAAAATGATTTTAATACCTGAAATTACTAGAAAAGCAAAGAATTTTTGTTGAAGTGATTTTGTACTCTTTTTTTTTTTTAGGATCTGGTCACTATCCTTTGATCACCAACTAAACACAAAGCCTTCAGTCCAATTTATACCCAATTCAGAATAAGAAAAATGTATTTCGAATCAAAAGGCAAGAACACAATTTTGAAATTGAACAAAGAATTCTATAACCCAATTCAAAAATCCAAAATAGAACAAATAGAACAACCCAATTCAGAACAAATAAAACAAATCCAATTCAGAATAAATAAAACAAACCCAATTCGGAAAAATAAAGGCTCTAACCCAATTCGAAATCCCAAATTAGAACCCTAACGGAACAATTAAAACAACCCTAGAAAGACAGATAGATAAAGATTTACCTGTAATTGGCTCTGATACCAAATGACATGGATCCCTATGGCAATGAAGGCCTCAAACCCCAACACATGATTGATAGAAGAAAACCAAGAAGGAAGGAAAAACCACCTTCTAAAGTACCCAATTGCTTAGCAAAGCATGAACACTTATAACAGAAGGATTTAAGAAGCTCAAATTAGAAGAATGCCACAATCGAAATAGATAAGTAAATCTAATTCTTGATGCAATCAGAAGAAAAAGGGAATCCACTCTTGTTCAATGATGGCCGAAATTTTCAATAAGAAAATTGAGAATATAATTTGTAAAAAAAAAAAAGTGTGCTTATAAGAAAATAAGGCCCTATTTATACTAAAAGGCCAATAAAATCCGAATCCCTAATTATAATGGGAAAAGGAAAGCTACAAAGTTAAATTCCTAACCCACAAAGGAAAATAGAAAGTATGGAAACAAACTAATATTCTGAAATAACTAAATAGGGGGACCACACATCCCATGTGCCAAAAAGATGCCAAAATTCGGCCAAACTAAATCCCTTCAAAATACGAACACGCCACCACACTATTTGGGCTGTCCATGGGCCTTAAATTACTTCCCAAGGCTGTATATGAACCCCCATGGATCTTTCTTGTACGTTGGACCTCTTTAGCTAGCCTTTAGCTTCCATATCACACTATGCATCATAATCAGCTTTGATATGCCTTCTTCAAGCTCTATTTTGCACTTTTCCATTGCCATTTTAGTCACTTCCTTTGAAATTTGATCCTGAATATGCAATCCCATAGCTGCTCCAAACTTCTTAGCTCTGCTCCTAGTCAATGGCCCATTTGGAAGCACCAATGGATCCTTGCCTCGTGGCTGGTTCATATCAGAACCTATGCTATTGCAATATCGCAAGTGCACGGGTCGCTCAAGTAATAACGTAGTGAGTGAGTTATCATTCCACTGAGGACAAGGCCAAGTACTAGTGCAAATTCGGACTATTGTTTAGCGAATCAATAGTTTTGTGAAGTTTTGTAATTAAAGATAATTAACTTAATAAATGAAAATAGAGAGAGATTGAGTGTTGAATAAATTGATTAGTGATGATGATACTATCCAGATATTGAATCCCCCTAGCCACAATTATATTTATGAAAATCAATTCAATTAAACCAAATAATAGAGTTGAATTGATATTCCTCTAAATTAGACTAAAACCTTTCTCAAGCAAATTAATCCCTAATCACTAAGTATAATGCTGTAATCTCTTCTCAAACATAATTAAATAGATCTTGCATTAAGAATAAGGAATTATAAACCAAAGAATCTTATAAGTCTATCTCTAGTACCCCAATCAATCCTCAATCCTTATGAGTATTCAATTCATATCAAGCTTTCTCAAGTCAATAATATGAAAATTGCAACCAATCAATAAGCATTCTATTATCAATTGGAAATAAATCATTAAGCATCATAAGAATAAAACAACTCAATCAAATGATTTAATTAAATAAAATTATTCAATCCATACAATAAAGCTAGGGTTCATCAATATCTAGATAGAGAATAAGTTAGTTCATGTTCAAAATCAGAAAACCAGAACAAGGGAAATAAGAAAAAGAATCCAAACAATCCATTGCGAATATTGATGAACCCTAGCTTTAGAAGATCTTGTTTAGAGTATGTCTTCACCCTCAATCTCAGCTCCAAAACTCTCCTCCTTGCTTTAGAAGTCGGCTCTAGGTTATAAATATGAAATTTGGATCCCTAATTTGTGCATCAGCGCAGCTTCTATAGTGCAGATAATTTCGCCTGACATGCCCATTGACACTCCCATGTCACTGGGCATGTCATTGCCACTAGGATTTTGAATATAAGGCATGTCCAATGACACGCCCATGTCCATGGGCATGTCCATTGAAGAATTTTTCTCCGGAATTTCTTTCGAAATGACCATACACCTCAACATACAGAGAATTCCTGAAATTAATCCTAAAAAGCACTTGAACAAACAAATTAAACTCAATTGGATAATAATCATATTAAGAAATAGGTGCAAAATATCATCAATTGTGCACTTATCACAAATCAGCTAACAGAAGGTCTTTGAAATCCCTTATAAGAGTATGGGACATCCTTTCATGAAGATTATGTAGCACCCCTCTTATGATCATCCTATTTTAATCTGACTCGTCAGGTCTTACTTGAGCAATGCAACCTTGTTTCTCCACCTTTTCACATAATCAATAAAATTCTCATTTCGCTCCTAGCTGATAGACTCAACTTCCATCAAAGTAATTTTTAACTTAATATTGTACCCATATTATTGGATGAAGTCTTTGTATAAAGAATCTCAACTCTTCTGCGTACTGTCCTTTAAGGTGTTGAACCAATTCTGCACAATAGGATCCAATGAGAGCATAAAATACCTTAGAGTTTGAGCCTTGGTAGCTCCAGCAGACCGCATAGCAGTGATGTACTACTTGACATGAAGATGAGGGTTGCCAGTTCCATCAAACTTAGCAAAAGAAGACATTTTGAACTTATAGGGGACTTCCTCATCTTGTTCAAATAGTTTGTCTACCTCTGACATTTCTTTTTGAACTTTTTCTCTAGATCAGTAATCATCTTCTCCACATATGAAGTTTCAGTCTTTTCAACAGTTGACTTCTCCACAACCTTTGGCTCCTTCTTCTTATCCTGAGGATCTTAGAAGTATTGAGCCCAGTCATCATCATCATCAAGCATCACCTTGTCATCATCCATGGCAACTTCACTAACCTTAGCCTTTTCCTTTGTCTTTCTGCTTCTTAGTACTAGTAGATGCTTCAACATGTTCCCTAATAATGTAGGCAGTTGGCTTTTCATGGTCTCAGCTAGGACCCCTTTTAGTTCTTTCATCTTAGAGTTGAGTGCATCATCCATCATTTTTTGAACTTGTTCAGGATCCATTGCTTTTGGTGAGAAGCTAACTGAATCGTTGTTGGATTCCACGTCACTAGTGTAGGTCAAATTGTTGTAGGCTTTTGAACTGCTGTACTCTAGGGCTATGAGCCAGAAAAGATCAATGACATCTAATGCAATGAATGTATACATGTATGCATGGATACACAAATAACAGATAGACAAAGATACATTGTTAATAAAATATCAATATGAGATATATTATTTTCGAACAATTCACTTGGATGGTTTAACAAATAATTTTGTATTTTCAAACTTAGAAGTCAATCTATGATAATTCTCATTAATTAAGTCTTAATCCATTGGTCCAACAAAAGATAGCTTTTATGTTATATTGGATTAAAACTAAATTAAAAGATTTATCATAAATAGATTTTCTCATTTGGGAAAGCAACTAATGGTTCAAGCTATAGACAAGCCCATAATTAATAAATCTTAATATAAATTAGGCCCACAATTGATTTTAAAATTCCATAACTGACCTAACTAGTTGTAAGCCCATTTAAGAAAAGGTTTGAATGAAATGAAAGAAGGTTTTGTTTCAAAGCCCATTGTAAAAATGTTTGTTTAAAAATGGATCTTAGGCTTTATATTTGGGCCATGAGGTAAAAGAATTTTGACCCATCTTTAAAAGGTTTTATGCCTGAAGACCGTCTTGAAAAGTTTTTAAAATAATTTTGGTCTTTTGGGCTTAAAAGAATAAAATTATTTTGGGATTAAAATATAGTTAAGTCATATTAGAAAAAGAATAAACCAAATAGGTCATAGTTTAAACCAAGATATATTAATCATAGTCACACAACAAGAATTTGGGTAAAATCCTAAGGAAAATAACTAGGCCAACTATATGGACTTTAGTCGTTGGGTTGAAAGTTTAGGCTTCCATAGCAAATATATACCCAAAGGTACGAGGCTATGAGTAGTTATGCCATGCTCGATCTCCATACCTTGAGTGAAAGTATGGCATCCCTTACATGACACAACACGGGTTACACGAGCATCCTAACTCATGCACACAATGCAATCTAATATGATGCAATAAATAAGTTCATAATAAGAAAGAATAAAATAATATAAAGACCAATAGAATCAACTTCTCTTATTTCCAGTGGAGTCACTACTGTGAGTGGAGATTTTTGCCCATACTCCAGGTGGAATGGTTCATGCAATTTTGACACTGTTAGGCTCGAGGCCTTTAGAGAACACGAGCCTAAACCCGAAGAAAATGGAGTCACCATCCAGACGGGTTGGGAAAAGAAAGGGGTGGATGACTCAATTCTTAAGGAATCCCCAAGCCCCTAATGGGTTCAGAAAGTTGGGTACGTATAGGGAAGGTGAATTATTTTAACATAATGGTTATTTATTTTAACAATGCCTGGTTTATTGGAATCGATCTCCTTTCTAGGTTTATATATTATTAAATTCTTAAATTTTATAAAATCATCCATGCTACATGAAATTATTAAAATAAATAATCATTATGTAAAAATCAAAATAAGTCAAAAAAAAAAATGGGCACCTGTGAGCGGGAATTTTCGCCCCCACTCCCGGTGGAATGGTTCTTACGACTTTGGCATTGTTTAGGCTCAGGGCCTTAGAGAACACGGACCTAAGTCCGGAGAAAATGGATTCGCCACTCGGATGGGCCGGGAAAAAAGAAAGGGGTGGATGACTCGATTCCTAAGGAATCCCCAACCCCCTAATAGGTTCGAAAACTTGGGTACGTGTGGGGAAGGTGAGAAATGGCCCAGCACCCCCACAATGCCCAGTTCATTGGAACCGGCCTCCTATACAGGTCTTAATATTATAGAATTCTTAAATATAACAATATTATCCATATTACACACAATAATTAAAAGAAAGCATCATTATATTAAAATCAAAGCAAATAAATGGACACCCATCCAAGGATGGAAACATGTCCTTACATCGCATGCCTAGATAGGACACCCACCCAAAGGTAGAAACATGCCCTTTACATAGGTTCTAAAATATAAAAGCAAATTAAATTACATGATGTTTAACTAATGAGGTACCCACCAAGTGGAAACATACGTCTTACAACTTTTGGAAATCTAAATTAATTGATAAGAATAAATAATCATTCATCATAAATAAATCATTCTTCAAAGCTATTAATCAAAATATAAAATAAACATCCATCCATGATAATTTAAATAAATCAAGTATTGAAATTAAATAAATTAAAGCATAAGAGATAAATCAAAGTATAATCAAGAATAGAATTAAATAAAGCAAATAAAAGTCCAATTATAGCTACTGTTACTTTTTATGGAATTAAAATAAATTAGGGTTTTATGTTTTCAAAGGTTGGTAAGACTCTTTGATTAACTAAATTAATATTCGAATGGTGAAATCATGAAACTAGGGTTTTAGACACGTTGAAATACTTTTGATTTGTGGTTTTAAATGGTGATTTCAAGCCATTGTGTAAAATTTAAAGTATTTATGTTTTTATCGTTTTTAATGTTTTAAAGGATTCGGGTTTAGAAAAAGTTAGGGTTTAAGGTTTTAAAGGAGTTAGAGTTTAATATTATAGGTTTAGAAGTTGAATTAGGGTTTTAGGATTTAATATTAGGGGTCTCGGGTGATTTGTTGATTTTAGGATTTGGAAAAACAATTTGATGATTTCATGGGGTTTTATGAATTTAACAAACGGATTAAAGTTTTTACAAATAGAAAAGATATTTTTTTAAAACATTTTGAAAGAAATAGAACCTAATTTAAAGTTTTGAAAGAAATAGAATCAAATATTAGTTTTATTGAAAAATATGTTTGATTAAGGTTTTAAGATTTTGAAGAGGTAAAATTAACAATTTTAAGTCTTTTGGAAAATAAAGTAACGTATTAGTATTTTTAACTTTGGAAAACTTAATTAAAGTTTTAATATTTTAACTTTTGAAAAACACAAAATCCTAGTTTTAGCTACTGTGAAAAAATAAAACAAAAAAAAAGAATTTAATACATACCTCCTTTTGTTGATTCTCCAAAAATAATTCTTCTTGGATGAACAAGAACAAAGACAATTGCTGCCTTTGAATTGCTTAAATCATGTCCCTACTATTCCAGAAAAAAAGAAATTGAATTGCTCCTTTTCCTTGCTTGATTTGGTTTCAAATTTTCCAAGCTACTGTTGGATTTCGGCCTCCCTAAATTAATTGCCTTTGGTCCTTATTTATAGTGGTTTGATGTGGTTTCCTAATTAGTTAAGGCAAGTAATATTAATAAAAAAAAGAAACAGAAACCTAATTGAATTAGGTTTCGAAAAATTTGCGTCGAAAAAATTGCGCTACCAAAAAAAAAATTGCCGCAGGAAAAAATACACTGGCAAAAAAAACTGCCACAGAAAACTGCGGCAGTGGGCGGGCTGAGGCGTCGCCAGCAGGAAATTCCTGCGGGCGACTATTTCACCCGCAGGATTTTCCTGCGGGCGGAATAGCTTGGGCAGTTTCTCTCGCAGGAAATTCCTGCAGGCAAAATGCCCACGGGCCCGTGCGACGATTTTTTCGTCGCCGATTTTTTTACTCTGATTTTTATTTTTATTTTTTAACTTTTATTTGTTTATTTTTATTTTTTATTAATAAAAATTAGATACTAAAGCAAAAATTATTTAACAAAAATTATTTTGGACCAATTAGACAACAAAAAACATTTCGGACTAAATAAAATATATTGGACCGGACTAGGTAAAAAATTAAGGGTCTACAACACCCATCCAATGATGAAAACATGCCCTTACAACTATGTCTAAAGTCTAAAATTAAATAAAATAGGACACCTACTGCTTAGTGAAAACATGTCCTTTACATTAATCCAAAACTCAAAATAAATTACATTGAACTTAATTAATGAGGTACCCACAAAGTGGAAATATACCCCTTGCATTATTGATGTAACACCCCTTCCCGGCCTACATGTGTAAGCCGAGTAGAGGCACCACACTAACCTAATGTTGCTACCAATTCTACTTAGTCAAATTTTCATTCCGGTTTTTACAGAAATTTTGCCAGAGGTTCGCCTAGAGATTTGGGTCCCAAGTGTCGACAAAACTATTTTTTCTGATTTTTGAAAACATTTTTACACAAACCAATGCGAATACAATCAATTTCAATACACTCCCAATGAATCCACCTTATACCCTCAATTAAAACTTGCAAGAGGAATTCATACTTCTAATACAAAATAAAGTAGAGGTTTATTATTATTACATACTACTAAGGTACAGTATAACATAGTACTTCCCAATCTTATATATAAATATATACATATACATGCCACAACTAGCTAACTCATAATATAGGAAATGAAAGGCTACTCTGAGGTGCTGCGCTGTGTTGTGCTGCTCGATGCTAATCACAGAAATCTACTGCTCCGAACCTACGAGTCAAGAAAACTCAACTCGCTGAGCAATGACGCTCAGTGGGTACTTTACCAATGAAAATATAAGTAAAACATGAAAGCATTTGAACTAAAAGGAAATAATTAAATCAAAAATCAACCAACATTAAACCAATGGAAGTTATTGCCCATTCAGTGTAGATATACTTTCAACAATTGTAAAAACCATAATTCAAACTCATTTTGCATTACGTAGTTTAAAAGAAACACAGGACTTTGGCTCTGGCTCTACTGGCATATAGGGAACCATAGCGATAAGGCAGTGGCCCTCACCACTGTAACATAGGTGGCCCTCACCACCATGGTTATAACCAATTCCGCTCTATGGTCTATACCCGTAGGTAACCGCCGGAGCATTCCAATAACAATTTCACAACATCTCCGCTCCATGGCCTATACACGAAGGTAACCTCCGGGGTGTATCAAACACAATAAGTGGCAGTACTGCATGAGTTAGTATAGTGCACCATACCCTTATCTACCACCCCCACTACCCAGTAGAGCATAAAGGTTAAAACGATTCAATTTAAGTCTCAAACTTCATTTTAGAATGACTCGAGAAATTATTTTAATTTCCATTGCACTTTGCCATTTACACCGCGCACCACATTCTTTTGTCAAACCATTACCCTTTTTCACATTTTTAACATCCACAATAAACATATCAAACATTTCAAAGCATTCCTCAAAAGATCACAAATTGACCAAATGAATAGTGTCGCGGCACATAAAATCGGCAACGCAAAATGGCATGACCAAATGAATAGTAAAATCTGGATTTTCGTCAAAATTTCAGTCCGTTTCAGTCATGCATTTGACCAGGTAAATGATCTTATTTTTTGGCTGACATTTTACAGGAAACTTGTTTCATATGTTGACTAATTGCACGTAAAATTTTGTTGAAAAATTCATTCATTTGCTACCTCAAACAGCTGCCACAAAAATAGTCCAGAAGCTGTCACTTTGGGACCATTTCGGCCCAAACATATGAAATACATGGAGTAGTTTATTTTTCTTTTTCAAATCAATATGAAGTCTTCTTTAATGATAAAGTGAAGATTCAAACACTTCCCTTTGACAACTTTTGCATGTTTAACTTAAATCAACTAATTAAAGTTCATCAACATCAAAAATTCCATAAACCAAAGTTTGTAGGAAAAATAAAATTTCTTTTATGGTAAAGTACCAAACCTTGTTTATTTGCTTTGTTCCTAGCTTGTCCTATTCTTTCTTCCCTTCTTCTTCTTTATCCCTTTGATTTCCTATAATTTTCATAACTTCTATAATAAGAACATGATAAAAACCATATGTTCAAGCCTTGATTCTTGCTATCTAAAGCTACTAATTACTATTTATTCATCACTTCTATATGTATGGATCATTTAATCTAATTTCTCTTCACTTTCTTAACTTTCCCATAATCTTCCCAACTTTTCTTTCATTGATAACTTGAAAACTATCAATCAAATGAATAAACTAAAGCTAGAATTGGAATCCTTACCTTAAAATTAAGCTTTTCCTTCCAAAAATCCATTTGAACACTTGAAAAATTCCTTCCCTTTTTTTTTGGTGGAGAGAATTCGGCCATACCTCTCAAAATGGAGAGAAAAATATGTGTTCTTAGTTCTTTAATCATCCTTCTCTCCCTTTTTATATTTTTCCATTTTCCATTTATTTAATTAATTTCATTTTGGAGGGTTAAGATTAATCCAACCCAAAAGTGTCTTTAAACAAGATTTTGCCATGTGTCCTTTTCTACAAAATTACTATGCCATGTGTCCTCCCTTGGAAATTTACCAAATTAACCCTCAAATTATCTCACATGTCCCCCTTGGTGCTTGGGTGGAAGTGAAAAGACCAAAATATCCTTCAATTGAAGGTTTTGCCTTTCCTTCCTAACCGGGTGATTTTACGACGCGTAAAACGTACCGTTCTCCTCCTTTCAACCTCCAGTTTCCATTTCCATCATTCATTCTTGATTTTGAACTAATTTATAAAAATTACGCTCATGCCCTTAACTTTTGTAAAAATTCCCTTTTAGTCCTTACGTGATTCGGGTTTTGCCCGGGCTCCGTTTCTACTGACGATCGTTTCATATTCAACCCCTCGACGTCCTCTACTCACTCGTGTTTTTATTTCCTACTTTAGATTCATGTATAAATTTTAATTTATAATGACCAACATGTCCCTAGTCAAAATCCCCTATATCTTCCAAACCGTGCGTTTTCTGGAAAAACCGTTACGCGTCGTTGCGACCCGATTTTTCTCTACTCTCCATTTTTGGAATCTGTTATGTGCACTATTAAGAACATCCAGTACAACTTTTAAAAATTACATTCACCTCCCCAAAACTTTTTGAAATTACAGTCACCTCCCCAAGACTGTTTGAAATTATAGTCACCTCCCTAAAACTTTTGGATTTTTTCAATTAGGCCCCTTTAGTCCTATAGCCTTATCTAGGCCCGTTGTCAGGAATTATCATCTCCTTTTCCCTTCTCTCACTGTGCACGTGACTGCTATGCATAAATGCGGTGTGACGGATGTGACAGTTCCTCCCTCGTTAATTTAGGCTTCGCCCCGAAGCCCATCAGGTTGAAATAAATATGGGTACTGCTTCCTCACAGTTTCTTCACGTTCCCATGTAGCTTCTTCTACTTTGTGATTCCTCCAAAGCACTTTGACCAATGGGATCTTCTTATTCCGCAACTCTTTGATTTCCCGTGCTAAGGTTTCTACCGGCTCTTCCTCGTATGTCAGGTCGGGCTGAATCTCGATATCTTGAGCTTGTATAACATGGGTTGGATCTGAACGATACCTCTTTAGCATTGAAATGTGGAAAGCATCATGTATTTTTCTTAATTCGGGTGGTAACGCCAATTGGTAAGCTACCGGACCTATACGTTCAATGACTTTGTAAGGCCCAATAACCTTGAACTTAGCTTACCCTTTTGTTTAAATCTTAGCACTTTCTTCCATGGTGAAACCTTAAGAAATACCTTATCACCAACATTGAATTCTATGTCCCTTCTCTTCAGGTCCGCGTATGATTTTATTGTCTATCCGCCACAACTTTTAACCGATCCCGGATAATTTCTACTTTCTCCTCGGTCTACTTAACTATTTCCGAGCCCAAGATCTTTGCTTCGCTTAATTCCGTCTAGCAAATTGGAGTCCTGCATTTTTGTCCTTATAGTGCTTCATAAGGAGCCATTTGTATGCTGGACTGGTATCTGTTGTTGTAAGCGAACTCTATTAAACTTAAGTACTTCTCCCAACTACCTTTGAATTCTAATATGCATGCTCTTAACATATCTTCCAAGATCTGGATTACCCTCTCTGACTGTCCATCCGTCTGTGGTTGAAACGATGTACTCTAGTCCGTTCGAGTTCCCAAAGACATTTGGAACTTTTGCCAAAAGTTCGACGTAAAGCGTGGATCTTTTTCAGATATGATTAATGTTGGAACTCCATGAAGTCATACAATCACTTTAATGTACAAGTCCGCTAACTTATCCAGGGAGTAGTCCATCCTTACTGGTAAGAATTGAGCTGACTTAGTTAGCTGGTCTACTATCACCCATATTACATCATGTTTGTCTCTTGTCATTAGTAGTCCCGTCACAAAATCTATAGTTATGCGATCCCATTTCCATGTTGGAATCATAATAGGTTGTAGAAGTCCCGAGGGTAGTTGATGTTCTGCCTTTACTTGTTGGCAGGTTAAACATTTCGCCACGTAATCTACCACATCTCTCTTGATCCATGGCCACCAATAGCATTCTTTCAAATCAAATACTGCTTCTACCTTCTTAGAATCAATTCTTATTCCTTCCGCCGATACAATATGTCCTAAAAAGGCCACTTCTTCTAACCAAAATTCACACTTGCTGAATTTGGCGTATAACTGCTTCTCCCTCAATGTTTGTAACACGATTCTCAAGTGCCGGTCATGATCCTCTGCATTCTTTGGGTAAACCAATATGTAATCAATGAATACCACGACAAACTGGTCCAAATAAGGATGGAAAATCCGGTTCATCAAATCCATGAATACCGCAGGTGCATTCCTGAGCCCAAAAGGCATTATGATAAACTCATAATGTCCATATCGGGTTCTGAATGCAGTCTTTGGTATATCTTCATCTTTAATCCTCAGTTGATGATAGCCGGATCGCAGATCAATCTTTAAGAAAACTCCCACACCTTTCAATTGATCAAATAAATCGTCTATCCGGGGTAGCGAGTATTTATTCTTAATCGTCAACTTATTTAACTGCCGATAATCTATACATAGTCTTAGGGATCCGTCTTTCTTTTTTTTTCGCAGTCCACTAATGCCTTATGTTTGGTCAACTCATCCATTCCGAGTATTGCATCAAATTCCTGGAATGGCAACTCAAACAGATCACCTAAGAAAGTGTGTCCGTGTACTTCTACCGGACAATCCTTTATTACCTTCCTGGTAACCATCTCACTACCCAAAGGATTTGTAATTAACACTCTATCTGTTTCAAGTTCTACTTCTAAATCCATTTGTTTTTTTCCATACATATATATATAAGTATGAAGAACCTGGATCTGTTAAAGCATAAATTGGTATTCCAAACATAAATACCTAACCTGCTATGATGTCGGGGGCTTCCTCTTCTTCACGTGCCCTCATTGCATACATCTTGGTAGGAGCTCTAGTTTCAGGTCTGTCCATCGTTTCGGATTGAACTTGCAAAGAGCTTTGTCCTCTACCTCTGCCCCTTTTCCCTTCCAGCTATGGCTCAAGATCCTTCGGTATTATCTAGTGTGTTTTGCTGTCTTAAGGGGCATTCTCGTTTAAAGTGGTCCTTCGCTCCATAAATAAAACATACAGAGGCCTTGCCCCAACATTTTCCTGAATACCTACGCCCACATTGAACACAGCGTGGATGGGTGTTTTTACTTCCTCCGATAGTTTCGGGTTGAGCAAAGTTACCTCCACCTTGGCCACGCCCTCTTCCTTGTCCTCTCCCAGACCTACCAGTACTGGCTACAAAGGTAGCTTGACTCGGGCCGCCCCGAATCGACCTTTGACTGGATATCCTGCTCTGATTTCCTCCCATGGAACTACCTTCTCTAAACTGTTTCCTTGATGGCTGGAAATTTTCTGAATAACTCTAGATATCCCTTCTTAGTCTTACCCTTTGTCTCCTATTTCGCTCATCCACCTGACATTGCTCTACTTCCAGAGCCCTAGTGACCAACTCGGAAAATTCCTTGATATTAGCAGCAATTAACTGCATCCTAATCTCATTATTCAAACCATCCTGGAATTGCTTACACCTATCATGTTCGTCTTCAATTGTCTTCTTGGCATACCTACTCAGCCTAGTAAATTCCCTCTCGTATTCGGCAACGGTCAGTTGACCTTGCTTTAAATGTAGAAATTCCTTTTTCTTGGCATCTAGGTATGTCTCCGATATAAACTTCCTCTTGAACTCATTCACAAAGAAATCCCATGTCCTTTGTTCCAGTGGAACTCGTTGTTGAACTGTGTCCCACCATATATATGCTTCTTCCACTAATAAGGAAGTAGCACATACCACTCGCTCTTCTGGCGTACATTGTAACTGATCTAAGGCTCATACCGTTCCTTCCAGCCAATACTCGGCTATAGAAGAATCATCGTCCCTTCGGGCCCTAAACTCCTTTGCCCCGTACTTTCTTATTTTTTCGATCGGGGGCAACGCCCGCTATCTGTCGCAGCGCTGCAGCCATCTATTGCAACATCTCATTCGGAAGAGAAGCTCCCGCTGAGGGTTGCTCAGCCTCCGGTGTTTCAGATACATGCGTCTCTACAATATGTGACTCTCGAGATTCAACTTCCTCCTCTACGGCTCTTTAAGAGGACTCTCGCGACTGTTAGTAAATCGAAAAAGGATCTGCAACCCTTGTCGCAGCGGATAACAAAAAAAAATTTTCTTTCAATTTACTCACAGGATCCATGTGATCCATTCAGTTCGATAAAAGAGATTCGAAACTAACCTTTTTTTGTGTAGCTTCAAAACGATTAACAGATGCTGCCTTCTGAAGACGAACACCCTCTAACGAAGTCCACACAAACGTACGCTGGTCTGAGTGCTAGCTCACCAACGGCAGTGGCTGAATTTTTTGCAAAAACGAAAATAGGGTTTTTTAGGTTTTTTCCTCTTCTTCCGTTTTCTTTCAAAACGAAAATAATAATAAATATCATCAAGGCCTCTAGTCCTTTTAAAACCGTTTTAAAAGACCTTTCCTTGTCAAAACCCTAACTGTCCATATCCTATATGGACCCACGTTTTTAATAATTATTATCTAATAATAATTATTATAGCAATATTATTATTAATATCTAATAATAATAATAATACTAAAAACAATAATAAAAATATAATTATTATTGTTTAAGTACAGCCTACGTTCTATGTGTGTGACCCGATAGGCTCATATTAACTGGTAGTGTATTTCAATCTCTATTGAAATGCACAAATCATAATTGGCCTCTAGCAAGACATTACGACTACCCAATTAATCATGAGAATCATTATAAATGAAAACCTGAAATAGTACATGCATTAATCCCTTTGTCACACGATATCTAGTTTGAACATAAGTCATAGTAAATGTCATACTTATATTGTCCAAACTTATGATTACTCGATCTCCAAGTTAACTGATAAACAAATAAGATTGATCTTATATCAACTTATTTGAGCACGGCCATGCATTTCTCAGTTACACTTATCGAGGGGCCCAGAAGATATCTCTCTCATAGAGAGGGACAAATTCCATCTTGATTGTTCATTTTCCTCTACATAATTTATACCATGTTCAAGCATAACCTTTATAATTATCTAGTTACAGATAACGTTTGATCATGTCAAAACATAATATTCCTTATGTTGGAAACTATGACAATCTCAAGTCAAAGGATTAAATGAAAACTATTATGAGATACACTTATGACATTAAACCATGAAGTGATATCTATGTGGGTCTATCCAATACACTGTTCTCTAACATGTATCCATAATATTGATTTGTATCTTCATACCTATAATCATCTTATGATTATCAAATCAATATTACACTAGTTATATTTATTATTATCTCCATAACAATAATAAACTAGGGATATAATCATTATTATATATAACATGCAAACATAACAATGATAATAAAAACTTCTTTATTAATAAAAAAATGAATAACATGAAGGTCCAAATCAATGGCCTAGGGCATATACACTAACAGTCTCCCACTTGCACTAGGCCTAGACTAACAAATATCTCATGCCCATAGACCTAGTGTGCTGATCATGCTTGACCCGCGAGAGAGGCTTTGTCAATGGATCTGCTATGTTGTCATTTGTGTCAACTTTGCATATCTTGATATCACTTCTATCAATGATGTCTCGAATGAGGTGAAATCGCCTGAGTATATGCTTAGATTTCTGATGGGACCTTGGCTCTTTTGCTTGCGCTATGGCACCATTGTTGTCACAATAGATAGCCATAGGATTAGCAATGCTAGGCACCACTCCAAGCTCAGTGATGAATTTCTTCAGCCAAACTGCTTCCTTAGCTGCATCTGATGCTGCTATATACTCAGCTTCTGTTGTAGAATCTGCTACTGTACTCTGCTTGGAACTTTTCCAAGTAATGGCTCCACCATTCAATGTGAATACAAAACCTGACTGCGATTTGTAATCATCTATATCAGTTTGGAAACTAGCATCTGTGTAACCATTTACAACTAGCTCATCTTCCAAACCTCCATAAACCAAGAAAGCATCCTTAGTTCTTCTTAGATACTTAAGAATGTTCTTAACAGCTGTCCAGTGACCCTCACTAGGATCAGCTTGATATCTACTTGTTGTGCTCAAAGAATATGAGACATCAAGTCTAGTACATAGCATGGCATACATAATAGATCCAATAGCAGAAGCATAAGGGATCTTATTCATTCTATCTCGCTCATCAGATGTCTTAGGACATTGATTCTTGCTAAGATGAATACCATGTGACATAGGCAAAAATCCCTTCTTGGAATCTTGCATGCTGAATCTCTTCAACACTTTGTCAATGTATGTACTTTGACTTAAGCCAATTATCCTTCTAGATCTATCTCTATAAATCCTTATACCAAGGATATATGCAGCCTCACCCAAGTCCTTCATTGAAAAAGTATTCCTTAACCAATCTTTAACCTTTTGTAAAGTGGGGACATCATTTCCAATGATCAATATGTCATCTACATATAGGACTAAGAACACGATAGCACTCCCACTAACCATCTTGTAAACACATGGTTCATCTTCATTTTGAATGAAACCAAAGTTCTTAACTGTTTCATCAAAACAAAGATTCCAGCTTCGAGATGCTTGCTTCAATCCATAAATGGACCTTTGAAGCTTGCAAACCTTCCCAGAATTCTCAGGATTTACAAAACCCTCATGTTGTGTCATGTACACATCCTCGAGTAAATTTCCATTAAGGAAAGCAGTTTTGACATCCATTTGCCATATCACATAATCATAGTATGCAGCAATGGCAAGGAGAATCCTAATAGATTTAATCATAGCAACTGGAGAAAAGGTTTCATCATAGTCTATACCATGAGTTTGTTTGAAACCTTTAGCAACCAACCTTGCTTTATAGGTTTGCACATTTCCATCCATGTCAATTTTCTTCTTGAAAACCCATTTGCAACCAATAGTCTTAATACCTTCGGGAGGATCAATTAAGGCCCAAACTTGGTTGTCAAACATGGACTGCATCTCAGAGTTCATGGCTCCAAGCCATTTCTCTGAATCTGGACCTGACACAGCTTCAAGATAGGTAGTTGGCTCATCTTGATCTATGAGCAAAACTTCACGACTTTCAGTCATGAGAAATCCATATCTCTCAGGCTGATGACGTGGTCTATCAGATCTGCGTAGAACTTGTGTAACATTTTCAGTTTCCACAATGGCTTGTGGTTCTGAAACTGTTTCTACAGGCGGTTCAATATCTTCTTGTGGTTCTATAAATTCATCTAATTGAACTGTACTCCCACTAGTTCTTTTAGAAATGAATTCTTTTTTCAAAAAGGTTCCATTTCGAGCAACAAACACTTTGTTCTCAGATGGACTATAGAAATAATATCCTTTAGTTTCCTTAGGATATCCCACAAAGATACATTTAGCAGATTTTGGAGCTAACTTATCTGAAACTGGTCTTTTCACATAAGCTTCACAACTCCAAATCTTAAGAAAAGACAAACTAGGTGTTTTGCCAGTCCATATCTCATATGGCGTCTTTTCAACCGCTTTAGATGGTACACGGTTTAAAACAAAAGCAGCTGTCTCCAAGGCATAACCCCAAAATGATAATGGAAGATCTGCTTGACTCATCATAGATCGAACCATATCTAATAAAGTTTGATTTCTTCTTTCAGAAACACCATTCCACTGTGGAGTTCCTGGAGGAGTTAATTGTGAAACAATTCCATAATTTCTTAGATGTTCGCCAAACTCTTGGCTCAAAAATTCACCACCTCGATCAGATCGAAGTGCCTTAATAGTTTTACCAAGTTGATTTTGTACTTCATTTTGAAAAGTTTTGAACATTTCAAAAGCCTCATGCTTATGTTTCATTAGGTAGACATAGCCATACCTACTGAAATCATTAGTAAAAGTAATGAAGTAATTATATCCTCCTCTGGCACTAATGCTTAACGGGCCACATACATCTGTATGTACTAGTCCAAGCAAGTCATTAGCCCTTTCACCTTGTCCGATGAAAGGATTCCTTGTCATTTTGCCAAGTAAACAAGATTCACATTTATCAAATGATTCAAAATCAAATGAATCTAATAATCCATCTTGATGGAGTTTAGAAATGCGTTTCTCATTTATATGGCTAAGACGACAATGCCATAAAAATGTAGGGTTTAGGTCATTTGGCTTAATTCTTTTAGAGTTTATGTTATAAATATGATTCTCCCTAGAATCATCTAACTCAAGGACATAAAGGCCATTAAAAGATCTTGCAATACCATAAAGCAAATCATCTTTATCAAAAATAGAACAGGTCTTATTTTTAATTAAAAATGAAAAACCTTCATCATCCAAAACTGAAACTGAAATAAGATTCCTACTCAGAGTAGGAACATAATAGCAATTGTTCAAATTTAACAAAAAGCCATTAGGCATATGAAGTTCATAAGATCCTACAGCTAGTGCAGCAACTCTTGCTTTATTCCCAACTCGTAGGTCAACTTCGCCCCTTTTCAGTGATCTAATCCTTTTGAGTCCCTGCACATTTGTACAAATGTGAGAACCACATGCAGTATCCAATACCCATGAAGTAGAAGCAGATAAGTTAATTTCTATAACATATATACCTGAAGATGTAGTCGCACTACCCTTCGATTTCTTCAATTCAGCCAAATAAAGTGGGCAATTTCTTTTCCAATGCCCAGGCTCCTTGCAATGGAAACAAGTTCCTTCCTTAGGAACAGGTGCCTTGGGTTATTTTGGCTTGGGCTGTCCCTTAGGCTTTGTAGCAACTGTTGCTTTACCCTTTGCCTTGCCTTTCTTCTTCATAGGCTTACCCTTATTGACATTCAATACATGGGTAGCCTTTGTGGGCTTTTTGATATTCCCTTCAGCAGTTTTGAGCATACCATGTAGCTCAGGAATGGACTTTTCCATGTTGTTCGTATTATAGTTCATAACAAAATGTGAAAAACTGTTGGGCAAAGAATGAAGGATCAAATCCGTGGAGAGTTCTAAACTCAAGGGATATCCAAGTCGGGCAAGGTGATCTATGTAGCCCTTCATTTTCAAAACATGAGCGCTAACCAATTCGCCCTCTGACATCTTGCAGTCAAATAATGCAACAGCAGTGTCGAATCTATCCTGCCTAGCTTGCTGTTGGAAAGCTTGTTTGAGATGGACACTCATCTCATAAGCCTCCAAGTGTTCCAGATCCTTCTGAAGTTCTGGACACATAGTAGCAAGCATAAGACATCCAATGTCATTGGAATCATCCATATGCTTCTTATGCTTGTTCTTATCAGCATTAGAAGCATTAGCAGGAGGTGGCTCAGGGACAGCTTCATCAAGCACATAGGACTTCTTTTCTTGTTTGAGAACAATTCTCAGGTTCCTAAACCAATCAACAAAATTAGTCCCATTCTCTTTCAGTTTTTCCTTCTCAAGGATGGATCACAGTGATAAAGTGAAGTTATTGTTGGTAGCCATTTCAATCTACAAAATATGCAAATTTTAATTAATAAAAGGTGATAAGTAATTAAAATCCCACTAAAATATAACCCTCAATCATCACAATGACATTTTAGTGGGCTAAGATCCAATTTTTACTTAATATTAAGTCAGCTTTGGCATGACACTTAAAATCAAGTTATTATGGTAGGTAACCCCTTACCAATTACATCACATGTAACTCTTAGATAATATGGGATCATGACATCATATGTCATAGCATGTTATACCCCATCTAATGCCTTAGGCCCAAAACCATTTTGATAGCCTAATTAAGTCTAACCAATTTTAAACGCATGAGCAGCACCATTACTCATCATATCTTACTAGGATAACCTAAAGTACTTTGCTTTGGCAAAATCTACATTTAGGTGATCTTAGCCTTGATAAGTGTTTAAGATATGGATGGCATTAAAACTTAGATTAATAGTGAGGGTTCATTCCATTTATTTTTGAAAACATGTTAAAATTAACATTTATATATCATATCCCATATGCATACATAAACTATCAAACATGGCATCTCATACATATTCGATAAAAATAAACGTGACATAGTATGGCCAAACTAGATATGATCTTCATGAGACCAAATGAAGATCATATAGGCAACCCTAGGTGAAAAGAAAACCTATATATTACAACATTTGCAATAGTACATTTCTTCATATCTTGAAAGGCAACTTCATCTCCATGGAATTTTCATCTTCTTCTCCAAGCTTGAGTCTTCATTATTACATTAATAATAAAACTAACTACTAAACTTGTAATAATAAAGTTACAAAAATAAACGACACGCAGGCCGTAATACAATCCAAAGATATGAATAAACAAACACATAGGTCATAAAGCCATACTATGCACCATGCCAAGACATCAAATAATCATAGCATATTCATCACCAACATGTTTAATAGAAACAAATATATTGACATTCTTAATGTCACGGTAACGAACTATAGGGCGCGAACATACGGCGGTATTACAAGAACCCTTATTCTATCAATCATATTAAACAGAATATAATAGCAATCTATTAATCATATTAACAGAGAATTATTACAAGAAACCTTAGAAAACGATTTACTCAATAATCATATTAATCAAAATCGAAATCTATGTATACATTCAATATGAATAAACGAATTGAATTAATCATATTAACCCTAATTCGAAACCATAACAGATTGTATACCAACCCTAGTTCGACTTCACAGAATTGTATCTTATACAATTGGTCATCTTTGACATCATATATCAACAACGATTTAGGTTATATCTCATATAACATATTCGAATCATCATCAAATGATAAAACGAATCCAATCATGCCATTCGAAAAACAATAGATCACATCAACACATCAACATGGCATATTTCGAATTAAATGGAATCAACAAGAGGCTCTGATACCATGTTAGTAAATCAAAAAAGGATCTGCAACCCTTGCCGCAGCGGATAACAAAAAAAAAATTTTCTTTCGATTTACTCACAGGATCCATGTGATCCATTCAGTTCGATAAAAGAGATTCGAAACTAACCTTTTTTGTGTAGCTTCAAAACGATTAACAGATGCTGCCTTCTGAAGACGAACACCCTCTAACGAAGTCCACACAAACGTACGCCGGTCTGAGTGCTAGCTCACCAACGGCAGTGGCTGAATTTTTTGCAAAAACGAAAATAGGGTTTTTTAGGTTTTTTCCTCTTCTTCCGTTTTCTTTCAAAACGAAAATAATAATAAATATCATCAAGGCCTCTAGTCCTTTTAAAACCGTTTTAAAAGACCTTTCCTTGTCAAAACCCTAACTGTCCATATCCTATATGGACCCACGTTTTTAATAATTATTATCTAATAATAATTATTATAGCAATATTATTATTAATATCTAATAATAATAATAATACTAACAACAATAATAAAAATATAATTATTATTGTTTAAGTACAGCCTACGTTCTATGTGTGTGACCCGATAGGCTCATATTAACTGGTAGTGTATTTCAATCTCTATTGAAATGCACAAATCATAATTGGCCTCTAGCAAGACATTACGACTACCCAATTAATCATGAGAATCATTATAAATGAAAACCTGAAATAGTACATGCATTAATCCCTTTGTCACACGATATCTAGTTTGAACATAAGTCATAGTAAATGTCATACTTATATTGTCCAAACTTATGATTACTCGATCTCCAAGTTAACTGATAAACAAATAAGATTGATCTTATATCAACTTATTTGAGCACGGCCATGCATTTCTCAGTTACACTTATCGAGGGGCCCAGAAGATATCTCTCTCATAGAGAGGGACAAATTCCATCTTGATTGTTCATTTTCCTCTACATAATTTATACCATGTTCAAGCATAACCTTTATAATTATCTAGTTACAGATAACGTTTGATCATGTCAAAACATAATATTCCTTATGTTGGAAACTATGACAATCTCAAGTCAAAGGATTAAATGAAAACTATTATGAGATACACTTATGACATTAAACCATGAAGTGATATCTATGTGGGTCTATCCAATACACTGTTCTCTAACATGTATCCATAATATTGATTTGTATCTTCATACCTATAATCATCTTATGATTATCAAATCAATATTACACTAGTTATATTTATTATTATCTCCATAACAATAATAAACTAGGGATATAATCATTATTATATATAACATGCAAACATAACAATGATAATAAAAACTTCTTTATTAATAAAAAAATGAATAACATGAAGGTCCAAATCAATGGCCTAGGGCATATACACTAACAGTCTCCCACTTGCACTAGGCCTAGACTAACAAATATCTCATGCCCATAGACCTAGTGTGCTGATCATGCTTGACCCGCGAGAGAGGCTTTGTCAATGGATCTGCTATGTTGTCATTTGTGTCAACTTTGCATATCTTGATATCACTTCTATCAATGATGTCTCGAATGAGGTGAAATCGCCTGAGTATATGCTTAGATTTCTGATGGGACCTTGGCTCTTTTGCTTGCGCTATGGCACCATTGTTGTCACAATAGATAGCCATAGGATTAGCAATGCTAGGCACCACTCCAAGCTCAGTGATGAATTTCTTCAGCCAAACTGCTTCCTTAGCTGCATCTGATGCTGCTATATACTCAGCTTCTGTTGTAGAATCTGCTACTGTACTCTGCTTGGAACTTTTCCAAGTAATGGCTCCACCATTCAATGTGAATACAAAACCTGACTGCGATTTGTAATCATCTATATCAGTTTGGAAACTAGCATCTGTGTAACCATTTACAACTAGCTCATCTTCCAAACCTCCATAAACCAAGAAAGCATCCTTAGTTCTTCTTAGATACTTAAGAATGTTCTTAACAGCTGTCCAGTGACCCTCACTAGGATCAGCTTGATATCTACTTGTTGTGCTCAAAGAATATGAGACATCAAGTCTAGTACATAGCATGGCATACATAATAGATCCAATAGCAGAAGCATAAGGGATCTTATTCATTCTATCTCGCTCATCAGATGTCTTAGGACATTGATTCTTGCTAAGATGAATACCATGTGACATAGGCAAAAATCCCTTCTTGGAATCTTGCATGCTGAATCTCTTCAACACTTTGTCAATGTATGTACTTTGACTTAAGCCAATTATCCTTCTAGATCTATCTCTATAAATCCTTATACCAAGGATATATGCAGCCTCACCCAAGTCCTTCATTGAAAAAGTATTCCTTAACCAATCTTTAACCTTTTGTAAAGTGGGGATTGATCCAAACTTATGATTACTCGATCTCCAAGTTAACTGATAAACAAATAAGATTGATCTTATATCAACTTATTTGAGCACGGCCATGCATTTCTCAGTTACACTTATCGAGGGGCCCAGAAGATATCTCTCTCATAGAGAGGGACAAATTCCATCTTGATTGTTCATTTTCCTCTACATAATTTATACCATGTTCAAGCATAACCTTTATAATTATCTAGTTACAGATAACGTTTGATCATGTCAAAACATAATATTCCTTATGTTGGAAACTATGACAATCTCAAGTCAAAGGATTAAATGAAAACTATTATGAGATACACTTATGACATTAAACCATGAAGTGATATCTATGTGGGTCTATCCAATACACTGTTCTCTAACATGTATCCATAATATTGATTTGTATCTTCATACCTATAATCATCTTATGATTATCAAATCAATATTACACTAGTTATATTTATTATTATCTCCATAACAATAATAAACTAGGGATATAATCATTATTATATATAACATGCAAACATAACAATGATAATAAAAACTTCTTTATTAATAACAAAATGAATAACATTAAGGTCCAAATCAATGGCCTAGGGCATATACACTAACAGCGACATCTATATTCTAACACATAACTCACAGTCAAAAACAGCACAGCTCAGCAGCACTATTAAACCCTATGTGGCATGTATATAAAGACAAAACACTTAATCAAATATATGCAAACATACCCTTATTTATTTTCCTATATTTCCTTCCTGAATGATGCCTACTTTTTATCTCCTATTTACTATAGGATATCTCGTTTTACGTCAGTAATGGCCACTCCCGACATAAAACGTACATCCTCCTATGTTGGATTACCCAGAAGCGGCTAAACCGGAGCTCTGATACCAAAATTGTAACACCCCTTCCCGGCCTACATGTGTAAGCCGAGTAGAGGCGCCACACTAACCTAATGTTGCTACCAATTCTACTTAGTCAAATTTTCATTCCGGTTTTTACAGAAATTTTGCCAGAGGTTCGCCTAGAAATTTGGGTCCCAAGTGTCGAGAAAACTATTTTTTCTGATTTTTGAAAACATTTTTACACAAACCAATGCGAATATAATCAATTTCAATACACTCCCAATGAATCCACCTTATACCCTCAACTACAACCTACAAGAGGAATTCACACTTCTAATACAAAATAAAGTAGAGGTTTATTATTATTACATACTACTAACATACAGTATAACATAGTACTTCCCAATCTTATATATAAATATATACATATACATGCCACAACTAGCTAACTCATAATATAGGAAATGAAAGGCTACTCTGAGGTGTTGTGTAGTATCCCAATGTATGCCCTAGAAGTTTTAATACAATTGTTGTTTGATTTGAATTAAATGTACATATGTTTTTGCAAAGGAAATGATTGTGTTAATAGAATGTATATGTTGTATATATGTTAATATATATATAACATATATGTTGGTCAAATGTAAAGTCAAGGGAAGAAGATATTTTTAATTGGGATGTGGGAATTTACTAAAGAGGGCAAGAGTTTTAAAGGAAGTGAGAACAATTAGAAAAGGGCATTTAAGTAATTTTACTTTGTTAGAATTGCTTGGTGGAGATTTAAAGAAGAAGAGAAGTTGACTTGTCTTCATTTTCTTTTCTTCTTCTTCTCTTTCTCTTATGGTGGCCGGCCCTCCAAAGCCAAAGATCAAGAGTGATTTTTGTTGATTTCTAAAATCAAATTGAAGGAAGAATCAAAGGATTAAGTTGGAGATTTGTGGAATTTCTTCAATTTAGGTAAGTACTCTCTTGTTTTCCTTTGTTATTTTGAAGTGGTGTTTAAGGTGATTTATGAATTGTTGATTTTATGAATAAGTGTGTTTGAGATGTGTTTCTAAGTGTTAAAAGGTTGAATTGGTGTTGGTTTTGGTTTGAAGATGGTAAGTTAAGAGTGATGTTTGGTTTTAGGGTTTTGAAGTGGTAAGTGATCAAATGTATTGCTGATGTATTGTTAGTGTGTATATTGTGATGAATATGTAAATTAAGTCTTAATGACATTGATTATATCCATTTGAATGAGGTCATGTTGTGTATAAGGTGTTCTTAATTCAATCAAAGGAGTTTTGGCTATGTTTAGGGTTTTATTCATGAGAGACACGGCCAAACCAAGGAAGAGACACGGCCAAACTAAAGATTTTTGAGAGACACGGCCAAGTCTTAGGAAATTTGGCCGTGTTGGATAAATTTTGGAGAAGACACGGCCGTGTCCCTTGCCCATGTTTGCTTCTGTTGCTTTTGGTTGAGAGACACGGCCACAAGCTTGGCCGTGTCCCTTGAGTGTGTTGGCTACTGTGATTATTCCTTGCTTTTCTTACATGATTGAGATTGAACTTACATTTGATAATGCATATGATACTATATGAATGAAGTTATGTATTATGCATTGTGAGTCTTGTGAATGGTAATGTGTTATATGAATAATGTACTTTGAAATGTTATACCAATGATGCTATATGTATAATATGAATTGAGATATGAAATGATATGAAGCCATTGTGTTTGGCTATGATGATTCCAATGGAAGAACATAAGGCATGTTTGCCTAATTGATGATGAGATTTGAGAATGAAATAATAAATGAATTGTGTGTCTAATGTGTTATTCATTTTCAGAGTTTTGTTATTGGTGGCATGCCTATCGATAACATTCTCTTGAAGTTGGGTTGGATTTGATCCTTGAAGCCTAATTGAGATGTTACAACCCTTGAAGCTAGGTTGGGTTGGTTCTTGAAGCCAAGTTGGGTTGATACTTAGCATGCTTTATTCCCCTTGAAGCTTGGTTGAACCTAATCCTTGAAGCCTAGTTGGGTATATGAAAATGATAAATGTGATAACAAAACCAAAGCATTAACTCTGAAAATTGAATGGCATATTAGAGTGTTTTGGGCCCATGCTTGTCTTTGTATATAATGTGATTCTTGAATGGTAAAATCAATGGAACTATCAAGATGTAATATGAATATTGTTATGACATTGAACGTAGTATGATGTGGTAATGTGATGTGCTTCTATGTGTATGGTTTATGAAATATAAAGGTGTGATGTTAGCTTTTCACTTATGATGTTAACTTTATGATTTAGATGTGTAACATTGCATTGCCTTAAAGTATAATGTTGGTATATTTTGTACTACTAAGCCGATGGCTTAGCGCGATAGTGTTTGATCGCGCAGGTGACAGAGTTGAACCTGAGAGCTCCTCGAGACCAAGTGAGACTAGACATTGAGGATTTTCTTTTGGGACTTAAAGATCAGAGAAGAGCTGCCAATCATGTATATATATTCTATGTTTTGTAATCTTTGATTTATAACATATTTGTAATAACTTCCGCTGTGAATTAATAAATGTTTTTATATATGGTGTCTTTTGGATTTCTTTTAAAATGTTTGAGATTGGTTTCACTTATTTACAAAGATATTTGTTGTGTATTATTTTAAAACTGTGGCATTTTCTATATTCAGTATACGTATATTACGATCGTTTAAGCATGCTTGGTACGTATACGGGATATAGGGGTGTTAAAATTGTTTTGGTATCAGAGCCTAGGTTTGAGATTCTCAACCTAGGTCAAGTGTAAGAAAAAGAGTGTTTTGATTTTAAAAAGTGGATTTTTGAATAACATACATGTTTGGCATTGGCAGTCTTTGATCTTTAATGAGAGGTATTCTGCTATGTTTGCAGATATAGGTTGTGATGGATTCTCACTCACGTCAGTCAGTCGAGGGTAGTGCTGAGAGTATAGCTCCTGATGAGATTAGAGAGGGAGCTAGAGTGGATAGTGCTGGAGAGGTACCTGCTTCTGTGTCGGGGAGACCAGCTGGTGAGGAGGTTCCGCCAGGTTGGTTTAGGCATGTGATTGACTTGTTGAGGCAAGCACCAGTACAACCACCACCGCCACCCCCACAGCCTTTGGTATCAGTGAGACAGTATGATAAATTAAGGAAGTACGGAGCAGAATATTTCTTGGGTACTATTGATCCAGCTGTAGCTGAGTAGTGGCTAGATAAAGTACAGAGAATATTTGTTCAGTTGCAAGCCACTCCAGAAGAAAAATTTGATTATGCAAGATCATTGTTGCAGAAGGATGCATATGACTGGTGGAAGACAGTGCCCCATGCTATGGGCGATCCACCTACCTTGTCCTATGCTGATTTTCTAAGAGAGTTTGAATTGAAGTATACTCCACGGGAGTATAAAGATGTGAAAAAGATGGAGTTTTTGAGCTTGAAGCAAGATCACTAGACTGTGACGGAATATGAGCTAGAGTTTATCCGGTTGAGCCAGTATGCTGGGGGTATTATATCTGATGAGATAGATAGATGCAGGAGATTTGAGGAGGGATTGAGACCCTCTATCATGTGTCTGGTGGCTGGATCTAGATATCATGATTTTTCCCAGCTGGTTGCAGCAGCTAGGAGTGTGGAGAGAGCTCAGGTTATTGCAGCTGCTTCAGAGGAAGAGATCAGGGTTAGAAGGCCCCAGTTTGAGGCAGGGTCTTCGTCTGTGAAAAGAGGTAAAGGAAGTTTTGTTCCTCGGGTTAGTAGGAGTCAGAGGCCAGCTGGTAGGTCAGTACAGTTTCAGAGGCAGAGATCTAGGCCTACAGTTTCAGTGGCGAGTGCTCCGACCCCAGTGATGCAGAGATCCACCTTACCCATATGCATTCATTGTGGTAGGCCACATGGTGGTACTTGTTGGAAGACTGGTGTAGCAGGGGTATGTTTCAGATGTGGATCACCTGATCATTTTGTTAGAGATTGTCCTGAGAGGCAGGAACAGATGTTAGTAGATTCTGCAGCTTCTCGATCTAGTATGAGGGGAAGTTGAGGAGGCAGAGGTTTCAGCAGAGGAGGCAGATCTGGGTTCAGTTCTAGAGGAGGTTCTACATCCAGGGAGAGTAGACCAGAGGAGGTTGGATCTTCTCAGAGGATTTATGTAATGCAGAGGCAACCAGATGCTTCGGCAGTCATAGCTGGTACTTTTTCTTTATTTGATACTTCAGTACTTGCTTTGATTGATCCCGGATCCACACATTCATATATTAGTGCATCTGTTTTGCCTGTGTCTGATGTGCATGCTGAATCCCTAGGATTTGATGTATTGGTGACAAATCCGTTAGGGCATAGTGTGATTGTTAGCAAAGTGCACCGAGATAGTGCAGTAGTGGTTCAAGGTGAGGAGTTTCTTGGAGATTTGATTGAGATGCCTTTTAAGGAATATGATGTGATCCTAGGCATGGACTGGTTATCTAGACATGGAGTTGTGGTTGACTGCCAAAAGAAAGTTGTTACCTTGAGAACCAGTGATGGTAGAGAGGTGTTAGTATCTAGTGAGCAGGGACAGCTAGCATCCTTGTTTGTTTCAGCTGTTGCAGCTAGAAGATTTATTAGAAAAGGGTGTGATGCTTACCTTGCTTATGTTGTAGATACGAGAGTAAAGGGTTTTCAACTTGATAGTATACCCACCGTTGCAGAATTTCCAGATGTGTTTCCAAAGGAGTTACCAGGGTTACCTCCTGAGAGAGAGGTGGAGTTTGGTATTGAATTATTGCCTGGTACCACTCCTATCTCTATTACTCCTTATAGAATGGCACCTGCTGAACTGAGAGAACTGAAGGTGCAGTTGTAGGAGTTGTTGGATAAAGGGTTTGTTCGCCCTAGTGTTTCACCGTGGGGAGCTCCTGTCTTATTTGTGAAGAAGAAGGATGGTACTATGAGATTGTGTATCGATTATAGGCAATTGAACAAGGTGACTATTAAAAATAAATATCCTTTGCCTAGAATTGATGATCTCTTTGATCAATTGAAGGGGGCAGCAGTGTTTTCCAAAATTGATTTGAGATCAGGGTACCATCAGTTGAGGGTCAGAGTTGAAAATGTTCCTAAAACCGCCTTTCGTACAAGGTATGGGCATTATGAGTTTCTAGTTATGCCTTTTAGTTTGACGAATGCACCTGCAATTTTTACGGATTTGATGAATAGGGTGTTTAGGCCCTATCTGGATCAATTTGTAGTGGTCTTTATTGATGACATTCTGGTGTATTCGCGTAATGAGGAGGAGCATGATAAGCAACTGCGGATTGTGCTGCAGATTTTGAGAGAGAAGCAATTGTTTGCTAAACTGTCGAAGTGTGAGTTTTGGCTTGACCAAGTTACTTTTCTCGGTCATATAGTTTCAGCAGAGGGTATTAGAGTTGATCCGAGTAAAGTTGAAGCTATTTTGAATTGGAGTCCACCAAAGTCTGTGACTGAAGTTAGAAGTTTTCTGGGTTTGGCAGGCTATTACCGACGGTTTGTGAAAGGATTTTCTTTGATAGCTACTCCACTTACCAGATTGCTTCGAAAGGGAGTTAGATTTGTGTGGACAGATCAGTGTTAGGCTAGCTTCGATCAGTTGAGAGAAATGTTGACTCAAGCGCTTGTTCTTACTTTACCTGTGGAAGATAAACCATATGTGATTTACAGTGATGCTTCACATAATGGTTTGGGTTGTGTTCTGATGCAAGAAGGTAAAGTTATAGCTTATGCTTCTCGACAATTGAAACCGCATGAAATCAATTATCCGACCCATGATTTAGAGTTAGCAGCCATTGTGTTTGCATTGAAGATTTGGTGACACTAATTGTATGGTGAGAAGTGTTTTATCTATACTGATCATAAGAGTTTGAAATATTTGGGTGTCCAAAGAGAGCTCAATCTTCGACAGAGGAGATGGTTGGAGTTGATTAAAGACTACGACTGTTTGATTGATTATCATCCTGGTAAGGCAAATGTTGTTGCTGATGCCTTGAGTCAGAAGTCTTTAGCAGGTTTGACTGCTTATTCGCTCTCGTTGCTTGTTGAGTTGAGAGCGTTGCATGCCAATTTTGTATCTTGTGATGATGGTGCATTGTTGGCACAATTGCAATTGAAACCAGTATTGTTGGATCAGATTAAAGAGGCTCAATTGGCTGATGATAAGATTCAGAAGATTGTTTCAGATTGTCAGAATGGAAAGAGTCGAGATTTCATTGTGAGAAGTGATGGAAGTCTTTGGTTTAAGAACAGATTGTGTGTACCTGATGATACTAATTTGAGAAGGATCATTTTAGAAGAAGCACATCAGTCAGTATTTGCTATGCATCCGGGCAGTACAAAGATGTATCATGATTTGAAGCAGCTTTGCTGGTGGTCTAGTCTGAAGAGAGACATTGCAGATTTTGTGTCTAAATGTCTCACATGTCAGAGGGTAAAAGCTGAGCATTAAGTTCCAACAGGGTTACTTCAACCGTTATCAGTACCTGAATGGAAATGGGATAGAGTAACCATGGATTTTGTATCTGGTTTACCATTGACACAAAGGAAGCATGATGCTATTCGGGTGATTGTTGACAGGTTGACTAAAACAGCTCATTTCCTTCCGGTTCGGATGGATTACTCTTTGGAGAGGTTAGCTGAGCTGTATATCCATGAGATTGTGAAGTTGCATGGTGTCCCAATTTCTATAGTGTCTGATCGAGATCCCCGATTTACTTCCAGGTTTTGGAAGAGTTTACATGGTGCATTGGGTTCTCGATTGCATTTCAGCACTACTTTTCATCCGCAGATGGATGGGCAGTCTGAGAGGTGATACAGATTATCGAGGACATGTTGAGAAGCTGTGTCATTGATTTCTCTGGAAGTTGGGATGGATTCTTACCACTTGTGGAATTTGCTTACAACAACAGTCATCAATCCAACATTGGTATGGCACCATTCGAGGCATTGTATGGTAGACGGTGTAGGACACCTCTGTGTTGGAATGAACTTGGTGAAGGTAAGTTAATTAGTCCTGATTTGGTTATAGAAATTGAAGAGAAAGTGAAAATGATTCGAGATAGGTTGAAAGCAGCTTCAGATCGACAGAAATCTTATTCATATTTGAAGAGTAGAGACATTGATTATAATGTGGGAGATAAGGTATTTTTGAAAGTGTCTCCTTGGAAGAAGATCTTGAGGTTTGGTCGGAAAGGGAAATTGAGTCCTCATTTCATTGGACCGTATGAAATTTTGGAAAGAGTTGGGCCAGTTGCTTATCGGCTTGCTTTGCCACCTGAGTTGGACAGGATCCATAATGTATTCCATGTGTCTATGTTGAGGAGATACAGGTCAGATCCATCTCATGTTTTGCCAATGGAATCTATCGAAGTAAGTTCAGATCTGACATTTGAAGAAGAACCAATTGCTATTTTGGCACGTGAAGTGAAAGAATTAAGAAATAAGAAAATGCCACTTGTGAAGATTTTGTGGAAGAATCATGCAAAGGAAGAGGCAACTTAGGAGAGTGAGCAATCAATGCGAGATCAATATCCTCAACTATTCCAGACTTAATATCAGGTAATTTCGAGGATGAAATTTCTTTTTAGAGGGGGAGAATTTTAGTATCCCAATGTATGTCCTAGAAGTTTTAATACAATTGTTGTTTGATTTGAATTAAATGTACATATGTTTTTGCAAAGGAAATGATTGTGTTAATAGAATGTATATGTTGTATATATGTTAATATATATATAACATATATGTTGGTCAAATGTAAAGTCAAGGGAAGAAGATATTTTTAATTGGGATGTGGGAATTTACTAAAGAGGGCAAGAGTTTTAAAGGAAGTGAGAACAATTAGAAAAGGGCATTTAAGTAATTTTACTTTGTTAGAATTGCTTGGTGGAGATTTAAAGAAGAAGAGAAGTTGACTTGTCTTCATTTTCTTTTCTTCTTCTTCTCTTTCTCTTATGGTGGCCGGCCCTCCAAAGCCAAAGATCAAGAGTGATTTTTGTTGATTTCTAAAATCAAATTGAAGGAAGAATCAAAGGATTAAGTTGGAGATTTGTGGAATTTCTTCAATTTAGGTAAGTACTCTCTTGTTTTCCTTTGTTATTTTGAAGTGGTGTTTAAGGTGATTTATGAATTGTTGATTTTATGAATAAGTGTGTTTGAGATGTGTTTCTAAGTGTTAAAAGGTTGAATTGGTGTTGGTTTTGGTTTGAAGATGGTAAGTTAAGAGTGATGTTTGGTTTTAAGGTTTTGAAGTGGTAAGTGATCAAATGTATTGTTGATGTATTGTTAGTGTGTATATTGTGATGAATATGTAAATTAAGTCTTAATGACATTGATTATATCCATTTGAATGAGGTCATGTTGTGTATAAGGTGTTCTTAATTCAATCAAAGGAGTTTTGGCTATGTTTAGGGTTTTATTCATGAGAGACACGGCCAAACCAAGGAAGAGACACGGCCAAACTAAAGATTTTTGAGAGACACGGCCAAGTCTTAGGAAATTTGGCCGTGTTGGATAAATTTTGGAGAAGACACGGCCGTGTCCCTTGCCCATGTTTGCTTCTGTTGCTTTTGGTTGAGAGACACGGCCACAAGCTTGGCCGTGTCCCTTGAGTGTGTTGGCTACTGTGATTATTCCTTGCTTTTCTTACATGATTGAGATTGAACTTACATTTGATAATGCATATGATACTATATGAATGAAGTTATGTATTATGCATTGTGAGTCTTGTGAATGGTAATGTGTTATATGAATAATGTACTTTGAAATGTTATACCAATGATGCTATATGTATAATATGAATTGAGATATGAAATGATATGAAGCCATTGTGTTTGGCTATGATGATTCCATTGGAAGAACATAAGGCATGTTTGCCTAATTGATGATGAGATTTGAGAATGAAATAATAAATGAATTGTGTGTCTAATGTGTTATTCATTTTCAGAGTTTTGTTATTGGTGGCATGCCTATTGATAACATTCTCTTGAAGTTGGGTTGGATTTGATCCTTGAAGCCTAATTGAGATGTTACAACCCTTGAAGCTAGGTTGGGTTGGTTCTTGAAGCCAAGTTGGGTTGATACTTAGCATGCTTTGTTCCCCTTGAAGCTTGGTTGAACCTAATCCTTGAAGCCTAGTTGGGTATATGAAAATGATAAATGTGATAACAAAACCAAAGCATTAACTCTGAAAATTGAATGGCATATTAGAGTGTTTTGGGCCCATGCTTGTCTTTGTATATAATGTGATTCTTGAATGGTAAAATCAATGGAACTATGAAGATGTAATATGAATATTGTTATGACATTGAACATAGTATGATGTGGTAATGTGATGTGCTTCTATGTGTATGGTTTATGAAATATAAAGGTGTGATGTTAGCTTTTCACTTATGATGTTAACTTTATGATTTAGATGTGTAACATTGCATTGCCTTAAAGTATAATGTTGGTATATTTTGTACTACTAAGCCGATGGCTTAGCGCGATAGTGTTTGATCGCGCAGGTGACAGAGTTGAACCTGAGAGCTCCTCGAGACCAAGTGAGACTAGACATTGAGGATTTTCTTTTAGGACATAAAGATCAGAGAAGAGCTGCCAATCATGTATATATATTCTATGTTTTGTAATCTTTGATTTATAACATATTTGTAATAACTTCCGCTGTGAATTAATAAATGTTTTTATATATGGTGTCTTTTGGATTTCTTTTAAAATGTTTGAGATTGGTTTCACTTATTTACAAAGATATTTGTTGTGTATTATTTTAAAACTGTGGCATTTTCTATATTCAGTATACGTATATTACGATCGTTTAAGCATGCTTGGTACATATACGGGATATAGGGGTGTTACATGTTGCGCTGTGTTGTGCTGCTCGATGCTAATCACCGAAATCTACTGCTCCGACCCTACGAGTCAAGAAAACTCAACTCGCTGAGCAATGATGCTCAGTGGGTACTTTACCGATGAAAATATAAGTAAAACATGAAAGCATTTGAACTAAAAGGAAATAATTAAATCAAAAATCAACCAACATTAAACCAATGGAAGTTATTGCCCATTTAGTGTAGATATACTTTCAACAATTGTAAAAACCATAATTCAAACTCATTTTGCATTACGTAGTTTAAAAGAAACACAGGAGTTTGGCTCTGGCTCTACTGGCATATAGGGAACCATAGCGATAAGGCAGTGGCCCTCACCACTGTAACATAGGTGGCCCTCACCACCATGGTTATAACCAATCCCGCTCTACAGACTATACCCGTATGTAACCGCCGGAGCATTCCAATCACAATTTCACAACATCTCCGCTCCACGGCCTATACCCGAAGGTAACCGCCGGGGTGTATCAAACACAATAAGTGGCAGTACTGCATGAGTTAGTATAGTGCACCATACCCTTATCTACCACCCCCACTACCCAGTAGAGCATAAAGGTTAAAATGATTCAATTGAAGTCTCAAACTTCATTTTAGAATGACTCGAGAAATTATTTTAATTTCCGTTGCACTTTGCCATTTACACCGCGCACCACATTCTTTAGTCAAACCATTACCCTTTTTCACATTTTTAACATCCACAATAATCATATCAAACATTTCAAAGCATTCCTCAAAAGATCACAAATTGACCAAATGAATAGTGTCGCGGCACATAAAATCGGCAACGCAAAGTGGCATGACCAAATGAATAGTAAAATCTGAATTTTCGTCAAAATTTCAGTCCGTTTCAGTCATGCATTTGACCAGGTAAATGATCTTATTTTTGGCTGAAATTTTACAGGACACTTGTTTCATATGTTGACTAATTGCACGTAAAATTTCGTTGAAAAATTCATTCATTTGCTACCTCAAACAGCTGCCACAAAAATAGTCCAGAAGCTGTCACTTTGGGACCATTTCGGCCCAATCATATGAAATACATGGAGTAGTTTATTTTTCTTTTTCAAATCAATATGAATTCTTCTTTAATGATAAAGTGAAGATTCAAACACTTCCCTTTGACAACTTTTGCATGTTTAACTTAAATCAACTAATTAAAGTTCATCAACATCAAAAATTCCATAAACCAAAGTTTGTAAGAAAAATAAAATTTCTTTTATGGTAAAGTACCAAACCTTGTTTATTTGCTTTGTTCCTTGCTTGTCCTATTATTTCTTCCCTTCTTCTTCTTTATCCCTTTGATTTCCTATAATTTTCATAACTTCCATAATAAGAACATGATAAAAACCATATGTTCAAGCCTTGATTCTTGCTATCTAAAGCTACTAATTACTATTTATTCATCACTTCTATATGTATGGATCATTTAATCTAATTTCTCTTCACTTTCTTAACTTTCCCATAATCTTCCCAACTTTTCTTTCATTGATAACTTGAAAACTATCAATCAAATGAATAAACTAAAGCTAGAATTGGAATCCTTACCTTAAAATTAAGCTTTTCCTTCCAAAAATCCATTTGAACACTTGAAAATTCCTTCCCTTTTTTTTTGGTGGAGAGAATTCGGCCATACCTCTCAAAATGGAGAGAAAAATATGTGTTCTTAGTTCTTTAATCATCCTTCTCTCCCTTTTTATATTTTTTCATTTTCTATTTATTTAATTAATTTCATTTTGGAGGGTTAAGATTAATCCAACCCAAAAGTGTCTTTAAACAAGATTTTGCCATGTGTCCTTTTCTAGAAAATTACTATGCCATGTGTCCTCCCTTGGAAATTTACCAAATTAACCCTCAAATTATCTCACATGTCCCCCTTGGTGCTTGGGTGGAAGTGAAAAGACCAAAATACCCTTCAATTGAAGGTTTTGCCTTTCCTTCCTAACCGAGTGGTTTTACGACGCGTAAAACATACCGTTCTCCTCCTTTCAACCTCTAGTTTCCATTTTCGTCATTCATTCTTGATTTTGAACTAATTTATAAAAATTACGCTCATGCCCTTAACTTTTGTAAAAATTCCCTTTTGGTCCTTACGTGTTTAGGGTTTTGCCCGGGCTCCGTTTCTACTGACGATCGTTTCATATTCAACCCCTCGACGTCCTCTACTCACTCGTGTTTTTATTTCCTACTTTAGATTCATGTATAAATTTTAATTAATAATGACCAACATGTCCCTAGTCAAAATCCCCTATATCTTCCAAACCGTGCATTTTCTGGAAAAACCGTTACGCGTCGTTGCGACCCGATTTTTCTCTACTCTCTATTTTTGGAATCTGTTATGTGCACTATTAAGAACATCCAGTACAACTTTTAAAAATTACATTCACCTCCCCAAAACTTTTTGAAATTACAGTCACCTCCCCAAGACTGTTTGAAATTACAGTCACCTCCCCAAAACTTTTAGATTTCTTCAATTAGGCCCCTTTAGTCCGTAGCCTTATCTGGGCCCATTGTCAGGAATTATCTTCTCCTTTTCCCTTCTCCTTTTCCCTTCTCTCACTGTGCACGTGACTGCTATGCATAAATGCGGTGACGGATGTGACAATTGAAACCAAAATAATCAACATTAAAATAACTAAACAAATTAATTAAACCATTCAAACATTCATAATAATTAAAAGCAAATCGTCCATGATCAATAGAACATCAATAAATCACTCATCATAAGTATGAAACAATTAAAAATAGGCTCAAATTTTCTAAATTGAGCACAAGACATGTAAAATTAGGGTTTATAAATGAAAAATAAGGGTTTTTAGTGATCAAAATAGGGTTTTAAGGAATCAAGGCTTGGAAATTAGGTTTTAGATTTTTGAAAACTAAGATTATGGATGTTTTGAAAAAGGGATAGGGTTTTTTAAATTTATAAACTAGGGTTTTGGATTTTGGGTTTGGGAATTAGTTTTATAGATTACGGTTTAGAAAATAATTTTAGGGTTTTAGATAAAGGCTAGGGTTTAGGGTTTTTTAGAAAATAAAGATAGGGTTTTGGTTTTAGAAAAAAATAATTAGGGTTTTTATTTTTAGAAAATCATAATTAAGGTTTTAAAGTTTTAGAAAACAATATTAGGGTTTTAGGATTTTAGAAAATGATATTAGAACTTTAAATATTTGAAAACTAGGGTATTAAAAAAATAGCTACTATGATTATATTAATAGACTTTGGGCTACTGAAATATTGACTTATAATAAATATTGCACAATACATGCTCTTTGTAGATGGTTACTAGATGAAGCAAATTAAAATACACGGCCTACTATGAATTATAAAGCCAACAAACACTGATCATGCTTCAAATAAAACTGATATTAATAAAAACTAATGGATATAACCTACTAGAACAAATTTAGACAAAGAATAAATATATTCAATATTTAAAACCATCATCAAATCATCTTACATTGAATTAAAATGAATTAAATTTAAAATGTACCTTCATTTGTTGGCTCCACTAAAATTAAACATTGATCAAACTCGTACTTGCAATGATTTGGAGCTCTGGTTGAGCAAAAACAAAGGCATTAGCAGTGTATTGTTTCTGGTTTGATAATATGATGTGTGTTAATGATTATTGCTTTTCCTTGGTGAGTGCTGCTATGTTTTTTCTAATTGTTTCTTGATGATCTCTGGCTCCTCGTCTTAATCATGCATTTATTGGAAAATATATTAGGTTAAACTCTTATAATTGAGTCTTAGCTTCTTATCTAAGTACGGCTCCCTTTTGAAGCACATCGAATTAAAATCTTTTAAATTCGAGGAAAACCGTGACCATATTGGACTAAAACAAGTTTAGTCCAATATGGACAAGCTTCATATCGAATTAGAATTGATATAATTCGATAAGCGCTTCCATATAAAATTAGAATCCATATCAAATTAGTCTAATTCTAATTTTATATGGACATCCATATCAAATTAGGATTACCCAATGGTCCATATCGACGTCTAATTCGATATGGACCATCCATATCAAATTGGACACGCCTAATTGGATATGGCATGATCCATATTGAACCAAATTTGCTTCAACCTCCAATTGGATTATTTTAAGTCTTTTAAAAATTAAACTGAACTTATTTTAGGCTTTATAGAATTGGACCAATCTAATCAAAAGTTTAAAGTAGGTTCAAGCTTATGAAGAATGGATCGATCGTGACTTAGGCCTCCTTTAATTAGGACTGGACTAGCTTAGGGACAAAATCAAGGGTCAACAAGAATGATTTTAGGTTTCCATGTGTAGAGGTGTTTGTTGGTGGAATGGTTGCCATTTTGGATCAAATTTCACAATTATGTTTAAGAAATTTACTAGCTCTGATACCAATTGTCGTCCCAAGATAGAAACCAAGAGGGGGGGTGAATTGGTTGGTTTGAAGAGTGATGGTAAATTCAAAGTTCAAAAGCAAGGTATGAAGAAGATGTAGAAGAAGATTAAATGAAGTATAGAAGAAATAACACAAAGAGTTATAGTGGTTCGATTTTACCTTAATCCTACATCCACCTCCTTAACAACTTGTTAAGGTTCCACTAGTCTTCAGTTTTTACAAGCTTAACTCTAACTTTATATTTTCTCAAGCTCACACCAAACTTTACAATGGTTTGAGATCAATCTTCACAACCCTTACAAGAGTTTTTTCAGGATCACTCTATCAACCTAAGTGTTCGCAATCTCACACTTAAACTTTTGATGGTGTTTAATGCTCACACCCAATACTCAATCAATACAAATACAGATTTTGATACAAGAAAAGTGAAAGTATTTTGCCTTAGATATAACTATTATAAGAATCCCTTAAACAAGAGATTCCTTAAGGTATTTATAGCCACTTTGGTCTAACAATTCGCTATGAGTAAAGTGATGTATTTTATTAGGCTAGTTTTTATGATAACAAAGAGTTTCCACAAGGAGCGGTCGTCCTAGAACAATGGATGGTTGCCCAGGCACATTGGGCGGTTGTATGTTGTTAAGGGATGGTCGATCCATTTATAAATCTTTCAATGGTCAAAAGTTAGTGCTCTGCTAGTGGAATCTTACCCATCTTGTGACTGTTGGGACAGTCCCCCAAAGTCAAGGGATGGTCACCCTTTTTAAATTTAAAAACTGCTCTTACAACGGTCATTCCATGTGTCACTGCTCCATTTGACAAAGTAATTTTTTTTTGCCAAAATATGAAAGCTAGTACTAAGATAGTGGTCAGATTGGACATCTTGCATCGAAATCCAAGACCGTAAACACTACTGCTAATCCGTGTGATTTTCACTTAAGATGCATGGACGGTCACCTATAAGATGGGACGATCGCTTAATGGTTATCTGAGACAACTCCTTAGACCTCGCCTTTCACCACGTTCCCTACAGTGAATGTTGGAGTTTCTGTGACTTGAGGTGCGATCGTTCCAATATCTGGATGGTCGCGAATTGTACTGTCACGGTCATCCTTGAGGTCAAGTTTCTTGTCGTGAACCCTACTATAACTTTGTTTGTTCTTCAAAGCTACAAGGGCGATCACCCTTTAGTCTAGGGTGGCCACTATTTTTGCCCTGCTCTGCCAATATATTGAGCATTTTATTCCTGCACCAAGTATCTAAAAGACATGTTAAATGCATCATTCAATTTGAGTGCTAAAAATTAAAATTGAGAGTTTTTGGCTAACAAATACTATGTGCACAAATAAGATGTTGAATTCTTCCACCTTCTTCTCTAGACAAGGAGTTCACCAAGATGGTGGTTGCCCTATTATTCTTATAAAAAGCCTTTCTTAAGCATTGGTCCACTTTTCTCTAGGGAGAAGCACTTGAACACCATTAACCTCATGAGCAGCATGTTTCCACTTATTTTATATATATCAAAGCACAATTCCCTCACTATCAAGGAACAAATACATCTTATGTTTCCAATAAAAGTAGTCCATTCCATTAAAGTAAGGTTTAAGATAAGAATTGAGATTTCCATAAGATGAAGAGGTTGAGGTATTATTAGTGGAGGAATGACTGCCATAGTAGATCAAATTTCATAATAAACCTTCTTGAAATTTTAAGGCTTTGATACCAATTATTATCCCAACATGGCAACCAAGAGGGGGTGAATTTGTTGTTTTGAAGAAGTGATGGTAAATTCAAAGTTCAAAAGCAAACAAAGCAAGAGAAGAGTAGAGTAGAGAATAACAAACACAAAGAGTTTATAAGGGTTCATATTACCACAATCATATGTCCACTTCCTTAGCAACTTGTTAAAGGTTCCACTAATCTTGTGTTTTTACAAGCTTAACTCAAACTTAGTGTTTTCATAAGCTCATACCGAACTTTTACAAGGCTGGAGTAACTTCCTCACAAACCCAACAAGAGTTTTCCCATGCTCACTCTAAAACCTAAGTGTTTCAAAGCTCACACTCAAACTTACAATGGTGTTTAATGATCACACCCAACACTTAAAAAAGTATAAAAGAGAGTTTTAGTGCAATGAAATGAAAGCTATTGATCTTGGCTATTACAAAACACACCCACGCTTTTAAGTGAAGTTTCTTAGGGTATTTATAGCCAACTTAAGTCCAACTAGCTGTTACTCATAATTTTTAAATGGGTTTCGATTCTATTTAACTAGTTGTTACCATTGTAATATGTTTAGCACATGTAGCGGTCATCCACATATAGTAAATGGTTGCCCAGTAAATTGCACGGTCACTTGTTGATCATGGACAATCACTCCATTTAAAAGTTTTCCAATGCTCATGTGTTAGTGCCCATACAGGTGTTTTACCCATCATTTGCCAACCTTTAGTTGTTGAGATGATCGCCCAGAGACTAAGGATGATTGCCCTTTTTATATTTCACATCTTCTCTTTTAATAGTCATTCCATATGCCATTGCTTCATTTGTCAAAAAGAATTACTGCCAAAATATTAATGGTATGGTCACCCTTCTTCTGAATAGTAGTCGAATTGGTTGACTCATGTCGAACTTCTAAAGTACTCCAGACCGCAAACTCTACTGCCAATGTTTGTGATTTCAACTTTTAGGTATATGGACGGTTGTACATAGCCATGGACAATCTCGAGATTCTAACATGTGACCATTCTTCTCACCGCGCCTGTCATCGCATCGTCTACTGTAACTATTGAAATGTTTGCCACTTGAGGTATTGTAACACTCTTATACCCAATATACATACACTACACACACTCATAAATGTAATATATGTATAGAGGATACAAGAATGTCACAACCATTTAGAAACAATCAAATCATCATAGCTCAAAAAATAAAAAAAAATCTATATAAACTTAAAATATTTAACTAATATCACATAAATAGTAGAGGAAACATTTCTTGTTAAAAACATATATGTATCTTCATTATCGAAAAGTTTATCCACAACATTTTTAATAAGCAGCGGAATATGCTGCGGAATATACATATATATATACATCAAAATTAATATGTACAAAAATATAAGATTTATACATGCTAGCAGTTTGTCTCTGATCGTGATGTTCCACTAACAACTATAATCTCAAAGTCTTAAGCCTAGACTCGACTCGGTCTAGATGAGCTCTCCGGCATAACCGGATCTACCCTGTCACTTGTGCGATGAACCACAATCGTGCTAAGACAAAAGCTTAATGGTAAAAAATTTGATAACAATATAGTCCAAATGTAATGTCAATGCACAACATATATATATATATCACAACTCATACACTACAAAAAAAACAGCAATCTGCGACGCAATCTGCAACACCATTAACGACGAAATCAACGACCAAAATACGATAGCGACAATATCAGCGACGAACAGTGAGAAAAATCGAGCGAACGGTAATGTCCTGGTCGCTAAAAAATCAACGACAAATCAGCGACCAATTGTGCGTGTCGTTGATTAGTGACAAATCAGCGACAAAACAGAGACAAATTCAATGACATTTTCATTTTTGGCGGGAATTATTTATTCCCGCTGAAAGTCATCGCTGATTTAGCTTTGGTCGTTGAATTCATCGCTGTTTGGGTCGTTAATTTAGTCGCTGAATTTGTCGCTAATTTGCTCGCTAAATTTTGTCGCTGATGTGTCGCAGAATATGTGGCAATATTTTTCTCGTTGTTTCAGTCGTTGATTTGTCACAGAATTCAATATTTTTTTTATCACCTTTGGCCGCTGATTTTGTCGCAATTTTGTCGCAATTTTGTAATTGTTTGGCTATATTTTTCCAGTATTCCAATTTTTTTTTGTCTACACATTTTCAAGAACCTGTTGAATTTCAAATATAATAACCAAACCTATTTATAAAATAGTCATTCATTACAATAATAATCAAATAACACAATATTCATAATTAAGTTATTAGTGGCAATAAGTATACATAAACAATTCGAATGTAAAGTTTACCCCTTAAGAAAGTATATTGAACACATAAGGTCTTAATAATCCGACACTCCAAACACAAACAAAGAGAACACCAACTATAATAATCTGACACTCCAAACACAAACAAAGGGAACACAAACTTTAATAATCTAACACTCCAAACACAAACAAAGAAAACACCAACTTTGGTAATCCGACACTCCAAACACAAACAAAGAGAACACCAACTATCAAGTATATCCTACATACGAACATCGTCTTCCTCCACATTGTCATTTGCCGGAGCAGGAGGAGCATTTGTTTTCCTTCGTTGCTCAGCATGAATAATGGGATGAGGAAGAACCCAGCCCATAAATACGAGATGTCTTACCAGTGCCACCAGCAGCCTCCACAAACACGCGTCGCTCAAGCTCTAGTTGGGCTAGTGTTAATGAAGGCATATCATCCTCCTCAGCCTCAAGTGTCTGCAACTCAGGCTCGGCATTCTAAAGAGGGCAAAAGTTAAATTTAGAGCAAAACACCAGAAGAGCGAACAATTAATTTGAGGGCATACATGCAAGGGAATGATTTTGTGAGATTACCAACTATATTTTTGCAGAATTTATAAAGTTATCGCAAATCCAATATAAAGATATGTAGGAGTTGTGATACATTTTGATTCACATGGATCAACTAAATAACAAATTAGAGGCCAAGGATAAGCAGCTTAAGAATCGACTTACTGACAATTAAGCACGCCGTATAAGGTTTCTAAAGTTCGACTAGGGAAAACTTTCACAGAAATTTATGAAAGCGAACAATTAATTTTTCAATTAATATTATGCATACATGCAAGGGAATGATTTGTGAGATTACCAGAAGAGCGAACAATTAATTTTGCTACTTCATTATTTCAAAATAAGGCAAGTATTCTCAAATAATACAAGCAATTACCAAGTGAACAATATATTTGACAAAGGATGCATAATACCAACTTGGAAAATTTTTATGAATGCAAGTTTCAGCATATGGCTCAACTAGTGATTTGAGACATTAGAAGAATACATACCTTAAAACATCTGCAATAGTTTCATCATCAGGAGAAACTTCATGTGCTTTACTCAAATCAGAGACAGCATCCTAACAAATACCATAAAATAATTATATTTTTCCAAAAGGAGAATTTAACAAATAATTTTACAACATTTCTAGCAGCTTTAGCAAGCCCAAGCAAATAAACTTTAAAAGATGAACATCAGTTTAAAAGAAAATACATTACAATATTTATTTTGATAGATTTTGACTATAAAATATAAGAGGATAGAATTCCTTTTAGGTTTTTCTTTGCCTGAGAATGCAAAAAGATGAACATCAGTTTAAAAGAAAATACATTACAAAAACTGATTTTTGCAAGAAGAAATACGGCACTTACAAGTAGATATTTCTCCAAAGCACCTTTGAATCTTCCCTGACTGTGAAGTTCATTCCCCTGATAAAGGGTGGATCTGACGTTAGCAAAACAAGCATGAAGGCAGTGAAATCATTTATCTGAAGTAAGAGATATAATTACTTGTTTCTTCAGCATTTGGGCTGCATTTATTTCATAGGTGATCTGAGAATCAACTCGGGCACGCATGGAAGCTATCTCTTCAGGTGATGCATTTCTTGAACCACATGTATTAGATAGAATCATAGAAATGCAGACTTCCAGCTACCAAAAACTATCTATGATTAACTCAATTCTAGGTTTTCAAATACCCAATAACTAATTTCCCCTTTTTTTCAACTACCCGTGATTAATAAATTGCATATTGAAGAACTACCCGTGATTCAAATTCACAAATGAACAACTTATAGAGGTTTTGAAATAAAAAAAAAAAATAGGGCCAGATTCAAACACTAGCAACTAAGATCAAATCCCAAAACTAAAAATCATTAAAAAAATTGCAAGAATTTAAAAAACCTAAAAAGAATTAAAGAAAAATAAAAAAACAAGAAACCTGTTGCTGGATTCTGGCTAATTCGGCGAGTGACATGCGACTTATCTGTTCCTGAGCTAGTTTGACCAACTCAGGATCCATCATTCCGTTAAACATTTTTCTCTCTCAATCTCAACAATTTTTTGCCTTCAAAATTCGGATTAATAAAATATAAACCAGAAAAGGTAATAGGGTAATAACTCCTCAATTTCTTAAAAAGAAAGAAGAATAAGAACAAAGCCAAAGAATTAGAATTGGATTTTTTTTTCCAGAGATATTTTATATAAAAGATTTGAGAATTGTTGTGATGGAGTTTTATTATTTATTAATTAATAATATATATACATATAAAGGGTCCCTCTTATGTATTTATTATAGTGATTTTAGTAAATGTAATTTTGCAAAGGAAGAAAAAGAAAGAAAGAAATCGCCACCAAACCTGAATAGGTTCTGAGTCGGAAAAGAAGACTCGCAGAAGATTGGAATATGCGTCGCTTCTTGAAAGAGGGATCACGCATTGCTGGGAAGAGGGATTTTATTAATTTTTTTTTTAGAAAAGAAAGAGGGGTTTTTATTTTTTATTGATATCATGCCTTTATCTCTTTCTTTATTTTTACTTTTGATTAAAATTAGTAGTTGATTTCTCTGTATTTGCTAGCAAATTAACGACTATTTATAGACAAATCTACGACAAACAAATTAATAATAAAAATTCAATACTGTCTCGCTATATTATTTTTTAAAATTGGCTAATTTTCTTTGGGCGCTAAAATATGGCGCCAGAAAAATTCAGCGACCAGTACAGCGACAAATAAAAATTTTCGCAAATCAGCGAGCCATTTAGCTACTAATTAACGACCAATTACTTTAAAATAGAAAATAAAATTCATTTCTCGCTAATTCGTCGCAATTTTCTAGCAAATTAACGATAATTCTGCGACTAACTATTTTTCTCACAAATCAGCGAGCAATTTAGCGACTAATTAGCGACCAATTACTTTAAAATAGAAAATAAAATTAATTTATCGCTAATCCGTCGCAATATTCTCGCAAATTAACGATAATTCTGCGACTAATTATTTTTCTCGCAAATCAGCGAGCCATTTAGCGACTAATTAGCAACCAATTACTTTAAAATAGAAAATAAAATTAATTTCTCGCTAATCCGTCGCAATTTTCTCGCAAAAATTACTTTAAAATAGAAAATAAAATCTTTCTTATAATTATAAATTACGATAGAATCATAACTAAAATTTTAAAATTAAAGTAGAATTGATAAAAATGTGATATAATCATAAAAATATATAAAATTTTATAATAAATTTTATTTACCAGGAAGATTAAAAATTTTTAGGAAATTTTTAGCTGATATTCAAAATTATAATTTTAAACTTACTATTAAATTTTTTATTTAATAATGTCAAATATAATTCATTATTAATTAACATCACTACCTTGTCATTACATTTTTATTAATTAAAGTTGGTAATTGGTGACAAATGCTTCCAAACTGTTCCCAACTATACTTTCTTTTATTGGCAAAACCTAAAATTGGGGTCATGCGATCATTTTTTCCCCAATAATAAATTATAATTTTTTTTGTTGTATCGAGTTAATTATTAATTTATATTAATTTATATAAATTAATTTTAAATTTTAAAAATTTTGATTAATTGTTTCAAGTAATGATCATGATTAAACAAGAGTATAGATACGAATCTAGCTAACTCGTTCAATATTAAATCATTGGATGTTTAAGCTTAAAAAATACTAATAATAAAAAAGAACCTAAAATAAATATAAAATCTGACAGAAATATTATGACAAATGGTTACCATGACTCACATATGAGTTTGGCCTTTTTCTACCCTTTTGATTATTATTTTTTTTATTTTCAATGTAATTATTACTTTTTAAAAAAATTAATTGAAGTACTATCAGATTTTAAAATTTTAAGCTTTAAATTTTATAATTTATTTTCAATAATATTAAATCAATACTCGTCAATTTAATATATTTAATGCTATTATTACTTGTATATTTATTGGATTGACAAAAGGGCTGCATAAATTAATAAGCTCAGATGGCGTAATAAATCATTTAAAAAGTATTGAAATTTAAAATATAAATAAAAATTTTCATTATTAAATTAAATTAAATTATTATTCATATGATATATATATATAAATGTAAAGAAATATATATATATATTCTCAAAAAAAATAGATATATATTTATATGCATAAATGTAAAGAAAGAAATATATATATATATATATGTAAAGAATAGTTTACCATAAATTAAATAATAATAATGACCACAAATAACAACAATAGATAAGACAGCTTTTGAAGGCTTTAAGCGACCAGTACAGCGACAAATAAAAATTCTCGCAAATCAGCGAGCAATTTAGCGACTAATTAGCGACCAATTGCTTTAAAATAGAAAATAAAATTAATTTCTCGCTAATCCGTCGCAATTTTCTCGCAAATTAACGATAATTCTGCGACTAACTATTTTTCTCGCAAATCAGCGAGCAATTTAGCGACTAATTAGCGACCAATTGCTTTAAAATAGAAAATAAAATTAATTTCTGGCTAATCCGTCGTAATTTTCTCACAAATTAACGATAATTATGCGACTAACTATTTTTCTCGCAAATCAGCGAGCAATTTAGCGACTAATTAGCGACCAATTGCTTTAAAATAGAAAATAAAATTAATTTCTCGCTAATCCGTCGCAATTTTCCCGCAAATTAACGATAATTCTGCGACTAACTATTTTTCTCGCAAATCAGCGAGCCATTTAGCGACCAATTGCTTTAAAATAAAAAATAAAATTAATTTCTCGCTAATCCGTCACAATTTTCTCGCAAATTAACGATAATTCTGCGACTAACTATTTTTCTCGCAAATCAGCGAGCAATTTAGCGACTAATTAGCGACCAATTGCTTTAAAATAGAAAATAAAATTAATTTCTCGCTAATCCGTCGCAATTTTCTCTCAAATTAGCGATAATTCTGCGACTAACTATTTTTCTCGCAAATCAGCGAGCAATTTAGCGACTAATTAGCGACCAAAAACTTTCCAATAAAAAATAAACACATTCTTTGCTAATTTGTCGTAAATTAGTCGTAACGTCGTCGCTGATTGTTGGCGCCAAAATTTGGCGCAAAATTCATCGACACATTCAGCGAGAAACGACCTTTTATCGCTATTCAGCGACAGATTCTACGACCATTTTTTTTGTCGTTAATCAGCGACACATTTAACGACCCATTCAGCGACGGAATGTTGGAAAGACGCTTATCTTGATTCTTTGTCGTAAAGTTGTCGTTGATAAAGTCACTAATCAGCGACGAAATAAGAGTTCTCGCAGAATGCGTCGCTGATTGCGCTTTTTTTTTTGTAGTGATAACATTATATCTCATTATATTGTTCAATTGTATCACAATTCATAATTTATATTAAAGTAAAGACAAGCATGGGCCCAAAAGGATCTAATATGCTATTCAAATTTCAGAGTTACAGCTTTGGTCCATAATGAGACCTTGTGTCTAGCCCCGTAGGCAATATATTCATGCATAATCCAACTAGATATGAGCTTACGACCTAGTCTTTTCACTCAGTCAACTTCAAGGATTTATTTTTGAGGCTTACGACCCAATCTTTTCACCCCAAAAGCTTCATATTTTATTAGCTGGACCTGGCTTACGACCTGGTCTTTTCACTAGCCTAGCGTTTAGCCCGTAGGCAATTCATAGGCATGCCGCCAAACCCAAAACTCTGAAAATTGAATAACATACTAGGCACATAATATATTTATACTTCTCATTATCAATTTCTTTCATGATTCCATTATTAATTCGTTTCTCATTTTGTCATGATCAAACTTGGCACATTGCCTTTTTATATCATCTTTTTCTCACTTTTCTCATTCATATCAATATCAATTCATTACTTTATGTTTTCACATATCCCATCACATTATTCCACATTTCTTTTCAATTACAACACATTACTTTGACACATCAACATAATTCATATTATGCATATCATAACATATTTCTCACTCATCAACAATATATTAAGTAACTTAATACATTTTTCCAACCAAATGTGTTAAGTCCCAATGTCATGTAAATGTATGCAATCATTCAAATTTTGTACTTACCTCTAAAAGCAACAACACAACTTTAACTTCCTCTTCCAAGATATCCCTCAACACTTGGATTGATAACTCAATTCTCTTCAAAACCTATTCCAAAGGTGATTATACATACTCACTTAGTGATACACATAAAAAAATAAGGTAGAGAACTATCTAGGGCAAACTCTACAAATGACACGCTCAACAACACGGACGTGTCCATGATCGTGCCCTAAACTCACAACACAGAAGCTTTGACATGCTCAGTGACATGGGCGTGTCACTGCCGTGTCAATCCCCCAACAACACAGTGGCTATGACACGCTCAGTGACATAGGTGTGTCACTGGTAGTGTCAATTCTACCACAACACAGAAGTTGTGACACACTCAGTAACATGGGTGTGCCACTGATCATGTTACCAACATTTAAAATAGAACCATTGACACACCCAAAGGCATGGCCATGTCACCGGGCGTGTCAGGCCAAAAACCTGATATCGACACAAAAATGCCATATCCTACTATTATCCTTCATTACCCTTTTCAACTCCATACAACTCAACAAAAATCCATCATTTTACCCCATAATACTTGTAAAAACATCAACATAACTCAATTAAACAAAAAAAATACACAATCACAACCATACCTCGCAACTCAACAATTACACAATCCATAACTCTTATTCTTTTCACCAAACTTAACACTTTTTCAACCGTAAATTCAAAGTAAACTAGACAAAAGAACTTCAAACATACCCAAGATCAACCATAGATACAAACCACATTAAACATCCAATTAACTTATACAACTTCCAAAAGAAATCAAAGAAATAAGTTGGAGACTTACCAAATATAGAGAAAATCCTTAAAATTCCAACTTGATCACTTGAAATCCTTCAATTTCTTGAGTTAACAAGAAGCAAGATCTCTTTCCCTTTGATTAAAATAGTGGCCGGCTACCAAGGAGGAAGAAGAAGAAGAAAATAGTCAATATCCACTCCACTAACTACTAACACTCTTAACCATATGAATTTCCCTTCTTTTAATCTCCACCAAGCATTAATAATATTATGTTAATTAAACCAAATATGTCATCTTCCACTGTACAAATTAATATCTATTTAAATAATAAAAATATCTCTTGACCTACTAAACATGTTGACTTGTATATTATGTATATATCTTCATATATACAATATATACACACTTCCCTTTTTTCTTTTTCCTTTCTTTTCACTTAATTAAATGTATATGCACTTTTAAATCCTTTAATTAATTTTCAACAGTTAGTATTTCTAAAATTTAGGGATATTACAATTCTCACCCTCTACAAATAAATTTCATCCTCAAAATTACCTGCTCTTAAGTCTGGAACAACTGAGGATACTGATCCCGAATCATCTGCTCACTCTCCCATGTTGCTTCTTCCCTAGCATGATTCTTCCAAAGAACTTTCAGAAGTGGCACTTTCTTATTTCTTATCTCCTTCAATTCACGTGCCAAAATTGCCACTGGTTCTTCCTCATAAGTCAGATCTGGACTCACCTCCATGGACTCCATTAACAAAATATGAGATGGGTCTGAACTGTATCTCCGAAGCATAGAGACATGGAAGACATTGTGAATTCAATCCAATTCAGGCGGTAAAGCTAGACGATAGGCAACTGGTCCAACTCTTTCTAATACCTCATAAGGTCCAATAAAACGAGGACTCAACTTCCCTCTGCGGCCAAATCTCAAAATTCTCTTCCAAGGAGACACTTTCAAAAATACTTTATCTCCTACACTGAACTCTATGTCTCTTCTCTTCAAATTTGAATATGATTTCTGTCGATTTGAGGCTGCTTTCAAATGATCCTAAATCACCTTCACTTTCTCTTCTATTTCTTTTATCAAGTTGGGACCAATCATTTTACCTTCTCCAACCTCATCCCGACATAGAGGCATCCTACATCTTCTACCATACAATGCCTCATAAGGTGCCATTTTAATACTAGATTGATGATTGTTGTTATAAGGAAACTCAATCAATGGTAAGAATCTGCCCTAACTTCCAGAGAAATCAATGATACAACTTCTCAACATGTCTTCTAAATTTTGTATCACTTTCTCTGACTGCCCGTTTGTCTGAGGATGGAATACAGTGCTAAAATGCAACCGAGAACCTAAAGCATTATGCAAACTCTTCCAAAATCTCAAAGTAAAATGGGGATCTTGATCAAATACCAAAGAAATTGGGACTCCATGCAATTTTACTATCTCACTGATATACAGCTCAGCCAAACTCTCAAGAGAATAATCCATCCGAATTGGAAGAAAATAAGTTGTCTTCGTCATCTGATCAACAATTACCCAGATTGCATCATACTTCCTCTGAGTCAAAGGTAAACCAGTCACAAAATCCATTGTCACTCGCTCCCATTTCCATTCTGGCACTGACAATGGCTGAAGTAATCCCGAAGGAAATTGGTGTTTAGCCATCACTCTCTGACAAGTGAGACATCTGGATACAAACTCTGTTATGTCCCTCTTCATACCTGACCACCAATAATATTGTTTCAAATCCTGATACATCTTAGTACTCCCAGGGTGCATAGCATATGTTGACTGATGTGCTTCCTCCAAAATTACCTTTTTCAATCTTGCATCATTAGGAACATATCTCTGAACCATAAACTGCCATCACTTCTCACATGGAAGTCTCGAATCTGCCCTTTTTGGCAATCCAATACAGTTTTCTGAATATTTTTATCTGCCAATTGAGCCTCCCTTATCTGATCCAATAACACCTGCCTCAATTGCACAAACTTGCTAAAGACTTTTGACTCAAGGCATCAGTAACAACATTTGCCTTACAAAGATGATAATCAATTGAGCAATCATAGTCTTTAATCAACTCTAACCATCGTCTCTGCTGAAGATTTAACTCTCTCTGAACACCCAAGTATTTCAAACTCTTGTGATCCATATAAATGTAACACTTCTGCCCATGCAAGTAATGTTGCCAAATCTTCAAAGCAAAAACTATAGCTGCTAACTCCAAATCATGTGTTGGGTAATTGAGCTCATGCGGCTTCAACTGTCGAGAAGCATAAGCAATAACTCTACCCTCTTACATCAAAACATAACCTAAACTATTATGTGAAGCATCACTATAAATCACATATGGTTTACCTTCCACAGGCAAAGTAAGGACAGGAGCTTGAGTCAGCATCTCCTTCAGCTGCTTAAAACTAGCCTGACATCAATTTGTCCACATGAATCTAACTCCCTGACGAAGTAATTTGGTGAGTGGAGTAGCTATCATAGAAAAACCTTTCACAAACCATCGATAATAGCCTGCCAAACCTAAAAAACTTCTAACCTCTATCACATTTTTTGGAGGACTCCAATTCAAAATAGCCTCAATTTTACTCGGATCAACTCTAACACCTTCTGCTGAAACCACATGACCGAGAAAAGTCACTTGATCAAGCCAAAACTCACATTTAGACAACTTAGCATACAACTGCTTCTCTCTCAGAGTCTGTAATACAATCCACAAATGCTTGTCATGATCCTCCTCATTATGTGAATACACCAAAATATCATTGATAAAAACCACCACAAATTGATCTAAATAGGGTCTGAATACCCTATTCATCAAATCAATAAAAACTTTTGGTGCATTCGTCAACCCAAAAGGCATCACCAAGAACTCATAATGCCCATACCTCGTACAAAAAGTTGTCTTGGGTACATCTTCATCTCTGACTCTCAACTAATGCTACCCTGATCTCAAATCAATTTTAGAGAAAACTGCTGCTCCTTTCAACTGATCAAAGAGATCATCTATCCTAGGCAAAGGATACTTGTTCTTGATGGTCACTTTATTCAACTGTCTATAATCAATGGGCAATCTTAAAGTACCATCCTTCTTCTTCACAAATAATATGGGCGCTCCCCATGGGGACACACTAGGATGAACGAACCTTTTATCCAACAGTTTTTGTAATTACAGCTTCAACTCTCTCAACTCAGTAGGTGCCATTCAATAAGGAGTAATAGAGATAATAGTGGTACTAGTCAACAAATTGATACCAAACTCCACCTCTCTCTCAGGGGGTATCCCTGGCAACTCCTCAGGAAAAATATCAGGAAACTCAGCAACTGTAGGTATACTGTCAAGCTGGGAACCCACTACTCTAGTATGTACTACATGAGCAAGATAAGCTTCACATCCTTTTTGAATCATCCTCCTAGCCGAAACAGCTAAAAAAAATAAGGATAAAAGATGTCTCTGCTCACTAGATACCATCACACTTCTACCATTACCGGTTCTCAAAGTAACACACTTCTGCTGACAGTCTACAATAGCCCCATGCTTGGATAACTAATCCATACCAAAAATTAAATCATACTCCTTGAAAGGCATCTCAATTAAGTCACCGAGGAACTCCTCATTCTGAACCACAACTAGACTATTACGGTGCACTTTTCTAACTATAAAACTATGCCCTAAAGGATTTGTCACCAAAACATCTTGATGTTCCACTAACAACTCTGATCCCAAAGTCTCAAGCCTAGACTCGACTAGGTCTAGACGAGCTCTCCGCCACAATCGGATCTACCCTGTCACCTGCACGATGAACCACAATTGCGCTAAGCCAAAAGCTTAGTGGATTTAAAATTTGATAACAATATAGTCCAAATGTAATGTCAATGCACAACACAAATGTATATATATCACAACTCATAACATTGTAACTCATTAAATTGTTCAATTGTATCACAATTCATAATTCACATTAAAGCAAAGACAAGCATGCACTCAAAAGGATCTAATATGCTATTCAAATTTCAGAGTTATTGCTTTGGTCCATAATGACACCTTGTGTCTAGCCCTGTAGGCAATATATCCATGGATAATCCAACTAGATATGAGCTTACGACCCGATCTCTTCACTCAGTCTAGCTTCAAGAATTTATTTTTGAGTCTTACGACCTGGTCTTTTCACCCCAAAAACATAATATTTTATTAGCTAGACCTAGCTTACGACCCGATCTTTTTACAAGCCCAGCGTTTAGCCCATAGGCAATTCATAGGCATGTCGCCAAACTCAAAACTCTGAAATTTAAATAACATACTAGGCACACAATATATTTATACATCTCATTATCAATTTCTTTCATGATTCCATTATCAATTCTTTTCTCATTTTCTCATTATCAAACTTGGCACATTGCCTTTTTATATCATCTTTTTCTCACTTTTCTCATTTATATCAATATCAATTCATTACTTTATGTTTTCACATATCTCATCACATTATTCCACATTTCTTTTCAATTACAACACGTTACTTTGATACACCAACATAATTCACATTATGCATATCATAACATATTTCTCACTCATCAACAATATATTAAGTAACTTGACACATTTTTCTAACCAAATGTGTTAACTCCCAATGTCATGGAAATGTATGCAATCATTCAAAGTCTGTACTTACCTCTAAAAGCAATAACACCACTTCAACTTCCTCTTCCAAGATATCACTCAACACTTGGATTGATAACTCAATTCTCTTTAAAACCTATTCCAAAGGTGATTACACATACTCACTTAGTGATACACATAAGAAGATAAGGAAGAGAACTATCTAGGGCAAACTCTACACATGACACGCTCAACAACACAGGCGTGTGTTTATATCAATTTTGTATATAATTTCTATGATATTTTATTGATTTTAAGTTAATTTTCATGTTAATTTGTGCTTAAGTTTGTTTGAAGTTGTTGATTTAGGTTGAGGTGCATTTGATGGAGCTTTAGCTAAAGTTTGGTAGAGCCTTGTTGAAGCAAAGCATGTGACATGGCCAAGCTAGACATGGCTTGGCCGTGTCTCTCATCAAAAGAGGAAGAGATCAAGGACAAGGTGGGACACGGCCAGGATAAACCAAGCTTGGTCGTGTCCCTCAAGTAAAATTTGAACAGAAGCTGACACCGCCAAGAGACATGACCAAGCCACTGGTTGTGTCTCACCTAAGGAACAAAAGGCAAAGAAAGAAAAGAAAGAGGCAAAACATGACACGGCCAAAAGCTTGGCCGTGTCATCTCTTGTGAACAAAGGAAAGAAAGAGGCAGTAAGGGACACAGCCAGAAGCTTGGACGTGTCCCAAGAATAAAAAAATAAGAGACACGACCAACAAGCTTCGCCGTGTCACCCTTGATCACTTGATATGTTTTGCATGAGGTGTGGATAAGTGGGGGACAAAAAGGATAAAAAGGAGTGAAATATGGATGGATTTATGGAAGAAATATAAAACAAATAGGAAAGTGGGAGACAAAGAGTGATTGGGTGTTTTAAAAAAATTAAAAAGAGTGAAAGTGGAGGAGGATGGAGGGAAAAGAAAACATATTGAATATATTGAGTGGACATTCTCTACACACCATCATCTTCTCCATTGGTTCAAGCTTGAGAGAGCAAGACACCATTCTTACCTTCTTCTTTCACCATTTTCTTTCACATCAAGAAGAAAGACAATTTTTGGAATTGAAGTGAGTAGCTAGTTCTTGAGGATTAGGGTTTTAAGAGGCTTGATTGAAGAGTTGTAAACTTGAGAGAGTTAGCATTCATCCTTCAAGAAGAGGGCCATTGATATAAGAGAGCTTGGAAGTTTCATCATCACACATCAAAGAGGGAGCTACGAAAGAGACAAGGGGTCCAACTCCTAGCATCTTCAAAAGGGGTTTTTCAAACTCTTTCTTTTAATCCATTTCTTATTTGTTGTTTTTGTATTAAGAACATTAATATTGCAATGAATAATTTTGATTTGGTTTATATTGAAATGAACATTTGTTTAAGGATGATGATGAGCTAATTTACTCATGCCTAGGATTGTAGGTCCACCCACCAAAAATGAATGATCACACCTCATCATGAAAGCAAAAATCAAAAAGTTTATAGTAAAGTTCATGGTCTTAAGTGCAACCTAAAGCTTAACACGAGATCTCATGTTTGATCGAGATTCAGACAAGGGGAAACAGTGCTTTTCAATCTTTGGTAGTTTTTTTTCTCCACTAATAACACATTGACAACTGGCATAACCATTTAAAGGGAAAATTCAAATTGGTTGAACCACGACCACACCAAACATAGGGGTGACCATAAGTTTCACAAAGTATGGTGCGATGCGTTTCACTCTGATCTGTTAAAGCCACATGTACTAGCCCTTAAAAATAGCCAATACACATAAATTCAATATTCACGACTGCCCAAAGTTAGGAACGACTGTGAAACCTAAGGCTCTACCACACTAGCAAGGCAAGCGATCACGCATCTCCTCTGACAGCATTAAATGCAAGATATTTTGTTACTGAAAAGCTTGAGCTTCTTCTACTCAACACAAACAAAATTTTTTTATGAAGATAGCTACAAATACACCACCAACCACCATTTTTAGAGACTTTTGAGCATTTAATATCCACACTCTTGCAATTTTAATTCTCATTTGTGCCTTGTATCATTTTCTCATTTATTATTTAATGAGTGTTGTGTGTGAGTATTAAACACCAAGTGTTAGAATTGGTTTATGGGTAAGCCAAGGGGAAAACTTTTTTGTAGGTTGTGAGGATACGCATACCTTGTACAAGCTCAGTATGATCTAGTGAAAACAAAGTTATGGTCTAACTTGTAAAAACCCAAGTTTAGTGGAATATTCAACTTGTTATTAAGGAGTGGATATAGAATTGACTTAATCCAAACAACTATAAACATTGTGTGTTCAATCTTCTAATATTATTCTCTTACTCATTATTTAAATTTTTAATTTGCTCTAAATCTTTAAATCAACTAATTCCCCCCCCCCCCCCTCTAGGTTGCCAAGTGGACCAACAATTGCTATTAGAGCTTATTTTCCTCTATGCCATGACCCATGACATAAAGATAAACACCACCAAATTTTTTATAGAGACCTTCTATCACCATGCCATGAAGAAATCTGCAACTTTATTTCTCTTCTCCCAAATTACTCAAATTGCAAGGCATAGGAATATGTATAATGACCTTAACCTCGCAACTTTGAGAAATTCCTTTCATCTTTTTTCTAGTGATATTGAGATAGAAGATTTGGAGCATGCTTGTTGTTTGAGAAAAATTGATGGAGTCTGTAAAACCCTTATACTCTACATACATATAATACATGTAACACCCTTATACTCTATATACATACAATACATACACTCTGTATATGTAACATATGTATACAGAATTCAAGAATATCACTGTTAAAGCCATTAGAAAATTTTCTTATCAATTCAAATAAAATAATTTATTCATTTAAAAGGTAATACATTAACTAAATAAATGAGTGTAAGAAATTTAAATATTACTATAACACTTTTCATTAAAAATCTCTAGAAATGTTTGTCAGAGTTTTTGTCTGTAATTTGAGTAATCTAAAAAAAACAAACATACTCAATCTGCATAAAAATTACGCTTCCCAAATATGCATATATATATATATATATATACATGCAAATTTATCATTCATTTTATCAATTTCTCCAATATCATTCTCATAATCCAAATTTAATAAAAAGTTTTATGATCCTGTATATATATAATGTATTTAAATATTTACCAGTGCACCTGCATAGCATGTAAATATGTATTTTAATTAATTATACAATGTTTTATGAACTATATTATATGTAAAGAGTTTTGCTAGAGTTTTGTCTAGCAAAAACTCTATATATGTAAACTATATTATATGTTTTATGAACTATATTATATGTAAAGAGGTTGAAACTTGATATAAATGTAAATATTTAAAATACATATTTACATGCTATGTAGTGGCACTAGTCTGGTGGCAAACGATTAATCTTCTAGGCTAACCATCTCTCACCTGCTACCTACGTGATGGATAAATCGTGCTAAGTATTTTGCCTAGCGGTACATACTTTGATAATAACAGACAATAACATAACGACATATTCTGAGTATGCATCATGTTTTAATGTCACACAAAGTATCTTTACTTTAACAACAAAATATAAACATCAACTCATACATTGGGCCCAAATATCCTTATACAATAACTTAGTTCCATAAACATTACTTTGGCCTATCTCAACAGTAGTGACACCAATGTGTCTCGCTAATGGGCATAAATATATATGTGACACCCAGTGTCTCACCCATAGTGTAATCATATCTCTGACACTAATGTGTCTCACTCAAGGGCATAATTATATCTATGACATCCAGTGTCTCACCCCATAACATATGGCATGCCAAACTGCTAAACACAATCTTATAGAACTAGTTAAGGTATAAGGCACACAAAATACTCATTTAACATTTTATATATTTTCCTTATTTCACAATCTTGTCAAGCTTTTCATATAAAATCATTTTCTCTTGTTTTTCCACATTTCATATTTTTTTTCTAATTTTTCACTCACAATAAACATCATTATCACAAACATTGTAAACGTGGCTTATTTCTACATTTTAGCGCATAACTTGTACTTTTCACATTTTGTATATAACATCACAATTAGCCATATTTTGATGGCTGAACATATCATAATCGAGTCAAATCATGCATTGCTACTTCAACAATGCTTCACACATATGTAAATCAATATTCCAAGTACATAACACATTTACTCACATGTAATGTATTATGTTTCAAAAAATGCATTTAATTAAAACAAGTGCCAAAGTTGGTACTAACCTCTCTAAAGAAACAATGGGAGTCAAAACTCCACTCCACTCCAACTTCACCTACTGTCCTTCACCACATAGTTGTGAGAATTTCTATCTACTCAACACCTAATCAAAATGTGAGTGTTTATAATTATTTAGAATCACATTTTAAGGTATTTTAACCATTAAACATTAATTAAACATCATTCCCACCAACTTTCAAATTTTTGCCCTAACTCTCTTTAATTTTGGAAAAGCATTATGACCAAATTCAAATTACATTTTAGGTTTATTTTCATCATTAAAATCATTTTATAACATATTTTAAACAATTTAATTTAATTGACATCAATTTCTTAACAATGTTCTTCCAAAACCGTAAATTTGCTATGACCTCTTTTAAAGTTCAGCCAAACTCCATCCTTTCTTTAATCTAAGCTTAAAATCATTACTTATATATTAAACTAACATCTTTCCACACCATTTAAACAATTATAACATCCTCTATCAAATTTCCAATTTATACGTAACCATACACTTAAAGAAAAGCTACCAAAACCAAAGAAATCTTACCTCTTTCTTACTATCTCCTTAAAAGCTCCTTAATTCCTTTGGAAATTTTATAAAATTTGGTGTATGTAAGAGCAAAAATCCTCCCTTAAAACCTTCAAAATTTGGCCATGGCTTGAAGAGAAGAAGAAGAAGATGATGATAAATATGGCTTTTTGATTTTGTTTCTCTTTTTTTATTTCTTAACCATATATATATATATAATTATTATTATTATTTAATTAATTAATTATTCAAGAAAACTCTTATTTTTCCTCTTCTATTAATAATGAATTTCTTTTTGAATTATTTTATTAATTTTTATTTGTATTATTATTTATTTTTAACTTTTATTTTTTGAGTTTTTACCATTTTGCCCCTCTTTATTATTTAACTTTTGTGTTTTACTTTTCACCATTTGACTTTATATGTTATGTATATTTTCTTTATATTTCATATATACACTTCACATTTTCTCACTTTCAACACCTTATTTAACCCTCCAACTTATTTATTTTATTTTATTTTAGTAAATTTACGAATATTATAACTCTCTCTCCTATAAATAATTTTATTCTCGAAATTATCTGTTATGGTACACAATTAATCTCAACACTAATCTCAATTCCTTAAAATATATGTCACACACAATCTATTTTGAAACCACAATTGTCACTGTTTCAAATTAAATATTCCTTACTCTCCCCCTTATGAGTTACTTTAAACACCAATCAAGATTGCAACCTCATTTCCATATTTCAACCATATCAATATAATATTAATAATCCATTTCAAAATTAAGCAGTTATCTTATATATAAACAATTATATCAAAGAAAAAGAATAAACCATTACCCACATTTCGAAATTTCTAATTCCAAAGTATCACAAAAATCATCTATAAAGTTCTAGTCTCCTTTTATCTGCTCCCAACTCTAAACTTTTATTTCTGGCCCAAATGATTTTATGTATAAAAGGAACAAAAAAAAGAGAAAAAAAGAAAAAAGCTCGCTAGGTTGAAAACCCAAAAAGGGCGGCCTAGGTAAAAGTTAGAGCAGTCCACTAGTTTTGAAAACCCGAAAGGGCGGGCTAGGTAACAATTAGGGCTAAAAGAGAGAAAATCGTCAATTAGAAAACCCGAAAGGGCTCGTTGGTAACAGGAGTGATCTTGTGTATGCTGACTTTATGTTTGGTTATTTCCCAATTTAATAAAACAAAATTAATGTTAAAACTATTCTATGTGCATTGTTATAAGTATTTGACCAGATATGGATGAAATAAATAAACACAATAGCAAAAGGTGATGACAAATTATAAAAGGAAAAGAAACATCTCTTATTATTACTTTAATTATTTTTTCAGCTTAACAATACACTTTCTGAATTGAAAAATGTAAAATCTATGGCAGACGATAAGTGTAACGTGCAAGCTAGCTTTGTCTCAGCCGATCCAAATAGGATAGTGAATTCAGAATCGCGAGTCTCAACTCCATACTGACGGCTAAGCCGGCGAGGATCATAGCAAATACCTTAATGAAGAGCAGCAAGAGGAACATACATCAAGTATGTCCGCATGGTGATTTGAGAAATCTTCCTCCAAGGTACCAACCAACGGATGTTGACTTCAGCACGTGAGTGGATCCAGTCAACCCAGTCAGCATATGAAGAAGCAGGATGAAGTAGTTTCCTAGCGGAATGATGTCATGGCAGATATCTAGCAAAATCCATAGATGGAGTATCAAGCAAGCAAAGACGCTCCTGAAGCCAAAACTGTGAAAAAAGAATTAAATTAAAAAAAAAGAAAAGAGTCCACTAAGTTGAAAACCCGTAAGGGCAGCTTAGGCAAAAATTAGGACAGTTTGCTAGTTTTGAAAATCCACATGGGTGGACTAGGCAAAAATAAGAGCAATATAAAAAATATATAATAAAAAGAGATCCACTAAGTTGAAAACCCATAAGGGCAGCTTAGGCCAAAATTAGGACAGCTTGCTAGTTCCAAAAACCCGCATGGGCTGACTAGGCAAAAATTAGAGCAATAAAATAAAAAAGAAGAAAAAAAAGTGAAAACTTAAATTGAAAACCTGAAAGGGCAGTTTAGGTAATTCCCTGAAGCAGCAATGGACTCCCGATCAGTCTCTTTGACAATCCTGATTTAAGTTGGTCTAATCCAACTAAAGTCTCGGCTAAGATCACGGGTATCGGGGACAAGCCTCCTTCCATTTGGCCCATGATATCCAATACTCGAGGATCAATATCACCATCAGAAGAAACAAGCAAGAATTGGCCAAGCAAGCAAAGACAAAGCATACGTCCCCATGCCTTGGTAGGAGCCAAATGAGAGAGACGAAAATCAATCAAGGGAGCAAGTAGAATTTTCTCACCTCTCATCAACTGTAGAACTTCGGGCTTTGAAATTTGAAATAACATCTGCATCTTCTGTTGAGTCTTGAAAATCAATATGGGGAATGCAATTTGTTGATTATTTGGACATCTAAGGATAGCCTCAAATTCTTCAATTAAGGGACACATTTTAAAGCCATTAATTTTAAATGTCCTAGAATTTACATTCTAAAAAGAAGCCATGACATGTAAAAAGGAATGGTCCAATTTAACATTTTGAAAACACTTTAAAATATCAATCTTTGACCAAGACATTTGTTTCCAGTGAATAGCATCCATATTCTTAAATAGAATTTTTATTTTCTTCAAACGAAGTTCAGTCATTGTGGAAGGATGAAGGAAGATTAGAATTAATAAAAGGAGTTTTTATGTTGAAATGGAAAATCTCTTGGTTTCTGTATGAAATAATGGCGTGAAGAGGAATTTATATAGAAGAACCCATGCTATTCAAAAATTGATAATGAAAAAGAGTGGGACCATGATGCATAAGGAAAAAGAATTAGCGACGAAATTTCTTAATTGCCGTGTTGCATTTGGTTTTAGCTAAGTGGTGCAGCTGTGAATGTAAGAAGGGAAATTGTGGTGCAATAATTATGATATATATACATATATAAAAAAAGGAAGAAAAAGAAAAAGAAGTTGCAGTAAGATAGAAATTATATATTGTCATATATTGTCATTATTAAGTTTACACTTATTTTCCTCAAATGACATAATATTCATACATCACTAAGAAGGAGGTGGTAGATCATCAAATAAAGCTCTAAAAAAATCATCGCCTGTCGAAGGAGGAGGCAAATCACTCGTCCCAAGTCCACCCAAAGCAGGAGCACCAAAATCTTTGTTACCTTGGAGTTCCGATCTGTCACGGTCCTCATCAGAAGTAGATGAAAGAATCTCATGGTCATCAGTTTGGGGGCCTCTAGATGAAGAAGCACCAGGATCCCTCATCCCCTAAAATAGGAAGTCTAAAAAATTTAGCTCTGATTGATGGTACAAATTTTCAAAATAAGAAACCTGTTGACTACTAGCGGCCATCTCTTCTTAAAGTTTCTTGTTTTGTTATTCAAGCATCCGCTGTGAGACAGAAAGGAAAAGAGAAAGAGCATACATAAATCATGCATACATATAGCATAAGTTATCATGGAATAGGAAAACTTACCAGGTAATTCATATCAATACCCTGCGGATGAGATGGTATATCTGGTCGACTAGAAAGAGCAAACGAAGGAGCAGTAAAAGAAGGTCCAGCCTCATGATCAAATGAGCCAGCAACCTACAACGATCATTAAAAAAGTCAAAATAAGTTAAGAAAGAAGCAATTACAATGGAAAAGTGGTAAAAGTTTTACCTGAGAAGTGCTAGCCCCGAGATGTGGAACAAACTCTCCTTTCTCTTCCTGATGTTCCTCTTCATCTCTACCCTCAGAAATCCCCCGTACACCAATAGGAGATACATCAAAGTTCAAAAGCCCAATTTGAATAAAATGGGTATAAGATGCACTCGGTGGATAGAGAAATGTTTCAACATCCTAACCATGTCGGGCCAAACACCATGCATCCTCCAGCATTGAGGTGATATTCAAGGCATATTTTGGGCAACGCATCGGAATCCTCCGCTGCTCAGGACCAAGAAACCACTCATATACTCTCTCTCTGAGAAACCAACCACTAGACACAGGGCAGACAATGACTCGACGAGTATGTTGAAATGGCAGTGTAGCATTCATGGAGGAAGTCCAATTTGTCCGCTCTTTTGGGTTCCACCAAGACAAATTCACCTACAAAAAGACATAAGGTAAGTAAACTTTTATATAAATTTTAAATATACTAATGCTATTTTACCTGGTCCCAGGTTAAGCAGCTCAAGATAAAGCGTTAGGTATGCACATGGTGAGAGCCGGGAACATTTACACGCTCAAACAACCAGAAATTTAATCTCGGATACCCGACTCTCTCTCGTGAAATACCAGGCACCCTCACAAGATTATGCTCATATGCCCATGCCTACAACAATAATAAAAATCAAATTCATGAAAGAATAAGAATGGAATTGACATTAGTGGAGGAAGAGTACCTTGACAATCACCATAAAGCCAACAAAAGACTTCTTATTTTGAAAAATTTTGTTGAGACCATAGTAAAGACAGGCAAGGCTAGCTTCACCCCAGCCATAAAGTGGTGCCATCCTAAAATATGTAAGGGCAATCAACACTGACAAATGAATGGAGGATTCAGTGCTACCAAAAATGGTCGACCCGAGCAAACATAATAAAAATCCTCAAGCATACTGTTGGGCTGTGTCTCTGTGAACCCGTCCTTCGTAGTTCATCCAATAACTACGGATTGGCTCAATTTTTATCTTGAAAGGCCCTTTATATGATGGTTCCATACCAATCACTTGTTGAATTTCTTCAAATGTCTAAATATCGTTGGTAAGAGGAATCGGAAGACCATCATACCGAATATCGGTTATAGCAGCAAAGTCGACCGGAGCTATTGTCATCTCTCCAATGGGCAAGTGAAAAGTATGAGTTGTGTCCAACCATCGAGCTCCTGGACTACGCTCCGGTCTATCAGATACTCCTCGGATGGTAATTGTAAGATGAAGCTCTCAAAGCCGCAATGTTGAATAATCTGCCTTACCCGAAAAGTCGCTACATCATACCATTGTCGGGCTTTGTAGATACATCCTCCGGCCCGAATTACACAATGATCACGCTAACACAGAGGTAGGTAAGCTAACACCAAGTAAGTATATCATTATTCTATCTACTTAAATTCTTAATTTAATATATTTTTCCTAAATTTTCTAAAAAACAGAAAAAATAATAACAAAAGAAAACAAATAAAAAGGAAAAAATAAAGAAAAAAAAAACAAAAACGAAAGAAGAAAAAACACGCACATAAGAAAAATAATAATTTGTAGTTAAAATATGTATTTATATAAATAATTACCTTGCTCTTTTGATTTGAACTACGATGAAGCGGCATCCCGGCTAGTAGACCTATATTTCCATCTTCATGATGTCAAATAAACTCCAATAACTCAGCATTATAATGAATTCCTGATCTTGAAGCATGCATTTTTTTAAAAACTGTATGCTAAACTTGAAATGCTTATAGCTATGAATGAATGAAATAAAATGTTTGTTGTGAATGAAATGAAAAAATCATTTGTTTATATAGAAGAACGGCAAAGGAAAAAACAAAATTCAAAAAGTTAATTTTACTATTGATGAATAGTAAATTACTATTTACAAATAGTAGGTAACTATTTATGAATAGTAAATAGAGTATGAACAGTGATTACACAGTAAATAAATAGGAAACTCAGTTATTCAATTTAATCATTCAAATACTTGCGTGTATATAAATATTTTTGCACTTTTAAAATATTTTTACATGCAGGGGGCAAGGAGAAAATATGTGCATAAAAATCAGCTAAATTTTTTTTCTTTTAGTATACTGCTGGCTATAATTGTTTTTACAGATAATTAAATCTCTCTTAGCTTGGGTCTAGAACCCAAAAATGCTCTTAGGTCCAGAACCTAAAATTATTCTTAGGTCCAGAACCTAAAATTTCTTTTAAGTCCAGAACTTAGCTTGGGTACAGAACCCAAATTACCATTAGGTTCAGAACCTAAAATCTCTTTTAAGTCCAGAACTTAGCTCAGGTCCATAACCCAAATTACCTTTAGGTCCAGAACCTAAAATTTATTTTAAGTCCAGAACCCAAAAATACCCTTAGGTCCAGAACCTAAAATCTCTTTTAAGTCCAGAACTTAGCTCGGGTCCTAAACCCAAATTATCTTTAGGTCCAGAACCTAAAGTTTCTTTTAAGTCCAGAACTTAGCTTAGGTCCAGAACCCAACTTACCATTAGGTCCAGAACCTAAAATTCTTTTTAAGTCCAGAACTTAGCTCGGTTCTAGAACCCAAAAATACCCTTAGGTCCAGAACCTAAAATATCTTTTAAGTCTAGAACTTAGCTCGGGTCCAGAACCCAAATTATCCTTAGGTCCAGAACCTAAAATTTCTTTTAAGTCCAGAACTTAGCTTGGGTCTAGAAGCCAAATTACCATTAGGTCCAGAACCTAAAATTTCTTTTAAGCCCAGAACTTAGCTTGGGTCCAGAATAAAAAATTACCCTTAGGTCCAGAATCAAAAATTACCCTTAGGTCCAGAACCTAAAATTATCCTTGAATCCAGAACTCAAACCGGGTCCAGAACCCAAAACCTCAACCATCTCTGAAAAATTAAGTCTTATTACTTTTTACTCTATTTTACTAAAGTCTTAGATCATTCAAGCAGGGGGCAAACTGTAGACCCTTAATTTTTGACCCAGTCCGGTCCATTATTTTTTATAGTCCAAAATAATTTTTGTGGTATTTTAATTAAATAATATTTATTTAGTATTTATTATTTATAATTTTTAATAAAAATAAAAAATGGTAAAGTGAATAAAAATAAAAATAATAATGAAAAATAAATAAACAAAAATAAACAAATAAAAATAAAAATTGGCGACGAAAAAATCGGCGACGAAAAATTCATAGCCGAAAGTCAAATTGGCCAAGGCCAATTTCGCCTGCAGGAATTTCTTACGGCAAAATTGGCCAAGCCGCACCAATCCTTGCACCCAGCTCTTGTAATTTCGCACCAATCCTCGAAGTTTAGGCCAGCGCTTGCAGTTTTCGCCAGCAAAATTTTTTCAATGTAATTTTTTTCGAAACCAAATTCTATTTGGTTTCTGTTTCTTTTCCTAATTAATTTTAGTTTCCTTAACCAATTAGACTTAATCATATAAATTTTACTATAAATAAAACTTTAAAAGACAGAAAGAGGGACGAAAAACTTGGAGGGACTTTGGACTAGAGATCGGATAGTGGGACTTTGATTAGGTGATTGAAACTTGGATTACAAAAAACCCTAGCAATAACTGTTTTATTGGTTTTTGTTATAGATTTGTGTCTTGTTTATTATGATAATTATTGTTTTATTTAGGTATTTTGTTAGTTTTTATCGGTTTGTTTAGTGTTTTCAGTAATTCTGTTAGTTTTAGTTTATTTCAGTGTTTATATCATTTTTGATCTAGTTTTTAGTATGTGTTTATGTTTTGTTGGTTAATGTTTATTTACTTCTTATTTACAATTTGTTTGAGTTTTGTTTTAGGTTTAAAAAAAAAAGCCAAGTAACCAAGACTGAAGAAAAAATGGACAGTAGCTGACACAGGCAGAGGACACGGCCAAGTCACTGGCCGTGTCCCATATCAAGCTGAAAAGAAGCCACAAGACACAGTGATGGACACAAGCAAGGGACACGGCCAAGTCACTGGCCGTGTCCCTCTAAAAAGCACCAACACGGCCAAGTCACCTCTAACATGGCCGTTTCACTCAACCAAAGAAGAAAGGAAGAAAAAAGCAAGCAAAAGTGAACACATGCAAGCGACATGGCCAAGTCACTGGCCGTGTCCCTCCAAAATGATCCAACACGGCCAAGTCACCTCAAACATGGCCATGTCCCTCAAAAAATGCTCAAACACGGCCAAGTCACCATCAACTTGGCCGTGTCTCACCTAAATCCAAAGCAAAGAAGAGCAATTCTCACAGTTGGTGACACATGCAAGCGACATGGCCAAGTCACTGGCCATGTCCCTCCAAAATGGTCCAACTTGGCCGTGTCACCATCAACTTGGCCGTGTCTCTCCCTCAAATTCACCTCCAACATGGCCAAGTTCACTCTAACTTGGCCGTGTTACTCAATGATCAATAAAGACGCGCGGAGGTTTCATATAAATATAAAAAGTTAGGGTTTTTCTTAAGACTGTTGACGATTTGGAGAGCTGATTTAGCCATCTGAGAGTGAGCTTAGGGTTTTGACAATTGTTTTCTTTAATTTTGATTACACTTTTGATTACTTTAGCTTAGATTAGATTGTTCTAGCCATTGATACATCCTTCTTGCAAGATTTGAACAAGAGATTCTTCAGAAGCTTCAAGGAGTTTGTAACTTGGTTTTGTTCTCGAACTTATTCTCTTTATTTTCATTGAAATTGTATTAATGGATATTATCATGTCTAATTTGATTTCTTTGAACATTAATGAGATGAGTATGTTTGATAGCATGATGAACTAATTTGATCTAGTCTAGGGTTTGTATGGATCTGCTATGATTGTATGAATTGGTTATTCTCTTACCTAATAATTTCTTTAGCCTTGATTGAATGAAATATTGTTAATATATAATTGATTGGCCACCAATTATGTGTTTTAGGTATTAGATGATGGATTGAGAGATGAAGTCTAATGCTGGATCAATTCAATTAGGAACTTAGGTGAATTAGAGATATAACCTATTAAAAAGATTGTTTCAATTATAACAAGATTAGTTGTAAGAGGTTTGAATGTGAGAGCTTATTTCCTTGACTCAATTAATTAAGTTGATTGAGATTTAATCTTTGAAATTGAATTAGTTAAGAGGAATAACCATTCATACATATAAGTAGTAGAGAAGTGCAAACCCTAGACCTTTCTATCAAGTGAATCAAAACATCAGCTCTTGTTTACTTTTATTGTTTTAAACTTCAATTAAACTTTTTCATTAGTTAGCAATTTAAATTTATTCATTACTTGTTACTTTTAATTTGATAATCAATTAGCCACTTTAGCTTCCTTGTGAGACGACCTTGGGGTGATCACCTTTGCTACAGCTACCTCGTATACTTGCGAGTGACGCTTTGTGGTAGAGTTAATTCGAGCGCAACAATAACCAAGCAATCAACAATTCATCAAAGGCAGCAACCTTGTCTTTGTACTTGTTCATCCAGAAAGCAATTTCTGGTGGAACCAACAAATGGAGGTTTAAATCTTTATTTCTTTGTTTATTTCTTCACAGCAGCTTTGTTTCTTTGATTCATAAGAATATACACACAAAACTTTGATCTTTAAATATGTAATAACTTGATCTTCGTTTCAATAACCTAAATTATTTCTTCTGCTTCCAAAAAACTAAGAACCCTAATTTATTTCTTCTGTTCCCAAAAACTTCAGAAACCCTAATTTATTTCTTTTGTCTCCAAAAACCCTAATTCACTTCTTCTATTTTCCAAAACTTTTTAAAACATTAAATCGTTTCTCCTATTTCCAAAAAAAAAAACATTAAAAAACCCTAAACTATTTTTCTCTAACTTTTTTCCAAAATTTCCAAATGTTTTCTTAAATCCCCAAACCCTAATCTTCTTTACATTTTCTAAAAAGTCATAATTATTTCATAAAGCTCTAAACTATTTTCTTAAATCCTAAAATCAAATATGTTTTCCAAAATGTCAAAAACCCTAATTCCCTTAAAACTAATACGTAAACCGTAGTTTTCCTAAACCCTAACCCTTAAAATCTTAAAATCTTATAAATCTAAACCCTAAAGCTATAATATAGTAAATCCAAAACAATAATGCAGTAACCAAGAGCTATAAACCAAATGTCTTAAGATTCTAAAACCCTAATTTCATAATGTTACCCCCTAAACCCTAATTTGATTCATGAAATCCTAATCTATTCCAATTTTCCAAAACCCTTACAATAGGTTAAACAAATAACAATAATAATACTAAAATCCCAAAACCCTAAATATTAATTAAAGAATTTTAAATAAAAACAGTAAACTCTAATTTGTATCTTTACTTGCTTTATTTTTAGATTTGATTGTGTAGTCCATTATATGCTTTGATTTATTTAATTTCAATGCTTGATTTATTTAATTTATCATGGATGAATGATTATTATATATTTTGATTGATGTTTAATATCTTTGATGAATGATTTATTTATGATGAATGGTTATTTACTTTTATCGATTTATTTTGATTTTCAAATGTTGTAAGAGGTATGTTTCCACTTTGTGGGTACCTCATTAATTAAATTCTATGTAATTTAAATTGCTTTTATATTTTGGACCAATGTAAAGGACATGTTTCTACCTTTCGGTGGGTGTCCTATTTAGTTTAGACATGAATGATGTAAGAGCATGTTTCCATCTTCGGATGGGTGTCCATTTATTTGCTTTGTTTGGACATTGCTTTGATTTTAATATAATGATGCTTTATTTCAATTATTGTGTGTAATATGGATAATATTATTATATTTAAGAATTTAATAATATTAAGACCTGTAAAGGAGGTTGGTTCCAATGAATCGGGCGTTGTGGGGGTGCTGGGCCATTTCTCACCTTCCCTACACATACCCAACTTTCCGAACCCATTAGGGGGTTGGGGATTCCTTAAGAATCGAGTCATCCACCCCTTTCTTTTTCCCAACCCATCTGAGTGGCGACTCAATTTTCTCCAGACTTAGGTCTGTGTTCTCTAAGGCCCCGAGCCTAAACAATGCCGAAGTCGCAAGAACCATTCCACCGGGAGTGGGGGCAAAAATCCCCGCTCACAACACACCTTCTATTATAACTTAATTATTTTCTTTAAACATAGCATTTAATCTCTTTTTACATTCTTAAATATCTCTTCAACCTTTCAAATATCTTTTCATTGATACTTATATTAATACAAGATACTAAAATTTGATTTTCATATGATTTCTTTACTATAGACCCTTAATTTTTGACCCATTCAAATCCGATAGTCTAAAATAATTTTTTATGGTATTTTATTTATTTTAATAATATTTTAATTACTTTTAATAAAATAAAAAATAAAAAAATAAAAAATAAGACGGATCGGCGAGAGTCGCGCGGCAGCCCAATTCGCCGCAGAAATGATCTGGGGGTGAATTGGGACACCAATTTCGCAGCCAAATGCCACTGGCTGCAAAATTGGCCCGTTGCGCCCATTTTTGCCAGTGCAATTGCTGCCAGCACAGCCCACGGGCCCGACAACTCGCGGGTTGCCAATTTTTTTACCAAAACTTTTTTTGACCTATTCCGGTCCAATAAATTTTAATTAGTCAAAAGTAATTTTTGTGTGGTCCAATATATTTTAATTAGTCCAAAATAATTTTTGTGTTATTTTAAATAAATAATTTTTGCTTTAGTATTTAATTTTTATTAATAAAAAATAAAAATAAAAATAATAAACAAAAAAATAAAAATAAAAATCGGCGACGAAAAAATCATCGTCGAAAATCAGTGCAGCGAAATGGCCCGCAGGCCAATTCTCGCCCGCTGCCGCAGCCAACAACGGCAATTTTTTTTCGCCAGCGCATTTTTTCCACAGCAGTATTTTTTCGCCAGCAAAATATTTCAATGCAATTTTTTCCAAAACCTAATGCAATTAGGTTTCGGTTTCCTTTTCTTAATGAATGTTATATTCCATGAATAACTAAGATTAATAAAAAAATATTCTATAAATAATACCAAAAACAACACAAAAAGGGGGGAGAAATTTTGATGAAGAAATTGGGACGAAAATTAGGGAGAAAAATTGAGACCGAAACTGAGTAGGAAAGGCTTTGAATCAATCTGACTTTTTTTGAGAGAGCAAGTAAGCAACTCAACCCGTCAAAGGCAGCAAAGCTTGTCTTTGACCTTGTTCATCCAAGAAGCAATTTTTGGTGTAACCTACGAACGAAGGTTTGAGTTCTTAATTTCTTTTTGTTTCTTACAATAGCTTCGTCCTTTATTTAATTCATACACACTCAAAACTTCAATCTTTGAGGATGTGATAACTTGATCTTTGTTTCTAGAAACCTTAAGAGAATTCCTCTATTTCTTGATACCTTTTAAAACTTTAATCCATTTCTTTGTTTTTTCAAAAAACCTTAAATCATTCTAAAACACTAAAAATCATCCATATGTTTCCCTGAAACCTCAAAAATGTAATTTATTCCTTCTGTCCCCAAAAACCCTAAATTGTCTCTTTTGTTTTTATAAACTTTAAATTGTTTTCTCTATTTTCAAAAAACCCTAAATTACTTTTTTTGTTTCTTCAAAATATCAAAACCCTAATCTGTTTTCCAATGTTTCAAAACCTTAAAACCCTAAACTTCCCTTTACAGCGTCTAAAAAATCACATAAAGTTTTATAAAATAATAAATTGTTTTCTCAAACTCTAAAAAAAAATAATTCTCCGAAACCCTAATTCAAAAATCCTAAAACCCTAATTCAACTCCAAAACCCAAAACAGTGAACCCTAACTCCCTTAAAACCTAAACCCTAAAGTTTTCTAGACCCTAATCTTTTAAACCATTAAACCCTATAAACATATTCAAACACAGTAAGCTCAAAGTAATGATTCAGTAATCGAAAATCATAAATCTAAGTGTTTTAAAGTGTCCAAAACCTAATTTCATGATCATACATCTCAAACCCTAATTTTGTTAATCAAAGAACTTTACCAACTTTTTAAATAATAAAACTTTTGCTCCATTTTAATCCCATTAAAATCACAGTAGCTTCCAAAACCCTAAATACATGGAATCTTAAATAGAAACAGTAGCCCTAATTTGAATCTTTACTTGCCTTATTCAATTTTATATTTGATTATGAATTTGATTTATATGCTTTAATTTATCTAAGTTTAATGTTTGGTTTATTTAATTTATCATGGATGGATGTTTACTTTCTATTGATATTTAATACCTTTGATGAATGATTCATTTATGATGAACGGTTATTTACTTTTACTGATTTATTTAGATTTCCAAATGTTGTAAGAGGTATGTTTCCACTTTGTGGGTACCTCATTAGTTAAATATCATGTAATTTAAATTGCATTTCTATTTTAGAATCAATGTAAAGGACATGTTTCTACCTTTTGGTGGGTGTCCTATTTAGGCATGTGATGTAAGGACATGTGTCCATCCTCGGATGGGTGTCCATTTATTTGTTTTGTTTGGACATTGTTTTGAATTTAATATAATGATGCTTTCTTTTAATTATTGTGTGTAATATGGATAATATAATTATATTTAAGAATTTTATAATGTTAAGACCTGTAAAGGAGGCCGGTTCCAATGAACCGGGCGTTGTGGGGGTACTGGGCCATTTCTCACCTTCCCCACACGTACCCAACTTTTCGAACCCATAGGGGGTTGGGGATTCCTTAGGAATCGAGTCATCCACCCCTTTCTTTTTCCCGGTTCGTCCGGGTGGCGACTCCATTTTCTTCGAACTTAGGTTCGTGTTCTCTAAGGCCCCGAGCCTAAACAGTACCGAAGTCGCAAGAGCCATTCCACCAGGAGTGGGGGCGAAAAACCCCGCTCACATTTACCAATAATAAGTCCTTAATCTTTAATCATTTATCATCAACATAGTTTAAATCATCTGACATTTTCTATATTAACTCAATCATCTATTTTAAATTCACAAATACTTATATATATATATAATTTATCAAATAACTTAAATCACTCCATAGTATTACTACTAGGCATACCGTATATATATAGAATGCATGTGTATATATATACGATTCACAATATCTAACTTTCAACATGAAATTATTTTTATATTTCTCCTCTTTATTTCCTTTGTCTTTTTTTACCCATTCTAAATTATTAATAATTTGCCATTCTATGCTTTAATAATGTGTTCTTTTTCCAATCTTAAAACCCATCAATGACTACAAGTACTTCTAAAACTCTCTTAATATATGAATACCATTTCTTCTATTTGGATCAATCAACAACATCTATCACTTCAAGAATATAATCAATTTCAAGCTTGACCTTCCATAAACAATCCAAAATTTTTTTTGACAATATATTTACATTAAACTTCATTCAATTACATACTAATCTTTCTTACTCAAGCTAATATTTTCCACTTCAATTACCATTTGATAGCACTTATCTTCTTCAACAATATCTCAATATCTACCAATCATATCCACTTATCATCCTTCTGTACACTAACTATACATTCATTTTAATTTTTCACTTACATCGATCAATAATTTTCTCAAGTTTCCCATTTTTTCACCGTAATTGTTATTTACTTTAGTATTTCCTTCTTCATCTCAAATTTATAAATATACTTACATCAACAATATAGGTTAACAATTATAATCATATTTGATTTTACTTTTAATTCTTTTGAATCAAAATCCAGCATTCACATTTCCATCATTTTATGGATGAATTACCAAAGAACACTACTAAATACTTTACACTATACAATTCAAATCAAATTTTGTCCATAACACACACATGTGTTAAGTTATATGACATATCTATACAAAATAAATGCCTTCTACCTTAAATAAATTACCTCACCAACTCACAACACATCCATATTTCCTCTATGTGAAAAACTATGTGAATTCAATCTCCACTATTTTCCTCTAAATAGACAATACAACTTATAATTTTTATACTCTTAATATGTATTCAATTAATACCACTTTATTTTTTTTATTCCTCTTTCAATACTCACAATATTCATCAATCCTTAAACTTATATCTATAAATAAATGCATAACCAATAATTTTATATAACTATTAATTTATATCCAACCAAACATTTATGTTTGAATATAATTCCCATGCACATAATCTAATAACTCAACACTATGCTCATTTATTAAACTAAATGGTTAATATATTTCCCAAATTACAATCAAAATCCAACCTCAATTTTCATTTAGTTATCCTTCCATTTATTTGCTTCATAAAATTTAGTGTGTTCCCCAATTTCACAATTCTGCTCGATTTTCAATTTCATATCAATCTCAATTTTCAACTTTCACTCATCATTAAATCTCTACTAGAGATTATAAACTCTTGACCATGCATACTAGATACATACATTGACTTATATTTAAAATTTTAGATTTTTCTAAGTTGATTTACCATATTTAAAAATTATATTCTCTAAAATCACATATTTTGTTTTTTTAGCAACAACTCCGGTAGCACTTATTTGTCCATTTATTTTGGGTATCAAACCTTAATAGAAATTTATGAAATTTTAACCATATGTCCCAGGAATACATATGATCTTATATTTAAATTTTAAGATTTTTTTTTTGGGTTTGTTTGGTATATATTTTAAATACATTTCTCAACTTCTACTGATTTTGAATTGCTAAAACAACTCCAACAATTTATTTTCTTCTATTTTTCTTCTATTTCTATTCGAAGTCTTATATCATCTCTAAAAATTATGAAATTCCATGCATCAAATACTAACACATATTTATGCTTTCAATTAAAATTTGAGGCTCATTTATTGTTTCTAAGTTAGTCTAAAAATTTGAACAAATTGACTTTGCAAATTATAAACATAATTTCCAGCAACCTTCATACTAATTATATCTATACCAATTCCATACATTTAAATCAAATGAATAATATTTAACATACCAGAACTCAATTTAAGTTTACTCTAAACTTCTATAACTTAATCAATCAAATACTATTCAATTCCCTTACAATTAATCATCACCAAATTACATACCAGTCTTTCTTATCTTCAATTCTCATTCAACAGTACATTTCTTTCTCTTTACTTCTAATCTCCTACTTATACATATCTTAACTATATAATACTATTATCACTATCACCTTTAACTATAAACATAACTCATTTAATCCAACATTATATCATATATTATATCACATATATATATATAATAGCCATATAATTTCATATATATTTCCTTCCCTAATCTTATAATTCAATTGCATTTCTGTAGACCCTTAATTTTTGACCCAATCCGGTCCATTATGTTTTATTTAGTTTAAAATGATTTTTCTTGTCTAATTGGTCTAAAATAATTTTAATTAAATAATTTTTACCTTAGTACCTAATTTTTATTAATAAAAAATAAAAATAAAAATCGGAGTCGGAGTCGGAAAAAAAATCGGCAGCGAAAAGCAGTCGTGCGGGCCCGTGGGTGTTTTGCCCGCAGGAATTTCCTGCAGGCAGCACGCCCATAGGCCCAGCGCTTCACCCGCAGAAAATTCCTGCGGGCGAAATAACTTCCCGCAGTTTTCGCCAGCGCAAAATTTTTAAACGCAAATTGTTTTGAAACCTAATCCAATTAGGTTTTAATTTCTTTTTTTTATTAATATTAATTACCTTAATTAATTAGGAATAAATAACCTTAAACCACTATAAATAAGGACCAAAGGCATTGAAAATAGGGGGGAAGAAAAAAGATAGTAGCTTAATTTTTTGAAACCAAATCAGTGAAGGAAAAGGGAAACTCAATTCAATTGATCTTTAAAGCAGCAGTAGCACGAATTAAGCAATTAAAAGGCAACCAAGGCTTGTCTTTGGAGCTAGTTCAACCAAGAAGAGTTATTTTTTGGAGAATCAACAAAAGAAGGTATGTTAAATTCTTTTTTTTATTTATGTTACACAGTAACAAATCCATAAAATTTAAGTTTTTTAAATCAAAAATCTTAGAGCTGTAATTTAATTTTTCCATGATTAAAACACTAATACATTACTTTATTTTCCAAAAAGACTTAAAATTATTATTTTTTTCTTCTTCAAAATCCTAATACCCTAATTGAACAAATTCTTTAACAAAACCAAAACTTGATTCTGTTTCTTTCAAAACTTTAAAATAAGTTCTATTTCATTCAAAAAGCCTTCAAAAACATCTTTTCTACTTGTAAAATCTTCAATCCGTGTGTTTAAATCCATAAAACTTTATGAAATCATCAAATTGCTTTTTAAAACTCTAATTCAAATTCATCACCCGAGAACCTTAATTTCAAAGCCTAAAACCCTAATTCAACTTTTAAACCTAAAATAATAAACCCTAAACCCTTTAAAACATTAAACCCTAACTTTTTCTAAACTTTATTCCTTTAAAACATAAAAAACCATAAAAAACACAAAAACATAAAAACTCAAAAATTACACAGTAGCTTAAAATTCAATAACCAAAAGTCATAAATTAAAGTATTTTAAGGTGTCTAAAACCCTAGTTTCATGATTTCACCATTCAAACCTTAATTTGGTTAATAAAAGAGTCTTACAAACCTTTTAAAACATAAAACCCTAATCTATTTTAATTCCATAAAAAGTCGCAGTAGCTATAATTGAACTTTTATTTGCTTTATTCAATTCCATATTTATTTATGCTTTGATTTATCTCTTATGCTATAATTTATTTAATTTCAATACTTGATTTATTTAATTTATCATGGATGGATGTTTATTGATATTTAAATACTTTTAATGAATGATTTATTTATTATGGATGATTTTTTACTTTTATCAATCAATTTAGACTTCCAAAAGTTGTAAGAGGTATGTTTCCACTTGGTGGGTACCTCATTAGTTAAACATCATGTAATTTAATTTTCTTTTCTATTTTAGAACCTTTGTAAAGGGCATGTTTCTACCTTTTGGTGGGTGTCCTATCTAGGCATGTGATGTAAGGACATGTTTCCATCCTTGGATGGGTGTCCATTTATTTGTTTTGTTTTGTTTGGACATTGCTTTGATTTTAATATAATGATGCTTTCTTTTTATTGTGTGTAGTATGGATAATATTGTTATATTTAAGAATTTTATAATATCAAGATCTGTAAAGGAGGCCGGTTCCAATCAACCTGGCGTTGTGGGGGGTGCTGGGCCATTTCTCACCTTCCCCACACGTACCCAACTTTCCGAACCCATTAAGGGGTTGGGGATTCCTTAGGAATTGAGTCATCCACCCCTTTCTTTTTCCCGGCCCGTCCGGGTGGTGACTCCATTTTCTCCGGACTTAGGTTCGTGTTCTCTAAGGCCCCGAGCCTAAACAGTGCCGAAGTAGCAAGAACCATTCCACCGGGAGTGGGGGTGAAAATCCCCGCTCACAGTGGCGACTCCACTGGGGATAAGAGAAGTTGATTTCGTTGGTCTTTATATTATTCTATTCTTTCTTATAATGATATTATCCATTGCATCATATTAGATTGCATTGTGTGCATGAGTTTGGACGCCAGTGTTACCCGTGTTATGTTATGTAAGGGATACCATACTTTCACTCAAGGTATGGAGATCGAGCATGGCATAACCACTCATAGCCTTGTACCATTTGGTATATACTTGCTATGGGAACCTAAGCCTTTTTACCTAAAGACTAAAGCTCATGTAATTGGCCTAGTTACTTTCCTTAGGTTTTTACTCCAAATGCATGTTGTTTGACTATGGATAATTTATCTTGGTCTAAATCATGGCTTATTTGGTTTGTTCTTTTTCTAATATGACCCAAGTACATTTGCAAGCTCAAAATAAATTTTTCTTTAAAATCCAAAAGACCAAAACTATTTTCAAAATTTTTCAAGATGGTCTTTCGACATAAGACTTTTCTAAAAAAAAAAAAATTCTTTGGTCCATGGTCCAAATACTAAGCCCAAAATCCATTTTTCTAAAATCTTTTACAATGGGCTTAGAAACAAAACTATTTTCACCTAACATTTTCTTACAAAGAGCTTGCAAAAATATTTAAGTCAATTATGAAATACCAAAAATCAATTGTGGGCCTAGTTTACACTAAGAATAAATTAACTATGGGCTTATTTTTGGCATGAACCACTAGTTACCTCTTTTGAAGTGGGAAATCTATTTATAATAAGCCTCTTAATTTCGTTTTAATCCAATATAGCATAAAAGCTACTTTAGTTGGTTGAATGGATTAAAACCTAATTAATGGGAATTATCATGGATTGATTTCCATTTTCAAAAATATAACTATTGGTTGAAACGTCTGAGGGAATTGTTTGAAAGCAAGGTACCCCATGTTGGTATTTTGTTAACCATATACCTAGGAAAAGAGACTCACCATTCGTGTGTGGATGTTATAAGGTTGGAAGGAACGTCCTATTTATCCTTATTGTTGTTTGTGCATACATGCATACATTTGCATCTCATATCATTAATCCTCTCTGGCTCACAACCCTGGATTACGATAGTTCAAAAGCTTACAATCCGACCTACGCCGGAGACGAGATATCTAGCAAGGACTCAATCACTTGCTCACCAAAAACAATGGAGCCTGAACAAATTCAAAGGATGGTGGATGAGGCCCTCAATGCGAAGATGGAAGAAATCAAAGAGGCCCTGGCGGAGACCATGAAGAACCAATTGACTGCAATCTTAGAAAACCATGCCGAGGCATCTGCTAGCACTAAGAAACCAAAGGACAAAGGGAAGACTAAAGTTAATGAAGTAGCTTTTGATGATGAAAAGGTGGTCATTGATGATGATGATGATTGGGCTCAATACTACCAAGAGGTTCAAGAAAAGAAGAAAGAACCGAAGGCTGTCGAGAAGGCAACTATTGAAAAGACCGAGACATCTGATGTTGAAAAGATGATTGCTGATTTAGAAAAGAAATTTGAGAAGAAGCTGAAAATCAAAGAGATGTCCGAAGTTGACAAGTTATTTGAACAAGATGAAGAGGTCCCTTATAAATTCAAGATGCCTTCCTTTGCTAAGTACAATGGCACCGGAAATCCTCATCTCCACGTGAAGCAATATATCACTGCCATGCAATCTGCCCGAGCTACTAAGGCTCAAACCCTAAGGTACTTTATGCTCTCATTGGATCCTGTTGTCCAAAATTGGTTCAATACCTTAGATGATGGAACACAAAAGAACTGGGATCTACTTTACAAAGCCTTCATCCAACAATATGGATATAATGTTGAGTTGGAAGTTACCTTGATGGAAGTGGAGTCCATTAGGCAAAGACTGAATGAGAATTTTGTAGATTATGTCAAGAGATGGAGAAATAAGGCTGCTTTGCTCAAGAAAAGTCCCGATGAATCTGATCAAATAAGGATGATCATGAGAGGTGTCCTACCCAATCTCCATGAAAGGATGTCTCACACCCTTATAAGGGACTTCAAAGATCTTCTCCAAGCTGGTCTACAAATTGAAGAATGGGAAAGGGAGAAGAATCGCTTTTCAATAAGAAGGAATGAGAAAGGGAACAACCAGCCTAACAATCAAAGCACACAAAAAGAAGTTGATGTTAATGTAACCGGTCAAGGGAATAAAAGACAATTCTCAGAATTTGGGAAACCTCTATCTTGGGTTTTTAGCAAGCTACAAAAGAAAGGGTTGTTACAGCCGTTAGCTCCTCAACCTCTACATAATCTACTGCCACTAAACTTCAATGACGAGGCCTTCTGTCAATTTCATCAAATGCGAGGGCATGAAATAGATAAATGTGCTCGTCTAAGGCATGAGATTCAAGACCTAATCGATAGTGGCAAACTATCCGAGCCGGATAAGCCCAACACCAAAGATAATCCATTACCAAGGTTCAATAGAGTACCTCCACCGGCAACCTTCATGGTGGGAAAAGGATTGGAAGAAGATTTTATTTTATCATCCTTTCAAGATAGGGATATTGAAGATGTGAAAGGAAAAGAAGCCTAACTTAATGAACTTTCCTTAGCTTGAATGTTGCTTTTCAGTCTTACTTTCTTTAATATTTTGGAACTATTTTGTTTTTCAAATTTAGATTTGTTTGAATAAATTATTTTTATCATAAATTTTTATTGGTCTTTGTTCATTTTGGTGATCAACCAATGAGGAATTTAGCTTGATGTTTATAAATTAATGTGTCTAGACATCATGACTCGAATGACTTTACTAGATGAGGGAATTGCTCTATAGCATTGAGTTGTGTATGCTTACTTAGAGAGGGCTCCTGCATAATTATTTTGTCTAGGTCTTAGTCACTCTTAGAACATGCTTTGACAAGCTTTCAAGGCGAAATTGAACTCTGCTTATTTAAGGGAGAGATGTTCTAGGCATTATTTGGTTAGCCAACAACTAGTATCCACCCAATTAAATATCAATCCCTAGCTGTCCCTTTGAGCTTTCATAAAATTTTAGCTTTCTTTTCATTGGCATATAACCCCAATAACTTACCCTGAGCTGTTGTGATACTTTTAACAAGTCTTATGATCACTAAGATGAAGAGACAAGAAGATCAAAGAAAGCAATACCATGAAGATAGTTGAAGTTTCCAAGACCATAAGGGTAGTTGAAGTTTTCAAGATCATAAGGGTAGTTGAAGTTCACTTAATATCTCCAATCTATCAAGACAACATCGGAGTAATAATTGATTTATCCCTGTTAAAGAAGATTTATGTCACTCCACTCATCCGTTATTGGAAGCCAAGCTAGTATAAACGAGGCAACTCTTTTAGAGCTAGAACCAAGCAAAAAAAAAGAGAAAGAAGAGAAGAAGAAAAAAAAAGAAAAAGAAGAAAAATGTGAGACAAAAGAAAAGAAAAGAAAAAAAAAGAGAAAAAAAAGAAAAGAAAAAGAAAACCCAAAATGGTTCAAAAAGCCAACTGAGTTCTCTTTTGGACGATTTGACTTGAATTGGTCCAACCCAACCAAAGATTCGATCAAAACCAAAGGAAAAGGAGAAAGACCATTCAGTGCTTAAAAGTTCTGTACTTGACAGTCCTACAAGGAAGAAGGACAAAATAACAAAATGATCAAAGAAAAGGGGGGTGGGTAAGAAAAATGAAATGAAAGAAAAGGGAAAAGAAGAAAAGAAATGAATTTGGGTCTTAAACTTTTTGCAAGAGCAAAGACTGTCCTGATCAAGATCCATATTAATTCCAAGAAGAATTTGGAGTCTAGCGAGATTGCCTCCAAGCTGCCTAAAATTCAAACAAGAAATTTATAGTGTGAGGGTTTGTCCATTGTGTCACACCAGCTCCTATCTCAAAATGGCCTTCATTTAACCCATATCCCTTATAGACCCCATTTCAAGCCTATCAAAGACCTGTTGATCTCTCTTGGTAGGTAGAGTCTATTAGTGGAGATAGTTTGAATAAGCATGCATATGAGATAGACAGTGTTTAAACTCAATGAGACCAGTGGCCAAGCAATGTGTATGTGCCTATCTAAAGTGCAACAGTTCTTGCTTAAATAGAAATGATTCCCGAGTTTAGTACGGTAACTAGGGTTGTCATGTTATAGATATATTAATTTGGAAAAATCAAGTCCTGAGGTACATTGACATCGATTTGGCAAAGCCAACATTTGATTTCAAAATTAAAATTCAAAAAATCAAATAAAAATGTTTTGTCATACAAAGCCTTCAAGTTAAGGGAAGTATGTTGAACCTCCAAAGGACACATTGGGCAAAGGAAATGATTATTGGCAAATTTATGAAGAAGCTATCAGCCGACATGATATGGATGTATCCCTAACTCTGTTGCTTGGGGTCTCCACCACTCATGTTTTCATCATCTTGAAGATAAAAGCTACAAATGCAAAGCTTTCGATCATTCCAATGCAAGACTTGAACAAGCATCAAAATGGAACCAATAAGAATACTTCTGCTGATCACCTCGGTCTGTGAGTCAATGGAACTACTGTAAGTATCATTCATGCATATCATGCATACATGAGCATATCACATCGCACTTTCTTGTCTTGTATTTTCTATTCTTCCTCAAAGTGAACAGCAAACACCCTGTGAAGTAAATAATCAAAAGAAGATGTCAAATCAAGGGGGCATGGAAAGCCTATTCGCTTGTGGAAGTTCCAGTAGTCTTGCAAAGAGAAGAAATACGTGCTGGTGCAAAGAACTAGACAGCAAAAACATCATGGGGTTTAAGCCTACATAGGGGGCAAAGTTTCTCCTTTTCAATTTTTGAGTTTATATACCAAATATTTTCAAACTCACTTGCAAATATTTTGCCACGCAGGGGGGCAAGGAGAGGATATAAGGTCTGATTAAAAATAGCTAAATCTTTGCAAAAAGGAAGAACAAAAGAATGGAACATTAGAACTCTCAAAGGAATGAAGATGCAAAAGACAAAAGACCAATCCAGCTAAAAGATCTAAAATTAGGGTAAAGACCCGACCTCTAATGGATAAAGATCCATTTTTAAGGGTAAAGACCCAATCTCAAAGGATGAAGATCCATTTGCAAGGGTGAAGACCCGATGTCAAAAGATGAAGATTCATTTTCAAGGATGAAGACCGGATCTCAAAGGATGAAGATCTATTTTGAGGATGAAAAAAACACAATGCATAGAATAACCGGAGCAGTCAGATTTTTCAAATGATAAAAGGTCAGTCAAACTCAAGCTCAGGTCCAAGTACCCAATCTCGGGTCCAAGCACCCATTCTCGGGTCTAAGTACCCGAATTGAATCCAATCCTGGTTCCAAGTGCCCAATCTCGGGTCCAAGTACCCAATCTCGGGTCCAAGTACCCAAATCAAATCCAGTTTAGGATCGAGTATCTAAATCCAGTTAGGATCGAGTATCCCAATCCAATTTAGGATCGAGTATCCAAATCCAGTTAGGATTGAGTATCCCAATCCAATTTAGGATCGAGTAACCAAATCCAGCTAGGATCGAGTATCCCAATCCAATTTAGGATCGAGTATCCAAATCCAGTTAGGATCGAGTATCCAAATCAAGCTAGGATCGAGTATCCCAATCCAATTTAGGATCGAGTATCCAAATCCATTTAGGATCGAGTATCCCAATCAAGTTTAGGATCGAGTATCCGAATCCAGTTAGGATCGAGTGTCCGAATCCAGTTAGGATCGAGTGTCCAAATCCAGTTAGGATCGAGTATCCCAATCCAATTTAGGATCGAGTATCCAAATCCAGTTAGGATCGAGTATCCCAATCCAGTTTAGGATCGAGTATCCAAAGCCAATTTAGGATCGAGTATCCAAATTTGATTTAGGATCGAGTATCCAAATCCAGTTTAGGATCGAGTATCCAAATCCAGATAGGATCGAGTTTTCGAATCCAGTTAGGATCGAGTATCCCAATCAAATTTAGGATCGAGTATCCAAATCCAGTTAGGATCGAGTATCCAAATCCAGTTTAGGATCGAGTATCCAAAGCCAATTTAGGATCGAGTATCCAAGTTCGATTTAGGATCGAGTATCCAAATCCAATTTAGGATCGAGTATCCAAATCTAATTTAGGATCGAGTATCCAAATCCAATTTAGGATCGAGTATCCAAATCCAGTTAGGATCGAGTATCCCAATCAAGTTTAGGATCGAGTATTCAAACCCAAGTTAGGATCGAGTATCCAAATCAAGTTAGGATCGAGTATCCCAATCCAATTTAGGGTTGAGTATCTAAATCCAGTTAGGATCTAGAATCCAATTTAGGATCGAGTATCCAAATCCAGTTAGGATCGAGTATCCCAGTCTAGTTTAGGATCGAGTGTCCAAATCTCTCTGGTCCAGAAGCCAAAACCTCAACCTACTCAAAAATTAAAGTCTTATTGCTTTTCATTCTCTTTCACTAAAGTTTCAGATCATTCAAGCATGGGGCAAACTGTAGACCCTTAATTTTTGACCCAATCTGGTCCATTATGTTTTATTTAGTTTAAAACGATTTTTCTTGTCTAATTGGTCCAAAATAATTTTAATTAAATAATTTTTACCTTAGTATCTAATTTTTATTAATAAAAATAAAAATAAACAAATAAAAATAAAAATAAAAATCGGAGTCGGAAAAAAAAAATCGGCAGCGAAAAGCAGTAGTGCAGGCCCGCGGGCGTTTTGCCCGCAAGAATTTCCTGGGCAGCACGCCCGTAGGCCCAGCGCTTAACCCGCAGGCCTACGGGCGAAATAACTTCCCGCAGGATTTTCCTGCGGGCTGGCACGCCCACACGCCCAGCCACGGGCCCGGCTGCCACAGTTTTTGCCAGCGTAAAATTTTTCAACGCAAATTTTTTTGAAACTTAATCCAATTAGGTTTTAATTTCTTTTTTTTTTATTAATATTACTTACCATAATTAATTAGGAATAAATAACCTTAAACCACTATAAATAAGGACCAAAGGCATTGAAAATAGGGGGGAAGAAAAAAGACAGTAGCTTGATTTTTTGAAACCAAATCAGTGAAGGAAAAGGGAAACTCAATACAATTGATCTTTAAAGCAGCAGTAGCACGAATTAAGCAATTAAAAGGTAACCAAGGCTTGTCTTTGGAGCTAGTTCATCCAAGAAGAGTTATTTTTTGGAGAATCAACAAAAGAAGGTATGTTAAATTCTTTTTTTGATTTATATTACACAGTAGCAAATCCATAAAATTTAAGTTTTTTAAATCAAAAATCTTAGAGCTGTAATTTAATTTTTCCAAGATTAAAACACTAATACATTACATTATTTTCCAAAAAGACTTAAAATTATTATTTTTTGCTTCTTCAAAATCCTAATACCCTAATTGAACAAATTCTTTAATAAAACCAAAACTTGATTCTGTTTCTTTCAAAACTTTAAAATAAGTTCTATTTCATTCAAAAAGCCTTCAAAAACATCTTTTCTAAAATCTTCAATCCGTGTGTTTAAATCCATAAAACTTCATGAAATCATCAAATTGCTTTTTAAAACTCTAATTCAAATTCATCACCCGAGAACCTTAATTTCAAAGCCTAAAACCCTAATTCAACTTTTAAACCTAAAATAATAAACCCTAAACCCTTTAAAACATTAAACCCTAACTTTTTCTAAACTTTAATCCTTTAAAACATAAAAAACCATAAAAAACACAAAAACATAAAAACTCAAAAATTACACAGTAGCTTAAAATTTAGTAACCAAAAATCATAAATTAAAGTATTTTAAGGTGTCTAAAACCCTAGTTTCATGATTTCACCATTCAAACCTTAATTTGGTTAATCAAAGAGTCTTACCAACCTTTTAAAACATAAAACCCTAATCTATTTTAATTCCATAAAAAGTCACAGTAGCTATAATTGAACTTTTATTTGCTTTATTCAATTCCATATTTATTTATGCTTTGATTTATCTCTTATGCTATAATTTATTTAATTTCAATACTTGATTTATTTAATTTATCATGGATGGGTGTTTATTGATATTTAAATACTTTTAATGAATGGTTTATTTATTATGGATGATTATTTACTTTTATTAATCAATTTAGACTTCCAAAAGTTGTAAGAGGTATGTTTCCACTTGGTGGGTACCTCATTAGTTAAACATCATGTAATTTAATTTTCTTTTCTATTTTAGAACCTTTGTAAAGGGCATGTTTCTACATTTTGCTGGGTGTCCTATCTAGGCATGTGATGTAAGGACATGTTTCCATCCTTGGATGGGTGTCCATTTATTTGTTTTGTTTTGTTTGGTCATTGCTTTGATTTTAATATAATGATGCTTTCTTTTTATTGTGTGTTGTATGGATAATATTGTTATATTTAAGAATTTTATAATATTAAAACCTGTAAAGGAGGCCGGTTCCAATGAACTGGGCGTTGTGGGGGTGCTGGGCCATTTCTCACCTTCCCCACATGTACCCAACTTTCCGAACCCATTAAGGGGTTGGGGATTCCTTAGGAATCGAGTCATCCACCCCTTTCTTTTTCCCGGCCCGTCCGGGTGGCGACTCCATTTTTTCCGGACTTAGGTCCTTTTCTCTAAGGCCCCGAGCCTAAACAGTGCCGAAGTTGCAAGAACCATTCCACCGGGAGTGGGGGCGAAAATCCCCGCTCACAATTTCTCTATTCCCGAATTTGATATCCAATAACTTACACCACAAACACTTTTCATGTATTATAATAATAACTTATTTCAGAGAAACCAATTCCCACCATCATCTTGTATACAAATCACCTCATAAGTAATTTCTTCATGATTAATCATATTTAATCAAAACACTAGTTCTTTTAAACAATTAATTTAACTAATAAACTTTTCCAGCATCTTCTTTGCATATTCTCAATCTAGACTTAACTTTGTCTTCACTTGAAACTTCTCTCCCCGTTTATAACTATTGCCACATCAGATACCAGTTCAAGTGTCAATGCATATGCATGTATTAAAAGTCAAATCATTATTTTAAAATTCTCCTTCCTCATTTTCAAAACCCACCTAGGTCAAGAACCTCAAACCTGGGCTCTAATACCAAAATAAGTGTCACACCCTTATACCATATATACATACAATACATACACTTCGCATATGCAATATATGTATATAGAATTCAAGAATGTCACTGTTAAAGCCATTATAAAATTTTCTATTCAATTAATAGGTAATACGTTAACTAAATAAATGAGTATAAGTAATTTAAATATTACTATAACATTTATTCATTAAAAATCTCAGAAAAATTTTGTTAGAGTTTTTTCTGTAATTTGAGGAATCCAAAGAAAAAAGTAAACATACTCAACCTGCATAAAAATTTATGCTTCCAAAATATGTATATATATACATGCAAATTTCTCATTCATTTATTAATTTCTCTAATATTATTCTCACAACCCAAATTTAATTAAAAGCTTCAACATCCTGTATATATATAATGTATTTAAATATTTACATGCATATCAAGTTTCAACCTCTTTATATATAATATAGTTCATACAACATTGTATAAACAATCAAAATACATATTTACATGATATGTAGTGGTGCTGGTCTGGTGGAGAACCAATAATCTTCTAGGCTAACCGTCTCTCACCTGCTACTTGTACGATGGGCAAATCATGCTAGGCATTTTGAGTAGTGGTACATACTTTGATAATAACAAATAACAACATAATAACATATTCTGAGTATGCATCATGTTTTAATGTCACACAAAGTATCTCTACTTTAATAATAAAACATAAACATCAACACATGCATTAGGCCCAAATATCCTAATACAATAACCTAGTTTTAAAAACATTACATTAGCCTATCTCAACAATACTGACACCAATGTGTCTCGCTAATGGGTGTAAATATATATGTGACACTTAGTGTCTCACTCACAGCATAATCATATCTTTGACAATAATGTGTCTCACTCAATGGCATAATTATATCTGTGACATCCATTATCTCACCACATAGAATATTATGAGTGGGATTTTTCCCCCACTCCTGGTAAAATGGTTCTTGCTACTTCAGCACTGTTAGGCTTAGGGCCTTAAAGAACACTAGCCTAAACCTGAAGAATTGGAGTCACTACCCTGACGGGCTGGGAAGATAGAAAGGGGTGGATGAATCAATTCCTAAGGAATCTCCAATTCCTACTGGGTTTGGAAAGTTCGGTACGCATGGGGAAGGTGAAAATGACCTTGCACCTCCATATCGCCTGATTCATTGGATCCGACATCTTTTTCATATCTAAATATTATTGAATTCTTACATTATTACAATATTATTCATAGTACATGCTTTAGTGGAAAGTAAATAATTATCATATTATAAATCAAATAAATAAATAAAATAGGCACCCATAAAAAGATGGAAACATGCCCATACAATGTCCCAATATCCATACAAACAAATAAATAAAATAGGACATCTACCAATTGGTGAAAAAATATCCCTTACAATAGTCCCTAAATCCTTAAAATTAAAACAAATAATTAAAATAAACAAGGAACCCATGAAGTGTAAACATGCCTTTTACATCTTACTTAAAATCCAAACCACGATAAATAAACATTATCCAAACAAATCATATCATCCATCATGAGCGAATAACAATAAATCAATGATTAAAATTAGGGTTCCACCAATAAATTAGGGTTAGATCGTAAAAATAGGGTTCTAGGGTTATTACAAAATTAGGGTTTTTTTTCCTAAACTAGGGTTTTATTCATGCAAACTAGGGTTTCTTCCTAAACTAGGGTTTTATAGATGGAAATTAGGGTTTAAATCCTAAACTAGGGTTAAAGCATATAAGGCTAGGGCTTGAAAATATAAATTAGGGTTTTCTTAAAAATAGAATTTGACCATACCAATTAAGGTTTAAAATTACAAATATAGCATGCAATTAAGTTTTTATGGCTTACAGTATAGAATGTACAAAATCAAATTTATAATTTTACAATGTAGTGATCTAACAATGAAGATGATCTATAAAATCAAATTGAATTAGTTAATAAAAAGTCATACCAGCATTATTGGCTCCTCCAAGATGAATTTGTTGAATCAAGCTTGATTGTTTGCACAATTGCCTTGGATAGTCCGGATTAACTAAAGTCTTGGATGATGTTTAAATAATCCAAAGATTATTTGATGATAGGCTTCAAGATAAGTCCAAGTTAGTTTGGAAAATCTGGGCATTTTGATGGATTAGGTTCTAGACCCAATTTATTTTAGTTTAGCTTTTGGACCTATGAATTGGTTTTGGGTTCTAGACCTGTGAGTTGGATTTAGATTATGGACTCATGAATTGGCTTAGGTTCTGGACCCGAATTGGTTTGGATTCTAGACCCACAATATCTTGGCTTGGGTTCTAGACACCTTCTGGTTCTAGAAATGCAATATCTTGTAAAAATTAATTTTAAAGGTCAGCAAAAAGTTTGGCTATATTTAGTTGTCTGCTATATTGGGTAGCACCTTATATATTGTTGGCCCATGCGTGAAAAAATATTTTTACTGATAAAAAATATTTTTAGACATGCATAAATTTTGACCAACAATAAATATCAATTCACTGTGCATATTGTGAGCGAGGATTTTCGCCCCACTCCTAGTGGATTGGTTCTTGCGACTTCGGCACTATTTAGACTTGGGGCCTTAGAGAACATGGGCCTAAGCTTGGAGAAAATAGAGTCGCCACCCGAACGGGCCGGGAAAAAGAAAGGGGTGGATGACTTGATTCCTAAGAAATTCCCAATCCCCTAATGTATTTAGAAAGTTGGGTACGTGTGGAGAAGGTGAGAAATGGCCCAGTACCACCACAATGCCCGGTTCATTGGAACCAGACTCCTTTGCAGGTCTTAATATTATAAAATTCTTAAATATAACAATATTATCCATACTACATACAACAATTAAAATAAAGCATCATTATATTAAAATCAAAACAATGTCCAAACAAAGCAAATAAATGGACACCCATCCGAGGATGAAAACATGTCCTTACATCATTCATGTCAAAAACTAAATAGGACACCCACCAAAAGGTGGAAATGTGTCCTTTACATTAATCTCAAAATATAAGAACAATTTAAATTACATGAAAATTGATTAATGAGGTATCCAATAATGGAAACATACCTCTTACAATGTTTTGAAACCAAAGCTAATCAATAAAAGTAAACAACCATTCATCATAAATAAATCATTCATCTAATTTAAATAAAATAGTAAGTATATAACTTTAGGGATTAAGTAAATATGATTGAAGCTTATGAAAATAAAATAAAATCTTTAGATATTTGAAAGGAACAAGCTACTGTGATGATTTAGAAAATATAATTAATTAAGATTTATGGTTTGAATAAATTAGGGTTTAGGTTTGTATTTTGAATAAGGCTACTGTATTTTGAATAATCAAAATAAAGAAAGTTAAACATAAAGTGTAACACCCCCATACTCTATATAAGTACTATATTTATACCTTGTATACATACAGTACATATATAAAATATAAGGATGTCACTTTTCATTACTATTTAAAACTTTTACCTTAGTTAAAAAAAAATACATTTTATTTTAAGAACTATTACAAAATCATTATACTTTTGATGATATTACATATAAATAAATTACCTTGTCTTTTCCAAAATTCACTTATGTATATTTACATTTTTATCAAAATACAACATAATCAAATTGTACATGTATACACCACCTTCTAGTTGGTCTCGAAATACTCTTACCCTTCTCGTGGCATAACGTATTGACTCCTGGATCAACCATCTACTTACCTGTGGGATTTACACAACCGCGCTAAGCTTGAAAGCTTAGTAGTACAAATAAATATTATACACATATATTATAGAAAAATCATACTTCATATGTTAACATCATGTATCATCATTTTCTTATCATGTTTTCCATTTTCAATGTACTTTTCATATATTTCCACTAATCTCATAGTTTATATACATATATCATTACAACAAACCACAATTCAATGGCTTATCAGAACATTTATGAAATAATACTTACAATTTCCACATCCATATACATATTACACATCATATTGTACTTTCATAATCTCATTTCTCATCATTCATCATAGTTTCTCAAGCCACATTCATTTTCAGTAATTTGCTTATGTATTGTGATCATATCATTCCATAATTATAATCATATATCTCATAACATTAGATCTTAACAATACACAAGAATATCATATTTCATAACATTACATTTCATTATATTATTCAATTGTTTCATCATTCATGATTCACATTTAAACAAAGACAAACATGGGCCTAAAGAAACTAATATGTCATTCAAATTCCAGAGTTAATGTTTTGGTCCAATATCACATTTATCAAGCCCGTAGGTGAATCATTATCACAATGAGAAACATCTCATATGTAACATCCCAACTAGGCTTCAAGGACTAGACCCAACCAAGCTTCAATGGGAGCTCAACATCAACCCAACTTGGCTTCAAGGACCAAGCCCAACCCAGCTTCAAGGGATTGTTACTTTTAGGCATGCCACCAACAACAAAACTCTGAAAACTCTTAAAATTGAATAACATACTAGGCACACAATTCTTTTATTATTTCATTATCAATTCCATTCTCATTTTCTCATAATCATCTAGGCAACAATGCCCCAATTATTTCTTTTGCATCATTATAGCTAACAACAATGGCTTCACATCTCATCATTAAGATATACATAACCAATTGCATTGTACATACATTTTGAATGATCATTATATCTTTCACATTATTCAAATCATAGCATGAATCAAATGTATCAACAAAGTAATAGATTACTTAACACATTTACAACCAAATGTGTTAAGTCCAAAAGTTATGCAAATGTATGCAATCATGTAAGGTTTGTACTTACCTCTAGAGCAATTCACACCAATTCCAAACTCATCTTCCAAGAATCCTTTAACATTTGGATTAGGGCAACTCAAATCTCTTCAAAACCTAATCCAAGGGTGATTATACACTCTCACTTAGTGATACACATAAGAAAATAAGAATAAGAACTAACTAGGGCAAACTCTACACATGACACGCTCACCAACATGGGTGTGTGCCTCATCGTGCCCTAAACTAACAACACAGAAGCTTTGGCAACCTTTGCAACATGGGCGTGTCACTGGACGTGTCATTCATTCTATCTCACAAAAACATTGACACGCCTAACAACATGGGCATGTTCATGGCCGTGTCAATTACTTTATCTCTCAATAGCTATGACACGTCCAATGACATGGCTGTGTTAATGGTTGTGTCAGAAACGTTAAACCCAGTACCGTTGACATGCCCAACGACATGGCCATGTCAGGCAAAAATTATGCATTTTGAACTCTCATCCATGTAAACACAATCACTCCAAAATCCATACTACAACACCCTTAATCAACATCTTAGTTTATATTCATAAATCACCTATCAATTCAACACTTATATAACTTCAACATATCATAATAATAATCATTATATACATCATCCATGTATCAATTACTAAATTTTCCCAACTCATTTATACTAAACCCTTGCTAAACAATTTCAACAATTCATCATCATCCTCACAAATAACCATATTATCATCATCTAAATACCAATTCAACATATATATATATATGTACTTCAATCCTTCATTATCATCACCTTCACACACTAACCATATCAAATATAAACTCAATCTATAGAAATCAACACAAGGAAAAGAACACTTACTTGAATTCTTTGCTAAATCTTCAATATCCACCTTCAACCCTCTTAAAGCCCTTATGAATTTGATGTGTATGTGAAAAAAATCATACTCTTCTCTCTCTCTCTCTCTTTCTCTCCCACGTTCAAGAAGAAGAAGAAGAAGAAGAAAGAAAGAAAGAAAGAAAGAGAAAGCTCTCTTGTCAAACTCTCATCCTTATCTTATATATATATATATAATAATAATATAATTAAATACACCTAAAAATTCTCCACCACAAATATTGATCCATCCTTTGACTTTATTTTCTTCTTTTTCTCTTCTCATTATTTTCATTATTATTATTAATTAATTAATTACAATTTACTTTTCCTACAGCAATATATATATACATCATGTATATGTGGTGTATATGTTGATATATGTATATGTCTTATATGATTATTCAAATACAATATATACATATCATCCTTCATATACATCTATCTCTTATAATATTTTCTTTACATATTTCACCAACATACTCTCTCACAACTACTATTCCAAAGTACATCAAAAATCTGGGTATTACAATTCTCTCCCCCTTAAATAATTTCTTCCTCCAAATTATCCAGTACAGTAACAATCCATTCTTAACAAAATACCATCTTATTTTCATATGAAGTTAATCACATTATTAAGTTATTATTTCTTCAAATCACATAACTTCTACTCTCCCCCTTAGAGTCAATCATCTTCTCCCAATTTCATAACTCATCATTATATATATATATCTATATATCTATATATGTTATTACTTTCTCAACAAAGCAATCAAGATAACTCATTATATTCTCAATTAATTTATCTTTATACAAGAATCAGCTCATCTTTAATACACATATACCTCACCCATCTACTACGTTCAAGATATTTTATCACTTTATCTCTTTATAGATACTATCTTAACTTTAAATTTAGAGGTTATTGAATTATATCTTAATATTGACTGTCCCGCCGCTACAGTCATTTTCAAAATAAACACTTATCAAATCTTAATTTATAACAATATTCTTATTTTTCATACACTTAATTCCTTCTTTAACATGTTTTTCACTTAACATTAATATTAATACAATGCCTTTAAACTTACTTTACAGATAATCAACCTTTTTCCCTTTATCATCATTCACAACTGATATATCTTAACTCATTCATGTCCATACACATATCAGAATATTACATCATATACCTTATCACATATATCTTATACTCTTAGTACAACTATACATATTAAATCTCAATAATGATTCGTAATCTTAGCGAAATCTAGATCAATTGATTTATCTATCACAATACACCAACGTCTTAATCTTATTTGATTCAGGCCAACAATTAACTTATTTAAACTTATCATTAGATTTCAATATATGACGTACTTTATTAGGTCAAACCTATATTCAAATTCTAATCTCTTCGGATCCATCTTTTCAACTTTCTGAAATTATGATTATTTATAACAAATCACTTCAAATTATTTTTCAATATTCATATATTTTATTTTCTATTATCTTATTACAATTTTCACATAAGTCTCATGATTATTTCATACCACATTTATTACCCATAGTTCATTCACTTAAACATTGTTTCCATCAACTTATTCACCTTATACCATTATGAACATATTCAGCATAACTTTCAATCACATTTTGTAATTTCTCCCATTTTTCATCTCCTCACATTTTCCATACCATTACTATATTTACATAATCACCTTTCTATCACATTAACCATAACTCAATACATTTTCACAGTTCTCTTCTGTTTCCATACTTTCTATAATTATAATCAAATTTCTACCATAAAATTATAAGGTACAACTATACCAACCATAACTCTGGACCATGTTTCTTGAAGCATAATTATCAATCTTACCAAAACTATCCTACGTTCATGTTATCTCAAGCCCATATCTGTGGATAACAAAACTAACCGGCCAAAATACTAAACAAAAAAAAATGGCCACAATATATTAATGGTCACGCCTGTGGCTTACAAATCAATACTGCCTCTCTATTATTCTTCTTCAAACATTTCCAATTACAATACTAAGTTTGTTTCGCAAAGATTACATATTCATTCTCTAAACTTTTGCTACACCAAGAGTTAACACATTTCAACTCTGTTTCAAAACAATTTGCTCTTGATCATTTGATCATCATTAGCCTAATTCATGTTTCAAAAACATTATCATTAACATCTCTTATGCACAACATTCGATTATATGCAAAATTTACACAACTTCCATTTATTACTCCATTTCTTATCTATCTCTTATAAAAGATTTCATGCATTATACTTCCCTTTTTGCTTACAATCTCTTATTATACACATATACATAGAACATTTCCACACGCATATACTTTGGGCCCAAAACATTATATGATCATCAAGTTCAGTTATTACAATAACAATTTCACTGTCCAGTATTACTCGAGTCCATTCTCACTCTGAATTTCATCACATAGCCTAGCTCTGCACAGGTCAAGACCTAATTTCTCTTAGGTCCACTAATACATGCAATATCATTCTCAATACCACTAGACAAGTAATTGTATAAGATAACAAATACACAATAACATTTTTTTTCCACATACACATTCATAAGTCACATTCATAATGTGACTTACTTTCCACATTTTCTTACATATTACAATTGCGTTCATATTGAAAACTCATCTCACATATCATATGCATGTATACACATAATCATACAATTATATTTAATCCCTTTTTTACAAACAATCCTTACAAATTTAAAATTTATTATTTTTCATTAAACATTATCATTTTCATTCTTTTGACATGACTTAAATTATTCATCAACTCAACATATATTTACACTCTAACCATAATAACATTTCACATAAATCTTAGTCACATTTCTAATGTGAGATCTCTCTCACATTTTTTTTAAATGCATTTAGCATACCTTTCATATCCATTTTCATCATTTCCAGTCCAATTACTTAAAGTAACTCATTTTCACTTGCTTAGTTTTTTTCCTTTATTTCAAAACAAATTTTCGTATTATCAATCACATTACCCAATTCATAGTACTTTCATATGCAATAATATTCATTCAAAATAGCTCATATGCTTAATATACATTAAACTATCGATATCTAAGTAATCCTCATTAAAATTCCATTAAAACTCTAAACTTTCAACTTATTACTTTACCTAAACTTCAATTTACTAATCTCGTTTTCTTAATATTAACTTTAAAAATATTATATATATACCATAATGTAATATCAAAACATATCATTTTCACAATTATTAAAGCTCATTTCAAAAATCCAAATTTCACATTTTACCACCATTAACATGAGCTTTAACAAAACTTAAACATATCACATTTCGAACAATAAAATTACAATATTTGCATTAAAACAACACTATTATATCTCCTTACTTTAACCAACATCATCCCTTTTTTTTAAAAAAAACTTAACTTTACATATCCAAACCTTAAATTTTCACACTTTGTCTATACCAATCAACCCACTCATTATTTCACCATACTCTCTTCATTTTAATATCATATCTATCCATTTTAACAATCGATCAATATTTCCTCTCTCTAGTAATCCAAAAATAATCTTTATTAGAAAGAGATCCAAATTTTAGAGAAAAGAGTACTTACTTAACTCTTGATTTTTTTTTCTTAACTCATTTCCAACATTATTCTCCTATTCATTTCTTTATGACCTATTTCACAAGCACACTTCAATAATAAAAAATTTCAAAATTTGCTTTACTTAAGTAAACTCCAATTCTTTAATTTATCAATTAAACTTGTAAAAATATTTTTTTTTCATATCATTTCTTTCTCTATCCTTACTGCCATGTAAAGCCACATTCACACACTATCATCCATCTCATGTAATTCAAATACATCACAAATCACATAATGCCACATCCGAGACCAACCTAAGTGTTAATGCATATGCATGTATCACAATTTCACTTTTCAAAATTTTTTCCTCTTTTCTTTTTAAATCTATTTAGGCTGAGAATCTCAAACCTAAGCTATGATACCAAAATAATTGTAACACCCCTATACTCTATATAAGTACTATGCTTATACCTTGTATACATACAGTACGTATATAAAATATAAGGATGTCACATTTCATTACTGTTTAAAACTTTTACCTTAGTTACAAACAAAAATACATTTTATTTTAAGAACTATTACAAAACCATTATACTTTTGATGATATTACATATATATAAATTACCTTGTCTTTTCCAAAATTCACTTATGTATATTTACATTTTTATCAAAATACAACATAATCAAATTGTACATGTCTGCACCACCTTCTAGTTGGTCTCGAAATACTCTTACCCTTCTCGTGGCATAACGTTTTGACTCCCTGATCAACCATCTACTCACATGAGCGATTTACACAACCGCGCTAAGCTTTCAAGCTTAGTAGTACAAAAAAATATTGTACACATACATTACAGAAAAATCATACTTCATATATTAACATCATGTATCATCATTTTCTTATCATGTTTTCCATTTTCAATGTACTTTTCATATATTTCCACTAATCTCATAGTTTATATACATATACACATATATCATTACAGAAAACCACAATTCAATGGCTTATCAGAACATTCATGAAATAATACTCACAATTTCCACATCCATATACATATTACACATCATATTGTATTTTCATAATCTCATTTCTCATCATTCATAATATTTTCTCAAGCTACATTCATTTTTAGTAATTTGCTTATGTATTGTGATCATATCATTCCATAATTATAATCACATATCTCATGACATTATATCTTAACAATACACAAGAATATCATATTTCATAACATTACATTTCATTATATTATTCAATTGTTTCATCATTCATGATTCACATTTAAACAAAGACAAGCATGGGCCAAAAGAAACTAATATGTCATTCAAATTCCAGAGTTAATGTTTTGGTCCAATATCACATTTATCAAGCCCGTAGGCAAATCATTATCACAATGAGAAACATCTCATATGTAACATCCCAACTAGGCTTCAAGGACTAGGCCCAACCAAGCTTCAAGGGGAGCTCAACATCAACCCAACTTGGCTTCAAGGACCAAGCCCAACCCAGCTTCAAGGGATTGTTACTTTTAGGCATGCCACCAACAACAAAACTCTGAAAACTCTGAAAATTGAATAACATACTAGGCACACAATTCTTTTATTATTTCATTATCAATTCCATTCTCATTTTCTCATAATCATCTAGGCAACAATGCCCCAATTATTTCTTTTGCATCATTATAGCTAACAACAATGGCTTCACATCTCATCATTAAGATATACATAACCAATTGCATTGTACATACATTTTGAATGATCATTATATCTTTCACATTATTCAAATCATAGCATGAATCAAATGTATCAACAAAGTAATAGATTACTTTACACATTTACAACAAAATGTGTTAAGTCCCAAAGTTATGCAAATGTATGCAATCATGTAAGGTTTGTACTTACCTCTAGAGCAATTCACACCAATTCCAAACTCATCTTCCAAGAATCCTTTAACATTTGGATTAGGGCAACTCAAATCTCTTCAAAACCTAATCCAAGGGTGATTATACACTCTCACTTAGTGATACACATAAGAAAATAAGAATAAGAACTAACTAGGGCAAACTCTACACATGACACGCTCACCAACATGGGTGTGTGCCTCATCGTGCCCTAAACCATCAACACAAAAACTTTGGCACGATCAGCAACATGGGTGTGTCACTGGACGTGTCATTCATGCTGCCTCATAGAAACATTGACACGCCCAACAACACGGGTGTGTTCATGGCCGTGTCAATTGCTTTATCTCTCAATAGCTATGACACGTCCAATGACATGGCCTTGTTAATGGTCGTGTCACAAACGTTAAACCCAGTACTGTTGACACGCCCAACGACATTGCTGTGTCATTGGCTGTGTCAGGCAAAAATTATGCATTTTGAACTCTCATCCATGTAAACACAATCACTCCAAAATCCATACTATAACACCCTTAATCAACATCTTAGTTTATATTCATAAATCACCTATCAATTCAACACTTATATAACTTTAGCATATCATAATAATAATCATTATATACATCATCCATGTATCAATTACTCAATTTTCCCAACTCATTTATACTAAACCCTTGCTAAACAATTTCAACAATTCATCATCATCCTCACAAATAACCATATTATCATCATCTAAATACCAATTCAACATATATATATATATACTTCAATCCTTCATTATCATCACCTTCACACACTAATCATATCAAATATAAACTCAATCTATAGAAATCAACACAAGGAAAAGAACACTTACTTGAATTCTTTGCCAAATCTTCAATATCCACCTACAACCCTCTTAAAGCCCTTATGAATTTGATGTGTATGTGAAAAAAATCATACTCATCTCTCTCTCTCTCTCTTTCTCTCCCAGGTTCAAGAAGAAGAAGAAGATGAAGAAGAAAGAGAGAAAGAAAGAAAGAGAAAGCTCTCTTGTCAAATTCTCACCCTTATCTTATATATATATATAATATAATTAAATGCACCTAAAAATTCTCCAACACAAATATTGATCCATCCTTTGACTTTCTTTTCTTTTTTTTCTCTTGTCATTATTATCATTATTATTATTAATTAATTATTTACAATTTACTTTTCCTGCACCAATATATATACATCATGTATATGTGGTGTATATGTGATATATGTATATGTCATATATATATTGTATTTATATTTCCCATATTTTTCAAATACAATATATACATATCATCCTTCATGTACATCTATCTCTTATAATATTTTCTTTACATATTTCACCAACATACTCTCTCACAACTACTATTCCAAAGTACATCAAAAATTGGGGTATTACATAAAGACTTACAATATACAAATAAATATTGACCTCTTCGATGAGCCCATACGGTGGTCCTGCTAGCCGGTTAGCAGGCGGGGGTCAAGAGGGCAGCGCCCCGAAAGATTTTAAAAACTGGCTTTTAGGGTTATAGGTTTTGGTGTTGAAAATTAAGATTTTAGGGTTTGAAATTTAGAAAATAGGGTTTCAGAATTGGAACAAACAAGTTACTGTAAATCTAAGAAAAATAGATTTGGTTAGGGTTTTAAGAAAACAAATTATTGTTTTGTGGTTTTAGAAAAGTGTAATTAGGGTTTTAGATGTCAAAAATATGTTTTATGGGTATTAAGGTATTAGTGTTTTGAAAAATAGTTTTTAGGATCTCAAATAGAGTTTGGATGGTAAGAAGAACAATTGATCATCTATTGCACGTTTAAACAATTAATCAAATTGCATGATGAAGCTATTGTAAAGATAAGCAAAGAAATAGAGATTCAAACCTCCATTGTTAGTTCCACCACAATCTTTGAATTCTGGTTGAACAATAATAAAGACAGTGTGAGCTGCCTTTGATGGGTTGTATATTATTTGCTGCCTCTTGATTCTTCAAGCTTGAGATTATAAATAGATTGCCAAAAACAATTTTGAGCTCCAAAGGTCCAGATCCTCTTTTTAGATCCAAAGTCAAAAGCTCCTTTATGTGTGTTTTAATGTGGTATTTATAGGAAAAAAATAAAATCCTAATACTAATTGGCTAAAGAAATAAAAACCCTTTTAGAAAATAAAATTAATAACTAAGTAGAATAGGGTTTTGGCAAACTCGCGCACAGGCTGGGCGTGGGAAAATGTGCAGGCAAAGAAAATCTGCAAGCACTGGGCTTGGGTGCTGCTAGCTTGGGTGCGGGCCAGGCTAATTCGCCGCAGGATTTTCCTACGGTGAATTGGCCTGTGGCCATTTTGTCATAGAAAAATCTGCAGTGAATTGGCTTGTGGCCAATTCGTCGCCCGCGACAAAATATTTTCGTCGCCGATTCTTCCATAGTTGATTTTTATTTTCAATTTATTTTTTATCTTTTCTTCTTCTTTTTTATATATTTTTATTTTAATTAAAATCAAATACTATAAGTAATAAATATTATTAAAAATACCACAAAAATTATTTTGGACTGTTTAAAAATATCAGACTGGACTAGGTCAAAAATTAAGGGTCTACACGTATGTGACTTTGTGATTTTGATCGTCTAGTGACTTTGTTGTTAGTTTCTTGTTTGTTAGTGCTTTTGCTATTTTTTTTCTTTTCTTTTACTTTTTGTTTGCCCCTTTTTTTTTTTTTTTCAAATCTATGCTTTCTTTTCTTTCAATTCACTTTTGAATTTGGTCTTACCTTTGAGTCCTTTAGCATGCTAATTCCCTATATAAATGACCATGATCAAATTTCATTCATCACTTCCATCCAAAGCTTTAAAAATTACTTTTGCCTTTGAAAATCCATCATATTTAAATTGCCTAAATCACTTACACCTTTCTCATAAATGGCATGTAGTCAACATTCTTCTAGGACTGAACCCCATTCAAACACTGAGCTTCTTGAACATATTTAGGTTCACGAACATGGGATGGTTTTGCTTTTAGCTAGGATGTAGCTTCATCATAGTGAAGGCAAAAAGATTGAGGTAAGCATTATCTTGCTAAAATTTTAAATACTTAGTATCATTAAACTTTTTAGTAAAAGTAATGATAAAAATTAATGAAGATTAATTAAAATTGTATCAAAAATGAAAATTTGTGTCATTAACAAAATTCATAAGAAAAATAGAAAAATCTAATATTAAGAAAATATAAGGTATTTAAAACAAGGTGCTGGACTTTATGTATAAGGAGAAAATTGTTAAAGTGCTAAAAATAGATTTTAAGGCTTATTTACCTTCCTCACATTAACTTACCTATTTTGGTGACAACACGACCGTTGTGTTGTCGATGGTAGAGAGTGTGTTTATATAGCCCATCGACGGTACAATAAAGAGCCTCCTCCAGGGAAGTGGATGATCAGAGAGTGCGACTTTGAAGATTTTGTCTTGCAATTACCAACGCAAGGATTCTAGATAGACAGAAGCATGATCCAAGTACTTGTGGAACGGTGGATGGACATCAACCATACGTTCCACTTGCTAGTGGGAGAAATGACTATCAGCCCGGTTAACTTCACTGCTATAACGGGCATTTAATATCATGGGATCTTAGTCCCTCTTACCAATGACATTCTAACTCATGATAAAATTTGGCAATTGATAGGCATGAGGCCTTTATTAAATGAGCCATTCATGATAAAATATGAACCTATTCAAAAATATTGGATTAATTATAGCCAGCCAATGCGCAATGTAAGGGCTGAACAGTACATCCAAGGGTTCATATAATATTTGTTGGGATCTACCATCATGTGCAGCATTGAGTCTACTTTTCATTTATTAGTGTTGTGGGCCCTTATCAATCTAGATCTTATACAACTTTATGGTTGGGGGAAGGCTGGCCTTTCTTGTCTGTATCTTGGGTTCAACAAGCTTTGTCGGAATAAAATATCATTTACCGACTTCATGGTCATTGCTGAGGTATTAACTCCAACCATTGTTGATTCAAATAAAGTGCTTGCATAATTCTGACCTTCATCGCTTTTTTCATTTTGGGCATATGAACAAAACCTTGTACGGGTAGTTGGTATTTCCTGACAGAGGGTCAGGTATTTGAGGCTGAACATTTGGTTGTCTAGTCGTGTAGCAGTGCCTAGCTCTCACCATGTGCACTCCCAACACTATCATTTGAGCCACTTAACTTGAGATGTGGTAAAAAAGTTAGTATCCATTAAAAATTTATAAAGAAGTCAACTTAGCCCTTTTTGTAATTTTATAAGTAGACATTGCTTGGTGGCGGGCCGACGAGAGGGCCAACTGGACTTCATTCATGAATGTTGCACTGCCTTTTCAAAACTTCCATCGAGTCATTGCTTGTCCAGTTTCCAATGGTTAGTTCTTGAACGAAAGGGTGTGCAACTGATTCCTTAGCCCTGAGCAGCGGAGGGTTCCAAGGAATGTTATAGCACACACACACTAGACATCACATCCATGCCAGAGAACTTTTAGACGTGTGCTCAGAATATATATGACATTGAATTTTATCTTCTTTCACCTGCTGAGTCATATATCCAATTTATTTGAGAGCGACTTTTGAGTTTTCAAGTTTCTCTTATTGGTGTCTGAGGATTCCTAAAGAAGAAGAAGAAGAAGAAGAAGAAGAAGAAGAGGAAGGGGAAGGGGAAGAAGGAGAAGATAAAGAAGAATGGGAGGAAGAGGATGACAAGGGATAGTCCTCTTCACATTCTTCTGGTGATTCCAAAGCTAGCACTTTTTAGGTAAATGTAAATGTATTATCAACAATTGCTTCCTCTTAATTCATTCTAACTCTTCATAAACATTGTAGGCTACTGGTTCATTTGATCATGAGGCTGGGCCATCTTATGTTGCTCCAGTTCAACTGTAATTCTCCATTTGCTCCTTCTACGGCACTTCTCCTTTATGTTGATGCGACGTCCTATCCTTAGGTCTTCGACTTAAATTTCCTAGTCTATAGTCTTGTTTCATGTTAATTTATGCTATATGTACGCATGATTATGCATGTTCTTACCTTTTCCTTTTTTGGCTCACAGCGGATGCTCGAGGAACAAAATAAGAAGTTTTAAGAAGAGTTAGCCCCCAGCTAGCTAGAGTTGGATGCCATCTAGTAGAGCTTCCAAGACTTCTAGTTCCAAGGCCTTAGAGACCCTGGCATTTTCTAGTCAAGGGGACCCCAGACCGATGATGGTGAGGTTCCTCCTCCTCCTGCATGAGATGAATTTTTTTAGGGCATTATTTTATTATGAGCCGCCTCCCCCTTCTCAGTGATTTTGTAATTAGGTTGCAATTAGCTTGTATTTGAACATATGTTATATAAAATTACTATACAAATTAATTTTTCCACTTTTGACTTTTTTTTTACTTTTCTGGAATTTTTTTATACATACAGTACTCATGATGAATCCTTTTAAAAGGATTCATCATGGATTATATTTTCATAAGACCATAATGAATTAGCCCACCTAAAATGAATTCGACACGAATTGCTTTTTCCTTATGCAACTTGGTCTTCAATTCATCATCTATTTAAAGCATCACCGTGCTTCTTCCTTCTTACTAATCCAACTAAAGTCATAGCCATTTAATGAAAATAATCCTTAGCTCTTCTTCTTACCGAGGCAGACATTTTTCAATTCTCATAAATCTAACTATGATCAAAGCTGATTTAAAGAAGATGATGGATTTATTTGAGACCCTTGAAGCTATTCATTAGGAAGAAATATCTTGATCTCATATTAACACTTTTGAAGTGCTTCCAAAATATCAAATTGAATCATTCTTTCTTACATGCCATGGCCTCTTTTTAAAATGTAGAATCTATGACTTTTAATTTTTGATTATCGAGGATATCCAAATGATCGTCAAATAGCATTGCCCCTATTATCCTCAAAATCTCTTAAAAATGTAAATGTTATTTCATCTTTCAAAGCACAAAGTTCTTCGATTGACCAGAGGTGAGAAAATCGTACTTGCTCCACTTATTGATTTTTATGCATCCCATTTGGCTCCATAAAAGCATGGTGGCACACGTTCTGCTTATGCCTACTTGGTCAATTTTTACTTATTTCTTCTGATGGTGATATTGATCCGTGAGTATTGGACATTATGGACCAAATGGAGGGAGGATTTTCACCAATACCTTTGATCTTAGCTAAAACCCTGGTTGGGTTGAATCAATTCAAGACTGGTTCTTCAAGAAGGTTGGTTGGAAGTCATTTGCTACTTTAGGTAATTACCTAAACTACCCTTTTTGGTTTTCAATTTAGGTCATTGCTCTAGTTTTTGCCTAGCTAGCCCTTATAGGTTTTTGAAACTAGCGAGCTTTATTATATTTTTATTTTGGTCCTAATTTTTGCCTAGTTCACCCTTGCGGATTTTCAAAACTAGTGGACTACCATAATTTTTACCTAGCTCACCCTTACGGGTTTTCAACCTAGCCGGATTGTTTTTTTTTCAAATATAACTTATTTTCTTCAGGTTTGGTTGCAGGAACACTTTTGCTTGCTTGACATCCCAGCTGTAGATAATGCAAGATACTTACCTCAACACCATTCTACAATAAAACTTCTTTGACCTACTTAATCATATGTCAAATGGGTCTAGTGGATTAGCTAAAGAGCTATTATCAATGACTGCTAGTTAGTGCCTTGGTGGAAGATCAGCCACATTACCACTCAAACTTATTTAATATACATTCCACTTGTTGCTCTTCGCTGAGGTACTTACTATGATCCTCGCTGCCTTGGCTGTCAGTATGGAGCTCAACCTCGAGAATCTGATTTTACATCTGACCTAGACATGCATTTGCTGATTGAAGCCTTCTTGGATAATCTGTGGCAGAGTTGGCCTGCACATTACACTTATTGGCTACCATGATCTCTGCAATTGTCAGTCTTTTTATTATGATTTGTCATCACTTTTTGCTATTATGCAATTTATTTTAGCCTTTTGGTTGATATTCAAATTGGGGCACATAGAACAGTTTTATTATTAACTTTGTCTTATTAAATTGGGAACAACCATAAATATATAGCAAACATACATTGTAGACCCTTAATTTTAGTATTAAGCAAGTCTAATTCCAATTAGTAAAGGCCAAGCTAAATTCTTTAGAAGCTTAAACCTAATTTAAAGCTCTAAATTAGGTCGGTCCAAAGTTAAAAGACCAAATTAGGTTTGATTCGACCTTCAAAGCCAAAATCGAGTCAGACCAACCTTGCATTATAAAGTGATGGTGAATTGGGCCAACCAATTTGTCATGAGCAAGGCCCACGGCCATGGTGCCTTAATTATGTACGCATTCAATTTTAATTAACTTTAAATTCTAATTATAATCAGATAAGCAGAGATAGTTTTTGAAAATTAAGGACTACTAAGCCAATTTAACCTAATCATTAGATATAAATACATGTCTTGAACAATGAAAGGGAGATGGCCACAATTCAAAAGCAATCAGAGAGCTACCAATTAATACCGATTAACAAGCAGGAGACAAAAGGCACATAACCAAGACATAGCAATCACAAAGGATGCAGTAGCTAAAAATCAACCATTGCCCTCAAATTGTTTCACTCAACCAAAGCCAAAATTGATCTAGGTATAAGCTGCAATTGAGCTTGGTTTAATAAATACATTTTGGTGGAGACAACAACGCAAGTATGATTTTCCTTAACTAATTATATTTAATTTAATTTATCATATTCATTCTTTAGTCATGTAGGTTTATTTTCATTCTTATTTCGATTGATTTAGTTTCACAGAGCCCTAATTCCATAATTCTCAACTCTAATAATGTAATTTTAATTCCAGTTAGATGATCAGAAGCCTAAATTTACATTAAACCCTAACCTTGCATTGTTTTAATTTTAGTTTGCTTATTTAGTATTTATTTTATTTTCCAAACCCTAGTTACCATTATCGTAGACTTAGTTTTCATATCTTAGCCTTAATTTGCATTCTAAAACCCTAGGTTAGCCAAAAAAACACTAAATCTAAGACCAAGCCCTAATTTATTTCTCCAGACACTAATTACATTGTAAAACCCTAATTATATGTATATTAAACCCTAATTTCACAACCAAACCTAATTCCACAACAAAATATATTTTGTATGCGCATCACCCTATAATTCCTTAATGGGTTAATATTACGATGTGTTTGTGGATTGTTCCATTTAATTAAGTTATAATTTTATAATTCTTTATATGATGATTATTTATATATTTGTGGATTTGTGTTTATTTTGGTATTTGGATTTTAATAAGTAAAAGGCATGTGTGAGCGGGGATTTTCGCCCCCACTCCCGGTGGAATGGTTCTTGCCACTTCGGCACTGTTTAGGCTCTGGGCCTTAGAGAACACGGACCTAAGTCCGGAGAAAATGGAGTCGCCACCCGGACGGGCCGGGAAAAAGAAAGGGGTGGATGACTCGATTCCTAAGGAATCCCCAACCTCCTAATGGGTTGGAAAGTTAGGTACGTGTGGGGAAGGTGAGAAATAGCCCAGCACCCCCACAACGCCCGATTCATTGGAACCAGCCTCTTTTACAGATCTTAATATTATAAAATTCTTAAGTATAACAACATTATCCATATTACACATAATAATTAAAAGAAAGCATCAATATATTAAAATCAAAGCAATGTCCAAACAAAGCAAGTAAATGGACACCCATCCAAGGATGGAAACATGTTCTTACATCACATGCCTAAATAGGACACCCACCAAAAGGTAGAAACATGCCCTTTACATAGGCTCTAAAATAGAAAAGAAAATTAAATTACATAATGTTTAACTAATGAGGTACCCACCAAGTGGAAACATACCTCTTACAACTTTTGAAAATCTAAATTAATTGACAAAAGTAAATAATCATTCATCATAAATAAATCATTCATCAAAGCTATTAATCAAAGTATAAAATAAACATCCATCAATGATAGATTAAATAAATCTAGTATTGAAATTAAAGAAATTAAAGCAAAAGAAATAAATCAAAGCATAATCAAATATGGAATTGAATAAAACAAATAAAAGTTTAATTATAGCTACTGTGACTTTTTATGGAATTAAAATAGATTAGGGTTTATATTTCAAAAGGTTGGTAAGACTCTTTGATTAACAAAATTAAGGTTTGAATGATGATATCATGAAACTAGGGTCTTAAACACTTTAAAATACTTTAATTTGTGATTTTTGGTTATTGGGTTCCTAAGCTACTGTGTAAAATTTAGGTTTTTATGTTTTTATGTTTTTTAATGTTTTAAAAGGATTAGGGTTCATAAAAATTAGGGTTTAAGGTTTTAAAAGGGTTAGTGTTCATTATTTTGAATTTTGGAAGTTGAATTTGGATTTGATATTTTGGAAGTAGGGTCACGGGTGGTGAATAATTTTTAGGAATTTGGAAATCAATTTGATATTTTATGGAATTTTATGAATTTAAACAAGTGAATTAAAGTTTTTATGACTAGAAAAGATGTTTTAGAAGACTTTTTGAAGAAAAAAGTACCAAGTTTAAAATTTTGAAAGAAACAGAATTTGATTTTGGTTTTGATGAAGAATATGTTCAATTAGAGTTTTAAGGTTTTTAAGATGAAAAAATAATAATTTTAAGTCTTTTTGGAAAATAAAGTAACGTATTAGTGTTTTAACGTTGGAAAAACTAAATTAAAGTTCTAAGATTTTTGATTTAGAAAACCTAAATTTAATAATTTTAGCTACTGTGTAAAAAAACAATTAAAGAAAATCAATTAACACATACCTTCTTTTGATGATTACTCCAAAAACAATTCTTCTTAGATGAATAACTTCAAAGACAAGCCTTTTTTTGCCTTTGAATTGCTTAAATCGTGATGCTGCTGTTCCAGAAAAAAGTTGAATTGAATTTCTTCTTTTCCTTCCTTGATTTGGTTTTAAATTTTCCAAGCTACTCTTGGATTTTTGCCTCCCCCAAATTAATTGCCTTTGGTCCTTATTTATAGTGGTTTGAGGTTGTTTATTCCTAATTAGTTAAGGTAAGTAATATTAATAAAAAAAAGAAACCAAAACCTAATTGGATTAGGTTTCAAAAAATTTGCGTCGAAAAATTTGCGCTGCCGAAAAAAAATCGTTGCGGAAAAACTGCGCTGGCAAAAAAATTTGCCGCAACCAGCGCTAAGCTATTTTGCAGGCAAAAAATTTATGCGTGCAAAATAGCCCAGCTATTTCATCCGCAGGAATTTCCTGCAGGCGAAATCCCCACGGGCCTGCGCGACGATTTTTTCGTCGCCGATTTTTCCAACTCCAATTTTTATTTTTATTTTTATTTTTTGACTTTATTTGTTTATTTCTATTTTTATTAATAAAAATTAGATACTGAAGAAAAAATTATTTAATAAAAATTATTTTGAACCAATTAGACAACAAAAATCATTTTAGACTAAATAAAACATATTGGACCGGATTGGGTCAAAAATTAAGGGTCTACAGTTTGCCCCCTGCTTGAATGATCTGAAACCTTAGTGAAAGAGAGTGAAAAGCAATAAGACTTAATTTTTGATGAAACGGTTAAGGTTTTGGGTTCTGGACCCTGTTTGAGTTCTGGACTCAAGGATAATTCTAGGTTCTGGACCTAAGGAAAATTTGGGTTCTGGACCCGGTTCTAGTTCTGGACGCAATGATAATTCTAGGTTTTGGACCTAAGGAAAATTTGGGTTCTGGACCCGGTTCGAGTTCTGGACTCAAGGATAATTCTAGGTTCTGAACCTAAGGAAAATTTGGATTCTGGACCCGGTTCGAGTTCTGGACTCAAGGATAATTCTAGGTTCTGGACCTAAGGAAAATTTGGGTTCTGGACCCGGTTCGATTTCTGAGCTCAAGGGAGATTCTAGGTTCTGGACCTAAGGAAAATTTAGGTTCTAGACCCGGTTCGAGTTCTGGACTCAAGGATAATTCTAGGTTCTGGACCTAAGAAAAATTTGGGTTTTGGAGCCGAGAGATTTGGATACTAGATCCTAAACTAGACTCATATACTCTATCCTATCTGGATTCGGATACTCGATCCTAAACTGGATTTGGATACTCGATCCTAACTGGATTTGGACACTCGATCCTAAACTGGATTGGGATACTTGATCCTGACTGTATTAGGATACTCGGCCCTAAATTGATTTGATTTGGGTACTTGGACCCAAGATTGGGAACATGGATCCAAGATTGGATACTTGGACCCAAGATTGGGTAATTGGACCCGAGCTTGAATTGATTTGGGTACTTGGGCCCAGGATTGATTTGATTTGGGTACTTGGACCCAAGATTGGGCACTTGGATCTGGGATTGGGCACTTGGACCCAAGATTGGGTACTTGGACCCGAGCTTAAATTGATTTGGGTACTTGGACCCGAGATTAGGTTGAAGTCAATTTGGGTACTTGGACTCGAGATTGGATACTTAGACCCAAGAATGAATTTGAATAACCTTTTATCAGTTGAGAAGTCTGACTGCTCCGGATGTTCTATGCATTGTGATTCTTCACCCTCAGAATGGATCTTCACCCTCGGTGATCGGGTCTTCACCTTTGAAAATGGATCTTCATCCTTGGAGATCGGGGTCTTCTTTGTTCTTTGAAGATGGGAGTGACACGGCCAGTGGCTTGGCCGTGTCTCCTGGGTGTGTCAGCTTATGTGTCTTTTCTTTGGTTTTTCTTTGTTCTTGGCTTAGGATGGGACACGGCCAGTGTCTTGGTCGTGTTGCTTGCCAGTGTCACCTACTGTTTCTTTTCTTTCTTTGCTTGGAACTTCTTGACTTTGTCCTTTAGGTGAGACATGGCCAGTGGCTTGGCCGTGTCGCCTGCCCTTGTCATATTCTGCCAAAATTTCTTTTGAGGTGACACGGCTAAACTCGATTTGGCTTGACCATGTCTTGCTTGATTCATACTCTTCTTTCCTTGTTTTGATCTTCCAAGGGAGTTTTTTGCACTTTAACCACTTTTCCCTTGCAACTGCATTTCCTTCCTTTGATTCTTTAATGATTGTTGCAGGCTGTTGGCTCGTTTGATCATGAGGCTGGACCTTTTTTCACTACCCCTTCGTTTGCTCATTCTAGCCTACCGGATACGCCATCTCATCCGTAGGGTATCAATGTGAACTAGCTGGTACGTTCCTCATTTCATAAAAGTTTATGCTATATGTATGCATGATTATGTATGCTCTTACCTTTTTCTCTCTTGGCTCACAGCGGATGCTTGAAGAACAAAATAAGAAACTTCAAGAAGAGTTGGCTGCAAGTCGTCAGCAAGCTTCTCAATTTGAAAGTTTATATCATCAATCCGAACAAAATTTCCGTGACTTCCGATTTCAAGGAATGAGGGATCCCGGTGCTTCTTCATCGAGAGGCCCCCAGACTGATGACCATGAGATCCTTTCATCTGCTTCTGATGAAGACCATGATAAATCTGAACTCCAAGGCAATAGGGATTTTAGTGCTTCTGCTTCGGATGATCCCGGGATGAGTAATTTTCCCCCTCCTCCAACAGGTGACGACTTTTTCAAGTCTTTATTTGGTGACCTACCACCACCCTCTTAGTGATATGTAAATATTGTAGCAATTGTAAAACATTGTATAATAATGAAAAACATACAATTTTCCTCTTTACTGTAATCATTCTTCTTCTTCTTCTTCCTTCTTTTTTTTATCGCTCTAACTTTAGCCTAGTCCGCCCATGCGGGTTTTCGGAACTACTGAGCTGTCCTAATTTTTGCCTAAGCTACCCTTGCGGGTTTTCAACTTAGCAATCTCTTTTTTTAAAATTCTTTCTTCATAGATTTGGCTTCAGGAGCATCTCTGTTTGCTTGATACTCTCTCCATAGATCTTGCCAGATACCTGCCACGTCATCATTCTGCTAGGAAGCTACTCCATCCTGCTTCTTCATATGCTGACTGGGTCCACTCACTCTCTGGAGTCAATATCTGTTGGTTGGTACCTTGGTGGAAGATTTCTCGTATCACCATATGGACATACTTGATGTACGTTCCTCTTGCTGCTCTTCGTCAAGGTACATGCTATGATCCTCGCCGACTTGGGAGTCAGTATGGAGCTGAGCTTTATGATTCTGACTTTGCTCCTGACCTAGACATGCCTTGCTTGACTGAAGCCTACTTGGATCGGTTAAGGCAAAGCTGGCCTGCACGTTACACTTATAGACTGCCATAGATTTTACATTTGTCAATTCAGAAAGTGTTTTGTTAGGATGAAAAATAACTAAAGTAATAAAAGATGCTTCTTTTCCATTTATAATTTTTCATCACCTTTTGCAATTATGATTATTTATTTCATCCGTATCTGGTCAAATACTTATAACAGTGCACATAGAACAAATTTAATTATTAATTCTATTTTATTAAATTGGGTAACAACCAAACATAAAGCCAGCATACACAAGATCACTCCTGTTGCCAGTTAGCCCTTTCGGGTTTTCTAATTGACGATTTTCTCTCATTTAGCCCTAATTGTTGCCTAGCCCGCCCTTTCGGGTTTTCGGAACTAGCAGATTGCTCTCATTTGCATCCAGCTTGTTGAAGGATTCGGCTTCGACCCATTTTGAAAAATAATCAACTGCTACTACAATAAAATGGGCATCGGATGTATCTCTCCTATTATGTCGATACCCCAGGTGGCAAATGGCCAAGGTGAAGACATTGAATGCAGTTCTTCAGGAGGCATGTGATTCAAGTTACCATACATCTGACATTGCTGGCACTTCTTTACAAACTCAATACAGTCTTTCTCCACGTTCAACCAATAGTAACCTTGTCGAATAATCTTCTTCACTAGGGCCAAACCACTCATGTGTGGACCGCAACTCCCCGCATGTATTTCAGACATGATGTGCTCCACTTCAGGCTTTCTTAAACATCTCAAATGCACCCCATCAGGCCATCTTCGATATAACTCTCCATGGAAGGTTATGTATTGCAATGACCACCTCCTTATGGCTCTTCTCTCTTTCTTTGTTGCCCCCGACGGGTATTCTCTTTCCTCCAAAAATCGCCTTATAGCATCATACCACGCATCATGGTCTGTATCAACTTCCATGATTGTCTCATATTCATAGCAAGGAGTTGATGAATTGGTCAAGATCAGAAGCTTAAGGAATAAGCTGGCAGGATTTTCCCATACAGAAGCCAATGTGGCTAGGGCATCAGCCATCTGATTTTCTTCTCTTGACAGGTGTATAAACCTACACTCTTTAAAATTCTTCTTCATCATGATCAAGTAATGGTGGTATGGTTTCAATTTTTCTTCTTTCAACTCCCACTCTCCATTTACTTGGGATACTACTAGCAACGAATCTCCATAAACTTCCACCTTATCCACCTTCATAATCATTAAGGTTTCCAAACCAAAAAGACAAGTTTCGTACTCCACCATATTATTGGTTGCCCTAAATTTCAACTTTTTGGCTAAAGGGATGAGTTCCCCTTCGGGCGATTCTAGTATAACTCGCAAACCTGCCCCTTTCCTGTTCGCTGCTCCATCAAAATACATTTTCCACCCTTGTACTTTAATTGCTTCTAAATGTTCATCTGGAAATTCCAAGATTACCTCTTCACTTTCTGGTAATGGTTGTTGAGCTAGGAATTCTGCCACCACTCTACCTTTGATTGTTTTCCTGGTTACATACTCGATCTCAAATTCTTCTAATATTATTAACCATCGACCATATTTCCCAATTAAAGAGGGTGTCTCCCTCAAGTATTTCATTGGATCCAACCTGAAAATTGCTTACACACTATATGATTGAAAGTAATGCCGCAACTTCTTAGAAGACCAAACCACAGCTATATAAAACCCCTAACTTCTCTCTCCGTCTTTGGGGGCTGGCATTTCCCTGATTGCTTTGACTTTGTCAGGATCAATCTCAATGCCATTCGGACCAATTACATGTCCCAATAATTTGCTTGAAATAACACCGAATACACACTTCTTCGGGTTTAATCTCAGCTTATACTTCGAAGCTCTATCGAAGAATAATTATAAATTCTCGAAGTGCTGCTCCCTCGTATCCGACTTCACCATCATATCATCAACATAAACTTCAACTTCTTTGTGTATCATGTCATGAAATAGTATGGTGGCCATCCTTTGGTAGGTTGCTCCAGCATTCTTTAAGCCGAAAGGCATCACCCTATAACAAAATATACCCCATGTAGTAGTGAAGGCAATTTTGTCTTTATCCTCTTGGGCCATTAACACTTGATTGTATCCGAAAAATCCATCTACAAACGAGTGTAGCACACAAGAGGTTGCACTATCAATGAGTACATCTATATGAGGTAAAGGAAAATCATCCTTAGGGGAAGCCTTATTTAGATCTCTATAGTCCACGTAGACCCTTATCCTCCCATCTTTCTTTGGCACTGGTACTATGTTGGCTAGCCAATCTGGGTATTCTATCACTTCAAGGAACTTCACTTGTATTTTCTTAGTGACCTCTTCTTTAACCAACTCAGCCCACTCAGGTCTTAGTCGCCTAAGCTTTTGTTTGACAGGCTTAATGAGAGTGTAAGTAGGAATATGATGCTCGGCTATGTCTCGATCTATCCCCGGCATATCTTCGTAAGACCAAGCAAACACTTCTTCATATTTTTTAAATATTTTTTCAAATCACTCTCTCTCATCAGGAGTAAGCTCGGATGTTATGCTAATGTTTTTAGGATTTTCAGTTGTTCCCAAATTTAATGATTGTGTGTTAACAGAATTAATATTAAAGATGCTCATGTAACTACCATTTGAATGTATGCAACCATCAGGAGAGACATCACACATGTAAGCAAAATCAGACTTTATTTCATTCATTTTGGAAAAGAAAACATCATCATCCTCATGCAAAGCAGACAAATTAAAATCAAAATCAAAATCATTGTTCTCAGAATCATAAAGCAGGATGTCTTCAAACTTTTCTTCAACCAGGGCAGCAATCTCTTTCGGAGTCTTCTCGGCTTTCAGGGCAGCTTCATTCTTCTCTTTGTTGATTGACAGGGTGAGCTCTTTCTTCACTTGCTCCACTAGATCAGCAACATCTGCAAAAATTTCAAAACCAGGGATTAACTTACCCATGAACATGATTGGCTCAGGCTTTCCTTGGAGTGGTCCCATATCTGGAGCTTTGACAAAAATCTCTTCAAGTGGTGGAAAGCTCATCTTCTCACTCTTCTTTGGCTGGACATTGTCGTCTTCATCATATCCTAACCCCTTCTTGGATGTTTGAGTTCTAAAATCTAGCAACATTGTCAAACCAGCCTTACCCTTTCCAAGACCAGCTCCGGGAAGGTAGTTCATGTTCTTCATCGTATTCAAGACTTTGGAGTCCACTACTTCATCATTAGAAATTGTAACCACTTGAAAACTATTGAGAGACCTTTCAACCATTAGGGCGTTAACAATCTCTTTATCTTCAGCTTCAATGACCACTGTCTTATTTCCGTTGGGAAATTTGATTTTTTGATGAAGGGTGGAAGGAACTCCACCAAGAGGATGAAACCATGGTCGCCCCAAGAGTAAGGCAAAGGTAATTGGTATGTCTAAAACAACAAACTCAATAATAGATTCAATTGGACCAACCTTGACAGCTGCTTTGAAAGTCCCTTTGGCATGCCTCTTAGTGTTGTCATAAGCAAGAATTGTCACCTCAGTTGGGTTTAGATCTCTTATTGACATGGCTAGCTTTGGCAGTATCTTAAGTGGACAAACATTTATGGCGGACCCATCATCGACCATTACACATGGAGTCCTTTTCCCCTTGACTTCTATTTGATAAAGAGAGGGCGGATGTGGTCTCTCCCCTCCTCTGGTAAGTCCGCATCTGACAAAGAAACTGCTCCCATACTAACTTTACTCTTTTCTTGGATCTCCTCACATTTCATTACTTCCCCAATTTTTATGAAGTTGATCAACTCCTCCGGTGTTGTGGAGGTAGAAATTGGCATGCTAGCTAAGGCTTTGGCCATAGTTTCTCGGTGCCTTTTAGAAGTAGCTAATAAGTCCCAAATGCTAACACTTGCTTGGGTTCTTTTCAATTGCTTGAGCACAGCATCATCTTCTTCTATTTCAACTTCCTTCCCCTTATTAGTTTCTATCTCCTTTGGTGGTGGCCTTGTGTAAGGCTTACCGGATCTAGTATTCATCACCTCATCTTCTTCGGGTTCAGACCAAGTCCACTCCTCCTTCTTGGATACAATATCATCATCACTGTCACTTGAATCCCAAAACCCATTGACAATACAAATTGCTACTTCTCCACCCATCATAGCTTGTTCAATTTTGACAAATGCCTCTTCTTCTTTGGTTGCTTTCTCATCCACATCTTGAAAAGAAGACATGACAAATTCCTCATGTAAACCTCCTCCAATCATGAAGGTCGCCGGTGGTGGTATCATTCGGCCTTTGCCTAATGGACTCCACTTCCATCAAGGTAACTTCTAACTCAACATTATATCCATATTATTGGATGAAGGCTTTGTAAAGTAGATCCCAACTCTTTTGTGTTCCATCATCTAAGGTATTGAACCAATTTTGGATAACAGGGTCCAATGAGAGCATAAAGTACCTTAGCGTTTGAGCCTTAGTAGCTCGGGCAGATTGCATGGCAGTGATATACTGCTTCACATGAAGATGGGGATTTCCAGTGCCATTGTAATCTTGAACTTATAAGGGACCTCATCATCTTTTTCAAATAGTTTGTCGATCTCAGACTTCTCTTCGATTTTCAGCTTCTTCTCAAATTTCTTTTCTAAATTATCAATCATCTTTTCAACATTGGATGTCTCGGTCTTTTCAATAGTTGCCTTCTCAACAGCCTTCGGTTCTTTCTTCTTTTATTGAACCTCTTGGTAGTATTGAGCCTAATCATCATCATCATCAATGATCACCTTTTCATCATCAAAAACCACTTCACTAACTTTAGTCTTCCCTTTGTTCTTTGGTTTTTTAGTGCTAGCAGATGCCTCGGCATGATTCTCTAAGATTGCAGTCAATTGGTTCTTCATGGTCTCTACTAGGGCCTCTTTGATTTCTTCCATTTTGGCATTAAGGGCTTCATTCACCATCCTTTGAATTTGTTCAGGCTCCATTGTTTTAGGTGAGCAAGTGATTGAGTCGTTGCTAGATACTTCATCTCCGGCATAGGTGGGATTGTCGTAAGCTTTAGAACTATCATAATCCAGGGCTGTGAGCTAGAGAGGATCAATGATATGAGATGCAAATGTATGCATGTATGCACAAACAATCAATAAATAAGGATAAATAGGACGTTCCTTTCAACCTTATAACATCCACACACGAATGGCGAGTCCCTTTTTCCTAGGTATATGGTTAACAAAATACCAACATGGGGTATCTTGCTTTTGAATAATTCCCTCAGACATTTCAACCAAAAGTTATATTTTCAAAAATGGAAATCAATCCATGATAATTCCCATTAATTAGGTTTTAATCCATCCAACCAACTAAAGTAGCTTTTATGCTATATTGGATTAAAACTAAATTAAGAGGTTTATTATAGATAGATATCTCACTTGAAAAGAGTAACTAATGGTTCATGCCAAAAACAAAGCCCATGGTTAATTTATTCTTAGTGTAAACTAGGCCCACAATTGATTTTTGGTATTTCATAATTGACCTAAATATTTTTGCAAGCTCTTTGTAAAAAATGGTTGGGTGAAAATAGTTTTGTTTCTAAGCCCATAGTAAAAGATTTTAGAAAAATGGATTTTGGGCTTAGTATTTGGGCCATGGGCCAAAGAATTTTTGATTTGTTTTTTAGAAAAGTTTTATGTCCAAAGACCATCTTGAAAATTTTGAAAATAGCTTTGGTCTTTTGGACTTTAAAGAAAAAATTTATTTTGGGCTTGCAAATGTACTTAGGTCATATTAAAAAAAAGATTAAACCAAATAAGCCGTGATTTAGACTAAGATAAACTAACCATAGTCAAACAACATGCATTTGGGGTAAAACCTAAGGAAAGTAACTAGGCCAATTACATGAGCTTTAGTTTTTGGGTAAAAAGGCTTAGGTTCCCATAGCAAGTATATACCAAATGGTATGAGGCTATGAGTGATTATGCCATGCTCGATCTCCATACCTTGAGTGAAAGTATGGTATCCCTCACATAACATAACACGGGTAACACGGGCGTCTTAATTCATGCACACGATGCAATCTAAGATGATGCAATGGATAATATCATTATAAGAAAGAATAGAATAATATAAAGACCAACGGAATCAACTTCTCTTGTCCCCAGTGAAGTCGCCACTGTGAGCGGGGATTTTCGCCCCCACTCCCGGTGGAATGGTTCTTGCGACTTCGGCACTGTTTAGGCTCGGGGCCTTAGAGAACACGGACCTAAGTCCGGAGAAAATGGAGTCGCCACCGGGATGGGCCGAGAAAAAGAAAGGGTGGATGGCTTGATTCCTAAGGAATCCCAACCCCCTAATGGGTTCGGAAAGTTAGGTAAATGTGGGGAAGGTGAGAAATGGCCCAGCACCCCCACAACGCCCGGTTCATTGGAACCGGCCTCCTTTACAGGTCTTAATATTATAAAATTCTTAAGTATATCAACATTATTCATATTACACACAATAATTAAAAGAAATCATCAATATATTAAAATCAAAGCAATGTCCAAACAAAGCAAATAAATGGGCACCCATCCAAGGATGGAAACATGTCCTTACATCACATGCCTAAATAGGACACCCACCAAAAGGTAGAAACATGCCCTCTACATAGGTTCTAAAATAGAAAATCAAATTAAATTACATGATGTTTAACTAATGAGGTACCCACCAAGTGGAAGCATACCTCTTACAACTTTTAGAAATCTAAATTAATTGACAAAAGTAAATAATCATTCATCATAAATAAATCATTCATCAAAGCTATTAATCAAAGTATAAAATAAACATCCATCCATGATAGATTAAATAAATCTAGTATTGAAATTAAATAAATTAAAGCATAAGAAATAAATCAAAGCATAATCAAATATGGAATTGAATAAAATAAATAAAAGTTCAATTATAGCTACTGTGACTTTTTATGGAATTAAAATAGATTAGGGTTTTATGTTTTAAAAGGTTGGTAAGACTCTTTGATTAACAAAATTAAGGTTTGAATGATTATATCATGAAACTAGGGTTTTAAACACTTTAAAATATGTTAATTTGTGATTTTTGGTTATTGGGTTCCTAAGCTACTGTGTAAAAATTAGGTTTTTATGTTTTTATGTTTTTAATGTTTTAAAAGGATTAGGGTTCATAAAAATTAGGGTTTAAGCTTTTAAAAGGGTTAGTGTTCATTATTTTGAATTTTGGAAGTTGAATTTGGATTTCATATTTTGGAAGTAGGGTCACAGGTGGTGAATAATTTTTAGGAATTTGGAAATCAATTTGATATTTTATGGAATTTTATGAATTTAAACACGTGAATTAAAGTTTTTATAACTAGAAAAGATGTTTTAGAAGACTTTTTGAAGGAAAAAGTACCAAGTTTTAAATTTTGAAAGAAACAGAATTTGATTTTGGTTTTGTTGAAGAATATGTTCAATTAGAGTTTTAAGGTTTTTAAGAAGAAAAAAATAACAATTTTAAGTCTTTTTGGAAAATAAAGTAACGTATTAGTGTTTTAACCTTGGAAAAACTAAATTAAAGTTCTAAGGTTTTTGATTTAGAAAACCTAAATTTCATAGTTTTAGCTACTGTGTAAAAAAAACAATTAAAGAAAATCAATTAACACATACCTTCTTTTGATGATTCCTCCAAAAACAATTCTTCTTGGATGAACTAACTTCAAAGACAAGCCATTTTTTGCCTTTGAATTGCTTAAACCATGATGCTGTTGTTCCAGAAAAAAGTTGAATTGAATTTCTTCTTTTCCTCCCTTGATTTGGTTTCAAATTTTCCAAGCTACTCTTGGATTTTTGCCTCCCCCAAATTAATTGCCTTTGGTCCTTATTTATAGTGGTTTGAGGTTGTTTATTCCTAATTAGTTAAGGTAAGTAATATTAATAAAAAAAGAAACAAAAACCTAATTTGATTAGGTTTCGAAAAATTTGCGTTGGAAAATTTGCGCTGCCGAAAAAAAACTGATGCGGAAAAACTGCGCTGGCAAAAAAATCTGCCGCAGCTGGCTGCGACAGCGCGCGGAGAGGGCCCGTAAGCTATTTCGCAGGCAGAAAATTTCTGCATGGCAAAAAATTTCTGCGTACGAAATAGCACAGTGATTTCGCGTGTAGGAATTTCCTGCGGGCGAAACCCCCACGGGCCCGCGCGATGATTTTTTCGTTGCCGATTTTTTCGACTCCGGTTTTTATTTTTATTTTTATTTTTATTTATTTATTTCTATTTTTTATTAATAAAAATTAGATACTAAAGCAAAAATTATTTAATAAAAATTATTTTGAATCAATTAGACAACAAAAATCATTTTAGACTAAATAAAACATATTGGACCGGATTAGGTAAAAAATTAAGGGTCTACAGCATGTTTTCACTTTGTGGGTGCCTTATTAATTTTTATTGATTATTTTAAATATTTTGGATCATTGTAAGGGACAAGTTTCCAGCCTTTGGTGGGTGTCCCATGTTTATTTTTATTTATATGGATGTTGGATATTTTAAGGTCAAGTTTCCATCTTTGGATGGGTACCCATTTTGTTTGTTTTATTTCAATCATATGATGAATGTTTATTTCCTTTATAATTTCATGTAATATGGGTAATATTATAATAATTAAGAATTGAATAATATTTAGACCTAAAAAAGAGGCCAAGCCCAATGAATCGGGCGTTATGGGGGTGCTGGGTCATTCTAACCTTCCCAATGCAAACCTAACTTTTTGAACCCAATAGGGGGTTGAGGATTCCTTAGGAATCGTATCATCCACCCCTTTCTTTCTTTTTCGGCCCATCTGAGTGTCGACTCCAATTCTTAGGATTTAGGCTCGTGTTCTCTAAGGCCCTAGGCCTAACTATGTCAAAGTCGCAAGAACCATTCCATCGGGAGTGGGGGTGAAAATCTCCCCTTATAGTGGTGACTCCATTAGGGATTAGAGAAGTTAGTTCCATTAGTATTTATATTATTTTATTCTTTCTTATTATGATATTATCCATTGCTTCACTTAGATTACATTGTGTGTGTGAGTTAGGACGTCTTTTGTAACTCATGTTATGTGATGTAAGGGATATCATACTCTCACTCATGGTATGGAGATCGAGCATGCCATAACCACTTATAGCTTTGTACCTTTTGGTATATATTTACTATGGGGACCTAAGCCTTTTTACCCTAAAAACTAAAGCCCATGTAGTTGGCCTAGTGATTTTCCTTAGGTTTACCCTAAATGCTTACTATTTGACTATGATTAACATGTCTTAGTTTGAGTTATGTCCTATTTGGTTTCTTTTTTTCTAATATGGCCTAATTATAGTATAAGCCTAAAAATATTTTATGGTCTAAAAATACTTTTAAGCCCAAAGCCCAAATCATTTTCAAAACTTTTCTTGATATCTTTTTAATAAAGTTGGGTCAATAATTATTTTCTATCTTATGGCCCAAGTATGAAGCCCAAAGTTGACTTTTTGTACCAAACTTTATATAATGGGTTTTTGAAATGTTTCTAGAGAAGGGCTTAAAATAATTTCTCACTTTATGGCCCATCTCTCAAAACCAAGATTTCATTGGGTTTTTAAACTTTGTACGATAGGCTCCTTTTAATGGACCAAACCTTTTCTTGAAATGGGCTTTCAATTAGTTAGGTCAATTATGAAATATTAAAATCAATTGTGGGCCTAATGCTTTTCCAAGATTTGTTAAATGTTGGCTTGTTTGTGGCATGGATCATTAGTTGCTTTTCCACATGAGAAGCATATTTATAATAAACCAATTAATTTAGTTTTAATCTGCAGATGCTATTTGTAACACCCTTATATCCTATATACATATAATACATGCACCTGGTATATATAAAATATGCGTATAAGGTATAAACATGTCACAACCCAGTTTAATAAAAAAAATTTCACTTTAACAATATGTGTCTAGCCCCGAAAGTAAATCAAGTAATTACTCAAAAGCTAGCCACAAAGGTAGATCATACCACAGTGATGCCAAACGTCTAACCCCGAAGAAAAATCAAATAATTGCTCAAAAGCTAGCCCCGAAGGTGTGAGCGAGGATTTTTACCCCTACTCCCAGGTGGAATGGCTCTTGCAACTTCGACACTGTTAGGCTCAGGGCCTTAGAGAACACGGGAATAAACTCAGAGAAAATGGAGTCGCTACCCGGACGGGCCAAAAAAAAAGGGGTGGATGACTCAATTCCTAAGGAATCTCCAACCCACTATTTGGTTTGGAAAGTTGGGTACGTGTGGGGAAGATGAGAATGACCTAGCACCCCCACAATCCCGGTTCATTGGAACTGGCCTCCTTTTCAGGTTTTAATATTATAAAATTCTTAAATATAATGACATTACCCATACTACATGCAATCATAAGAATAAATAAAAACTTTATTAAAAATCATAGCAATGTCCAAACAAAACAAATAAATGCACACCCATCCAAGGATGGAAACATCTTCTTACATCATCCAATGTCTAAAACTAAATAGGACACCCACCAAAAGGTGAAAACGTATCCTTCACATTAATTCCAAAAAATAAAAATAATTTAAATTTCATGAAACTTAATTAATGAGGTACCCACTGTAACACCCCAATACTCCATATAAATACTATACATATACCTAGTATACATACAGTAAGTATTTAAAGTATAAGGATGCCACTTTTCTTTTTACCTTTCAATACCTGTAACAAAATTCAAACCATAATAGGTCAATTTAAAGAACAATTACAAATTATTGTCTTTATCAAAACTTCATTTATACATATAATATAACATACTTAAAGTGGATACATGTATGCATTACCCTCTAGTTGGTCTCGACAAAATCTTACTCTTCTCGTGGCATACCAAAAGACTTCATGTCTTCCACCAAGCTACCTGCGCGATAATACATCCGCGCTAAGCTCGAAAGCTTAGTAGTACAAATATAAAATACAAACATATATCATGGAAACACTAACATATAAAGATATCTCAATTCCATATATTTTTAGTTCTTATTAAGTTTATCCCTATTCATTTGCACCTTTCATATCTTTCAACTAATCTCACATCTTATACACATATAAACATAGCATTTCTACCAAGTCCAACCCATCACTAATATTCACAATCAACATCTCAATACACACATTATACATCATACCTATCACAAGTCACATTTCCAATTAAGACAATCATTGTCATCAACCACAATTCATCAATTGAATTCACAATCAATGCTAATACACACATTATACATCATACCAATCATAACATTTCTTTATTCACAATTCAACATTAATGATTCATCACTAGTGCTCATAATCAATATTTCAACTCACATATTACATATCATCAATCACATGTCCAATGAAATATACCAAAGATTTCATTGTCCATTTCTTTCAACATTTGTATATCACATTGACAACAAAGACAGACTCGGGCCCAACAGACACCACTATGTTATTCAGAGTTCAGAGTTACTGCTTTGGTCTATAATCATAATCATCAAGCCCGTAGGCATCATATATCAATATTTCTATCCATGGATAGTGTAACAGACCCAGTCTCTTGGACCATCAACTCATCATGAGAAGATCCTCAACCCGGCAAGACTGTTACCAATCATATATTTCATATTCACAATTCTCATAGTGTAACAGACCCAGTCTCTTGGACCTCAATTCAACTCAATTTGAAGAGATCCTCAACCCGGCAAGACTGTTACCTTTTTCATTTTATAGGCATGCCTCCAAACCCAGAACTCTGAAAACTGAATAACACATTAAACACATATTTCACTTATTGTTTCATTATCAATTTCAATCTCAATGTTCATTATCATCTAGGCAAACATGCCTTATTTCTTTCAATTAGATCATCATAGCCAATCACAATGGCTTCACAACATATCATATCTCAATCCATATGATACATATAACATCAGTGCTATAACATTACAAAGTACCTTATTCATATAGCACAATACAATTCACAAGATTCATAATACACAAATCATAGTATTGTTCATATAGTATCATGTGCATCATCATTATAATACTCAACATCAATTACATTAACCAAATGAACATATCATTATTCAATCACATGATTCACATTATACATATAGCATCATTGCTATAACATTACAAAGTACATTAAAGTAATTCTTCATAAAAATGTTTATCATAATAAATTTGCATAGCTCATACCTTGTTGAATGATCCTCTTCTCTTTCACACTATACAAGTCACATTAGATTAACAATGTAATAATTTACCTAATATTATTTAATTATACTCAATCAATTGTATTCTCATACATTAATATTCATCAAATCATTCACATCTTTCATTTTCCCATAACACAATTATATATATACATATCATTAATGATATAAACACATCAAAATACATTAGTGATATGCATTAACAATGCAATCATGCAACATTGGTACTTACCTTAATAACATTTCACACCACTCTAAACTCTTCTCCACTCAATAGTTCTTCACTTCACAAATTAGGGCAATTCAACCTCTTCACAACCTAATCCAAAAGGAATATTAGCAAAATGACCATATGAATAGTACATTCTGGTTTTAGACTCCATTTTATCCTTATTTTGAAAAATTGTATAAAATAATATACTTGACTAAAAATTCTAAAATTTTTACAGAATTTAGTTTTGTATCTTAAAATCATTCCTTTAAAATTTAAGATCAAACTGAACACAAAATCTTGGTCAAATAGTTCACCTAACCAGACTGCCCCAATTGCCCTGCATCCTGGCAGCAGTTCTGAACTTTGTGAATTCCATAAATCAAATTCAATCAACGTGGTTCCAAATTATTTTTCTCAAATACTAGACTCACTAAGCAACAACATATCCAAAATTCAATTGGATATGATTTTTCTACATTTTATTAAAAATCCCGAAATATAGCTGTCTCAATTAAGGTACCTGCTGGAACAGGTCTAATAAAAATAATCCTTCTAAACTCATAACCATTCCAAAATCGAATCAACATATTTTTCAGTCATTCTAGACTCATAGAGGCGCAACATATCAAAAATTCACTTCAAGAACATTTTTATATAATTAATTAAAAATCATACAAGTCACAGCCTTTACTAATTGTAAAACAGAAAAATATTCACTAAACACAACTCTTACTCTTCCATCACCAACACCAATTTACTTCTCCTTTTCAAATCTATTTCAACTCTTCTCAACAAATTACAAACATACTTAATCATACTATTACTAAACATAACTCAATCCAAACACAACTTCAAAAAGAATCAAGGTAAACAAGAGAAAACTTACCAAGATGATAAAATTCCTTGAAATCCAACTTAGCTACTTGAAATCTCTCTCAACTTTGGAGCTTAAAATCATCAAAACCTTTCTTTGTTCTTTTGTTTTTCTTTGCCAATGAAGGAGCCGGCCAACACAAGGAGAAGAAGAAGAAATGATGAAGAAAACACAAAGTCCACATGCATTAAATACTCATCCAAAAGAAAATTACTATAATGCCCTCATCCATTTAACTAAACTTTTGTCACATATATACCCATATAGGTAATTTCACAAATCACAAATAAAATATCTTCTTCCCTTGACCAAGCCCTTTGACCAACTTATATGTTATATATATCACCATATACACTACATATACACTTCTCTCTACACAATGCATTCCTTCCAACTACACACATATACATTATTTTCTCAACTTCTATTATCCCCCAAATAAATCATACACAATTACCACTTATCAATCACACATTCAATTCACTAATAACAATATTATCACAACTTCTAGGCACACTTAGGGATATTACAATTCTCTCCCCCTTAAATAATTTCGTCTTCGAAATTATCCATGCCATAACAATTCATTCTTAACAAAAATACTATCTTCACTTCCACCTGAAGTTAAATATATGCTTAAATTATTATGTCATCCAATCATATAACTTCAATTCCTTCTTTTAGAATCAACAATCTCCTCTAAATTCCATAATTCATCGTTCTATATGTTTATATACCTTCTTATTTCCTTGATCAAACATTCAAAATACTCATTACATCTCCTATTAACATTTTTAATGAGGAATCAAATCATTTTATAGTACACTTATACTTCATCCAATCTTTATATTCAATATATTTTGTTCCTTCACCTCTATGTAATTACTTTCTTAACTTTAGCCTCAACAATTATTGGTTTGAATCTTAGCATTAATTATCCCGTCATTACAATCACTGTCTAAATAGACATTTATCAACCCTCAATGGATAACAAGGTCCTTATTTTCCACAATTGGAGTTACCTCTTTAGCATGCTTTTCTCTTAACTTACATTTTAATACATTGCCTTTCAATTTATTTTATAAATAACCAATCTTCTCCCTTATTATCATAATTTATAATTACTATAATTCCATACATTCCTATCCATTCTTACTTTAATATTTTACGTCATATACATTGACACGTAATTAATTACATTCTTAATACAACTATACATATTAAATCTTAATAATACTTCATAATCTTAGTCCAATTCAGATCAATTGATCTATCTGTCACAATATATCCATTTTCCAATCTTGTTCAATTCCATCCAACGATTAATTTATATAACTTATCATGAAATTGCACCATATTCATATATGTATATATGATCTAATTCAATTAGGGCAAACTTATAGACAATTTCTTGATCTTTTCCAATCCATATTCAATCAAATTATTGTGATAACAAATCACTTCAAATCATATTAGTATAGTTCCCACCAAATCTTATAATAACTATTTAACTATGCTTCTTAAACAAAATTTTCAATCTCACCAATTTGTACTACAGTCATATTGTCTCAGTCCCAAATTTATGGATACTAAAATTAACCGGCTACACATACTAACCAAATCATATAGCCATAGGAGATGAATGGTCACACACCTGTAACTCATAAATCAATACTGTTTCTCGATTATTCTGTATCCAAACTTTTTAATTACACTATTTAGTTGTATCACAAGAATTATATATCCATTCTCCACACTTTTACTACACCAAGAGTTAACACATTTCAACTCCATCTCCATAAATTTTCTCTTGAACATACGATTATCATTAGTCTAACTCACATCAACAATATTATCTATAACATCTTTATACACAACATTTAATCATATACAAATTCCATTTATTACTCCACTTCTAATTTATCTCTTGTAACACTTTTCATACAGTATACTTTCCTTTTTATTATATACTTATACATATAGAATTTCTACAAACAAAATCCTTAATCCAGGAAACATTATATGATAGTTTAACTCAGTTATTATCATAACAATTTCATCTTCTAGTGTTACTTGAGTCCTTTCTCACTCTCCATTTCATCCCATAATCTAACTCTACATAGGTTAAAACCTATTCTCTCATAGATCCACTGATACATGCCCTATTATTCTCCACACCACTAAACAAATAATTATATCACATTCACATACTTAGGTCACATTCACAATATGACTTGCTTTCCACATTTCTTACATTTTCATTTACATTCATATCGAAAAGCTCATTCCACATTTTCCATACATGTATACACATAGTCATACAATTATATATAATTCCTCTTTTACATATCTTTAACACAATTTAACATTTATTACTTTTCCTTAATCAACATCATTCTTACCCCTTTTTGACATAACTTAAATTATTTATCAACTCAACACATATATATTTCCTAACTACAATAATACTTCACAAATTCTTAGTCACCTTACTAAGGTGACATCTCTCTCACCTTTATTTTGAAATGCATTTAATATATCATCTTTATATCCGTTTGTTTACCATTCAACGTATATATATATTTTACTCATATATTTATACATATGTACATTACACCTAATAATATACACATTGAGCCTAATAGCTCCTATACACTTAATTATATGCTCTGATTTTTATTTTCCTTTTTCATACATTCACTACAAATTTAGTGTTTATCACTTTCTTTTGAATACTATTATTCTCATTCTTCCAATATGATAAAAAGTATTTAATCACACTACAAATATATATTCTGACTATAATAACACTTCACATCCATCTTGGTCACATTCCCAATGTGACATCTCTTTACTTTCATCTTTAAAAAAAAACATTTAATATACTTCCATATCTAAAAAACATTTTTTTTTTGCAATAAAATGACTTAAAATAGCTCCTTTTCATTTGCTTATCTATTTCTCTTTTTACTTCAAAACAAATTCTCATACCATCAATCACATTACTTAATTCATAATACTTTCATGTGCAATATTAATCATTTCACCTGGCTCAGGTATTGAATATACATTAAATCATCAATATCCAATCAATCTTTATCAGTTTCTAGTAGAACTTTAACTTTTCAACTTACTACTTCGCTTAAACTTTAAATTTACCAAACTCATCTTTTCTTAAAATCAACTTTAAAAACATCTCGGATATATATATATATATATATATATCATAAAGCAATATCAACACATATTTCTTCCCCAATTATTAAGCTCATTTCGAAAAATCTCAAATATCACATATTATTACCATTACCATGAGCTTTCACAATATCCAAGCATCTCACATTTCTAACCTTAAATTCACAATGTTTACATTAAAATAACCATACCAATTTATATTCTTACATAACCAATATCATCTCTTTTTCCTTTAAATAATACCTTGACTTTATATATATACCCCAAACTTTAAATAATCATACCTTGTCTTTACTAATCAACTCATTCAATATTATTTTCCTTTTCATTTCTTTATGCTTCAACACATTTAACACTTCACTTTACTTGCATAAATTTCCATTTTTTAATTATCAATTAGACTTATATAAATTCATATCATTCATTATACTCATTTAAATTTATCATTATAGCCAACAACTATGACTTTATATACGTACCCTTCCCCAACTAGGTCGGTTGTCCAAGTTCGGTTGCCCATTCCAATGGGTCCGCATGGTTCCGCAGGAGACAGATAGGTCCGTTCATTAAACTTATCAATATTTTTTTTTAATTCATTTCTTTTTTCACAAGCAAGTTAAGTAATCATGCCTCAACATCTCACATTACAACAAAACAGTTTTCTCATAACATCATATCATTCACACATTAACATCCATTTCATATAACACAGATATACTATAAATCATATAATGCCACCTCCGAGACCAACCTAGGTGTGAATGCATATGCATGTATTACAAATTTCATTTTCAAAACTCTTCTTTTTAATTCATTTTAAGCGTTTCAAAACTTTTTCTTTTTAATTTTACTTAGGCCGAGAATCTCGAACCTAAGCTCTGATACCAAAATAATTGTAACACCCCAATACTCCATATAAATACTATACATATACCTAGTATACATATAGTAAGTATTTAAAGTATAAGGATGCCACTTTTCTTTTTACCTTTCAATACCTGTAACAAAATTCAAACCATAATAGGTCAATTTAAAGAACACTTACAAATTATTGTCTTTATCAAAACTTCATTTATACATATAATATAACATACTTAAAGTGGATACATGTATGCATTACCCTCTAGTTGGTCTCGACAAAATCTTACTCTTCTCGTGGCATACCAAAAGACTTCATGTCTTCCACCAAGCTACCTGCGCGATAATACATCCGCGCTAAGCTCGAAAGCTTAGTAGTACAAATATAAAATACAAACATATATCATGGAAACACTAACATATAAAGATATCTCAATTCCATATATTTTTAGTTCTTATTAAGTTTATCCCTATTCATTTGCACCTTTCATATCTTTCAACTAATCTCACATCTTATACACATATAAACATAGCATTTCTACCAAGTCCAACCCATCACTAATATTCACAATCAACATCTCAATACACACATTATACATCATACCTATCACAAGTCACATTTCCAATTAAGACAATCATTGTCATCAACCACAATTCATCAATTGAATTCACAATCAATGCTAATACACACATTATACATCATACCAATCATAACATTTCTTTATTCACAATTCAACATTAATGATTCATCACTAGTGCTCATAATCAATATTTCAACGCACATATTACATATCATCAATCACATGTCCAATGAAATATACCAAAGATTTCATTGTCCATTTCTTTCAACATTTGTATATCACATTGACAACAAAGACAGACTCGGGCCCAACAGACACCACTATGTTATTCAGAGTTCAGAGTTACTGCTTTGGTCTATAATCATAATCATCAAGCCCGTAGGCATCATATATCAATATTTCTATCCATGGATAGTGTAACAGACCCAGTCTCTTGGACCATCAACTCATCATGAGAAGATCCTCAACCCGGCAAGACTGTTACCAATCATATATTTCATATTCACAATTCTCATAGTGTAACAGACCCAGTCTCTTGGACCTCAATTCAACTCAATTTGAAGAGATCCTCAACCCGGCAAGACTGTTACCTTTTTCATTTTATAGGCATGCCTCCAAACCCAGAACTCTGAAAACTGAATAACACATTAAACACATATTTCACTTATTGTTTCATTATCAATTTCAATCTCAATGTTCATTATCATCTAGGCAAACATGCCTTATTTCTTTCAATTAGATCATCATAGCCAATCACAATGGCTTCACAACATATCATATCTCAATCCATATGATACATATAACATCAGTGCTATAACATTACAAAGTACCTTATTCATATAGCACAATACAATTCACAAGATTCATAATACACAAATCATAGTATTGTTCATATAGTATCATGTGCATCATCATTATAATACTCAACATCAATTACATTAACCAAATGAACATATCATTATTCAATCACATGATTCACATTATACATATAGCATCATTGCTATAACATTACAAAGTACATTAAAGTAATTCTTCATAAAAATGTTTATCATAATAAATTTGCATAGCTCATACCTTGTTGAATGATCCTCTTCTCTTTCACACTATACAAGTCACATTAGATTAACAATGTAATAATTTACCTAATATTATTTAATTATACTCAATCAATTGTATTCTCATACATTAATATTCATCAAATCATTCACATCTTTCATTTTCCCATAACACAATTATATATATACATATCATTAATGATATAAACACATCAAAATACATTAGTGATATGCATTAACAATGCAATCATGCAACATTGGTACTTACCTTAATAACATTTCACACCACTCTAAACTCTTCTCCACTCAATAGTTCTTCACTTCACAAATTAGGGCAATTCAACCTCTTCACAACCTAATCCAAAAGGAATATTAGCAAAATGACCATATGAATAGTACATTCTGGTTTTAGACTCCATTTTATCCTTATTTTGAAAAATTGTATAAAATAATCTACTTGACTAAAAATTCTAAAATTTTTACAGAATTTAGTTTTGTATCTTAAAATCATTCCTTTAAAATTTAAGATCAAACTGAACACAAAATCTTGGTCAAATAGTTCACCTAACCAGACTGCCCCAATTGCCCTGCATCCTGGCAGCAGTTCTGAACTTTGTGAATTCCATAAATCAAATTCAATCAACGTGGTTCCAAATTATTTTTCTCAAATACTAGACTCACTAAGAAACAACATATCCAAAATTCAATTGGATATGATTTTTCTACATTTTATTAAAAATTCCGAAATATAGCTGTCTCAATTAAGGTACCTGCTGGAACAGGTCTAATAAAAATAATCCTTCTAAACTCATAACCATTCCAAAATCGAATCAACATATTTTTCAGTCATTCTAGACTCATAGAGGCACAACATATCAAAAATTCACTTCAAGAACATTTTTCTATAATTAATTAAAAATCATACAAGTCACAGCCTTTACTAATTGTAAAACAGAAAAATATTCACTAAACACAACTCTTACTCTTCCATCACCAACACCAATTTACTTCTCCTTTTCAAATCTATTTCAACTCTTCTCAACAAATTACAAACATACTTAATCATACTATTACTAAACATAACTCAATCCAAACACAACTTCAAAAAGAATCAAGGTAAACAAGAGAAAACTTACCAAGATGATAAAATTCCTTGAAATCCAACTTAGCTACTTGAAATCTCTCTCAACTTTGGAGCTTAAAATCATCAAAACCTTTCTTTGTTCTTTTGTTTTTCTTTGCCAATGAAGGAGCCGGCCAACACAAGGAGAAGAAGAAGAAATGATGAAGAAAACACAAAGTCCACATGCATTAAATACTCATCCAAAAGAAAATTACTATAATGCCCTCATCCATTTAACTAAACTTTTGTCACATATATACCCATATAGGTAATTTCACAAATCACAAATAAAATATCTTCTTCCCTTGACCAAGCCCTTTGACCAACTTATATGTTATATATATCACCATATACACTACATATACACTTCTCTCTACACAATGCATTCCTTCCAACTACACACATATACATTATTTTCTCAACTTCTATTATCCCCCAAATAAATCATACACAATTACCACTTATCAATCACACATTCAATTCACTAATAACAATATTATCACAACTTCTAGGCACACTTAGGGATATTACACCCACAATGTGGAAACATACTTCTTGCACAATAAAAATAAAGTAAACCAATAAGAGACATTCATTATGAAAGTAAACCATTCATTATAAGCCAAATAAAGATCAAGATATGAAGATGTAAGCTAAGTATGTAAAGAAGGATTAAAATAACAATTAAAGACTAAATATACAAGCTAGGGTTTTATGAATTATAGTTTAGGAAACTAGGGTTTATGGTTTTAATTTGTTGGAATTAGTGTTTGGACCTAAATTTAGGAATTGAGCCACGGGAATTAGGGTTTGAGGTTTTGGGGTCTTGGTTTTGGGAATTTGTAGACCTTTAATTTTTCACCCAGTCCAGTCATAAGATTTTAAAACAGTCCAAAATAATTTTTTTATTGTATTTTAATATTTATTATTTATTTTAATAAAATTTATTTTTAATAAAATTTATTACTTATAATATTTATTTTATTTTTATAAAATTTAATAGTTATTTTAATAAAAATAAAAAATAAAAAATATCGGCAACGGCAAAATCGGTGACGAATGTCGCTAGCGACGAATTGGCAATTCATTGCAGGAACACCTGCAATGGTTTGGCCACAGGCCAATTTTCCGCAGGAAAAACCTGTGATGAAATGGTACCCCTCGCGCAATTTTGCCTATGTCCAGCCCGATCCTCGTGCAGCAGTGCCCAGCGCCAGTCTCACTCAAGCCCACGTGCAGTTTTCGCCAAAATCTTATTTTACTTAGTTTTTAATATTTTCCTAAATAACTTTTATTTCCTTAACCAATTAGTATTAGGTTTTTATTTTTGTTCTTATAAATACCACAATAAAAAAAAACAGAGGGAGGAGGAATTTTATTCGGTCAGAAAGGAGGCAATTTTATTTGGCCAAGAGGGGAGAATTTTATTCGGCCAGAAGGGAAAGTTTACAAAAGAATTATTTGGAATTTTTCTTAGCAATTGGTTCAGGGACTAGGGAAAATTTACAAAAGAATTATTTGGACTTTTTCTTAGCAATTGGTTCAGGGACTAGACCTTTGAAAATTTGAAAGGAGAAAGCAACAAAAATAAAGGAGAAACCCTAGCAGCCAAAGGAGGAAAATTTATTGAACGAAGGAAGCAACTGGCAGTGTCAAGGCAATTCCCAAATTTGCTAAACTTCAACCGAAAAAGTAATTGACTCAGGCAGTAACAAAAATCAAACAAAAGCTTGGTTCAAATATTTTAATTTCGGTGGAGCCAACAAATGAAGGTTTGTTTGTTATTTTTAATTCATTTAAATTATAATAGTTACATTAGTGTTATCTCATGCATTAATTTACTAGACATTCAAACAAATCAGTAGCCATATTTACATTTGTTTTATTCATCATAGTAGCGGATATTAAAATCCAAACCCTAATTTGAAATACACAGTGACCATGTTTTTATCAAAACCTTAAACCCTAGCACTGTCTTCATAAAAGTTCCAAATTTTTATCAAAACCCTAATCCTAATTTCTAAACTAAAAACCCTAACCTTATTTTCCAAAACCCTAATCATATTTTCCTCAAACCCTAAAAATAGTTTTCTAAATTTTCAACACAAAAACCTACAGCCCTAAAAACCAATTTTTAAAATTTTTTGGGGCGCTGCCTTCGACCCTAGCAGAACCGCCATATGGGCTCCTCGAAAGGGTTGATATTTATTTGTGTATTATAAGTTTTTTGTGTTTAACTACCTTTAAAATTCTAAAAACCTTAATTTAAGATGTAAACCCTAAATTTATATATTTATTGATTTATTTAATTTTAGATTTGATTATGTAGTTTATTATATATTTTGATAATTGATTTATTTAATTTTGATGTTTGGTTTATTTAATTTATCATGGATGAATATTTTTAATTATTATTATTTGTTTATTAAAATTGTAAGAAGTATGTTTCCATGATTGGGTACCCCATTAATTAATTTTCATATAATTTAAGTTGTTTTTGTGTTTTAGGATTAATGTAAAGGACACGTTTCCACATTTTGGTGGGTGTCCTATTTAGTTTAGACATTGGACGATGTAATGGCATGTTTCCATCCTCGGATGGGTGTCTATTTATTTGTTTTGTTTGAACATGGCTTTGATTTTAATATAATGATGCTTTAATTTTTAATTATTGCATGTAGTATAGATAATATCATTATATTTAAAAATTTTATAATATTAAGACCTGAAAAGGAGGCTGATTCCAATGAACAGAGCATTATGCGGGTGCTGGGCCATTTCTCACCTTCCCCATACGTACCCAACTTTCTGAAGCCATTAGTGGGTTGGGATTCCTTAGGAATCGAGTCATCTACCCCTTTCTTTTTCCTGGCCCATCCGAGTGGCTACTCCATTTTCTCCGGGCTTAGGCTCATGTTCTCAAAGGCCTTGAGCCTAATAGTGTCGAAGTAGCAAGAACCATTCCACCGGGAGTGGGAGAAAAAATCTCTGCTCATAGTGGTGACTCCACTGGGGATGAGAGAAGTTTATTCTGTTAGCCTTTATATTATTCTATTCTTTCTTATCATGATATTATTAATTGCATCATTTAGATTGCTGTTTGGATCATCTATGTATTTATGTTTAGTGTGATTTTATTGGCTTTTGATTGATTTTTCTTTTAATTTGTGTTTAAAGTTTGTTTAAAGTATTTGATCCAGGATGAAGAACAAAACGATGGAGATTTAATTCAATTTGATGGATTATTACGGTGGAAAAACATGAGACACGGCCAAGACATTTCATGGCTTGGTCGTGTCCCTCATTTAAGGAAAGAGGCAGGAAAATTTGGCAGAGCTTGACACAAGCAAGAGACACGGCCAAGCCATTGACACGGCCAAGGCCTTGGCCGTGTCCAACTAAAAGAGCAAAGGAAAGACAAAGTGAAACAAAGGCAGAAGTGGACACACCCAAGAGACACAATGCCAAGCCACTGGCTGTGTCAAAATCTAAAATATTTCTTCAAAAACCCTAATGCCTTAATACCTGTAGCACATATTTTCAAAATCTAAAGCCCTAAATTAAACTTTTCTAAAGCCACAATGATCTGTTTTCTTAAAACCCTAACCAAATCTGTTTTTCTAAAGTCACAGTAGCTTATTTTTTCAAATACTTAATCTAAAAACCAATTTTCATGATTTTCAATCTTATTTATTTAAACCTTAAATTTTAATATTATTTTTATATGACTTCCGAAACCCTAAATACAAAACATCCATTCTTTAGATTCAAACCCTAATTTATTTCAAATCTAACCTTTATATTTAAACATCCAGTGGCCATGCTATTTCTTTAAAATGTTTCTCAACTAATTGAACTAGTATATGAAAAACCCTAAATTGTTAAACATAAAACCCAAAAACCTTAATTGATGCATGAACCCTAAAGTTATATACTTACTATTTTATTTAAATTGGATGAATGCTTATTATATATTTTGATTGATGTTTGATATCTTTGATGAATGGTTTATTTATGATGAATGGATGTTTACTTTTATTGATTTGTTTTGATTTTAAAACATTGAAAGAGGTATGTTTCCATATTTTGGGTACCTCATTAGTTAAATTTTATGTAATTTATTTTATCTTAAAGTTTTTGGACCAATGTAAACGACATGTTTCCACCTTTCGGTGGGTGTCCTATTTAGTTTTAGACATAGACGAGGTAAGGACATGTTTCTTGTAATATCCTCATTTATGCCCTAGAAGTTTTGCATATTGTTGTTGTTGTTAATGTTATATATTGGATTGAATATATGTGTTAAATTGTAAGAGAAAAGAAATTGAGAAGAGAAAGTATATGTATATGTATTTTGGGAAGAAATAGGGTTTAGAGACAAATTTATATGTTGCGTATATGTTAATATATATGACATATAAAGTGGTCAAAAGGCTTGGTCAATGCAAGAGAAGATATTTATTTGAGATTGGTAAATTACTTAATTGGGCACATATAAGACAAAAAGATAATTATGTGAATAAGGGCACTTTGGTAATTGCTTGGATAAAATCACATGGTGGATATTTAAAGAAGGTTTGACTTGTGTTTTCTTCATCATTTCTTCTTCTTCTTCTTGTTGATGGCCGGCCCTCCATAGCCAAAGAGAAATAAAGAGACAAGTGATGGTTTTGATGATTTCAAGCTTAAATTGAAGAAAGATTAAGTGTTCAAATGTTGATTTAAGAAGTTTTTAACTAAGGTAAGATCTTTTCTCTAATTTCTTCAATTCTTTTGAAGTGGTATGATTAATTTGCTTATGGTATGATTGTGAGTATTGATTTTGCTTGATAGATGAGAAGTTGGGTTGGTGTTGGTGATGGAAGAGTAAGATTGGTGTTTAGTGAAATTGTTTCTGTTTTAGGATTAGTAAAGGCTGTGACTTGTATGACTTTTAATTAATTTTAGAAAAATGTTCTTGAAGTGAATTTTTGATATGTTGTGCCTCTATGAGTCTAGAATGACTGAAAAATATGTTGATTCGATTTTGGAATGGTTATGAGTTTAGAAAGATTATTTTCATTAGACCTGTTCCAGCAAGTACCTTAACTGGGACAGCTATATTTCGGGATTTTTAATAAAATGTAGAAAAATCATATCCAATCGAATTTTGGATATGTTGTTGCTTAGTGAGTTTAGTATTTGAGAAAAATAATTTGGAATCACTTTGATTGAATTTGATTTATGGAATTCACAAAGTTCAGAACTGCTGCGAGGATGCAGGGCAATTGGGGCAGTCTGGTTAGGTGAACTATTTGACCAAGATTTTGTGTTCAGTTTGATCTGAAATTTTAAAGGGATGATTTTAAGATACAAAACTAAATTCTGTAAAAATTTTAGAATTTTTAGTCAAGTAGATTATTTTATACAATTTTTCAAAATAAGGATAAAATGGAGTTTAAAAACCAGAATGTACTATTTATGGTTAGGGTTTTAATTCTTTGTTCTTCTTGCATTGCTTTGGTTCTCCAAAGGTAGGTTGGTCCTTAAACCTAACCCTAAACACTTTAAATACACTTGAATCAATGAATGTTATAATCAATTGTTCTTTGCCCTAATTGCATTGTTGAGATTGAACAATGTTATGTTGTGCATTGTGAATGGTAATGTGTTTCATGAGTAATGTGGAATGAAATGTTGATATTTATGAATGATGCTATGTGAAATATAATGTGATCATGGATGAGATATATATATATATATATACTTGAATAATGAGATGTTATATTGTGAAATGAAATGTGAAGCCATTGTTATTGGCTAAGATGATGTAATTGAAAGAAAGAAGGCATGTTTGCCTAAATGTGATGAGAATTGAGAATGGAAATGAATTGTTTGTTTAATATGTTATTCAGTTTCAGAGTTCTGGATTTGGGTGGCATGCCTAAGAAATGATGAAAGGTAACAGTCTTGCCGGGTTGAGGACCTCCTCATAGGTGTTGAGTTGATGGTCCAAGAGACTGGGTCTGTTACACTATGAGATATATGATTTGTAACAGTCTTGCCGGGTTGAGGATCTCCTCATATGTGTTGAGTTGATGATCCAAGAGACTGGGTCTGTTACACTATCCATGGATAGAGATACATGTATATACATTGCCTACGGGCGTGATTATTGTGACTATGAACCAAAGCAGTAACTCTGAATATCGTATTAAATACTTGTTGGGCCCATAGGTGTCAAGGTTATATGAATGTCCTAAATAATGTTATGAGTTTAATGAAATGAGATGTTGGTTATGGAGTATGATTGATTAATGTTGAATGTGAAAAGATGTTGAAATGTGGTATGCTCATATGACTATGATTTGTGAAATTCATAATTGTGTGGTTAACTTTATATTTATGATGTTGATCTTATCAATAACATATGTGGCATTGCATTTCATTAAAGCATACTGTTAGCATGTTTTATCTTACTAAGCCGTTGGCTTAGCGCGATAGTGTTTAATCGCGCAGGTAGTAGAGTGGATAGAGTTGAACCCGAGAGTTCATCAAGACCTAGTGAGAGTAGACCTTGAAGAATCCATTTTAGGAGCTTAAAGATCAGAGCAGACTTGCCAATCATGTATAAATTTTATGTGTTGTAAAACTTGAGTTTTGATGTATATGAATTTGTAAATATGTAAATATTTTATAACTTCCGCTGTGTAATATTTAAATATGGGGGTTGTCACAAAACCTTTATTTTATGTTGTACTAGAAGTGTAAATCCTTTTTGCAGGTGTAGTTGAGGTTACAAGGGGGATTTATTGGGAGTGTACTGAGAATGATTTTGTTTGCATTGGTTTGTGTAAAATGTTTTTTTAAAATAAGAAAAAAAAAAACGGTTTTGTCGACACTTGGGACTCAATTTTTAGGCGAAACTATGGCAAAAATTTTGAAAAAAATCGGAACTAAAATTTGACTAAGTAAAATTGGTAGCAACATTAGGTTAGTGTGGCGCCTCTACTCAGCTTACATATGTAGGTTGGGAAGGGGTGTTACAATTGTTTTGGTATCAGAGCCTAGGTTTGAGATTCTCAACCTAGGTAAAATGTAAGAAAAAGACTATTTTTACTTAAAAAGTGAGTTTTTGAACAAAAATACATGTTTGGGATTGGCAGTCTCTGATCTTTAATAAGAGGTATTCTGTTGTGTTTGCAGACTTAGGTTGTGATGGATTCTCACTCACGTCAGTCGATTGAGGGTAGTGCCGAGAGTATTGCTCCTGCTGAGGGAGCTAGGGTTGATAGTGTTGAGGAGGCACCTGCTTCGGTGTCGGGTAGACCAGCTGGGGAGGAGGTTCCGCCAGCCTTGTTTAGGCCTATGATGGAAGCTATGAGACAAGCACCTGTGCAACCATAGCCACCGCCACCACCCCCTCAGCCTTCAGTACCAGTAAGGCACTATGATAAGCTAAGGAAATATGGAGCAGAGGATTTCTTTGGTACAGTTGATCCGGCTGTAGCAGAACAGTGGCTTGATAGAGTTCAGAGGGTATTTGTGCAGTTGCAAGCCACTTCAGAGGAGAAGTTTGACTATGCAAGATCTTTGCTACAGAAGGATGCCTACGACTGGTGGAAGACAGTGCCCCATTCTATGGATGATCCTCCAACACTGTCTTACACTGATTTTCTGAGGGAATTTGAGTTGAAGTATACTCCTAGGGAGTATAAAGATGGGAAGAAAAGAGAGTTTCTAGATTTGAAGCAAGATCATCAGACCGTAACTGAGTATGAGGTTGAGTTTATTCGACTGAGCCAGTATGCTGGGGGCATCATTGCTGATGAGATTGATAGATGTCGGCGATTTGAGGAGGGATTGAGGCCCTCGATCATGTGCTTAGTGGCTGGATCCAGATATCAGGATTTCTCACAGCTTGTGGCAGCAGCTCGAAGTGTAGAGCGAGCTCAAGTTATTGCAGCTGCTTCAGAGGAAGAGGTTAGGGTTAGGAGGCCCCAGTTTGAGGCAGGGTCTTGTTCTGCGAAGAGGGGTAGAGGAAGTTTTGTTCCTCGGAGTAGTAGGAGCCAGAGACCAGCGGGTAGGTCAGTGCAGTTCCAGAGGCAGAGATTTAGACCTGCAGCTTCAGTAGCGAGTGCTCCTACTCCTGGAGTTCAGAGATCCACCTTACCTGTGTGTAACCAGTGTGGTGGAAGACATGGGGGCATTTGTTGGAGGCATAGTAGATCAGGGGTATGCTTCAGGTGTGGATCACTTGACCACTTTGTGAGAGACTGTCCTGAGAGGCAGGAGCAGATGTCAGTTGATTCTGCTGCTTCTCGAGCTAGTGTGAGGGGAGGCAGAGGAGGCAGAGGTGCCAGCCGAGGAGGTAGACCAGTATTCAGTTCTAGAGGAGGTGCTGCATCCAGGGAGGGTAGACCAGAGGAGGTTGGATCTTCCAGAGGATGTATGTTATGCAGAGGCAGCCAGATGCATCAGCAGTCATAGCTGGTACTTTTTCTTTATTTAATACTCCAGTACTTGCTTTGATTGATCCGGGTTCCACGCATTCATATATTAGTGCATCTGTTTTGCCTGTATCTGATTTGCATGCTGAGTCCCTAGGATTTGATGTGTTGGTAATAAATCCGTTAGAGCATAGTGTGGTTGTGAATAAGGTGCATAGAGATAGTGCAGTAGTGGTGCAGGGTGAGGAGTTCCTTGGGGATTTGATTGAGATGCCATTTAAGGATTATGATGTGATCTTAGGTATGGATTGGCTATCTCGACATGGAGCTGTGGTGGATTGTAAAAAGAAAATTGTTTCTTTGAGAACGGGTGATGGTAGAGAGGTGATAGTATCTAATGAGCAGGAACAGCTAGCCTCCTTATTTGTTTCAGCTGTTGCAGCCAGGAGGTTGATTAGAAAGGGGTGTGAAGCCTATCTTGCTCATGTGGTAGATACTAGAGTAAGAAGTTCTCCCATTGATAGCATTGCCACAGTTGTAGAGTTCCCATATGTGTTTCCAGAGGAGTTGCCAGGGTTACCTCCTGAGAGAGAGGTGGAGTTCGGTATTGAATTGTTGCCTGGTACCACTCCTATCTCTATTACTCCTTATAGAATGGCACCAGCAGAATTGAGGGAGTTGAAAGTGCAATTACAGGAGTTGTTGGACAAAGGATTTATTCGCCCCAGTGTTTCTCCTTGGGGAGCTCCTGTGCTTTTTGTGAAGAAGAAAGATGGTACTATGAGGTTGTGTATCGATTATAGGCAATTGAACAAGGTGACCATTAAGAATAAATATCCTTTGCCTAGAATCGATGATCTCTTTGATCAGTTGAAGGGAGCGTCAGTGTTCTCCAAAATTGATTTGAGATCTGGGTACCATCAGCTGAGGGTAAGAAGTGAAGATGTTCCTAAGACTGCTTTTCGGACCAGGTATGGGCATTATGAATTTCTAGTTATGCCTTTTGGTCTGACGAATGCACCTGCAGCTTTTATGGATTTGATGAATAGGGTGTTTAGGCCCTATTTGGATCAGTTTGTAGTGGTCTTCATTGATGATATACTGGTGTATTCGCAGAATGAAGAGGAACATGATATGCATCTGCGGTTTGTGTTGCAGATTTTGAGAGAAAAGCAGTTATTTGCCAAATTGTCGAAATGTGAGTTCTGGTTGGATCAAGTAGCTTTTCTCTGACATATAGTTTCAGCAGAGGGTATTAGAGTTGATCCGAGCAAAGTTGAAGCTATATTGAATTGGAGTCCACCCAAGTCTGTGACTGAGATTAGAAGTTTTCTGGGTTTGGCAGGCTATTACAGGCGGTTTGTGAAAGGGTTTTCTTTGATAGCTACTCCACTCACCAGATTGCTTCGTAAGGGAGTGAGATTTGTGTGGACGGATCAGTGTCAGGCGAGTTTTGAGCAGTTGAGAGAATTGTTAACTCAAGCGCCTGTTCTTACTTTACCTGTTGAAGGTAAACCTTATGTGATCTACAGTGATGCTTCACATAGAGGTTTGGGGTGTGTATTGATGCAAGAAGGTAAAGTTATAGCTTATGCATCTCGACAGTTGAAACCGCATGAGCTTAACTATCCAACCCATGATTTGGAATTGGCTGCCATTGTGTTTGCATTGAAGATTTGGCGCCACTATCTGTTTGGGGAGAAATGTTTCATCTACACTGATCACAAGAGTTTGAAGTATTTGGGTGTCCAGAAAGAACTCAATCTTCGTCAGAGGAGATGGTTGGAGTTGATTAAAGACTACGACTGTTTGATTGACTATCATCCAGGTAAAGCAAATGTTGTTGCTGATGCCTTAAGTCGGAAGTCTTTAGCTGGTTTAACAATTTATTCGCTCTCGTTGCTTGTTGAATTGAGAGCTCTGCGTGCTAACTTTGTATCTTGTGACGATGGTGCATTGTTGGCACAGTTGCTTTTGAAACCAGTTTTGTTAGATCAGATCAAAGAGGCTCAGTTGATTGATATGAAGATTCAGAAGATTATTTCAGATTGCAAGAATGGGAAGACTAGAGATTTTATTGTGAAGAGCGATGGGAGTCTCTGGTTCAAGAGCAGATTGTGTGTACCCGATGATGCTGAATTGAAAAGGGTCATTTTGGAAGAAGCTCATCAGTCAATGTTTGCTATGCATCCGGGTAATACGAAGATGTATCATGATTTGAGACAGCATTATTGGTGGATTGGTTTGAAGAGAGACATTACAGATTTTGTGTCGAAATGTCTCACCTGTCAGAAGGTTAAAGCAGAGCATCAAGTCCCAACCGGGTTGCTTCAACCATTGTTAGTGCCAGAATGGAAGTGGGAAAGAGTGACAATGGATTTTGTGTCTGGTTTGCCATTGACACAAAAGAAGCATGATGCTATATGGGTGATTGTGGATAGATTGACTAAAACAGCTCATTTCCTTCCGGTTCGAATGGATTATTCTTTGGAGAGATTGGCTGAGCTGTATATCCATGAGATTGTGAAATTGCATGGTGTTCCAACTTCTTTAGTGTCTGATCGAGATCCCCGGTTTACTTCAAGATTTTGGAAGAGTTTGCATAGTGCTTTGGGTTCTCGACTACACTTCAGTACTGCTTTTCATCCACAGACGGATGGACAGTCAGAGAGGGTGATACAGATTATTGAGGATATGTTGAGAAGCTGTGTCATCAATTTCACTGGAAGTTGGGATAGATTCTTACCTCTTGTGGAGTTTGCTTACAACAACAGTCACCAATCTAGCATTGGTATGGCACCGTTCGAGGCATTGTATGGTAGACGGTGCAGAACACCTCTTTGTTGGAGTGAACTTGGTGAAGGTAAAATAATTGGACCTGATTTGATTCAAGAAACTGAGGAAAAAGTGAAGTTGATCCGAGGTAGGTTAAAAGCAGCTTCAGACCGACAGAAGTCTTATGCAGATCTGAAGAGGAGAGACATTCAGTTTGATGTTAGAGATAAGGTGTTTTTGAAAGTATCTCCTTGGAAGAAGATTTTGAGGTTCGGTCGGAAAGGAAAATTGAGTCCTCGTTTCATTAGGCCGTATGAAGTGTTAGAAAGAGTTGGGCCAGTTGCATATCGACTTGCTTTGCCACCTGAGTTGGATCGTATTCATAATGTATTCCATGTTTCTATGTTGAGGAGGTATAGGTCAGATGCATCTCATGTGTTGCCATTTGAGTCTATCGAAGTGAGCCCAGATTTGACATTTGAAGAAGAGCCAGTTGCTATCTTGGCACGTGATGTGAAAGAATTGAGGAACAAGAAAGTGCCATTGGTGAAGATTCTTTGGAAGAATCATGCAAAAGAAGAAGCAACTTGGGAAAGTGAGCAAACTATGCGAGAGCAATATCCTCAACTATTTCAGAGTTGATATCAAGTAATTTCGAGGACGAAATTTCTTTTTAGAGGGGGAGAATTGTAATATCCTCATTTATGCCCTAGAAGTTTTGCATATTGTTGTTGTTGTTAATGTTATATATTGGATTGAATATATGTGTTAAATTGTAAGAGAAAAGAAATTGAGAAGAGAAAGTATATGTATATGTATTTTGGGAAGAAATAGGGTTTAGAGACAAATTTATATGTTGCGTATATGTTAATATATATGACATATAAAGTGGTCAAAAGGCTTGGTCAATGCAAGAGAAGATATTTATTTGAGATTGGTAAATTACTTAATTGGGCACATATAAGACAAAAAGATAATTATGTGAATAAGGGCACTTTGGTAATTGCTTGGATAAAATCACATGGTGGATATTTAAAGAAGGTTTGACTTGTGTTTTCTTCATCATTTCTTCTTCTTCTTCTTGTTGATGGCCGGCCCTCCATAGCCAAAGAGAAATAAAGAGACAAGTGATGGTTTTGATGATTTCAAGCTTAAATTGAAGAAAGATTAAGTGTTCAAATGTTGATTTAAGAAGTTTTTAACTAAGGTAAGATCTTTTCTCTAATTTCTTCAATTCTTTTGAAGTGGTATGATTAATTTGCTTATGGTATGATTGTGAGTATTGATTTTGCTTGATAGATGAGAAGTTGGGTTGGTGTTGGTGATGGAAGAGTAAGATTGGTGTTTAGTGAAATTGTTTCTGTTTTAGGATTAGTAAAGGCTGTGACTTGTATGACTTTTAATTAATTTTAGAAAAATGTTCTTGAAGTGAATTTTTGATATATTGTGCCTCTATGAGTCTAGAATGACTGAAAAATATGTTGATTCGATTTTGGAATGGTTATGAGTTTAGAAAGATTATTTTCATTAGACCTGTTCCAGCAAGTACCTTAACTGGGACAGCTATATTTCGGGATTTTTAATAAAATGTAGAAAAATCATATCCAATCGAATTTTGGATATATTGTTGCTTAGTGAGTTTAGTATTTGAGAAAAATAATTTGGAATCACTTTGATTGAATTTGATTTATGGAATTCACAAAGTTCAGAACTGCTGCGAGGATGCAGGGCAATTGGGGCAGTCTGGTTAGGTGAACTATTTGACCAAGATTTTGTGTTCAGTTTGATCTGAAATTTTAAAGGGATGATTTTAAGATACAAAACTAAATTCTGTAAAAATTTTAGAATTTTTAGTCAAGTAGATTATTTTATACAATTTTTCAAAATAAGGATAAAATGGAGTTTAAAAACCAGAATGTACTATTTATGGTTAGGGTTTTAATTCTTTGTTCTTCTTGCATTGCTTTGGTTCTCCAAAGGTAGGTTGGTCCTTAAACCTAACCCTAAACACTTTAAATACACTTGAATCAATGAATGTTATAATCAATTGTTCTTTGCCCTAATTGCATTGTTGAGATTGAACAATGTTATGTTGTGCATTGTGAATGGTAATGTGTTTCATGAGTAATGTGGAATGAAATGTTGATATTTATGAATGATGCTATGTGAAATATAATGTGATCATGGATGAGATATATATATATATATATATACTTGAATAATGAGATGTTATATTGTGAAATGAAATGTGAAGCCATTGTTATTGGCTAAGATGATGTAATTGAAAGAAAGAAGGCATGTTTGCCTAAATGTGATGAGAATTGAGAATGGAAATGAATTGTTTGTTTAATATGTTATTCAGTTTCAGAGTTCTGGATTTGGGTGGCATGCCTAAGAAATGATGAAAGGTAACAGTCTTGCCGGGTTGAGGACCTCTTTATAGGTGTTGAGTTGATGGTCCAAGAGACTGGGTCTGTTACACTATGAGATATATGATTTGTAACAGTCTTGCCGGGTTGAGGATCTCCTCATATGTGTTGAGTTGATGATCCAAGAGACTGGGTCTGTTACACTATCCATGGATAGAGATACATGTATATACATTGCCTACGGGCGTGATTATTGTGACTATGAACCAAAGCAGTAACTCTGAATATCGTATTAAATACTTGTTGGGCCCATAGGTGTCAAGGTTATATGAATGTCCTAAATAATGTTATGAGTTTAATGAAATGAGATGTTGGTTATGGAGTATGATTGATTAATGTTGAATGTGAAAAGATGTTGAAATGTGGTATGCTCATATGACTATGATTTGTGAAATGCATAATTGTGTGGTTAACTTTATATTTATGATGTTGATCTTATCAATAACATATGTGGCATTGCATTTCATTTAAGCATACTGTTAGCATGTTTTATCTTACTAAGCCGTTGGCTTAGCGCGATAGTGTTTAATCGCGCAGGTAGTAGAGTGGATAGAGTTGAACCCGAGAGTTCATCAAGACCTAGTGAGAGTAGACCTTGAAGAATCCATTTTGGGAGCTTAAAGATCAGAGCAGACTTGCCAATCATGTATAAATTTTATGTGTTGTAAAACTTGAGTTTTGATGTATATGAATTTGTAAATATGTAAATATTTTATAACTTCCGCTGTGTAATATTTAAATATGGGGGTTGTCACAAAACCTTTATTTTATGTTGTACTAGAAGTGTAAATCCTTTTTGCAGGTGTAGTTGAGGTTACAAGGGGGATTTATTGGGAGTGTACTGAGAATGATTTTGTTTGCATTGGTTTGTGTAAAATGTTTTTTTAAAATAAGAAAAAAAAAACGGTTTTGTCGACACTTGGGACTCAATTTTTAGGCGAAACTATGGCAAAAATTTTGAAAAAAATCGGAACTAAAATTTGACTAAGTAAAATTGGTAGCAACATTAGGTTAGTGTGGCGCCTCTACTCAGCTTACATATGTAGGTTGGGAAGGGGTGTTACTTTTCTATCCTTAGATGGGTGTCCATTTATTTGTTTTCTTTGGATATTGCTTTGATTTTAATATAATTATGCTTTATTATAATTTTTGCATGTAATATGGATAATATTGTTATATTTAAGAATTTTATAATATTAAGACCTGCAAAGGAGGTCGGTTCCAATGAACCAGGCATTGTGGTGGTGCTGGGCCGTTTCTCACCTTCCCCACACATACCCAACTTTTCGAACGCGTTAGGGGGTTGGGGATTCCTTAAGAATCATGTCATCCATCCCTTTCTTTTTCCCAGCCCGTCCAGGTGGCTATTCTATTTTTCTCTGGGCTTAGGCCTGTGTTCTTGAAGGCCCCGAGCCTAAACAGTATAGAAGTTGCAAGAACCATTCCACCGGGAGTGGGGGCAAAAATCTCAGCTCACAGTGGCGACTCCACTAGGGATAAGAGAAGCTGATTCTGTTGCTCTTTATATTATTCTATTCTTTCTTATCATGATAGTATCCATTGCATCATTTTGATTGCATCATGTACGTGAGTTAGGATGCCTCTGTTACCTGTGTTGTGTCATATAAGGGATACCATACTTTCACTCAAGGTATGGAGATCGAGCATGGCATAACCACTCATAGCCTTGTACCATTTGGTATATACTTGCTATGGGAACCTAAGCCTTTTTAACCCAAAGGCTAAAACTCATGTAATTGGCCTAGTTACTTTCCTTAAGTTTTTACCCCAAATGCTTGTTGGCTATGGTTAATTTATCTTGGCTTAAATCATGGCTTATTTGGTTTGTTCTTATTCTAATATGACCTAAGTACATTGTAAGCTCAAAATAAATTTTTCTTTAAAAGACCAAAGCTATTTTCAAAACTTTTCAAGATGGTCTTTAGATATAAAACTTTTCTAAAAATAAATTAAAAATTCTTTTATCATGACCCAAATACTAAGACCAAAATCCATTTTTTCTAAAAACTTTTTATAATGGGCTTAGAAACAAAATTATTTTCATCCAACCTTTAAAAGAGCTTACAAATATTTAGGTCAATTACGAAATACCAAAAATCAATTGTGAGCCTAGTTTATACTAGGAGTTATTAATTATGGGTTTATTTTTTGCATGAATTATTAGTTACTTTTTCAAGTGAGAAATCTATTTATAATAAACCTCTTAATTTAGTTTTAATCCAATATAGCATAAAAGCTACTTTAGTTGGTTGAATGGATTAAAGCCTAATTGATGGGAAGTATCATGAACTGGTTTTGATTTTGAAAATATAACTATTGGTTGAAACGTCCAAGGGAAATATTTGAAAACAAGATACCCCATGTTGGTACTTTGTTAACCATATACCTAGGAAAAGGGACTCGCCATCCGTGCATGGAAGTTATAAAGTTGGAAGGAATGTCCTATTTATCCTTGTTTGTTTATTATTTGTGCATACATGCATACATTTGCATCTCATATCATTAATCCTTTTTGGCTCACAACGCTGGATTACAATAGTTTAAAAGCTTATGACAATCCGACCTACGCCGGAGATGAAGAATCCAGTAATGACTTAATCAGTTGCTCACCAAAAGTAATGGAGCCTGAACAAATTCAAAGAATGGTGGATGACGCCCTTAATGCCAAGATGGAAGAAATAAAAGAGGCCTTGGATGAGACCATGAAGAACCAATTGGCTGCAATTTTAGGAAATAATGCCGAAGCATATGCTAGCACCAAGAAGCCAAAGGACAAGGGGAAGGCTAAAGTTGGTGAAGTGGTTTTTGATGATGATAAGGTGATCATTGATGATGATGACGATTGGGATCAATACTTCCAAGATCCTTAAGACAAGAAGAAAGAACCGAAGATTGTTGAAAGACCAGCTATGGAGAAAACTGAAAATTCTGATGTTGAAAAGATGATTGTGCATTTGGAAAAGAAATTTGAGAAGAAGCTAAAAACCAAAGAAATGTCTGAAGTTGACAAATTATTTGAGCTAGATAAAGAAGTTCCGTACAAGTTCAAGATGCCATCCTTTGCAAAGTTTAATGGGACCAAAAATCCTCACCTCCATGTGAAGTAGTAAGTCACTGCTATGCAGTCTGCCCTAGCTACTAAGGCTTAATGCAACACCCCATCTTAGCCTACGTTTATAGACCAAGATGGACTGTTATCTCATGGTGTTTGTTTCTTAATATTTTACTTAGCCAATTTTAAGTGCTGATTTTTAAAAAATTTTGCCATAACCTCCCCTAAAAATGGAGGTCCTAAGTGTCGCCAAAACTGATTTTTTTAATTTTTGAAAACAATTTTGATCTCAATCAAACAATCGCAACAATCCTCAAACACTTCTATATACATCACCCTTATATCCTCCACCGAATCCTACACTAAAATACACTTCTATACTTGCATACATAAGTGCTAAATCTAAATAAGATTTATAGATTACTAGCAGTGTACGTGTTCTAGCTTTTCAGTATTATACATTTATTTGCTAGATCATACAAGCTTATGTACATGCCATATTGCTGCAATCAATCATATCCAAACTCCTACCCAAAGTAGTAGTCAAGGCCAGCTGCGCAGGACATGCTGCAATCTCGTCTCCTCGTTTAACCTACGAGTTTAGAAGGAACTAAACTCGTTAAGCAATTGCTTAGTGGGTACTTAAATCATTGCAATAAATAAATAAAATGAAAGAATGATTTTAACATACATTTATATACTTTAAATAATTGAAAGGAATAAATACAAAACACAGAAGGTAAAAAGGCTTGACTGAATAATTTGAATTTAAATCATTTTTCTTGCTTTTATCATTTTGGTTGCTCTACTGGTTTAACAGAACATCAATGGATAAGGCATGAGTCATGATAAATATATCTCGTCATGGTGAGATATTACAGGATGATATGCGTCATGGTGCATATTTCATCATCCTTCATCATAATTCTTGCACATGTGCTAATAGCCATTGTTCATTGAATCATTGATCATGTCATTGTAATCATCGGCCTTCAGCCGGAATATCATGTCATGTCATGAGCAGTACTGCAATAATAGTATGATGCATCATACCCTTATCTCAAGGGTTCTTTCATAACCAAGTAGAGCGTAAACAATTTATTAATTAATTTGATCATGATATTCAATAAGCCATGATTTTTCCATAATGCTTGTATTGTCGGAATAGCTTGTCATGATGCCTTTCTGATCACTTACAATACTCCTTCATGTCATTTTATATGATCTAACATCAATCCATATCATAATATTCAAGTTTTAACACATTTAGAAAAATGACCAAATGAATAGTGGCGCGGCGCGTAAAATCGGCAACACAATGGCGCGCGACAACTAAATGGTAAAATCTGTTTTTACTGCTGAAAATCAGTCAACTTTGGCAACAGTTTTGACCAAGTAAAAAAACTTATTTTTGGCTGAATTTTTTGCAGGAAAACACTTTCATAAGTTAACTAAATGCATGTAAAATTTCGTCGAAAAATTCTTTCGTTTGCCCCTTCAACGGACTGTCCAAAATGAAAGCTGCAGAATGGTGCCCAAAAGGGACCATTCGGCCCAACTTTCAAAACTTGAGTGGAATTCATTTTTTTCTTTCAAAATTGAGTTTTAGACTCCTTTTGTGATACCATGGAAGGACTAAAGGTCCCTCTTTCAAAAATCAAACCAAAGAGATGACTAAAAGTTAGTCAAAGTTTATGGACAATTAACACAAATTGGGCTAGTTTGTTTTATTTTTTTTATTCTCTTCACCATCAATTAACTACAAATGACTAGAAGGCACTTTCCCACATATTTACCACACATAATAACATCATTTCAACGCCATTTCAGAAGTCCCATAATGCAAAATATGTGAATTAATCGAAAAGGGCAATGATTTAAGTACCAAATCTTGTTTATTTGCTTTGTCCCTTGCTTATCCTATTCTTTCTTCCCTTCTTCCTCTTTATCCCTTTGATTTCCTATAATTTTCATAACTTCCATAATAACATTATAAAAACCACATGTTTAAGCCTTGATTCTTGCTATCTAAAGCTACTAATTACCATTTATTCATCAATTCTACATGTATGGATCATTTAATCTAATTTCTCTTCACTTTCTTAACTTTTCCATATTCTTCCCAATCTTTCTTTTGATGATAACTTAAGAAACATCAACTAAATGAATAAATTGATACTAGAATTGAATTCCTTACCCTAAAATTAGGCTTTTCCCTTTGAAAATCCAAGTTGAAAGTGTGAAAAATCTTCCTCTTCTTCTTCTTTGGTGGTTCGGCCTAGCTCTTCTAAAATGGAGGAGTTCTTTTTTTTTTTTTCATAAATGTTCATTCTCTCCATTTTATACTTATGATTTTTGATTTATTTAATTAATTTCATTTTGGAGGGTTAAGATTTAACCACCACAAAAGCGTCTTTAACTAGGATGGTGCCATGTGTCCCTCCTTGGAAAATTACCAAAATGGTCCTTAAATTATCATACATGTCCCACTTGGTGCTTGGGTGAAAGTGAAAAGACCAAAATACCCTACAATTGAAGGTTTTGCCTTTTCTTCCTAACCAGGTGGTTTTACGACGCGTAAAATATACCGTTCTCCTCCTTTCAACCTCTAGTTTCCATTTTCGATATTCATTCTTGATTTTGAACTAATTTATAAAAATTACGCTCATGCCCTTGACTTTTGTAAAAATTCCCTTTAGGTCCTTAAGTGATTCGAGTCTCCACTTAGGTTCGTTCTTCAACATCGATCACTGTGGAGTCCTTCCGTTTACTTTGGATACCTTTACATGTCTTGTTTTCTAGTGTATAAATTATTATCACAAGAATGATGAAAATACCCTTGGTCGAGAATCCACTGTATCTCTCAAACTGTGCGTTTTCGGGAAAAATCGTGGCGTTCCGTTTCGACCCGATTTTTCTCTACTTTTCATCCTTAGAGTCTGTTATGGGCAATATTAAGGACCTTCAGAACAACTTTTGTTAATTACGGCCACCTCCACAAAACTTTACAATCTTTTTAGTTAGGTCCTTTTTGTCCTATAGAGCTTCCTTTCACTTCGTGTTCTTTGGTGGTTACTCGGGATGGCTCCTCTTACTGTACGCAAATGTACTATATATGGATGTATTTTACATATGTACAAATTGGGTCGTGACATTTCTTCCCCTCTAAAATTTAGGCTTCTTCCCGAAGCCGATCGGGTGTAAAATTTAGGCTTCCATCCTCATTATTCCTTCTCTTTCCCAAATTATCTCTTCCATTCTATGGTTCCTTCGCCGAACTTTAACTGGAGGAATTCTCTTATTTCTTAATCCTTTGACTTTTCATGCTAAAATTTCTATTAGTTCTTCATAATTTAGGTTAGATTGGACTCTGATGTTTTGTGTCTTTATATTGTGTGTGAAGTTCAAACGATATTGCCTTATCTTTGAAACGTGAAAAACATTATGTATTTTGTTCAGTTCTGGTAATAGAGTTAACCGATAGGCTATTGATCTATGCGTTCGATGATCTCGTATGGTCCAATAAGCCTAAGGCTTAACTTATTTTTCTGCTTAAATCTTAATACCTTCTTTCATGGGAAAGTCTTAAGAAAAACCTTGTCTTCCACTTAGAGTTTTATGTCCCTTCGTTTCGAGTCTGCATATGATTTTGCTCCTACCTACTCGCTGTGACTTTCGGTTTGTCTCAAATGATGTTTATCTTTTCCTGAGTTTCCTTCACAACATCGGGTCCATGAATCTTGTCTTTACTTAATTCCTTCCAACACTCTGGTGTTCCATGTTTTCTTTCGTATAATTCTTTATAGGGCATTACCATATGCTGAATTAATAGTCGTTGTTATATGCATATTCAATTAAACTCAAATACCTATTCCATCCACCCTTAAATTCTATAACACATAATCTTAATATGTCCTTCCAAAATTTGGAGTACTCTTTCAAATCGTCCATCTGTTTACGCGTGAAAGGCAGTGCTATAATTTGTTTGGGTTTCAGAAGCTGTTTGCGACTTCTTCCATAAATTCATGGTGAACTGTGGACCTCTGCCTAAAATGATAGACGTTGGAATCCTGTGTAATCGTACAATTTCCTTGGCGTACATTTCCACCAACTTATCTATTGAATAATCCATTTGTAAAAGTAGAAAATGAGCTAACTTAGTTAGGCAGTCAATGATTATCCGAACAACGTCATGCCGACCTCGTGTCATTGGTAGTTCTATGACGAAATCCATAGTGACATGTTCCCATTTCCATACCAGAGTGGGAATTAGTTGTAACGGTCCCGATAGTATTTGATGTTTCGCTTTTGCTTGTTGACATATTAAACATTTGGTCATAAAATCAACAATATCTCTCTTCATGCCAGGCTATCATTAAAACTTCTTTAGATATTGATACATTTGTAACTCCTGGATGCATAGCATAGAGACTACTATATGCTTTTTGAAAAAAAATTTCTTTCTTATGTCTCCCATTGTTAGTATCATTACTCTATTGTCATAATACAAGCTACTGTTCTTAGAAATTTAGAATTTTATATCCTTTCTTCCTTGCACTTGCTTGATCCATTTTTGTATTTGTTCATTTTCCTTTTGCACTTGATGAATTTCTTGAAAAGAAACATAGTTTATGCTTGCATTTCTACTACTAGTACTTCCTCTTCCATTGGTCTTAAACTGATCTTTATAGCGCCTAAGGCTGGTATTGATTTTCCACCAAGTGCGTCGGCCACCATGTTAGCTTTTCCTAGATGATAATTTATAACTTAGCTGTTGTTTCCAAAACTTGGGTTTACTTTCCTTACCATAAATTGAGATCCTCTTGGGTTGGCAGATATTTTAAACTTTTGCGTCTGTATAAATATAACACTTTTCTCCATATAAAATCATATCTCCAAATCTTGAAAGCCAATACTATAACTGTTAATTCCAAACAGTGTGCCGGGTTATTATTATTTTTTTTTATTTTTTTAAAAGACCTTGGTTCCTTTAAGTTGGTCAAACACATCGTCGATGGGCAGTATTGGATATTTATCCTTAATCGTAAGCTCATTCAACTACTTATAGTTCACATATGACCTTAAGGATTTATCTTTCTTCTTAACGAAAAGTACTGGCGTGCCCCATGAAGAAATACTTGGCCGTATAAGACCCTTGTCGAGTAGCTCCTATAATTGCGTTTTCATTTCTTTGAGTTCCGCTGGTACCATTCGGTATGAGACAACCACACCGGTGCAGTTCCTGGATATACATTTATAGTGAATCCTACTTTTCTCTTAGGTGATAATTCGGGTAGCTCGTCTAAAGAAACATCGAGAAAATCACGCATTGTTGATACCTCTTGAATCTTTATCACATTCTTCTTTGCTTCCATAGTGCTTACCAAGTGTGCCTCACATCCGTTTGTATGGAACGCCTTGTTGTCACTGCTGCTGTTACATTGTTTAGGTAATTGGCTCTCTTTCCTACTGCCGTCACTTCCTCCTTGTGGGGAGTATGAAGTGTTACTCTCTTTCTTCTTATAATCGACCACTGTTTTATACCTTGTTAGCCAATCCAATACCAACATTACGTCAAATTCTCGAATGGTAACTCTATTAAATTTTCTGGAAATGTATTTTCATATAACTCTATAGAACATTCTTTAATCACTTGTGTGTAACTACCTCGTCTCTTATCGGTTTTATAACTAATGTTTCAGACTTAACATATCCTACTGGTAATTCTTCTAAGTTTTCATTGCATAGGCTCTGGCTGGTGTACTTGAATTGAGCTAGTCAACGGTCTCTGATTGTGCTCTTTGAAAATTCGAATCACTTTCCTTTCCCCTGCTTCGGCCTCGGCCAAAAGCGGGCCGCGATTTTTCTGTCGGTGTGGGTGCATTCACTTGTCTTTCTAGCAGTTTACCCTAACACAATCTGGTGCCCCACATTCCCAGCATCCATCTGTTAAATACCAGCATTCACTCTTATGTCTTCATCCATGGTGTTTGCATAGAGGAGTAATATATCCTTCAAATCTATATTTCTTTCCAATCCTCCAGTAATTTTTGAATTGTTACTTTTTCCTTTTTCCTTTACCTAGTCCTTGGGTTGTTATTACTTTCATTCTTTCCTTTTTAATCTGATTTTAATTCTGCACTTTCTACCTCTTTGGTTCTTAATTTCTCTCTTTCTCTTCTCTCTCTCTCTCTTTTTTCCATCATTTCCTGAATTCATAAATCTCATATATCTTCTTCTTATAATTTCTTAATTTTGATGATTACACTGGAGCATTTTCAGGAGGAATCACAATACAATGTTTTGATTAGATTTCGTTTAGTTTCTACTCATATGGTCCGTCACCTACCTTATTAAGACTTCACAGGATGGTCACCCATCATCATTGGTCGAGCACGTTTAACTCCGGTTTCCTGCTAAATTTCAACACGACGGTGTCGGGTCAGCAATATCTTCTTAGTGCGCTTACTTCATCTGCTTATGTGAATATTGTACATGGGTTTACTGTACATATTCTCTAGTCGCCGGACATGAGAATTTCTCATATACTTATTTCTGTTCACTCATCTTTGTTATCTAAGTTCTATCTATTTTATCTCTTACCGTCTGGTCTTAACATTTTACGTACTTTTCTTTTATCCTCTTGTTCTGTTCCTCTTTTTATTCCATTCTTCAAATTTCATTTTCTTATATACATTTTCATTTTTTTCATTTATATACGCCTATCTAACCTTCTCCTGGAACCCCCTTATAAGGACCCCGGTATACTGGCTACGGATGTCTGGCGCCTTGAACCTCGGCCGGATCCTTGGCTTTGCGATCGCCGGCTTTACTGTGCAAAACTATCTTCACTTCTAAACTTCTTCTCAACTTGTCAAAATCTTCCTAAGTTTTAAGTTTGTACTCTCTTTTGTTGCATACGTTGGTGTCTACTTCTCTAATATATGTATACCCTCTCAATACCTAAAGCTTTCACAACTAATCTTGAAAATTCAAACACATCCATGACTACTAATTGTACTTTAATTCCATTATTTAATCCTTCCAAAACCTTTGATGTCTTTCTTGCTTTTTTTTCTATCATTTTCTTTGCATACTTACTGAGGCGAGTGAACTCTCTATCATACTCAGATACTGTCATTCTTCCTTGCTGTAGATATATAAACTCATTTCTCCTTGCGTTTAAGTATGTTTTACCAAGTGTATGTTTCTTCTACCCAAAGGGACATGGCATAAATAAATCTTTTATCTGGCGTGCATCTCAGTTGTCCCAATGCCCTACTGGTACTGTCCAAATAGTACTCAACTTCTTCAAATCCTTCTTCCCTACTAGCCTTAAATTCTTTAGCCCCATATTTCCTTAACTTCTCAATTGGGGACTTCCTTTCTCTTTTGGTAGCAACAGGTACCATTCTTGCCGTTTATTGCAATGGTACTGTCATCTATCTTAAATAAACTTTGGGGCCTTCCACAACCACCGTTGCGGGTCGTGGCATAAGTCCGAGACCCATTTCTACATTTATGGGTAAGAAAGCATGTGATTCCTTCTCTTGATCTATAACTCTTTGTGATTCTGCCTCTTGCAACCTTATACCGTATACATATATCATGATAAGGATTAGCAGCTGGCTTGACTCAAAACATTAACTTTCCTATATGGCATGTACATAATCACTATTAGATTTTCCTTTATCACATGTACCTCATATGCTTATGTATTTATAATATTCTTTTTACTATACCGACATTTCGTACCTAAATGATATATGCTCTCATTTCTTATCTATTATAGGATATTCCATTTTACATTGGTAATGGCCACTCCCAACATAAAATATGTATCCTCCTATGTTGAATTTCCCAGGACCGGCTAAACCGGTGCTCTGATACCACTAAATGTATCACCCCATCTTAGCCTACGTTTATAGACCAAGATGGACTGTTATCTCATGGTGGTTGTGTCTTAATATTTTACTTAGCCAATTTTAAGTGTAGATTTTTAAAACAAAATTGCCATAACCTCCCTAAAAATGGAGGTCCCAAGTGTCGCAAAAACTTATTTTTTTAATTTTTGAAAACAATTTTGATCTCAATCAAATAATCGCAACAATCCTCAAACACTTCTATATTCATCACCCTTATATCCTCCACCAAATCCTGCACTAAAATACACTTCTATACTTGCATACATAAGTGCTAAATCTAAATAAGATTTATTAGATTACTAGCAGTGTACGTGTTCTAGCTTTTCTGTATTATACATTTATTTACTAGATCATACAAGCTTATGTACATGCCATATTGCTACAATCAATCATATCCAAACTCCTACCCAAAGTAGTAGTCAAGGCCAGTTGCGCAGGACATGCTGCAATCTCGTCTCCTCGTTTAACCTACGAGTTTAGAAGGAACTACACTCGCTAAGCAATTGCTTAGTGGGTACTTAAATCATTGCAATAAATAAATAAAATGAAAGAATGATTTGAACATATATTTATATACTTTAAATAATTGAAAGGAATAAATAAAAAACACAGAAGGTAAAAAGGCTTGACTGAATAATTTGAATTTAAATCATTTTTCTTGCTTTTATCATTTTGGTTGCTCTACTGGTTTAACAGAACATCAACGGATAAGGCACGAGTCATGATAAATATATCTTGTCATGGTGAGATATTACAGGATGATATGCGTCATGGTGCATATTTCATCATCCTTCATCATAATTCTTGCACATGTGCTAATAGCCATTGTTCATTGAATCATTGATCATGTCATTGTAATCATCGGCCTTCAGCCGGAATATCATGTCATGTCATGAGCAGTACTGCAATAATAGTATGATGCATCATACCCTTATCTCAAGGGTTCTGTCATAACCAAGTAGAGCATAAACAATTTATTAATTAATTTGATCATGATATTCAATAAGCCATGATTTTTTCATAATGTATGTATTGTCGGAATAGCTTGTCATGATGCCTTTCTGATCACTTCCAATTCTCCTTCATGTCATTTTATATGATCTAACATCAATCCATATCATAATATTCAAGTTTTAACACATTTAGAAAAATGACCAAATGAATAGTGGCACGGCGCGTAAAATCGGCAACAAAATGGTGCGCGACAACTAAATGGTAAAATCTATTTTTACTGCTGAAAATCAGTCAACTTTGGCAATAGTTTTGATCAAGTAAACAAACTTATTTTTGGCTGAATTTTTTTCAGGAAAACACTTTCATAAGTTAACTAAATGCATGTAAAAGTTCGTCGAAAAATTCTTTCGTTTGCCCCTTCAACGGATTGTCCAAAATGAAAGCTGCAGAATGGTGCCCAAAAGGGACCATTCGGCCCAACTTTAAAAACTTGAGGGGAATTCATTTTTTTCATGCAAAATTTAGTTTTAGTCTCCTTTTGTGATACCATGGAAGGAATAAAGGTCCCTCTTTCAAAAATCAAACCAAAGAGATGACTAAAAGTTAGTCAAAGTTTATGGACAATTAACACAAATTGGGCTAGTTTGTTTTATTTTTTTTATTCTCTTCACCATCAATTAACTACAAATGACTAGCAGGCACTTTCCCACATATTTACCACACATAATAACATCATTTCAATGCCATTTCAGAAGTCCCATATGTTGTGCTCAAATTAACTCTATTACAAAGCGTCACTTGCAAGCATACGAGTTAGCTGTAGCAATGGTGATCGCCCCAAGGTCATCTCACAAGGAAGCTAGAGTAGCTAATTGCTTATCAGATTATAAATAACAAGTAATGAAGAAATTTAAATGGCTATCAATTAAAGAAAACAAATTGATCAAAGTTTAAAACAAATAAAGTAAACTGGACTGATGTATTGATTCACTTAATAGAATGGTCTAGTGTTTGCACTTCTCTACTACATATATGTATGAACGGTTATTCCTCTTAACCAATTTAATTTCAAAGATTAAATCTCAAGCAACTTAATTAATTGAATCAAAGAAATAAGCTCTCGCATTCAAACCTTTCTCAAATAATCTTGTTACAATTGAAATAATCTTTTCCTAGGTTATATCTCTAATTCACCTAAGTCCTTAATTGAATTGTTCCAACATTAGAATTCATCTCTCAATCCATCATCTAATACCTAAAACACATAATTGGTGGCCAATCAATTATATATTAGCAATAATTCATTCAATAATGGCTTAAAGAAATAATTGAGTTAAGAGTAATAACCAATTCATACAATCATAGCAGATCCATACAAAACCTAGACTAGATCAAATTAGTTCATAATGCTATCAAACATACTCATCTCATTAAAATTCAAAGAAATCAATTTAGACATGATAATATCCATAAATACAATTCCAATGAAATTAAAGAGATAAAGTTCGAGAACAAAACCAAATTACAAACTTCTTAGCTCTTGAAGAATCTCTTGATCAGAACTTGCTCGAAGAATGTATCAATGGAAAAAACAAATCTAATCTAGGCTTGTTTTAATCCAAAGTGTAATCAAAAATCAAAGAAAATAAGATATGAAACCCTAAACTCTCTTTGACGGCTCAATCTCAACTCAAACTCGCAACAACTCTTAAGAAAACCTTAATTCTAATATTTATACGAAACCTCCGCGCGTCCTCATTAAACCAAGAGTGACACGGCCAAGAAGAGCTAAGCTTGGCCTTGTTTGAGGTCTTTGGAGGGACACTGCCACAAGCTTGGCCGTGTCCCTTGAGTGTGTTCGCTTCTGTGTGATTTTCTTCTTTTCTTCTTTGGTGTGATTGAGTGACAAGGCCAGTTTGGAGTTCCCTTGGCCGTGTTGGACAATTTTGGAGGGACACAGCCACAAGCTTGGCCGTGTCCCTTACATGTGTCTTCTACTGTGTCTTGTGGCTTCTCCTTAGCTAGGTATGGGACACGGCCACAAGCTTGGCCGTGTCCTCTGCATGTGTCAGCTACTGTCCATTTTTCCCTTTCTCTTGATTCCTTAGTTTTTTTCCTTCCTTAGCATGGTTCCTTGCATATTTAACCTAAAACAAAACTTGAAACAAACTTTAAACAAGAATTAAATAAACAATAACCAACAAAACATAAATACGACACTAAAAACTAGGACAAAAATAACAAAAATACTGAAATAAATTAAAACTACCAAAATTAATAAAAACACTAAATAAACCGATTAAAACTACCAAAATACCTAAATAAAACAATAATTATCATAATAAATAAGACACAAATCTATAACAAAAACTAATAAAACAACTACCCCACACTTAAAACTTTGCTTGTCCTCAAGCAAATTCACATGGCATAAATTAAAAACTCAAACAACCTTAACTATAATTCCAGTATATAAGATGAAATCCTTTAGAACTCAGCCATAAACAATTGCATTTACTCAATCAAAGATTTTCTTAACTCATTCATTAATCCAGACATACAAATCTTATCTCTCATCTAAGTGTTTCACTCGCTTTCAAAGGTTAATTCACTCAAGCCACTCATGACTGCATATTGCCATATACTTGCTTAATTATCCAATCTCTCTCACTGATTTTCTCAAGAAATAATCCGAAGGTCTTTCATTTGGATGTAATGGGGCTAAGGTAAAGGTGTGAAAAAAGACATTTAAGCTGGAGCATCAAGAAATGGAGTATCTAAATTAGACAATACTCTTGCTAAGAAACTCATAACTCCCTCAAATGGCTTACTCACCAACCCTTGATACTTTCACATACTTGCATACTTTATACAAGAGTCAACATTCCTCTAATGCTAGAAAAATATATGAATTTTGTATATATATATATATCTTCTCTTTATTTTCTTTATATTATTTTGTTTTTTTAATCATATATTATTTTTTTAATTTTTTAATTTTTTTATTTTTAAATACATATATATATATATATAATATAAAATTTCATGGAACATCTAGCTTAAAATGTAGAGGAAAAGAATAATCGACTCTTAATCAAATACAATATGCAAAGTATGCATTCAACCCCAAATAGCAATACTTTTTTTTTTACTTCCTTACCCCACACTTTTGAATTACACCACCCTATTGTCATATCATAAAACTCCATTCCTTAATACAAGTATGATGATAATAAGAAAGTGTTGAGTTGAGAATTGTGTTGATCAAACAAGAAAAGGTCAAAGGCTCAACTTGGCTCACTAAGGAATTCAATATTAAGGGAGGTCTTTTTAAGCTAAAGGGCTAACCTAATTTGCCTTCATCATTTTAAAACTTGAGATTAAATTATAATGTGAGTTCAATTAGTATGCAAAAGCAAGCTCTAGAGATGCAAAATCATGAAGGTGCACACTTAAGAAAAGAAAATCAATTGACAATAACATTTAATTCATGAGGCTCAAAACTCACAAAGGTGGGTTTTCAAAGATTTATATGTCATGAACTGCAGAATGTGAAAATTGATCTTGAATGAATTCAAATGCTAATCTCTATGCTGATACTAAAATCTCAACTATAATGCTAGAATCACAGAAAAGATCAATAAATTTTCAACAATTATGCCATACATAACACACAATATAACACATTAAGACAACAAAACAAAAATTAAAGAAAAGCTTAAAGATTACCCCACACTTATAAATGACATTGTCCTCAATGGAAAATAAGAATAATAAAAAAAAGAGTTTAAGGACAACCTGTCTTCCATTGTACCCTGGTGAGGCAAAACCCTAACTTTTCATCTACACAAATGTTCAAAAACAAAGTACAATATATAAAAATAAAATATCCAAAATATAAAATGTTAACATTAAAAACAAAAACGAAAAATAATAACAAAAATACGCTAAACACAATAAAGCAAGGAACTCAAAATCTACGGTGAAGGCGGATGTGAAGATGATGCAGCCGAGGGGTGGAGACTCAAGATCTTAGCAAGGTTGCTATTAATCTGATCCAACTGTTGCAAAACCTCAGCATGGTTACGGTCCACCTTGCCCTCCAGTCGATCTACCTTGCCCTCCAGGGCCTCAATCCTAATAAGTACCTCTTGATTATCCAAGACCGGAGCATCCTCATCTAGATCAAGAGAATCCGAGTCGGACTCCTCTTGAACCCGAGCTCTCTTCTGGCTCAGGTGAAGCCATCATATAAGCCCCTCTCCTGTGCACCACCATATGCATCTTCTCTAGTGTAGCTAAATCCAAAGAATCATTACCCAAAATTCTAGTCATGCGACTGGTACTCGGGTCAAAATCATCTAGAAGGGCTACTGCCAACGTGGTAATCAATCCTCCAATACAAATTGCCCCCCTCTTTTTATTGGCCACACTATCAAAAACATCGGCTAACCAATAGCCAGAACTAATGGGCATGGCATTACATGCACAATCCAAGAAAGAGCTCACTCAATTCCACTACACCCGGGCTCTCCTTCCTAACAAAGAATCCGCAGGACATAAAACGATGCAAATTCCTCAAAGCGGGATTTCTCAATTTAGTTGCTTTGGCCGATTTGGCCACATAAGTTCCCAAGCCTAATGCTCCCCAAGGAAACTGTTGGTTAAAATTCTTAGGTATCGACCTTTCACCATGTTGATGGAAACCATATATACCATTCAATTGTTCAATGCTAATGACAAATGATTTCCCAAGTAATTTAAAACTCAACCTAGAGCAAATTTTTTGTTCATCTCTTTCCACCTTAAGAGATGTCAAAAATTCCAAAGTTAGCTCTTGAAACTGCAAAGGTCGCAAGGAGACTAATTTCTCCCACCCAAGATTTTGCACATAACCATAAAAATTATTCTTAATTTGAAGAGCATCAAGGGATTCATCATTAACATACCTCGTCGGGAAGAAACCCCGAGCCAAAAGATTCGCTCTCTTTAAAGATGAAATTGATGAAGATGAAGATGCACCTTCAGTTGTAGGTCTCTTCTTCTTGCGGTGAGAAACCATCTTTGTTCTTGGCATCTTGAGAAATCTGAAAAATTTAACATCAAAACTTGATTAAATCGATATTTTGTGAGAGAAGAAGAAGTTTTAACAAATTAATTCTAGTTTTGGTCAAGAAAATTGAGGTTGAATGGAGGTTTTGGAGCTTGGAAGCACAATTAATGGAGGTTACGAGAGAGAGAAGTCGAAAGAGCGAGAGAGAGAACAGAAAAAAAAATAGGGATTGAATGGACAAACTGTGGAAAAATCGTGTTTTTAAAGTGGAAAAGTGGAGGGACACGGCCGTGTCTTGTGTGTTTGAGGGACACGGCCAGTGACTTGGCCGTGTCCCATGGGTGTGTCACTTACTGTAAGAAGAGATACAAAAATAAAAACAAAGAAAATTTTAGTGAAGCTTGACCGTGTCCCATGTGACACGGCCAAGCTCCTTGGCCGTGTCACCCACTGTGTAAATTTTGCAAAATCAAAATATAAGCCAATTTTTTTTTTGTTGAGGCTTGGCCATGTCCCATGTGACACGGCCAAGGGACACGGCCAAGCTCCTTGGCCGTGTCTCCTTCTACCACTTTTAACACATTTATTTATTTATTTATTATTTTATTTTATATCACCAAATCTCAAAGAAATTGCAAACTCTTCTTCGATCAACCCTGAAACACATTAGAAAAATAAAAACTGATCAAAGCACCCATTCCATTTATTTAAACCAAACATAAAATCAAAATTGCTAAATTTAAAATTATAACTATGAAAAAGAATTGCAAACCGATGGGTTGCCTCCCATTTAGCGCTTCTTTAATGTCATATAGTTGGACATCACTGCAAGACTCAGGGACCATGGATTAAAGTGTTGTCAATGATCCTCACTTCTTGAAATCCTTCTTTATATGGTTTAACTCTCTGTCCATTTACTTTAAAAGTCTTTTTGGTTCGAGAGTTAAGCAATTCAATGGCACCAGAAGGACATACCTTAGTTATCTCGAAAGGACCACTCCATCGAGACTTGTGTTTACCTGGAAATAGACGGAGTCCAGAATTAAAAAGTAAAACTTTCATACCTGGACTCAATGTTTGTCGCACAATAAATCTGTCATGAAGTGCTTTAGTGTGATCCTTGTAATTCCTCGAGCTCTCATATGCCTTTGGGTTAAGGCACCTTTAGGTCTCCCTTAATGGTTTAGTCCCCTCTTCTAAGGTCAGTGTCAGCTCCAATTTATCTAAGGAACCTATCTGCAAGAAAACATCTGAAACAACTGCGTCAACACAATTAATTAAAGAACATTCCTCATATAAAGCAGTTGTAGGAATGGGAGAAGTGTTAAAAATAGAAAATTCAACTTTCTGTCCCAAGACAGTCATTGATAATTTACCATTTTTAACATCTATTAAAGTGTTGGTAGTAGCCATAAAAGGCCTACCCAGCAAAATAGTGTGTGCTGATGGTGCAGGGTTACTTCCTTCCATGTCAAGAACTATAAAATCCACAGGTACTATCAACCCTCCAACCTTAACTAACACATCTTCTATAACCTCTTTCGGGAATCTAAGAGATCTATCAGCTAATTGCAACACCATTTTGGTTGGTTTAAGTTCCCCTAGTTCTAATTCTTGACACACAGAATAAGGCATCAAATTTACACTGGCTCCTAGATCACACATGCCATCAGTCCCCTTTCCATTCCCCACAGTAATTTGAATTATAAAGCTTCCAGGATCCTTTAGTTTGGGAGGTAGTTTATGCTGCAGAACAGCACTAGCTACCGCTGAAACTATCACCTTTTCATTCGGCTCATACCTCTTTTTCTTGGTGATAGTTCTTTGAAGAATTTGGCATAAGCCGACATGTTCTTTATTGCTTCAATTAAGGGTAAGTTAATACTTACCTTAGACAGCATGTTGAAAATGTTAGAAAATTGCTTATCTTTTTTATCCTCCTTCAACCTGCTGGGGAATGGTATAGGTGGCTGGTATGGATTGCTTGCCTTGTGTAAATCTGCTGAAGGGTATTTCTCTATTGATCTTTTTCCAGCACCTTTGTTCTCTGGTTCTCCTTCCTTCTTGTTCTCTTGGTCACCTGCATTCACAGAATTATTTTCAACATTAGTGTTAATTACCTTACCACTTCTAAGAACAGTCACTGATTGTGCCTGCTCAGGTTGACTTGGAAATTTCCCCTTCTGTTGAATATGCATCTGTTGTGCAAGTTTCCCTACTTGAGTCTCCACTTTTTCAAAAGATGCTTCTAATGAATCCAGCCTCTTGTTGGTCATCTCTTGATTTTTAGCACTGACTTGGATAAAAGCTTGTAAACTTTCCTCCAAACTCTCTATCTTAGACTGCCCCTGATTTAAGGATTGGCCCTGCTGTTGGTTCTGTCTCTGGAGCAAATGGAAAGGCTGTTGAGAATTATTTGTTGCCCAGGAAAATTTAGGGTGATTCCGCCAACCAGGATTGTAGGTGTTTGAGTAAGGATCATTCCGGGGTCTTGGTTGAAATCCTCCCATAGCATTAACTTGCTCAGCTTCATTACCAAAAGACTCATATGCAGAGGGGCAAATATTTGCTCCATGCCTGAAAGTTCCACAAATTCCACAAATTTCTTGAGTGGATGAAGGAGAATTGTTCTTCATATTCAGCATCTGCACTTGCCTTGTCAATTTAGCTATCTGATTGACCATCTCAATATTGACTCCCAATTGATTCACCCCCTTACTTCTTCCTCTTACACTTTTCTGTTGAGAATTAGCTCCCAACATCTCAAAGATATCATAAGTTTCAGCTGCTGTCTTTTCTCCCATGGCTCCCCCAGCTGCATTATCAACTGTATTCTGAAATTGCTGGGTTAAACCATAGTAGAAAAACTGATTTAGAAGTTGAAGTGGGTAGTGATGATGTGGACACTAGATCAATAACATCTTAAACCTCTCCCAAGCCTCGTGAAATGGCTCTCCATCAAATTGAGTGAATGTAGCTATTTTCCCTCTCAACTCAGCTGTCTTCTGATGTGAATAAAACTTGCCCATGAACTTGTTATAAACTTGCTCCCAAGTTGTCGAAGAATTTTTGGGCAACATCATAAGCCATCTCTTTGCCCTATCCTTTAATGTATACGGGAAACATCTCATCCTCAACTGATATTCTGTTAGTCCTCCTAATGGAAAAGTGTTGAGGGTAGAAGAAAAATCTCGAATAAAGCTGAAAGGATCCTCATTTGGAACTCCATAGAATGATGGTAGCATGTTGTAATGTATGTTCTTCAACTCATAGTTTCTTGCTGCATCAGTTAATCTTATGCAAGAGGTGGAAGTTCTAATGACAGGTCTAGCAAAATCTCTCATAGTTCTTTGTCTTTCTTCTCCCATTTTAACAGATTGTGCAGATTTCGACTGAAAATCAGAAGTGTCCTCCTCTGTAGTATCAAATCCGGTGTACAGTTCAAACTCTTCCCTACTCCTTTTCACTCTCTGAATTTCTGGAATAAATGGATATAGCTCTCCTTCGAGTGATCTCCTGCCTTGCATAAACAAAATTTCTAGAAAAATGAATTATTAAAAGCAAAAGACAAATAAAATCAAAAGTAAACAATGAAAAATAATCTAAAATATCGATGAATAATAACCAATTACGCCAAATAGCTTCCCAGGCAGCGGCGCCAAAAACTTGTTGCGCTCAAATTAACTCTACTACAAAGCATCACTCGCAAGTATACGAGGTAGCTATAGCAATGGTGATCGCCCCAAGGTCGTCTCACAAGGAAGCTAGAGTAGCTAATTGCTTATCATATTATAAATAACAAGTATTGAAGAAATTTAAATGGCTATCAATTAAAGAAAACAGATTGATCAAAGTTTAAAACAAATAAAGTAAACTGGACTGATGTATTGATTCACTTAATAGAATGGTCTAGGGTTTGCACTTCTCTACTACTTATATGTATGAACGGTTATTCCTCTTAACCAATTTAATTTCAAAGATTAAATCTCAAGCAACTTAATTAATTGAATCAAGGAAATAAGCTCTCGCATTCAAACCTTTCTCAAATAATCTTGTTACAATTGAAATAATCTTTTCCTAGGTTATATCTCTAATTCACCTAAGTCCTTAATTGAATTGTTCCAGCATTAGACTTCATCTCTCAATCCATCATCTAATACCTAAAACACATAATTGGTGGCCAATCAATTATATATTAGCAATAATTCATTCAATAAAGGCTTAAAGAAATAATTGAGTTAAGAGTAATAACCAATTCATACAATCATAGCAGATCCATACAAACCCTAGACTAGATCAAATTAGTTCATAATGCTATCAAACATACTCATCTCATTAAAATTCAAAGAAATCAATTTAGACATTATAATATCCATAAATACAATTCCAATGAAATTAAAGAGATAAAGTTCGAGAACAAAACCAAATTACAAACTTCTTAGCTCTTGAAGAATCTCTTGATCAGAACTTGCTCGAAGAATGTATCAATGGCAAAAACAAATCTAATCTAGGCTAGTTTAATCCAAAGTGTAATCAAAAATCAAAGAAAACAAGATATGAAACCCTAAACTCTCTTTGACGCATCAATCTCAACTCAAACTCGCAACAACTCTTAAGAAAACCCTAATTCTAATAATTATACGAAACCTCCACGCGTCCACATTAAACCATGAGTGACACGGCCAAGAAGAGCTAAGCTTGGCCGTGTTTGAGGTCTTTGGAGGGACACGGCCACAAGCTTGGCCATGTCCCTTGAGTGTGTTCGCTTCTGTGTGATTTTCTTCTTTTCTTCTTTGGTGTGATTGAGTGACACAGCCAATTTGGAGTTCCCTTGGCCGTGTTGGACAATTTTGGAGGGACACGGCCACAAGCTTGGTCGTGTCCCTTGCATGTGTCTTCTACTGTGTCTTGTGGCTTCTCCTTAGCTAGGTATGGGACACAGCCACAAGCTTGGCCGTGTCCTCTGCATGTGTCAGCTACTGTCCATTTTTCCCTTTCTCTTGATTCCTTAGTTTTTTTCCTTCCTTAGCATTGTTCCTTGCATATTTAACCTAAAACAAAACTTGAAACAAACTTTAAACAAGACTTAAATAAACTGTAACACCCCTTCCCAACCTACATGTGTAAGCCGAGTAGGGGCGCCACACTATCCTAATGTTGCTACCAATTTACTTAGTCAAATTTTAGTTCTGATTTTTACAGAAATTTTGCCATAGTTCCGCCTAGAAATTTGGATCCCAAGTGTCGTCAAAACTTGTTTTTATGATTTTTGAAAACATTTTACACATACCAATGTGAATAAGAATACCATCAAATTTAATGCACTTCCAATAAATCCACCTTATACCCTCAACTACAAACCTGCACGAAGAGTTCACACTTCTAATATGACATAAAGTAAAGAGTTATGATTATTACATAATAATAACATACAGTTATAACATAGAAATTCTCTTTTCTATTTATTCATATACATGCCACAACTATCAACTCATAATGGAACTAAAAGATCTACCCCTGAGATTTTTGCTGTGGTCTGGTCGTTGCTTCCCCAAGATTTATCTGCTGCTCCGAACCTATGAGTCAAGGAAAACTTAACTCGCTGAGCGTTGTTGCTCAGTGGGTACTTTACCAATAAAAATAAAAGTAGTATATGAAAGTATTTGAAATCAAAGGAAATAGTTAAATCAACAATCAACCCACTTTATACCAATAGAAATCGTGATACATTCAGTGTGATATGCTTTCAATAATGTAAAATCATAATTCAAACTCATAGGCATTATATAGTTCAACGAAAAATAATATGTCTTTGATTCAGGCTCTACTGGTATATAGGGAACCATAGTGATAAGGCAGTGGGCCTCCCCACTGTAACATAGGTGGCCCTCACCACCGATATCAAATCACAGGAATGGGCCTCCCCATCCTGGTTAACCAATGGGCCTCCCCATTGGCTTCAGTGGCCTCACCACTAAATAAAATATCATATCACAATAATGAGCAGTACTGCATGCGTTAGTATAGTGCACCATACCCTTATCTACCACTCCCACTATCCAGTAGAGCAAAAAGATTAAAATGATTCAATTTAAGTCTCAACTTCATTTTAGAATGATTCACGAAATCAATTTAAATTCTCATTGCTCTTTGCCATTTATGCCGCGCACCACTTTCTTTGGTCAAACCGTTACTCTTTTTCACATACTTAACATCCACAATAAACACATCAAACATTTCAAAGCATTCCTCAAAAGATCACAAATTGACCAAATGAATAGTATTGCGGCGAGAAAAATCGGCAACGCAAAATGGCATGACCAAATGAATAGTAAAATCTGGATTTTCGTCAAAATTTCAGTCCACTTCAGTTATGCATTTGACCAAGTAAATGATCTTATTTCTGGCTGAAAGTTTACAGAAAACTTATTTCATATGTTGACTAATTGCATGTAAAATTTCGTTGAAACATTCATTCGTTTGCTGCCCCAAACAATTGCCACAAAAATAGTCCAGAAGCTGTCACTTTGGGACCATTTCGGCCCAAACATTTGAAATGCATAGGATAGTTTATTTTTCTTTTGCAAATCAATATTAAGGCTTCTTTAATAGTAAAGTGAAGATTCAAACACTTCCTTTTAACAATTTTTGCATGTTTAACTCAAATCAAAGTAATTAAAGTCCAAACAACTTACCAAATCAACTTGCCAAAATTTCTCAAAACATTTGGTTTCAATTAAATTTAACAACCCAATTGCCATAAGAAACAAGAACATAACTCAAATATTTAATTTAAACTCAATCAATATATTTAAACATAAATTCCAAAACTTCCATAAACCAAAGTTTGTAAGCAATTAGAATTTCTTTTATGGTAAAGCACCAAATCAAAATTAATTATTCAAAGATAAAGTACCAAACCTTATTTCTTTAACTCGTCTTGGCTTTTCCTTCTTCTCCTTCTTTAATTCTTTATTTCTCCTTCAATCAATTCAAGATACAACATAAACCTTAGAATTTCAAAATAATCAATTATCCTCCATTTCTTTTCCAACCGAAACCCCTAATCCAAACTTATTAATCTTTCTACATCTTGATTCTTCCATTTAATCAATTAATCTCATCACTTACTTAATATATTTTTTTTTCAATTCCATATAAGACTCTAATTCCCAATCTTCCAATAAATATATAACTACCTAAAACTAATACTAAAATTAAAGTCTACATACTTGAAAACCTTAGAACTTACCTTAAAAATCAAATTTTGAAGAAGCTTGGAATTTCTTTGGTGTTTCCCTTTGTTGGCCGAATTTTGTGAGTGGAAAAAGAGAGAATTTGCTCTTCATATCACATATATTTATAGACAAAGGAAATGATGATCACCTTGACCACTTGTCCATTTTTTTCTCTTTCTTCATTTATTACACATTTATTACACATGCTAAATGCTTTCTTTTGATTGGCCAACCTTTGATTTTTATAACTTCCTTTTTCCTTTACTTCTTTCCACTTGTCTCCCTTCCCATTGGATTTCATAAAGTTGTCCCGGGTTACCCATCCGGTCCCGACACGAAACCGAGCCACATTACGTTCCGGCGATTAATCGATCATATCTTTTAAACCGTATAGTTCCACGAGTCAAACTATATATAGTTTTGATCCTCTCGACCTCTACTTTCTATTTATAAGGTCTATTTTAGGTTTCCAAGTCATTTTGAAAAATTACCGATAAGCCCTCAACTTTTTTCAAAATTCCCTTTAGGTCCTATTTTTGCTCGGGTTTTCTCCGGCTTCGTTTCTACTGACGATCGTTTCATATTTAACCTCTCGCCATTCTCTACATACTCACGTCTTTATTTCCTACCCTAAATTCATGTATAACTTTAATTGATAATAACCAAAATGCCCTTAGTCAACATTTCTTCATTTTTCTTTAACGGGACATTTCCTGGAAAAACTGTTACACGTCGTTGCGATCCGATTTTTCTCTACATTCCATTTTTGGAATCTGTTATATGCACTATTAAGAACATCCGGTGCAACTTTCTTTGAAATTACATCTACGTCCCCAAAACTTTTTAAAAATTACAATTAGGTCCCTTTGGTCATACAACCTTATCTAGGGCTGTTATCAAGAATTATCTTCTCCTTTCCCCTACTCTCGCTATGCACGTGTCTACACTGCATAAATGCAGTAGGCGGCTGTGACATAAACAATAACCAACAAAACAAAAATACGACACTAAAAACTAGGACAAAAATAACAAAAATACTGAAATAAATTAAAACTACCAAAATTAATAAAAACACTAAATAAACCGATTAAAACTACCAAAATACCTAAATAAAATAATAATTATCATAATAAATAAGACACAAATCTATAACAAAAACTAATAAAACACCATAATGCAAAATATGTGAATTAATTGAAAAGGGCAATGATTTAAGTACCAAACCTTGTTTATTTGCTTTGTCCCTTGCTTGTCCTATTCTTTCTTCCCTTCTTCCTCTTTATCCCTTTGATTTCCTATAATTTTCATAACTTCCATAATAAGAACAATATAAAAACCATATGTTCAAGCCTTGATTCTTCTATCTAAAGCTACTAATTACCATTTATTCATCAATTCTACATGTATGGATCATTTAATCTAATTTCTCTTCACTTTCTTAACTTTTCCATATTCTTCCCAATCTTTCTTTTGATGATAACTTAAGAAACATCAACTAAATGAATAAATTGATACTAGAATTGAATTCCTTACCCTAAAATTAGGCTTTTCCCTTTGAAAATCCAAGTTGAAAGTGTGAAAAATCTTCCTCTTCTTCTTCTTTGGTGGTTCGGCCTAGCTCTTCTAAAATGGAGGAGTTCTTTTTTTTTTTCATAAATGTTCATTCTCTCCCTTTTATACTTATGATTTTTGATTTATTTAATTAATTTCATTTTGGAGGGTTAAGATTTAACTACCACAAAAGTGTCTTTAACTAGGATGGTGCCATGTGTTTTTGGAGGGTTAAGATTTAACCACCACAAAAGTGTCTTTAACTAGGATGGTGCCATGTGTCCCTCCTTGAAAAATTACCAAAATGGTCCTTAAATTATCATACATGTCCCACTTGGTGCTTGGGTGAAAGTGAAAAGACCAAAATACCCTTCAATTGAAGGTTTTGCCTTTTCTTCCTAACCGGGTGGTTTTACGACGCGTAAAACATACCGTTCTCCTCCTTTCAACCTCTAGTTTCAATTTCTGACATTCATTCTTGATTTTGAACTAATTTATAAAAATTACGCTCATGCCCTTGACTTTCATAAAAATTTCCTTTAGGTCCTTACGTGATTCGGGTCTCCACTTAGGTTCGTTCTTCAACATCGATCACTGCGGAGTCCTTCTGTTTACTTCAGATACTTTTTCATGTCTTGCTTGCCAGTGTATAAATTATTATCACAAGAATGATGAAAATACCCTTGGTCGAGAATCCACTGTATCTCTCAAACTGTGCGTTTTCGGGAAAAACCGTAGCGTTCCGTTTTGACCCGATTTTTCCCTACTTTTCATCCTTAGATCTGTTATGGGCACTATTAAGGACCTTCGGAACAACTTTTGTTAATTACGGCCACCTCCACAAAACTTTACAATATTTTCAGTTAGGTCCTTTTTGTCCTATAGAGCTTCCTTTCACTTCGTGTTCTTTGGTGGTTACTCGGGATGGCTCCTCTTACTGTACGCAGATGTACTGTATATGGATGTACTGTACATATGTACAAATTGGGTCGTGACACTTAAACTCTAAGGTACTTCATGCTCTCATTGGACCCTGTTATCCAAAATTGGTTCAATACCTTAGATGATGGCACACAAAATAGTTGGGATCTGTTATACAAGGCCTTCATCCAACAATATGGATACAATGTCAAGATGGAAGTTACCTTAATGGAAGTTGAGCCTATTAGACAAAGGCCAAATGAGAATTTTGTGGACTATGTGAAAAGATGGAGGAATAAGGTTGCTTTGCTCGAGCAAAGGCCTGATGAATCCGATCAAATTAGAATGATTGTGAGAGAAGTGTTACCTAGCCTTCGCAAAAGAATGTCTCATACACTCATTCGGGATTTTAAAGACCTTTCGCAAGTGGGTCTACAAATTGAAGAGTGGAAACGAGAGAAGAACCACTTTTCAACAAGAAGGAATGAGAAAGGAACGTACCAGTCTGGTAACCAAACATGCAAAAGGTAGTTGGTGTTAATGCTACTTGCCAAGGAGGAAGAAGGCAGTTTTCAGAATTAGGGAAGCCACTATCTTGGGTCCTCAATAAGCTACAAAAGAAGGGATTGTTACAACCCTTAAATCCTCGTCCTTTGCCTAACCCTCTCCCACCTAATTTTGACAATAAAGCATTTTGTCAATTTCATCAAATGCAAGGGCACGACACGGATAGATGTGTGAGGTTAAGGCATGAGATCCAGAATTTGATTGATAAAGGGAAGCTTCCTGAGCCCAACAAGCCAAACACTAAAGATAACCCATTGCCAAGGTTTAATAGAGTACCACCACCGACGACCTTCATGATTGGAGGAGGGTTGCATGAAAGTTTTGTCGTGTCTTCTTTCCAAGATATGGATGAAGAAACAACCAAAAAAGAAGTGGTATTTAGCAAAGTTAAACAAGTTATGGTGGGTAAAGAAGTAGCAATCAGTGTTGTAAATGAATTTTTAGATTCAAGCAATAGAGATTACAATCTTGTACCCAAGAAGGAGGAATGGACCTGGTCTGATCCCGAAGAAGATGAAGTAATGAACACTAGATCTGGTAAGCCTTATGCAAGGCCACCACCTATGGAGGTAGAAGTTAATAAAGGAAAGGAAGTTGAAGTGGGAAATAAAGAAGAGGAAGATGATACTATGCTTAAGCAATTGAAGAGAACCCAAGCAAGTGTTAGCATTTGGGACTTATTGGCTACTTCTAAAAAGCACCGAGAAAATATGGCCAAGGCCTTGGCTAGCATGCCAATTTCCACCTCCACAACTGTGAGTGAGGATTTTTACCCCCACTCCCGGTGGAATGGTTCTTGCGACTTCAACACTGTCTAGGCTTGGGGTCATAGAGAACACGGACCTAAGTCCGAAGAAAATGGAGTAGCCACCCGAACAGGCTAGGAAAAAGAAAGGGGTCAATGACTCAATTCCTAAGGAATCTCCAACCCCCTAATGGGTTCAAAAAGTTGGGTACGTGTGGGGAAGGTGAGAAATGGCCCAACACCCCCACAATACCCGGTTCATTGGAACCGGCCTCCTTTGTAGGTCTTAATATTATAAAATTCTTAAGTATAACAATATTATCCATATTACACGCAACAATTGAAATAAAGCATCATCATATTAAAATCAAAGCAATGTCCAAGCAAAGCAAATAAATGGACACCCATCCGAGGATGGAAATATGTCCTTACATCGTTCATGTCTAAACTAAATGGGACACCCACCGAAAGGTAGAAACATGTCCTTTATATTGGTCCAAAATATAAAAGCAATTTAAATTACATGATATTTAACTAATGAGGTACCCACAAAGTGGAAACATACCTCTTACACTTTTAATACTAAAACAAACAAATAATAATCATCACAATAAAGAAAACATCCATCCATGATAAATTAAATAAATCAATCATTGATATTGAATCAACCATCAAAGCATATAATAAACTACATAATCAAATCTAAAATTAAATAAAGCAATAAATATATAAGTTTAGAGTTTACTGTTTCTATTTAAAGTTCTTTAATTAATATTTAGGGCTTTGGGTTTTTAGTATTATTATTGTTGTTATTTAGGCTACTGTGAAGATTTTGGAAAAATGGAATGGATTAGGGTTTTATGAATTTAAGAAAGTAGTAAGGTTTTTGGTTAATCAAATTAGGGTTTAGGGGTAACATTATGAAATTAGGGTTTTGGAATCTTAAGACATTAGGTTTATAATTCATGTTTACTAAATGGTTATTTTAGGTTTGTTGGATCATGGTTTTTAGGGTTTAGATTAACTAGTTTGGAGTTTATGTTTATAGAATTAGGGTTTAGGAAAACTTAAGGCTTACTGTTTTTGGTTTTTGGGAGAATTAGGGTTTTTTGGTATTTTGGAAAACATATTTGGTTTTAGGATTTAAGAAAATAGTTTAGAGTTTTATGAAAATAATTATAATTCTTAGAAAACTTAAAGAAAGCTAGGGTTTGGAGATTTAAGAAAACATTTGGAGATTTTGGACAAAAAGTTATAGTGTAGATGAAAATAGTTCAAGGAAAATAATTTATGGTTTTAAAGCTTGTGGAAACAGAAGAAAAAACCATTTTAGGGTTTTAACGTTTTGAAAATAGAAGAGAAGCAATTTTAGGGTTTTAAGGTTTAGAAGAAATGTTTTAGGGTTTTTTTTTAATATTTTGGAAATAGAAGAAACAATTTATTCAATTTGAATAATGAAGCTTCTGTAAACAAATAAATGAAGAAAATGGAGATTCAAACCTCCGTTCATTGGTTCCACCAAAAAATTACTTTTTGGATGAACAAAGACAAAGGCAAGGTTGCTGCCTTTGATGAATTTTATATTGCTTGCTTGTTGGTAATGTTCTTGCTAGGGTTTTCTGCCTTTTTCTTTACTCCGATCCAATCCAAGTTCAAAAGTCCAATTTTTTATCACACTAATTTTCCCCCCAATCCAAGTCCCTTAATTCTGAGTTTTAAAGTGTTATTTATAGGAAAAGTCATAAACCTAATTCTAATTGTTTAAGGAAACTAAAATTAATTAGGAAAAGAAACCAAAACGAAATAGAATTTGGTTTTAAAAAAAAATTGCATTGGAAAATTTTGCTGGCAAAAACTACGAGCGTTGGCGAGCACTGCGAGAGCTGGTGATAAGTTGGCTGGGCAGCCAGCCAATTCACCACGGGAATTTCCTGCGGCAAAATTGGCCAAGGCCATTTCATCCATAGGAAATTCCTGCGGCGAAATTGGCCTTGGCCAATTCCATTTTCAGCGACGAATTTTTCATCGCCGATTTTTCCGTCACCGATTTTTATTATTTTTATTTATTTATTTATTTATTTATTTTTGTTTATTTATTTTTTATTATTATATTTTTTTTATTAACTTCACCATTTTAAAATTAAGGGTCTACAACAACATCAAAGGAACTGATTAACTTCATAAAATTGAAGGTGTAATGAAGTGTGAAGAAGTTCAAAAGAAGAGCGAAGTTAATATTGGAATGGTATCTTTCTCAAATGCAGATTTTACCAAAAGAGGTGAGAGATCATATCCACCCTCAATTTATCAAAGTAGAAATCAAAAGAAAAAATACTCCATGTGTAATGGTTGATGATGGGTCCACCATAAATGTTTGTCCACTTAAAATATTGCCAAAGCTATCTATGTCAACAAGGGATCTAAGCCCAATTGAGGTAAACATTTGGGCTTATGACAACACCAAGAGGCATGCCGAAGAAACTTTTAAAGCTACTGTGAAGGTTGTTCCAATTGAATCTATTGTTGAATTTGCAGTTTTGGACATACCTGTTACCTTTGCCCTACTTTTGGGACGACCATGGTTCCATCCTCTCGGTGGAGTTCCTTCCACCGTTCATCAAAAGATCAAGTTCCCTAATGGAGATGAGACGGTGGTCATCGAGGCCAAAGATAATGAGGTTGTTAATTCTCTAATGGTGGAGAGGCCTCTTAATGTTTTCCAAGTAGCTGCCCGAAATTGGTCTTGGAAAGGGCAAGGCCGGTGTGACAAAGCTTCCAAATTTCAAAACTCAAACTTCCAAGAAAGGATTAGGGTATGAAGAGGCCAACAAAGATGTCTAGCTAAAGAAGAATGAGAAGATGAGCTTCCCACCACTTGAAAAAGTATTTGTCAAAGCTCCAGACATGGGACCACTCTAAGAAAAGCCCGAGCCAATCATGTTCATGGAAAAGTTGATCCCGGGTTTTGAAATTTTTGTTGATGTTGCTGAGTTAGTGGAATAAGTGAAGAAAGAGCTTACCCTACCAATCGATAAGGAGCCCAATCTAAAAAGGAAGAAAGAAGTTGTCCCAAAAGTCAAGAAAACTCTAGAGGAGATTGCTGCCCCGGTTGAAGAGAAGTTTGAAGATGTTTTGCTTTATGATTTTGAGAACAATGGTTTTGATTTTGATTTTAATTTGTCTGCTTTGTATGAGGATGATGATGTTTTCTTTTCCAAAAATGAATGCAATAAAGTCTGATTTTGCTTACTTAAGTGATGTTTCTCCTCATGGTTGCATACATTCAAATAGTGGTTACATGAGCATCTTTAATATTAACTCTATTGATACACAATCATTAAATTTGGGAACAACTGAAAATCCTAAAAATATTAGCATAGCATCCGACCTTACTCCTAATGAGAGAGAAATATTTGAAAAAATATTTAAAAAATATGAAGAAGTATTTGAATGATCTTATGAGGATATACTTGGAATAGATCGAGACATAGCCGAACATCTTATTCCTACTTACACCCACATGAAACTTGTCAAACAAAAACTTAGGCGATTAAGACCTGAATGGGCTGAATTGGTTAAAGAACAGGTCACTAAACAAATACAAGTAAAGTTTCTCGAACAAGACTAGCTCACCAACATAGTACCTATTCTAAAGAAAGATGGAAGAACGCTTCCCCTAAAGATGATTTTCCTTTACCCCATATAGATGTCCTCATTGATAGTGCAGCCTCTAGTGTGCTACACTCATTTGCAGATGAATTTTCCGAATACAACCAAGTGTTAATGGCCCAAGAGGATAAAGCCAAAACTTCTTTCATTACTACATGGTGAATATTTTGTTATAGGGTGATGCCATTCGGATTAAAGAATGCTGGAGCAACCTACCAAAGGATGGCCACCACATTATTTCATGACATGATGCACAAAGAAGTCAAAGTATATGTTGATGATATGATGGTGAAATCAAATACAAGGGAACAACACTTCCAAAACATAGAATTATTCTTTGATATAGCATTGAAGTATAAGCTAAGATTAAACCCGAAGAAGTGTGTGTTCGGGGTTACCTCAGGCAAATTGTTGGGACATGTGATTCGTCCAAATGGCATTGAGATTGACCCTGATAAAGTTAAAACAATCAGGGATATGCTAGCCCCCAAGATGGAGAGAGAATTTTGGGGATTCATTGGTAGATTACAGTAAATTAGTAGGTTTATAGAAAAGCTCACCACAATCTGTGAACCTATCTTCAAATTGCTTAAAAAGAAGCAGCCAGTCCTATGGAATGAAGAGTGTCAAAAGTCCTTTGAGCGAATAAAAGAGTATCTACTAAATCCACCTGTTTTGAAGCCACCTAAAATCAGTAAACACATGTTACTATACTTAGTAGTAGAAGAAGAGTCAGTAGGAGCCATGCTAGCCCAAGCAGATGAGTTGGAGATTGAGCACACAGTTTACTATTTGAGTAGAAATCTCCTACCTTATGAAATTAAGTATAGTATCATTGAAAAGACCTGTATAGCCTTAGTTTGGTCTTCTAAGAAGTTGTAACATTATTTCCAATCTTATAGTGTACAAGCAATTTCCAGGTTGGATCCAATGAAGTACATAAGGGAGACACCCTCTTTGATTGGGAAGTATGGGTGATGGTTGATAATATTAGAAGAATTTGAGATTCAGTATGTAACTAGGAAAACAATCAAAGATAGAGCAGTGGAAAAATTCCTGGCCCAACAACCATTACTGGATTACGAAGAGGTAGTCTTGAAATTTCTAGATGAACATTTAGAGACCATTGAAGTACAAGGATGGAAAATGTATTTTGACGGGGCAGTGAATAGGTAAGGAGCAGGCTTGGGAGTCATACTAGAATTGCTCGAAGGGGAACTTATCCCTTTAGCTAAGAAGTTGAAATTCAGGGCAACCAATAATATGGTTGAATATGAAGCATGTATCTTTGGTTTGGAAACACTAATGATTATGAAGGTGGATAAGGTAGAAGTCTTTGGCGATTCATTGCTAGTAGTATCCTAAGTAAATGGAGAGTGGGAGTTGAAAGAAGAGAAATTAAAACCATAACACCATTACTTGACCATGATGAAGAAGAACTTTAAGGAGTGCATGTTTATACACTTACTAAGAGAAGAAAACTAGATGGCTGATGCCCTAGCCACATTGGCTTCGGTATGGGAAAATCTTATTGACTTATTCCTCAAGCCTTTGATTTTGACCAGTTCATCAACTCCTTGCTATGAATATGAGATAATCATGGAAACTGATACAAACCATGATGCATGGTATGATACTACAAGATGGTTTTTGGATGAAAGGGAATACTCGTTGGGGGCAATGAAGAAAGAAAGAAGAGCCATAAGACGATGGTCCTTGCAATACATCACCTTCCATGGAGAGTTATATTGAAGATGGCCTGATGGGGGTGCACTTGAGATGCTTGAGGAAGCCTGAAGTGGAGCATATCATGTCAAAAATACATGCGGGATGTTGCGGTCCACACATGAGTGGTTTAGCCCTAGTTAAAAAGATAATTCGGCAAGGTTACTACTGGTTGACCATAGAGAGAGATTGTATGGAGTTTGTAAAGAAGTGCCAGCAATGTCAGATGTATGGTGATTTTAATCACATGCCTCCTGAAGAATTACATTCTATGTCTTCACCCTAGCCCTTTGCCACTTGGAGGATTGACATCATAGGAGAGATACATCCGACAGCCTCAGACGGTCAACGTTTTATTGTAGTAGCGGTAGATTATTTTTCAAAATGGGTCGAAGCTGAATCTTTCAATAAATTGGGGTCAAAACAAATGGCTAGATTTATTTAAAAGAATCTCAACTACAGATATAGGGTCCTGCACAGTGCATATCAGACAATGGGATACAGTTTCAAGGTGCAGTTAAGGACATATTCTCGAAGTACCAAATCCATTATCACCGATCCTCTCCTTATAGACCAAAGGCTAATGGTGAAGTAGAAGCAACAAATAAGACAATTAAGCAAATTCTGTCCAAAATGACCAAGACATATAGGGATTGGTCAGAAATGCTTCTTTTTGCTTTGTGGGGATATAGAACAAGTGTGCGAACACCAACTGGAATGACACCGTTCTCTTTGGTTTACGAAATGGAAGCAGTGTTGCCAATTGAAATTGAGATCAAATCATTAAGAGTGGTCTTGGAAGCTGAACTAGCTGATATGGATTGGGTAGCTAGCAGATACACACAGTTATCTGTACTAGAGGAGAGAAGGTTAAAAGCATTGTATCATCATCAGCTGTATCAAAGGAAGATAGCTTGGGCCTACAATAGAAGGGTTAAGATTAGAAAACTTAGAGTTGGGGATTTATTATTAAAACAATGTAAGCCTAATGTATCTGATCTAAGAGGGAAATTTAGGCCTAGTTGGGAAGGGCCATATGTTGTAAAACAAGTCATGAACAAGGGTGCAGTGAAGTTATCAGACATGGACGGGAACTAGTTTAGTGAGCCAGTGAACATTGACAGATTGAAGAGGTTTTATGTTTAAAAAAAGCTCGCTAGGTTGAAAACCCAAAAAGGTGGCCTAGGCAAAAATTAGAGTAGTCTGCTAGTTTCGAAAACCCAAAAGGGCGGCCTAGGAAACAATTAGGGCTAAGTGAGAGAAAATTGTTAATTAGAAAACCCGAAAGGGCTAGTTGGCAACATGAGTGATCTTGTGTATGCTGGCTTTATGATTGGTTACTCCCCAATTTAATAAAATATAATTAATATTAAAATTATTCTATGTACACTAGTATAAGTATTTGACCAGATATGGATAAAAATAAATAGACATAATAGCAAAAAGTGATGAAGAATTATAAAAGGAAAAGAAACATCTCTTATTATTACTTTTATTATTTTTTCATCCTAACAAAACTCTTTCTAAAGAAAAAGACAAGTGTAAAATCTATGGCAGATGATAAGTGTAACGTGCAGGCTAGCTTTGCTTCAGTCAATCCAAGTAGGCTTTAGTCAGACAAGGCATGTCCAAATCAGGAGTAAAATCAGAATCTCGAGATCAGCTCCATACTAACGGTCAAGCCGACGAGGATCATAGCAAGTACCTTGACAAAGAGTAGCAAGAGGAACATACATCAAGTATGTCAAACTGGTGATACGAGAAATCTTCCACCAAGGTACTAACCAATGGATGTTGACGTTAGTACAAGAACGGATCCAACCAACCCAGTCAGCATATGAAGAAGCAGGGTGGAGTAGTTTCATAGCAAGGTGATGTCGCGGCAGATATCTGGCAAAATCCATAGATGGAGTATCGAGAAGCAGAGACGATCCTAAAGCCAAATCTATAAGCACAAGAAAGGAATTAAAAAAACAAGGTCCACTAAGTTGAAAACCTACAAGGGCGGCTTAGACAAAAATTAGGACAGCTCGCTAGTTCTAAAAACCCACAAGGGCGGACTAGCCAAATATTAGAGCAATAATAATAATAATAATAAGAGAGAAAAAAAAAGGAAACCTAAATTGAAAATCCTAGAGGGAAGTTTAGGTAATTACCTGAAGCAACAATGGACACCCGGCTAATCTCTTTGACAATCACGATTTAAGCTGGTCTAATCCAACTAAAGTCTCAAGTAAGATCACAGGTATCGGTGACAAGCCTCCTTCCATTTGGTCCATGATATCCAATACTCGTGGATCAATATCGCCATCAGAAGAAACAAGCAAAAATTGGCCAAGTAGGCATAGACAAAGCATACATCCCCATGCCTTAGTAGAGGCCAAGTGAGAAAGGCAAAAGTCATTAAGAGACCAAGCAGAATTTTCTCACCTCTCGTCAACTGTAGAACTTCAGGCTTTGAAAGTTGAAATAACATTTGCATCTTTTGTTGAGTCTTGGAAATTAATATAGGTAATGCCATTGGTTGATTACTTGGATATTCAAGGATGGCCTCAAATTCTTCAATCATGGAACATATCTCAAAGCCAATCTTAAATGTCCTAGAATTCACATTCCAAAAAGAAGTCATGGCATGTAAAAAAGAATGGTCCAATTTAATATTTTTAAAACACTTCAAAGTATCAATTTTTGACCAAGATATTTGTTTCCAATGAATGGCATTCATATTTTTAAATAGACCTTTTGTTTTCTTAAAATAGAGTTCGATCATAATTGACAATTGAAGGAAAATTGGAATTGTTAAAAGGAATTTTGATGCTGAAGTGGAAAATTTTATGGCTTCTTTATGAGATCTAGCATGAAAAGAGATATGGGATGATTGGATATTCCAAAATTGACAAGGAATATCTTGAGACCGAGACGCGCATGGATAGGAAATTGGAAATGAAAAGGTTTTAAGTTGCTACGTTGCCTTTGGTTTTGTAAATTATTGCTACTGTGGAAATTTTGAATGTGAAGGGGAAAGACCAATAATTGTAGGAATAATAATGATAGGAGCGTGAAAAAAAAAGAGAAAAAAAGAGAAAAGTCAAAAGTTGCATTTATATATCATAATTATTATTTTTATCATTATTTTTATTATACAATATTTTCTCAATTAATACAATAATAATAGATCACTTAGAAGGAGGTGGTAGATCATGATCAAATAAAGCCCTGAAAAGTTCATCGCCTATTGGAGGAGGAAGCATATCACCTATCCCGAGTCTGCCCAAAGCAAGAGCACCTGAATCTCTATTACCTTGGAATTCATATCTGTAACGGTCCTCATCCAAAGTAGATGAAAGGATCTCATGGTCATCAGTTTAGGATCCCTTAGATGACGAAGCACCAGGATCTGTCATCCCCTGAAATCGAAAGTCTCAAAAATCTTGCTCTGACTGGTGATACAATTTTTCAAAATGGGTAACCTATTGACGACCAGCAGCTAACTCTTCTTAAAGATTTTTGTTTTATTCCTCAAGCATCCACTGTGAGCCAAAAAGAAAAAGGTAAGAGCATACGTAATCATTCATAAATGTAGTATAAATTATCATGAAATAGGAAAAACTACCAAGTAATTCATATCAATGCCCTGTGGATAAGGCTGGATCTCCGTTGATTAGAGTGAGCAAAATGGAGGACCGGTAAAGGAAGGTCCTGCCTCATGATTAAATGAGCCAGCAGCCTATAATAATCATTAAAAAGTCAAAACAAGTTAACAAAAAAGCAATTGCGATGGAAAAATGGTAAAAGTTTACCTAAGATGTGCTAGCCCCGGGATGCAGGATGGACCCTCCTCCCTCTCCGTGATTCTCCTCTTCATTGCTATCCTCATTTTCCTTGGGAATCTCCCGTACACCAATAGGAGATACATCAAAGTTAAAGAGTCCTACTCGAATAAACTGGATATATGATGCACCTGGTGGATAGAGAAAGGTTTCAACATCATAACCATGTCGAGCTAACCACCATGCATTCTCCGGCATTGATGTGATATTTAAAGTATACTCTGGGCAATTCATTGGGATCCTCTACCGCTTGGGAACAAGGAACCACTCATACACTCTCTCCCTGAGAAACCAGTTGGCAATGACTCGGCGAGTATGTTGAAAAGGCAATGCAGTATTCATGGAAGAAGTCCAGTTCATCCGCTCTTCTATGTTCCACCAAGTCAAACTGACCAACAAAATGACATAAGGTAAGTGAACTTTTATATAAATTTTAAAGTATACTAATACTATCTTACCTGGCCCCAGGTTAAGCAACTCAAGAGATAGAGCTGGGTGTGCACATGGTGAGAGCCGGGAACTGCTATATGATCCGACAACCAAAAATTCAATCTTGGATATCTGACTCTCTCTCAGGAAATGCCAGGCACCCTCATAAGATTATGCTCATATGTCCATAACAACAACAGCAATAAAAATCAAATTCATGCAAGAATAAGAATGGAGTTGACATTGGTAGAAGAAGAGTATCTCGACAACCACCATGAAACCAATGAAAGACTTCTTATTTCTGCAAATCTTGTCTAGTCCATGATAGAGACAGGCAAGGCCAGCTTCACCCCAGCCATAAAGCAGTACCATACTCATATCAATAAGGGCCCTCAACACCGACAAATGGATAGCAAATTCGGTGCTGCATAAGATGGTCGACTCGAGCAGATATAGTAAAAATCCTCAAGCATATTGTTTGGTTATTTCCCTACGAACCCGTCTTTCATAGTTCATTCAAAACTCCGAATCAACTCAATTTTTATCTTGAAAGGCCCTTTTAATATGGTTCCATATCGACTAATTATTGGACTTCTTTGAATGAAGTAATATCATTGGTAAGATTGACCGGAAGGCCATGGTACCGAATACCAGTTATGGCTGTATAATCGACTGGGTCAATGGTCATCTCTCCTATAGGTAGGTGAAAAGTAAGGGCCGTGTCCATCCACCAATCCGACAATGCTTGAAATACACTCCTATCTATCGGACACTCCTCAGATGGTAATTGCAAGATAAAGCTTTCAAAACCACAATCTTGGACAATCTGTTTTACTCGAGAGGGAGCTACATCATACCATTGTGGGACCTTATAGACACATCCTCTGCCCCGGATAACACAACGATCACACTACCACGGAGCTAGGTAAGTTAACACAAGGTAAGTATATCATCATACCAATACCACTTATTATAAACTAAATTTATTCATTATGATCTATTTTAATCTATCTATATATTTGTCTATTAAATTCTTAAACATAGTCCTCTAATTAATTTATTTTTCCTAAATCTTTAAATAAAATAAAACAAAACAAAAACAAACAAAAATATACATATTTGTGCTGCTAAAATAAATAATTGTATTGTTACCTTAGTTTTTTTGCTTGAACTGCGATGAACTTACATCCCGGCTAGTAGACTTACAGTTTCATTTTCATGCTGTCGAATAAATTCCAATAACTCAGCATTGGATCGAGGTCCTGATCCCGAAGCATGCATTTTTTTCTTAACTCTCTGCTGAACTTTTTACTTTAATAATGAGAATATATAAGTGTGGATAAGTATTGAAGAAACAAAACTTTCGTGGTTTATAAAGAAAAATTGCAAAGGAAAAGAAAAAGGAAATGAAGATGAAGGTTTTAGAAATAATGTGAGAATGAAAAGAAGGAATGAAACGTTTATATAGAAAAATTGAATAGGAAAAAGACAAAAAGAAAAAGAAAAATACAGTATTCTGGTGAAGAAAAAAAAAGGTAAATATTACTATTAGTAAATAGTAAATGAATAGCTAGTGAATAGTATATAAATAGTGACTACATAGTAAATAAATAGTAAACTCAATTATTTAATTCAATTATTTAGATATTCACGTGTATATAAATATTTTGTACTTTTAAAATATTTTTACACGCATAGGGCAAGAAGATATATGCATGGCAAAAATAGCTATTTTTTTTTCAAATTTCTTTAATATCCTACTGACTATAATTATTTTTTGCAGATAACCAAATTATTTTTATGTCCAGAACTTACCTTGGGTCCAGAACCTAAAATCCTAAATTCACCTTGGGTCCAGAACCCAAATTATTTTTATTGTAACACCCCCACATCCAATACACGCACACTACAAACACCACAATGTAGCATACGTACACTGAACATAGAGATGCTATGGTTTTTAATCAACGTTCAAATCATTTTATAATATATACCATAATCTTTCTCAATACACATTATAGAAAATAAGTAATTACTTGAAATATAAAACAAAATAGATATATATTTATACCTTACTTAATACATTTTCTTAATACGCGGCGGAATTTATAAAATATTTACATATAGGAAAACATTTAAATCCATATTCACACATCTACAAATATACATATAGATACGTTAAAATCAACACTTTACAAAATATTAAAAGAGTTATACATGATTGGCTGCTTTTCTCTGATCTTTAAGTCCCAAACCAAATCTTCAATTTCTACTCTCACTCGGTCTCGAAGAGCTCTCAGGTTCAACTCTATCACCTGCGCGATTAACACTATCGCGCTAAGCCAACGGCTTAGTAAGACAAATCATGCTAATATGATGCTTTAGTGCAATGCAATGTCATTCATATTATTCATAAAAAAAAAACAATACCAAAGATGGAAAGCTAACAACATACCTTCACATTTCATAATCACATACACATATACATATCACATTTCAACATTCTTTCATATACATCATTAGTCAATTATTTTACCATTCATGAATCACATTAAACAAAGACATGCATGGGCCCAAAACACACTAATATGCCATTCAATTTTCAGAGTTAATGCTTTGGTTTTGTTATCACATTTATCAATATCATAGACCCAACTAGGCTTCAAGGATTTGGTTAAACCAAGCTTCAAGGGGAGCAAAGCATGCTAAGCATCAACCCAACTTGGCTTCAAGAACCAAACCCAACCTAGCTTCAAGGGTTGTAACATCTCAATTAGGCTTCAAGGATTAGACCCAACCAAGCTTCAAGGGGAGTAAAACATGTTTAACTTTAACCCAACTTGGCTTCAAGGATCAAATCCAACCTAACTTCAAGAGATTGTTACCATTATTAGGCATGCCACCAATAACAAACTCTGAAAATGGAATAACACATTAGCCACACAATTCATTTATTATTCAATTATCATTTACATTCTCAATTCTCATCATTATTTAGGCAAACATGCCTTATTTCTTTCAATAGAATCATCATTGCCAATCACAATGGCTTTGCCTCTTAATTCACAATATAACTCTTCAATATTCAAGTGTACATTTATATCATCAATTAGGCAAACAAACCTTAATCATAACATTAAGGTAATTCATCATCAATGATCATATTACATCTCACATAGCATCATTCATAAATATCAATATGAGCAAATATAGATTAAATCTCAACATTTTATGAATGTATACAATTATGTCATTTGTACTTACCTCAATCACAATTCACACAACCCTAAATACTTCCTTGTCCAAGCTCCTTTTACCTCTTATATCAATGATCAATCACTATTTTCAAGACCTAAATCAAAAGTAATAGCATATACTTGCTTAGGGATACACAAGAGATAATCCAATTAGGAATTAATTAGGGCAAACCCTAACCCTGACACGCTCACCCACACGGGCGTGTCCATGACCGTGCCCTAACTCCACAACACAGAAGCATTTACACGCTCAACAACACGGGCGTGTTCATTGGCGTGTAATACCTTCTGCCTCTCAAACATAACAACACGTTCAACATCATGACCGTGCTCCTGGCCATGTAAATTCTCAAATCTCACAGTAGCTATGACACGCTCACTAACACGGACGTGTTACTGGTCGTGTCAAACCTACTGCCTCCAACACAATTGACATGCCTAAAAACCATGGACGTGCTCATGGGCGTGTCCGGCCACAAATCAAGATTCCGGCCAAAACAACCAAACATTCAACAACACACTTTCATAAACCAACTCCCCTTCAAACAAACTTCACTACACACACCCCAAAAACTATCTCAAACTTGCAACAACATCAAAACAAACCCAAAACACACATCAAACACAAATCACAAACATCCTCTCATAACCCTAGACACAAGACAACATCATCTAATCCAATCAATTTACTTCTTTCATCAATTCATCCTTAAAATCCAAGATCAAACTAGTCAAACACCCTTGATTATAACAAAATCAAGTAACACACTCTTAGATCATCTATCAAATCCAAATATCATTTCAAACAAACAAAGAAATCAAAAGAGAACTTACCAAAGTTATAAACTTCTTGAATCATCAACTTGATCACTTAATCTTCCTTCAAATTGAGCTTAACTCATCAAGATCTTCTCTTTGTCTCTTGCTTTCCTTTGTCTATGAAGGAGCCGACCACAACAATGGAGAAAGAAGAAGAAAACATGAAGAAAATAAAGTCAACTCTTCTTTAAATCTCCACCAAGAGTTTCAATTCAAGTAATTACCAAAACACCCTTTAACCACTTATCTTAACTCTTGTCTCTTATATGCCCACATAAGTAATTTCACCTATCACAAATGAAAATATCTTATTGTATTGACTCTCCCTTGACCAACTTATATGTTATATATATTACCATATAAACAAAATATACACTTCTCTCTAAACCCTCTTTTCTTTCCCAAAACACATATACATAAACATTGTTTTCCAATTTCTTTTCTTATCACTTAATATATACATTCAATCCAATTTAAAACAACAACAACAACAACAATATTCAAAACTTCTAGGGCATACATTGGGATATTACAATTCTCCCCCTCTAAAAGAAATTTCGTCCTCGAAATTACCTGATATCAAGTCTGAAATAACTGAGGGTACTGATCTCGCATAATTTGCTCATTTTCCCAAGTTGCTTCTTCTCTTCCATGATTCTTCCATAAAACCTTCACCAATGTCACTCTCTTGTTCCTCAACTCTTTCACATCACGTGCCAAGATAACAACTGGTTCCTCTTCAAATGTCAACTCTGGACTCACTTCGATAGATTCAATTGGCACAATATGAGATGGATCCGACCTGTATCTCCTCAACATAGAAACATGGAATAAATTATGAATCCTATCCAACTCAGGTGGCAAAGCAAATCGATAAGCAACTGGCCCAACTCTTTCCAAAACTTCATACGGTCCAATGAAACGAGGACTCAATTTCCCTTTCCGACCGAACCTCAAGATCTTCTTCCAAGGAGATACCTTCAAAAATACCTTATCTCCCACATTATATTCAATGTCTCTCCTCTTCAAGTCTGAATAAGATTTCTGTCGATCTGAAGCTGTTTTCAATCTATCTCGGATCATCTTCACTTTCTCCTCAGTTTCTATAACCAAATCAGGCCCAATTAACTTAGCTTCACCAAGTTCATTCCAACATAGAGGTCTCCTACACCGTCTACCATACAATGCTTCGAATGGTGCCATACCAATGCTGGATTGATGACTGTTATTGTAAGCAAACTCCACAAGCGGTAAGAATCTATCCCAACCTCCAGAGAAATCAATGACACAGCTTCTCAACATATCCTCGATAATCTGTATCACCCTCTCAGACTGCCCATCTGTCTGCGGATAGAAAGCAGTACTGAAGTGTAATCGAGAACATAAAGCATCATGTAAACTCTTCCAAAACCTGGAAGTAAACCGAGGATCTCGATCAGACACTATCGAAGTTGGGACACCATGCAACTTCACAATCTCATGGATATACAGCTCAGCTAATCTCTCTAAAGAGTAATCCATCCGAACCGGAAGAAAATGAGCTGTCTTAGTCAACCTATCCACAATCACCCAAATAGCATCATGCTTCCTTTGTGTCAATGGTAAACCAGACACAAAATCCATGGTCACTCTATCCCACTTCCATTCAGGCACTGACAAAAGTTGAAGTAATCCTGTTGGAACTTGATGCTCAGCTTTTACCCTCTGACATGTGAGACATTTGGATACAAAATCTGCAATGTCTCTTTTCATACCGGACCACCAGTAATGCTGTCTCAAATCATGATACATCTTTGTATTATCCGGATGCATAGCAAATACTGACTGATGTGCTTCTTCTAAAATGATCCTTCTCAAATTAGTATCATCAGGTACACACAATCGGTTCTTAAACCAGAGGCTCCCATCATCTCTCACAATAAAATCTCGACTCTTTCCATTCTGGCAATCTGAAACAATCTTTTGAATCTTTGCATCAGCCAATTGAGCCTCTTTAATCTGATCCAACAATACTGGTTTCAATTTCAGCTGTGCCAACAATGCACCATCATCACAAGATACAAAGCTGGCATGCAATGCTCTCAACTCAACAAGCAACGAGAGCGAATAAACAGTCAAACCTTCTAAGGACTTCCGACTCAAGGCATCAGCAACCACATTTGCTTTACCAGGATAATAATCAATCAAACAGTCGTAGTCTTTAATCAACTCTAACCATCTCCTCTGTCGAAGATTGAGTTCTCTTTGGACACCCAAATATTTCAAACTCTTATGATCAGTATAGATAAAACACTTCTCCCCATATAGATAATGTCGCCAAATCTTCAATGCAAACACAATGGCTGCCAACTCTAAATCATGGGTCGGATAATTTAGCTCATGCGGCTTCAACTGCCGAGAAGCATAAGCTATAACTTTACCTTCTTGCATCATAACACAACCCAAACCACTATGTGAAGCATCACTAAAAATCACATATGGTTTGCCTTCCACAGGTAAAGTAAGAACAGGCGCTTGAGTCAACATTTCTCTCAACTGTTCAAAGCTGGCCTGACACTGATCCTTCCACACAAATTTAACTCCCTTCTGAAGTAATCTGGTGAGTGGAGTAGCTATCAAAGAAAATCCTTTCACAAACCGTCGGTAATAGCCTGCCAAACCCAGAAAACTTCTAACTTCAGTCACAGACTTTGGTGGACTCCAATTCAAAATAGCTTCAACTTTACTCGGATTAACTTTAATACCTTCTGCTGAAACTATATGACCGAGAAAAGTTACCTGATCAAGCCAAAACTCACACTTTGACAGTTTAGCAAACAATTGCTTCTCTCCCAAAATTTGTAACACAATCCGCAGATGCTTATCATGCTCTTCCTCATTACGCGAATACACCAAAATATCATCGATGAACACTACCACAAACTGATCCAAATAGGGCCTAAACACCCTATTCATCAAATCCATAAAAACTGCAGGTGCATTCGTCAACCCAAAAGGCATAACTAGAAACTCATAATGCCCATACCTGGTCCGAAAAGCTGTCTTGGAAATGTCTTCAGCTTTAACCCTCAACTGATGGTACCCTGATCTCAAATCGATTTTGGAAAACACTGCTGCACCCTTCAATTGATCAAAGAGATCATCAATTCTAGGCAAAGGATATTTATTTTTAATGGTCACCTTGTTCAATTGCCTATAATCAATACACAATCTCATAGTACCATCCTTCTTTTTCATAAACAAAACAGGAGCTCCCCACGGTGAAACACTAGGGCGGACAAACCCTTTATCTAGCAACTCCTACAACTGCACCTTTAATTCTCTCAGTTCAGCCGGTGCCATTCTGTAAGGAGTAATAGAGATAGGAGTGGTACCAGGCAACAATTCAATACCAAATTCCACCTCTCTCTCAGGAGGCAATCCTGGCAACTCTTCTGGAAACACATCTGGAAAATCTGCCACTGTGGTTATATCCTCAAGTCGAGAACCCTTCACTCTAGTATCCACCACATGAGCAAGGTAAGCATCACACCCTTTTCTAATTAATCTCCTAGCTGCAACAACGGAGACAAATAAGGATGCTAACTGTTCCTGCTCATTAGATATTCTCACATCTCTACCATCAACAGTTCTCAAAGTCACAAATTTCTTTTTACAATCCACCATAGCTCCATGTCTGGATAACCAATCCATGCCTAGGATCACATCATATTCCTTAAAAGGCATCTCAATCAAGTCTCCGAGAAACTCCTCACCTTGCACCACTACTGCACTATCTCGGTGCACTTTACTAACTATCACACTATGCCCTAACGGATTCGTCACCAACACATCAAATCCTAGGGACTCAGCATGCACATCAGACACAGGTAAAACAGATGCACTAATATATGAATGCGTGGATCCGGGATCAATCAAAGCAAGTACTGAAATATCAAATAAAGAAAAAGTACCAGCTATGACTGCCGAAGCATCTGGTTGCCTCTGCATAACATATATCCTCAGGGAAGATCCAACCTCCTCTGGTCTACTCTCCCTGGCTGTAGCACCTCCTCTAGAACTGAACCCAGATCTGCCTCCTCTGCTGCCACCTCTGCCTCCTCAACCTCCCCTCACACTAGGTCGAGAAATTGCAGAATCAACTGACATTTGCTCCTGCCTCTCAGGACAATCTCTCACAAAGTGATCAGGTGATCCACATCTGAAACATACCCCTGCTACACCAGTCTTCCAACAAGTACCACCATGTGGTCTACCACAATGAATGCATATGGGTAAGGTGGATCTCTGAGTCACTGGGGTCGGAGCACTCGCCACTGAAGCTGTAGGTCTAGATCTCTGCCTCTGAAACTGTACTGACCTACCAGCTGGCCTCTGACTACTACTAACCCGAGGAATAAAGCTTCCTTTACCTCTTTTCACAGACGAAGACCCTGCCTCAAACTGGGGCCTTATAACCCTGATCTCTTCCTCTAAAGTAGCTGCAATACCCTGAGCTCTCTCCACACTCCTAGCTGCTGCCACAAGCTGGGAAAAATCATGATATCTAGATCCAGCCACATGACACATGATAGAGGGCCTCAATCCCTCCTCAAATCTTCTGCATCTATCTATCTCATCAGATATAATACCCCCAGCATACTGGCTCAACCGGACAAACTCTAACTCATACTCCATCACAGTCCGGTGGTCTTGCTTCAAGCTTAGAAACTCAATTTTCTTCCCATCTTTATACTCCCTCGGAGTATACTTCAATTCAAACTCTCTCAGAAAATCAGCATAGGACAAAGTTGGTGGATCATCCATAGCATGGAGCACTGTCTTCCACCAATTGTATGCGTCCTTCTGCAACAATTATCTTGCATAATCAAACTTTTCCTCTGGAGTGGCTTGCAACTGAAAAAATATTCTCTGTACATTGTCTAGCCAGTGCTCTGCTACAGCTGGATCAATGGTACCCATAAAATCTTCAGCTCCATACTTCCTTAACTTATCATATTGTCTCACTGATACCAAAGGCTGTGGGGGTGGTGGCGGTGGTTGCATTGGTACTTGCCTCAAAGCCTCTATCACATGCCTAAGCCAAACTGGTGGAATCTCCCCACCAGTGGGTCTCCCGATACAGAAGTAGGTATCTCTCCAGCACTATCCACTCTAGCTCCCTCTCTAATCTCATCAGGAGCTATACTCTCAGCACTACCCTCTACTGACTGACGTGAGTGAGAATCCATCACAACCTATATCTGCAAACACAGTAGAATACCTCTCATTAAAGATCAGAGACTGCCAATGTCAAACATGTATGTTATTCAAAAATCCACGTTTTAAAATCAAAACACTCTTTTTCTTACACTTTACCTAGGTTGAGAATCTCAAACCTAGGCTCTGATACCAAAACAATTGTAACACCCCCACATCCAATACACGCACACTACAAACACCACAATGTAGCATACGTACACTGAACATAGAGATGCTATGGTTTTTAATCAACGTTCAAATCATTTTATAATATATACCATAATCTTTCTCAATACACATTATAGAAAATAAGTAATTACTTGAAATATAAAACAAAATAGATATATATTTATACCTTACTTAATACATTTTCTTAATACGTGGCGGAATTTATAAAATATATACATATAGGAAAACATTTAAATCCATATTCACACATCTACAAATATACATATAGATACGTTAAAATCAACACTTTACAAAATATTAAAAGAGTTATACATGATTGGCTGCTTTTCTCTGATCTTTAAGTCCCAAACCAAATCTTCAATTTCTACTCTCACTCGGTCTCGAAGAGCTCTCGGGTTCAACTCTATCACCTGCGCGATTAACACTATCGCGCTAAGCCAACGGCTTAGTAAGACAAATCATGCTAATATGATGCTTTAGTGCAATGCAATGTCATTCATATTATTCATTAAAAAAAAAACAATACCAAAGATGGAAAGCTAACAACATACCTTCACATTTCATAATCACATACACATATACATATCACATTTCAACATTCTTTCATATACATCATTAGTCAATTATTTTACCATTCATGAATCACATTAAACAAAGACATGCATGGGCCCAAAACACACTAATATGCCATTCAATTTTCAGAGTTAATGCTTTGGTTTTGTTATCACATTTATCAATATCATAGACCCAACTAGGCTTCAAGGATTTGGTTAAACCAAGCTTCAAGGGGAGCAAAGCATGCTAAGCATCAACCCAACTTGGCTTCAAGAACCAAACCCAACCTAGCTTCAAGGGTTGTAACATCTCAATTAGGCTTCAAGGATTAGACCCAACCAAGCTTCAAGGGGAGTAAAACATGTTTAACTTCAACCCAACTTGGCTTCAAGGATCAAATCCAACCTAACTTCAAGAGATTGTTACCATTATTAGGCATGCCACCAATAACAAACTCTGAAAATGGAATAACACATTAGCCACACAATTCATTTATTATTCAATTATCATTTACATTCTCAATTCTCATCATTATTTAGGCAAACATGCCTTATTTCTTTCAATAGAATCATCATTGCCAATCACAATGGCTTTGCCTCTTAATTCACAATATAACTCTTCATTATTCAAGTGTACATTTATATCATCAATTAGGCAAACAAACCTTAATCATAACATTAAGGTAATTCATCATCAATGATCATATTACATCTCACATAGCATCATTCATAAATATCAATATGAGCAAATATAGATTAAATCTCAACATTTTATGAATGTATGCAATTATGTCATTTGTACTTACCTCAATCACAATTCACACAACCCTAAATACTTCCTTGTCCAAGCTCCTTTTACCTCTTATATCAATGATCAATCACTATTTTCAAGACCTAAATCAAAAGTAATAGCATATACTTGCTTAGGGATACACAAGAGATAATCCAATTAGGAATTAATTAAGGCAAACCCTAACCCTGACACGCTCACCCACACGGGCGTGTCCATGACCGTGCCCTAACTCCACAACACAGAAGCATTTACACGCTCAACAACACGGGCGTGTTCATTGGCGTGTAATACCTTCTGCCTCTCAAACATAACAACACGTTCAACATCATGACCGTGCTCCTGGCCATGTAAATTCTCAAATCTCACAGTAGCTATGACACGCTCACTAACACGGACGTGTTACTGGTCGTGTCAAACCTACTGCCTCCAACACAATTGACATGCCTAAAAACCATGGACGTGCTCATGGGTGTGTCCGGCCACAAATCAAGATTCCGGCCAAAACAACCAAACATTCAACAACACACTTTCATAAACCAACTCCCCTTCAAACAAACTTCACTACACACACCCCAAAAACTATCTCAAACTTGCAACAACATCAAAACAAACCCAAAACACACATCAAACACAAATCACAAACATCCTCTCATAACCCTAGACACAAGACAACATCATCTAATCCAATCAATTTACTTCTTTCATCAATTCATCCTTAAAATCCAAGATCAAACTAGTCAAACACCCTTGATTATATCAAAATCAAGTAACACACTCTTAGATCATCTATCAAATCCAAATATCATTTCAAATAAACAAAGAAATCAAAAGAGAACTTACCAAAGTTATAAACTTCTTGAATCATCAACTTGATCACTTAATCTTCCTTCAAATTGAGCTTAACTCATCAAGATCTTCTCTTTGTCTCTTGCTTTCCTTTGTCTATGAAGGAGCCGACCACAACAATGGAGAAAGAAGAAGAAAACATGAAGAAAATAAAGTCAACTCTTCTTTAAATCTCCACCAAGAGTTTCAATTCAAGCAATTACCAAAACACCCTTTAACCACTTAACTTAACTCTTGTCTCTTATATGCCCACATAAGTAATTTCACCTATCACAAATGAAAATATCTTATTGTATTGACTCTCCCTTGACCAACTTATATGTTATATATATTACCATATAAACAAAATATACACTTCTCTCTAAACCCTCTTTTCTTTCCCAAAACACATATACATAAACATTCTTTTCCAATTTCTTTTCTTATCACATAATATATACATTCAATCCAATTTAAAACAACAACAACAACAACAATATTCAAAACTTCTAGGGCATATATTGGTATATTACATTTATGTCCAGAACTTACCTCGGGTCCAGAACCCAAATCTTAAATTCACCTTGGGTCCAGAACCCAAAGTATTTTTTAAGTCCAGAACTTATCTCGGGTCCAGAACCTAAATTTTAAATTCACCTTGGGTCCAGAACCCAAATTATTTTTAAGTCCAGAACTTACCTCGAGTCCAGAATCCAAATCTTAAATTCACCTTGGGTCCAGAATCCAAATTATTTTTTAAGTCCAGAATTTACCTCGGGTCCAGAACCCAAATCTTAAATTAACCTTAAGTTCAGAATCTAAATTATTTTTGAGTTTAGAGCTTAAACCAACCTTGGATATGGAGTCTAGTATGGCTCTAAATCCAGTCAAAAATCACATTGCTTTTCACTTTCTTTTGTTGTAGTCTTAGATTGCTCAAGCAGGGGACAAACTGTAGATCCTTAATTTTTGACCCAGTCCAGTCAAATATTTAAAAAAAATAGTCCAAAATAATTTTTGTGGTATTTTAAGTAAATAATATTTATTTTAATATTCATTACTTACAATATTTATTTTTAATAAAAATAAAAAAATCTAATAGTAAAAAAATATAATAAAAATAAATAAATAAAAATCGGAGACGGAAAAATCGGCGATGAAAAATTTTCATCGCCGAAGAGGAATTAGCTTAGGCCAATTCGCCACAGAATTTTCTGCGGTGAAATGGCCATAGGCCAATTCGCAACAGGAAAATCCTATGGTGAATTGGCTGGCCCACGCCCAGCGCCCGTAGAAACTTTTTTGCCAACTTACTTTTGCACTCCTGTCCTGCACGTGGTTTTGCCAAAACCCTATTCTACTTGGTTTCTAATTTTATTTCCTAAAAGGTTTTTATTTTATTAGCCAATTAGGATTAGGTTTATGATTTTTTCTTATAAATACCACATTAAAGACACAAAATTAAGGATCAGAGCTAAAAATTTTTACTTCACCTTGGACTCTTGGATTTTTTCGGCCAACCTCAAGCTTGAAAGATCAAGAGGCAGCAAACAATAATCCATTAAAGGCAGCCTACACTGTCTTTATTATTGTTCAACTAGAATTCAAAGATTGTGGTGGAACCAACAACAGAATTTTGAATCGATATTTTCTTTGTTTATGTTTACAGTAGCTTCATCAAATTGGATTAATTGTTTCATCATACAATTTGATCAATTATTCTACAAAACATCCAAACATTATTTGAAACCCTAAAAATATTTCTTCAAAAACCCTAATGCCTTAATATCCGCATCACATATTTTCAAAATCTAAAACCCTAAATTACACTTTTCCAAAGCCACAATGATCTGTTTTCTTAAATACCTAACCAAATCTATCTTTATAAAGTCACAGTAGCTTATTTTTTCAAATACTTCATCTAAAAACCAATTTTCATGATTTTCAATCTTATTTATTTAAACCCTAAATTTTAATATTATTTTTATATAACTTTCAAAACCCTAAATCCAAAACATCCATTCTTTAGATTCAAACCCTAATTTATTTCAAATCTAACCTTTGTATTTAAACATCTAGTAGCCATGCTATTTCTTTAAAATGTTTCTCAACTAATTAAACTAGTATAAGCAAAACCCTAAATTGTTAAACATAAAACCCAAGAAACCCTAATTGATGCATGAACCCTAAAGTTATATACATACTATTTTATTTAAATTGGATGAATGCTTATTATATATTTTGATTGATGTTTGATGTCATTGATAAATGGATTATTTATGATGAATGGATGTTTACTTTTATTGATTTGTTTTGATTTCAAAACATTGTAAGAGGTATGTTTCCATATTTTAGGTGCCTCATTAGTTAAATTTTATGTAATTTATTTTATCTTAAAGCTTTTGGACCAATGTAAAGGACACGTTTTCACCTTTTGGTGGGTGTCCTATTTAGTTTTAGACATAGACGATGTAAGGACATGTTTCCATCCTCGAATGGGTGTCCATTTATTTGTTTTGTTTGGACATTGCTTTGATTTTAATATAATGATGCTTTATTATAATTGTTGCATGCAATATGGATAATATTGTAATATTTAAGAATTTTATAATATCAAGACCTGCAAAGGAGGCCGACTCTAATGAACCGGGCATTGTGGGGGTGTTGGGCCATTTCTCACCTTCCCCACACATACCCAACTTTTCGAACCAATTAGGGGGTTGGGAATTCCATAGGAATTGAGTCATCCACCCCTTTCTTTTTCCCGGCCTATCCGGGTGGCGACTCCATTTTTCTCTGAGCTTAGGCCCATGTTCTCTAAGGCCCTGAGCCTAAACAATGCCGAAGTAGCAAGAACCATTTCACAGGGAGTGGGGGCGAAAATCCCCGCTAACGACCATCTTTTAAAAAGAAATATTAAAATAAGATAAAGGTTGCCTAATTAATGGGATGAAGACTTAAATAATGAGAAAGTGGGAGACAAAGTGGAGTGTGTGAGCTGGAAAGCATGCTTTGTGTCTTAAGAAATTAAAAAAAATGGAAGCTATACATATATACACGTTTTAGAGGCTTAAAGGGGAGTTCTCTCTTGGTTCATCATCTTGTTCTTGGTCTTGAGAGAGACCAAGAACATCACCTTCATCTTCATCGTCATCTTCCATTTCTTCCATAAACAAGATCTTTGACATTTTTGGGATAAAATTGGGTGAGCAAGCTCTTATGAAGGTTAGGGTTTGAAGAAAGCTTGATTGAGGAGTTGAGGGCTTGAGAGAGTGATCATTCCATCTTTTAAGAGGAGAGCCATTAATTGAAGAAGGCTTATTAGTTCTTCATCACATTCAAAGTGGAGCTAGGAGGAAGACTAGAAGTTTAACTCTTAGTATCTTCAAATGGGTTTTTATATTCTCTCTTTTAATTCATTTCTAGATTGTTATTGTTTGTTAGGAACATTAATATTTCAATGGAAAATTGTGATTTGATTTATATTGAGATGAATATTTGTTTTAAATTGATGATGATGAGATAAATTACTCATGCCTAGGGTTTGTAGTATATTTGATTGAATGACTTGATTTGATATTTGCATTAATATACCTTGTTACTAGTTGATTGTATTGGATTAAATGTTAGGTTGATAGATTAGCTACCTATTAATCTCTAGATATCGAATGAAGGACTGAGAGGTGAAATTTGATATTGGAATTATGCAATCTACTACCCTAAGAATGAATTAGAAATATAAGATCTAGGGTTTATTAATTTGTAATTTCAAAATAATTAGTTGTTGTTAATTCATGAATGTGAAAACTAATGAATTGGTAATTACTAATTAAACTCAAGGAACAAATTAAAATAAAAGGTCATGTTAATGGATAATTTAAGAGTTAAGCTTTGATTAAATTGATCTACAACCCTAGGCACCATTCTTTGAATTGTATTAATCTTGTACAACCATTACACACATTACTTTAATTTTAATTGCTTTTCACCACTACTTCAAGCATCACTCTTGCTTTTAAATTTCTTGCTAATCAAACTATTACAAAATAATTCCTTCCTTGTGAGATGACCTTGGGGCTATCACTGTTGCTACAATTACCTCGTATACTTGTGAGTGTCACTTGTAGTAGTAATTATTCAAGTGCAACAAGTTTTTGGCACCGTTGCTGGGAAGGCAATTGTTGTTAGTAGTTTAATTTTTTTATTTAAATTATTTAATTATTTTGGGTGTTTCATTTTTTTAATTTATAAGTGTTTATTGTAAGAATGTAGTTTTCAAGGCACGAGGGAGTTTATGATGAGAATGCTAATTCTGAAATGGCATGGCAATTAGCATAATTATCAAATCAACTTAAGATGCTAAATGCAAGAGGAAGAGCACCTATGCCTAGTCAAGAAGTATGTCCAACAAGTGGCATTGCAGGACATAGTGCAAACATGTGTTCATTTGGTTTTGAGCAATACCAAGAGAGGCAAGAGGAAGAATATGACTTTGAAAGTTTCCAGCCAAGGGGTAGAAATGACCCATATTTTGATCCTTATAATTCAAGTTCGAGAAACTACCCAACTTTTTCTTGGAAAATCCAACAACAAATTACACCTTAATAATTTTTTCAACCTTACCAAAGAAGTTCTTACTTTCAAGAACAATGCTCAAATCAGGATCAGATTAAGAAACCCACATTGCAGGATAGTTTGAATGCCTTTATTCAAATTAGCATACAAAATCAAGATCAATTCAAGAAACCCGTAGTGGAAGATAATTTGAATGCTTTCCTTCAAATTACCATAAAAAATTAGGAAAGGAGCAATAAGATGTTTGATTCTTTGGAGGTATCATTGAAGAAGGTGGAAACTTAAGTTGGGCAACTGGCAAATCAACTCTAAGCACACAAAAAAGTGGAATCTGCTAGTCAAATAGAGCTAGCCAATGCAATCACAATTTTGAGGAGTGAACGGGTGATATATAACAAATTTTGTGATTCCCTTGATGGAGGTACTAATCAAGAAGAAAATGGCGAAGAGATACAACCTAACATAGAGGATCTAAGTCAATCAAAGGAGGAGGAGAATTTGTAGGCATCAACTTTATCAAAATTGCATGAACTTCCAAATCCTTATATGCCACCACTTCCATTCCCAAGTAGATTAAAGGATGAGAAGCAAGGTATGCCACTTTTTGAAATCTATGTCATGCCCTCCAAAGAAGATAGTGAAGATAGTGTAGATAAGCTTGAGATGGCCATGACCTTGGAAATAGAGCCTAATATTTCCAATTCAGAAATTGAGGAGTGCAATTTAATCTTAAATACGGAGGTTGTTGAGAGGGGACTTCAGATTGCTAAAGAGGATGAGAAAGAGATTCAAACAAACTTGGTTGAACTTAAAAAGAACCCAAAAATTTTAAAATATGTTTTGGATGGGGAGAACAGTATGCAACCAATGATCATCTCTTCCACTCTCGGTGGTGAAGAAGAGCAAAAAATGAATATAACCATGTTGCAGACTAAAAAGTTTTTATCAAGTTCATATAGCATTGGAGGATCACCCTAAGACAACCTTCACACATTCCCTTTGGACATGTCCTCTTCAAAGGATGTTGCATAGGCTTTGCAATACACTGGGTACATTTCAGAGTTGCATGCTATTCATCTTCTCACATACGGGCGACAATTGCATTAAGGATGGAAGGAGCACTTAATATCGCATATGAGAACGATGAAAATTAGGTTTCATGTAATATCCTCATTTATGCCCTAGAAGTTTTGTATGTTGTTGTTATTGTGGTTGTTTCAAATTGCAAGATAAAGAATTGAGAAAAGAAAAGTATATGTGTTTTGGGAAGGATTTAGGGTTTAGAGAGAATAGTATATGTTGTGTATATGTTGATATATATAACATATAAATGGGTCAAAGAAGAGTCAAGGTGTTGGTTAGTGGAAGAAGATATTTTATTGTTGAGTGTGTAATTGCATATATGGGCTTATATAAGACAAAAAGTTAGTTATATGATTGAGGGCATTTTGGTAATTGCTTGGATAAAATCTCTTGGTGGAGATTTAAAGAAGAAAAGTCATTTGACTTTGTTGAATTTTCTTTTCTTCTCATGTTTGTGCCGGCCATTGAAGAAGACAAAGGGAAGGAGAAGTGTTCTTGATACTAAGATCAAATTGAGGAAGGAATTGAGAGCTTTGGTGAAAGAATTGTGGAATTTCTTCATCTAAGGTAAGTATTCTTTTGTTTCCTTTACTTATTTTGTAGTAGTGTTGAAGTTATGATTAGGGTGATTTGTGATTTGTTGGTTTGATGATTAGATGTGTTTGTGTTGTGTTCTCAAGTGTTGAATTGGTTTTAAGTTAAGAGTTTAAATAGGTGTTGTTGTTGGAAGTGGTGGATGTTGATTTTGAAAGATGGTGATTTTAGGGTTTTGAGATGATTTGTGTTTAAGTGTAATATTAATGTGTTATGAGGTGATTTTTATGATGAATATGTGTTTAAAACATTGTTTATGTTCATTTGAAACATGTGGTATGATGTATATTAAGTTTAAATGCAATTGGGAAAGTGATGGCTTTGGTTAGGGTTTTGGTTATGGGTGACACGGCCAAAAAGCTATGGGAAACACGGCCAAGACATGAAATTTTGAAGGTGTTGGATTGATTTTTGAGAGACACGGCCGTGTCCCCAAGCCATGTTTGCTACTGCCAAAGTTTGGTTGAGAGACACGGCCACAAGCTTGGCCGTGTCCCTTGCCCATGTTGCTTACTGTCCAATTGGGTTGAGTGACACGGCCACAAGCTTGGCCATGTCCCTCAAGTGGCTGCCCTTGTCCCTCAATTGTGTAGGTTAAGGTTTTACTTCCTTGTTCTTTTTGCATTGCTTTGGTTCTCAAAGGGTAGGTTGGTCCCTAAACCTAACCCTAAACATTTTAAATACACTTGAATCAATGAATGATATAATCAATTACATGTGTAATGTTCTAAAGCTATGAATCATATCAATTGTTCTTTACCCTAATTGCATTGTTGAGATTGAATAATGTTATGTTATGCATTGTAAATGGTAATGTGTTTCATGAGTAATGAATATTGAAATGTATATCAAAGATGCAATGATAATTCAAATAAGACATGATATGAGACAATGCCATTGTGGTTGGCTATGATGTGATGCAATTGAAAGAAATAAGGCATGTTTGCCTAAATGTTGTTGAGAATTGAGAATGGAAATGATAATTGAATAATAAATGAATTGTGTGGCTAATGTGTTATTCCATTTTCAGAGTTGGTTGTTGGTGGCATGCCTAATAAGTGTAACAATCTCTTGAAGTTAGGTTGGATTGAATCCTTGAAGCCTAATTGAGATGTTACCACCCTTGAAGCTAGGTTGGGTTGGTTCTTGAAGCCAAGTTGGGTTGAAGCTTAGCATGCTTTGCTCCCCTTGAAGCTTGGTTGAACCTAATCCTTGAAGCCTAGTTGGGTTTATGATATTGATAAATGTGATGATAGAACCAAAACATTAACTCTGAAAATTGAATGGCATATTAGTGTGTCTTGGGCCCATGCTTGTCTTTGCTTAATGTTGATTATGAATGATTAAATGAATACTAATGAGGTATATGATAAGATGTTGAAATATGATATGTCTATTTATGTTGAGTTATGAAATGTAAAGGCATGTTGTTAGCTTTGCATATATGATGTTACATGTATAATATGGATTGAGAATTGGCATTGCATTGCATCAAAGCAAAATATTAGCATGTTTTATCTTACTAAGCCGTTGGCTTAGCGCGATAGTGTTTGATCGCGCAGGTAATAGAGTTGGTAGAGTTGAACCCGAGAGTTCATCAAGACCGAGTGAGAGTAGACAGTGAAGAGTTGATTTTTGAGGACTTAAAGATCAGAGCAGACTTGCCAATCATGTATACTTCTTTTATATTTTGTAAAGTAATGTTTATAATGTAAATATGTACCTAATTTATAACTTCCGCTGTGTAATATTTAAATGTATATATGTATATCTAACATGTTTATATTTTAAGTCAATGACTTAATTTCTATAATGTATAATGATTAGGGTATTGTATCAAGTTTAAAATGTTTTGAATGTTGAAGAAAACCGTAGCATCCCTATGTTTGGTGCACTTATGCTTCATTGTTGTGATTGTAGTGTGTGTGCATTGGATGTGGGGGTGTTACATTTCATCTGAACTCTCTCTTTTAATTTATGTAATATCCTCATTTATGCCCTAGAAGTTTTGAGTATGTTGTTGTTATTGTGGTTGTTGATATATATATTGGGAAGTGAATGTTTGTGCATATATGTGTTAAATTGTAAGAGAAAAGAAATGGGAAGAGAATGTATATGTATATGTGTTTTGGAGAAGAAATTTAGGGTTTAGAGACAAATGTATATGTTGTTTATATGATGATATAATTAACATATACATTGGTCAAATGAAGAGTCAAGGTGATGGTTAAGTGGAAGAAGATATTTTTGGTTGTTAATGAAATTACTATAAAGGGCTTATATGAGACAAAGAGTTAGTTATATGGTTAAGGGTGTTTTGGTAATTTTCCTTGTAAGATGCATGGTGGAGATTAAAAGAAGAAAAGGTGTTTGACTTGTGCATTTTCTTCTTTCTTTCTTGAAGTGGCCGGATTCTCCATAGACAAAGAGAGAAAGAGAGGTGATCTTGAGGTTTGAAGCATTTTGAAGAAAGAAACAAGGGTTTTGGTTAAAGATTTGTAGATTTCTTCATTTGAGGTAAGATCTTTTCTTTAATTTCTTCAATTCTTTTGAAGTGGTGTGAGAAAGGAATTAGGGTTTGTTGGTTTGATGATGAGAAGTTGAGTTGGTGAAGGTGTTGGAAGTGATTGTGTTGAGTAAGAGTTGTGTTTAGTGAAATTGTTTCTGTTTTACAATTAGTAAAGGCTGTGATTTGTATGATTTTTAATTAATTATAGAAAAATGTTCTTGAAGTGAATTTTTGATATGTTGTGCCTCTATGAGTGTAGAATGACTGAAAAATATGTTGATTCGATTTTGGAATGGTTATGAGTTTAGAAAGATTATTTTCATTAGACCTGTTCCAGCAGGTACCTTAACTGGGACAGCTATATTTCGTGATTTTTAATAAAATGTAGAAAAATCATATCCAATCGAATTTTGGATATGTTGTTGCTTAGTGAGTCTAGTATTTGAGAAAAATAATTTGGAACCACGTTGATTGAATTTGATTTATGGAATTCACAAAGTTCAGAACTGCTGCCAGGATGCAGGGCAATTGGGGCAGTCTGGTTAGGTGAACTATTTGACCAAGATTTTGTGTTCAGTTTGATCTGAAATTTTAAAGGGATGATTTTAAGATACAAAACTAAATTCTGTAAAAATTTTAGAATTTTTAGTCAAGTAGATTATTTTATACAATTTTTCAAAATAAGGATAAAATGGAGTTTAAAACCAGAATGTACTATTTATGGTTAGGGTTTTAATTCTTTGTTCTTTTTGCATTGCTTTGGTTTTCCAAAGGTAGGTTGGTCCTTAAACCTAACCCTAAACACTTTAAACACACTTGAATCAATGAATGTTATAATCAATTGTTCTTTGCCCTAATTGCATTGTTGAGATTGAACAATGTTATGTTGTGCATTGTGAATGGTAATGTGTTTCATGAGTAATGTGGTATGAAATGTTGATATTTATGAATGATGCTATGTGAGATATAATGTGATCATGGATGAGATATATATATATATATACTTGAATAATGAGATGTTATATTGTGAAATGAAATGTGAAGCCATTGTTATTGGCTAAGATGATGTAATTGAAAGAAAGAAGGCATGTTTGCCTAAATGTGATGAGAATTGAGAATGGAAATGAATTGTTTGTTTAATATGTTATTCAGTTTCAGAGTTCTGGATTTGGGTGGCATGCCTAAGAAATGATGACAGGTAACAGTCTTGCCGGGTTGAGGACCTCCTCATAGGTGTTGAGTTGATGGTCCAAGAGACTGGGTCTGTTACACTATGAGATATATGATTTGTAACAGTCTTGCCGGGTTGAGGATCTCCTCATATGTGTTGAGTTGATGATCCAAGAGACTGGGTCTGTTACACTTGCCTACGGGCGTGATTATTGTGACTATGAACCAAAGCAGTAACTCTGAACTCTGAATATCGTATTAAATACTTGTTGGGCCCATAGGTGTCAGGGTTATATGAATGTCCTAAATAATGTTAGGAGTTAATGAAATGAGATGTTGGTTATTGAGTATGATTGATTAATGTTGAATGTGGAAAGATGTTGAAATGTGGTATGCTCATATGACTATGATTTGTGAAATGCATAATTATGTGGTTAACTTTATATTTATGATATTGATCTTATCAATAACATATGTGGCATTGCATTACATTAAAGCATACCATTAGCATGTTTTATCTTACTAAGCCGTTGGCTTAGCGCGAATGTGATTCTTCGCGCAGGTGACAAGGAAGAACCAGAGAGTTCCTCTAGGCCGAGTCGAGCCTAGATTTTGAAGATTGAATAGTGGGCTTTAAGATCGAAGACTGACTGCCAAACATGTATAAATTTTATGTGTTGTAAAACTTGAGTTTTGATGTATATGAATTTGTAAATATTGTTACTTTCCGTTGCATAGTGAACAAAGATTTTATCTGCTGTATTTCATAATAAACCTTTACTTTATTTTGTACTAGAAGTGTAAATCCTTTTTGCAGGTTGTAGTTGAGGTTATAAGGGGGATTTATTGGAAGTGTACTGAGAATGATTTTGTTTGCATTGGTTTGTGTAAAAATGTTTTCAAAAATTAGAAAAAAAAAAACCAGTTTTGTCGACACTTGGGATTGAATTTTTAGGCAAAACTATGGCAAAATTTCTATAAAAATCGGAACAAAAATTTGACTAAGTAAAAGTGGTAGCAACATTAGGATAGGGTGGCGCCTCTACTCAGCTTACACACGTAGGTCGGGAAGGGGTGTTACAATTTTTGGTATCAGAGCCTAGGTTTGAGATTCTCAACCTAGATCAATTGTAAGAAAAAGAATATTTTGATTTTTAAAGTGGGTTTTTGAGTAAAATACATGTTTTGGTATGGCAGTCTTTGATCTTTAATGAGGAATATTCTGCTGTGTTTGCAGATATAGGTAGAGATGGCATCTCATTCACGACAATCTGTTGAGGGTAGTGCCGAGAGTATTGCTCCTGTTGAGGGAGCTAGGGTTGATAGTGTTGAGGAGGCACCTGCTTCGGTGTCGGGTAGACCAGCTGGGGAGGAGGTTTCGCCAGCCTGGTTTAGGCCTATGTTGGAAGCTATGAGACAAGCACCTGTGCAACCACAGCCACCGCCACCACCCCCTCAGCCTTCAGTACCAGTAAGGCACTATGATAAGCTAAGGAAATATGGAGCAGAGGATTTCTTTGGTACAGTTGATCCGGCTGTAGCAGAACAGTGGCTTGATAGAGTTCAGAGGGTATTTGTGCAGTTGCAAGCCACTTCAGAGGAGAAGTTTGACTATGCAAGATCTTTGCTACAGAAGGATGCCTACGACTGGTGGAAGACAGTGCCCCATTCTATGGATGATCCACCAACCTTGTCTTATGCGGATTTTCTGAGAGAATTTGAGTTGAAGTATACTCCTAGGGAGTATAAAGATGGGAAGAAAAGAGAGTTTCTAGATTTGAAGCAAGATCATCGGACCGTAACTGAGTATGAAGTTGAGTTTATTCGACTGAGTCAGTATGCTGGGGGTATCATTACTGATGAGATTGATAGATGTCGGCGATTTGAGGAGGGATTGAGGCCCTCGATCATGTGCTTAGTGGCTGGATCCAGATATCAGGATTTCTCACAGCTTGTGGCAGCAGCTCGAAGTGTAGAGCGAGCTCAAGTTATTGCAGCTGCTTCAGAGGAAGAGGTTAGGGTTAGAAGGCCCCAGTTCGAGGTAGGGTCTTCTTCTGCGAAGAGGGGTAGAGGAAGTTTTGTTCCTCGGAGTAGTAGGAGCCAGAGACCAGTGGGTAGGTCAGTGCAGTTCCAGAGGCAGAGATTTAGACCTGCAGCTTCAGTAGCGAGTGCTCCTACTCCTGGAGTTCAGAGATCCACCTTACCTGTGTGTAACCAGTGTGGTGGAAGACATGGGGGCGTTTGTTGGAGGCATAGTAGATCAGGGGTATGCTTCCGGTGTGGATCACCTGACCACTTTGTGAGAGACTGTCCTGAGAGGCAGGATCAGATGCCAGTTGATTCTGCTGCTTCTCGAGCTAGTGTGAGGGGAGGCAGAGGAGGCAGAGGTGCCAGCCGGGGAGGTAGACCAGGATTCAGTTCTAGAAGAGGTACTACATCCAGGGAGGGTAGACCAGAGGAGGTTGGATCTTCCCAGAGGATGTATGTTATGCAGAGACAGCCAGATACATCGGCAGTCATAGCTGGTACTTTTTCTTTATTTAATACTCCAGTACTTGCTTTGATTGATCCGGGTTCCACACATTCATATATTAGTGCATCTGTTTTGCCTGTATCTGATTTGCATGCTGAGTCCCTAGGATTTGATGTGTTGGTAACAAATCCGTTAGGGCATAGTGTGGTTGTGAGTAAGGTGCATAGAGATAGTGCAGTAGTGGTGCAGGGTGAGGAGTTCCTTGGGGATTTGATTGAGATGCCATTTAAGGAATATGACGTGATCTTAGGTATGGATTGGCTATCTCGACATGAAGCTGTGGTGGATTGTAAAAAGAAAATTGTTTCTTTGAGAACGGGTGATGGTAGAGAGGTGATAGTATCTAATGAGCAGGAACAGCTAGCCTCCTTATTTGTTTCAGCTGTTGCAGCCAGGAGGTTGATTAGAAAGGGGTGTGAAGCCTATCTTGCTCATGTGGTGGATACTAGAGTGAAGGGTTCCCCTATTGATAGCATTGCCACAGTTGCTGAGTTCCCGGATGTGTTTCCAGAGGAGTTGCCAGGGTTGCCTCCTGAGAGAGAGGTGGAGTTCGGTATTGAATTGTTGCCTGGTACCACTCCTATCTCTATTACTCCTTATAGAATGGCACCAGCAGAATTGAGGGAGTTGAAAGTGCAATTACAGGAGTTGTTGGACAAAGGATTCATTCGCCCCAGTATTTCTCCTTGGGGAGCTCCTGTGCTATTTGTGAAGAAGAAAGATGGTACTATGAGGTTGTGTATCGATTATAGGCAATTGAACAAGGTGACTATTAAAAATAAATATCCTTTGCCTAGAATCGATGATCTCTTTGATCAGTTGAAGGGAGCGTCAGTGTTCTCCAAAATTGATTTGAGATCTGGGTACCATCAGCTGAGGGTAAGAAGTGAAGATGTTCCTAAGACTGCTTTTCGGACCAGGTATGGGCATTATGAGTTTTTAGTTATGCCTTTTGGTCTAACGAATGCACCTGCAGCTTTTATGGATTTGATGAATAGGGTGTTTAGGCCCTATTTGGATCAGTTTGTAGTGGTCTTCATTGATGATATACTGGTGTATTCGCGGAATGAAGAGGAGCATGATATGCATCTGCGGATTGTGTTGCAGATTTTGAGAGAGAATCAGTTATTTGCCAAATTGTCGAAGTGTGAGTTCTGGTTGGATCAAGTTGCTTTTCTCGGACATATTGTTTCTGCAGAAGGCATCAGAGTTGATCCGAGCAAAGTTGAAGCCATTTTAAATTGGAGTCCACCCAAGTCTGTGACAGAGATTAGAAGTTTTCTGGGTTTGGCAGGCTATTACCGACGGTTTGTGAAAGGGTTTTCTTTGATAGCTACTCCACTCACCAGATTACTTCGAAAGGGAGTGAGATTTGTGTGGACAGATCAGTGTCAGGCTAGTTTTGAGCAGTTGAGAGAGTTGTTGACTCAAGCGCCTGTTCTTACTTTACCTGTTGAAGGCAAACCATATGTGATCTACAGTGATGCTTCACATAGAGGTTTGGGGTGTGTATTGATGCAGGAAGGGAAAGTTATAGCTTATGCATCTCGACATTTGAAACCGCATGAGCTTAACTATCCGACCCATGATTTAGAATTGGCTGCCATTGTGTTTGCATTAAAGATTTGGCGCCACTATCTGTTTGGGGAGAAATGTTTCATCTACACTGATCACAAGAGTTTGAAGTATTTGGGTGTCCAGAAAGAACTCAATCTTCGTCAGAGGAGATGGTTAGAATTGATTAAAGACTATGACTGCTTGATTGACTATCATCCAGGTAAAGCAAATGTTGTTGCTGATGCCTTGAGTCGGAAGTCTTTAGCTGGTTTAACTGTTTACTCGCTCTCGTTGCTTGTTGAGTTGAGAGCATTGCATGCCAGTTTTGTACCTTGTGTTGATGGTGCATTATTGGCACAGTTGCAATTAAAGCCGATTTTGTTAGATCAGATCAAAGAAGCTCAGTTGGCCGATAAGAAGATTCAGAAGATTTTTTCAGATTGCAAGAATGGGAAGACTAGAGATTTTGTTGTGAAAGATGATGGGAGTCTCTGGTTTAAGAACCGATTGTGTGTACCCGATGATGCTGATTTGAAAAGAGTCATTTTAGAAGAAGCTCATCAGTCAATGTTTGCTATGCATCCGGGTAATACGAAGATGTATCATGATTTGAGACAGCATTATTGGTGGATTGGTTTGAAGAGAGACATTGCTGAGTTTGTATCGAAATGTCTCACTTGTCAGAAGGTTAAAGCAGAGCATCAAGTTCCAACCGGGTTGCTTCAACCATTGTCAGTGCCAGAATGGAAGTGGGAAAGAGTGACAATGGATTTTGTGTCTGGTTTGCCATTGACACAAAAGAAGCATGATGCTATATGGGTGATTGTGGATAGATTGACTAAGACAGCTCATTTCCTTCCGGTTCGAATGGATTACTCTTTGGAGAGATTGGCTGAGCTGTATATCCATGAGATTGTGAAACTGCATGGTGTTCCAACTTCTTTAGTGTCTGATCGAGATCCCAGGTTTACTTCCAGATTTTGGAAGAGTTTGCATAGTGCTTTAGGTTCTCGACTGCACTTCAGCACTGCTTTTCATCCACAGACGGATGGACAGTCAGAGAGGGTGATACAGATTATTGAGGACATGTTGAGAAGCTGTGTCATCGATTTCTCTGGAAGTTGGGATAGGTTTTTACCTCTTGTGGAGTTTGCTTACAACAACAGTCACCAATCCAGCATTGGTATGGCACCGTTTGAAGCATTGTATGGCAGACGGTGTAGGACACCTCTTTGTTGGAATGAGCTTGGAGATAATAAGTTGGTTGGTCCTGATTTGATTCAAGAAACTGAAGATAAAGTAAAGTTGATTCGAGGCAGGTTAAAAGCAGCTTCAGACCGACAGAAGTCTTATGCAGATCTAAAAAGGAGAGATATAGAGTTTGATGTTGGAGATAAGGTATTTCTGAAAGTGTCTCCTTGGAAGAAAATTTTGAGGTTCGGTCGGAAAGGAAAATTGAGTCCTCGTTTCATTGGGCCGTATGAAGTGTTAGAAAGAGTTGGGCCAGTGGCGTATCGACTTGCTTTGCCACCTGAGTTGGATCGTATTCATAATGTATTCCATGTTTCTATGTTGAGGAGATATAGGTCGGATCCATCTCATGTGTTGCCATTTGAGTCTATTGAAGTGAGCCCAGATTTGACATTTGAAGAGGAACCAGTTGCTATCTTGGCACGAGAAGTGAAAGAGTTAAGGAACAAGAGAGTGCCATTGGTGAAGATTCTTTGGAAGAATCATGCAAAAGAAGAAGCGACTTGGGAAAGTGAGCATACCATGCGAGAGCAGTATCCGCAATTGTTTCAGCTTTGATATCAGGTAATTTCGAGGACGAAATTTTCTTTTTAGAGGGGGAGAATTGTAATATCCTCATTTATGCCCTAGAAGTTTTGAGTATGTTGTTGTTATTGTGGTTGTTGATATATATATTGGGAAGTGAATGTTTGTGCATATATGTGTTAAATTGTAAGAGAAAAGAAATGGGAAGAGAATGTATATGTATATGTGTTTTGGAGAAGAAATTTAGGGTTTAGAGACAAATGTATATGTTGTTTATATGATGATATAATTAACATATACATTGGTCAAATGAAGAGTCAAGGTGATGGTTAAGTGGAAGAAGATATTTTTGGTTGTTAATGAAATTACTATAAAGGGCTTATATGAGACAAAGAGTTAGTTATATGGTTAAGGGTGTTTTGGTAATTTTCCTTGTAAGATGCATGGTGGAGATTAAAAGAAGAAAAGGTGTTTGACTTGTGCATTTTCTTCTTTCTTTCTTGAAGTGGCCGGATTCTCCATAGACAAAGAGAGAAAGAGAGGTGATCTTGAGGTTTGAAGCATTTTGAAGAAAGAAACAAGGGTTTTGGTTAAAGATTTGTAGATTTCTTCATTTGAGGTAAGATCTTTTCTTTAATTTCTTCAATTCTTTTGAAGTGGTGTGAGAAAGGAATTAGGGTTTGTTGGTTTGATGATGAGAAGTTGAGTTGGTGAAGGTGTTGGAAGTGATTGTGTTGAGTAAGAGTTGTGTTTAGTGAAATTGTTTCTGTTTTACAATTAGTAAAGGCTGTGATTTGTATGATTTTTAATTAATTATAGAAAAATGTTCTTGAAGTGAATTTTTGATATGTTGTGCCTCTATGAGTGTAGAATGACTGAAAAATATGTTGATTCGATTTTGGAATGGTTATGAGTTTAGAAAGATTATTTTCATTAGACCTGTTCCAGCAGGTACCTTAACTGGGACAGCTATATTTCGTGATTTTTAATAAAATGTAGAAAAATCATATCCAATCGAATTTTGGATATGTTGTTGCTTAGTGAGTCTAGTATTTGAGAAAAATAATTTGGAACCACGTTGATTGAATTTGATTTATGGAATTCACAAAGTTCAGAACTGCTGCCAGGATGCAGGGCAATTGGGGCAGTCTGGTTAGGTGAACTATTTGACCAAGATTTTGTGTTCAGTTTGATCTGAAATTTTAAAGGGATGATTTTAAGATACAAAACTAAATTCTGTAAAAATTTTAGAATTTTTAGTCAAGTAGATTATTTTATACAATTTTTCAAAATAAGGATAAAATGGAGTTTAAAACCAGAATGTACTATTTATGGTTAGGGTTTTAATTCTTTGTTCTTTTTGCATTGCTTTGGTTTTCCAAAGGTAGGTTGGTCCTTAAACCTAACCCTAAACACTTTAAACACACTTGAATCAATGAATGTTATAATCAATTGTTCTTTGCCCTAATTGCATTGTTGAGATTGAACAATGTTATGTTGTGCATTGTGAATGGTAATGTGTTTCATGAGTAATGTGGTATGAAATGTTGATATTTATGAATGATGCTATGTGAGATATAATGTGATCATGGATGAGATATATATATATATACTTGAATAATGAGATGTTATATTGTGAAATGAAATGTGAAGCCATTGTTATTGGCTAAGATGATGTAATTGAAAGAAAGAAGGCATGTTTGCCTAAATGTGATGAGAATTGAGAATGGAAATGAATTGTTTGTTTAATATGTTATTCAGTTTCAGAGTTCTGGATTTGGGTGGCATGCCTAAGAAATGATGACAGGTAACAGTCTTGCCGGGTTGAGGACCTCCTCATAGGTGTTGAGTTGATGGTCCAAGAGACTGGGTCTGTTACACTATGAGATATATGATTTGTAACAGTCTTGCCGGGTTGAGGATCTCCTCATATGTGTTGAGTTGATGATCCAAGAGACTGGGTCTGTTACACTTGCCTACGGGCGTGATTATTGTGACTATGAACCAAAGCAGTAACTCTGAACTCTGAATATCGTATTAAATACTTGTTGGGCCCATAGGTGTCAGGGTTATATGAATGTCCTAAATAATGTTAGGAGTTAATGAAATGAGATGTTGGTTATTGAGTATGATTGATTAATGTTGAATGTGGAAAGATGTTGAAATGTGGTATGCTCATATGACTATGATTTGTGAAATGCATAATTATGTGGTTAACTTTATATTTATGATATTGATCTTATCAATAACATATGTGGCATTGCATTACATTAAAGCATACCATTAGCATGTTTTATCTTACTAAGCCGTTGGCTTAGCGCGAATGTGATTCTTCGCGCAGGTGACAAGGAAGAACCAGAGAGTTCCTCTAGGCCGAGTCGAGCCTAGATTTTGAAGATTGAATAGTGGGCTTTAAGATCGAAGACTGACTGCCAAACATGTATAAATTTTATGTGTTGTAAAACTTGAGTTTTGATGTATATGAATTTGTAAATATTGTTACTTTCCGTTGCATAGTGAACAAAGATTTTATCTGCTGTATTTCATAATAAACCTTTACTTTATTTTGTACTAGAAGTGTAAATCCTTTTTGCAGGTTGTAGTTGAGGTTATAAGGGGGATTTATTGGAAGTGTACTGAGAATGATTTTGTTTGCATTGGTTTGTGTAAAAATGTTTTCAAAAATTAGAAAAAAAAAACCAGTTTTGTCGACACTTGGGATTGAATTTTTAGGCAAAACTATGGCAAAATTTCTATAAAAATCGGAACAAAAATTTGACTAAGTAAAAGTGGTAGCAACATTAGGATAGGGTGGCGCCTCTACTCAGCTTACACACGTAGGTCGGGAAGGGGTGTTACAATTTATGCTTGCTCATTAGGGACAATGTGAATCATTAAGTGTGGGGTGCAATTTGTGTTTTTACTTTTTACTTATCTTTGTTTAATAGTTAATGTTTTTCTTTGAATAAATAAATTTTGAAAAGTTCAATTGTTATAAGATTGTTGATAGATGACCTTTGAATTTTTGAATCATGAATTTGAGAATTGATTAGAATTGGTACTGATTGTCAATTTTGATGGTTATTCTTTGCATTACCTTTAAACTAGTGAGGAATTGAGCCATCAACTTATTATTTTTTATTGTGTGCAAACATCTTTTATTGATGAATTGCTAGAACTTGCTTTGACATGCATTTTGAGACTACATAAAAATTTCAATTAGGCATCAATATGTTTAAAGCAATTAGGTGAACCCATTTTGGCTTAAAAAGACCAAACTTATATCCTACCTTAGTTAGCCAATTTTGACCTTATTTCATTTTTTCTTTTCTTTCTTATTCACAACACCATTAGCTTGAACCTTGTTGTTTTAACTATTACCCTTGCATTAGGTCAAGAGCAATTTAAGAGCGTTTATGATTGAGTGTTGTGTTAAATAAAGTGTGGGGTTAAATTTAGTGGGTTCAAAATTACAAATTATTATCTTCTTTAGTTGCAAACACTATTTAAAAAAATAAAAATTAATAAAAATAAAAAAAGAAAGAAAAGAAAAATCAAAATAATAGAAGTTGTTCTTTTTCGCAGGGTTGGAATAAGTTTAGGAATAATCATTGCAAGATTTAATAAGTGAGTTCCCTTGAAAAGCTCTTTAATCTCAAGTGGTAGGTGAGTCGAAGGTGTTTTGGGATTGTTGGGTTATACATATGATCGGTTACTTCATTCTTGAAGTGCTCTTGAACTTAATGAATAAGCTCACATTTCCTAAATGTCATGCCTTTACCTTAGCACCATTACAACCCAAAGAAAGACCATATGATTGATGCTTGATTGTAATTATGTGGTAGAGATTTAATTGATAAGCAAGCCTACAGAGATAATCTTTCATTGAATGTTGAGAGCTTAAACACTACCTGATTAAACACTTAAAAGGTTTTGTGAGGGAGTGACAATTTTTGGTATGCATGGATTGACCATTAAATTGCTTGAGTATTGATTGTTCTTGATTTGATAATGATTGTGGATTTAATAAAATGGGAGTCTTGATACATCCTTATAACTCTTGAACTTGACTAAATTTATCTTGTTTATTTTATTTTGATTTTGACTTTGCTTGGGGACAAGTAAAGAATTAAGTGTGGGGTAGTTGTTTGGATCATCTATACATTTATGTTTAGTGTGATTTTATTGGCCTTTGATTGATTCTTCTTTTAATTTGTGTTTAAAGTCTGTTTAAAGTATTTGATGTGAAAAACAAAATGATGGAGCTTTAATTCAATTTGATGGATTATTAAGGTGGAAAAATAAGAGACATGGCCAAGACACTTCATGGCATGGTCGTGTCCCTCATCCAAGGAAAGAGGCAGGAAAATGTGGCAGAGCTTGACACAAGCAAGAGACACGGCCAAGCCATTGGTCGTGTCAAGGCCTTGGCCGTGTCCTGCAAAAGGAGCAAAGTGAAGCAAATGCAGAAGTAGACACACCCAAGAGATACAGCAAAGCCACTGGCCATGTCACATGACACAACCAAGGCCTTGCTGTATCCCATATAAAGAGCAAAGCAAAGCTAGAAGAATAGTAGAGAACACACTCAAGAGACATGGCCAAGCCACTAGCCGTGTCATGTGTTGATTGGATTGTTGATTGCTTTCTTTGTTGCTAATCTCTTGTGCTAGGGTTTTTCTGTCGATTTTTTACTCCAATGAAGACTAATCTTTCCGATGCCAATCAAAGTCCAAAAGTCCAATTTTTGATCCCCCTAATTATGAGTTTTAATGTCTTATTTATAGCAAAATCATTGACCTACTTCTAGTTGTTTAAGAAAATTAAAACTAATTAGGAAAAGAAACCAGAACCAAATAGAATTTGGTTTCGGAGAAAATTTGAAAAATTTTGCTGGCAAAAAACTTGCTGCGAGTTGAAAACTGCAAGGATTTGTGAGGGACGATGGGTGGCCAGCCAATTCGCCGACAGGAAATTCCTGCGGGCAAATTGGGGTTGGCCAATTCCACTTTCGGCGATGAATTTTTTCGTCGCCGATTTCTCCGTCACCGATTTTTATTTTTATTTATTATTTTTATTTATTATTTTTATTTATTTATTATAATTATTATTTTTATTTATTTATTATTTTATTAACTTTACCATTTTTATTTTTATTAAAAATTATAAATAAAAAATAAATATTATTTAATTAAAATATTACAAAATTATTTTGGACTATATAAAAAATATTGGACTAGACTAGGTCAAAAATTAAGGGTCTACAGTTTGGTTTATTTAATTTATCATGGATGAATATTTTTTATTATTATTTGTTTATTAAAATTATAAGAGGTATGTTTCCATGATTGACCTTTTGGTGGGTGCCTATTTAGTTTTAGACATTGGACGATGTGAGGACACGTTTATATCCTCGGATAGGTGTCCATTTATTTGTTTTGTTTGAACATTGCTTTGATTTTAATATAATGATGCTTTTATTTTTATTATCGCATGTAGTATGGATAATATCATTATATTTAAGAATTTTATAATATTAAGACCTGCAAAGGAGGCCGGTTCTAATGAACCAGACGTTGTGAGGGTACTGGGCCATTTCTCACCTTCCCCATATGTACCCAACTTTCTGAACCCATTAGGGGGTTGGGGATTCCTTAGGAATCGAGTCATTCATCCCTTTGTTTTTCCCAGCTGGTTCGGGTGGTGACTCCATTTTCTCCAGACTTAGGCCAGTGTTTTCTAAGACCCTAAGCCTAACAGTGCCAAAGTCGCAAGAACTATTCCACTGGGAGTGGGGGCGAAAATCCCCGCTCACAAAATTATAATTTAAGAATTTTAAGGCTCCTTGATTAGGGTTTGGAGAATTGGGTTTTTGATACTTTGGGAACAAATTAGGTTTCAGATTAGGGTTTTAAGTTTACTAGGTTATAGTTTTGGTGTTTTGGGTAGAAAAATTTGAAGGTAGGGTTATTGGATGGCAAGTTTTAAAAGAGATTAGGGTTTTAATTTATTATTTTAGAAAAACAGTGATTTGGAAAAATAAATTAAGGTTTTGGAAAAAATATTAGGGTTATGGGATTTGATGAAACAGTATAAGTTTTTGGACAAAAAATAGTTTAGGGCTTCGAGTTTTAACAAAATAATTTAGGGTTTTTAGGGTTACTTAGCCACTGGGACATTAGGGTTTAAGGATTTTAAGGCTTCTTAGATGAGGGTTTAAGGATTAAACGAATTAAAGTTTTGGTTTATAAAATAGATAATTCAGATTTAATAATTTTATGTTACTGGAAAAATTTAATATCAAAACACATCAACAAAATATTTAAAAGCAAGCATGTAATGGCTATTGTGAATATAAAAAATTATTGGTTAAGATCAAACATTTGTTCTTGGTTCCACCACAATTGCACCGTTCGAATTTTGGGGAGACCTTGATCAAGACAACACTGCCTTATTGCCTTGTGGATGGAATTGTTCTTTTTGTTCTTGGCTGCTTCAGATTGGTTCAAGGTCTAAAAGTCCAATTGGAATTCTTGATTAATTTTGGTCATCCTTAATTCTGTGTTTTAAGACTAGTATTTATAGAATTTTAAAGTAAAACCTAATATCTTAAGGAAGTTCAAACTATTTAGGAAATTTATTGATGTTTTTGAGTAAAAATCAAATTTTAATAAAAATTGGCCAACGCGCTGCATGGGCTACTGAGTCATGAGCAACGGGCTGGGACACGAACATTTGGGCGAGCACCTGTGAGGCGCTGCATAATTCCCTGTAGCAAGCAGCTGCGGCGAATTGGCCCAAGCCAATTCGCCTCAGGTGGCGCCAACGGTGAATTGGCCCAAGCCAATTCGCCACAGGCCCTTTCGGCCAGCGGCGAATTACCTTGCCACATGTCTCTCACTGATTGGTCCATCCAATTTTTTTATTTTTATTTTATATATAAATATTTTTTAAAAATAAATAAAATGAATAATAAATAATAAAATAAATAATAATTACCTCAAAAATTATTTCAGACTTATTTTAAAATTTTGGACTAGACTTGGTAAAAAATTAAGGGTCTACAGTTTGTCCCCTGCTTTAATGATCTGAGACTTTTAGTAGAAGAGAGAAAAAAGCAACATGACTTTGTGCAGAATGGGTTCTGGACCCGGTGGTAAGTTCTGAATTCAAAAAAATAATTTAGGTTTTGGACCTGGAATGAGTTATGGACTTGAGAATGATTTCAGTTCTGGACCCAGTGGTGAGTTCTGGACTCAAAAATGATTTGATTTCTAGGCCGGTGGTAAGTTCTGGACTAAAAAATGATTTGGGTTCTGGATCCGTTGGTGAGTTCTTGACTAAAAAATGAATTGGGTTCTGAACCTAGGATGAGTTCTGGACTAAAAAATGATTTGGGTTCTGGACCCGGGATGAGTTATGGACTCAAAATGATTTAGATTTTGGACCTGGGATGAGTTTTGGACTCGAAAATGATTTGGATTCTATACCCATTGGTGAGTTCTGGACTAAAAAATGATTTGGGTTCTTTTGTCCAAAGATTATCTTGAAAGGTTTTGAAAATAGCTTTGGTCTTTTGGACTTTAAAGAAAAATTTATTTTGAGCTTACAATATACTTAGGTCATATTAGAAAAAGAACAAACCAAATAAGCCATGATTTAAGCCAAGATAAATTAACCATAGTCAAACAACATTCATTTGGGTAAAAACCTAAGGAAAGTAACTAGGCCAATTACATGAGCTTTAGTCTTTAGGTTAAAAGGCTTAGGTTCCCATAGCAAGTATATACCAAATGGTATGAGGCTATGAGTGGTTATGCCATGCTTGATCTCCATACCTTGAGTGAAAGTATGGTATCCCTCACATAACATAACACGGATAACACGGGTGTCCTAACTCATGCACACGATGCAATCTAATATGATGCAACGGATAATATCATTATAACTAAGATACTCGCTGATTTTTTTATATTTATTTTTTATTAATAAAAATTAGATACTAAAGTAAAAATTATTTAATTAAGATAAAAAAATTGTTTTGGACTAATTAAAATATATTGGACAACACAAAAATTATTTTGGACTAATTAAAATATATTGGATCGGACTGGGTCAAAAATTAAGGGTCTACAGTTTGCCCCCTGCTTGAATGATCTGAGACTTTAGTGAAAGAGAGTGAAAAGCAATAAGACTTAATTTTTGAGATGGTTGAGGTTTTAGGTTCTGGACCCAGTTCGAGTTCTGGATTCAAGGATAATTTTAGGTTATGGACCTGAGTGTAATTTTAGATTCTAGACCTAAGGATAATTTTAGGTTCTGGACCTAAAGAAAATTAGGGTTTAGGACCCGTGCTAAGTTCTGGACTTAGAAAAGATTCTAGGTTCTAGACCTCAGGATAATTTGGGATTTAGTCCCAAGCTAAGTTTTGGACTTAGAATGGATTCTAGGTTCCGGACCTAAAGATAATTTGGGTTCTGGACCCGAGCTACGTTCTGGACTTAGAATGGATTCTAGGTTCTGGACCTAAAGGAAATTTGGGTTCGGGACCCGAGCTAAGTTCTGGACTTAGAATGAATTCTAGGTTCTAGACCTAAAGGTAATTTGGGTTCTGGACCCGAGCTAAGTTCTGGACTTAGAAAAGGTTCTAGGTTCTGGACCTAAGGATAATTTGGGTTCTGGACCCGAGCTAAGTTCTGGACTTAGAATGCATTCTAGGTTCTGAACCTAAAGATAATTTGGGTTCTAGACCCGAACTAAGTTCTGAACTTAGAAAAGATTTTAGGTTCTGGACCTAAGGAAAATTTGGGTTCTGTACCCGAGCTAAGTTCTGGACATGGAAAAGATTCTAGGTTCTGGACTTAAGGGTAATTTGGTTTCTAGACCCGAGCTAAGTTCTGGACTTAGGAAAGATTCTAGATTCTGGAACTAAGAAAAATTTGGGTTCTGGACCCGAGCTAATAAAGATTTAAGTATCTGCAAAAAATAATTTTTTGGTTTCAAAAAGTTTGACTAATTTTTATGCACATGTCTTCTCCTTGCCCCCTGCATGTAAAAATATTTATATACATGCAAGCAGTTGAATGATTAAATTGAATAATTGAATTTACTGTTTATTTACTGTGTAGTCACTGTGTATGCACTATTTACTATTTATAAATAGTAACTTGCTATTTATAAATAGTAATAGTAACTTGCTATTTATCAATAATAAAGTTTACTATTTATAAATAGTAAAACTTACTTTTGAATTTTATTTTTTCCTTGCCGTTTCTCTATATAAACCCACGAGTTCTTTCATTCAATTCACAGCAAGATTTCTCAATTTCTATCATTCTCTCAAATTTAGCACATAGTTTTCAAAAAAAATATATGATTCAAGGTCAGGGACTCATTCTAATGCCGAGTTATTGGAGTTTATTCGGCATCATATAGATGAAAATATAGATATACTAGCCGGGATGCCGCTTCATCGCAGTTCCAACCAAAAGAGCGTGGTAATTATTTTTCTTTCCTTTTTTCTTGATTTTTCGTCTTTTTGTTATTATTATTATTATTTATTATTTTTTTCCAGATTTTTTCATCTTTCTGTTATTATTTTTGTTTTATTATTTATTATTTCTGTTATTATTTATTATTTATTTTTATTTATGTTTTTATATTATGCTCTTTTATTATTATTGTATTTGCCTAATTTTTTTATTTTATTTTTTATATTATAATAATTTTTAGAAAATTTAGGAAAAATATATTAATTTAAGCAGATAGGATAATATGTACTTACCTGATATTAATTTACCTGGCTCTGTGTTAGCCTAATTGTTACGGTGTATTTACAAAGCCCGACAATGGTACGATGTAGTGCCTTCTCGGGTAAGGCAGATTATCCGAGAATGTGGCTTTGAAAGCTTCATCTTACAATTGCCATCCGAGGAATATTAGATAGACCAGAGCGTAGTCCAGGCGCTTGCAGAACGATGGTTGGACACATCCCACACTTTTCACTTGCCCATTGGAGAGATGACAATTGGTCCTGTTGATTTTACTGCTATAACCGGCCTTCGATTTGATGGTGTTCCGGTTCCTCTAACCAACGATATTTTAACATTTGAAGAAATTCAGGAATTAATTGGTATGGAACCATCATATAAAGGGCCTTTTAAGATAAAAATTGAGCCAATTCGTAGTTATTGGATGAACTACGAAGGACGGGTTCACAGAGACACGGCCCAATAGTATGCTCGAGGATTTTTGTTATATCTGCTTGGGTCGACCATCTTAGGCAGCACTGAATCCTCCATCCACTTGTCAATGTTGAATGCCCTTTCTTACTTTAGGATAGTACCATCTTCTGGCTAGGGTGAAGCTAGTCTCACCTGTCTTTACCATGGTCTTGATAAACTTTCCCAAAATAAGAAGTCTTTTGTTGGCTTGATGGCGGTTGTCGAGGTATTTTTCTTCCACCAATGTCATTTCCACTCTTTTCTTGCATGAATGTGATCTTTATTATTGTTGTAGGAATGGGCATGCGGGCATAACCTTGTGAGGGTACCCGGTATTTCCTGAGAAAGAATCAGGTATCCGAGATTAAATTTATAGTTATCAGACTGTGTGGACGTTCCCGACTCTCTCCATGTACATACTCATCGCTTTGTGTTGAGCCACTTAACCTGGGACCAGGTAAAATAATATTAGTATACTTTAAATTTTATGTGAAAGTTTACTTACCTTATGTTATTTTGCAGGTGAATTTGGCCTGGTGGAACTCAGAAGAGCATACAAACTGGTCTTCTTTCATGAGGGCTGCACTATCTTTCCAACATTCTCGCCGAGTCATCGCTGGCCCAGTGTCTAGTGGCTGGTTTCTCGGAGAGAGAGTTTATGAATGGTTCCTAGGTCCAGAGCAGTGGAGGATTTTGATGCCTTGCCCGGAATACACTTTAAATATTATGTCGATGCCAGAGGATGCCTGGTGGCCGGCTCAATACGGTTATGGTATTGAAAGATTTCTCTATCTGCCGAGTGCATCTTATGCCCATTTTATTCAAAGAAGGCTCTTGAACTTTGATATATCTCCTGTTGGTGCGCGGGAGATTCTCGAAGAAAATGAGGGTAGAGATGAAGAGGAACATCACGGAGATGCATGAGAGTTTGTTCCACATCTCGGGGCTAATACTTCTCAGGTAAAACTTTTACCATTTTTCCCTTGCAACTGCTTCTTTCTCCTTTTTTTTTCTTTTTTTTATTCTTTAATGATTGTTGTAGGCTGTTGGCTCATTTGATCATGAGGCAGGACCTTCTTTTACTGCCCCTTCGTTTGCTCATTCTAGCCCACCAGATATGCCATCTCATCCGCAGGGCATTGATATGAACTACCTGGTAAGTTCCTTATTTCATGGTAATTTATGCTATATGTATGCATGATTATGTATGCTCTTACCTTTTTCCTTTTTGGCTCACAGCGGATGCTCGAAGAACAAAATAGGAAACTTCAAGAAGAATTGGCTGCAAGTCATCAACAGGCTTCTCATTTTGAAAATTTATATCATCAGTCCGAACATAATTTCCGGGACTTCCGATTTCAGGGGATGAGGGATCCTGACGCTTCTTCATCAAGAGGCCCTCAGACTGATGACCATGAGATCCTTTCGTCTGCTTCTGATGAGGACTGTGATGGATCAGAACTTCAAGGTAATAGGGATTTTGGTGCTTCCGCTTCGGGTGATCCCGAGACAAGTAATTTGCTGAATTTTGGTGGTCCTGCTTTGGGCGGACTCGGGACAAGTGATTTGCCCCCTCCTCCAACAAGCGACAACTTTTTCAGGGCTTTATTTAATGACCTACCACCACCCTCTTAGTGATATGTAAATATTGTATCAATTATATAAACATTGTACAATAATGAAAAAAAATACAATTTCCATCTTTACTGTAACTTTTTTTTTATTACTGCGCCACAATTACTATACTTTTTTTTATCGCATCATAAACAGTGCATCACAATTTCCTTTTCACAGCCGCACCATTTGCTAAAACCAAATGCAGCACAGTAAAGGATTTCATCACTAATTCTTTTCCTCATGCGATACTGTCTCACTCTTTCCCATCACCTTCTCCTTATCACTTTTGGAAAAGTTTATTTCCTCTATATAAATCACCTTTCATGCCATATTTCATACAGAAACCAAAATACTTTCCATTCCAACGTAAACAATTTTGATTTTTTCTCTTCCATCAACCATGATCGAACTTCATTTAAAGAAGATAAAAACTTTATTCAAGAATATGGATGCCATTCACTGGAAACAAATTTCGTGGTCAAAACTTGATGTTTAAAATGTTTTTAAAATGTTAAATTGAACCACTCCTTCTTACATGTCGTGGCTTCCTTTTGGAATACGGATTCTAGGGAATTTAAAATTAATGGCTTTGAAATATGTCCCTTGATTGAAGAATTTGAGGCCATTCTTAGATATCCAAATAATCAACAAATGGTGTTACCCACATTGATTTTCAAAACTCAATAGAAGATGTAGATGTTATTTCAAATTCCAAAACCCCAAGTTCTTTGGTTGATGAGAGGTAAAAAAATTCTACTTGCTCCCTTGATTGATTTTTGTCTCTCTCATTTGGCCTCTACTAAGGCATGGGGACGTATGCTTTGTCATTACTTGCTCAGGCGATTCCTGCTTGTCTCTTTCGATGGCAATATTGATCCATGAGTATTGGATATTATGGACCAAATGGAAGGAGGCTTGTCGTCGGTACCTGTGATCTTAGCCGAGACTTTTGTCGGATTAGACCAACTTAAATCAGGATTGTCAAAGAGACTGACTGGGAGTCCACTGCTGCTTCAGGTAATTACCTAAACTACCCTTTCAGGTTTTCAATTTAGGTTTTCTTTTTTTCTTTTTATTGCTCTTGTTTTTGCCTAGTCTGCCCGTATGGGTTTTCGAAACTAGCGAGCTGTCCTAATTTTTGCCTAAGCTGCCCTCATGGGTTTTCAACTTAGCGGACCTCTTTCTTTTTTTTCTTTTTTTTTCTCTAATTCTTTCTTCACAAATTTGGCTTTAGGAGCATCTTTGTTTGCTTGATACTCCATCTATGGATTTTGCCAGATATCTGCCACATCATCATTTTGCTATGAAACTACTCCATCCTGCTTCTTCATATGCTGACTGGGTTGACTAGGTCCATTCATGCACTGAAGTCAATATCCGTTGGTTGGTACCTTGGTGGAATATTTCTCGTATCACCATGCGGACATACTTAATGTATGTTCCCCTTGTTGCTCTTCGTCAAGGTACATGCTATGATCCTCACCGACTTGGCCGTCAATATGGAGCTGAGCCTCGTGATTCTGACTTTACTCCCAATTTAGACATGCCTTGCTTGACTAAAGCCTACTTGGATCGACTGAGGCAAAGCTGGCCTGCACGTTATATTTATCTACTACCATAGATTTTACATTTGTTAATTCAGAAAGTGTATTGTTAGGATGAAAAATAATCAATGTAATAAAAGATGTTTCTTTTCCATTTATAATTTGTCATCACCTTTTGCTATTGTGTTTATTTATTTCATCCATATCCTGTCAAATACTTATAACAGTGCACATAGAATAATTTTAACATTAATTATGTTTTATTAAATTAGGGAACAACCAAACATAAAGCCAGCATACACAAGATCACTCATGTTGCCAACTAGCCCTTTTGGGTTTTCTAATTGACGATTTTCTCTCTTTTAGCCCTAATTGTTGCCTAGCTCGCCCTTTCGAGATTTCGAAACTAGTAGACTGATCTAACTTTTTCCTAGGCTGCCCTTTTTAGGTTTTCAACCTAGCGAGCTTTCTCTCTTCTTTTTTTTATATCATACATAAAACCTCTTCAACCTTTCAATGTTTACTGGCTCACTAAATTCGTTCTCATCCATGTCTAATAACTTCACCGCACCTTTGTTCATAACTTATTTCACGACATATGGACCGCAACTTCCCCCATGCATCTCTGACATGATACGCTCCACTTCAGGCTTCCTTAAACATCTTAAATGCACCCCATTAGGCCATCTTTGATATAACTCCCCATGGAATGTGATGTATTGCAATGACCACGGCCTTATGGCTCTTCTTTCTTTCTTTGTTGCCCTTGGCGGGTATTCTCTTTCCTCCAAAAATTGCCTTATAGTATCATACCACGCATCATGGTCTGTATCAATTTTCATGATTGTCTCATATTCATAGCAAGGAGTTGATGAACTAGTCCAAATCAGAGGCTCAAGAAATAAACTGACAGAATTTTCCCATACCGAAGCCAATGTGGCTAGGGCATCAGCCATCTGATTTTCTTCTCTTGACAGGTGTACAAACATGCACTCCTTAAAGTTCTTCTTTTTCATGGTCAAGTAATGGTTGTATGGTTTTAATTTTTCTTCTTTCAACTCCCACTCTCCATTTACTTGGGATACTATTAGCAATGAATCGCCATAAACTTCCACCTTATCCACCTTCATAATCATTAGGATTTCCAAACTAAAAATACAAGCTTCGTACTCCACCATGTTTTTGGTTGCCCTAAATTTCAACTTTTTGGCTAAAGGGATGAGTTCCCCTTCGGGTGATTCTAGTATAACTCCCAAACCTGCTCCTTTCCTGTTTACTACTCCATCAAAATACATTTTCCACCCTTGTACTTCAATTGCTTCTAAATGTTCATCCGAAAATTCCAAGATTGCTTCTTCACTATCTGGTAATGGTTGTTGGGCCAGGAATTCTGCCACCGCTGTACCTTTGATTGTTTTCCTGGTTACATGTTCAATCTCAAATTCTTCTAATATTATCAACCATCAACCATATTTCCCAATCAAAGAGGGTGTCTCCCTTAAGTAATTCATTGGATCCAACCTGGAAATTGCTTGCACACTATACGATTGAAAGTAATGCCGCAACTTCTGAGAAGACCAAACCACAGCTATACAAGTCTTTTTCAATGATACTATACTTAATTTCATAAGGTAGGAGCTTTCTACTCAAATAGTAAACTGGGTGCTCAATCCCTGACTCATCTGCTTGGGCTAGTGTGAGCGGGGATTTTCGCCCCCACTCCCGGTGGAATTGTTCTTGCAACTTCGGCACTGTTTAGGCTCGAGGCCTTAGAGAACACGAACCTAAGTCCAAAGAAAATGGAGTCATCACCCGGACGGGCCGGGAAAAAGAAAGGGATGGATGACTAGATTCCTAAGGAATCCCTAACTCCCTAATGGGTTTGAAAAGTTGGGTACGTGTGGGGAAGGTGAGAAATGGCCCAGCACCCCCACAACGCCCGGTTCATTGGAACCGGCCTCCTTTACAGGCCTTAATATTATAAAATTCTTAAGTATAATAACATTATCCATACTACACACGATAATTAAAAGAAAGCATCAATATATTAAAATCAAAGCAATGTCCAAACAAAGCAAATAAATGGACACCCATCCAAGGATGGAAACATGTCCTTACATCACATGCCTAGATAGGACACCCACCAAAAGGTAGAAACATGCCCTTTACATAGATTCTAAAATAGAAAAGCAAATTAAATTACATGATGTTTAACTAATGAGGTACCCACCAAGTGGAAACATACGTCTTACAACTTTTGGAAATCTAAATTAATTGATAAAAGTAAATAATCATTGATCATAAATAAATCATTCATCAAAGCTATTAATCAAAATATAAAATAAACATCCATCCATGATAAATTAAATAAATCAAGTATTGAAATTAAATAAATTAAAGCATAAGAAATAAATCAAAGCATAATCAAATATGGAATTGAATAAAGCAAATAAAAGTTCAATTATAGCTACTATGACTTTTTATGGAATTAAAATAGATTAGGGTTTTATGTTTTAAAAGGTTGGTAAGACACTTTGATTAACTAAATTAATATTTGAATGGTGAAATCATGAAACTGGGGTTTTAGACACTTTAAAATACTTTGATTTGTGATTTTTGGTTATTGGGTTTCTAAGCTACTGTGTAAAATTTATGTTTTTATGTTTTTATGTTTTTTAATGTTTTAAAAGGATTAGGGTTCATAAAAATTAGGGTTTAAAGTTTTAAAAGGATTAGGGTTCATTATTTTAGGTTTTGGAAGTTGAATTTGGATTTGATATTTTGGAATTTAGGGTCTCAGATGGTAATTTTAATTTTCGGGTTTGGAAGACAATTTAATATTTTATGGAATTTTATGAATTTAAACAAGTGAATTAAGTTTTTATAACTAGAAAAGATATTTTTGAAGACTTTTTGAAGGAAATAGAACCTACTTTAAAATTTTAAAAGAAGCAGAATTTACATCTTAGTTTTGTTGAAAATATGTTCAATTAGAGTTTTAATATTTTTAAGAAGAAAAAATAACAATTTTAAGCCTTTTGGAAGATAAACTAACGAAATAAGGTTTTTTGGCTTTAGAAAAACTAAATTGAAGTTCAAAGGTTCTTAATTTTGATTTCATAAATTTGCTACTGTGTAAAAAAAATAATTAAAGAAAATTAATTAACACATAACTTCTTTTGATGATTTCTCCAAAAATAATTCTTCTTGGATGAACTAGCTCTAAAGACAAGCCGCTTTTGCCTTTGAATCTTCTAAATCGTGCTGCTGTTGTTCCAGAAAAGAGTTGAATTGAATTTCTTCTTTTCCTTCCTTGATTTGGTTTCAAAATTTCCAAACTACTCTTGGATTTTTTGCCTCCCTTAAATTAATTGCCTTTGGTCCTTATTTATAGTGGTTTGAGGTTGTTATTCCTACTTAGTTAAGGTAAGTAATATTAATAAAAAAAAAGAAACCAAAACATAATTGGATTAGGTTTCAAAAAATTTGCGTCGGAAAATTTGCGCTGCCGAAAAAAAACTGCTGCGGAAAAACTGCGCTGGAGAAAAAATCTGCCGCAGCCAGCGCGGAGTGGGCCCGTAAGCTATTTCGCAGGCAAAAAATTTCTGCGTGCGAAATACACCAGCTATTTTGCAGGCAAAAAATTCCTGCGTGCGAAATAGCACAGTGATTTCGCCCCCAGGAATTTCCTGCAGGCGAAATGCCCACGGGCCCGCGCGACGATTTTTTCTTCACCGATTTTTTCGACTCTGATTTTTATTTTTACTTTTATTTTTTGACTTTTATTTTTTTATTTCTATTTTTTATTAATAAAAATTAGATACTAAAGAAAAAATTATTTAATAAAAATTATTTTGGACCAATTAGACAACAAAAATTATTTTAGACTAAATAAAACATAATGGACTGGATTGGAAAAAAATATTAAGGGTCTACAGTTTGCCCCTTGCTTGAATGATCTGAAACGTTAGTGAAAGAGAGTGAAAAGCAATAAGACTTAATTTTTGATGAAACGGTTGAGGTTTTGGGTTCTGGACCCGGTTCGAGTTTTGGACTCAAGGATAATTCTAGGTTTTGGACCTAAGGAAAATTTGGGTTCTAGACCCGGTTCGAGTTCTGGACTTAAGGATAATTCTAGGTTTTGGACTCAAGGAAAATTTGGGTTTTGGACCCGGTTCGAGTTCTGGACTCAAGGATAATTCTAGGTTCTGGACCTAAGGAAAATTTGGGTTCTGGACCCAAGCTAAGTTCTGGACTTAAAAATAATTCTAGGTTCTGGACCTAATGGTAAACTTGGGTTCTGGACCTGGTTTGAGTTATGGACTCAAGAATAATACTAGGTTCTGGACCTAAGAAAAATTTGGGTTTTAGACCCGGTTCGAGTTCTGGACTCAAGGATAATTCTAGGTTCTCGACCTAAAGAAAATTTGGGTTCTGGACCCGGTTCGAGTTCTAGACTCAAGGATAATTCTAGGTTCTGGACCTAAGGAAAATTTGGGTTCTGAACCCAAGCTAAGTTCTGGACTTAAAAATAATTCTAGGTTCTGGACCTAATGGTAAACTTGGGTTCTGGACCCGGTTTGAGTTCTGGACTCAAGGATAATTCTAGGTTCTGGACCCAAGGAAAACTTTGGGTTCTGGACTCGAGAGATTTGAATACTCGATCCTAAACTAGACTCGGATACTCGATCCTATCTAGATTTGGATACTCGATCCTAAATTGGATTTGAATACTCGATCCTAACTGGATTTTGACACTCGATCCTAAACTGGATTGGAATACTCGATCCAAAACTGGATTAGGATATTCGATCCTAATTGATTGGGATATTCGACCCTAAATTGATTTGATTTGGGTACTTGGACCCAAGATTGGGCACTTGGACCTCAGATTGGGTACTTAGACTTGAGCTTGAATTGACTTGGGTACTTGGATCAAGAATTGATTTGATTTAGGTACTTGGACCCGAGATTGAATTTGACTAACCTTTTATCAGTTGAGAAGTCTGACTACTCCAGATGTTCTATGCATTGTGATCCTTCACCCTCAGAATGGATCTTCACCCTCGGAGATCAATTCTTCACCCTTGAAAATGGATCTTCATCCTTGGAGATCGGGGTCTTCTTTGTTCTTTGAAGATGGGAGTGACACGGCCAGTGGCTTGGCCGTGTCTCCTGGGTGTGTCAACTTCTGTGTCTTTTCTTTCTTTGCTTGGTCCTTCTTAACTTTGCCCCTTAGGAGAGACATGGCCAGTGGCTTGGCCGTGTCGCCTGCCAGTGTCACCTACTGTTTCTTTTCTTTCTTTGCTTGGTGCTTCTTGACTTTGTCCTTTAGGTAAGACACGGCAGGTGTTCTCTTTCCTCCAAAAATCACCTTATAGTATCATACCATGCATCATGGTCCGTATCAATTTCCATCTTTGTCTCATATTCATAACAAGGAGTTGATGAACTAGTCAAGATCAGAGGCTTAAGGAATAAGCTGGTAGGATTTTCCCATATCGAAGCCAATGTGGCTAAGGCATCAGCCATCTGATTTGCTTCTCTTGATAGGTGTATAAACCTACACTCCTTAAAATTCTTCTTCATCATGGTCAGGTAATGGTGGTATGGTTTAAATTTTTCTTCTTTCAACTCCCACTCTCCATTTACTTGGGATACTACTAGCAACGAATCACCATAAACTTCCACCTTATCCAACTTCATAATCATTAAGGTTTCCAAACCAAAAATACAAGCTTCGTACTCCACCATATTATTGGTTGCCCTAAATTTCAACTTTTTGGCTGAAAGGATGAGTTCCCCTTCGAGCGATACTAGTATAACTCCCAAACCTGCTCCTTTCCTGTTTGCTGCTCCATCAAAATACATTTTCCACCTTTGTACTTCAATTGCTTCTAAATGTTCATCTGGAAAATTCCAAGATTACCTCTTCACTTTCTGGTAATGGTTGTTGAGCCAGGAATTTTGCCAACGCTCTACCATTGATTGTTTTTCTGGTTACATACTCAATCTCAAATTCTTCTAATATTATCAACCATCGACCATATTTCCCAATTAAAGAGGGTGTCTCCCTTAAGTACTTCATTGGATCCAACTTGGAAATTGCTTGCACACTATATGATTGAAAGTAATGCCGCATGTGAGCGGGGATTTTCGCCTCCACTCCCGGTGGAATGGTTCTTGCGACTTCAGCACTGTTTAGGCTCAAGGACTTAGAGAACACGGACCTAAATCCAAAGAAAAATGGAGTCGCCACTCGAACAGATCGGGAAAAAGAAAGGGGTGGATGACTCGATTCCTAAGGAATCCCTAACCCCCTAATGGGTTCGGAAAGTTGGGTACGTGTGGGGAAGGTGAGAAATGGCCCATCACCCCCACAATGCCCGGTTCATTAGAACCGGCCTCCTTTACAGGTCTTAATATTATAAAATTCTTAAATATAACAATATTATCCATATTACACACAAATAGAAAGAAAGCATCATTATATTAAAATCAAAGAAATGTCCAAATAAAGCAAATAAATGGACACCCATCCAAGGATGGAAACATGTCATTACATCACATGCCTAGATAGGACACCCACCAAAAGGTAGAAACATGCCCTTTACATAGGTTCTAAAAAAAAGGAAATTAAATTACATGATATTTAACTAATGAGGTACCCACAAAGTGGAAACATACCTCTTACAACATTTGGAAGTCTAATTTAATTGATAAAAGTAAATAATCATTCATCATAAATAAATCATTCATCAAAGCTATTAATCAAAATATAAAATAAACATCCATCCATGATAAATTAAATAAATCAAGTATTGAAATTAAATAAATTAAAGCATAAGAAATAAATCAAAGCATAATCAAGTATGGAATTGAATAAAGCAAATAAAAGTCCAATTATGGCTACTGTGACTTTTTATGGAATTAAAATAAATTAGGGTTTTATGTTTTAAAGGGTTGGTAAGACTCTTTGATTAACAAAATTAAGGTTTGAATGATGATATCATGAAACTAGGGTTTTAAACACTTTAAAATACTTTAATTTGTGATTTTTGGTTATTGGGTTCCTAAGCTATTGTGTAAAATTTAGGTTTTTATGTTTTTATGTTTTTTAATGTTTTAAAAGGATTAGGGTTTAAGGTTTTAAAAGGGTTAGTGTTCATTATTTTGAATTTTGGAAGTTGAATTTGGATTTGATATTTTGGAAGCAGGGTCACGGGTGGTGAATAATTTTTAGGAATTTGGAAATCAATTTGATATTTTATGAAATTTTATGAATTTAAACAAGTAAATTAAAGTTTTTATAAGTAGAAAAGATGTTTTTTAAGGCTTTTTGAATGAAATAGAACCTACTTTAAAATTTTTAAAAGAAGCAGAATTTACATCTTAATTTTGTTGAAAAAATATGTTCAATTAGAGTTTTAAGATTTTTAAGAAGAAAAATAACAATTTTAAGCCTTTTGGAAGATAAACTAACGAAATAAGGTTTTTTGGCTTTAGAAAAACTAAATTAAAGTTCAAAGGTTTTTAATTTTGATTTCATGAATTTGCTACTATGTAAAAAAAATAATTAAAGAAAATTAATTAACACATACCTTCTTTTGATGATTTCTCCAAAAATAATTCTTCTTGGATGAACTAGCTCCAAAGACAAGCCTTTTTTGCCTTTGAATCCTCTAAATCGTGCTGTTGATGTTCCAGAAAAGAATTGAATTGAATTTCTTCTTTTCCTTCCTTGATTTGGTTTCAAATTTTCCAAACTCTTCTTGGAATTTTTGCCTCTTTTAAATTAATTGCCTTTGGTCCTTATTTATAGTGGTTTGAGGTTGTTTATTCCTAATTAGTTAAGGTAACTAATATTAATAAAAAAAGAAACCAAAATCTAATTAGATTAGGTTTTGAAAAATTTACGTCGGAAAATTTGCGCTTCCGAAAAAAACTGCTGCGGATAAACTGCACTGCCGAAGAAATCTGTCGCAGCTGGCTGCGGCAGCGTGCACGGAGCGGGCCCGTAAGCTATTTCGAAATGCCCACGGGCCCGCACGACTATTTTTTCGTCGCCAATTTTTCTGACTCCTATTTTTATTTTTATTTTTATTTTTTGACTTTTATTTGTTTATTTCTATTTTTTATTAATAAAATTTAGATACTAAAGTAAAAATTATTTAATAAAAATTATTTTGGACCAATTAGACAACAAAAATCATTTTAGACTAAATAAAACATATTGGACCGGATTGGGTCAAAAATTAAGGGTCTACAGTTTGCCCCCTGCTTGAATGATCTGAAATCTTATTGAAAGAGAGTGAAAAGCAATAAGACTTAATTTTTGATGAAACAGTTGAGGTTTTGGGTTTTGGACCCGGTTCGAGTTCTGGACTCAAGGATAATTATAGGTTTTGGACCTAAGAAAAATTTGGGTTATGGACCCGGTTCGAGTTTTGGACTCAAGGATAAATCTAGGTTCTGGACCTAAGGAAAATTTGAGTTCTGGACTCGGTTCGAGTTCTGGACTCAAGGATAATTCTAGGTTCTGGACCTAAGGAAAATTTGGGTTCTGGACCCGGTTCAAGTTTTGGACTCAATGATAATTCTAGGTTCTGGACCTAAAGAAAATTTGGGTTCTGGACCCGGTTCGAGTTTTGGACTCAAGGATAATTCTAGGTTCTGGACCTATGGAAAATTTGGATTCTGGACCCGGTTCGAGTTCTAGACTCATGGATAATTCTAGGTTCTCGACCTAAAGAAAATTTGGGTTCTGGACCCGGTTTGAGTTCTGGACTCAAGGATAATTCTAAGTTTTGGACCAAAGGAAAATTTTGGGTTCTGGACCTGAAAGATTTGGATACTCGATCCTAAACTAGACTCGGATACTTGATCCTATCTGGCTTCGGATACTCAATCCTAAACTGGATTTGGATACTCGATCCTAACTAGATTTGGACACTCTATCCTAAACTGGATTGTGATACTCGATCCTAACTGTATTGGGATACTCGGCCCTAAATTGATTTGATTTGGGTACTTGGACCCAAGATTGGGCACTTGGACCTAAGATTGGGTACTTGGACCCGAGATTGATTTGATTTGGGTACTTGGATCCGAGATTGGGTTCTTGGACCCGAGAATGAATTTGACTAACCTTTTATCAGTTGAGAAGTCTGACTGCTCCAGATGTTCTATGTTTTGTGATTCTTCACCCTCAGAATGGATCTTCACCCTCAGAGATCGAGTCTTCACCCTTGAAAATGGATCTTCATCCTTGGAGATTGGGGTCTTCTTTGTTCTTTGAAGATGGGAGTGACACGGCCAGTGGCTTGGCCGTGTCTCATGGGTGTGTCAACTTCTCTGTCTTTTCTTTCTTTGCTTGGTCCTTCTTAACTTTGCCCCTTAGGAGAGACACAGCCAGTAGCTTAGCCGTGTCGCCTGCCAGTGTCACCTACTGTTTCTTTTCTTTCTTTGCTTGGTCCTTCTTGACTTTGCCCTTTAGGAGAGACACGGCTGGTAGCTTGGCCGTGTTGCCTGGCAGTGTCTCCTACTGTTTCTTTTCTTTCTTTGCTTGGTCCTTCTTGACTTTGCCCCTTAGGAGAGACACGGCCAGTAGCTTGGCCGTGTCACCAGCTATTTCTTTTCTTTCTTTGCTTGGTCCTTCTTGACTTCACCCCTTAGGAGTGACACGGCCAGTGGCTTGGCCGTGTCGCCTGCACGTGTCATATTCTGCCAAAATTTCTTTTGAGGTGACACGGCTAAGCTTGATTTGGCTTGGCCATGTCTTGCTTGATTCATGCTCTTATTTCCTTGTTTTGATCTTCCAAGGGAGATTTTGCACTTTAACCACTTTTTCCTTGCAACTGCTTTTTCTTTCTTTGATTCTTTAATGATTGTTGCAGGTTGTTGGCTCGTTTGATCACGAGGCTAGACCTTCTTTCACTGCCCCTTCGTTTGCTCATTCTAGCATGCCGGATACGCCATCTCATCCGCAGGGTATCAATGTGAACTAGCTGGTACGTTCCTCATTTCATAAAAGTTTATGCTATATGTATGCATGATTATGTATGCTCTTACCTTTTTCTCTCTTGGCTCACAGCGGATGCTTGAAGAATAAAATAAGAAACTTCAAGAACAGTTGGTTGCAAGTCGTCAACAAGCTTCTCATTTTGAAAGTTTATATCATCAATCCGAACAAAATTTCTGTGACTTCCGATTTCAAGGAATGAGGGATCTCGGTGCTTCTTCATCGAGAGGCCCCCAGACTGATGACCATGAGTTCCTTTTGTCTGCTTCTGTTGAGGACCATGACAAATCGGAACTCCAAGGCAATAGGGGTTTCTGTACTTCTGCTTCGGATGATCCCGGGATGAGTAATTTGCCCCCTCCTCCAACAGGCGACGACTTTTTCAAGTCTTTATTTGGTGACCTGCCACCACCCTCTTAGTGATATGTAAATATTGTAGCAATTGTAAAACATTGAACAATAATGAAAAACATACAATTTTCCTCTTTACTATAATCCTTTTTTTTATCGCTCTAACTTTTGCCTAGTCCGCCCATGTGGGTTTTCGGAACTAGCTAGCTATCCTAATTTTTGCCTAAGCTGCCCTTGCGGGTTTTCAACTTAGCGGACTCTTTTTTTTAACTTAATTCTTTCTTCACAGATTTAGCTTCAGGAGCATCTTAGTTTGCTTGATACTCCCTCCTTAGATTTTGCCAGATACCTGCCACGTCATCATTCTGCTAGGAAGCTACTCCATCCTGCTTCTTCATATGCTGACTGGGTAAACTGGGTCCACTCACACTTCTGAAGTTAATATCCGTTGGTTGGTACCTTGGTGGAAGATTTCTCGTATCACCATGCGGACATACTTGATGTACGTTCCCCTTGCTACTCTTTGTTGCGCTCGAATTAACTGTACCACAAAGTGTCACTCGCAAGTATACGAGGTAGCTGTAGCAAAGGTGATCGCCCCAAGGTCGTCTCACAAGGAAGCTAAAGTGACTAATTGATTATCAGATTAAAAGTAACAAGTAATGAATAAATTTAAATTGCTAACTAATGAAAAAGTTTAATTGAAGTTTAAAACAATAAAAGTAAACAAGAGCTGATGTTTTGATTCACTTGATAGAAAGGTCTAGGGTTTGCACTTCTCTACTGCTTATATGTATGAAAGGTTATTCCTCTTAACTAATTAAATTTCAAAGATTAAATCTCAAACAACTTAATTAATTGAGTCAAGGAAATAAGCTCTCGCATTCAAACCTCTTACAACTAATCTTGTTATAATTGAAACAATCTTTTTAATAGGTTATATCTCTAATTCACCTAAGTCCCTAATTGAATTGATCCAGCATTAGACTTCATCTCTCAATCCATCATCTAATACCTAAAACACATAATTGGTGGCCAATCAATTATATATTAAAATATTTCATTCAATCAAGGCTAAAGAAATTATTAGCTAAGAGAATAACCAATTCATACAATCATAGGAGATCCATATAAACCCTAGACTAGATCAAATTAGTTCATAATGCAATCAAACATATTCATCTCATTAATGTTCAAAGAAATCAAAATAGACATGATAATATCCATAAATACAATTTCAATGAAAATAAAGAGAATAAGTTCGAGAACAAAACCAAGTTACAAACTCCGTGAAGCTTCTGAAGAATCTCTTGTTCAAATCTTGCAAGAAGGATGCATCAATGGCTAGAACAATCTAATCTAAGCTAAAGTAATCAAAATCAAAGAAATCAAAGTTAAAACCCTAACTTCACTCTTGGACGGCTCAATTCTCTCTCAAAATCGTCAACAGCCCCTAAAACCCTAGCTTCGTTTTCCTTTTATATGAATCATTCACTTTAAAATCCGCTACGGGCTTGGTTCTTGAGAGACACGGCCAAGTTGCATGTGACTTGGCCGTGTGAGTACTTTTTGGAGGGACACGGCTAGTGACTTGGCCATGTCCCTTGCATGTGTTGCCTACTGTGAAAATTTTCTTCTTTTCTTCTTTGGTTGAGTGACACGGCCAGTTGGAGCTTGACTTGGCCGTGTTGGAGCCTTTTGGAGGGACACGGCCAGTGACTTGGCCATGTCCCTTGCCCGTGTTTGCTTCTGTGAAGATTTGCTTCTCTTTTCCTTTGGAACCAAGTGAGACATGGCCAAGTGAAGGTGACTTGGCCGTGTTGGGCTTCTTTGGAGGGACACGGCCACTCACTTGGCTGTGTCCCTTGCTTGTGTCTGCTACTGGGACTTGCTCTTCCTTTTTAACTTGGTATCTGCCTGTGTCAGCCACTGCCCCTTTCTCCTTCAATTTGTTTCCTTGCCTGTTTTAACCTAACACAAAACTCAAAACAAACTTTAAACAAGAAGTAAATAGACAAAACCAACAAAACATAAACACAATACTAAAAACTAGATCAAAAACGACATAAACACTGAAAGAACTAAAACTACCAAAATTAATGAAAACACTAAACAAACCAATTAAAACTAACAAAATACCTAAAGAAAACAATAATTATCATACTAAACAAGACACAAATCTATAACAAAAACTAATAAAACAACTACCCCACACTTAAAACTTTGCTTGTCCTCAAGCAAATTCACATGGCATAAATTAAAAACTCAAACAACCTTAACCATAATTCCAACATATAAGATGAAATACTTTAAGAGTCAGACATAAATAATTGCAATTACTTTCAATCAAGATTTTCTTAACTCATTCATTAATCCAGACATATAAATCTTATCTCTCATCTAAGTGTTTCACTTGATTTCAAAGGTTAATCACTCAAACCACTCATGACTGCATATTACCATAAACTTGCTTAATTATCCAATCTCTCTCACTGATTTTCTCAAGAAATAATCCGAAGGTCTTTCATTTGGATGTAATGGGGCTAAGGTAAAGGTGTGAGAAAAGACATTTAGGCTGGAGCATCAAGAAATGGAGTATCTAAATTAGACAATACTCTTGCAAAGAAATGCATAACTCCTTCAAATAGCATACTCACCAACCCTTGATACTTTCATACACTTGCATACTTAAAGAAAAATATATACGAGTCGACATTCCTCTATTGATGACCAATGCTAGAACATATATGAATTTTGTATATATATATATAACTTTTCTTTTATTCTCTTTTTTTTTTATCATATATAATTTTTTTAATACATATATACAAAGTATAACATTGCATAGAACATCTAGCTTAAAATATAGAGGAAAAGAATAATCAACTCTTAATCTAATATAATGCGCAAAGTATGCATTTCAACCCCCAAATAATATCATCATTTTTTTTTACTTGCTTACCCCACACTTTAAAATAAACCACCCTATTGTCATATCATAAAACTCCATTCCTTAATGCAGGTATGATGATAATAAAAGAAAGTTGAGTTGATAATTGTGTTGATCAATCAAGAAAAGGTCAAAGGCTCAACTTGGCTTACTAAGGAATTCAATATTAAGGGAGGTCTTTTTAAGCTAAAGGGCTAACCTAATTTGCCTTCATCATTTTAAAACTTGAGATTAAATCATAATGTGAGTTCAATTAGTATGCAAAAGCAAACTCTAGAGATGCAGAATCATGAAGGTGCACACTTAAGAAAAGAAAATCAACTGATAGTAATATTAAATTAATAGGCTCAAAACTCACACAGGTGGGTTCTCAAAGATTTATATGTCATAAATTGCAGAATGTGAAAATTGATCCTGAATGAATTCAAATGCTCATTTCTATGTTGATACTAAAGTCTCAACTATAATGCTAGAATCACAGAAAAGATCAATAAGATTTCAACAATTATGCCATGCACAACAAACAATAAAACACACCAAGGCAAACAAAACAAAAATTAAAGAAAAGCTAAAAGATTACCCCACACTTTAGAATTTACATTGTCCTCAATGGAAAACAAGAATAATAAAGACAAAGAATTAAGTACAACCTGTCTTCCATCGTCCCCTGGTGAGGCAAAACTCTACCTTTTCATCACAAACACAAATGTTCAAAAACAAGATGCAAGAGAGCTTTAGGGTTTCCATTTATTTAAACTAAACATAAAATCAAAATTGCAAAATATAAAATTGTAACTATGAAAAAGATATTCAAACTAATGGGTTGCCTCCCATTTAGCGCTTCTTTAATGTCATATAGTTGGACATCATGCAAGATATATGGATCATGGATCAAAGTGCCGTCAATGATCCTCACTTCCTGAAATCCTTCATTGTATAGTTTAACTCTGTATCTATTTGCTTTAAAAATCTTATTGGTTCTAGAGTTAAGCAATTCAATGGCACCAGAAGGACATACCTTGGTTACCTAGAAAGGACCACTCCATCGAGACTTGAATTTACCTGGAAACAGACTGATTCGAGAATTAAAAAGTAAAACTTTCATACCTGGACTCAATATCTGTCGCCCAATAAATCTGTCATGAAGCGTTTTAGTGTGATCCTTATAATTCCTCGAGCTCTCATATGCCTTTGGGTTAAGGCATCTTTAGGTCTTCCTCACTAGTTTAGCCCCTTCTTCTAAGGTCAGTTTCAGCTCCAATTTCTCTAATGAACCTGTCTGCAAGAGAGCATCTGAAACAACTGCTTCAACACAATTAATTAAAGAACATTCCTCATATAAAGCAGTTGTAGGAATGGGAGAAGTGTTAAAAATAGAAAAATCAACAGTTTGACCCAAGACAGTCATTGATAGTTTACCATTTTTAACATCTATTAAAGTGTTGGTAGTCGCCATAAAAGGCCTGCCCAACAAAATAGTGTGTGCTGATGGTGTAGGGTTACTTCCTTCCATGTCAAGAACTATAAAATCCACAGGTACTATTAACCCTCCAACCTTAACTAACACATCTTCTATAACCCCTTTCGGGAATCTAAAAGACCTATCAGCTAATTGCAACACCATTTTTGTCGGTTTAAGTTCCCCTAATCCTAAATCTTTATAAACAGAATAAGGCATTAAATTCACACTAGCTCCTAGATCACACATGCCCTCAGTCCCCTTTCCATTCCCCACAGAAATTTGAATTATAAAGCTACCAGGATCCTTTAGCTTGGAAGGTAGTTTATGCTGCAGAATAGCACTAGCTACCTCGGAAACTATCACCTTTTCATTCATCTCATACCTCTTTTTCTTGGTGATCAGCTCTTTGAAGAATTTGGCATAAGCTGGCATGTTCTTTATTGCTTCAAGTAAAGGTAAGTTAATACTTACCTTAGACAGCATGTTGAAGATGTTAGAAAATTGCTTATCTTTTATTTCATCCTTCAACCTGCTGGGGAATGGTATAGGTGGCCGGTATGGATTGCTTGCCTTATGTAGATCTGCTATAGGGGACTTCTCCATTGATTTATCTCCAGCACCTTTGTCTTCTGGTTCTCCTTCTTCCTTGTTCTCTTGGTCACCTGCATTCACAAAATCATTTTCAACATTATTGTTAATTTCCTTACCACTTCTAAGAACAGTCATTGAATTTGCTTGCTCAGGTTGACTTGGAAATTTCCCCTTCTATTGAATCTGTATCTGTTGTGCAAGTTGTCCTACTTGAGTCTCCACTTTTTTAAAAGATGCTTCTAATGAATCCAGCCTCTTATTAGTCATCTCTTGATTTTGAGCACTGACTTTGATGAAAGCTTGTAAACTTTCCTCCAAGCTCTCTATCTTAGACTGCCCTTGATTTGAGGATTGGCCCTGCTGTTGGTTCTGTCTCTGGAGCAAATGGAAAGGCTGCCGAGAATTGTTTGTTGCCCAAGAAAAATTTGGGTGATTCCTCCAACCAGGATTGTATGAATTTGAATAAGGATCATTCCGAGCTCTTGGTTGAAATCCCCCCATGGCATTGACTTGCTCAGCTTCATTCCCATAGGACTCATAAGCGGAAGGGCAAATATTTGCTCCATGCCCAAGATTTCCACAAATTCCACAAATTTCTTGAGTAGATGAAGAGATATTGTTCTTCATGTTCAGCATCTGCACTTGCCTTGTTAGCTCAGCTATCTGATTTACCATTTCACTATTAGCTTCCAATTGGTTCACCCCTTTACTTCTTCCCCTTACACTTTTCTGTTGAGAATTAGCTCCTAACATCTCAAAAATCTCATAAGTTTCATCAGCTGTCTTTTCTCCCATAGCTCCCCCAGCTGCATTATCAACTGTGTTCTGAATTACTGGGTGAGACCATCATAGAAAAACTGATTAAGAAGTTGAAGTGGGTAGTGATGATGTGGGCACTGGATCAATAGCATCTTGAATATGTCCCAAGCCTCATGAAATGGTTCTCCTTCAAATTGAGAGAATGTAGCAATCTTCCCTCTCAATTCAGCTGTCTTTTGATGTGAGTAGAACTTGCCCATGAATTTATTATAAACTTGCTCCCAAGTTGTCAGTGAGTTTTCGGGCAACATCATAAGCCAGCTTTTTGCCCTATCCTTCAAAGTATATGGAAAACACATCATCCTCAACTGATCCTCATTTAATCCTCCCAATGGAAAAGTGTTGAGGGTGGAGTAGAAATCTCGAATAAAGTTCAAAGGATCTTCATTTAGAACTCCATAGAATGATGGCAGCATGTTGTAGTGAATGTTCTTCAACTCATAATTTCTTGCTGCATCTGTCAGTCTTATGCAAGAAGTGGAAGTTCCAATGACAGGTCTAGCAAAGTCTCTTATCGTTCTTTGCCTTTCTTCAGCCATTTTAACAGATTGTGCAAATTCCGACTCAAAATCAGAAGTGTCCTCCTCTGTATCAAATCCGGTGTAGAGCTCAAACTCTTCTCTGCTCCTTTTCACTCTCTGAATTTCTGGAATGAATGGATGTAGCTCTCCTTCGAGTGATCTCCTGCCTTGCATAAACAGAAATTTTCTAAAAAAAGAAATTATTAAAAGTAAAAGAAAAATAAAATAAAATGAAAAAAGTGAAAAATAATCTAGAATATTTTTGCCTAATAAACAATTTCGCCAATTAGCCTCCTCGGCAGCGGCGCCAAAAACTTGTTGCGCTCGAATTAACTCTACCACAAAGCGTCACTCACAAGTATACGAGGTAGTTGTAGCAAAGGTGATCGCCCCAAGGTTGTCTCACAAGGAAGCTAAAGTGACTAATTGATTATCAGATTAAAAGTAACAAGTAATGAATAAATTTAAATTGCTAACTAATGAAAAAGTTTAATTGAAGTTTAAAACAATAAAAATAAACAAGAGCTGATGTTTTGATTCACTTGATAGAAAGGTCTAGGGTTTGCACTTCTCTACTACTTATATGTATGAATGGTTATTCCTCTTAACTAATTCAATTTCAAAGATTAAATCTCAAACAACTTAATTAATTGAGTAAAGGAAATAAGCTCTCGCATTCAAACCTCTTACAACTAATCTTGTTATAATTGAAACAATCTTTTTAATAGGTTATATCTCTAATTCACCTAAGTCCCTAATTGAATTGATCCAGCACTAGACTTCATCTCTCAATCCATCATCTAATACCTAAAACACATAATTGGTGGCCAATCAATTATATATTAAAATATCTCATTCAATCAAGGCTAAAGAAATTATTAGCTAAGAGAATAACCAATTCATACAATCATAGCAGATCCATACAAACCCTAGACTAGATCAAATTAGTTCATAATGCAATCAAACATATTCATCTCATTAATGTTCAAAGAAATCAAAATAGACATGATAATATCCATAAATACAATTTCAATGAAAATAAAGAGAATAAGTTCGAGAACAAAACCAAGTTACAAACTCCGTGAAGCTTCTGAAGAATCTCTTGTTCAAATCTTGCAAGAAGGATGCATCAATGGCTAGAACAATCTAATCTAAGCTAAAGTAATCAAAATTAAAGAAATCAAAGTTAAAACCCTAACTTCACTCTTGGACGGCTCAATTCTCTCTCAAAATCGTCAACAACCCCTAAAACCCTAGCTTCGTTTTCCTTTTATATGAATCATCCGCTTTAAAATCCGCTACGGGCTTGGTTCTTGAGAGACACGGCCAAGTTGCATGTGACTTGGCCGTGTGAGTGCTTTTTGGAGGGACACGGCCAGTGACTTTGCCGTGTCCCTTGCATGTGTTGCCTACTGTGAAAATTTTCTTCTTTTCTTCTTTGGTTGAGTGACACGGCCAGTTGGAGCTTGACTTGGCCGTGTTGGAGCCTTTTGGAGGGACACGGCCAGTGACTTGGCCGTGTCCCTTGCCCGTGTTTACTTCTGTGAAGATTTGCTTCTCTTTTCCTTTGGAACCAAGTAAGACACGGCCAAGTGAAGGTGACTTGGCCCTGTTGGGCTTCTTTGGAGGGACACGGCCACTGACTTGGCCGTGTCCCTTGCTTGTGTCTGCTACTGGGACTTGCTCTTCCTTTTAACTTGGTATCTGCCTGTGTCAGCCACTGCCCCCTTTCTCCTTCAATTTGTTTCCTTGCCTGTTTTAACCTAACACAAAACTCAAAACAAACTTTAAACAAGAAGTAATTAGACAAAACCAACAAAACATAAACACAATACTAAAAACTAGATCAAAAACGACATAAACACTGAAAGAACTAAAACTACCAAAATTAATGAAAACACTAAACAAACCAATTAAAACTAACAAAATACCTAAAGAAAACAATAATTATCATACTAAACAAGACACAAATCTATAACAAAAACTAATAAAACACTCTTCGTCAAGGAACATGCTATGATCCTCGCCGACTTGGCCGTCAGTATGGAACTGAGCCTCGTGATTCTGACTTTGCTCCCGACTTAGACATGCCTTGCTTGACTGAAGCCTACTTGGATCGGCTGAGGCAAAGTTGGTCCGCACGTTACACTTATCGACTGCCATAGATCTTACATTTGTCAATTCAGAAAGTGTATTGTTAGGATGAAAAAATAATTAAAGTAATAAAAGATGCTTCTTTTCCATTTATAATTTGTCATCACCTTTTGTAATTATGATTATTTATTTCATCCATAACTGGTCAAATACTTATAACAGTGCACATAGAACAATTTTAACATTAATTTTGTTTTATTAAATTAGGGAACAACCAAACATAAAGCCAGCATACACAAGATCACTCCTGTTGCCAATTAGCCCTTTAGGGTTTTCTAATTGACGATTTTCTCTCATTTAGCCCTAATTGTTGCCTAGTCCGCCCTTTTGGGTTTTCGAAACTAGCGAACTGCTCTAATTTTTGCCTAGGCTACCCTTTTTGGGTTTTCAACCTAGCGAGCTCCTTTTTCTTCTTCTTTTTTTATCATACATAAAACCTCTTCAACCTATCAATGTTTACTGGTTCTCTAAATTCATTCCCATCCATGTCTGATAATTTCACTGCACCTTTGCTCATGACTTGCTTCATGACATATGGCCCTTCCCAGCTAGGTCTGAACTTCCTTCATGGATCAGATACATTAGGCTTACATTGCTTCAACACCAAATCCCCAACTCTGAATTTTCTGACCTTGACCCTTCTATTGTAGGCCCGAGCTATCTTCTTTTGATACAGTTGGTGATGATACGGTGCCTTTAACCTTCTCTCTTCCAGTAGAGCTAACTGTGTGTATCTGCTTGTTACCCATTCTATTTTAGGTAGCTCCACTTCCAAGACTACTCTCAATGATTTGATCTCAATTTCAATTGGCAATACCGCTTCTATCCCATAAACCAAAGAGAACGGTGTCATCCCAGTAGGTGTTCGCACACTCGTCCTATATCCCCATTAAGCAAAGGGAAGCATTTCCGACCAGTCCCTATAAGTCTTGGTCATCTTGGACAAAATTTACTTAATTGTCTTGTTCGTTGCTTCTACTGCACCATTAGCCTTTGGTCTATAAGGAGAGGATCGATGATGATGGATTTGGTACTTAGAGAATAAATCCTTAACTGCTCCTTGAAACTGTACCCAGTTGTCTGATATCACATTGTGCGGGACCCCATATCTGCAGATGAGATTCTTTTCGATAAACCTAGCCATTTGACTTGCACCAAGCTTGTTGAAGGATTCGGCTTTGACCCATTTTGAAAAATAATCAACTGCTACTACAATGAAACGGTGACCGTTTGAGGCTGTCAGATGTATCTCTCCTATAATGTCGATACCCTACGTCGCAAATGGCCAGGGTGAAGACATTGAATGTAGTTCTTCAGGATGCATGTGATTCAAGTTACCATACATCTGACATTTCTGGCACTTCTTGACAAACTCAATATAGTCTCTCTCCATGGTCAACCAATAGTAACCTTGTCGAATAATCTTCTTAACTAGGGCTAAACCACTCATGCGCGGACCGCAACTCCCCGCATGTATTTATGACATGATGCGCTCCACTTCAGGCTTTCTTAAACATATTAAATGAACTCCATCAGGCCATCTTCGATATAACTCTCCATGGAAGGTGATGTATTGCAATGAACACCTCCTTATTGCTCTTTTCTCTTTCTTTGTTGCCCCAGGCGGGTATTCTCTTTCCTCCAAAAATCGCCTTATAGTATCATACCACGCATTATGGTCCGTATCAATTTCCATGATTGTCTCATATTCGTAACAAGGAGTTGATGAACTGGTCAAGATTAGAGGCTTAAGGAATAAGCTAACATGATCTTCCCATTTCAAAGCCAATGTGGCTAGGGCATCAGCCATCTGATTTTCTTCTCTTGACAGGTGTATAGACCTACACTCCTTAAAATTCTTCTTCATCATGGTCAAGTAATGGTGGTATGGTTTCAATTTTTCTTCTTTCATCTCCCACTCTCCATTTACTTGGGATACTACTAGCAACGAATCACCATAAACTTCAACTTTATCCTCCTTCATAATCCTTAGGGTTTCCAAACCGAAAATACAAGCTTCATACTCCACCATATTATTGGTTGCCCTAAATTTCAACTTTTTGGCTAAAGGGATGAGTTCCCCTTTGGGCGATTCTAGTATAACTCCCAAACCTGCTCCTTTCCTGTTCGCTGCTCCATCAAAATACATTTTCCACCCTTGTACTTCAATTGTTTGTAAATGTTCATCTGGAAATTCCAAGATTACCTCTTCACTTGCTGGTAATGGTTGTTGAGCTAGGAATTCTGCCACCACTCTACCTTTGATTGTTTTCCTGGTTACATACTCGATCTAAAATTCTTCTAATATTATCAACCATCGACTATATTTCCCAATTAAAGAGGGTGTCTCCCTTAAGTACTTCATTGGATCCAACCTAGAAATTGCTTGCACACTATACGATTGAAAGTAATGTTGCAACTTCTTAGAAGACCAAACCACGGCTATACATGTCATTTCGATGATACTATACATAATTTCATAAGGTAAGAGCTTTCTACTCAATTAGTAAACGGCATGCTCAAACCCCGACTCATCTGCTTGGGTTAGCATGGCTCCTATCGACTCTTCTTCTACTGCTAAGTATAGTAATAGAGGTTTTTCGGGTTTAGGTGGTTTCAAAATAGGTGGATTCAACAAATACTCTTTTATTCGGTCAAAGGCCTTTTGACATTCTTCGTTCCATACGATCGACTGATTCTTTCTAACCAATTTGAAGATAGGCTCACAGATAGTTGTGAGCTTTGCTATAAATCTGCTAATGTACTACAGTTTACCAATGAATCCCCAAACTTCTCTCTCCGTCTTTGGGGCTGGCATATCCCTGATTGCTTTAACTTTGTCAGGATCTATCTCAATGCCATTCAGACCAATTACATGTCCCAACAATTTACCTGAGGTAACACCGAATACACACTTCTTCATATTTAATCTTAGCTTATATTTCAAAGCTCTATCGAAGAATAATTCAAAGTTCTGGAAGTGTTGCTCCCTTGTACCCGACTTCACCATCATATCATCCACATATACTTCAACTTCTTTGTGCATCATGTCATGAAATAGTGTGGTGGCCATCCTTTGGTAGGTTGCTCCAGCATTTTTAAGCCAAAAGGCATCACCCTATAACAAAATATACCCCATGTAGTAGTGAAGGCAGTTTTGGCTTTATCCTCTTGGGCCATTAACACTTGATTGTATCCGGAAAATCCATCTACAAATGAGTGTAGCACGCTAGAGGCTGCACTATCAATGAGTACATCTATATGAGGTAAAGGAAAATCATCCTTAGGGAAGCCTTGTTTAGATCTCTATAGTCCATGCAGACCCTTATCCTCCCATCTTTGTTTGGTACTGGTACTATGTTGGCTAGCCAATCTGGGTATTCTATCACTTCAAGGAACTTCACTTGTATTTGCGTAGTGACCTCTTCTTTAACCAATTCAGCCCACTCAGGTCTTAGTTGCCTAAGCTTTTGTTTGACAGGTTTAATGTGAGTGTAAGTAGGAATATGATGCTCGATTATGTCTCAATCTATCCCCGACATATCTTCATAAGACCAAGAAAACACTTCTTCATATTTGTTGAATATTTTTTCAAATCTCTCTCTCTCTCATCAGGAGTAAGGTCGGATGCTATGCTAATGTTTTTAGAATTTTCAGTTGTTCCCAAATTTAATGATTGTGTGTTAACAGAATTAATATTAAAGATGCTCATGTAACTGCCATTTGAATGTATGCAACCATCAGGAGAAACATCACAAAAGTAAGCAAAATCAGACTTTATTGCATTCATTTTGGAAAAGAAAACATCATCATCCTCATACAAAGCAGACAAATTAAAATCAAAATCAAAATCATTATTCTCAGAATCATAACGCATGATGTCTTCAAACTTTACTTCAACCAGGGCAGCAATCTCTTCCGAAGTCTTCTCGGCTTTCAGGGCAGCTTCATTCTTCTCTTTGTTGATTGACAGGGTGAGCTCTTTCTTCACATGCTCCACTAGCTCAGCAACATCTGCAAAAATTTCAAAACCGGGGATTAACTTACCCATGAACATGATTGGCTCAGGCTTTCCTTGGAGTGGTCCCATATCTGGAGCATTGACAAAGATCTCTTCAAGTGGTGGGAAGCTCATCTTCTCACTCTTCTTTGGCTGGACATTGTCGTCTGCATCATATCCTAACCCCTTCTTGGATGTTTGAGTTCTAAAATCTGGCAATTTTGTCAAACCGGCCTTACCCTTTCCAAGACCAGCTCCGGGAAGGTAGTTCATGTTCTTCATCATATTCAAGACTTTGGAGTCCACTACTTCATCATCAGAAATTGCAACCACTTGAAAACCATTGAGAGGCCTCTCAACCATTAGAGTGTTAACAATCTCATTATCTTCAGCTTCAATGACCACTGTCTCACTTCCATTGGGAAATTTGATCTTTTGATGAAGGGTGGAAGGAACTCCACTAAGAGGAGGAAACCATAGTAGCCCCAAGAGTAAGGCAAGGGTAACTGGTATGTCTAAAACAACAAACTCAACAATAGATTCAATTGGACCAACCTTGACAGCCGCTTTGAAAGTCCCTTCGGCATGCCTCTTAGTGTTGTCATAAGCACGAATTGTCACCTTGGTTGGGTTTAGATCTCTTATTGACATGGCTAGCTTTGGCTTAATCTTAAATGGACAAACATTTATGGCATACCCATCGTCGACCATTGCACATGGAGTCCTCTTCCCCTTGACTTCTATTTTGATAAAGAGAGGGCGAATGTGGTCTCTCCCCTCCTCCGGTAAGTCCGCATCTGAAAGAGAAACTGCTGCCATACTAACTTCACTCTCTTCTTGGACCTCTTCACATTTCATTACTTCCCCAATTTTTATGAAGTTGATCAACTCCTCCGGTGTTGTGGAGGGAGAAATTGGCATGCTAGCCAAGGCTTTGGCCATAGTTTCTCGGTGCTTTTTGGAAGTAGCTAACAAGTCCCAAATGCTAACACTTGCTTGGGTTCTTTTCAATTGATTGAACACAGCATCATCTTCTTCCACTTCAACTTCCTTCCTCTTATTAGTTTCTATCTCCTTTGGTGGTGGCCTTGCATAAGGCTTACCGGATCTAGTATTCATCACCTCATCTTCTTCGGGCTCAGACCAAGTCTACTCCTCCTTCTTGGATATAATATCATCATCACTGTCACTTGAATCCCAAAACCCATTGACAACACAAATTGCTATTTCTCCACCAATCATAGATTGTTAGATTTTGACAAATGCCTCTTCTTCTTTGGTTGCTTTCTCATCCACATCTTGAAAAGAAGACATGACAAAGTCCTCATGTAAACCTCCTCCAATCATGAAGGTCGCCGGTGGTGGTATCCTATTGAATTTTGCTAATGGGTTGTCTTTACTGTTTGGCTTGTTGGGCTCGGGTAGCTTCCCATTATCAATTAGATTTTGAATCTCATGTCTCAACCTCACACATCTATCCATGTCATGTCCTTGCATTTGGTGAAATTGACAAAATGCTTTGGTGTCAAAATTAGGTGGGAGAGGATTAGGCAAAGGACGAGGATTTAAGGGTTGTAGCAATCCCTTTCTTTGAAGCTTGTTGAGAACCTAAGACATCGGTTTTCCCAATTCAGAAAATTGTCTCCTTGTTCCTTGGTTAGTGGCATTAACACCGATGTCTTTTGCATGCTTTGGCTACCGGGTTGATAGCTCCCTTTCTCGTTCCTTTTTGTTGCAAATCGGCTCCTCTCCCTTTCCCATTCTTCAATTTGCAAACCAGCTTGAAGAAGGTCTTTGAAATCACAGATGAGTGTATGAGATATTCTCTCACGAAGGCTAAGCAACACCCCTCTCACAATCATCCTTAATTGATCGGATTCATCGGGCCTCTTCTTGAGTAAAGCGGCCTTGTTTCTCCACCTTTTCACATAGTCCACAAAATTCTCATTCGGCCTTTGCCTAATGGACTCCACTTCCTTCAAGGTAACTTCTAACTCAACATTATATCCATATTGTTGGATGAAGGCTTTGTAAAGTAGATCCCAACTCTTTTGTGTTCCATCATCTAAGGTATTGAACCAATTTTGGACAACAGGGTCCAATGAGAGCATAAAGTACCTTAGGGTTTGAGCCTTAGTAGCTCGGGCAAATTGCATGGCAGTGATATACTGCTTCACATGAAGATGGGGATTTCCAGTGCCATTGTACTTAGCAAAGGAAGGCATCTTGAACTTATAAGGGACCTCATCATCTTGTTCAAATAGTTTGTCGATCTCAGACTTCTCTTCAGTTTTCAGCTTCTTCTCAAATATCTTTTCTAAATCAGCAATCATCTTTTCAACTTCGGATGTCTCGGTCTTTTCAATAGTTGCCTTCTCAACAGCCTTCGGTTCTTTCTTCTTTTCTTGAACCTCTTGGTCGTATTGAGCCCAATCATCATCATCATCAATGATCACCTTTTCATCATTAAAAACCACTTCACTAACTTTAGTCTTCCCTTTGTCCTTTGGATTTTTAGTGCTAGCAGATGCATCGACATGATTCTCTAAGATTGCAGTCAATTGGTTCTTCATGGTCTCAGCTAGGGCCTCTTTGATTTCTTCTATTTTGGCATTAAGGGCTTCATCCACCATCCTTTGAATTTTTTCGGGCTCCATTGTTTTAGGTGAGCAAGTGATTGAGTCATTGCTAGATACTTCATCTCCGACGTAGGTCGGATTGTTGTAACCTTTTGAACTTTCGTAATCCAGGGCTGTGAGCCAGAGAGGATCATTGATATGAGATGCAAATGTATGCATGTATGCATGTATGCACAAACAATCAACAAATAAGGATAAATAGGACGTTCCTTCCAACCTTATAACATCCACACACGAATGGCGAGTCTCTTTTCCTATGTATATGGTTAACAAAATACCAACATTGGGTATCTTGCTTTCGAATAATTCCCTCGGACAATTTAACCAATAGTTATATTTTCAATAATGGAAATCAATCCATGATAATTCCCATTAATTAGTTTTTAATCCATTCAACCAACTAAAGTAGCTTTTATGCTATGTTGGATTAAAACAAAATTAAGAGGTTTATTATCAATAGATTTCTCACTTGAAAAGAGTAACCAATGGTTCATGCCAAAAACAAGCCCATGGTTAATTTATTCTTAGTGTAAACTAGGCCCACAATTGATTTTTGGTATTTCATAATTGACCTAAATATTTTTGCAAGCTCTTTGTAAAAAATGGTTGGGTGAAAATAGTTTTGTTTCTAAGCCCATTGTAAAAGATTTTAGAAAAATGGATTTTGGGCTTAGTATTTGGGCCATTGGCCAAAGAATTTTTGATTTATTTTTAGAAAAGTCTTATGTCCAAAGACCATCTTGAAAAGTTTTGAAAATAGCTTTGGTCTCTTGGATTTTAAAGAAAAATTTATTTTGAGCTTACAATATACTTAGGTCATATTAGAAAAAGAACAAACCAAGTAAGCCATGATTTAAGCCAAGATAAATGAACCATAGTCAAACAACATGCATTTGGGGTAAAACCTAATGAAAGTAACTAGGCCAATTACATGAGCTTTAGTCTTTGTGTTAAAAGGCTTAGGTTCCCATAACAAGCATATACCAAATGGTACAAGGCTCTGAGTAGTTATGCCATGCTCGATCTCCATAACCTTGAGTGAAAGTATGGTATCCCTCACATAACATAACACGGGTAACACGGGCGTCCTAACTCACACACACGATGCAATCTAATATGATGCAATGGATAATATCATTATAAGAAAGAATAGAATAATATAAAGACCAACGGAATCAACATCTCTTGTCCCCAGTGGAGTCGCCACTGTGAGCGAGGATTTTCGCCCCCACTCCTGGTGGAATGGTTCTTGCGACTTCGGCACTGTTTAGGCTCGGGGCCTTAGAGAACATAGACCTAAGTCTAGAAAAAAATGGAGTCGCCACCCGGACGGAACGAGAAAAAGAAAGGGGTGGATGACTCGATTCCTAAGGAATCCCCAACCCCCTAATGGGTTCGAAAAGTTGGGCACGTGTGGGGAAGGTGAGAAATGGCCCAGCACCCCCCACAACGCCCGGTTCATTAGAACCGGCCTCCTTTACAGGTCTTAATATTATAAAATTCTTAAATATAACAATATTATCTATATTACACACAATAAAAAGAAAGCATCATTATATTAAAATCAAAGCAATGTCCAAACAAAGCAAATAAATGGACACCCATCCAAGGATGGAAACATGTCCTTACATCACATGCCTAGATAGGACACCCACCAAAATGTAGAAACATGCCCTTTACATAGGTTCTAAAAAATGGAAATTAAATTACATGATATTTAACTAATGAGGTACCCACCAAGTGGAAACATACCTCTTACAACATTTGGAAGTCTAATTTAATTGATAAAAGTAAATAATCATTCATCATAAATAAATCATTCATCAAAGCTATTAATCAAAATATAAAATAAACATCCTTCCATGATAAATTAAATAAATCAAGTATTGAAATTAAATAAATTAAAGCATAAGAAATCAAGTATGGAATTGAATAAAGCAAATAAAAGTCCAATTATGGCTACTGTGACTTTTTATGGAATTAAAATAAATAAGCATTTTATGTTTTAAAGGGTTGGTAAGACTCTTTGATTAACAAAATTAAGGTTTGAATGATGATATCATGAAACTAGGGTTTTAAACACTTTAAAATACTTTAATTTGTGATTTTTGGTTATTGGGTTCCTAAGCTTCTGTGTAAAATTTAGGTTTTTATGTTTTTATATTTTTAATGTTTTAAAAGGATTAGGGTTCATAAAAATTAGGGTTTAAGGTTTTAAAAGGGTTAGTGTTCATTATTTTGAATTTTGGAAGTTGAATTTGGATTTGATATTTTGGAAGTAGGGTCACGGGTGGTGAATAATTTTTAGGAATTTGGAAATCAATTTGATATTTTATGGAATTTTATGAATTTAAACAAGTAAATTAAAGTTTTTATAAGTAGAAAAGATGTTTTTTAAGGCTTTTTGAATGAAATAGAACCTACTTTAAAATTTTTAAAAGAAGCAGAATTTACATCTTAGTTTTGTTGAAAAAATATGTTCAACTAGAGTTTTATGATTTTTAAGAAGAAAAATAACAATTTTAAGCCTTTTGGAAGATAAACTAACGAAATAAGGTTTTTTTGGCTTTAGAAAAACTAAATTAAAGTTCAAAGTTTTTGAATTTTGATTTCATGAATTTGCTACTATGTAAAAAAAAAACAATTAAAGAAAATTAATTAACACATACCTTCTTTTGATGATTTCTCCAAAAACAATTCTTCTTGGATGAACTAGCTCCAAAGACAAGCCTTTTTTGCCTTTGAATCCTCTAAATCGTGTTGCTGCTGTTCCAGAAAAGAATTGAATTGAATTTCTTCTTTTCCTTCCTTGATTTGGTTTCAAAATTTCCAAACTCTTCTTGGATTTTTTGCCCCTTTTAAATTAATTGCCTTTGGTCCTTATTTATAGTGGTTTGAGGTTGTTTATTCCTAATTAGTTAAGGTAAGTAATATTAATAAAAAAAAAGAAACTAAAACCTAATTGGATTAGGTTTCGAAAAATTTGCGTCGAAAAATTTGCGCTGCCGAAAAAAACTGCTGCGGAAAAACTGCGCTGGAAAAATCTGCGCACGCATAGCGGGCCCGTAAGCTATTTCGCAGGCAGAAAATTTCTGCGTGCGAAATAGCACAGTGATTTCGCCTGCAGGAATTTCTTGCGGGCGAAATGCCCATGGGCCCGCGCAATGATTTTTTTGTCGCCGATTTTTCCGACTGATTTTTATTTTTATTTTTATTTTTTGACTTTTATTTGTTTATTTCTATTTTTTATTTATAAAAATTAGATACTAAAGTAAAAATTATTTAATAAAAATTATTTTGGACTAATTAGACAACAAAAATCATTTTAGACTAAATAAAACATATTGGACCGGATTGGGTCAAAAATTAAGGGTCTACACCGCAACTTCTTAGAAGACTAAACCACGACTATACATGTCTTTTCGACGATACTATACTTAATTTCATAAGGTAGGAGCTTTCTACTCAAATAGTAAACAGAATGTCAATCCTCGACTCATCTACTTGGGCTAGCATGGCTCCTATCGACTCTTCTTCTACTGTTAAGTATAGTAATAGAGGTTTTTCGGGTTTAGGTGGTTTCAAGACAGGTGGATTCAACAAATACTCTTTTATTCGGTCAAAGGCCTTTTGACATTTTTCATTCCATATGACCGGCTGATTCTTTTTAAGCAACTTGAAATAGTACTGCAGTTTACCAGTGAATCCCCGAACTTCTCTCTCCGTCTTTGGGGCTGGCATATCCCTGATTGCTTTGACTTTATCAAGATCAATCTCAATACCATTCGGAAAAATTACGTCCCAACAATTTACCTGAAGTAACATCGAATACACACTTCTTCGGGTTTAATCTTAGCTTATACTTCAAAGCTCTATCGAAGATCAATTCTAAGTTTTAGAAGTGTTGCTCCCTTGTATCCGACTTCACCGCCATATCATCAACATATACTTCAACTTCTTTATGCATCATGTCATGAAATAGTGTGGTGACCATCCTTTGGTAGGTTGCTTCAGCATTCTTTAAGCCGAAAGGCATCACCCTATAACAAAATATACCCAATGTAGTAGTGAAGGCAGTTTTGGCTTTATCCTCTTGGGCCATTAACACTTGATTGTATCCGGAAAATCCATCTACAAACGAGTGTAGCACGCTAGAGGCTGCACTATCAATGAGTACATCTATATGAGGTAAAGGAAAATCATCCTTAGGGGAAGCCTTGTTTAGATCTCTATAGTCCACGCAGACCCTTATCCTCCCATCTTTCTTTGGCACTTGTACTATGTTGGCTAGCCAATCTGGGTATTCTATCACTTCAAGGAACTTCACTTGTATTTGCTTAGTGACCTCTTCTTTAACCAATTCAGCCCACTCAGGTCTTAGTCCCCTAAGCTTTTGTTTGACAGGTTTAATGTGAGTGTAAGTAGGAATATGATGCTTGGCTATGTCTCGATCTATCCCCGACATATCTTCATAAGACCAAGCAAACACTTCTTCATATTTTTTGAATATTTTTTCAAATCTCTCTCTCTCATCAGGAGTAAGGTCGAATGCTATGCTAATGTTTTTAGGATTTTCAGTTGTTCCCAAATTTAATGATTGTGTGTTAACAGAATTAATATTAAAGATGCTCTTGTAACTGCTATTTAAATGTATGCAACCATCAGGAGAAACATCACACAAGTACGCAAAATTAGACTTTATTGCATTCATTTTGGAAAAGAAAACATCATCATCCTCATACAAAGCAGACAAATTAAAATCAAAATCAAAATCATTGTTCTAAGAATCATAAAGTAGGATGTCTTCAAACTTTTCTTTAACCAGGGCAGCAATCTCTTTTGGAGTCTTCTCGGCTTTCAGGGCAGCTTCATTCTTCTCTTTGTTGATTGACAGGGTGAGCTCTTTCTTCACTTGCTCCACTAGCTCAGCAACATCCGCAAAAATTTCAAAACCGGGGATTAACTTACCCATGAACATGATTGGCTCAGGCTTTCCTTGGAGTGGTCCCATATCTGGAGCTTTAACAAAAATCTCTTCAAGTGGTGGGAAGCTCATCTTCTCACTCTTCTTTGGCTAGACACCATTGGCTTGATTATATTCCAACCCCTTCTTGGAAGCTTGAGTTTTAAAATATGGCAATTTTGTCAAACCGGCCTTACCCTTTCCAAGACCGGCTCTGGGAAGGTAGTTCATACTCTTCATCATATTCAAGACTTTGGAGTCAACTACATCATCATTAGAAATTACAGCCACTTGAAAGCCATTGAGAGGCCTCTCAACTATTAGAGCGTTAACAATCTCATTATCTTCAGCTTCAATGACCACTGTCTCATTTCCATTGGGGAATTTGATCTTTTGATGAAGGGTGGAAGGAACTCCACCAAGAGGGTGAAACCATGGTCCACCCAAGAGCAAGGCGAAGGTAACTGGTATGTCTAAAACAACAAATTCAACAATAGATTCAATTGGACCAACCTTGACAGCCGCTTTGAAAGTCCCTTCAGCATGCCTCTTAGTGTTGTCATAAGCACGAATCGTCACCTCGGTTGGGTTTAGATCTCTTGTTGACATGGCTTGCTTTGGCAAAATCTTAAGTGGACAAACATTTATGGTGGACCCATCATCGACCATTACACATGGAGTCCTCTTCCCCTTGACTTCTATTTTGATAAAGAGAGGGCGGATGTGGTCTCTCCCCTCCTCCGGTAAGTCCGCATCTGAAAAAGAAACTGCTGCCATACTAACTTCACTCTTTTCTTAGACCTCTTCACATTTCATTACTTCCCCAATTTTTATGAAGTTGATCAACTCCTCTAGTGTTGTAGAGGTAGAAATTGGCATGCTAGCCAAGGCTTTGGCCATAGGTTCTCGGTGCTTTTTGGAAGTAGCTAACAAGTCCCAAATGCTAACACTTGCTTGGGTTCTTTTAAATTGATTGAACACAGCATCATCTTCTTCCACTTCAACTTCCTTCCCCTTATTAGTTTCTATCTCCTTTGGTGGTGGCCTTGCGTAAGGCTTACCGGATCTAGTATTCATCACCTCATCTTCTTCGGGCTTGGACCAAGTCCACTCCTCCTTCTTGTATACAATATCATCATCACTGTCACTTGAATCCCAAAACCCATTGACAACACAAATTGCTATTTCTCCACCAATCATAGATTGTTAGATTTTGACAAATGCCTCTTCTTCTTGGGTTGCTTTCTCATCCACATCTTGAAAAGAAGACATGAAAAAGTCCTCATATAAACCTCCTCCAATCAAGAAGGTCGCCGGTGGTGGTATCCTATTGAATTTTGGTAATGGGTTATCTTTGGTGTTTGGCTTGTTGGGCTCGGGTAGCTTCCCATTATCAATTAGATTTTGAATCTCATGTCTCAACCTCACACATCTATCCGTGTCATGTCCTTGCATTTGGTGAAATTGACAAAATGCTTTGGTGTCAAAATTAGGTGGGAGAGAATTAGGCAAAGGATGAGGATTTAAGGGTTGTAGCAATCCCTTTCTTTGAAGCTTGTTGAGAACCCAAGACATCAGTTTTCCCAATTCAAAAAATTGTCTCCTTGTTCCTTGGTTAGTAGCATTAACACCGACGGCCTTTTGCATGCTTTGGCTACCAGGTTGATAGCTCCCTTTCTCGTTCCTTTTTGTTGCAAATCCGCTCTTCTCCCTTTCCCATTCTTCAATTTGCAAACCAGCTTGAAGAAGGTCTTTGAAATCACGAATGTGTATATGAGATATTCTCTCATGAAGGCTAGGCAACACCCCTCTCACAATCATCCTTATTTGATCGGATTCATCGGGCCTCTTCTTGAGTAAAGCGGCCTTGTTTCTCCACCTTTTCACATACTCCACAAAATTCTCATTCGGCCTTTGCCTAATGGACTCCACTTCCATCAAGATAACTTCTAACTCAACATTATATCCATATTGTTGGATGAAGGCTTTGTAAAGTAGATCCCAACTCTTTTGTGTTCCAACATCTAAGGTATTGAACCAATTTTGGGCAACAGGGTCCAATGAGAGCATAAAATACCTTAGGGTTTGAGCCTTAGTAGCTTGGGCAGATTGCATGGCAGTGATATACTGCTTCACATGAAGATGGGGATTTCCAGTGCCATTGTACTTAGCAAAGGAAGGCATCTTGAACTTATAAGGGACCTCATCATCTTGTTCAAATAGTTTGTCAATCTCAGACTTCTCTTCGGTTTTCAGCTTCTTTTCAAATTTCTTTTCTAAATCAACAATCATCTTTTCAACATCGGATGTCTCAGTCTTTTCAATAGTTGCCTTCTTAACAACCTTCAGTTCTTTCTTCTTTTCTTGAACCTCTTGGTAGTATTGAGCCCAATCATCATCGTCATCAATGATCACCTTTTCACCATCAAAAACCACTTCACTAACTTTAGTGCTAGCAGATGCCTCGGCATGATTCTCTAATATTGCAGTCAATTGGTTCTTCATGGTGTCAGCTAGGGCCTCTTTAATTTCTTCCATTTTGGCATTAAGGGCTTCATCCACTATCCTTTGAATTTTTTTGGGCTCCGTTGTTTTAGGTGAGCAAGTGATTGAGTTGTTGCTAGATACTTCGTCTCCGGCGTAGGTAGGATTATCGTAAGCTTTTGAACTTTAATAATCTAGGGCTATGAGCCAGAGAGGATCGATGACATGAGATGCAAATGTATGCATGTATGCACAATCTACCAATAAAGAAGTGTAATTAGGATGATCCTTCCAACCTAATAACATCCACACATGAATGGCGAGTCTCTTTTTCCTAGGTATATGGTTAACAAAAAACCAACACGGTGTATCTTGCTTTCGAATAATTCCCTCGAACGTTTCAACCAATAGTTATATTTTCGAAAGTGGAAATCTATCCATGATAATTCCCATTAATTAGGTTTTAATCCATCCAACCAAATAAAGTAGCTTTTATGCTATATTGGATTAAAACTAAATTAAGAGGTTTATTATAGATAGATTTCTCTCTTGAAAAGAGTAACTAGTGATTCATGCCAAAAACAAGCCCATGGTTAATTTATTCTTAGTGTAAAATAGGCCCACAATTGATTTTTGGTATTTCATAATTGACCTAAATATTTTTGCAAGCTCTTTGTAAGAAAAGAATAGGTGAAAATAATTTTATTTCTAAGCCCATTGTAAAAAGATTTTAGGAAAAATGGATTTTGGGCTTAGTATTTGGGCCATGGGCCAAATAATATTTGATTTTTTTTAGAAAAGTCTTATGTCCAAAGACCATCTTGAAAAAAATTTGAAAATAACTTTGGTCTTTTGGATTTTAAAGAAAAATTTATTTTGAGCTTACAATATATTAAGGTCATATTAGAAAAAGAACAAACCAAATAAGCCATGATTTAGACTAAGATAAACCAACCATAGTCAAACAACATGCATTTGGGGTAAAACCTAAGGAAAGTAACTAGGCCAATTACATGAGCTTTAGTCTTTGGATAAAAAGGCTTAGGTTCCCATAGCAAGTATATACCAAATAGTACGAGGCTATGAGTGGTTATGCCATGCTCGATCTCCATACTTTGAGTGAAAGTATGGTATCCCTTACATAACACAACACGGGTAACACGGGCGTCCTAACTCACACACACGATGCAATCTAAGATGATGCAATGGATAATATCATTATAAGAAAGAATAGAATAATATAAAGACCAATAGAATCAACTTCTCTTATCGCCAGTGGAGTCGCCACTATGAGGGGGGATTTTCACCCCCACTCCCGATGGAATGGTTCTTGCGACCTCGGCACTGTTTAGGCTCGGGGCCTTAGAGAACACGGACCTAAGTCCGAAGAAAATAGAGTTGCCACCCGGACGGGCTGGGAAAAAGAAAGGGGTGGATGACTCGATTCATAAGGAATCCCCAACCCCCTAATGGGTTCGGAAATTTGGGTACGTGTGGGGATGGTGAGAAATGGCCCAGCACTCCCACAATGCCTGGTTCATTGGAACCGACCTCCTTTATGGGTCTTAATATTATAAAATTCTTAAGTATAATAACATTATCCATACTACACACGATAATTAAAAGAAAGCATCAATATATTAAAATCAAAGTAATGTCCAAACAAAGCAAATAAATGGACACCCATCCAAGGATGGAAACATGTCCTTACATCACATGCCTAGATAGGACACCCACGAAAAGGTAGAAACATGCCCTTTACGTAGATTCTAAAATAGAAAAGCAAATTAAATTACATGATGTTTAACTAATGAGGTACCCACCAAGTGGAAACTTATCTCTTACAACTTTTGGAAATCTAAATTAATTGATAAAAGTAAATAATCATTCATCATAAATAAATCATTCATCAAAGCTATTAATCAAAATATAAAATAAACATCCATCCATGATAAATTAAATAAATCAAGTATTGAAATTAAATAAATTAAAGCATAAGAAATAAATCAAAGCATAATTAAATATGGAATTGAATAAAGCAAATAAAAGTTCAATTATAGCTACTGTGACTTTTTATGGAATTAAAATAGATTAGAGTTTTATGTTTTAAAAGGTTGGTAAGACACTTTGATTAACTAAATTAATTTTTGAATGGTGAAATCATGAAACTAGGGTTTTAGACACTTTAAAATACTTTGATTTGTGATTTTTGGTTATTGGGTTTCTAAGCTACTGTGTAAAATTTATGTTTTTATGTTTTTTAATGTTTTAAAAGGATTAGGGTTCATAAAAATTAGGGTTTAAAGTTTTAAAAGGATTAGGGTTCATTATTTTAGGTTTTGGAAGTTGAATTTGGATTTGATATTTTGGAATTTAGGGTCTCAGATGGTAATTTTAATCTTAGGGTTTGGAAGACAATTTAATATTTTATGAAATTTTATGAATTTTAAAAAGTGAATTAAAGTTTTTATAACTAGAAAAGATGTTTTTGCAGACTTTTTGAAGGAAATAGAACCTACTTTCAAATTTTAATAGAAGCAGAATTTACATCTTTGTTTTGTTGAAAAATATGTTCAATTAGAGTTTTAAGATTTTTAAGAAGAAAAAATAACAATTTTAAGCCTTTTGGAAGATGAACTAACGAAATAAGGTTTTTTGGATTTAGAAAAACTAAGTTAAAGTTCAAAGGTTTTTAATTTTGATTTCATAAATTTGCTACTATGTAAATAAATAATTAAAGAAAATTAATTAACACATACCTTCTTTTGATGATTTCTCCAAAAACAATTCTTCTTGGATGAACTAGCTCTAAAGACAAGCCGTTTTTGCCTTTGAATCCTCTAAATCGCGCTGCTGCTGTTCCAGAAAAGAGTTGAATTGAATTTCTTCTTTTCCTTCCTTGATTTGGTTTCAAATTTTCCAAACTACTCTTGGATTTTTTTGCCTCCCTTAAATTAATTGCCTTTGGTCCTTATTTATAACAGTTTGAGGTTGTTTATTCCTAATTAGTTAAGGTAAGTAATATTAATAAAAAAAAGAAACCAAAACCTAATTGGATTAGGTTTCGAAAAAATTTGCGTTGGAAAATTTGCTCTGCCGAAAAAAAACTGCTGCGGAAAAACTGCGCTGGCGAAAAATCTGCCGCAGCCAGTGCGCGCAGAGCGGGCCTGTAAGCTATTTCGCAAGCAAAAAATTTCTGCCTGCGAAATCGCAGGCAGAAAATTTCTGCTTGTGAAATAGCACAGTGATTTCGCCCGCAGGAATGCCCATGGGCCCTATTGACTAAATAAAACATATTGGACCGGATTGGGTCAAAAATTAAGGGTCTACATCTAGCATGCTCCTATTGACTCTTCTTCTACTGCTAAGTGTATTAATAGAGGTTTTCCAGGTTTAGGTGGTTTTAAAACAGGTGGATTCAATAAATACTCTTTTATTCTCTCAAAGGCCTTTTGACATTCTTCATTCCATATGACCTGGTGATTCTTTTTAAGCAATTTAAAGATAGGCTCAAAAATTATTATGAGTTTTGCTATGAATATGCTAATGTATTGTAATTTACCAATAAATCCTCGAACTTCTTTCTCCTTCTTAGGGGCTGGCATATCATTGATTGCTTTAAATTAGTCAGGATCAATCTCAATGCCATTTGGACCAATCACATGTCCTAATAATTTGCCTGAAGTAACACCGAACACACACTTCTTCGGGTTTAATCTTAGCTTATATTTCAAAGCTCTATCGAAGAATAATTCTATATTTTGGAAGTGTTGTTCCCTTCTATCCGATTTAACCATCATATCATCAACATAGACTTCAACATCTTTGTGCATCATGTCATGAAATAGTGTGGTGGCCATCCTCTAGTAGGTTGCTCCAGCATTCTTTAAACCGAACGGCATTACCCTTTAACAAAATATACCCCATGTAGTAATGAAAGCAGTTTTGGCTTTATTCTCTTGGGCCATTAACACTTGGTTGTATCCGGAAAATCCATCTACAAATGAGTGTAGCACGCTAGAGGTTGCACTATCAATGAGAACATCTATATGAGGTAAAGGAAAATCATCATTAGGGGAAGCCTTGTTGAAATCTCTATAGTCCACACAGACCCTTATTCTTCCATCTTTCTTTGGCATGGGTACTATGTTGGCTAGCCTATCTGGGTATTCAATCACTTCGAGGAACTTCACTTGTATTTGCTTAGTGACCTCTTTTTTAACCAATTCAGCCCACTCAGGTCTTAATCGCCTAAGCTTTTGTTTGACAGGTTTCATGTGAATGTAAGTAGGAATATGATGCTCGGCTATGTCTCGATCTATCCCAGGCATATCCTCATAAGACCAAGCAAACACTTCATCATATTTTTTGAATATTTTTTCAAATCTCTCTCTCTCATCAGGAGTAAGTTCGGATGCTATGTTAATGTTTTTAGGATTTTCGGTTGTTCCCAAATTTAATGATTGTTTTTAACAGAATTAATATTAAAGATGCTCATGTAACTGTTATTTGAATGTATGCAACCATCAGGAGAAACATCACACAAGTAAGCAAAATCAGACTTTATTGCACTCATTTTGGAAAAGAAAACATCATCATCCTCATACAAAGCAGACAAATTAAAATCAAAATCAAAATTATTGTTCTCAAAATCATAAGGTAGGATGTCTTCAAACTTTTCTTCAACCAGGGCAGCAATCTCCTCCGCAGTCTTCTCGGCTTTCAGGACAACTTCATTCTTTTCTTCCGGATTGGATTCTTTGTTGGCTGACAGGTGAACTCTTTCTTTACTTGGTCGACTAGCTTGGCCACATCTGCAAAAATTTCAAAACCCGGGATCAACTTTCCCATGAACATGATTGGCTCGGGCTTTCCTTGGAGTGGTCCCATATCTGGAGTGTAATATCCTCATATATGCCCTAGAAGTTGTGATTATGTTGTTGTTGTTGTTATATAATTGGATTGAATATATGTGTTAAATTACAAGAGAAAAGAAATAGAGAAAAGAATGTTTATGTATATGTGATTTGGGAAAGAATTTAGGGTTTAGAGAGAATGGTATATGTTGTGTATATGATGATATATATAACATATAAGTTGGTCAAAATGAAGAGTCAAGGAAAGAAGATATTTATTTTTGTTAAGTGTGAAGTTACTATAAAGGGCATGTAATGAATGGTAATCAAGACAAATGGTATAAGGGTGTTTAGGTAATTACTCTTGTTGAATCACTTGGTGGAGATTTAAAGAGGTGATATTTTGTCTTTTCTTCATTTCCTTCTTCTTCTTCTTCTCTTCTCCACGTTGGTTGGCTCCTCCTTAGACAAGAGAGAGCAAAGTGAGATTTGTTTAATTCTAACATCAAATTGAAGGGAGAATCAAAGGATTTAATTGAAGATTTGTGGAATTCAACAACTTAGGTAAGTTCTTTCTCTTGATTTTCCTTTGTTCTTTTGAAATTGTGTTTGGGATTGGTGAGTTGATATGGATGGTTGATGGAGTGTGTTTGTGTATGGTGTGTGTAAAAGTGTTGAAATGGAATTAAAGATAAGAAGCTAGGTTGGTGTTGGTGATGGAAGAGTAAGAGTTGTGTTTAGTGATTTTTTTTTCTGTTTTACAATTAGTAAAGGCTGTGACTTGTATGATTTTTAATTAATTATAGAAAAATGTTCTTGAAGTGAATTTTGGATATGTTGTTGCTTAGTGAGTCTAGTATTTGAGAAAAATAATTTGGAACCACGTTGATTGAATTTGATTTATGGAATTCACAAAGTTAAGAACTGCTGCCAGGATGCAGGGCAATTGGGGCAGTCTGGTTAGGTGAACTATTTGACCAAGATTTTGTGTTCAGTTTGATCTGAAATTTTAAAGGAATGATTTTAAGATACAAAACTAAATTCTGTAAAAATTTTAGAATTTTTAGTCAAGTAGATTATTTTATACAATTTTTCAAAATAAGGATAAAATGGAGTCTTAAACCAGAATGTACTATTCATATGGTCATTTTGCTAATATTCCTTTGGATTAGGTTTTGAAGAGATTGGGTTGCATTAACCTAAATGTGGAGAATTCTTGGAAAGAAAAGAAATGTATAGATTGATGGGACTAGTTCTTGAGGTAAGTACCAATACATATGATTGTATTTAATTACATAATTTGAGGCTTAACACATTTGTTTGCAAATGTGTTAAGTGATCTATTATATTGTTAACATAATTGGACTAAGGTGATGATTGAATGATGTGAAGGATGTGAAGATCATTAACCAGGTAAGCATAAACCCTATTTGATTGTATATCCTTATATGTCTTTGAACATTAACACATTGGGATGAAAGTGTTAAATAAGCTATTATATTGTGAATGTAAATGAAGAATATATATAAAGGATGAAATATGAAATGGGAAAGGTAGGAAGAAATGAGGATCATTCTTAAGGTATGTGCAATTTGTTATGATAAATGCTCTAGTAATGAATGATGTTAATGTGTTTTGAGAAGTGAGAAAATGTTATGTTATATGCATTGTGAATCTTGTGTATGGCAATGTATTATATGAATAATATACTTTGAAATGTGATATCAATGATGCTATATGTATCATATGGATTGAGATATGATATGATATGAAGCCATTATGATTGGCTATGATAATTCAATTGAAAGAGATAAGGCATGTTGGCCTAATTGATGATGAGATTGATAATGAAATAATAAATGAATTGTTTGTTTAATATGTTATTCAGTTTCAGAGTTCTGGATTTGGGTGGCATGCCTAAGAAATGATGAAAGGTAACAGTCTTGCCGGGTTGAGGATCTCCTCATATGTGTTGAGTTGATGGTCCAAGAGACTGGGTCTGTTACACTATGAGAATTGTGAATATGAGATATATGATTTGTAACAGTCTTGCGGGTTGAGGATCTCCTCATATGTGTTGAGTTGATGGTCCAAGAGACTGGGTCTGTTACACTATCCATGGATAGAGATACATGTATATACATTGCCTACGGGCGTGATGATTGTGACTATGAACCAAAGCAGTAACTCTGAACTTTGAATAACATATTAGTGTTTTGGGCCCGAGTCTGTCCTTATTGTCAATGTGAATTGCAAGTATTGAAATATTGATTGTGAGTATTAATAATGAATTATGCTTGGTGAATTGTGAATAATATAATGTTATTAAGTGTAATATGTAAATGAATTGTGGTTGATGATAAAGGTTGTCTTTATTGTAAATGTGATTTATGATTTGTATGATATGTAATTTGTGTATTGCAATAATGATTGGTATGGTATATATAATGTAGGGGTATTAATATATTGGTTTTGAGTATTGGTGATGCATTGGGGTTGGTGATAATATTATGTATATATGTACATCATATTTGAAATTAGCTAGGATATATTAAAGATGAAATTAAAAAGAAAAGAAGATATGATAAGAACTAATTATATATTGAATTGATGTATCATTATATGTCAATACTTCTATACTATATGTTTATATTTTATAGTTGGACTACTAAGCTCTCGGGCTTAGCGCGGGTGTTTATTCACGCAGGTATATAGATGGAAGATATGAAGTCTTTTGTTATGCCACAAGAAGAGTAAAGTTTGTCGAGACCAACTAGAGGGTAATGCATACATGTATAAACTTTAATTATGATGTATTTCTGACGAGAGAGTATTTATATGTATAAATGAAGTTTTTGATAAAGATAATGATTTTGTAAATGTTATTTAAATTAATGTATTATGGTTTGAACTCTGTTACAGGTTTTTAAAAGGTAACGAAAAGTGACATCCTTATACTTTATATATTTACTGTATGTATACTAGGTATACGCATAGTACTTATATAGGGTATCGGGGTGTTACAATTATTTTGGTATCAGAGCTTAGGTTCGAGATTCTCGGCCTAAGTGAGAAAAAAAATTTTTTTTTGAAAAGTTTAAATAAAAGTAAAAAGGAAAAGTTTTGAAATGAAATTTGTAATACATGCATATGCATTGACACCTAGGTTGGTCTCGGATGTGGCATTATATGAATTATAGAATATTTGTGTTATATGAGATGTTCAATATAGTTGATGATATATGTGTATACTATTTTGATGTGATGAGAAATTATGATTGTTGACAATGATGTTGGAAATGAATTATAATTGAGGCATAGTGCCTAATTGATTATGAGAAACTAATTGTGAAATGTAATATGATATATGTATATTGATGATGCATATGAAAATGTCATGTTGTGTGCAACATGGAATGTAATGTTGATGTTTATGAGCAATATTATGTAGGACATAATATGAATTGAAACATAAAGAAATGAAAAGGAGAATAAATTTGAAAATGAGTTGAAAATCAAATCAAGATAAGAGTATGTACTTTTTCTTCTATACTTTGAACCTCTTTATAATAAAGTTTATGTTGGTTTTGCTAATGTTGAATTTACTAGACAGCGGAAATGATATCGAATTGTTAAAATTGAAAGTTATGTTATTTAAATGAGGAGAGTATGGTGGAATGTTGAATGAGTTGTTTAGTAGAGACAAAGTGTGATTATGTAAAGTTGGGATGTGTATACAGTTAAGGTTGTGTTTAAAGGAAAAAGAGATGATAGTGGTTAAGTAAGAATATAACTTAGTATTGTTACTATAATGCGAGCATAGTAAATTCAATGTTAGAAATGTGAGATGCTTGGATATTGTGAAAGCTCATGGTAATGGTGATAATATGTGATATTTGAGATTTTTGAAGTGAGCTTTATGATTGTGGAAATTATATGTTTTAATATTGCTTTGTGATATATATTTGTAAGATGTTTTTAAAGTGATGATAGAAAAGATGAGTTTGGCAAATTGAAGCTTAAACGAAGTAGTAAATTGAGAAGTTAAAGTTTTAGTGGAATTTGATAAAGATTATTGGGATATTGATAGTTAACTGTATATGCAATGCATGAGCTAAGTGAAATGACTAGTATTGCATATGGAAGTATTATGAATTGAGTAATGTGATTGATAGTATGAGAATTTGTTTTGAAATAATCAAGGAAGTGGATAAGTAAATAGAAATGAGTTATTTTAAGTCATTTTACTGAACAGGGTAAGAATGAATATGGGAGTGTACTAAATATTTTTAAAGATGAAAGTGAAAGAGATGTCACATTGGGAATGTGACTGAGATGAATATGAAGTGTTACTATAGTCGGAATATATATGTTTGTAGTGTGAATAAATACTTTATATCATATTGGAAGAATGAGAAGGATAGTGTTTAAAAGAAAATGATAAACACTAAATTTGTATTGAATGTATGAAAAAGGAAAATACCATAAGAGCATATAATTAAGTGTATACATGTATATGATATGTGAATTGAGTTTTCCAATATGAATGAAATTATGATATATAAACACATTTGTGAATCACATTATGAGGATGGCTTATGAAGATATATGTGGTATAATTATAGAATTAGTGATATGGAAAAACAATGTTATATGTATTAGTGGACCTAAGAGAGATTAGGTCTTGAACTGTGTAAAGCTAGATGGATTATGTGATGGAAGTGAGAATGGAAAGAACTTGAGTAATATTGGACAGTGGAAATTGTTATAATGAGTATTGAACTTGATGATTATATTATATTTAGAGTTTCAAAGTATTCACATATGAAAAGTTCTATGTAATTATATTATAAGAGATTGTAGATGGATTAGAAATGAAGTGATGAATAGAAATTGTATAAGAACTGTATATGATTGAATATGTATATAGTAATATTGTTAAAGCATGAGTTAAGTTGATAAGGATCATATAAGCGAATACAAATTGGTTGAAACGAAGTTGGAATGTGCTAACTTCTGTTATACTAAAAATGTTAAGATTGAGAATAGAATTATAAAAGAACAGTATTGAATTGAAAGTTCTAGGTTTGAATATTAATCTCTTAAAGTCATGTGTTTTGTTCAGTATTTTGGATCGGTTAATTTGTTATCCATGGATTTGGATCTTAGATATAATGATTGTAATACGGATTTGGTGAGGTTGACAATTTTGTTTGAGAAGTATAGTTAAAAATTATGATGGTTAAAGTTGTACCTTATTATTATTATTATTATTTTTATGTTAAGAATTTGGTTATAACTGTGAAAAAAAAAATTAAAAAAATTTAAAAAAATTTTGAAATGTGTTGAGTTATGGATAATATGACAAAAAGGTAATCAAAATAAATATACCAATGATAGGAAATGTGAAGAGTTAGTAAAAGGGAGAAATTATATTATATGAATGAAAGTTATACTGAATATGTTTATGGTATGTAACTTGAGGTTTAAGGGAATGAACTCAAAGTTTGAGTGAATGAATTATAGATATTAAGTATGATATAACATTTTTATGAGAATTGGTGGAAATTATACTAAGATAATAAAGAATAAACTATGTGTATATTAAAAGATATTAGAAGTGATTTGTTATCATGATGATTTGACTGAAAATAGATTGAAAGAGAGCAGAAATTGAATATAAGTTTGCTCTTATGGAATTAAGTTATATTTATACTTATATGAAAATTGTGAAATTTCATGATAAGTTAGATTACTTAATCGTTGGTTGGAATTGAACAAGATTGGAACGTGGGTATATTATGACAGATAGATTAATTGATCTGGATTTGGCTAAGATTATGGATCATTAATAAAATTTAATGTGTATAGTTGTATTAAGAAAATAGGTATTTACATGATAATGTATATGATGTAAATTTTAAAGTATGATTGGACATGAATGAGTGGAGTATAGTAATTGTTAATCATGATAAGAAGAGAAAAAGATTGGTTATCTATAAAATAAGTTGAAAGATAATGTATTAATATGTAAGTTAAGTGAAAAGCATGCTAAAGAAATAACTCCATTTATGAAAAATCAGGATTTTGTTATCTATTGAGAGTGATAAATGTCTATTTAGACTGTGATTGTGATGAAGGGATAATTAATGTTCAGATATAAGTAAATGGTTTTTAATGTTAAAGTTAAGAGAGTAATTATACAGAGGTGAAATAACAAAATATATTAAATATAAAGATTTGACAAAGTATTATTGTGCTATATGATGATCTGATTCTGGTATAAAGATATTAATAGGAAATGTAATGTGATCTTTTGAATGTTTGATTAAGAAAGTAACCAGATGTATAAACATATAGAATGATGAGTTATAGAATTTAAAGAAGGTGGTTGATTCTAAAGAGGAGAGTTGGAGTTATATGATTTGATGATATAATGACTTAAGCGTATAATTAACTTCATATGGGAGTTAAGATAGTATTTTGTTAAGAATAAATTGTCATGGTACTAATAATTTCGAGGACGAAATTATTTAAGGGGGAGAGAATTGTAATATCCTCATATATGCCCTAGAAGTTGTGATTATGTTGTTGTTGTTGTTATATAATTGGATTGAATATATGTGTTAAATTACAAGAGAAAAGAAATAGAGAAAAGAATGTTTATGTATATGTGATTTGGGAAAGAATTTAGGGTTTAGAGAGAATGGTATATGTTGTGTATATGATGATATATATAACATATAAGTTGGTCAAAATGAAGAGTCAAGGAAAGAAGATATTTATTTTTGTTAAGTGTGAAGTTACTATAAAGGGCATGTAATGAATGGTAATCAAGACAAATGGTATAAGGGTGTTTAGGTAATTACTCTTGTTGAATCACTTGGTGGAGATTTAAAGAGGTGATATTTTGTCTTTTCTTCATTTCCTTCTTCTTCTTCTTCTCTTCTCCACGTTGGTTGGCTCCTCCTTAGACAAGAGAGAGCAAAGTGAGATTTGTTTAATTCTAACATCAAATTGAAGGGAGAATCAAAGGATTTAATTGAAGATTTGTGGAATTCAACAACTTAGGTAAGTTCTTTCTCTTGATTTTCCTTTGTTCTTTTGAAATTGTGTTTGGGATTGGTGAGTTGATATGGATGGTTGATGGAGTGTGTTTGTGTATGGTGTGTGTAAAAGTGTTGAAATGGAATTAAAGATAAGAAGCTAGGTTGGTGTTGGTGATGGAAGAGTAAGAGTTGTGTTTAGTGATTTTTTTTTCTGTTTTACAATTAGTAAAGGCTGTGACTTGTATGATTTTTAATTAATTATAGAAAAATGTTCTTGAAGTGAATTTTGGATATGTTGTTTCTTAGTGAGTCTAGTATTTGAGAAAAATAATTTGGAACCACGTTGATTGAATTTGATTTATGGAATTCACAAAGTTAAGAACTGCTGCCAGGATGCAGGGCAATTGGGGCAGTCTGGTTAGGTGAACTATTTGACCAAGATTTTGTGTTCAGTTTGATCTGAAATTTTAAAGGAATGATTTTAAGATACAAAACTAAATTCTGTAAAAATTTTAGAATTTTTAGTCAAGTAGATTATTTTATACAATTTTTCAAAATAAGGATAAAATGGAGTCTTAAACCAGAATGTACTATTCATATGGTCATTTTGCTAATATTCCTTTGGATTAGGTTTTGAAGAGATTGGGTTGCATTAACCTAAATGTGGAGAATTCTTGGAAAGAAAAGAAATGTATAGATTGATGGGACTAGTTCTTGAGGTAAGTACCAATACATATGATTGTATTTAATTACATAATTTGAGGCTTAACACATTTGTTTGCAAATGTGTTAAGTGATCTATTATATTGTTAACATAATTGGACTAAGGTGATGATTGAATGATGTGAAGGATGTGAAGATCATTAACCAGGTAAGCATAAACCCTATTTGATTGTATATCCTTATATGTCTTTGAACATTAACACATTGGGATGAAAGTGTTAAATAAGCTATTATATTGTGAATGTAAATGAAGAATATATATAAAGGATGAAATATGAAATGGGAAAGGTAGGAAGAAATGAGGATCATTCTTAAGGTATGTGCAATTTGTTATGATAAATGCTCTAGTAATGAATGATGTTAATGTGTTTTGAGAAGTGAGAAAATGTTATGTTATATGCATTGTGAATCTTGTGTATGGCAATGTATTATATGAATAATATACTTTGAAATGTGATATCAATGATGCTATATGTATCATATGGATTGAGATATGATATGATATGAAGCCATTATGATTGGCTATGATAATTCAATTGAAAGAGATAAGGCATGTTGGCCTAATTGATGATGAGATTGATAATGAAATAATAAATGAATTGTTTGTTTAATATGTTATTCAGTTTCAGAGTTCTGGATTTGGGTGGCATGCCTAAGAAATGATGAAAGGTAACAGTCTTGCCGGGTTGAGGATCTCCTCATATGTGTTGAGTTGATGGTCCAAGAGACTGGGTCTGTTACACTATGAGAATTGTGAATATGAGATATATGATTTGTAACAGTCTTGCGGGTTGAGGATCTCCTCATATGTGTTGAGTTGATGGTCCAAGAGACTGGGTCTGTTACACTATCCATGGATAGAGATACATGTATATACATTGCCTACGGGCGTGATGATTGTGACTATGAACCAAAGCAGTAACTCTGAACTTTGAATAACATATTAGTGTTTTGGGCCCGAGTCTGTCCTTATTGTCAATGTGAATTGCAAGTATTGAAATATTGATTGTGAGTATTAATAATGAATTATGCTTGGTGAATTGTGAATAATATAATGTTATTAAGTGTAATATGTAAATGAATTGTGGTTGATGATAAAGGTTGTCTTTATTGTAAATGTGATTTATGATTTGTATGATATGTAATTTGTGTATTGCAATAATGATTGGTATGGTATATATAATGTAGGGGTATTAATATATTGGTTTTGAGTATTGGTGATGCATTGGGGTTGGTGATAATATTATGTATATATGTACATCATATTTGAAATTAGCTAGGATATATTAAAGATGAAATTAAAAAGAAAAGAAGATATGATAAGAACTAATTATATATTGAATTGATGTATCATTATATGTCAATACTTCTATACTATATGTTTATATTTTATAGTTGGACTACTAAGCTCTCGGGCTTAGCGCGGGTGTTTATTCACGCAGGTATATAGATGGAAGATATGAAGTCTTTTGTTATGCCACAAGAAGAGTAAAGTTTGTCGAGACCAACTAGAGGGTAATGCATACATGTATAAACTTTAATTATGATGTATTTCTGACGAGAGAGTATTTATATGTATAAATGAAGTTTTTGATAAAGATAATGATTTTGTAAATGTTATTTAAATTAATGTATTATGGTTTGAACTCTGTTACAGGTTTTTAAAAGGTAACGAAAAGTGACATCCTTATACTTTATATATTTACTGTATGTATACTAGGTATACGCATAGTACTTATATAGGGTATCGGGGTGTTACATGGAGCTTTGACAAAGATTTCTTCAAGTGGTGGGAAGCTCATCTTCTCATCCTTCTTTGGCTGGACATTGTTGGCTTCATCATATCCCAACCCCTTCTTGGAAGTTTGAGTTCTAAAATCTAGCAGCTTTGTCAAACCGGCTTTACCCTTTCCAAGACCAGCTCCAGGAAGATAGTTCATGTTCTTCATCATATTCAAGACTTTGGAGTCCGCTACTTCATCATTAGAAATTGCAGCTACTTGGAAACCATTGAGAGGCCTTTCAATCATTAGAGCGTTAACAATTTCATTATCTTCAGCTTCAATGACCACTGTCTCATCTCGATTGGGGAACTTAATCTTTTGGTGAAGGGTGGAAGGACACCAAGAGGATGAAACCATGGTTGCCTCAAGAGTGAGGCGAGGGTAATCGATATGTCTAAAATAACAAATTCAACAATAGATTCAATTGGACCAACTTTGACAGCAGCTTGAAAGTCCCTTCGGCATGTCTCTTAGTGTTGTCATAAGCCTGAATTGTTACCTCGGTTGGATTTAGATTCCTTGTTGACATTGCTAGCTTTGGCAATATCTTAAGTGGGCAGACATTTATGGCGGACCCATCATCGACCCTTACACATGGAGTCCTCCTTCCCTTGACTTCTATTTTGATAAAAGAGAGGGCGGATTTGGTCTCTCCCCTCCTCCGGTAAGTCCGCATCCGAAAAAGAAATTGTTCCCATACTAACTTCACTCTTTTCTTGAACCTCTTCACATTTCATTATCCCCCCCCCCCCAATTTTTATGAAGTTGATCAGATCCTCCGGTGTTGTGGAGGTAGAAATTGGCATGCTAGCTAAGGCTTTGGCCATAGTTTCTTGGTACTTTTTAGAAGTCACTAATAAGTCCCAAATGCTAACACTTGCTTGTGTTCTTTTCAATTGTTTGACACGACATCATCTTCCTCTTCTTTATTTCCTACTTCAACTTCCTTACGCTTATTAGTTTCTACCTCCTTAAGTGGTGGCCTTGCATAAGGCTTACCGGATCTAGTGTTCATTACTTCATCTTCTTCGGGCTCGGACCAAGTCCACTCCTCCTTCTTGGATACAAGATCATCATCACTATCGCTTGAATCCTAAAACCCATTGACAACACAAATTGTTACCTCTTTACTCACCATAGCTTGTTTAATTTCACCAAATACCTCTTCTTCTTTGGTTGCTTCACCACCCACATCTTGAAAAGAAGACATGACAAAATCCTCATGCAAATCTCCTCCAATCATGAAGGTTGCAGGCGGTGGTACTCTATTGAACTTTGGTAATGGGTTGTCTTTGGTGTTTGGCTTGTTGGGCTCGGGTAGCTTCCCTTTATCAATTAGATTTTGGATCTCATGTCTCAACCTCACACATCTATCAGTGTCATGCCCTTGCATTTGGTGAAATTGACAAAATGCTTTAGTGTCGAAATTAGGTGAGAGAGGGTTAGGCAAAGGATGAGGATTTAAGGGTTGTAACAATCCCTTTCTTTAAAGCTTATTGAGAACCCAAGACATCGGTTTCCCCAATTCCAAAAATTGACTCCTTGTTCCTTGGTTGGTAGCTTTAAACCGACTGCCTTTTGCATGCTTTGGCTACCAGATTGATAGTTCCCTTTTTTGTTCCTTCTTGTTGAAAAACGGTTCTTCTCTCTTTCCCATTCTTCAATTTGCAAACCTGCTTGGAGAAGGTCTTTGAAATCATGAATGAGTGTATGAGACATCCTCTTACGAAGACTAGGCAACACCCCTCTCACAATCATCCTTATTTGATTGGATTCATCAGGCCTCTTCTTGAGTAAAGCAGCCTTATTTCTCCATCTCTTCACATAATCTACAAAATTCTCATTCGACCTTTGCCTAATGGAATCCACTTCCATTAAAGTAACTTCCATCTCGACATTATATCCATATTGTTGGATAAAGGCTTTGTAAAGCATATCCCAACTCTTTTGTGTTCCATCATCTAAGGTATTGAACCAATTTTGGACAACAGGGTCCAATGAGAGCATGAAGTACCTTAGGGTTTGAGCCTTAGTAGCTCGGGCAGACTGCATGGCAGTGATATATTTCTTCACGTGGAGATGAGGATTTCCGGTTCCATCAAACTTCGCAAAAGATGGCATCTTGAACTTGTACGAAACTTCTTCATCTGGCTCAAATAATTTGTCAACTTCAGACATGTAATATCCTAAAGTAGACCCTAAAAGTGTTGGGGTTATTGTTGTATTTGGATTCAATGTGTGTATTGAAGGGAAAGAGAAAAGAAGTGAAGAGAAAATATGGGAATTATAAATGCAATATATATATGACATATACTTATATCTATATATATCACATATACATGAGGTATAAAATGGTGTAGGAAAAGTGAGTTGTATATATATATATATTTGTATGATTAGTTAATAATAATGATGATAAGGACAAAAAGAAAAATAAAGAGAAAAGCAAAAAGAAATTTGTGTGGAGGAGATTTAATTGTATTATTATTATTGTTATTATTATTATTGTTGTTATTATTATTATTATTATTATTATTATTATTATTATATATGATAAGAACGAAAGAAAGAACGAGATCTTTCTTTCTTCTTCTCCTTCGTCTTCTTCTTCTTAGTAAACGAGAGAGAGAGAGAGAGAGAGAGAAGCTAGAGAGAGAAAGGTGATTTTGCTTCTAATTACACCAAAGATTAAGGATATCAAGAGGCTTGCAAGTGGATATTGAAGATTTGGCAAGCTATTCAAGTAAGTACTCCTCTCTTGAATTAATTTTATTGATTATGTATATATAGGTTTTTATCTTCTTGTTTTGGGTTTCTTTGGATTGAAGTTATGGTTGGTGTATAAGATGATGGAAATGAAGGATTGAAGTATGTAATTGTGTTGAATTGATATTTAAGCATTGATAAGTTGGGGTAATTGTGAGGAAGTTGATGAATTGTTGAATTAGGATTTAATAAGAATGAATTGGTATTTTGAGTAATTGGTTATAGTGATGTATATATATATTGATTATTATGATGATTTAATGAAGTTATATAAATGTTAAAGTGATATGGAAATGATAAATATGAACAAAGATGATGATTAAAATGGTGTGGTATGAATTTTGGAAAGGCTTGGTCTTTGAATCCTTGAAGGACACGGCCAAGTTATGAGAGACACGGCCAAGTTAGGGCAAACATGGCCGTGTTGGATGGATTTTGGAGAGACACGGCCACAAGCTTGGCCGTGTCCCTTGGGTGTGTTTTTTACTGCCTGACTTTTGTTGAGAGACACGGCCATGTCCTTTGCCCGTGTCTGCCTCTGTTTGATTTGGTGTTGAGAGACACGGCCACAAGCTTGGCCGTGTCCCTCAAATGTGCTACCCGTGTCCTGTGAGGGTGTTAATTATTGTGATTGTTATATGTTATTCTTATATTGTTGGATCTTCAAAAGGATCTTTTGGTACTTAAACACACTTAAAACAATAATGATCCAACCAAAGATGTATAGAAGATTATAAATCCATGAATGATGTAAATTGTTATGTATCTAACAATGATGATATAGGAAATGTGGAAGATACAATGATCATGGAAAAAGGTATGTACCATGTTATTGATTATGTGTATTTGAGTGATGAATGGATCAATATGATTTGATGATAATGATGATACTATATGAACAATGTTATGTTCTGTGCTTTGTAAATTGTAATGTGTTATATGAATAATGTGAGATTATGATGAAATATGAAATATAAAAGATGTGTTGTTGTGATGAAAGATGAAATGTGAGTTGAAATTTAAGAAGATGTGAAGCCATTGTTATTGGCAATGATAATTCAAATGATATGATGATTCAAATGAGATGTGGGCCATTGTTATTGGCTATGATGATTTAAATGTGATGTGATGAAGCCATTGTGATTGGCTATGATGATTCAAATAAAATGAGAGCCATTGTTATTGGTTATGATAATTCAATTGAGAATCAAATGAATTGTGTGACTAATGTGTTATTCCATTTTCAGAGTTTGTTGTTGGTGGCATGCCTAATAAGTGTAACAATCTCTTGAAGTTAGGTTGGATTGAATCCTTGAAGCCTAATTGAGATGTTACCACCCTTGAAGCTAGGTTGGGTTGGTTCTTGAAGCCAAGTTGGGTTGAAGCTTAGCATGCTTTGCTCCCCTTGAAGCTTGGTTGAATCTAATCCTTGAAGCCTAGTTGGGTTTATGATATTGATAAATGTGATAATAAAACCAAAGCATTTACTCTGAAAATTGAATGGCATATTAGTGGGTTGTTTGGGCCCGAGTCTGTCTTTGTTGTTAATGTGATTCATGCTTGATGAATTGTGAATAAAGTGATGCTATGAAGTATGATTTTGTAATATGTGCATTGATGTATTGAAAAGGAATATGTTTGAGGGATTTTGTTGAGATATGGGTTTATGAAAATGTTGTATGATGTGTAAAATGTATATGAATGTGGAATTTGTGAGAATTGCTTTCATGAAGGTTTGCATAGATCATAGAATGGTGTTTTGTGGAAATGATGTATGTTACATGTATGTGAAATAAATTGTATGTTACATGTATGTGAAATAAATAGGGCAAGTATTGGGTTATGAACGTTCCATGTAATAATATATCAAATTTACAAAGATAGTAGGAACTTTTGAAGAATGCATTGAGAAAGGAAAAAGTGGTAAGGAAACAATAAAACTTAATGCTAAAAGTTTGAGGTATGATTCTTTTGGTAAAGTGTATTTATTATTGTTTTCTTTTGTACTACTAAGCTCTCGGGCTTAGCGCGGATGTTTAATCGCGCAGGTATTATGCGGTTGATCTGGAAGTTTAGCTGTTATGCCACGAGAAGGGTAAGAGTGTCTCGAGACCAACTAGAAGGTGATGCATACATATGTTATATTAATTATGTTTTATTTTTATAAGAATAATGTTTCTTGGATTTGGTCTTTATAATTAATGCAATAGTACTTGAACTTGGATAAAGGTTTTGAAATTAAAACGAAAAGTGACATTCTTATACTTTATCTACGCATCGTATATATATACCAGGTATATGTATGGTGCTTATATAGAATATGGGGGTGTTACAAGACATTTCTTCGGTTTTAAGTTTCTTCTCAAATTTCTTTTCTAAATCAGCAATCATCTTTTCAACATCAGAAGTTTCGGTCTTCTCCATAGTTGATCTTTCAACAATCTTCGGTTCTTTTTTCTTCTCTTGAGCATCTTGGTAGTATTGAGCCCAATCATCATCATCATCAATGATCACCTTTTCATCATCAAAAACCACTTCACCAACTTTAGTCTTCCCTTAATCCTTTGGCTTCTTAGTGCTAGCAGATGCTTTGGCATAATTTTCTAAAATTGCAGTCAATTGGTTCTTCATGGTCTCAGCCAAGGCCTCTTTTATTTCTTCCATCTTGGCATTAAGGGAGTCATCCACCATTCTTTGAATTTGTTCGGGATCCATTGTTTTTAGTGAGCAAGTGATTGAGTTGTTGCTAGATACTTCATCTCCGGTGTAGGTCGGATTGTCATAAGCTTTTGAACTATCGTAATCTAGGGCTGTGAGCCAGAAAGGAGTAATGATATATGATGCAAATGTATGCATGTATGCATGCATGCACAAACAATAGACAAACAAGGACAAATAGGACGTTCCTTATAACATCCACACACGAATGGCAAGTCTCTTTTCCTAGGCATATGGTCAACAAAATACTAATATGGGGTATCTTATTTTTGAATATTTCCCTCGAACATTTCAACCAATAGTTATATTTTTGAAAATGGAAATACATTCATAGTAATTCCATTAATTAGGTTTTAATCCATTCAACTAACTATAGTAGCTTTCATGCTATATTGGATTAAAACTAAATTAAGAGGTTTATTATAAATAGATTTCTCACTTGAAAAAGGTAACTAATGATTCATGCCAAAAACAAGCCCATGATTAATTATTCTTAGTATAAGCTAGGCTCATAATTGATTTTTTGGTATTTCGTAATTGACCCAAATAATTTACAAGCTCTTTGTAAGAAAATGTTGGATAAAAATAATTATGTTTCTAAGCCCATTGTAAAAATATCTTAGAAAAAATGGAATTTGGGCTTAGTAGTTGGGCCATGAGCAAAAGAATTTTTAATTTGTTTTTAGAAAAGTCTTATGTCCAAAGACCATCTTGAAAGATTTTGAAAATAACTTTGGTCTTTTGGACTTTAAAGAAAAATTTATTTTGAGCTTACAATATACTTAGGTCATATTAGAAAAAGAACAAACCAAATAAGCCATGATTTAAGCCAAGATAAATTAACCATAGTCAAACAACATGCATTTGGGGTAAAAACCTAATGAAAGTAACTAAGCCAATTACATGAGCTTTAGTCTTTGGGTTAAAAGGCTTAGGTTCCCATAGTAAGTATATACCAAATGGTATGAGGCTATGAGCGGTTACGCCATGCTTGATCTCCATACCTTGAGTGAAAGTATGTTATCCCTCACATAACACAACACGGTTAACACAGGCATCCTAACTCACGCACACGATGCAATCTAATATGATGCAATGGATAATATCATTATAAGAAAGAATAGAATAATAAAAAGACCAACGAAATCAACTTCTCTTATCCCCAGTGGAGTCGCCACTGTGAGCGGGGATTTTTGCCCCCATTCCCGGTGGAATGGTTCTTGTGACTTCGACACTGTTTAGGCTCGGGGCCTTAGAGAACACGGACCTAAGTATGGAGAAAATAGAGTCTCCACCCGGACGGGCTGGGAAAAAGAAATGGGTGGATGACTTGATTCATAAGGAATCCCCAACCCCCTAATGGGTTCGGAAAGTTGGGTACGTGTGGGGAAGGTGAGAAACGGCCTAGCACCCCTACAACGCCCGGTTTATTGGAACCGGCCTCCTTTACAGGTCTTAATATTATAAAATTCTTAAATATAACAATATTATCCATATTACACACAATAATTAAATTAAAGCATCGATATATTAAAAATCAAAACAATGTCCAAACGAAGCAAATAAATGGACACCCATCCGAGGATGGAGACATGTCCTTACATCCCATGACTAAATAGGACACCCACTGAAAGGTAGAAACATGTCCTTTACATTGGTTCTAAAATAGAAAAGCAATTTAAATTACATGATATTTAACTAATGAGGTACCCACCAAGTGGAAACAAACCTCTTACAACATTTGGAAATCTAAATAAATCGATAAAAGTAAATAACCATTCATCATAAATAAATCATTCATTAAAGATATTAAACATTAATAAAATGTAAACATCCATCCATGATAAACTAAGTAAATCAAGTATTGAACTTAAATAAATCAACAAAGAATTAAAAATAAATTAAAGCATAATCAAATATAAAAAAGATTCAAATTAGGGCTACTGTTTCTATTTAAGATTCTTTATTTAATGTGTTTAGTGTTTTGGAATTTATGGGTTTAAGCTACTGTGATTATTAAAAGAATTGAAATGGAGCAAAGTTTTATAATTTAAGAGGTTGATAAAGTTCTTTGATTAACCAAATTAGTGTTTGAGTGGTAAAATCATGAAATTAGAGTTTGAACACGTTAAAACATTTGATTTGTGATTTACGGTTACTTACTGTGTAGAATTATAACATTTAGATTTATATGGTTTTAAGGTTTTAAAAATTAGGGTTTAGAAAAATTAGGGCCAGTTAGCTAGTTTAGGGTTTGCTGTTTTGGGTTTTGGAGTTGAATTAGGGTTTTAGAATTTTATAATTAGGGTTTCGGAGAATGCATTAGGTTTTAGGATTTGAAAATCAATTGATAATTTTATGAAACTTTATGAAAATAAACTAAATGATTTAAGGTATATAGAAACAAAAAAGATATTTTTTAGGGTTTGTGGAAAGAAACAGATTCAATTTAGGACTTTGAAAAGAAACAGGTTCAATTTAAGGTTTTGAAAAATTGGAAAGCAAATTAGGGTTTTGAGATTTTGAAGAAACAAAAACAACTATTTTAAGATTTTTGGAAAACAAATAAATGAATTAAGTTTTTTAAGCTTTAGAAAAGGTAAATTAAAGTTCTAGGGTTTAAGCTATTGTGAATTAATGAAACAAATAAAGAAATTCATAACTTCGTTTGTTGGTTCCACCGAAAATCACTTCTTGGATGAATAAGAACAAAGACAAGCTTTGCTGCCTTTGATGGATTGAATAGTTTGTTTGCTTTCTCAAAAAAATCCAATTGATTCAAAGTTTTCCTCCTCAATTTCGGTCACAATTTCTCCTCCCAAAATCCGATCCAATTTCCCATCCTTTTTTGGATTATTTTAGTCCTTATTTATAGGAAACTTTTATGGTTCATTTTAGTTATTCATGGAATCTAACATTGATTAAGAAAGGAAACCGAAACCTAATTGTATTTGGTTTCGGAAAAATTTGCGTCGGAAAAAATTCGCTGGCGAAAAAAAACTACTGTTGAAAAATTGCGCTGGCAAAAATAAACTTCTGTGGAAAAAATGCGCTAGAGAAAAAACTGCAGTAGCTGGTTGGGGGCTGCGGGCACAAATTGGCTTGCAGGCCATTTCGCCCGCAGGAAAATCGTGCTAGCGAAATGGCCCAAGGCCATTTCACCGCAGCTCTTTTCATCGACGAAATTTTTCGTTGCCGATTTTTTTTGTTTATTTATTTTTATTTTTTATTAATAAAAATTAGATACTAAAGTAAAAATTATTTAATTAAGATATCAAAAATTATTTCGGACTAATTAAAATATATTGAACAACACAAAAATTATTTTAGACTAATTAAAATATATTGGACCGGACTGGGTCAAAAATTAAGGGTCTACAAACATAATGATTTGAATTCACTATTTATATACTATTTAGAAATTGTTGATTACTACTTTTTACTATTCACTAATAGTGATTTTTTTTGTTCACCGGATTACTATTTCTTTTTGTCTTTTCGTCTTGCCATTTGCCTATATAATGGCCATTGGTTTCCTCCATTTCATTCACTTTCATTCCATTATAAGTTATATATATATTTAAGAACAGAGAGTTTAGTTATCAAATGAAAGGAAGGCATGCTTCAAGATTCGGACTTCGATCTAATGCTGAGTTGCTAGAATTTATTCAATAATATGAATATGGAACTGTCAATCCATTAGCTGAAATGCAACTTCATCGTAGTTCTAGTCTAAAGACTGAGGTAACACTGCAACTTTAGCAGCACAAATATTTATCATTTTATTTTATTATTTATTATTATTATATTATTATATTATTTATTATTTTTATTATTTTTTATTTATTATATATATATTTAATTCAATATATTAGTGAATAGATAATAGAAAATATTCTAAAAAATTAAAATTAAAATAAGTAAATACAGTAATGAAAAATGTCAGACTTTGAAACAATAGGAGTTGTGAGATGATATACTTATCTCATATTGGCTTACCTTATTCAATTTTAGCATGATCGTTGTGTTGTTCGGGATGGGGGTGTGTCTATAAAGCCCAGCAGTGGTATGATGTAGCACCTTCTCAGGTAAAATAGATCATCCGAGAGTGCGATTTTGAAAGCTTTATTCTGCAATTACCAACCGAGGAATGTCCAATAGATCATAGTGTAGTTCAAGTGCTATCAGAGTGGTGGATGGAAACGACCCATACTTTTCACCTACCTGTGGGAGAAATGACTATTGGCCCAGTCAATTTTTTAGCCATAACTGGTATATGGTACCATGGCCTTCCAATTCCTCTCACCAATGATATATTGACACATGAAGAAATTCAACTGTTAATCGGTATGGAACCGTCACTCAAAGAGCCCTTCAAAATAAAAATTGAGCCAATTTAGAGTTATTGGATGAGATATGATGGATGGGTTCATAGAGAAACAGCTAAATAATATGCTCGGGGATTTTTGCTGTATTTGCTTGGGTCGACCATTTTATACAACACCGAATTCAGCATCCATTTGTCGGTGTTGAGTGCCCTTGTTGAAATGGATATGGTGCCACTTTACGGCTGGGGTAAAGTTTTCATTGCTTGTCTCTATCATGGCCTAGACAAGATTTATAGGAAAAAGAAATCTTTCATTGGCTTCATGGTGATTGTCGAGGTATTATATCATGCCATTACTAATTCAACTCATATATTTGCATGAATTTGATTTCCATTGTTATTACAGGTAGGGGCTTATGAGCATAATCTCATAAGGGTGCCTGATATTTCTCGAGAGATAGTCAAATATCCAAGGTTAGGTTTTTGGTTGTCCAATTGCACAACTGTTCTCGGCTCTCATCATGTGTGCACCCAGCGTTATCACTTAAGTTGCTGTGAGCAGGGATTTTTGCCCCCACTCCCGGTGGAATGGTTCTTGCGACTTTGACACTGTTTAGGCTCGGGGCCTTAGAGAACACAAACCTAAGTCCGAAGAAAATGGAGTCACCACCCGGACGGGCCGGGAAAAAGAATGGGTTGGATAACTCGATTCCTAAGGAATCCACAACCCCCTAATGGGTTCGAAAAGTTGGGTATATGTGCGGAAGGTGAGAAATGGCCTAGCACCCCCACAATGCTCAGTTTATTGGAATCGGCCTCCTTTACAGGTCTTAATATTATAAAATTCTTAAGTATAACAATATTATCCATATTATACACAACAATTAAAATAAAGCATCGATATACTAAAGATCAAAACAATGTCCAAGCAAAATAAATAAATGGAAACATGCCCTTACATAATCCATGCCTAAATAGGACACCCACCAAAAGATAGAAACATGTCCTTTACATTGGTCTAAAATATAAAAGCTATTTAAATTACATGATATTTAATTGATGAGGTACCCACATAGTGGAATCATACCTCTTACAACACTTAAAAATCAAAATAAATTGATAAAAGTAAATAATCATTCATCATAAATAAATCATTCATCAAAGATATTAAACAACAATCAAAATATAAACATTCATCCATGATAATTTAAAAAAACCAAGCATTGGACTTAAATAAATCAAAGCATATAATAAACTACATAATTGAATCTAAAAATAAGTCAAGATACAAATTTGGGTTATTGTTTCTCATTTAAAGTTCTTTAATTAATATTTAGAGTTTTGGAATTTTAGCATATTAAGGTTTATAATTCTTAGCCACTGTGAAGGTTTAAGAAAATTAAAATGGATTAAGGTTTCATAAATCAAAACTAGGGTTTATGAGTAACATTATGAAATTAGGGCTTTAGCATATTACAACATTAGGTTTATGATTATTAGCTACTGGATTGTTATTTTTAGGCTTACTGTGTTGAATTTTAATATTTAGGTTTATAAGGTTTTAAGGATTAGGGTCTAGGAAAATTAGGGTTTACGGTTTTGGTTTTGAGAGAATTAGGGTTTTTGGTGTTTTGGAATACATGTTTTGGTTTTAGGATTTGAGAAAATAGTTTATAGTTTTATAAAGCTTTATGTGATTTTTAGAAACTGTAAGATAAATTTAGGATTTGGATATTTAATAAAACATTTGGAATTTTGGAAAAGAATTAGAAGAAAACTAGTTTACAGTTTTTAAAAGCTTTTGGAAATAAACAAAATGATTTAAGGTTTATAGAAATAGAAAATACATTTTTTAGGGTTTTTGGAGATAAAAGGATTCAATTTAGGGTTTTAATGTTTTGGAAAATTGGAATGCAGATTAGGATTTTGGTAAATTAATGAAACAATTTAAGGTTATGAAAAGTTGGAAAGTATATTAGGGTTTTAAGATTTTGAAGAAATAGATTAGGGTTCTTAGGTTTTAGAAGAAACAGAAACAACAATTTTAAGATTTTTGGAAAACAAAGAAATGAATTAAGGTTTTTAAAATCAAAAGAAACAATTTAATGATTAAAGCTACTGTAAGAAAGAGATTAGATATTCAAACCTTCATTTGTTGGTTCCACCAAAAATTGCTTCTTGGATGAGCAAGGAAAAAGGCAAGGGTGCTGCCTTTGATAGGTTAATTGTTTGCTTCCTTATTCCTCTCCAATATGAAGTTCCACAGTTCAAGTCTAAATCCAAAGTTCAAAATCAAGTCCGATCGTCCAAAGTCCTCCTCCCCCAATTTTTTCCTCTTCTGTGTTGTTTTTAGTCTTATTTATAGAAAATTTCGTTGATTATTTCAACTTGTTTACAAAAACTAACATTAATTAAGAAAAGGAAACCGAAACCAAATAGAATTTAGTTTCAGAAAAAATTGCGTCGGAAAAATTTCGCTGGCGAAAAAAAACTACTGTGGAAAAATTTAGCTGGCAAAAAAACACTGCTGCTGGCTGCTGCGAGGATTGCAGTGGAAATTTGCGAGCATTGGCGTGCTGGGTATTTCGCCCGCAGGAAACTCCTGCGGCGAAATGGCCTACGGCCATTTCGTCCTAACTTTTCGGCGACGAAAAAATTCATCGCCGATTTTTTTGTCGTCGATTTTTATTTTTTATTTTTTATTAATTATAAAACTAAATACTAAAACAAATATTATTTAATTAAGATAACACAAGAATTATTTTGGAGTAATTAAAATATATTGGACCGGACTGGGTAAAAAATTAAGGGTCTATAGTTTGCCCCCTGCTTGAACTATCTGAGACTTTAGTAAAAGAGAGTGAAAAGCAATAATACTTAATTTTTGAGATGGTTGAAGTTTTGGGTTCTGGACCCGATTTGAATTTTTGATTCTAGGATAATTTTAGGTTCTGGACCCAAGGTTAATTTTGGGTTCTGGAACTGAACTAAGTTCTGGACTTAGAAGAGATTCAAGGTTCTGGACATAAGGATAATTTGGGTTCTGGACCCGAGCTAAGTTCTAGACTTAAAAGAGATTTTAGGTTCTGGACCCGAGAGATTTGGATACTCAATCCTAAACTAGACTTGGATGACGGATCCTAACTGAATTTGGATACTCGATCCTAAATTGGATTTGGATACTCGATCATAACTGGATTGGGATACTCGATCCTAATTGGATTTGGATACTCGATCGTAACTGGATTTTGGATACTCGATCCTAAACTGGATTTAGATACTCGATCCTAAATTGGGTTTGGATACTCGATCCTAAATTAGATTGGGACACTCGATCCTAACTGGATTGGGATACTCGTTCCTAAACTGGATTGGGATACTCATTCCTAAACTAAATTTAGATACTCGATCCTGAAAGGATTTGGATACTCGATCCTAAATTGGATTGGGATACTCGATCCTAAATGGATTGGTATACTCGATCCTAACTGGATTTGGATACTTGATCCTAAACCGGATTGGGATACTTTGACTCAAGAATGATTTCGATTTGATAACTTGTTGTTCCATTCTTTTGTTCTTCCTTTCACAAGAATTCAGCTATTTTTAGTTGGCCCTCATATCTTCTCCTTGACCCCCTGCGTGGTAAAACATTAGAAGTGAGTCAAAATGTTTTGTTCATGTATAATCTTAAAAATTGAAAAGGAGAAACTTTGCCCCTTGTGTAGGCTCAAACCAAAGATTTTTTCCATGCAAGCTTTGATTGATGTTTTTGTTGTCTAGTTCTTCGCACAAGCACGTATTTCTTCTCTATGCAAGATTACTGGAACTTTCTCTCAAGAAACGGGCTTTCTTTGCCCCCCCTGATTTGATATCTTCTTTTGATTGTTTACTTCGCAGGGTATTTGTTGTTCACTTTAATAAAGAATAGACAATACAAGACAAGAAAGTGTGATGTGATATGCTCATGTATGCATGACATGCATGAATAATACTTACAGTCATTCCATCGACTCACAGCCCGAGGTGATCAGCAAAAGTGTTCTCATTGGTTCCTTTTAGATGCTCGTTCAAGTCTTGTATTGGAATGATCGAAAGCTTTGCATTTGTGGCTTTTATCTTTAAGATGTTGAAAACGTGAGTGGTGGGGACTCCAAGCAGCAAAGTCAGGGATACATCCATTTCAAACTATGTTTCAGCATGCCAGCAAGTAGCTTCTTCTTGACTTTGCCAATAATCATTTACTTTGCCCAATGTGTCTTTCGAGATTCAACAGTTCAACATACTCCCCTTAACTTGAAGGCTTTGTATGACAAAAATATTTTTTATTTTTGATTTTGAATTTTGATTTTGAAATCAGATGTTGGCTTTGCCAAATCAATGTCAATGTACCTCAGGACTTGATTTTTCCAAATTAACATATCTATAACATGACAACCCTAGTTACCGTACTAAACATGGGAATAATTTCAACTTAAGCAAGAATTGTTGCGCTTCAGATAGGTATATAAACATTACTTGGCCAAAGGTCTCATTGAGTTTAAATATTGTCTATCTCATATGCATGCTTATTCAAACTATCTCCACTATTAGACTCTACCTACCAAGAGAGATCAACAGGTCTTTGATAGGCTTGAAATGGGGTCTATAAGGGACACGGGTTAAAGTGAAGGCCATTTGTAAGTTGGAGCCGATGTGACACAATGGACAAATCTTCACACTACAAACTTCTTATTTGAACTTTAGGTAGCTTGGAGGCAATCTTCCTAGACTCCAAATTCCTTCTATCTTCTCGGCATTAATCTAGATCTCGATTAGGATAGTTTATGCCCTTGCAAAAAGTTTGGTACCCAAATTTATTTCTTTTCTTCTTCTCCCTTTTCTTTCTTTTTATTTTTCTTATTCTTCCCTTTCTTTGAGCATTTTATCATTTTGCCCTTCTTCCTTGTAGGATTGTCAAGTACAGAATTTTTAAGAACTGAATAGTCTTTCTCCCTTTTTCTTTGATTTTGGTTGAATCTTTGGTTGGGTTGGACTAATTCAAGTCAATCCGTCATTGTAAACCAAATGGAAGCCTTTTGTTGTCTTAGGTAGAACTCAATTGGCTTTTTGAACCGCCTTTTTTAGGTTTTATTTCTTTTTTTTCCTTTTTGTTTTTTTCTTTTGTTCTCTTCTTTTTTCTTTTCTTTTATTTTCTTTCTTTTCTTTATTTTTTTTTCTTTTTCTTTCTTTCTTTCCTTTTTTGGTTCTAGCTCAAACAGAGTTGTCTTGTTTGTACCAACTTGGGTTTCTAATAATGGATGAGTGGAGTGGTATAAATCTTTAATAGGGATAAATCATTTGTTACTCTAATGTTGTCTTGATATATTAAATATATTAGGAAAACTTCAACTACCCTTATGGTCTTAAAAACATCAACTACCCTTATGGTCTTGAGAACTTTAACTATCATTATGGTCTTGAGAACTTCAACTATCATTATGGTCTTGAGAACTTCAACTATCCTCATGATCTTGACTAATCATTGCTTTCTTTGATCTTCTTACCTCTTCATCTTAGTGATCATAAGGCTTGTCAAAAGTGTCACAACAGCTCAGGATAGGTTATTGGGGTTTGTAAGCCAATGAAAAGAAAGCTAAAATTTTATGAAGGCTCAAAGGGACAACTAGGGATTGATATTTAATTAGGTGGATACTAGTTGTTGGCTAACCAAACAATGCCTAGATCATTTCTCTCTTAAATAAGCAGAGTTCAATTTCGCCTCGAAAGTTTGTCAAAGCATGTTCTAAGATTGACTAAGACCTAGACAAAGATAATTATGCAGGAGCCCTCTCTAAGTAAGCATACACAACTCAATGCTATAGAGCAATTCCCTTATCTAGTAAAGTCATTTGAATCATGATGCATAGATATATTAATTCATGAATTATCAAGCTAGATTCCTCATTTGTTGAGCACCAAAATGAACAAAGACCAACAAAAATTTTGATGAAAGTAATTTATTTCAAGCAATTTTAAATTTGAAAAACACAATAGTTCTAAAATATTAAAGTAAAATTGAAAGGCAACATTCAAGCTAAGGAAAGTTTGTTGAGTTTAAGCTTCATTTCCTTTCACATCTTCAACATTCCCATCTTGAAAAGATGATAAAACAAAATCTTCTTCCAATCCTTTTCCCACCATGAAGGTTGCTGGTGGTGGCATTCTTCCAAATTTATGCAAAGGATTATTCTTGGTATTGGGCTTGTCTAGCTCAGGTAGCTTACCACTATCAATCAAATCTTGGATCTCATGCCTTAGACAAGCACATTTATCTGTTTCATTCCCTCGCATTTGATGAAATTGATAGAAGGCCTCGGCATTGAAGTTTGGTGGCAGTGGATTATGTAATGGCCAAGGAGCTAACGGTGGTAACAACCTTTTCTTTTGCAACTTGCTAAAAACCCAAGATAGAGGTTTCCCCAATTCAGAGAATTGTCTTTTATTTCTTTGACCGGTCACATTAACATCAACTTCTTTTTGCATGCTTTGATTACTAGGCTAATAATTCCCTTTCTCAATCCTTTTTATTTAAAAGCGATTTTTCTCCCTTTCCCACTCTTCAATTTGTAAACCAGCTTGGAGAAGATTTTTGAAATCCCTTATAAGGGTGTGAAATATCCTTTGACGAAGACTGGGTAGGACGCCTCTCATGATCATCCTTATTTGATCAGATTCATCGGGTCTCTTCTTGAGCAAAGCAGCCTTATTTCTCCATCATTTGACATAGTCCACAAAATTCTCATTTGGCCTTTGTCTAATGGACTCAACTTCCATTAAGGTAACTTTGAGCTCGACATTATACCCATATTGCTGAATGAAGGCCTTGTATAACACGTCTCAATCTTTTTGAGTACTTTCCTCCAAGGTGTTGAACCAATTTTGGACAATAGGGTCCAATGAGAGCATGAAATATCTCAGGGTTTAAGCTTTAGTAGCTTGGGCAGACTGCATGGCGTGATATACTGCTTCATATGGAGATAAGGATTTTTGGTTCCATCAAACTTTGCAAAGGATGACATCTTGAACTTGTACTGAACTTCTTCATCTAGCTCAAATAGTTTGTCGATCTCGGACATCTCTTCGGTTTTTAGCTTCTTCTCAAATTTCTTTTCTAAATCAGCAATCATTTTGTCAACATCAGACGTCTCGGTCTTTTCCATAGTTGACCTTTCAACAATCTTCGGTTCTTTCTTCTTGTCTTGAGGATATTGGTAGTATTGAGCCCAATCATCATCATCATCAATGATCACCTTTTCATCATCAAAAACCACTTCACCAACCTTAGTCTTCCCTTTGTCTCTTGGCTTCTTAGTGCTAGCAAATGCTTCGGCGTGATTTTCTAAAATTGCAGTCAATTGGTTCTTCATGGTCTCAGCTAGGGCCTCTTTTATTTCTTCCATCTTGGCATTGAGGGCATCATCCACCATTCTTTGAATTTGTTCGGGATCCATTGTTTTTTGGTGAGCAAGTGATTGAGTCGTTGCTAGATACTTTATCTACGGCGTAGGTCGGATTATCTTAAGCTTTTGAACTATCGTAATCTAGGGCTGTGAGCCAGAGAGGATCAATGATATGAGATGCAAATGTATGTATGTATGCATGTATGCACAAACAACAAACAAGGACAATTAGAACGTTCCTTCCAACCTTATAACATCTGTACACAAATGGCGAGTCTCTTTTCCTAAGTATATAATTAACAAAAAACCAACATGGGGTACCTTGCTTTCGAATATTTCCCTCGGACGTTTCAACCAATAGTTATATTTTCAAAAATAGAAATCAATTTATGATAATTCCCATTGATTAGGTTTTAATTCATTTAACCAACTAAAGTAGCTTTCATGCTATATTGGATTAAAGCTAAATTAAGAGGTTTATTATAAATATATTTCTCAATTGAAAAAAGTAACTAATGATTCATGCCAAAAACAAGCCCATGGTTAATTTATTCTTAGTATAAACTAGGCTCACAATTGATTTTTTGTATTTCGTAATTGACCTAAAGAATTTGCAAGCTCTCTATAAGAAAAGATTGGATGAAAATCATTTTGTTTCTAAGCCCATTGTAAAAAGATTTTAGAAAAAAATGGATTTTGGGCTTAGTATTTGGGCCATGAGCAAAAGAAATTTTGACTTGTTTTTAGAAAAGTTTTATATCCAAAGACCATTTTAAAAATTTTGAAAATTGCTTTGGTCTTTTGGACATTAAAGAAAAAATTTATTTTGAGCTTACAATATACTTAGGTCATATTAGAAAAAAAAACAAACCAAATAAGCCATGATTTAAGCCAAGATAAATTAACCATAGTCAAACAACATGCATTCAGGGTAAAAACCTAAGGAAAGTAACTAGGCCAATTACATGAGCTTTAGTCTTTGGGTTAAAAGGCTTAGGTTCCCATAGCAAGTATATACCAAATGGTATGAGCCTATGAGTGGTTATGCCATGCTCGATCTCCATACCTTGAGTGAAAGTATGGTATCCCTTACATAATGATGTAATGTAATATGATGCAATGGATAATATCATCATAAGAAAGAATAGAATAATAGAAAGACCAACATAATCAACTTCTCTTATCCCCAGTGGAGTCATCACTGTGAGCGGGGATTTTCGCCCCCACTCTCGGTGGAATGGTTCTTGCAACTTTGGCACTGTTTAGGCTCGGGCATTAGAGAACACGGACCTAAGTTTGGAGAAAATGGAGTCGCCACCCGGAGGGGCCGAAAAAAAAGAAAGGGTGGATGACTCGATTCCTAAGGAATCCCCAACCCCCTAATGGGTTCGAAAAGTTGGGTACATGTGAGGAAGGTGAAAAATGGCCCAGCACCCCCACAACTCCCGGTTGATTGGAACTGGCCTCCTTTACAGGTCTTAATAATATAAAATTCTTAAGTATAATAATATTATCCATATTACACACAACAATTAAAATAAAGCATCGATATATTAAAAATCAAAACAATGTCTAAGCAAAATAAATAAATGGACACCCATCCGAAGATGGAAACATGCCCTTACATAATCCATGCCTAAATAGGACACCCACTGAAAGGTAGAAATATGTCCTTTACATTGGTCTAAAATATAAAAGCTATTTAAAATACAAGATATTTAATTGATGAGGTACCCACATAATGGATACATACCTCTTACAACACTTGAAAATCAAAATAAATTGATAAAAGTAAATAATCATTCATCATAAATAAATCATTCATCAAAGATATTAAACATCAATCAAAATATAAACATTCGTCCATGATAATTTAAAAAAACCAAGCATTGAACTTAAATAAATCAAAGCATATAATAAACTACATAATTGAATCTAAAAATAAAGTAAGTCAAGATACAAGTTTGGGTTACTGTTTCTCATTTAAAGTTCTTTAATTAATATTTAGGGTTTTGGAATTTTAGCATATTAATGTTTACAATTCTTAGCTACTGTGAAGGTTTAAGAAAATTAAAATGGATTAAGGTTTCATGAATCAAAACTAGGGTTCATGAGTAACATTATGAAATTAGGGTTTTATGATGTTATAACGTTAGGTTTATGATTATTAGCTGCTGAATTGTTGTTTTTAGGCTTACTGTGTTGAATTTTAATATTTAGGTTTATGAGGTTTTAAGATTTTAAGGATTAGGGTCTAGGAAAATTAGGGTTTACGGTTTTGGTTTTGAGAGAATTAGGATTTTTGGTGTTTTGGAAAACATGTTTTGATTTTAGGATTTGAGAAAATAGTTTATAGTTTTATAAAGCTTTATGTGATTTTTAGAAATTGTAGGATAAATTTAGGATTTGGATATTTAATAAAACATTTTGAGTTTTGGAAAAGAATTAGAAGAAAACTAGTTTAGAGTTTTTAAAAGCTTTTGGAAATAAACAAAATGATTTAAGGTTTATAGAAATAGAAAATATATTTTTTAGGGTTTTTGGAGATAAAAGGATTCAATTTAGGGTTTTAAGGTTTTGAAAATTGGAAAGTAGATTAGGGTTTTAGTAAATTAATGAAATGATTTATGGTTTTGAAAAGTTGGAAAGTAGATTAGGGTTTTAAGATTTTGAAGAAATAGATTAGGGTTCTTAGGTTTTAGAAGAAACAGAAACAACAATTTTAAGATTTTTGGAAAACAAAGAAACGAATTAAGGTTTTTAAAACCAAAAGAAACATTTTAATGATTGAAGCTACTGTAAAAAGGGATTAGATATTCAAACCCTCGTTTTTTGGTTCCACCAAAAATTGGTTCTTGGATGAACAAGGACAAAGGCAAGGGTTCTGTCTTTGATAGCTTAATTGTTTGCTGCCTTATTCCTCTCTAATCTGAAGTTCAACAGTTCAAGTCTAAATCCAAAGTTCAAAATCCAATCCGATTTTCCAAAGTCCTCCTCCCCTAGTTTTTTCCTCTTCTGTGTTGTTTTTAGTCTTATTTATAGAAAATTTCGATGATTAATTCAACTTGTTTACAGAAACTAACATTAATTAAGAAAAGGAAACTGAAACCAAATAGAATTTGGTTTCGAAAAAAATTACGTTGGAAACATTTTGCTAGTAAAAAAAATTACTGTGGAAAAATTTCACTAGAAAAAAAAAACTGTTGTGGGCTGCTGCGAGGATTGTCGTGGAAATTTGTGAGCGTTGGCGTGCTGGGCATTACCCACGGCCATTTCGTCCTAAATTTGTCGTCGATTTTTCCATCGCCGATTTTTATTTTTATTTTTATTTTTGTTTATTTATTATTATTATTTTTTATATTTTATTAATTATAAAAAATAAATGCTAAAATAAATATTGTTTAATTAAGATAACACAAGAATTATTTTGGACTAATTAAAATATATTGGACATGACAAAAATTATTTTGGACTAATTAAAATATATTGGACCAGACTGGGTCAAAAATTAAGTGCCTACAGTTGCCTAACCTAGGACCAGGTAATATAGTATTAGTATGCTTTATAGCTTATGTAAAAAGTTTACTTACCTTTTTCCTCCTACAGGTCGACTTAGCTTGGTGGAAAGTTGGAGAGCGAGCGAATTGGACCCCTTTTATGAATGTTGCACTGCCTTACCAGCATTCCCGTTGAATCATTACTGGTCCTGTGTCTAGTGGCTGGTTTCTTGGAGAAAGGGTATATGAATGGTTCCTTGGTCCCGAGCTACGGAGGGTCCTAATGAACTGCCCAATGTTTACCTTGAACATTACATCAATGCCAGAAAATTCATGGTGGTTAGCTCGAAATGGCTATAATGTTGAAGATTATCTTTGTGTACCGAGGGCGTCATATACACAATTCTTCGAACACAGCTCTTGAACTTTAATGTGTCTCAAGTTAGCATTCAAGGATTTCCCAAGGAGGAAGAAGGAAATGATGAGGAAACCAGTAATGAAGAGGAGGAGAGAGCATCTATCTCTTATTCCAAGGCTGGAACCTCTTAGGTAAATACACGTCATTCTATCATTTTTTAATAGCCTTTTTCAACTTATTTTGGTTGTTCTCATGATTATTGCAGGTTGCTGGCTCATTTGATCATAAGGTTGGACCTTCCTCTATTGTTCCTCCATTTGCTTCTTCTCACCAACTGAAAGTGCCATATAATCCCCAAGGCTCTGATACGAGTTATCTGGTGGGTCATCTTGTTTCATGATGATTTATGCTATATGTATGCATTATTATGTATGTTCTTACCCTTTCCTTTTCTGACTCACAGTGAATGCTTGAAGAACAAAATAAGAAACTGCAGGAAGAGTTAGCTGCTAGCTACCAACGGATCATCCATCTCGAAAGATTGTATCATCAGTCGGAGCAAAACTTCTAAGACTTTCAGTTCTAAGGAATGAGGGATCCTAGTGCTTCATCTTCTAGGGGGCCCCAAACTATAGACTATGAGATTCCTTCGTCTACTCCAGATGATTACTGCTATAGGGCTGAATTCCAGGGTAGAGGTTCAGGTGCTCCTTCTTCAGGTGAACTTGGGACAGATGTTATACCTCCTCCTCCAACAAGCGATGACTTTCTCAGAGCTTTATTTGATTATGGACCACCTCCTCCTTCTTAGTGATCCTTGTACTGATTGAGGAAATGCTATATTATTATTATTAATAACAATAATAATAATGACAATGATAATAATAATAATAACAATAATTTTTACTTTTACTGCAACTTTTGACTTATTTTTTTATATATCATTATTATTATTACGACACACACATAAATCCCTCTCACAATTCAAAACATAAAGCACCTCTGATTTGCAAATCGAAACGTAACACGGCAACTCAAAATCTTTTGAAATTTTCTTTCCTTACACGTCTTAGCCTGAATTATTGCTCTTTCCTTATCAAACTTGGTGAATAAAGTAATCCCTTATATAAAGCAGCCTTCAATGGTATATTTCCCAATGAAAACCAAGAAATTTTCCACGAAATTTTGTTTCACTATTCAAAAATCCCTTTTAACAATTTTAAAATTTTTCTTTAATTTCAACAATGATAGAACACAATTTGAAGAAAATTAAAGGTTTATTTAAAAATATGAAAGCTATTCATTGGGAGCAAATATCTTGGTCTCAAATTAACACTTTGAAGTGCTTTCAAAATGTTAAATTAGACTATTCTTTTCTTAATGCCATGGTTTCCTTTTGGGATGTGAATTCTAGGACATTCAAGGTAAATGACTTTGAGATGTGTCCCATGATTGAAGAATTTGGGGCCATCCTTGGATATCCAAGCAATCAACCAATTGCATTGCCCATATTGATTTCCAAAACTCAACAAAAGATGCAAATGTTGTTTCAAATTTCAAGGTCTGAAGTCTTGCAATTGAGTGGAGGTGAGAAAATTCTGCTTGGTCCCTTGATTGACTTTTGTATTTCTCATTTGGCTCCCACCGAGGCATGGGGATGCTTGGACAATTCTTGCTTGTTTCTCTTGATAGGGAATCGATCCATGAATATCATACATCATGGACCAAATGGAAGGAGGCTTATCGCTAATACCTGTGATCTTGGCCGAGACCCTAGTTGGATTGGATCAATTCAAATTAGAATTTTCAAGGAGATTGGCCGGAAGTCCCTTGCTACTATAGGTAATTACCTAAACCACTCTTTCAAGTTTTCAATTTATTCCTTTTTCTTTTTATTTTTATTGCTCTAATTTTTGCCTAGTCTGCTCTTGTGGGTTTTCGGAACTAGCAAGTTCTCCTAACTTTTGCCCAAGTCCCCCTTGCAAATTTTTAACTTAGCAGACCCTTTTTCTTATTATTTTATTATTGATTCTAATTTTTGTCTAGACTGCCCTTGTGGGTTTTTGGAACTAGTGAATTGCCCTAATTTTTTCTTAGGCTGCCCTCGTGAGTTTTCAACCTAACGAGAATCATCAATTTTCTTTCTTTTTTTTATTTTGTTTTATTGGACTTATAGATTTGGCTTCAAGAGCGCCTCTACTTTCTTGACATTTCATCCATGGATTTCACTAGATATCTACCGTGACATCACTTTGCTAAAAAACTCTCCCATCCTGCTTCTTCATATGCCGACTGGATTGATTGGATTCGCACACGTGCTGTAGTCCACATCCGTTGGTTAGTACCTTGGTGGAAGATTTCTCGTATCACCATTTGGACGTATTTGATGTATATTTCTCTTGCTACTCTTCGTCGAGGTACCTGCTATGATCCTCATTAGCTTGATCATCAATATGGAGCTGAGCCTCGAGGTTCTGAGTTTACTCCTGACTTGGACACGCCTCATCTGACTGAAGCCTTCTTGGATCGGTTGAAGCAAAGTTGGCCTACATGCCACACTTATAGTCTGCCATAGATTTTACATTTTGTTAATACTTTAGAAAGAACAATATTAGGATGAAAAATAATGAACATAATAAAAGATGTTTCTTTTCCTTTTATAATTTGTCATCACCTTTGGCTATTGTGTTATTTATTTTACCATATTTGGTTAAATACTTGAAACAGTGCACATAGAATAATTTTAATATTAACTCTATTTTATTAAATTGGGAAATAATCAAACATAAAGCCAGCATACACGAGATCAATCATGTTGCCAACCAGCCCTTTCGGGTTTTTTAATTGATAATTTTCTCTCGCTTAGCCCTAATTGTTGCCTAGTCTACCCTTTTGGGTTTTCAGAACTAGCGGACTGCTCTAACTTTTGCCTAGGATGCCCTTTTTGGGTTTTTAACCTAGCGAGCTCTTCTCTTTTTTTTTTCTTTTTTTTATTTACACATAAAACCTCTTCAACCTGTCCATGTTCACCAGCTCAATAAACTCATTCCCGTCCATGTCTGACATTTTGACTGCACCCTTGCTCATGACTTGTTTCACAATATATGGTCCTTCCTAACTAGGCCTAAATTTTCCTCTTGAATCAAAGACATTAGGTTTACACTGGTTCAAGACTAAGTTGCTGATTCTGAAGATTCTGACCTTAACCCTTCTATTGTAGGCTCGAGCTATCTTCCTTTAGTATAGCTGATGATGATACAATGCTTTCAACCTCATCTCTTCTAATAAGGCTAACTGTGTGTATCTGCTTACTACCCACTCTATCTTAGGTATTTCGGCTTCCAGAACCACTCTTAATGACTTGGTCTCTATTTTAATTGGTAACACTGCTTTCATCCCATAAACTAAGGAAAATGGTGTTGTGAGCGGGGATTTTTTCCCCCACTCCTGGTGGAATAGTCCTTGCGACTTCGGCACTATTTAGGATTGGGGCCTTAGAGAACACGAACCTAGGTCCGGAGAAAATAGAGTCGTCACCCAGACAGACTGGGAAAAAAAAGGGGTGGATGACTCGATTCCTAAGGAATCCCCAACCCCCTAATGGGTTCGAAAAGTTAGGTACGTGTGAGGAAGGTGAGAAATGGCCCAACACCAATTAAAATAAAGCATCATTATATTAAAATCAAAGCAAGGTCCAAACAAAGCTAATAAATGGACACCCATCTGAGGATGGAAACATGTCCTTACATCGTTCATGTCTAAACTAAATAGGACACCCACCAAAAGGTACAAACATGTCCTTTACATTGGTCCAAAATATAAAAAGCAATTTAAATTACATAATACTTAACTAATGAGGTACCCACAAAGTGGAAACATACCTCTTATAATTTTAATACTAAAACAAATAAATAATCATAATAATAAAGAAAATGTCCATCCATGATAAATTAAATTAATCAAGCATTGAAATTAAATAAATCAACCATCAAAACATATAATAAATTACATAATCAAATATAAAATTAAATAAAACAATAAAGATATAAGTTTAAGTTTATGCCTTAATTTAGAGTTCTTTAATTAATAATTAGGGTTTTGGGGATTTTTGAATTATTATTATTATCATTTAGGCTACTGTGAAGATTTTGGAAAATTGGAATGAATTAGGGGTTTTATAAATTTAAGAAAGTAGTCAGGTTTTTGGTTAATCAAATTAGGGTTTTGCGGTTTGAAACCTTGATTTTGTAAATTATGATATAGGATTTGATGCTTTACCGTGATCAATGTTAAGTATGGTTTTAATATTAACTATAATAACAACTTAAGTATTTTTAGATGAAAAAAACATAGAAAGTCTTTAATGGAGTTATTTGAAGATTAAAATATCCCAGTGAATAAAATTATAAAAAGCTATTGTGAAGATTTGAAAATAGAATTAAGATTTATCGTTTGAATAAATTAGGGTTTAGGTTTGTATTTTGAATAAAGCTACTATATTTTTAATAATCATAATAATGGAAGTTAAACATAAAGATTTATAATACATAAATAAATATTGACATGAGCCCATACGGCAGTACCGCTAGCCAGTTAGCAGGCGGGGGTCAAGGGGGCAGTGTCCCTTGCAGGGTCAGGGGTTGCGCCCCAAAAGATTTTGATAACTGACTTTTAGGGTTGTAGGTTTTGGTGTTGAAAATTAAGATTTTAGGGTTTAAGATTTAGAAAATAGGGTTTCAAAATTGGAAGAAACTAGTGTTATTTTTAAAGAATAATGCTTACTGTGTGATTTTGGAAAGAAGAATTAATTAGGGTTAAAGCTTTTGATGCTTGAAAAAAAATAAGGCTATTGGATTTTTGAAATAGAGATTAGGTTAGGGTTTTAAAGTTTTGGAAGCAGAAGTGTAATTTAGGGTTTTTGAAGTTTTAGAAAAAGAAGGATGATTTAGGGTTTTTGAAGTTTTTGATCAAATTGTATGATGAAACAATTAATCCAATTTGAATTATGAAGCTACTGTAAAGAAATTAATAAAGAAAATAGAGATTCAAACCTCCGTTCATTGGTTCCACAAAAAATTGATTTCTTGATGAACAATAACAAAGGCAATATTGCTGCCTTTGATGGATTGATTGCTTCTTGTTGCTAATGTCTCTTGCTTGCTAAGGTTCTCTTTTGGCCGATAGAACTTCTTGAGTCTTCGATCCAGTAAACAAATTTTTTGACCTTTAGTTCTTAGTTTTAATATGTTATTTATAGGAAAAACCATAAACCTGCTTCTAATTGTTTAAGGAAATTAAAACCAATTAGGAAAAGAAACCAAAACCAAATAGAATTTAGTTTCGAAAAAACTGCGTTGGAAAATTGCTATGGCGAAAAACTTGCTAACGAAAACTGTGATGATTGCGAGCTGCGAGGGCCAGCGTTGGGTGGCCATCCAATTTGTTGCAGGAATTTCCTGCTGTGAATTGGCCCAAGGCCATTTCGCCTGCAGGAAATTCCTGCGAACAAATTGGCCTTGCCAATTCACCTTCGGCGACGAATTATTCCATCGTCGATTTTTATTTTTATTTTTTTATTTTTATTTATTTACCTTTACCATTTTTATTTTTGTTAAAAATTATAAATTATAAATATTAAAATAAATATTATTTAATTAAAATACTATAAAAATTATTTTGGACTATATAAAAATATCGGACCAAACTGGGTTAAAAATTAAGGGTCTACAGTTTGCCCCCTGCTTGAATGGTCTGAGACTACAACAAAAGAGAGTGAAAAGCAATAAGACTTAATTTTTCTGAGATGGTTGAGGTTTTGGGTTCTGGACCCGGTTAGAGTTCTGGTCTCAAGGGTAATTTTTGGTTCTGGACCCGAGCTAAGTTCTGGACTTAAAAGAGGTTTTAAGTTCTAGACCTAAGGATAATTTGGGTTCTGGACCCGAGCTAAGTTTTGGATTTAAGAATAATTAGGATTCTGGACCCGAGCTAAGTTCTGGACTTAAGAATAATTAGGGTTCTAGACTCGAGCTAAGTTCTGGACTTAAAAGGAATTTTAGGTTCTAGACCTAAGAGTAATTTTGGGTTCTGGACCTGAACTAAGTTCTGGACTTAAGAGAGATTTTAGGTTCTGGACCTAAGGGTAATTTAGGTTCTAGACCCGAGCTAAGTTCTGGACTTAAGAGAGATTTTAGGTTCTGAACCTAATGGTAATTTAGGTTCTAGACTCAAGCTAAGTTTTGGACTTAAGAGAGATTTTAGGTTCTAGACCTAAGGATAATTTGGGTTCTGGATCCGAGCTAAGTTCTGGACTTAAGAGAGATTTTAGATTCTGGAACTAAGGATAATTTGGGTTCTGGACCCAAGTTGAGTTCTAGACTTAGGAGATATTTTAGTAGTATAGTAAAGGAATTTGCAAAAAATTTAGCTAATTTTTACCATGCATACACACATATCTTCTCCTTGTCCCCTACGTGTAAAAATATTTTAAAAATATAAAAATATTTATATACACGCAAGTATTTGAATAATTAAATTGAATAATTGAGTTTCTTATTTATTTAATGTGTAGTCACTATTTATAAACTATTCACTACAATACATTTACTATTTCTAAATAGTAATCTACTATTTGGAAATAGTAACTTAGTATTCATCAATAGTGAAATTTACTTTTTGAATTTTGTTTTTCTCTTTGCCATTCCTCTATCTAAACACATCACTCAGCTCTTCATTTCATTCGCAGCAAACTTCTTTATTTCATAACTATAAATCTTACATTAGAGAGTTTAGCATAGAGTTTTGGAGAAAATTCATGTTTCAAGATCATTAACTCGATCTAATGCTGAGTTATTAGAGTTTATTAGACGGCATGAAGATGGAAATATAAGTCTGCTAGCTGGGATGCCGCTTCATCATAGTTCAAATCAAAAGAGCAAGGTAATTATTTAATTATTAATTTTAATACAAATTATTTTTGTTTTTATTTTTTTATGTTTTTATTATTTATTTTTTTTGTATTTTTCTTTTCTATTTCTTTTTATATTTTTGTTTCCTTTTTTGTTTGTTTGTTGTTTTTTTTGTTTTGAATTTTTTTGAATTTTTTTGAATTTTTTCTTTTCTTTTTCTTTTTATATTTTTGTTTTTTTTAAGAAAATTTAGGAAAAATAAATTAATTAGATGAATATATTTAAGAAATTAAGTAAATAGATAGACTAAAAATAGAATATAAATTAATTTAGCCTAAAAATCGGTGGTATTGATATAATGATATACTTACCTTGTGTTAACTTACCTGGCTCCGTGTTAGCGTGATCGTTGCGTTATTCGGGACGGAGGGTGTGTCTATAAAGCCCGATAATGGTATGATGTAGCGCCTTCTCAGGTAAGGCAGATTATCCGAGATTGCAATTTTGAGAGCTTCATCTTGCAATTACCAACCAAGGAGTATCTGATAGACTGGAGTGTGGTTCAAGCATTGTCAGAATGGTGGATGGACACAACTCATACTTTTCATTTTCCCATTGGAGAGATGACAATTGGTCCGGTTGACGTTGCTGCTATAACCGACATTCGGTATTGCGGCCTTCTGGTACCTCTTACCAATGATATTCTAACATTTGAAGAAATTTAATAGTTAATTAGTATGGAACCATCATTTAAGGGGCCTTTCAAGATAAAAATTGAGCCAATTCGTAGTTATTGGATGAACTACGAAGGATGGGTTCACAGAGACACAACCAGACAGTATGCTCGAGGATTTTTGCTGTATTTGCTCAGGTCGACCATTTTATGCAGCACCGAATCCGCCATCCATTTGTCAGTATTGAGGGCCCTTATTAATATGAGGATGGTACCACTTTATGACTGGGGTGAAGCTGGTCTTGCCTATCTTTACCATGGTCTTGACAAAATTTGCAGAAATAAAAAGTCTTTTGATGGCTTTATGGTGGTTGTTGAGGTACTTTTCTTCCACCAATGTCAATTCCATTCTTTTCTTGCATGAATTTGATTTTTATTATTGTTGTAGGCATGAGCATATGAGCACAATCTTGTAAAGGTGCCTGGCATTTCCTAAGAGAGAGTCAGGTATCTGAGATTAAAATTTTGGTTGTCAGATCGTGTAGAAGTTCCCGGCTCTCACCATGTGCACATCCAACGCTATTTCTTGAGTTGCCTAACCTGGGACCAGGTAAAATATCATTAGTATACTTTAAAATTTATATTAAAAGTTCTCTTACCTTATGTCATTTTGTAGGTGAATTTGGCCTGGTGGAATACAGAAGAGCGGATGAACTAGACTTCCTCCATGAATGCTGCACTGCCTTTTCAACATACCCACCGAGTCATCGTCGGACCTATGTCTAGTGGCTAGTTTCTCGGAGAGAGAGTATATGAGTGGTTTCTTGGTCCTGAGAAGAGGAGGATCCCGATGCGTTGAATAGAGTATACCTTGAATATCACATCAATGCCGGAGAATGCATGGTGGTTGGCTCGGCACGATTATGATGTTGAAACCTTTCTCTATCCATCGGCTGCATCTTATACCCAGTTTATTCAAATAGGGCTCTTGAACTTTGACGTATCTCTTGTTGGGTGTATGGGAAATTTCCAAAGAAAATGAGGATAGAGACTAAGAGGAACATCATGGAGAGGAAGGAGAGTTTGTTCCACATCTCGGGGCTAGCACTTATCAGGTAAACTTTTACCATTTTTCCATTGTAATCGCTTCTTTCTTAACTTATTTTGATTTTTTAATGATTGTTGCAGGCTGCTGGCCCATTTGATCATGAGGCTGGACCTTGTTTTACCGCTCCTTCATTTGCTCATTCTAGTATGCCAGATATGCCATCTCATCCACGGGGTATTGATATTAATTACCTGGTAAGTTTTCCTGTTTCATGGTAATTTATGCTTTATGTACGCATGATTATGCATGTTCTTACTCTTTTCCTTTCTAGCTGGCTCACAGTGGATGCTTGAAGAACAAAATAAGAAACTTCAAGAAGAGTTGGTCGCTAGTCATCAACAAGTTTCCCATTTTCAAAATTTGTACCATCAGTCAGAGCAAAATTTTTGAGACTTCCGGTTTCTGGGGATGAGAGATCCTGGTGCTTCTTCGTCTAAAGGCCACCAAACTGATGACCATGAGATCCTTTTGTCTACTTCTTATGAGGACCGTTACAGATCGAAATTCCAAGGTAATAGAGATTTTGGTTCTCCTGCTTTGGGCAGACTCAGGACGGGTGATATGCCTCCTCCTCCAATAGCCGATGATTTTTTCAGAGCTTTATTTGATGATCTACCACCTGCTTCTTAGAGATGTATGAATATTGGGTTAATTGAGGAAACATTGTACAATGAGTATAAAAATAATAATGATAATATATAATGTTTATTTTACTGCAACCTCTTTTTTTTCTTTTTTCTCTTTTCTTTATTATTTTTTTATCATCATTATTGCGCTACAATTATTATACTTTCCTCATCATATTTAACATTTACACAGTATCACTACAAAACCAAATGCAATGCCGCAATTTAAGATCCTTTTGTCGCCAATTCCTTTTCTTCATGCATCTCGGTCTCATTCTTTCTTATCAATTTTGGAATAGCATAATCCTCCTATATAAATCACTTTTCACTCCATAATTTCATACAGAAGCCAAGAGATTTTCTACTTCAACGTAAAAACTGCTTTTAACAATTCTAATTTTCCTTCCACCTTCCACAATGACTGAACTCCATTTAAAGAAAATAAAAATTCTATTTAAGAATATGAATGCCATTCATTGGAAGCAAATATCTTGGTCAAAAATTGATACTTTGAAGTGTTTTCAAAATGTTAAATTAGACCATTCTTTTTTACATGCCATGGCTTCTTTTTGGAATGTGAATTCTAGGAAATTTAAAATTAATGGCTTTGAAATATGTCCCTTGATTGAAGAATTTGAGGCCATCCTTGGATATCCATGCAATCAACAAATGGTGTTACCTATATTGATTTCTAGGACTCAACAAAAGATACAAAGCTCGAAGTTCTACAGTTGATGTGAGGTGAGAAAATTCTGCTTGCTCCCTTAATTGACCTTTGTCTTTCACATTCGGCTCCTTCAAAGGCATGGGGATGTATACTTTGCCTATGCTTGCTTGGCCAATTCTTGTTTGTTTCTTCTGATGGCGATATTGATCCACGAGTATTAGATATCATGGACCAAATGGAAGGAGGCTTGTCGCCGATACCCATGATTTTAGCTGAGACTTTAGTTGGATTAGACCAACTTAAATCAGGATTGTCAAAGAGACTGACCGGGAGTCCATTGTTGCTTCAAGTAATTACCTAAACTGCCCTTTTGGGTTTTCAATTTAGGTTTTCTCTTTCTTCTTCTTTTTTTTATTTATTATTATTTTTTATTGCTCTAATTTTTGTCTAGTCAGCCCATGCAGATTTTTGAAACTAGCGAGATGTCCTAATTTTTTCTAAGCCGGCCTTGCGGGTTTTCAACTTAACGAACCTCTTTTTTTTATTGCTCTAATTTTTGCCTAGTCCTCCCATGCGAGTTTTTGAAACTAGCGAGCTGTACTAATTTTTGCCTAAGCCGCCCTTGCAGGTTTTCAACTTAGCGAACCTTTTCTTTTAATTAATTAGATTTTTTTCTTACAGATTTGGCTTCAGAAGCATCTCTGCTTGCTCGATACTCCATCTATGAATTTTGCCAAATATCTACCACAACATCATTCCGCTAGGAAACTACTCCATCCTGCTTCTTCATATGCTAGCTGGGTTGACTGGATCCATTCACATGCTAAAGTCAACATCTGTTGGTTGGTACCTTGGTGGAAGATTTCTAATATCACCATGCTGACATACTTGATGTATGTTCCTCTTGCTGCTCTTCGTCGAGGTACTTGTTATGATCCTCGCCGGCTTAGCCGTCAGTATGGAGTTATGCCTCGTGATTCTGAATTCACTCTTGATTTAGACATGCCTTACTTGACTGAAGCCTACTTGGATCGGCTGAAGCAAAGCTGGCCTGCATGTTACACTTATTGTTTGCCATAGATTTATTATTATTTTTTCATCCTAACAATACACTTTCTAAATTTAAAACATGTTACACTTTTCCTTACTCTTTTGCTATTGTGTTTATTCATTTCATCCATATATGGTCAAATACTTATAACAGTGCACATAGAACAATTTTAATATTAATTCTGTTTTATTAAATTGGGGAACAACCAAACCTAAAGCCAGCATACACATGATCACTCCTGTTGCCAACTAGCCCTTTTGGATTTTTTAATTGATGATTTTCTCTCATTTAGCCCTAATTGTTGCCTAGCCCATCCTTTTGGGTTTGCAAAACTAGCGGACTGCTCTAATCTTTTGCCTAAGCCGTCTTTTTTTGGGGTTTTCAACATAGCAAGCTCTCTTTTTTTATATACATAAAATCTTTTTAACCTATCAATGTTCACTGGTTCGCTGAACTCGTTCCCGTCCATGGCTGATAACTTCATTGCAGCCTTATTCATGACTTGTTTCACAACATATGGCCCTTCCCAGCTAGGCCTAACCTTCCTTCTTGGATCAGATACATTAGGCTTACATTGTTTCAACACTAAATCCCCGACTTTGAGTTTTCTGATCGTAACTCTTCTATTATAAGCTCGAACTATCTTCCTTTGATACAGTTGATGATGATACAGTGCTTTTAACCTTCTCTCCTCTAGTAAAGCTAACTGTGTGTATCTGCTCACTACCCATTCCATTTCAAGCAGTTCAGCTTCCAAGACCACTCTTAACGTGTAACATCCCGAATCCCAGATTGGTAAGAAACAGACATAGAGGATATGATTTAGGCTTAGAACAAAGGAGTTTAGAACATGACCTATAACTTGAACTCGAATTTCATCCAAGTTAATGATAGAATTAGAGAGTCTCAAAGAAGACTTAATTGTTTATTTGTGTCTTATATAGATGTATAACTTGAAATTACTCAATTTAGAGTTGTACAGAATAAGATATGATGGATTTAGTAGACAATGTGCAAGCTGCCTTAGGAGAGCATAGTAGGCTTGAGTTCAAAGGCCGTCAAAAATCAGATATAGCTCGGATCGACCTGAAATTTTGACACAATGTAGCCCCGGATGTCTAGTTTCAGTGGGCATAAGAATTACGTAATTTGGAGTTGTGAGTAAAAAGATATTAATAAAGAAAGACAGCAAGATCAGGAAGGGATATCAAAAGGACCTAAGTGAAAATTTCTCAAAAGTTAGGGGCAACTATGTAAACTTAAAAATTAAGTGTCGCAAGTACTTAATAGTGCCCATATCCGACCCCGGAAGAATATTCTCGAGATTAATCAGGTCATAACCATGGGATTCAATTTTTCCCGAAAACGCAAGGTTTAAAAGTTACAATCGATTAATCGCTGGAGGGTATTTTGATATTTTCACACCCTAGATTATAAAATTACAGAACAAGAAAGTTGAGGGGGTCAAAATATGAATAAAAGGAAGCCTAATGGCTTTCCAAATAAATAGATAAAAGAAGAAGGCAAGTGGACCAATTAAAGTGGCCATTTTTGCTATAAGGTGTACCAATTGGAAGTCAACATCTATACCAACATATTTTCACCACTTATGGCTGCCATTTGGATCAATATAAGCTAAGGAGACAAAATAAAAACCTCTCTTACATGGTGAACTCGTCCAAACCATAAGAGAAGGAAGAAGGAGGTGATTTTTCCAAAGTTTAAGGTTTTTGGTTGAAGATTTTGGTGACAAACAAGATTATAAGGTAAGAGAAACCTATCTCTATTTTTAATTTCATGGATTAATGGTTAATTTAAGAGATTGAAATTAGGGTTCATGTAGCTAGATTTGGAGAAAATTCAAGAAATAATTATTTGAAGGATTTGATGAAAGAAATAATGGTTTTAAGGTTAGAGGAGATTAGATTGAGGAAAAATTGGCAAGAAATGAATTGGTAGCTTATGTTTTCAAACCATAGGATGTATGTTTAAAGTGTGTATGCTGGAATTCTTGTAGGAAATCAAGAAAAGCTAAAGGAAAAAGAAGAAAAAGATCAAAGATGAGCTAAGGAAAGCAAAGGGGAAAAAGGTTTGGTACTTTAACCTTCTTGAATTAGTGATCTCTATTGCCTTTGCATTTGGATGTGTAATTGCTATAATTGTTCATGTGCTTGAGTTGTGGTGGTTATGTTGTTGAGATTGATGATGATATAGAAGTGTTTGTTGTGTATTGATTGATTTTGGGGTTGAGGTTATAAGGGAGGTAAATATGGGAGAGCTATGTTGTGTTGTTTTGTTGCAGCCAGCCATGTGTTCTGCATTTTTCTGGAACTTCAACCTAAATTTAGACTAGCAAAATGATAGAACTAGAACTTGAAAAAGAAGAATTAATTGTTCTCCATTAAGTCAGTAAACCATAGGCTTTTTAGCCAACTCATTTTCATGTGTGGAATGAAAGTTATGATCAAACTGATACCAGGCGTACAAACTGAAAAACTGAGATTCCTCAGTCAGTAACCTGTGACTTGTGACTACGTTTAGGTGACCTTAATAACACATTTAGAAGCTGTGAAAGAATACTTAAATGTACCCTTATGTTTTAGGAAACCATAGAATTTTGAATTTCCTAAATCCTACTTGTAGATAAAAAGATATGATCAAAAGAGTATAACTCATGCACACTGGAATTGTGAAACCGGACAGACTGAGATTTGTGCCTTGAGTCCAGGTTTTGGTCCATTTACCTCGGGAATTAGATGTTGTGATAGAAGATATAAATGAACCCTTGTATGTTGGTGAATCATAGGAGTTGGATTCATCTCGATTGGACTTAAAATGTAGAAGTTACACACGAATGAGCGAACCATGCGCAGGCAGACCCTAGCAGACTGCAGGGCTGAATTAGAAATTGTGTCAAAAATCAATTATTTCCTTTATTAAGCTGAAAATTTTACTTAATATAGCCTTATGTGTCTAGTTTAATTTAAGATAAGAATCGTCTCAATCCGAGTTTCGTAGGTAAAGTTATAAATGAAATAGTACGCATTGCGCAGACTTGAGTAACCAATTGGCCAGGGAAGAGTTCAAGGAGTCATCAAGAATTATGTGTAACAAATTTAAATCTAGAAATTTAACCATAAGGACTCATATGAGTCTAGTTCGAGTGAAAACAAGAATTTTTACATTCAGATTAGTAGAACAAAAGTTCTTGGGAAAATAAGATAACAAGGCACATATGAAACTAAATGCTAGAATTCACTGTTCATTTGGTAAGAAATAAATGAGGTATAATTGAGATAAAATATTCGTTTGGAATGAAATAAATTATCAAAAATATGCTCTTGAAAGCTTGACCAATTAAGAACAAGATAGCATTTTTTGTTTTTTGAAAATCACATCCCAATTGTGATTTATTTAGATTTTAAAGCCCACCGAGGGATTTTTGCAGTGTTGTAAAACCCGGTGTGGCCTAAAAAGTGCAGTCCGGCCCAAAGGCCCAGAATGAAAACTTTGAACTACAAATTAGTTCTATTGAGCTGATTTAGGATAAAAATAGACAGATTCCTAATCACTGGTGCCCTATGAATTTTTAATAAAATAAAATTCGAACCGTCAAAATATTAAACGCGGCAAAGGGTAATAAACATTATTCAGTTGGTTAATTTCTTATATGACTTATCCAAACCTTAACAAATATATGCGAACTTAATGAAATGAGCATATGAACAAACGAATAACCATTCATGCCAAACTACCGAAGGAAAGCATAGGACAAAGATAGTGAATATACACCTTTAATTCATGCATAAGTTATTTAACAAACGGAACTCAAAACAAGAGAGTATTGGGCCTACAATGATAAAGAAATTATAATACCATAAAATACAAATACATAACCATCAGATCGGTAATCAACAGCAATGTTAGGCAACTAACAGACATAGGATGAGGTACCATCCAGTGGCAGTAAATCAATAGAAATGAATAGCATACTGTCAGAAAAGCTTAACAAATAATAGGAGAAATATAATAAGAACCTGAGAATGTTTATATTGATGATTGGGTTGGCTGTTCCATATTTGTAACATTGTGTGGTTTGCATCTAATTTCTATTTAATGGTTAAAGTACCCACTAAGCTATATGCTTAGCGAGTTTAGTTTTCTAAACTCGTAGGTTATGGAGTCTAAGCTGACAAATGGGAAGCTACAAAGGAGCACCAGAGTGTGCAACAGGAGGCGAAGTGAGGAGCAAAGCAAAGTTTAGCTTGGCATGTACTATTAAGGACTTTCAAAATGTAATTATAACAATTAAAGAAATGTGTGAATTATTATTATTTGAAATACTTAAGGAAAAAAATTTTATTTAATGCATGTTCTGTATACCATGTTGTATATACTGTAGCACACTTGGCTTGGCTAGAAATAGTCGGGTTAAGGGGTGTTACAATTTTTGGTATCAGAGCATTGGTTTAGCCGTTCCTGGGCGGTTAACCATAGGAAAGTACGTGCCAATTAGGATACGGAGGAAAGGTAAACGGAGTGAGATAGAAAGATATCAGGTAGAAAGAGGTTAATGCAATGAGTGAATATGATTAACACAAAACAGTAAGCCCTGTACTAGTTAGAAATTGAGAAATATATGACAATTGGAATAGACGGTCAGTAAGAAATGATAGAAAGTAGACCGAAAGGTGCATATATATATAGATACATAGTATGATAGAAAGAAATTAGATAGTGGCAGACATTCAGAAGGTTAAAAAGAATGAACAGTAAGTTAAGAATAGAAACCAAAAATTTATATGAGCAAGATAAATAAGGGCAAAAACAAGTATGTTAAAGACAAAATATATGCAATAAAGGTTAAGGCAATTATGAGAGGTAAGTAGTAAAAGCACCGAAAGAATAATAACGAATAGAATACCGACCATAATACAAGAGTCTAAAATTGAAAGAGTGAAGAATAATAGTACGGCAAGAAAAAAAATCATAGAAAATAAAATTGAGAACTAAGAAAAGGAAGCAAAACTAGTTAGATTCTCCAGGATTAATGCTTTACCTGGTTGAAATCATGTGTTCCTTATATAATGAACTATTTAAACTTGTGTTGGAAATGTTTGGTAATGTGTTCTGACAACTTGAGAATTTTTTTTTGTGCCTATGTGTGCATTGATATGAAAGTGATTCAATCATGTTAAATGAGTTCGATTACTATGCCAATATTATGTGATTGACTTATTATGGGAATGTTATGGTTGCTGAATTGAAAATAAAGCTAAATGAAATAATGTAGTAAGAAAGTTAGAGGAATTAAAAGTATGAATTTAAATTTTAAAAGAGATTTTAAAATAAGTGAATACCAAAAATCAGAAAGTACAAAATTGATTAGAATGGACATAAGAAGAGCTAACAAACAGAATAAGATATAAATATGTATGATAAGGAATAATTAATCTAAGATCATAAATCAAGTATAAAAGACAAAAGAAATAGACATCAAAGGTTATAAGGTAAAATTTGATTTGAATTTAAGAAGCTAATACTAAAAGTCCAGAGATACACGAACGATTTGAAATAAGCATAAGGATAGGCAAAGAAATCAGGGAATAATGATATAAATTACGAATGTGTCATAATAGTTAGATACACCGAAGAAGAAAGATATAGTATGAAATATATAAGAAAATAAATTAACATAAGTTGTAATTAAAGAAAAGTTTATAATGAAGAGACATAAAGTTATTTGGAAATCATTATCACAAGAAGAACACGAAGGCATTCGATAAGCAATAATGCAAAATCAATACGTTTTACAGAGATTAATCATTCCGAAAAAGGTAGACTAATTCGAAACTGACAACAAGGAAGGAGTTATTGAAAAAGAGCTATAGGTCATCTCGAAATGATTATTGATGGAATAAAACAAAAGTGTGAAATATGACATACCGAAAGAAATTCAAAATACACCAAAGGAAGTGCAAATTTTTAATAATTACATTATAAGTCAATAATGATAAATAAAGCTATGAATGATTGGACCCGCAAATCAATGTACATGTGTTATATCATAAATTGTACAAAGCATATCCATGTGAGATATACCGAACACGGTGCATATAATATCTATACTTATGTGAGACATACTGAGTACTATACATACAATATTTAAATGTCTTCACATAAAACGTAACATATACTGTACAAACAGAAAGACATACCATACATACATAAAGACGTGCTAAATAATACATATGCAGAAAGAGAATAAAGAGATGAAATAGTGGAAAGCCTGATACTTGAAAAATATAAGGCTCATAAAGTATAGCATTGGGGAAATAAATAATATGACAGTATGAGTGAATAAAAATGCCAATGAGCCCGTATATGCCACTGAGCATTGTGAATGAGCCAAGAAATGGCTCGAGATATGATATGGTGACATCCATGCAGATGTGAATACATATGAAACATATGGCAATCCGTGCATATAGAAAGCAGGAAAGAATGAAGGAAAGAGAATAAAATATTAGAAAGATATGCTTACCTTGGTAATTCAGATTGAATAAGAGTTGGGATAAGTGTATTTATATGGCATTAACATTTATACTCAATGGTGAGGACCATTGGGGCCAATGGTGAGGGCCACTGGGGCCAATGGTGAGGGCCATTGGTTTGATGAAAAAAAGTGGTGAGGGCCACTCCTGTGATATGATGGCATTGATATGAACTCAGTGGTGAGGGCCACTGGGGCCAATTGTGAGGGCCATTGGTTGATTATAGAGTGGTGAGGGCCACTCCTGAGATATGAAAATGGTGGTGAGGGCCACCTGTGCCATGGAAATGAAACGGTGGTGAGGGACACCCTGTGAGCGGGGATTTTTGCCCCCACTCCCGGTGGAATGGTTCTTGCGACTTCGGCGCTGTTTAGGCTCAGGGCCTTAGAGAACACAAACCTAAGTCCGGAGAAAATGGAGTCGCCACCCGGACGGGCTGGGAAAAAGAAAGGGGTGGATGACTTGATTCCTAAGGAATCCCCAACCCCTTAATGGGTTCAGAAAGTTGGGTACGTGTGGGGAAGGTGAGAAATGGCCCAGCACCCCCACAACGCCCCATTCATTGGAACCGGCCTCCTGTACAGGTCTTAATATTATAAAATTCTTAAATATAACAATATTATCCATACTACACACAATAAAAAGAAAGCATCTTTATATTAAAATCAAAGCAATGTCCAAACAAAACAAAACAAATAAATGGACACCCATCCAAGGATGGAAACATGTCCTTACATCACATGCCTAGATAGGACACCCACCAAAAGGTAGAAACATGCCCTTTACATAAGTTCTAAAATAGAAAAGCAAATTAAATTACATGATGTTTAAATAATGAGGTACCCACCAAGTGGAAACATACCTCTTACAACTTTTGGAAATCTAAATTGATTGATAAAAGTAAATAATCATTCATCATAAATAAATCATTCATCAAAAGTATTTAAATATCAATAAAATAAACATCCATCTATGACAAATTAAATAAATCAAGTATTGAAATTAAATAAAGCATAAGAAATAAATCAAAGCATAAATAAATATTGAATTGAATAAAGCAAATAAAAGTTCAAGTATAGCTACTATTTCTATTTAGGGTTCTTTATCTCATGTGTTAAGGTTTTGGAAATTCTAAAGTTAAGCTACTGTGACTTTTAGGGAATTAAAATAAATTAGGGTTTTATGTGTTAAAAGATTGGTAGGACTCTTTGATTAACCAAATTAAGGTTTCAATGATGAAATTATGAAACTAGGGTTTTAGACACTTTGAAATACTTTATTTTGTGATTTTTGGTTATTGAATTTTAAGCTACTGTGTAATTTTTGAGTTTTTATGTTTTTATATTTTTTAATGTTTTAAAAGGATTAGGGTTCATAAAAATTAGGGCTTAAGGTTTTAAAAGGGTTAGGGTTAATTATTTTAGGTTTAAAAGTTGAATTTTGGATTTAGGCTTTGAAATTAGGGTTCTCGGGTAATGAATTTGAATTAGAGTTTTAAAAAGCAATTTGATGATTTATGAAGTTTTATGAATTTAAACATATGGATTGAAGATTTTATAAGTAGAAAATATGTTTTTGAAAGCTTTTTGAATGAACTAGAACCTAATTTAAAATTTTTGAAAGAAACAGAATCAAGTTTTGGTTTTGTTAAAGAATTTGTTCAATTAGGGTTTTGAGACTTTTGAAGAAGCAAAAAATAATAATTTTAAGTCTTTCTGGAAAATAAAGTAATGTATTAGTGTTTTAATCTTGGAAAAATTAAATTAAAGTTTTAAAGTTTTTGATTTAAAAAACCTACATTTCATAACTTAGCTACTGTATTACATAAATCAAAAAGAATTTAACATACCTTCTTTTGTTGATTCTTCCAAAAATAATTCTTCTTGGATGAACTAGTTCCAAAGACAAGCCTTTGTTGCCTTTAAATTCCTTAATTCGTGGTGCTGCTGCTTTTAAAAATGAATTGAATTGAATTTCCCTTTTCCTTCACTGATTTGGTTTCAAATTCTATGCTCACTGCCTCTTTCCTTCTCCTTTGATTTGGTTCAATTGATCCTTATTTATAGTGGTTTTTAGGTTATTTCTTCCTAATTCCACACGGCAATTAATATTAATAAAAAAAAGAAATTAAAACCTAATTGGATTAGGTTTCTAAAATTTGGATAAAAAAAATTTGCACTGGTGAAAACTGTGGCAACTGGCCCGTGGCTGGGGCCAGTTGGCGTCTTAGCCCGGAGGAGGCACGCCAGCCCGTAGGAATTTCCTGCGGGAAGTTATTTCGCCCGCAGCCCCGAGCGAAATAACTTCGCCTGCAGGCGCATCGGGCGAAAGTTTCCTGTGGGCGAAATAGCTCTCCCGCAGGAAATTCTTGAGGGCGAAGGTTTCTGCGGGCAAAACTCCCTCGGGCCCGTGCGACTGTTTTTTGCTGCCGATTTTTTTTCGACTTCGATTTTTATTTTTATTTTTATTTTTTTATTTTTAATTGTTTATTTTTATTTTTTATTAATAAAAATTAGATAATAAAGTAAAAACTATTTAATTAAAATTATTTTGGACCATTTAAACAACAAAAATCATTTTGGACTAAATAAAGCATATTGGATCGGATTGGGTCAAAAATTAAGGGTCTACAGTTTGCCCCCTGCTTGAATGATCTGAAACCTTAGTGAAAGAGAGTGAAAAACAATAAGACTTAAATTTTGATATGGCGACTTATTTTGGGTTCTGGACCCGAGGATGATTCTAGGTTCTGGACCTATGAAAAATTAGGTTCTGAACCCGGTTCGAGTTCTGGACTCAAGGATGACTCTAGGTTCTGGACCTAAGGAAAATTTGGGTTCTGGACCCGGATTCGAGTTCTGGACTCGAGCATAATTCTAGGTTCTGGACCTAAGGAAAATTTGGGTTCTGGACCCGGATTCGAGTCCTGGACTCGAGGATAATTCTAGGTTCTGGACATAAGGAAAATTTGGGTTCTGGACCCGAGCTAAGTTCTAGACATAAAAAAGATTCTAGGTTCTGGACCTAAGGAAACTTTGGGTTCTGGACCCGAGTTAAGTTCTGGACTTAAAAAAGATTCTAGGTTCTGGACCTCAGGGAAATTTGCGTCCTGGACCCGAATTAAGAAGTTTAGCTAAATTTTAGGCATATGTCTTCCTATTGCCCCCTGGGTGTAAAAATATTTGTATACTCGCAATTATTTGAATGATCAAAGTGAATAATTGAATTTTCTGTTTATTTACTGTGTAGTTAATGTTCATGCTCTATTCACTATTTATAAATAGTAAATTTACTATTTGCAAATAATGTAAAATAATATTTACTATTGGAAAAAGTGATTTTACTATTCCCCAATGGTAATACTATTTATAAATAGTAACTTTTACTATTTATAAATAGTAATACTATTCATAAATAGTAATACTTACTATTCATCAATAGCAATACTATTCATAAATACTGATATTTACTATTCATCAATTGTAATACTATTTATGAATAGTAAAATTCACTATTTATGAACAGTTTTGAGTTTGTTTTCATCTGCTTATCATTCCTCTATAAAAGGCCATCAATTCTCCATTTCATTTCAAAACTTCAATTTCAATTTTGTAATCCTTTCAAATTTCTTTTCAATTTCAATACATATTTTTCAAAAACAATGCATGCTTCGAGGTCGCAGACTCATTCTAATGCCGAATTATTGGAGTTTATTCGGCATCATTAAGACGAAAATCTAGATATACTGGCCGGGATGCCGCTTCACCGCAATTCCAATCAAAAGAGCGAGGTAATGATTTATTATTATTATTATTTTTTTATTATTATTTATTATTACTTATTATTATTATTATTTTACTTTTTATTATTACTACTTATTATTATTATTATTATTATGCAAAATAAATTAATTTAAATAGATTGAATAACATGTACTTACCTATTATTAACTTACCTGGGTCTGTGTTAGCATGATCGTTGTGTCATTCGGGCCAGAGGGTGTATTTACAAAGCTCGACAATGGTATGATGTAGTACCTTCTCGGGTAAGGCGGATTATCCGAGATTGCGGCTTTGAGCAGTTTGTCTTACAATTGCCATCCGAAGAATATCAAATAGACCGAAGCGTGGTCCAGGCTCTGGCAGAGCGATGGTTGGATACAACTCATACTTTTCACTTGCCCATTGGGGAGATGACAATTGGTCCGGTCGATTTTACTGCCATAACCGGCCTTCGATATGATGGTGCTCCGGTTCCTCTAACCAATGAAATTTTAACATTTGAAGAAATTCAGGAATTAATTGGTATGGAACCATCATATAAAGGACCTCGTAAGATAAAAATCGAGTCGATTCGTAGTTATTGGATGAACTACGAAGGTCGGATTGGCAGAAATAAGGCCGAACAGTATGCTCGAGGATTTTTGTTATATCTGCTCGGATCGACCATCTTTGGCAGCACTGAATCATCCATTCACTTATCAGTGTTGAGTGCCCTTTCTTATCTCAGGATGGTACCATCTTCTAGCTGGGGTGAAGCTAGTCTCGCATGTCTTTATCATGGCCTTGATAAGCTTTATCGAAACAAGAATTCTTTTGTCGGCTTGATGGCGATTGTCGAGGTATTCTTTCTTCCACCAATATTTTTTTTATTTTTTTTAATTTTTTTCCTCTTGTGATCTTTGTTGTTATTGTAGATATGGGCATATGAACACAACCTCGTGAGAGTACCCAGCATTTCCCGAGAGAGAATCGGGTATCCGAGATTAAATTTCTTGTTGTCTGATCGTGTGAACGTTCCCGGCTCCCATCATGTTCATACTCATCGCTTTGTGTTGAGTCTCTTAACCTGGGATCAGGTAAAATATCATTAGTATGCTTTAAATGTTTTGCAAAAGTTTTACTTACCTTATGTTATCCTGCAGGTGAATTTGGCCTAGTGGAATCCAGAAGAGCGAGCAAACTAGTCTAGCTGCTGGTTTCTCGGGGAGAGAGTCTACGAATGGTTTCTCAGCCAAGAGCAGCAGAGGTTCCCGATGCAAATCCCAGAATACACTTTAAATATTATGTCAATGCCGGAGGATGCTTGGTGGTCGGCCTGATATGGTTTTAATGCCGAGTTATTTCTCGATTTACCGGGTCCATTTTATGCTCGTTTTATTCAAATGAGACTCTTGCACTTTGATGAATCTCCTGTAGGTGTGCGGGAGATTTCTGATGGAAATGAGGGTAGAGATGAGGAGGAATATCACGGAGATGCAGGAGAGTCCGTTCCTCGTCTCGGGACCAATACTTCTCAGGTAAAACTTTTACCACTTTTCTATTGCAACTGCTTTTCTTTCTTTGATTCTTTAATGATTGTTGCAGTTTATTGGCTCGTTTGATCATGAGGCTGGACCTTCTTTTACTCCCCCTTCGTTTGCTCATTCTAACTTGCCGGATATGTCATCTCATCCGCAGGTATTGATATGAATTACCTGGTAAGTTCCTTATTTCATAATAGTTTATGCTATATGTATGCATGATTATGTATACTCTTACCCTTTCCTTCTTGGCTCACAGTGGATGCTCGAAGAACAAAACAAGAAACTTCAAGAAGAGTTAGCTGCAAGTCGTCAGCAGGCTTCTCTGTAATATCCCCATATATGCCCTAGAAGTTTTGAATGTTGTTATTGTTGATGTTGTTGTTGTTGTTGTTTTAAATGGGATTGAATGTATATGTTGATTTGGAAGAGAAAAAGGAATTGGAAAGTGAATGCTTATGTATATGTGTTTTGGGAAAGAAAAGAGGGTTTAGAGAGAAATGTATATGTTGTTTATATGGCAATATATATAGCATATATGTTGGTCAAAGGGAGAGTCAAGGTGTTGGATATAGTGGAAGAAGATATTTAGTTGTTGTTATTGAAATTACTATAAAGGGCATGCTAAATAAAAGGAAGTGTAATTATGTTTAAGAGGGCATTTTGGTATTTCTTCTTTTGGAAATTGTGTGGTGGAGGTTAAAAGAGGATTTGACTTTTGTTTGATCAATTTCTTTTCTTCTTTTCATGTGTGGCCGGCCAACTTAGAGAGCAAGAGAGAAAACAAGAGTTGATGATATTTGAAGTTCAAATTGAAGAAATTTTCAAGTGGTTAAGTGGAAATCCAAGAAGATTCATTATTTTTGGTAAGCCTCTCTTGATTCTCTTAGTTTATTTAAGTTGGTTGTGAGTTTGGTTGTGGATTTTTGATGGTAGGGTTGTGTTGATTATTATATGTTGGATTTAATTGGTTGTGGTGTTGGTTTTAGATTTGAAGATGATAAGTTAAGAGTGATGTTGGTTTTAGGGTTTTGGAAATGGTAAGTGATAAATTATATTGTATTATTTTGGATTAGGTTTTGGAAGAAGGTGATTTGCTCTAATTTGAGAAGTGAAGAATTCTTGGAGAAAAGAAAGTGTTTAGAGTTGTATGATTGGTGCTAAAGGTAAGTACAAACTATATGGTTACATGTAATATCCCAATGTGTGCCCTAGAAGTTGGATACAATTGTTGTTTAGATTTGAATTAAATGTATATATGTATTTGTAAAAGAAATGAGGGTGTTAAGAGAAAGTGTATATGTTGGGTATATGGCAATATATATAACATATATGTTGGTCAAAGTGCATAGTCAAGGGAAGAAGATATTTTAAATTGTTAATTGTGAAATTACCAAAGTGGGCAAGTGATGAAAAAAGGAATTAAAATGTGTATGAGGGTCTTATAGTAATTTTCTTTTGGATGAGTATTTAATGAGTGTTGACTTTGTGATTTCTTCATTATTTCTCTTCTTTTTCATTGTGGTGGCCGGCTACCTAAAGGGAAAGAGAGAGCAAAGGAGGTGTTCTTGATTCTAAGCTCAAATTGAAGGAAGAATCAAAGGAATGAGTTAGAGAATTGTGAAATTTCTTCATCTAAGGTAAGTACTCTCTTGTTTTTTCCTTTGGTATATTGAAGATGTGTTTGATGTGTGTTGTGAATTGTTAATATCATGATTTAGAGTGTTTGAGAGGTGTTTAAAGGTATGGAAATTGATTGAGTTAGAAAGGTTAAATTGATGTTGTTTTTGTTTAAAAATGGTAAATTAAATGGATGTTGTTATAGAAAGAAGAAGATTGATGTTGGTTTTTAGGGTTTGATGTGGAAAGTGTTTGAATGTGTGGTGGATATAGTGTTAAAATGAATATTGTGATGAATATGTGTTAATAACATGAATTACACTCATTTGAATGAGATTGTATTGTGCATAAGTTGTTCTTAATTCAATCAAAGAAGTGTTGGATATGTTTAGGGTTTTATATTTGAGAGACACGGCCAAAATAAGAATGGAACACGGCCAAGATCTATTAATTTTGGGAGACACGGCCAAGTTGAGGGAAGTTTGGCCGTGTTGGTTGAATTTTGGAGAGACACGGCCACAAGCTTGGCCGTGTCCCTTGAGTGTGTTTGCCACTGCCTGAATTTTGTGGAGAGACGCGGCCGTGTCCCCTTGCCCGTGTCTGCCTCGGCTTGAATTGGTATTGAGAGACACGGCCACAAGCTTGGCCGTGTCCCTTGAGTGTGTTGGCTACTGTGATGGTTCTTTGGCCTTCATGTTTTGTTGAGATTGAAATTACACTTGATGATGCATATGATACTAAATGAACAATGTTATGTGTTAGGTATTGTGAATCTTGTTAATGATAATGTGTTATATGAATAATGTGACTAGTGTTATGATTTATATAGTGTGGAAGAGATGAGGATCATCTAAAAAGGTATGTGCAATGCAATTTATTTGATGAATGTTTTAATAATGAATGGTGTTAATGTGTTTTGAGAAATGATGAAATGTGATGTTATTATGATTGATAATGATGATCAAAATGAAATAAATGGACATATGGATTATATGACAATGAATTTAAGATACATGTGCAATGAAATGGAGTATATGTGCTTGAATGATATGTTTGTTTAGTTAATGTAATTAATGTTGCATATATCAATGATAAAATATGAAATGTGATTTGGGATATGATGTGATGTGAAGCCATTGTGATTGGCTATGATAACTCAAATGTAATGTGAAGCCATTGTGATTGGCTATGATGATTCAATTGAAAGAGATAAGGCATGTTTGCCTATTTGATAATGATAGAAATGGGTTGAGAAAGTAATGTTAAAAGATATAAATGAGCAAACCTATCTGCCTCCTGCGGAACCATGCGGACCCTGTGGTTGGGCAACCGAACTTGGACTACCGACCTGGTTGGGGAAAGGTACATTACTGATAGTCTTATACGTTCCTATCTGCCTCCTGCGGAACCATGCGGACCCTGTGAGTGGGCAACCGAACTTGGACCGCCGACCTGGTTGGGGGAAGGATCGTATTTGGTAGTTTTATACGTACTTATCTGCCTCCTGTGGACCCCTGGGATTGGCAGTGGCCTGAGGCCAGTGGGCAACCGACCTGGTTGGGGAAAAGTTCGTATATGCTGTTATAGTTGTTGGCTATATTGAGAAACTTTGAATGTGTATAATAGATGATGATATAAATATTGAAATAATGATATGAAGTATAATATGTAAATGAATTGTGATTGATGATAATGATTACCTTCATTGGAATGTGATTTATGATTAGTATGATATGTATTGTGTATATAGCAATATCGATTGTGAGTATAAATGATGAATCATGATTGGTGAATTGTGAATAAAATAATGTCATGAGATATAATATATCATGTGTGTATTGATATAGTGATTGTAAGAATTAGTAATGGATGATGGTTAGTGAGATAAATGTGTATATATGCATATATTATATGAAATTAGTCAAGATATATAAAAGGTGTAATCAAAAAGGGAAAACATGATAAGAAACTAATGGTACATGAAATTGATATATCATTATATGTTAGAATGTTTATAATATAAGTTTATATTTTATATTAGTACTACTAAGCTCTCGGGCTTAGCGCGGATGTGTACTTGCGCAGGTAACTAGGTGGAAGATATGAAGTCTTTTGTTATGCCACAAGAAGAGTAAAGTTTGTCGAGACCAACTAGAGGGTAATGCATACATGTATAAATTTTAATTATGATGTATTTCTGACGAGAGAGTATTTATATGTATAAATGAAGTTTTGATAAAGATAATGATTTTGTAAATGTTATTTAAATTAATGTATTATGGTTTGAACTTTGTTACAGGTTTTTAAAAAGGTAACAAAAAGTGTCATCCTTATATTTTATATATTTACTGTATGTATACTAGGTATATGTATAGTACTTATATAGGGTATCGGGGTGTTACATTACAAACATGCATATGTTGTATAATCTTAAAACACTTTTGTTTGTAAATGTGATAAGGTATCAAATGTATTGTTAATGAATGTTGGTGATGAAAATATTGTGATGAGTATGTAAAATAATTGCTAATGATGTTGATTATGTCCATTTGAATGAGGTTATGTTGTGTACAATGTGTTTTAAGTTAACCAAAAGAAATTTGGCTACATTTAGGGTTTATGCATGAGAGACACGTAATTTGGGGCAGTCGCTATTATTCAAGTGCGGTCGCGACTTAGGTCGGGCTTCTGACCGCGAAACCTACTGTGATAAGGTTTCATCTTGTAATTGTTTGGAGCGGTCGTATTCAGGTAAGGTGCGACCGCTAGAAAGGTTCTGTTCACCTTATTGGAAGTAACCTAATCCTGCAACAAGATTCTCAAATACATGTTAAATAGATCATTCATTTGAGTTGTCAAGGATCAAAATAGAGATCATCTGTCTAACATCATTGTTGAATCATAAAATGTGAGATGATATGGAATGTGATATAAAGCCATGGTGATTGGCTATGATGATTTAATTGAATGAAACAAGGCATGATTGCCAATATGATAATGAGAAGTGATAATGGAATTGATAATGCATATGATATCACATGAACAAGGTTATGTTTTATGCATTGTGAATCTTGTGGATTGCAATGATGCTATATATATTGTGAAGGATATGATGAAGTAATTGCTTATGTATAATTGAATAATGAAATATTATGATATGATTTGAGATATCATATAATGTGAAGTCATTGTTATTGACTATGATGACTCAAATATGATGTGAAGCCATTGTGATTGGCTATGATGATTCAAAGGAAATGTGAAGCCATTGTTATTGGCTATGATAATTCAATTGAGAATAAAATTGATAAATGAATGGTATAGCTAATGTGTTATTCCATTTTCAGAGTTTGTTGTTGGTAGCATGCCTAATAAGTGTAACAATCTCTTGAAGTTAGGTTGGATTGAATCCTTGAAGCCTAATTGAGATGTTACCACCCTTGAAGCTAGGTTGGGTTGGTTCTTGAAGCCAAGTTGGGTTGAAGCTTAGCATGCTTTGCTCCCCTTGAAGCTTGGTTGAACCTAATCCTTGAAGCCTAGTTGGGTCTATGATATTGATAAATGTGATGATAAAACCAAAGCATTTACTCTGAAAATTGAATGGTATATTAGTGTGTTGTTTGGGCCCGAGTCTGTCTTTGTTGTCAATATGAAATTCAAATGTTGAAATAATGAATAATGAGATTTATGGCTGCCTTTATTGGAAGTGTAATTCACGATTGATGAATTGTGAATAAAATGATGTTATGAAGTATAATTGGGTAATATGTGTGTTGTTATATTGAAAGTGAATATGGTTTGAGGAGCTTTGATGAGAAATGAGTTTATGAAAATGTTGTATGATGTGTAAAATGTATATGAATGTGGAATTTGTGAGAATTGTTTTCATAAAGGTTTGGATAGGTCATTGAATGGTGTTTTGTTAAAATAATGTATATGCATATGTATATGAGATAAAAAGGGTAAGTATTGTGTTGTGAGTGTTCTATGTAATTATGTATCTAATTTATGAAATTTGTGGAAGTATATGAAGAATGCATTGAGAAAGGAAAACGTGGTAAGAGAACAATAAAATATAATGCTAAAAATATGAGGTATGATTCTTTTGTAAACTATAACTTAATAAAGTACATTTTAATAATTGTTTATATTACTAAGCTTTCGGGCTTAGCGCGGTTGGGTAATCGCGCAGGTGGTTGCGATTGATCTGGAAGTCCAGCTACTATGCCACGTGAAGAGTAGGAGTGTCTCGAGACCAACTAGAAGGTGATGCATACATATATGATTTTTAATTATGTTGCATTTATAATATGAATTATGTTTTTTTTTGTAAATGTATTTTAAAGTAATGTAAAATTTTATGAATTCGGATAAAGGTTTTTAAATTGAAATTAGACTTGACATTCTTATACTTTATATACGTATTGTATGTATACTAGGTATATGTACGGTACTTATATGGAGTATCAGGGTGTTATTCATGCATATCATGCATACATGAGCATATCACATCGTACATCAGAGTAACAAATGATTTATCCCTATTAAAGAAGAGTTATATTACTCCACTTATCCATTATTGGAAGCCCAAGTTTGTACAAACAAGACAACTCTTTTAGAGCTAGAACTTAAAAAAAAAAGAGAGATAAAACTTAAAAAGGCGGTTCAAAAAGCCAACTGAGTTCTCTTTTACCTAAAGCAGCAAAAGGCTTCCATAAGGATGGTTTGACTTGAATTGGTCTAACCCAACCAAAGATTCAATTAAAATTGGAGAAAAAGGAGAAAGACCATTCAGTGCTTAAAAGTTCTGTACTTGGCAGTTCTACAAGGAAGAAGGACAAAATGACAAAATGATCAAAGAAAGGGAGGAGTAAGAAAAATGAAATGAAAAAAAAGGGAAAAGAAGAAAAGAAATAGATTTGGGTCTTAAACTTTTTTTGCAAGGGCAAAAACTGTCCTAATCAAGATCCAGATTAATGCCAAGAAGATAGAAGGAATTTGGAGTCTAGCGAGATTGCCTCCAAGCTGCCTAAAATTCAAACAAGAAATTTATAGTGTGAGAGTTTGTCCATTGTGTCACACCAGCTCCTATCTCAAAATGGCCTTCATTTAACCCATGTCCCTTATAGACCCCATTTCAAGCCTATCAAAGACCTGTTGATCTCTCTTGGTAGGTAGAGTCTATTAGTGGAGATAGTTTGGATAAGCGTGCATATGAGATAGACAATATTTAAACTCAATGAGACCAGTGGCCAAGTAGTGTGTATGTGCCTATCTGAAGTGCAACAATTCTTGCTTAAATAGAAATAATTCCCGAGTTTAGTACGGTAACTAGGGTTGTCATGTTATGGATATGTTAATTTGGAAAATCAAGTCCTGAGGTGCATTGACATTGATTTGGCAAAGCCAACATTTGATTTCAAAATCAAAATTCAAAAAAAAATTTCAAAAAAAAATGTTTTGTCACACAAAGCCTTCAAGTTAAGGGAAGTATGTTGAACCTCCAAAGGACACATTGGGCAAAGGAAATGATTATTGGCAAAGTTATGAAGAAACCACCAACCGACATGCTGAAATATAGTTTGAAATGGATACATCCCTGACTCTGCTGCTTAGGGTCTCCACCACTCATGTTCTCAACATCCCTGACTCTGCTGCTTTCGATCTTTCCAATGAGAGACCTGAACAAGCGTCAAAATGGAACCAATGAGAACACTTCTGCTGATCACCTCAGTCTGTGAGTCGATGGAACAACTGTAAGTATTATTCATGCATATCATGCATACATGAGCATATCACATCGTACTTTCTTGTCTTGTATTGTCTATTCTTTATCAAAGTGAACAGCAAACACTCTGTGAAGTGAATAATCAAAAGAAGATGTCAAATCAGGGGGGCATAGAAAGCCCATTTCTTGAGAAAGCTCCAGTAATTTTGCAAAGAGAAGAAGTACGTGCTTGTGCGAAGAACTAGACAGCAAAAACATCAATCAAAGCTTACATGGATAAAACATTTGGTTTACGCCTACACAGGGGGTAAAGTTTCTCTTTTTCAATTTTTTGAGTTTATATACCAAATATTTTCAAACTCACTTGCAAATATTTTGCCACACAGGGGGGCAAGGAGAGGATATAAGGTCCAATTAAAAATAGCTAAATCTTTGCAAAAAGAAAGAACAAAAGAATGGAACAATTAGAACTCTCAAAAGAATGAAGATGCAAAAGACGAAAGATCAATCGAGCTAAAAGAGCTAAAGCCAGGGTAAAGACCCGATCTCAAAGGATGAAGATCCATTCTGAAGGTGAAGAATCACAATGCATAGAATAGCTGGAGCAGTCAGACTTCTCAACTGATAAAAGGTTAGTTAATTTAGGATCGAGTATCTGAATCCAGTTTGGGATCGAGTATTCCAATCCAGTTTAGGATCGAGTATCCAAAGCCAATTTAGGATCGAGTATCCAAATTTGATTTAGGATCGAGTATCCAAATCCAGTTTAGGATTGAGTATCCAAATCCAGTTCAGGATTGAGTATCCAAATCCAATTTAGGATTGAGTATCCAAATCCGATTTAAGATCGAGTATGTAATATCCTCATGTATACCTTAAAAGTTTTGATTATGTTATTGTTATATATTGGATTGAATATATGTGTTAAATTACAAGAGAAAAGAAGTTGGGAAAAGAATGTATAGGTATTTGTGTTTTGAGAAGAAAAGAGGGTGTAGAGAGAAGTGTATATGTTGTTTATATGGTTGTATAACTAACATATACATTGGTCAAAAGGGTTGGTCAATACAAGATGATATTTATTTATGGCATGTGAAATTATATATATGGGTATATATGAGACAAAAGATTAATTAAATGGATGAAGGGCATGGAGGTAATTTTCTTTGGTTAAGTTGCATGGTGGAGATTAAAAGAAGAAAAGTGGTTGACTTGTTGGTATTTTCTTCTTTCTTTCTTGAAGAGGCCGGCCATTGAAGAAGAGAAATAGCTAGGGAGGTGTTTGAAGTTCTATAATCAAATTGAAGAAGGAATCAAGGGTTTTGGTTAGAGATTTGTAGAATTTCTTCATTTAAGGTAAGTTTTCTCTTGATTTCTCTTGTTCTATTTGGAATTTTGTTTGAGTTTGATGGAGTGTGTTTGTGTATGGTGTGTGTAAAAGTGTTGAAATGGAATTAAAGATAAGAAGCTAGGTTGGTGTTGGTGATGGAAGAGTAAGAGTTGTGTTTAGTGAATTTTTTTCTGTTTTACAATTAGTAAAGGCTGTGACTTGTATGATTTTTAATTAATTATAGAAAAATTTTCTTGAAGTGAATTTTTGATATGTTGTGCCTCTATGAGTCTAGAATGACTGAAAAATATGTTGATTCGATTTTGGAATGGTTATGAGTTTAGAAAGATTATTTTTATTAGACCTGTTCCAGCAGGTACCTTAACTGAGACAGCTATATTTCGGGATTTTTAATAAAATGTAGAAAAATCATATCCAATTGAATTTTGGATATGTTGTTGCTTAGTGAGTCTAGTATTTGAGAAAAATAATTTGGAACCACGTTGATTGAATTTGATTTATGGAATTCACAAAGTTCAGAACTGCTGCCAGGATGCAGGGCAATTGGGGCAGTCTGGTTAGGTGAACTATTTGACCAAGATTTTGTGTTCAGTTTGATCTGAAATTTTAAAGGAATGATTTTAAGATACAAAACTAAATTCTGTAAAAATTTTAGAATTTTTAGTCAAGTAGATTATTTTATACAATTTTTCAAAATAAGGATAAAATGGAGTCTTAAACCAGAATGTACTATTCATATGGTCATTTTGCTAATATTCCTTTGGATTAGGTTTTGAAGAGATTGGGTTGCATTAACCTAAATGTGGAGAATTCTTGGAAAGAAAAGAAATGTATAGATTGATGGGACTAGTTCTTGAGGTAAGTACCAATACATATGATTGTATTTAATTACATAATTTGAGGCTTAACACATTTGTTTGCAAATGTGTTAAGTGATCTATTATATTGTTAACATAATTGGACTAAGGTGATGATTGAATGATGTGAAGGATGTGAAGATCATTAACAAGGTAAGCATAAACCCTATTTGATTGTATATCCTTATATGTCTTTGAACATTAACACATTGGGATGAAAGTGTTAAATAAGCTATTATATTGTGAATGTAAATGAAGAATATATATATAAAGGATGAAATATGAAATGGGAAAGGTAGGAAGAAATGAGGATCATTCTTAAGGTATGTGCAATTTGTTATGATAAATGCTCTAGTAATGAATGATGTTAATGTGTTTTGAGAAGTGAGAAAATGTTATGTTATATGCATTGTGAATCTTGTGTATGGCAATGTATTATATGAATAATATACTTTGAAATGTGATATCAATGATGCTATAAGTATCATATGGATTGAGATATGATATGATATGAAGCCATTGTGATTGGCTATGATAATTCAATTGAAAGAGATAAGGCATGTTGGCCTAATTGATGATGAGATTGATAATGAAATAATAAATGAATTGTTTGTTTAATATGTTATTCAGTTTCAGAGTTCTGGATTTGGGTGGCATGCCTAAGAAATGATGAAAGGTAACAGTCTTGCCGGGTTGAGGATCTCCTCATATGTGTTGAGTTGATGGTCCAAGAGACTGGGTCTGTTACACTATGAGAATTGTGAATATGAGATATATGATTTGTAACAGTCTTGCCGGGTTGAGGATCTTCTCATATGTGTTGAGTTGATGGTCCAAGAGACTGGGTCTGTTACAGTATCCATGGATAGAGATACATGTATATACATTGCCTACGGGCGTGATGATTGTGACTATGAACCAAAGCAGTAACTCTGAACTTTGAATAACATATTAGTGTTTTGGGCCCAAGTCTGTCTTTATTGTCAATGTGAAATGCAAGTATTGAAATACTGATTGTGAGTATTAATAATGAATTATGCTTGGTGAATTGTGAATAATATAATGTTATTAAGTGTAATATGTAAATGAATTGTGGTTGATGATAAAGGTTGTCTTTATTGGAAATATGATTTATGATTTATATGATATGTAAATTGTGTATTGCAATAATGAGTGATATGATGTGTAATGTGTGTATTGCAATAATGAGTGTATGATATGTAATGTGTGTATTGCAATAATAATTGGTATGATATGTAAAGTGTGTATTGCAATAATGGTTGGTGTGGTATATATATAATGTAGGGGTATTAATATATTGGTTTTGAGTATTGGTGATGCATTGGGGTTGGTGATAATATTATGTATATATATACATCATATATGAAATTAGCTAGGATATATTAAAGATAAAATTAAAAAGAAAAGAAGATATGATAAGAACTAATTATATATTGAATCGATGTATCATTATATATCAATACTTCTATACTGTATGTTTATATTTTATATTTGGACTACTAAGCTCTCGGGCTTAGCGCGGGTGTTTATTCGCGCAGGTATATAGATGGAAGAGATGAAGTCTTTGTTATGCCACAAGAAGAGTAAAGTTTGTCGAGACCAACTAGAGGGTAATGCATACATGTATAAATTTTAATTATGATGTATTTCTGAAGAGAGAATATTTATATGTATAAATGAAGTTTTAATAAAGATAATGATTTTGTAAATGTTATTTAAATTAATGTATTATGGTTTGAACTCTGTTACAGGTTTTTAAAAGGTAACGAAAAGTGACATCCTTATACTTTATATATTTACTGTATGTATACTAGGTATACGCATAGTACTTATATAGGGTATCGGGGTGTTACAATTGTTTTGGTATCAGAGCTTAGGTTCGAGATTCTCGGCCTAAGTGAGATTAAAAAAAAAAATTTTTTTTTGAAAAGTTTAAATAGAAATAAAAAGAAAAAGTTTTGAAATGAAATTTGTAATACGTGCATATGCATTGACATCTAGGTTGGTCTCGGATGTGGCATAATATAAATTGTAGAATATTTGTGTTATATGAGATGTTCAATATAGTTGATGATATATGTGTATACTATTTTGATGTGATGAGAAATTATGATTGTTGACAATGATGTTGGAAATGAATTATAATTGAGGCATAGTGCCTAATTGATTATGAGAAACGCATTGTGAAATGTAATGTGATATTTGTATATTAATGATGCATATGAAGAATGTCATGTTGTGTGCAACATGAAATGTAATGTTGATATTTATGAGCAATATTATGTAGGGCATAATGTGAATTGAAACATAAAGAAATAAAAAGGAGAATAAAGTTGAAAATAAGTAGCAATCAAAATCAAGATTAAAATATGTATTCTTTCCTTTATACTTTGAACCTCTTTATAATAATGTTTATGTTGAGGTTGTTAGACAGAGAAAATATTGCTGGATTGTTATTATTGAAAGATATGTTACTAAAATGAGGAAAGAATGGTGGAATAGTGAATGAGTTAGTTAGTATAGACAAAGTGTGATTATTTAAAGTTGGGATATATGTATATAAAATTAAGGTTTTGTTTTAAGGAAAAAGAGATGATATTGGTTAAGTAAGAAAATAAGTTGATATTGTTATTTTAATGCGAACATGGTAAATTCAATGTTAGAAATGTGAGATGCTTGGATATTGTGAAAGCTCATGGTAATGGTGATAATATGTGATATTTGAGATTTTTGAAGTGAGCTTTATGATTGTGGAAATTATATGTTTTAATATTGCTTTGTGATATATATTTGTAAGATGTTTTTAAAGTGATGATAGAAAAGATGAGTTTGGCAAATTGAAGCTCAAACGAAGTAGTAAATTGAGAAGTTAAAGTTTTAGTGGAATTTGATTAAGATTATTGGGATATTGATAGTTAACTGTATATGCAATGCATGAGCTAAGTGAAATGACTAGTATTGCATATGGAAGTATTATGAATTGAGTAATGTGATTGATAGTATGAGAATTTGTTTTGAAATAATCAAGGAAGTGGATAAGTAAATAGAAATGAGTTATTTTTAGTCATTTTACTGAACAGGGTAAGAATGAATATGGGAGTGTATTAAATATTTTTAAAGACGAAAGTGAAAGAGATGTCACATTGGGAATGTGACTGAGATGAATATGAAGTGTTACTATAGTCGGAATATATATATGTTTGTAGTGTGAATAAATACTTTATATCATATTGGAAGAATGAGAAGGATAGTGTTTAAAAGAAAATGATAAACACTAAATTTGTATTGAATGTATGAAAAAGGAAAATACTATAAGAGCATATAATTAAGTGTATACATGTATATGATATGTGAATTGAGTTTTCCAATATGAATGAAATTATGATATATAAACACATTTGTGAATCACATTATGAGGATGGCTTATGAAGATATATGTGGTATAATTATAGAATTAGTGATATGGAAAAACAATGTTATATGTATTAGTGGACCTAAGAGAGATTAGGTCTTGAACTGTGTAAAGCTAGATGGATTATGTGATGGAAGTGAGAATGGAAAGAACTTGAGTAATATTGGACAGTGGAAATTGTTATAATGAGTATTGAACTTGATGATTATATTATATTTAGAGTTTCAAAGTATTCACATATGAAAAATTCTATGTAATTATATTATAAGAGATTGTAGATGGATTAGAAATGAAGTGATGAATAGAAATTGTATAAGAACTGTATATGATTGAATATGTATATAGTAATATTGTTAAAGCATGAGTTAAGTTGATAAGGATCATATAAGCAAATACAAATTGGTTGAAACGAAGTTGGAATGTGTTAACTTCTGTTATACTAAAAATGTTAAGATTGAGAATAGAATTATAAAAGAACAGTATTGAATTGAAAGTTCTAGGTTTGAATATTAATCTCTTAAAGTCATGTGTTTTGTTCAGTATTTTGGATCGGTTAATTTGTTATCCATGGATTTGGATCTTAGATATAATGATTGTAATACGGATTTGGTGAGGTTGACAATTTTGTTTGAGAAGTATAGTTAAAAATTAGGATGGTTAAAGTTGTACCTTATTTTTTTTTTTATGTTAAGAATTTGGTTATAACTGTGAAAAAAAAAATGAAATGTGTTGAGTTATGGATAATATGACAAAAAGGTAATCAAAATAAATATACCAATGATAGGAAATGTGAAGAGTTAGTAAAAGGGAGAAATTATATTATATGAATGAAAGTTATACTGAATATGTTTATGGTATGTAACTTGAGGTTTAAGGGAATGAACTCAAAGTTTGAGTGAATGAATTATAGATATTAAGTATGATATAACATTTTATGAGAATTGGTGGAAATTATACTAAGATAATAAAGAATAAACTATGTGTATATTAAAAGATATTAGAAGTGATTTGTTATCATGATGATTTGACTGAAAATAGATTGAAAGAGAGCAGAAATTGAATATAAGTTTGCTCTTATGGAATTAAGTTATATTTATACTTATATGAAAATTGTGAAATTTCATGATGAGTCAGATTACTTAATCGTTGGTTGGAATTGAACAAGATTGGAACGTGGGTATATTGTGACAGATAGATTAATTGATCTGGATTTGGCTAAGATTATGGATCATTAATAAAATTTAATGTGTATAGTTGTATTAAGAAAATAGGTATTTACATGATAATGTATATGATGTAAATTTTAAAGTATGATTGGACATGAATGAGTGGAGTATAGTAGTTGTTAATCATGATAAGAAGAGAAAAAGATTGGTTATTTATAAAATAAGTTGAAAGATAATGTATTAATATGTAAGTTAAGTGAAAAGCATGCTAAAGAAATAACTCCATTTATGAAAAATCAGGATTTTGTTATCTATTGAGGGTGGTAAATGTCTATTTAGACAGTGATTGTAATGAAGGGATAATTAATGTTCAGATATAAGTCAATGATTTTTAATGTTAAAGTTAAGAGAGTAATTATACAGAAGTGAAATAACAAAATATATTAAATATAAAGATTAGATGGAGTATAAGTGTACTATAGAATGATCTGATTCTTATATAAAGACATTAACAAGAAATGTAATGAGTTCTTTTGAATGTTTGATTAAGGAAATAACAAGATGTATAAACATATAGAATGATGAGTTATGGAATTTAAAGAAGGTGGTTGATTCTAAAGAGGAGAGTTGAAGCTATATAATTTGATGATATAATGACTTAAGCGTATAATTAACTTCATATGGAAGTTAAGATGGTATAGTATTATGCATGGATTACAATTATGCTAGATAATTTCGAGGACGAAATTATTTAAGGGGGAGAGAATTGTAATATCCTCATGTATACCTTAAAAGTTTTGATTATGTTATTGTTATATATTGGATTGAATATATGTGTTAAATTACAAGAGAAAAGAAGTTGGGAAAAGAATGTATAGGTATTTGTGTTTTGAGAAGAAAAGAGGGTGTAGAGAGAAGTGTATATGTTGTTTATATGGTTGTATAACTAACATATACATTGGTCAAAAGGGTTGGTCAATACAAGATGATATTTATTTGTGGCATGTGAAATTATATATATGGGTATATATGAGACAAAAGATTAATTAAATGGATGAAGGGCATGGAGGTAATTTTCTTTGGTTAAGTTGCATGGTGGAGATTAAAAGAAGAAAAGTGGTTGACTTGTTGGTATTTTCTTCTTTCTTTCTTGAAGAGGCCGGCCATTGAAGAAGAGAAAGTGCTAGGGAGGTGTTTGAAGTTCTATAATCAAATTGAAGAAGGAATCAAGGGTTTTGGTTAGAGATTTGTGGAATTTCTTCATTTAAGGTAAGTTTTCTCTTGATTTCTCTTGTTCTATTTGGAATTTTGTTTGAGTTTGATGGAGTGTGTTTGCGTATGGTGTGTGTAAAAGTGTGGAAATGGAATTAAAGATAAGAAGCTAGGTTGGTGTTGGTGATGGAAGAGTAAGAGTTGTGTTTAGTGAATTTTTTTCTGTTTTACAATTAGTAAAGGCTGTGACTTGTATGATTTTTAATTAATTATAGAAAAATGTTCTTGAAGTGAATTTTTGATATGTTGTGCCTCTATGAGTCTAGAATGACTGAAAAATATGTTGATTCGATTTTGGAATGGTTATGAGTTTAGAAAGATTATTTTTATTAGACCTGTTCCAGCAGGTACCTTAACTGAGACAGCTATATTTCGGGATTTTTAATAAAATGTAGAAAAATCATATCCAATTGAATTTTGGATATGTTGTTGCTTAGTGAGTCTAGTATTTGATAAAAATAATTTGGAACCACGTTGATTGAATTTGATTTATGGAATTCACAAAGTTCAGAACTGCTGCCAGGATGCAGGGCAATTGCGGCAGTCTGGTTAGGTGAACTATTTGACCAAGCTTTTGTGTTCAGTTTGATCTGAAATTTTAAAGGAATGATTTTAAGATACAAAACTAAATTCTGTAAAAATTTTAGAATTTTTAGTCAAGTAGATTAGTTTATACAATTTTTCAAAATAAGGATAAAATGGAGTCTTAAACCAGAATGTACTATTCATATGGTCATTTTGCTAATATTCCTTTGGATTAGGTTTTGAAGAGATTGGGTTGCATTAACCTAAATGTGGAGAATTCTTGGAAAGAAAAGAAATGTATAGATTGATGGGACTAGTTCTTGAGGTAAGTACCAATACATATGATTGTATTTAATTACATAATTTGAGGCTTAACACATTTGTTTGCAAATGTGTTAAGTGATCTATTATATTGTTAACATAATTGGACTAAGGTGATGATTGAATGATGTGAAGGATGTGAAGATCATTAACAAGGTAAGCATAAACCCTATTTGATTGTATATCCTTGTATGTCTTTGAACATTAACACATTGGGATGAAAGTGTTAAATAAGCTATTATATTGTGAATGTAAATGAAGAATATATATAAAGGATGAAATATGAAATGGGAAAGGTAGGAAGAAATGAGGATCATTCTTAAGGTATGTGCAATTTGTTATGATAAATGCTCTAGTAATGAATGATGTTAATGTGTTTTGAGAAGTGAGAAAATGTTATGTTATATGCACTGTGAATCTTGTGTATGGCAATGTATTATATGAATAATATACTTTCAAATGTGATATCAATGATGCTATATGTATCATATGGATTGAGATATGATATGATATGAAGCCATTGTGATTGGCTATGATAATTCAATTGAAAGAGATAAGGCATGTTGGCCTAATTGATGATGAGATTGATAATGAAATAATAAATGAATTGCTTGTTTAATATGTTATTCAGTTTCAGAGTTCTGGATTTGGGTGGCATGCCTAAGAAATGATGAAAGGTAACAGTCTTGCCGGGTTGAGGATCTCCTCATATGTGTTGAGTTGATGGTCCAAGAGACTGGGTCTGTTACACTATGAGAATTGTGAATATGAGATATATGATTTGTAACAGTCTTGCCGGGTTGAGGATCTCCTCATATGTGTTGAGTTGATGGTCCAAGAGACTGGGTCTGTTACACTATCCATGGATAGAGATACATGTATATACATTGCCTACGGGCGTGATGATTGTGACTATGAACCAAAGCAGTAACTCTGAACTTTGAATAACATATTAGTGTTTTGGGCCCGAGTCTGTCTTTATTGTCAATGTGAAATGCAAGTATTGAAATACTGATTGTGAGTATTAATAATGAATTATGCTTGGTGAATTGTGAATAATATAATGTTATTAAGTGTAATATGTAAATGAATTGTGGTTAATGATAAATGTTGTCTTTATTGGAAATATGATTTATGATTTATATGATATGTAAATTGTGTATTGCAATAATGAGTGATATGATGTGTAATGTGTGTATTGCAATAATGAGTGTATGATATGTAATGTGTGTATTGCAATAATAATTGGTATGATATGTAAAGTGTGTATTGCAATAATGGTTGGTGTGGTATATATATAATGTAGGGGTATTAATATATTGGTTTTGAGTATTGGTGATGCATTGGGGTTGGTGATAATATTATGTATATATATACATCATATATGAAATTAGCTAGGATATATTAAAGATAAAATTAAAAAGAAAAGAAGATATGATAAGAACTAATTATATATTGAATCGATGTATCATTATATATCAATACTTCTATACTATATGTTTATATTTTATATTTGGACTACTAAGCTCTCGGGCTTAGCGCGGGTGTTTATTCGCGCAGGTATATAGATGGAAGATATGAAGTCTTTGTTATGCCACAAGAAGAGTAAAGTTTGTCGAGACCAACTAGAGGGTAATGCATACATGTATAAATTTTAATTATGATGTATTTCTGACGAGAGAGTATTTATATGTATAAATGAAGTTTTAATAAAGATAATGATTTTGTAAATGTTATTTAAATTAATGTATTATGGTTTGAACTCTGTTACAGGTTTTTAAAAGGTAACGAAAAGTGACATCCTTATACTTTATATATTTACTGTATGTATACTAGGTATACGCATAGTACTTATATAGGGTATCGGGGTGTTACAGATTATCCAAGTCTAGTTTAGGATCGAGTGTCCAAATCTCTCGGGTCCAGAACCCAAAACCTCAAAAAATAAGTCTTATTGCTTTTCACTCTCTTTCACTAAGGTTTCAGATCATTCAAGCAGGGGGCAAACTGTAGACCCTTAATTTTTGACCCAATATGGTCCAATATGTTTTATTTAGTCCAAAATGATTTTTGTTGTCTAATTGGTCCAAAATAATTTTTATTAAATAATTTTTGCTTTATTATCTAATTTTTATTAATAAAAAATAAAAATAAACAAATAAAAATAAAAAAATAAAAATAAAAATCGGAGTAGGAAAAAAATCGGCAGCGAAAAGTGGTCGCGCGGGCCCGTCGGCCCAGCAGCACCTCACCCGCAAGCCTACGGGCGTTTCGCCCGCAGAAATTTCCTTCGGGCTAGTTATTTCGCCCGCAGGGAAATCCTGAAGGCTGGCGCGCCCACTGGCCCCAGCATGGGCCCGGCCGCAATTTTAGCCAGCGTAAAATTTTTTGACGCAAAATTTTCGAAACCTAATCCAATTAGGTTTAAATTTCTTTTTTTATTAATATTACTTACCATGTGTAATTAGGAATTAACAATCTAAAACCATTATAAATATGGACCATTAGAACCAAAAAAAAAAAAAGAGGAAAAAAAAGAAGGAAAGATTTTCACAGTGAGCTAGGGATTGGAAACCAAATCAAGGAAGGAAAAGTAATAATTCAATTCAACTGATTTTTAACGGAGTAGCAGCACGAATTAAGCAATTCAAAGGGAACAAAGACTTGTCTTTGGAGCTAGTTCATCCAAGAAGAATTATTTTTGGAAGAATCAACAAAAAAAGGTAAGTGATTTTCCTTAATTGATTTATGTTACACAGTAGCTAAATTATGGAATTAGGGTTTTTTAAATCAAAAACTTTAGAACTTTGATTTAATTTTTTCAAAGTTAAAACACTAAAACGTGACTTTCTTTTCTAAAAAGACTTAAAATTGTTGTTTTTTCTTCTTAAAAATCTTAAAACTCTAATTGAACATATTTTTCTACAAAACCAAAATAAAATTCTGTTTCTTTCAAATTCTTAAAGTAGGTTCTATTTCATTCAAAAAGCCTTAAAAAACATATTTTCTATCTATAAAGACTTCAATCCATTTGTTTAAATTCATAAAATTTCATAGAATATCAAATTGATTTCTAAAACCCTAAAAATTCTTCATTACTCGAGACCCAAATTTCAAAACCCTAAAATCCAAAATTCAACTTTTGAACCTAAAATAATGAACCCTAATCCTTTTAAAACCTTAAACCATAATTTTTATGAACCCTAATCCTTTTAAAATATAAAAACTCAAAAACTCAAAAACTCAAAAATTACACAGTAGCTTAAAATTCAATAACCAAAAATCACAAATTAAAGTATTTTAAGGTATTTAAAACTCTAGTTTCATGATTTCATCATTCAAACCTTAATTTGGTTAATCAAAGAGTCTTACCAACCTTTTAAAACATAAAATCCTAATTTATTTTAATTCCATAAAAAGTCACAGTAGCCATAATTGGACTTTTATTTGCTTTTCAATTCCATACTTGATATGCTTTGATTTATTTCTTATGCGTTAATTTATTTAATTTCAATACTTGATTTATTTAATTTGTCATGGATGGATTTTGTTTTGGTTAATAGCTTTAATGAATGATTTATTTATGATGAATGATTATTTACTTTTATCAATTAATTTAGACTTCCAAAAGTTGTAAGAGGTATGTTTCCACTAGGTGGGTACCTCATTAGTTAAACATCATGTAAATTAATTTACTTTCCTATTTTAGAACCTATGTAAAGGGCATGTTTCTACCTTTTTGGTGGGTGTCCTATCTAGGCATGTGATGTAAGGACATGTTTCCATCCTTGGATGGATGTCCATTTATTTGTTTTGTTTTGTTTGGACATTGCTTTGATTTTAATATAATGATGTTTTCTTTTTATTGTGTGTAGTATGGATAATATTGTTATATTTAAGAATTTTATAAAATTAAGACCTGTAAAGGAGGCCGGTTCCAATGAACCGGGCGTTGTGGGGTTGCTGGGCCATTTCTCACCTTCCCCACACGTACCCAACTTTCCGAACCCATTAAGGGGTTGGGGATTCCTTAGGAATCGAGTCATCCACCCCTTTCTTTTTCCCGGCCCGTCCGGGTGGCGACTCCTTTTTCTCCAGACTTAGGTCCGTGTTCTCTAAGTCCCCGAGCATAAACAATGCCAAAGTCGCAAGAATCATTCCACCGGGGTTGGGGGCGAAAATCCCCGCTCACAGAGTCCCTGACCTTGAAGCATGCATTTTTTTTATAACTATGTGCTAAATTTGAAAGAATTTGAGAGAATTATAGAAATTGAGATTTAGCTGTGAAACGAAATGAAGGATTCGTGGTTTTTATAGAGAAACGACAAGGAAAAAACAAAAAATCAAAAGTAACTTTATTGTTCATGAATAGTAAATTTTATATTCATTAATAGTAAATTACTATTGGGGAATAGTAAATTACTATTTACAATAGTAAATACTAATTGCTACTATTTTTGAATAGTAAATTTACTATTTATAAATAGTAAATAGTGCATGAACATTGATTACACAGTAAATAAACAATAAATTCAATTATTCAATTTAATCATTCAACTGCTTGCATGTATATAAATATTTTTACACGCAGGGGCAAAAAAAAGAGAAGACATGTGCATAAAAACTAGCCAAACTTTTTGAAATAAAAATTTATTAGCTCGGGTCCAGAACTCAAATTTTCCTTAGGTCCAGAACCTAGAATCTCTTTTAAGTCCAGAACTTAGCTCGGGTCCAGAACCCAAATTTTCCTTAGGTCCAGAACCTAGAATCTCTTTTAAGTCCAGAACTTAGCTTGGGTCCAGAACCCAAATTATCCTTAGGTCTAGAACCTAGAATCTATTTTAAGTCTAGAAATTAGCTCGGGTCCAGAACCCAAATTTTCCTTAGGTCCAGAACCTAGAATCTCTTTTAAGTCCAGAACTTAGCTTGCGTCTAGAACCCAAAATTTCTTAGGTCCAGAACCTAGAATCTCTTTTAAGTCCAGAACTTAGCTCGGGTCAAAACCAAAATTTTCCTTAGGTCCAGAACCTAGAATTTATTTCTAAGTCCAGAACTTAGCTCGGGTCCAGAACCCATATTTTCCTTAGGTCCAGAACCTAGAATCTCTTTTAAGTCTAGAACTTAGCTTGGTTCCAAAACCCAAATTATCCTTAGGTCTAGAAACTAGAATCCCTTTTAAGTCTAGAACTTAGCTCTGGTCCAGAACCCAAATTTTCCTTAGGTCCAGAACCTAGAATCTCTTTTAAGTCTAGAACTTAGCTCGGGTCCAGAACCCAAAATTTCTTAGGTCCAGAACCTAGAATCTCTTTTAAGTCCAGAACTTAGATCGGGTCAGAACCCAAATTTTCCTTAGGTCCAGAACCTAGAATCTCTTTTAAGTCCAGAACTTAGCTCGGGTCTAGAACTCAAATTATCCTTAGGTCCAGAACCTAGAATCTCTTTTAAATCCAGAACATAGCTCGGGTCCAGAACCCAAATTATCCTTAGGTCCAGAACCTAGAATCTCTTTTAAGTCCAGAACTTAGCTCGGGTCCAGAACCCAAAATTTCTTAGGTCCAGAACCTAGAATCTCTTTTAAGTCCAAAACTTAGCTCGGGTCAAAACCAAAATTTTCCTTAGGCTTTATTTCTAAGTCAAGAACTTAGCTCGGGTCCAGAACCCATATTTTCCTTAGGTCCAGAACCTAGAATCTCTTTTAAGTCTAGAACTTAGCTTGGGTCCAGAACCCAAATTATCCTTAGGTCTAGAAACTAGAATCCCTTTTAAGTCTAGAACTTAGCTCGGGTCTAGAACCCAAATTTTTCTTAGGTCCAGAACCTAGAATCTCTTTTAAGTCTAGAACTTAGCTCGGGTCCAGAACCCAAAATTTCTTAGGTCCAGAACCTAGAATCTCTTTTAAGTCCAGAACTTAGCTCGGGTCAGAACCCAAATTTTCCTTAGGTCCAGAACCTAGAATCTCTTTTAAGTCCAGAACTTAGCTCGGGTCCAGAACTCAAATTATCCTTAGGTCCAGAACCTAGAATCTCTTTTAAGTCCAGAACTTAGCTCGGGTCCAGAACCCAAATTATCCTTATGTCCAGAACCTAGAATCTCTTTTAAGTCCAGAACTTAACTCGGGTCCAGAACCCAAATTTTCCTTAGGTCCAGAACCTAAATTTTCCTTAGGTCCAGAGACTAGAATTATCATTGAGTCCAGAACTCGAATCGGGTCCAAAACCCAAATTTTCCTTAGGTGCAGAACTTAGAATTGTCCTTGAGTTTAGAACTCGAATTGGGTCCAGAACCCAAAACCTCAACCATCTCAAAATTTAAGTCTTATTGTTTTTCTGTCACATCCCAAAGTTTAGGTAGTCGAGTATTAGGCAAGAAGGATATAAATAAGTGGTCAAATAGAGGCTCGAGATAGTAAAAAAAAAATCGGTGTGCAAAGGAGGCTCGTAATTTTCGAAAGGCCGAGGACCTAAGAGTAATTTTCCAAAAAGTTGTGTCGGTTCTTAATAGTGACCCTAACGGATGCCATAAATGTGTTCTCGGGATTAATCGGATCGTAACGGTGTTGCACGATTTTTCCCGAAAATGCACGGTTTGTAAGTTACCAGCGATTTTCCGACAAGGGCATTTTGGACATTTCCACCGGAGGGGCGATTTTGTAATTAAATATAACTTTGGGGGAAAAATTTAAAAGAACAAAAAGCCACTTTCAAGTGGCCAAATCCTAGCCATTAAGTCCAAATGGGTTGGACAAATCATGGCCATTGAAAATAAACAAATTAATTAAATGGAAATTAAATTATAAACAACTAATTTTGGTCTTCCAAACACAAGTAAAGGATTAAAAAACACCACCATCACCACTTTTCTTCTTCCTTAGGTCGTGCTCCCTCTCCCTTCCATTTTCAAGGAGAAAATTTTCAAGTCTAAGCCATTTTTCAAGTGAAATTCAATAGGAAATAAGGTAAGATACCATCCAAAGTCTTATTCTTTCATTAGAATTAGGTATTAGGCTATGTTTAGGAAGATTTGATATTATGTTCATGTTGGGAAAGTATTAGTAAGTTGATGGTTATGGTGAAAAATGATAAACTACCTAAAGGAAATGATGAAAATGGTGATTATTAGTAAGAATAAGTAAAGGATTGTTAGAAAATCATAAGGTAGCATCATGTTCATATCTAGGGTTTGTTCTTACATATGTGACATGTTAAATTCATAGGAAATCAAGGAGATTAGAGAGGAAAGGAAGTTAAATAGACAAGAAGAGCAAGGAAAAGCAAGGTTTGTTACTTTAACTAATAGTTTGTTCATTTTCTTGAAATTTTTCTGTTTTAGAATTAGTGAAATTCTGTAACTTGTATGATTTTTAATTAAATATAGAAAATTGTTCTTGAAGTGAATTTTTGATATTTTGTTGTTTAGTGAGTCTAGTATTTGAGAAAAATAATTTGGAACCACATTGATTGAATTTAATTTACTGAATCCACAAAATTCAGAACTACTGCCGGGATGCAGGGCAACTGGAGCAGTCTGGTTGGGTGAACTACTTGACCAAGATTTTGTGTCCCGTTTGATCTGAAATTTTAAAGAAATGATTTTAAGATGTAAAAATAAATTCTATAAAAATTTTAGAGTTTTTAGTCAAGTATATTATTTTATACAATTTTTCAAAATAAGGATCAAGTTGAGTCCAAAACCAGAATTTACTATTCATATGGTCATTTTGCTAATATTCGTTTGGTCATTTTTCAAAAGCAATTCAATTGATTCCTTATGCATATAAATGAGCATAATATGTTAGTAAAATGACAAAATATGATATTGCACGTTGAAATAATATAAGAACCATAAGTCGATAATTGTATAATGCATATTCGATTAAGAAATGGCATGAGAATTTTGGCTCCACTGGGTATCTGGGATAGTACTGAGTAGGGTAAGGGTATGATATATCATACTATATGCAGTGCTGCTTTAATATAGGACTTCGGTCCGAGTTATATAGGGTGATGACCAGAGCTATATAGGACTTTGGTTCGAGTTATATAGGGCAATCGCCCGAGTTATATAGGACTCCGGTCCGAGGGCTTCGGCCACAGTTTCCACAGAGCTTGGTCCGCAATTTTGTTTTTTGGGCCACAGCCATAGAATATATATACAATTGTTTCAGTTAGTTCCTTACCATATGTTACTCTACCAAATTACCTTGTGAAGCGAACTGTTAAAATGATAATAACTGAATATATAACATGTATGGATTGTTTTTACTGTGATATTATTTTTTTCAATACGACTCATTGCTTTTAAAAGTGCATTATGCTTTTATTATTTATTTCCATAATTAGTTAAAGTACCCACTAAGCAATGCTTAGCGAGTTTAGTTTCTTCTAAACTCGTAGGTTATTAGCAAGGAGCCAGTAGCGAGCAGAGGAGTCCTGCTATCTGCCGGTCATCAACAAACTTAGGTGGTCCTCTTCATTTTGTATTTTGGTATTAGAAACTGGCATGTACTTATTTGAACAATACAAAGAGATAACTTGATGTAGCATGTAAATCTAGTAATGTATAATAACTGTATGGTTTTGAATTGAGTTGGGTTGTGAATATAGAAGTGTGAATTCTTCTTGCAGGATTGTAGTTGAGGTTATAAGGGTGGATTATTGGGAGTGTGCTTAAGTTGAATTGTGAAACAAAATATTTTTCAAAATAAGAAAAATCAGTTTTGTCGACACTTAGGACCTAGAATTTTAAGGGAGACTCCGTCAAAATTTTTGGAAAATTTTTATAAGGAACATTAAGTAAGCTGACATAACCAGAGCTCGTATCCCGATGTAGCATTCCTTCTCGGCTTATTCATAGGTCGGGAAGGGGTGTTACATTTTCACTCTCTTTCACTAAAGTCTCAGATCATTCAAGCAGGGGGCAAACTGTAAACCCTTAATTTTTGACCCAGTCCGGTCCAATATATTTTAATTAGTCCAAAACAATTTTTGTTATCTTAATTAAATAATTTTTGCTTTAGTATCTAATTTTTATTATAAAATAATAAACATAAATAAAAAAATAAAAATAAAAATCGACGATAGAGAAATCGGAGACGAAAAAAATTGTCTCTAAAAACCAGTGTGGGATGAATGGCCATGGGCCATTTCGCCAGCAGGAGTTTCCTACGGGCAAAATGGCTCGCAGGCCAATACGCCACCTACTGCCGCAGCCAGCTGCGGCATCTTTTTTGCCAGCGCAGTTTTTGTGCAGCAGTTTTTTTTTGCCAGCGCAATTTTTCCACAGCAGTTTTTTTTTGCCAGCGAAATCTTTTCGACACAAATTTTTCCGAAACCTAATACAATTAGGTTTCGGTTTCCTTTTCTTAATGAATGTTATGTTCCTTGAATAACTAAGATTAATCAAAAAATATTCTATAAGTAATACCAAAAACAACATAAAAAGGATGAAAATTTTGGATGAAAATTGGAAGAAAAATTGAAACTGAAACTGAGGAGGAAAAGCTTTGAATTAATCTGATTTTTTGAGAGAGCAAACAAACAATTCAAGCAATTCAAAGGCAGCAAAGCTTGTCTTTGTTTTTGTTCATCCAAGAAGAAATTTTTGGTGGAACCAACAAATGGAGGTATGCATCAATTGTCTAAATTCTATTCTTCACAGTAGCTTAATTGTCTAATTGTTTCTTTTAATTCAAAAACCTAAGTACCCTAATTCACATTTTCTAAAATTTAAAAACCTTAATTCGTTGCTTAGTTTTCCAAAAAGCTTCAAATTATTATTTTTGTTTCTTCAAAATCTCAAAACCCTAATTTGCTTTCCAAATTTTCAAAATCCTAAATTGAGTTCTGTTTCTGTCCAAAAGCCCTAAACACATCTTTTTTGCTTCTATAAACTTTAAATCGTTTTGTTTATTTTCATAAAACTTCATAAAATTATCAATTGTTTTTCCAAATTCTAAAAACTAATTCATTCTCCGAAGCCCTAATTCAAAAATCCTAAAACCCTAATTGAACTCCAAAACCCAAAACAATGAACCCTACCCCCCTTAAAACCTTAAACCCTAATTTTTTCTAAACCCTAATCCTTTAAAACTTTAAAAGCCATATAAACATAAATGTTATAATTTTACACAGTAAGCTTAGAAAAACATAATTCAGTAGCTAATAGTCATAATCTAAATGTTTTGAAGAGCCTAAACTCTAATTTCATGATTTTACATCACAAACCCTAATTTGGTTAATCAAAGAATTTTACCAACTTATTGAATCATAAAACTTTAATTCATTTTAATTCTCTTAAAATCACAATAGTTTAAACCCATAAAATTCCAAAACCCTAAACACATGGAATAAAGAATCTTAAATAGAAACAGTAGCCCTAATTTGAATCTTTATTTGCCTTATTCAATTTTATATTTGATTGTGCTTTGATTTACTTTATATGCTTTAATTTATTTAAGTTCAATGCTTGGTTTATTTAATTTATCATGGATGGATGTTTACTTTCTATTGATATTTAATATTTTTGATGAATGATTTATTTATTATGAATGGTTATTTACTTTTATCGATTTATTTAGATTTCCAAATGTTGTAAAAGGTATGTTTCCACTTGGTGGGTACCTCATTAGTTAAATATCATGCAATTTAAATTGCTTTTCTACTTTAGAACCAATGTAAAGGACATGTTTCTACCTTTCGATTGGTGTCCTATTTAGGCATGGGATGTAAGGACATGTTTCCATCCTCGGATGAGTGTCCATTTATTTGTTTTCTTGAACACTATTTTGATTTTCAATACATCGGTGCTTTATTTTAATTATTGTGTGTAATATGGATAATATTGTTATATTTAAGAATTTTATAATATTAAGACCTGTAAAGGAGGCCAGTTCCAATGAACCAGGCATTGTGGGGGTGCTGGGCCATTTCTCGCCTTCCCCACACGTACCCAACTTTCCGAACCCATTAGGGGGTTGGGGATTCCTTAGGAATTAAGTCATCCACCTCTTTCCTTTACCCAGCCCGTCCGGGTGGCGACTCCATTTTCTTCGGACTTAGGTCCGTGTTCTCTAAGGCCCCGAGCCTAAACAGTGCCGAAGTTGCAAGAACCATTCCACCGGGAGTGGGAGCAAAAATCCCCGCTCACACTAATGGACTCCACTTCCATTAAGGTAACTTCCATTTCAACATTGTATCCATATTGTTGGATGAAGACCTTGTATAGCAGATCCCAACTCTTTTGCGTGCTTTCCTCTAAGGTGTTGAAACAATTTTGGACAACAGGGTCCAATGAGAGCATGAAATATCTTAAAGTTTGAGCCTTAGTGGCTTGGGCAGATTGCATGGCAGTGATGTACTACTTCACATGGAGATCAGGGTTTTCGGTCCCATCAAACTTTGCAAAGGATGGCATCTTGAACTTGTACAGAACTTCTTCATCTAGCTCAAATAATTTGTCAACTTCAGACATTTCTTCATTTTTCAGCTTCTTCTCAAATTTCTTTTCTATGTCCGCAATCATCTTTTCAACATCAGAAGTCTTAATTTTCTCCATAGCTGATCTTTCAACAATCTTTGATTCTTTCTTTTTGTCTTAAAGATCTTGGAAGTATTGAGCCCAATCATCATCATCATCAATGATCACCTTATCATCATTAAAAACAACTTCTCCAACTATAGTCTTCACTTTGTCCTTTGGCTTCTTAGTGATAGCAGATGCTTCGGCATGATTTCCTAAAATCACAGCCAATTGGTTCTTCATGGTCTCAGCTATGGCCTCTTTTATTTCTTCCATCTTGGCATTGAGGGTGTCATCCACCATTCTTTGAATTTGTTTGGGCTCCATTGCTTTTGGTGAGCAAGTGATTGAGTTGCTACTAGATTCTTCATCTCCGGCCTAGGTCGGATTGTCATAAGTTTTTGCACTATCGTAATCCAAGGCTGTGAGCTAGAAAGGATCAATGATATGAGATGCAAATGCATGTATGCATGTATGCACAAACAATCAACTAAGATAAGTAGAACGTCCCTTCCAACCATATAACATCCACATACAAATGGCAAGTCTCTTTTCCTAGGTATATGGTTAACAAAATACCAACATGGGGCATCTTGTTTTCGAATAATTCCCTCAGACGTTTCAACCAATAGTTATATTTGCAAAAATGGAAATCAATCCATGATAATTCCCATTAATTAGGTTTTAATCCATTCAACCAACTAAAGTAGCTTTTATGCTATATTGGATTAAAACTAAATTAAGAGGTTTATTACAAATAGATTTCTTATTTGAAAAAGTAACTAATGATTCACGCCAAAAACAAGCCCATGATTAATAATTCTTAGTATAAACTAGGCTCACAATTGATTTTTGGTATTTCGTAATTGACCTAAATAATTTGCAAGCTCTTTGTAAGAAAATTTTGGATGAAAATAATTTTGTTTCTAAGCCCATTGTAAAAAGATTTTAGAAAAAATGGAGTTTGGGCTTAGTATTTGTGTTATGAGCAAAAGATTTGTTTTTTGAAAAGTTTTATGTCCAAAGACCATCTTGAAAAGTTTTGAAAATGGCTTTGGTCTTTTAGATTTTAAAGAAAAATTTATTTTGAGCTCACAATGTATTTAGGTCATATTAGAAAAAGAACAAACCAAATAAGCCATGATTTAAGCTAAGATAAATTAACCATAGTCAAACAATTTGGGGTAAAATCCTAAGAAAAGTAACTAGGCCAATTACATGAGCTTTAGTCTTTGGCTAAAAAGGCTTAGGTTCCCAAAGCAAGTATATACCAAATGGTACGAGGCTATGAGTGGTTATGCCATGCTTGATCTCCATACCTTGAGTGAAAGTATGGTATCCCTTACATAACACAACATGGGTAATACGGGCGTGCTAACTCACGCACACGATGCAATCTAATATGATGTAATGGATAATATCATTATAAGAAAGAATAGAATAATATAAAGACCAACGGAATCAACTTCTCTTATCCCCAGTGGAGCCGACACTGTGAGCGGGGATTTTTGCCCCCACTCTCGATGGAATGGTTCTTGCGACGTCGGCACCGTTTTGGCTCGGGGCCTTAGAGAACACGAACTTAGGTCCGGAGAAAATGGAGTCGCCACCCGGACGAGCCGGGAAAAAGAAAAAGGGGTGGATGACTCAATTCATAAGGAATCCCCAACCCCCTAATGGGTTCTAAAAGTTGGGTACGTGTGGCGAAGGTGAGAAATGGCCTAGCACCCCCACAACGCCCAGTTCATTGGAACCGGCCTCCTTTCAAGTCTTAATATTATAAAATTCTTAAATATAATAATATCCATATTACATGCAACAATTAAAATAAAGCATCATTATATTAAAATCAAAGCAAGGTCCAAACAAAGCAAATAAATGGACACCCATCCGAGGATGGAAACATGTCCTTACATTGTTCATGTCTAAACTAAATAGGACACCCACCGAAAGGTAGAAACATGTCCTTTACATTGGTCCAAAATATAAAAGTAATTTAAATTACGTAATACTTAACTAATGAGGTACCCACAAAGTGGAAACATACCTCTTACAATTTTAATACTAAAACAAACAAATAATCATAATAATAAAGAAAATGCCCATCCATGATAAATTAAATAAATCAAGAATTGAAATTAAATAAATAATCCATCAAAACATATAATAAATTACATAATCAAATCTAAAATTAAATAAAACAATAAAGATATAAGTTTAAGTTTTTGCCTTAATTTAGAGTTCTTTAATTAATAAATAGGGTTTTGGGGATTTTGGAATTATTATTATTATTATTATTTAGGCTACTGTAAAGATTTTGAAAAATTGGAATGGATTAGGGCTTTTATAAATTTAAGAAAGTAGTAAGGTTTTTTATTAATCAAATTAGGGTTTTGCTGTTTGAAACCTTGATTTTGCAAATTATGATTTAGGATTTGATGCTTTACGGTGATCAAAGTTAAGTATGGTTTTAATATTGACTATAATAACTACTTAAGTATTTTTAGATGAAACAAACATAGAAAGTCTTTAATGGAGTTATTGAAAGATTAAAATATCCCAGTGAATAAAATTATAAAAAGCTACTGTAAAGATTTGAAAACAGAATTAAGATTTATGGTTTGAATAAATTAGGGTTTAGGTTTGTATTTTGAATAAAGCTACTGTATTTTGAATAATCATAATAACAGAAGTTAAACATAAAGATTTATAATACATAAATAAATATTGATCTGAGCCCGTACGGCAGTCCCGCTAGCCGGTTAGCTAGCGGGGGTTAAGGGGGCAGTGCCCCAAAAGATTTTAAAAACTGGTTTTTAGGGTTGTAGGTTTTGGTGTTGAAAATTAAGATTTTAGGGTTTAAGATTTAGAAAATAGGGTTTTGAAATTGGAAGAAACTAGTGTTATTTTTAAAAGAATAATGCTTACTGTGTGATTTTGGAAAAGAAGAATTAATTAGAGTTAAAGCTTTTAATGCTAAAAAAAAATAAGGCTACTGGATTTTTGAAATAGAGATTAGGTTAGGGTTTTAAAGTTTTGAAAGTAGAAGAGTAATTTAGGGTTTTTGAAGTTTTAGAAATAGAAGGATGATTTAGGGTTTTTGAAGTTTTTGATCAAATTGTATGATGAAACAATTAATCCAATTTGAATGATAAAGCTACTGTAAAGAAATAAATAAAGAAAATAGAGATTCAAACCTCTGTTCGTTGGTTCCACCAAAAATTGATTTCTGGATGAACAATAACAAAGGCAATGTTGCTGCCTTTGATGGATTAATTGCTTCTTGTTGCTAATGTCTCTTGCTTGCTAGGGTTCTCTTTTGGCCGATAGAACTTTTTGAGTCTTCGATCCAGTAAACAATTTTTCTCCTTGTAAAACAATTTTTTCGACCTTTAATTCTGAGTTTTAATATATTATTTATAGGAAAAATCATAAACCTGCTTCTAATTGTTTAAGGAAATTAAAACCAATTAGGAAAAGAAGCCAAATAGGAAAAGAAACCAAAACCAAATAGAATTTGGTTTCGGAAAAACTGCGTTGGAAAATTGCGCTGGCAAAAAACTTGCTAGCGCCATTTTCACCCGCAAGAATTTCCTGCTGGCGAATTGGCCTGGCTGATTTACCTTCGGTGATAAATTTTTTCATCGCCGATTTTTATTTTTTATTTATTTAACTTTACCATTTTTATTTTTATTAAAAATTAAAAATATTAAATATTAAAATAAATATTATTTAATTAAAATACCATAAAAATTATTTTGGACTATATAAAAAATATCGAACCAAACTGGGTCAAAAATTAGGGGTCTACAGGTGTCATTCCATTAGGCTACACTTATTCTTTATCCCCATAAAGCAAAAGGAAGCATTTTTTACCAAGTCCTGTATGTCTTGGTCATCTTGAACAGAATCTTCTTAATTGTTTTATTTGTCACTTCTATTGTACCATTAGCCTTCGGTCTATAAGGTGAGGATCGATGATTATGAATTTGTTACTTTGAGAATAAGTCCTTAACTGCTCCTTGAAACTATACCCTATTGTTCGATATCACACTGTGTGGGACTCTGTATCTGCAGATGAGATTCTTTTCAATAAATTTTTCCATTTGTCTTGCCCCTAGCTTGTTGAAAGATTCAGCTTCAACCCATTTTGAAAAATAATCCACTGCTATTATGATAAAGCGCTGACCATTTGAAGCCGTTGGATGTATTTCTCCAATAATGTCAATTCCCCAAGTTGCAAAGGGCCAGGGTGAAGACATAGAATGTAATTCTTCAGGAGGCATGTGATTCAAATCACCATACATATGACATTGCTGGCTCTTCTTCACAAACTCAATGCAATCTCTCTCTATGGTTAACCAATAGTAACCTTGTCGAATTATCTTCTTAACTAGGGCTAAACCACTCATGTGTGGACCACAACTTCCTGCATGTATTTCTGACATGATATGCTCAGCTTCAGGCTTTCTCAAGCATCTCAAGTGCACCCCATCAGGCCATCTTTGATACAACACTCCATGAAAGGTGATGTATTATAAGGACCATCACCTTATGGCTCTTCTCTCTTCCCTTGTTGCCCCCAACAGGTATTCCTTATTCTCCAAAAATAGTCTTATGGTGTCATACCATGTGTCATGATCTGTATTAGTTTTCATTATTATCTCATATTCATAGCAAGGACTTAATGAACTGGTCAAAACCAGAGGATTAAGAAATAAATTTACAGGATTCTCCCATACCGAAGCCAATATGGCTAGGGCATTGGCCATCTGGTTTTCTTCTCTTGGTAGATGTATAAACCTGCACTCCTTAAAGTTCTTCATCATGGTCAAGTAATGGTGGTATGGTTTTAGCTTCTCTTCTTTCAACTCCCACTCTCCATTCACTTGGGATACTACTAGCAATGAATCACCAAAGACTTGCACTTTATCTACCTTCATGATCATTATGGTTTCCAAACCGAAAATACATTCTTCATACTCCACCATATTATTGGTCGCCCTGAATTTCAACTTCTTAGCTAAAGGGATAAGCTCCCCTTCGGGTGATTCTATCCCAAACTTGCTCCTTTTCTATTTACTGCTCCATTGAAATACATCTTCCATCCTTGTACTTCTATGGCCTCTAAATGTTCATCAGGAGATTCCAAGACTACCTCTTCACTATCAGGCAATGGTTGCTGAGCCAGGAATTCTTCCACCGTTCTACCTTTGATTATTTTCCTGGTTACATACTCAATCTCAAATTATTCCAAAATTATTAACCGCCGACCATATTTCTTAATCAAAGAGGGTGTCTCCCTTAAGTACTTCACTAGAGCCAACCTGGAAATTGCTTGCACACTATAAGATTGAAAGCAATGTCATAACTTCTTAGAAGACCAAACCACTGCTATACAAGTCATTTCAATGATACTATACTTAATCTCATAAGGTAGGAGCTTTCTACTCAAATAGTAGATTGCGTGCTCAACCCCTGACTCGTCTACTTGGGCTAGCATAGCTCTTATCGACTCTTTCTCTACTCCTGAGTATAGTAATAAAGGTTTACCAGGTTTAGGTGGTTTCAAAATAGGTAGATTTAGTAAATATTCCTTTATATGTTCCAAGGTCTTTTGATATTCTTCATTCCACTCGACTGGCTGATTCTTTTTAAGCAATTTGAAGATAGGTTCACAGATCATGGTGAGCTTTGCTATGAACCAACTAATGTACTGTAACCTGCCAATGAATCCCCAAACTAATATTCTTAGCTTGGCCGTGTCACTGAGTGTGTCTCTTCATGCTTCTTCATTTTTGCTCTTCTTTTCTTGGTTTCTTTGGTTTTGCTCCTTGGATGAGACACGGCCAATTGCTTGGCCGTGTCTCTTGGCCGTGTCATGCTCTGCTCTCTTCATTCTTTGAGGGACACGGCCAAGCTTGATTTGGCTTGGCCATGTCTTGCTTGGTTCATGCTTTTCTTGCACTGTTTTGATCTTCCAAGGGTGTTTTTGCACCTAAACCTAAAAACAACACTTTAAACACACTTAAAACAAAAATTAATCAAAACATTAACTAAAACACACATAAAATTATACTAAAAACTAGTACAAAAATGATCTAAACAAATACCCCACACTTAATTCCTTGCTTGTCCCCAAGCAAGGCTAAAATCAAAACACAATAAACAAGATGAATTTTGTTAAGTTCAAGAGTTATAAAGATGCATCAAGACTTCCTTATCCCTAAATCTGCAATCAATATCGAATCAAACAAAATTGACACCAATGCAATTAAGCGGCTTTCCATGCATAACCAATGTTGTCACTCCCTCACCAACTCTTACAAGTGTTTGATCATGGTGGTGTTTACACTCATAACAATCAATGAAAGATTATTACCATAGGCTTGCTTATCAATCAAATCTCCACCACAAAATAACAATCAAGCATCAATAAAAAGGTCTTTATTGGGTTGTAATGGGGCTAAGGTAAAGGCATGGCATTTAGGAAATGTGAGCTTAATCATTAAGTTCAAGAGCACTTTAAGAATGAAGTACCCGATCATATACATAACCCATCAATCCCGAAACACCTTCCTCTCATCTACCCCTTGACGTTAAAGAGCTTTTCAAGGGAACTCACTTATTAAGTCTTGCAATGATATTTTCAACTTATTCCAACCCTTTCAAATCAATAAAAAGGTCTTTATTGGGTTGTAATGGGGCTAAGGTAAAGGCATGGCATTTAGGAAATGTGAGCTTAATCATTAAGTTCAAGAGCACTTTAAGAATGAAGTACCCGATCATATACATAACCCATCAATCCCGAAACACCTTCCTCTCATCTACCCCTTGACGTTAAAGAGCTTTTCAAGGGAACTCACTTATTAAGTCTTGCAATGATATTTTCAACTTATTCCAACCCTTTCAACAAGAATAACAATTATTTTATTATTATATATATATATATATTTTCTCTTTTTCTCTTTTTTTCTCTTTTTTTGCTTTGTAATCTTAAACCTACTAAATTTATCCCCACACTTAATTCAACACAACACTCGGTCATAAACGCTCTTAAAATGCTCTTGACCTAATGAAAGGATAAGAGTTAAACAACAAGGTTCAAGCTAATGGTGTTGTGAAAAAGAAAGAAAAGGAAAATGAAATAGGCTCAAAATTGGCTAATCTACGGTTAAAAATAGGGTTGGTCTTTTTAAGCCAAAGTGGGTTCACCTAATTGCCTTAATCATCTTGATGCCTAATTGAAAATTTTTATGTAGTCTTAAAAAGCATTTCAAAGCAAGTTCTAGCAAATCATCAATCAAAGATGTTCACCCACAACAATAATGATAAGTTGATGGCTCAATTCCTCACTAGGTTAAAGGCAATGCAAAGAAAAACCAACAAAATTGACAATAAGCACCAATTCTACTCAATTCTCAATTTCATGCTTCAAAAATTCAAAGGTCATCTATCAACAATTTTTATAACAATTGAACTTTCTAAAACTCATTTATTCAATGAAAAACAAGAAAAAACATTAACTAACTTAAACAAAAAAAACTTAAAAGTAAAAACACAAAAAACAAAAGTAAAAACACAAAACACATAATGCACTTCAAAATAAAAACATAAAACACAAAATGCACCCCACACTTAAAGATTCACATTGTCCTCAATGTGAGCATGCATACTACAGGGAGGGTTTAGATGAAACCTGATTTCCATTGTTCCCATATACGATGTGTAGGGCTCCTTCCACCCATAATGCAATTGGAGCCCATGACTGAGAGGATGAACAACATGTAACTTTGAAATGTACCCGATGTATGGCAACCCCTAAATAGTATTCCTTGAAGAGAACATGTCTCAAAGGGACATGTTAAGGTCGCCTCGGGGTGATCCTCCAGTGCTATAGGAATGTTGTAAAATCCTATTTCAATATGCAGCATGGTTCTATCCATTGTATGCTCTTCTTCACCACCAAGAGTAAAGGAGATGATTTTTAGGAACTCTTTAATTTCAACCAAGTTTGGTTGAATCACTTCTTCATTCACTTTAACAATGTCAAGTCCCCTCTCAACAATCTCAACATCTAAAACTAGCTTACACTCCTCAAGTTCTAAATTAGGCATTTCATGTTCTTCTTCTAAAGACATACCCATCTCAAGCTTATTTCCACTTTTTCCTTGGGAGTGCATAATATAGATGTTAGAAAGTTGCTTACCTTCCTCCTCTTCTTTTAGCCTACTTGGGAATGGAATTGGTTGCAAAGGATTCGGAGGTTCATACAAATGTGATGAAGTTGATGAGTCCAAATTCTCCTCCTCCTTTGATTGACTTTGTTTCTCCATGTTGGGCAGCATTTCCTCACCATTGTCTTCTTGTTAGTCCCTGCATCAAAGGAATCACAAAAATTGTTATATATCACCTATTCACTCGTCAAATTTGTGATTACCTTGACTTTCTCCAATTGGTTAGGAAATTCCTCCTTTTACTGTGCTTGAAATTGATGTGCCAGTTGCCCAACCTACATTTCCACCCTCTTCAATGACTCCTCCAAAGAATCAAACCTCTCATTGCTCCCTTCCTGATTTTGTGTGCTAATTTGAAGGTAAGCATTCAAATCATCTTCCACTGTGGATTTCTCAAAGTGATCATGGTTTTGTGAGCTAATTTGAATGAAGGCATTCAAACTATATTCCAAAGTGGGTTCCTTAAGTTTATCTTGATTTTGTGCATTAGTTTGAATGAAGGCATTCAAACTATCTTCCAAGGTGGGTTCCTTAAGGTGATCTTGATTTCGTGTGCTAGTTTGAATGAAGGCATTCAAACTATCTTCTACTGTGGGTGGTTTAAGGTATTCTTGATTTGAATATTGTTCTTGAGAGTAAGGATTTCTTTGGTAAGGTTGAAAAAAATTTTGAGGAAGAATTTGCTGCTGGTTTTCCCAAGAAAAATTTGGTTGGCTTCCCCAGCTAGGATTATAAGGATTGGAATATGTGTCATTTCTACCCATTTGCTGGAAACCTTGGTAGTCATATTCTTCCTCTGGCCATTCTTGGTATCGTCCAAAACCCATTGAACACGTGTTTGCACTATGGCCTACATTGCCACATGCTACACATATCTCTTGGCGTGGCATAGGTGCTCTTCCTCTTGCATTTAGCACCTTAAGTTGATTCGTCAATTCTGCTAATTGCCATGCCATTTCAGAATCATTGTTCCTATCATAAACTCCTCCGTGCCTTGAAAACTGCATCTTTACACAAGGCATTTAGAAACTTAAAGAAAACAAACAACAAAAATTCAAACAAAACAAACAAACAATTTAAAAGAAAACAAACAAACAATTTAATAAAAAAATTATCAAACTATTACTACTACGACAACCCTCCCCGGCAGCGAGAATACTCACCACTATACTACAACGACAACCCTCCCCGGCAGCGGTGCCAAAAACTTGTTATGCTAGGATTAAGTACTACTACAAGCGTCACTCGCAAGTATACGAGGTAGCTGTAGCAAAGGTGATCGCCCCAAGGTTGTTTCCCCAAGAAGGTGTGGTTCGTAATAGCTTGATTGACAAGTATTTAAATGCGGAAGTTTGTTGTGTTGGAATGGTGCGAGAATGATTTAAACCTAATATTAAGGAGTGTAGGATTGATGTGTGTGGTGGCTGTACAAGATCAAATCGATTATTGGGAAGGTGCCTAGAGTCATAGGTCCATTCAATCAAAGCTCAATTCTCAATTATCCTTTAACATAACCTTGTAATTAATTTTTTCCTTAAGGTTAATTAGTCAATTACCAATCCATTAGTTCTCACATTCATGAATTAACAATGACCAATTCTTTTACATTACCAAATTAATGAAACCTTAGAACTTATATTTCTAATTCATTCATAGGGTGGTCGATTATATAGTTCCGATATCGGATTTCACCTCTCAGTCCGTCATCCAATATTCAAAGATCAATAGGTAGCTAATCTATCAACCTAGCATTTAATACAATACAATCAACCAATCAACAAGGAACATCAATAGAAATATCAAATCAAGACATTCAACCAAATATACTACAAACACTAGGCATAGGTATTTAGCTCAACATCATCAATTTAACACATTCAATCAACTCAATATAAAACAAATACAAATTGTCCATTGCAATATCAATCTCTTAATACAACAACAACAATAGAAATGAATTAAAAGAGAGAATAGAAAAACCCCTTATGAAGATGCCAAGAGTAGGATTTCTAGTCTTCCTCCTAGCTCCACTTGATGTATTTGATGAAGAACTCAAGCCCTCTTCAATGGTTGATTCCCCTTGCAATATGGAATGGAGCTTTCTCAAGTCACCAAACATTTGGATGGAGCTTTCTTAAGTCACCAACTCTTCAATTGATTTTGCCTTTGGAAGATGGAATGGAGTTTTCTCAAGTCACCAATCCTTTCAATGAAGCTTCTTCAACCTTCAAGAGCTTGTTAACCCAATTTATCCCAAAGAAACTCAAAGAACTTGTCAATAGAAGATGGAGAAGGTGGAGAGGATAGAAATGGAGGTTGAAGATGAAGGGACAAGGGAGAGTGTCACTCTCCCTCTCCCACGTTTTTGCAAATATTGTTCAAGAACAACCAAGAACTCCCTCCAATTTTCTCTTCCTCTCCTTTTAATTCATTCAAAAATACACACCCATGCCTTCCAACTCACAACATTTCACTTTGTTCCCCACTATTTATTTGTTTAATATTTCTTTTGGCAAGCACAAGGCATTGTCTCCCACTTTGTTCCCCACTTCGTGCAACAGAAATCAAATGTATTCAGTATGACACGGCCAAGCCAAGAGTGGCTTGGCCGTGTCCCTCAATTTTCCTTGGGACACAGCCAAGCTTGCTGGCCGTGTCCCTCACTGCCTCTTTCTTTCTTTCTTTCTTTTCTTTCTTTTCTTTGGTCATAAGGGGTGACACAGCCAAGCCAAGAGTAGCTTGGTCGTGTCTCATGTGACACGGCCACAAGCTTGGCCATGTCATGTGAGTGTGTTTGCTTCTGCTTCTTTTCTTTCCTTCTTTGCTTGCTCCAAGGGACTTTGGCATGAAATGGGACACAGCCAAGCTTGCTAGCCGTGTCATGTGACACGGCCAGTGGCTTGGCCATGTCACTGAGTGTGTCCACTTTTGTTTGCTTCTTTTTCCTTCTCTTCTTTGGCTTAAGATGGGACATGGCCAAGCTTGTTCTTGGCTTGGCCGTGTCATGTGACACGGCCACAAGCTTAGCCGTGTCACTAAGTGTGTCTCTTCCTGCTTCTTCATTTTTGCTCTTCTTTTCTTGGTTTCTTTGGTTTCGCTCCTTGGATGAGACACGGCCAGTTGCATGGCCATGTCTCTTGGCCGTGTCATGCTCTGCTCTCTTCATTCTTTGAGGGACACGGCCAAGCTTGATTTGGCTTGGCCATGTCTTGCTTGGTTCATGCTTTTCTTGCACTGTTTTGATCTTCCAAGGGTGTTTTTGCACCTAAACCTAAAAACAACACTTAAAACACACTTAAAACAAAAATTAATCAAAACATTAACTAAAACACACATAAAATCATACTAAAAACTAGTACAAAAATGATCTAAACAACTCCATGCAACCTCTCAAGTGAATAATCCATCCAAATAGGAAGAAAATGAGTTGTCTTCATTATCTGATAAACTATCACCCAAATTGCATCATGCTTCTTCTAGGTCAAAGGCAGTCTAGTCATAAAATCCATCGTCACATGCTCCCATTTCCACTCAGGCACTAATAATGGCTGGAGTAACCCTGAAGGAACCTGTTGCTCAACCTTCACTCTCTAAAAAATGAGACATCTGGATACAAATTCTACTATATCCCTCTTCACACCTGACCACCAATAATGTTGCTTTAAATCCTTATACATCTTGGTACTACCAGGGTACATAGCATAGAATGACTGATGTGCTTCCTCTAATATCATCCTCTTCAATTCTGCATCATTAGGAATACACAACCTATCTCTATACCACAAACATCAATTATCTCTCATATGAAAGTCTTGACTCTCCCCTTTTTGACAATCCAAAACAATCTTCTAGATTTTCTCATCTGCCAACTGAGCCTCCCAAATCTGATCCAATAACATTGGCCTCAATTGCAACTGAGCCATCAACATACCATCATCACAAGATTCAAAACTAGCATGCAAGTCTCTCAATTCAACAAGCAACGAAAGCGAATAAGTAGTAAAACCTGCCAAAGACTTCCGACTCAAGGCATCATCAATAACATTTGCCTTGCCATGATGATAATTAATCAAATAGTCATAGTCTTTAATCAACTCTAACCACCATCTCTGTCGAAGATTGAGCTATCTCTGAACACCCAGTTACTTCAAACTCTTATGATTAGTATAAATAAAACACTTCTCTCTATACAAATAATGCTACAAAATCTTCAAGGAAAAAATTATAGCTGCTAGCTCCAAATCATGAGTCGAGTAATTCAACTCATGTGGCTTCAATTGTCAAGAGGCATAAGCAATGACTCTACCCTCCTACATCAGAACACAACCTAAACTACTATGTGAAGCACCATTGTAAATCACATATGTTTTACCTTCCACGGGTAGGGTAAGGATAGTAGCCTGAGTCAATATCTCCCTCAACTACTCAAAACTTGCCTGACACCTATTTGTCCAAACAAATCTAACTCCTTTTCAAAGTAATTTGGTGAGTGGTGTAACTACCATACAAAAACCCTTGACAAATCAATGATAATAGCCTACCAATCCCAGAAAATTTCTAACCTCTGTCACAGTCTTCTGTGGACTCCAATTCAAGATAGCCTCGACTTTACTAGGATCAACTTTAATACCCTCTACTAATACCACATGATTGAGAAAAGTCACCTAATCAAGCCAGAACTCACACTTAGACAACTTAACATACAACTGCTTCTCTCTCAGAGTCTGCAATACAATCCGCAGATGTCTATCATGATCCTTCTCATTATGAGAATACACCAAGATATCATCAACGAAGACCACCACAAACTGATCTAAGTATGGTCTAAACACCCTATTTATCAAATCCATAAATGCTGCTGGTGCATTCGTCAATCCAAAAGGCATCACCAAAAACTCATAATGTCCATATCTCGTGTAAAAAGCTATCTTGGGCACATCCATATCTCTAACTCTCAACTGATGGTACCCTAATCTCATATCAATCTTAGAGAATACTGCTGCTCCCTTCAACTGATAAAAGAGATAATCTATCCAAGGCAATGAATACTTATTCTTAATAGTCACCTTATTCAATGACTGGTAATCAATACACAATCTCAAGGTGTCATCCTTCTTCTTCATAAATAAAATAGGAGCTTCCCACGGGGACATATTAGGGTGGATGAACCCTTTATCTAGCAGCTCCTGCAACTGCACCTTCAACTCGCTCAACTCTGCAGGTGCCATCTGATAAGGGGTAATAGAGATGGGAGCGGTACTAGGCATCAGATCAATACCAAACTCAACCTCTCTCTCATGAGGTACCCTTGGAAACTCATTAGGGAAAACATCTGGAAACTCAGCAACTATGGGTATACTATTAAGCTGGGACCCCACTACTCCGGTATCTACAACATGAGCAAGATAAGACTCACATCCCTTTTGAATCATCCTTCTAGCTATAGACCCTTGATTTTGGCCCCAAATTAGTTTGATCTTAATTAAAAAGGCTAAGTTAAATTTGGTCAAATTTTAAAAGGCTTAAAATTCATTTATAACTTTTAATAGATTGGACAAATTTTTAAGTGCCTAAAATATGGTGTTTCAATTTTAAAAGATCCTAAATCAAGCCCTATTTATCATTTGAAAATTAAAACAGTTTTGATTATATTTTAAAAAACAAAAATGACCCGGACCGAACCCAAATATAAAAACCATGATGAATTAGGACACCAATTCATCATAGATTAAGGTCCATGGTGGATTGGGGACTCCTAATCCGCCATGGTCTTTGGTTCATGGTGGATTGGAGTGTCCCACTCCACGGACCCTTAATTCGGCTCTAATATGGTTTATTAACTCCTTGATTAATGTGGACTATGTTTAGGCCGTTGGATTAAGTTTTAGGGTTTACTTTAAACCTAATTATGCCTATAAATACTAACGTTTAACATTGAAACATGTAGCAACAATAGTGAAGAACAAAATTATTAATTGGCATGGTTTAACAAAAATAACATAAAAGTAACAATCAGGCGGTCTCTGGCCAAAAACTTCAATTGATCCAGGGAGGTAGTAGCAGAAGGCCTGTTTCAATTCATTAATTTTTGTGGAACCAACAACGGAGGTTTGTCTTCATCTATTGGTTTATAATTTGCTTCAACATACAGTGAGAGTGTTTCCTTTGAAAAATAATAATCAGTGATTTGGAGAATTGTTTTAATATATAATTGATTTGATCTCAGATTTCACAAAGAATTTTGACCATTTGTTTGAACATCCAGTAACCTAAACATCCGCCAAAAACCCAAAACCCTAATCCAATAATTTGATTTTCATATTAAATCTAGTAATCCTAAAACTAAAATTGAAACTCCAAAACTCTAAATCCATCTAAAATCCTAAATCCAAATACTAAAAATCCTAATTTCCTAACACTAGCCTCAAAACCCTAATTTCAAAACTAAAACCCTAATTTAATCCAAAATACTGTAGACCCTTAATTTTGACCTAATTTGATACGGTCCTAATTAAAGGATGCCAAAATAAATTTTATCCGACTTTAAAATATTTAAATCTAGTTTATAATTTTTAAAGAAGTCGGTTAGGATTAAAGAGGCATAAATTCAATTGCAAAACCCTAAAATCAAGTTGAATTGACCTAAATTAAAAATTTTCAATCCATAAGTTAAAAAAGGCAAGAACAAATAGAGTCAGGCTGGCCAGAGAGACATGAGCATGCCTCATGTCGATTTGGCAGCCCAGATCGACATGAAGTTGAACTCATGTCGACCTGGGCAAACCAGGTCAACATGAGGTTGGATTCATGTCGACCTAGGGCAACTAGGTCGACAAGGCCTTAACTCATGTTGACTTAGTTGCCCAGATTGACATGGTTTTAATACGTTTCCTAATTGAACTAGAATTTGTTTTAATGACGGATTAATATTAGGGTTAAGGATTCTGAGTGAGATTAAATAATAACGGTTCAGAATTTAGAAAGGGGGAATTAACATTAATAAGGGTCGACAATTAACATTAAGAGAGATTATACAACAAACAGAGAAGAGCAGCAACTTTTTTTTTGGAGAACGAAAGAAACAACAAACAGAAATATCAAAACAACCAAAGAAGAAGGCAGGGTCCATAATGTCTTCACATTGTTCATCCAAAAATCAATTTTTTTGGTGGAACCAATGACGGGGGTTTGATCTTTAATCATAAATTATTCATGCTCATAGTAGCTTCATTTTCTTTGATTAATAAGAACATGCAGTAACATGATCTTTGAACATGCAGTGACATGATCTTTGAACATGCAGTAACTTGATCTTTGTTTTAATAACCTTAATTGTTTGCTTTAGTTAATACAATAATTAGTTGGTGTTCATAACTCCACTTTTATAAAAAAAACTTAAAACTATCCAGTAATGATAAGTCCACAATTGATGATATTTTGCCCCTATTTCTTAATATGATTATTATCCAATTGAGTTTAATTTGTTTGTTCAAGTGCTTTTTAAGATCAATTTCAGGAAATCTTTGCATGTTGGGACTTTTGGTCATTTTGGAGGAAATTATGGATGCAAGTAGAGGAAAAGAGCAAAATTCTTCAAGTGACACACCCATGGACATGGACGTGTCAATGGACGTGCCCTTGGTACTGCCATACAGAAGCATTGACACGCCCAGTGACATGGGCGTGTCACCGAGCTTACCTATTGAAGTGATTTACAGAAGCCGTGACACACCCAGTGATATGGGCGTGTCACTGGACATGCCGTATATTTAAAATTCCAATGGCAATGACATGCCCAGTGACATGGGCGTGTCACTGGGCGTGTCAGGCAAAAATATCTGCACTATAAAAGCTGAGTTGAAGCATGAATTAGGGATCCGAATTTCATATTTTTATAACCTAGAGCCGACTTCTAAAGCGAAAAAGAGAGTTTTGGAGCTGAGATTGAAGGTGAAGACACATCCTAAACAAAATCTAAACCACTCAAGGATTGAAGTGAAGAAATACAAATTATTCGCCATGGATTGTTTGGATTCTTTCTCTTATTTCTCTTGTTCTGGTTTTCTGGTTTTGAACATGAACTATCTCATTCTCTATCTAGATATTGATGAACCCTAGCTTTATTGTGTGGATTGAATAATTTTATTTAATTTTGTCATTTGATTGAGTTTTTTTATTCTTATGATGCTTAATGATTTATTTCCAATTGATAATAGCATGCTTATTGATTGGTTGCAATTTTCATATTATTGACTTGAGAAAGCTTGATATGAATTGAATACTCATAAGGATTGAGGATTGATTGGAGTGCTAGAGATAGACTTACAAGATTCTTTGGTTTATGATTCCTTGTTCTTAATACAAAATCTACTTAATTATGTTTGAGAAGAGATTTCAGCATTCTACTTAGTGATTAGGGATTAATTCACTTGAGAGAGGTTTTAGTCTAATTTAGAGGAATGCCAATTCAACTCTATTATGTGATTTAATTGAATTGATTTTCATAAATATAATTGTGGCTAAGGGGATTCAATATCTGGATAGTATCTTCATCATCAGTCCTTTTTACACAACACTCAATCTCTCTCTATTTTCAGTTATTAAGTTAATTATCTTTAATTACAAAACTTCACAAAACTATTAATTTGCTAAACAATAGTTAAAATTTGCACTAGTACTTGGCCTTGTCCCCCGTGGAACGATAACTCACTCACTACTTTATTACTTGAGCGACCCGTGCACTTGCGGTATTGCAATAGCATAGGTTCATGCCATCAAGTTTTTGGAGCCGCTGCTGGGGACAACGGTTTTCAATATTAGTAAAATAATTAACACTGTTGATTTAGTTTTTTTATTATTTTATTTTGTTTTAATATAAGTTCTTGCTTTTTGACTGCCATTCTAGGTATTTCTTCCTATTTATGACCCGAGCTAGCTCTTCCCAACTCCTTGAATTAGATCAAGAGTTAGAGAGAACATTGAGGAGAAAGCGAAAGGAAGAGGAGGAAACAGTTCTGGCAGAGACAAAACCGAACTTTGAAGATCTCATCTTAGAAGAATAAATGGCAGAAAATGAGCCAAGGACAATGCAAGAGTTTGCTAGGGCTACTCTTAATGGGGCTAAATCAAGCATACAAAGGTCGGTGGTTGCTGCAAATAAATTCGAGATAAAGACAAATGTCATTCAAATGGTGCAGTAGACTTGTCAGTTTGATGGGTTTCCGGATGAAGATCCTAATGCACACATTGAAACTTTTCTGGAAATCTGTGACACATTCAAGATACAGAATGTTTCTGAAGATGCAATTAGGCTAAGGTTGTTCCCATTCACGCTCAGAGTCCGACCAAAGAAGTGGCTGAAGTCTTTCCCTCCAAACACTTTCACTTCATGGGGCCAACTAGCAGAAAAAGTTCTTAGAGAAGTATTTTCCACCGTCCAAGACTACCAAGTTGAGGAATGATATTTCCTCTTTTCTCCAGCCAGATGGTGAAACCCTTTATTATGCTTGGGAAAGATTCAAGGATTTATTGAGAAGATATCCTCACCATGGGCTTCCGCTGTGGCTTCAGATTCAAACTTTCTACATTGGATTGAATTACTTAAGTAAGCAGTCCATCAGTACAACCGGCGAAGGTACCATAAATAATAAAACACCTGAAGAAGCAAGGGATTTGATTAAAGATATGGCCTTTACAAATTATCAGTGGCAAACCCCAAGGGAAGTTAAGGGTTGCTGGTTCACATCAATTGGATCCCGTAGTTGCTTTGACAGCACAGTTGGAAGCAATGAACAAAAAGATTGATTCTTTAGCTTCTTCTTCTTCGGAGAAAGTGATGCAGGTGATGTCCGATGAATGGTGTGGGGGTGGACATCAAAGCCAAGATTGCCAAAGTGGCAACATGTTTGCTAGGCAAGAGCAACTAGATTATGTCAGAAATATGCCAAGGCAACAACAGAATAACCCCTACAGCAACACGTACAATATGGGGTGGAGAAATCATCCTAATTTCTCCTGGAATAATCAGAATAATCCAATACCTTCCCCTGGATTCCAGCAGCCCCAACATTAACAAGCTATCCCTCTAAGAAAGAGTAATTTGGAGGACATGATGGAAAAATTTATAGCAGCTTCTGAAACCAGGTTCCAATCAACTGAAACCACCCTTAGAATCAGCAAGCCTCTATTCATAATTTGGAGAATCAAGTGAGGCAAATTGCCAAGCTACTCAGTGAGAGGCCACAAGGGAGTTTGCCTAGCAACATTGAGGCAATTACACTAAGGAGTGGAAAAGAGATCAAGGGTAATGTGGATGAGAAAAAAGAAGAAGTGGCAGAGAAAGGGACTGAAGTATAAGAACAAGAAAAAGAAGACGATCCTCCAGTCACTTTGGGAGAGAAAGCTGCAAAAGAAAGTGAGAAAGAGAACCAGCCATAAGAAAGCAACCCCATAATGAAGGAATACCAACCTAGAGTACCATATCCGGCAAAGTTGAACAAGGACAAGATTGATGCTCAGTTCGGTAAGTTTCTTAAACTTTTTAAACAATTGCACATTAATATTCCATTTGTTGAAGGTTTGTCACAAATGCCTAAGTATGCTAAATTTTTGAAAGATATCCTTTCTAACAAAAGGAAACTTGAGGAAGTGTCTTTAGTGCATTTGTCTGAAAAGAGTTCGGCAATTTTGCAAAGGAGGTTACCTAAGAAGTTAAAAGATCCAAGTAGTTTTACCATTCCATGTTTGATAGGTAACCTTGAGGTTAAAAGTGCATTAGCTGATTTGGGAGCTAGCATAAGTTTTATGCCTTACAAAATGTTTAAAGAGTTAGGCATTGGTAAACCTAAACCAACACTGATGCTATCCAACTTGCTGATAAGTCAGTAGTCCACCCTCATGGCATTATAGAAGATGTGTTGGTAAAAGTCGGGGATTTCATTTTCCCCAATGATTTTGTTGTCATCGATATCGATGAGGATGCAGATGTTTCACTTATTCTTGGTAGGCTATTTTGAAATACAGCCCGTGCCCTTATCGATGTTCATGATGACACATTAACTTTGAGAGTGGGTGGTGAAAAAGTTATTTTTAGAATACATGATGCTATGAAACATTCTCTTTCACTTGATGAGGCGGAATCATGCAATGATATTATTGAGCATGAAACCATCAATTGTGTTACTAACATTGTTTCCAAGGATCCCTTTGAGTTGTGTTTATTGTAGGAAAATTTTGAGGATCGAGAAGTAATGGAGTAGCTTGCTTTTCTTGAAGCAAGAAAATCATTCAAATGTCGAACATATGAAACTATTGAGATGCCAAAGGAAGAAAAGCCAAAACCATCAGTGATTGATCCACCCAACTTGGAACTAAAGCCCCTTCTAGATCACCTTGAGTATGGATTTCTAGTGGAGAAAAAGAAATTGCCAATAATTCTGAGTTCCCACCTATCTTTTGAGCATAAGGTAAAGCTCATCCAGTTGTTGTAAAAGCATAAGAAATTGATAGCTTGGAAGATAGCAAACATCAAGGGTATCAGTCCATCCTATTGCACTCACAAGATACTGATGGAAGATGAATTCAAGCCAATAGTGCAACCACAATGGAGACTAAACCCAAAGATGAAAGATGTAGTGAAGGCTGAAGTGATAAACTACTTGATGCAGGGATTATATATCCAATCTCGGATAGTTCTTGGGTGAGCCCAGTTCAGGTAGTACCAAAGAAAGGAGGGATGATAGTGGCCCCTAATGAAAATGATGAGCTGATTCCAACAAGAACAGTTACCGGTTGGAGGGTTTGCTTCGACTATAGAAAATTGAATGATGCAACTAGAAATGACCATTTTTCTTTACCCTTCATTTATCAGATGTTGGAGAGGTTATCCGGGCATGAGTATTACTGCTTTTTGGATGGTCTTTCAGGCTACTTCCAAATCCCTATTGCCCCGAAAGATCAAGAGAAAACAACATTCACCTGCCCATATGGGACATTCGCATATCGAAGAATGTTTGAGTTATGCAATGCACCTGCGACTTTTCAGAGGTGCATGGTGGCAATCTTTGATGAACTTGTTGAGGATATTATGGAAGTGTTTATGGATGATTTCTCGGTCTATGGCAGCTCATTTGAATGATGTTTGGAAAATCTTGAAAGAGTCTTGATTAGATGTGAGGAAACCAATCTAGTGCTTAATTGGAAAAAGTGTCATTTCATGGTTCAAGAGGGAATCATGTTGGGACACAAAATTTCAAGCAAAAGTTTTGACGTGGATCGGGCTAAGGTAGATACCATTGAGAAGTTACAACCACCCACATCTGTAAAGGCCATCATAAGTTTTTTAGGACATGCAGGCTTTTATCGGAGGTTCATACGAGATTTTTCTAAGATAGCCCGCCCACTAACAAGACTCCTTAAGAAGGATGTAGATTTTGTCTTTGATGAGGAATGTTTTAGAGCATTCACAACTCTTAAGGAGAAATTGACCCATGCTCCAATTATGGTAGCTCCCAATTGGAATCTACCATTTGAACTAATGTGTGATGCGAGTGATTTTGAAGTGGGAGTAGTCTTGGGTCAATGCAAGGAGAAATACTTCCAGCCTATCTACTATGCAAGCAAGACTGTCACATCCCAAAGTTTAGATAGTCGAGTATTAGGCAAGAAGGACATAAATAAGTGGTCAAATAGAGGCTTGAGATAGTCAAAAACAAAATCGGTGCGCAAAGGAGGCCCGTGAAGTCGACGGGACCTAAAGGTAATTTTTCGAAAAGCTGAGGACCTAAGAGTAATTTTTTGAAAAGTTATGTCGGTTCTTAATAGTGACCCTAACGGATGCCATAAATGTGTTCTCGGGATTAATCGGGTAGTAACGGTGGTGCACGATTTTTCCTGAAAACGCATGGTTTGTAAGTTACGGGCGATTTTCCGATAAGGACATTTTGGACATTTCCACTGGAGGAGCGATTTTGTAATTAAATATAACTTTGGGGGCAAAATATTAAAAGAACAAAAAAAAAAACACTTTCAAGTGGCCAAATCCTAGCCATTAAATCTAAATGTGTTGGACAAATCATGGCCATTGAAAATAAACCAAATCCTAGCCATTAAATCCAAATGTGTTGGACAAATCATGGCCATTGAAAATAAACCAAATCCTAGCCATTAAATCCAAATGTGTTGGACAAATCATGGCCATTGAAAATAAACCAAATCCTAGCCATTAAATCCAAATGTGTTGGACAAATCATGGCCATTGAAAATAAACCAAATCCTAGCCATTAAATCCAAATGTGTTGGACAAATCATGGCCATTGAAAATAAACCAAATCCTAGCCATTAAATCCAAATGGGTTGGACAAATCATGGCCATTGAAAATAAATAAATAAATTAAATGTAAATTAAATTATAAATAACTAATTATGATCATCCAAACCCAAGTAAGGATCAAAAAGACACCACCATCACCACTTTTCTTCTTCTTTAAGTCGTGCTCCCCCTCCCTTCCATTTTCAAGGAGACAAGTTTCAAGTCTAAGCCATTTCTCAAGTGAAATTCAATAGGAAATAAGGTAAGATACCATCCTAAGTCTTATTCTTTCATTAGAATTAGGTATTAGGCTATGTTTAGGAAGATTTGATATTATGTTCATGTTGGGAAAGAATTAGTAAGTTGATGATTATGGTGAAAAATGATAAACTACTTAAAGGAAATGATGAAAATGGTGATTATTAGTAAGAATAAGTAAAGGATTGTTAGAAAATCATAAGGTAGCATCATGTTCATATCTAGGGTTTGTTCTTACATATGTGACATATTAAATTCATAGGAAATCAATGAGATTAGAGAGGAAAGGAAGTGAAATAGATAAGAAGAGCAAGGAAAAGCAAGGTTTGGTACTTTAACCATTGAACTCCTTTTTGAAAATTTTTCTGTTTTACAATTAGTAAACTGCTGTGACTTGTATAATTTTTAATTAAATATAGAAAACTTATATTGAGTTGAATTTTGGATATGTTGTTTTTTAATAAGTCTAGTATTTGAGAAAAATAATTTGGAACCACATTGATTGAATTTAATTTACGGAATTTATAAAATACAAAACTGCTGCCAGGATGCAGGGCAACTGGAGCAGTCTGGTTGGGTGAACTATTTGACCAAGAATTTGTTTCCATTTTGATCTGAAATTTTAAAGGAATGATTTTAACATGTAAAAATAAATTCTGTAAAAATTTTAGAATTTTTACTCAAGTGGATTATTTTATACGATTTTTCAAAATAAGGATCGAGTTGAGTCCAAAACCAGAATTTACTATTCATATGGTCATTTTGCTAATATTCATTTGGTCATTTTTCAAAAGTAATCCAATTGATTCCTTATGCATATAAATGAGCATAATATGTTATTAAAATGACAAAATATGATATTTCACATTGAAATAATATAAGAAACATAAGTCGATAATTGTATAATGAATATTCAATTAAGAAATGGTATGAGAATTTTGGCTCCACTTGGTATCTGGGACAGTACTGAGTACGGTAAGGGTATGATATATCATACTATATGCAGTGCTGCTTTAATATAGGACTTCGGTCCGAGTTATATAGGGTGACGACCCGAGCTATATAGGACTTCGGTCCGAGTTATATAGGGCAATCGCCCGAGTTATATAGGACTCCGGTCCGAGGGCTTCGGCCACAGATTCCACAAGGCTTGGTCTGCGATTTTTTTTTAGGGCCACAGCCACAGAATATATATACAGTTGTTTCAGTTAGTTCCTTACCATACGTTAGTCTACCAAATTACCTTGTGGAGCGAATTGATAAAATGATAATAACTGAATATATGACATGTATGGATTGTTTTTACTGTGATATTATTTTTCAATACGACTCATTGATTTTTTTTAAAGTGCATTATGCTTTTATAATTATTTTCCGTAATTAGTTAAAGTACCCACTAAGCAATGCTTAGCGAGTTTAGTTTCTTCTAAACTCGTAGGTTATTAGCAAGGAGCCAGTAGCGAGCAGAAGAGTCCTGCGATCCATCAGTCATCAACAAACTTAGGTGGTGCTCTTTATTTTGTATTTTGGTGTTAGAAACTGGCATGTACTTATTTGAGCAATACAAAGAGATAACTTGATGTAGCATGTAAATCTAGTAATGTATAATAACTGTATGGTTTTGAATTGAATTGGATTGTGGATATAGAAGTGTGAACTTTTCTTGCAGGATTGTAGTTGAGGTTATAAGGGTGGATTATTGGGAGTGTACTTGAGTTGAATTGTGAAACAAAATGTTTTTTTCAAAAATAAGAAAAATCAGTTTTGGCGACACTTGGGACCACCAATTATAGGGGAAACTCTGGCAAAATTTCTGTAAAATCTGCACTTAAAATTGGCTAAGTAAAATATAAAGACACAACCATCATGAGATAACAGTCCATCTTGGTCTATAAAAGTAGGTTAAGATGGGGTGTTACATTTGTGGTATCAGAGCATAGGTTTAGTCGATTCTGGAAGATAGGTAGTAAGTAAATAACTATGTGTGCCATGTAAGATAAATTAAGGAGAAAGTTATATGATGAATAGGTAGATGTACATGCCAGATAGGAATTGATAATCGAGTTATATGTTAATGAACTAAGCAGATAGCTAATTATGTCAATGTAGGATGTCTCTAGATTCGTGGCAAGCTATGGAACAAAACATAGAATCGCAAGCATCTGGGCCTGCAGATGCCGGGGAAGCTCATAGACCAGGGCCAGCAGCAGCTGAAATACCCGGTCCGGAGACTTATCTTAGGCAGATTGCAACAGCTTTTCAGCAAATGGCCGGAAGGGGCCCTGCTGCTGAGGGAGATAGGAAACCCCCGATAGAGAAGTTAAGAAAGTATGGTGCAAAGGAATTTAAGGCTGGTCGTGAAGAGGGATCTGAGGAAGCAGAATATTGGTTAGATAGTATCATTAGAGTTCTTGACCAGCTTCGATGCACTCCAGAAGAAAGAGTAATTTGTGCTACGTCACTCCTGACAGAGGAGGCGTACATATGGTGGGATACCACGCAGCAGCGGGTTCCACCAGAACAGCGAACTTGGGAATTCTTCAAGAGTGAGTTTAAACAGAGGTATATCACTGATGCATATTTGACTGCAAGGCGTAATGAGTTCATTCAATTGAAACAAGGTAGAATGATGGTATCAGAATATGAGAAGGAGTTTACGCGCCTTAGTAAGTATGGAAAGAAGTTAATAGAAACTGAAGCTGAGCGATGCGAGAAATTTTTAGAAGGACTTAATGATGAAATTAAGATACAGCTAGTGGCATTGGATAATACAGAATTTTCAAAGTTGGTGGCTAAAGCATTGGATGTTGAAAAAGTGCAAGTAAATCTGAGGAATCGTCAACAGAGAATTCAACAGAAAAGAGAGCAAGCACAGAGTGCCCCAGGTAATAATCAGTCTGCTAGCAAGAGAGCTAAGGATGAGGGATCCTTTATGAGTGTAAAGCAGAATTTAAGACCATCTAAAGGACCTAATTTTCAAGCTACCTCAGTAGCCAGCACAGGAGGAATAAGCAGAGGATCAAGTAAAGGTTATGGAAGGACTGAATATACACCATACCCCTCGTGTGAGCATTGTGGACGAAAGCATAGGGGAGAATGTTGGTTAGTTACTGGAGCTTGTATACTTTGTGGTGCTACTAATCACCTTAAGAAGGATTGTCCTAGAAATGTGACAGAGATTTCAAAAGTTCCTGAAAGAACATAAGTAGCAAGTAGCAGCGGTAAAGGTCGAGAAAGAGGAAGAGGCAGAGAAAATGGAAGTAATCAAATAGGAACAAGATCGGAGACAGTAGATCGCCCTGAATCGAGAGCGCCAGCTAGGATATATTACATGAGGGCAGAAGAGAATAAAGAAGAAGAAGGAAATGAAGGTACATAAGTTTAAAATCAGTGTCTTGAGTACATATGTGTGTATATGTGACGATTATTAGTTATATTGATGATGTGTAATTACACGTAAGAATCATGCATGAATAAGTAAGTTTCGGGACGAAACTAAAATTAAGGGAGGTAGAATTGTCACATCCCAAAGTTTAGATAGTCGAGTATTAGGCAAGAAGGACATAAATAAGTGGTCAAATAGAGGCTTGAGATAGTCAAAAACAAAATCGATGCGCAAAGGAGGCCCGTGAAGTCGACGGGACCTAAAGGTAATTTTTCGAAAAGCTGAGGACCTAAGAGTAATTTTTTGAAAAGTTATGTCGGTTCTTAATAGTGACCCTAACGGATGCCATAAATGTGTTCTCGGGATTAATCGGGTAGTAACGGTGGTGCACGATTTTTCCTGAAAACGCATGGTTTGTAAGTTACGGGCGATTTTCCGATAAGGACATTTTGGACATTTCCACTGGAGGAGCGATTTTGTAATTAAATATAACTTTGGGGGCAAAATATTAAAAGAACAAAAAAAAACACTTTCAAGTGGCCAAATCCTAGCCATTAAATCTAAATGTGTTGGACAAATCATGGCCATTGAAAATAAACCAAATCCTAGCCATTAAATCCAAATGTGTTGGACAAATCATGGCCATTGAAAATAAACCAAATCCTAGCCATTAAATCCAAATGTGTTGGACAAATCATGGCCATTGAAAATAAACCAAATCCTAGCCATTAAATCCAAATGTGTTGGACAAATCATGGCCATTGAAAATAAACCAAATCCTAGCCATTAAATCCAAATGTGTTGGACAAATCATGGCCATTGAAAATAAACCAAATCCTAGCCATTATATCCAAATGGGTTGGACAAATCATGGCCATTGAAAATAAATAAATAAATTAAATGTAAATTAAATTATAAATAACTAATTATGATCATCCAAACCCAAGTAAGGATCAAAAAGACACCACCATCACCACTTTTCTTCTTCTTTAAGTCGTACTCCCCCTCCCTTCCATTTTCAAGGAGACAAGTTTCAAGTCTAAGCCATTTCTCAAGTGAAATTCAATAGGAAATAAGGTAAGATACCATCCTAAGTCTTATTCTTTCATTAGAATTAGGTATTAGGCTATGTTTAGGAAGATTTGATATTATGTTCATGTTGGGAAAGAATTAGTAAGTTGATGATTATGGTGAAAAATGATAAACTACTTAAAGGAAATGATGAAAATGGTGATTATTAGTAAGAATAAGTAAAGGATTGTTAGAAAATCATAAGGTAGCATCATGTTCATATCTAGGGTTTGTTCTTACATATGTGACATATTAAATTCATAGGAAATCAAGGAGATTAGAGAGGAAAGGAAGTGAAATAGATAAGAAGAGCAAGGAAAAGCAAGGTTTGGTACTTTAACCATTGAACTCCTTTTTGAAAATTTTTCTGTTTTACAATTAGTAAACTGCTGTGATTTGTATGATTTTTAATTAAATATAGAAAAATTATATTGAGTTGAATTTTGTATATGTTGTTGTTTAATAAGTCTAGTATTTGAGAAAAATAATTTGGAACCACATTGATTGAATTTATTTTACGGAATTTATAAAATACAAAACTGCTGCCAGGATGCAGGGCAACTGGAGCAGTCTGGTTGGGTGAACTATTTGACCAAGAATTTGTTTCCATTTTGATCTGAAATTTTAAAGGAATGATTTTAACATGTAAAAATAAATTCTGTAAAAATTTTAGAATTTTTACTCAAGTGGATTATTTTATACGATTTTTCAAAATAAGGATCGAGTTGAGTCCAAAACCAGAATTTACTATTCATATGGTCATTTTGCTAATATTCATTTGGTCATTTTTCAAAAGTAATCCAATTGATTCCTTATGCATATAAATGAGCATAATATTTTATTAAAATGACAAAATATGATATTTCACATTGAAATAATATAAGAAACATAAGTCGATAATTGTATAATGAATATTCAATTAAGAAATGGTATGAGAATTTTGGCTCCACTTGGTATCTGGGACAGTACTGAGTACGGTAAGGGTATGATATATCATACCATATGCAGTGCTGCTTTAATATAGGACTTCGGTCCAAGTTATATAGGGTGACGACTCGAGCTATATAGGACTTCGGTCCGAGTTATATAGGGCAATCGCCCGAGTTATATAGGACTCCGGTCCGAGGGCTTCGGCCACAGATTCCACAAGGCTTGGTCCGCGATTTTTTTTTTAGGGCCACAGCCACAGAATATATATACAATTGTTTCAGTTAGTTCCTTACCATACGTTAGTCTACCAAATTACCTTGTGGAGCGAATTGATAAAATGATAATAACTGAATATATGACATGTATGGATTGTTTTTACTGTGATATTATTTTTCAATACGACTCATTGATTTTTTTTAAAGTGCATTATGCTTTTATAATTATTTTCCGTAATTAGTTAAAGTACCCACTAAGCAATGCTTAGCGAGTTTAGTTTCTTCTAAACTCGTAGGTTATTAGCAAGGAGCCAGTAGCGAGCAGAAGAGTCCTGCGATCCATCGGTCATCAACAAACTTAGGTGGTGCTCTTTATTTTGTATTTTGGTGTTAGAAACTGGCATGTACTTATTTGAGCAATACAAAGAGATAACTTGATGTAGCATGTAAATCTAGTAATGTATAATAACTGTATGGTTTTGAATTGAATTGGATTGTGGATATAGAAGTGTGAACTTTTCTTGCAGGATTGTAGTTGAGGTTATAAGGGTGGATTATTGGGAGTGTACTTGAGTTGAATTGTGAAACAAAATGTTTTTTTCAAAAATAAGAAAAATCAGTTTTGGCGACACTTGGGACCACCAATTATAGGGGAAACTCTGGCAAAATTTCTGTAAAATCTGCACTTAAAATTGGCTAAGTAAAATATAAAGACAACCATCATGAGATAACAGTCCATCTTGGTCTATAAAAGTAGGTTAAGATGGGGTGTTACAAAGACTTTGAACACAGCTCAAGCTAATTACACAACTACAGAGAAAGAGCTGCTAGCTGTAGTTTTTGCTTTTGACAAGTTTAGATCATATCTAATCTTGTCAAAAGTGATTGTTCATACAGACCATTCGGCTTTAAGGTATTTAGTTGTAAAAATTGATGCAAAGCCTAGGCTAATCCGTTGGGTCTTGTTATTGCAGGAATTTGACTTGACGATTCAAGACAAGAAGGGAGCTGAAAATCTGGCAGCAGATCACCTTTCTCACTTGGAGAATCCAACCTTAGAGAGGTTTGAAGAAGGGGACATTGATGATCACTTCCCTGATGAGCAGCTGTACGCCATGGTAAGTGAGGTAAGTAATTTAAATTTTGAAACACCCTGGTTTGCAGATTTTGCTAACTATTTAGCAGTTAGGGAACTTCCTAAAGACTTAACTTATTAAGAAAAGAAGAAATTCTTTTCTGATTTTGTAGACCCTTAATTTTTGACCCAGTCCGGTCCAATATATTTTAATAAGGCCAAAATAATTTGTGTTGTCCAATATATTTTAATTAGTCCAAAATAATTTTTGTGTTGTCCAATATATTTTAATTAGTCCAAAACAATTTTTGTTATCTTAATTAAATAATATTTCCTTTAGTATCCAATTTTTATTAATAAAAAATAAAAATAATAAACAAAAAAATAAAAATAAAAATCGACGACGAAAAAAATTCGTCGCCGAAGAGTTGTGGTGAAATGGCCTTGGGTCATTTCGCCCTCAGGATTTTCCTATAGGCGAAATGGCCCGCAGGCCAATTTTCGCCCGCGGCCCGTAGCCAACTGTGGTAGTTTTTTTGCCAGCGTATTTTTTTCGCAGCAGTTTTTTTTCGCCAGCGCAATTATTCCGCAGCAGTTTTTTCGCTAGCGAAATTTTTTCAACGCAAATTTTTTCGAAACCAAATACAATTAGGTTTTGGTTTCCTTTTCTTAATCAATGTTAGATTCCGTGAATAACTAAAATTTATCATAAAAATCTTCTATAAATAAGGAATAAAACAACACAGAAAAGGGACGAAAATTTTGGAGGAGAAATTGAGTTCGAAATTGAGGAGGAAAACTTTGAATCAATCGGACCTCTTTAAGAGAGAAAACAAGCAATTCAATCCATCAAAGGCAGCAAAGATTTTCTTTGTTCTTGTTCATCCAATAAGTGATTTTTGGTGGAACCAACAAACGAAGGTATGAATTTCTTTATTTGTTTCATTAATTTACAATAGCTTCATCACTCAAGGTCAAAAATTGTTGTTTTTGTTTCTTCAAAATCAAAAAACCCTAGAACTTTAATTTACCTTTTCTAAAGCTTAAAAACCTTAATTCGTTTATTTGTTTTTCAAAAATCTTAAAATCGTTATTTTTGTTTCTTTAAAATCTCAAAAACCCTAATTTGCTTTCCAATTCACCAAAACCCTAATTTGAATATGTTTCTTTCCACAAACTCTAAAAAATATCTTTTTGTTTCTATAAACCTTAAATCATTTTGTTTATTTTCATAAAGTTTCATAAAATTATCAATTGATTTTCAAATTCTAAAATCTAATGTATTCTCCGAAACCCTAATTCTAAAATTCTAAAACCCTAATTCAACTCCAAAACCCAAAACAGTAAACCCTAAACTAGCTAACCTAAACCTTAATTTTTTCTAAACCCTAATCCTTTAAACTCTAAAACCTTATAAACCGAAATGTCAAAATTCAAAGACAGTAAGCCTAAAATTCAACACAGTCAATAGCTAATAATCATATAATTTAATGTTTTAAAGTATTCAAACCCTAGTTTCATGATTTCACTACTCAAACACTAATTTGGTTAATCAAATAATTTTATCAACCTCTTAAATTATAAAACTTTAATCCATTTCAATTCCTTTAAAACTCTCAGTAGCTTAAACTCATAAATTCCAAAATCCTAAACACATTAAATAAAGAATCTTAAAAAGAAACAGTATCCCTAATTTGAATCTTTATTTGCTTTATTCAATTTTATATTTAATTATGATTTGATTTATTTTATATGCTTTAATTCCAATGCTTGATTTATTTAATTTATCATGGATGAATGTTTATATTTTCATTGATGTTTAATATCTTTAATGAATGATTTATTTATTATGAATGGTTATTTACTTTTATCGATTTATTTAGATTTCCAAATATTGTAAGAGGTATGTTTCCACTTGGTGGGTACCTCATTAGTTAAATATCATGTAATTTAAATTGCTTTTCTATTTTAGAACCAATGTAAAGGACATGTTTCTACCTTTTGGTGGGTGTCCTACTTAGGCATGGGATGTAAGGACATGTTTCCATCCTCGGATGGGTGTCCATTTATTTGTTTTGTTTGGACATTGTTTTGATTTTCAATATATCGATGCTTTATTTTAATTATTGTGTGTAATATGGATAATATTGTTATATTAAGAATTTTATAATATTAAGGCCTGTAAAGGAGGCCGGTTCCAATGAACCGGGCAGTGCTGGGCCATTTCTCACCTTCCCCACACGTACCCAACTTTTCGAACCCATTAGGGGGTTGGTGATTCCTTATGAATCGAGTCATCCACCCCTTTCTTTTTCCCGGCCCATTCGGGCGGCGACTCCATTTTCTCCGGACTTAGGTCTGTGTTCTCTAAGGCCTCGAGCCTAAACAGTGCCGAAGTCGCAAGAACCATTCCACCGAGAGTGGGGTCAAAAATCCCCGCTCATAGTGGCAACTCCATTGGGGATAAGAGAAGTTGAATCTGTTGGTCTTTATATTATTCTATTCATTCTTATAATGATATTATCCATTGCATCATATTAGATTGCATCGTGTGTGTGAGTTAGGACGCCCGTGTTACCCGTGTTGTGTTATGTAAGTGATACCATACTTTTACTCAAAGTATGGAGATCGAGTATGGCATAACCACTTATAGCCTTGTACCATTTGGTATATACTTGCTATGGGAACCTAAGCCTTTTTACCCAAAGACTAAAGCTCATGTAATTGCCCTAGTTACTTTCCTTAGGTTTAACCCCAAATGCATGTTGTTTGACTATGGTTAATTTATCTTGGCTTAAATCATGGCTTATTTGGTTTGTTCTTTTTCTAATATGACCTAAGTATATTGTAAGGTCAAAATAAATTTTTCTTTAAATCCAAAAGACCAAAGCTATTTTTAAAATTTTTCAAGATGGTCTTTGGACATAAGACTTTTCTAAAAACAAATCAAAAATTCTTTGGCTTATGGCCCAAATACTAAGCCCAAAATCCATTTTTTCTAAGATCTTTTTACAATGGGCTTAGAAACAAAATTGTTTTTATTCAACCTTTTCTTACAAAGAGCTTGCAAATTATTTAGGTCAATTATAAAAATACCAAAAATCAATTGTGAGCCTAGTTTATACTAAGAATAATCAATCATGGGCTTGTTTTTGGCATGAATCATTAGTTACTTTTTTCAAGTGAGAAATCTATCTATAATAAACTTCTTAATTTAGTTTTAATCCAATATAGCATAAAAGCTACTATAGTTGGTTAAATGGATTAAAACCTAATTAATGGGAATAATCATAAGTTGATTTCTATTTTCAAAAATATAACTATTGGTTGAAACATCCGAGGGATCTATTCGAAAACAAGATACCCCATGTTGGTATTTTGTTAGCCATATACCTAGGAAAAGAGACTCGCCATCCGTGTGTGGATGTTATAAGGTTGGAAGGAACGTCCTATTTGTCCTTGTTTGTCTATTATTTGTGCATACATTTACATCTCATATCATTAATCCTTTCTGGCTCACAGCCCTGGATTACGATAGTTCAAAAGCTTATGACAATCTGACCTACGCCGGAGATGAAGAATCTAGCAACAACTCAATCACTTGCTCACCAAAAATAATGGATCTCGAACAAATTCAAAGAATGGTGGATAAAGCCCTCAATGCCAAAATGGAAGAAATAAAAGAGGCCCTAGCTGAGACCATGAAGAACCAATTGACTGCAATCTTAGAAAATAATGCCGAGGCATCTGCTAGCACTAAGAAGCAAAAGGACAAGGGAAAGACCAAAGTTGGTGAAGTGGTTTTTGATGATGAAAAGGTGATCATTGATGATGATGATGATTGGGTTCAATACTACCAAGATCCTTAAGGCAAGAAGAAAGAACCGAAGATTGTTGAAAGATCAACTATGGAGAAGATTGAAACTTCTGATGTTGAAAAGATGATTGCTGATTTAGAAAAGAAATTTGATAAGAAACTAAAAATTGAGGAAATGTTCAAAGTTGACAAATTATTTGAGTTAGATGAAGAAGTCCCGTACAAGTTCAAGATGCCATCATTCGCGAAGTTTGATGGAACCGTCAATCCTCATCTCCATGTGAAGCAGTATATCACTGCCATGCAATCTGCCCGAGCTACTAAGGCTCAAACTCTAAGGTACTTCATGCTCTCATTGGACCCTGTTGTCCAAAATTGGTTCAATACCTTGGAAGAAGAAACACAAAAGAGTTGGGATCTGCTATACAAAGCCTTCCTCCAACAATATGGGTATAATGTCGAGATGGAAGTTACCTTAATGGAAGTGGAGTCCATTAGGCAAAGGCCAAATGAGATTTTTGTAGATTATGAGAAGAGATGGAGAAACAAGGCTGCTTTGCTCAAGAAGAGGCCCGATGAATCCGATCAAATAAGGATGATTGTGAGAGGGGTGTTGCCTAGTCTACGTGAAAGGATGTCTCATACACTCATCCATGATTTCAAAGACCTTCTCAAAGCTGGTTTGCAAATTGAAGAATGGGAAAGAGAGAAGAACCATTTTTCAACAAGAAGGAACGAGAAAGGAAACTATCAGTCTGGTAGCCAAAGCATGCAAAAGTCAGTCGGTGTTAATGCTACCAACCAAGGAACAAAGAGCAATTTTCAGAATTGGGGAAACCGATGTCTTGGGTTCTCAATAAACTTCAAAGAAAAGGATTGCTACAACCCTTAAATCATCGCCCTTTGCCTAACCCTCTCCCAGCTAATTTCGACACTAAAGCATTTTGTCAGTTTCATCAAATGCAAGGGCATGACACAGATAGATGTGTGAGATTGAGACATGAGATCCAAAATCTAATTGATAATGGGAAGCTGCCTGAGCCCAATAAGCCAAACACTAAAGACAACCCATTACCAAAGTTCAATAGGGTACCGCCGCCGGCAACCTTCATGATTGGAGGAGGTTTGCATGAAGATTTTGTCATGTCTTCTTTTCAAGATGTGGGTATAGAAGCAACCAAAGAAGAAGAGGTATTTGGTGGAATTAAATAAGTTATGGTGGGAAAAGAAGTAACAATTTGTGTTGTCAATGGGTTTTGGGATTCAAGAGATAGTGATGATGATCTTGTATCCAAGAAGGAGGAGTGGACTTGGTCCGAGCCCGAAGAAGATGAAGTAATGAACACTAGATCTGGTAAGCCTTATGCAAGGCCACTACCTAAGGAGGTAGAAACTAATAAGGGTAAGGAAGTTGAAATAGGAAATAAAGAAGAGGAAGATGATGTTGTGCTCAAGCAATTGAAGAGAACCCAAGCAAGTGTTAGCATTTGGGACTTATTAGCTACTTCTAAAAAGCATCGAGAAACTATGGCCAAAGCCTTAGCTAGCATGCCAATTTCTACCTCCATGACATCGGAGGAGCTGATCAACTTCATAAAAATTGGAGGGGTAATGAAATGTGAAGAGGTTCAAGAAAAGAGTGAAGTTAATATGGGAGCAGTTTCTTTTTCGGATGCGGACTTACCGGAGGAGGGGAGAGACCATATCTGCCCTCTCTTTATCAAAATAGAAGTCAAGGGGAAGAGGACTCCATGTGTAATGGTCGATGATGGGTCCACCATAAATGTCTACCCACTTAAGATATTACCAAAGCTAGCCATGTCAACAAGGTATCTAAATCCAACCGAGGTAACAATTCGGGCTTCTGACAACACTAAGAGACACGCCGAAGGGACTTTCAAAGATGTTGTCAAGGTTGGTCCAATTGAATCTATTATTGAATTTGTTGTTTTAGACATGCCGATTACCTTTGCCTTACTCTTAGGGTGACCATGGTTTGATCCTTTTGGTGGAGTTTGTAACACCCCAATACTCCATATAAATACTATACATATACCTAGTATACATACAGTAAGTATATAAAGTATAAGGATGCCACTTTTCTTTTTACCTTTCAATACCTGTAACAAAATTCAAACCATAATAGGTCAATTTAAAGAACACTTACAAATTATTGTCTTTATCAAAACTTCATTTATACATATAATATAACATACTTAAAGTGGTTACATGTATGCATTACCCTCTAGTTGGTCTCGACAAAATCTTACTCTTCTCGTGGCATACCAAAAGACTTCATATCTTCCACCAAGCTACCTGCGCGATAATACATCCACGCTAAGCTCGAAAGCTTAGTAGTACAAATATAAAATACAAACATATATCATGGAAACACTAACATATAAAGATATCTCCATTCCATATACTTTTAGTTCTTATTAAGTTTATCCCTATTCATTTGCACCTTTCATATCTTTCAACTAATCTCATATCTTATACACATATAAACATAACATTTCTACCAAGTCCAACCCATCACTAATATTCACAATCAACATCTCAATACACACATTATACATCATACTAATCATAAGTCACATTTCCAATTAAGACAATCATTGTCATCAACCACAATTCATTAATTGAATTCACAATCAATGCTAATACACATATTATACATCATACCAATCATAACATTTCTTTATTCACAATTCAACATTAATGATTCATCACTAGTGCTTATAATCAATATTTCAACGCACATATTACATATCATCAATCACATGTCCAATGAAGTATACCAAAGATTTCATTATCCATTTCTTTCAACATTTGTATATCACATTGACAACAAAGACAGACTCGGGCCCAACAGACACCAATGTTATTCAGAGTTCAGAGTTACTGCTTTGGTCTATAATCATAATCATCAAGCCCGTAGGCATCATATATCAATATTTCTATCCATGGATAGTGTAACAGACCCAGTCTCTTGGACCATCAACTCATCATGAGGAGATCCTCAACCCGGCAAGACTGTTACCAATCATATATTTCATATTCACAATTCTCATAGTGTAACAGACCCAGTCTCTTGGACCTCAATTCAACTCAATTTGAAGAGATCCTCAACCCGGGAAGACTGTTACCTTTTTCATTTTATAGGCATGCCTCCAAACCCAGAACTCTGAAAACTCAATAACACATTAAACACATATTTCACTTATTATATAGTTACCATTTCCATTCTCAAATTCTCATCACATTTAAGCAAACATGCCTTCTTTCTTTCAATATCATCATCATAGCTAATCACAATGGCATTATCTCATATCATGTCTTATTTGAATTATCATTGCATCTTTGATATACATTTCAATTTCAATGTATATTACTCATGAAACACATTACCATTCACAATGCATAACATAACATTGTTCAATCTCAACAATGCAATTAGGGCAAAGAACAATTGATATGATTCATAGTTTTAGGACCTTACACATGCATTTGATTATATCATTCATTGATTCAAGTGTGTTTAAAGTGTTTAGGGTTAGGTTTAAGGACCAACCTACCTTTGGAGAACCAAAGCAATGCAAGAAGAACAATGAATTAAAACCCTAACCCACACAATTGAGGAACACGGGCAGCCACTTGAGGGACACGGTTATGGCAATTCAACCTAATCCAAAAGGAATATTAGCAAAATGACCATATGAATAGTACATTCTGGTTTTAGACTCCATTTTATCCTTATTTGAAAAATTGTATAAAATAATCTAATTGACTAAAAATTCTAAAATTTTTACAGAATTTAGTTTTGTATCTTAAAATCATTCCTTTAAAATTTCAGATCAAACTGAACACAAAATCTTGGTCAAATAGTTCACCTAACCAGACTGCCCCAATTGCCTTGCATCCTGGCAGCAGTTCTGAACTTTGTGAATTCCATAAATCAAATTCAATCAACGTGGTTCCAAATTATTTTTCTCAAATACTAGACTCACTAAGAAACAACATATCCAAAATTCAATTGGATATGATTTTTCTACATTTTATTAAAAATCCCGAAATATAGCTGTCTCAGTTAAGGTACCTGCTGGAACAGGTCTAATAAAAATAGTCTTTCTAAACTCATAACCATTCCAAAATCGAATCAACATATTTTTCAGTCATTCTAGACTCATAGAGGCACAACATATCAAAAATTCACTTCAAGAACATTTTTCTATAATTAATTAAAAATCATACAAGTCACAGCCTTTACTAATTGTAAAACAGAAAAAAAAAACTCACTAAACACAACTCTTACTCTTCCATCACCAACACCAATTTAACTTCTTATTTTAAAATCAATTTCAACTCTAATCAACAAATCATCAACACACTTAATCATACTATCAATAACCCTAACTCAACTCACACACATCTTCAAAAATAACAAAGGCAAACAAGAGAAAACTTACCAAAATCATGAAATTCTTGAAATTCCAACTTGTATACTTGAGATCTTCCTTCACTTTTGAGCTTAAAATTCCAAAATCATCACTTGCTCTCTTGCTTTCCTTTGTCTTTGAGTGAGCCGGCCATCAACAAGAAGAAGAAGAAGAAATGATGAAGAAAACACAAAGTCAATAGGCATTAAATACCCTTCCAAAAGAAAATTACTAAACTACCCTCAACCATATAACTAAACCTTTGTCTTTTACAAGCCCATGTTGGTAATTTCACAATCACAAATAAAATATCCTCTTCCCTTGACCAAGCCCTTTGACCAACTTATATTATATATATATGACCATATACACAACATATACACTTCACTCTACACAATGCTTTTCTTCAAACAACATAATTACCACTTATCAATCACACACTCAATTCAATAATAACAACATTATCATAACTTCTAAGCACACTTAGGGATATTACAATTCTCCCCCTCTAAAAAGAAAATTTCGTCCTCGAAATTATCAATATCGTAACAATTGATTCTTAACAACATACTATCTTAACTTCCATATGAAGTTAATTATATGTTTAAGTTACTATGTCACCAAATCATATAACTTCAACTCTTTCCTATAGAATCAACAATCTTCTTTAAATTCCATAACTCATCATTCTATAGGTTTATATATCTTGTTACTTCCTTGATCAAACATTCAAAAGAACTTATTACACTTCCTATTACTATCTTTATACCAGAATCAGATCATTTTATAGTACACTTATACTTCATCCAATCTTTATATTTAATATATATTGTTCCTTCATCTCTTTATGATTACTCTTTTAACTTTAACCTTAAAAATCATTGGTTATGTCTTAGCATTAATTATCCCATCATTACAATCACTGTCTAAATAGACATTTATCAATCCCTCAATGGATAACAAGATCCTTATTTTCCACAAATGGAGTTACCTCTTTAGCATGCTTTTCTCTTAACTTACATATTAATACATTACCTTTCAACTTATTTTATAAATAACCAATCTTTTCCCTTTTTATCCTAATTTATAACTACTATGACTCCATTCATTCATGTCCATTCACACTTTAATATTTTACATCATATACATTGCCATGTAAATAATTACATTCTTAATACAACTATAGATATTAAATCTCAAGAATAATTCATAATCTTAATCCAATCCAGATCAATTGATTTATCTTACACAATATATCCACTTTCCCATCTTGTTCAATTCCATCCAATGATTAATTTATTTAACTTATCATGAAATTGCACCATATTCATATATGTATATATGATCTAATTCAATTAGGGCAAACTTATATACAATTTCTTGATCTCTTCCAATCCATATTCAATCAAATTATTGTGATAACAAAACACTTCAAATCATATTAGTATAGTTCCCACCAAATCTTATAATAACTTTTTAACTATGCTTCTTAAACAAAATTTTCAATCTCACCAATTTGTACTACAGTCATATTGTCTCAGTCCCAAATTTATGGATACTAAAATTAACCGGCTACACATACTAACCAAATCATATAGCCATAGGAGATGAATGGTCACACACCTGTAACTCATAAATCAATACTGTTTCTCGATTATTCTGTATCCAAACTTTTTAATTACACTATTTAGTTGTATCACAAGAATTATATATCCATTCTCCACACTTTTACTACACCAAGAGTTAACACTTTTCAACTCCATCTCCATAAATTTTCTCTTGAACATACGATTATCATTAGTCTAACTCACATCAACAATATTATCTATAACATCTTTATACACAACATTTAATCATATACAAATTCCATTTATTACTCCACTTCTAATTTATCTCTTGTAACACTTTTCATACAGTATACTTTCCTTTTTTATTATATACTTATACATATAGAATTTCTACAAACAAAATCCTTAATCCAGGAAACATTATATGATAGTTTAACTCAGTTATTATCATAACAATTTCATCTTCTAGTGTTACTTGAGCCTTTCTCACTCTCCATTTCATCCCATAATCTAACTCTACATAGGTTAAAACCTATTCTCTCATAGATCCACTGATACATGCCCTATTATTCTCCACACCACTAAACAAATAATTATATCACATTCACATACTTAGGTCACATTCACAATATGACTTGCTTTCCACATTTCTTACATTTTCATTTACATTCATATCGAAAAGCTCATTCCACATTTTCCATACATGTATACACATAGTCATACAATTATATATAATTCATCTTTTACATATTTTTAACACAATTTAACATTTATTACTTTTCCTTAATCAACATCATTCTTACCCCTTTTTGACATAACTTAAATTATTTATCAACTCAACACATATATATATCCTAACCATAATAATACTTCACAAATTCTTAGTCACCTTACTAAGGTGACATCTCTCTCACCTTTATTTTGAAATGCATTTAATATATCATCTTTATATCCGTTTGTTTACCATTCAACGTATATATATATATATATTTTACTCATATATTTATACATATGTACATTACACCTAATAATATACACATTGAGCCCAATAGCTCCTATACACTTAATTATATGCTCTGATTTTTATTTTCCTTTTTCATACATTCACTACAAATTTAGTGTTTATCACTTTCTTTTAAATACTATTATTCTCATTCTTCCAATATGATAAAAAGTATTTAATCACACTACAAATATATATATTCTGACTATAATAACACTTCACATCCATCTTGGTCACATTCCCTATGTGACATCTCTTTTACTTTCATAAAAAAAAACATTTAATATACTTCCATATCCATTTTTTTTTTTGCAATAAAATGACTTAAAATAGCTCCTTTTCATTTGCTTATCTATTTCTCTTTTTACTTCAAAACAAATTCTCATACCATCAATATCCAATCAATCTTTATCATTTTCTAGTAGAACTTTAACTTTTCAACTTACTACTTCGCTTAAACCTTCAATTTACCAAACTCATCTTTTCTTAAAATCAACTTTAAAAACATCTTGGATATATATATATATCATAAAGCAATATCAACACATATTTCTTCCCCAATTATTAAGCTCATTTCGAAAAATCTCAAATATCACATATTATTACCATTACCATGAGCTTTCACAATATCCAAGCATCTCACATTTCTAACCTTGAATTCACAATGTTTACATTAAAATAACCATACCAATTTATATTCTTACATAACCAATATCATCTCTTTTTCCTTTAAACAATACCTTAACTTTATATATATACCCCAAACTTTAAATAATCATACCTTGTCTTTACTAATCAACTCATTCAATATTATTTTCCTTTTCATTTCTTTATGCTTCAACACATTTAACACTTCACTTTACTTGCATAAATTTCCATTTTTAATTATCAATTAGACTTATATAAATTCATATCATTCATTATACTCATTTAAATTTATCATTATAGCCAACAACTATGACTTTATATACGTACCCTTCCCCAACCAGGTCGGTTGCCCTTCAATCCCAAGGGTCCGCAGGAGGCAGATAGGCACGTATAACATTATCAGTAACATACCTTTGCCCATCCAGGTCGGTTGTCCAAGTTCGGTTGCCCATTCCAATGGGTCCGCATGGTTCCGCAGGAGACAGATAGGTCCGTTCATTAAACTTATCAATATTTTTTTTTTAAATTCATTTCTTTTTTTCACAAGCAAGTTAAGTAATCATGCCTCAACATCTCACATTACAACAAAACAATTTTCTCATAACATCATATCATTCACACATTAACATCCATCTCATATAACACAGATATACTATAAATCATATAATGCCACCTCCGAGACCAACCTAGGTGTGAATGCATATGCATGTATTACAAATTTCATTTTCAAAACTCTTCTTTTTAATTCATTTTAAGCGTTTCAAAACTTTTTCTTTTTAATTTTACTTAGGCCGAGAATCTTGAACCTAAGCTCTGATACCAAAATAATTGTAACACCCCAATACTCCATATAAATACTATACATATACCTAGTATACATACAGTAAGTATATAAAGTATAAGGATGCCACTTTTCTTTTTACCTTTCAATACCTGTAAAAAAATTCAAACCATAATAGGTCAATTTAAAGAATACTTACAAATTATTGTCTTTATCAAAACTTCATTTATACATATAATATAACATACTTAAAGTGGTTACATGTATGCATTACCCTCTAGTTGGTCTCGACAAAATCTTACTCTTCTCGTGGCATACCAAAAGACTTCATATCTTCCACCAAGCTACCTGCGCGATAATACATCCGCGCTAAGCTCGAAAGCTTAGTAGTACAAATATAAAATACAAACATATATCATGGAAACACTAACATATAAAGATATCTCCATTCCATATACTTTTAGTTCTTATTAAGTTTATCCCTATTCATTTGCACCTTTCATATCTTTCAACTAATCTCATATCTTATACACATATAAACATAACATTTCTACCAAGTCCAACCCATCACTAATATTCACAATCAACATCTCAATACACACATTATACATCATACTAATCATAAGTCACATTTCCAATTAAGACAATCATTGTCATCAACCACAATTCATCAATTGAATTCACAATCAATGCTAATACACATATTATACATCATACCAATCATAACATTTCTTTATTCACAATTCAACATTAATGATTCATCACTAGTGCTTATAATCAATATTTCAACGCACATATTACATATCATCAATCACATGTCCAATGAAGTATACCAAAGATTTCATTATCCATTTCTTTCAACATTTGTATATCACATTGACAACAAAGACAGACTCGGGCCCAACAGACACCACTATGTTATTCAGAGTTCAGAGTTACTGCTTTGGTCTATAATCATAATCATCAAGCCCGTAGGCATCATATATCAATATTTCTATCCATGGATAGTGTAACAGACCCAGTCTCTTGGACCATCAACTCATCATGAGGAGATCCTCAACCCGGCAAGACTGTTACCAATCATATATTTCATATTCACAATTCTCATAGTGTAACAGACCCAGTCTCTTGGACCTCAATTCAACTCAATTTGAAGAGATCCTCAACCCGGCAAGACTGTTACCTTTTTCATTTTATAGGCATGCCTCCAAACCCAGAACTCTGAAAACTCAATAACACATTAAACACATATTTCACTTATTATATAGTTACCATTTCCATTCTCAAATTCTCATCACATTTAAGCAAACATGCCTTCTTTCTTTCAATATCATCATCATAACTAATCACAATGGCATTGTCTCATATCATGTCTTATTTGAATTATCATTGCATCTTTGATATACATTTCAATTTCAATGTATATTACTCATGAAACACATTACCATTCACAATGCATAACATAACATTGTTCAATCTCAACAATGCAATTAGGGCAAAGAACAATTGATATGATTCATAGTTTTAGGACCTTACACATGCATTTGATTATATCATTCATTGATTCAAGTGTGTTTAAAGTGTTTAGGGTTAGGTTTAAGGACCAACCTACCTTTGGAGAACCAAAGCAATGCAAGAAGAACAATGAATTAAAACCCTAACCCACACAATTGAGGAACACGGGCAGCCACTTGAGGGACACGGTTATGGCAATTCAACCTAATCCAAAAGGAATATTAACAAAATGACCATATGAATAGTACATTCTGGTTTTAGACTCCATTTTATCCTTATTTGAAAAATTGTATAAAATAATCTACTTGACTAAAAATTCTAAAATTTTTACAGAATTTAGTTTTGTATCTTAAAATCATTCCTTTAAAATTTCAGATCAAACTGAACACAAAATATTGGTCAAATAGTTCACCTAACCAGACTGCCCCAATTGCCCTGCATCCTGGCAGCAGTTCTGAACTTTGTGAATTCCATAAATCAAATTCAATCAACGTGGTTCCAAATTATTTTTCTCAAATACTAGACTCACTAAGAAATAACATATCCAAAATTCAATTGGATATGATTTTTCTACATTTTATTAAAATCCCGAAATATAGCTGTCTCAGTTAAGGTACCTGCTGGAACAGGTCTAATAAAAATAGTCTTTCTAAACTCATAACCATTCCAAAATCGAATCAACATATTTTTCAGTCATTCTAGACTCATAGAGGCACAACATATCAAAAATTCACTTCAAGAACATTTTTCTATAATTAATTAAAAATCATACAAGTCACAGCCTTTACTAATTGTAAAACAGAAAAAAAAAACTCACTAAACACAACTCTTACTCTTCCATCACCAACACCAATTTAACTTCTTATTTTAAAATCAATTTCAACTCTAATCAACAAATCATCAACACACTTAATCATACTATCAATAACCCTAACTCAACTCACACACATCTTCAAAAATAACAAAGGCAAACAAGAGAAAACTTACCAAAATCATGAAATTCTTGAAATTCCAACTTGTATACTTGAGATCTTCCTTCACTTTTGAGCTTAAAATTCCAAAATCATCACTTGCTCTCTTGCTTTCCTTTGTCTTTGAGTGAGCCGGCCATCAACAAGAAGAAGAAGAAGAAATGATGAAGAAAACACAAAGTCAATAGGCATTAAATACCCTTCCAAAAGAAAATTACTAAACTACCCTCAACCATATAACTAAACCTTTGTCTTTTACAAGCCCATGTTGGTAATTTCACAATCACAAATAAAATATCCTCTTCCCTTGACCAAGCCCTTTGACCAACTTATATTATATATATATGACCATATACACAACATATACACTTCACTCTACACAATGCTTTTCTTCAAACAACATAATTACCACTTATCAATCACACACTCAATTCAATAATAACAACATTATCATAACTTCTAAGCACACTTAGGGATATTACAGAGTTCCTTCCACCCTTCATCAAAAGATTAAGTTCCCCAACGGAGATGAGACAGTGATCATTGAAGCTAAAGATAATGAGATTGTTAACGCTATAATGATTGAAAGGCCTCTCAATGGTTTTCAAGTAGCTATAATTTCTGATGATGTAGTAGTGGACTCCAAAGTTTTGAATATGATGAAGAATATGAACTACCTTCCCGGAGCTGGTCTTGGAAAGGGTAAGGCTGGTTTGACAAAGCTGCCAGACTTTAGAACTCAAACTTCCAAGAAAGGGTTGGGATATGATGAAAACAGCGATGTCCAGCCAAAGAAGAGTGAGAAGATGAGCTTCCCACCACTTGAAGAGATTTTTATCAAAGCTCCAGATATGGGACCACTCCAAGGAAAGCCCGAGCCGATCATGTTCATGGTTAAGTTACTCCCAGGTTTTGAAATTTTTGCAGATGTGGCTGAGCTAGTCGACCAAGTGAAGAAAGAGCTCACCCCGTCAGTCAACAAAGAATCCAATCCAAAAGAGAAGAAAGAAGCTATCTTGAAAGTTGAGAAGACTCCGGAGGAGATTACTGCCCTGGTTGAAGAAAATTTTGAAGACATCCTGCCTTTTGATTTTGAGAACAATGATTTTGGTTTTTATTTTAATTTGTCTGATTTTTATGAGGATGATGATGTTTTGTTTTCCAAAATGAATGCAATAAAGTCTGATTTTGCTTACTTGTGTGATGTTTCTCCAGATGGTTGCATACATTCAAATAACAGTTACATGAGCATCTTTAATATTAATTCTGTTAAAACACAATCATTAAATTTGGGAACAACCAAAAATTCTAAAAACATTAGCCTAGCATCCTACCTTACTCCTGATGAGAGAGAGAGATTTGAAAAAATATTCAAAAAATATGAAGAAGTGTTTGCTTGGTCTTATGAGGATATGCCTGGAATAGATCGAGACATAGCCGAGCATCATATTCCTACTTACACTCATATGAAACCTGTCAAACAAAAGCTTAGGCGATTAAGACCTGAGTGGGCTGAATTGGTTAAAGAAGAGGTCACTAAGCAAATACAAGTGAAGTTCCTCGAAGTAATAGAATACCCAAATTGGCTAGCCAACATAGTACCCTTGCTAAAGAAAGATGGAAGAATAAGGGTCTGTGTGGACTATAGAGATTTGAACAAGGCTTCCCCTAAGGATGATTTTCCTTTACCCCATATAGATGTCCTCATTGACAGTGCAGCCTCTAGTGTGCTACACTCGTTTGTAGATGTATTTTCTGGATACAATCAAGTGTTAATGGGCCAAGAGGATAAAGCCAAAAATGCTTTTATTACTACATGGGGTATATTTTCTTATAGGGTGATGCCATTCGGCTTAAAGAATGCTGGGGCAACCTACCAAAGGATGGCCACCACACTATTTCATGACATGATGCACAAAGAAGTTGAAGTATATGTTGATGATATGATGGTTAAATCAGATACAAGAGAATAACACTTCAAAAACTTGGAATTATTCTTCGATAGAGCCTTGAAATATAAGCTAAGATTGAACCCGAAGAAGTGTGTATTCGGTGTTACCTCAGGTAAATTATTAGGACATGTGAGTGGTCCAAATGGTATTGAGATTAATCCTGACAAAGTTAAGGCAATCAGGGATATGCCAACCCTAAAGACGGAGAGAGAAGTCCGAGGATTTATCAGTAAATTACAATACATTAGCAGATTCGTGGCAAAACTCACAACAATTTGTGAGACTATCTTCAAATTGCTTAAAAAGAATCAGTCGATCATATGGAATGAAGAATGTCAAAAGGCCTTTGAGTGAATAAAAGAGTATTTGTTGAATCCACCTATTTTAAAACCACCTAAACACGGCAAACCTCTATAACTATACTTAGCAGCGGAAGAAGAGTCAATAGGAGCCATGCTAGCCCAAGCAGATGAGTTAGGAATTGAGCATGCAATTTACTATTTGAGTAGAAAGCTCCTACCTTATGAAATTAAGTATAGTATCACTGAAAAGACTTGTATAGCCATAGTTTGGTCTTCTAAGAAGTTGTACCATTACTTTCAATCGTATAGTGTGCAAATAATTTCCAGGTTGGATCCAATGAAGTACTTAAGGGAGACACCCTCTTTGATTGGGAAATATGGCCGATGGTTGATAATATTAGAAGAATTTGAGATTGAATATGTAACCAGGAAAACAATCAAAGGTAGAGCGGTGACAGAATTCCTAGCCCAATAACCATTACCAGAAAGTGAAGAGGTAATCTTGGAATTTCCGGATGAACATTTAGAAGCAATTGAAGTACAAGGGTGGAAATGTGTTTTGATGGAGCAGTAAACAGGAAAGGAGTAGGTTTAGGAGTTATACTAGAATCGCCAGAAGGGGAACTTATCCCTTTAGCTAAAAAGTTGAAATTTAGGGCAACCAATAATATGGTGGAGTACGAAGCTTGTATTTTTGGTTTGGAAACCCTAATGATTATGAAGGTGGATAAGGTCGAAGTTTTTGGCGAATCATTACTAGTAGTATCCAAGTAAATGGAGAGTGGGAGTTGAAAGAAGAAAAATTAAAACCATACCACCATTACCTGACCATGATGAAGAAGAACTTTAAGGAGTGTAGGTTTATACACCTATCGAGAGAAGAAAATCAGATGGCTGATGCCCTAGCCACATTGGCTTTGGTATGGGAAAACCCTGTCAACTTATTCCTTAAGCCTCTGATCTTGACCAGTTCATCAACTCCTTGTTATAAATATGAGACAATCATAGAAATTGACATAGACCATGATGCGTGGTATGATACTATAAGGCGATTTTTGGAGGAAAGAGAATACCCGCTGGGGGCAACAAAGAAAGAAAGAAGAGCCATAAGGCGGTGGTCATTGCAATACATCACATTCCATGGGGAGTTATATCGAAGATGGCCTGATGGGGTGCATTTGAGATGTTTAAGAAAGCCTGAAGTGGAGCGTATCATGTCAAAAATACATGCAGGAAGTTGTGGACCGCATATGAGTGGTTTGGCCCTAGTTAAGAAGATTATTCGACAAAGTTATTACTGGTTAACCATGGAGAAGGATTGTATTGAATTTGTAAAAAAGTGCCAACAATGTCAGATGTATGGTAACTTGAATCACAAGCCTCCCGAAGCATTACATTCTATGTCTTCACCCTGGCCATTTGCCACTTGGGGTATCGACATTATAGGAAAGATACATCCGAAATCCTTAAACGGTCACCATTTCATTGTGGTAGCAGTAGATTATTTTTCAAAATGGGTCAAAGCCGAATCCTTCAACAAATTGGGTGCAAGCCAAATGGCTAGATTTATTGAAAAGAACCTCATCTGCAGATACAGGATCCCGCACAGTGTGATATCAGACAATGGGGTACATTTTCAAGGAGCAGTTAAGGATTTATTCTCAAAGTACCACATCCATCATCATAGATCTTGTCCTTATAGACCAAAGGCTAATGGTGCAGTAGAAGCAACAAACAAGACAATTAAGCAAATTCTGTCCAAAATGACCAAGACTTACAGGGATTGGTCAGAGATGCTTCCCTTTGCTATTTGGGGATATAGGACAAGTGTGCAAACAACTAGTGGAATGACACCGTTCTCTTTGGTTTATGAGATGGAAGCAGTATTGCCAATTGAAATAGAGATCAAGTCATTGAGAGTAGTCTTGGAAGCTGAACTGCCTGAAATGGAGTGGGTAGCGAGCAGATACACACAGTTAGCTTTACTAAAAGAGAGAAGGTTAAAGGCACTGTATCATCACCAACTGTATCAAAAGAAGATAGCTCGGGCCTACAATAAAAGGTTAAAATTAGAAAAATCAGAGTTGGGGATATGGTGTTGAAGCAATGTAAGCCTAATGTGTCTGATCCAAGAGGGAAGTTCAGGTCTTGCTGGGAAGGGCCATATGTCGTGAAACAAGTCATGAACAAAGGTGCGGTAAAGCTATCAGACATGGATGGGAACGAGTTTAGTGAGCCAGTAAACATTGATAGGTTGAAGAGGTTTTATGTATGATATATAAAAAAAAGGCTCGCTAGGTTGAAAACCCAGAAAGGGCGGCCTAGGCAAAAGTTAGAGCAGTCCGCTAGTCCCGAAAACCTGAAAGGGCGGGCTAGGCAACAATTAGGGCTAAAAGAGAGAGAATTGTCAATTAGAAAACCCGAAAGGGCTAGTTGGCAACAAGAGTAATCTTGTGTATGCTAGCTTTATGTTTGGTTGTTCCCCAATTTAATAAAAGAGAATTAATGTTAAAATTGTTAATCTTGTGTATGCTAGCTTTATGTTTGGTTGTTCCCCAATTTAATAAAATAGAATTAATGTTAAAATTGTTCTATGTGCAATGTTATAAGTATTTGACTAGATATGGATGAAATAAATGAACACAATAGCAAAAGGTGATAACAAATTTTAAATTGAAAAGAAGCATCTTTTATTACTTTGATTATTTTTCATCCTAGCAATACACTTTCTGAATTGACAAATGTAAAATCTATGGTAGTCAATAAATGTAACATGCAGGCCAGCTTTGCCTCAGCCGATCCAAGTAGGCTTCAGTCAAGTAAGGCATGTCAAAATCAAGAGTAAAGTCAGAACCGCGAGGCTCAGCTCCGTATTAACGACCAAGTCGGCGAGGATCATAGCATGTACCTTGATGAAGAGCAGCAAGGGGAACATGCATCAAGTATGTCCGCATGGTGATGCGAGAAATCTTCCACCAAGGTACCAACCAACGAATATTGACTTCAGAGCATGAGTGGATTCAGTCAACCCAATCAACATATGAAGAAGTAGGATGGAGTAGTTTCCTAGCAGAATGATGATGTGGCAGGTATCTGGCAAAATCCATGGACGGAATATCAAGCAAATAAAGATGCTCCTGAAGCTAAATCAGTGAAGAAAGAATTAAATTAAAAAAAAATAGAGTCCGCAAAGTTGAAAACCCGCAAGGGCAGCTTAGGCAAAAATTAGGATAGCTCGCTAGTTCCAAAAACCCGTATGGGCGGACTAGGCAAAAATTAGAGCAATAAAAATATATCTAATAAAAAGAAGAGGTTCGCTAAGTTGAAAACCCGCGAGGGCAGCTTAGGAAAAAATTAGGGCAGCTCGCTAGTTCCGAAAACCCGCATGGGCGGAGTAGGCAGAAATTAGAGCAATAAAAAGAAAAAAAAACTAAATTGAAAACCTGAAAGGGTAGTTTAGGTAATTACCTGAAGTAGCAATGGACTCCCAGTCAGTCTCTTTGTCAATCCTGATTTAAGCTGGTCGAATCCAACTAAAGTCTCGACTAAGATTACAGGTACCGGCGACAAGCCTCCTTCCATTTGGTCCACAATAACCAATAACCGTGGATCAATATCGCCGTCAGTGAAAACAAGCAAGAATTGGCCAAGCAAGCAAAGACAGAGCATTCATCCCCATGCCTTAGTAGGGCCCAAATGAGAGAAACAAAAGTCAATCAAAGGAGCTATGAGCGGGGATTTTTGCCCTGGCTTCAGCTCTTTTAGCTGGATTGTTCTTTTGTCTTTTGCATCTTCATTCTTTTGAGAATTCTAATTTTCTTTTTTATTCCATTCTTTTTTTGTTCTTCCTTTGCACATTTACAAAAAATTCAGCCCTTTTTAGCTAGCCTTCATATCCTCTCCTTTTCCCCCTGCGTTGTGAGATATTTGCAAGTGAGTTTGAAAATGTTTTATATATAAACTCAAAAAATTGAAAAGGAGAAACTTTGCCCCCTATGTAGGCTCAAACCCATGATTTTTCTATGCGGACTCTGATTGATGTTGTCGTTGTCTAGTTCTTCGCACAAGCACGTATTTCTTCACTTTGCAAGATTACTGGAGATTTCTCAAGCAATGGGCTTTCTATGCCCCCCTGATTTGATATATTCTTTTGATTCTTTACTTCGTAAGGTGTTTGCTGTTCATTTTGCCAAAGAATAAACAACACAAGACAAGAAAGTGCGATGTGATGTGATCATGTATGCATGATATGCATGAATAATACTTACAGTTGTTCCATCGACTCACAGAATAAAGTGATCAGCATAAGTGTTCTCATTGGTTCCGTTTTGACGCTTGTTCAAGTCTTGCATTGGAATGATCGAAAGCTTTGCATTTGTAGCTTTTATCTTTAAGATGTTGAAAACATAAGTAGTGGAGACTCTAAGCAGCAGAGTCAGGGATGCATCCATTTCAAACTATATTTCGGCATGTCGGTTGGTAGTTTCTTCAAGACCTTGCCAATAATCATTTCCTTTGACCAATGTGTCCTTTGGAGGTTCAACATACTTCCCTTAACTTGAAGGCTTTGTATGACAAAACACTTTTTTCCTTTTCCTTTTCTTTTTTGAATTTTTGAATTTTAATTTTGAAATCAAATGTTGGCTTTGCCAAATCAATGTCAATGCACCTTAGGACTTGATTTTCCAAATTAACATATCTATAACATGACAACCCTAGTTACCGTACTAAACTCGGGAATCATTTCTATTTAAGCAAGAATTGTTGCACTTCAGATAGGCACATACACATTACCTGGCCAAAAGTCTCATTTGAGTTTAAATATTGTCTGTCTCATATGCATGCTTATCCAAACTATCTCCACTAATAGACTCTACCTACCAAGAGAGATCAACAGGTCTTTGATAGGCTTGAAATGGGGTCTATAAGGGACACAGGTTTAAGTGAAGACCATTTTGAGATAGGAGCTGATGTGACACAATGGACAAACCTTCACACTACAAATTTCTTGTTGGAACTTTAGACAGTTGGGAGCAATCTTTCTAGACTCCAAATTCCTTCTATCTTTTTGGCATTAATCTGGATCTTGATTAGGACAATCTTTGTTTCTTTGCATAAAGTTTGGTACCCAAACTTGTTTCTTTTCTTCTTCTCCCTTTTCTTTATTTTTCTTACTCTTCCTTTTTTCCTCTTTATTTTCCTTACTCTTCCCTTTCTTTGAGCATTTTATCATTTTGTCCTTCTTCCTTGTAGGACTGTCACGTACAAAACTTTTAAGTACTGGATGGTCTTTCTCCTTTTCCTCTAATTTAGATTGAATCTTTGGATGGGTTGGACCAAGTTAATTCGTCCTTATAAACCAAATGGAAGCCTTTTGTTGCTTTAGGTAAAAGAGAACTCAGTTGGCTTTCTAAACCGCCTTTCTAGGTTTTATTTTTCCTTTTTCTTTTCTTCTTTTATTTTTTTTTCTTCTTTTTTTCTTTTTTTTGTCCTAGCTCAAACAGAGTTGTCTTGTTTGTACTGACTTGGGCTTCTGATAATGGATGAGTGGAGTAACATAGATCTTCTTTAACAGGGATAAATCATTTGTTACTCTAATGTTGTCTTGATATATTAAAGATATTAAGTGAATTTCAACTACCCTTATGGTCTTGAAAACTTCAACTACTCTTATGATCTTGAAAATATCAACTATCCTTATGGTCTTGAGAACTTCAACTATCTTCATGATCTTGACTATTCATTACTTTCTTTGATCTTCTTGCCTCTTCATCTTAGTGATCATAAGACTTGTCAAAAATATCACAAAAGCTCAGGGTAGGTTATTGGGGTTTGTAAGCCAATGAAAAGAAAGCTAAAATTTTATGAAGGCTCAAAGGGACAACTATGGATTGATATTTAATGGGGCGGATACTAGTTGTTGGCTAACCAAACAATGCCTAGATCATCTCTCCCTTAAATTAGCAGAGTTGCAATTTCACCTCGAAAGTTTGTCAAAGCATGTTCTAAGACTGACTAGGACATAGACAAAGGTAATTATGCAGGAGCCCTCTCTAAGTAAGCATACACAACTCGATGCTATAGAGCAATTCCCTCATCTAGTAAAGTCATTCAAGTCATGATGCATAAATATATTAATTCATGAATTATCAAGCTAGATTCCTCATTGGTTGAGCACCAAAATGAATAAAGACCAACAAAATTTTTGATAAAAGTAATTTATTCAAACAAATTTAAATTTGAAAAACACGATTGTTCCAATTTAAATATTAAAGTAAGTAAAATCGAAAAGCAATATTCAAGCTAAGGAAAGTTTGTTGAGTTTAAGCTTCTTTCCCTTTCATATCTTCAATATCCCCATCTTGAAAGGATGATAAAACAAAATCCTCTTCTAATCCTTTTCCTACCATGAATGTTGCTGGTGGAGGCGCTCTTCTAAATTTAGGCAAAGGGTTGTTTTTGGTATTGGGCTTATCTGGCTCGGGTAGCTTGGCACTATCGATTAGGTATTGGATCTCATGCCTTAGACGAGCATATTTATCTGTTTCATGCCCTCGCAATTGATGAAATTGACAGAAGGCGTCGGCATTGAAGTTTGGTGGTAGTGGATTATGTAGTGGTCGAGGAGCTAATGATTGCAACAACCCTTTCTTTTGCGGCTTGCTAAAAACCCAAGATAGAGGTTTCCCCAATTCTGAGAATTGTCTTTTATTTCCTTGACCGGTTACATTAACATCAACCTTTTTTGTGTGCTTTCATTTTTGGACTGGTAATTCCCTTTCTCATTCCTTTTTATTGAAAAGTGATTTTTCTCCCTTTCCCACTCTTCAATTTGCAAACCAGCTTGGAGAAGGTCTTTGAAATCATGGATAAGTGTGTGAGACATCCTCTCACGGAGGCTAGGCAACACTCCTCTCATAATCATCCTTATTTGATCAGATTCATCGGGCCTCTTCTTCAGCAAAGCAGCCTTGTTTCTCCATCTCTTTACATAGTCCACAAAATTCTCATTTGGCCTTTGCCTAATGGACTCAACTTCCATTAAGGTAACTTCCATTTCAACATTATATCCATATTGTTGGATGAAGACTTTGTAAAGCAGATCCTAATTTTTTGAGTACTATCATCTAAGGTATTGAACCAATTTTGGACAACAGGATCCAATGAGAGCATGAAGTACCTTAGAGTTTGAGCCTTAGAAGCTCGGGCAGACTACATGGCAGTGATATATTGCTTCACATGAAGGTGAGGGTTTCCAGTACCATTGTACCTAGCGAAGGAAGGCATCTTGAACTTATAAGGGACCTCCTCATCATGTTCAAATAGCTTGTCGATCTCGGACATCTCTTCGATTTTTTATTTCTTCTCAAATTTCATTTCCAAATCAGCAATCATCTTCTCAACATCAGATGTCTCGGTCTTTTCAATAGTTCCCTTCTCAATGACCTTCGGCTCCTTTTTCTTCTCTTGAGCATCTTGGTTGTATTGAGCCCAATCATCATCATCAATGATCACCTTATCATCATCAAAAGCTACTTCATCAAGTTTAGCCTTCCCCTTCACTTTCTTGGTGCTAGCAGATGCTTCGACATTGTTTCCTAAAATTGCAGCTAACTGGTTCTTCATGGTCTCAGCTAGGGCCTCTTTTATTTGTTCCATCTTGGCATTGAGGGCCTCATCCACCATCCTTTGAATTTGTTCGGGCTCCATTGTTTTTTGTGAGCAAGTGATTGAGTCGTTGCTAGATACTTCGTCTCCGGCGCAGGTCGGATTGTTGTAAGCTCTTAAACTGTCGTAATCCAGGGCTGTGAGCCAGAGAGGATCAATGATATGAGATGCAAATGTATGCATGTATGCATGTATGCTTGAACAATCAACGAAGAAAGATAATTAGGACGTTCCTTCCAACCTTATAACATCCACACACGAATGGCGAGTCTCTTTTCCTAGGTATATGGTTAACAAAATACCAACATGGGGCATCTTGCTTTCGAATAATTCCCTCGAACGTTTCAACCAATAGTTATATTTTCGAAAATGGAAATCAATCCATGATAATTCCCATTAATTAGGTTTTAATCCATTCAACCAACTAAAGTAGCTTTTGTGCTATATTAGATTAAAACTAAATTAAGAGGTTTATTATAGATATATTTCTCACTAGAAAAAGGTAACTAATGATTCATGCCAAAAACAAGCCCATGGTTAATTTATTCTTAGTTATAAACTAGGCCCACGATTGATTTTTGGTATTTCATAATTGACATAAATATTTTGTAAGCTCTTTGTAAGAAAAGGTTGGGTCAAAATAATTTTGTTTCTAAGCCCATTGTAAGATGGATTTTGGGCTTAGTATTTGGGCCATGAGCAAAATAATTTTTGATTTATTTTTAGAAAAGTCTTATGTCCAAAGACCATCTTGAAAAGTTTTGAAAATAGCTTTTGTCTTTTGGACTTTAAAGAAAAATTGATTTTGAGCTTGCAAATGTACTTGGGTCATATTAGAAAAAGAACAAACCAAATAAGCCATGATTTAAGCCAAGATAAATTAACCATAGTCAAACAACATGCATTCGGGATAAAAACCTAAGGAAAGTAACTAGGCCAATTACTTGAGCTTTAGTCTTTGGGTAAAAAGGCTTAGGTTCCCATAGCAAGTATATACCAAATGGTACGAGGCTATGAGTGGTTATGCCATGCTCGATCTCCATACCTTGAGTGAAAGTATGGTATCCCTTACATAACACAACACGGATAACACAGGCATCCTAGCTCACACACACAATGCAATCTAATATGATGCAGTGGATAATATCATTATAAGAAAGAATAGAATAATATAAAGACCAACGGAATCAACTTCTCTTATCCCCAGTGGAGTTGCCACTATGAGCGGGGATTTTTGCCCCCACTCCTGGTGGAATGGTTCTTGCGGCTTCGGCACTGTTTAGGCTCGGGGCCTTAGAGAACACGGACCTAAGTCCGAAGAAAATGGAGTCGCCACCCGGACGGGTCGAAAAAAAGAGAGGGGTGGATGACTCGATTCCTAAGGAATCTCCAACCCCCTAATGGGTTTGGAAAGTTGGGTACGTATGGGGAAGGTGAGAAATGGCCCAGCACCCCCACAACGCCCGGTTCATTGGAACTGGCCTCTTTTACAGGTCTTAATATTATAAAATTCTTAAGTATAACAACATTATCCATATTACACACAATAATTAAAAGAAAGCATCATTATATTAAAATCAAAATGATGTCTAAGCCAAACAAATAAATAGACACCCATGCGAAGATGGAAACATGTCCTTACATCACATGCCTAAATAGGACACCCACCGAAAGGTAGAAACATGCCCTTTACATAGGTCCTAAAATAGAAAAGCAAATCAAATTACATGATATTTAACTAATGAGGTACCCACAAAGTGGAAACATACCTCTTACAACATTTGAAAATCTAAATAAATTGATAAAAGTAAATAATTATTTGTGAGTGGGGATGTTTGCCCCCACTCCCGGTGGAATGGTTCTTGCGACTTTGGCATTGTTTAGGCTCGGGGCCTTAGAGAACACGGACCTAAGTCTGGAGAAAATGTAGTCGCCACCCGGATGGGCCGGGAAAAAAGAAAGGGGTGGATGGCTCGATTCCTAAGGAATCCCCAACCCCCTAATGGGTTCGGAAAGTTGGGTATGTGTGGGGAAGGTGAGAAATGGCCCAGCACCCCTACAATGCCCGGTTCATTGGAACCGGCCTCCTTTACAGGTCTTAATATTATAACATTCTTAAATATAACAATATTATCCATATTACACACAATAATTAAAAGAAAGCATCATTATATTAAAATCAAAGCAAGGTCCAAGCAAAACAAATAAATGGACACCCATTCGAAGATGGAAACATGTCCTTACATCACATGCCTTAATAGGACACCCACCAAAAAGGTAGAAACATGCCCTTTACATTGGTTCTAAAATAGGAAAGCAATTTAAATTACATGATATTTAACTAATGAGGTACCCACCAAGTGGAAACATACCTCTTACAACATTTGGAAGTCTAAATAAATTGATAAAAGTAAATAACCATTCATCATAAATAAATCATTCATCAAAGGTATTGAATATCAAGTAAACATCCATTCATGATAAATTTAATAAGCCAAGAATTGAAATTAAAGCATGTAAAATAAATCAAAGCATAATCAAATATGGAATTGAATAAGGTAAATAAAAATCCAAATTATAGCTACTGTTTCCATTTAGGGTTCTTTATTTCATGTGTTAAGGTTTGGAATACATAGAATTAGGCTACTGTGACTTTTTTTATGGAATTAAAATAGATTAAGGTTCTATGTTTTAGAAGGTTAGTAAGACTCTTTGATTAAACAAATTAAGGTTTGAATGGTGAAATCATGAAACTAGGGTTTTAGACACTTTAAAATACTTTTGATTCATGGTTTTAAATGATGATTTCAAGTTTACTGTGTAAATTTAAAATATTTGTGGTTTTATGGTTTTTAAAGTTTTAAAGGATTAAAGTTTAGAAAAAGTTAGTGTTTAAGGTTTTAAAGGGGTTAGAGTTTACTGTTTTAGGTTTGGAAGTTGAGTTTGGGTTTAGTATTTTAAAATTAGGGTTTCGGTGATGCATGAAGCTTTTAGGATTCGAAAATCAATTTGATACTTTTATGAGGTTTTATGAAAGTAAACCAACGATTTAAAGTCTTTTAAAAGAAAAAAAGTAGTTTTTAATGCTTTTGGAAAGAAACAGAATATAATTTAGGGGTTTTGATAATTTGGAAAGTAAATTAGAGTTTTGGGATTTTGAAGAAGTAAAAATAATAATTTTAAGTCTTTTGGAAAATAAACCAACGAAATAAGGTTTTTAACTTTAGAAAAACTAAATTAAAGTTCTAGGTTTTTTTTTTAATTTTGAAAGACACAATTTCATGAATTAAGCTACTGTGATAAAACAAAAAAAATAATTTAAGAGCTCAAACCTTGGTTTGTGAGTTACACCCAAAAAATTGCTTCTTGGATCAACAAAAACAAAGGCAGTTGATGCCTTTGATGAATTGCTTGAATTGTTTTTTGGCTCTCTCACAAAATCAGCTTGGTTCCACTGCTTTCCTTTACAGATTCGGTTTCAAACTTTCCAATTAATCCCAATTTTTCTGATCCCCTTTTCCTCCCTTTTTGTGTTGTTATTTATAGAAGTTTTTTTATGGTTTTTTCCTAGTTACTCATGACATACAATATTTAATAAGAAAAGGAAACCGAAACCTAATTGTATTAGGTTTCAGAAAATTTGCGTCGGAAAATTTCGCTGGCAAAAAAAAACTGCTGCGAAAAAATTGCAATGGCGGGGGCGGGGAATAGGCCTGCGGGCCATTTTGCCCACAAGAAATTCCTGCAAGCGAAATGGCCCACAGCCAAGCCCGTGCTGGTGGTTTTCGGCGACGATTTTTTCGTTGCCAATTTTTTCGTAGCCAATTTTATTTTTATTTTTATTTTTATTTTTTTATTTTTATTTGTTTATTTTTATTTTTTATTAATAAAAATTAGATAATAAAGCAAAAATTATTTAATTAAGATAACAAAAATTATTTTAGATTAATTAAAATAAATTAGATAACATAAAAATTATTTTGGACTAAATAAAATATATTGGACCGGACTGGGTCAAAAATTAAGGGTCTACAGTTTGCCCCCTGCTTGAATGATCAGAAACTTTAGTGAAAGAGAGTGAAAAACAACAAGACTTAATTTTTGAGATGGTGGAGGTTTTGGGTTCTAGACCCAGTTCGAGTTCTAGACTCAAGGATAATTCTAGGTTCTGGACCTAAGGAAAATTTAGATTCTGGACCCGAACTAAGTTTTGGACTTAGAAATAATTCTAGGTTCTTGACCTAATGGTAAAATTGGGTTCTAAACCAGAGCTAAGTTTTGGACTTAGAAGAGATTCTAGGTTCTGGACCTAAGTAAAATTTGGGTTCTTGACCCGAGCTAAGATCTGGACTCAGGGATAATTCTAGGTTCTGAACCTAAGGAAAATTTGGGTTCTGGACCCGTTTTGAGTTATGGACTCAAGGATAATTCTAGGTTCTATACCTAAGGAAAATTTGGGTTCTGAACCTGCTTCGAGTTCTTGACTCAAGGATAATTCTAGGTTTTGGACCTAAGAAAAATTTGGGTTCTGGACTCGGTTCAAGTTTTGTACTCAAGGATAATTCTAGGTTCTGCACCTAAGGAAAATTTGGATTCTGGACCCGAGCTAAGTTATGGACTTAGAAATAAATTCTAGGTTCTGGACCTAAGGAAAATTTGGGTTCTGGACCCGGTTCGAGTTCTGGACTCAAGGAAGATTCTAGGTTCTGGACCTAAGGAAAATTTGGGTTCTGGACCCGAGCTAATAATTTTTATTTCAAAAAGTTTATTGCAAAAATGACTTCCCCCATCACTGACTATCACTCTTGGTGTGCCAAATCTGCTAAGAATATTTTTCCTTCACAAATTTAACAACCACGTTAGCATCATTAGTACGGGTGGGGATTGCCTCCACCCATTTTGAAACATAATCAACAACAACTAAAATAAATTCATAACCAAAAGACTTGGGAAAAGGACCCATAAAGTCAATTCCCCACACATCAAACAGTTCAACAACAATATATGATTGAAGGGGCATTTCATTCCTTCTCCCAATGTTACCTACTCTTTGACAGCAGTCATAGTGCTTACAATACTCTTGAGCATCCTTAAATAGAGTAGGCCAGTAAAAACCACTTTGGAGCACCTTTTCTGCAGTCTTTCTTCCTCCAAAATGACCACCACAGTGAAGGTCATGACAAAATTTAAGAACACTCAGTTGTTCTTCCTCAGATACACACCTGCGAACTATCTCATCTTTGCAAATCCGGAATAAGTAAGGTTCATCCCAAAAATAAAATTTACTCAAGTGTAAAAACCTTTTCTTTTCCTAAAATGACATGTTAGAACGCAAAATACCACAGGCAAGATAGTTAGTAATATCTGCAAACCAAGGTGCATTAATTACCACAAACAGCTGTTCATCAGGAAATGCTTCTAAATTTTTATGAATGCTATCAAACGCAAGATTTTCACTAAAGAAGGGTAATCTAGATAAATGATCAGCAACAATATTTTCACTCCCCTTAGTGTCTTTGATTTGGAAATCAAACTCTTGCAATGACAACACCCATCTAATTAAGCGGGGTTTAGCATGTTGTTTTGTTAAAAGATATTTTAGAGCTACATGATCAGAATGCACAATAATTTTCGACCCAATTAAATATGCTCTAAACTTATCTAAAGCAAAAACAACAACTAACATTTCCTTCTCAGTTGTTGTGTAATTCATTTGCTCACTATTCAGGGTCAAGCTAGCATAATATATCACTCTCAAGAATTTCTCAACCCTTTGCCCAAGAACAGCTCCTACAGCATGATTAGAGGCATCACACATAATTTTAAAAGGTAAAGACCACACAGGAGCTACAATCACAGGTGCACTAGTCAGTTTTTTCTTAAGGGAATTAAAGGCTTGCATGCATTGTGTTGTAAATTCAAATGGAACATCTTTCCCTAGCAAATGACACAATGGTTGGCTTATTTTAGAAAAATCTTTAATAAACCTCCGGTAAAAACCTGCATGCCCTAGGAAACTTATTCCCTTAACAGAGGTAGGTGGGGGTAACTTAGCAATCAATTCAACTTTAGCCTTATCCACCTCAATCCTTTTCCTTGACACCACATGACCTAAGACAATGCCCTGAGTAACCATAAAATGACTCTTTTCCCAACTCAAAGTGAGGTTACATTCAATGCATCTCTCAAGCACAAGAACAAGTTTATTGAGGCAATTATCAAAAGAACTACAAAAAATAGAAAAGTCATCCATAAATACCTCAATAAAATCATCTATCATGTCTGAGAAGACAGACATCATGCATCTCTGAAAAGTTGCAGGTGCATTGCACAAGCCAAAGGGCATACGTCGAAATGCATAAGCCCCAAAGGGGCAAGTAAAGGTAGTCTTTGATTGATCCTCTGGTGATATCGGCACCTGATAATAACCTGAAAGGACATCCAAAAAGCAATAATGTGAGTGTCTCAAAAGTTTATCTAACATCTGATCAATAAAAGGAAGAGGGAAATGGTCTTTCTTGGTAGCATTATTCAACTTCCTATAATCGATACACATTCTCCACCCAGTAGTAGTCCTAGTAGGAACCAATTCATTATTTTCATTTTTCACCACAGTGATTCCTGATTTCTTAGGAACTACATGTACTGGGCTCACCCACTCACTATTAGCTATTGGATATATTACTCCTTCATTAAGCAATTTGAGCACTTCCTTCTTAACCACTTCACTCATGTTTGGGTTAAGACGCCTTTCGGTCTCCCTCACAGGTTTAGCACCCTCTTCTAAGGTGATTCTATGCATGCACATTGAAGGGCTAATACCTTTGATGTCACTCAATCCCCATCCTATTGCTCTCTTCAATCTTTTAAGCTCACTCACCAACCTCATCTCCTCCCCTTCACTAAGTTCACTAGATATTATCACAGGTAAGGTATTGTGATCTCCTAAAAACACATATTTCAGATTTTTAGGTAATTCTTTCAGCTCTAACTCAAGTGAAGGATTCTTCTCCTCCTTTTCAATGGTGGGAAGTTTAAATACTGGGTCCTCCTTAAGTTCCTCTATTTCCGCACTCTCTAATATCTCAAGGCAACTGGCTATTTCTGAATAAAAAATATCCAAATCACTATCCAAGGTCAATGCCAGCTCCAATTTATCCGAGGAACCTGTCTGCAAGAAAACATCTGAAACAACTGCGTCAATACAATCAATTAAAGAACAATCCTCATATAAAGCAGCTGTAGGAATAGGAGAAGTGTTAAAAATAGAAAATTCAACAGTTTGTCCCAAGACAGTCATGGACAATTTACCATTTTTAACATCTATCAAGGTGTTGGTAGTCGCCATAAAAGGCCTATCTAGCAAAATAGTGTGTGCTGATGGTGTAGAGTTACTTCCTTCCATGTCAAGAACTATGAAATCCACAGGTACTATCAAACCTCCAACCTTAACTAACACATCTTCTATAACCCCTTTCGGGAATCTAAGAGATCTATCAGCTAATTGCAACACCATTTTGGTTGGTTTAAGTTCCCCTAGTTCTAATTCAAGGTACACAGAATAAGGCATTAGATTTACATTAGCTCCTAAATCACACATTCCATCAGTACCCTTTCCATTCCCCATAGTAATTTAAATTATAAAGCTACCAGGATCCTTTATCTTTGGAGGTAGTTTATGCTGCAGAACAACACTAGCTACCTCTGAAACTATCACCTTTTCATTCAGCTCATACCTCTTTTTCTTGGTGTTCAGTTCTTTGAAGAATTTGGCATAAGCTGGCATGTTCTTTATTGCTTCAAGTAAGGGTAAGTTAATACTTACCTTAGACAGCATGTTGAAGATGTCAGAAAATTGCTTATCTTGTTTATCATTCTTCAACCTGCTGGGGAATGGTATAGGTGGTCTGTAAGGATTACTGGCCTTGTGTAAATCTGCTGTAGGGGACTTTTCCATTGATCTTTCTCTAGTACCTTTGTTCTCTGGCTCTCCTTCCTTTTTGTTCTCTTGCTCACCTGCATTCACAGAATTATTTTCAATATTATTATTAATTACCTTGCCACTTCTAAGAATAGTCACTGATTGTGCCTGCTCAGGTTGAATTGGGAATTTCCCCTTTTGTTGAATCTGCATCTGTTGTGCAAGTTGTCCCACTTGGGTCTCCACTTTCTTAAAAGATGCTTCTAAGGAATCCAACCTCTTGTTGTTCATCTCTTGATTTTTAGCACTGACTTGGATAAAAGCCTGTAAACTTTCCTCCAAACTCTCTCTCTTAGGCTGCCCTTGATTTGAGGATTGACCCTGCTGTTGGTTCTGTCTCTGGAGCAAATGGAAAGGTTATTGAGGATTATTTATTGCCCAGGAAAAATTAGGATGATTCCGCCAACCAGGATTGTATGTATTGGAATAAGGATCATTCCGGGCCCTTGGTTGATATCCCCCCATAGCATTGACTTGCTCAGCTTCATTCCCATAAGACTCATATGCGGAGGAGCATATATTTGCTCCATGCCTGAAAGTCCCACAAATTCCACACACTTCTTGAGTGGATGAAGAAGTGTTGTTCTTCATATTCAGCATCTGCACTTGCCTTGTCAATTCAGCTATCTGATTGACCATCTCACTATTGGCTTCCAATTGATTCACCCCTTTACTTCTTCCTCTTACACTTTTCTGTTGAGAATTAGCTCCCAACATTTCAAAGATATCATAAGTTTCATCAGCTGTCTTTTCTCCCATGGCTCCCCCAGCTGCATTATCAACAGTGTTTTGAAATTGCTGGGTTAAACCATCATAGAAAAACTTATTCAGAAGTTGAAGTGGGTAGTGATGATGTGGGCACTGGATCAATAACATCTTAAATCTGTCCCAAGCCTCATGAAATGGTTCTCCTTCAAATTGAGAGAATGTAGCAATCTTCCCTCTCAATTCAGCTGTCTTCTGATGTGAATAAAACTTGCCCATGAACTTGTTATAAACTTGCTCCCAAGTTGTCAAAGAATTTTTAGGCAACATCATAAGCCAACTCTTTGCCCTATCCTTCAATGTATATGGAAAACATCTCATCCTCAACTGATCTTCTGTTAGTCCTCCCAATGGAAAAGTGTTGAGGGTGGAGTAGAAATCCCGAATAAAGTTCAAAGGATCTTCATTTGGAACTCCATAGAATGATGGCAGCATGTTGTAATGAATGTTCTTCAACTCATAATTTCTTGCTGTATCAGTCAATCTTATGCAAGATGTGGAAGTTCCAATGACAGGTCTAGCAAAATCTCTCATAGTTCTTTGTCTTTCTTCTCCCATATTGATAGATTGTGCAGTATCCGACTCAAAATCATAAGTCTCCTCCTCTGTATCAAATTTGGTGTACAGTTCAAACTCTTCCCTGCTCCTTTTCACTCTCAGAATTTCTGGAATAACTGGATATAGCTCCCCTCCGAGTGATCTCCTACCTTGCATAAACAAAATTTCTAGACCAAAAGAATTATTAAAAGCAAAAGACAAATAAAAGCAAAAGTAAACAATGAAAAATAATCTAAAGTATCTATGACTAACAAACAATTACGCCTATTAGCTTCCCCGGCAACGGCGCCAAAAACTTATTGCGCTTGAATTAACTCTACTACAAAGAGTCACTCGCAAGTATATGAGGTAGCTGTAGCAAAGGTGATCGCCCCAAGGTCATCTCACAAGGAAGCTAGATTAGCTAATTGATTATCAGACTATAAATAACAAATTATCAGTAAATTTAAATTGCTAACAACTAATGAAGAAGATCGATTGAAGTTTAAAACAATAAAAGTAAATTGAGCTGATGTTTTGATTCACTTAATAGAAAGGTCTAGGGTTTGCACTTCTCTACTAACTTATGTGTATGAACGGTTATTCCTCTTAACCAATTTAATTTCAAAGATTAAATCTCAAGCAACTTAATTAATCGAATCAAGGAAATAAGCTCTCGCATTCAAACCTCTCTCAAATAATCATGTTACAATTGAAGTAATCCTTTCCTTAGGTTATATCTCTAATTCACCTAAGTCCCTAATTGAATTGTTCCAGCATTAGAATTCATCTCTCAATCCTTCATCTAATACCTAAAACACATAATTGGTGGCCAATCAATTATATATAAACAATAATCCATTCAATCAAGGCTAAATAAATAATTAAGTTAAGAGTAATAACCAATTCATACAATCATAGCAGATCCATACAAACCCTAGACTAGATCAAATTAGTTCATATTAATGCTATCAAACATACTCATCTCATTAAAATTCAAAGAAATCAATTTAGACATAATAATATTCATGAATACAATTCCAATGAAATTAAAGAAATAAAGTTCGAGAACAAAACCAAATTACAAACTCTCTTAAGCGTCTGAAGAATCTCTTGTTCAGAATTTGCTCGAAGAATGTTGTAATGGCTAAAATGAATTTAATCTAGACTAGTTTAATCAAAGTGTATTCAAAATATCAAAGAAAACAAATATCAAACCCTAACTTCTTTCTTTGACGGCTAAACAACTCTCTCAAAAACAGCTCTCCACTTGAAAACCCTAATCGTATAATTTATACGAAACCTCGCTTAAAACTCCGCTTTTTCTTTCTTCGTTTAATCCATGAGAGACACGGCCAAGCTTAGACAAGCTTGGCCGTGTTTGAGGTTCTTGGAGGGACACGGCCACAAGCTTGGCAGTGTCCCCTGAAGGTGTCTGCTTCTGTTTGATTTTCATCTTTCTTCTTTCTTTGGACTTGAGTGTGACACGGCCAAGCTTAGAAAACTTGGCCGTGTTTGACAAATTTGGAGGGACACGGCCACAAGCTTGGCCGTGTTCCTTCAGTGTGTCAGCTACTGATCTGTTGGCTTCCTCCTTAGCTTGGTATGGGACACGGCCACAAGCTTGGTCGTGTCCTCTGCATGTGTCAGCTACTGTCCATTGTTTTCTTCCTCTTGGTTCCTTGGTCTTTCCTTCCTCTCTTGATCCTTGGTTTTGCCCTTAATATGGTTCCTTGCATATTAACCTAACACAAACACTTGAAACACACTTTAAACAAGAATCAAATAAACATTAACTAACAACACACAAACACACACTAAAAACTAGGACAAAAATAACATAAACACTTAAATAAATTAAAACTACCAAAATTAATGAAAACACTAAATAAACATATTAAAACTACCAAAATACCTAAAAATAATAATAATCATCGTAATAAATAAGATACAAGTCTATGACAAAAACTAATAAAACAGTAATACTATTCATGAATAGTAAAATTTACTATTTATCAATAGTAATGTTTACTATTTATGAATAGTAAATTTACTATTCATAAAACAGTTTTAAATTTGTTTTTTTTACTTGTCGTTTCTCTATAAAAACCCATCATTTCTTCATTTCATTTCACAACATGATTTCAATTTTATAATTCTCTCAAATTTCTTTCAATTTTAGCACATATTTTTTCAAAAACAATGCATACTTTGAGGTCAGGGACTCATTCTAATGCCAAGTTATTAGAGTTTATCCGGCATCATGAAGATGGAAATTTAGATATACTGGCCGGGATGCCGCTCCATCGCAGTTCCAATCCAAAAAACGAGGTAATTATTTTTTCCTTTTTTATTTCTCTTGATTTTTTCACTTTTTTTATTATTATTATATTTTTTTTGTTATATATTTTTTATATTTTTGTTATTATTTGTTATTGTGAAAAATAAATTAATTTAAGTAGATAGAATAATATGTACTTACCTGGAATTAACTTACCTGGGTCTGTGTTAGCATGATCGTTGTGTTGTTCGGGCTGGAGGGTGTATTTACAAAGCCCGACAATGGTACTACGCCTTCTCGGGTAAGGCGGATTATCCGAGATTGCGGCTTTGAGCAGTTCATCTTACAATTGCCATCCGAGGAATATCACATAGACTGGAGCGTAGTCCAGGCGCTTGCAGAGCGATGGTTGGATACAACCCACACTTTTCACTTACCCATTGGGGAAATGACAATTGGCCCGGTCGATTTTACTGCCATTACCAGCCTTCGATATGATGGTGCTCCGATTCCCCTGACCAATGATATTTTAACTTTTGAAGAAATTCAGGAATTAATTGGTATGGAACCATCATATAAAGGGCCTTTTAAGATAAAAATCGAGCCAATTCGTAGTTATTGGATGAACTACGAGGGACGGGTTGGCAGAGACACGGCCGAACAGTACGCTCGAGGATTTTATTATATCTGCTTGTGTCGACCATCTTAGGCAGCACTGAATCGTCCATTCACTTGTCAGTGTTGAGTGCCCTTTCTTATCTCATAATGGTACCATCTTCTGGCTGGGGTGAAGCTGGTCTTGCATGTCTTTACCATGGTCTTGATAAGCTTTTCCGAAATAAGAAGTCTTTTTTCATCTTGATGGCGGTTGTCGAGGTATTCTTTTCCTTCACCAATGTTACTTCCACTCCTTTCTTGCATGAATTTTATCTTTACTATCATTCTTGTAGGTATGGGCATATGAACATAACCTCGTGAGGGTACCCGGTATTTCTCGAGAGAGAGTCGGGTATCCGAGATTAAATTTCTGGTTGTCTGATCGTGTGGACGTTCCCGACTCTCATCATGTGCATACTCATCATTATGTGTTGAGCCGCTTAACTTGGGACTAAGTAAAATAACATTAGTATGCTTTAAATTTTATGTAAAAGTTTACTTACCTTATATTATTTCGCAGGTGAATTTGGCCTGGTGGAGCCCAGAAGAGCGAGCAAACTGGTCTCCTTTGATGAGGGCTGCACTGTCTTTCCAACATTCTCACCGAATTATTGCTGGCCCAGTGTCTAGTGGCTAGTTTCTCGAGGAGAGTATGAATGGTTTCTCGGTCTAGAGCAGCGGAGGTTTCAGATGCAAATCTCAGAATATACTTTAAATATTATGTCAATGCCAGAGGATGCATGGTGGTCGGCTCGGTATGGTTATGATGCCGAGTCATTTCTCCATTTACCGGGTCCATTTTATGCTTATTTCATTCAAAGAAGACTCTTGAACTTTGATGTATCTCCTATTGGTGTGCAGGAGATTTCTGACGAAAATGAGGGTAGAGATGAAGAAGAACATCACGGCACTGCAGGAGAGTCTTTTCCACATCTCGAGGTCAGTACTTCTGAGGTAAATGGCCATGTCACCTGAGTGTGTCGTCTTCTGTTTCTCCTCTGGTCATCTTTGTTCTTTGAAGATGAGAGTGACACAGCCAGTGGCTTGGCCGTGTCTCCTGGGTGTGTCAGCTTCTGTGTTTTTCTTTGGTTCTTCTTTGTTCTTGGCTTAGGATGGGACATGGCCAAGCTTGTGGCCGTGTTATGTGACACGGCCAGTGACTTGGCCGTGTTGTCTGCCAGTGTCACCTACTGTTTCTTTTCTTTTTTTGCTTAGTCCTTCTTGACTTTATCCTTTAGGTGAGACACGGCTAGTGGCTTGGCCGTGTCTCCTGCCCATGTCATGTTCTGCCAAGATTTCATTTGAGGTGACATGGCCAAGCTTGATTTGGCTTGGCCATGTCTTGCTTGATTCATGCTCTTCTTTCCTTGTTTTGATCTTCCAAGGGAATTTTTGCACTATAACCACTTTTTCCTTTCAACTTTTTCTTTCTTTGATTTTTCAATGATTGTTGCAGGTTGTTGGCTCATTTGATCATGAGACTGGACCTTCCTTTACTGCCCCTTCATCTGCTCACTCTAGCCCGCCATATATGTCATCTCATCTTCAAGGCATTAATATGAACTACCTGGTACGTTCCTTATTTCCTGGTAACTTATGCTATATGTATGCATGATTATGTATGCTCTTACCTTTTTCCTTCTTGGCTCACAGCGGATGCTCGAAGAACAAAATAAGAAACTTCAAGAAGAGTTGGCTACAAGTCGTCAGCAGGCTTCTCATTTTGAAAGTTCATATTATCAATCCGAGCAACATTTCCGAGACTTCCGATTTCAGGGGATGAGGGATCCCGGTGCTTCTTCATGAGAGGTCCCCAGACTGACGACCAAGAGATCCTTTGGTCTGCTTCTGATGAGGACCATGACAGATCAAAATCTCAAAGTAATAGGGATTTTGGTGTTCCCACTTCGGGTGATCCCGGGATGAGTAATTTGCCGAGTTTTGGTACTCCCACTTTGGGCGGACTCGGGATGAGTGATTTGCCCCCTCCTCCAACAGGCGACAATTTTTTCAAGTCTTTATTTGGTAACCTACCACCACTCTCTCAGTGATATGTAAATATTGTAGTAATTGTAAAATATTGTACAATAATGAAAAATATACAATTTGTATCTTTAACGTAACTCCTTTTTTTATTACCGTACATCATAATTTTAGAATACACATCATTTGCTAAACCCAATCCAACGTGGTAAAGGAAATTGCCACTGATTCCTTTCCTTATGCCATATGGTCTTATCCTTTCCCACCACCTTTTCCATTTCATTTTTGGAAAAGGTTTGTTTCCTTTATATAAATCACCCTTCATGCCATATTTTAATTCATAAATCAAAATTCTTTCTCTTTCAACGTGAAGACTCCCTTTAACAATTTTAATAATTTTTTCTTCATTTATTCACCATGACCGAGTATCATTTAAAGAGAATAAAATTCTATTTAAGAATATGGATTCCATTCATTGGAAGCAAATTTCATGGTCAAAACTTGATGTTTTAAAATGTTTTCAAAATGTCAAATTGGACCACTCCTTCTTACATGCCGTAGCTTCCTTTTGGAATATGGATTCCAGGGTATTTAAAATTAATGGCTTTGAAATATGTCCCTTGATTGAAGAATTTGAGGCCATCCTTGGATATCCTAATAATCAACAAATGACATTACCCACATTGATTTCCAAGACTCAACAGAAGATACAGATGTTATTTCAAATTCCAAAACCTGAAGTTCTTCGGTTGATGAGAGGTGAAAAAATTCTACTTGCTCCTTTGATTGACTTTTATCTCTCTCATTTGGCCCCTACTAAGGCATGGGGACGCATGCTCTGTCTTTGCTTGCTCGACCAATTCTTGCTTGTTTCTTCTGACGGCGATATTGATCCACGAGTATTGGATATTATGGACCAAATGGAAGGAGGCTTGTCGCCGGTACTTGTGATCTTAGCCGAGACCTTAGTTGGATTAGACTGATTTAAATCAGGATTGTCAAAGAGACTGACTGGGAGTCCATTGCTGCTTCAGGTAATTACCTAAACTGCCCTTTCGGGTTTTCAATTTAGGTTTTCTTTTTCTTCTTTTTTTTATTGCTCTAATTTTTGCCTAGTCCGCCCAAGCGGGTTTTCGGAACTAGCAAGCTATCCTAATATTTGCCTAAGCTGCCCTTACGGGTTTTCAACCTAGCAGACTCTTTTTTTTTTCACAGATTTGGCTTCAGGAGCGTCTTTGTTTGCTTGATACTCCATCCATGGATTTTGCTAGATACCTGCCACGTCATCATTCTGCTAGGAAGCTTCTCCATCCTGCTTTTTCATATGCTGACTGGGTTGACTGCATCCACTCATGCTCCGAAGTCAATATCCGTTGGTACCTTGGTGGAAGATTTCTCGTATCACCATGCGGACATACTTGATGTACGTTCCCCTTGCTGCTCTTCATCAAGGTACATGCTATGATCCTTGCCGACTTCGGAGTCAGTATGGAGCTGAGTCTCGTGATTCTGACTTTGCTCCTGACTTAGACATGCCTTGCTTGACTGAAGCCTACTTGGATTGGCTGAGGCAAAGCTGGCCTGCACATTACACTTATCGACTGCCATAGATTTTATATTAGTCAATTTAGAAAGTGGATTGTTAGGATGAAAAAATAATTAAAGTAATAAAAGATGCTTCTTTTCCATTTATAATTTGTCATCACCTTTTGCTATTATGTTTATTTGTTTCATCCATATCTGGTCGAATACTTATAACAGTGCACATAGAACAATTTTAACATTAATTCTGTTTTATTAAATTGGGGAACAACCAAACATAAAGCCAGCACACACAAGATTACTCCTGTTGCTAATTAGCCCTTTCGGGTTTTCTAATTGACGATTTTCTCTCATTTAACCCTAATTGTTGTTTAGCCCGCCCTTTTGGGTTTTCGAAACTAGCGGATTGCTCTAACTTTTGCCTAGGCCGCCCTTTTTGGGTTTTCAACCTAGCGAGCTCTTTTTTCCTTTTTTCCTATCATACATAAAACCTCTTCAACCTGTCAATGTTTACTGGATCACTAAATTTGTTCCCGTCCATGTCTGATAACTTCACCGCACCTTTATTCATGACTTGTTTCATGACCTATGGCCCTTCCCAGCTAGGTTTGAACTTCTCTCTTGGATCAGATACATTAGGCTTACATTGCTTCAACACCAAATCCCCAACTCTGAATTTTCTGATTTTAACCCTTCTATTGTAGGCTCGAGCTATCTTCTTTTGATACAGTTAGTGATGATATAGTGCTTTTAACCATCTCTCTTGTAATAGAGCTAATTGTGTGTATCTGCTTGCTACCCATTCTGTTTCAGGCAGTTCAGCTTCTAAGACTACTCTCAATGACTTAATTTCTATTTCAATTGGCAATACTGATTCCATCCCATAAACCAAAGAGAAAGGCGTTGTTGCGCTCGAATTAAGTACTATTACAAAGCGTCACTCACAAGTATACGAGGTAGCTGTAGCAAAGGAGATCGCCCCAAGGTCGTTTCCCCAAGAAGGTGTGGTTCGTAATAGCTTGATTGACAAGTTATTTAAATATGGAAGTGTTTGTTGTTCGGAATTGTGGAAGGACAATTTAAACCTAAAATTAACGTGTGTAGGGTTGATGTGTGAAGGTTGTTCAAGATCAAATCGATTCTTGGGAAGGTGCCTAGGGTTATAGGTCCATTCAATCAAAGCTCAATTCTCAATTATCCATTAACATAACCTTGTAAATTAATTTGTTCCTTAAGGTTAATTAGTCAATTACCCACTCATTAGTTCTCACATTCACGAATTAGCAATAACCAATTATTTCACATTATCAAATTAATGAAACCCTAGAACTTATATTTCTAATTCATTCATAGGGTGTTCGATTATATAGTTCCCATATCGGATTTCACCTCTCAGTCCGTCATCCAATATTCAAAGATTAATAGGTAGCTAATCTATCAACCTAGCATTTAATACAATACAATCAACCAATCAACAAGGAATATCAATGGAAATGTCAAATCAAAGCATTCAACCAAATATGCTACAAACCCTAGGCATGGGTATTTAGCTCAACATCATCAATTTATAACATTCATTCAACTCAATATAAAACAAATACAAATTGTCCATTGCAATATCAATCTCTTAATACAACAATAACAATATAGAAATGAATTAAAAGAGAGAATAGAAAAACACCTTGTGAAGATGCCAAGAGTAGAATTACTAGTCTTCCTCCTAGCTCCACTTTGATATTTGATGAAGAACTCAAGCCCTCTTCAATGGTTGATTCCCCTTTGCAATGTGGAATGGAGCTTTCTCAAGTCACCAAACCTTTGGATGGAGCTTTCTCAAGTCACCAACCCTTCAATTGATTGTGCCTTTGGAAGATGGAATGGGGCTTTCTTAAGTCACGAATCCCTTCAATGAAGCTTCTTCAACCTTCAAGAGCTTGTTAACCCAATTTATCCCAAAGAACCTCAAAGATCTTATCAATGGAAGATGGAGAAGATGGAAATGGAGATGAAGACGGAGGGACAAGGGAGAGTGTCACTCTCTCCCTCTCCCAAACGTGTAGCAGAATTTGGCTCCAAGAAAAACCAAGACTTCCTTTAATTTTCCCTCCTCTTCTCTTTTTAATTCATTCAAAAACACAACCCCTGCCTTCCAACTCATACATTTCACTTTGTTCCCCCCATTTTCTTTGTTCTCTATTACTTTTGGCAAGCACAAGACATTGTCTCCCACTTTGTTCCCCACTTCGTGCAAAAGAAATCAAAGGTTTTGGGTGTGACATGGCCAAGCCAAGAGTGGCTTGGCCGTGTCTCTTATTTTCCTTTGGGACACGGCCAAGCTATCTGGTCGTGTCCTTCAATGCCCTTTTTCTTTCTTTCTTTTTCTTTCTTTTCTTTTGTTCTCAAGGGGTGACACGGCCAAGCTTGTGGTAGTGTCATGTGACATGGCCACTAGCTTGGTCGTGTCATGTGGGTGTGTCCACTACTGTCTTTTTTCTTTCCTTCTTTGCTTGCTCCCTTGTTCTTTGGCATGAAATGGGACACGGCCAAGCTTGCTGGTCGTGTCATGTGACACGGCCAGTGGCTTGGCCGTGTCACTGAGTGTGTCTCTTCCTGCTTCTTCATTTTTGCTCTTCTTTTCTTGGTTTATTTGGTTTTGCTCCTTGGATGAGACACGGCCAGAGGCTTGGCCGTGTCTCATGGTCGTGTCATGCTCTGCCCTCTTCATTCTTTGAGGGACACGGCCAAGCTTGATTTGGCTTGGCCATGTCTTGCTTGGTTCATGCTTTTCTTGCACTATTTTGATCTTCCAAGGGTGTTTTTACACCTAAACCTAAAACAAACACTTAAAACAAACTTAAAACAAAAATCAATCAAAACATTAACTAAAAACACATAAAAATCATACTGAAAACTAGTACAAATATGATCTAAACAAATACCCCACACTTAATTCCTTGCTTGTCCCCAAGCAAGGCTAAAATCAAAACATACTAACAAGATAAATTTTTTTAAGTTCAAGAGTTATAAAGATGCATCAAGACTTACCTATCCCTAAATTCGCAATCAATATCGAATCAAACAAAATTGACACCAATGCAATTAAGTGGCTTTCCATGCATAACAAATGTTGTCACTCCCTCACCAACTCTTACAAGTGTTTGATCATGGTGGTGTTTACACTCATAACAATCAATGAAAGAAAATTGCCATAGGCTTGCTTATCAATCAAATCTCCACCACAAAATTACAATTGAGCATCAATCAAAAGGTCTTTATTGGGTTGTAATGGGGCTAAGGTAAAGGCATGGCATTTAGGAAATGTGAATCATTAAGTTCAAGAGCACTTCAAGAATGAAGTAACCATTCATATATACATATCCCAACAATTCCAAAACACCTTCCACCCATCTACCCCTTGACATTAAAGAGCTTTTCAAGGGAACTCACTTATTACATCTTGTAATGATACATTCCAACCCTTTCAACAAGAATAACAATTATTCTTATTATTATATATACATATATATTTTTATTTTTCTCTTTTTCTTCTTTTTTTTATTATTTTGCTTTGAAATCTTAAACCTACTAAATTTAACCCCACAATTAATTCAACACAACACTCGGTCATAAACGCTCTTAAAATGCTCTTGACCTAATGAAAGGATAAGAGTTAAATAATAAAGTTCAAGCTAATGGTGTTGTGAAAAAGAAAGAAAAGGAAAATGAAATAGGCTCAAAATTGGCTAACTAAGGTTGAATCTAGGGTTGGTCTTTTTAAGCCAAAGTGGGTTCACCTAATTGCCTTAATCATCTTGATGCCTAATTGAAAATTTTTATGTAATCTTAAAATGTATGTCAAAGCAAGTTCTAGCAATTCATCAATCAAAGATGTTCACCCACAATAATAATGATAAGTTGATGGCTCAATTCCTCACTAGGTTAATGGTAATGCAAAGAAAAACCAACAAATTGACAATAAGCACCAATTCTACTCAATTCTCAATTTCATGCTTCAAAAATTCAAAGGTCATCTATCAACAATTTTTATAACAATTGAACTTTATAAAACTCATTTATTCAAGGAAAAACATTAAAAACATTAACTAAACTTAAACAAAAATAACTTAAAAGTAAAAACACAAAGCAAAAAGTAAAAACACAAAACACATAATGCAAATAAAAATAAAAACATAAAACACAAAATGCACCCCACACTTAAAGATTCACATTATCCTCAATGTGAGCATGCATACTATAGAGAGGTTAGATGATACCTGATTTCCATCATTCCCATATATGATGTGTAGGGCTCCTTTCACCCATAATGCAATTGGAGCCCATGTGTGAGAGGATGAACAACATGCAACTTTGAAATGTGCCCAATGTATTGAGAAGCCTAGGTAGCATCCTTGGAAGAGCAATTGTCCAAAAAGAATATGCGAGGGTTGTCTTAGCTTGATTCTCTAATGCTATAGGTATGTGGTAAGAACCTTTTTCAGTTTGCAACATGGTTATATATGGTTTTTGCTCGTTCTCACTACCAAGAGTGGGAGAGATGATAATTTGTTGCATATTGTACTCCCCAACCAAAACATCTTTCAAAATTCCTGGGGTCTTTTTAAGTTCAACCAAGTTTGGTTGAATCACTTCTTCATCCTCTTTAGCAATTTGAAACTCCCCCTCAACAATCTCATTATTTAATAGTAAATTGCTCTCCTAAATTTCTAAATTTGAAAAATTAGGCTCTACTTCTAAGGTCATGGCCACCTCAAGCTTATCTTCACTATCTTCACTATAGGGCATGTTATAAAGTTTAGAAAGTTGCATACCTTGTTTCCCTTCATTCACCCTGCTTGGGAATGGGATTGGTGGCATACAAGGATTTAGAGGTTCATGTAATTTTGTGGAAGTTGATGCTTCCAAATTCTCCTCCTCCTTTGATTGAATTGTATGGTTGTATTTCGTTGCTATCTTCTTCTTGATTAGTTCCTGCATCAAAGGAATCACAAAAACTGTTATATATCACCTGTTCACTTTTCAAAATTGTGATCACCTTGATTTGCTCCACTTGGCTAGGAAATTCCTCCTTTTGTTGTGCTTGGAGTTGATGTGCCAGTTGCTCAACTTGAGTTTCCACCCTCTTCAATGATTCTTCCAAAGAATCAAACCTCTCATTGCTCCCTTCCTGATTTTGTGTGCTAATTTGAAGGTAAGCATTCAAATCATCTTCCACTATGGATTTCTCGAATTGGTCATGGTTTTGTGCGCTAATTTGAATGAAGGCATTCAAACTATCTTCCAGAGTGGGTTGCTTATGTTTACCTTGATTTTGTGCGCTAGTTTGAATGAAGGCATTCAAACTATCTTCAATTGTTAGTGTCTTTGTAACACCCCCACATCCAATGCACACACACTACAACTACAACCATGTAGCATAAGTGCACCAAACATAGGGATGCTACGGTTTTCTTCAACATTCAAAACATTTAAATAGATACAATACTATTATCATTATATAATATAGAAAAGTAGATCATTTACTTTTAAAATAAAACACATTAGATATATATATATACATATAGTTATTTCACAGCGGAAGTCATAAAATATTTACATATTTGAAAACACTTAATTCCATATTTACAAATATACAAATATGTACATTTAATCAATACTTTACAAAATATAAAAAGAGTTATACATGATTGGCAAATCTCCTTTGATCTTTAAGTCTCCAAAATCAACTCTTCAATGTCTACCCTCACTCGGTCTCGAAGAGCTCTCGGGTTCGATTCTAACAGTTCTATCACCTGCGCGATTAAACACTATCGCGCTAAGCCGAGGGCTTAGTAAGATAATCATGCTAATGATATGACTTCGTGCAATGCAATGTCATTTCTCAAACCATAATATATATGTAACATCATATATGCAAAATTAACAATATACTTTCACATTACATATCACATTTTATTATCTTTTCATATACCTCATTAGTATTCATTTAATCATCAATACAAAGCAAAACAAACATCACTCATGACTCACATTAACCATAGACAAGCATGGGCCCAAGACACACTAATATGCCATTCAATTTTCAGAGTTAATGTTTTGGTTCTATCATCACATTTATCAATATCAATATCATAGACCCAACTAGGCTTCAAGGATTAAGTTCAACCAAGCTTCAAGGGGAGCAAAGCATGCTAAGCTTCTACCCAACTTGGCTTCAAGAACTAACCCAACCTAGCTTCAAGGGTGGTAACATCTCAATTAGGCTTCAAGGATTCAATCCAACCTAACTTCAAGAGATTGTTACTATCATTAGGCATGCCACCAATAACATACTCTGAAAATGGAATAACACATTAGCCACACAATTCATTTACATATCAATTATCATCTCCATTCTCAATTCTCATCAACATTTAGGCAAACATGCCTTCATTCTCTCAATATTATCATCATATAGCATCATTCATCATAGCCAAACACAATGGCATTGTCTCATATCATATCTTATTTGAATTATCATTTCATCTTTGATACAACATTTCAAGGTACATTACTCATAAAATACAATACCTTTCACAATGCATAACATAACCTTGTTTAAATCTCAACAATGCAATTAGGGCAAAGAACAACTTATATGATTCATAGCTTTAGGATCTTCCATATGCATTTGATTAATTCATTCATTGATTCAAGTGTGTTTAAAGTGTTTTAGGGTTAGGTTTAAGAACCAACTCACCTTTGAAGAACCAAAACAATGCAAAAAGAACAAAGAAACAAAAACCTAACCAACTCATTTGATGGACACGGGCAGCACACATGAGGGACACGGCCAAGCTTGTGGCCGTGTCTCTCCATTCAACTTTGGCAGTAGCAAACACGGCTTAGGGACACGGCCGTGTCTCTTCAACCAAAACTCACAGTAGCTCACACGGCTTGGGAACACGGCTGTGTCACCCAAAAATTAATCCAACACGTCCAAAATCATATGACTTGGCCGTGTCTCACATGGCCTTTGGCCGTGTCTCCCAAAACCAAAACCCTAATTCTAACCAACTCTCTTCCAAATGCATTAAAACTCAATATACATCATACCACATGCTTCAAATGAACATCATCAATGTTCTAAATACATATTCATTACAATAATCACTTTAAAACACCTTAATATCACAATTAAACAAACACCATCTCAAAACCCTAACTCAAACTCTACTCTTGATTTTCCACTATCAATCTTCACTTATTTTTCCACAATCACAACCAAACCAACACAACCTCCAATTTTTAACTTACAATCAACTCTAACACTTATAAACACACATCAACACACTAAATCATTATCTCAACAATTCTCAATACACCTTAACCACATTTTCCAAATTAATAAAAGAAAACAAGAAATTACTTACCTAAAGTGAAGAAATTCCACAAATCTTCAACTTGATTCTTCAATTCTCCCTTCAATCTTGATCTTACTATCAAGAACACTTCTCCTTCCCTTTTGCTAATGGAGAGCCGGCCACTACCATCAAGAGGAAGAGAAAATGATCAAGAATCACAAAGTCAATCTTCCTTTTAATCTCCACCACAAAATTTCCAAAAGTAAATTACCTCAAGGCCCTTAACTATATAACTAACCTTTTGTCTTATATGAGCCCATATATGAACTTTCACACTCAACAAGAAAATATCTTCTTCCACTAACCAACACTTTGACTCTCCCTTTGACCATTTTATATGTTATATATATATCACAATATACACAACATATAAACTTGTCTCTAAACCCTAAATCCTTCCCAAAACACAAATACTTTTCTTTTCCCAATTCTTTATCTTGCAATTTAAAACAACCACAATAACAACAACATACAAAACTTCTAGGGCATAAATGAGGATATTACAATTCTCCCCCTCTAAAAAGAAATTTCGTCCTCGAAATTACCTGAAATCAATTCTGAAACAATTGAGGATATTGCTCTCGCATGGTTTGCTCATTCTCCCAAGTTGCTTCTTCTTTTGCATGATTCTTCCAAAGAATTTTCACTAATGGCACTCTCTTGTTCCTCAATTCTTTCACTTCCCGTGCCAAGATAGCAACTGGTTCCTCTTCAAATGTCAAGTCTTGATTCACCTCGATAGATTCAATCGGCAACACATGAGATGGATCCGACCTGTACCTCCTCAACATAGAGACATGAAACACATTATGAATACGATCCAACTCAGGTGGCAAAGCAAGTCTATACGCCACTGGCCCAACTCTTTCCAACACTTCATACGGTCCAATGAAACGAGGACTCAATTTCCCTTTCCGACCGAACCTCAAAATTTTCTTCCAAGGAGATACTTTCAAAAATACCTTATCCCCAACATCAAACTGAATGTCTCTCCTCTTCAGATCTGCATAGGACTTCTGTCGGTCCGAAGCTGTTTTCAATCTGCCTCGAATCAACTTTACTTTCTCTTCAGTTTCTTGAATCAAATCAGGCCCAATCAATTTATCATCACCAAGCTCACTCCAACACAGAGGTGTCCTACACCGTCTGCCATACAATGCCTCGAATGGGGCCATTCCGATGCTGGATTGGTGACTGTTGTTGTAAGCAAACTCCACAAGAGGTAAGAATCTATCCCAACTTCCAGTGAAATCAATGACACAGCTTCTCAACATATCCTCAATGATCTGTATCACCCTCTCAGACTGTCCATCCGTCTGTGGATGAAAAGCAGTACTGAAATGCAGTCGAGAACCCAAAGCACCATGCAAACTCTTCCAAATTCTCGAAGTAAACCTGGGATCTCGATCAGACACCAAAGAAGTTGGAACACCATGCAATCTCACAATCTCCTGGATGTATAGCTCAGCCAACCTCTCCAAAGAGTAATCCATCCGAACCGGAAGGAAATGAGCTGTCTTAGTCAATCTATCCACAATCACCCATATGGCATCATGTTTCTTTTGTGTCAATGGCAAACCAGACACAAAGCCCATGGTCACTCTATCCCACTTCCATTCTGGCACTGACAACGGTTGAAGCAACCCAGTGGGAACTTGATGCTCTGCTTTAACTTTCTGACAAGTGAGACATTTCGATACAAACTCAGCAATGTCTCTCTTCAACCCAATCCACCAGTAATGCTGTCTCAAATCATGATACATCTTCGTATTACCCGGATGCATAGCAAATAAAGACTGATGAGCTTCCTCTAAAATGATCCTCTTCAAGTCAGCATTATCGGTTACACACAATCTATTCTTAAACCATAGGCTCCCATCATCCTTCACAACAAAATCTCTAGTCTTTCCACTCTCACAATCTAAAACAATCTTCTGAATCTTCTTATCAGCTAACTGAGCCTCTTTGATCTGATCCAACAAAACAGGCTTCAATTGTAACTGTGCCAATAATGCACCATCATCACAAGGTACAAAACTGGCACGCAATGCTCTCAACTCAACAAGCAACGAGAGCGAGTAAACTGTTAAACCAGCTAAAGACTTCCGACTTAAGGCATCAGCAACCACATTTGCTTTACCTGGATGATAATCTATCAAACAGTCGTAGTCTTTAATTAATTCTAACCATCTCCTCTGCCGAAGGTTGAGCTCTTTCTGAACACCCAAATACTTCAAACTTTTGTGATCAGTGTAAATGAAACATTTCTCCCCAAACAGATAATGGCGCCAAATCTTTAATGCAAAAACAATGGCAGCCAACTCCAAATCATGGGTAGGATAGTTAAGCTCATGCGGTTTCAACTGTCGAGATGCATAAGCTATAACTTTCCCTTCCTGCATCAATACACACCCCAAACCTCTATGTGAAGCATCACTGTAGATCACATAGGGTTGGCCTTCTACAGGTAAAGTGAGAACAGGCGCTTGAGTCAACAAATCTCTCAACTGTTCAAAGCTAGCCTGACACTGATCCGTCCACACAAATCTCACTCCCTTACGAAGCAATCTGGTGAGTGGAGTAGCTATCAAAGAAAACCCTTTCACAAACCGTCGGTAATAGCCTGCCAAACCCAGAAAACTTCTAACCTCTGTCACTGACTTGGGTGGACTCCAATTCAAAATTGCTTCAACTTTACTCGGATCAACTCTGATGCCTTCTGCTGAAACAATATGTCCAAGAAAAGCTACTTGATCCAACCAGAACTCACACTTCGACAATTTGGCAAATAACTGCTTCTCTCTCAAGATCTGCAACACAATCCGCAGATGCAAATCATGTTCCTCTTCATTCCTCGAATACACCAGAATATCATCGATGAAGACCACTACAAACTGATCCAAATAGGGCCTAAACACCCTATTCATCAAATCCATGAAAGCTGCAGGTGCATTCGTCAGACCAAAAGGCATAACTAAAAATTCATAGTGCCCATACCTGGTCCTGAAAGCTGTCTTCGGAACATCTTCAGCTCTGACTCTCAGCTGATGGTACCCCGATCTCAGATCAATCTTAGAGAATACTGACGCTCCCTTCAACTGATCAAAGAGATCATCGATTCTAGGCAAAGGATACTTATTCTTAATTGTCACCTTGTTCAATTGCCTATAGTCGATACACAATCTCATGGTACCATCTTTCTTCTTCACAAACAGCACAGGAGCTCCCCAAGGAGAAACACTGGGGCGAATGAATCCCTTATCCAACAGCTCCTGTAATTGCACTTTCAACTCTCTTAGTTCTGCTGGTGCCATTCTGTAAGGAGTAATCGAGATAGGAGTGGTACCCGGCAACAGCTCGATACCGAACTCTACCTCTCTCTCAGGCGGCAATCCTGGCAACTCCTCAGGAAAAACATCAGGGAACTCTGCAACTGTGGCAATGCTATCAATAGGAGAACCCTTCACTCTAGTATCTACCACATGAGCAAGATAGGCTTCACACCCCTTCCTAATCAACCTCCGGGCTGCAACAGCTGAAACAAATAAGGAGGCTAACTGTTCCTGCTCATTAGATACTATCACCTCTCTCCCATCACCGGTTCTCAAAGAAACAATTTTCTTTTTACAATCCACCACAGCTCCATGTTGAGATAGCCAATCCATGCCTAAAATCACATCATATTCCTTAAATGGCATCTCAATCAAATCTCCAAGGAACTCCTCACCCTGCACCCTCACTGCACTATCCCGATGCACTTTACTCACAATCACACTATGCCCTAACGGATTTGTCACCAAAACATCAAATCCTAGGGACTCAGCATGCACATCAAACACAGGCAATACAGATGCACTAATATAAGAATGAGTGGAGCCCGGATCAATCAAAGCAAGTACTGCAGTATCAAATAAAGAAAAAGTACCAGCTATGACCGCCGATGCATCCGGCTGTCTCTGCATAACATACATCCTCTGGGAAGAACCAACCTCCTCCGGTCTAGTTTCCCTGGATGTAGCACCACCTCTAGAACTGAACCCTGCTCTACCACCTCGGCTGGCACCTCTGCCTCCTCTACCTCCCCTCACACTGGCTCGAGAAGCGGCAGAATCAACTGGCATCTGCCTCTGCCTCTCAGGGCAATCTCTCACAAAGTGATCCGGTGACCCACACCTGAAACAAACCCCTGCAACACCAGCCTTCCAACAAGGACCACCATGTGGCCTCCCACAATGGATGCAGATAGGTAAGGTGGATCTCTGAACCATAGGGGTCGGAGCACTTGCCACTGAAGCTGCAGGTCTATATCTATGCCTCTGGAACTGCACTGATCTACCTGCTGGTCTCTGGCTCCTACTACTCCGAGGAACAAAGCTTCCTCTACCCCTCTTCACTGAAGAAGACCCTGCCTCAAACTGGGGCCTTCTCACCCTAACCTCATCCTCTGAAGCAGCTGCAATCACTTGAGCTCTTTCTACATCTCGAGCTGCTGCCACTAGCTGGGAGAAATCGTGATATCTAGACCCGGCCACTAAGCACATGATAGAGGGTCTCAATCCCTCCTGGAACCTCCGGCATCTATCTATCTCATCAGCAATAATGCCACCAGCATAATGACTCAATCTAATAAACTCAACCTCATATTCAGTTACAGTCTTGCTATCTTGCTTCAAGCTCAAGAACTCCATCTTCTTCATATCCTTATACTCCCTTGGAGTATACTTCAACTCAAATTCTCTCAAGAAATCAGTGTAAGACAGTGTTGGAGGATCATCCATAGAATGGGGCACCGTCTTCCACCAATCGTAGGCATCCTTCTGTAGCAAAGATCTTGCATAGTCAAACTTTTCCTCTGAGGTGGCTTGCAACTGAACAAATACTCTCTGAACTCTGTCAAGCCACTGTTCTGCCACAGCTGGATCAACTGTGCCTAAGAAATCCTCCGCTCCATATTTCCTCAGTTTATCATAATGCCTTACTGGTACTGAAGGCTGAGGGGGTGGTGGCTGTGGTTGCACAGGTGCTTGTCTCATAGCTTCCATCATATTCCTAAACCAGGCTGGCGGAACCTCATCACCTACTGGTCTACCCGACCCAGAAACAGGTGCCTCACCAGCACTATCAACCCTAGCTCCATCCTCAGGAGCAACGCTCTCCTCACTACCCTCAACCGATTGTCTCAAATGAGGATCCATCAACACCTACACTGCAAACACAAAAAAGGACACACCTTATTAAAGATCAAAGATTGCCAATCCCAAACATGTATTTTCTTTCAAAAACTCACTTTTTAATTCAAAATATTCTTTTTATAACATATTACCTAGGTTGAGAATCTCAAACCTAGGCTCTGATACCAAAACAATTGTAACACCCCCACATCCAATGCACACACACTACAACTACAACCATGTAGCATAAGTGCACCAAACATAGGGATGCTACGGTTTTCTTCAACATTCAAAACATTTAAATAGATACAATACTATTATCATTATATAATATAGAAAAGTAGATCATTTACTTTTAAAATAAAACACATTAGATATATATATATATACATATAGTTATTTCACAGCGGAAGTCATAAAATATTTACATATTTGAAAACACTTAATTCCATATTTACAAATATACAAATATGTACATTTAATCAATACTTTACAAAATATAAAAAAAGTTATACATGATTGGCAAATCTCCTTTGATCTTTAAGTCTCCAAAATCAACTCTTCAATGTCTACCCTCACTCGGTCTCGAAGAGCTCTCGGGTTCGATTCTAACAGTTCTATCACCTGCGCGATTAAACACTATCGCGCTAAGCCGAGGGCTTAGTAAGATAATCATGCTAATGATATGACTTCGTGCAATGCAATGTCATTTCTCAAACCATAATATATATGTAACATCATATATGCAAAATTAACAATATACTTTCACATTACATATCACATTTTATTATCTTTTCATATACCTCATTAGTATTCATTTAATCATCAATACAAAGCAAAACAAACATCATTCATGACTCACATTAACCATAGACAAGCATGGGCCCAAGACACACTAATATGCCATTCAATTTTCAGAGTTAATGTTTTGGTTCTATCATCACATTTATCAATATCAATATCATAGACCCAACTAGGCTTCAAGGATTAAGTTCAACCAAGCTTCAAGGGGAGCAAAGCATGCTAAGCTTCTACCCAACTTGGCTTCAAGAACTAACCCAACCTAGCTTCAAGGGTGGTAACATCTCAATTAGGCTTCAAGGATTCAATCCAACCTAACTTCAAGAGATTGTTACTATCATTAGGCATGCCACCAATAACATACTCTGAAAATGGAATAACACATTAGCCACACAATTCATTTACATATCAATTATCATCTCCATTCTCAATTCTCATCAACATTTAGGCAAACATGCCTTCATTCTCTCAATATTATCATCATATAGCATCATTCATCATAGCCAAACACAATGGCATTGTCTCATATCATATCTTATTTGAATTATCATTTCATCTTTGATACAACATTTCAAGGTACATTACTCATAAAATACAATACCTTTCACAATGCATAACATAACCTTGTTTAAATCTCAACAATGCAATTAGGGCAAAGAACAACTTATATGATTCATAGCTTTAGGATCTTCCATATGCATTTGATTAATTCATTCATTGATTCAAGTGTGTTTAAAGTGTTTTAGGGTTAGGTTTAAGAACCAACTCACCTTTGAAGAACCAAAACAATGCAAAAAGAACAAAGAAACAAAACCCTAACCAACTCATTTGATGGACACGGGCAGCACACATGAGGGACACGGCCAAGCTTGTGGCCGTGTCTCTCCATTCAACTTTGGCAGTAGCAAACACGGCTTAGGGACACGGCCGTGTCTCTTCAACCAAAACTCACAGTAGCTCACACGGCTTGGGAACACGGCTGTGTCACCCAAAAATTAATCCAACACGTCCAAAATCATATGACTTGGCCGTGTCTCACATGGCCTTTGGCCGTGTCTCCCAAAACCAAAACCCTAATTCTAACCAACTCTCTTCCAAATGCATTAAAACTCAATATACATCATACCACATGCTTCAAATGAACATCATCAATGTTCTAAATACATATTCATTACAATAATCACTTTAAAACACCTTAATATCACAATTAAACAAACACCATCTCAAAACCCTAACTCAAACTCTACTCTTGATTTTCCACTATCAATCTTCACTTATTTTTCCACAATCACAACCAAACCAACACAACCTCCAATTTTTAACTTACAATCAACTCTAACACTTATAAACACACATCAACACACTAAATCATTATCTCAACAATTCTCAATACACCTTAACCACAATTTCCAAATTAATAAAAGAAAACAAGAAATTACTTACCTAAAGTGAAGAAATTCCACAAATCTTCAACTTGATTCTTCAATTCTCCCTTCAATCTTGATCTTACTATCAAGAACACTTCTCCTTCCCTTTTGCTAATGGAGAGCCGGCCACTGCCATCAAGAGGAAGAGAAAATGATCAAGAATCACAAAGTCAATCTTCCTTTTAATCTCCACCACAAAATTTCCAAAAGTAAATTACCTCAAGGCCCTTAACTATATAACTAACCTTTTGTCTTATATGAGCCCATATATGAACTTTCACACTCAACAAGAAAATATCTTCTTCCACTAACCAACACTTTGACTCTCCCTTTGACCATTTTATATGTTATATATATCACAATATACACAACATATAAACTTGTCTCTAAACCCTAAATCCTTCCCAAAACACAAATACTTTTCTTTTCCCAATTCTTTATCTTGCAATTTAAAACAACCACAATAACAACAACATACAAAACTTCTAGGGCATAAATGAGGATATTACAGTCTTAAGGTAATTTTGATTTGAAAATTGTGCTTGAGGGTAAGAACTTCTTTGGTAAGGTTGAAAAAAATTTTGAGGTGGAATTTGCTGCTGGTTTTTCCAAGAAAAATTTGGATGGTTTCCCCAGTTTGAATTATAAGGTCTGGGATATGGGTCATTACCACCCATTTGCTGGAAACTTTCATAGGCATATTCTTCCTCTTGCCTCTCTTGGTATTGTCCATAACCAAATGAACACATGTTTGCATTATGTCCTGCAATGCCATATGCTGAACATACTTCACGAGTAGGCATAGGTGTTCTTCCTCTTGCATTTAGCATCTTAAGTTGGTTCGTTAATTCTGCTAATTGCCATGCCATTTCAGAATCAGGGTTTTCATCATAAACCCCTACGTACCTTGAAAACTGCATATTTACAAAAGGTACTCAGCAATTTAATGAAAACAAATAAAAAAAATTCAAACAAAACAAACAAACAATTCAAAGAAAACAAACAAACAATTAAATTGAAAAGAAAAATCAAACTACCACTACTTAACAGCCTCCCTGACAGCGGCGCCAAAAACTTGTTACGTTCAAATTAAGTACTACTACAAAGTTTCACTCGCAAGTATACGAGGTAGCTATAGTAAAGGTGATCGCCCCAAGGTCGTTTCCCCAAGAAAGTGTGGTTTGTAATAGCTTGATTGACAAGTTATTTAAATACGGAAGTGTTTGTTGTTCAGAATTGTGGAAGGACAATTTAAACCTAAAATTAATGTGCGTAGGGTTGATGGGTGAAGGTTGTACAAGATCAAATCAATTCTTGGGAAGGTGCCTAGGTTTATAGGTCCATTCAATCAAAGCTCAATTCTCAATTATCCATTAACATAACCTTGTAAATTAATTTATTCCTTAAGGTTAATTAGTCAATTACCCATCCATTAGTTCTCACATTCATGAATTAGCAATAACCAATTATTTCACTTTATCAAATTAATGAAACCCTATAACTTATATTTCTAATTCATTCATAGGGTGGTCGATTATATAGTTCCGATATCGGATTTCACCACTCAGTCCGTCATCCAATATTCAAAGATTAATAGGTAGCTAATCTATCAACCTAGCATTTAATGCAATACAATCAACCAATCAACAAGGAATATCAATGGAAATGTCAAATCAAAGCATTCAACCAAATATGCAACAAACCCTAGGCATGGGTATTTAGCTCAACATCATCAATTTATAACATTATTCAACTCAATATAAAACAAATACAAATTGTCCATTGTAATATCAATCTCTTAATACAACAACAACAATATAGAAATGAATTAAAAGAGAGAATAGAAAAACCCCTTGTGAAGATGCCAAGAGTAGGATTGCTAGACTTCCTCCTAGCTCCACTTTGATATTTGATGAAGAACTCAAGCCCTCTTCAATGGTTGATTCCCCTTTGCAATGTGGAATGGAGCTTTCTCAAGTCACCAAACCTTTGGATGGAGCTTTCTCAAGTCACCAACCCTTCAATTGATTGTACCTTTGGAAGATGGAATGGAGCTTTCTCAAGTCACCAATCCCTTCAATGAAGCTTCTTCAACCTTCAAGAGCTTGTTAACCCAATTTATCCCAAAGAACCTCAAAGATCTTATCAATGGAAGATGGAGAAGATGGAGAGGATGGAATTGGAGATGAAGATTAAGGGACAAGGGAGAGTGTCACTCTCTCCCTCTCCCAAACGTGTAGCAGAATTTGGCTCCAAGAAAAACCAAGACTCCCTTTAATTTTCCCTCCTCTTCTCTTTTTAATTCATTCAAAAACACAACCCCTGCCTTCCAACTCATCCATTTCACTTTGTTCCCCCCTTTTTCTTTGTTTTCTATTACTTTTGGCAAGCACAAGGCATTGTCCCCCACTTTGTTCCCCACTTCGTGCAAAAGAAGTCAAAGGTTTTGGGTGTGACACGGCCAAGCCAAGAGTGGCTTGGTCGTGTCTCTTATTTTCCTTTGGGACACGGCCAAGCCATCTGGCTGTGTCCTTCACTGCCCTTTTTCTTTCTTTCTTTTTCTTTCCTTTCTTTTGTTCTCAAGGGGTGACACGGCCAAGCTTGTGGCCGTGTCATGTGACACGACCACAAGCATCGGCCACAAGCTTGACACGGCCACTACTGTCTCTTTTCTTTCCTTCTTTGCTTGCTCCCTTGTTCTTTGACATGAAATGGGACACGGCCAAGCTTACTGGTCGTGTCATGTGACACGACCAATGGCTTGGCCGTGTCACTGAGTGTGTCTCTTCCTGCTTCTTCATTTTTGCTCTTCTTTTCTTGGTTTCTTTGGTATTGCTCCTTGGATGAGACACGGCCAGAGGCTTGGCCGTGTCTCATGGCCGTGTCATGCTCTGCCCTCTTCATTCTTTGAGGGACATGGCCAAGCTTGATTTGGCTTGGCCATGTCTTGCTTGGTTCCTGCTTTTCTTGCACTGTTTTGATCTTCCAAGGGTGTTTTTGCACCTAAACCTAAAACAAACACTTTAAACAAACTTAAAACAAAAATCAATCAAAACATTAACTAAAAACACATAAAAATCATACTGAAAACTAGTACAAATATGATCTAAACAGGTGTCATTCCAGTAGGTGTTCGCACACTTGTCCTATATCCCCATAAAGCAAAGGGAAGCATCTCTGACCAATCCTTGTATGTCTTGGTCATCTTGGACAGAATTTGCTTAATTGTCTTGTTCATTGCTTCCAAGTTGCCATTAGCCTTTGGTCTATAAGGAGAAGATCGATGATGATGGATTTGGTATTTTGAGAATAAATCCTTAACTGCTCCTTGAAACTGTACCCCATTGTCTGATATCACACTATGCGGGACCCCGTATCGGCATATGAGGTTCTTTTCAATAAACTTAGCCATTTGGCTTACACCAGTTTATTGAAGGATTCGGCTTCGACCCATTTTGAAAAATAATCTACTGCTACCACAATGAAACGGTGACCGTTTGAGGCTGTCGGATGTATCTCTCCTATAATGTCGATACCCCAGGTGGCAAATGGCCAGGGTGAAGACATAGAATGCAATTCTTCAGGAGGCATGTGATTCAAGTTACCATACATCTGACATTGTTGGCACTTCTTTACGAACTCAATACAATCTTTCTCCATGGTCAACCAGTAGTAACCTTGTCGAATAATCTTCTTAACTAGGGCCAAACCACTCATGTGTGGACTGCAATTTCCCGCATGTATTTCTGACATGATGCGCTCCACTTCAGGCTTTTTTAAACATCTCAAATGCACTCCATCAGGCCATCTTCGATATAATTCTCCATGGAAGGTGATGTATTGCGATGACCACCTCCTTATGGCTCTTCACTCTTTCTTCATTGCCCCCGGCGGGTATTCTCTTTCTTCCAAAAATTGTCTTATAATATCATACCACGCATCATGGTCTGTATCAACTTCCATGATTGTCTCATATTCATAGCAAGGAGTTGACAAACTGGTCAAAATTAGAGGCTTAAGAAATAGGCTGACAGGATTTTCCCATACCGAAGCCAAAGTGGCCAGGCATCAACCATCTGATTTTCTTCCCTTGATAGGTGTATAAACCTACACTCCTTAAAGTTCTTCTTCATCATGGTCAAGTAATGATGGTATGGTTTTAGTTTTTCTTCTTTCAACTCCCATTCTCCATTTACTTAGGATACAACCAGCAACGAATCACCACAAACTTCCACCTTATCCACCTTCATAATCATTAGGGTTTCCAAACCAAAAATACAAGCTTCATACTCCACCATATTATTGGTTGCCCTAAATTTCAACTTTTTGGCTAAAGGGATAAGTTCCCCTTTAGGCGATTCTAGTATAACTCCTAAACCTGCTCCTTTCCTGTTTACTGCTCTATCAAAATACATTTTCCACCCTTGTACTTCAATTGCTTCTAAATGTTCATCTAGAAATTCCAAGATTATCTCTTCGCTTTCTGGTAATGGTTGTTGGGCCAGGAATTCTGCCACCGCTCTACCTTTGATTATTTTCCTGGTTACATACTCAATCTCAAATTCTTCTAATATTATCAACCATCGACCATATTTTCCAATCAAAGAAGGTGTCTCCCTTAAGTACTTTATTGGATCCAACCTGGAATTTGCTTGCACACTATATGATTGAAAGTAATGCCGCAACTTCTTAGAAGACCAAACCACAGCTATACAGGTCTTTTCAATGATACTATACTTAATTTCATAAGGTAGGAGCTTTCTACTCAAATAGTAAACTGTATGCTTAATCCCTGACTCATCTGCTTGGGCTAGCATGGCTCCTATAGACTCTTCTTCTACTGCTAAGTATAGTAATAGAGGTTTGTCGGGTTTAGGTGGTTTTAAAACAGGTGGATTCAACAAATACTCTTTTATTCGCTCAAAGGCCTTTTGAGACTCTTCATTCCATACGACCAGCTGATTCTTTCTAAGCAACTTGAAGATAGGCTCACAGATTGTTGTGAGCTTTGCTATAAATCTGCTAATATATTGTAATTTACCGATAAATCCCAAAACTTCTCTCTCCATCTTAGGGGCCAGCATATCCCTGATCGCTTTAACTTCGTCAAGATCAATCTCAATACCATTCAGACCAATTTATTTCCCAATAATTTGCCTGAAGTAACACCGAATACACACTTCTTCGGGTTTAATCTTAGCTTATATTTCAAAGCTCTATCAAAGAATAATTCTAAGTTTTGGAAGTGTTGCTCCCTTGTATCCGATTTAGCCATTATATCATCAACATATACTTCAACTTCTTTATGCATCATGTCATGAAATAGTGTGGTGGCCATCCTTTGGCAGGTTGCTCTAGCATTCTTTAAGCCAAAAGGCATCACCCTGTAACAAAATATACCCCATGTAGTAATGAAAGCAGTTTTGACTTTATCCTCTTGGGCCATTAACACTTTATTGTATCCAGAAAATCCATCTACAAACGAGTGTAGCAGGCTAGAGGCTGCACTATCGATGAGGACATCTATATGAGGTAAAGGAAAATCATCCTTAGGGGAAGCCTTGTTCAAATCTCTAAAATTGACACAGACCCTTATCCTCCCATCTTTCTTTGGCACGGGTACTATGTTGGCTAACCAATCTGGATATTCTATCACTTCAAGGAACTTCACTTGTATTTGCTTAGTGACCTCTTCTTTAACCAATTCAGCCCAATCAGGTCTTAATCATCTAAGCTTTTGTTTGACAGGTTTTTTGTGAGTGTAAGTAGGAATATGATGCTTGGCTATGTCTCGATCTATCCCCGGCATATCCTCATAAGACCAAGCAAACACTTCTTCATATTTTTTAAATATTTTTTCAAATCTCTCTCTCTCTCTCTCTCATCAGGAGTAAGGTCGGATGCTATGCTAATGTTTTTAGGATTTTCAGTTGTTCCCAAATTTAATGATTGTGTGTTAACAGAATTAATATTAAAGATGCTCATGTAACTACTATTTGAATGTATGCAACCATCAGGAGAAACATCACACAAGTAAACAAAATCAAACTTTATTGCATTCATTTTGGAAAAGAAAACATCATCATCCTCATACAAATCAGACAAATTAAAATCAAAATCAAAATCATTGTTCTCAGAATCATAAAGTAGGATGTCTTTAAACGTTTCTTCAACCAGGGCAGCAATCTCCTCTGGAGTCTTCTCGGCTTTCAGGATATCTTCATTCTTCTCTTTTGGATCGGATTCTTTGCTGGTTGATAGGGTGAGTTCTTTCTTCACTTGCTCCACCAGCTCAGCAACATCTGCAAAAATTTCAAAACCTGGGATTAACTTACCCATGAACATGATCGGCTCGGGCTTTCCTTGGAGTGGTCCCATATCTGGACCCTTGACAAAGATCTCTTCAAGTGGTGGGAAGCTTATCTTCTCACTCTTCTTTGGTTGGACATCGTTGTCTTCATCATATCCCAGCCCCTCCTTGGAAGTTTGAGTTCTAAAATCTGGCAACTTTATCAAACCAGCCTTACCCTTTCCAAGACCATCTCCAGGAAGGTAGTTCATGTTCTTCATCATATTCAAGACTTTGGAGTCCACCACTTCATCATCAGAAATTGTAGCTACTTGAAAACCATTGAGAGGCCTCTCAATCATTAGAGCGTTAACAATCTCATTATCTTCAACTTCAATGACCACTGTCTCATCTCCGTTGGGGAACTTGATCTATTGATGAAGGGTGGAAGGAACTCCACCAAGAGGATGAAACCATGATCATCCCAAGAGCAAGGCAAAGGTGACTGGTATGTCTAAAACAACAAACTCAACAATAGATTCAATTGGACCAACCTTGACAGCCGCTTTGAAAGTCCCTTTGGCATGCCTCTTAGTGTTGTCATAAGCTCGAATCGTTACCTCAGTTGGGTTTAGATCTCTTGTCGACATGGCTAGTTTTGGCAGTATCTTAAGTGGGCAAACATTTATGGCAGATCCATCATAAACCATAACACAAGGAGTCCTCTTCCCTTTGACTTCTATTTTGATAAAGAGAGGGCGGATATGGTCTCTCCCCTCCTCCGATAAGTCCGCATCTGAAAAAGAAAATGCTCCCATATTAACTTCACTCTTTTCTTGAACCTCTTCACATTTCATTACTTCCCCAATTTTTATGAAGTTGATCAACTCCTCCGGTGTTATGGAGGTAGAGATTGACATGCTAGCTAAGGCTTTGGACAAAGTTTCTCGGTGCTTTTTAGAAGTAGCTAATAAGTCCCAAATGCTAACACTTGCTTGGGTTCTTTTTAATTGCTTGAGCACAACATCATCTTCTTCTACTTCAACTTCCTTTCCCTTATTAGTTTCTATCTCCTTAGGTAGTGGCCTTGCATAAGGCTTACCGGATCTAGTGTTCATCACCTCATCTTCTTCGGGCTTGGACCAAGTCCACTCCTCCTTCTTGGATACAATATCATCATCACTATCACTTGAATCCCAAAACCCATTGACAACACAAATTGTTACTTCTCCACCCATAATAGCTTGTTTAATTTCACCAAATACCTCTTCTTCTTTGGTTGCTTCTCCACCCACATCTTGAAAAGAAGACATGACAAAATCCTCATGCAAACCTCCTCCAATCATGAAGGTTGCCGGTGGTGGTACCCTATTGAATTTTGGTAATGGGTTGTCTTTGGTGTTTGGCTTATTTGGCTCGGGTAGCTTCCCATATTAGATTTTGGATCTCATGTCGCAACCTCGCACATCTATCCATGTCATGCCCTTGCATTTGGTGAAATTGACAAAATGCTTTGGTGTCAAAATTAGGTGGGAGAGGGTTAGGCAAAGGACGAGGATTTAAGGTTGTAGCAATCCCTTTCTTTGAAGCTTATTGAGAACCCAAGACATCGATTTTCCCAATTCCAAAAATTCTCTCCTCGTTCCTTGGTTAGTAGCATTAACACCGACGGCCTTTTGCATGCTTTGGCTACCAGATTGATAGCTCCCTTTTTCGTTCCTTTTTGTTGCAAAATGGCTCTTCTCCCTTTCCCATTCTTCAATTTGCAAACCAGCTTGGAGAAGGTCTTTGAAATCATGGATGAGTGTATGAGACATCCTCTCACGAAGATTAGGCAACATCCCTCTCACAATCATCCTAATTTGATCAGATTCATCGGGCCTCTTCTTGAGTAAAGCAGCCTTGTTTCTCCATCTCTTGACATAATCTACAAAATTCTCATTTGGCCTTTGCCTAATGGACTCCACTTCCATTAAGGTAACTTCTAACTCAGCATTATATCCATATTGTTGGATGAAGGCTTTATAAAGTAGATTCCAACTCTTTTGTGTTCCATCTCATCTAAGGTATTGAACCAATTTGGGACAACAGGGTCCAATGAGAGCATAAAGTAGCTTAGGGTTTGAGCCTTAGTAGCTCGGACAGAATGCATGGCAGTGATATACTGCTTCACATGGAGATGAGGATTTCCGGTGCCATTGTACTTAGCAAAGGAAGGCATCTTGAACTTATAAGGGACCTCTTCATCTTGTTCAAATAGTTTGTCGATCTCAGACATCTTTTCGATTTTCAACTTCTTCTCAAATTTCTTTTCTAAATCAGCAATCATCTTTTCAACATCGAATGTCTCGGTCTTTTCAATAGTTGCTTTCTCAACAACCTTCGGTTCTTTCTTCTTCTCTTGACATCTTGGTAGTATTGAGCCCAATCATCTTCGTCATCAATGATCACTTTTTCATCATCAAAAACCACTTTGCCAACTTTAGTCTGCCCTTTTTCCCTTGGCTTCTTAGTGCTAGAAGATGCCTTAGCATAATTCTCTAAGATTGCAGTCAATTGGTTCTTCATGGTCTCAGCTAGGGCCACTTTTATTTCTTCCATTTTGGCGTTGAGGGCCTCATCCACCATCCTCAGAATTTTTTTTGGGCTCCATTGCTTTTGGTGAGCAAGTATTTGAGTCGTTGCTAGATACTTCATCTCCGGTGTAGGTTGGATTTTTGTAGGCTTTAGAGCTATCGTAATCCAGGGCTGTGAGCCAGAGAGGATCAATGACATGAGATGCGAATGCATGCATGTATGCACGAACAATCAACAAAGAAACATAATTAGGACGTTCCTTCCAACCTTATAACATCCACACACGAATGGCGAGTCTCTTTTCCTAGGTATGTGGTTAACAAAAAACCAACATGGGGCATCTTGCTTTCGAATGATTCCCTCGGATGTTTTAACCAATAGTTATATTTTCAAAAATGGAAATCAATCCATGATAATTCCCATTAATTAGGTTTTAATCCATTCAACCAACTAAAGTAGCTTTTATGCTATGTTGGATTAAAACTAAATTGATAGGTTTATTATAGACAGATTTCTCACCTGAAAAAGATAACTAATGGTTCATGCCAAAAACAAGCCCATAGTTAATTTATTCTTAGTGTAAACTACACCCACAATTAATTTTTAGTATTTCATAATTGACCTAAATATCTTTGCAAGCTCTTTGTAGGAGAAGGTTGGGTTAAAATAGTTTTGTTTCTAAGCCCATTGTAAAATATTTTAGAAAAATGGATTTTGGGCTTAGTATTTGGGCCATGGGCCAAAGAATTTTTTATTTGTTTTTAGAAAAGTCTTATGTCCAAGGACCATCTTGAAAAATTTAAAAAAAAAACTTTGGTCTTTTGGATTTTGAGCTTACAATATGCTTAGGTCATATTAGAAAAAGAACAAACCAAATAAGCCATGATTTAGTCTAAGATAAACTAACCATAGTCAAACAACATGCATTTGGGGTAAAACCTAAAGAAAGTAACTAGGCCAATTACATGAGCTTTAATCTTTGGGTTAAAAAGGCTTAGGTTCCCATAACAAGTATATACCAAATGGTACGAGGCTATGAGTGGTTATGCCATGCTCAATCTCCATACCTTGAGTGAAAGTATGGTATCCCTTACATAACACAACACGGGTAACACGGGCGTCCTAACTCACGCACACAATGCAATCTAATATGATGCAATGAATAATATCATTATAAGAAAGAATAGAATAATAAAAAGACCAACGGAATCGACTTCTCTTGTCCCCAGTGGAGTCTCCACTGTGAGCGCGGATTTTTACCCCCACTCCCGGTGGAATGGTTCTTGCGACTTCGACACTGTTTAGGCTTGGGGCCTTAGAGATCACGGACCTAAGTCCAGAGAAAATGGAGTCGCCACCCGGGCGGGCTAGGAAAAAAAAAGGGGTAGATGACTCGATTCCTAAGGAATCTCCAACCCCCTAATGGGTTCGAAAAGTTGGGTACGTGTGGGGAAGGTGAGAAATGGCCCAGCACCCCCACAACACCCGGTTCATTGGAACCGGCCTCCTTTATAGGTCTTAATATTATAACATTCTTAAATATAACAATATTATCCATATTACACATAATAATTAAAAGAAAGCATCATTATATTAAAATCAAAGCAAGGTCCAAGCAAAACAAATAAATGGACACCCATCCGAAGATGGAAACATGTCCTTACATCACATGCCTAAATAGGACACCCACCAAAAAGGTAGAAACATGCCCTTGGTTCTAAAATAAGAAAGCAATTTAAATTACATGATATTTAACTAATGAGGTACCCACCAAGTGGAAACATACCTCTTACAACATTTGGAAGTCTAAATAAATTGATAAAAGTAAATAACCATTCATAATAAATAAATCATTCATCAAAGGTATTAAATATCAAGTAAACATCCATCCATGATAAATTTAATAAGCCAAGCATTGAAATTAAAGCATGTAAAATAAATCAAAGTATAATCAAATATGGAATTGAATAAGGTAAATAAAAATCCAAATTATAACTACTGTTTCCATTTAGGGTTCTTTATTTCATGTGTTAAGGTTTTGGAATTCATAGAATTAGGCTACTGTAACTTTTTTATGTAATTAAAATAGATTAAGGTTTTATGTTTTAGAAGGTTGGTAAGACTCTTTGATTAAACAAATTAAGGTTTGAATGGTGAAATCAAGAAACTAGGGTTTTGGACACTTTAAAATACTTTTGATTCGTGGTTTTAAATGATGATTTCAAGCTTACTGTGTAAATTTAAAATATTTGTGGTTTTATGGTTTTTAAAGTTTTAAAGGATTAAAGTTTAGAAAAAGTTAGGGTTTAAGGTTTTAAAGGGGTTAGAGTTTACTGTTTTAGGTTTGGAAGTTGAATTTGGGTTTAGTATTTTTAAAATTAGGGTTTCGGTGATGCATGAAGCTTTTGGGATTTGAAAATCAATTTTATACTTTTATGAGGTTTTATGAAAGTAAACCAACGATTTAAAGTCTTTTAAAAGCAAAAAAAAGTAGTTTTTAAAGCTTTTGGAAAGAAACAGAATATAATTTAGAGGTTTTGATAATTTGGAAAGTAAATTAGGGGTTTTGAAGAAGTAAAAATAACAATTTTATGTCTTTTGGAAAATAAACCAACGAAATAAGGTTTTTAACTTTAGAAAAACTAAATTAAAGTTCTAGGTTTTTTTTTTAATTTTGAAAGACACAATTTCATGAATTAAGCTACTGTGATAAAGCAAAAAAATAATTTAAGAGCTCAAACCTTGGTTCATGAGTTATACCAAAAAAATTGCTTCTTGGATAAACAAAAACAAAGGCAGTTGATGCCTTTGATGAATTGCTTGAATTATTTTTCGGCTCTCTCACAAAATCAGCTTGGTTCCACTGCTTTCCTTCACAGATTCAGTTTCAAAATCTCCAATTTCGTCCCAATTTTTCTGATCCCCTTTTCCTCCCTTTTTGTGTTGTTATTTATAAAAGTTTTTTATGGTTTTTTTCCTAGTTACTCATGGCATAAAATATTTAATAAGAAAAGGAAATCGAAACCTAATTGTATTAGGTTTTGAAAAATTTGCGTCGGAAAATTTCGCATGCAAAAAAAAAAAAAACTGCTGCGGAAAAATTGCGTTGGCAAAAAAAATTTGCCTCAGGAAAAATTTTGCTGGCGAAAAAATCTGCCGCAGTTGGCTGTGGCAGGGGGCGGGGAATAGGCCTGTGGGCCATTTCGCCCGCAGGAAACTCCTGCGGGCGAAATGGCCCATAGCCAAGCCAGCGCTGGTGGTTTTCGGCGACGATTTTTTCGTCGTCTATTTTAATATTAATTTTTTGATTTTTATTTTTTATTAATAAAAATTAGATAATAAAGTAAAAATTATTTAATTAAGATAACAAAATTTATTTTGGACCATTTAAAATATATTAGACAACTCAAAAATTATTTTGGACTAAATAAAATATATTGGACCGGACTGGGTCAAAAATTAAGGGTCTACATCATTCATCATAAATAAATCATTCATCAAAGGTATTAAACATCAATAGAAAGTAACATCCATCCATGATAAATTAAATAAACCAAGCATTGAACTTAAATGAATTAAAGCATATAAAATAAATCAAAGCATAATCAAATATGGAATTGAATAAGGCAAATAAAAATCCAAATTATAGCTACTGTTTCCATTTAGGATCCTTTATTTCATTTGTTTAGGGTTTTGGAATTTATGGAATTAGGCTACTGTGACTTTAAGAGAATAAAAATAGATTGAAATTTTATGTTTTAAAAGGTTGGTAAGGCTCTTTGATTAACCAAACTAGGGTTTGTTATGTAAAATTATGAAACTAGAATTTGGACTCTTCTAAAATACTTTTGATTTATGGTTTCAAGTTTACTGTATGAAATTAAAATATTTGTGTTTTTATGGTTTTTTAAAGTTTTAAAGGATTTAGGGTTTAGAAAAAATTAAGGTTTAAGGGGTTAGGGTTTACTATTTTGAGTTTAGGAATTGAATTAGGGTTTTAGAATTTTTGAATTAGGGTTACGGAGTTTGTTTTTAGAATTTGGAAATTAATTTGATAATTTTATGAAGTTTTATGAATTTAAACAAAATGATTTAAAGTTTATAAAAGCAAAAAAGATGTTTTTAAGGCTTTTGGAAGGAAACAGAACACAAATTAAAGTTTTGATAATTTGGAAAGCAAATTAGGGTTTTGGGGTTATGAAAAAACTAAACTAATAACTTTAGATTTTTTAGAAAACAAATTAACGAATTAAGATTTTCAAACCTTAGAAAAAGTGAATTGGTGTTTTAAAGTTTTTTAATTAAAAGAAAGAATGAGATGTTTAGCTACTGTGAAAAAATAAAAGGAATTAAGAATTCAAACCTTATTTTGCATGTTTCACCAAAAATTGCTTCTTGGATGAACAAGGTCGAAGACAAGCCTTTTTGCCTTTGAATTGCTTGAATTGTCTTTCTGTTCTCTCAAAAAATCAACTTGATTCAAGCTTTTCCTTCGGAGTTTCGGTTTTCACTTTTGATCCAAGTTTATGTCCGATTTTCTTCCTTATTTTCTCCTCCTCTTTTTGTGTTGATTAGTCCATATTTATAGAAGAATTCTATGGGTAATTCTAATTATTCACGGCATACAATATTCAATAAGAAAAGAAAACCGAAACCTAATTGTATTAGGTTTCGAAAAATTTGCATCGAAAAATTTCGCTGGCAAAAAAATCGCTGCGGAAAAATTGCGCTGGCGAAAAAAATTACCACAGGAAAAATTGCACTGGCGAAAAAGCTGCCGCAGCTGGCTGCGATAGCTATGGGCGAGATGGGCCTGTGGTCCATTTCGCCCGTAGGAAACACCTGCAGGAGAAATGGCCCTGGCCATTTCGCGCAGCCGAGCCCCTTTTTATTATTATTATTATTCATTTTTTGTTTATTATTATTATTTTTCATTTTTTATTAATAAAAATTAGACACTAAACCAAATATCATATAATTAAGATAAAAAAAATTATTTTGGACTAATTAAAATGTATTGGACAACACAAAAATTATTTTGGACTAATTAAAATATATTGGACTAGACCGGGTCAAAAATTAAAGGTCTACAGGAGCAAGTATAATTTTTTCACCTCTCATCAACTGAAGAACTTTGGGTTTTGGAATTTGAAATAACATCTGCATCTTCTGCTGAGTCTTGGAAATCAATGTGGGTAACACCATTTGTTGATTATTTGGATATCCAAGGATGGCCTCAAATTCTTCAATCAAGGGACATATTTCAAAGCCATTAATTTTAAATGTCCTAGAATCCATATTCCAAAAGAAAGACATGGCATGTAAAAAGGAGTGGTCCAATTTAACATTTTAAAATATCAAGTTTTGACCACGAAATTTGCTTCCAATGAATGGCATCCATATTCTTAAATAGAATTTTTATCTTCTTTAAATGATGTTCGGTCATGGTTGATGAACAAAGGAAAATCAAAATTGTTAAAGGGAGTTTTTTACGTTGAAATGGAAAGTTTTTTGTTTTTGTATGAAATATGGCATAAAAGGTGATTTATAGAGAAGAAACAAACCTTTCCAAAATTGATAAGGAAAAGGTGATGGGAAACGGTGAGACCGTATGGCATAAGGAAAGGAATTAGCAACGAATTTCTTTTACCGCGTTGAATTTGGTTTAGCAAAGTAATGTGGCTATGAATTATGAAATTGTGATGTACTGTGATAAAAAAAAATATGAAAAAGAAAGTTTAGTAATTGTGATGCAGTAACGATGAAAAGTGAAAAGTGATGAAAAAAAGGTGAAAAAAAAGTTACAATAAAGATGGAAATTGTATTTTTTTCATTATTGTACAATATTTATACAATTGATACAATATTTATACATCACTAAGAGGGTGGTGGTAGGTCATCAAATAAAGCCCTGCAAAAGTCGTCGCCTATTGGAGGAGGGGGCAAATTACTCATCCTGAGATCACCCGAAGCAGGAGCACCAAAATCCCTATTACCTTGAAGTTTCGATCTATCACGGTCCTCATCAGAAGCAGACGATAGGATCTCATGGTCATTAGTCTGGGGGCCTCTTGATCAAGAAGCGCCAGAATCCCTCATCCCTTGAAATCGGAAGTCTCAGAAATTTTGATCGGATTGATGATATAAATTTTCAAAATGAGACGCATGTTGACGACTTGCAGCCAACTCTTCTTGAAGTTTCCTATTTTGTTCTTCAAGCATCCGCTGTGAGCCAAAAAGGAAAAAGGTAAGAGCATACATAATCATGCATACATATAGCATAAATTACCATGAAATAAGGAAAATCACCAGGTAATTCATATCAATGCCCTACGGATGAGATGGCATATCTGGCGGGCTAGAATGAGCAAACGAAGGGGCAGTAAAAGAAGGTCCAACCTTATGATCAAATGAACCAACAGCCTGCGACAATCATTAAAGAATCAAAAAAAGAAAGAAGCAGTTGCAAGGGAAAAATGGTAAAAGTTTTACCTGAGAAGTACTAGCCCCGAGATGTGAAACAAACTCTCCTGCATCTCCGTGGTGTTCCTCTTCATCTCTACCCTCATTTTCTTCGGGAATCACCCACACACCAACAGGAGATACGTCAAAGTTCAAGAGCCTTCTTTGAATAAAATGGGCATAAGATGCACTCTACGGATAGAGAAATCCTTCAATACCATAACCGTACCGAGCCGGCCACTAGGCATCATCTGGCATCGACATAATATTTAAAGTGTATTCCGGGCAAGGCATCAGAATCCTCCGCTGCTCTAGACCGAGGAACCACTCATAAACTCTTTCTCTGAGAAACCAGCCACTAGACATTGGGCCAGCGATGACTCGACAAGAATATTGGAAAGATAGCGCAACCTTCATGAAAGGAGACCAGTTTTTTCGCTCTTCTGGGTTCCACCAGGCCAGATTCACCTGCAAAATAACATAAGGTAAGTAAACTTTCACATAAAATGTAAAGCATACTAATGCTATTTTACCTGGTCCCAGGTTAAGAGGCTCAACACAAAGCAGTGAGTATGCACATGGTGAGAGCCGGGAACGTCCACGCGATCGAACAACTAGAAATTTAATCTCGGATACCCGACCCTATATCGGGAAATATCGGGTACCCTCACGAGGTTGTGTTTATATGCCCATGTCTACAACAACAATAAAGATCACATTCCTGCAAGAAAAGAGTGTAAATGACATTGGTGGAAGAAAAATACCTCGACAACCGCCATCAAGCCGACAAAAGACTTCTTATTTCGGCAAAGTTTATCAAGACCATGGTAAAGACAAGAGAGACCAGCTTCACCCCAGCCAGAAGATGGTACCATTCTGAAATAAGAAAGGGCCTTCAACACTGACAAGTGAATGGAGGATTCAGTGTTGCCTAAAATGGTTGACCCAAGCAAATATAACAAAAATCCTCGAGCATACTGTTGGGCCGTATCTCTGTGAACCCGTCCTTCGTAGTTCATCCAATAGCTACGAATCGGTTCAATTTTTATCTTAAAAGGCCCTTTATATGATTGTTCCATACCAATTAATTCCTAAATTTCTTCAAATGTCAAAATATCATTGGTCAAGGGAACCGGAATACCATCAAATCGAAGGCCGGTTATAGCAGTAAAATCGACCGGACCAATTGTCATCTCTCCAATGGGCAAGTGAAAGGTGAGGGTTGTGTCCAACCATCGTTCTGCAAGTGCCTGGACTACGCTCCGGTCTATTTGATACTCCTCCGATGGCAATTATAAGATGAAGCTCTTAAATCTGCAATCTCGGATAATCTGCCTTACCCGAGAAGGCACTACATCATACCACTGTAGGGCTTTGTAAATACACCCTCCAGCCCGAACAACGCAATGATTTCGCTAGTAAGTTAATACAAGATAAGTACATATTATCTTATCTGCTTAAATTAATATATTTTTTCCTAAATTTTCTAAAAAAGAGCATAATATAAAACATAAATAAATAATAAATAATAAATAAATAATTGACAGAAAAAGAAAAAAAATATAATAAATAAATCAAAATAATAATAATAATAAAAGAAAATAAATAATAATAAAAATGAACAAATAAATAAAAAAAAGAAAAAAGAAGAAAAAAAGGAAAAAATAATTACCACGCTCTTTTGGTTGGAACTACGATGAAGCGGCATCCCGGCTAGTAGATCTATATTTTCATCTTCATGATGTCAAATAAAATCTAATAACTCAGCATTAGAATGAGTCCCTGACCTTGAAGCATGCATTTTTTTAAAAACTATGTGCTAAATTTGAAAGAATTTGAGAGAATTATAGAAATTGAGAAATTTTGCTGGGAATCAAATGAAGGAACTCGTGGGTTTATATAAAGAAACGGCAAGGAAAAAAGCAAAATTCAAAAGTAAGTTTTCCTGTTCATGAATAGTAAACTTTACTATTGATGGATAGTAAAATTTAATATTTATAAATAGTAAATTACTATTTATAAATAGTAAATTACTATTTCCAATAGTAAAATACTATTTATTACTATTTACGAATAGTAAGTTACTATTTATGAACAGTAAATAGTGTATGAACAGTAACTACAAAGTAAAAATAAAATAGTAAATTTAATTATTCACTTTAATCATTCAAATACTTGTGTGTGTATAAATATTTTTACACGCAAGGGGTAAAAAAAGAAGACATGCATAAAAATTAGCCAATTTTTTTTTTGAAATTAAAAAAAAATTATTTAGCTCGAGTCCAGAACCCAAATTACCTTAGGTCCAGAACCTAGAATCTTTTTTAAGTCCAGAACTTAGCTCGGGTCCAGAACCCAAATTTTCCTTAGGTCTAGAACCTAGAAACTTTTCTAAGTACAGTACTTAGCTCGGGTCCGGAACCAAAATTTCCTTAGGTTCAGAACCTAGAATCTTTTCTAAGTCCAGAACTTAGCTCGGGTCCAGAACCCAAATTACCCTTAGTTCTAGAACCTAGAATCTCTTCTAAGTCCAGAACTTAGCTCGGGTCCAGAACCCAAATTTTCTTAGGTCCAGAACCTAGAATCTCTTTTAACTCCTGAAACTTAGCTAGGGTCCAGAACCCAAATTACCCATAGGTCTAGAACCTAGAATCTCTTCTAAGTCCAGAACTTAGCTCGGGTCCAGAACCCAAATTACCCATAGGTCTAGAACCTAGAATCTCTTCTAAGTCCAGAACTTAGCTCGGGTCCAGAACCCAAATTACCCTTAGGTCCAGAACCTAGAATCTCTTATAAGTCCAGAACTTAGCTTGGGTCCAGAGCCCAAATTACCCTTAGGTCCAGAACTTAGAATCTTTTCTAAGTCCAGAACATAGCTCAGGTCCAGAATCCAAATTTTCCTTAGGTCTAGAGCCTAGAAACTTTTCTAAGTCCAGAACTTAGCTCAGGTCCAGAACGCAAATTTCCTTAGGTCCAGAACCTAGAATCTCTTCTAAGTCCAGAACTTAGCTCGGGTCCAGACCAAAATTACCCTTAGGTCCAGAACCTAGAATCTTTTTTAAGTCCAAAACTTAGCTCGGGTCCAGAACCCAAATTTTTCTTATGTCCAGATCCAAGAAACTTTTCTAAGTCCAGAACTTAGCTCGCGTCTAGAATCCAAATTTCCTTAGGTCCAGAACCTAGAATCTCTTAAGTCCAGAACTTAGCTGGGGTCCAGAACCCAAATTACCCTTAGGTCCAGAACCTAGAATCTCTTCTAAGTCCAGAACTTAGCTCGGGTCCAGAACCCAAATTTTCCTTAGGTCCAGAAGCTAGAATCTTTTCTAAGTCTAGAACATAGCTCGGGTCCAGAACCCAAATTACCCTTAGGTCCAGAACCTAGAATCTCTTTTAAATCCATAACTTAGCTCGGGTCCAGAATCCAAATTTTTCTTAGGTCGAGAACCTAAAATCTCTTTTAAGTCCAGAGCTTAGCTCGGGTCCAGAACCCAAATTTTTCTTAGGTCTAGAACCTAGAATCTTTTCTAAGTCCAGAACTTAGCTCGGGTCTAGAACCCAAATTTTCCTTAGGTCCAGAACCTAAAATTATCAGTGAGTCCAGAACTCGAACCGGGTCTAGAACCCAAAACCTCAACCATCTCAAAAATTAAGTCTTATTGCTTTTCGCTCTCTTTCACTAAAGTCTCAGATCATTCAAGAAGGGGGCAAACTGTAGACCGTTAATTTTTGACCCAGTCCGGTCCAATATATTTTAATAAGTCCAAAATAATTTTTGTGTTGTCAAATATATTTTAATTAGTCAAAAATAATTTTTGAGTTGTCCAATATATTTTAATTAGTCCAAAACAATTTTTGTTATCTTAATTAAATAATATTTTCTTTAGTATCTAATTTTTATTAATAAAAAATAAAAAATAATAATAATAAACAAAAAAATATAAATAAAAATCAGCGACGAAAAAATAGCGCGACAAAAAAAATTCGTCACCAAAGAGTTGCGACGAAATGGCCTGCAGGCCAATTTTCACCCGCAGACCGCAGTCAGTTGCAGTAGTTTTTTCGCTAGCGCATTTTTTCAGCAGCAGTTTTTTTTCGCCAGTGCAATTTTTCCGCAGTAGCTTTTTTTGCGAGCGAAATTTTTCCGACGCAAATTTTTCCAAAACCAAATACAATTAGGTTTCGGTTTCCTTTTCTTAATCAATGTTAGATTCCGTGAATAACTAAAATTAATCATAAAAATCTTCTATAAATAAGGACTAAACAGAAAAGGGACGAAAATTTTGGAGGAGAAATTGAGACCGAAATTGAGGAGGAAAACTTTGAATCAATCGGACCTTTTTGAGAGAGCAAACAAGCAATTCAATCCATCAAAGGCAGCAAAGCTTGTCTTTGTTCTTGTTCATCCAAGAATTGATTTTTGGTGTAACCAATAAACAAAGGTATGAATTTCTTTATTTGTTTCATAATTTACAGTAGCTTCATCACTTAAGGTCAAAAATTGTTGTTTCTGTTTCTTCAAAATCAAAAAACCCTAGAACTTTAATTTACCTTTTCTAAAGCTTAAAAACCTTAATTCGTTTATTTGTTTTTCAAAAATCTTAAAATTTTTATTTTTGTTTCTTCAAAATCTCAAAAACCCTAATTTGTTTTCCAATTTACCAAAACCCTAATTTGAATCTGTTTCTTTCCACAAACCCTAAAAAACATCATTTTGTTTCTATAAACCTTAAATCATTTTGTTTATTTTCATAAAGTTTCATAAAATTATCAATTGATTTTCAAATTCTAAAATCTAATGTATTCTCCAAAACCCTAATTCTAAAATTCTAAAACCCTAATTCAAATCCAAAACCCAAAATAGTAAACCCTAAACTAGCTAACTTAAACCTTAATTTTTCTAAACCCTAATCCTTTAAACTCTAAAACCTTATAAACCGAAATGTTAAAATTCAAACACAGTAAGCCTAAAATTCAACACAGTCAATAGCTAATAATCATATAATATAATGTTTTAAAGTATTCAAACCCTAGTTTCATGATTTCACTTCTCAAACACTAATTTGGTTAATCAAATAATTTTATCAACCTCTTAAATTATAAAACTTTAATCCATTTCAGTTCCATTAAAACTCACAGTAGCTTAAACTCATAAATTCCAAAATCCTAAACACATTAAATAAAGAATCTTAAATAGAAACAGTATCCCTAATTTGAATCTTTATTTGCTTTATTCAATTTTATATTTAATTATGATTTGATTTATTTTATATACTTTAATTCCAATGCTTGACTTATTTAATTTATCATGGATGAATGTTTATATTTTCATTGATATTTAATATCTTTGATGAATGTTTTTTTTTATTATGAATGGTTATTTTCTTTCATCGATTTATTTAGATTTCCAAATATTGTAAGAGGTATGTTTCCACTTGGTGGGTACCTCATTAGTTAAATATCATGTAATTTAAATTGCTTTTCTATTTTAGAACCAATGTAAAGGACATGTTTCTACCTTTCGGTGGGTGTCCTATTTAGGCGTGGGATGTAAGGACATGTTTCCATCCTCGGATTGGTGTCCATTTATTTGTTTTATTTGGACATTGTTTTGATTTTTAATATATCAATGCTTTATTTTAATTATTTTTTGTAATATGGATAATATTGTTATATTTAAGAATTTTATAATATTAAGACCTGTAAAGAAGGCCGGTTCCAATGAACCGGGCGTTATGGGGGTGCTGGGCCATTTCTCACCTTCTCCACACGTACTCAACTTTTCGAACCCATTAGGGGGTTGGGGATTCCTTAGGAATCGAGTCATCCACCCCTTTCTTTTTCCCGGCCCATCCGGGTGGCGACTCCATTTTCTTCGGACTTAGGTCCATGTTCTCTAAGGCCCCTAGCCTAAACAGTGCCGAAGTCGCAAGAACTATTCCACCGGGAGTGGGGGCAAAAATACCCGCTCACAGATTTAAAATATTATTTTTGGGAGGATCCCTTTTGTTTAGATTATGTAAGGATCACATGATCCGACGGTGTGTGGCATGGCCCGAAACAAAGAACATTCTTTGTCAATGCCACGCTGGACCAGCTGGTGGTCATAGGTACTAGAATTAGGATTTTATTGGCCCACTTTGTTTAGGGATAGCTATGAATTTGTGAATTGTTGTGATCATTGCCAAAGGACTGGAAACATTTCATCTCGTGATGAGATGCCCTAAAATGGAATTTTAGTGTGTGAAGTCTTTGATGTATGGGGGATCAATTTTATGGGACCGTTTCCAAATTCCTTTGGTAACAAATATATTCTTGTAGCTATAGACTATGTCTCTAAATGACCTGAAGCTCAAGCCTTAGCAACCAATGATGCCAGGGTTGTGATGAAGTTTTTGAAGAAGTTGTTCTCTCGATTTGGTACAGCGAAAGCAATCATAAATGATAGGGGTACTCACTTTTGTAACGTTCAGCTTGAGAAAGTTTTCAAAAGATTAGGAGTTACACATAGGTTTGCTACTCCTTACCATCCCCAAACTAGTGGCCAAGTTGAGAACATGAATAGGGAGATAAAAATAATTCTAGAGAAAATTGTAGAGTGATCCCAAAAGGATTGGTCTGAGAAATTGGACAATACTCTATGGGCTTTAGGACTACATTTAAAACTCCTTTGGGCACTATGCCGTTTAGGCTGGTATCTGGAAAAGCTTATCATTTACCTATTGAAATTGAACATAATGCATATTGGGCAATAAAATAGATTAACCTTGATCTAGCTAGTGCAGGTGAAAGGAGAAAATTGCAGGTAAACTAGTTGGATGAGTGGAGATTGCAAGCTTATGACAATGCAAGAATGTATAAGAAGCGTATTAAGAGATGGCATGATGCTCGCATTAAGGAGCAGAAAGAGTTTCAAGCGGGAGATCAGGTATTATTGTACAATTCGAGGCTTCAACTCTTTCCAGGTAAGTTGAAATCTCATTGGTCTGGTCGTTTTACAGTTAAGGAAGTTTTCCTCTATGGAGTGGTCGAAATAACTCATCCGGAAAAAAGAGATTTTAATGTAAATGGGCACATGCTCAAATTACACTTTGGTGGGGAAATACATGACTTGAAGGAGGTTTTACACCTCCAAGACTAGGGAAAATTTTCCCTGATCTTCCAACTAATATGACGTTAAAGAAGTACTGGCGGAAGACAACCCACCGTTTTATTCGTTCTTTAATTTTTATATCATTAATTTCTGTGTTTTTGGTTTGTGTTGTCATTTTGTTTTAGTTTTATCCTTCTATCATTGGTTGGTGTTTTGTTTGCCTGTCATTCATTTGAATTTATAGAGAAAATTTGATTTTTAGGGGTAAATTGAGCATATTTTAGGACATGCCCATGTCATTGGGCGTTTCATTATTTTTAAGAGGCAGTAGCTACAACACGCCCAGTGAGCGTGTCATTTTGACTGAGAAACAGTAGCTATGGCATGCCCAGGGACACCACCATGTTACTAGTCATGCCTCAAAAATAAAAATAAAAAAAAATAAAAAAGCCAGTACGTCTAAAGGACACGCCTATGCCAGTGGGCGTGTCATTTCCTTTGTTGTCTCAGTACATGTGACACACCCATTGACACGCCCTCCTATGGACATGGTCATTGTTTTAGGCGTGTCATATACACTGTCTCGCATTACATAGGGCATGCCCAGTAATACGGGCGTGTCACTGGGTGTGCCGACATCTTTATATAAAGACCCGAAGCCATTTTAAACTCAAAAATCAGTTTTCTTTCTCCCTTCTCTCTCATTTTCTCTCAAATTTCTTGAACTCCAACCGGCGTATTCACACACCCAATCACTTTAGGAGAGATTCTCACTCCCATTTTGCATTTTTTTATGCGGATTCACTCGATTTTCGTTTGATTCCACACGATTCTTGCACTTTGCAGGCACGAACTCTCACTTTTGCGATTTTTGTTGGATTTCTTTCATTTTATTTCATTTTTCTTATGGATTCCTTGTATTATCTTTTATTTTCCTTAGAATTGGATTTCTTTCATTTTTATTTCATTTTTCTTATGGATTCCTTGTATTATCTTTTATTTTCCTTAGAATTTCAAGATTTATGCCGCATTTGCTTTATTTGTTTCATTTTGATTTATCGTGATTTTTGCAGTGATTGATTAATTTTACTTTTGTTGTTGTTTTTAATTTCGTTTTGATTTGGCATTTGATTTATTTTGATTTAGTTTGTGTTTGAATTATAAATTGCTTGATTTGCTTGTTGGGTTATGGTTAATCACTATTGTTGGAAATCAAAATCGCTATTGTTGTAATTAACGTCGTTCGAATTGGTTCGTCGCTTTTGTTGGTTAAGTGTGTGTTGATATAGGTTGATTAAAATTGTTTTAAATTGGCCGTTGGCATTAATTTTGTTGGGATATACATTATGCTTCATCGTTATAATGCCGGTATTTCGGTAACTTTGTTCCGGTCTTTTGTGGGTGTTTTATATTGTGCTATATTTTTGTTGTTATTGAGGAATTCTTGTTCGTTTTGCAGACAATGGGCCCTCACAAACAATCATCCTCCCAGCTACCCGCTAAACGTGCACGAGGGGAAGGCAATTCAAGCCAACCTGCTACACGACCAACTTCTAAGTTCATGGCAAACCAAAAATGCCTTAGATTTTCGAATGTCGAGGAAAGAAGGCGATTTGAACTTTTCAGCATCAAGGATTGGTCCCCCACCTCGTGTTTTGGATTGGAAGGTATGGAACTAGCCAATATTGCAGCAGATATTCGGGAACTGATCAACCAACCAGGATGGGACCAACTGTTCTCCATCAATGAGCCTTACTACAGAGAGCAGCCTTACTACAGAGGGCTGACATTGGAATTCTATTGCACCTGTCAGTTCCAAAAGACCAAGGTTTCAATTACTGAGCCAATAATTAAATTTAGACTGGGAGGGCAAAGATTCCATATGAGTATTAATGACCTTAGGGTGCATCTCAGGTTATACACTGCAGAGGAGGTACAGATTTTTGACTATCTGAATTCTGAGGTGGATTTTTTCGAGTATGAGGTTGTTCCCCCTTTGGTTTGGAGGACCTTGGTCCCCACTGCAGATAAATATCAAGCCAAGGTATCTAAGGCATCCAACTTTGAGTCCTTCCCCTGCCGAGTGGTCCACAACGTGTTAGTTCACACTCTTACAGCTCGACTGAGCAGCACAGGGGTGGTGAGCTTGAGAGATCTATTTTTCCTACACTGCATGGTACAGAAGACCCGGTGCAATGTCGCACATGCTATCACACACTTCTTTTATGAGCAGTCTAAAAAGGGAGCATTAGGTACTTTACATGGTAGCATGTATGTCACACGACTAGCTCATCGCTTGGGTGTGTTAGATGGCTGCCTACCTATGACGGTGGATGGTTTGCCCAAACTATTGGGTATGGACACATAAAAGAGACTAAACCGGGAAAAGGTACCTGGGCTATAGGCACCTCATATGGATTCAGATATACTAGAGACAGCTCCTTCTGCTCCTCCTTCGGATATACCACCACCTCCACCGACAGATTTTTTAGGCTCGTCCACTACCGCTGGGCCTTCAACCATTGCCGCTGGGCCTTCAACCACTACTGCTGGGCCTTCTTCCACTGCTGCACCTTCTTCTTCCACTGGACCATCTTTTGTCCAAACCCCTACATTTGTAGACTGGCGCCAGTCAGTTAATATTGAGTGGGATGATGACAGGAAGCCCATAGATTTAGAGTGTCAGATTTGTAGCATTGAAGGTAAGATAGGGAATATCGAGTTAAATCATAATAAGATCTTATCTCAGCAGGACCAGATGCAGTAGTTCATGCTTGAACATACTAATTCTTTCCAAGCTCAGCTGGATCACGAGATCTTTAGAAGGCAATTGCTGGAACAATCCATGTTAGAGTTCTAGAGGTATCAAGGGTTTCACCCTTTGCAACCACCACCTCCACCATACCAGCCACATGCACCTGAACCTACCCTTGTACCTCCAGTTGATGTGTCCAATGATGAGACCAGCGGTGATGATTCCAGCGATGCACCGATCTTTGACTAGCCTACATTTCATTTCATTTTCATGACTTATTTACTATTTTTTTTATTTCTTTTATTTTTATTCCTTTTGGACAATTACATTTTTCTTTAAGTACTGTTTTATCTGTTTGTTTATTTCATTTATGTAGACCCTTAATTTTTAACCCAAAGATTAAAGCTCATGTAATTGGCCTAGTTACTTTCTTTAGGTTTTACCCCAAATGCATGTTGTTTGACTATGGTTAGTTTATCTTGGTTTAAATCATGGCTTATTTGGTTTGTTCTTTTTCTAATATGACCCAAGTACATTTGCAGGCTCAAAATAAATTTTTCTTTAAAATCCAAAAGACCAAAACTATTTTCAAAACTTTTTAAGATGGTCTTTGGACATAAGACTTTTCTAAAAATAAATCAAAAATCCTTTGGCTCATGGCCCAAATACTAAGCCCAAAATCCATTTTTCTAAAATCTTTTACAATGAGCTTAGAAACAAAAGTATTTTTCACCCAATCTTTTCTTACTAAGAGCTTGCAAAAATATTTAGGTCAATTATGAAATACCAAAAATCAATTATGGGCCTAGTTTATACTAAGAATAAATTAACCATGGGCTTGTTTTTGGCATGAACCACTAGTTACCTCTTTTCAAGTGAGAAATCTATTTATAATAAGCCTCTTAATTTTGTTTTAATCCAATATAACATAAAAGCTACTTTAGTTGGTTGGATGGATTAAAACCTAATTAATGGGAATTATCATGGATGGATTTCCATCTTCAAAAATATAACTATTGGTTGAAACGTCCGACGGATTTATTCGAAAGCAAGGTACCCCATGTTGGTATTTTGTTAACCATATACCTAGGAAAAGAGACTCGCCATTCGTGTGTGGATGTTATAAGGTTGGAAGGATCGTCCTAATTACACTTGTTTATTGGTTGATTGTGCATACATGCATACATGCATACATTTGCACCTCATCTCATTGATCCTCTTTGGCCCACAGCCCTGGATTACGAAAAGTTCTAAAGCTTACAATAATCTGACCTACGCCGGAGACGAAGCATCTAGCAACGACTCAATCACTTGCTCACCAAGAACAATGGGGCCTGAACAAATTCAAAGGATGGTGGATGAGGCCCTCAATGCCAAGATGGAAGAAATCAAAGAGGCCCTAGCTGAGACCATGAAGAACCAATTGACTGCAATCTTAGAGAACCATGCCGAGACATCTGCTAGCACTAAGAAACCAAAGGACAAAGGGAAGACTAAAGTTAATGAAGTAGCTTTTAATGATGAAAAGGTGGTCATTGATGATGATGATGATTGGGCTTAATACTACCAAGATCATTAAGATAAAAAGGAGCCAAAGGTTGTTGAGAAGGCAACTATTGAAAAGACCGAGACATCTGATATTGAAAAGATGATTGCTGATTTAGAAAAATAATTTGAAAAGAAGTTGAAAACCGAAGAGATGTCTGAGATCGACAAGTTATTTGAACAAGATGAAGAGGTCCCTTATAAATTCAAGATGCCTTCCTTTGCTAAGTACAATGGCACCGGAAATCCTCATCTCCACGTGAAGCAATATTTCACTGCCATGCAATCTGCCCGAGCTACTAAGGCTCAAACTCTAAGGTACTTCATGCTCTCATTGGATCCTGCTATCCAAAATTGGTTCAATACCTTAGATGATGGAACACAAAAGAGTTGGGATCTACTTTACAAAGCCTTCATCTAACAATATGGATATAATGTTGAGTTGGAAGTTACCTTGATGGAAGTGGAGTCCATTAGGCAAAGACCGAATGAGAATTTTATAGATTATGTCAAGAGATGGAGAAACAAGGCTGCTCTGCTCAAGAAAAGGCCCGATAAATCGATCAAATAAGGATGATCGTGAGAGGTATCCTACCCAATCTCCGCGAAAGGATGTCTCACACCCTTATAAGGGACTTCAAAGATCTTCTCCAAGCTGATCTACAAATTGATGAATGGGAAAGGGAGAAGAATCATTTTTCAATAAGAAGGAATGAGAAGGGGAACAGCCAACCTAACAATCAAAGCACACAAAAAGAAGATGATGTTAATGTAACCGGTCAAGGGAATAAAAGACAATTCTCATAATTGGGGAAACCTCTATCTTGGGTTTTTAGCAAGCTGCAAAAGAAAGGGTTGTTACAACCGTTAGCTCCCAGACCTCTACATAATCCATTGCCACCAAACTTCAATGCCGAGGCCTTCTGTCAATTTCATCAAATGCGAGGGCATGAAACAGATAAATGTGCTCGCCTAAGGCATGAGATCCAAAATTTAATCGACAGTGGTAAGCTACCCGAGCCGGATAAGCCTAATACCAAGAGTAACCCTTTGCCTAAATTTGGAAGAGTACCTCCACCGGCAACCTTCATGGTGGGAAAAGGATTGGAAGAAGATTTTGTTTTATCATCCTTTCAAGATGGGGATATTGAAGATGTGAAAGGAAAAGAAGCCTAACTCAGTGAACTTTCCTTAGCTTGAATGTTGCTTTTCAATCTTACTTTCTTTAATATTTTGGAACTATTGTGTTTTTCAAATTTAAATTTGTTTGAATAAATTATTTTATCATAAATTTTTATTGGTCTTTGTTCATTTTTGTGCTCAAACAATGAGGAATTTAGCTTGATGTTTATAAATTAATGTGTCTAGGCATCATGACTCAAATGACTTTACTAGATGAGGGAATTGCTCTATAGCATTGAGTTGTGTATGCTTACTTAGAGAGGGCTCCTGCATAATTGTCTTTGTCTAGGTCTTAGTCAGTCTTAGAACATGCTTTGACAAATTTTCGAGGCAAAATTGAACTCTGCTTATTTAAGAGAGAAATGATCTAGGCATTGTTTGATAAGCCAACAACTAGTATCCACCCTATTAAATATCAATCCCTAGTTGTCCCTTTGAGCCTTCATAAAATTTTAGCTTTCTTTTCATTGGCATACAAACCTCAATAACCTACCTTGAGCTATTGTGATACTTTTGACAAGTCTTATGATCACTAAGATGAAGAGGCAAGAAGATCAAAGAAAGCAATGATTAGTCAAGATCTTAAGGATAGTTGAAGCTCTCAAGACCATGAAGATAGTTGATTTTTCAAGACCATAAGGATAGTTGATGTTCTCAAAACCTTAAGGGTAGTTAAAGTTCCCTTAATATGTCAAGACAACATCAACATCAGAGTAACAAATGATTTATCCCTATTAAGAAAGATTTATGTTACTCCACTCATCCATTATTGGAAGCCCAAGTTACAAACAAGACAACTCTGTTTGAGCTAGAACCCAAAAAGGAAAGAAAGAAAGAAAAAGAAAGAAAAAAGAGAAAAGAAGGAAAAAATAATAAAAAGAAAATAAAAAGAAAAAATAATAAAACCTAAAAAAGGCAGTTCAGAAAGCCAACTGAGTTCTCTTTTACCTAAAGCAGCAAAAGGCTTCCATTGGTCCAACCCAACCAAAGATTCGATCAAAACCAAAGAAAAAGGAGGAAGACTATCCAGTTCTTGAAAGTTCTATACTTGATAGTCCTACAAGAAAGAAGGACAAAATGATAAAAGAAAGTGAAGAGTAAGGAAAGAGGAAAAAAGGAAGAGTAAGAAGAATAAAGAAAAAAAAAAGAGAAATGGAAATAGAAGAAAAGAAATGAATTTGGGTCTTAAACTTTTTGCAAGAGCAAAGACTGTCCTGATCAAGATCCAGATTAATTCCAAGAAGAATTTGGAGTCTAGCGAGATTGCCTCCAAGCTCTCTAAAATTCAAATAAGAAATTTATAGTGTGAGGGTTTGTCTATTGTGTCACACCAGCTCCTATCTCAAAATGGCCTTCATTTAACCCATGTCCCTTATAGACCCCATTTCAAGCCTATCAAAGACCTATTGATCTCTCTTGGTAGGTAGAGTCTATTAGTGGAGATAGTTTGAATAAGCATGCATATGAGATAGACAGTATTTAAACTCAATGAGACCAGTGACCAAGTAATGTGTATGTGCCTATCTGAAGTGCAACAGTTCTTGCTTAAATAGAAATGATTCTCGAGTTTAGTATGGTAACTAGGGTTGTCATGTTATGGATTTGTTAATTTGGAAAATCAAGTCCTGAGGTACATTGACATTAATTTGGCAAAGCCAACATTTGATTTCAAAATCAAAATTAAAAAAAATCACAAAAATGTTTTGTCACACAAAGCCTTCAAGTTAAGGGAAGTATGTTGAACCTTCAAAGGATACATTGGGCAAAGGAAATGATTATTGGCAAGGTCATGAAGAAGTTATCAATTGACATGCTGCGACATAGTTTGAAAAGGATGTATCCTTGACTCTGCTGCTTAGGGTCTCCACCACTCATGTTTTCATCATCTTGAAGATAAAAACCATAAATGCAAAGCTTTCAATCATTCCAATGCAAGACTTGAACGAGCATCAAAAAGGAACCAATGAGAACACTTCTGCTAATCACCTCAGTCTGTGAGTTGATGGAACGACTGTAAGTATTATTCATGCATATCATGCATACATGAGCATATCACATCACACTTTCTTGTCTTGTATTGTCTATTCTTTCTCAAGGTGAACAGCAAACACTCTGTGAAGTGAAGAATCAAAAGAAGATGTCAAATCAGGGGGGCATGGAAAGCCCATTGCCTGAGAAAGCTCCAGTAATTTTGCAAAGAGAAGAAATGTGTGCTTGTGCAAAGAACTAGACAAGAAAAACATCAATCAAAGCTTGCATGGAAAAAATCTTTGGTTTGAGCCTACACAGGGGGCAAAGTTTCTCCTTTTCAATTTTTTGAGTTTATATACCAAATATTTTTAAACTCACTTACAAATATTTTGCCACGCAGGGGGGCAAGGAGAGAGTATAAGGTCCAATTAAAAATAGCTAAATCTTTGCAAAAAGGAAGAACAAAAGAATGGAACATTAGAACTCTCAAAAGAATAAAGATGCAAAAGATGAAAGATCAATCGAGCAAAGACTGTCCTGATTAGGATCGAGTGTCCAAATTGCTCGGGTCCAGAACCCAAATTTCCCTTAGGTCCAAAACCTAGAATCTTTTCTAAGTCTAGAACTTAGCTTGGGTCCAGAACCCAAATTACTCTTAGGTCCAGAACCTAGAATTTTCTAAGTCCAGAACTTAGCTCAGGTCCAGAACCCAAATTACCCTTAGGTCCAGAACCTAGAATTTTCTAAGTCCAGAACTTAGCTCAGGTCCAGAACCCAAATTACTCTTAGGTCCAGAACCTAGAATCTTTCCTAAGTCCAGAACTCGAACCGGGTCAAGAACCCAAATTTTTCTTAGATCCAGAACCTAGAATCATGTCTAAGTCCAGAACTTAGCTTGGGTCCAAAACCTAGCTTGGGTCCAAAACCCAAATTTTACTTAGGTCCAGAACCTAGAGTCATCCTTGAGACCAGAACTCGAACCGGGTCTAGAATCCAAATTTTCCATAGGTCCAGAAACTAGAGTCTTCCTTGAGTCCAGAACTCGAACCGGGTCCAGAACCCAAATTGTTCATAGGTCCAGAACCTAGAATCATCCTCGGGTCCGGAACCCAAAACAAGTCGCCATATCAAAAATTAAGTTTTATTGCTTTTCACTCTCTTTCACTAAGGTTTCAGATCATTCAAGCAGGGGGCAAACTGTAGACCCTTAATTTTTGACCCAATCCGGTCCATTATGCTTTATTTAGTCCAAAATAATTTTTGTTGTTTAATTGGTCCAAAATAATTTTAATTAAATAATTTTTACCTTAGTATCTAATTTTTATTAATAAAAAATGAAAATAAACAAATAAAAATTAAAAAATAAAATAAAAATCGAAGTTAGAAAAAAAAATCGACAGCCATAAGTGGTTGCGCGGGCCAGTCAGCTCACTCGCGGGCCTGCTGGCGTTTCGCCCACAGGAACCCACGGGCCCGGCTGCCACAGTTTTTGCTAGCACAAAATTTTTCGACGCTAATTTTTCGAAACCTAATCCAATTAGGTTTTAATTTCTTTTTTTTTATTAATATTACTTACCTTAATTAATTAGGGATAAACAACCTAAAACCACTATAAATAAGGACCAAAGGCATTGAAAAAGGGGGGGGGGGGTGAGAGAGAGGAAATCAAAAGGGAATTTGGAAAATTTGAAACCAAATCAAAGAAGGAAAAGAGGAAATTCAATTTAAATTTTTCTGGAACAGCAGCATCACGAATTAAGCAATTCAAAGGCAATAAAGGCTTGTCTTTGGAGCTAGTTCATCCAAGAAGAATTATTTTTGGAAGAATCAACAAAAGAAGGTAAGTGATTTTCCTTAATTGATTTATGTTACACAGTAGCTAAATTATGGAATTAGGGTTTTTTAAATAAAAAATCTTTGAAATTGTAATTTAATTTTTCCAAAGTTAAAACATTAAAATGTGACCTCTTTTCTAAAAAGACTTAAAATTGTTATTTTTCTTCTTAAAAATCTTAAAACTCTAATTGAACATATTTTTCTACAAAACCAAAATAAGATTCTGTTTCTTTCAAATTCTTAAAGTAGGTTCTATTTCATTCAAAAAGCCTTAAAAACATCTTTTCTACTTATAAAAACTTCAATTCATTTGTTTAAATTCATAAAACTTTATAAAATATCAAATTGATTTTTTAAACCCTAATTCAAATCTTCATTACCCGTGACCTAAATTTCAAAACCCTAAAATCCAAAATTCAACTTTTGAACCTAAAATAATGAACCCTAATCCTTTTAAAACCTTAAACCCTAATTTTTATGAACCCTAATCCTTTTAAAACATTAAAAAAATAAAAACTTAAAAATTACACAGTAACTTAAAATTCAATAACCAAAAATCACAAATCAAAAGTATTTTAAGGTATTTAAAACCCTAGTTTCATAATTTCATCATTCAAATCTCAATTTGGTTAATCAAAGAGTCTTACCAACCTTTTAAAACATAAAACCCTAATCTATTTTAATTCCATAAAAAGTCACAGTAGCTATAATTGAACTTCTATTTGCTTTATTCAATTCCATATTTATTTATACCTTGATTTATCTCTTATGCTTTAATCTATTTAATTTCAATACTTGATTTATTTAATTTATCATGGATGGATGTTTATTTTATTGATATTTAAATACTTTTGATGAATGATTTATTTATGATGAATGAGTGTTTACTTTTATCAATCAATTTAGACTTCTAAAAGTTGTAAGAGGTATGTTTCCACTTGGTGGGTACCTCATTAGTTAAACATCATGTAATTTAATTTTCTTTTCTATTTTAGAACCTTTGTAAAAGGCATGTTTCTACCTTTTGGTGGGTATCCTATCTAGGCATGTGATGTAAGGACATGTTTCCATCCTTGGATAGGTGTCCATTTATTTGTTTTGTTTTGTTTGGACATTGCTTTGATTTTAATATAATGATGCTTTCTTTTTATTGTGTGTAGTATGGATAATATTGTTATATTTAAGAATTTTATAATATTAAGACTTGTAAAGGAGGCCGATTCCAATGAACCGGGCGTTGTGGGGGTGCTCGGCCATTTCTCACCTTCCCCACACGTACCCAACTTTCCGAACCCATTAGGGGGTTGGGGATTCCTTAGGAATCGAGTCATCCACCCCTTTTTTTTTCCCAGCCCGTCCGGGTGGCGACTCCATTTTCTTCGGACTTAGGTCCGTGTTCTTTAAGGCCCCGAGCCTAAACAGTGCCGAAGTCGCAAGAACCATTCCACCGGGAGTGGGGGCGAAAATCCCCGCTCACAATTTACTTATGTCTTAACTTTGTTTATGCATTTTAGTTTTTGTTTTGAAGCAAATTTGCCTTCACCTCTCTCTTCGTTCTTTCTTGTTTTGCACACACATTGAGGATAATGTGCGTCTTAAGTGTGAGCGAGAGGTACACTTTCTTGATTGAGTTACTATTTTTTTTTCATTTTTTCCCATTTAATTCATTTGTCTCAATTAAGTTCTGCAAATATTTTTGGATTCAAGTAAGCTAGATTGCTGTAATAGTGTGAATTGAAATGGTTTCCCTTTATTTATGAAATTAATTTGTGATTTTCTAAATGACAATTTCTTGTTGAGGTTAACTTGGCTATCTTGATCAATTGCTGAGGATCGACTGTAATAGCTATAATTAAGTAATGGATTGATGGAAATTGGACAAATCTGAAGTTTAAAACCTTAGTTACATTTTTGAGCATGTTGTAATTCCTTAGATTCTTGAGTCGGACTTAGTATGACCCTTAAGTTCCTAACCCTTGAACAGTTAAAAATAAATAAATAAATAAATAAATCTAATAAAAGGAGCTTTAAAAATTTATCCTTGTTTCACTGATTTTTACTCTCGAATTAAAGCAAATGAGTTGGAATCATGAATAGTGCTAGTAGCCATTTGAATGGTGATTCTGGCTGAGTAACCGGGGGTCGGCATCACAAATGTTTACCTTCGCGTTAAAAGGTTAGTATCAGTTCAAACAAGTCGGGCTCCTTAAAATGTATATATACGTGTATATACAAATAAAAAAAAAGGTCAAAGAACTTAAGAGAAAATTTACATTTTTCGTACTTGGTTCATGACTTTTGGATTATCTAGAATTTTATGCTCAATCTTTTAACTCTGGATTTTTAGGTTTTAGTTCTGTGAAATTTTTGTTTTGAAACTTCTTGATTCAGCTGTCATGATTTTGAATTAGTTTTTGGTTAAGAATGTCGCTTTGAGCGGGGATTTTCGCCCCCACTCCCGGTGGAATGGTTCTTGCGACTTCAACATTGTTTAGGCTTGTAATATCCCAATGTATGCCCTAGAAGTTTTGAATATTATTGTTGTTTTAATTGGATTGAATGTATATGTTAATTTGAAAGAGAAAAGAATTTTAAAAGAAAGTGTATATGTTGTATATATGGTTGTATAAATAACATATACATAAGTCAAAATGGATGGTCAAAGGAAGAGGATATTTATTTGTTATGTGTGAAATTACTAAAAAGCATAAGTGAAAAGAAGTTAAGTTAATGGATGAGGGCATTTAAGTAATAGTTTTGTTAGAATTGTTTGGTGGAGATTTAAAGAAGAAGAGAAGTTTGACTTGTCTTCATTTTCTTTTCTTTTCATTTGAGTGGCCGGCTACCAAAGGAAAAAGAGAGCAAGAAAGGTGTTTTAATTTCTAAAATCAAATTGAAGGAATTTTCAAGGGATTAAATGGAAATCCAAGAAGTTTTATTATTTTGGTAAGTTCTTTCTCTTGATTTCTTTTGTTATTTTAAGTTGTTGGTAAGTTTGATTGTTGATTTTTGGAAGTAGGGTTGTGTTGATTGTTATATGTTGGAATATGTTTGATTAAATTGATTGTGGTGTTAATTTTGGCTTGAAGATTGATAAGTTAAGTGGATGTTGATATTGGAAGTGTTGGAGTTGAGTTGGTTTTAGGGTTTTGAGATAGTAAATGATGTTTAACTTGAGTTTGCTTAATTATTTTCATAGATCTTCATGTTGTTTGTGTTTGTTGGAGTTGTAAGCCATGAAAATGAGAAATTGGTCGAAGGCAGTAGCATTGTGGATGCCACGCCCGTGGCCTTGGTTGCCATGGCCGTGGCCATTTGTAGCCATGGCCGTGGAGGATTGGAGCAAGGGTGGCAGAACCATTCTTTAACCCACGCCCGTGGGGGTTGGGGTGGCCACGGCTGTGGGCTATAATGTGTGATGTTGGGTCATTAATTGTGATATAAAGGTCTATGATAAGGTTAACAAGTGATAAATTGTATTGGAATTCATGTATTGTATCATTTTGGATTAGGTTTTTGAAAGAAGGTGATTTGCCCTAATTTGAGAAGTGAAGAGTTCTTGGAAAAGAAGGAAGTGTATAGAGTTATTTAAGTGGTGCTTAAGGTAAGTACAAACCTTGCATTGTTGCATATATTCATATGATGTTGAAATTGAACATACATTTGATGATATTAATGATGCATATGAATAATGTTATGTTGTGTATAATGTGAGACATAATGTGAACATTGATGATGCATATGAGTATTTTTATGATGAATTATCTTAATGTAAATTGAGACATAAAAAGATGTAAAATTAATGTTATGAAGTATGACATGTAATATTTGATATGTATAATGATGAATTACTCTGATATGAATGGAAATATAATGATAAATTGCTTTGATGTTAATATATATTATAATGATGAAAGCGAAATGAGAAATGGAATTGAGAAAGTAATGTTTAAAGATATAATGAATGAACCTATCTGCCTCTTGCGGAACCATGCGGAACCATTGTGTTGGGCAACCGAACTTGGACTACCGACCTAGTTGGGGGAAGGTTCAATACAGTCAGTATTATACGTACCTATCTGCCTCCTGCGGAACCATGCGGACCCTGTTGCTTGGGCAACCGAACTTAGACTACCGACCTTGTTGGGGGAAGGTTCGTTACTGATAGTCTTATACGTGCTTATCTGCCTCCTGCGGACCCCTAGGATTGGCAGTGGCCTTAGGCCCAGTGGGCAACCGACCTGGTTGGGGCAAAGTTCGTATATGAAGCCATAGTTGTTGGCTATATTGATAAACTATGAATGAGTATAATAGATGATGATATAATTATTTAATTAATGAAATGTATATTTATAAGTATGATCCTTATTGATTGAATGTATAACATTGATATTGATATCGCATATTATCATTATGGTTTGTACTACTGAGTTGTGGCTCAGCGCGATTGTGATTTATCGCGCAGGTGATAGAGTCGATAGAGTTGAGACAAAGGATTCCTCTAGACGTAGTTGAATTTGTTTTGATTGTGACGAGTTGGATTAGAGCTTAAAGATCATAGAGTCAAGCTGCCATTCATGTATATATTTCATATTTTGTAATTTTAATGTTTAATGTAATTGTACTTGTAAATTTGGATATAACCTCCGTTGCGTATTAAATAAACGTATTTATCTATTGTGTCTTATGATTTTTACTTAAACATTTGGTATTTCTTTAACTTTTATTTTATTTTTAAATATGAGTTGTATATTTGTAAAGTGTGGCATTTCTATATTTAGTATATGTATATTACGATCGTATAAGCATGCTGTGTATGTATACGGATATAGGGGTGTTACAAGGCTCGTGGCTGTTTAGATCATTTTTGTACTAGTTTTTAGTGTGATATTTATGTGTTTTTAGTTAATGTTTTGATTGATTTTTGTTTTAAGTTTTTTTAAAGTGTTGTTTTTGGGTTTAGGTGCAAAAACACCCTTGGAAGATCAAAACAGGGCAAGAAAAGCATGAACCAAGCAAGACATGGCCAAGCAAAAGCAAGCTTGGCCATGTCCCTCAAAAGAAATTCAAGGCAGAAGCAGACACACTCAGAGACACGGCCAAGCCACTGGCCGTGTCTCATTCAAAGAGCAAATCAAAGAACAAGCCAAAGAAGAGAAGGAAAAGAAGGAAAATGAGCAACAGAAGCAGACACACCCAGTGACACGGCCAAGCCTCTGGCCATGTCACATGACACGGCTAGCAAGCTTGGCCGTGTCTCAATTCATACCAAAGAACAAGAGAGCAAACAAAGAAGGAAAGAAAAGAAGCAGAGATTGACACCATCAAGGGACACGGCCAAGCCACTGGCCGTGTCACATGACACGGCCGTGTCCTTGGTCGTGTCTCACCAAGGAAATCAAAGATAGTGAGGGACACGACTAGGAGCTTGGCCATGTCCCAAGAAAGAAAATCAAGAGACACGGCCAAGCTCCACATGGCTCGGCTGTGTCACCTCTCACGACCAAAGAAAAGAAAGAAAAGAAAGAAAGAGCCAGTGAGGGACACGGCCAACTGGCTTGGCCGTGTCCCATGAAAAATCAAGAGACACGGCCAAGCCACTCTTGGCTTGGCCGTGTCACCTCGTGGAAAGAAGAAAAAAATGCAAGAGACACGGCCAAGCTACTCTTGGCTTGGCCGTGTCACACCTGAAAAATCTAATTTCTTTTGCACGAAGTGGGGAACAAAGTGGGAGACAATGCCTTGTGCTTGCAAAAAGAAATATTAAACAAAGAAATAGTGGGGAACAAAGTGAAATGGTGTGACTTGGAAGGCATGGGTGTTGAATTTTGAATGAATTAAAAAGGAGAGGAAGAGGAAAATGGGGGAGTTCTTGGTTGTTCTTGAACAATTTTTGCAAAAACGTGGGAGAGGGAGAGAGTGACACTCTCCCTTAGCCCTTCACCTCCAATCTACATTTCCATCCTCTCCACCTTCTCCATCTTCCATTGATAAGATCTTTGAGTTTCTTTGGGATAAATTGGGTTAACAAGCTCTTGAAGGTTGAAGAAGCTTTAATGAAAGGTTTGGTGACTTGAGAAAGCTCCATTCCATCTTCCAAAGGCATAATCCATTGAAGGGTTGGTGACTTGAGAAAGCTCCATCCAAAGGTTTGGTGACTTGAGAAAGCTCCATTCCACATTGCAAAGGGGAATCAACCATTGAAGAGGGCTTGAGTTCTTCATCATACATCAAGTGGAGCTAGGAGGAAGACTAGCAATCCTACTCTTGGCATCTTCACAAGGGGTTTTTCTCTCTTTTAATTCATTTCTATTGTTGTTGTTGTATTAAGAGATTGATATTGCAATGAACAATATGTATTTGTTTTATATTGAGTTGAATGAATGTTTAAAATTGATGATGTTGAGCTAAATACCCATGCCTAGGGTTTGTAGTATATTTGGTTGAATGTCTTGATTTGATATTTCCATTGATGTTCCTTGTTGATTGGTTGATTGTATTGTATTAAATGCTAGGTTGATAGATTAGTTACCTATTGATCTTTGAATATTGGATGACGGACCGAGAGGTGAAATCCGATATCGGAACTATATAATCGACCACCCTATGAATGAATTAGAAATATAAGTTCTAGGGTTTCGTTAATTTGGTAATGTTAAAGAATTGGTCATTGTTAATTCATGAATGTGAGAACTAATGGATCGGTAATTGACTAATTAATCTTAAGGAACAAATTAATTTACAAGGTTACGTTAATGGACAATTGAGAATTGAGCTTTGATTGAATGGACCTATAACCCTAGGCACCTTTCTAAGAATCGATTTGATCTTGTACAACCATCATACACAACTCTACGCACCTTAGTTTTAGGTTTTAATTATTCTCGCACAATCCCAACACAACAAACTTCCGCATTTAAATACTTGTCAATCAAGCTATTCCGAACCACACCTTCTTGGGGAAATGACCTTGAGGCAATCACCTTTGCTACAACTACCTCGTATACTTGCGAGTGACGCTTGTAGTAGTACTTGATTCGAGCGCAGCAAGTTTTTGGCGCCGCTGCCGGGGAAGGGTTGTCGTAGTAGTAATAGTTTGATATTTTTTTAATTGTTTGTTCGTTTTCTTTGAATTGTTTGTTTGTTTTGTTTGAAATTTTTTTATTTGTTTTCATTAAATTGCTGAGTACCTTTTGTAAATATGCAGTTTTCAAGGTACGTAGGGGTTTATGATGATAATCCTGACTCTGACATGGCATGGCAATTAGCAGATTTAATGAACCAACTTAAGATGCTAAATGCAAGAGGAAGAACACCTATGCCTACTCGTGAAGTATGTTCAGCATGTGGCATTGCAAGACATAGCGCGAACATGTGTTCATTTGGTTATGGACAATACCAAAAGAGGCAAGAGGAAGAATATGCCTATGAAAATTTCCAGCAAATGGGTGGCAATGACCCATATCCCAGACCTTATAATTCAAGCTAGGGAAGCCATCCAAATTTTTCTTGGGAAAACCAACAGCAATTTCCACCTCAAAATTTTTTTGAACCTTACCAAAGAAGTTCTTACCCTCAAGCACAATATTCAAATCAAAATTACCTTAAGACACCCACAATTGAAGATAGTCTGAATGCCTTCATTCAAACTAGCGCACAAAATCAAGGTAAACTTAAGGAACCCACTTTGGAAGATAGTTTGAATGCCTTCATTCAAATTAGAGCACAAAACCATAATTAATTCAAGAAGTCCATAGTGGAAGATGATTTGAATGCTTACCTTCAAATTAGCCAACAAAATCAGGAAGGGAGCAATGAGAGGTTTGATTCTTTGGAAGAATCATTGAAGAGGGTGGAAACTCAAGTTGAGCAACTGGCACATCAACTCCAAGCACATCAACTCCAAGCACAACAAGAGGAGGAATTTCCTAGCTAATTGGAGCAAATAGAGGTAATCACAAATTTTAGGAATGAATAGGTGATAAATAACAATTTTTGTGATTCCTTTGATGCAGGAACTAACAAAGAAGAAGATGGCGAGGAGATGCAACCAAACATAGAGGAGTTAATTCAATCAAAGGAGGAGGATAATTTGGAACCATCGACTTCAACAAATTTGTACGAACCTCCAAATCCTTGTATGCCACCACTCCTATTCCCAAGTAAGTTGAATGCAGAGAAACAAGGTATGCAACTTTCTGAACTCCATAACATGCCCTATAGTGAAAATAGTGTAGATAAGCTTGAGGTGGCCATGACCATAGAAGTAGAGCCTAATTTTTCCAATTTAGAAATTGAGGAGAGCAATTTACTAGTAAATAATGAGATTGTTGAGGGAAGGCTTCAAATTGCTAAAGAGGATGTAGAAGAGATTCAACCAAACTTGGCTGAACTTAAAAAGACCCCAAGAATTTCGAAAGATGTTTCGGTTGGGGATTCTAGTATGCAACAAATTATAATCTCTCCCACCCTTGGTGGTGAGAATGAGCAAAAACCATATATAACCATGTTGCAAACTGAAAAAGATTCTTACCACATCCTTATAGCATTAGAGAATCAAGTTAAGACAACCCTCACATATGCTTTTTGGACAATTGATCATCCAAGGATGCTACCTAGGCTTTTCAATATATTGGGCACTTTTCAACGTTGCATGTTGTTCATCCTCTCACACATGGGCTCCAATAGCATTATGGGTGGAAGGAGCCCTACTCATCGTATATGGGAACGATGGAAATTAGGTATCATCTAAACTCCCTGTAGTATGCATGCTCACATTGAGGACAATGTGAATCTTTAAGTGTAGGGTCCATTATGTGTTTTGTGTTTTTATTTTATTTTTGTGTTTTTACTTTTAAGTTATTTTTGTTTAAGTTTAGTTAATGTTTTTGAATTTTTTTTTGTTGAATAAATGAGTTTTAGAAAGTTCAATTGTTATAAAAATTGTTGATAGATGACCTTTGAATTTTTGAAGCATGAATTTGAGAATTGAGTAGAATTGGTGCTTATTGTCAATTTTGTTGGTTTTTTCCTTGCATTTCCATTAACCTAGTGAGGAATTGAGCCATCAACTTATCATTATTGTTGTGGGTGAACATCTTTGATTGATGATTTGCTAGAACTTGCTTTGAAATGCTTTTTAAGACTACATAAAAATTTTCAATTAGGCATCAAGATGATTAAGGAAATTAGGTGAACCCACTTTGGTTTAAAAAGACCAACCCTATTTTTACCTTAGTTAGCCAATTTTGAGCCTATTTTATTTTCCTTTTCTTTCTTTTTCACAACACCATTAGCTTGAACCTTGTTGTTTAACTCTTATCCTTTCATTAGGTCAAGAGCATTTTAAGAGCGTTTATGACCGAGTGTTGTGTTGAATTAAGTGTGGGGTTAAATTTAGTAGGTTTAAGATTGCAAAGCAAAAGATAAAAAAAAAGAAAAAAGAAAAAGAGAATATATATATATAATAATAATAATAATAATAAGAATAATTGTTGTTCTTGTTGAAAGGGTTGGAATGTATCATTACAAGATTTAATAAGTGAGTTCCCTTGAAAAGCTCTTTAACGTCAAGGGGTAGATGAGAGGAAGGTGTTTCGGGATTGAAGGGTTATGTATATGATCGGGTACTTCATTCTTAAAGTGCTCTTGAACTTAATGATTAAGCTCACATTTTCTAAATGCCATGCCTTTACCTTAGCCCCATTACAACCCAATAAAGACCTTTTGATTGATGCTTGGTTGTTATTTTGTGGTAGAGATTTGATTGATAAGCAAACCTATGTTAATAATCTTTCATTGATTGTTATGAGTGTAAACACCACCATTATCAAACACTTGTAAGAGTTGGTGAGGGAGCGATAACATTGGTTATGCATGGAAAACCACTTAATTGCATGAGTGTCGATTTTGTTTGATTCGATATTGATTGCGGATTTAGGGATAGGGAAGTCTTGATGCATCTTTATAACTCTTGAAATTAACAAAATTTATCTTGTTAGTGTGTTTTGATTTTAGCCTTGCTTGGGGACAAGCAAGGAATTAAGTGTGGGGTAGTTGTTTAGATCATTTTTGTACTAGTTTTTAGTGTGATTTTTATGTGTTTTTAGTTAATGTTTTGATTGATTTTTGTTTTAATTTTGTTTAAAGTGTTCTTTTTAGGTTTAGGTGCAAAAACACCCTTGGAAGATCAAAACAGGGCAAGAAAAGCATGAACCAAGCAAGACATGGCCAAGCCAAAGCAAGCTTGGCCATGTCCCTCAAAAGAAATTCAAGGCAGAAGCAGACACACTCAGAGACACGGCCAAGCCACTGGCCGTGTCTATAACACCCCTATACCCCGTATACGTACCAAGCATGCTTAAACGATCGTAATATACGAATACTGAATATAGTAAATGCCACAGTTTAAAATGAAAACACAACAAATCTCTTTATAAATAAATGAAACAAATCTCAAACATTTAAAAGAAATCCAAAAGACACCATATATATATATATAAAAACTGTTTATCAATTCACAGCGGAAGTTATTACAAATATATTATAAATCAAAGTTTACAAAACATAGAATATATATACATGATTGGCAGCTCTTCTCTGATCTTTAAGTCCCAAAATGAACTCTTCAATGTCTACTCTCACTCGGTCTCGAAGAACTCTCAGGTTTAACTCTGTTACCTGCGCGATCAAACACTATCACGCTAAGCCAATGGCTTAGTAGTACAAAGTATACCAACATTATACTTTAAAGCAATGCAATGTCACACATCTAAATCATAAAGATCACATCATAGGTGAAAACTAACATCACATTTTTATATTTCATAAACCATACACATAAAAGCTCATCACATTACTATAGCATACTTTGTTCAATGACATAACAATATTCATATTACATTATCATAGTTCCATTGATTTTACCATTCAAGAATCACATTATATACAAAGACAAGCATGGGCCCAAAACACTATAATATGCCATTCAATTTTCAGAGTTAATGCTTTGGTTTTGTTATCACATTTATCATTATCATAAACCCAATTAGGCTTCAAGGATTTAGGTTCAACCAAGCTTCAAGGGGAACAAAGCATGCTAAGTATCAACCCAACTTGGCTTCAAGAACCAACCCAACCTAGCTTTAAGGGTTGTAACATCTCAATTAGGCTTCAAGGATCAAATCCAACCTAACTTCAAGAGAATGTTACCAATAGGCATGCCACCAACAACAAAACTCTGAAAATGAATAACACATTAGACACACAATTCATTTATTATCTCATTCTCAATTCTCATCATCAATTAGGCAAACATGCCTTATGTTCTTTCAATGGAATCATCATAACCAAATCACAATGGCCTCATATCATTTCATATCTCCATTCATATTATACATATAGCCTCATTAATATAGCATTTCAAAGTACATTATTCATATACACATTACCATTCACAAGATTCACAACGCATAATACATAACCTTGTTCATATAGTATCATAGGCATTATCAAATGTAAGTTCTATCTCAACCATGTAAGAAGAGCAAGGAAAAATCACAGTGGCCAACACACTCAAGGGACACGGCCAAGCTTGTGGCCGTGTCTCTCAACCAAAAGCAACAGAAGCAAACATGGGCAAGGGACACGGCCGTGTCTTCTCCAAGAATCATCCAACACGGCCAAATTTCCATAGACTTGGCCGTGTCTCCCAAAAATATTTAGTTTTGGCCGTGTCTCTTCTTAGGTTTGGCCGTGTCTCCCATGAATAAACCCTAAACATAGCCAAAACTTTTCTAATTGAATCAAGAACACATTATACACAACTTAACCTCATTCAAATGGATGTAATCAATGTTATTAACACTTATTTTACATATTCATCAAAATATACACATTAACAATACATCAACAATACATTTAATCATCTACCACTTCAAAACCCTAAAATCAAACATCACTCTTAACTTATCATCTTCAAACCAAAACCAACACCAATTCAACCTTTTAACTTACAATCAATTTTAACACTTATAAACACATCTCAAACACACCTATTCATACAATCAACAATTCATAAATCACCTTAAACACCACTTCAAAATAACAAAGGAAAACAAGAGAGTACTTACCTTAAATGAAGAAATTTCACAAATCTTCAACTCAATCCTTTGATTCTTCCTTCAATTTGATTCTAGCATTTAAAACACCTCTCTTGCTCTCTCTTTTCTTGGATAGCCGGCACACAAATGAGAAGAAGAGAAAATAAACACAAGTCAACTTCTTTTCTTCTTTAAATCTCCACCAAGCAATTCTAGCCAAGCAATTACCTAAATGCCCTCATCCATTTAACTTAACCTTTGTCACTTATATGCCCATTAAAGTAATTTCACATATCACACATAAATATCCTCTTCCATTAACCATCCCTTTTGACTAATGTATATGTTATATATATAACCATATACCCAACATATACACTTTCTCTCTACACATTACTTTCCTTTTTAAACAATACATAAACATTCTCTTTTCAATTTCTTATCTTATCAACATAACATATACACAAAATTCAAACAAACAACAATTGAATTAAAACTTCTAGGGCATACATTGGGATATTACAATTCTCCCCCTCTAAAAAGAAATTTCATCCTCGAAATTACCTGATATCAAGTCTGAAACAACTGAGGATATTGATCTCGCATTGCTTGCTCACTTTCCCAAGTTGCTTCTTCTCTTGCATGATTCTTCCACAAAATCTTTACCAAAGGCACTTTCTTATTTCTCAACTCTTTCACATCACTTGCCAAAGATAGCAACTGGTTCTTCTTCGAATGTCAGATCTGGACTTACTTCAATAGATTCAATTGGCAAAACATGAGATGGATCCGACCTGTATCTCCTCAACATAGAAACATGAAATACATTATGGATCCTATCCAACTCAGGTGGCAAAGCAAGCCGATAAGCAACTGGCCCAACTCTTTCTAAAACTTCATACGGTCCAATGAAGCGAGGACTCAATTTCCCTTTCCGACCAAACCTCAAAATCTTCTTCCAAGGAGACACTTTCAAAAATACTTTATCTCCCACATTATATTTAATGTCCCTCCTCTTCAAATCTGAATAAGACTTTTGTCGGTCTGAAGCTGTTTTCAACCTCTCTCGAATCACTTTCACTTTCTCTTCAGTTTCTTTGACCAAATCAGGACCAATTAATTTACCTTCTCCAAGCTCATTCCAACATAAAGGTGTCCTACACCGTCTACCATACAATGCCTCGAATGGAGCCATACCAATGCTTGAGTGATGACTGTTATTGTAAGCAAATTCAACAAGTGGTAAGAATCCATCCCAACTTCCAGAGAAATCAATGACACAGCTTCTCAACATGTCCTCGATAATCTGAATCACTCTCTCTGACTGCCCATCTGTCTGTGGATGAAAAGCAGTGCTGAAGTGTTGTCGAGAACCCAAAGCACCATGTAAACTCTTCCAAAACCTTGAAGTAAACCGGGGATCTCGATCAGATACTATAGAAATTGGGACACCATGCAACTTCACAATCTCATGAATATATAGCTCAGCTAACCTCTCCAAAGAGTAATCCATCCGAACCGGAAGGAAATGAGCTGCTTTAGTCAACCTGTCAACAATCACCCAAATAGCATCATGTTTCCTTTGTGTCAATGGTAAACCAGATACAAAATCCATGGTTACTCTATCCCATTTCCACTCAGGTACTGATAACGGTTGAAGTAACCCTGTTGGAATTTGATGCTCAGCTTTTACCCTCTGACATATGAGACATTTAGACACAAAATCTGCAATGTCTCTCTTCATACCAGACCACCAGTAAAGCTGCTTCAAATCATGATACATCTTTGTACTGCCCGGATGCATAGCAAATACTGACTGATGTGCTTCTTCTAAAATGATCCTTTTCAAATTAGTATCATCAGCTACACACAATCTGTTCTTAAACCAAAGACTTCCATCACTTCTCACAATGAAATCTCGACTCTTTCCATTCTGACAATCTGAAACAATCTTCTGAATCTTATCATCAGCCAATTGAGCCTCTTTAATCTGATCCAACAATACTAGTTTCAAAAGCAATTGTGCCAACAATGCACCATCATCACAAGATACAAAACTGGCATGCAACGCTCTCAACTCAACAAGCAACGAGAGCGAATAAACAGTTAAACCTGCTAAAGACTTACGACTCAAGGCATCAGCAACAACATTTGCCTTACCAGGGTGATAATCAATCAAACAGTCGTAGTCTTTAATCAATTCCAACCATCTCCTCTGTCGAAGATTAAGCTCTTTTTGGACACCCAAATATTTCAAACTTTTATGATCTGTATAGATAAAACACTTCTCCCCATACAAATAGTGTCGCCAAATCTTCAATGCAAACACAATGGCTGCCAACTCTAAATCATGGGTCGGATAATTGAGCTCATGCGGTTTCAACTATCGAGAAGCATGAGCTATAACTTTACCTTCTTGCATCAGAACACAACCCAAACCATTATGTGAAGCATCACTGTAAATCACATATGGTTTATCTTCCACAGGTAAAGTAAGAACAGGCGCTTGAGTTAACATCTCTTTCAACTGTTCAAAGCTAGCCTGACACTGATCTGTCCACACAAATCTAACTCCCTTTCGAAGCAATCTGGTAAGTGGAGTAGCTATCAAATAAAATCCTTTCACAAACCGTCGGTAATAGCCTGCCAAACCCAGAAAACTTCTAACTTCAGTCACAGACTTTGGTGGACTCCAATTCAAAATAGCTTCAACTTTACTCGGATCAACTCTAATACCCTCTGCTGAAACTATATGACCGAGAACAGTAACTTGGTCAAGCAAAAACTCACACTTCGATAGTTTAGCAAACAATTGCTTCTCTCTCAAAATCTGTAGCACAATCCGCAGATGCTTGTCATGCTCCTCTTCATTACGCGAATACACCAAAATATCATCAATAAAAACTACCACAAACTGATCCAAATAGGGCCTAAACACCCTATTCATCAAATCCATAAAGACTGCAGGTGCATTCGTCAAACCAAAAGGCATAACTAGAAACTCATAATGCCCATACCTTGTACGAAAGGCTATCTTAGGAACATCTTCAGCTCTGACCCTTAACTGATGGTACCTTGATCTCAAATCAATTTTAGAAAACACTGCTGCACCCTTCAATTGATCAAAGAGATCATCAATTCTAGGCAAAGGATATTTGTTTTTAATAGTCACCTTGTTCAATTGCCTATAATCGATACACAATCTCATAGTACCATCCTTCTTTTTCACAAATAAAACAGGAGCTCCCCACGGTGAAACACTAGGGCGAGCAAACCCTTTATCCAACAACTCCTGCAACTGCACCTTCAGTTCTCTCAATTCAGTAGGTGCCATTCTATAAGGAGTAATAGAGATAGGAGTGGTACCAGGCAATAATTCAATACCAAACTCCACCTCTCTCTCAGGAGGTATCCCTGGCAACTCCTCTGGAAACTCTGCAACGGTGGGTATACTATCAAGTTGAGAACCCTTTACTCTCATATCTACAACATAAGCAAGTAAGCATCACACCCTTTTCTAATCATTCTTTTAACTGCAACAGCTGAAACAAACAAAGATGCTAGCTGTCCTTGCTCACTAGATACTATCACCTCTCTATCATCACTGGTTCTCAAGTTAACAACTTTCTTTTGACAGTCAACCACAGCTCCATGTCTAGATAACCAGTCCATGCCTAGGATCACATCATATTCCTTAAAAGGCATCTCAATCAAATCTCCAAGAAACTCCTCACCTTGAACCACTACTGCACTATCTCGGTGCACTTTGCTAACAATCACACTATGCCCTAACGGATTTGTCACCAATACATCAAATCCTAGGGATTCAGCATGCACATCAGACACAGGCAAAACAGATGCACTAATATATGAATGTGTGGAACCCGGATCAATCAAAGCAAGTACTGAAATACCAAATAAAGAAAAAGTACCAGCTATGACTGCCGAAGCATCTGGTTGCCTTTGCATCACATAAATCCTCTGAGAAGATCCAGCCTCCTCTGGTCTACTCTCCCTGGATGTAGAACCTCCTCTAGAACTGAACCCAGATCTGCCTCCTCTGCCGAAACCTCCGCCTCCTCGACCTCCCCTCACACTAGGTCGAGAAGCTGCAGTATCCACAGACATCTGCTCCTGTCTCTCAGGACAATCTCTAACAAAATGATCGGGAGATCCACATCTGAAACATACCCCTGCTACACCAGTCTTCCAATAAGTACCACCATGTGGCCTACCACAATGAATGCATATGGGTAAGGTGGATCTCTGCATCACTGGGGTCGGAGCACTCGCCACTGAAACTGTAGGTCTAGATCTCTGTCTCTGAAACTGTACTGACCTACCAGCTGGCCTCTGACTCCTACTAACCCAAGGAAAAAAACTTCCTTTACCTCTTTTCACAGACGAAGACCCTACCTCAAACTGGGGCCTTCTAACCATAATCTCTTCCTCTGAAGTAGCTGCAATAACCTAAGCTCTCTCCACACTCTGAGCTGCTGCCACAAGTAGGGAAAAATCATGATATCTAGATCCAGCCACAAGACACATGATAGAGGGCCTCAATCCCTCCTCAAATCTTCTGCATCTATCTATCTCATCAGATATAATACCCCCAGCATACTGGCTCAACCGGATAAACTCTAGCTCATATTCCGTCACAGTCCGGTGATCTTGCTTCAAGCTCAAAAACTCCATCTTTTTCACATCTTTATACTCCCTAGGAGTATACTTCAATTCAAACTCTCTTAGAAAATCAGCATAGGACAAGGTAGGTGGATCGTCCATAGCATGGGGCACTGTCTTCCACCAGTCATATGCATCCTTCTGCAACAATGATCTTGCATAATCAAATCTCTCCTCTGGAGTGGCTTGTAACTGAACAAATATCCTCTGTACTTTATCTAGTCACTGCTCAACTACAGCTGGATCAATAGTACCTAAGAAATCCTCTGCTCCATACTTCCATAATTTGTCATAATGCCTCACTGATACCAAAGACTGTGGGGGTGGTGGTGGTGGTTGTACTGGTGCTTGCCTCAACAAATCAATCACATGCCTAAACCAACCTGGCGGAACCTCCTCACCAGCTGGTCTCCCCAACACAGAAGCAGGTACCTCTCCAGCACTATCCACTCTAGCTCCCTCTCTAATCTCATCAGGGGCTATACTCTCAGCACTACCCTCGACTGACTGACGTGAGCGAGAATCCATCACAACCTATATCTGCAAACACAGCATAATACCTCTCATTAAAGATCAGAGACTGCCAATGCCAAACATGTATGTTATTCAAAAATCCACTTTTTAAAATCAAAACACTCTTTTTCTTACACTTGACCTAGGTTGAGAATCTCAAACCTAGGCTCTGATACCAAAACAATTGTAACACCCCTATACCCCGTATACGTACCAAGCATGCTTAAACGATCGTAATATACGTATACGGAATATAGTAAATGCCACAGTTTAAAAAGAAAACACAACAAATCTCTTTATAAATAAATGAAACCAATCTCAAACATTTAAAAGAAATCCAAAAGACACCATATATATATAAAAAAAAACTGTTTATCAATTCACAGCGGAAGTTATTACAAATATATTATAAATCAAAGTTAACAAAACATAGAATATAATTACATGATTGGCTGCTCTTCTCTGATCTTTAAGTCCCAAAATGAACTCTTCAATGTCTACTCTCACTCGGTCTCGAAGAACTCTCAAGTTCAACTCTGTTACCTACGCGATCAAACACTATCACGCTAAGCCAACGGCTTAGTAGTACAAAGTATACCAACATTATACTTTAAAGCAATGCAATGTCACACATCTAAATCATAAAGATCACATCATAGGTGAAAACTAGCATCACATTTTTATATTTCATAAACCATACACATAGAAGCTCATCACATTACTATAGCATACTTTGTTCAATGACATAACAATATTCATATTACATTATCATAGTTCCATTGATTTTACCATTCAAGAATCACATTATATACAAAGACAAGCATGGGCCCAAAACACTCTAATATGCCATTCAATTTTCAGAGTTAATGCTTTGGTTTTGTTATCACATTTATCATTATCATAAACCCAACTAGGCTTCAAGGATTTAGGTTCAACCAAGCTTCAAGGGGAACAAAGCATGCTAAGTATCAATCCAACTTGGCTTCAAGAACCAACCCAACCTAGCTTCAAGGGTTGTAACATCTCAATTAGGCTTCAAGGATCAAATCCAACCTAACTTCAAGAGAATGTTACCAATAGGCATGCCACCAACAACAAAACTCTGAAAATGAATAACACATTAGACACACAATTCATTTATTATCTCATTCTCAATTCTCATCATCAATTAGGCAAACATGCCTTATGTTCTTTCAATGGAATCATCATAACCAAATCACAATGGCCTCATATCATTTCATATCTCCATTCATATTATACATATAGCCTCATTAATATAGCATTTCAAAGTACATTATTCATATACACATTACCATTCACAAGATTCACAATGCATAATACATAACCTTGTTCATATAGTATCATAGGCATTATCAAATGTAAGTTCAATCTCAACCATGTAAGAAGAGCAAGGAAAAATCACAGAGGCCAACACACTCAAGGGACACGGCCAAGCTTGTGGCCGTGTCTCTCAACCAAAAGCAACAGAAGCAAACATGGGCAAGGGACACGGCCGTGTCTTCTCCAAGAATCATCCAACATGGCCAAATTTCCATAGACTTGGCCGTGTCTCCCAAAAATATTTAGTTTTGGCCATGTCTCTTCTTAGGTTTGGCCGTGTCTCCCATGAATAAACCCTAAACATAGCCAAAACTTTTCTAATTGAATCAAGAACACATTATACACAACTTAACCTCATTCAAATGGATGTACTCAATGTTATTAACACTTATTTTACATATTCATCAAAATATACACATTAACAATACATCAACAATACATTTAATCATCTACCACTTCAAAACTCTAAAATCAAACATCACTCTTAACTTATCATCTTCAAACCAAAACGAACACCAATTCAACCTTTTAACTTACAATCAATTTTAACACTTATAAACACATCTCAAACACACCTATTCATACAATCAACAATTCATAAATCACCTCAAACACCACTTCAAAATAACAAAGGAAAACAATAGAGTACTTACCTTAAATGAAGAAATTTCACAAATCTTCAACTCAATCCTTTGATTCTTCCTTCAATTTGATTCTAGCATTTAAAACACCTCTCTTGCTCTCTCTTTTCTTGGATAGCCGGCACACAAATGAGAAGAAGAGAAAATAAACACAAGTCAACTTCTTTTCTTCTTTAAATCTCCACCAAGCAATTCTAGCCAAGCAATTACCTAAATGCCCTCATCCATTTAACTTAACCTTTGTCACTTATATGCCCATTAAAGTAATTTCACATATCACACATAAATATCCTCTTCCATTAACCATCCCTTTTGACTAATGTATATGTTATATATATAACCATATACCCAACATATACACTTTCTCTCTACACATTACTTTCCTTTTTAAACAATACATAAACATTCTCTTTTCAATTTCTTATCTTATCAACATAACATATACACAAAATTCAAACAAACAACAATTGAATTAAAACTTCTAGGGCATACATTGGGATATTACAGTGTCTCATTCAAAGAGCAAATCAAAGAACAAGCCAAAGAAGAGAAGGAAAAGAAGGAAAATGAGCAACAGAAGCAGACACACCCAGTGACACGGCCAAGCCTCTGGCAGTGTCACATGACATGGCCAGCAAGCTTGGTTGTGTCTCAATTCATACTAAAGAACAAGAGAGCAAGCAAAGAAGGAAAGAAAAGAACTCGAGACTGACACCATCAAGGGACACGGCCAAGCCACTGGCCGTGTCACATGACACCGCCGTGTCCTTGGTCGTGTCTCACCTAGGAAATCAAAGACAGTGAGGGACACGGCCAGGAGCTTGGCCGTGTCCCAAGAAAGAAAATCAAGAGACACGGCCAAGCTCCACATGGCTTGGCCATGTCACCTCTCACCACCAAAGAAAAGAAAGAAAAGAAAGAAAGAAAGAAAGAGCCAGTGAGGGACACGGCCAACTGGCTTGGCCGTGTCCCATGAAAAATCAAGAGACACGGCCAAGCCACTCTTGGCTTGGCCATGTCACCTCATGGAAAGAAGAAAAAAATGCAAGAGACACGGCCAAGCTACTCTTGGCTTGGCCATGTCACACCTGAAAAATCTGATTTCTTTTGCACGAAGTGGGGAACAAGGTGGGAGACAATGCCTTGTGCTTGCAAAAAGAAATATTAAACAAAGAAATAGTGGGGAACAAAGTGAAATGGTGTGAGTTGGAAGGCATGGGTGTTGAATTTTGAATGAATTAAAAAGGAGAGGAAGAGGAAAATGGGGGAGTTCTTGGTTGTTCTTGAACAATTTCTGCAAAAACGTGGGAGAGGGAGAGAGTGACACTCTCCCTTAGCCCTTCACCTCCAATCTCCATTTCCATCCTCTCCACCTTCTCCATCTTCCATTGATAAGATCTTTGAGGTTCTTTGGGATAAATTGGGTTAACAAGCTCTTGAAGGTTGAAGAAGTTTCAATGAAAGGTTTGGTGACTTGAGAAAGCTCCATTCCATCTTCCAAAGGCATAATCCATTAAAGGGTTGGTGACTTGAGAAAGCTCCATCCAAAGGTTTGGTGACTTGAGAAAGCTCCATTCCACATTGCAAAGGGGAATCAACCATTGAAGAGGGCTTGAGTTCTTCATCATACATCAAGTGGAGCTAGGAGGAAGACTAGCAATCCTACTCTTGGCATCTTCACAAGGGGTTTTTCTATTCTCTCTTTTAATTCATTTCTATTGTTGTTGTTGTATTAAGAGATTGATATTGCAATGAACAATTTGTATTTATTTTATATTGAGTTGAATGAATGTTTAAAATTGATGATGTTGAGCTAAATACCCATGCCTAGGGTTTGTAGTATATTTGGTTGAATGTCTTGATTTGATATTTCCATTGATGTTTGTTTTATTAGTTTTTGTTATAGATTTGTGTCTTGTTTATTATAATAATTATTGTTTTATTTAGGTATTTTGTTAGTTTTAATCGGTTTGTTTAGTGTTTTCATTAATTGTGGTAGTTTTAGTTTATTTCAGTGTTTTTGTCGTTTTTGTCCTAGTTTTTAGTGTGTGTTTATGTTTTATTAGTTATTGTTTATTTAATTCTTGTTTAAAGTTTGTTCAAGTTTTGTTTTAGGTTATAAAAGCCAAGGAACCAAATTGAAGACAAAAAGGGACAGTAATTGACACAGGCAGAGGACACGGCCAAGTCACTGGCCGTGTCCCATACCAAGTTAAATTGAAGATCAAAGTCACAGAGGTGGACACACTCAAGGGACACGGCCAAGTCAGTGGCCGTGTCCCTCCAATGAAGCCCAGACACGGCCAAGTCACTCCAACTTGGCCGTGTCTCACTTGCATCCAACGCAAAGAAGATCAATTAACCAGAAGCAGACACAGGCAAGGGACACGGCCAAGTCAGTGGCCGTGTCCCTCCAAAAAGGACCAACATGGCCAAGTCACTTCTGACTTGGCCGTGTCACTCAACCAAAGAAGAGAAAGAAGGAAAGCAACAGAAGTGAACACATGCAAGGGATACGGCCAAGTCAGTGGCCGTGTCCCTCCAATGCACTCCAACATGGCCAAGTCACATCTGACTTGGCCGTGTCCCTCATGAACCAAACACGCAGCGGATTTTAAAGAGGACGTTTCATATAAAAGGAAAAGAAAAGCGAGGGTTTGGGGCCGGTTGACGATTTGGAGAGTTGTTTTAGCCGTCTGAGAGTGAGTTTAGGGTTTGAACAATTGTTTTTCTTGATTTTAATTACACTTTGGATCAAAACTAGTTAGATTAGATTTGTTCTAGCCAACATCTATTTTACTGGGTAGGCCTTTCATGGCTACTACCAACACCTTAATAGATGTTAAAAATGGTAAACTATCAATGACTGTCTTGGGTCAAACTGTTGATTTTTCTATTTTTTTTAACACTTCTCCTATTCCTACAACTGCTTTATATGAGGAATGTTCTTTAATTAATAGTGTTGAAGCAGTTTGTTTCAGATGTTGTGTTGCAGACAGACTCCCCAGATAAATTGGAGCTGACACTGACTTTAGAAGAGGGGGCTAAATCAGTGAGGGAGACCCAAAGGTGCTTTAACCCGAAGGCATATGAGAGCTCGAGAGTTTACAAGGATCGCACTAAGGCAATTCATGACAGATTTATTGTGCGACAGACATTGAGTCCAGGTATGAAGGTTTTACTTTTTAATTCTCGACTCAGTCTGTTTCAAGGTAAACTCAAATCTCGATGGAGTGGTCCTTTCGAGGTAACTAAGGTATGTCCTTCTGGTGCCATTGAATTGCTTAACTCTAAAACTAATAAGATTTTTAGAGCAAATAGACATAGAGTTAAACTATACAATGAAGGATTTCAGGAAGTGAGGATCATTGACAGTACTTTGATCCATGATTCCTAGACCTTGCAGTATGTCCAGCTTTATGGCATTAAAGAAGCGCTTAATGGGAGGCAACCCATCGGTTTGCATTTTCTTTTTCATAGTTATAATTTTATATTTAGCAATTTTGATTTTATGTTTAGTTTAAATAAATAGAAACCCTAAGCTCTCTTACTTCTTGTTTTTGAACATTTGTGTTTGTGATAAAAGATAGAGTTTTGCCTCACCAGGGTGCGATGGAAGACAGGTTGTCCTTAAACTCTTTTTCTTTATTATTCTTGTTTTCCATTGAGGACAATGTAAATTCTAAAGTGTGGGGTAATCTTTTGGCTTTTCTTTAATTTTTGTTTTGTTTGTCGTTTTGTGTGTTATATTGTGTGTTGTGCATGGTATAATTGTTGAGAACTTATTGACTTTTCTTTGATTCTGGTATTATAGTTGAGACTTTAGTATCAGCATAGAGATTAGCATTTGAATTCATTCAGGATTAATTTTCACATTCTGCAATTTATGACATATAAATCTTTGTGAACCCACCTGTGTGAGTTTTGAGCCTCATAATTTGATATTATTATCAGTTGATTTTCTTTTCTTAAGTGTGCACCTTCATGATTTTGCATCTCTAGAGCTTGCTTTTGCATACTAATTGAACTCACATTATGATTTAATCTCAAATTTTAAAATGATGAAGGCAAATTAGGTTAGCCCTTTAGCTTAAAAAGACCTCCCTTAATATTGAATTCCTTAGTGAGCCAAGTTGAGCCTTTGACTTTTTCTTGTTTGATCAACACAATTCACAGCTCAACTTTCTCTTATTATCATCATACCTGCATTAAGGAATGAAGTTTTATGATACGACAATAGGGTGGTTTATTTCAAAGTGTGGGGTAAGCAAGTTAAAAAAAAATGGTATTGTTATTTGGGGTTGAAATGCATATTTTGCACATTATATTGGATTAAGAGTTGATTATTCTTTTCCTCTTCATTTTAAGCTAGATGTTTCATGAAAATTTATATTTTGTATATATATATATATATAAATGAATGATGAATGATGATAAAAAAAATTAAAAAAAAAGATATATATATATACAGAATTCATATATTTTCTAGCATTAGAGGAAAGTTGACTCGTTATTTCTCTTTAAGTATGCAAGTGTGTGAATTATCAAGGGTTGGTGAATATGCCATTTGAGGGAGTTATGAATTTCTTAGCAAGAGTATTTCTAATTTAGATACTCCATTTCTTAATGCTCCAGCCTAAATGTCTTTTCTCACACCTTACCTTAGCCCCATTACATCCAAATAAAAGACCTTCGGATTATTTCTTGAGAAAATCAGTGAGGGAGATTGGAAAATTAAGCAAGTTTATGGTAGTATGCAGTCATGAGTGGTTTGAGTGAATTAACCTTTGAAATCGAGTGAAACACTTAGAAGAGAGATGAGATTTGTATGTCTGGATTAATGAATGAGTTAAGAAAATCTTGATTGAAGGAAATTGCAATTATTTATGTCTGAGTCTTAAAGGATTTCATCTTACATACTAGAATTATAGTTAAGGTTGTTTGAGTTTTTAATTTATGCCATGTGAATTTGCTTGAGGACAAGCAAAGTTGTAAGTGTGGGATAGTTGTTTTATTAGTTTTTGTTATAGATTTGTGTCTTGTTTATTATAATAATTATTGTTTTATTTAGGTATTTTGTTAGTTTTAATCGGTTTGTTTAGTGTTTTCATTAATTGTGGTAGTTTTAGTTTATTTCAGTGTTTTTGTCATTTTTGTCCTAGTTTTTAGTGTGTGTTTATGTTTTGTTGGTTATTGTTTATTTAATTCTTGTTTAAAGTTTGTTCAAGTTTTGTTTTAGGTTATAAAAGCCAAGGAACCAAATTGAAGACAAAAAGGGACAGTAACTAACACAGGCAGAGGACACGGCCAAGTCACTGGCCGTGTCCCATACAAAGTTAAATTGAAGATCAAAGTCACAGAGGTGGACACACTCAAGGGACACGGCCAAGTCAGTGGCCGTGTCCCTCCAATGAAGCCCAGACACAGCCAAGTCACTCCAACTTGGCCGTGTCTCACTTGCATCCAAGGCAAAGAAGATCAATTAACCAGAAGTAGACACAGGCAAGGGACACGGCCAAGTCAGTGGCCGTGTCCCTCCAAAAAGGACCAACATGGCCAAGTCACTTCTGACTTGGCCGTGTCACTCAACCAAAGAAGAGAAAGAAGGAAAGCAACAGAAGTGAACACATGCAAGGGATACGGCCAAGTCAGTGGCCGTGTCCCTCCAATGCACTCCAACACGGCCAAGTCACATATGACTTGGCCGTGTCCCTCATGAACCAAACACGCAGCGGATTTTAAAGCGGACGTTTCATATAAAAGAAAAAGAAAAGCGAGGGTTTGGGGACGGTTGACGATTTGGAGAGTTGTTTTAGCCGTCTGAGAGTGAGTTTAGGGTTTGAACAATTGTTTTTCTTGATTTTAATTACACTTTGGATCAAAACTAGTTAGATTAGATTTGTTCTAGCCAATGAGACATCCTTCTTGCAAGATTGAACAAGAGATTCTTCAGAAGCTTCAAGGAGTTTGTAACTTGGTTCTGTTCTTGAACTTATTCTCTTTATTTACATTGAAATTGTATTAATGGATATTATCATGTCTATTTTGATTTCTTTGAACATTAATGAGATGAATATGTTTGATTGCATTATGAACTAATTTGATCTACTCTAGGGTTTGTATGGTTCTGCCATGATTGTATGAATTGGTTATTCTCTTAGCTAATAATTTCTTTAGCCTTGATTGAATGGAATATTGTTAATATATAATTGATTGGCCACCAATTATGTGTTTTAGGTATTAGGTATTAGATGATGGATTGAGAGATGAAGTCTAATGCTGGAACAATTCAATTAGGGACTTAGGTGAATTAGAGATATAACCTATTAAAAAGATTGTTTCAATTATAACAAGATTAGTTGTAAGAGGTTTGAATGCGAGAGCTTATTTTCTTGACTCAATTAATTAAGTTGTTTGAGATTTAATCTTTGAAATTAAATTAGTTAAAGGAATAACCGTTCATACATATCAGTAGTGGAGAAGTGCAAACCCTAGACCATTCTATTAAGTGAATCAAATCATCAATTCAATTTACTTTTATTTGTTTTAAATTTTAAACAATCTGTTTTCTTTAATTGTTAGCAATTTAAATTTCTTCATTACTTGTTATTTAAAATCTGATAATCAATTAGTCACTTTAGCTTCCTTGTGAGACGACCTTGGGGCGATCACCTTTGTTACAGCTACCTCGTATACTTGCGAGTGACGCTTTGTGGTAGAGTTAATTTGGGCGCAACAATGTTCCTTGCTGATTGGTTGATTGTATTGTATTAAATGCTAGGTTGATAGATTAGCTACCTATTGATCTTTGAATATTGGATGACGGACCGAGAGGTGAAATCCGATATCGGAACTATATAATCGACCACCCAATGAATGAATTAGAAATATAAGTTCTAGGGTTTCGTTAATTTGGTAATGTTAAAGAATTGGTCATTGTTAATTCATGAATGTGAGAACTAATGGATCGGTAATTGACTAATTAATCTTAAGGAACAAATTAATTTACAAGGTTACGTTAATGGACAATTTAGAATTGAGCTTTGATTGAATGGACCTATAACCCTAGGCACCTTTCCAAGAATTGATTTGATCTTGTACAACCATCACACACAACTCTACGCACCTTAGTTTTAGGTTTTAATTATTCTCGCACAATCCCAACACAACAAACTTCCGCATTTAAATACTTGTCAATCAAGCTATTATGAACCACACCTTCTTGGGGAAACGACCTTGAAGCGATCACCTTTGCTACAGCTACCTCGTATACTTGCGAGTGACGCTTGTAGTAGTACTTAATTCGAGCGCAACAGTGGCCTTAGAGAACACGGACCTAAGTCCGGAGAAAATGGAGTCACCACTCGGACGGGTTGAGAAAAAGAAAGGGGTGGATGACTCGATTTCTAAGGAATCCCTAACCCCCTAATGGGTTCGGAAAGTTGGGTACGTGTGGGGAAGGTGAGAAATGACCCAGTACCCCCACAATGCCCAATTCATTGGAACCGGCCTCTTTCACAGGTCTTAATATTATAAAATTCTTAAATATAACAATATTATCCATATTACATGCAACAATTAAAATAAAGCATCATTATATTAAAATCAAAGCAATGTCCAAGCAAAATAGATAAATGGACACCCATCCGAGGATGGAAACATGTCTTTACATCATCCATGTCTAAACTAATAGGACACCCACCAAAAGGTAGAAACATGTCCTTTACATTGGTCTAAAATATAAAAGCAATTTAAATTACATGATATTTAACTAATGAGGTACCCACAAAGTGGAAACATACCTCTTACACTTTTAATACTAAAACAAGCAAATAATAACAATAAAGAAAACATCCATCCATGATAAATTAAATAAATCAAGCATTGAACTTAAATAATTCAATCATAAAAGATATTAAACATCAATCAATATATATAATAAACATTCATCCATGATAAATTAAATAAATCAAGCATTGAACTTAAATAAATCAATCATCAAAGCACATAATAGACTACATAATCAAATCTAAAAATAAAGCAAGTAAATATACAATTGAGGTTTACTATTTCTATTTAAAGATCTTTAATTAATATTTTAGGGTTTTGGAATCTTAAGATATTATTATTGTTATTTGTTTAGGCTACTGTAGATTTTAAGAGAATTGAAAGAGATTAGAGTTTTATAAATTTAAGAAATTAGTAAGGTTCTTTGATTGATCAAATTAGGGTTTGAGGGGTAAAATTATGAAATTAGGGTTTTATGGTTTGAAACCTTGATTTTGTTTTGCCGTGATCAAAGGTAAGTATGGTTTTAGTATTGACTATAATAACTACTTAAGTATTTTTGGATGGAACAAATATAGAAAGTCTTTAAGGGAGTTATATGAAAGATTAAAATATCATAGTGAATAAAATTATAAAAAGCTATTGTAAAGATTTGAAAACAGAATTTGAATTTATGGTTTGAATAAATTAGGGTTTAGGTTTGTATTTTGAATAAAGCTACTGTATTTTGAATAATCATAATAAAGGAAGTTAAACATAAAGATTTATAATACATAAATAAATATTGACCTGAGCCCACACGGCAGTCCCGCTAGCCGGTTAGCGGGTGGGGGTCAAGGGGGCAGCGCTCCTTGCGGGGTCGAGGCCCAGACCCCGAAGATTTTGAAAATTGGCTTTTACGATTATCAGTTTTGGTGTTGAAAATTAAGATTTTAGGGTTTAAGATTTAGAAAATAGGTTTTGAAATTGGAAGAAACTAGTGTTATTTTTAAAAGAATAATGCTTACTGTGTGATTTTGGAAAGAAGGATTAATTAGGTTAAAGCTTTTGATGCTTAAAAAATAAGGCTACTGACTTTTTGGAATAAAGATTAGGGTTTTGGGAATTAATAAAACAATTTAGGGTTTTTGAAGTTTTTGGAAACAGAAGGATGATTTAAGGTTTTTGGAAACAAAATAAACGAATTAGGGTTTTTAAGTTATTTGGAAAAAATGTTTTAGGATTTTAAGGTTTACAAGAAACAGAAGAAATAATTTGTTAATTTTCAGTGATTGAAGCTACTGTAAAAAAAGAAAATAGAGATTCAAACCTCCGTTCGTTAGTTCCACCAAAAGTTGCTTTCTGAATGAACAAAGACAATGGCAAGGTTACTGCTTTTGATGAAATGTTGATGGCTTTGCTTGTTGCTAATCTTCTCTTGCTAGGGTTTTCTGTAAACCAAGTTTTGATCACCTAATCAAAGTCCCACTATCTGATCCAAGTCCAAAGTTCTCCTCCTTAAAGTCCAGTCTCCATCCCTTTTTTTTGTCTTTTAAAGTCTTATTTATAGAAAAATTTATAAGATTAATTCTAATTGTTTAAGGAAACTAAGATTAATTAGGAAAAACCAAAACCAAATAGAATTTGGTTTTGGAAAAAATTGCGTTGGAAAAGTTTTGCTGGCAAAAACTACGAAGGGCTGCGAGGAACTGCGAGGCGAGGTGCGAATTTGCGAGAGCTGGACGTGAGAATTGGCGCAGCCAGCCAATTTCGCCGCAGGAAATTGGCCTTGACCAATTACTTTCGACGATGAATTTTTTTGTCACCGATTTTTCCGTCGCCGATTTTTATTTTTATTTATTTATTTATTATTATTATTATTTTATTTTTTTTATTTTTTTAAAAATTATATAAAAAATAAATACTAAAATAAATATTATTTAATTAAAATAACACAAAAATTATTTTGGACTATATAAAATATATTGGACCGGACTGGGTCAAAAATTAAGGGTCTACAGTTGGGTTTCCTGATTCAAATTTTCTTTTTGAATATAGAGGGATCCATCATTTCTGCTTATTATGGTGATTTAGTTTACTTGAGGACAAGCAAAAACTCAAGTGTGGGGGAATTTGATAAGTACACAATTGATGATATTTTGCCCCTATTTCTTAATATGATTATAATCCAATTGAGTTTAATTTGTTTGCACAAGTGCTTTTTAGGATCAATTTCAGGAAATCTTTGCATGTTGAGACTTTTGGTCATTTCGGAGGAAATTATGGATGGAAGTAGAGGAAAAGAGCAAAACTCTTCAAGTGACACGCCCATGGACATGGGCGTGTCAATGGACGTGCCCTTGATACTGCCATACAAAAGCATTGACACGCCAAGTGACATGGGCGTGTCACCGAGCATGCCTATTGCAGTGATTCACAGAAGCTGTGACATGGGCATGTCACTAGACGTGCCTTATATTCAAAATCTTTGTGGCAATGACACGCCCAGTGACATGGTCGTGTCAGGCAAAAATATCTGCACTATAAAAGCTGAGCTGAAGCACGAATTAGGGATTCAATTTTCATATTTTTATAACCTAGAGCCGACTTTTAGACAAAAAAGAGAGTTTTGGAGTTGAGATTGAAGGTGAAGACACATCCTAAACAAGATCTAAACCAAGATTCAAGGATTGAAGTGAAGAAATACAAATTATTCGCCATGGATTGTTTGGATTCTTTCTCTTATTTCTCTTGTTCTGGTTTTTTGGTTTTGAACATGAACTAACTCATTCTCTATCTAGATATTGATGAACCCTAGCTTTACTGTATGGATTGAATAATTTTATTTAATTAAATCATTTGATTGAGTTGTTTTATTCTTATGATACTTAATGATTTATTTCCAATTGATAATAGCATGCTTATTGATTGGTTGCAATTTTCATATTATTGACTTGAGAAAGCTTGATATGAATTGAATACTCATAAGGATTGAGGATTGATTGGATTGCTAGAGATAGACTTATAAGATCCTTTGGTTTATGATTCCTTGTTCTTAATGCAAGATCTACTTAATTATGTTTGAGAAGAGATTCCAGCATTCTACTTAGTGATTAGGGATTAATTCACTTGAGAGAGGTTTTAGTTCAATTTAGAGGAATGACAATTCAACTCTATTATGTGATTTAACTGAATTGATTTTCATAAATATAATTGTGGCTAGGGGGATTCAATATCTGGATAGTATCTTCATCATCAGTCCTTTTTGCACAACACTCAATCTCTCTCTATTTTAAGTTACCAAGTTAATTATCATTAATTATAAAACTTCACAAAACTATTGATTTGCTAAACAACAGTTAAAATTTGCACTAGTACTTGGCCTTATCCCCAGTGGAATGATAGCTCACTCACTACTTTATTACTTGAGTGACCCGTGCACTTGCGATATTGCAATAGCATAGGTTCGTGCCATCAAGTAACCGTTGAGGATTTAAACTAATTGTCAAAATCTAACCATCGAGGATTTAAACTAATTGTCAAAATCTATTTTGTTTACTAAAACTTCAAGAACCGTAGGTTATTTTATTGAAACTCAAAACCTTAAACTATTTTTATCCAAAAGCTTAAACCATTACATTATTAAACACCAAAATATTGATTATTTTTCCAAAACCTTAATTTATCCCTCCAAATCCAAAATTATTTTTTTAAAGGACAGTAAGTTAAAATCCTAAACCTTTTTTATTTTTAAAAACACTAATTCTAAAACCCTAATTACAAAACTCTAGTTTCCAAAACCCTAGTTTCCAAAACCCTAAGTTCCAAAAACCCTAAATTCTTTAAAACCGTAAACTTATAATTTTTATTACTTTATTTAATTTTAGATTTGATTATGTAGTTTATTAAATATTTTTTATTGTTGATTTATTTAATTTCAAAGCTTGATTTATTTAATTTATCATCGATGGATATTTTCTTTATTATTATAATTATTATTTGTTTATTTTAGTACTAATGTAAGAGGTATCTTTCTACTTTGTGGGTACCTCATTATTTAAACCTTATGTAATTTAATTTATTTTATATTTTGGGACCAATGTAAAGGACATGTTTCTACCTTTTGGTGGGTGTCCTATTTAGTTTTAGACATGGATAATGTAAGGACATGTTTCCATCCTCGGATGGGTGTCCATTTATTTGTTTTGTTTGGATATTGTTTTGATTTTAATATAATGATGCTTTATTTTAATTGTTGCATGTAGTATGGATAATATCATTATATCTAAGAATTTTATAATATTAAGAACTGAAAAGGAGGTCGGTTCCAATAAACCGGGCATTGTGGGTGTGCTGGGCCATTTCTCAGCTTCCCCACACGTACCCAACTTTCTGAACCCATTAGGGGGTTGGGGATTCCTTAGGAATTGAGTCATCCACCCCTTTCTTTTTCCCTGCCCGTCCAGGTGGCGACTCCATTTTTCTTCTGGCTTAGGCCTTTGTTCTCTAAGGCTTTGAGCCTAAACAGTGCCGAAGTTCCAAGAACCATTCCACCGGGAGCGAGGGCGAAAATCCCGCTCATGGTGGCAACTCCACTGGGGATAAGAGAAGTTGATTCCATTGGTCTTTATATTATTCTATTCTTTCTTATCATGATATTATCCATTGCATCATTTTAGATTGCATCGCGTGCGTGAGTTAGGACGCCCGTGTTACCCGTGTTGTGTTATGTAAGGGATACCATACTTTTACTCAAGGTATGGAGATCGAGCATGGCATAACCACTCATAGTCTCATACCATTTGGTATATACTTGCTATGGGAACCTAAGCCTTTTAACCCAAACACTATAGCTCATGTAATTGGCCTAGTTCATTTCCTTAGGTTTTTACCCCCAAATGCTTGTTGTTTGACTATGGTTAATTTATCCTGGCTTAAATCATGGCTTATTTGGTTTTTTCTTTTTCTAATATGACCTACATATATTGTAAGCTCAAAATAAATTTTTCTTTAAAATCCAAAAGACCAAAGCTATTTTCAAAACTTTTTAAAATGGTCTTTGGACATAAAACTTTTCTAAAAAACAAATCAAAAATTCTTTTGCTCATAACCCAAATACTAAGCCCAAAATCCATTTTTTCTAAAATCTTTTTACAATGGGCTTAGAAACAAAATTATTTTCATCTAACCTTTTCTTACAAAGAGCTTGCAAATTATTTAGGTCAATTACGAAATACCAAAAATCAATTGTGAGCCTAGCTTATACTAAGAGTTATTAATCATGGGCTTATTTTTGGCATGAATTTAGTTACTTTTTCAAGTGAGAAATCTATTTATAATAAGCCTCTTAGTATAGTTTTAATCCAATATAGCATAAATGCTACTATAGTTGGTTGAATGGATTAAAACCTAATTAATGGGAATTATCATGAACTGATTTCCATTTTTGAAAACATAACTATTGGTTGAAACGTCCGAGGGAAATATTCAAAAATAAGATACCCCATGTTGTATTTTGTTAACCATATACCTAGGAAAAGAGACTCACCATTCGTGTGTGGAAGTTATAAGGTGGGAAGGAATGTCCTATTTGTCCTTGATTGTTTATTGTTTGTACATACATACATACATGCATACATACATCACATGACATATCATTAATCCTTTCTGGCTCATAGACCTGAAGTACAATAATCTAAGAGCATAAAATGATATCACCTACAGCATTGATTTTTTATTCAAGTGCTCCATTGGGAGGATGGATGCAAACCAGCTAAGGGATATAATCGATGAAGTTGTCAAAGCTAGGATGGCCGAGCTACAAGAACAATTGGTTGAAATTATGAAGACCCAGTTGATTGAAATTCTGGAGCTCATCAACAATGCTAAGGCAGCATCCATGGAGAACATGTTCACTAATAGAGATCGAATGAAAAATGAGGGACGAATCCCTATTCTACGAGACTAGCCGAATCATGTGCTATCTAAGTGGGCCAATAATGGCGGCTATCACCCCAGTGGAAAAAGTCAAAAGGAAAGAGAGAAGAACCATTTTTCTACAAAATGGAATTATCAACCTAGCAATCAAAATACACAAAAGGAAGTTGATGTTAATGCCACCGGTCAAGGAGGAATGAGGCAGTTTTTAGAATTGGGGAAGCCGCTATCTTGGGTTCTCAATAAGATACAAAAGAAGGGATTATTACAATCCTTGACTCCTTGACCTTTGCCAAATCCTTTACCCCCAAAATTTGATACTAAGGCTTTTTATCAATTTCATCAGACTCAAGGACATGAGACTGATAGATGTATTCGATTGAGGCATGAGATCTAAGATCTAACCGACAATGGTAAACTGCCTGAGCCTGATAAGCACAAAACTAAGAATAATCCTCTACCTAAATTCGGAAGGGGGCCACCCCTTACAACCTTAATAAAGAGTTTTATCTTGTCATCCTGTGATGATATAGATAGAGAAGCTGCTAAAGATGATGTGCTACTAAGCAAGCTTGGACTAACTGTGGATGATGAAGTAATGATCCTTGATGATGGAAAAAATACTTGCCTCCAACTCAATAAACTTTCCTTAGCTTGAATATTGCTCCATTTAGTTTGCTTTCTTTAATATTTAATTGGAACAATTATGTTTTTTAAATTTAAAGTTGTTTGAATAAATTACTTTCATAAAATTTTTGTTGGTCATTGTTCATTTTGGTGCTCAACTAATGAGGAATCTAGCTTGATAATTCACGAATTAATATATTTATGCATCATGATTTGAATGACTTTACTAGGTGAGGGAATTGCTCTATAGCATTGAGTTGTGTATGCTTACTTAGAAAGGGCTCCTGCATAATTACCTTTGTCTAGGTCCTAGTCAGTCTTAGAACATGCTTTGACAGACTTTCTAGGTGAAATTGAACTCTGCTTATTTTAAGAGAGATATGATCTAGACATTGTTTAACAAGGCAACAACTATTATCCACCATATTAAATATCAATACCTAGTTATCCCTTCGAGCCTTCATAAAATTTTTAGCTTTCTTTTCATTGGCATATAACCCCAACAACCTACCCTCAGCTATTGTGATACTTTTGACAAGTCTTATGACCACTAAAATGAAGAGGCAAGAAGATCAAAGAAAGGAATGAATAGTTAAGATCAAAAGGATAGTTGATGTTTTCAAGACCATTCAGGGTGGTTGAAGTTCACCTAATATCTCCAATCTATCAAGATAACATCTGAGTAACAAATTATTTATCCTTGTTAAAGAAAATTTATGTCACACATCCAATATTGGAAACACAAGTTGGTACAAATAAGACAACTCTGTTAGAATTAGAACCCAAAAAAAATCTAAAAGGCGGTTCAGAAAGCCAACTAAGTTCTCTTTTACCTAAAGCAGTAAAAGGCTTCCGTTTGGTTTATAAGGAAAATTTGACTTGATATGATCCAACCCAACCAAAGATTCGATCAAAACTAGAAAAAAAGGAGAAAGATCATCCAGTTCTTGAAAGTTCTGTACTTGACAGTCCTACAAGGAAGAATGACAAAATGATAAAATGCTTAAAGAAAGGGAAGAGCAAGAAAAATAAAAAGAAAGAAAAGGAAGAAGAAGAAAAGAAATGAATTTGGGTACCAAACTTTTTACAAGGGCAAAGACTGTCCTAATCAAGATCCAGATTAATGCTAAGAATATAGAAGGAATTTGGAGTCTAGCAAGATTGCTCCCAGCTGCCTAAAGTTCAAACAAGAAATTTGTAGTGTGAAGGTTTGTCCATTGTGTCACAATAGCTCCAACTTACAAATGGCCTTCATTTAAACCCATGTCCCTTATAGGCCCCATTTCAAGCCTATCAAAGACCTATTGATCTCTCTTGGTAGGTAGAGTCTATTAGTGGAGATAGTTTAAATAAGCATGCATATGAGATAGACAATATTTAAACTCAATGAGACCTTTGGCCAAGTAATGTGTATGTGCCTATCTGAAGTGCAACAATTCTTATTTAAATAGAAATGATTCCTAAGTTTAGTATGGTAACTAGGGTTGTCATGTTATAGATATGTTAATTTGGAAAGTCGAGTCCTGAGGTATTATGGCACTAATTTGACAAAGCCACTGTATCTAATTAAAAAAAAGCTAAAGTAAAAAAAAAAAAAGAAGTGTACAAAACAAAAAAAATTTATTATCATTACCATTTTTGACTTAATTACAAGTTTTTATTACAATTTTTATATTTTTTTGTCACTGTGATGAAGGAGGCGGTTCATAATTAGATAAAGCCCTAAAAAAATCATCACTCGTTGGAGGAGGGGGCATATTATCCGTCCAATATCCGCTCGAAGAAGGAATATCTAAACCTTCAAGACTTCAAAAATCAGTTCTATCATCGCCAGAACAGGGAGGTGGTATATCATGGATAACAGTCTGGGATCCCCTTGATGAAGAGGCATTTGGATCCCTCATGCCTTGAAATTGAAAGTGTCGGAAGTCTCGTGCCTCTTGTTGGTACATGTCCTCAAAATGGGCCGCATGTCGATGACTCGCATCGAATTCCTCTTGAAGCTTCCTATTTTGCTCCTCAAGCATCTACTGTGAGCCAGAAAAGGAAAGGGTAAGTCCATACATTTTCATGCATACATGCAAGCATACATCATTATGGGATAAGAATGACTGACCAGGTAACTCAGATCAAAGCACTGCGAATCAGATGGCACATCTAAATGAGAAGGGAAAATGGGGAAAACTGTCACTGTATCAGGGTATCGTATAGAGGGACAGCCCAAAAGTCAGAGGAACCAGCAGCCTACAATGATCATATAAATAATTAGAATAGATAAACGAAGAGACATTTGTAATGACAAAGTGATAGCTACCTGGAAATTGCCAGCCCCAGAATTGCCATGGGATTGAGAAGAAGGCTCCTCCTCATCTTCTTCCTCATCCTCATCCACTCCCTCATCTTCTTCATCCTCTCCTCGCTGCACTTTTATTTCTTCTTTACCTCCAGACAGCCCACAGACACCAGCAGGTGACACTTCAAAACTTGGTAGATGATCATGGATAAATTGAGCATATGACACGTCTGGTAAGAGTAGGAAGTCATGAACATTGAAACCATTATGGGAACGACTCCAAAAGGGCTCATTGCTATAGGGCTCAGAATAAATGATGGAATATCAACTGGTACTCTCATCGGTTAGGTCTAAGGAACTAGTCATGTACTCTCTCGCCTCGAAACCACCCATAAGAGACTGGGCCAGCAATAATTCGACGAGAGTTGTACAAAGGCATTGCATCAGTCATGCATCTAATCCAGCCATTTTTCTCTTCGGCTGTCCACCAGGCTGTATCCACCTGCAGAAAAGCAAATCGGTAATTTATCTTTTATCATAGGTTTGATATTAATATTAACATTTTTCTTACTTGATCCTAGGTCAGAAGACTCAAGTGGTAACGGTGAGAGTGCACATGGTGACTCCCGGACACTTCCCTGCAACCCGACAACCAAACACCCAATCTTGGAAAATTGACTCATGGCTGTGTAATGTTTGGAACCCTCACCAAGTTATGCTTGTATGCCCATACCTGTACATGAAAGAGAAAGTCAAGTCTTGGCACATGCATTGTGTGGGCCAATAATTTTAAAGGAAGTAGCACCTCAGCAATGGCTGCAAAACCAATAAAGGACCTTTTCTTTCTACAAAGCACATCAAAACCATGATAAAGACAAGCTAGACCAGCTTCCCCCCATGCATAAGAAGATACGTGATCCAAGTCAGAAAGGGCGCGCAACACAGATAAGTGAATGGCAGACTCGATGCTACCCAAAATGGTTTCCCCCAACAAATATAACAAAAATCCCTGAGTATATTAGTTTGCCCTCTCACCCTGCACAAGTCAAGTGTACTTTACCCAATACTCTCGGATAGGCTCATATCGGATCTTATATGACATCCTATATCGGGACTTGACACCGTTCAACTGTCGAATTTCTTCTTCTTTCAAAATATTGCTGGTAAAAGGGATAGGGGTCCATCACATCGGAGCTCGGTTATAGCGGCAAAGTCAACCAGATCAATTGTCATCTCTCCAATGGGCAAATGAAAAGTATGAGTTGTGTCCAACCATCATTCTGCAAGCGCCTGAATCATGCGCTGGTCTATTTGATAGCCCCGAGCTAGTAATTGCAAAACAAAGTCCTAAAAACTACTTTCCCGCACCATTCTCTTTACTGTAGGCGGGGCCTGGTCATACCACTTACGGGCCTTGTGAATATTTCCCCCCACTTTAATATCGCAAACATCATGCTGTCCAAATACAGGTAAGTCCAGGTAAGTACACATGTAATTTTTCTCACACACTTTTGAAAAAGTATAACTGTAATAATATATATATATATATAAAGTAAATAATAGTAACATAAAATAGTAAATAATATAGAACATATTAAATAAATAAAAATAAAATAATTTTGTATAAATATATAAAGCAATATATTTATGTATATGATAAATAAAAAATATAAAAATATATAAAAATATAAAAATAAAAATAAAAAAGGACACAGACAACAATTGATGTGTTTCATTCTTATATAATCATTTTACATCAGAAGTTTCATGCATAAATTTGTAGATTTTGTTATACAAATAAAATTATGCTACATAGATATTTTTGTATATTAACTTTCATACTTATTCTTGTATAATCTACATGAACATGATTACACTAACAAATCTTGCAATAAATTACTTATATGTACGCAAAAATACCACTTACCTGTGTTTTATCTTTGGAACTCCGATGGAGATGTATGCCGGGTAATAAAGGAATTTGCACCACTTCATTGTCTCGAAGGTAAGAAATCAATTCATTATTTGATCGAGTCCTATGCCTTGAAGAGTGTTGGATGCTTGCCATGGTGCTTGAGCTTAATTGAAATATTTTGAGTGATAGTATTTAGTTTGCAAGATGAGAAAATAGCATGAACTCTTTATAAAGAATGAAATGTATATAAGTCAAAAATTGTAAATATAATAAAAAAATGTAATAAAAAATCAAATAAAAGGGGAGACAAGTTAACGTGTTGTTGCCATTTGTTATAAATTTCTTTATGTAAAGTCATATAACTTTAGTTAGTCAAAATTGTCTACTTCATCTTTTAACTATTTCAATAATGTGTCATGAGTACAGATAATTTCAATAGATATTTATTACATCCAACAAAAAAATAATAATATAATAAAATAATAACTTAATTTTTGCAAAATATTTTATTGACTTTAATTTATTTTTGCAGGTATCTCGGGTCTAAAACCCAAGTCTTTTCTGAGTCAAGAACACAAACAGGGTCTATAATCCAAATCATCTTGGGTCTAGAACCGAAGTCTTTTTTTTATTCCAGAACTCGAACCAGGTCCAGAACCCAAACAATCTCGAATCCAAAACCCAAGTCTTTTTCACGTCCATAACCCAAACCATCTCGGGTCCAGAACCCAAGTCTTTTTTAAGTCCAAAACTAGAACCTTAACCACCTCGGGTACAAGATTCAAGTCTTTTTGGATACCAAAACTCGAACTGAGTCCATAACCTAAATCATCTCAGGTCCAGAATCCAAATCTTTTCCGAGTCCAGAACCCAAACGATCTCGGGTCCAGAACCCAAGTCTTTTTCGAGTACAGAACTCAAACCGGGTCCAGAACCCAAACCATCTCAGGTCCAGAACCTAAGTCTTTTTTTAGTCTAGAACTCAAACCGGGTCCAGAACCCAAACTATCTCGAGTCTAGAACCTAAGTCTTTTTCGAGTCCAGAATTCAAACTGGGTCCAGAATACAAACCATCTCGGGTGCAAAGTTCAAGTCTTTTTCGAGTTCAAAACTAGAACAGGGCCCAGAACCCAAACTATCTCGAGTCTAGAACCCAAGTCTTTTCTGAGTCCATAACTCAAACCAGGTCCAGAACTCAAATTATCTCAGGTCCTGAACCCAAGTCTTTTCCGAGTTCAGAACTCAAACACGGTCCAGAACCCAAATGATCTCGGGTCTAAAACCCAAGTCTTTTTTTAGTCCATAACTCAAACTGTATCCAGAACCCAAACAATCTTGGGTCCAGAACCCAAGTCTTTTTTTAGTCCAGAATCCAAACTATCTTGTGTCCAGAACCCAAGTCTTTTTTTAGTCTAGAACTCAAACCGGGTCCAGAACCCAAACCATCTTGGGTCTAGAACCCAAGTCTTTTTCGAGTCCAAAACTTGAATTGGGTCCAAAACCCAAACCATTCAGGGTCCAGAAATCAAGTCTTTTTGGAGTCCAGAACTCGAACCTGGTCTAGAACCCAAACCATCTCGGGTCCAAAACCCAAGTCTTTTTTTTAGTCCAAAATGTTAGCCAAAAGATCTCAATTTTGATCCTTGACAACTCAAATTGAATGACTTATTTAACATGTGTTTAAAGAACCTTGTTGCAGGATTAGGTTGTTTCAAATAAAGTTGAACAGAACATATTTAGTGGTCGCACAAGACATGGAGACGACCGCCCCACTCAATTGAAGGATGAACCCATATCACAGTAGGGTTCGATGTCAGAAATCGACCTCAGTCGCGACCGCACTCCCACAAGAGCGACCGACCTAAATAATGGACCAGCGCAACAGTAGAAACCCAAATCATCCAAATTCCAGTAAGGTTCAGGGTGACAAGAACGGTGAAGAATACGGTCTTGCTTACAACTCTAGCGACCGCCCTTATGTATCCGTGACCGCACTAATGATTGAAGAGAAATTTGCTTAAACTGACAGTAGTGTTCATGTCATAAGGTGCGTCCGGAAGTTCGACGCGAGTCTCTCAACTCGACCGCGAACAGGCACCTAGAGCGACTGCGACATTCATATTTAGGCGGACTTTCATTTTGCCCAGTTAAAGAATGCCACATGTAATGACCATTGGAAACCCACCTAAGCATTCAAAAAAGTGTGACCGCACCTATCCTATGCTCGATCGTCCCGACAACCACAGCATGGGCAAGATTCCTACAGCAGAGCACTTAAATTTGACCGTTGAAGCAAATTTGAATGCAGTGACTGTACCTTGTCCAAGGGCGACCGCGTGAGACATGAACTCGACCATCCTTGTACCAAGGACGACCACAAACTGCTTCGAACAATCTATTAAAAAAGGTCTAAACTGCCAAGACTTAATTCTCACTATCTATAACGGCTAGTTAGACCACATTGGCTATAAATACATTGCTATTCTAAGAGAAAAAAAAAAGGGAGAATAAAAAATTTTATAGCCAAGCAACATATTTTCTTTTACTCCAATTTACATTTGAATTGTAATGAATGTTAGGTGTAAGCATTGAAAACACCATTGTAAAAGTTTGAGTGTGAGCTTGAAAAACACTTAGGTTGTGAGAGTAAGCCTAGAAAAACTCTTATAAAGGTTGTGAGAGTGAGCCAAGTAAAACTCTTGTAAGTGGTTTGAGTGTTAGCCTTAGAAAAACACTTGTCAAGTTAGGTGTGAACTTGTGAAAACACCAAAGTTGGAAGTGAGCTTGTAAAACTTCAAAATATTAGTGAAATCTTAACGAGTTGTTAAGGAAGTGGATGCAGGACTGAAGAAAATCCGAACCACTATAAATCTTGTGCGTTCTTTCTTCTACTCACTACTCAACCATTTTTCTATTTGACATTTATTGTATGTTGAGTTTATAATTTTCCGTCATTTCTTGAGAAAACCAATTCACCCCCCCCCCCCCCCTCTTGGTTGTCATCTTGGGACAACAATTGGTATCAGAGCTTTGAAATTTCTTAGGCTTAATTGTGAAATTTGATCCACTATGGCAACTTCTTCTTCATCAAACTCAATATCTCATGGAAATCTTAACACTATCCTTAGACCCTACTTTGATGGAACGGATTATTCCTATTGGAAACACAAAATGTATTTGTTTCTAGATAGTGAAGGAATTAAACTATGGGATTTGGTGGAAAGTGAGTGGAAACCTCCCACTTATGAAGTTGATGGTATTCAAGTTCCTCTTCCCAAAGCACAATGGTCAACTATCAATGTCAAAGATCTATTCAAGAACAATAGAGCCGCTTCCATCTTGATGAATTCCATTTCAAGAGAAGAAGGTGGAGGAGTTCAACATTTAACTTGTGCACATTGCATTTGGAAGACACTTGAAAACTATCATGAAGGTACGACTCAAGTGAGATTCACCAAGAAACAAATGCATGTTCATGAGTATGAGCTATTCAAGATGAAAACAAATGAAAACGTCACCGACATGACAAATCACTTGCTTGCTATTGTCAATGAACTAAAGAAGTATGGCAAGGTATATGATCAAGGTGATGTAAACAGTAAAATCTTTAGGGCCCTAAGAGCTAGAAAGAACTTTGAATCAAAAGTATCATCCATCGAAGAAGCTCATGATCTTAGCACATTGAGAACCAACGAGCTTGTGGGAAAAATACTCACATTTGAGCTACACAATGAAAAAGAAGAAGATCAAGGTGAGAAAGAAAAGAGAAAACCAATTGCTCTCAAAGCAATCAAAGAAGTTGAGAGTTCAAGCAATGAAGGTACTGATGATGAAGATGAAATGGCAATGTTGTAACACCCTGATACTCCATATAAGTACTATACATATACCTAGTATACATACAATACGTATATAAAGTATAAGAATGTTACTTTTAGTTTCAATTTAAAAACCTTTATCCAGATTCATAAAATTGAACATTAATTTAAAACACATTTACAAAAGTCAGTATTCTTATTTATCAAAACTTCATTCATTCATATGAATATATATTAACTCAAAAATACAATATAATTTAAAATCACACATGTATGCATCACCTTCTAGTTGGTCTCGAGACACTCTTACCCTTCTCGTGGCATCACAGCTAGACTTCCAGATCAACCGCATAAATACCTGCGCGATTAAACATCCGCTCTAAGCCCGAAAGCTTAGTAGTACAACTAAATAATAAAATACACTTTACCAAAATTATCATACCTCATATGTTTAGCATTATGTTTTATTGTTCTCTTACCACGTTTTCTTTTCTCAATGCATTCTTCACAAGTTCCCACTAATCTCATATACATAAACATATACATTAATTCAACCAATTACCATTCAAAGACCTATTCAACACCTTTATGAAAGCAATTCTCACAAATTCCATATTCATATATATATATTTTACACATCATACTTTATTTTTATAAAATCATATATCAAGAAAGTCCCTCAAAACATATTCACCATCAATACATCAATGCACATATTACACAAGCATACTTCATAACATTATTTTATCCACAATTCATTAAACATGAATCATACTTCCAATAAAGGCAGTTATAGATCTCATTACTCATTTATTTCAACATTTAAATATCACATTGACAACAAAGACAGACTCGGGCCCAAACAACACACTAATATGTTATTCCAAGTTCAGAGTTACTGCTTTGGTCCATAATCATAATCATCAAGCCCGTAGGCATCATTTATATATATCTCTATCCATGAATAGTGTAACAGACCCAGTCTCTTGGACCATCAACTCGGCAAATCTCGAGGAGATCCTCAACCCGGCAAGACTGTTACTATAATTCACATTTCACATTTCACATTTATCAAGTAACAGACCCAGTCTCTTGGACCATCAACCCGACTAAATCGAGGAGATCCTCAACCCGGCAAGACTGTTACAAATCATATATCTCATAATCACAATTAGCATAGTGTAACAGACCCAGTCTCTTGGATCTCAATTCATCTCAATTCAAAGAGATCCTCAATCCGGCAAGACTGTTACTTTTCATATATTTCGTATCAATAATTCACATAGTGTAATAGACCCAGTCTCTTGGATCTCAATTCACTCAAATTGAAGAGATCCTCAACCCGGCAAGACTGTTACATTTTCACATTTTCTAAGCATGCCGCCAAATCCAGAACTCTGAAAATTGAATCAACATATTAGACAGAACACAATTGAATCAACATTTTCATTTCATACTCAATTGAATTATCATAGCCAATAATAATGGCTTCACATCTCATTTGAATCACTATAGCCAATCACAATGGCTTCATATTTCATTTGAATCACTATAGCCAATCACAATGGCTTCATATCTCAATTGAATCATCATAGCCAATAACAATGGCTTCACATCTCATTTGAGTGATCATAGCCAATCACAATGGCCTCATATCATACCATGTCTCAACTTATATTATAATATTTCATTATTCAATTGTACATAATCAATTATCTCATCATATCTTTTACATTATAAAGTACATCATTCATATAACACATTACAATTCACTAGGTTCACAATGCATATAACATAACATTGTTTATATAATATCATATGCATCTTCATTACCATCAAAAGTATGATCAAACATTGATATACACATATATAATTTACCTTATTCATAGATTTGGAATCCTCAATATACATTAGTTTAGGTCATCTTTGTTCAAGTATATTTAAAGTGTAGATACAAAAAGACCTTTGAAGGATTCAACAATGTAAGAATAATCAAGAATAAATATCCTTAGCCAACACACTCAAGGGACACGGCCAAGCTTGTGGCCGTGTCTCACAACACCAATTCAAACAGTAGCAAACACGGGCAATGGACACGGCCAAGCCAGTGGCCGTGTCTCTCAACACCAAAAATCCAGTAGCAGACACGGGCAAGGGACACGGCCGTGTCTCTCAACACAACCTAGGCAGTGGCAAACACGGTCAAGAGACACGGCCAAGCCAGTGGCCGTGTCTCTCCAAAAATCATCCAACACGGCCAAGTTTGCCCTAACTTGGCCGTGTCTCTCATATCTTGACCGTGTCCTTCATGTATTTAAAGACCAAGCCCTTCAAAATTCATACCACAACCCTTTTTATCATCATCTTTAATCATATTTATCAATTCCCTATCACTTTAACATTTATATATCTTCATTATATCATCATAATAATCAATATATATATATATACATCACTATAATCAATTATTCCAAATACCAATTTATTCATACTAAACCCTAACTCAACAATTCATCACCATCTTCACAATTACCCCAATATCATCACTTAACTATCAAATCAACACAATTACATACTTCAATCTTTCATTTCCATCATCTTATACACCAATCAAAACCTCAATCCAAAAGAAATCCAAACCAAGAAGAGAAAGATTTATATATACATAATCAATAAAATCAACTAAAAAGGTAAGTACTTACATGAATAGCTTGCCAAATCTTCAACTCCACTTGCAAATCTCTTGATATCCTCAATCTTTGGTGTAATTAGAAGCAAAATCATCTTTCTCTCTCTAGCTTCTCTCTCTCTCTCTCTCTCGTTCACTAAGAAAAAGAAGACGAAGGAGAAGAAGAAGAAAGAAAGATCTCATTCTTTCTTTCATTCTTATCATATATATAATAATAATAATAATAACAATAATAATAATATTAATAATATTAATACAATTAAATCTCCACCACACACCATTTCTTTTGACTTTCTTCTTCTTTTTCTTTTTGTCCTTATTATCATTATTATTAATCACATATATATATATAACTCACTTTTCCTACACCATTATATATATCATGTATATGTGATGTATATGTAAGTATATGTATATGTCATATATATTGCATTTATATTTCCCAAATCTTCTCTTCACTTCTTTTCTCTTTCCCTTCAATACACACATTGAATTCAAATACAACAATAACCCCAACACTTTTAGGGTATACTTTAGGATATTACAAATGTTCTCAAAAAGAATTAATGAATGGAAAAGGAAGAAAATATTACAAGAAAATAAAGGTACACTTCCTAAATCCTCCTTCAAAGATAAAGAAAAGAAAAATGAGGTAAAGTGCTATGAATGTGGAAAACTGGTCACATCAAATCGGATTGCTTCAAAGTAAAAAATAAAAGGAAATGGGACAAAGAAAAGAAAAAGTCTCTCAAAGCCACATGGGATGACTCCTCTTCAAGTGAAGAAGAAGAAGAAGAAGAAGGAATTGCAAACCTATGTCTCATGGCTATTGAAGATAACTCCAATGAGGTAAGTACTCAATCCTTTGATCTAGTAGATCATGATGATATTGATAATCTAGATGATAGTGATTTGATTGAGCACATGAACTTTAAAATAGAAAAATATTTTTCTAAAATGATGCTCTATAAAGAAAAAAGCTCTAAGTTAGAAAAGGATTTTATATGCTTAAGGAACTCTACCTTAGAATTGAAAACTTCAAATGAACACTTGATGAATTCAATAGAAGAGTTAAATAAAAACTCACATGATTTAGAAAAAATTATTAAAGAGAATCAAATTCTGAAGCATGAACTAAAAGAACTAAAAGAATCAATTTCAAAATTTCATAAAGGAAAGGAAGCCTTAGACACATTAATTGGTAACCAAAGATCACCCTCCTTAAAATATGGATTAGGATTCAATGGCTCAATCAACATTGCACCAAGCACACCAACATTTGTAAAAGCATCTACAACTAAAATTTCTAATGTTGATATTGTAAAGAACAAAGATGCTCACACCAAGTCTAAAAGTTGCAAAATAACTTTTCATGGCTCACTAGGAAATAGAGCTAAGTTCTCAAAAAGTAATCATGCATTTATGTACACTAAACTTGCACAAAAGCAAATTTGTAGTTGTATGCATAATACTTGGAATATGAATAGAAAAATACAAAAATATAAGACACTATGGCAATGTACATACTGCATGAAATTTGAACATAAAAGTTTCTTTTGTCATATTAGAAAGGCTCATCTCAAGCTAAAAGGCACCTTTATTACTAACCATCAAGGACCCAACTTCATTTGGGTATCTAAGAAAAGATAACCACTATTAACTTGTAGGTATGCCTAAAATCTACTATCAACGAAAGCACATGGCTTGTGGATAGTGGGTGCTCAAGGCATATGACCGGGAATGCAAAGCTCTTTACAAGTATTACCTACAAACATGGAGGTAATGTAACTTTTGGAAATGATGCTGAAGGTAAAATTATTGGTGTTGGCTCCATTGGTTCAATTGGTAAAGATTTAATAGAAGATGTATGGCTTGTTGATGGGTTGAAACATAATTTGCTAAGTGTTAGTCAATTATGTGTAGAGCATACATTGTTAATTTTGATTCCAAAGGATGCAAAATCACAAATTCAAATGGTGTTATCATATTTAAGGGTACTAGGACAAACAACACTTATAATATTAACATACATTCAAATCATGCATTTAAATGTTTAATGTCTACTAATAATGATGCATGGTTATGGCATAGAAGACTAGGACATGCTGGTATGGATCAATTAAAATATATTTGTAATGAAAACCTAGTTGATGGTCTACCTAAGATAAAATATGACAAAGATAGAATTTGTGAACCTTGCCAACATGCTAAGCAACATAAGAGCTCATTTAAATCAAAGAATGTTATAAGTACCTCTAGACCTTTAGAGCTCATTCATTTGGATTTGTTTGGACTAAATAGAGTTACAAGCTTAGGAGGCAAATTATATGCATTTGTACTTGTTAACAATTACTCTAGATTCACATGGGTTAATTTCTTAGTTCAAAAGAATGAAGCTTTTAATTACTTCAAAACGTTTTCAAAAAGAGTTCAAAATGAAAAAGGATATGTGATCACATCTATTAGGAGTGATCATGGCAAAGAATTTGAGAATGAAAATTTTGAAAGTTTTTGTAATGAACTTGGCATTTCACATAATTTTTCTGCTCCTAGAACTCCACAACAAAATGGTATGGTTGAGAGGAAAAATAGAACCTTGGTTGAAATGGCTAGAACAATGCTCAATGAATATGAATTACCATCTTATTTTTTGGCAGAAGCCGTTAATACAGCTTGTTACATTGCAAATCATGTTTACAGAAGGCATTTAACTAATAAAACTTCTTATGGGCTATGGAAAGGAAGAATTCCCAGAATTGGATATTTTAGAGTATTTGGATGCAAATGCTTTATATTGAACACCAAGGAAAATCTTAGAAAATTTTCATCCAAATCAGATGAAGGCATATTCCTAGGATACTCATCATATAGCAAAGCATATAGAGTATTTAACATGAAAACTCTAGTTGTTGAAGAATCAATGCATGTTGCATTTGATGAATCATCTAAACTTGATCAAAAGAAAGGTAGTACTTTCAATGACCCTACAGGTACTCTTGAACCTCATGAAACTGTTGATCCTCCAAAGATCAATTAGTATGAACTTGAAGAAAAGACTCAAGATCTACCTAAGGATTGGCAATACAAGAAAGATCATCCTAAGGAACTCATCATTGGTGAAACATCTAAGGGAGTAATTACTAGATCTAAAATTAATCATATAGATGTTAATTTTGCTTTTGTTTCTCAAATTGAGCCAAAGACCATTGAGGAGGCTCTAAACGATGAAAGTTGGATGACTGCAATGCAAGATGAACTTAATCAATTTGAAAGAAATAATGTTTGGCAACTCACTCCTAGACCTACAGATCATTCAATCATAGGATGCAAATGGATCTATAGAAATAAGCTTGATGAAAATGGTCACATTGTTAGGAATAAAACAAGGTTGGTAGCCAAAGGCAATAATCAAGAAGAAGGTATTGACTATGATGAAATATTTGCCCCTGTAGCTATATTAGAAGCTATTAGAATATTACTTGCTTTTGCATGTCACGTGAACTTTAAACTCTTTCAAATGGATGTTAAAAGTGCATTTCTGAATGGACTTATAAACGAAGAAGTTTATGTAGAACAACCTCCTGGTTTTGAAAACTACAAATTTCCTAATCATGTTTTCAATCTTACCAAAGCTTTATATGGATTGAAACAAGCACCAAGAGCTTGTTATGATAGACTTAGTGCATATTTTCTTGAAAATGGTTTTTCAAAAGGAAAAGTTGATACAACTCTCTTTGTTAAAAAGGATAAACATAACATTTTAATTGTACAAATTTATGTGGATGACATAATATTTGGAGCTGCTAATGAAACCTTGTGCAAAGAATTTGCTTGTTGTATGACTAGGGAATTTGAAATGAGCATGATGGGTGAACTCAAGTTCTTCCTTGGACTGCAAATCAAGCAATGTAAAGATAGGATCTTCATTAACCAATCCAAATATACAAAAGAACTCATCAAGAAATTTAGAATGGATGGCTGCAAAACTAGCAAGACTCCTATGAGCACATCCTTGAAATTGGGTAAAGATGAAAATGGTAAAGCAGTAGATGAAAAGAAATATCGAGGTATTATCGGATCACTACTTTACTTAATTGCTTCTAGACATGATATAATGTATGGTGTATGTCTTTGTGCTAAATTTCAAACTTGTCCTAAAGAATCACACTTGAATGCTACTAAGAGAATTTTGAAATATTTAAGTGGTACAATGCATTTAGGTCTTTGGTATCCTAAAAACACATCATTTCATATCTTAGGTTTTTCAGATGCTGATTATGCTGGTAGCACCTTAGATAGAAAAAGCACAACAGGAGCATGTCACTTTCTTGGCAATTGTCTAGTTTCTTGGCATAGTAAGAAATAGGCATCGGTTGCTTTGTCTACGGCGGAAGCCGAATATGTTGCAGCATGTTTTTGTTGCACATAAGTATTATGGATGAAACAACAATTGCTTGACTATGCAAAGTATTTAACAACATCTCCATTAAATGTGACAACACTAATGCTATCAATTTGTCTAAAAATCCTATCCAACACTCTAGATCTAAGCATATAGACATTAGACATCATTTTTTAAGAGATAATGTATAAAACCAGAATATTATCTTAGAGTTTATAGATACACATAATCAACTTGCTGATATCTTTACAAAACCTTGGAATGAAGATAGGCTTAACTTTATTAAACTTAATTTAGGTATGATTGATGGAACTACCCTGAATGGATATAAGATTGCCTATCAATAAAAATTTCTTAAACATCTTAAAGCATAGGCTTTTTGCTTAAAATTATATAAATCCATCATCTTTTATGTCTCTTTTATTTTTGAGCTACTCGTGTTCGCTCCAATACCTTTAGCGGTCACTATCTTGCTAGACAGATTCATTTAAATTGATACCTCTGTGAGCAGTCATGAAACTCTGTGCACGGTCCCAATAATTTAAACAGTTTTGACCGTTGTAGACATTCTCTGCACTCGTGAGCGCACTAATTTTCTTAATGGTCACTAGAGTGTTTTTAGCGATCGCACCTATATAAATAGGCGACCGCACTCTGTACACTCTTCTCAAAATTTTGTAACCGTTGGTTGTATGACAGGTCGCGATTTTCAACTCTCAACAGTCATAAATGGCTATTTTCTTAATTTCTTCTATTTAAGACCATTTTACATCAGTTTCTTGGATCTTTTACCTATTATAACATACAAACTTCCCTCCAAATCTCCAAAATCCTCTCAAGTCCATCTCCTTCTCAAACACTCTCTGTTTTCTAGTTTTCTTCCTGTTCTTCAACTGTAATGGCCCCCCAAAAGAAAATAACCTCCAAAGGGAAAGGGAAAGAAAAGAAGCCTTTAGGGATCATCATAAGTGAACCAATAGATGCTCCTCCATCTCCTCCATAGTCTAGAAGAGGTGAGAAAATTCATAAACCTCACCACCAAACCCTGAGGAAGATGTGAGATATGCCATGCTAAAGAGAAAGAAAATTGAAGGAACCAAATCTCCATTTGGTGGAATGCTCTCTACCCTCAACATTAAAGATGAGATTGAAAGTCTACTTGATGTTTTTGGCTGGAGGAAATTCGTATTTCCTGAAGAGGTAGGTTATTCTAGTTTAAGTAAGGAATTTCTCATATCCTTTCAAATTGAAAAGAGTGCAAATTCTGCACTAGGGTGGTATGGGGTTAGATTTAAGTTATTTGACCAATACCTAGCCTTAACATTAGAGGACTTTGGAAAAACTTGGGACTTTCCTATTTATGGAATAACCTCCTACAATGATTCAGCCTTCTCCAATCAAACACTCTCTACCTTTTAGCAAGAAATTTCTGTGGAAACCTCATTTGAAAAAGAGTCAAAAGCTAGACACATCAAATCCCTCACCCATTGGATGCTTCATAGGATCATCACCTACACCATACATCAAAGGGCTGATGGGAATGAAAAGGTAACAAAAAGAGATCTCATCTTCTTATATGCTTTCACCCACAACATCCAAATGAACACAACAAAGTTCTTGATTGACATATTGTATCACCATGCTGTCACAAGAACTGGAACTTTCTTCTTGTCCTCACAAATAACTCAAATAGCTAGGCACATGAACTTTCTAAATGATCTTAACTTAGCTACCGTGAGAAACCCTTTCAATCTTGCCTCCAGTGCCATCACCATTGACTATCTAGAACATGCTGGTTGTGCAAGAAAGATTGAGGGTACATATGTGTATTACTTTGGCAAACGAGGTGTTGTGGATAGACAAAAGAAAAGACCAAGGTACACCATTGAGGAAGAAGGAGACTCCTTGAAAGTTGCTATTGAACTACCTCCCAAAGCTTCCTCATCTAAACCTACCCAAACCAACTCTCCTACAAAACTCATTCTAAAAGCTATCAAATTACTCTCCAGGAAACTCTCTCGGTTCAAGAAAAGTGTCTCTAAGAGATTCCATCACTTGAACAAAAGGATTAACCTTATATCTCACATGCATCATGATCTCTATGACATGCAAGGCAAAATGGACTTGCCTCAATGCAATCTTGAGGATTGGGATATAAGTGATCACACAGAAAGTCTCCCTGAAGAAGAAGAATCTATCAGCACTAGCTCTACCAGCAATGTCTCTCTTTATAAGGGAAAAGCTCCTTTAGACGAAGAAGAGCTAGATGAAGATTAAGATTCTGATTAGTTTATTTTTCCTATTTTTGGTTATGTTTTGTTGTTTTGATTTTGTTTTTCTGTTTCCTTGTACTGCCCTCTATCTAACAACATTTTGTTTATTATACATAATGCTTATAATCATATCATTGTCTTTAAATATTTCTATTATCTTATGCATTTTGCCTATGACAAAGGGGGAGAAGAAAAAGAGAGAACGATAGAAGATGAAGAGAGAGTTAATATAAAATGGGAATGATATTTTATGTTATGCACCATGTTTAGGGGGAGCATTGTAGAAATTTATTAACATTCAACACATGAGCAGTTTAAATTAAGGGAGATTGTTAGATAATCTAATTTACATTTTCTTTCAATTTATATCATCATTCCATTTGATTGTCAAAGTCAAAATGGGGGAGATTGATAACTCAAATTTTGATCCTTGACAACTCAAATTGAATGACTTATTTAACATGTGTTTAAAGAACCTTGTTGCAGGATTAGGTTGTTTCAAATAAAGTTGAACAGAGCATATTAGCAGTCGCACAAGACATGGAGACGACCGCCCTACTCAATTGAAGGATGAAACCATATCACAGTAGGGTTCGAGGTCAGAAACCCGACCTCAGTCACGACCGCACTCCCACAAGAGTGACCATCCTAAATAATGGATGAGTGCAACAGTAGAAACCCAAATAATCCAAATTCTAGTAAGGTTCGCGGTGACAAGAACGGTGGAGAATACGGTCTCGCTTACAACTCTAGCGACCGCCCTTAAGTATCTGCGACCGCACTAATGATTGAAGAGAAATATGCTTAAACTGACAGTAGTGTTCACGTCCTAAGGTGCGTCCGGAAGTTCGACGCGAGTCTCTCAACTCGACCGTGAACAGGCACCTAGAGTGATCGCGACATTCATATTTAGGCGGACTTTCATTTTGCCCAGTTAAAGAATGCCACGTGTAATGACCGTTGGAAACCCACCTAAGCATTCAAAAAAGGGCGACCATACCTATCCTATGCACGACCGTCCCGATAACAACAGCATGGGCAAGATTCCTGCAGCAGAGCACTTAAATTTGACCGTTGAGGCAAATTTGAATGCAGCGACCATACCTTGTCCAAGGGCGACCGCGTGAGACATGAAGGTGACCATCCTTATACCAAGGATGACCGCGAACTGCTTCGAACAATCTATTAAAAAAGGTCTAAACTGCCAAAACTTAATTCTCACTATCTATAATGGCTAGTCAGACCACATTGGCTATAAATACATTGCTATTCTAAGAGAAAAAAAAAAGGGAGAATAAAAAATTTTATAGCCAATCAACATATTTTCTTTTACTCCAATTTACATTTGAATTGTAATGAATGTTAGGTGTAAGCATTGAAAACACCATTGTAAAAGTTTGAGTGTGAGCTTGAAAAACACTTAGGTTGTGAGAGTAAGCCTAGAAAAACTCTTGTAAAGGTTGTGAGAGTGAGCCTAGTAAAACTCTTGTAAGTGGTTTGAGTGTTAGCCTTAGAAAAACACTTGTCAAGATAGGTGTGAACTTGTGAAAACACCAAAGTTGGAAGTGAGCTTGTAAAACTTCAAAAGATTAGTGAAACCTTAACTAGTTGTTAAGGAAGTGGATGCAGGATTGAAGAAAATCCGAACCACTATAAATCTTGTGCGTTCTTTCTTCTACTCACTACTCAACCATTTTTCTATTCCGCATTTCTTGTATGTTGAGTTTATAATTTGCCATCATTTCTTGAGGAAAACCAATTCACCACCCCCCCCCCTCTTGGTTGCCATCTTGGGACAACACAAAACTCAAACCGGGTCCAGAACCGAAACCATCTCGGGTCCAGACCCCAAGTCTTTTCTAGTCCAAAACTCAAATTGGGTCCAGAACCCAAACCATCTTGTGTCCAGATCCCAAATCTTTTTTAGTCTAGAACTCGAACCGGGTCGAGAACCCAAATCATCATGTGTCCAAAACCCAAGTCTTTTTTTAGTCCAAAACTCAAACAAAGTCTAGAACCCAAGTCTTTTTTAGTCCAGAACTCAAACTGGGTCCGGAACCCAAACCATCTCGGGTCCAGAACCCAAGTCTTTTTTTAGTCTAGAACTCGAACTGAGTCTGGAACCCAAACCATCTCATGTCCATAACCCAAATCTTTTTTTAGTCTAGAACTCGAACTGGGTCCAGAATCCAAATCATCACGAGTCCAAAACCCAAGATTTTTTTAGTCCAAAACTCAAACCGAGTCCAGAACCCAAGTCTTTTTTAGTCCACAACTCAAAATGAGTCCGGAACCCAAACCATCTCTGGTCTAGAACCCATGTCTTTTTTGAGTCTAGAACTCGAACCGAGTCTAGAACCCAAACCATCTAAGGTCCAGAACTCAAGTCTTTTTCGAGTTTAGAACTCAAACCGGGTCCAGAACCCAAACCATCTCGGGTCTAGAACTTAAGTCTTTTTTTAGCTCAGAACTCAATCCGGGTCCAGAACCCAAACTATCTCAGGTCCAAAACCCAAGTTTTTTTTAGTCCAAAACTCAAACCGGATCCAAAACCCAAACATCTCAGGTCCAGAACCCAAGTCTTTTTTGAGTCCAGAACTCAAACTGGGTCTAGAACCCAAACCATCTTGGGTCTAAAACCCAAGTCTTTTTCGAGTCCATAACTCAAATCGGGTCTAGAACCCAATCCATCTCGGGTCCAGAACCCAAGTCTTTTTTGAGTCCAGAACTCGAACCGGGTCCAGAACCCAAACCATCTCGGGTCCAAAATTCAAGTCTTTTTCGAGTTCAGAACTCGAACCAGGTCCAGAACCCAAACCCTCCCGGATCCAGAACCCAAGTCTTTTTTTAGTCCAGAACTAGAACCGGGTCCAGAACCCAAACCATCTTGGGTCCCGAGCCCAAGTCTTTTTTAGTCCAAAACTCAAACCGGCTCTAGAACCCTAACCATCTTGGGTCCAGAACCCAAGTCTTTTTTAGTCCAAAACTCAAACCGGCTCTAGAATCCAAACCATCTCAGGTCTAGAACCTAAGTCTTTTTTAAGTTCAGAACTCAAACCGGGTCCAGAACTAAAACCATCTCGGGTCAAGATGCTAAGTCTTTTCTGAGTCCTGAACTAGAACCGGGTCTAGAACCCAAATATCTCGGGTCTAGAACCCAAGTCTTTTCTAAGTCCAGAACTCAAATAGGTTCCAAAACCCAAATGATCTCTGGTATAAAACCCGAGTCTTTTTCGAGTCCGGAACCCAAACCATCTCGCTTCTAAAACCCAAGTCTTTTTTTAGTGCATTACTTAAATCGGGTACAGAACCCAAACCATCTCGAGTCCAAAACCCAAGTGTTTTTTTAGTCCAGATTTCAAACCGGGTCTAGAACCCCAAACTATCATGGGTCCAGAAACCAAGTCTTTTTTTAGTCCAGAACTCAAACCGGTCCATAACCCAAACCATCCTGGGTCCAGAACCTAAGTCTTTTTTGAGTCCAGAACTCGAATCGGGTCTAGAACCCAAATCATCTCGGGTCCAAAACCCAAGTCTTTTTTAGTCCAAAACTCGAATCGGGTATAGAACACAAACCATCTCGAATCTAGACCCTAAGTCTTTTCGAGTCTAGAATTTGAATCGGGTCCAGAACCCAAACCATCTCGGGTCTAGAACCCAAATCTTTTCTGAGTCTAGAACTTGAATCGGATCCAGAATCCAAATCATCTCGGGTCCAAAACCCATGTCTATTTTGAGTTAGAACTCAAATCGAGTCTAGAACCCAAGTCTTTTTCGACCTAAAACTAGAATAGGCTGCTCGACCCAAGACTGGATTAGGATTGTCAGCCCAAGACTGGTTTAGGGTTTTTGACATAAGATTGAATTATGGTTCTCGACCCAAGACTGAATAAGGGTTCTCGACCTAAGACTAAATTAGGATTCTCAACCTAAGACTGGATTAGGGTGCTCAATCCGAGAATGGATTTGGGTTCTAGACTTGAGACTAGATTCAACTGACCTTCTATCATTTGAGAGTTCAGACTTTCTTTTAGCCATCAATTTTAGCTGTTCTAGCTGGACTGGCCTTCTGTTAGTTAAGGGTTTTGGCTTTCTTCTAGCCATTGTTCCATCATTTTAATTGATTGTGTTGACTTTTTGTCATCTAAGAGTTACAATTTTCTTCTAGCCATTGTTCCATCATTCAATAGATTATGCTGACTTTATGTCATTTGAGAGTTTCAAATTTCTTCTAGTCATTATTCCATCCCTCAATGGATTATGCTGACTTTATGTCATTTGAGAGTTTTAGCTTTCTTCTAGCCATTGTTTTTATCCTTCAATGGATTGTGCTAACTTTTTATCATCTGAAAGTTTCAGCTTTCTTCTAGCCATTATTTCATCCTTCAATGGATTGTGCTGACTTTCTGTCATCTGAGAGTTCAAGCTTTCTTCTAGCCATTGTTGCATCCTTCAATGGATTCTTCACTTTGCACTTTTGCATAAAATTCAGTTATTTAGTTATTTTTTGCCATCATATCCTCACTTTGCCCCCTGCATGACAAAAGATTGAGGGTGGGTTTAAAAATGTTATATATATATATATATATATATATATATTAAAAAATTGACAAGGAACAATTTTGCCGCCTATATAGGCTCAAACCACAAATTTTGTTCCCATGCTGGCTCTAGTTAATGTTTCTATTTTATCTAGTTCCTTGCACCAGTATGAATCTCTTCTTTCTTTTTCAATGGCCCTTTCATGCCCCTCTGAGTCCATATATGTTTCTCAATGTTTGCTTCATTGGGTATCTGTTGTTCAAAGAATAGACAACACAAGATAACAAAATGCAGTGTGATATGCTCATATATATATGATATGCATGGATGATACTTACAGTGGTTCCATTGACCCAAAGACTGAGGTGATCAATGGAAGTGCTTCCATTCATTCATTCCATGTTTGTTTAGGTCTCGCATTTAAGATAGCAGAAGCCTTTACACCTATGAATTTATTTCCAAAATGTTGAAAACATGAGTAGTGGGGGCCCATACAACATAATTAGAGACATAAGAGACATCCATATCAACACATTTGGTTGTTAACTTCTTTATGACCTTACAAATGATCCTTACATTAGCCATATTTTGCCCAATATATCCTTTGAGATTCGACAATACAACACACTTCCCTGAACTTGAAGGCTTTGTACGACAAAAATATTTTTTTATTTTTTTAAAATCTTAAAATCATATTTTGGCTTTTGTCAAATCAGTGTCAATATACCTCAGGGCTCAATTTTTTGAATTAACATATTGCATAATGACCCTAGTTACCATACTAAGCTTGAAAATTAATTCTATTTAAGCAAGAACTATTGCATTTCAGATAGGCACATACATATTACTTGGTCAAAGGTCTTATTGATATTGTATATCTCATTTGCATGCATATTCAAACAATCTCCACTGATAGACTCTACCTACTAAGAGAGATCAATAAGTCTTTAATAGGCTTGAAATGGGGTCTATATGGGACATGGGTTAAGCGAGGCTATTTATAAATTGGAGCCGATGTGACACTATAGACAAACCTTTACACTATAAAATTTTTATTGGAACCTTAGATAGTTGGGAGCATGAAATGATAGAGTTTTGAATGTCTTTTAATCTTGATATTGACAGTCTTTGCCTTTGCAAAATGTTTGAAACCCTCATTCCTTTACCTTTTCTTCTTTTTTTTTGGTTTTCTTCTCTTTTTTTTTTTCTTCTCTTCTCTTTTCTTTTCCCTTTTGGAATATCAAGACTAGGACTTTTAATATTGCTGACTTGGAGCTATATGGGATGAAAGTTAGTCTTTCCCCTATTGTCTGATTTTATTTGAGTCTTTGGTTGGACTAGACCAATTTAAGTCAATCTATCCTCGTAAACTAAGTGAAAGTCTTCTGATGCTTTATGTAAGAAGAACTCTATAACAAGCCTTTCGGGTTAATTGCCCTTTCGAGTTTTTATTTTATTTTATTTTTCTCTTTTCTCTTTTTTTTTCTTTCCTTTTTCTTTTCTTCTTTTTTCTTCTTCTTTTTTGTTCTTTTTCTTTTTCTCTTATTTTGGGTCCTAAAAGAGAATTATCTTATTCGCACCATCCTATGATTTTGACTATGGATGATTAGAGTGAGTCTGCTTCAGTGAGGATGGACCCTTCGGTGCCTTGATAGATTTGAGATATTAAGTGTTTCAAACATTTATGTTTATATTTTTAGGGCATTTTTATTGGTTTTTAGTTAATTTATCTTTTAATTTTGTTTAAAGATTGTTTGAAGTATTTAATTTAGGTTGAAGTGCAAAATAATGGAGTGATGGATCAAAATTTGTGAAAAAATAAGAGACACGGCCAAGACACCACTTAGCTTGGCCGTGTCAATCATCAAAGGCAAGGAAGAGGCAGGACACAGGCTGAGGAACTTGGCTTAGCTGTGTCCTTCAAAAAAATTATACAGAGGCAGACATTGGCAAGAGACATGGCCAAGGCCTTGGCCATATCCCACTTGATGAAACCAAAAGAATAAAGGAAGCAAAGCGAATGGTAGAGGTGAACACAAGCAAAAGATATGGCCAGTGACTTGGCCTTGTAACACCTAGAAAAGAAGATGAAATATGGGCAACTATGGACATGACCTCCAGGCTTTTGCATGTCCCAAGAAGAATGAGTGACATGGCCAAGTCACTCAAGGCTTGGTCGTGTTTCATATGGTCCCTTAGAATTATTTTGCATGAAGTGAGGGACAAATGGGGGATAAAAGAAACTTTATTTTTTAAAGAAATATTAAAAATGAGTAAAAAGTGGATGGATTTATGGGAAGAAATATTAAACAAAGAAAAAGAGGGAGACAAAGAGTGGTGTGTGAGTTAGCAAGACATGGTTGGTGTCTTAAAAAATTGAAAAGAATTAGAAGTGGAGGGGATGGGATGACATTCATGTTTGGCTTGTTTGGAAAGCTAGCTAGTTCTTAGTTTTTGTTTCTTGTTTTGAAGGGGGAGACACCATTATCTCTTAATTTTTATTTCCATTCATCTTTCATTTCTTCCATCGACAAGACTTAATCAAGTTTGGGAATTAAATTGAGTGAGCAAGCTTGTTAGAAGATTAGGGTTTGAAGAAAGCTTGATTGGATTTTTAAACTTGAGAAGTTACCATTCCACCTTTCAAGAAGGGAGCCATTGATTGATGAGGGCTTGCAAGTTGTTCATCGTACATCAAGGTGGAAGACAAGTAGTTCAACTCTTGGCATCCACAAGGGGTTTAATTTTAAAAAAACTAACATTATCATTATTTTTAAAAGATCTAAGCTACTGTGATAATAAAGTAAAAAAGAATTAATGAATTAGTTGCTACTAAATGAAGGTGATTTTTGAAAAATAAGATTAAATAAATGTACCTACATTTGAAGGCTCCACCAAAATTTATTGATGAGATTATGGATGAGGTTGATCATGACAATATAGCCTTGTTGCCTTGTTCTTTTTGTTTTTGATTGCTTAAGGTTGCTTTCTCTTTTTCAAAATTCAAAAGTCCGAGAGTAATTGTCAAGAGTCCTTTTTGCTTAATTCTCTCAACAAATCAAAAGTCTCTGAATAATTCTTGAATAATTCTATTGTCCTTGTTTCTATCTTTAAAACTATTATTTATGGGAATTTCAAACAAAACCTAATATTTTAAAGAAATTAAAACAGTTTAGGAAACTAATTTAGGCTTCAGAGTAAAAATATAATTTTGGCAAAAATCAGCCAACACGCTGGCACGAGATGTTGAGATGTGAGCAACGGGCGAGCAATGGGGCTGGGATGCAAAAAATTGGGTGAGTGCCTGAGAGGTGCTGCCCAATTTGCCGCAGGCCCTTTCGGCCTACGATGAACTGCCTTGTCGTGCTTCGCTCAACGATTGGTCCGTTTGATTTTTTATTTTTTTTATTATATATATATATATTTTAAAAATAAATAAATTAATAAATAAATAAGTATTAAAATAAATAATAAATACTATAAAAATTATTTCAGACTGATTTTAAAATATTGGACTGGACTTGGTAAAAAATTAAGGGTCTACACCGTGTCCCTCCTAAAAACTCAAACACGGCCAATCCATTCCTAACTTGGCCATGTCACCCCTTTCTAAAACCCAATTTTACTTGATCTCATCATTTTCAAAACCCTCACTTCGTTTTTCTTTCTTCTTTCTCTCATATCTCTCTCTCTAAAACCTCCATTCCCTTCCCTAAAAACCTCAAAATTTCACCAAATCTTCCATTATTCTTAACCAAAAACTAAATTAAACCCATTAAATCTTCTTATTTTCTAATCAAAACTCAATAAAATCCATCAAAGAATCACTTTTTACCAAAGAATTAAGATGCTTAGAACAAAAACGGTGTCCCATCACAAGAGGAGGCAACCTTCATCATTCTCTTCATTATCTTCAAAGTGATTGACTCTTCTAGCGTGGGGTTTCTTTCCAACGAGGTATGTAAACGAAAAATCCCTTAATACTCTCTAAATTAGAGAAAATTTTATTAGATATGTTCAAAACCTTAGATGGGAGAAATTAGTTTCCTTTAAACCTTTGCAATTCCGAGAACTTACCATAGGATTTTTAACCTCTCTTAAGGTTAAAAGAAATGAAATGAAGATTTGCACTAGGTTTAGCTTTAAATTGATTGGAAAACCATGTGTTCTTGATATTGAACAATTGAATGTTATTTTTGTCTTCCATCAAGAAGGGAAAAAATGTGTGCCTAAAGGTTTTAGACAATAATTCACATGGGGAGCAATAGGCTCGGGTGGAATATATATGGCCAAATTGGCCAAGGCAACGAAGTTGATAAATCCCACCTTGAGGTATTTACATAGGTTTATGTCATGTGGGCTCTTTGGATGGAAAGAAAGTACGGGTGTGGTGGAACTAAGTCAGCTATTTTTCTTAGATTGTGCTAGTAATGCCATACTCGTGAGTACCGGCTATTGGTTAGTCGGTGTTTTTGATAGCATAGGAAATAGAAAAGGGGCATAATTTGTATAGGTGGATTGGTGACCACTTTAGCTATGGCACTTGTTGATGGTTTTGACCTAAGCACTTGCCATATGACTAGAATTTTCGGAAGTGATTCATTAGACCTAGCTACCTTAGAGAAGATGTACATGGTTACAAAAAGGGGTGGGGCTTATGTGATGACTTCAGTTGAGCAAGTTGCACTAAAGGATTGGCTGTGTCCAACTCGAAATCACTCGGTTTGGATGAAGATGCTCCGGCTCTGAAAAATTAGGAGATTATTATTAGGATTGAAGCATTGGAAAGCAAGGTAGATCATAATCATGCTGATGTCCTTTACCAGTTGGAACAAATCAACAACAACCTTTCCAAGATCCTTAGCCTCCACCCTTTAGCAGCATCATCATCACATCCTCCATCACTATAGATCATATCAGCTTCTGCCTTTTGAGAACACTTCTTATTTTTCTTATTTTCAGTTGTTGAATATTTTAGTTGCTATTTTTTGTTACTGCTATTTTTTATTAAAACTTTATGCTTTTGGTTATTTTATATCTATTGCTTTTTAATCTTGAACAATTAATATTTTATGGATGAAAAGGTAGCACTTGCCTCACAAAGAAAATGATGGAAATCAGGTTGTACTTTAACTCTTACTTCATTTAAATTATCCTAGTTTCCATTGAGAATAATGTCAATCTTTAAGTGTGGGGTGCTAAGTTTTTGTTCATCAATGCAAGCTTTTGTTCTTCATAATTTAGTTGTTGTTTTTAAGTCTTTGTTTTAGTCTGTTTTAGTCATTTTTAAGTGTTTTGCCTTACTTTACATATTGTTTTAAAGTATTTTTTTAAGTTCAATTATTATAAGTTTCTTGATAGATGACCTTTTAATTTTTGAACCATGAATTGGAGAATTGGATAAAATTGGTGCTTATTGTTGATTTGGTGGATATTTCTTGCATTGCCTTTTTAAACTTGTGAGAAATTGAGCCTATTAAGTTGTATATCAACTTATTATTCTTCATTGTGTGTAAATATCTTTGATTGATGAATTACTAGAACTTGCTTTGACATGCATTTTAAGACTACATAAAAATTTCAATTAGGCATCAATATGATTAAGGCAATTAAGTGAACCCATTTTGGCTTAAAAATACCAACCTTATATCCGATCTTAGCTAGCCAATTTTGAGCTTATTTCATTTTTCCTTTTCTTTCTTTTCACAATACCATTAGCTTGAACCTGGTTGTTTTAAGTATTACCCTTTCATTAGGTCAAGAGCATTTTAAGAGTATTTATGATTGAGTGTTGTGTTAAATAAAGTGTGGGGTTAAATTTAGCGGGTTTAAAATTGCAATGTATTGAGTTCTTTAGCTGCAAACCCTATTTTGATTAAAAAATAAATAAAAAATAAAATAAAAATAAAAATAAAAATAAAAATAAAAATAAAAAAGAGAGAAAAATCAAAATAATAGAAGTTGTTGTTCTTTTTCGTAGGGTTAGAATAAGTTTGGCAATAATCATTGTAAAAATTTAATGAGTATGTTTTCTTGGAAAGCTCTTTAATGTCAAGTGGTTGGTGAGTGGAAGGTGTTTTGGGATTGGTCGGTTGTATTACATTGTTTACTTCATTCTTGAACTGCTCTTGAACTTAGTGAATAAACTCATATTCCCAAATGTCATGCCCTTACTTTAGCCCTATTACAACCAAATAAAAGACCTTATGATTGATGATTGATTGTAATTTAGTGGTAAAAGTTTGATTGATAAGCAAGCTTATGGTGATAATCTTTCATTGAATGTTATGAGTGTAAACACTACCTTGTTAAACACTTCAAAGAATTGGTTAGGGAGTGACAACATTGGCTATGCATGGAGAACCACTAAATTACATGAGTTTTGGTTTTGTTTGGTTTGATATTGATTGCGAATTTAAGAAATTGGAAGTCTTGATACATCCTTATAACTCTTGAACTTGACTAAATTTTCTTGTTTAGTTTGTTTTAATTTTAACTTTGCTTGGGGACAAGCAAAAAACTAAGTGTGGGGTATTTGTTTCAATCATTTGTGTTTATATTTTTAGGTTATTTTTATTGGTTTTTAGTTAATTTTTCTTTTAATTTGTGTTTAAATATTGTTTGAAGTATTTGACTAGGTTGAAGTGCAAAACAAAGGAGTGATGGATCAAAGTTTGCAGAAAAACAAGAGACATGGCCAAGATACCACTTAGCTTAGTCGTGTCAATCATCAAAGGCAAGGAAGAGGCAGGACACGAGCTGAGGCAACTTGGCTTGGCCATGTCCTTCAGGAAAATTGGGTAGAGTCAAACACTGGCAAGAGATACAGCCTAGCCATTGGCCGTGTCACATGACATGGCCAAGGCCTTGGTCGTGTCCCACTTGATGAAACCAAAGAATAAAGGAAGCAAAGCGAATGGCAGAGGTGAACACAAGCAAAAGACATGGCCAAGCCACACTTGGCCATGTCACTCCTAGAAAAGAAGAAGAAATATGGGCAGCTATGGACATGGCCTTAAGCTTGGCCATGTCCTAAGAAGAATGAGTGACACGAGCAAGTCACTCAAGGATTGGCTGTGTCTCATATGGTCCCATTGAATTATTTTGCACAAAGTGAGGGACAAATGGGGGGGATAAAAGACTCTTTCTTTTTTAAAAAAAAATATTTAAAATGAGTAAAAGGTGGATGGATTTATAGTATGGAATATTAAACAAAGAAAAATAGGAAGACAAAGAGTGTTGTGTGAGTTGGCAAGACATGGTTATTGTCTTAAAAAATTGAAAGGAATTGGAAGTGGAGGGGATGGGATGACATACACGTTTGGCTTGTTTGGAGAGCTAGCTAGTTCTTAGATTTTGTTTCTTGTTTTGAAGGGGGAGACACTATTCTCTCTTGATCTTTATTTCCATTCATCTTTCATTTCTTCCATAGACAATAATTAATCAAGTTTGGGAATTAAATTGAGTGAGCAAGCTCGTTAGAATATTAGGGTTTGAAGAAAGCTTGATTGGAGTTGTAAACTTGAGAGAGTTACCATTCCACCTTTCAAAAAGAGAGTTGTTGATTGAAGAGGGCTTGCAAGTTGTTCATCATACATCAAGGTGGAAGCTAGGAGGAAGACAAGTAGTTCAACTCTTGGCGTCCACAAGGGGTTTTTCATATTCTCTCTTTTAATTCATTTCTAGATGTTGTTGTTTTATTATGAGCATTAATATTACAATGTATAATTTTTATTTAATGAATATTGAGATGGATATTTTTTTAAAATTGATGATGAGCTAATTTACTCATGTCTTGGGTTATAGTAGATTTGATTAAATGACATGATTTGATAATTCTATTAGCATACCTTGTTATTGGTTGATTGCATTGGACTTAAAGTTTGTTTAATAGATTGACCACCTATTAATCACTTAATATTGAACGATGGACCGAGAGGTGAAATTCGATATCGAAACTATGTAATCAACCACCCTAAGAATGAATTAGAAATATAAGTTCTAGGGTTTATTTAATTTGCAATTTCAAAATAATTGGTTGTTGTTAATTCATGAATGTGAAAACTAATGAATTGGTAATTACTGATTGAACTCAAGGGATAGATTAAAATACAAGGTTATATTAATGGATAATTTGAGAATCAAGATTTAATTAAATTGATCTACAACCCTAGGCACCATTCCTAGAATTGAATTAATCTTACATAACTACTACTCGTTTTTAGTTTCAAATTTTAATTACAACTCACCAATTTAACAACACATACTCAATTTCATTTATTTTATTTAAATCAAATTATTGCAAAAATAATTCTTTCCTTGTGAGACGACCTTGGAGAGATCATCGTTGCTGCAATAATCTTGTATACTTGCAAGTGTCGCTTTGTAGTAGTAATTAATCGAGCGCAACATTAAGTCCAATTCAGGTAAACTTCAACTATCTTTGTGGTCTTGACTACACATCCTCTTTCTTGATCTTCTTTAGTCCTTAGTACCTTAGTGATCATCAAACTTGCCATAAGTATCACAATATCTCAAGATAGGTTATTAGGATGTACAAGCCAATAAAGAGCAAGCTAAAATCTCATGAAGGCTCAAAGGAACAACTAAGGATTGATATTTAATTGGGTGTACTCTAGTTGTTGGCTTATCAAATAATGCCTAGATCATTTCTCCCTTAAATAAGCAGAGTTCAATTTTGCCTTAAAAGTTGGTCAAAACATGTTCAAAGATTGACTAGGACCTAGACACACGTAATTATGCAGGAGCCCTCTCTACGTAAGCATACACAACTCAATGCTATAGAACAACTCCCTTGCATAGTAAAGTCATTCAAATTATAATGCATAGATACATTAATTTATGAATATCAAGCTAGACTCGTCATTGGTGGAACGCCAAAAACAAAGAACAACATAAATTTAAAGACAATAATTTATTCAAACAATCTTAACTTAAAAAACATAATTGTTCCAAAAGTATTAAAGAAATCAGAAATAAAATAAGTAGAACTCAAGCCTAAGGAAGTTTGTTGAATTATAATTGATGGTACTTCATCTACTTTGACATGTAAGGGGCAATGGTCATCACCTCCTCATCCATAATTCCTTCGTCTACATCTTGAAAAAATAACAAGACAAAACTTTCCATCAATCTTCCTTTTATCATGAAGGTCGATAGTGGTAGCACTCTTCCAAATTTAAGAGGAGGATTATTCTTGTTATTAGGTTTGTTAGGTTCAGTAACTTGCCACTATCAATCAGGTCTTGAATCTCATGTCTCAACCTAAAACACTTATATGTTTCATGCCTATATGTTTGATGGAATTGACAGAATGCATTGCTATCAAAGTTTGTTGGCAGAGGATTGGGTAACGGTTGGGGAGCCAGTGGTTGTAATAGCCCTTGCTATTGCAACATATTAAAAACCCAAAATAAAGGTCTCTTCAACTCTAAAAATTACCTCTTATTCCCTTGATCAGTAGTTTCATTGACATCCACCACTTTTGTGCACTTTGATCACCAGCTTAGAAATTTCCCTTCTCATTCCTTCTCCCAAAAAAATGGTTCTTCTCCCTTTCCCATTCTTCTATTTGTAATCCAGCTTGAGAAGGTTTTTGAAGTCTCTGATAAGAGTGTGGGACATCCTTTCATAAAGATTAGGAAGCACCATTCTCACAATCATCCTAATCTTATCTAACTCATCGAGCCTCTTTTTAGCAATACAACCTTGTTTCTCCACATTTTCACGTAGTCAATAAAATTCTCATTCTATTTCTACCTAATTGACTCAACATCCATCAAGGTCACTTCTAACTCCATATTATACCCATACTACTGGATGAAAGCTTTGTACAAAAAATCTCAATTCTTTTGAGTACTTTCCTCTAAGGTGTTGAACCAATTTTGCATAACATGATCCAGTAAAAGTATGAAGTACCTTAGAGTTTGAGCCTTAGTAGCTCAGGCAAACTGCATGGCAGTGATGTACTGCTTAACATGCAAGTGAGTATTTCTTATGCCATTGTACTTTGCAAAAGCAGACATTTTGAATTTATAAGGGATTCCTTCATCATCTTCAAATAGTTTGTCAACTTCTAACACTTCTTTAGCCTTCAGCTTCTTCTCAAATTTTTCTCTAGATTATCAATCATCTTCTCGACATCAGTAGATTAAGCTTTCTTTTATGTAATCTTCTTTTCTTTCTCATCCTCTTAGTGATCTTAGAAGTATTGTTCCCAGTCATCATCCTCCATAGCATCTTTGTCAACATTAGAGACCATTTGTCCTTTATCATTTGGCTTCTTACTACTGGCAGATGCCTCAAAATTGTTCACCAATAATGTATCTAGCTGGCTTTTCATGGTCTCAGCTAGGACTCCTTTTAGTTCTTCCATCTTGACATCGAGGGATTCATCCACCATCTTTTGAATCTGTTCAGGTTCCATTACTTTTAGTGAGAAGCTGACTGAGTCATGGCTCAATTCTACGTCACTGGTGTAGGTTGGATTGTTGTAGGCTTATGAACTACTATACTATAAGGATATGAGTGAGAAAGGATCAATGTCATGTAATGTGTGTATGCATGGATGCATGGATGCATAAAAAACAAACAAACAAACAAACCAAAAGAATATGAATGACCCTTCCAATCTTATATCTTCTACACAAGAATGGCGAGCCTCTTTTTCTAGGTATGTAGTCAATAAAATATCAACATGGGATATCTTATTTTTGAAAGAATTCACTCGACAATTTGACCAATAGATGTATTTTAAAATTTAGAAGTCAGTCCATGATAACTCCCATCAACTAAGTCTTACTCCATTGGGTCATCAAAAGATAGCTTTTATGCTATGTTGGATTAAAACTAAATTAAAAGGTTTATCATAAATAGATTTCCCATTTGGAAAAGCAACTAATGATTCGTACTTCAAATAAGCCCATGACTAATAAGCCTTGGCATAAATTCAGCCCACAATTGATTTTAATATTTCATAATTGACTTAAATATTTGTAAGCTCATCTTAAGAAAAAGATTAAGAAAAGTTACAGTTTGAAGTGAAAATTAGTTTTATTTCAAAGCCCATTGTAAAAAGGATTGTTTAAAAATGAATCTTGGACTTTGTTCTTGGGCCATGAAGTAGAAAAACAATTTTGATCCATCTTGAAAATAATTTAAAAATAATTTTGGTCTTTTGGCCTTTAAAAGAATAAAAATATTTTTATCTTACAATATAATTTGGCCATATTAGAAAAATAATATACCAAATAGGCCATGGTTCAAACCAAGATATATCAATCATAGTCAAACAACAAGCATTGGGGTAAAAACCTACGGAAAATAACTAGGCCAACTACATCAGCTTTAGTCTTTTTTGTTGAAAAGTTTAGGCTCCCATAACAAGTATATACCCAAAGGTATGAGTCTATGAGTGGTTATGCCATGCTCAATCTTTATACCTTGAGTAAAAGTATGGTATCCCTTACATAACAAAAAATGGGTAACACGGACATCCTAATTCATGCACAAATACAATCTAAATGATGTAATGGATAATATTATAATAATAAAGAATAAAATAATATAAAGACCAACAGAATTAACTTCTCTTATCCCTAGTGCAGTCGCCACTGTGTGCAGGGATTTTTGCCCCCACTCCCAGTGGAATAGTTCTTGCCACTTCGGCACTGTTAGGCTCAGGGGCTTAGAGAACACAAGCCTAAACCTGGAGAAAATGGAGTCGCCACCGGACGGGCTGAGAAAAAAAAGGGGTGGATGACTCAATTCCTAAGGAATCCCCAACTCCCTAATGAGTTCGAAAAGATGGGTATATATGGAGAAGGTAAGAATGATCCAGCAGCCTCATAAAGTCTGGTTCATTGGAACCGGCCTTCTTTTTAGGTCTAGATATTATTAAATTCTTAAATATTATTAAATTATCCATATTACATGCAATTTAAGAGAAATAAACATCAAACATCTTTATTAAAGTGAAACAAATTAAATAGGCACCCATCTAAGGATGGAAACATGCCCTTACAGTGTCCATTGTCTAAAAAGAAAGCAAAATAAATAAAATGGGACACCCACCATAGGTGAAAACTTACCACTTACAATGATCCCCAAATATAAATAAAATAAAAGGAACAAATTAGATAAATAAGGCACCCACAAAGTGGAAACATGCCTTTTATAACCTTCAAATTTCAAATAACTAAATAAATATAATTAAACCATTCATAGAAAACATTCAATTCATCTTCAAGCAATATAAAGTAAACCATCCAAAAATAACATAAGATAGTAAATTAAATAATAAGTATTGAGGTTCAATGAAATACATGAAATTAGAGTTTAAATGTTATACTTAAGATTTATAAGGTTTAAAATATTAATTTTAGGGTTAAAGAAAATAAGATTAGGATTTTTTAAGAAAATTAGTGTTTTTATGATTTAGATAATAAATTAGGGTTTCAGATGTTTGAAGAATAGGATTAGGGTTTTTAATTTAGCAACTATGGTTTTGGACTTTGGGTTTTCAAGGTTAAGGTTTGGAAAATTAAGGTTCTGGATTAGAGTTTAGAACTAGGGTTTGGATTTATAGATTACTAGATATTAGAGTTTGGATTAGGGTTTGGAAATATAATTAAGGTTTTGGTATTTGGGGTTAGGACTAGTGTATTAGGATTAAGGTTTTGGATTAGGGTTTTAGCATTTAAGGTTTAGGGTTTTAAGGTTACTGGATATTAAGGATTTGAGTTTTCGGATTAGGTATGGGAATTAGGTTACTGGATATTAAGGATTTGAGGTTTTTAATAATTTTGGATTAGGGTTCAAGATTTTAGAGTCTTGGTTTTATGGAGTATGATTAGGGTTTTAAGGATTAAGAAACAAAGTCTGGGATTTGGGCTTAGGTATTAAGTTTTGCATATCAGGATAATTGAATTAGAGGTTTTAAATTAAATCTTAGCTTACTGTGAAGTTGAAACAAATGAATATGAAGTGGACTATTGGATGATAGAAATAGATTAGGTTTTAGTTTTATAAAATACATTCTAGGGTTTTGTTGCGCTCGGATTAACTCTACTACAAAGCGTCACTCGCAAGTATACGAGGTAGTTGTAGCAAAGGTGATCGCCCCAAGGTCGTTTCCCAAGAAGGTGTGGTTCGTAATCGCTTGATTGACAAATTATTTAAATGCACGAGTGTTTGTTGTTTGGAATGCAAAAGAACAATTTAAACCTAAGATTAAAGAGTGTAGGATTGATGTGTGTGATGGGTGTACAAGATCAAATCGATTCTTGGGAAAGTACCTAGGGTCATAGGTCCATACAATCTAAGCTTAATTCTCAATTATCCATTAACTTAACCTTGTAATTAATTTGTTTTTTAAGATTAATTAGTTAATTACCAGTCCATTAGTTCTCACATTCATGAAATAGCAATAACCAATTATTTTACATTTGCAAATTAATGAAACACTAGAACTTATATTTCTAATTCATTCATAGGGTAGTCGATTGCATAATTCTGATATCGAACTTCACCTCTCGGTCCTTCATTCAATATCTAGATATCAATAGGTAGCTAATCTATCAACCTAGCATACAATCCAATGCAATAAACCAACAACAAGGTATATCAATGGAAATATCAAATCAAAGCATTCAATCAAATATACTACAAGCCCTAGGTATGGGTATTTAATTCAACATCATCAATTTAAACATTCATTCAACTCAATATAAATCAAATACAAATTGTTCATTGCAATATCAATTCTCTTAATATAACAAAAACAATATTGAAATGAATTAAAATAGAGAATAGAAAATCCCCTTGTGAAGATGCCAAGAGTAGGATTGCTAGTCTTCCTCCTAGCTCCACTTGATGTATTTGATGAAGAACTCAAGCCCTCTTTAATGGTTGATTTCCCTTTGCAATATGGAATGGAGCTTTCTCAAGTCACCAACCCTTCAACTGATTGTGCCTTTGGAAGATAGAATGGAGCTTTCTCAAGTCACCAATCCTTCAATGATGCTTCAACCCTCAAGAGCTTATTAACCCAACTTATCCTAAAGAACCTCAAAGATCTTTTTAATGGAAGATGGAGAAGATGAAGATGGAGGATGAAGATGAGGAACAAGGAGAGTGTCACTCTCTCCTCATCCCAAATTGTGTTTGCCCCCTCCTTCTTTTTTCTTTTCTCTAACTCAAACCCTAGCCGTCTCTTCCTTTTTCTTTGTCGTGCGAAAGAATTTATAGAAATTAAGGTGACACGACCAAGCTTGGGTGAGCTTGGCCGTGTTTCATGGCCTTTTCCTTGCTTTCCATTAGGTGACACGGCCAAGCCAAGGTTGGCTTGGCCGTGTCTCTTGATGACTTTTCCTTTCTTTCTTTCTTTCTTTTCTTTGGAGTTGAGTATGTGACACGGCCAAGCTTAGGTGAGCTTGGCCGTGTCTGAGGTATTTGGAGGGACACGGCCACGAGCTTGGCCGTGTCCCCTGAAGGTGTCTGCTTCTGTTTGATTTTCATCTCTTCTTCCTTTGGATTTGAGTGAGACACGGCCAAGCTTAGACAACTTGGCCGTGTTTGACAAGTTTGGAGGGACACGACCACAAGCTTGGCCGTGTCCCTTGAGTGTGTCACTTTCTGTCTCTTTGTTCTTCTTTCTTTTCTTCCTTGGCTTGGTATGGGACACGGCCACAAGCTTGGCCGTGTCCCTTGAGTTTGTCAGCTACTGTCCATTATTTTCTTCCTCACTTGGTTCCTTGCTTTTTCCTTCCTCTCTTGTCTTTGGTTTTGTCCTTAAGATGATATTTGCTTATTAACCTAAAATAAACACTTAAACAAACTTTAAACAAGAATCAAATAAACATTAACCAACAACAAATAAACACCAAACTAAAAACTAGAACAAAAATGACATAAACACTGAAATAAATTAAAACTACCAAAATTGATGAAAACACTAAATAAACATATTAAAGCTACCAAAATACCTAAATAAAACAATAATCATTATAATAAATAAGATATAATTCTATGACAAAAACTAATAAAACAAGTTTTAGTAATAAAGCTACTAGGCAAAACAATTTGATAAACAAACTACTATGATGATATCTTAAAAGATGATTTGCAAATACTGAATAAACAAATTATATTAGAAAGTTAAATCTCTGTTTGAAGGCTTCACCAAGGTTAAATATATTAATCCAAGCTTTTTAAAATGTCTGCACCAATTTTGGTTTTGGTCCGAGACTTCCTTTTTAAAACCTCTTAATAACCCATATTAAACTCAGACTAAAGGGCCATGGTGAATTTGGACTTGTCAAATCGCCATGGTCAAGTGTCCATGGAAAATTTGGCATGCCAGATTCACCATGACCATGCCTTCATGGTAAATTTGGCATGCCAATTCATCATGACCATGGCTCAAGTCAAATTTGGCTCCTATTTGGCTTATATTGAGCTTGGTTAATCCAATCAAACCAAATTGGATTGTATTTCAATTGGTTCAACTTTAACAATACCTAATTCAATCAAATTTAATTTAATTTGGGCCTTTAAAATAAATCAGACTAGGTTAGGGTTTTAAAAATTGAACCAACTTAATTTAGGCCTTTTAAAACTAGACTGACCTATTTCAAAGTTATAAACTAGGTTTAAACTTTTAAAATCAGACTGAATTTACCTTGGCCTTCTTTAATTGGGATCAGACTAGCTTAAGGCCTTAAGGGTCTACAAAGATAGAGATGGTGATGATGGCTATGTCAATTTTGATGGAAGAAGAAGAATATGAAAATCAACTTAGTTTTATACAAGGTCTTGGGTTTTAATTCCATGTAATCTTGATGCCTTTACTTTGGTATACTTACTTTCTTTAATTATCTTTTAACATGGCTTTCAACTTTTTAAAACCATAATAATAATTAATTTAATCATTTTAAAGATCTACGACCCTTATTCCATATTTCAATTACTGTAGAATTTTATTTTAGGACCACAAGAGCATTTTTATAATTTGTACCAATTTTAAATCCTTTTTTAAATACCGATTAAATCTATATCTAAATTTATTTTTCCATTTCTTAAGGCATATCCAACCTTATTTCTACCAATTTCAAATCCTTAGGCCACACTTAACATCATACACAATCTAATATACACTTATATCTATATATAATATAGAAAATAATTACTTTAAATTTCTAGATATTAGGTTCGACAAGGTTCTAATGTATTATATCGATCTGAACCCTAAACCTATCATGCCTTCTTAATGGGGGGGGGGTGTGACACTACTATAGCTAGGTTTCTCAATGGACTTAATATAGAGATTTCCAACATTATAGAATTACAATCATACATGGAATAAGAAGAACTATTGCACCATGCAATAAAGGTAGAAAGGCAATTAAAGAAGAAGAACTATTGCACCATGCAATGAAGGTAGAAAGGCAATTAAAGAAGAAGAACCGATTTTAATCTACATTAAAGTCTGCCTGGAAAGAAGAAGACAATGCTCCATCATCTAAGCCTAAAATTGACTTTAAAGCAAGGATAAAGGTGAAACTGAATTTACCTCTACTTCTGAGATAGAATGTTTTAAATGTGGATAAGTTGGTCATTACAAAAGTGAGTGCCCCAACTAGAGAACTATGTAAATGAATTATGGAGAGTTCATTTTGACTAGTGATGATCAAGAGAGAGGGAAGGAGACACCCACTAAAGAAGAGAGTAGTGATAGTGAAGATGAATCTTTGACTGGGACAAAGCAAAATTTTTGAATCCTATATAATCCGACCAAATCGATAGTGTTGAAACCAAATTTGATTAGTTTAAAAATACACTATGGGTTGGTTCAATTTAAAAAATAGAAAAAATTTTGGTTTTATTTATTTGGTTGGTTGGGGTAATTTTTTTTGTTTGAACCTAAACCCGACCGAATTTTCTATATTTATATAAAATATTTATATTTTATTGTATTTCACCACTTAACCCAACCGAACTAACCCGACCTGACCCAGACCTAACAATACTAAAATAAGAAAAATAACACTTTGACATTAAACGCTAACCCATTTGAATCCAACCTAACCCAACCAAATCCAAAATTAACTTAGGTCAATAAAAAATATAAGTAATTCGGACGACATCAATTTATTTATTTTAATAAATAAATACACCCTAAACCTAAACAAAACCGACCTATGCTCACCCCTATCCTTAACTATTGCTGAAAGTTGGAGAGCTCTAGTGACCAAAAGAGCATTGAACATGCCTGTGCAACATGAGGAAACTGATCAAATGGAAAATCTTTCCAAACTAAATGTCTTGGGGAAGATCAAGTTTGTGATGTCATCATTGATGAAGGAAGTAAAACATAAATTGTTAGTACCATCCTTGTTGAGAAGCTTGGTTTATCTACTATCAAACATCCATAACCATACAAAATAAAGTGGCTCAATGATTGTGGAGATATTAGAGTTACCAAGCAAGTTTTATTGGCTTTTAGAATTGGCAAGTATAGAGACGTGTTATTGTTCGATGTTGTTGCAATGTGTGAACACTCGAATTTTGAGGCTCGGAAGGCCGACTGCAAAAGACCGAGCCAGACCGGAGGTCCACGGTAAAGTTCACCTAAAATATATCAATATGGTACTTGAAATGTCCGGGACGATGTGAGGATCACGAATATGGTCCCGGAATAATTTTTGGAGGTCTCTAGCTCCCGAAAAATCAGTTTGAGCGAAAATCGGACGAAATCGGCGGCCCAGCCACCGTGACCCCGGCGGCTCAGCCGCCGTGACTCCGGCGGCCCGGCCGCCGTGACCCAAGCAGCCGAGCTGCCAAAACTTTCGGCTTCTTCTGTCTTTTCAGCTTGTCACATCCACGGCGGCCCGGCCGCCGTCCAGCCCGATTTTGCCTATAAATTGCCTTCAAGTGTTCAGAAAAAGAGGTTGGCTTTTGGAGACTCCGGGCCTCATGCTGACGAATTTAATCCGTAATCAAGAATCATAATCCAAGGTCCAAGAAAACGAGATCTGGAACTTCGAAGTGGAAAAATCCTAAGCAAGGTAATATCCTAATTCATCATTTGTCAATTTAAGCATGTCATAAGCATTCCATCTTCTTCTTAATTTCTTTCGGCCAAAGACCTAATCCTTTTAGGTCTAATGGCCTAATGGACAAATCAATCCACATTTCAGCATTAAGCCGTGAATCAATCAATCTTTTTGGCACGGAGCCTAAATCGCATCCTTTTGGTACAAAGTACCTAAATTTCACAGTTAAAATCAACCTTTTGGCACGAAGCCTAAATTGTCTCACTTTGGTACGAAGTACCTAAATTTTACAATCAATCAATCTTTTGGCATGAAGCCATATTGCACTCTTTTGGTACAAAGTACCTAAATTTCACCATTTAGCACTAAGTGCTAAATCTCACAAATTTGGAAAAAAGCCCGACAATGCAGGCCAAAGGCCTAAAATTTGCATCTTTTTGGTACAAAGTACCTAAATTTTACCATTTAGCACTAAGTGCTAAATCTCACCAATTTGGCAAAAAGCTCGACAAATGCACGAAGCATACACACACACATGCATGAAGCATAATTTTCATCGCCTTTAAATAGGCTTTTCCGAACTACATGGGCTTTGATCTCCCATTCAAACGGGAGTATGTAGGCATATTTGGGATTCACCCCAAATAGCAAGTCCACAATTTACTAACAACCTGTGTCTCTTCTTTTCTTCATTCCTTTTAGATTTGTTCTTTTTGCAAGTTAGTCAAATGCATGACATAGTCCCCGAATCCTCCTTGGGTTCGCAGACTAGAAGCCTTTACATTGGATGCATTATTGGAGTCAAACAAGGGTTTTCTTAGTTTTTCCCTTCGAACAAAATAAACTGAGTGGCGACTCCCGACAACGAGTGAACGTCCTCCCGAATCCTTTTCGGGCGGAATCCGAGGTTCACAATTTGGCTACTCCACTGGGGACCATAAAAATGATTTATGGGATCTTAGTGGACTACAATTGTTTATTTGACTAACTTGCCATTCTTTATGGTGCTTTTATTTATTTTGCAGGGTACCTTAGCAATGATTATCCTTTCTTTAAGGATATTGGAATTGAAAGTTGACAAAAGAAATCCTTCTAGGGACCATAAAAAATAATTCATGGGACTCTAGTAGACTACTATTGTTAATTTGACTAACTTGCCCTTCTTTAGGGTACGTTTATTTGTTTTGCAGGGTACCTTAGCAATATATATCCTTCCTTTAAGGATATTGGACTGAAGATTGAAGAAAGGAATCTTTTTCCTTTGATGGATCTATTGTTTGACTACTTGTGCATTTATTTTGTCATTCAGAGAATCTTTTTCTCTTGCATATATGGGGGAATCATTTTCCTCCATTGCATAAAAAATTGTTTTCAAATGAATTTCTTCTCTTTCTGTTCAAAGTTCTGAGTCTGGATAGCAAGTAGCGCTGACCGGCAGGTCTCTTTGATTATGCCGGCGGACAGCCAAAGCGTCCTCCCTGTTGTCGCAAACCATTCCAATCCTTTTGGAGTGGCCCATGAGTAATCGTACTGTTGGACCCACGCGAAACTCCTTGTTTCACATGTGGTTAGGTATATCTTACTCAAGACTCAAGGGTCCCTATTATAAGCCGATTCTCTATTTTTCATGTGCCAATAGAACCTTCCCTTAGGTTGTATGTACCCAATGATAGTGCCACATACCATTAAAATGAATTGTGATGTGATGAGGTGCATTCATGCAACATAACAACACGGTTTTGGGGAAAATCTTTTGATATGTGCAAGTGGACCAAGAGTTTTCCTACCCTACACACTACCCTGATCCTTTACCCTTGACCTTTTCAGGTATCCACCATCCGTGTGCCGTCACCTACACAAACTACACCATCTCCAACTGGGCAATCACCCACAAGCCCTACCACTCCAACTTCACCAACCACTCCAATTCCTGAAATGGCTACAATTGAACAAATTAAGGCTTTGCTAGATGGACAGGCTAAGGAAATTGAAGCTAGAATGCAAGAAAGAATTGATGAAGCTTTAGCCGCCCAAAGGGTAGCCATCCTGGCTGAATTAGGAGGAGCACCAAAGACAGTCCCTACTCCTGGAAATTTAGGGAAGGAACCTATTGTGGGGCAAACTAGTACCCCCATGACTGTTCAGAATAATACCCCTGTCATCAATTTGGAGGATCCACCCTCTAAGAATGTCACTGAAACTGATGAACTGAAAAGAAAACTTGAATTGCTGGAAAGGTCAATCACTGCCATGAAAACTCATAAAGAGGTGGTAGACATGGATTCTTTATCCTTGTTTCCCCAAGCTAGATTGCCTCCAAAATTCAAGATGCCTGGGATGGACAGATTTGATGGGACTACTTGCCCTAAAACTCACCTTAAGATGTATGTGGGGGCATTAAGCCCTTGGGGTTTAAATGATGAGCTCTTTGCCCAATTATTCCAACAATCTTTGACTGGTGCTGCCCTCAAGTGGTTTGTAAGCCTAGACCGTGCCAAGATTAAGACCTGGGAAGACATCTGCAATGCATTTAACTCTCAATACCACTATAATATTGAGGTGGATGTCACCAGAAGGGAACTTGAGACTACCAAGCAGAACAACAATGAACCCTTCTCCTCGTTCCTTACGAGGTGGAGGGCAAAGGCCGCCCAAATGATCAATCGCCCTTCAGAACAAGAGCAGATTGATATCATAATCAGAAATTTAAGGCCTACATATCAAGCCCAACTGCAAACCCAATACCTGCCTACTTTCAAATCGCTCATTGTGACTGCAACCAAGGTAGAAGATCTGATACAATTGGGTAAGATAGTAGATGAAGAAGCTATCTCAAAGTATAAAAAACAAGGCCAAGCTGCTTCCTCAAGTAAGGCTAATGAAGTGGCCAATATTGCCCCTGCGAATCCTTTACGTGTGGGCAATCTTGGGCAAAGAAATCAGCCAAGAAGGCAATATACTGACATTGGAATGCCCCTTCATCTGGTGTTTAAAAAGGTTGTGGAAGGAAAATATTTGAAGCCTTTGGACCCAAGGCCTCCTCCAAACCCATTACCCTCCAATTACAGGGCCAATGAGTACTGTGAGTACCACCAAGGAAATGGGCACAGAACAGATGCTTGCTAGACTTTGAAAAACCGCATCCAGGATTTGGTGGATAGTGGTGACATTATTCCTCTCAGGAGGCAACCAAACATTAACACTAACCCCTTGCCCAATCATTCCATCAATGCCATCACTGTGGAAGATTTCATGCAGCCTAGTCTCTTTGATGAGGTTGCTATGGTAACTAATTTTGAAGACAAAAGGGGCTTCACCAAGCTGATCAAGACCACAGATGGACCACTGATGAACTGGTACGCCGAGGAGGGACAGGCTGCTCTAGTCAAACCTAGCCCTGTGTCACACCCTAAACCCGAGTCTTGTACTAAGTCAAATCCTGAGTCAAACACCGAGTCAGAGTCTAGTTCTGAGTCCTCTATAGCTTCAGATTTAGAGAACCCCAAATGTCACATTTAATGTAATCTTGGAGAATGACTCCACCATTATCAATGAAACTCTTCAAATTCTTGGTTACCCTTTGTCTTTTGCTTTCCAAGTATTATCTAGCAAAAATGAAATAAATGAAATAAAAGAAATGAATGAAAAGATAATAATTGGCAAAGAAAATGAACATACATACATTGCATATGATTGTGTGAATAAGGAACAGGTGGTTGAGTGCATCAGAAGATATGTCGACTGCTTCATGTGGAAGGCAAGTGATGTCACGGGAATAGACCCAGCCATAGCAGTTCATAAGATTCCACTATACCCAGATGCGAAGCCGGTTAAGCATAAATTGAGAAGAATGAAGCCTGAATGGTCTTTGAAAATTAAAGAGGAGGTTGCCAAGCAACTGGACAATAAGTTCATAGAACCAATTGCCTACCCTTCCTGGTTAGCAAACATCGTGCCAGTCCTGAAGAAAGATGGAAAGGTCAGGATGTGTGTTGACTATAGAGATTTGAATAAGGCCTGTCCCAAGGACGATTTCCCGCTACCACACATCGATTTGCTGATAGACAGGATGGCTGGGCATATGATGGTTTCCATGACTGACCTTGCGGTTGGATACAATCAGATCCTGGTGCACCCACCAGACAAAGAGAAGACAACTTTCATTACATAATGGGGCACTTTCTGCTTCAGGGTTATGCCTTTTGGATTGATAAATGCAGGGGCTACCTACCAAAGGATGGCTACAACAGTCTTTCATGACATGATACACAAAGAAGTAGAAGTGTATGTTGACAATATGATTGTCAAGTCAAAATCTCCAGAAGAGCACGTTGAAGCACTTGAGAAGTTCTTCCTTAGACTTCGCAAGTACAATTTGAAGCTTAAATCCTGCAAAGTGACTCTTTGGTGTAACATCAGGCCAATTTGGGATATTATTGGTCCACCATGAATGCAGACTGCCTGGCATTTGTGCAAGAATGCCATCAGTGTCAGATATTTGCTAAGCTGCAGAAGCAGCCTCCCGTTGCTCTGAATCCAATCACTTCTCCATGGCCCTTTGCTACTTGGGGAATTGATATAATTGGTAAAATACATCCAAAAGCCTCGAATGGACATCAGTTTATCTTGGTAGCAGTGGATTACTTCACAAAGTGGATTGAAGCAGCTTCCTATGCAGAATTAAACGCCAAAAAGGCAGCACAGTTTGTCCGAACCAACATCCTTTGTCGGTACGGAACGCCATTTGAAATTATCACTGATAATGGAACTCATTTCCAAGCAGAATTTGCTAAGCTTTTGAAGGACAAGAAGATCCAACATCATAAGTCCTCTCCTTATAGACCCCAAACAAATGGAGCTGTAGAAGCAGCGAACAAGTCTATAAAGGTGATCATACAAAAAATGATCAAGGAGCATAGGCGTTGGCATGAGAAGTTACCATTGGCCTTGTGGGGATACAGAACATCAATTAGAACTCCTACTGGGGCAACCCCGTATTCCCTGGTGTACGGAATGGAAGCAGTACTCCCCATTGAACTGGAAGTTCAATCGGCGAGGATAATTCAAGAAAGTCAGATAAATGAAGCTAAATGGATCAGCAGTTATCATCATCAGTTGTTGGGTTTGGATGAGAAAATACTTCAAGCTCTACATCAGATTCAAGGGTATCAGAGGCGAATGGCCAGACATTTCAACAAAAAGGTCAAAGATCGAAAGTTGGAAGAAGGTTGTTTGGTTCTGAAAGAGATCAGAACACCTGTTATAGATCCTCGTGGGAAGTTTCGTCCTCATTGGGCGGGACCCTACATTTTGAAGAAAATACTTTTCGGCGGAGCCGTTATCTTGTCTGATTTGGATGGGATAGAATTCACAAATCCATGCAATTTGGACCAACTAAAGAAATATTATGTATGATCATGCATTGTAAGGAACTACATTAGACCTAATTCTCGCAAACTAATTCGAGATATGTAGGCAGCTCTCCTTGAGCACGGTCTAAATTTTAATAAAAATCATTAATTCATTTTTCTTTCGCCAACACATAAAAAATAAAAAAATAAAAAAAAGAGAAGGAAGAAAAGAAAAGAAAAGAAAAGAAAAATCTCGCTAAGCCGAAAACCCACAAAGGGCGGCTTAGGCAATAGTGGGGCCCACTAAGTCGAAAACCCGCAAAGGGCGGCTTAGACAAGAATGGGTAAGAGCTCGCTAAGTTGAAAATCCGAAAGGACGACTTAGGCAAAAATTAGAGCAAATAAATAAAGTAGATAATGCTTGGAAAGCAAAGGAAAGAGTCATGCCAAGAAGAGTCATTCATTCCCAAGGGAGTCATTCATTTAAAAAGAGTCATTCCTTTCATAAAGTACCAAAAACCAACCAAAAAGAGTAAAAAAAAAAGAGTCAACCCTAGAGTCTAAATCCTGCGTCTCCTATGTGGGGCAAAGTCTTCGGTATCTTCCTTAGTTTCGAAACTCTCTGTAGCATCTGTCTCCCCCTCATTAAGAGGAACTACCTCCTCTCCCTCCAGCTCCTGCAGCAATGCAAGCCTCCTTGGCTTTTCAATTGGCCAAACTTCAGCTATAAACCAAGTTCTGTACTTGGGAGTAGTCTGAACAAGGGAAGGCTCTGCAAAAAGCCTTATCATCTGATGGTCCCTAACTTAAGTTTGAAGAACAGCTCGAGTAACTCCGGGAATAATTTGGGGGGCAACTTCAGAAAAATTCAAGTTCCTCCACCAATGGAGTTGGACTTCCTAGAGGGTTATTTCTAAGTTCTTTACTAGAAATAATTACTGATAGCTTGAGCTTGAGGCCTTGTAAAGTTGAAAAGTCTCTGAAAAGCCCCACATAGCCAATTTGAACCTCATGCCTTACAAGGGGGGCATTTGAGTCACATCCAATGATTGAGCAGAATTCCTCAAAAAGAGGACACATCTCGTCCATCCGGGCACCAAACCTGAAGACGTGAGCTTGCGGAACCCAAAATTTGGTACAAGCGTGCAAGAAATCCCAATCCACCAATATCTCTCTAAGAGTAGCAACAACTTTCAATCCATATCTTTCCATATTGATCCTTTCAACCTTATGGAGACTCTTGGTCCAGTTGTGCATACAACGGTTGTAAAAAAAAAAAAGGCCTTTTTGAAAAATAGAAGAGAACATCATGCATACATATGTACTATTTGTGCTTAACAAAAGTACAGGTACAGAAAAATCAGAAATGTTGCAAGCAATCGGAAATGCCAAAAGGCGGATCTTGTACCCCTCGCTCAAAATTCGCTCTTCAGAAGGCCACTGGGCCCCATAAATCACTTTTATGGACCCTAGTGGGGGGCAATTGTGAACACTCAAATTTTGAGGCTCGGAAGGCCGACTGCAAAAGACCGAGCCAGACCGGAGGTCCACAGTAAAGTTCACCGAAAATATATCAATATGGTACTTGAAATGTCCGGGACGACATGAGGATCACGGATATGGTCCCGGAATAATTTTTGGAGGTCTCTAGCTCCCGAAAAATCAGTTTGAGCGAAAACCAGACGAAACCGGCGGCCCAGCCACCGTGACCCCTGCGGCCGAGCCGATAAAAACTTTCGGCTTCTTCCGTCTTTTTGGCTTGTCACATCCATGGCGGCCCGGCAGCCGTCCAGCCCGATTTTGCCTATAAATTGCCTTCAAGTGTTCAGAAAAAGAGGTTGGCTTTTGGAGACTCCGGGCCTCATGCTGACGAATTTAATCCGTACTCAAGAATCATAATCCAAGGTCCAAGAAAACGAGATCTGGAACTTCGAAGTGGAAAAATCCTAAGCAAGGTAATATCCTAATTCATCATTTGTCAATTTAAGCATGTCATAAGCATTCCATCTTCTTCTTAATTTCTTTCGGCCAAAGACCTAATCCTTTTAGGTCTAATGGCCTAATGGACAAATCAATCCACATTTCAGCATTAAGCCATGAATCAATCAATCTTTTTGGCACGGAGCCTAAATCACATCCTTTTGGTACAAAGTACCTAAATTTCACAGTTAAAATCAACCTTTTGGCACGAAGCCTAAATTGTCTCACTTTGGTACGAAGTACCTAAATTTTACAATCAATCAATCTTTTGGCATGAAGCCATATTGCACTCTTTTGGTACAAAGTACCTAAATTTCACCATTTAGCACTAAGTGCTAAATCTCACAAATTTGGCAAAAAGCCCGACAATGCAGGCCAAAGGCCTAAAATTTGCATCTTTTTGGTACAAAGTACCTAAATTTCACCATTTAGCACTAAGTGCTAAATCTCACCAATTTGGCAAAAAGCCCGACAAATGCACGAAGCATACACACACACATGCATGAAGCATAATTTTCATCGCCTTTAAATAGGCTTTTCCGAACTACATGGGCTTTGATCTCCCATTCAAACGGGAGTATGTAGGCATATTTGGGATTCACCCCAAATAGCAAGTCCACAATTTACTAACAACCTGTGTCTCTTCTTTTCTTCATTCCTTTTAGATTTGTTCTTTTTGCAAGTTAGTCAAATGCATGACATAGTCCCCGAATCCTCCTTGGGTTCGCAGACTAGAAGCCTTTACATTGGATGCATTATTGGAGTCAAACAAGGGTTTTCTTAGTTTTTCCCTTCGAACAAAATAAACTGAGTGGCGACTCCCGACAACGAGTGAACGTCCGCCCGAATCCTTTTCGGGCGGAATCCGAGGTTCACACAATGCAAGCTGGACATCTCTTGTTGGGAAGGCCACAGTAATATGATAGGAGGGCAATGCCTGATGGTTACACTAACCATTGCTTCTTTGAGAATGATGGAAAGAAGATCACATTTGTTCCACTTACACCTAAAGAAGTATATGAAAGCGAGGTGAAAAAAAATTGAGGGAAAAAGAAAATATGATTGAGAGTTAAGAAAGTAAGAAAAAGTGTAATGATCAAGATTTTAAATAGGAAACTTTTTAACTAATATTGAAAAATTGATAATGTATAGTGATAAAACTAATGTGCATAAATGCTATAAGTAGAAAATAGTAAATTGTATATCTCAAAAATTTACTGAAGATATTATTTTTTATGGTTTTATGGGATTAAAAATTGAATTTGAATCAAATGATAGAAAAGAGAGTGCACCATATTTAAATTCAGATTGGCCACACTAGATTAAGCCATAAACATATATATATATATATATATATATATGTATATGGACAGATATGTATGTAGCTAGAAGCTTCTTTCTTCTTCTTCCTTCTTCTTTCCACGATCATTATCACCAACACCACCAAAGCTCATTCTTTCTTTCTTCTTTTCAAGAATTTAGCTAAAATTTAAGAGAAAATCATATCTAGCTATGAGTTTTTAAAAGAATAAGCTAGAAAATGTGAGATTATTAGCAAGTGATCAAAGGAAAAGAGGAAAAACAGAGAAGAAGAGAGAAATTGAAAAAGGTATGTGCTTATGCATGATACTTTGAAAATAATTGAATTTCTATGAGTTTGAATGTTTGAATTGATTGATTAAGTCATTTATAATGAATTATTCCTTGAAAATATTGATTAAATGGATTGATGAGTGAAAAAAGAATTAAAAGAACTTATATGTGGTGAGTTTGATTCTTAATTCAACCTTTATAAGAATTGGGTATTTGATGTTGTTTTATCCATAAGTGATATTTGAAGGTTTGATTAATTGAAGGTTGAGTAAAGTGTTAGATGTAGACTCTTTTATGTTAAAAAAATTTGGATTTGATTCATTATTATCATAGATTTTGAATATATTGAGTTAAAATGGTTCAGTGTGTGAAATGTAGAATTTTTACCTGACATGGCCAGTGACACGCCCATGTCAGTGGGTGTGCCACAGTTACTGAATTGTAAAATAAATTACATGCCCAGTGACACGCCCATGTTAGTTGGCGTGTCAAAGCTACTGTGAAATGAGCAAAAGACACGCCTAGTAACACGCCCATGTCATTGGGTGTGTCACTTAAAGAAATTTGCCCAAAATGGCTCTTTTTCTTATGTTTCATCTGTGGTTTCAGCCTAAATAACTATAAGGCCTGAAAGTGTAAAGGATTTTTGAAATCAACCCTATCAAGTAGTGTACTAATTTTGAATATAGGATAAATATGTGTCATACTAAATGTTGCTAAGAGTAATGTACCAATGACATGATATAAACAAGTGAAATGATATAAACAAGTGAAATGATATAAACTAGTGAAATGAGATAAACAAGTGTTTATATAAACAAGTGAGTGTTAATATATATATTAATGTTTACAAGTGACAGTTCTAATATACGTAATGGAAATGTTATGCTCAATGTATTGAATTAATCAAATGATTGAAAGTGTATATAATGCTGTGAGATACAAAGTGCTCCAAAGTATAGTACTAAAAATTAAGTACTGGAAAGTATAGATTAAATGAAATGATCCTATATGTGAACTTGAAAAGGAAGACTTATTGAAAAACAAAATAAGCGTATTGTGAACAACGTTATCAAATAAGAAAGCAAGTCTTAAATAAAAAGGATAATTAACGAGAGAAGTTGCAGTACCGAAAGTATTGTATTACATGATAACCTTTATAATGGTACAGTTATTATTTTGTGTAGTCCGTATGGTATGTTGATTTGTTACTGAAATTAGTTCATATATTGAAATACTTCTTAAAACTAAGTGATGTTACTATATTTTCATAATTATATTTCTTTAATATTAAGTGATAAAATATGTGTATACAAGCACCACTAAGCTTTGCTTAGCGTGTTAGAATTATTTTTTGACACGCAGGTATCAGGACATCGGAGCAAGTTAAGAACAGATGAAGATCTTTTGTTTATTGTATTCATAAGTTATAAAAGGTATATAGATACTTCAGTTTGGCAATTTGAGAGATTGTATAAATTTGTAAACATAAAAGGATATATGTATTTAGAGAATGAAGTTTGAAATTCTAGTAAATGAGTATCATGAAAGAAATGTATTATTTATTTATTTGATTTGATGAACTTATGAAGTTTATCTGATTGATAATTTCTATTCGGATTATTAGAGTTATTGGAACTTGGTCTAAATGTTGGACCTATAAGTGTTGTGATATACAGATTGTATTATTATTTGAAAATTTTTATTTATGATGAGAGTTTTCTCTGAATTGATTGGAGCGCAGAAAGTATATAGCATAACATTCTCTGATAATTCTAATGAGAATTGTCAGGGGATGTTATATTTAGTGGTATAAGAGCGTGGTTTAGGCGTTTCTGGCATGTGGAGTTATGGGAGAAGTGAAATGTAATTGTCTAAGTTATGTGAAGTGAATAAGTGGATATGTGTTGTGACACAATTGATATTCCATATGATTATGGTAATAGAATGTTTACTAAGAATTGATTGACAATTCGTAGTGTATTGTTTGGAGTGCACTAGATCTATTTGTGATAAAGAATGATGTGAAAAGAAAACAAGATATGTGTAACAAAAGAGATATATCAAGGTAACACAGTGGAAGTGTAATAATGTATTGGAAATTTAGGAATGAATTATGACAGAAAGATAAATTTCGAGAATGAAATTTCTGACGAGAATGAGAATTGTCATGTTGTACAACATTAAGTATTGATGTTCTATAGTAAGTGAATGAATATATGAGTGTCAAAGTGGAGTGATTATGATATGAGTGTATTTGAAATTGATAGTGATAAGGTTAAATAAGCCTTAATAAGAGTAACATTAAATCCAAGTATGGATAATATCTGTATAGTGGAAAAGGATTTCGAAGAGGTAAGAAATTATGAAAATACCCTTATAGCTCGAAATGAATTCGAGCTGTAATTTGAATGTGAAATATGGATAATGGAGTTTTAAAGTGTCAAAAGTAATTGTTTTTATAATGTTTCAATATTGAGGATTTAAGTGCTAGTTAAATGAAAGCACGTGAATGCATCGAAACTATTGTATAAGTGAGTATATTGGATAACAGTCCTAAAACTTATTTAAAGATTTCTAGTGTCTTCTATTGTCTTCTAAAACATCTTCAAAACAAAAGATTGAAATGAAAATTGATGGAAGAGTATTGGTAAAGAGGTTAGTACTAAAAAAAAGATTTGTGAAATGATAAAACACCATTACTTGTGAAAGATATGGTGTATTAAATAATTGTGAAAAATATGAGTATAAAACTTTACTTCTATGATAGTAAAGTTCTTCGTGCAATATGTAAATGTGTATTTAACTGGAACAATGATTAAATCTATCATTGAATCATTTAAGAGTTAATATACGGTTGTGAAAGAAAATAAGGTTGAAAGTTTTTAGGGTTATGGAAATTGAGATTTGAATTTGATAGTGCATGGAAGAGTTGAATCTTGTTTCCTCACTTTGTATGAGTTACGTTATGAATAACTTATTAATTAAATCATGAAAAGAAATTCTAGTAGTGATACGCATGAGTATTTGTATAGTCATGCATATACTTGTGTAAATTTCTATTCTTTAAACTTTGAGAAGAAATTCCAATATTGAGGTGCATGATCATTTATATGGACATGCATATATTTGTGCCCTTAAAACATTGAAAATAAATTTCAGTAGAGACGTGCAAGACGCATGGTCATGTATCTGGCTATGCATACTTTTGTTCTACAAAATTTTAGTAATGTGAATATTTTCACAGAGTAGAGTTTATCAGTAGAATTAGTAGTGAATTCATGACTGCATCTTGGAAATAGTTATAAGTGATGAAAGACTGCTTATAAGATTGAAATGAAATCAATCCATTAAATGATGAAACTGAAATGTGAAGAGAACGTGAGGAAAGTATGAATAAATGTAATTGGATATATGAAAGAAGTGTGAAGGTAGAGAAAAGATAAAAGACAATTACAAGTGATTAGTGGATTTAACATCTTCATGATGAAATAAGATAATTTCTAAAGTAAAGTGAAAAGAATGATGTATTGATAAATCAATAATGATTGTACATAATGTGAAGAGCAAGTTAAAGAAACTAAAGAGGTATATACAAATTGATTGAGTAATTAAAGTAAGAATGTGAGATTTATATATTATGTATTTATGAAATACGTGATAGTAACATTATTTGGTGATTAAAGCCAAGGTATAGATTATATATAGAAGTGTTAAAGACTTACTTAATACTAATTGATTGCAAATGGAAAGAAAGGAAGTGATAATGTAAAAAGAAAAGAATGTATTGAGATGTAAAGGTGGTGAACCCTTCTAGTGAAATGATGTATGGTAGAATAAGTTAGCAATATATACATATATGTGTGTGTGTGAATGTGTGTATGAGACATAGAGAATAAAGTATAAATGTACATGTGCTCTTAAAGTGAAAGAATAGTGATAAATTCTTAATATGTTAAGAAAAGAATGAAACAAGTAAAGAGTGGAAATCTTTGTAGATTTCATTATTACAGTGGACACATGGAAATGATTTAAAAAGATAAAGATTGATGAATAAATAAAAGCAATCGAACTAATCGAAAACAAGTATAATGTGTATATGTGTTGTGTTTGAAATGATTGTTTATATCTTATCCATTTACAATAAGAAACAAACATTGCAAAGAGAAAGTGTTATATTTCACTCAAAGAGAAAGTGTTATATTTCAAAGGATATTATAATTGACAATACTTTGTACCATTAAAATAAATGATACTGATGCTAAATCTAGTTTTCGGATTAGCTAAAGGGTAAATATTCAAAGTGATAGTGGGCATTTTATGCCATATTGACAGTGGGCACTCTGTGCCATAGAGAACATTTATGTTCCATATTGAAAGTGGGCACTTTGTGCCATAGAGGACATTTTTTATATATATATGTCCCAGTGATATTGGCATCTATGCCATCAGTGGACGCTTTGCGTCATAGCGAACCTTTGGTTCTTTTCTCTCAGTGGTCACTCAGTGACATCATATACAGTAGGCATTCATGTCATAGTGGGCCTTTGGCCATATTGATACAGTGGGCATTTACTTGCCATCAGTGGCCCGCTATCCGAAACTAGGATTTAAAGTTCAGTATATAAGAGAAAGAAAGATATATATATAACAATAGAATGTAATGATACAAATTATATATATATATAATCTAAAGAAAATTAAAGGCAATTACAGAATTGAACTTGAACAGTGTAAGTGTATAGAGCTGTATCTTCTACAGTCTATAATAGGATTATTCTGAAAGTGTTACATTGATTGATACTCGGTATAAATAAAAGCTATGTAAAGCAATAAAATAATTGATTTTATGTGAGACTTGAGATTAGTTAAAAATTAAATGGCTTAATGCCATAGCAATGTAAATTTCGATGACAAAATTTCTTTAGTGGGGGAGAATTGTAATGATCAAGATTTTAAATAGGAAACTTTTTAACTAATATTGAAAAATTGATAGTGTATAGTGATAAAACTAATGTGCATAAATGCTATAAGTAGAAAATAGTAAATTGTATATCTCAAAAATTTACTGAAGATATTATTTTTACGATTTTATAGGATTAAAAATTGAATTTGAATCAAAGGATAGAAAAGAGGGTGCACCATATTTAAATTGAGATTGGCCACACTAGATTAAGCCATAAATATATATATATATATACATATGTGTGTGTATATGGACAGATATGTATGTAGCTAGAAGCTTCTTTCTTCTTCTTCCTTCTTCTTTCCACGATCATCATCACCAACACCACCAAAGCTCATTCTTTCTTTCTTCTTTTCAAGAATTTAGCTAAAATTTAAGAGAAAATCATATCTAGCTATGAGTTTTTAAATGAATAAGCTAGAAAATGTGAGATTATCAGCAAGTGATCAAAGGAAAAGAGGAAAAACAGAGAAGAAGAGAGAAATTGAAAAAGGTATGTGCTTATGTATGATACTTTGCAAATAATTGAATTTCTATGAGTTTGAATGTTTGAATTGATTGATTGAGTCATTTATAATGAATTATTCCTTGAAAATATTAATTAAATGGATTGATGAGTGAAAAAAGAATTAAAAGAACTTATATGTGGTGAGTTTGATTCTTAATTCAACCTTTATAAGAATTGGGTATTTGATGTTGTTTTAGCCATAAGTGATATTTGAAGGTTTGATTAATTGAAGTTTGAGTAAAGTGTTAGATGTAGACTTTTTTATGTTAAAAAAATTTAGATTTGATTCATTATTATCATAGATTTTGAATATATTGAGTTAAAATGGTTAAGTGTGCGAAATGCAGAATTTTTGCCTGACATGGCCAGTGACATGCCCATGTCAGTGGGTGTGTCACAGTTACTGAATTGTAAAATAAATGACACGCCCAGTGACACGCCCATGTCAGTGGGCGTGTCAAAGCTACTGTGAAATGAGCAATAGCCATGCCTAGTAACACGCCCATGTCATTGGGCGTGTCACTTAAAGAAATTTTCCCAAAATGACTCTTTTTCTTGTGTTTCATCCGTGGTTTCAGCCTAAATAACTATAAGGCCTGAAAGTGTAAAGGATTTTTGAAATCAACCCTATCAAGTAGTGTACTAATTTTGAATATAGGATAAATATGTGTCATACTAAATGTTGCTAAGAGTAATGTACCAATGACATGATATAAACAAGTGAAATGATATAAACAATTGAAATGATATAAACAAGTGAAATGAGATAAACAAGTGTTTATATAAACAAGTAAGTGTTAATCAATGACATGAGACTAATATGTGTATAGTCCATACTTTTGTGTTAATGTGTTAAATGTATGAAAATGAGTGATAAACTTTAGATACGTGACATATATATATATATTATCAAATGTTGATAAGAGTATAGTATCAATGAAAGGAAATAAACAATGTAGTGTTCATCAAAATTAATAAATTGCCTAAATCATATTAAATTTATATCTAGCTTTAGATTGAATGGTTAACCAGAGGATGGATAGTCACAGTGATAGTGGACACCTCGTGCCTTTAATGGACACATTGTGTTATCATGGATAGTGGGCATAATTGCCATTATAAATTCTTGAGATTGCTTCACTAACATGTTATCCAAACCTATGATCTAAGTTTAGTATGTATGGGCATAATTAATGAAAATATATGTGAACATGTTAGTTATGACTAATGAAAGAAATGTAAAATAATAATATAAGTCAATTACTATAAAAGTGAGTGTTAATATATATATTAATGTTTACAAGTGACAGTTCTAATATACGTAATGGAAAAGTTATGCTCAATGTATTGAATTAATCAAATGATTGAAAGTGTATATAATGCTGTGAGATACAAAGTGCTCCAAAGTATAGTACTAAAAATTAAGTACTGGAAAGTATAGATTGAATGAAATGATCCTATATGTGAACTTGAAAAGGAAGACTTATTGAAAAACAAAATAAGCGTATTGTGAACAACGTTATCAAATAAGAAAGCAAGTCTTAAATAAAAAGGATTCTTAACGAGACAAGTTGCAGTACCGAAATTATTGTATTACATGATAACCTTTATAAAGGTACAACTATTATTTTGTGTAGTCCGCATGGTATGTTGATTTGTTACTAAAATTAGTTCATATATTGAAATACTTCTTAAAACTAAGTGTTGTTACTATATTTTCATAAATATATTTCTTTAATATTAAGTGATAAAATATGGGTATACAAGCACCACTAAGCTTTGCTTAGCGTGTTAGAATTGTTTTCTGACACGCAGGTATCAGGACATCGGAGCAAGTTAAGAACAGATGAAGATCTTTTGTTTATTGTATTCATAAGTTATAAAAGGTATATAGATACTTCAGTTTGGCAATTTGAGAGATTGTATAAATTTGTAAACATAAAAGGATATATGTATTTAGAGAATGAAGTTTGAAATTCTAGTAAATGAGTATCATGAAAGAAATGTATTGTTTATTTATTTGATTTGATGAACTTATGAAGTTTATCTGATTGATAATTTCTATTCGGATTATTGGAGTTATTGGAAATTGGTCTAAATGTTGGACCTATAAGTGTTGTGATATACAGATTGTATTATTATTTGAAAATTTTTATTTATGATGAGAGTTTTCTCTGAATTGATTGGAGCGCGAAAAGTATATAGCATAACATTCTCTGATAGTTCTAATGAGAATTGTCAGGGGATGTTACAAAAAGAGAGAGGATACAAACTAAAAGAATGAGGGTAAAAGTGGAGATATTGTGGAGAGTAAATGATAAAAGAGATCTTCTTTGCAAAAAGAGTGATGTTGGATAGGCTTTCAAACCTTATAGAGGCATCCTTGTACTTATGAATAAGGAAGCTTATTTTATGACAAACATTGACAAATGTTTTCCTAGTATCTTTGTGTTTTTGTTGCAGGAATTTAAAGATATGCTTGGAGGAAAATCGATTTTTGTTGAAGCTAATGACTTATTCTCATTAGAAGTTGCTAATGTTGATCATTTACTACATTTGGAGGTAGAAGAAATTACTGAACCAGCACATGTTTCATCACTTGAAACTCATATGGAGTTCAAGTTTAATATATATAGTTCAAGGGCTTAAATGTACTTAAGAAATACATGAATATGGACAAGAATATATTAGTAATTCTAATTAGCTAATGAAACTGAGGCTATATTCAAGAAAATGAACAATTGTAATTTAAAATGATGCTACAAGGTAAAGCTAATGTGCCATTGTGTTGCTTGAGCATAGTTAATGTGTGGCATGATGTTGAACGTGGATGAATATGTCATTATAAGTGAAAGATGGGAAATAAAATAAGTAAATGACCAATTCAATCAAGAGTAAAAAAACGGTGGGCCATGTGGAGGTAAAAGTAAAAGGTTTAAGGAAAAAAAAAAGAAAAAGAAACATGCGGCACTCAAGTCTCTTGCAAAAACAAGGTAAATCTCGGTCGGCCCCTGTTTGCATGGGACTGAAGTTCCACATGTTATACACTAGTAACAGAAAAACTTAATAAATATTCATAATTAAAATTTTTTTCTATTTCAATTAAGAATTTCAACTAATAAGATGGATTATATCATATTTTTTATAAAATAAATTCTAAACTATTATTTTTTGGTTATTTATATAATTGTAAAAATAACATAAAATTCAAGTTTATATTATAATTAATTCCATTATGCTCCCATTTAAAATTTTTGGCCAGACATGCAAAATCATCATAGTTAATTAAAAACTCATATTTAAGTAATTAATTATTACTTCTAGATACGTATAATATAAAGAATATCTAGTCGGAGTGAGGAAATTATTTAAGAACTTATACTATTGAACATTTAGGGTTTTAAATAACATTTTTGATAATCTAATAAATTTTTTAGCAAAGTTTTTACTTTAAAATACTGATTTATTTTCATTAGAATTCAATTCTACAAATAAAACTAAAAAAAAAATCATATTTGAATAAAAAGAAACTCAAGATTTTTAAGCAAAAATAGAAAAAAATCAAATCAATTCACTTACTAATTATTGACTGGGGTGAAGGTAGTCTATAGAGTAGGGGACAGCTGCCCACTTCTATTTTGAAAAATTTTATTTTACATATATATATATATATGTATATATATATATATATTATTAAACTTTTAAAAATACTTAATTGCCCCTTCCAAAATTTTAAATTACCCTTTATCCTTCAACCTCTACAATAAGTTAAAACAACAAACTCTACATAAATTATTCGTCCCCAAATAAATATATCTATCTTCAAAAAATTAATAAAAAATTAATTGACTTTCTCCAAAAATAAAGAAGAAAAAGAAGAAAAAGAAAATTAAAGAAAGGGACAAATTTATTGAGGAAGAGTACAAGATTATAACTTTTTTATTTTATTTAATATGTTTTTTATTTTTTTAATTTCTTCTCTTTTATTTAGACTTTATTATTATTATTATTATTATTATTATTATTATTATTATTATTATTATTATTATTATTATTATTATTATGACAATTTTATTTTGCCCCTCTTCACTAAAAAACCCATGATTATTGATATATTTATTAACTTTCTTTGATGCCTAAATATCTTTTTTCTAAGACTTGACTTCAAATTTTTTTTAAAAAAAAGTTAAGAAAAATGAAAAAAAAAGGGAGGAAATGAAAAGAAAAAGTGAAAGAAAAAAAAATATTGGGAGGGGCCAAAACCTATTTATTTAAAAAATTAGTGTATATATTAAATATATTATAAAAAAAAGACTAAAAAACTTGAGGGGTGCCCTAAGGATAAGGTAGTTTCGCCCCTGCATGCAAAAGGGACAAGAATTAAGAATATGGATCTTCTTGATAAGAAGTACAATTTCTTGGGCAGTAAAATGGGGAAAGAAATTCAAACTAAGTTATAACTGCCATCAGCGAAAAACAACCGAAGCAAGTGACTATAAAAATGGTTTTCATGCAACTTAAAAACAGCCCACAAACTGATGGGCCACGATTTCAGGAATAAATGAATAAGGATTATTTATTTTATTATTATTTGTTAATTTGTTAAGTTAGTGGATTGAGTCAAGTGAAGGCTCCACTATTTTAGTGATTACTTGTAACTGCTGGTTTAATATTAGTGGCGTTGAAATAGGGATAGCAGTTATGGGATTGTATTTAAATTGATCAATTCCTACAGTAAGGGAATAAGCAGAAAATTAAATCAAAATTGAGGTTTAATTCTCACCCGAAGAGAATTTTGTGGTTGTTCTCACCCTAAGTAGAACAAATATCATCAACACTCTGATTGGAACCTATCAATTGGTATCAGAGCCGTTGTTTTTTTTTCTTTCTTTTCTTTCATGGCTACAAACAAAGAAAGGATCGAAAACCTTGAAGTGGGGCTTGGCCAACTCCAAGACAATCTGTCTCGGATGGAAAAAGGAATTGGTGAAGACTTGCAACAAATTAAAGCAGCAATCTCGAAACTTTCAGAACCTTCCTTACTTAGTAAGGAGGAATTGAGCTTTGCTAATGATCGGGTTAGCCAAACACGTGCAAACACAGATGTATTCAAAGATGGAGGAAGGCCACTGTTCTCTGCGAAACTAGCCAAATTGGAGTTCCCACCCAAAATATTCAGGGGACGATCCAACTGAGTGGTTTACCAGAGTAGGCCAGTTCTTCGAATATCAAGGGACCCCAAATTCAGAAAAGGTTTCCTTGGCCTCATACCACCTTCGTGGAGAAGCAAATGAGTGGTGGCAGTGGCTTCGCAGAACACATACTGAGGCAGGAAAAAGCGTTTCATGGGAAGTATTTTCCGAAGAATTGTGGTCTCATTTTGGGCCCACTGATTGTGAGGATTTTGACGAATCATTATCAAAAACTCAGCAAACAGGACCCCTGCGTGACTATCAACGAGAATTTGAAAGACTGGGAATCGAGTTAAGGGGTGGACTCAAAAGGCACTTGTGGGAACGTTTATAGGAGGTCTCAAACCAGAGATTTCTGAAGGCATTAGAATGTTCAAGCCGAAAACTTTAAAAGATGCTATCAGTTTGGCTCGAATGAAGGATGAGCAGCTGCTACGTCAAAAGCAAGTTGTATGTTCGTCTAACCAAGTGAGTCTGCTGTCACTGACAAGGAACAAGCCTAGCACTCCATTAAAGCGATTAAATTGGGAGGATATGCAGAACCGACGAACTGTTGGCTTGTGTTTCAATTGTGATGAGAAATTTACTCCTGGACATAGATGCACAAAGCCTCAGCTGCTTCTTTTGGATGGTGGAATTGAAAGTGAAGTGGACGCGGACAGCGGCGGTCGGAAAAATCACTAAAATTGCAGAGAAATTTGCAGTTTTGACGTGTTGATTCCTTTCTTTGAACCTTGAGGACAAGGTTCATGTGAAAGAGGGGAGCAATGATGGGCCACGATTTCAGGAATAAATGAATAAGGATTATTTATTTTATTATTATTTGTTAATTTGTTAAGTTAGTGGATTGAGTCAAGTGAAGGCTCCACTATTTTAGTGATTACTTGTAACTGCTGGTTTAATATTAGTGGTGTTGGAATAGGGATAGCAGTTATGGGATTGTATTTAAATTGATCAATTCCTACAGTAAGGGAATAAGCAGAAAATTAAATCAAAATTGAGGTTTAATTCTCACCCGAAGAGAATTTTGTGGTTGTTCTCACCCTAAGTAGAACAAATATCATCAACACTCTGATTGGGACCTATCACAAACATACACCATTTTCAGTTAAAAACCGAGAAAGAGAAAGACTTGAGAGGGGCATTTGGCTAGGGTTTGGACGGCACAAAGAAGGCAGTATCGTTGTTTAGATTTTCTACAAACAAGTTGAGCGTTCCACACTGTAATTTAAGGACCATATGTTTGTTTGGTTGTTTAAAGGCTTGCTTGGAAAGAAAACTTGTGTAAAGCTTGATTATGGCAAACTTTAAATGATATTATGGTTGAAATTTGATAAAAATTAAACTTAAAATATATACAGTAGTTTAATGCCAATTAAATAAAGGAAAGAAGTAAAAGGAAGTGATTACATCATAGAAACAAGCTTGCATGTTAAAAGTCTTAAAGAAATGAACTTAAACTTGGCTAAAACATGGAACCTGAGGTTCAAGTTCACAAAAATTGACTGCGTAATTGTTTAAAGTGGTCTATTAACATTTTAAAGGAAAGAAATTAAAGTTTTACTAAGAGCTTGGAAGAGAGATGATTTTTAAAAACGAGATATAAATCCCATATACTTGACGTACATATAATATGAAATATAATTTCTTGAACTTTTAAGATAATTCAAAAAATTTAGATGGATGGATAGAATTAATCAGGCTATAACTGAATATCAAGTTAAAATTAAGTTTTGACGTAGAGAAGTAAAGATATAAGCTTGAAAAGTTGAAATTGTTCTTGGTTTGAAAGCTAGCCGAAAATTTGCTTCTTTCTTGAGTTTATATTATTTAAAGAATGTATGCATGTGATGTTTATGCAATGGTTGATGCATGTAAGGTCTGGAAATAAATTTATATACACATGCATAATAAAAATAATGGGTCACAAGTGTGAAAGAATGGTTGGAATTAGGTTTGATTGGTGAAAAATCTAGTTAAGATCACACATCGCAACCAAAAGGGAATAAAAATATATTAATTTGCTTTCCAATCTGCCTGCTTTTATAAAAGATAAGTCAATTTGTTACAACTTGCACGTTGTAATAGGTAGAATAATTAAAAAGACTATTAGCTATCATACATGTTTTAAGAAAATATTTATGTATATGCAAACTGGAGATTCTTTTTAGTAATGTGGTGAATTTTTTTAAGTATAACCTTGTGAACTTAGAAGAAAAACATTATAAAGAAGAACTAATTCCTGGGCCTATATCATTTCTATTAAATATTTTGCTTAAAAAAAGAATTTATAAATGTTGAAGCATAATTACAATGTTACATTTGAAAGATTTTCTTATGATTTCTAAATTCCTTTGAATGTTAAGTTGGTTATCAAACCGTTAAGATGGTTATCAAATCGTGTGTATATATACATATATATACATATATTTATGTCTGTGGCTTATTAAAATGGTGGAACAATTAATTTAGATTAAAATTGCTTGCTTAAATCGATTAAATTTTAATTAGTTGATGTAATAGAAATATTTTACCATGATATAATGTTACTTAAATTGGGAAGTAAGTTAAAATGTTGGGCTGAAAAAAATATATATATGTTACATAAGAATTAATGATGTAAATAACTATGGGTTATAAGTTTAAAGATATCCTTACTGATGAATCTATTAGCAGTTAAAAGATGGACGTTGGATTTGTGGAAATGAAAAAAAATACCGGGCTGTTATGAAGAAGAGATTGAATTTATTTATGAAATAAAAATTTATATACCTAAGAGTTAGTAAAATAATTTTTTTGCGTGCAACCATCAAGGCATAGCTTAGCGGCTATGAGTATGTGTTGTTCCCACCTAGATATCGGATTCGAGCTCCTAGGTATTCTCCCTCTCTATATGTGTAATTTATCAAAAAAAAAAAATTCTTTGCATGCATAACAAGAAGTCTAGAGAGTTGGAAGTAAATTTAAAAGAATTTCATGATATCAATAAGTTAATTCTAAATTTAAATGCATTGAAATAATAGTTTCCATTAGAAATGACTTGAGGATTATAAAAAAAAAGAGTAAGAAGTTAATAATTTAATTATATAAAAGAAGCCGGTCGAATAAATTATTTAGCTTATATACGTACGTGTGTGTGTGTGTGTATATATATATATATATATAAGAAAACAACCAGTTGGGGATAGCTCAACTGGTCACTTGATGTTACTCTCCAATGAGAGGTCAGGGGTTCGAACCTCACAAAATAAATTTTGAGGTTCGAGCTTTTAAATATATATATATATATATACATATAAGAAAACGTTATAGCAAGAGATTTTAGAAAAGAATAAATCTCAAATAAACAAGAATGTTGGGATAATTAGAAATAAGTTAGAAATTCTATATTTATAAAAACTGCACAATGGTCTTGTTTACATAATATGCATTATGTTGCTTCCTTAAAAATAAAGAAACTCTGTTTATTAAATTAAATCTTCTAGTTAATTTCTAACCCGATGATCTAATAAAATTTTTTATTGTTCATATTGATAACGTTCAACTCTAACGATGGTTAAATCACTATGTTGTATGCACATGGAATATTGTTATTGCATAAAAAACAAGAAGTTACCATCATATTTATTGTGGCCTCTGGCCTATATTTGTAGCCTTTGGCCTACATGTTATGATCTCTAACTTGCATGTTCTGATCTATCATATGTCCCCTCTCTCTAAAACGGTTTTACTGTATATTTTTATCTGTAAGGAATTTTAATTCTGTTATGTTTTGCTTGGATTATTAAATAAAGTACTTCCAGACCCGCATTGAATGTTTAATCTTCTGCATCTATTTTATATAGCCTATAAATTCCCTGTGGTATCTCTGAATTCCTGCATTTGCATTTTCTAAACTAAGAGACATATAAGAACCTTTAAAGGAGTGTTAAACTATAAATTACAGCCTGATATTTTGTATTTATCTAAAGATAGGTAAATATATATATACATATAAAAAAAAACTAAAAGTGGATATTAATATCTGAACATGTGATGCTAAATGAGGAATAAATTACCATATGAAGTTTAGATGGTAATTAAGAAAACAAGTAAAGAATAACTAGAAGTTAAATCCAAATATTTCATTATAACCAAGGCTAGAGCTATTATAAGTGTAACTTCGAAATTCTGGGAGGTTGTTGCAAGTAGGAATAAACCCACACTAAATTAAATGTTACCTTTAGGAATTTTAATTAGTCGAAAGGTATTATGAGAATTTGTATAACATTAGAAATTGAAATTTTTTTAAATGAATTATGATTTATGTATGCCTGTGTGCATGATTGACTCCAATGGGATCACATTATAAGAACACTCCCTAGGTCAATGGGGGAGTTCCTTCGTCATATGTGTTTAACAATTTTGCAGGTACATGACATGCAATAAGACTCTGTACGACCAACTCTACAAAGTGCAAAACAAATATAAAAAGATTTATGAGAATAATTGTAAAAAAATTGTGTAAGTTGGAAATAATCTAGGGCAGTCTGAGGTTATTAGTGGCACTTGGCAGCCCTAAGGTGGCCTAGACCCGCATCACCTAATTTGAGATGTGACAATTTATTAAAAATAATTAATAAATATATATTGTATTAATAAAATTATAATTGAAAATTATAATTGATTTTATCTTTCAATAAAAATAATTTTTATTTTGTGCAATAAAAATGTATCTATTAATTGAAATTATATTTCAATTCAACATAAAATAAATAAAGTATTGCAATATAATTTTAACAACCTAAAACAAATTAAAATCAAATCATACAATAAAAATCAAATTATTCTTTTTCAATATTACAAATAAAAAATAAAAAAATATGAAATTTTTACTAAAAAAACCAAGCTAACAAAATTCATCGGTACCCAGTCTTCATGAATAACAAAATTTGCCTCTTTTTGTAGAGATTTTTTGGACTCAACAAATCAATAAAAAAAATCGGTAAACCAAAAATGTTATCCCTAAATCCGTAAAACCAACAAAATCCAATAAAAACCAACACAAAAGGAAAACGCCAACTAAAATCGGTATATTCTCAAATAAGTAAAACCAATTACAGCCAACAGAAACAACCAATTAAAACCAACAAAAACAACCAATTAAAATTTATATATCACTTAAAACCAACTTACTATTAGTGAAGAGAACAAAGAATCTACCGGTGATGAAGTGAATAGAAACCTTCGGCAAATCAATAGAATAGAAACATTCGGCAAATCAATAGAACTTTTCTGATTAGGATTGCAATTTACTAAGAGATCTTGCAAAATTCTCGGTAAAGATTCTGAATGTTTATTCTAGAGTTTACAATTTAATAAGAGAATATATTTTTCTCCGGGCAAACATATTTAATTTAAATTAACGTCCATGCCTGCTCATTTCACTTACTGCACCTCTTTGTTAGGTTTACCAAGAGACATGATCTCTCCGTAAGTTTGATGACTGTTACTTATAGGGTTTACAAATTACTGAGAGAACATGCAAAGTTCTCCATAACACATATGACTTCAGATTATGGTTTTCACTTTACCTAGAGAATACACATGGTTAATTTACTTATCTATTGGTAAACATATTTAATTTAAATTAATGTCTGCTCTTGCTCATTTCACTTACTATATAACACTCTTATACTTTATATATATATATATATAATATGTATACCCCACATACATAAAGTACAGATACATAATACAAGAGTGCCACCAGAATTGCCTATAAAAACCTCACACTTCCAATTAAAATTTCATTATCACAAATATATTTATACATACATAATATTCCTAAAACATCTTATGTTATATGCTTACACTCTCAATAAACATAGTTAATACTTATAAAACTTTTCGCAACATCACTTATACAAACTTAATGTAATGTATACAATATACAATAATTCAAAATATATTAATATAAAAAATATACATGTATGTACTTCTGGCATGATTGATCTTCGGCACTTTAGATCACCAAGTATCTACCACAATTTGGATTCCTTTAAACGGCAACTCTGTTATATGTATGATTCATATAACCGTGCTAAGCTTTACAATTTTGTAGTACATATATGTAGATAATAAACATTATACGTATACATTCTTACTTCTCATTTTATTCATCATATATATACATCTATATATCCCTTTATTTTCTAATCTCAATTATCAAATCCAGTACTCATATTATTAATTTCATGACCCAATTCTGCTTATGTCATCTCAGTCTCTAGACTTAGCTTTGCATAAGTTTATTAACATATGTATTTTCAGTCACATATTATAAATCATCTTATTCCATTAACCATAACACAACACACATATACACACACACATTGGGCCCAAATAACCATATGTAGTATTTCGGTTCTAGAGGCAATGTCATGATCTATTGCGACATTGGGATCTAAGTATTGCATCTGTCTCCTGTTGACACATCTGTGTCTAGCCCAAAGACAAACAATTTTGATGCCCAACATCTAGCCCAAATGCAAATAATAATGATGTCTAGCATCTGGCCCGAAGGCAAATAATAGTGACGCCCTGTTTGGCCCAAAGGCAAATCATACAGCACCAAAAATAATTCTCTAAAACAAGTTATAATTATATAAGGCAAACACATATTTCATTTCACATTATCATTTAAACAACGATAATTTCTATATTTCCAATATTTGTAACACTTTTTGTCATCTTTTTAGCCACAACCACAATGTATCTAGTAAATCACATTTTTCATATATCTCGTGATCATGTCAAGCTATGATCACCATCACATGTCTCACAAGTTATCACATTACATATTCATTTATCAACTTTATTTTCATATTTCTACATATTTCTCACATTTTTCATTAAAATATCTAATTCTATAATTCTGAATCTACTTACACAATTCATGAATCACATTCAAAAAGTGTCTAATTTCCATATATCCCTTTCCTGCTTCCATTTCATTTGTCAATTTCTCATAAAATTCACATTCAATTCCTCTTTAAAATATCTAGATTTTAGCTACTTCAAATTATTCTTTATAATTACTTTTTACATTACCTTTCTCATCTTTTTGAACTATTTTTAGTATATTTCGTTCTTTTTACCTAATTTTCATATTTTTCACATTTTAAAATTATTATCTACATTTTCAAGTGATCACTACTTATCATTATCACTTTGCCTCTTTTTTTTCCTTGTTTTAATTATTTTTCTACATAAATGTTTCTTCCATGATTTTTATTTTTCTTTTTACCTTCTTTCTTATTTCTTATCACATTGTTAAATTTTGATATTCTTCAATCATTTTTAGCATGACTCATATATACTACATTGTATACATAATCATTGCAATATTTACATTACAATAATTCATCTTTCAAATTCTATACTTTCATCTATAAATTCTAAATTGTATATTGAGAAAATGCCCAATGTCACACTATCACATAACTATGCCACATTGCATAGACTATGTGATTTTTTCACATTTCAAATACTTACATACATGTTGTCAAGTCACATTTAACAAAATTTCAAGTAAATAAATATTTGTACTAACCTCTTTTTTTCCTTCCCAAGCCAAATTCTAAATTCCACCTCTTAATCACTTTAACCTACACATACATAAGTTATTCACTTGCTTATTCACTATCAAATTACCATTATCTATTCAATTTTCATCTAAACTCCATTAATACTCTAATTTAACATTCACTACTTTATTTAAACTTCATTCTATCAATATCATTTTCAACATTTAAGCTTAAAAATATTAGTTATGCATCAATATAACACTAAAACAATTCACTTTCACAATTATGGAAACCTCTTTCAAAAATTCAAATTTCACATAATACAACCATTAACATAAAATTCACCAAAACTTATGCATATCACATTTTCAATCTTCAAATCACCACAATACAAGTTACAACATAACATCAGCAATTCATTTTAATGTACTTTAATCATTCATATACCCTTTACATCAATTCTACGTAACATTCCACTAAAATACTATTTCCACCATTACTACCTTATTCAAACTCCAACATATCAAACTCATTTCTGTCATTCAACTATAAAATCATCAATAATACATCAACATAACATCAAAACAATTCATTACCATAATTATCAATGCCTCTTTCAAAAATCCTAATTGCACATAATTTATTCATAACCCTAACTTCATCCAAACTAACCCATATTCAATTTCTAAACATAAAATCATCACATATAAATTAAAACAACATTAAATTATTCTATTCCAATATTTATATCTCTAACACCCTTATACGCACAATATATACTCTATATACGCATAATATATACACCCAACATATATATTATACGCATATACTGTACAAAAATATTACAACTCATTTTCTATAAAAATCCTTACTTTTCAAATTTGTAAAATCTTAAATAATTTAAAGGATATACTTAAATAACAAATATAATATTACTTATAAAAAACACATACAAAACCCCCATTACAAAATTTTTATCCAAAATATTTTTTATAATATACATAATGTCAAAATGTACTATAATATAAAATATGTGCATGCTGGCAGTGTATCTCTGATCTTGATGTCCAACAGTCAACTCTATACTTAAATCTCAAATCTAAACCCAACTCAGTCTAGAAGAACTCTTCGACTCTACCGGCTCTCCCCTATCACCTGCGCGATGAATTACAATCATGCTAAGCCAAAAGCCTAGCGATACAAACTTTGATAACAATAAAGTTAAAATACAATGCAAATGCACGATGCATATGAATATAAACACAATTGTCATTTCATCTTAACATATTTCTCAATTGTTCTACACAATTGTCATTTCATCTCATATCATTTCATCTTAACATATTTCTCAATTGTTCTACAATTCACAATTCTCATAAAAATAAACACAAGCATAGGCCCAAAGGATCTAATATGCTATTCAAATCCTAGAGATATTGTTTTGGTCCATATTGACCCTCAATGTCTAGCCCGAAGGCAAGTGATGCTCAATATCTAGCCCGAAGACAAATCATGGTGATGCCTAACATCTAGCCTAAAGGCAAGTATCTTCCAACGTCTAGCCGGAAGGTAAATCATAGTGATGCCTAGCATCTAGCCTGAAGAAAAATCATAGTGATGGCTATCATCTAGCCCGAACGCAAGTGCCTTCCAACGTCTAGCCTGAAGGCAAATCATAGTGATGCTCGGCATCTAGCCCGAAGGCAAATAATGAGGATAACCTCATAGGCATACCACCAAATACAGAACTCTCGAAATTGAATAACATACTAGGAACACAATTAATTCATTGTTCATTATCAATCTCTTTCTCATTTTCTCATAATTCATTAGGCATGCTGCCTCTTTTCTCATTTATTTCAATGTCATAACATTTCATTTAATCATTTCTCATATCCCAATATATCATTACATTATTTTACATTTTATGCAATCTAGCCATAGCCAATGGCTTTTACAATATATTTAATACATACACAACAAACCACATTACCCAAACACTTTGGGTCATTTTCACATATTGCACATATTACACTTTTTACTGAATTTAGCCATCATCAATGGCTTTTCACATTTCATATAATGCATTCTTAACAAATCACATAATATAGCATAATGTTCAAGCATATTCAATGCATCAAGGAGCTTAATATATCCAAAGTTTGTACTTACCTCAAATGACAACCAAAAGCAAGATTAACACCACCTCCAACCTTCTTTTCCATGATACCCTTCAACACTTGATTGGGCAAAATTAACTCTTTTCAATGCCTAAACCAAATGTGATTATAAATAATCACTTAGTATCACACTTAAAGGCATATACATGATCTCTCAACACAAGATAAGAACCACAAAGGAAAAATAAGGAAAAGAGTTATCTTGGGTAAAATCTACAAATGACACGCTCAATGACATGGACGTGTCAATGACCGTGCCCTATGCCCACTACACAGAAGCTTTGACATACTCAGTGACATGGGCGTGTCAATAACCATGTCCTTAGTCCTGCGTTACAATAGTTGCGACACACCCAGAGACATGGGCGTGTCACTGTCTGTGCCAAATATATAGTATTACAATAGTTGTGACACACTCAGGGACATGGGTGTGCACATGTCACTAATGCCAAAAATAGAATCGTCGACACACCCAATGATATGCCTGTGTCACTAGGCATATCAGGCTAAAATCCTGATATCAACATAAAATAGTCACATATCCAAGGTTATCATTCTTTCCCATACTTTGAACAATCCCTTTCCATATCCAATTTATTCAAACTCAATCAAATCCATCATTTAACTTTAAAATACTTGGTTATGCATCAAAGCAACTCAAATAAAATCAAATGACATAATTTAAAACCATGAATTCATAACTCAAAAGTTACATGACCCTAACTTCATCTCTTTACACCAAACTCAACTCAAACTTAACTATTTCTTCAATCCAACCTTAAACTCATGGTTAACTACTCAAAACAACTTCATACATGCCAATTCCAACCATAAAAACATACAACCATAACAAGTCAAACTCCACATCTTTAAGAAAATCCAAGGAAACAAGTTAGAAACTTACTAACTCAAGTGGAAACCACAAAATCTTCCCTTGAAACCTTGAAAATCCTTCACCTTGAGTAGTATGGAATAAGGAAATCCTCTCTTTCGTTTAATGGAGATAACTGGCCTTCAATGGAGAAAGAAGAAGAAGAAGAAGACTAAGTACAAACTCTCTCCACCCACTTTCATTTTAACCACATATATTTCCACTTTTAATCTTAGCCAAGTATATATATTATTATTTAATTACAACATCAAAATATCCTCTTCCATTAGCTATATAATTTACTTTTGAATTATTAAAAAATCAACTTTGACTTAAAAATATCAACTTGTATATGTTCTGTATATTTTCATATATATCACATATACATTTTACTTTCCTATTTAAAATCTTTTTTTTCATTTAAAATTATTTATTTAATTTAGCCAATTAACTTATCATTTATTTTATCAAATTTTCAAAAATTAGGATTATTAAAAAATTTTAGGATATTACAATAATCGTCCCCTAAATTAAGTTTCGTCCCCAAAATTATGTGCTCTCAAATCTAGAACAATAGGGGATACTGACTCCGCATTGTCTTCTCACTCTCCCATGTCACCTCCTTAGTGGCATGATTACTCCAAAGGACTTTCAGAAGTGGCACATTCTTATTCCTCAACTCTTTCACTTCTTGTACCAAGATCGCCGCTGGTCTTCCTCATAAGTCAGATCCGGACTCACCTTAATAGACTCTGTTGACAATATATATGATGGGTCTGACTTGTACCTCTGAAGCAGAAGAGACATGAAAGATATTATGAATCTGATACAATTTAGGCGGCAAAGCTAGTCTATAAACCACTGGACCAACTCTCTCCAGTATCTCATATGGTCCTATGAAATGAGGACTCAACTTTCCTTTGCCTCTGAAACTTAGAATCTTCTTCCAAGGAGACACTTTCAAGAACACTTTATCTCCCACACTGAACTCTATGTCTCTTCTCTTTAAGTCTGTATAAGATTTCTGTTAGTCTGAAGCTGCTTTCAAATGACCCTAAATCACCTTCACTTTCTATTCTGTTTCCTTAATCAAATTGGGACCGACCAATTTACCTTCCCCAACCTCATCCCAATACAAAGGTATCGTAGACCCTTAATTTTTGACCCAATCTGGTCTGTTATTTCTTATATAGTCCAAAATAATTTTTTTTGGTATTTTAGTCAAATAATATTTGTTTTAGTATTTATTTTTTATAATTTTTAATAAAATAAAAATAATAAAAAAATAAAAAATAAAAATAAAAATCGGCGACGAAAAAATCTGTCGCCGAAAGTAATTGGCCAAGGCCAATTTTGCCGCAGGAAATTCCTGCGGCGAAATGGCCTGGCAGAAAGCCAGCGCACCCAGTTCTCGGAATGTCCTCGCAGTTTTGGCCAGCACTCGCAATTTCGCTAGCGAGATTTTTCCAACGCAATTTTTTCCGAAACCAAATTCTATTTGGTTTCGGTTTTCTTTTCCTAATTAATTATAGTTTCCTTAAACAATTGGAATTAATCTTTTAAATTTTCCTATAAATAACACTAAAAAAACACAGAAAAAGTGGGGGAACTTTGGAGAGAACTTTGGACTGGGATCGGACTTGAATTTGGGACATGAGATTGGAAAGGAGCAACAAGTAAGCAATCAAAAATTTATCAAAGGTAGCCACACTGCCTTTGTCTTTGTTCATCCAGAAGTTAATTTTGGTGGAACGAACTACACAGGTTAATCCTTAATCATAAACTACTCATAGCTTTGTTTCTTTGATTCATAATAATATACACACAAAACCTTGATCTATAAATATGTAGCAACATTGATCTTCATTTCAATGACATAAATGATCTTTTCTATTTCTTCTAAACCTTAGAAACCCTAAAAATACTTTTCTGTTTCTTCTAGACCTTAAGAACCCTAAAAATATAAACCTCAAGAACCCTAAATTTATTTCTTCTATGTCCAAAAAACCTTAATTCGTTTCTTTTGTTTCCAAAATCCTTAAATTGTTTTGCCTATTTCTAAAAACTTTATAAAACTACACTATTTTCTTCAACTCCAAAACCAAAACAGTAAACCCCCAAACCAGTTAATCTGAATCCTAAGTTTTCTTAAACCCTAATTCCCTCAAAACTAATACGTAAACCCTAGTTTTCCTAAACCCAAATCCTTAAAACCTTAGAACCTTACAAACCTAAACATTCAAACTCAATACAGTAAATCCAAAACAACAATCCAGTAACCAAGAATTATAAACCTAATGTTTTAATATCCTAAAACCCTAATTTCATATTGTTACCCCTAAACCCTTATTTGATTCATGAAACCCTAATCCATTCCAATTTTCCAAAACCTTTACAGTAGGTTAAACAAATAACAATGATAATACTAAAATCCCAAAGCCTTAAATATTAATTAAAGAACTTTAAATAGAAACAATAAACCCTAATTTGTATATTTACTTGCTTTATGTAGTTTACTATATGCTTTGATTTATTTTCAATGCTTGATTTATTTAATTTATCATGGATGAATTTATTATATATTTTGATTGATGTTTAATATCTTTTGATGAATGATTTATTTATGATGAGTGGTTATTTACTTTTATCGATTTATTTTGATTTTCAAATATTGTAAGAGGTATGTTTCCACTTTGTGGGTACGTCATTAGTTAAATATCATGTAATTTAAATAGTTTTTTATATTTTAGACCAATGTAATGGACATGTTTCTACCTTTTGGTTGGTGTCCTATTAGTTTAGACATGGATGATGTAAGGACATGTTTCCATCCTCGGATGGGTGTCCATTTATTTGTTTTGCTTGGACATTACTTTAATTTTAATATAATGATGCTTTATTTTAATTGTTGCATGTAGTATGGATAATATTGTTATACTTAAGAATTTTATAATATTAAGACCAGCAAAGGAGGTCGGTTCCAATGAACCGGGCATTGTGGGGGTGTTGGGCCATTTCTCACATTCCCCGCACATACCTAACTTTCCAAACCCATTAGGGGGTTGGGGATTCCTTAGGAATCGAGTCATCCACCCCTTTCTTTTTTCTGACTCATCCGGGTGGCGACTCCATTTTCTTCACACTTAGGTCCGTGCTCTTTAAGGCCCCGAGCCTAAACAGTGCCGAAGTCGCTAGAACCATTCCACTGGGAGTGGGGGCGAAAATCCCCGCTCACAGTGGCGACTCCACTGGGGATAAGAGAAGTTGATTTCATTGGTCTTTATATTATTTTATTCTTTCTTATAATGATATTATCCATTGCATCATATTAGATTGCATCATGTACGTGAGTTAGGATGCCCGTGTTACCCGTGTTGTGTTATGTAAGGGATACCATACTTTCACTCAAGGTATGGAGATCGAGCATGGCATAACCACTCATAGCCTCATACCATTTGGTATATACTTGCTATGGGAACCTAAGCTTTTTAACCTAAAGACTAAAACTCATGTAATTGGCCTAGTTACTTTCCTTTGATTTTACCTCAAATGCATGTTGTTTGACTATGGTTAATTTATCTTGGCTTAAATCATGGCTTATTTGGTTTGTTCTTTTTCTAATATGACCTAAGTATATTGTAAGCTCAAAATAAATTTTTTCTTTAAAGTCCAAAAGACCAAAGCTATTTTTAAAACTTTTCAAGATGGTCTTCAGACATAAGACTTTTCTAAAAACAAATCAAAAATTCTTTTTTTCATGACCCAAAATCCATTTGTTCTATAATCTTTTTACAATGGACTAAGAAATAAAATTATTTTCATCCAACCTTTTCTCACAAAGAGCTTGCAAATTATTTAGGCCAATTATGAAATACCAAAAATCAATTGTGAGCCTAGTTTATATTAAGAATAATTAATCATGGGCTTGTTTTTGGCATGAACCACTAGTCACTTTTTCAAAGTGAGAAATCTATTTATAATAAACCTCTTAATTTAGTTTTAATCCAATATAGCATAAAAGCTACTTTTGTTGGTTGAATGGATTAAAACTTAATTAATGGGAATTATCATGAACTGATTTCCATTTTAAAAAATATTGTCATGAACTGATTTCCATTTTCGAAAATATAACTATTGGTTGAAACGTCCGAAGGAAATATTCGAAAACAAGGTACCTCATGTTGGTATTTTGTTAACCATATACCTAAGAAAAGAGACCCCCTATTCGTGTGTGGATGTTATAAGGATGGATGGAACATCTTATTTGTCCTTGTTTGTTGATTGTTTGTGTATACATGCATACATTTGCATCTCATATCATTAATCCTTTCTGGCTCACAGCCCTAGATTATGATAGTTCAAAAGCTTACGACAATCTGACCTACATCGGAGACAAAGAATCTAGCAACGACTCAATCACTTGCTCACCAAAAGCAATGGAACTCGAACAAATTCAAAGAATGGTGGATGATGCCCTCAATGCCAAGATGGAAGAAATAAAAGAGGCCATGGCCGAGACTGTGAAGAACCAATTGACTGCAATTTTAGGAAATCATGCCCAAGTGTCTGCTAGCTCCAAGAAGCCAAAGGACAAAGGGAAGGCTAAAGTTGGTGAAGTAGCTTTTGATGATGATAAGGTGATCATTGATGATGATGATTGGGCTCAATACTACCAAGATCCTCAAGCCAAAAAGGAGCCAAAGGTTCTTGAGAAGGCAACTATTGAAAAGACTGAGATGTCTAATGTTGAGAAGATGATTGCTGATTTAGAAAAGAAATTTGAGAAGAAGTTGAAAACCGAAGAAATGTCTGAAGTTGACAAATTATTTGAGCTAGACGAAGAAGTTCCGTACAAATTCAAGATGCCATCCTTTGCTAGATACAATTGTACTAGAAATCCTCATCTCTATGTGAAGTAGTACATCACTTCCATGCAGTCTGCCCGAGCTACTAAAGCTCAAACTCTAAGGTACTTCATACTCTCATTGGACCCTGTTGTCCAAAATTGGTTCAACACCTTAGAGGAAGGTACACAAAAAGATTGGGACATGTTGTATAAGGCTTTCATTCAACAATATGGGGACAATGTCGAGCTGGAAGTAACCTTGATGGAGGTGGAAGCCATTAGGCAATGACCAAATGAGAATTTTGTGGACTATGTGAAAAGATGGAGAAATAAGGCTGCTTTGCTCTGGAAGAGGCCCGATGAGTCTGATCAAATAAGGATGATCGTCAGAGGCGTCCTGCCCAACCTCCGTGAAAGGTTGTCTCAAACTCTTATAAGGGACTTCAAAGATCTTCTCCAAGCTGGTCTACAAATTGAAGAGTGGGAAAGGGAGAAGAATCGCTTTTCATAAGGGTAGTTGAATTTCTCAAGACCATAAGGGTAGTTGAAGTTTTCCTAATATCTCCAATATATCAAGACATCATCAGAGTAACAAATGATTTATCCTTATTAAAGAAGATTTATGTCACTCCACTCATCCATTATTAGAAACCAAGTTGGTACAAACAAGACAACTCTTTTAGAGCTAGACCCAAAAAAAAGAAGAAAATAAAAGAAAAAAAAAAGAAAAAAAAAAGAAAAAAGAAAAAAAGGACAAAAGAAAAAAGAAAAAAAGGACAAAAGAAAGAGGGAAAAGAGAAAAGAAAAAAAAAAAGAAAGATAAAACCTAAAAAGGCGGTTCAGAAAGCCAATTGAGTTCTCTTTTACCTAAAGCAGCAAAAGGCTTCTATTTGGTTCATAAGGACATTTTGACTTTAATTGGTCCAACCCAACCAAAATTGGAGAAAAAGGAGGAAGACCATCCAGTTCTTGAAAGTTATGTACTTGACAGTCCTACAAGGAAGAAGGACAAAATGATAAAATGCTCAAAGAAAGGGAAGAGTAAGAAAAATAAAAGGAAAGAAAAGGGAGAAGAAGAAAATAAAATAATTTCGGTACTAAACTTTTTGCAAGGACAAAAATTGTCCTAATCAAGATCAGAATTAATACCAAGAAGATAGAAGGAATTTGGAGTCTAGAAAGATTGCTCCCAACTTTCTAAAGTTCCAACAAGAAATTTATAGTGTGAGGGTTTGTCCATTGTGTTGCACCAGCTCCAATCTCAAAATGGCCTTCACTTAAACCTGTGTCCCTTATAGACCCCATTTCAAGCCTATCAAAGACCTGTTGATCTCTCTTTGTAGGTAGAATCTATTAGTGGAGACAGTTTGAATAAGCATGCATATGAGATAAACGATATTTAAATTCAATGAGACCTTTGGCCAAGTAATGTGTATGTGCCTATTTGAAGTGCAACAATTCTTACTTAAATAGAAATAATTCTTGAGTTTAGTATGGTAACTAGGGTTGTCATGTTATAGATATGTTAATTTGGAAAATCAAGTCCTGAGGTACATTGACATTAATTTGGCAAAGCCAACATTTGATTTCAAAAAAAAAATTACAAAGCCTTCAAGTTAAGGGAGGTATGTCGAATCATTGAACCTCCAAAGGATACATTGAGTAAAGTAAATGATTATTGGCAAGGTCAAGAAGAAGCTACCAACTGGCATGCAGAAACATAGTTTGAAATGAATGTATCCCTGACTCTGCTGCTTAGAGTATCCACCACTCATGTTTTTAACATCTTGAAGATAAAAGCCACAAATGCAAAGCTTTTGATCATTCCAATACAACACTTTAACAAGCGTCAATAAGGAACCAATGAGAACACTTCTGCTGAACACCTCGGTCTGTGGATCAATGGAATGACTATAAGTATCATTCATTCATATCGCACTTTCTTGTCTTGTATTTTCTATTCTTTATTAAAGTGAACAATAAACACCCTATGAAGTAAACAATCAAAAGAAGATATCAAATCAGGGGGGCATGGAAAGCCCATTGTTTTAGAAAGTTCCAGTAATTTTGCAAAGAGAAGAAATGCGTGCTTTTGCAAAGAACTAGACAACAAGAACATCAATCAGAGCACGCACAGAAAAATCATGGGTTTGAGCCTACACAGGGGGCAAAGTTTCTCCTTTTCAATTTTTGAGTCTATGCATGAATAAAACATTTTGAGACTCACTTCTAATATTTTACCACGTAGGGGGGCAAGGAAAGGATATGAAGGCTAGCTAAAAAGGGCTGAATGTTTTGCAAAAGTGCAAAGGAATAACAAGAAAGAATGAAAAAAGAAGAAAATTAGAATTCTCAAAAGAATGAAGATGCAAAAGATAAAAGATCAGTCCAGCTGAAAGAGCTGAAGCCAGGGTAAAGACCTGATCTCCAATAGATAAAGATTCATGTTTCAAGGGTAAAGACCAGACCTCCAATGGATAAAGATCCATGTTTTAAGGGTAAAGACCCGACCTCCGGTGGATAAAGATCCATATTTCAAGGGTAAAGACCCGATCTCCAATGGATTAAGATCTATATTTCAAGGGTAAATACTCGATTTCTAATGGATAAAGATCCATAGGTTAAGGGTGAAGACCCGAAGTTCAAAGGATGAAGATTCATTTTCAAGGGTGAAGACCTGATCTCTAAGGATGAAGATCTGATACTAAGGATGAAGATCCAAGGTCCAACGGTGAAGACCCACAACGCATTAAAGAATAGAACAGCCGGAGCAGTCAGACTTCTCAACTGATAAAAGGTCAATCAAACTCAGTACCAGGTCCAAGTACCCAAATCAAATCAATCTCTAGTCCAAGTACCCAATCTCAGGTCCAAGTACCCAAATCAAATTCAATCTCGGGGCCAAGTACCCAATCTCTGGTCCATGTACCTGTAGACCCTTAATTTTTGACCCAGTTCAGTCCAATATGTTTTAATTAGTCCAAAATAATTTTTATGTTGTCCAATATATTTTAATTAGTCCAAATAATTTTTGTTATCTTAATTAAATAATATTTATTTTAGTATCTAATTTTTATTAATAATAATAATAAACAAAAAAAAAAGTGTCGGCTGGGACAAAATGGCCCGCAGGCCAATTCGCCTCCTTGCTGCGGCAGCCAACTGTGGCAGCTTTTTTGCCAGCGCATTTTTTTCCGCAACAGTTTTTTTTCGCTAGCGCAATTTTTCCACAGCAGTTTTTTTTCGCCAGTAAAATTTTTCTGAAACCTAATACAATTAGGTTTTGGTTTTCTTTTCTTAATGAATGTTATATTCCGTGAATAACTAAGATTAATCAAAAAATCTTCTATAAATAATACAAAAAACAACACAAAAAGCATCAAGAAATTGGGAGAAAATTTGATCAAGAAATTGGAATAAAATTTGATCAAGAATTTGGGAGAAAAATTGAGACTGAAATTGAGTAGGAAAGGCTTTGAATCAATCTGACTTTTTTTAGAGAGCAAGCAAGAAACTCAACCCATCAAAGGCAACAAAGCTTGTCTTTGACCTTGTTCATCCAAGAAGAAATTTTTGATGTAACCTACGAACGAAGGTTTGAATTCTTAATTTCTTTTTGTTTCTTACAGTAGCTTCATCCTTTATTTAATTCATAAGATTACACACTCAAAACTTCAATCTTTGAAGATGTAATAACTTGATCTTTGTTTCCAGAAACCTTAAGAGAATTCCTCTATTTATAGATACCATTAAAAACTTTAATCCGTTTCTTTGTTTTTTCCAAAAAACCTTAAATCGTTCTAAAGCACTAAAAGTCATCCTTCTATTTCCCTAAAACCTAAAAAACCTAATTTATTCCTTCTATCCCCAAAAACCCTAAATTGTCTCTTTTGTTTTTATAAACTTTAAATCGTTTTCTCTATTTTCAAAAAACCCTAAATTACTTTTTCTGTTTCTTCAAAAAATTAAAACCCTAATCTGTTTTCCAATGTTTCAAAACCTTAAAACCCTAAACTTCACTTTACAGCTTCTAAAAATCACATAAAGTTTTATAAAACTATAAATTGTTTTCTCAAACGCTAAAATAAAATACATTCTCCGAAACACTAAAAACCTAATTCAACTTTCAAAACCAAGACAGCAACCCCAAATTAGTTAAACCCTAACCCTTTAATCTTTAAACTTTAAAACTTTATAAACATAAATATTAAAATTCAAACACAGTAAACCTAAAAACCATATCCAGTGACCGTAAATCATAAATCTAAATGTTTTAAAGTGTCCAAAACCTAATTTCATGATTATACATCTAAAACCCTAATTTGGTGAATCAAAGAACTTTACCAACTTTTTAAGTCATAAAAACTTTAATCCATTTTAATTCCATTAAAACTCACAGTAGCTTAAACTCATGAATTCCAAACACATGAAATAAAGAAACTTAAATAGAAACGGTAGCCCTAATTTGAATCGTTATTTTCCTTATTCAATTTTATATTTGATTATGCTTTAATTTATTTTCAATGCTTTGTTGATTTATTTAAGTTCAATGCTTGATTTATTTAGTTTATCATGGATGGATGTTTACTTTCTATTGATGTTTAATACCTTTGATGAATGATTTATTTATGATGAATGGTTATTTACTTTACCGATTTATTTAGATTTCCAAATGTTGTAAGAAGTATGTTTCCACTTGGTGGGTACCTCATTAGTTAAATATCATGTAATTTAAATTGCTTTTCTATTTTAGAACCAATGTAAAGGACATGTTTCTATCATGTCTAAGGCATGAGATCCAAGACCTAATTGATAGTGGCAAGCTACCCGAACTAGATAAGCCCAATACCAAGAATAACCCTTTGCCTAAATTTGGAAGAGTGCCACCACCAGCAACCTTTATGGTGGGAAAAGGATTGGAAGAAGATTTTGTTTTATCCTCTTTTCAAGATGGGAATGTTGAAGATGTGAAAGGAAAAGAAGCTTAGCTCAACAAACTTCCCTTGGCTTGTTTGTTTCTCTTATTTTATTTCCTTTAATGTTTAATTTTAACAATTATGTTTGTTTGAATAAATTACTTTCATCAAAATTTTTGTTGGTCTTTGTTCATTTTGGTGTTCAACATATGAGGAATATATCATGATAATTCATGAATTAATATATTTATGCATCATGACTCGAATGACTTTACTAGTGAGGGAATTGCTCTATAGCATCGAGTTGTGTATGCTTACTTAGAGAGGGCTCCTGCATAATTACATTTGTCTAGGTCCTAGTCAGTCTTAGAATATGCTTTGACAAACTTTCGAGGTGAAATTGAACTCTGCTTATTTAAGAGAGAAATGATCTAGGCATTATTTGGATTAGCCAACAACTAGTATCCACCCTATTAAATATCAATCCCTAGTTGTCCTATTGAGCCTTCATAAAATTTTAGCTTTCTTTTCATTGGCTTACAAACCACAATAACCTACCCTAAGCTGTTGTGATACTTTTGACAAGTCTTATGATCACTAAGATGAAGAGGCAAGAAGATCAAAGAAAGAAATGAATACCATGAAGATAGTTGAAGTTCTCAAGACCATAAGAGTGGTTGAAGTTCTCAATACCATAAGGGTAGTTGAAGTTTTCTTAGTATTTCCAATATATCAAGACAACGTCAGAGTAACAAATGATTTATCCCTGTTAAAGAAGATTTATGTTACTCCACTCATCCATTATTGGAAGCCCAAGTTGGTACAAATAAGACGACTCTTTTAGAGCTAGAACCAAACAAAAAAAAACAACAAAACAAAACAAAAGAAAAAAGGAAGAAAAAAGAAGAAAAGAGGAAAAAAAAAAAGAAAAGAAAAAAGAAGAAAAAAAAGAAAAGAAGAAAGAGAGAAAGCCAAGAAAAAAGATAAAACCTAAAAAGACGATTCAAAAAGCCAACTGAGTTCTCTTTTACCTAAGACAACAAAAGGCTTCCATTTGGTTTATAAAGATATTTTTACTTGAATTGGTTCCAACCCAACCAAAGATTCAATCAAAATCAAAGAAAAAGGAGAAAGACCATTCAGTTCTTGAAAGTTCTGTACTTGACAGTCCTACAAGGAAGAAGGACAAATGATAAAATGCTCAAAGAAAGGGAAGAGTAAGAAAAAGAAAGAAAAGGGAGAAGAAGAAAAGAAACGAATGTAGAAACCAAACTTTATGCAAGGGCAAAAACTGTCCTAATCAAAATCCAGATTAATGCCAAGAAGATAGAAGGAATTTGGAGTCTAGCAAGATTGCCTCCAAGCTGGCTAAAATTCAAACAAGAAATTTATAGTGTGAGGGTTTATCCATTGTATCACATCAGCTTCTATCTCAAAATGGCCTTCATTTAACCCATGTCCCTCATAGACCCCATTTCAAGCCTATCAAAGACCTGTTGATCTCTCTTGGTAGGTAGAGTCTATTAGTGGAGATAGTTTGGATAAGCATGCATATGAGATAGACAATTTTTAAACTCAAATGAGACCTTTGGCCAAGTAATGTGTATGTGCCTATCTGAAGTGCAACAATTCTTGCTTAAATAGAAATGATTCCCGAGTTTAGTATGGTAACTAGGGTTGTCATGTTATAGATATGTTAGTTTGGAAAATCAAGTCTTGAGGTATATTGACATTGATTTGGCAAAGCCAACATTTGATTTCAAAATCAAAATTAAAAAAAATTGTTTTGTCGTACAAAGCCTTCAAATTAAGGGAAATATGTTGATCCTCCAAAGGACACATTGGGCAAAGGAAATGATTATTGGCAAGGTCATGAAGAAGCTATCAATTGACATACTGAGACATAGTTTGAAATAGATGAATCCCTGACTCTGCTGCTTGGGGCCTCCATTATTCATATTTTCAACATATTGAAGATAAAAGCAATAAATGCAAAGGTTTCTATCATTCCAATGAAAGACTTGAACGAGCATCGAAAAGGAGTTAATGAGAATACTTTTGCTGATCACCTCGGTCTGTGAGTCAATGAAACCGGTGTGAGTATTGTCATGCATATCATGCATACATGAGCATATCACATCACACTTTCTTGTCTTGTATTGTCTATTCTTTATCAAAGTGAACAACAAACACTCTGTGAAGTAAAGAATCAAAAGAAGATGTCCAATCAGGGGGGCATGGAAAGCCCATTGCTTGAGAAAGTTCCAGTAATTTTGCAAAGTTTCAAATAAATATTATTTGAATTTTAATATTTATGTTTATAAAGTTTCAAAACCAAGACAGCAACCCCAAATTAGTTAAACCCTAACCCTTTAATCTTTAAACTTTAAAACTTTATAAACATAAATATTAAAATTCAAACACAGTAAACCTAAAAACCATATCCAGTGACCGTAAATCATAAATCTAAATGTTTTAAAGTGTCCAAAACCTAATTTCATGATTATACATCTAAAACCCTAATTTGGTGAATCAAAGAACTTTACCAACTTTTTAAGTCATAAAAACTTTAATCCATTTTAATTCCATTAAAACTCACAGTAGCTTAAACTCATGAATTCCAAACACATGAAATAAAGAAACTTAAATAGAAACGGTAGCCCTAATTTGAATCGTTATTTTCCTTATTCAATTTTATATTTGATTATGCTTTAATTTATTTTCAATGCTTTGTTGATTTATTTAAGTTCAATGCTTGATTTATTTAGTTTATCATGGATGGATGTTTACTTTCTATTGATGTTTAATACCTTTGATGAATGATTTATTTATGATGAATGGTTATTTACTTTACCGATTTATTTAGATTTCCAAATGTTGTAAGAAGTATGTTTCCACTTGGTGGGTACCTCATTAGTTAAATATCATGTAATTTAAATTGCTTTTCTATTTTAGAACCAATGTAAAGGACATGTTTCTATCATGTCTAAGGCATGAGATCCAAGACCTAATTGATAGTGGCAAGCTACCCGAACTAGATAAGCCCAATACCAAGAATAACCCTTTGCCTAAATTTGGAAGAGTGCCACCACCAGCAACCTTTATGGTGGGAAAAGGATTGGAAGAAGATTTTGTTTTATCCTCTTTTCAAGATGGGAATGTTGAAGATGTGAAAGGAAAAGAAGCTTAGCTCAACAAACTTCCCTTGGCTTGTTTGTTTCTCTTATTTTATTTCCTTTAATGTTTAATTTTAACAATTATGTTTGTTTGAATAAATTACTTTCATCAAAATTTTTGTTGGTCTTTGTTCATTTTGGTGTTCAACATATGAGGAATATATCTTGATAATTCATGAATTAATATATTTATGCATCATGACTCGAATGACTTTACTAGTGAGGGAATTGCTCTATAGCATCGAGTTGTGTATGCTTACTTAGAGAGGGCTCCTGCATAATTACATTTGTCTAGGTCCTAGTCAGTCTTAGAATATGCTTTGACAAACTTTCGAGGTGAAATTGAACTCTGCTTATTTAAGAGAGAAATGATCTAGGCATTATTTGGATTAGCCAACAACTAGTATCCACCCTATTAAATATCAATCCCTAGTTGTCCTATTGAGCCTTCATAAAATTTTAGCTTTCTTTTCATTGGCTTACAAACCACAATAACCTACCCTAAGCTGTTGTGATACTTTTGACAAGTCTTATGATCACTAAGATGAAGAGGCAAGAAGATCAAAGAAAGAAATGAATACCATGAAGATAGTTGAAGTTCTCAAGACCATAAGAGTGGTTGAAGTTCTCAATACCATAAGGGTAGTTGAAGTTTTCTTAGTATTTCCAATATATCAAGACAACGTCAGAGTAACAAATGATTTATCCCTGTTAAAGAAGATTTATGTTACTCCACTCATCCATTATTGGAAGCCCAAGTTGGTACAAATAAGACGACTCTTTTAGAGCTAGAACCAAACAAAAAAAAAACAACAAAACAAAACAAAAGAAAAAAGGAAGAAAAAAGAAGAAAAGAGGAAAAAAAAAGAAAAGAAAAAAGAAGAAAAAAAAGAAAAGAAGAAAGAGAGAAAGCCAAGAAAAAAGATAAAACCTAAAAAGACGATTCAAAAAGCCAACTGAGTTCTCTTTTACCTAAGACAACAAAAGGCTTCCATTTGGTTTATAAAGATATTTTTACTTGAATTGGTTCCAACCCAACCAAAGATTCAATCAAAATCAAAGAAAAAGGAGAAAGACCATTCAGTTCTTGAAAGTTCTGTACTTGACAGTCCTACAAGGAAGAAGGACAAATGATAAAATGCTCAAAGAAAGGGAAGAGTAAGAAAAAGAAAGAAAAGGGAGAAGAAGAAAAGAAACGAATGTAGAAACCAAACTTTATGCAAGGGCAAAAACTGTCCTAATCAAAATCCAGATTAATGCCAAGAAGATAGAAGGAATTTGGAGTCTAGCAAGATTGCCTCCAAGCTGGCTAAAATTCAAACAAGAAATTTATAGTGTGAGGGTTTATCCATTGTATCACATCAGCTTCTATCTCAAAATGGCCTTCATTTAACCCATGTCCCTCATAGACCCCATTTCAAGCCTATCAAAGACCTGTTGATCTCTCTTGGTAGGTAGAGTCTATTAGTGGAGATAGTTTGGATAAGCATGCATATGAGATAGACAATTTTTAAACTCAAATGAGACCTTTGGCCAAGTAATGTGTATGTGCCTATCTGAAGTGCAACAATTCTTGCTTAAATAGAAATGATTCCCGAGTTTAGTATGGTAACTAGGGTTGTCATGTTATAGATATGTTAGTTTGGAAAATCAAGTCTTGAGGTATATTGACATTGATTTGGCAAAGCCAACATTTGATTTCAAAATCAAAATTAAAAAAAAAATGTTTTGTCGTACAAAGCCTTCAAATTAAGGGAAATATGTTGATCCTCCAAAGGACACATTGGGCAAAGGAAATGATTATTGGCAAGGTCATGAAGAAGCTATCAATTGACATACTGAGACATAGTTTGAAATAGATGAATCCCTGACTCTGCTGCTTGGGGCCTCCATTATTCATATTTTCAACATATTGAAGATAAAAGCAATAAATGCAAAGGTTTCTATCATTCCAATGAAAGACTTGAACGAGCATCGAAAAGGAGTTAATGAGAATACTTTTGCTGATCACCTCGGTCTGTGAGTCAATGAAACCGGTGTGAGTATTGTCATGCATATCATGCATACATGAGCATATCACATCACACTTTCTTGTCTTGTATTGTCTATTCTTTATCAAAGTGAACAACAAACACTCTGTGAAGTAAAGAATCAAAAGAAGATGTCCAATCAGGGGGGCATGGAAAGCCCATTGCTTGAGAAAGTTCCAGTAATTTTCCAAAGAGAAGAAATGCATGCTTGTGCGAAGAACTGGACAACAAGAACATCAATCAGAGCCCGCATAGAAAAATCATGGGTTTGGGCCTACACAGGGGGCAAAGTTTCTCCTTTTCAATTTTCTAAGTTTATATACCAAATATTTTCAAACTCACTTGCAAATATTTCGCCACACAGGGAGCAGGAGAAGATATGAGTGCCAACTAAAAATAGCTAAATTTTTGCAAAAAAAGGAAGAATAAAAGAATGGAACAGTAGAACTCTCAAAAGAATGATGACACAGATGACAAAAGATCAGTCTAGCTAGAAGAGCTGAAGCCAATATAAGACCTAATCTCGAATGGATGAAGATCCAATTTAAAGGATGAAGATCCATATTTTCAAGGGTGAAGACCTGATTTTAAAGGATGAAGATCCATTTACAAAGGGTGAAGACCCGAAGTCCAAAGGATGAAGATCCATTTTCAAGGGTGAAGACCCGATTTACAAGGATGAAGATTCATTTTCAAGGGTGAAGACCTGATCTCAAAAGATGAAGATCCATTTTCAAGAATGAAGACCCGATCTCAAAGGATGAAGGTCCATTCTGAGGGTGAAGAACCACCATGCATAGAACAGCCGGAGCAGTCAAACTTCTAAACTAAAAGGTTAGTCAAACTCATTCTCGGGTCCAAGTACCCTAAAAATCAAGTTCAATCTCGGGTCCAAGTACCCAAATCCAATCCAATCTCGAGTCTAAGAACCCAAATCAAATTCAAATCTCGAGTCAAAGTATCCAGTTTAGGATCGAGTATCCAAATCTAAGTTAGGATCGAGTATCCCAATCCAATTTAGGATGGAGTATCCAAATCCAGTTTAGGACCGAGTATCCAAGTCAAGTTAGGATCCAGTATCCCAATCCAATTTAGGATTGAGTATCCAAATTAAGTTTAGGATCGAGCATCCAAATCCAATTTAGGATCGAGTATCCTAATCCAGTTTAGGATCGAGTATCCAAGTCCAGTTAGGATCGAGTATCCCAATCCAATTTAGGATCGAGCATTCCAATCCATTTTAGGATTGAGTATCCAAGTCTAGTTTAGGATCGAGTATCCAAATCTCTCGGGTCCAGAATCCAAATTATCATTAGGTCCAGAACCTAGAATCTCTTTTAAGTCCAGAACTTAGCTCGGGTCCAGAACCCAAATTATCTTTAGGTCTAGAACCTAGAATCTTTTCTGAGTCCAGAACATAGCTCGGGTCCAGAACCCAAATTATCCTTAGGTCCAGAACCTAAAATTATCTATGAGTCCAGAACTCGAACCGGGTCCAGAACCCAAAACCTCAACCATCTTAAAAATTAAGTGTTATAGCTTTTCACTCTCTTTCACTAAAGTCTCAGATCATTCAAGAAGGGGCAAACTGTAGACCCTTAATTTTTGACCCAGTCCTGTCCAATATATTTTAATTAGTCCAAAATAATTTTTGTGTTGTCAAATATATTTTAATTAGTCCAAAATAATTTTTGTTATCTTAATTAAATAATATTTGTTTTAGTACCTAATTTTTATTAATAATAATAATAATAAATAAAAAATAAAAAAAAGAGTCGGCTGGGTCAATTCGTCAGGCAGGCCAATTCGCCACCCCTGCTGCCACAGCCAGCCGTGACAGCTTTTTCGTCAGCGCATTTTTTTCCGCAGCATTATTTTTTGCCAACGCAATTTTTCCGTAGTAGTTTTTTTTTTGCTAGCGAAATTTTTCCGACGCAAATTTTTTCAAAACCTAATATAATTAGTTTTCGATTTCCTTTTCTTAATGAATGTTATATTTCGTGAATAATTAAGATTAATCAAAAAATCTTCTATAAATAATACTGAAAACAATACAAAAAGCATCAAGAAATTGGGAGAAAATTTAATCAAGAATTTGGGAGAAAATTTGAGACCAAAACTGAGTAGGAAAGGCTTTGAATCAATCTGACTTTTTTGAGAGAGCAAGCAAGCAACTCAACCCATCAAAGGTAGCAAAGCTTGTCTTTGACCTTATTCATCCAAGAAGCAATTTTTGGTGTAACCTACGAACGAAGGTTTGAATTCTTAATTTCTTTCTGTTTCTTACAGTAGCTTCGTCCTTTATTTAATTCATAAGATTACACACTCAAAACTTCAATCTTTGAAGATGTAATAACTTGATCTTTGTTTCCAGAAACCTTAAGAGAATTCCTCTATTTATAGATACCATTAAAAACTTTAATCCGGTTCATTGTTTTTTCCAAAAAACCTTAAATCGTTCTAAAACACTAAAAATCATCCTTCTGTTTCCCTAAAACCTCAAAAACCTAATTTATTCCTTCTGTCCCCAAAAACCCTAAATTGTCTCTTTTGTTTTTATAAACTTTAAATCGTTTTCTCTATTTTCAAAAAACCCTAAATTACTTTTTCTGTTTCTTCAAAATATCAAAACCCTAATCTGTTTTCCAATGTTTCAAAACCTTAAAACCCTAAACTTCACATTACAGCTTCTAAAAATCACATAAAGTTTTATAAAACTATAAATTGTTTTCTCAAAATACATTCTCCGAAACACTAAAAACCTAATTCAACTTTCAAAACCAAGACAGCAACCCCAAATTAGTTAAACCCTAACCCTTTAATCTTTAAACCTTAAAACTTTATAAACATAAATATTAAAATTCAAACACAGTAAACCTAAAAACCATATCCAGTGACTGTAAATCATAAATCTAAATGTTTTAAAGTGTCCAATATCTAATTTCATGATTATACATCTCAAACCCTAATTTGGTGAATCAAAGAACTTTACCAACTTTTTAAATCATAAAAACTTTAATCCATTTTAATTCCATTAAAACTCACAGTAGCTTAAACTCATGAATTCCAAACACATGAAATAAAGAAACTTAAATAGAATTAGTAACCCTAATTTGAATCTTTATTTGCCTTATTCAATTTTATATTTGATTATGCTTTAATTTATTTTCAATGCTTTGTTGATTTATTTAAGTTCAATGCTTGATTTATTTAGTTTATCATAGATGGATGTTTACTTTCTATTGATGTTTAATACCTTTGATGAATGATTTATTTATGATGAATGGTTATTTACTTTACCGATTTATTTAGATTTCCAAATGTTGTAAGAGGTATGTTTCCACTTGGTGGGTACCTCATTAGTTAAATATCATGTAATTTAAATTGCTTTTCTATTTTAGAGCCAATGTAAAGGACATGTTTCTACCTTTCGGTGGGTGTCCTATTTAGGCATGGGATGTAAGGACATGTTTCCATCTTCTGATGGGTGTCCATTTATTTGTTTTGCTTGGACATTGCTTTGATTCTTTCAATATAATGATGCTTTCTTTTAATTGTTGTGTGTAATATGGATAATATTGTTATATTTAAGAATTTTATAATATTAAGACCTGTAAAGGAGGTCGATTCCAATGAACCGGGCGTTGTGGGGGTGCTGGGCCATTTCTCACCTTCCCCACATGTCCCCAACTTTTCGAACCCATTAGGGGGGTTGGCGATTCCTTAGGAATCGAGTCATCCACCCCTTTCTTTTTCCCGGCCTGTCCGGGCGATGACTCCATTTTCTCCGGATTTAGGTCCGTGTTCTCTAAGGCCCAAGCCTAAACAGTGCTAAAGTCGCAAGAACCATTCCACCGGGAGTGAGGGCGAAAATCTCCGCTCACAGTATCCAAATCAAATTCAGTCTCTGGTCCAAGTACCCAATCTCGGGTCCAAGCACCCAAATTAAATTTAGTCTCGGGTCCAACTACCCAATCTTGGGCCCAAGCACCCAAATCAAATTCAATCTCGTGTCCAAGTATCCAATCTCGGGTCCAAGTACCCAAATCAAATTTAATCTCGGGTCGAAGTACCCAATCTTGAGTCCAAGTACCCAAATCAAATTCAGTATAGGGTCCAAGTATCCAAATCAAATTCAATCTCGAGTCCAAGTACCCAATCTCGGGTCCAAGTACCCAAATCAAATTTAATATTGGGTCCAAGTACCAAAATCAAATTCAATCTTGGGTCCAAGTACCCAAATCAAATTTGGTATCGGGTCCAAGTACCCAAATCAATTTAATCTCGGGTCCAAGTACCCAAATCAAATTCAATCTCGGGTCTAAGTATCCAATCTCGAGTCCAAGTACACAAATCAAATTTAATCTCTTGTCCAAGTACCCAAATCTGATTCAATCTCGGGTCCAAGTACCCAATCTCAGGTCCAAGTACCCAAATCAAATTCAATCTCAGGTCCAAGTACCCAAATCAAATTTAGTCCCTGGTCCAAGTACCCAAATTCAATCTAGTCTTGGGTCCAAGTACCCAAATCAAGTTCAGTCTTGGGTCCAAGTATCTAAAATAAATTCAAGTAACCATTTCCAAAAAAATTAAGTCTTATTGCTTTTCACTCTCTTTTACTAAAGTCTCAGATCGTTCATGCAGGGGGCAAACCGTAGACCCTTAATTTTTGACCCAGTCCGGTCTGTTATTTCTTATATAGTCCAGAATAATTTTTGTGGTATTTTAGTTAAATAATATTTATTTTAGTATTTATTTTTTACAATTTTTAATAAAATAAAAATAATAAAAAATAATAAAAATAAATAAATAAAAATAAAATCGGCGACGAAAAAATTCATCTTCGAAAGTAATTGGCAAAGGCCAATTTCAGCCGCAGAAACTTCCTGTGGGCGAAATGGCCTGGCAGCCCGCCAGCATGCCCAGCTCTTGCAATTTCCTCTCCTGTTTTGGCCAGCGCTCGCAATTTCTCCAGCGAGAATTTTCCAATGCAATTTTTTTTTAAACCAAATTCTATTTTGTTTCGGTTTTCTTTTCCTAATTAATTATAGTTTTCTTAAATAATTGAAATTAATATTCTAAATTTTCCTACAAATAACATTAAAAAAAACACAAAAAAAAAAGTGGGGAAACTTTGGAGAGAACTTTGGACTGGGATTGGACTGGAATTTGGGACTTGAGATTGGAGAGGAGCAACAAGCAAGCAATCAACAATTTATCAAAGGTAGCCGCACTGCCTTTGTCTCCATTCATCCAGAAGTTAATTTTGGTGGAACCAACTACGCAGGTTTGATCTTTAATCATAAACTACTCATAGCTTAGTTTCTTTGATTCATAATAATATAGACATAAAACCTTGATCTATAAATATGTAGTAACATTGATCTTTGTTTTGTAATATCCCAAAGTATGCCCTAGAAGTTTTGATGTTATTGTTGTGATTGGATTAAATATATATATATATATATATATATATGTTAATTTGAAAGAGAAAAGAATTTAAAAGAGAGTGTATATGTTGTATATATGGAAATATATATAACATATACACAAGTCAAATGTGATGGTTAAAGGAAGAAGATATTTATTGGTATTATTAATGAATTAATTAATAATTGGAAAATAAGGAAATTATGAATGGAGGAGAATAAGTTTGATTATTTTAATATTAAATATTGCTTGGTGGAGGTTTAAAGAGGAAAGTGTTTGACTTGTTATATTCATTTTCTTCTCCATTTTCTTTTCTTTTCCTTTGTTGGCCGGCCATCCAAAGCAAGAGAGAAAGAGTGAGTTGTGTTTGTTCCAACATCAAATTGAAGGAAGATTCAAGTGATTAAGTTGGAATTTGTGAAGTTTCATCAACTTTGGTCTTGAAGAAGATAATTTGCCCTAATTTAAGTGGTGAAGAAGTGTTGGAAAAGGAAGTGTATAGATTTGTGTGAGTGGTGCATAAGGTAAGTACAAACTAAATTATTGCATACATTCATATGATGTTGAGACTTAACACACATTTGTTTGTAAATGTGTTAAGAAATCTAATGCATTGTTGATGCATATTAATAATGTTATGTTTGGTATATTGTGAATGTTGTGATGAGCATGTAAATGTATGTTTATGCAATTGGTTGTGACCTCTTGAATTGATTTTATGTGAATTGAGATATAATGAGATGTGAAGCCAATGTGATTGGTTATGATGAATCAAATGAAATAAGTGGGGCATGTGTGCCTAGATGATGATATTAAATGCAATTAATCATGTATACTCTATTAATGAGATGAGGAGCCATGGTTGTTGGCTAAAATGATAATGATGCAAATGAGATGATTGAGGCATGATTGCCCAAGTGATGATGGGATAATGAGAATGAAATTGATAATGAAATAATGAATGAATTGTGTGTCTAATGTGTTATTCCTTTTTCAGAGTTTTGTTGTTGGTGGCATGCCTAATGGTAACAATCTCTTGAAGCTAGGTTGGATTTAGTCCTTGAAGCCTAGTTGAGATGTTACAACCCTTGAAGCTAGGTTGGGTTTGGTTCTTGAAGCCAAGTTGGGTTGATACTTAGCATGCTTTGTTCCCCTTGAAGCTTGGTTGAACCTAAATCCTTGAAGCCTAGTTGGGATAATGATAATGAGAAATGTGATAATTGAACCAAAACATTAACTCTGAAAGTGGAATAGCATATTAGTGTCTTTGGGCCCATACTTGTGTTTGTTTAAATGTGATTCTTGAATGGTGAAACAAATGAATAATGAGATACATGTTAGTGAGATATACTATTATGTGATGCTTACAATACATAAATAACTTATTGAAAATGAAGATAGTTTGGGAAAGCTATGTTGAGTATTGAATCTATGAAGTTACAATATGATGGGTAATATTCTTTTGAATTATTCATGAAACTTGATTGTGTGACATTGGCATTGCATTGAAGCATAGCATTATTGTAGTTTGTACCACTAAGCCGTTGGCTTAGCGCGAGTGTGATTCATCGCGCAGGTGACAGGGAAGAACCGGAGAGTTCCTCTAGGCCGAGTAGAGTCTAGATTTTTGAGGTGTGGATAGTAGAGCTTAAAGATCAAAGACATACTGCCAAACATGTATATATTTTATGTTTTGTAAAACTTGAGTTTTGATGTATATGTATTTGTAAATATTTGTTATATTTTCCGCTGCGTATTGTATAAACATTTTGGTCTATTGTGTTTTATAAATATTCCTTAAATGTTTTAAAATCCTTTATATTATATAAAGGGATGGTTTGTGTGTTTTGTAAACCGTGGCATTTCTATATTCAGTATACGTATATTATGATCGTATTAGCATGCTGTGTACGTATATGGGGTATAGGGGTGTTACACATTTCAATGACATAAATGATCTTTTCTGTTTCTTCTAAACCTTAAAAACCCTAAAAATACTTTTCTGTTTCTTCTAAACCTTAAGAACCCTAAAAATACTTTTCTGTTTCTTCTAAACCTCAAGAACCTAAATTTATTTCTTCTATGTCCAAAAAACCTTAATTCATTTCTTTTGTTTCCAAAATCCTTAAATCATTTTGCCTATTTCTAAAAGCTTTATAAAACTAAACTATTTTCTTCAACCCCAAAACCAAAACAGTAAACCCCCAAACCAGTTAATCTAAATCCTAAGTTTTTCTAAGCCCTAATTCCCTCAAAACTAATACGTAAACCCTAGTTTTCCTAAACCCTAATCCTTAAAACCTTACAAACCTAAACATTCAAACTCAATACAGTAAATCCAAAACAACAATCCAATAGCCAAGAATTATAAACCTAATGTTTTAATATCCTAAAACTCTAATTTCATAATGTTACCCCTAAACAATAATTTGATTCATGAAACCCTAATCCATTCCAATTTTCCAAAATCTTTACAGTAGGTTAAACAAATAACAATAATAATACTAAAATCCAAAAGACCTAAATATTAATTAAAGAACTTTAAATAGAAACAGTAAACCCTAATTTGTATCTTTGCTTGCTTTATGTTTAGATTTGATTATGTAGTTCATTATATGCTTTGATTTATTTTCAATGCTTGATTTATTTAATTTATCATGGATGAATGTTTATTATATATTTTGATAGATGTTTAATATCTTTGATGAATGATTTATTTATGAAGAGTGGTTATTTACTTTTATTGATTTATTTTAATTTCCAAATATTGTAAGAGGTATGTTTCCACTTTGTGGGTACCTCATTAGTTAAATATCATATAATTTAAATAGTTTTTATATTTTAGACCAATGTAAAGGATATGTTTCTACCTTTTGGTGGGTGTCCTATTAGTTTAGACATGGATGATGTAAGGACATGTTTCCATCCTCGGATGGGTGTTCATTTATTTGTTTTGCTTGGACATTACTTTAATTTTAATATAATGATTCTTTATGTTAATTGTTGCATGTAGTATGGATAATATTGTTATACTTAAGAATTTTATAATATTAAGACTTGCAAAGGAGGTTGGTTCCAATGAACCGGGCGTTATGAGGGTGTTGGGCCATTTCTCACATTCCTCACACGTACCTAACTTTCCGAGCCCATTAGGGGGTTGGGTATTCCTTAGGAATTGAGTCATCCACCCCTTTCTTTTTCCTGGCCCGTCCGGGTGGCTACTTCATTTTCTCCGGACTTAGGTCCGTGTTCTCTAAAGCCCCGAGCCTAAACAGTGCTGAAGTCGCAAGAATCATTCCACCGGGAGTGGGGGCGAAAATCCCCGCTCACAGTATCCTGCACCTCCTGCCATACAAATCCTCATAAGGTGCCATCCCAATATTGGACTGATGACTATTGTTATAAACAAACTCAATCAATGGCAATAATTTGTCCCAGCTCCCAGTAAAATCAATGATACAGCTCCTTAACATATCCTCTAAAATATGTATCACTCTCTCTGACTCCCATCTGTCTGAGGTTGGAAAGTAGTGCTAAAATGCAATTGAGAACCTAAAGCATTCTGTAAACTCCTCCAAAAGCACAATGTGAACTAGGGATCTCAAACTGATACCAAAGAAATTGGGTCTCCATGCATTCTCACTATCTCACTGAGATACAACTCAGCCAACCTCTCCAAAGAATAATTCATCACAACTGGAAGAAAATGAACTGTCTTCGACATCCAATCAACTATCACCCAGATAGCATCATGCTTCTTTTAGGTCAATGACAGTCCAGTTACAAAATCCATCGTTACTCGTTCCCATTTCAATTTTTGCACTGATAATGGCTGGAGCAACCCTAAAGGAACTTGGTGCTCAGCCTTCACTCTCTGGCAAGCGAGACATCTGGATACAAACTCTGCTATGTCCCTCTTCATACCTGACCACCAATAATGTCGCTTCAAGTCCTGATACATCTTGGTACTACCAGGGTACATGGTATAGAGTGACTAATGTGCTTCCTCCAAAATCATCCTCTTGAATCCTGCATTATTAGAAATACACAACCTATCTCTGTAACACAAACAACCATCATCTCTCACATGAAAGTCTCGACTCTCCCCCTTATGACAATCCATCACAATCTTCTGCATTTTCTCATCTACCAACTGAGCCTCCCTAATATGATCCAACAAAATTGGCCTTAATTGCAACTGAGCCATCAATGCACCATCATTACAAGACTTAAATATGGAATGCAATGCTTTAACTCAATAAGCAACAAAAATGAATAAGCAGTCAAACCTGCCAAAGACTTATGACTCAAGGCATCAGCAACAATATTTGCCTTGCCAGAATGATAATCAATCAAATAGTCATAGTCTTTAATCAACTCTAATCACCATTTCTATCAAAGATTCAGCTCTCTCTAAACACCTAAGTACTTCAAACTCTTGTGATCCATATAAATAAAACACTTCTCCCTAGACAAAGTAATGCCACCAAATCTTCAATGTAAAAACTATGGCTACTAGCTCCAAATCATGAGTCAGGTAATTCAGCTCATGAGGCTTCAACTGTCGAGAGGCATAAGCAATGAGTCTACGCTTCTGCATCATAATATAGCCTAAACCACTATGCAAAGCATTAGTATAGATCACATAGGGTTTACCTTCCATGGGTAAGGTAAGGATAGGAGCCTGAGTCAACATTTCCCTCTGCTGCTCAAAACTCGCCTGACACAAATCTGTCCACATGAATCTAACTTCCTTCCGAAGTAATCTGGTGAGTGGTGTAGCTATCATAGAAAAATCCTTCACAAATTGATAATAATAGCCTACCAAACCTAGAAAACTTTGAATCTCTGTCATAGTCTTCGGTGGACTCCAATTCAAGATAGCCTTGACTTTATTCGGATCAACTATAATACCCTCTGCTGAAACCACATGACCGAGAAAAGTCACCTGATTGAGTCAGAACTCACACTTAGACAACTTAGCATACAACTTCTTATCTCTCAGAGTCTGCAATACAATCAGTAAATGCCTATCATAATCCTCCTCATTACGCAAATACACCAGAATGTCATCAATGAAGACCACCACAAACTGGTCTAAGTAGGGTCTAAACACCCTGTTCATCAAATCCATAAAAGTTGTTGGTGCATTTGTCAATCCAAAGGGTATCATTAGAAACTCATAATGCCCGTACCAAGTGTGGAAAGCTGTCATAGGTACATCCATGTCTCTGACTCTCAACTAATAGTACATTGATCTCAGATCAATCTTAGAGAATACCGTTGCTCCCTTCAACTGATCAAAGAGATCATTTATTCGAGGCAATGGATACTTGTTCTCGATGGTCACCTTATTCAACTACCGGTAATCAATACATAATCTCAAGGTGTCATCCTTCTTCTTCACAAACAAAATAGGCACTCCCCATGGGGACACACTAGGGTGGATGAACACTTTATCCAGTAACTCCTATAACTGCACCTTCAACTCCATCAACTCAGTAGGTGTTATTCGATAAGGGGTAATAGAGATGGGAGTGGTTCCAGTCAAATGATCAATACCAAACCTAACCTCTCTCTCAGGAGGTACCCCTGGCAACTCATCATGGAAAACACCTAGAAATTTTGCAACTGTGGGTATAATGTCAAGTTGGGACCCCACTACTCTGGTATCTACAACATGAGCAAGATAAGCCCCACATCTCTTCCAGATCATCCTCCTAGCTCAAATAGCTAAAATAAACATAGATGAAAGATTTCTCTGCTCACTAGATACCACCATAACTTTACCATCACATGTTCTCAGGATAACATATTTTCGCTAACAATCTGCCATAGCCCCATGCCTGGATAACCAATCTATGTCTAAAATCAAATCATACTCCCAAAAAGGCATCTCAATCAGATCACCAAGAAACTCCTCATCTTGAACCACAACCAAACTGTCTCAGTGCACCCTGATAACCATAACACTATGCCCTAAAGGATTTGTCACCAAAATATCGAATCCTATGAACTTAGAATGCAAATTACTCACATGCAAGATGGATTCACTGATGTATGAATGAGTTGATCCAGGGTCTATCAATGCAAGAACTAAAGTACCAAATAAAGAAAAAGTACCAGTAATAACGGCTAAAGCATCCGGCTACCTCCACATCATATAGACCCACTGTGAAGGCCCTACCTCATCTGGTCTACCTCCGGCTATAGAACCTCCTCTCTGACTAGTCCTAAATCGACCATCTTACCAAAATCTCTGCCACCATGACTCCCTCTAACACTGGGTCGAGAAGCTATAGTATCTATCTGTCTATTCTCTAATGGCTCTGGATAATCTCTAATAAAATGGTCTGGCTAACCACATTTGAAACACACTATTGATGCACCTCTCCTCCAGCAAACACCTCCATGTACTCTACCACAATGAACATAGGTAGGTGGAGCAGGCCTCTAAGCCACTAGGGTTGAAGCACTAGCCACTGAAGCAACAGGTCTCTGCCTCTATCTCTGACCTGCCAGACTGCCTCTAGCTCCTACTGAACTTTTGAAAATATCCACCTCGGCTTCTCTTCACTGATGAAGACTCTGCCTCACTCTGGGGTCTCCTAGCTCTGGTTTCCTCAACTCTAGCAATTGCTGCAAGATTCTGTGCTCTCTCAACACTCCTAACAGCTATAACCAACAGAAAAAAAGTCCTAATATCGAGAGCCTACTAGAATCCACATAGTCTGAGTCCCTCCTCAAACCTCCAGATCTGTCGATCTCATAAAAAATTATCCCACCAACATACTGATTCCGCCGGGTAAACTCTATCTCATGCTCTATCAATATCATGGTATCCTGCCTCAAACTCAGGAACTCCTTCATACTCCTTTGGAGTATACTTCTTCTCGAATACCTGCAGGAAATTGTCATAAGTCAAGACTGCTGGATCAGCTGTAGCATGTGGAACCATCTTCCACCACTCATAGGCATCCCTTTTCAAAAGAGATTTGACATAATCAAACCTCTCCTTTGGAGTAGCCTACAGTTGGATAAACACTCTCTAGACCCTATCTAGCCACTGCTTTGCTACAGCAGGGTCTGTAATACAAATAAAGTCCTTAGCTCTAAACTTCCTTAGCTTATCATACTTTTTTGTCGGCAATTACGGCTATGGTGGCTGTGGCTTTTGAACAGGAGCCTGCCTCAATAGCTCTACCATATGTCGTACCCAGCCCGGCAGAACCTCATCAGCTGCTTGTCTCACAGGCACAGAAGCATATGTCGCATCAGTAATCTTAGATCTAGCTCCATCTATACTCTCATCAGGAGCTACACTCTCTGCACTACTCTTTGTCGACTGATACGTCTGAGATGCCATAACTACCTATATCTACAGACAAAGCAGAAATTGCCACATCAGAGATTAAAAACTACTAGTGCAAATGCATATATCACAATTGAAAACCATTTTTAAAATCCCCATTTTCTTTCTCTAACAACCTACCTAGGTCGAGAACCTCAAACCTAGACTCTGATACCAAAATAAATGTAACACTCTTATATCCTATATATGTATAATACATACACCTAACATATGTACGTATGCATATACGGTACAAAAATGTCACAACTCTTTTTCTATAAAACTTTTCTAATCTGTAAAATCTTAAATAATTTGAAGGATATACGTAAATAAAAAATATAATATTACTTATCAAAAACACATAAAAAACCTCCATTACAAAATTTTTATTCAAAAATTCTTTATAATATACATAATGTCAAAATGTACAATAATATAAAATATGTACATGCTAGCAGTGTGTCTCTGATCTTGATGTCCAATAATCAAATCTACACTCAAGATCTCAAATCTAGACCCAACTCGGTCTAGAAGAACTCTCTAGCTCTATTGGATCTCTCCTGTCACATGAGCGATGAATTATAATTGCACTAAGCCAAAAGCCTAGCAGTACAAACTTTGATAACAATAAAGTTGAAATGCAATGCAAATGCACAATGCATATGAATATCATATCTCATATCATTTCATCTTAACATATTTCTCAATTGTTCCACAATTCACAATTCACATAAAAATAAACACAAGAATGGGCCCAAAGGATCTAATATGCTATTCAAATCCCAGAATAACTGTTTTGGTCCATATTGACACCCAGTCACTAGCCCGAAGGTAAGTGACACCCAGCGTCTAGCCTGAAGGAAAATCATAGTGATGCCCAACATCTAGCCCGAAGGCAAATAATAAGTATAACCTCATAGGTATGCCACTAAACACAAAACTCTAAAAATTGAATAACATACTAAGCACATAATTAATTCATTTTCCATTATCAATCTCTTTGTCATTTTGTCATAATTCATTAGGCATGCTACCTATTGCGCTCTAATTAACACTACTAGAACTACACTCGCAAGTATACGAGGCAGCTGTAGTATCTTAGTGAACACCTCAAGGTCATCTCACAAGGAAGCTAGATAAGCTAATTGATTATCAAATTATAAATAACAAATTATCAATAAATTTAAATTGCTAACAACTAATGAAGACAGATCGATTGGAGTTTAAAACAATAAAAGTAAACTCAGTTGATATATTGATTCACTTAATAGAAAGGTCTAGGGTTTGCACTTCTCTACTAACTTATGTGTATGAACGGTTATTCCTCTTAACCAATTTAATTTCAAAGATTAAATCTCAAGCAACTTAATTAATCGAATCAAGGAAATAAGCTCTCGCATTCAAACCTCTCTCAAATAATATTGTTACAATTGAAATAATCCTTTCCTTAGGTTATATCTCTAATTCACCTAAGTCCCTAATTGAATTGTTCCAGCATTAGACTTCATCTCTCAATCCTTCATCTAATACCTTAAACACATAATTGGTGGCCAATCAATTATATATTAACAGTAGTCCATTCAATCAAGGCTAAAGAAATAATTCAGTTAAGAGCAATAACCAATTCATACAATCATAGCAGATCCATACAAACCCTAGACTAGATCAAATTAGTTCATGATAATGCTATCAAACATATCCATTTCATTAAAATTCAAAGAAATCAATTTAGAAATAATAGAATTCATGAATACAATTCCAATAAAACTTAAGAGATAAAGTTCGAGAACAAAACCAAATTACAAACTCCCTTAGCTTCTTGAAGAATCTCTTGTTCAGATCTTTGCTAGAAGAATGTTGCAATGGCAAGAACAAATTTAATCTAGACTGTTTTGCATCCAAGTGTAATCAATAATCTCAAAGAAAACAAAATAGAAAATCTAAAGCTATTCTTTGACGGCTGATAAAAAAAACTCTCTAATCTCTTCAAAAACCCTAATCGTCTATTATTTATACGAAAACACGCTTCAAAAATCCTCTCCTTTAGTCCATGGAGTGACACGGCCAAGCTCCTAGCCATGTCATATGACACGGCCAATGGCTTGGCCGTGTCTACTGAATGTGTCCGCTTCTGTGTGATTTTCATCTTTTCTTCTTCCGAGTGAGTGTGACACGGCCAAGCTTGGGCAAGCTTGGCCGTGTTTGGTGTGTTTGGAGGGACACGGCCAGTGGCTTGGCCGTGTCCCCTGGATGTGTCACCTACTGACTCTTCCTTCTTTGCTCTCTTCTTCCTTGGCTTGGTATGGGACACGGCCAAGTCTCCTGAGTGTGTCATGTGACACGGCCAGTGGCTTGGCCGTGTCCTCTGAGTGTGTCAGTCACTGCCCCAAATTTTCCTTCTCTCTTTGTTCCTTGGTTTTGCCCTTAAGGTGAGACATGCTTCATGCTATTTCTTCCAAGGAAATGTTTGCATATTAACCTAAAATAAACACTTAAACAAACTTTAAACAAGAATCAAATAAACATTAACCAACAACACATAAACACCACACTAAAAACTAGAACAAAAATGACATAAACACTAAAATAAATTAAAACTACCAAAATTGATGAAAACACTAAATAAGCAGATTAAAACTACCAAAATACCTAAATAAAACAATAATAATCATAATAAATAAGATACAATTCTATGACAAAAACTAATAAAACACTGTCTCTTTTCTCATTTATTTCAATGTCATAACATTTCATCTCATCATTTCTCATATCCTAATATATCATTACATTATTTTACATTTTATGCAATCTAGCCATAGCTAATGGCTTTTATAATATATTTAATACATACACAACAAACCACATTACCTAAACACTTTGGGTCATTTTCACATATTGTACATATTACCCTTTTTATTCAATTTAGCCATTATTAATGGCTTTTCAAATTTCATATAATGCATTCTTAACAAATCACATAACATAGCACAATGTTCATGCATATTCAATGCATCAAGGAGCTTAACACATTTTCCAACCAAAATGTGTCAAGTCCTAATGTAATGTAAACACAATCAATAAATCAAAAGTTTGTACTTACCTCAAATGACAACTAAAAGCAAGCTTAACACCACCTCCAACCTTCTCTTCTAAGATCCCTTCAACACTTGATTAGGTAAAATCAACTCTCTTCAATGCCTAAACCAAATGTGATTATAAATAATCACTTAGTATCTCACTTAAAGGCATATACATGATCTCTCAACACAAAGATAAGAACCACAAAGGAAAAATAAGGAAAAGAGTTATCTTGGGCAAAATCTATAAATGACACACTCAACGATATGGGCATGTCAATAACTGTGCCCTATGCCTATAATATAGAAGCTTTGACAAGCTCGGTGACATGGGAGTGTCAATGACAGTGTCCTTAGTCCTACGTTACAGTAGCTATGACACACCCAGAGATATGGGCGTGTCACTTCCCGTACAAAACATATAGCATTACAGTAGATGTGACACTCTCAGGGACATGGGCATGTTACTACACGTGTCACTAATACCAAAAATAGAATCATCGACACACCCAATGACATGGCCATGCCACTGGGCGTGTCAAGATAAAATCCTAATATCAACATAAAATAGTCACATATCCAAGGTTATCATTCTTTCCCATACTTTGAACAATCCCTTTCCATATCCATCTTATTCAAACTCAACCAAATCCATAATTTAACGTTAAAATACTTGGTTATGCATCAAAGAAACTCAAATAAAATCAAATTACACAATTTAAAACCAAGAATTCATAACTCAAAAGTTACATGATCCTAACTTTCTCTATCTACACCAAACTCAACTCAAACTTAACCATTTCTTCAATCCAACCTTAAAATCATGGTTAACTACTCAAAACAGCTTCATACATGCGCTTCGGCACTGTTTAGGCTCGGGGCCTTAGAGAACAAGAGCCTAAGCATGAAGAAAATGGAGTCGCCACCTGGACATGAAGGGAAAAAGAAAGGGGTGGATGACTCAATTTCTAAAGAATCCCCAACTCCCTAATGGGTTCGAAAAGTTGGGTACGTGTGGGGAAGGTGAGAAATGGCCTAGCACCCTCACAATGCCCGGTTCATTGGAACTAGCCTCCTTTGCAGGTCTTAATATTACAAAATTCTTAAATATAACAATTATCCATGCTACATGCAATAATTAATATAAAGCATCATTATATTAAAATTAAAGCAATGTCCAAACAAAGCAAATAAATGGACACCCATCCGAGGATGGAAACATATCCTTACATCGTCCATGTCTAAAGCTAAATAAGACACCCACTGAAAGGTGAAAACGTGTCCTTTACATTAATTCCAAAATATAAAAGCAATTTAAATTACATGAAAATTAATTAATGAGGTACCCAATAATGGAAACATACCTCTTACAATTTTAATACCAAAATAAAAAAAATAATAATCATAATAATAAAGAAAATATCCATCCATGATAAATTAAATAAATCAAGCATTGAAATTAAATAAATAAAAATATATTATAAACTACGTAATCAAATCTAAAATTAAATAAAGCAAATAAAGATACAAATTTAGGTTTATGTCTTAATTTAGGGTTCTTTAATTAACATTTATGGTTTTGGGATTTTAAAATTATTATATTTATTATTTAGGCTACTGTGAGGGTTTTTGGAAAAATAGAATTGATTAGGGTTTTATAATTTTAAGAAAGTAGTAAGGTTTTGGTTAATCAAATTAGGGTTTAGGGCTGACATTATGAATTTAGGATTTTGGATCCTTAAGATATTAGGGTTCTAGGATTTAAGGTTTGAGGAAATAAGGTTTTAGGGTTTTTTGAAAAATAAAGCACTTTATGTAATATCCCAAGTGATACCTTGAATTTTGGAATGCTTATTTGTGAAAATTGGATTAAATGATTTTAAGTGTATATTTGATTAAGTGAATAGATAAGAGGAAGAAGAAGTGTATATGTTATGTATATGGAGATAAAAAAAATATGTATACAAGATTATGTCTTTTTGGTCAAAAGATATTTTGTATTTAAATGGATTTGTTTAATGTTAGTGGAAGATGATGTTAGTGGATTTAATATTATATTATTTAATTGTATGGTGGAGAGTGATTTGGGGAAAAGAGGTTTGGTTAAAAGAGAAGAGTGTGTTGACTTTGCATTTTCTTTCTTCTTCTTCTTTCTTCTCTTTGGTCGGCCACCCTTATCAACCAAAGGAAAAGAGATTTTGTTGCTTCCAAGCTCAAAAGATTGAAGGTTTTCAAGAGATCAAGTTGGAGTTTTAAGGATTTTCTTCACTTTCGGTAAGTTTCCAACTTGTTTCTTGGTTTTCTTTTGAGTTTGTGCTCTTGGGTTTGTTGGATGGTTGTTGTATTTGTGTTTATGTTTATTTTGGTGTGTTTGAAGTGTTTTGTCTTGGTAACTTTGATGTTTGGGTTTGGATTGAAGAGAAAAAGGGCTGAGTTTGGTGAAAGAGGCAAGTGTGTGGATTGTGTAATTTTTGAGTTGTGAATATGGTGGTGATTGTGTTTTGATGTTTGTGATTGAGTTGTTTTAAGGTTTGCTCAAGTATTATTGGGTTGTTGATGGTTTTGATTGAGTTTATGTGTTGTTGATATGGCTTTTGGAAGATGATTGTGGGTTGTGGCTTTGTTGGTGTCAATTTTAGGGTTTTTGGCCTGACACGCCCAATAACACGGCCATGTCTTTGGGCTTGTCGTTGGTTCTATTTTCTGGGTTGGTGACATGAGCAGTGACATGCTCATGTCATTGAGCATGTCACAGCTTCTGTGTGGTAGTAGCATTGACATGGCCAGTGACACGCCCATGTCACTGAGCTATCATAGCTACTGTGTTGTTGATTGATTGAGACGTCCAGTGACACGCCCATGTCACTGAGCATGTCATAGCTTCTGTGTTGGAGGAGGATTGGCATGGCCAGTGACACGCCAATGTCACTGAGCGTGTCAAAGCTTCTGTGTTGTAGGTTTGGGGCACGGTCAGGGACACGCCCGTGTTGTTGAGCGTGTCAAGTGTAGAGTTTGCCCTAGATAGTTCTGTTTCTTATTTTTCTTAAGTGAGTGTGTATGATCACCTTTGGATTAGGTTTTGAAGAGAATTGAGTTACCCAAGCTAAGGTTTGAGTGAGATCTTGGAAGATGAGTTGATAGAGTGGTGTTGTTGCCCTTAGAGATAAGTACAAATTTTGAATGATTGCATACATTTATATGACATTGGGACTTAACACATTTAGTTTAGAAATGTGTTAAGCTACTTGATATATTGTTGATGAATGAGTTATATGTTATGATATGCATAATGTGAATTATGTTGATGTATCAATGCAATTGAGTAATGTATTGTATATGAAAAGAAATGTGGAAAAATGTGATATGAGATGTGAAAACATAACGTAACCAATCGATATTGAGATGAAATAGAAGAATGAGAAAAATGAGAAAAGATGATATACTAGGGCAATGAGCCTAGTTTGATTATGAGAAATGAAATGAGAAATGAATTGTGAAAGAGATTGATAATGAGATAAATGAATTAATTGTGTGCCTAGTATGTTATTCAATTTTTAGAGTTCTGGGTTTGGCGGCATGCCTATGAAATGAATTGCTGGGAAAGTGAAAAGACCGGGTCGTAAGTCGAGCCCAGCTGATAAATGTGATGTTTTTGAGGTGAAAAGACCGGTTCGTAAGCCTAAAAAATTGTAACAGTCTAGCCGGGTTGAGGACAAAGATACTGAGGCCCTAGGGTCTAGCCGGGTTGAGGTCCAAGAGACTGGGTCTATTACATTATCCATGGATATATATATATTGCCTACGGGCTTGATAAATGTGATTATGGACCAAAGCAGTAACTCTGAACTTTGAATAGCATATTATTTTCTTTTTAGGCCCATGCTTGTCTTTGCTTTAATGTGAATTATGAAATATGATGCAAATGATTAATATGTTGAGATATAATGCAATGAGTTGATATATTCATATATATTGTGCATGAGCATCACATTGATCTATATTGAATCAAAGTTTGTACTACTAAGCTTTCTACTTAGTGCGATTATGGTTCATCGCACTAGTGTCCTGGTAGATCCGGTTGTGCCGGAGAGCTCGTCTAGATCGAGTCGAGTCTAGGCTTGAGTTTGTGATAGCAGTGTTGAGTTATGGACATCAAGATCAGAGACGAACTACCAGCATGTATAAATTCTATAATTTTGTAAACATTGATTTTGATATATATATATATGCATTTTCCGCTGCTTATTAAACAAATATTTTGGATAAACTTTTGGGGTAATGAAGTTATATGTATATGTATTTTAACAAGGAATGTTTTATCTATTACTATTTATAATATAGGTTAAATATTTTAAGTTTATTCGGACTAACTTATGATAATAATATGTTAAAGATTAAAGATTGGTTTGTTTAAAATGAACCGTGGCACACCTTTATCTGGTATACGTATATCGCGTGTTGAGCGAGTGTATGCGGTGTGCGTATATGGGGTACGGGGGTGTTACACTTTAGGATTTGTTTGAAGAATAATTTATGGTTATAGAAGAAGAACTTAAGAATTTGGGATCTAAGGTTTGAAAGTTAATTTTAAGGGTTACTGGATATTTGGAACACAAATTAGGATTCGGTAAAGTAATTTTGAATTTTAGAATTTAAGAAAACAATTTAGGGTTTAAAAGTTTTGGAAATAAAATAACAGTTTAGGCTTTTGATAATTTAATCAACGATTTAGGCTACTAGAAGAATGGACAACTTGATCTATAAAATATTCTATTAAGTTTAATAATTTAGGTTACTGAAAGACTCCAAATCAAAACAAATAATAGAAACATTTAAAAGAAAATATGGTAATAACATCATATGCTTAAATAATTCATGAATCAAAACGTAAGAATGTTGTAAATATAATCAAATAAAAGATTTATAATCAAACCTCCGTTCATTAGTTCCTCCACAATTGGCTCTAGTTGAATAAGAACAGAGGTAGTGTTCCTGCCTTTGATGGATTGGTGATTGATGAATGCTTACTTGCTATTAATTTCTTTTTTCGTCTTCTGCCTTTCTGGTTTACTCCTCTAGATCTCCTTCCCCTAGGGTTTTTTTTCCTTCTGTCCCTTTTTTTTTCTTTTTCTTCTCTAGGGTTTTCACTTTCTTTTTCATCCCCTTTTTCTCCCCCCCCCCTTTCTCATGTTTTATAAGAAAAATAAAGTCTTAATCCTATTTTAATAAGGAAATACTATCTATTTAGGAAAAACTACAAAACTAGGTAAAATAAGGTTTGATAAAAAAAAATCGGCAGCGCGCGGGCTGTCGGGCCCGCGGGCTGCAATGGTAAAAATTGCTCTGACAAAAATTACTGCAGGCTACGGGCTTGACAGGCTGCGGCGAATTGGGCACTGCCCAATTCGCCGCAGATAATTTCTAAGGCAAAATGGGCTGCCGTGCTGCGCTCGCCTATACTCTCAATTTTTATTTTTTCATTTTTTTAATTTTTTATTTTTATTAAAAATAACTATTAAATATTATAAGTAATTAAAATATTATTAAAATAATTAAAATGCCACAAAAATTATTTTAGACTATTAGATTTGACTGGGTTAAAAATTAAGGATCTACAGTTTTCTCCCTACTTGAACGATCTGAGACTTGGTAGAAGAAAGTGAAAAGCAACAAGATTTAATTTTGACAAAATAGACTTAATTTTCCTGAGATGGTTTAGGTTTTGGGTTTTGAACCCAATTCGAGTTCTGGACTCAAAAAAGACTTGGGTTCTAAGCCCGTGATGGTTTGGGTTATGGACGTGGTTCGAGTTCTGGACTTGGAAAAGACTTGGGTTCTAAACCTAAGATTGTTTGGATTCTGGACCAAGTTCGAGTTCTAGACTCGGAAAAGACTTGGATTCTGGACTCGAGATGGTTTGGATTCTGGACCCGGTTTGAGTTATGGACTCAAAAAAGACTTGGGTTGTTCCATTCTTTAATGGATTGTGGGTCTTTACCCACCAAAAGTAGATCTTTATCTATTGGAAATTGGGTCTTTACCCTTGAAACATGGATCTTTATCCATTGGAGATCTGGTCTTTACCCTTGAAACATGGATCTTTATCCATTGGAGATCAGTTCTTTACCCTTGAAATATGGATCTTTATCCATTGAATATCGGGTCTTTACCTTTAAAACATGGATCTTTATCCATTGGAAATCGGGTCTTTACACTTGAAACTTGGATCTTTATCCATTGGAGATCGGGTCTTTACCCTTGAAACATGGATCTTTATCCATTGGAGATCGGGTCTTTACCCTTGAAACATGGATCTTTATCCATTGAATATTGAGTCTTTACCTTTAAAACATGGATCTTTATCCATTGGAAATTGGGTCTTTACACTTGAAACTTGGATCTTTATCCATTGGAGATCGGGTCTTTATCCATTGGAAATTGGGTCTTTACACTTGAAACTTGGATCTTTATCCATTGGAGATCGGGTGTTTACCCTTGAAACATGGATATTTATCCATTGGAGATCGGGTCTTTACCCTTGAAACTTGGATCTTTACCCATTGAAGGTCGGGTCTTTACCCTTGAAACATGGATCTTTATCCATTGAAGGTCGGTCGGGTCTTTACCCTTGAAACTTGGATCTTTATCTATTGGAGATCGGGTCTTTACCCTTGAAACATGGATCTTTATCCATTGGAGATCAAGTCTTTACCCTGGCTTCAGCTCTTTTAGCTGGACTGATCTTTTATCTTTTTTGCATCTTCATTCTTTTGAGAGTTCTAATTTTCTTCTTTTTCCATTCTCTTTATTCTTCCTTTGCACTTTTTGCAAAGCAAAAAATTTCAGCCATTTTTTTTAGCTAGCCTTCATATCTTCTCTTTGCCCCTGCTTGGCATGATATTTGAAAGTGAGTTTGAAAATGCTTTGTACATGCATAAACTCAAAAATTGAAAAGGAGAAACTTTACCCCCTATGTAGGCTCAAACCCATAATTTTTCTATGTGGGCTCTAATTGATGTTTTTCTTGACTAGCTCTTCACACAAACACGTATTTCTTCTTTTGCAAAATGAATGGAGCTTCCTCAAGTAATAGGCTTTCCATGCCTCCTTGATTCAATATCTTCTTTTGATTCTTTACTTCACAGGGTGTTTGCTGTTCATTTTGACAAAGAATAGACAATACAATACAAGAAAGTGCAATGTGATATGCTCATGTATGCATGATAGGCATGAATAATACTTACAATGGTTCCATCGACTCATAGACTGAGATTATCAGCTGAAATGTTCTCACGAATTTCTCTCAGATGCCCATTCAGGTCTTGCACTGGAATGATAGAAGGCTTTGCTTTTATGGCTTTTATCTTAAAGATGTTGAAAACATGAATAACAGAGACCCCAAGTGGCAGAAATACATCCATTTCAAATTATGATTCAATATGTCAATTGGTAGCTTCTTCATGACCTTGCCAATAATCATTTCCTTTGCCCAATGTGTTCTTTGAGGTTCAATAGTTCAACATACTCCCCTTAACTTGAAGGCTTTGCATATTATATATATATATATATTGAAATTTTGATTTTGAAATCAAATGTTGGCTTTGCCAAATTAATGTCAATTTACCTTAGGACTTGATTTTCAGATTTAACATATCTATAACATGACAACCCTAGTTACCGCACTAAACTCGGGAATCATTCATATTTAAGCTAGAATTGTTGCACTTCAGATAGGCACATACACATTACTTGGCCAAAGGTCTCATTGAGTTTAAATATTGTCTATCTCATATGCATACTTATTCAAACTATCTCCACTAATAGACTCTTCCTACCAAGAGAGATCAACATGTCTTTGATAGGCTTAAAATGGGGTCTATAAGGGATATGGGTTAAATGAAGGCCATTTATAAGTTGAAGCCATTGTAACACTATGGGCAAACCCTCACCCTATAAATATCTTGTTCAAACTTTAGGCAGTTGAGAGCAATCTTGCTAAACTCCAAATTTCTTTTATCTTCTTGGCATTAATTTGGATCTTGATTAGGACAGTCTTTGCCCTTGCACAAAGTTTGGTACCCAAATTTGTTTCTTTTCTTCCTCCCTTTTCTTTCTTTTTATTTTTCTTACTCTTCCCTTTCTTTAAGCATTTTATCATTTTGTCCTTCTTCCTTGTAGGACTGTCAAGTACAGAACTTTCAAAAAATGGGTGACCTTTCTTCTTTTTCTTTGATTTTGATCGAATCTTTGGTTGCGTTGGACCAATTCAAGTCAAACTGTCCTTATAAACTAAATGGAAGCCTTTTGCTGTCTTAGGTAAAAGAGAACTCAGTTGGATTTCTGAACCATTTTGGGTTTTCTTTTCTTTTTTTTCCTTTTCTTTTTTTGTTTTTTTTTTGTTTTTTTTATTTTTTTCCTTTTTTTGTCTTTTGTCTTTTTTCTTTTTATTTGTTTTCTTTTCTTCCCTTTTTTATGTTTTTTTTTGTTCTAGCTCTAAAAGAGTTGTCTTGTATGTATCAACTTGGGTTTCTAATAATAGATGAGTGAAGTGACATAAATCTTCTTTAACAGGGATAAATCATTTGTTACTCTGATGTTATTTTGATAGATTGGAGATTTTAGGTGAACTTCAACTACCTTTATAGTCTTGTTAATATCAACTATCCTTATAGTTTTGGCTATGCATTCCTTTCTTTGATCATCTTGCCTCTTCACCTTAGTGATTATAAGGCTTGTCAAAAGTATCACAACAGCTCAGGGTAGGTTGTTGGGGTTTGTAAGCCAATGAAAAGAAAGCTAAAATTTTACGAAGGCTCAAAGGGACAATTAGGGATTGATATTTAATTGGGTGGATACTAGTTGTTGGCTAACCAAACAATGCCTAGATCATTTCTCTCTTAAATAAGCAGAGTTCAATTTCACCTCAAAAATTTGTCAAAGCACGTTCTAAGACTGACTAGGACCTAGACAAAGGTAATTATGTAGGGGCCCTCTCTAAGTAAGCATACACAACTCAATGCTGTAGAAAAATTCCCTTATCTAGTAAAGTCATTCAAGTCATGATGCCTAGACACATTAATTTATGAACATCAAGCTAGATTCCTCATCTGTTGAGCACCAAAATGAACAAAGACCGAAAAAAATTTTAATTAAAGTAATTTATTCAAACAACTTTAAATTTGAAAAACACGATTGTTCCATAAAACACCAAATAAAGAAAATAAAACAAGAAAAACAAACAGGCTAAGGGAAGTTCATTGAGTTAAGCTTCTTCTCCTTTCACATCTTCAATATTCCCATCTGGAAAAGAGGATAAAACAAAATCTTCCTCAAATCCTCCTCCTACCATGAAATTGTTGGTGGAGATACTCTTCCAAATTTTGGCAAAGGATTTTTCTTGGTATTAGGCTTGTCCGGCTCAGGTAGCTTGCACTGTCGATTAGATCTTGGATCTCATGCTTCAATCGGGTACATCTATCAGTCTCATGTCCTTGAGTCTGATGAAACTCACAAAAAGCCTTAGTATCAAATTTTGTGGGTAAAGGATTCGACAAAGGTCGAGGGGTCAATGGCTGTAATAGTCCCTTTTTTTGTAGCTTGTTGAAGACCCAAGACAAAGGGTTCCCCAGATCTAAAAACTGCCTTCTATTTGCTTGACCCGTTGTATTAACATCAACTTCTTTTTGCATGCTTTGATTTCCAGACTGGTAGTTCCCTTTCTTATTCCTTCTTATTGAAAAGCGATTCTTCTCCCTTTCCCATTCTTCAATTTGCAAACCAGCTAGGAGAAGATATTTTAAATCACGGATGAGTGTATGAGATATCCTTTCACGATGACTAGGCAACACCCCTCTCACAATCATCCTTATTTGATCATATTCATCGGGCCTCTTCTTGAGCAAAGCAGCCTTATTTCTCCATCTTTTCACATAGTCCACAAAATTCTCATTTTGTCTTTGCCTAATGGTTTCCTCCTCTATTAAGGTTACTTCCAGCTCAATATTGCATCCATATTGCAGAATGAAAGCCTTGCACAACATGTCCCAATCTTTTTGAGTACTTTCCTCTAAGGTGTTGAACCAATTTTAGACAACAGGTCCAATGAGAGCATGAAATATCTTAGAGTTTGAGCCTTAGTAGCTCGGACATATTACATAGCAGTGATATACTGCTTCACATGGAGGTGAGGATTTTCGGTTCCATCAAACTTTGCAAATGATGACATCTTGCATTTGTACAGGACTTCTTCGTCAAGCTTAAATAATTTGTCAACTTCAGACATTTCTTCAATTTTCATCTTCTTCTCAAATTTCTTTTCCAAATCTGCAATCATCTTTTCAACATCAGAAGTTTCAATTTTCTCCATAGATGATCTTTCAACAATCTTCGGTTCTTTCTTCTTGTCTTGAGGATCTTGGAAGTATTGAGCCCAATCACTAATGATCACCTTATCATCATCAAAAACCACTTCACCAACTTTAGCCTTGCCCTTGTTGTAACACCCCTATACCCCGTATACGTACACAGTATGTTAATACGATCGTAATATACGTATACTGAATATAGAAATGCTTTGATATACTTGACAAATGAATAATCCCTTTACAAAAACATGAACAAATTTAAATCATTTAAAATAAGTTATAAAAGACCAAAGATAAAATGTTTATAAAAAAATAGCGGAAAATATAACAATTATTTACAAATACTTATACATTAAAACTCAAGATTTACAAAACATAAAGTATATACATGTTTGGCAGTATATCTTCAATCTTTAAGCTTCACTATCACCACCTCAAGATCTAGCCTCTACTTGGCCTAGAAGAATTCTCCGGTTCTTCCCTGTTACCTGCGCGATAAATCATAATCGCGCTAAGCCAACGACTTAGTGGTACAAACTACAATAATACTATGTTTCAATGCAATGCCAATGTCACAATCAATTTCAACAATAAAGACAATATTCATAAATGATATATTAATATTTTTCAAAACACTTCATTCCATTATTTTATTCAATTGTTTCACCATTCATGAATCATATTGAAACAAAGACAAGCATGGGCCCAAAAGACACTAATATGTCATTCAACTTTCAGAGTTAATGTTTTGGTTCAATTATCACATTTATCATTATCATTATCCCAACTAGACTTCAAGGATTAGGCTCAATCAAGCTTCAAGGGGAACAAAGCATGCTAAGTATCAACCCAACTTAGCTTCAAGAACCAAACCCAACCTAGCTTCAAGGGTTGTAACATCTCAATTAGGCTTCAAGGACTAGATCCAACCAAGCTTCAAGGGGAGTAAAGCATGCTAAACTTCAACCCAACTTGGCTTCAAGGATCAAGCCCAACCTAACTTCAAGAGATTGTTACTAATAGGCTTGCCACCAACAACAAAACTCTGAAAATGAATAACACATTAGACACACAATTGATTTATTATTTCATTATCAATTCCATTCTCAATTCTCGTCATCATTTAGGCAAACATGCCCCACTTATTTCAATTGAATCATCATAGCCAATCACAATGGCTTCACATCTCACTTGAATCATCATAGCCAATCATAATGGCCTCATATCTTATCATGTCTCAATTCACATTATAATACTTCATTATTCAAGTATACATAATCATTTACATTGAACATCATCATATAGGCATACATGCCTCAATTATCTCAATTCACCTTATGCAAAACATAACATTATTAATATGCATCCATAATGCAATAGATTACTTATCACATATGTTAAGTCTCAAGATCATATAAAAGTATGCATTAATTTAGGGTTTGTACTTACCTTAGGAACAACTCACACCAATTTACAACTTTACTCTTCCAAAACTTCTTCACCACTTAGGTTACTTTACTCTACACATGACACGCTCAACAACACGAGCGTGTCCCTGACCGTGCCCTAAACTCACAACACAGAAGCTTTGACACGCTCAGAACCACGGGCGTGTCACTGAACGTGTAATGCATTCTGTCTCACAGAAACATTGACACGTCCAACAACATGGGCGTGTTCAAGACCGTGTCAATTCCTCACCAACACAGTAGCTATGACACGCTCAGTGACATGGGCGTGTCACTAGACGTGTCAATACTACTACTAACAGAAGCTGTGACACGCTCAGTTCAGTGACATGGGCATGTCACTGCTCGTGCCACCCATCCAAAAACACAGAACCATTGACACACCTAAAATCTGGCCGTGCTCATGGGCGTGTTAGGCCAAAAATACAGATTCCGGCCACAACAACACTTAATCCAACAAATCACTTCCTTTCAACAAAATCCACTTCAAACAAACTTAGCTCAACATACCCAAGAACCATAACAAACTTGCAAAAACACCAAAACAACTAAAAACATACATCCAACACAAATCAAAATCATCACCACAACCCAAAACACACCTACAACACTACCTCTTCCAACAAACTTACTCTTTTCTTCAATCCAAACTCAAATATCCAAAAACCAAATGAATCAAACACTCTTAAACACAACACAATCAAAAAACACTCCTATCATCCACAAAAATCCTTAAACCAAACATGACTCCAAAATAAACAAGAGAAATCAAGAGAGAACTTACCAAAGTTGATGATAGTTCACAATTTTCAACTTATTCCCTTGAATCTTCCTTCAATTTGAGATTGGATCACAAAACTCACTCTCTCTCTCTCTCTCTCTCTCTCTCTTGCTTTAGATGGCCGGCCAACAAAAGGAAAAAGGAAAGAAATGAAAAAGAAAATGAAGAAACCAAAGTCAAATACTCCTCTCTTTAAACCTCCTCCAAGCAATTATAATATTAAATAATCCAAATTAATCTCTTCCATTCATTTTAATTTCCCATTTTCCACTAATTAACTTAATTAATTTAAATAACTAAATATCTTCTTCCTTTGACCATCACAATTGACTTGTATATATATGTTGTATATGTAATATCCCCATATATGCCCTAGAAGTTTTGAATGTTGTTGTTGTTGTTATTGTTGTTGTTGTTGTTGTTGTTGTTGTTTTAAATTGGATTAAATGTAGGTGTCATATTGCAAGAGAAAAGAAATTAAAGGAAAGTGTATATGTTAATTATATGGTTATATATAACATATAAGTTGGTCAAATGGAGAGTCAAAGGGAAAAGATATTTATTTTGTTGAGTGTGAAATTACTAAAATGGGCATTTGAGTAATAAGAGAGTTAGAACAAATGATTAAGGGCATTGAGGTAATTTTCTTTTGGAAATTGCTTGGTGGAGATTAAAAGAAGAGAAGAAAGGTTGACTTGTTGATATTCTTTTCTTTTCTCTTAGTGGTGGCCGGCTCTCCAAAACCAAAGAACAAGAGTGAATTTTTGTTGTTCCAAAATCAAGATTGAAGGGAGAATCAAGGAATTAAGTTGAAGATTTGTGGAATTCAACAACTTTGGTAAGTTCTTTTCCTTGATTTCTTCTATTATTTTAAAGTTGTGTCTTAGGTGAATTGTGATTTGTTGATGTGATGATTTGGTGTGTTTAAGTTGTGTTTATAAGTGTTAGAATTGATTGTAAGTTAAAAGATTGAATTGGTGTTGGTTTGGTTTTGAATATGGCAAGTTATGTGGAGGTTGATAGTGGAAGATCAAGGGTGAATTTGGTTTTAGGGTTTTGAAGTAATGAATGATTAAATGTATGGTTAATTGTGATTATTGTGTTAAACATGCCAATTAAGTGTTAATGACTTTGATTACATCCATTTGAATGAGTTTATGTTGTGTATAATGTGTTTAAATGCAATTAGAAGTGTTTTGGCCACAATTAGGGTTTTGTTCTTGAGTGACACGGCCAAAAGCAAGAAAAGACACGGCCAAGACTAAGGATTTTTTGAGAGACACAGTCATGTCTATGGAAATTTGGCCGTGTTGGATAGATTTTGGAGAGACACGGCCACTGGCTTGGCCTTGTCCCTTGACCGTGTTTGCTACTGCCTGATTTGTGTTGTGAGACACGGCCGTGTCCCTTGCCCGTGTCTGCCACTGGATTGTTGGTGTTGAGAGACACGGCCACAAGCTTGGCCGTGTCCCTTGAGTGTATTAGCTACTGTGAGAAAAGTAATTGATGGACACGCCCGTGTTGGTGGGCGTGTATTGTGTTGAGGTTGTTCTAATTAATTATCATTCTTATGTTCTTATGGGAATAACTATCTTTGGATTAGGTTTTAAAGAGATTGTGTTACATTAACCTAATGTGGAGAATTCTTGGAAAAGGAAATGTATAGATTGATGGGAGTAGTTCTTGAGGTAAGTACAAACTTACATAGATGTAATCTTTTATATGATTTTGAGACTTAACACCCTTGGTATAAATGTGTTAAGTAGATTATTATATTGTTAATTCAATGTTACTAATGTTGTCATTTGTATAGTGTGAAAGCTATAATGAACATCCAAAAGAAAGGTATGTATAATGCAATTTGTTATGATAAATGTTCTAATAATGAATGGTGTTAATGTGTCTTAAGAAATGATGAAATGTGATGCTATCATGATTAATAATGATGATCAACATGAAATAAATAGACATATAGATTATATGACAATGAATTTAAGATACATGTGCAATGAAATGGATTATGTATGCTTGAAGGATATGATTGAAGCATGCCTACAAGGTATGATTGATTAATGATATGTTTGTTTAGTAATGTAATTGATGTTGCATATATCAATGATGAAACATGAAAGGTGATTTGAGATATAATGTGATATGAAGCCATTGTGATTGGCTATGATAATTCAATTGAGATATGTGAGGCATGTTTGCCTAAATGATGATGAGAATTGAAAAATGATATTGATGATGAAATAATCAATGAATTGTGTATCTAATGTGTTATTCATTTTCAGAGTTTTGTTGTTGGTGGCATGCCTAATGGTAACAATCTCTTGAAGTTAGGTTGGGCTTGATCCTTGAAGCCAAGTTGGGTTGAAGTTTAACATGTTTTACTCCCCTTGAAGCTTGGTTGGGTCTAGTCCTTGAAGCCTAATTGAGATGTTACAACCCTTGAAGCTAGGTGGGATTAGTTCTTGAAGCCAAGTTGGGTTGATACTTAGCATGCTTTGTTCCCCTTGAAGCTTGGTTGAACTTATTCCTTGAAGCCTAGTTGGGATTTTGATGAATATAATAATTAAACCAAAGCATTAACTCTGAAAGTCGAATAGCATATTAGTGTCTTTTGGGCCCGAGTCTGTCATTTGTTGTAAATGTGATATATATAAATGTTGGAATAAATGAGTAATGAAATATATAAATTATGGATATTAGTGATGGATGATGGTTGGTGATAATAATTGCCTTTGTTGGAAATGTGATTTATGATTAGTGAATTGTGAACAAACTAATGTTATGAAGTATGATATGTGATGTGTGTATTGATTATGGGTATTAATGATGAATTATGTTTGGTGATAAGGATTGTCTTCCTTAGAAATGTAACTCTTGATTGGTATGATATATAATGTATGTATATTGATATATTGATTGTGAGTATTAGTAATGGATTATGGTTGGTGGTAATGTTTTGTATAAACATATATAATATATGAAATTAGTCAAGATATATGAAGGTTGCAATTAGGAAGGAAAAACATGATAAGAACTAATTGTACATTGAATTGATATATCATTATATAATAGAATATTTATATTTTATATTTTATATTTTACATTTGTACTACTAAGCTTTCGGGCTTAGCGCGGATGTGTAATCGCGCAGGTAGCTTGGTGGAAGATACAAAGTCTTTCGTTATGCCACGAGAAGGGTAAAGGTTTGTCGAGACCAACTAGAGGGTAATGCATACATGTATAACTTTTAATTTTGATGTATTTCTGACGAGAGGATATTTATATGTATAAATGAAGTTTTGATAAAGACAATGATTTTGTAAATGTTATGTAAATTAACGTATTGTGGTTTGAACTCTGTTACAGGTTTTTAAAAGGTAATGAAAAGTGACATCCCTATACTTTATATATACTTACTGTATGTATACTAGGTATATGTATAGTACATATATAGGGTATCGGGGTGTTACAGTATATATTTCCATATACACAACATATACACTTTCCTTTAAATTTCTCTTCTCTTTAAAATTTAACATATACATTCAATACAATTACAACAATAATATCAAAACTTCTAGGGCATACTTTGGGATATTACAATTCTCCCCCTCTAAAAAGAAATTTCGTCGTCGAAATTACCTGATATCAAGTCTGAAACAGTTGAGGATATTGATCTTGCATTGCTTGCTCGCTCGCTCTCCCAAGTTGCCTCTTCTTTACCATGATTCTTCCAAAGAACCTTCACCAATGGCACTTTCTTATTCCTCAACTCTTTCACTTCATGTGCCAAAATAGCAACTGGTTCTTCTTCAAATGTCAGATCTGAACTTACCTCAATAGATTCAACTGGCAAGATATGAGATGGATCTGATCTATACTTCCGCAACATAGAATCATGGAATACATTATGGATTCTATCCAACTCAGGCGGCAAAGCAAGACGATAAGCAACTGGCCCAACTCTTTCCAAAATTTCATACGGTCCAATGAAACGAGGACTCAGCTTCCCTTTCCGACCAAATCTCAAAATCTTTTTCCAAGGAGACACTTTCAAAAATACTTTATCTCCAATATTGTAACACCCCTACATTCAATACATGTACACTACAAACACCACAATGTAGTATACATGCACTAAACATAGGGATGCTACGGATTTTCTTAACATTCAAAACATTTTAAACGATATCATAATCTTTCAATTATATAAATTATAGAAAAATAGGTAGTTACTTATAATACAAAACAAAATAGATATATAGATACATTTAGTTAATACGCAGCGGAATTTATAAAATATTTACATATATGAAACATTTAAATCTATATTTACAAATGTGCATATATTTACATTATAAATATTATTTTACAAAATATAAAGAAATAGTACATGATTGGCAAATCTCTTCTGATCTTTAAGTTCCCAAAATCAACTCTTCAAGGTCTACTCTCACTCGGTCTTGATGAACTCTCGGGTTCAACTCTATTACCTGCGCGATTAAACACTATCGCGCTAAGCCAAGGGTTTAGTAAGACAAATCATGCTAATGTCATGCTTTAGTGCAATGCAATGTCAATTCTCAATCCATATTGTACATGTAACATTATATATGCAAAGCTAACAACATACCTTTACATTTCATAATTCAACATCTTTTCATATACCTCATTAGTTACTCATTAAACCATTCATGAACAACACTAAACAAAGACAAGCATGGGCCCAAGACACACTAATATGCCATTCAATTTTCAGAAGCTTTGGTTTTGTTATCACATTTATCAATATCATATACCCAACTAGGCTTCAAGTATTAGGTTCAACCAAGCTTCAAGGGGAGCAAAGCATGCTAAGCTTCAACCCAACTTGGCTTCAAGAACCAACACAACCTAGCTTCAAGAGTGGTAACATCTCAATTAGGCTTCAAGGATTCAATCCAACCTAACTTCAAGAGATTGTTACACTTATTAGGCATGCCACCAACAACAAACTCTGAAAATGGAATAACACATTAGCCACACAATTCATTTATTATTTAGTCATCATTTCCATTCTCAATTCTCATCAACATCTAGGCAAACATGCCTTATATCTTTCAATTGAATCATCATAGCCAATCACAATGGCTTCAAATCAAACAATATCTCAATTCATATTACATCATTGATACAACATTTCAAAGTACATACCACATTACCATTCACAATGCATATAGCCTAACATTGTTCATATGTTTCATCAATATCAACAAATGTGTGCTACAATCTCAACATCCATGAATGTATGTTCCACATATATTTGATTAGGTCATTCTTATCTTTGAAGTATATTTAAAGTGTTTATATTTAGGGTTAAGTATCAAAATATCTTTAAAGAATCAAAACTATACAAAAAGAACAAAAATAAAAACAGTAGCCAACACATTTGAGGGACACGGCCAAGCTTGTGGCCGTGTCTCTCAACTCAATTTTTGGCAGTGACAGACACTGGCATGGGACACAGCCGTGTCCTCTCCAAAATCACACATACACGGCCAAAATTCCATGGACTTGGCCGTGTCTCTCCAAAACATTAAGTCTTGGCCGTGTCTCTTCTTTGGTTTTGGCCGTGTCACTCATGAACAACCCTAACCAAAAACCAACACTCTTCTAAATGCATTCTAGCACCTTATGCACATCACAAGCTCATCATACACAATATAGCATGGTTCAAATGAATGGAAACAATGTTCTAAACACAAACTCATCACAAGAATTACTTCACAAAACATTCATACCACATTTAAATACAAACCATTTCAAAACCCTAAAACCAATCTCCTTCTCCATCTTCCAAAAATCAACTTACTTCTTTCATCAATTCATCCTTAAAACCCAAGATCAAACTAATCAAACACACTTAAATATAACAAAATCAATCAACACACTCTTAGACCATCTATCAAATCCACATATCATTTCAAACAAGCAAAAGATCCAAAAGAAAACTTACCAAAGCTATAAACTTCTTGAATCAACACTTGATCACTTCAATCTTCCTTCAATTTGAGTTCAACACATCAAGATCCTCTCTTCACCTCTTGCTTTCCTTTGTCTTTGAAGGAGCCGTCCACTATCATCAAGAAGAAGAGAAAATGATAAAGAAACAAAGTCAATTTCTCCTTTAAATCTCCACCAAGTGATTTTAACAAGACAATTACCAACATGCCCTCATCCATTTAACTAACCTCTTGTCTCTTATAAGCCCATATATGTAATTTCACATGCCACATAAAAATATCATCTTGCATTGACCAACCCTTTTTGACTTAGGTATATGTTAATTATATCATCATATAAACAACATATAAACTTGTCTCTAAACCCTCTTTCTTTCCCAAAACAAATATACATAAGCATTCTCTTCTCAATTCCTTTTCTTATCACCTAATATATACATTCAATCACATTTTAAATCAACAACGACAACAACAACAACAACAACAAAAATCAAAACTTCTAGGGCATACATGAGGATATTACAATTCTCCCCCTCTAAAAAGAAATTTCGTCCTCGAAATTACCTGATATCAAGGCTGAAACAACTGAGGATATTGCTCTCGCATCGATTGTTCACTTTCCCAAGTTGCTTCTTCCTTTGGATGGTTCTTCCATAGAACCTTCACTAATGGCACTCTCTTGTTCCTTAATTCTTTCACTTCACGTGCCAAAATAGCAACTGGTTCTTCCTCAAATGTCAAATCTGAGCTCACTTCGATAGACTCAATTGACAACACGTGAGATGGATCCGATCTGTATCTTCTCAACATAGAAACATGAAATACATTATGAATACGATCCAACTCAAGTGGCAAAGCAAGTCGATAAGCAACTGGCCCAATCCTTTCTAGAACTTCATATGGTCCAATGAAACGAGGACTTAATTTCCCTTTTCGACCGAACCTCAAGATCTTCTTCCAAGGAGACACTTTCAAAAATACCTTATCTCCAATATCAAACTCTATGTCTCTCCTTTTCAGATCTGCATAAGATTTCTGTCGGTCTGAAGCTGCTTTTAACCTGCCCCGAATCAACTTCACTTTCTCTTCAGTTTCTTTAACCAAATCAGGCCCAATTAACTTACTTTCCCCAAGTTCATTCCAACACAGCGGTGTCCTACACCGTCTACCATACAGTGCTTCGAATGGTGTCATACCAATGCTGGATTGGTGACTGTTGTTATAAGCAAACTCCACAAGTGGTAGAAATCTGTCCCAACTTCCAGAGAAATCAATGACAGCTTCTCAACATATCTTCAATAATCTGAATCACCCTCTCTGACTGTCCATCCGTCTGTGGATGAAAAGCAGTACTGAAGTGCAGTCGAGAACCCAAAGCACTATGCAAACTCTTCCAAAATCTTGAAGTAAACCTGGGATCTCGATCGGACACTAAAGAAGTTGGAACCCCATGCAACTTCACAATCTCATGAATATACAGCTCAGCCAACCTCTCCAAAGAGTAATCCATCCAAACTGGAAGGAAATGAGCTGTCTTAGTCAATCTATCCACAATCACCCAAATGGCATCATGCTTCCTTTGTGTCAATGGCAAACCAGACACAAAATCCATTGTCACTCTTTCCCACTTCCATTCAGGCACTAACAATGGTTGAAGCAATCCGGTTGGAACTTGATGCTCTGCTTTTACCTTCTGACAAGTGAGACATTTTGATACAAACTCAGCAATGTCTCTCTTCAACCCAATCCACCAGTAATACTGTCTCAAATCATGATACATCTTGGTATTGCCCGGATGCATAGCAAACACTGACTGATGTGCTTCTTCCAAAATGACCCTTTTCAAATCAGCATCATCGGGTACACACAATCTGTTCTTAAACCAAAGGCTACCATCACTTTTCACAACAAAATCTCTACTCTTTCCATTTTGACAATCTGAAATAATCTTCTGAATCTTCTTATCAACCAACTGAGCCTCTTTAATCTGATCCAACAAAACTGGTTTCACATGCAACTGTGCTAACAATGCACCATCATCACAAGATACAAAACTAGCACACAATACTCTCAACTCAACAAGCAACGAGAGCGAGTAAAAAGTTAAACCAGCTAAAGACTTCCGACTCAAGGCATCAGCAACAACATTTGCTTTACCTGGATGATAATCAATCAAGCAGTCATAGTCTTTAATCAATTCCAACCATCTCCTCTGTCGAAGATTGAGCTCTTTCTGAACCCCCAAATACTTCAAACTCTTGTGATCAGTGTAAATGAAACATTTCTCCCCAAACAGATAGTGGCGCCAAATCTTCAATGCAAAAACAATGGCTGCCAATTCCAAATCATGGGTCGGATAATTAAGCTCATGCGGTTTCAACTGTCTAGATGCATAAGCTATAACTTTACCTTCCTGCATCAGCACACAACCCAAACCACTATGTGAAGCATCACTGAAAATCACATATGGTTTGCCTTCCACAGGTAAAGTAAGAACAGGCGCTTGAGTCAACATTTCTCTCAACTGTTCAAAGCTAGCCTGACACTGATCCGTCCACACAAATCTCACTCCCTTACGAAGCAATCTGGTGAGTGGAGTAGCTATCAAAGAAAATCCTTTTACAAACCGTCGGTAATAGCCTGCCAAACCCAGAAAACTTCTAACTTCAGTCACAGACCTTGGTGGACTCCAATTCAAAATAGCTTCAACTTTACTCGGATCAACTCTAATGCCTTCTGCTGAAACAATATGTCCGAGAAAAGCGACTTGATCCAACCAGAACTCACACTTCGACAATTTGGCAAACAACTGCTTCTCTCTCAAAATCTGCAGCACAATCCGCAAATGCTTATCATGTTCCTCTTTATTTCGCGAATACACCAGAATATCATCAATGAAGACCACTACAAACTGATCCAGATAGGGCCTAAACACCCTATTCATCAAATCCATAAAAGCTGCAGGTGCATTCGTCAGACCGAAAGGCATAACTAGAAATTCATAATGCCCATACCTGGTCCGGAAAGCTGTCTTCGGAACATCTTCAGCTCTGACTCTCAACTGATGGTACCCTGATCTCAGATCAATTTTAGAAAACACTGACGCTCCCTTCAATTGATCAAAGAGATCATCAATTCTAGGCAAAGGATATTTATTTTTAATAGTCACCTTGTTCAATTGCCTATAATCGATGCACAATCTCATAGTACCATCCTTCTTCTTCACAAATAGCACAGGAGCTCCCCAAGGAGAAACACTGGGGCGAATAAATCCTTTATCCAACAACTCCTGTAATTGCACTTTCAACTCCCTCAATTCTGCTGGTGCCATTCTATACGGAGTAATAGAGATAGGAGTGGTACCAGACAACAATTCAATACCAAACTCCACCTCTCTCTCAGGAGGCAATCCTGGCAATTCCTCTGGGAATACATCTGGGAACTCAGCAACTGTAGCAATGTTATCAATAGGAGAACCTCTTACTCTAGTATCTACCACATGAGCAAGATAGGCTTCACACCCTTTTCTAATCAACCTCCTAGCTGCAACAGCTGAAACAAATAAGGAGGCTAGCTGTCCTTGCTCATTAGATACTATCACCTCTCTACCATCCCCAGTTTTCAAAGAAACAATTTTCTTTTTACAATCCACCACAGCTCCATGTCGAGATAGCCAGTCCATGCCCAAAATCACATCATATTCCTTAAATGGCATCTCAATCAAATCCCCAAGGAACTCCTCACCCTGCACCACTACTGCACTATCTTTGTGCACTTTACTAACAGTCACACTATGCCCTAACGAATTTGTTACCAAAACATCAAACCCTAGGGATTCAGCATGCAAATCAGACACAGGCAAAACAGATGCACTAATATATGAATGTGTGGAACCCGGATCAATCAAAGCAAGTATTGGAATATCAAATAAAGAAAAAGTACCAGTTATGATTGCCGAAGCATCTGGCTGCCTCTGCATAACATACATCCTCTGGGAAGATCCAACCTCCTCTGGTCTACTCTCCCTGGATGTAGCACCTCCTCTAGAACTGAACCCCGGTCTGCCTCCTCTGCTAACACCTCTGCCTCCTCGGCCTCCCCTCACAATAGGTCGAGAAGCTGCAGTATCAACTGACATCTGCTCTTGCCTCTCCGGACAATCTCTCACAAAGTGATCAGGGGATTCACATCTGAAGCAAACCCCTGCTACACCAGCCTTCCAACAAGGACCTCCATGTGGCCTTCCACAATGGATGCAGATGGGTAAGGTGGATCTCTGAATCATAGGGGTCGGAGCACTTGCCACTGAAGCTGCAGGTCTAAATCTCTGCCTCTGTAACTGCACTGACCTACCAGCTGTTCTCTGACTTCTACTGACCCGAGGAATAAAACTACCTTTACCTCTTTTAGCAAAAGAAGACCCTACCTCAAACTGGGGCCTCCTAACCCTGATCTCTTCCTCTGAAGCAGCTGCAATACCCTGAGCTCGCTCCACACTCCGAGCCGCTGCCACAAGCTGAGAAAAATCATGATATCTGAATCCAGCTACCAGACACATGATAGAGGGCCTCAATCCCTCCTCAAACCTCCTACATCTATCTATCTCATCTGATATTATGCCCCCAGCATACTGACTTAATCGAATAAACTCAATCTCATATTCAGTTATGGTCCGATGATCTTGCTTCAAATCTAGAAACTCTCTTTTCTTCCCATCTTTATACTCCCTTGGAGTATACTTCAATTCAAATTCTCTCAGAAAGTCAGCATATGACAAGGTTGGTGGATCATCCATAGAATGGGGCACTGTCTTCCACCAACTATATGCATCCTTTTGCAACAAAGATCTTGCATAATCAAACTTTTCCTCTGAGGTGGCTTGCAACTGAACAAATATTCTCTGTACTTTGTCTAACCACTGCTCAGCCACTGCTGGATCAGTAGTACCTATAAAATCTTCGGCTCCATACTTCCTCAGTTTGTCATAGTGCCTCACTGATACCAAAGGCTGTGGAGGTGGTGGCTGTGGTTGTACTGGTGCTTGCCTCAAAGCTTCAATCACATGCCTAAGCCAAGCTGGCGAAACCTCCTCCCCAGCTGGTCTACCCGACACCGAAGCAGGTGCCTCCCCAGCACTCTCAACTCTAGCTCCATCCTCCAGAGCTACACTCTCCTCACTTCCCTCAACTGACTGACGCGAATGAGGATCCATCACAACCTAAGTCTGCAAACACAGCAAATTACATCTTATTAAAGATCAGAGATTGCCAATCTCAAACATATATGTTATTTAAAAACTCACTTTTTAAGTAAAAAATTTTTTTTTCTTACATTTTACCTAGGTTGAGAATCTCAAACCTAGGCTCTGATACCAAAACAATTGTAACACCCCTACATTCAATACATGCACACTACAAACACCACAATGTAGTATACATGCACTAAACATAGGGATGCTACGGATTTTCTTAACATTCAAAACATTTTAAACGATATCATAATCTTTCAATTATATAAATTATAGAAAAATAGGTAGTTACTTATAATACAAAACAAAATAGATATATAGATACATTTAGTTAATATGCAGCGGAATTTATAAAATATTTACATATATGAAACATTTAAATCTATATTTACAAATGTGCATATATTTACATTATAAATATTATTTTACAAAATATAAAGAAATAGTACATGATTGGCAAATCTCTTCTGATCTTTAAGTTCCCAAAATCAACTCTTCAAGGTCTACTCTCACTCGGTCTTGATGAACTCTCGGGTTCAACTCTATTACCTGCGCGATTAAACACTATCGCGCTAAGCCAAGGGCTTAGTAAGACAAATCATGCTAATGTCATGCTTTAGTGCAATGCAATGTCAATTCTCAATCCATATTGTACATGTAACATTATATATGCAAAGCTAACAACATACCTTTACATTTCATAATTCAACATCTTTTCATATACCTCATTAGTTACTCATTAAACCATTCATGAACAACACTAAACAAAGACAAGCATGGGCCTAAGACACACTAATATGCCATTCAATTTTCAGAGTTAATGCTTTGGTTTTGTTATCACATTTATCAATATCATATACCCAACTAGGCTTCAAGTATTAGGTTCAACCAAGCTTCAAGGGGAGCAAAGCATGCTAAGCTTCAACCCAACTTGGCTTCAAGAACCAACACAACCTAGCTTCAAGGGTGGTAACATCTCAATTAGGCTTCAAGGATTCAATCCAACCTAACTTCAAGAGATTGTTACACTTATTAGGCATGCCACCAACAACAAACTCTGAAAATGGAATAACACATTAGCCACACAATTCATTTATTATTTAGTCATCATTTCCATTCTCAATTCTCATCAACATCTAGGCAAAAATGCCTTATATCTTTCAATTGAATCATCATAGCCAATCACAATGGTTTCAAATCAAACAATATCTCAATTCATATTACATCATTGATACAACATTTCAAAGTACATACCACATTACCATTCACAATGCATATAGCCTAACATTGTTCATATGTTTCATCAATATCAACAAATGTGTGCTACAATCTCAACATCCATGAATGTATGTTCCACATATATTTGATTAGGTCATTCTTATCTTTGAAGTATATTTAAAGTGTTTATATTTAGGGTTAAGTATCAAAATATCTTTAAAGAATCAAAACTATACAAAAAGAACAAAAATAAAAACAGTAGCCAACACATTTGAGGGACACGGCCAAGCTTGTGGCCGTGTCTCTCAACTCAATTTTTTGCAGTGACAGACACTGGCATGGGACACAGCCGTGTCCTCTCCAAAATCACACATACAAGGCCAAAATTCCATGGACTTGGCCATGTCTCTCCAAAACATTAAGTCTTGGCCGTGTCTCTTCTTTGGTTTTGGCCGTGTCACTCATGAACAACCCTAACCAAAAACCAACACTCTTCTAAATGCATTCTAGCACCTTATGCACATCACAAGCTCATCATACACAATATAGCATGGTTCAAATGAATGGAAACAATGTTCTAAACACAAACTCATCACAAGAATTACTTCACAAAACATTCATACCACATTTAAATACAAACCATTTCAAAACCCTAAAACCAATCTCCTTCTCCATCTTCCAAAAATGAACTTACTTCTTTCATCAATTCATCCTTAAAACCCAAGATCAAACTAATCAAACACACTTAAATATAACAAAATCAATCAACACACTCTTAGACCATCTATCAAATCCACATATCATTTCAAACAAGCAAAAGATCCAAAAGAAAACTTACCAAAGCTATAAACTTCTTGAATCAACACTTGATCACTTCAATCTTCCTTCAATTTGAGTTCAACACATCAAGATCCTCTCTTCACCTCTTGCTTTCCTTTGTCTTTGAAGGAGCCGTCCACTATCATCAAGAAGAAGAGAAAATGATGAAGAAACAAAGTCAATTTCTCCTTTAAATCTCCACCAAGTGATTTTAACAAGACAATTACCAACATGCCCTCATCCATTTAACTAACCTCTTGTCTCTTATAAGCCCATATATGTAATTTCACATGCCACATAAAAATATCATCTTGCATTGACCAACCCTTTTTGACTTAGGTATATGTTAATTATATCATCATATAAACAACATATAAACTTGTCTCTAAACCCTCTTTCTTTCCCAAAACAAATATACATAAGCATTCTCTTCTCAATTCCTTTTCTTATCACCTAATATATACATTCAATCACATTTTAAATCAACAACGACAACAACAACAACAACAGCAAAAATCAAAACTTCTAGGGCATACATGAGGATAGTACAAATATCAAATTCTATGTCTCTCCTTTTTAAGTCTGAATAAGATTTCTGTCGATCTGAAGCTGCTTTCAACCAATCCCGAATTATCTTCACTTTCTCTTCAGTTTCTTTAACCAGATCAGGACCAATTAATTTGCCCTCTCCAATTTCATTCCAACATAAAGGCGTTCTGCATCTTCTACCATACAATGCCTCAAATGGTGCCATACCAATACTGGATTGGTGACTGTTGTTGTAAGCAAATTCCATAAGTGGCATAAATTTGTCCCAACTTCCATAGAAATCAATGACACAGCTTCTCAACATATCCTCAATAATCTGTATCACCCTTTCTGACTGCCCATCTGTCTGTGGATGAAAAGCAGTGCTAAAGTGCAATCGAGAACCCAATGCATCATGCAAACTCTTCCAAAATCTTGAGGTAAACCGGGGATCTCGATCAGACACTAAATAAATTGGGACTCAATGCAACTTCACTATCTCACTAATATACAGCTTAGCCAACCTTTCAAGAGAATAGTCCATTCTAACAGGAAGGAAATGAGCTGTCTTTGTTAACCGATCAACAATCACCCAAATAGCATCATGCTTCTTCTGAGTCAACGGCAATCCAAACACAAAATCCATTGTTACTCTCTCCCATTTCCATTCAGGCACCGTTAAAGGTTGAAGCAATCCAGTTGGAACTTGATGCTCAACTTTCACTCTCTGACAAGTGAGACATTTGGACACAAATTCCGCTATGTCTCTCTTCATACCAGACCACCAGTAGTGCTGTTTCAAATCATGGTACATCTTTGTACTACCCGGATGCATAGCAAAACCTGATTGGTGTGCTTCCTCTAAAATAATCTTCCTCAAACTATCATCATCAGGTACACACAATCTATCCTTGAACCAAAGACTACCATCACTCTTCATATAGAAATCTCGGCTCTCCCCATTTTGGCAATCTAACACAATTTTCTGAATTTTCTCATCAACCAATTGAGCCTCTTTAATCTGATCTAACAATACTGGTCTTAACTGCAGCTGAGCCAATAATGCACCATCATCACATACTTCAAAACTAGCATGCAACGCTCTCAACTCAACAAGCAACGAGAGCGAATACACAGCCAGACCTGCTAAAGACTTCCGACTCAAGGCATTAGCAACCACATTCGCCTTACCAGGATGATAATCAATCAGACAGTTGTAGTCTTTAATCAGTTCTAACCATCGCCTTTTCCGAAGATTCAGCTCCTTCTGAACACCCAAATATTTCAAACTTTTATGATCCGTATAGATAAAACATTTCTCCCCATATAAGTGATGTCGCCAAATCTTCAAAGCAAATACTGTAGCTGCTAATTCCAAATCATGTGTCGGATAATTGAGCTCATGCGGCTTCAACTGCCGAGAAGCATAGGCTACCACTTTACCCTCTTGCATTAAAACACATCCTAAACCATTATGTGAAGCATCACTATAAATCACATATGGTTTATCTTCCATGGGTAAAGTAAGAACAGGCGCTTGAGTCAACATCTCTTTCAACTGTTCAAAACTAGCTTGACACTGATCCGTCCACACAAATCGAACTCCCTTCCAAAGCAATCTGGTGAGTGGAGTAGCTATTAAAGAAAAACCTTTCACAAATCGACGATAATAGCCTGCCAAACCCAGAAAACTTCTAACTTCAGTCACAGACTTTGGTGGACTCCAATTCAAAATAGCTTCAACTTTACTTGGATCGACTCTTATACCATCTGCTGAAACTATATGACCCAGAAAAGTTACTTGGTCAAGCCAAAACTCACACTTTGACAGCTTAGCATACAACTGCTTCTCTCTCAAGATCTGTAATACCATTCGCAGATGCTTGTCATGCTCCTTCTCATTACGTGAATACACCAAAATATCATCGATGAAAACCACCACAAACTGATCCAGATGGGGCCTAAACACCCTATTCATCAAATCCATGAAAGCTGCAGGTGCATTCGTTAACCCAAAAGGCATTACTAAAAACTCATAATGCCCATACCTAGTGCGGAAAGTTGTCTTAGAAACATCTTCAGCTCTAACCCTCAACTGATGATACCCTGATCTCAAATCAATCTTGGAAAACACTGCTGCTCCCTTCAATTGATCAAAGAGATGATCAATCCTAGGCAAAGGATATTTATTCTTAATAGTAACTTTGTTCAATTGCCTATAATCAATGCATAACCTCATAGTACCATCCTTCTTCTTCACAAACAACACAGGAGCTCCCCAAGGAGAAACATTGGGGCGAATAAACCCTTTATCCAACAACTCCTGTAACTGCACTTTAAATTCTCTCAATTCAGCAGGTGCCATTCGATAAGGGGTGATAGAGATGGGAGTGGTACCAGGCAACAGATCGATACCAAACTCAACCTCTCTCTCAGGGGGTAACCCTGGCAACTCCTCAGGAAACACATCCGGAAAATCTGCAACTGTGGTGATATTATCAAGTTGAGAACCCATGACTCTAGTATCCACCACATGAGCAAGGTAAGCATCACACCCTTTTCTAATCAACTTCCTAGCTGTTACAGCTGATACAAACAAAGATGCAAGTTGTCTCTGCTCACTAGATACTATCACATCCCTACCATCACTAGTTCTCAAGGTGACACACTTCTTTTGACAATCCACCACATCTCCATGTTTAGACAGCCAATCCATGCCTAAGATCAAATCATATTCTTTAAAAGGAATTTCAATCAGATCACCAAGAAACTCCTCACCTTGCACCACAACTGCACTATCACGGTGTACCTTACTAACAACCACACTATGTCCTAAAGGATTTGTCACCAAAACATCAAATCCTAAGGATTCTGTATGCAATTTAGACACAGGCAATATGGATGCACTTATGTATGAATGAGTAGATCTTGGATCAATCAAAGCAAGTACTGAAATGCCAAATAAAGAAAATGTACCCGCTATAACTGCTGAAGCATCTAGCTGCCTCTGCATCACATATACCCTCTGAGAAGATCCTGCCTCATCTGGTCTACTACCTCTAGATGAAGATCCTCCTCTCTGACTGGACCCAGGTCTACCACCTCTACTAAAACCTCTGCCCCCTCTACCACCTCTGCTGACACTAGGTCGAGAAACTGCAGTATCAGTCTGCCTATCATCTTGCATCTCCGGGCAATCTCTAATAAAATGATTTGGTGACCCACATTTATAACACACTCTGGTTACACCAGTCCTCCAACAAACACCTCCATGGGGCCTGCCACAGTGAACACATACAGGTGGAGTAGACCTTTGCATCACGGGAGTCGGGGCACTAGCTACAGAGACTGTCGGTCTCGGCCTCTGCCTCTGATACTGCACTGATCTGCCTGATTGCCTCTGACTCCTACTAATCCTCGGAGCAAAACTTCCTCTACCCCTCTTCACAGATGAAGACCCTGCCTCAAACTGGGGTCTCCTTACCCTAGTCTCCTCCTCAGTAGTAGCTGCGGCTATACTCTGGGCTCTCTCCACACTCCTAGCTGCTGCAACAAACTGAGAGAAATCCTGATAACGAGAACCAGCCACCAGGCACATGATAGAGGGCCTCAATCCCTCCTCAAATCTTCTGCACCGATCTATTTCATCAGAAATAATTCCCCCAGCATAATGACTTAACCGGATGTACTCAATCTCGTATTCTGTCACCGTCCGATTGTCTTGCCTCAAATTCAAAACTTCCATCTTCTTAATATCTTTATACTCCCTCGGAGTATATTTTTGCTCGAACTCCCTCAAGAAATCACTATATGATAGTGTAGGTGGATCATCCATAGCATGAGGGACCGTCTTCCACCAGTCATAGGCATCTTTTTGCAGGAGGGATCTGGCATAGTCAAATTTCTCATCCGAAGTGGCTTGCAACTGAATGAATATCCTCTGTACCTTATCCAACCACTGCTCAGCCACTGCAGGATCGGTAGTGCCTAAGAAATCTTCAGCCCCATATTTTCTCAACTTGTCATAATGTCTTACCGGCACCTGAGGCTGTGGTGGTGGTGGTGGCTGCACTGGAGCTTGTCTAAATAATTCCACCATATGCCTTAACCAACCCGGCGGAGCCTCATCTATAGCTGATCTCTCTGGCACAGAAATAGGTGCCTCACTAACTCTCTCAACCCTAGCTCCCTCTCTACTCTCTCCTGGAGCTACACTCTCGGCACTTCCTTCTACAGTCTGACGTGAATGGGACTCCATTACTACCTATATCTGCAAACACAGCAGAATATTCCTCATTAAAGATCAAAGACTGCCATACCAAAACATGTATTTTACTCAAAAACCAACTTTTAAAATCAAAATATTCTTTTTCTTACAATTCACCTAGGTTGAGAATCTCAAACCTAGGCTCTGATACCAAAATAATTGTAACACCCCTATACTCCGTATACGTACACAGCATGCTAATACGATCATAATATACGTATACTGAATATAGAAATGCTTTGATATACTTGACAAATGAATAATCCCTTTACAAAAACATGAACAAATTTAAATCATTTAAAAGAAGTTATAAAAGACCAAAGATAAAATGTTTATAAAAAAACAGCGGAAAATATAACAATTATTTACAAATACTTATACATTAAAACTCAAGATTTACAAAACATAAAGTATATACCTGTTTGGCAGTATATCTTCAATCTTTAAGCTTCACTATCACCACCTCAAGATCTAGCCTCTACTTGGCCTAGAGGAATTCTCCGGTTCTTCCCTGTTACCTGCGCGATAAATCATAATCGCGCTAAGCCAACGACTTAGTGGTACAAACTACAATAATACTATGTTTCAATGCAATGCCAATGTCACAATCAATTTCAACAATAAAGACAATATTCATAAATGATATATTAATATTTTTCATAACACTTCATTCCATTATTTTATTCAATCGTTTCACCATTCATGAATCATATTGAAACAAAGACAAGCATGGGCCCAAAAGACACTAATATGTCATTCAACTTTCAGAGTTAATGTTTTGGTTCAATTATCACATTTATCATTATCATTATCCCAACTAGGCTTCAAGGATTAGGCTCAACCAAGCTTCAAGGGGAACAAAGCATGCTAAGTATCAACCCAACTTGGCTTCAAGAACCAAACCCAACCTAGCTTCAAGGGTTGAAACATCTCAATTAGGCTTCAAGGACTAGATCCAACCAAGCTTCAAGGGGAGTAAAGCATGCTAAACTTCAACCCAACTTGGCTTCAAGGATCAAGCCCAACCTAACTTCAAGAGATTGTTACTAATAGGCATGCCACCAACAACAAAACTCTGAAAATGAATAACACATTAGACACACAATTGATTTATTATTTCATTATCAATTCCATTCTGAATTCTCATCATCATTTAGGCAAACATGCCCCACTTATTTCAATTGAATCATCATAGCCAATCACAATGGCTTCACATCTCACTTGAATCATCATAGCCAATCATAATGGCCTCATATCTTATCATGTCTCAATTCAAATTATAATACTTCATTATTCAAGTATACATAATCATTTACATTGAACATCATCATATAGGCATACATGCCTCAATTATCTCAATTCACCTTATGCAAAACATAACATTATTAATATGCATCCACAATGCAATAGATTACTTATCACATGTGTTAAGTCTCAAGATCATATAAAAGTATGCATTAATTTAGGGTTTGTACTTACCTTAGGAACAACTCACACCAATTTACAACTTTACTCTTCCAAAACTTCTTCACCACTTAGGTTAAGGCAAATCAACCTCTTCACAACCTAAACCAAAAGAAATAGTACACATGAGATGCAAAACTCTACACATGACACGCTTAACAACACGAGTGTGTCCCTGACCGTGCCCTAAACTCACAACACAGAAGCTTTGACACGCTCAGAACCACGGGCGTGTCGCTGAACGTGTAATACATTCTGTCTCACAAAAACATTGACACGTCCAACAACATGGGCGTGTTCAAGACCGTGTCAATTCCTCACCAACACAGTAGCTATGACACGCTCAGTGACATGGGTGTGTCACTGGACGTGTCAATACTACTACACAGAAGCTGTGACACGCTCAGTGACATGGGCGTGTCACTGCTCGTGCCACCCATCCAAAAACACAGAACCATTGACACGCCTAAAACCTGGCCGTGCTCATGGGCGTGTCAGGCCAAAAATACAGATTCCGGCCACAACAACACTTAATCCAACAAATCACTTCCTTTCACCAAAATCCACTTCAAACAAACTTAGCTCAACATACCCAAGAACCATAACAAACTTGCAAAAACACCAAAACAACTAAAAACATACATCCAACACAAATCAAAATCATCACCACAACCCAAAACACACCTACAACACTACCTCTTCCAACAAACTTACTCTTTTCTTCAATCCAAACTCAAATATCCAAAAACCAAATGAATCAAACACTCTTAAACACAACACAATCAAAACACACTCCTATCATCCACAATAATCCTTCAAACTCAAACATGACTCCAAAATAAACAAGAGAAATCAAGAGAGAACTTACCAAAGTTGATGATAGTTCACAATTTTCAACTTATTCCCTTGAATCTTCCTTCAATTTGAGCTTGGATCACAAAACTCACTCTCTCTCTCTCTTGCTTTAGATGGCCGGCCAGCAAAATAAAAAGGAAAGAAATGAAAAAGAAAATGAAGAAACCAAAGTGAAATACTCCTCTCATTAAACCTCCTCCAAGCAATTATAATATTAAATAATCCAAATTAATCTCTTCCATTCATTTTAATTTCCCATTTTCCACTAATTAACTTAATTAATTTAAATAACTAAATATCTTCTTCCTTTGACCATCACAATTGACTTGTATATATATGTTGTATATATTTCCATATACACAACATATACACTTTCCTTTAAATTTCTCTTCTCTTTAAAATTTAACATATACATTCAATACAATTACAACAATAATATCAAAACTTCTAGGGCATACTTTGGGATATTACACTTGTCCTTTGGCTTCTTAGTGCTAGCAGATGTTTTGGCATTGTTTCCTAAAATTGTAGCCAATTGGTTCTTCATGGTCTCAGCTAGGGCCTCTTTTAATTCTTCCATCTTGGCATTGACGGCATCGTCCACCATTCTTTGAATTTGTTTGGGCTCCATTGCTTTTGGTGACCAAGTGATTGAGTCATTGCTAGATTCTTTGTCTCCGCTATAGGTCGGATTTTCGTAAGCTTTTGAACTATCGTAATCCAGGGCTGTGAGCCAGAGAGGATCAAAGATATTAGATGTGAATGTATGTATGCATGTATGCATAAACAATAGACAAAGATAAGTAGAACGTCCCTTCCAACCTTATAACTTCCACACACGAATGACGAGTCTCTTTTTCTAGGTATATGGTAAACAAAGTACCAACATGGGGTATCTTGTTTTTCGAATATTTCTCTCGGATGTTTCAACCAATAGTTATATTTTCAAAAATGGAAATCAATTCATGATAATTCCCATTAATTTAGGCTTTAATCTATCCAACCAACTAAAGTAGCTTTTATGCTATATTGGATTAAAACTAAATTAAGAGTTTTATTATAAATAGATTTCTCACTTGAAAAAGTAACTGGTGGTTCATGCCCAAAACAAGCCCATGATTAATAACTCTTAGTATAAACTAGGCTCACAATTGATTTTTGTTATTTCGTAATTGACCTAAATAATTTGCAAGCTTTTTGTAAGAAAAGGTTGGATGAAAGTAATTTTGTTTCTAAGCCCATTGTAAAAAAGATTTAGAAAAAATGGATTTTGGGCTTTGTATTTTAGTCATGAGAAAAGAATTTTTTGATTCATTTTTAGACAAGTTTTATATCGAAAGACCACCTTGAAAAGTTTTGAAAATAGCTTTGGTCTTTTAGATTTTAAAGAAAAATTAATTTTGAGCTCATAATGTATTTAGGTCATATTAGAAAAAGAACAAACTAAATAAGCCATTATTTAAGCCAAGATAAATTAACCATAGTCAAACAACAAGCATTTGGGGTAAAACCTAAGGAAAGTAACTAGGCCAATTACATGAGCTTTAGTCTTCAGGTTAAAAGGCTTAGGTTCCCATAGCAAGTATATACCAAATGGTATAAGAATATGAGTGGTTATGCCATGCTTGATCTCCATACCTTGAGTGAAAGTATGGTATCCCCCACATAACGCAACACAAGTAACACAGAAGTCCTAACTCACGCACACGATGCAATCTAATATGATGCAATGGATAATATCATGATAAGAGAGAATAGAATAATATAAAGACCAACGGAATCAACTTCTCTTGTCCCCAGTGGAGTCACCACTGCGAGCAAGGATTTTTGCCCCCACTCTCGGTAGAATGGTTCTTGTGACTTCGGCACTGTTTAGGCTCAGGGCTTTAGAGAACTTGGGCCTAAGCCCAGAGAAAATGGAGTAGCCACCTGGACGGGTCGGGAAAAAGAAAGGGGTGGATGACTCGATTCCTAAAGAATCCCCAACCTCCTAATGGGTTCGAAAAGTTGGGTACGTGTGAGGAAGATGAGAAATGGCCCAACACCCCCACAATGCCCAGTTCATTGGAACCGGCCTCCTTTGCAGGTCTTAATATTATAAAATTCTTAAATATAACAATATTATCCATACTACATGTAACAATTAAAATAAAGCATCATTATATTAAAATCAAAGCAATGTCCAAACAAAGCAAATAAATGGACACCCATCTAAGGATGGAAACATGTCCTTACATCGTCCATGTCTAAAACTAAATAAGACACCCACCGAAAGGTGGAAACGTGTTCTTTACATTAATTCCAAAATATAAAAGCAATTTAAATTACATGAAAATTAATTAATGAGGTACCCAATAATGGAAACATACCTCTTACAATTTTAATACCAAAATAAACAAATAATAATTATAATAATAACGAAAATATCCATCCATGATAAATTAAATAAATCAAGCATTGAAATTAAATAAATTAAAACATATAATAAACTACGTAATCAAATCTAAAATTAAATAAAGCAAATAAAGATACAAATTTAAGTTTATGTCTTAATTTAGGGTTCTTTAATTAACATTTAGGGTTTTGGGATTTTGAAATTATTATATTTATTATTTAGGCTACTATGAGGGTTTTTGGAAAAATGGAATTGATTAGGATTTTATAATTTTAAGAAAGTAGTAAGGTTTTTGGTTAATCAAATTAGGGTTTAGGGCTGACATCATGAATTTAGGGTTTTGGATCCTTAAGATATTAGGGTTCTAGGATTTAAGGTTTGAGGAAATAAGGTTTTAGGATTTTTTTTGAAAAATATAGCACTTTAGGGTTTGTTTGAAGAATAATTTATGGTTATGGAAGAAGAACTTAAGAATTTGGGATCTAAGGTTTGAAAGATAATTTTAAGGGATACTGGATATTTGGAACACAAATTAGAATTCGGTAAAGCAATTTTGAATTTTAGAATTTAAGAAAATAATTTAGGGTTTAAAAGTTTTGGAAATGAAATAACAGTTTAGGGTTTTGATAATTTAATCAACGATTTAGGCTACTGGATGAATGGACAATTTGATTTATAAAACATTCTATTAAGTTTAATAATTTAGGTTACTGAAAGACTCCAAATCAAAACAAATAATTAAAACATTTAAAAGAAAATATGGCAATAACATCGTATTCTTAAACAATTCATGAATGAAAACGTAAGAATGTTGTAAATATAATTAAATAATAGATTTATAATCAAACCTCCGTTCGTTGGTTCCTCCACAATTGACTCTGGTTGAACAAGAACAAAGGCAGTGTTCCTACCTTTGATGGATTGGTGATTGATAAATGCTTACTTGCTATTAATTTCTTTTGTCGTCTTCTGCCTTTCTAGTTTACTCCTCTAGATCTCATTCCCCTAGGGGTTTTTTTCCTTCTGTCCCTTTTTTTTCTTTTTCTTCTCTAGGGTTTTCTCTTTCTTTTTTGCCCCCTTTTTCTCCCTCCTTTCTCGTATTTTAATGTGGTATTTATAAGAAAAATAAAGTCTTAATCATATTTTAATAAGGAAATACTATCTATTTAGGAAAAATTACAAAATCGGATAAAATAAGGTTTGATAAAAAAATCAACAGCGCACGGGCTGTCGGGCTCGCGAGCTGCGCTAGTAAAAATTACACTGATGAAAATTACTACGGGCTATGGCGAACTAGACAAGCCCAGCTGCAGCAAATTGGGCAAAGCATAATTCACTGCAGATTGTTATCTGTGGCAAATTGGTCATTGCCCAATTCGCCACAGACAATTTCTGCGGCGAAATGGGCTGCGCAAGTCGCTAGCCGATCCGCCCAATTTTTATTTTTTTCATTTTTTTATATTTTTTATATTTTTTTTATTTTTATTAAAAATAACTATTAAATATTATAAGTAATTAAAATATTATTAAAATAATTAAAATACCATAAAAATTATTTTAGACTATCGGATTTGACTGAGTCAAAAATTAAGGGTCTACACAAGTCAAACTCCACATCTTTAAGAAAATCTAAGGAAACAAATTATAAACTTACCAACTCAAGTGGAAACTACCAAATCTTCCCTTAAAACCTTGAAAATCCTTCACCTTGAGTAGTAGGGAAGAAGCAAATCCTCCCTTTCCTTTAATGGAGAAAACCGACCTTTAATGGAGAAAGAAGCAGAAGAAGACTAAGTACAAAATCTCTCTCTCCACCCACTTTCATTTTAACCACATATATTTCCAATTTTAATCTTAGCCAAGTATATATATTATTATTAAATTACAACATCAAAATATCATGTTTCATTTGCTATATAATTTACTTTTGAATTATAAAAAAATCAACTTTGACTTTTAAAAATATCAACTTGTATATGCTATGTATATTTTCATATATATCACATATACATTTTACTTTCTTACTTAAAATATTTTTTTTTCATTTAAAATTATTTATTTCATTTATCTAATTAACTTATAATTTATTTATCAAATTTCTAAAAATTAGGATTTTTCAAAAATTTTGGAATATTACAATAACGATCCATGTTTGAAACCCTAATTATATATTATCACTACAAGACCATTATTCCATCATTTATAACTTTCTCAACTAATTGACTAATAAATCATCATTTATTTATCATTAACTTCATTTATATCAATTATAACAATTAGCCATAACTTTCTCTCTCCAACCAACTCAAACATAATTTAATCAAGAAAACCAAGCTTAAAATGAAAGATACATACTTGATTTCTTGTATTCCCTTCAAAATCCAACTTCAAATCATTTAATTTTCAATGGAATTTAAGGTATGTAGAAAGAACTCTCTCTCTCTCTCTCTCTCTCTCTCTCTCTCCTCCTTAAGGTTCGGCCATGGCAGTCCCAAAGGAGGAAGAAGGTGATTTTTTACTTCTTTCTAATTTCCTAACCACAAATATGTATATGATAACTATTTACTTAATTAATTAATGAATTTCCTTTTAATTTCAACAATCCATTTCTTTCTTAGTTTGACTTTCTTTTTCTTTTTAATTAATTAATTTATTTATCTAAATTTCTTTCTTCAATAATTATACATATGCATATATATTTATATTTCGTTTATATGTTGCTTATATTTTATGTATATATATGTTACTTATATATTACATACACTTTTATGTACATGTTTATTTAATGTATCTATATCTATATATATTATGTATATGTAATATATATTTAATATATACATTTACCCGCATGTATATATATATATACAGTGTGTACCCCATGTACACATCAAGTATACCATATACATATATATTTATATATCACATATATAATATATATACATATAACCAACATACATTATATATATAATATATAATATGTATATACTAGATATATACTAGGTATACATTAGGTACATACAACTCCTATACCTCCAAATACTTATTTAATTTCTCCAAAATCATGGATATTACATATTGTGCCTCTTTGTTCGGTTTACCTAGAGAAATATAATTTTTTGGTAAGTTTGATGACTGTCACTTCTAGGGTTTACAAATTATCGAGAGAACATGCAAAGTTTTTGGTAATACATATGACTTCATATTATAGTTTACACTTTACCGAGAGAGATTTCTTAATTCTCAGTAGTGTCGAGAGATATACACATTTGTCGATAAGAGCATTTAATTATTATGTGGCATGTATCGAGAGAACATAATTATCACTTGGTAAACATATTTAATTAAATTATTGTTTGTGCCTGCTCAATTCACTTACAACACCTCTAAGTTAGGTTTGCTAAGAGAAATATGATCTGTTGATAAGGTTAATGATTCTTAATTCTATGGTTTATTAATTAATCAGAGAACATGCAAAGTTCTTGGTAATACATGACTTTTTGGATTATGGTTTACACTTTACCGAGAGAGATTTTTGGTCTTTTGGTACTACCAAGAGATATACACATATTTTACTAAGAGCATTTAATTCTTTTGCGGTGTGTACTAAGAGAATGTACTTATCTCTCAATAAATAGATTACTTTTCCAATTTGGCTTCACCATTTACCGAGAGAGGGATGGAATCTCTTGGCAAGAGTGATCACATATTTTGGTAATAAATAAGAATTTTCATGTTATATTCACACTTTATTAAGAGGTCTTTGTTCTCTTGGTAGTACCGATAGACATAAAGATTTATCAGTAATAACTTTCAAATACATTACTCTTTGCCAATCCATGTAGTTTCTCTTGGTGTATTTAGTTGGTAATTGGTGGCACCACAATTTACTTACTAATTATGAGCGGACCAAATGGAGTTACCACTTGGTACAAACTGAGAATTCATATCTTAAAACTTGTGTCAACTTGATTCTATGTATTGGGTTTAATGATGGCCAAACTACTTGTCACTAGATCAAGTAATCTATATGCACCACTCTTTATATTTGTCAATGAGCTCTTTTAGATATGCAATTCTAATAAAAGTTGGTATAGATATAACAAATATAAAACAAACAAGGTGTATGCATGTTTATGACAAGAATATCGTAGCCAATATTATAAGGATTCGGTAATTATAAATCAACACCTAATTTTATTAGCTTAATTTATATTTTTAAGATAAGAAGATATCATTTTTTGAAAGCATAATTGCCAACCTAATCATGGCATCTAGGTTATCTCATCATTAAATGAAAACATCATGGCTAAGTGCAACTTAAAAAATCAAAGATTATTCAATTTAACTATCAAGATCTCAATAGATAATAAGTTATATGATTTAAACCCTCAAGTTTCCCCACATTCAGCTTATGAACTTCCAATTTAGATATATTTTCTAATTTAAAATTCACAAGATAGATAAAAACAAGCTTAGTGGATTGATTTACCTACCTAAAAAGCAATGAACATGACAATCTTCAAGTGTTTGTTATGCTAAACCATGCCTAGTTCCTCATTCTCGATGCTTATCACAACTTCAAGCTAATTTGAATGAAATCAATGGGTTGATCAAAACACTACTACTTTTGATGGATTGGGAAGGGGTTTTGAAATGGAAATGGTTGTTAGAACTCTGAAAGTTTCAGTTGCTTTTTAAAGCAATGGAAATTTCTTAGCAAATTGAAGTTGAAATTTTTGAAATTGGATTGGGATCCCTTCAAAAAATGGTTTATCATGTATTTATAGTCTTAGGGTTACCAATAGAAAGATTCCTTTTTAGTTTAAGGTTTGTACTGAGGAAACAAATTGAGTAAAATCATAACCAAAAAGGAAAGAATCTTCAAATTCTTAAAAAGTCAATTTTTTGCCTATTCTGTCGAAGAACCTCTGCTCGACAAGAGGGAACCACCATATGGTTGTTCTTTGAAACTATTGTATGTCAGGACCCATAACCTCCGTACAGTCATTAGAACCACCGTACGTCAGGTCCATCTAGGGAGATTTCCTCTCCTTATTTCTAAATCATTCCGTGGACATTCTGGACCATTTTTGGAATCTTCCAAGTTGTGTTCACTACCATTGAGTTAGTTTTCACTCCATGAAAACTCCATTAACCCTGCTCTAACATTCTATTAGAATTAACAAGAAAATAAACTAAACTAAAAGACTCAACGGATTTTCATCATCGAGTTTATCCATTACGCAGATCAACTGATCAAAATCAAATGCTAATACTAATGCGTAAACTTGTCGAGACATTTAGTGGGTTAAATATGGTGCCACTTGTTAATGCCATATGTACTGATAGTTTCATCCATCCACTTGTGAATCGGTAATCTATCGATACCATCTCAAATATTTTTTTAATTTTTTTTTTCGTATGTCCTCTCAGTGTTCAGTTTGTAATCATTAAAGAAGATTGTCTCTCAGTAAACTCCTATCTATAATTCAGTATATTTTTGAAATGATTGAAGCTTTTACCATCTCTTAGGATTCAAACAAGCCTAAAGATGGTTGTTTCTATTTACTTTATTGAGAATATTACAAGAAACACGAGCAATACCAATGGAATTTATTGATGGCTACACAACCATTGATACATATTGACAAAAGTTTAGGAAAAGAAATGACAGTAAATTTATCAAAAATTTAGGAATAGAATACTGACCAAATGCAAGATTAGTTGGTAAATATTGTAACATCCCGATACTCCATATAAGTACTATACATAGACCTGGTATACATACAGTAAGTATATAAAGTATAAGGATGTCACTTTTCGTTACAATTTAAAAAACCTTTAACCGAGTTCAAACCACAATACATTAATTTAAAGAATATTTACCAAATCATTATACTTTTAATGATCTTGCAAATATATAATAATCTTATCTTTATCATAACTTCATTTATAAATTGTAAATGCACTCTTGCCAGAAATACATCATAATTAAAAATTATACATGTATGCATTACCCTCTAGTTGGTCTCGATAAACTTTTACTCTTCTCGTGGCATAACGAAAGACTTCATATCTTCCACCTAGTCACCTGCGCGATTACACATCCGCGCTAAGCCCAAAAGCTTAGTAGTACAAATATAAAATATAAACATACCTTATAGCAATTCTAACATATAATGATATATCAATTTCCAGGTACCATTAATTTCTTATTCTGTTTTTATTTTCCTTCTTAACTGCACCTTTCATATATCTCGTCTAATTTCATATATTATTTACATATATATATCATTATCACCAATCCACAGATCCATCACTAATACTCACAATCAATATATCAATACACACATTACATATCATATCATTATCACCAATCATAGATCCATCACTAATACTCACAATCAATATATCAATACACACATTACATATCATATCATTATCACCAATCACAAATCCATCACTAATACTCACAATCAATATATCAATATACACATTACATATCATATTTCATAACATTTCATGTCATTATCACAATTCATCAATCATGAATCACATTTCCAATAAAGGCAATCATAGATCTCATTACTCATTTATTTCAACATTAGAATATCACATTGAAAACAAAGACAGACTCGGGCCCACAACACTAATATGCCATTCAACTTTCAGAGTTAATGCTTTGGTTCAATCATCACATTTATCATTATCCCAACTAGGCTTCAAGGATTAGGTTCAACCAATCTTCAAGGGGAATAAAGCATGCTAAGTATCAACCCATCTTGGCTTCAAGAACCAATCCAACCTAGCTTCAAGGGTTGTAACATCTCAATTAGGCTTCAAGGATTAGACCCAACCAAGCTTCAAGGGGAGTAAAACATGTTAAACTTCAACCCAACTTGGCTTCAAGGATCAAGTCCAACCTAACTTCAAGAGATTGTTACTAATATTAGGCATGCCACCAATAACAAACTCTGAAAATGGAATAACACATTAGCCACACAATTCATTTATTATTTCATTAGCACTTTCATTCTCAATTCTCATCATCCTCTAGGCAAACATGCCTCATTCATCTCAATTGAATCATCATAGCCAATCACAATGGCTTCACATCACATTTGAATCATCATAGCCAAATACAATGGCTTCACATCACATTTTATCTCAATTCACATTATACACCTTATCATCCAAGCATACATAATCAATTACATTGCACATGTATCTTAAATTCATTGTCATATAAACTATATGTCCATTTATTTCATTTTGATCATTATTATCAACCATGATAACATCACATTTCATCATTTCTCAAAACACATTTACACCATTCATTATTAAAACATTTATCATAATAAATTGCATTGTACATACCTTTTTGGATAATCATTATAGCTTTCACACTATACAAATAACAACATTAGTCACATTGTATTAACAATATAATAATCTACTTAACATTGTTTTTAAGTTTCAAAATCATATAAAAGAATGCATCTAGGTAAATTTGTACTTACCTCAAGAACTACTCCCATCAAGCTATACATAATCAATTACCTCATCATATCCTTCACATTTTACCTATAACATCATTGATGCAACATTACAAAGTACATTATTCATATAACACATTACCACTCAAAAGATTCACAATGCATAAAACATAGCATTGTTCATACAGTATCATATGCATCATCAAATGTATGTTCAATCTCATCAATACAAGAAGAGCAAAGAACCATCACTGTAGCCAACACACTCAAGGGACACGACCAAGCTTGTGGCCGTGTCTCTCAACACCAAATCAAGCTGAGGCAAACACGGGCAAGGGACACAGCCGTGTCTCTCAACAAAAATCAGGCAGTGGCGAACATGGGCAAGGGACACGGCCGTGTCTTCTCCAAAAATCATCCAACACGGCCAAATTTCCATAGACTTGGCCGTGTCTCTCAAAAATCCTTTAGTTTGGCCGTGTCTCTTCCTTGGTTTGGCCGTGTCTCTCTTGTATACAATCCTAAATATGGCCACATCTCTTTTGATTGAATAAAAACACATTATGCACAATACAACCTCATTCAAATGGATGTAATCAATGTTATTAACACATATTCATCACAAAATTCACATTAACACTATATCAACCATACAATCAATTACTTACCACATCAAACCCTAAACCAACATCAATCTTCTTCTTTCAATATCAACATCCATTCAACTTACCATCTTCAAACAAAACCAAACCTTTTTAACTTACAATCCATTTCAACACTTATAAACACATCTCAAACACACCAATTCATAATATCAACAAATCACAACTCATCTCAAACACATCTTCAAAAATAACAAAGGAAAACAAGAAAGTACTTACCACAATTAAGGAAATTCCACAAATCTCCAACTTAATCCTTTGATTCTTCCTTCAATTTGAGCTTAGAACATCACAATCCTCTCTTGCTCTCTTGTTTCCTCTTGTCTTTGGGTGAGCCGGCCAACACAAGAAAGAAAGAAGAAAATCTCCTCAAAAATCAAAGTCAATTTCTCTTTAAATCTCCACCAAGAATTTCACATTAAGCAATTACCTAAACACCCTTCTTTACTTTATTTTAACTTCCTTTAAAAACAATTGCCCTTTTTGTAATTTCACATATCACAAGTTAAAATATATTCTTGCCTTGACTCCCCATTTGACCAACTTATATTTTATATATATTACAATATACACAACATATACATTCTCTTAACACACTCATTTCCTTTGCAAAACATATATACATTTAATTCAAATCCAAAACAACCATTGTATTAAAACTTCTAGGCACACTTTGGGATATTACAAATATGATGCCAAAACTATGGCGCTAGTTATTACTAATAATATTTACAAACAAATTTTTTGTCAAGCTGGTAAATGACATAGAATAAATGGCGCCACCAATTTTAGCACTTTATTTAGTGAGAGATATAAAAGTCTGCTAATAATTTTTAGAATAAAAAATTTAGGCAGGAATTTTAGGGACCCACATTATTGAGAAAATATGTATTCTCTCAGTAAATGAACCAATAGTGGAAAATTAGAAGTCTCCTTTGCTGAGACATATGAGAGTCTATCAGTAATTTTTAGAATTAAAAATTCAATGTCAATTTTAGCGCCTCACATTTTTTAGAAAATATACATTCTCTCAATAAATGAAGTAATATTGGCATATTAGAATTCTCATTTACCAAGAGATATAAGAGTCTGCCATTAGTTTTTTAAATAAAAAATTTTGGTGGCAATTTTAACATCTCACAATGCTGAGAGAATATGTATCTTCTCGATAAATGAACTAACATTAGCATAATAAATGTTTCATTTACCAAGAGAATTGATTATCTATCAGTAAGTGGGAAACCCTAATTAGAAATTAGTGTCTATGTAAATTATCCTATATATAAAAACTAATTTTCTTTTTTTTTTCCACAACTTTCTAAAAATCTCTCACATTTCTCTCTTCTTCTTGCTGCTTCTTCCTTCTTCGGTTTATTCTTCGATTCCTTTTTTGAATAGGTAAATTTTTTTCTTTTATATTTTTAATGTTTTTTTATTTCGTTGTCATTATTGTGTTTAATATTTTGCATTTTTGGTTTTCCCAGTTCCACACCATTTCTAGTTTACTTTTTTGTGGTGTTTTCTCATCTCTGCTTCATTTCTTCTCTTCTTTTCCAAGTATCTATATTATATTTGCTCTTCTATATTTTTGCAGTGATTTCAAATTATTGTGATTGTTGATGAATATGTATTTCATATTATTATATTAAATTGTAATTTTTTTATTAAATAAGTTTGAATTAGTTGATGATTTTTGTATTTTTTTTATGTTTGTTAGAAATATTATTGTATTAATTTATAATTTTTGATAAATAGGTTTGAATGAGTTTAGGGTTTCACTTTTTTTTTGTTAAATTTGTGGGAAAAATTGTCAACATTTTTAATTTGTATTAATTAAAAATTATTGTTTATTGTGAATTTGTTAAAAGTTAGAAATGTTGTTCTTGTTTTAATTTTTTTTGGTTAAAATTTTACATAATGGCCACAATTTTTTAAAATTTTTGAATTAATTTTTCGTATACTTAATTGATATAGTTTTTTTGTAATTAATTAATATAATTATTTTTTGGTTAATTAATATAATTTGGTATTTTGTATTTTTATATTTTATGTTATTAAAATTTTTCATTAATTTTTAAATTAAAAAATTTTGTTTTTTAATTTGTATAGAAATTTAATTATTAATATAAATTTATATTATGGGCCTTATTAAATAATTAACTAAATGTTGGATTTATATATATTATTTTTAATAAATATTTTAGTTTTTTGGGTAAAAATAAGAGCTTTTGATAATTAGGGATAATATTTTATTATTTTAACTAATATATTTATTTTTTGGTGAAATTAGATTTTTTTTTTATTTTTAGGTATAAAAATTAAATTTTTTAATAAATATTTTTGTATTTTAGGTAAAAATAGAGTTTTTGATAATTACAGTTAAAATTTTAATTTTTTAGGTAATATATTGGTATTTTAGATAAAATTAGATTGTTTGATTATTAGGCATAATCATTTAATTTTTAATAAATATTTTGGTATTTTAGGTAAAAATTGAGTTTTTGATAATTAGGGTTAAAATTTTAGTTTTTTGAAGTAATATATTGGTATTATAGATAAAAATTAAATTTTTTTTATTATTAGGAATAATAATTTAACTTTTCATAAATATTTTGATATTTTATGTAAAAATTAGAGTTTTTGATAGTTAAGGTTAAAATTTTAATTTTTTAACTAATGTATTGGTATTTTAGATAAAATTAGATTTTTTTTATTATTAAGCAAAATTTTCTCTATAAATTCATATATCCGTAATATTTTACAATTTTGATAATATGTTTATTTAAAGTCTACATCTATTTTTTTAGCTATATCTATTTTTAAGATAATTTGGTGGAATTAACTTATAAAGGTAATTTAAATTTTTTCTTCAAGTGTTTTAAAGTTTATGAAACCCTAATTTATGCAAAAATCCTAACTTAAGGACTATATCAAGTTTTTTAGGACAATTCAACAAAATTATTGCATATTGGCAGTTAAAATATTTTGATAAATGTTTTAAAGTTTATGAAATAAGACTTGTGCAAAATCTTAACTCAAGAACTATATATATATTTAAAGATAATTGTTAAAATTATCCAATACTGGCAATTAAATTTTTTTTAATCTTGTGTTATAATGTTTATGAAATTTAATTTATTCAATTCAACCTAATATCTAATATCTCTACAAAGAAAAAAAATACACTTCCAATATTTTCACCCTTACATCATCCAGACTTCATCAACAATCACAATTTTCTCAAGCACTTCATATAGACAATATATATATATATCCAATACCAACAATATAAATATGATATATATGCAAATATATAACATATAGATCACATATAAATATCACATATATACAATATAAACAACATAAACATCATATATATATAGAAATATTGTCACACCCTGCTCCTGATTAGGGAAAAAATGTGCAATGATCCTAGGGTTTGGGTCAATATAATATGCCGGAACCATGATGAATCATATTTTCCTGGGATCTTTTTTGCTTATCTTTCTTTTTATTAACATTGTTACAAAATTTTATACATTTACAGTAATAAGTCATGCATAATTCATAATAGACTTTTAGACTTATATGATCTTACCAACTCTAGGTATTATAAAGTTAGACTTAAGTCATATCTTATATTTGTTTCGCTTCAGTAGTGCTATCATATGATTTAATTACTCAAGATAAAGAACTTAGAGTAAATATATTTTCAATACTTATAATTACACATATTCCGAGAATTTAAGTTTTATAAGAATAGGTTAAACATTTACTTAAGCAAAGAAGATTCAGTATAATAAAATACTAAAATTTTTAGGAATTAGATGATAGTATAGAACAGAGGTGTGAGCGGGGATTTTTGCCCTCGCTCTCACGTGGAATGGTTCTTACGACTTCGGCACTATTAGGCTTGGGGCCTTAGAGAACACGGGCTTAAGCTCAGAGAAAATAGAGTCTCCACCCGGACGGGCCGAGAAAAAGAAAGGGGTGGATGACTCAATTTCTAAGAAATTCCAAACTCCCTAATGGGTTCAAAAAGTTAGGTACATGTGGGGAAGCTGAAAATGACCCAACACCCCCACAATGCCCCGTTCATTGGAACCGGCCTCCTTTTCAGGTCTCAATATTATAAAATTCTTAATTAATACAATATTATCCATACTACATGCAATCAATAGAATAAATAAATAATTTATTAAAAATCATGGCAAGGTCCAAACAAAACAAACAAATGGACACCCATCCAAGGATAGAAACATGTTCTTATATTGTCCAATTGCTAAAACTAAATAGGACACCCATCAAAAAGTAGAAACGTGTCCTTTACATTAATCTCAAAACTAGAACATAAATTAAATTACACGATGCTCAATACATGAGATACCCAAAATATGAAAACATACCTCTTACAATATTTTAAAACCAAAGCAAATCAATAAAAATAACCAATCATTCATCATAAATAAATCATTCGTTGAAAACATAAATCAAAGATATAAAAAAATAACTAATCAAAATATATAATAAATATTCATTTAATAATGAAGCAAATAAAGATGCAAGTTTATGTTTATGTATCAACTTAGGGTTTAAATAACATTTAAGGTGTTGGAGTTTGTATTTAAAAGCTAGGGTTTCCAAATTTTAAGGAACTAATATTATTATTATGTTTTTAAAAGAATTATGCTACTGTGTGATTAAAATTAAAATTTAGGATTTAAGTAAATAAGGTAAAAACTTATGAAAATAAGATTAAAACTTAGATATTTGAAAAGAATAAGCTACTATGATGATTAAAAAAAGAAAAAGAATTGATTAGGGTTTTAACAAAATAGATTAGGGGTTTAAATTAAACTAGGGTTTGGATTTCTAAGAAAACTAACACTATTATATTTATTTTTAAAAGGATAATGCCTACTGTGAAGATTTTGAAAAAATGATTTAATTAGGGTTTTATAATTTTAAGTGGTTTATGGTTTTGATTAACAAAAACTAAGTTACTGTAATAACTAAAATAACAAATTAGCTACTGTAATAATTTTTTTAAATAAAAGCTAATTGATGGCTACTGTGTCTTCAAAAGAAATTAAAAACATTGTCCGTTGGTTTTCATAATTATTGGATTATTACATGAGTTTTGAGAGTTGTAATTTATTAATTTTAATGGATCAATAACTAATGGATGAAGATGATTTTTGATTAAAAAGGTTAGATAAGCATTCCTATGTTTGAAGGCTCCACCAAAATTGTTAGATGAAAATTTTAGAGTAGCTAATCACTAAGACAATCACCACTTGTTGGCCGCCTTGATTGTTGTCTTTTGCTAAACTCTCCTTGTCGAAAAGTTGCCAAAGTTCTAGAATTCTCCTCTGCCTCTTCAAAAATTCTAGGTCCAAAAAAAAAAATTCAAAAGTCCCAAAATTCTAAAAATCCAAAAGTCTCTTTGTAATTGTTTTAATGTGGTATTTATAAGAAAAAATAAAAAACCTAATACTAATTGGTTAAGAAAATAAAATTATTTAAGAAAATAAAATTATTTAGGAGATAAAATTTTAAACCCGAGTAAAATAAGGTTTGGCTGAAAAACATATGCGAGCTGGCGAGGTGCGGTGTGTCGCGCGAGAATTACCTGCGAGGATTGGCAATGGCCTGCGGAGAATTGGCCTACGGTAGGCCAATTGCCTGTCATCGCGTGCCGCACACCGATTCAACCCTTCGATTTTTATTTTTTATTTTTATTATTTTTATTTTTACTATTAAAAATATTATATTTAAAATATTTATAATTAATTATATTATTATTTAAATGAATAATAAATAATAAATATTATTTTATTACAATAAATAATATATTAAAAAATATATAATAAATATTATTAAAATAAATATTATAAAACAAATATTAAATTATTAAAATAAATAGTAAATGATAAATACTAAATATTATATATATATTTAAGAAAATAATTAAAATAAATATATAAAATAAATATTATATAATTAAAATAAATAATAAATAATAAATTCTACAAAAATTATTTGGGACAGTTTTAAAATCTTTGGACTGGACTTGATAAAAAATTAAGAGTCTATAGTTTGCCCCCTACTTGAACGATTTGAGACTGCAGCAAAAGAGCGTGAAAAGCAATATGATTTTGATCAGGTTTTAGAGTTAGACTGGACTCTATACTTGTGGATGGTTTGAGTTCTGATTAAAAAATAATTTAGATTCTGGACCCGAGGTGAGTTCTGGATTCAAAATAATTTGGGTTCTGGACTTGAGGAGAGCTCTAGACTGAAAAAATGATTTGAATTTTAGACCCGAGGTGAGTTCTAGATTCAAAAATGATTTGGGTTCTAGACTCGAGGTGAGTTCTGAACTCAAAATTTATTTGGATTCTAGACCCGAGGTGAGTTCTGGACTAAAAAATAATTTGGATTCTGGATCCGAGGTGATTTCTGGGCTCGAGAAATTATTTGGGTTCTAGACCCGAGGTGAGTTCTGGACTCAAATAATAATTTAGATTCTAGACCCGAGATGAGTTCTGGACTCAAAAAATGATTTTGTTGACTTTCTATCAGTTTAAGAGTTTTGGCTTTCTTCTAGCCAATAAATTTTAGCTCTTCTAGCTGATTGATTTTCTATCATGGCTTTCTTCTAGGTACTTCCTCTATTTTTCAATGGATTAACTCCAGCTCTTCTACCTGGACTGGCCTTTTGTCATCTAGGAATTTTGGCTTTCTTCTAGCCGATTGTTCTATTTTTTAATGGATTATGGGTCTTCACCCTCAAAATGTATCTTCATCCTTGGACCTTGGATCTTCACCCTTGGCATCGGGTCTTCACCCTTGAAAATGGATCTTCATCCTTAGAGATCGAATCTTCACCCTTGAAAGTGGATCTTTATCTTTGGTGTCAGGTCTTTACCTTTTAAAATGGATCTTCATTCTTTGGACTTTGGGTCTTCGCCCTTTAAATTGGATCTTCATCTTTTAGACTTTGAGTCTTCACCCTTTAAATTGAATCTTCATTCTTTTGGACATTTGTCCTATATTGGCTTTAGCTCTTTTAGCTGATTGATCTTCTGTCTTCTGCATCTTTATTCTTTTGATAGTTATAATGTTCAATTCTTTTTGTTCTTCATTTTGTACTTTTGCAAAAAATTTAGCCATTTTTTTGCTGACCCTCATATCTTCTCCTTGCCCCCTACGTGGCAAAATATTTGAAAGTGACTTTGAAAATATTTTGTACACGCATAAACTCAAAAACAATTAAAAGGAGAAAGTTTTGCCCCTGTGTAGGCTCAAACTAATGATTTTTCCCATGCAGGCTTTGATTAATGTTTGTGTTGTCTAGTTCTTCATACAAGCATGCATCTCTTATCTTTATAAAGTGCCTGGAGCTTCCTCAAGCAATAGGCCTTCCATGCCCCTTGATTTTAAATCTTCTTTCGATTATTTACTTCACAGGGTGTTTGTTGTTCACTTTGACAAAGAATAGACAATACAATACAAGAAAATACAATATGATATGCTCTTGTATGCATGATATGCATGAATAATACTTACAGTGGTTCCATTGACTCACAGACCGAGGTGATCAACAAAAGTGTTCTTATTGGTTCCTTCTAGATGGTCGTTCAGGTCTTGCATTGGAATGATAAAAGGATTCACATTTATGGCTTTTATCTTCGAGATGTTGAAAACATGAGTGGTGAGGAACAAGCAGCATAGTCAAGGATACATCTATTTCAAACTATGATTCAGCATGTCAATTGGTAGCTTCTTCACAACCTTGCAAATAATTCTTTACTTTGCCCAATGTGTCCTTTGAGGTTCGACTGTTCAACATATTTCTCTTAACTTAAAGGTTTTTATAACAAGAAAACAGTTCTTTTTTTAAATCAAATATTGACTTTGTCAAATCATTGTCATTATACCTCATGACTTGATTTTCCAAATTAACATATCTATAACATGATAACACTAGTTACCGTACTAAACTAGGGAATCATTTCAATTTAAGCAAGAACTATTACACTTTAGATAGGCACATTCACATTACTTGGTCAAAGGTCTCATTGAGTTTGAATATTGTCTATCTCATATGCATGCTTATTCAAACTATCTCCACTAATTGTGTAACACCCCTATACCCCGTATACGTACACAACATGCTAATACGATCGTAATATACGTATACTAAATATAGAAATGCTATGGTATACATAACAAATGAATCATCCCTTTACAAAAACATGAACAAATTTAAATCATTTAAAAGAAATTATAAAAGACTAAAGATAAAATGTTTATTTAAAAGCAGCGGAAAATATAACAATTATTTATAAATACTTATACATTAAAACTCAAAATTTACAAAACATAAAGTATATACATGTTTGGCAGTATATCTTCGATCTTTAAGCTTCACTATCACCACTTCCAGATCTAGCCTCTACTTGGCCTAGAGGAACTCTCCGGTTCTTCCCTGTTACCTGCGCGATAAATCATAATCGCGCTAAGCCAATAGCTTAGTGGTACAAACTATAATAATACTATGTTTCGATGCAATGCCAATGTCACAATCAATTCCATACGCCATTCAAAAGAACATTACATTTCAACATTTTATTTTGTTCAATGTCATATCAAGCATTCATATTGTATCTTCATAGTTTCATTAGTTTCACTATTCAAGATTCATCCTGAAAACAAAGACAAGCATGGACCCAAAAAAAACACTAATATGCCATTCAACTTTCAGAGTTAATGTTTTGGTTTAATTATCACATTTATCATTATCATTATCCCAACTAGGCTTCAAGGGTTTAGGTTCAACCAAGCTTCAAGGGGAACAAAGCATGCTAAGTATCAACCCAACTTGGCTTCAAGAACCAAACCCAACCTAGCTTCAAGGGTTGTAACATCTCAATTACGCTTCAAGGACTAGACCCAACCAAGCTTCAAGGGGAGTAAAACATGTTAAACTTCAACCCAACTTGGCTTCAAGGATCTAGCCCAACCTAACTTCAAGAGATTGTTACTATTAGGCATGCCACCAACAACAAAACTCTGAAAATGAATAACATATTAGACACACAATTCATTTATTATTTCATTATCATTTAATCATCATCACGTAGGCATACATGCCTCCATCATCTCATTTACCTCATTATAGCCAATAACAATGGCTTCACATCTCTTCAATAGAATATATATATCCAATACATTGAACATAATCATCTAGGCAATATGCCTCAATCATCTCATTTACATCTCATTATATATCTCAACTCATCATTTAGGTATACATAATTAATGGCATTAACACATATCTTAGATGCTCATTAATCATTCATATTATACCAATCATGACATTATTCATAAGCATCGACAATGCATTACATTTCCTAACACTTCCTAACACATTTACAATCAAATGGATGTTAAGTCTCAACATCATATAAATATATGCAATAATGTAGTTTGTACTTACCTTAGGAACAACTCACACCAATTTACAACTTTACTCTTCTAAAACTTCTTCACCACTTAGGTTAAGGCAAATCAACCTCTTCACAACCTAAACCAAAAGAAATAGTACACATGAGATGCAAAACTCTACACATGACACGCTCAACAACACGAGCGTGTCCCTGACCGTGCCCTAAACTCATAACACAGAAGCTTTGACACGCTCAGAACCACGGGCGTGTCACTGAACGTGTAATACATTCTGTCTCTCATAAACATTGACACGTCCAACAACATGGGCGTGTTCATGGCCATGTCAATTCCTCACCAACACAGTAGTTATGACACGCTCAGTGACATGGGCGTGTCACTGGACGTGTCACCCATCCAAAAACATAGAACCATTGACACGCCTAAAACCTGGTCATGCTCATGGGCGTGTCAGGCCAAAAATACAGATTCCGGCCAAAATAACACTTAATCCAACAAATCACTTCCTTTCATCAAAATCCACTTTAAACAAACTTACTCTCTTCTTCAATCCAAACTCAAAAATCCAAAAATCAAATGAATCAAACACTCTTAAACACAACACAATCAAAACACACTCCTATCATCAACAATAACCCTTCAAACTCAAACATAACTCCAAAATAAACAAGAGAAATCAAGAGAGAACTTACCAAAGTTGATGATAGTTCACAAATTTCAACTTATTCCCTTGAATCTTCCTTCAATTTGAGCTTGGATCACAAAACTCACTTTCTCTCTCTCTTGCTTAGATGGCCGGCCAACAAAAGGAAAAGGAAAGAAATGAAAAAGAAAATGAATAAACCAAAGTCAAATACTCCTCTCTTTAAACCTCCTCCAAGCAATTATAATATTAAATAATCCAAATTAATCTCTTCCATTCATTTTAATTTCCCATTTTCCACTAATTAACTTAATTAATTAAAATAACTAAATATCTTCTTCCTTTGACCATCACAATTGACTTGTATATATGTTGTATATATATTTCCATATACACAACATATACACTTCCCTTTAAATTTCTCTTCTCTTTAAAATTTAACATATACATTCAATACAATTACAACAATAATATCAAGACTTCTAGGGCATACTTTGGGATATTACAATTCTCCCCCTCTAAAAAGAAATTTCGTCCACGAAATTACCTGATATCAAGTCTGAAACAGTTGAGGATATTGATCTCGCATTGCTTGCTCTCTCTCCCAAGTTGCCTCTTCTTTACCATGATTCTTCCAAAGAACCTTCACCAATGGCACTTTCTTATTCCTCAACTCTTTCACTTCATGTGCCAAAATAGCAACTGGTTCTTCTTCAAATGTCAGATCCGAACTCACTTCAATGGATTTAACTGATAAGATATGAGATGGATCCGATCTATACCTCCGCAACATAGAAACATGGAATACATTATGGATTCTATCCAACTCAGGCGGCAAAGCAAGACGATAAGCAACTGGCCCAACTCTTTCCAAAACTTCATACGGTCCAATGAAACGAGGACTCAGCTTACCTTTTCGACCAAATCTCAAAATCTTCTTCCAAGGAGACACTTTCAAAAATACTTTATCTCCAATATCAAATTCTATGTCTCTCCTTTTCAAGTCTGAATAAGATTTCTGTCGATCTGAAGCTGCTTTCAACCTATTCTGAATTATCTTCACTTTCTCTTCAGTTTCTTTAATCAAATCAGGACCAATTAATTTGCCCTCTCCAGTTTCATTCCAACATAAAGGCATTCTGCATCTTCTACCATACAATGCCTCAAATGGTGCCATACCAATACTGGATTGATGACTGTTGTTGTAAGCAAATTCCACAAGTGGCAAAAATTTGTCCCAACTTCTAGAGAAATCAATGACACAGCTTCTCAACATATCCTCAATAATCTGTATCACCCTTTTTGACTGCCCATCTGTCTGTGGATGAAAAACAGTACTAAAGTGTAGTCGAGAACCCAAAGCACCATGTAAACTCTTCCAAAACCTCGAAGTAAACTGGGGATCTCGATCAGACACTAAAGAAATTGGGACTCCATGCAACTTCACTATCTCACTAATATATAGCTCAGCCAACCTTTCAAGAGAATAGCCCATTCTAATAGGAAGGAAATGAGCTGTCTTTGTCAAACGAGCAACAATCACCCAAATAGCATCATGCCTCTTCTGAGTCAACGGCAATCCAGACACAAAATCCATTGTTACTCTCTCCCATTTCCATTCAGGCACCGATAAAGGTTGAAGCAATCTAGTTGGAACTTGATGCTCAGCTTTCACCCTCTGACAAGTGAGACATTTGGACACAAATTCCGCTATGTCTCTCTTCATACCAAACCACCAGTAATGCTGTTTCAAATCATGGTACATCTTTGTACTACTCGGATGCATAGCAAAACCCGATTGGTGCGCTTCCTCTAAAATAATCTTCCTCAAACTATCATCATCAGGTACACACAACCTATCCTTGAACCAAAGACTACCATCACTCTTCACATAGAAATCTCGGCTCTCCCCATTTTGGCAATCTGACACAATCTTCTGAATTTTCTCATCACCCAATTGAGCCTCTTTAATCTGATCTAACAATACTGGTCTTAACTGCAGCTGTGCCAATAATGCACCATCATCACATACTTCAAAACTAGCATGCAACGCTCTCAATTCAAACAAGCAACGAGAGCGAATACACAGCGAAACCTGCTAAAGACTTCCTACTCAAGGCATCAGCAACCACATTCGCCTTACCAGGATGATAATCAATCAGACAATCGTAGTCTTTAATCAGTTCTAACCATCGCCTTTGCCGAAGATTCAGCTCCTTCTGAACACCCAAATATTTCAAACTTTTATGATCCGTATAGATAAAACATTTCTCCCCATATAAGTGGTGTCGCCAAATCTTCAAAGCAAATACTATATAGCTGCTAATTCCAAATCATGTGTCGGATAATTGAGTTCATGCGACTTCAGCTGTCGAGAAGCATAGGCTACCACTTTACCCTCTTGCATTAAAACACATCCTAAACCATTATGTGAAGCATCACTATAAATCACATATGGTTTATCTTCCATGGGTAAAGTAAGAACATGCGCTTGAGTCAACATCTCTTTTAACTGTTCAAAACTAGCTTGACACTGATCTGTCCACACAAATCTAACTCCCTTCCGAAGCAATCTGGTGAGTGGAGTAGCTATTAAAGAAAAACCTTTCACAAATCGACGATAATAGCCTGCCAAACCCAGAAAACTTCTAACTTTAGTCACAGACTTTGGTGGACTCCAATTCAAAATAGCTTCAACTTTACTTGGATCGACTCTTATACCATTTGCTGAAACTATATGACCCAGAAAAGTTACTTGGTCAAGCCAAAACTCACACTTTGACAGCTTAGCATACAACTGCTTCTCTCTCAAGATCTGTAATACCATTCGCAGATGCTTGTCATGCTCCTCCTCATTATGTGAATACACAAAATATCATCGATGAAAACCACCACAAACTGATCCAGATAGGGCCTAAACACCCTATTCATCAAATCCATGAAAGCTGCAGGTGCATTCATTAACCCAAAAGGCATTACTAAAAACTCATAATGCCCATACCTGGTGCGAAAAGCTGTCTTAGAAACATCTTCAGCTCTAACCCTCAACTGATGGTACCCTGATCTCAAATCAATCTTGGAAAACACTGCTGCTCCCTTCAATTGATCAAAGAGATCATCAATCCTAGGCAAAGGATATTTATTCTTAATAGTCACTTTGTTCAATTGCCTATAATCAATGCATAACCTCATAGTACCATCCTTCTTCTTCACAAACAACACAGGAGCTCCCCAAGGAGAAACACTGGGGCGAATAAACCCTTTATCCAACAACTCTTGTAACTGCACCTTCAACTCTCTCAATTCAGCAGGTGCCATTCGATAAGGAGTGATAGAGATGGGAGTGGTACCAGGCAATAGATCGATACCAAACTCAACCTCTCTCTCAGGGGGTAACCCTAGCAACTCCTCAGGAAACACATCCGGAAAATCTGCAACTGTGGCGATATTACCAAGTTGAGAACCCATGACTCTAGTATCCACCACATGAGCAAGATAAGCATCACACCCTTTTCTAATCAACTTCCTAGCTGTTACAGCTGATACAAACAAGGATGCAAGTGGTCTCTGCTCACTAGATACTATCACATCCCTACCATCACTGGTTCTCAAGGTGACACACTTCTTTTGACAATCCACCACAGCTCCATGTTTAGACAGCCAATCCATGCCTAAGATGAAATCATATTCTTTAAAAGGCATTTCAATCAGATCACCAAGAAACTCCTCACCTTGCACCACAACTGCACTATCACGGTGCACCTTACTAACAACCACACTATGTCCTAAAGGATTTGTCACCAAAACATCAAATCCTAAGGATTCTGAATGCAATTCAGACACAGGCAATATGGATGCACTTATGTATGAATGAGTAGATCCTGGATCAATCAAAGCAAGTACTGAAATGCCAAATAAAGAAAATGTACCCGCTATAACTGCTGAAGCATCTGGCTGCCTGTGCATCACATATACCCTCTGAGAAGATACGGCCTCATCTGGTCTACTACCTCTAGATGAAGATCCTCCTCTCTGACTGGACCTGGGTCTACCACCTCTACTAAAATCTCTGCCCCCTCGACCACCTCTGCTGACACTGGGTCGAGAAACTGCAGTATCAATCTGCCTACATCTTGCATCTCCGAGCAATCTCTAATAAAAAGATCTGGTGACCCACATTTATAACATACTCCGGATACACCAGTCCTCCAACAAAACACCTCCATGGGGCTTGCCACAGTGAACACATATAGGTGGAGTAGACCTTTGCATCATGGGAGTCGGGGCACTAGCTACAGAGACTGTCGGTCTCGGCCTTTGCCTCTGATACTGCACTTATCTGCCTGACTACCTCTGACTCCTACTAATCCTCAGAGCAAAACTTCCTCTACCCCTCTTCACAGATGAAGACCCTGCCTCAAACTGGGGTCTCCTTACCCTAGTCTCCTCCTCAGTAGCAACTGCGACTATACTCTGGGCTCTCTCCACACTCCTAGCTGCTGCAACAAGCTGAAAGAAATCCTGATACCGAGAACCAGCCACCAGGCACATGATAGAGGGCCTCAATCCCTCCTCAAATCTTCTACACCGGTCTATTTCATCAGAGATAATTCCCCCGGCATAACGACTCAACCGGATGTACTCGATCTCATATTCTATCACCGTCCGGTTGTCTTGTCTCAAATTCAGGAATTCCATCTTCTTAATGTCTTTATACTCCCTTGGAGTGTATTTCTGCTCGAACTCCCTCAAGAAATCACCATATGATAGTGTAGGTGGATCATCCATAGCATGAGGGACCGTCTTCCACCAGTCATAGGCATCTTTCTGCAAGAGGGATCTGGCATAATCAAATTTCTCATCCGAAGTGGCTTGCAACTGAATGAATATCCTCTGTACCTTATCCAACCACTGCTCAGCCACTGCAGGATCGGTAGTGCCTAAGAAATCTTCAGCCCCATATTTTCTCAACTTGTCATAATGTCTTACCGGCACCTGAGGCTGTGATGGTGGTGGTGGCTGCATTGGAGCTTATCTAAATAATTCCATCACATGCCTTAACCAACCCGGCGGAGCCTCATCTGCAGCTGATCTCTCTGGCACAGAAATAGGTGCCTCACTAACTCTCTCAACCCTAGCTCCCTCTCTACTCTCTCCTGGAGCTACACTCTCGGCACTTCCTTCTACAGTCTGACGTGAATGGGACTCCATTACTACCTATATCTGCAAACACAGCAGAATATACCTCATTAAAGATCAAAGACTGCCATACCAAAACATGTATTTTACTCAAAAACCAACTTTTAAAATCGAAATATTCTTTTTTCTTACAATTCACCTAGGTTGAGAATCTCAAACCTAGGCTCTGATACCAAAATAATTGTAACACCCCTATACCCTGTATACGTACACAGCATGCTAATACGATCGTAATATACATATACTGAATATAGAAATGCTATGGTATACTTAACAAATGAATCATCCCTTTACAAAAACATGAACAAATTTAAATCATTTAAAAGAAATTATAAAAGACTAAAGATAAATTGTTTATTTAAAAGCAGCGGAAAATATAACAATTATTTATAAATACTTATACATTAAAACTCAAAATTTACAAAACATAAAGTATATACATGTTTGGCAGTATATCTTCGATCTTTAAGCTTCACTATCACCACTTCCAGATCTAGCCACTACTTGGCCTAGAGGAACTCTCCGATTCTTCCCTGTGACCTGTGCGATAAATCATAATCGCGTTAAGCCAACGGCTTAGTGGTACAAACTATAATAATACTATGTTTCGATGCAATGCCAATGTCACAATCAATTCCATACGCCATTCAAAAGAACATTACATTTCAACATTTTATTTTGTTCAATGTCATATCAAGCATTCATATTGTATCTTCATAGTTTCATTAGTTTCACTATTCAAGATTCACCCTGAAAACAAAGACAAGCATGGGCCCAAAAAAAAAACACTAATATGCCATTCAACTTTCAGAGTTAATGTTTTGGTTTAATTATCACATTTATCATTATCATTATCCCAATTAGGCTTCAAGGGTTTAGGTTCAACCAAGCTTCAAGGGGAACAAAGCATGCTAAGTATCAACCCAACTTGGCTTCAAGAACCAAACCCAACCTAGCTTCAAGGGTTGTAACATCTCAATTAGGCATCAAGGACTAGACCCAACCAAGCTTCAAGGGGAGTAAAACATGTTAAACTTCAACCCAACTTGGCTTCAAGGATCTAGCCCAACCTAACTTCAAGAGATTGTTACTATTAGGCATGCCACCAACAACAAAACTCTGAAAATGAATAACATATTAGACACACAATTCATTTATTATTTCATTATCATTTAATCATCATCACATAGGAATACATGCCTCCATCATCTCATTTACCTCATTATAGCCAATAACAATGGCTTCACATCTCTTCAATAGAATATACATATCCAATACATTGAACATAATCATCTAGGCAATATGCCTCAATCATCTCATTTACATCTCATTATATATCTCAACTCATCATTTAGGTATACATAATTAATGGCATTAACACATATCTTAGATGCTCATTAATCATTCATATTATACCAATCATGACATTATTCATAAGCATCAACAATGCATTACATTTCCTAACACTTCCTAACACATTTACAATCAAATGGATGTTAAGTCTCAACATCATATAAATATATGCAATAATGTAGTTTGTACTTACCTTAGGAACAACTCACACCAATTTACAACTTTACTCTTCCAAAACTTCTTCACCACTTAGGTTAAGGCAAATCAACCTCTTCACAACCTAAACCAAAAGAAATAGTACACATGAGATGCAAAACTATACACATGACACGCTCAACAACACGAGCGTGTCCCTGACCGTGCCCTAAACTCATAACACAGAAGCTTTGACACGCTCAGAACCACAGGCGTGTCACTGAACGTGTAATACATTCTGTCTCTCAGAAACATTAACACGTCCAACAACATGGGCGTGTTCATGGCCGTGTCAATTCCTCACCAACACAGTAGCTATGACATGCTCAGTGACATGGGCGTGTCACTGGACGTGTCACCCATCCAAAAGCACAGAACCATTGACACGCCTAAAACCTGGTCGTGCTCATGGGCGTGTCAGGCCAAAAATACAGATTCCGGCCAAAATAACACTTAATCCAACAAATCACTTCCTTTCATCAAAATCCACTTTAAACAAACTTACTCTCTTCTTCAATCCAAACTCAAAAATCCAAAAATCAAATGAATCAAACACTCTTAAACACAACACAATCAAAACACACTCCTATCATCAACAATAACCCTTCAAACTCAAACATAACTCCAAAATAAACAAGAGAAATCAAGAGAGAACTTACCAAAGTTGATGATAGTTCACAAATTTCAACTTATTCCCTTGAATCTTCCTTCAATTTGAGCTTGGATCACAAAACTCACTTTCTCTCTCTCTTGCTTTAGATGGCCGGCCAACAAAAGGAAAAGGAAAGAAATGAAAAAGAAAATGAATAAACCAAAGTCAAATACTCCTCTCTTTAACCCTCCTCCAAGCAATTATAATATTAAATAATCCAAATTAATCTCTTCCATTCATTTTAATTTCCCATTTTCCACTAATTAACTTAATTAATTAAAATAACTAAATATCTTCTTCCTTTGACCATCACAATTGACTTGTATATATGTTGTATATATATTTCCATATACACAACATATACACTTCCCTTTAAATTTCTCTTCTCTTTAAAATTTAACATATACATTCAATACAATTACAACAATAATATCAAGACTTCTAGGGCATACTTTGGGATATTACAAATCGACTCTACCTACCAAGAGAGATCAACGGGTCTTTGATAGGCTTGAAATGGGGTCTATAAGGGAGATGGGTTAAGTAGAAGCCAATTGTAAATTGGAGCCGATGTGACACTATGGACAAACCTTCATATTATAAACTTCCTTATCGGAATTGTACGCTGTTTGGAAGCATTAAACTCTAGACTTCATTTCCATCCTTTAGGCTTCTTTTTTTTTTGGCTTCATGAATATAGCTTGAACGTCCTTCCATCTTCTTGGCATTAATCTTGATTGGGACAGTCTTTACCTTTGCAAAAAGTTTGGTACCCATATTCATTTCTTTTCTTCTTTTCTCATTTTCTTTCTCTTTCTTTTCCTTACTCCTTCTTTCCTTTGAACATTTTATCATTTTTCTCTTCTTCCTTGTAGGACTATCATGTACAGAACTTTCAAGAACCGGATGATCTTTCTCCTTTTTCTCTAATTTTGATCAATTTTTTAGTTGGGTTAGACCAATTTCAAGTCAAACTGTCCTTATAAACCAAATGGAAGTCTTTTGTTACTTTAGGTAAAAGAGAACTCGGTTGACTTTCTGAACCATCTTTTGTGTTTTATTTTATTTTATTTTCTTCTTCTTCTTCTTCTTTTTATTTTTTTCTTTCTTATTTTTTTTCTTCTTTTATTCCTTTTTTTATGGTCTTGACTAGGCATTCCTTTCTTTTTAATCTTCTTGCCTCTTCCCCTTAGTGATCATTAGATTTGTCATGAGTATCACAATAGCTCAGGGTAGGTTGTTGGGGGAATGAAAAGAAAGCTAAAATTTTATGAAGGCTCAAAGGGACAAACTAAGGACTATTGTCAATAGGGCTGATACTAGTTGTTGGATTACCAAACAATGCCTAGATCATCTCTCTTCTAAATAAGTAGAGTTTAATTTTGCCTCAAAAGTTCGTCAAAGCATGTTTTAAGACCGACTAGGACCTAGGCAAAGGTAATTATGTAGGAGTCCTCTCGAAGTAAGCATACACAAACCAATGCTATAGAGCGATTCCCTCACTTAATAAAGTCATTTGAATCATGATGCATAGATGTATTAATTTATGATTATCAAGCTAGATTCGTTATCGGTTGAGCACCAAAATGAGCAAGGACCAACAAAAATTTTGATGAAAGTAATTTATTCAAATAATCTTAATTTAAAAAACATAATTATTCCATTTAAATATTTAAAGAAAGCAAAATAGAAGAGCAACATTCAAGTTAAGGGAAGTTTATTGAGTTAAAATTTTTCCTTATTCCACGTCTTTGATTCTCTCATCTTGAAAGGGGGATAAGACAAAATCTTCCTCCAATCCTCTTCCTACCATGAAAGTTGCTAGTGGAGGCACTCTTTTAAATTTAGGCAAAGGATTTCTTTTAGTATTGGGCTTATCCGGCTCGGGTAGCTTACCACTGTCAATCAAATCTTGGATCTCATGCCTTAGATGAGCACATTTATCCATTTCATGCCCTTGCATTTGATGAAATGGACAGAAGGCCTCGGCATCGAAGTTTGGTGGCAAAGGATTATGTAGTGGTCGAGGAGCCAATGGTTGTAACAAACCTTTCTTTTGTAGCTTGTTGAAAACCCAAGATAGAGGTTTCCCCAATTCTGAGAAGTACCTTCTATTTCCTTGACCAGTTATATTAACATCAACTTCCTTTTGAGTGCTTTGATTACCTGACTGATAGTTCCCTTTCTCATTCCTTCTTGCTGAAAAGTGGTTCTTCTCCCTTTTCTATTCTTCAATTTGCAGACCAGCTTGGAGAAGATCTTTAAAATCCTAGATGAGTGTATGAGACATCCTTTCATGAAGACTAGGTAATGCCCATCTCACAATCATTCTTATTTGATCAGATTCATCGGGCTTCTTCTTGAGCAAAGTAGCCTTATTCCTCCATCTCTTCAGATAGTCCACAAAGTTTTTGTTCGGCCTTTGTCTGATGGACTTCACCTCCATTAGAGTAACTTCCAATTCAATATTGTATCCATATTGTTAGATGAAGACATTGTATAGCAGATCCCAACTTTTTTGAGTGCCATCATCTAAGGTATTGAACCAATTTTGGATAACAGGATCCAATGAGAGCATGAAGTATCTTACAGTTTGAGCCTTAGTAGCTCGGGCGGACTGCATAGCAGTGATATATTGCTTCACATGGAGGTAAGAATTTCCAGTTCCATCAAACTTTGCAAAAGATGGTATCTTGAACTTGTACGTAATCTCTTCATCTAGCTCAAACAATTTGTCAACTTCTGACATCTCCTTGGTTTTCAGCTTCTTTTCAAATTCTTTTCCAGGTCAACAATCAACTTCTCAACATCTGAAGTTTCAGTTTTCTCCATAGCTGATCTTTCAACAACCTTCAGCTCGTTCTTCTTGTCTTGAGGATCTTAGAAGTATTTAGTCCAGTCATTATCATCATTGACGACTACCTTGTCATCATCAAAAGCCACTTCACCAACCTTAACCTTCCCTTTCTCCTTTGGCTTCTTAGTGCTAGCAAATGCTTCGGCATTGTTCCCTAAAATTGCAGCCAATTGGTTCTTCATGGTCTTAGCCAGGGTCTCCTTTAGTTCTTCCATTTTCAGCACTGAGGGCATCATCCACCATTCTTTGAATTTGATCGGGCTCTATTGCTTTCGGTGAGAAAGTAATTGAGTTGCTACTGGATTCTTTGTCTCCGGTATAGGTCAAATTGTCATAGGCTTTTGAACTATTGTAATCCAGGGCTGTGAGCCAGAGAGGATTAATGATATGAGATGCAAATGCATGTATGCATGTATGCATAAATAATAAATAAACAAAGATAATTAGGACGTTCCTTCCAACCTTATAACTTCCACACACAAATGGCAAGTCTATTTTCCTAGGCATATGGTTAATAAAATACCAACATGGGATATTTTGTTTTTTAATAATTCCCTCGGATGTTTCAACCAATAGTTATATTTTCAAACATGAAAAATCAGTTCATGATAATTCCCATTAAGTAGGCTTTAATCCATCTAATCAACTAAAGCATCTTTTATGCTATATTGGATTAAAACTAAATTAAGATGTTTATTGTAAATAGATTTCTCTCCTAAAAAAATAACTAGTGATTCATGCCAAAAACAAGCCTATGATTAATAATTCTTAGTATAAACTGGGCTCATAATTGATCTTTGGTATTCCATAATTGACCTAAATAATTTGTAAGCTCTTTTTAAAGAAAAGGTTGCAAAAAAATAGTTTTGTTTGAAAAACCCATTTGTAAAAAGATTTTAGAAAAAATGGATTTTTGAATTTGTATTTGAAATAATTTTTTATTTGTTTTTAGAAAATTTTTATGCCCAAAGGCCAACTTGAAAAGTTTGAAAAATAGCTTTGGTCTTTTGGACTTTAAAGAAAAATTTATTTTGAGCTGACAATGTACTTAGGTCATATTAGAAAAAGAACAAACCAAATAAGCCATGATTTAAATCAAGATAAATTAACCATAGTCAAACAACAAGCATTTGGGGTAAAACCTAAGGAAAGTAACTAGGCCAATTACATGAGCTTATGTCTTTAGGTTGGAAAGTTTTAGGCTCCCATGGCAAGTATATACCAAAAGGTATGAGGCTATGAGTGGTTATGCCATGCACGATCTCCATACATTGAGTGAAAATATGGTATCCTTTACATAACACAACACGGGTAACACGGGAGTCCTAACTCACGCACACAATGAAAACTAAATGATGTAATGAACAATATCATAATAAGAAAAATAAAATAATATAAAGACCAACGGAATCAACTTCTCTTATCCCTAGTGGAGTTGCCACTGTGAGCGAGAATTTTTGCTCCCACTCCCGGTGGAATGGTTCTTGAGATTTCGGCATTGTAAGGCTAAGGCCTTAGAGAATACGGGCCTAAGCCCAGAGAAAATGAAATTGCACCTGAACGGGCCAAGAAAAAGAAAGGGGTGTATGACTCAATTTCTAAGGAATCCCCAACCCCTAATGGGTTCAAAAAGTTGGGTACGTGTGGAGAAGGTGAGAATGACCCAGCACCCCCACAATACCTAGTTCATTGGAACCGGCCTCCTTTTCAGGTCTCAATATTATAAAATTCTTAATTAATATAATATTATCCATACTACATGTGATCAATAGAATAAATAAATACTTTATTAAAAATCATGGCAAGGTCCAAACAAAACAAATAAATGGACACCCATCCAAGGATGGAAACATGTCCTTACATCGTCCAATGTCTAAAACTAAATAGGACACCCACCAAAAGGTACAAACGTGTCCTTTACATTAATCCCAAAACTAGAACATAAATTAAATTACATGATCCTCAATACATGAGGTACCCAAAATATGGAAACTGATAAGTGCACAATTGATGATATTTTGCCCCTATTTCTTAATATGATTATTATCCAATTGAGTTTAATTAGTTTGTTCAAGTGCTTTTTAGGGTTAATTTCAGGAATTCTCTGTATTTTGAGGCTTATAGTCATTTTGGAGGAATTATGCATGAAAGTAGAAGAAAAGACAAAATTTATCAAGTGACACGCCCATGGACATGGGCATGTCAATGGACGTGCCCTTGATACTACCATACAAAAGCATTGACACGCCCAGTGACATGGGCGTGTCACCGAGAGTGCCTATTGCAATGATTCACAGTGGCTGTGACATGCCCAATGACATTGGCATGTCACTGGACGTGCCTTATATTTAAAATCCCAGTGGCAATGACACATTCAGTGACATGAGCGTGTCAATGGGCGTGTCAGGCGAAAATATCTGCACTATAAAAGCTGAGCTGAAGCACGAATTAAGGGTCTGATTTTTCATATTTTATAACCTAGAGCCGACTTCTAAAGCAAGGAGGAGAGTTTTGGAGCTGAGATTGAAGGTGAAGACATATTCTAAACAAGATCTAAACCAAGATTCAATGATTCAAGTGAAGAAATACGAATTATTCGCAATGGATTATTTGGATTCTTTTTCTTATTTCTCTTGTTCTGGTTTTCTGGTTTTGAACATGAACTAACTCATTCTCTATCTAGATATTGATGAACTCTAGCTTTATTGTATGGATTGAATAATTTTATTTAATTAAATCATTTGATTGAGTTGTTTTATTCTTATGATGCTTAATAATTTATTTTCAATTGATAATAGAATGCTTATTGATTGGTTGCAATTTTCATATTATTGACTTGAGAAAGCTTGATATGAATTGAATACTCATAAGGATTGAGGATTGATTGGAGTACTAGAGATAGACTTACAAGATCCTTTGGTTTATAATTCCTTATTCTTAATGCAAGATCTACTTAATTATGTTTGAGAAGAGATTCCAGCATTCTACTTAGTGATTAGGCATTAATTCACTTGAGAAAGATTTTAGTCTAATTTAGAGGAATACCAATTCAACTCTATTATTTGGTTTAATTGAATTCATTTTCATAAATATAATTGTGGCTAGGGGGATTCAATATCTGGATAGTATTCTCATCATCAATCAATTCATTCAACACTCAATCTCTCTCTATTTTCAATTATTAACTTAATTATCTTTAATTACAAAACTTCACAAAACTATTGATTTGCTAAACAACGGTTAAAATTTGCACTAGTACTTGGCCTTGTCCTCAGTGGAATGATAACTCACTCACTACTTTATTACTTGAGCTACCCATGCACTTGCAGTATTGCAATAGCATAGTTTCGCACCATCAACTTTTTGGCACTATTGCCGAGGACAACAGTTTTCAATATTAGTAATATAATTACGACTGTTGATTTAGTTTTTATTTTATTTTGTTTTAACATAAGTTCTTGCTTTTTGATAGTCATTCTAGGTACTTCTTCCTATTTATGACCCGAGCTAGCTCTTCCCAACTCTTTGAATTAGATCAAGAGTTAGAGAGAACATTGAGGAGAAAGCGAAAGGAAGAAGAGGAAATAGTTCTTGCAGAGACGGAATCGAACTTTGAAGATCTCATCTCAGATGAAGAAATGGCAGAAAATGAGCCAAGGACCATGCAAGAGTTTGCTAGGCCTACTCTTAATGGGGCTGAATCAAGTTTACAAAGACCGGTGATTGCTACAAATAAATTCAAGATAAAGACAAATGTCATTCAGATGGTGCAGCAAACTTGTCAGTTTGATGGGTTCCCAGACAAAGATCCTAATGCATACATTGAGACTTTTCTGGAAATATGTGACACATTTAAGATATAGAATGTTTTTGAAGATGCAATTAGGCTGAGGTTGTTCACATTCACGCTCAGAGACCAACCAGAGAAGTGGTTGAAGTCTTTTCCTCCAAAAACTTTCACTACATGGGGTCAACTAGCAGAAAAATTCTTAGAGAAGTATTTTCCACCATCCAAAATTTCCAAGTTGAGGAATGATATTTCCTCTTTTCTCCAACTAGATGGTGAAACCCTGTATGATGCTTGGGAAAGATTTAAGGATTTATTGAGAAGATGTCCTCACCATGGGCTACCACTGTGGCTTCAGATCCAAACTTTCTACAATGGATTGAGTTGCTCAAGTAAGTAGTCCATCAATGCAGCCGGCGGAGGTACCATAAATAATAAAACACCTGAAGAAGTAAGGGATTTGATTCAAGACATGGCCCTTACAAATTATCAGTGGCAAACCCCAAGGGAACAAGGAAGATTAAGGGTTGCTGGTTCACATCAATTGGATCCCGTAGTTGCTTTGACAGCACAGTTGGAAGCAATAAACAAAAAGATTGATTCTTTAGCTTCTTCTTCTTCGGCGAAAGTGATGCAGGTGATGTCCTGTGAATGGTATGGGGCTGGACATCAAAGCCAAGATTGTCAAAGTGGAAACATGTTTGCTAGGCAAGAGCAAGTAGATTATGTTGAAAACATACTAAGGCAACATCAGAATAACCCCTACAGCAACACGTACAATCTGGGGGGTGGAGAAATCATCCTAATTTCTCATGGAATAATCAGAATAATCCATGACTTGCCCCTGGATTCCAGCAGCCCAGCATCAACACGCTGCCCCTCCAAGAAAGAGTAATTTAGAGGACATGATGGAGAAATTTATAGCAGCTTCTAAAACCAGACTACAATCAACTGAAACCACCCTTAGAAATCAGCAAGCTTCTATTCATAATTTGGAGAATCAAGAAGGCAAATTGCCAAGCAGCTCAGTGAGAGACCACAAGGGAGTTTACCTAGCAACACTGAGGCAAATCCTAAAGAGCAGCTTAAGACAATTACACTAAGGATTGGAAAAGAGATCAAGGGTAATGTGGATGAGAAAAGAGGAGAAGTGGAAAAGAAAAGGGCTGAAGTACAAGAAAAAGAAAACGAAGACGATCCTCCTGTCACTTCGGGAGAGAAAGCTGCACTAGAAAGTGAGAAAGAGAAGCAGCCACAAGACAGCAGTCCTATAATGAAGGAATACCGACCTAGAGTACCATATCCGGCAAGGTTAAATAAGGACAAGATTGATGCTCGGTTCGGTAAGTTTCTTAAACTCTTTAAACATTTACACATTAATATTCCATTTGCTGAGGCTTTGTCATAGATGCCTAAATATGCTAAATTTTTGAAAGATATCCTTTCTAACAAAAGGAAACTTGATGAAGTGTCTTTAGTGCATTTGTCTGAAAAGAGTTCGGTGATTTTGCAAAGGAGGTTACCTAAGAAGTTAAAAGATCTAGGTAGTTTTACCATTCCATGTTTGATCGGTAACCTTGAGGTTAGAAGTGCATTGGCTGATTTGGGGGCTAGCATAAGTGTTATGCCCTATAAAATGTTTAAAGAGTTAGGCATTGGTAAACCTAAACTAACACTTATGACCATCCAACTTGCTGATAAGTCAGTAGTCCACCCTCGTGGCATTATAGAAGATGTGTTGGTAAAAGTCAGGGATTTCATTTTACCCAATGATTTTGTTGTCATCGATATCAATGAGGATGCAGATGTTTCACTTATTCTTGGTAGGCCATTTTTAAATACAGCCCATGCCCTTATCGATGTTCATGATGGCACATTAACTTTGAGAGTGGGTGGTGAGAAAGTTATTTTTAGAATATATGATGCTATGAAACATTCACTTTCACTTGATGAGGTGGAATCATGCAATGATATTATTTAGCATGAAACCGTCAATTGTGTTACTAACATTGTTTCCAAGGATCCCCTTGAGTTGTGTTTATTGCAGGAAAATGTTAAGGATCGAGAAGCAATGGAGCAGCTTGCTTTTCTTGAAGCAAGCAAATCATTCAAATGCATGGCATATGAAACTATTGAGATGCCAAAGGAGGAAAAGCCAAAACCATCGGTGATTGATCCACCCAACTTGGAACTAAAGCCCCTTTCAGACCACCTTGAGTATGGATTTCTGGTGGAGAAGAAGAAATTGCCAATAATTCTGAGTTCCCACCTATCTTCTGAGCAGAAGGAAAAGCTTATCCAGTTGTTGCAGAAACATAAGAAAGTGATAGCTTGGAAGATAGCAGACATCAAGGGCATTAGTCCATTCTATTGCACTCACAAGATACTGATGGAGGAAGAATTCAAGCCAGTAGTGCAACCACAACAGAGACTAAACCCAAAGATAAAAGATGTAGGGAAGGCTCAGATAGCTCTTGGGTGAGCCCAGTCCAGGTAGTACCAAAGAAAGGAGGGATGACGGTGGTCCCTAATGAAAATGATGAGCTGATTCCAACAAGAACAGTTACTGGTTGAAGGGTTTGCATAGACTACAGGAAATTGAATGATGCAACTAGGAAGGACCATTTTCCTTTGCCCTTCATCGATCACATGTTGGAGAGGTTATCCGGACACGGAGTATTATTTCTTTTTGGATGGTCTTTCAGGCTATTTCCAAATTTCTATCGCCCTAGAAGACCAAGAGAAAACTACATTCACCTGCCCATATGGGACATTTGTATATCGAAGAATGCCATTCGGGTTATGTAATGCACCTATGACATTTCAGAGGTGCATGGATATACTTTTTTTATTGAGTTTTTATTATTTCATTCTTTCCATTTGATTCATTTGTTTCAATTAATTTCTACAAATTGTTTTTGGATTTAAGTAAGCTAGATTGTTGTAATAGTATGAATTGAAATGGTTCCCCTTTATATGTTAAATTAATTTGTGATTTTCTAAATGATAATTTCTTGTTGAGGTTAACTTGGCAATCTTGATCAATTGCTGAGGATCGACTGTAATAGCTATAATTATGTAGTGGATAGATGGAAATTGGACACACTTGAAGTTTAAAACCTTAGTTACATTTTTGAGCATGTTATAATTCCTTAGATTCTTGAGTCGGACTTAGTATGACACTTAAGTTTCTGACCCTTGAGCAGTTAAAAAAATGAAAATAAATATAAATAAATATATAATTCTAATAAAAGGAGCTTTGAAAATTTATCCCGTTCCGCTGATTTTTACTCTTGAATTAAAACAAATGGGTTGGAATTATGAATAGTGCTAGTAGCCATTTGAACGGTGATTCTGGCTGAGTAACCGGGGGTCGGCATCACAAATGTTTACCTTCGCATCAAAAGGTTAATATCAGTTCAAACAAGTCGGGCTCCTTAAAAAATGTATATATATATATGTGTATATACAGTTAAAAAAAATAAAAAAAAAGGGTTAAAGAACTTAAGAGAAAATTTACATTTTTCATACTTTGTTCATGGCTTTTGGATTTTCTGGAATTTTATGCTCAATCTTTTAACTCTGGATATTTAGGTTTTAGGTCTGTGAAATTTTTGTTTTGAAACTTCTTGATTCAGCTGTTATGATTGTGAATTAGTTTTTGGTTGATAGCGTGGGTTTTCTGATTCAAGTATTGCAAACTTTTCTTTTCTTTTTGAATATAGAGGGGCCCATCATTTCTGCTTATTATAGTGATTTAGTTTGCTTGAGGACAAGCAAAAACTCAAGTGTGGAGAAATTTGATAAGTGCACAATTGATGATATTTTGCCCCTATTTCTTAATATGATTATTATCCAATTGAGTTTAATTTGTTTGTTCAAGTGTTTTTTAGGGTTAATTTCAGGAATTCTCTGTATTTTGAGGCTTATGGTCATTTCGGAGGAATTATGGATGAAAGTAGAAGAAAAGAGCAAAATTCATCATGTGACACGCCCATGGACATGGGCGTGTCAATGGACGTGCCCTTGATACTGCCATACAGAAGCATTGACATGCCCAGTGACATGGGTGTGTCACCGAGAGTGCCTATTGCAATGATTCACAGTAGCTGTGACACGCCCAGTGACATGGGCATGTCACTGGACGTGCTTTATATTCAAAATCCCAGTAGCAATGACACGCCCAGTGACATGGGCGTGTCAATGGGCGTGTCAAGCGAAAATATCTGCACTATAAAAGCTTAGCTGAAGCACGAATTAGGAATATGATTTTTCATATTTTATAACCTAGAGCCGACTTCTAAAGCAAGGAGGAGAGTTTTGGAGCTGAGAGTAAAGGTGAAGACATATTCTAAACAATATCTAAACCAAGATTCAAGGATTCAAGTGAAGAAATACGAATTATTTGTAATGGATTATTTGGATTCTTTTTCTTATTTCTCTTACTCTGGTTTTCTAGTTTTGAACATGAACTAACTCATTCTCTATCTAGATATTGATGAACCCTAGTTTTATTGTATGGATTGAATAATTTTATTTAATTAAATCATTTGATTGAGTTGTTTTATTCTTATGATGCTTAATAATTTATTTCCAATTGATAATAGCATGCTTATTGATTGGTTGTAATTTTCATATTATTGACTTGAGAAAGCTTAATATGAATTGAATACTCATAAGGATTGAGGATTTATTGGAGTAATAGAGATAGACTTACAATGTAATATCCTCATTTATGCCCTAGAAGTTTTGCATATTGTTGTTGTTGTTATTGTTATAAATTGGATTGAATGTATATGATGGGATAAGAAAAGAAATTGGGAGGAGAATGCTTGTGTATATGTGTATTGGGAAAGAATTAGGGTTTAGAGAGAATGGTATATGTTGTGTATATGATGATATATATAACATATAAATGGGTCAAAGGAAGAGTCAAAGGAAGAGAGATATTTTTGTGTTAAGTGTGTAATTACATATAAGGGCTTATATGAGACAAAAAGTTAGTTATATGATTGAGGGCATTTTTGTAATTGCCTGGATAAGATCACTTGGTGGAGATTAAAAGCAAAATTTGACTTTGTGTCTTCATCATTTCCTTCTTTCTTTCAAGAAGTGGCCGGCTCTCCAAAAACCAAAAAGGAAAGAGAAGTGTTCTTGATGCTAGAAGCAAATTGAGGAAACAATCAAAGGATTTGACAAGGGATTTGTGGAATTTCTTCTTTTTAAGTAAGTATTCTCTTGTTTTTTTTACTTATTTGGAAGTTGTGTTGGAAGTGAATTAGGGTTTGGTGATTTTGTGATTTGGTGGATTTGAGATGTGTTGTGTTGTGTTTTCAAGTGTTAAATTAATTTTAAGTTATGAGTTTAATTAGAGGTTGTTGTTGGAAATGGTGGTTGTTGATTTGGAAGGATGGAGAAGGATGTTGGTTTTAGGGTTTTGAGATGATATGTGTTTAATTGTTATATTAATGTGTTGTGAAGTAATTCTTGTGGTGAATATGTGTTTAGAACATTGATTATGTTCATTTGAAATATGTTATATGATGAATATTGTGTTTGAGTGCAATTGAGAAAGTGTTGGTTTTAGTTAAGGTTATGTGTATGGGTGACACGGCCACAAGCAATGAAGAGACACGGCCGTGTCATTTATTTGTGTTGGCTACTGCCTCTTTTATTTTTAGAGACACGGCCTTGTCCCTCAAGTGGGCTGGGCGTGTCCCTCAAATGAGTTGAATATTGTTTGATTTCTTTGTTCTTTTTGCATGGTTTGGATTCTTCAAAGGTAGTTTGGTCTCTAAACCTAAACATAAACATTTTAAACATACTTAAACCAAGGAATGACTTAATCAAACACTTGTGGATGATCCTAAAGCTATGAATAATATAAATTGTTCTTGCATTGTTGAGATTGAATAATGTTATGTTATGTATTGTGAATGGTAATGTGTTTCATGAGTAATGTGGAATGAAATGTTGATATTTATGAATGATGCTATGTGAGATATAATGTGATCATGGATGAGATAAATATACACTTGAATAATGAAGTGTTATATTGTGAAATGAAATGTGAAGCCATTGTTATTGGCTAAGGTGATTCAATGGAGATAAATGAGGCATGTTTGCCTAAATGATAATAAGAATTGAGAATGAAATCTAAATGAATTGTGTGGCTAATGTGTTATTCCATTTTCAGAGTTTGTTGTTGGTGGCATGCCTAATGAGTGTAACAATCTCTTGAAGTTAGGTTGGATTGAATCCTTGAAGCCTAATTGAGATGTTACCACCCTTGAAGCTAGGTTGGGTTAGTTCTTGAAGCCAAGTTGGGTTGAAGCTTAGCATGCTTTTCTCCCCTTGAAGCTTGGTTGAACTTAATCCTTGAAGCCTAGTTGGGTATATGATATTGATAATGTGATCACAAAACCAAAGCATTAACTCTGAAAATTGAATGGCATATTAGTGTGTCTTGGGCCCATGCTTGTCTTTGCTTAGTGTTGTTCATGGATGATTAAATGATTAACTAATAAAGTATATGCAAGGATGTTGAAATGTGATATACATATATGTATGTTGGGTTATGAAATGTAAAGGTATGTTGTTAGCTTTGCATCTATGTTGTTACATGTATGATATGAATTAGAATTGGCATTGTATTGCATCTAAGCATATCTATTGCATATTTTATCTTACTAAGCCCTTGGCTTAGCGCAATAGTGTTTAATCGCGCAGGTAATAGAGTTGATAGAGTTGAACCCGAGAGTTCATCAAGACCAAGTGAGAGTAGACCTTGAAGAATCCATTTTGGGAGCTTAAAGATCAGAGCAAACTTGCCAATCATGTATACTTCTTTATATTTTGTAAAGAAATGTTTAATATGTAAATATGTACATATTTTATAATTTCCGCTGTGTAATATTTAAATGTATATATATATAACTAATATGTTTTATTTTATAAGTAAATGATCTACTTTTCTATAATGTATAATGATAAGGATATTGTATCAAGTTTTAAAGTGTTTTGAATGTTAAGAGAACCGTAGCATCCCTATGTTTGGTGCACTTATGCTACATTGTTGTGGTTGTAGTGTGTGTGCATTGGATATGGGGGTGTTACAATTGTTTTGGTATCAGAGCCTAGGTTTGAGATTCTCAACCTAGGTAGAATGTAAGAAAAAGACTATTTTGATTTTAAAAAGTGGTTTTTGAATAACAATATATGTTTGGGATTGGCAACCTCTGATCTTTAATAAGATGTAGTATGTTGTGTTTGCAGACTTAGGTTGTGATGGATTCTCACTCACGTCAGTCGATTGAGGGTAGTGCCGAGAGTATTGCTCCTGCTGAGGGAGCTAGAGTTGAGAGTGTTGAGGAGGCACCTGCTTCGGTGTCGGGTAGACCAGCTGGGGAGGAGGTTCCGCCAGCCTGGTTTAGGCATATGATGGAAGATATGAGGCAAGCACCAGTGCAACCAGTGCCACCACCCCCTCAACCTTCAGTACCAGTGAGGCACTATGATAAGCTAAGGAAGTATGGAGCAGAGGATTTCTTTGGTACAGTTGATCCGGCTGTAGCAGAACAGTGGCTTGATAGAGTTCAGAGGGTATTTGTTCAGTTGCAAGCCACCTCAGAGGAAAAGTTTGATTATGCAAGATCTTTGCTACAGAAGGATGCTTACGATTGGTGGAAGACGGTGCCCCATTCTATGGATGATCCTCCAACACTGTCTTACACTGATTTTCTGAGGGAATTTGAGTTGAAGTATACTCCTAGGGAGTATAAGGACATGAAAAAGATGGAGTTTTTGAACCTGAAGCAAGATAGCAAGACTGTAACTGAGTATGAGGTTGAGTTTATTCGACTGAGTCAGTATGCTGGGGGTATCATTGCTGATGAGATTGATAGATGTCGGCGATTTGAGGAGGGATTGAGGCCCTCGATCATGTGCTTAGTAGCTGGATCCAGATATCAGGATTTCTCACAGCTTGTGGCAGCAGCTCGAAGTGTAGAGCGAGCTCAGGGTATTGCGGTTGCTTCAGAAGAAGAGGTTAGGGTTAGAAGGCCCCAGTTCGAGGTAGGGTCTTCTTCTGTGAAGAGAGGTAAAGGAAGCTTTGTTCCTAGAGTTAGTAGGAGTCAGAGGTCAGCTGGTAGGTCAGTGCAGTTACAGAGGCAGAGATTTAGACCTGCAGCTTCAGTGGCGAGTGCTCCGACCCCTATGGTTCAGAGATCCACCTTACCCATCTGCATCCATTGTGGTAGGCCACATGGTGGTCCTTGTTGGAAGGCTGGTGTTGCAGGGGTATGTTTCAGGTGTGGGTCACCTGATCACTTTGTGAGAGACTGTCCTGAGAGACAAGAGCGGATGTCAGTTGATACTGCAGCTTCTCGACCTAGAGTGAGGGGAGGTCGGGGAAGCGGAGGTGTTAGCCGAGGAGGAAGATCTGGGTTCAGTGTCAGAGGAGGTTCTACATCCAGGGAGAGTAGACCAGAGGAGGTTGGATCTTCCCAGAGGATGTATGTGATGCAGAGGCAGCCAGATGCTTCGGCAGTCATTACTGGTACTTTTTCCTTATTTGGTTTTTCTGTACTTGCTTTGATTGATCCGGGTTCCACACAATCATATATTAGTGCATCTATATTGCCTGTGTCTGATGTGCATGCTGAGTCCCTAGGATTTGATGTGTTGGTGACAAATCCGTTAGGGCATAGTGTGGTTGTGAGTAAGGTACACCGAGATAGTGCAGTGAGGGTGCAAGGTGAGGAGTTCCTTGGAGACTTGATTGAGATGCCATTTAAGGAATATGATGTGATCTTAGGTATGGATTGGCTATCTCGACATGGAGCTGTGGTGGATTGTAAAAAGAAAATTGTTTCTTTGAGAACGGGTGATGGTAGAGAGGTGATAGTATCTAATGAGCAGGAACAGCTAGCCTCCTTATTTGTTTCAGCTGTTGCAGCTAGGAGATTGATTAGAAAGGGGTGTGAAGCCTATCTTGCTCATGTGGTGGATACTAGAGTGAAGGGTTCTCCCATTGATGGTATTGCCACAGTTGCAGAGTTCCCTGATGTTTTTCCAGAGGAATTGCCAGGATTGCCTCCTGAGAGAGAGGTGGAGTTTGGTATTGAGTTGTTGCCTGGTACCACTCCTATCTCCATTACTCCTTATAGAATGGCACCAGCAGAATTGAGGGAATTGAAAGTGCAATTACAGGAGTTGTTGGACAAAGGATTTATTCGCCCCAGTGATTCTCCTTGGGGAGCTCCTGTGCTATTTGTGAAAAAAAAAGATGGTACTATGAGGTTGTGTATCGATTATAGGCAATTGAACAAGGTGACTATTAAAAATAAATATCCTTTGCCTAGAATCGATGATCTCTTTAATCAATTGAGGGGTGCAGCTGTGTTTTCCAAAATTGATCTGAGATCAGGGTACCATCAGCTGAGAGTCAGAGCTGAAGATGTTCCGAAGACCGCCTTTCGGACCAGGTATGGGCATTATGAATGTTTAGTTATGCCTTTTGGTCTGACGAATGCACCTGCAGCTTTTATGGATTTGATGAATAGGGTGTTTAGGCCCTATCTGGATCAGTTTGTAGTGGTCTTCATCGATGACATTCTGGTGTATTTGCGGAATGAAGAGGAACATGATATGCATCTGCGGATTGTGTTGCAGATTTTGAGAGAAAAGCAGTTATTTGCCAAATTGTCGAAGTGTGAGTTTTGGTTGGATCAAGTAGCTTTTCTCGGACATATTGTTTCTGCAGAAGGCATTAGAGTTGATCCGAGTAAAGTTGAAGCCATTTTAAATTGGAGTCCACCCAAGTCTGTGACAGAGATTAGAAGTTTTCTGGGTTTGGCAGGCTATTACCGGCGGTTTGTGAAAGGGTTTTCTTTGATAGCTACTCCACTCACCAGATTGCTTCGTAAGGGAGTGAGGTTTTTGTGGACAGATCAGTGTCAGGCGAGCTTTGAGCAGTTGAGAGAAATGTTAACTCAAGCGCCTGTTCTTACTTTACCTGTTGAAGGCAAACCATATGTGATCTACAGTGATGCTTCACATAGAGGTTTGGGGTGTGTATTGATGCAGGAAGGGAAAGTTATAGCTTATGCATCTCGACAGTTGAAACCGCATGAGCTTAACTATCCGACCCATGATTTGGAATTGGCTGCCATTGTGTTTGCATTGAAGATTTGGCACCACTATCTATTTGGGGAGAAATGTTTTATTTACACTGATCACAAAAGTTTGAAATATTTGAGTGTCCAGAAAGAACTCAATCTTCGTTAGAGGAGATGGTTAGAATTGATTAAAGACTACGACTGCTTGATTGACTATCATCCAGGTAAAGCAAATGTTGTTGCTGATGCCTTGAGTCGGAAGTCTTTAGCAGGTTTGACTGTTTACTCGCTCTCGTTGCTTGTTGAGTTGAGAGCATTGTGTGCTAGTTTTGTACCTTGTGATGATGGTGCATTGTTAGCACAGTTGCAATTGAAGCCGGTTTTGTTAGATCAAATCAAAGAAGCTCAGTTGGCCGATAAGAAGATACAGAAGATTGTTTCGGATTGTCAGAGTGGAAAAGGTAGAGATTTTATTGTCAAGAGTGATGGAAGTCTCTGGTTCAAGAGCAGATTGTGTGTGCCCGATGATGCTGATTTGAAAAGGGTCATTTTGGAAGAAGCTCATCAGTCGATGTTTGCTATGCATCCGGGTAATACGAAGATGTATCATGATTTGAGACAGCTTTATTGGTGGATGGGGTTGAAGAGAGACATTGCTGAGTTTGTATCGAAATGTCTCACTTGTCAGAAGGTTAAAGCAGAGCATCAAGTTCCAACCGGGTTGCTTCAATCGTTGTCAGTGCCAGAATGGAAGTGGGAAAGAGTGACAATGGACTTTGTGTCTGGGTTGCCATTGACACAAAGGAAACATGATGCCATATGGGTGATTGTGGATAGATTGACTAAGACAGCTCATTTCCTTCCGGTGCGGATGGATTACTCTTTGGAGAGATTGGCTGAGCTGTATATCCATGAGATTGTGAAGTTGCATGGTGTTCCAACTTCTTTAATGTCTGATCAAGATCCCAGGTTTACTTCAAGATTCTGGAAGAGTTTGCATAGTGCTTTGGGTTCTCGACTGCACTTCAGCACTGCTTTTCATCCACAGACAGATGGATAGTCAGAGAGGGTGATACAGATTCTTGAAGATATGTTGAGAAGCTGTGTCATCGATTTCTCTGGAAGTTGGGATAGTTTTTTACCACTTGTGGAGTTTGCTTACAACAACAGTCACCAATCCAGCATTGGTATGGTACCATTTGAAGCATTGTATGGCAGACGGTGTAGGACACCTCTTTGTTGGAGTGAAATTGGGGAAGGTAAGTTAATTGGGCCTGATTTGATTCAAGAAACTGAAGAAAAAGTAAAGCTGATTCGAGGCAGATTGAAAGCAGCTTCAGACCGACAGAAGTCTTATGCAGATCTGAAGAGGAGAGACATAGAGTTTGATGTGGGAGATAAGGTATTTCTGAAAGTATCTCCTTGGAAGAAGATTTTGAGGTTCGGTCGGAAAGGAAAATTGAGTCCTCATTTCATTGGACCGTATGAAGTTTTGGAGAGAGTTGGGCCAGTTGCTTATCGGCTTGCTTTGCCACCTGAGTTGGATCGGATCCATAACGTATTTTATGTTTCTTTGTTGAGGAGGTATAGGTCGGATCCATCTCATGTGTTGCCGATTGAGTCAATTGAAGTAAATCCTGATCTGACATTTGAAGAGGAACCAGTTGCTATTTTGGCACGTGATGTGAAAGAGTTGAGAAACAAGAGAGTGCCACTTGTGAAGATTTTGTGGAAGAATCATGGAAAAGAAGAATCAACTTGGGAAAATGAACAAACCATGCGAGAGCAATATCCTCAGTTGTTTCAGACTTGATATCAGGTAATTTAGAGGACGAAATTTCTTTTTAGAGGGGGAGAATTGTAATATCCTCATTTATGCCCTAGAAGTTTTGCATATTGTTGTTGTTGTTATTGTTATAAATTGGATTGAATGTATATGATGGGATAAGAAAAGAAATTGGGAGGAGAATGCTTGTGTATATGTGTATTGGGAAAGAATTAGGGTTTAGAGAGAATGGTATATGTTGTGTATATGATGATATATATAACATATAAATGGGTCAAAGGAAGAGTCAAAGGAAGAGAGATATTTTTGTGTTAAGTGTGTAATTACATATAAGGGCTTATATGAGACAAAAAGTTAGTTATATGATTGAGGGCATTTTTGTAATTGCTTGGATAAGATCACTTGGTGGAGATTAAAAGCAAAATTTGACTTTGTGTCTTCATCATTTCCTTCTTTCTTTCAAGAAGTGGCCGGCTCTCCAAAAACCAAAAAGGAAAGAGAAGTGTTCTTGATGCTAGAAGCAAATTGAGGAAACAATCAATGGATTTGACAAGGGATTTGTGGAATTTCTTCTTTTTAAGTAAGTATTCTCTTGTTTTTTTTACTTATTTGGAAGTTGTGTTGGAAGTGAATTAGGGTTTGGTGATTTTGTGATTTGGTGGATTTGAGATGTGTTGTGTTGTGTTTTCAAGTGTTAAATTAATTTTAAGTTATGAGTTTAATTAGAGGTTGTTGTTGGAAATGGTGGTTGTTGATTTGGAAGGATGGAGAAGGATGTTGGTTTTAGGGTTTTGAGATGATATGTGTTTAATTGTTATATTAATGTGTTGTGAAGTAATTCTTGTGGTGAATATGTGTTTAGAACATTGATTATGTTCATTTGAAATATGTTATATGATGAATATTGTGTTTGAGTGCAATTGAGAAAGTGTTGGTTTTAGTTAAGGTTATGTGTATGGGTGACACGGCCACAAGCAATGAAGAGACACGGCCGTGTCATTTATTTGTGTTGGCTACTGCCTCTTTTATTTTTAGAGACACGGCCGTGTCCCTCAAGTGGGCTGGGCGTGTCCCTCAAATGAGTTGAATATTGTTTGATTTCTTTGTTCTTTTTGCATGGTTTGGATTCTTCAAAGGTAGTTTGGTCTCTAAACCTAAACATAAACATTTTAAACATACTTAAACCAAGGAATGACTTAATCAAACACTTGTGGATGATCCTAAAGCTATGAATAATATAAATTGTTCTTGCATTGTTGAGATTGAATAATGTTATGTTATGTATTGTGAATGGTAATGTGTTTCATGAGTAATGTGGAATGAAATGTTGATATTTATGAATGATGCTATGTGAGATATAATGTGATCATGGATGAGATAAATATACACTTGAATAATGAAGTGTTATATTGTGAAATGAAATGTGAAGCCATTGTTATTGGCTAAGGTGATTCAATGGAGATAAATGAGGCATGTTTGCCTAAATGATAATAAGAATTGAGAATGAAATCTAAATGAATTGTGTGGCTAATGTGTTATTCCATTTTCAGAGTTTGTTGTTGGTGGCATGCCTAATGAGTGTAACAATCTCTTGAAGTTAGGTTGGATTGAATCCTTGAAGCCTAATTGAGATGTTACCACCCTTGAAGCTAGGTTGGGTTAGTTCTTGAAGCCAAGTTGGGTTGAAGCTTAGCATGCTTTTCTCCCCTTGAAGCTTGGTTGAACTTAATCCTTGAAGCCTAGTTGGGTATATGATATTGATAATGTGATCACAAAACCAAAGCATTAACTCTGAAAATTGAATGGCATATTAGTGTGTCTTGGGCCCATGCTTGTCTTTGCTTAGTGTTGTTCATGGATGATTAAATGATTAACTAATAAAGTATATGCAAGGATGTTGAAATGTGATATACATATATGTATGTTGGGTTATGAAATGTAAAGGTATGTTGTTAGCTTTGCATCTATGTTGTTACATGTATGATATGAATTAGAATTGGCATTGTATTGCATCTAAGCATATCTATTGCATATTTTATCTTACTAAGCCCTTGGCTTAGCGTGATAGTGTTTAATCGCGCAGGTAATAGAGTTGATAGAGTTGAACCAGAGAGTTCATCAAGACCAAGTGAGAGTAGACCTTGAAGAATCCATTTTGGGAGCTTAAAGATCAGAGCAAACTTGCCAATCATGTATACTTCTTTATATTTTGTAAAGAAATGTTTAATATGTAAATATGTACATATTTTATAACTTCCGCTGTGTAATATTTAAATGTATATATATATAACTAATATGTTTTGTTTTATAAGTAAATGATCTACTTTTCTATAATGTATAATGATAAGGGTATTGTATCAAGTTTTAAAGTGTTTTGAATGTTAAGAGAACCGTAGCATCCCTATGTTTGGTGCACTTATGCTACATTGTTGTGGTTGTAGTGTGTGTGCATTGGATATGGGGGTGTTACATACAAGATCCTTTGGTTTATAATTTCTTATTCTTAATGCAAGATCTACTTAATTATGTTTGAGAAGAGATTCCAGCATTCTACTTAGTGATTAGAGATTAATTCACTTGAGAAAGGTTTTAGTCTAATTTAGAGGAATACCAATTCAACTCTATTATTTGGTTTAATTGAATTGATTTTCATAAATATAATTGTGGTTAGGGGATTCAATATCTAGATAGTATTCTCATCATCAATCAATTCATTCAACACTCAATCTCTCTCTATTTTCAGTTATTAAGTTGATTATCTTTAATTACAAAACTTCACAAAACTACTGATTTGCTAAACAACGATTAAAATTTGTAGTAGTACTTGGCCTTGTCCTCAGTGGAACGATAACTCACTCACTTCTTTATTGCTTGAGCGACTCGTGCACTTGCGGTATTGCAATAGCACAGTTTCGCGTCATAATAAACATACCTCTTATAATGTTTAGAAACCAAAACAAATCAATAAAAATAACCAACCAACCATTCATTATAAATAAATCATTCATTGAAGACATAAATCGAAGATATAAATAAATCACTAATCAAAATATATAACAATATTCACTTAATAATGAAGCAAATAAGGATGCAAGTTTAGATTTATGTATCAACTTAGGGTTTAAATTACATTAAGGGTTTTGGAGTTTATATTTAAAAGCTAGGGTTTTGAAATTTTAAAGAACTAATAATATTATTATAAAAGAATTATACTACTGTGTGATTAAAATTAGAATTTAGGATTTAAGTAAATAAAAACTTATAAAAATAAGATTAAAACTTAGATATTTGAAAAAATAAGCTAATATGATGATTAAATAAAGAAAAAGAATAGATTAGGGTTTGAACAAAATAGATTAGGGGTTTAAATTAAACTAGGGTTTAGATTTCTAAGAAAACTAACACTATTATATTTATTTTTGAAAAGAGAATGGCTACTGTAAAGATTTTGAAAAATTAATTGAATTAGGGTTTTATAATTTTAAGTGGTATATGGTTTTGATTAACAAAAACTAATCTACTGTAATAACTACAATAAAAAAAAATAGCTACTGTAATCATTATTTTTAATAAAAGCTAATTGATGGCTACTGTGTCTTCAAAAGGAATTAAAAACATTGTTCGTTGATTTTCATAATTATTGGATTATTACATGAGTTTTGAGAGTTGTAATTTATTAATTTTAATGGATCAATAACTAATGGATGAAGATGATTTTTTATTAAAAAAGTTAGATAAACATACCTATGTTTGAAGGCTCCACCAAAATTGTTAGATGAAAATTTTAGAGTAGCTAATCAGCAAGACAATCACCATTTGTTAGCCGCCTTGATTATTGTCTTTTGTAAAAATCTCCTTATTGAAAAGTTGCCAAAGTTTTAGAATTCTCCTCTGCCTCTTCAAAAATTACCCGTCCAAAAAAAAATTCAAAAGTCCCAAAATTCTAAAAATCCAAAAGTCCCTATGTAATTATTTTATTGTGGTATTTATAAAAAAAAAATAAAAAACCTAATACTAATTGTTTAAGGAAATAAAATTGTTTAGGAAATAAAATTTTAAACCCGAGCAAAATAAGGTTTGGCCGAAAAAAATATGTGAGCTGCAAGGCGTGCTGCATCATGCGAGAATTTCCTGCGAGAATTGGCAATTCGCCGCAGGCGTGGCCTGCGGCAGGCCAATTATCTGTCGTCGCGTGCCGCACACCGATTCGACCCTCTGATTTTTTTATTTTTTTATTTTTTATTTTTACTATTAAAAATATTATATTTAAAAAATTTATAATTAATTATAGTATTATTTAAATGAATAAAATAAATAATCAATATTATTTTATTACAATAAATAATATATTAAAAAAATATATAAAAAATTTTATGAAAATAAATATTATAAAATAAATATTATATTATTAAAATAAATAGTAAATGATAAATAATAAATAATATATATATTTAAGAAATAATTAAACTAAATATTATAGAATAAATATTAATATAATTAAAATAAATAATAAATAATAAAATAAATAATAAATCCTACAAAATTTATTTGGGACTATATTAAAATCTTTGGACTGGACTTGATTAAAAATTAAGGGCTTACAAGAGGTAGTCCGGAGACTATAATCATAGAACTTAAGTCTTTTCTTTTCAGAAAAGCAGAAAAATTTTGAAAACTTATATCTAATATGACAAGGAAATATGAAATTCTCGAAATTGTTATTTGAAGAATAGACCCACTAATTCTATCTCTCCTTGTCACATTAATATGAAATGAAAAATTAAAATTGATATTTTATGAAATAACCTAAGTTAAAATTAGGCAAATAATTATCAAGCTTCTTCTAAGAAATGAGAAAATAATTTTCATATATGAAAATTATATATATATTTTCATATATAAAGAAAATTATTATTCTCTTTCGTTAAAAAATTATATAGGTGGAACCAATAATTATTAACAATTTTATTACCTTGAATATATGAACTTATAGGTTTAAAAGATATTAATATTTTTATTATCTTGAATTAATAACTTAATTATTACATTTTTTTATATACAACTAAACATCCAGAAAACTTTCTGTTAAGGCATGTCTGCTTCTATCTAAGGCAAGGGGCATCCGGCGATTAGATCTTCTAAGAACAGACCTGTTAGAGAGCATTCCTCTATATCAGCTATATATATCATCCCATTGGGGACCATCGCTCTGTCAAATTCTGCTCATTCCATCATGACATATACTTTACTTCCAACTCCATCTACTTTTACTACACCATCTGCGGAAGTAGAATTGGCAGGTAATGATGCTAGCACAGTAGCATCAACACAAAATATGTGTGGCACTCGTGACCATGTCACTCTTCGAGCATGAGAGCAAGTAATGTTTTATTTTCTATTTTTTATAACAATAAAATTTAATAATCAAGCTATAAATATTAATGAATATTGTCAGGAATTATAGTATGATGTTGGAGCCATCTGGTGCATGCTCATGGAAGATCAAGCATGTAACATCGATAAATTTTAGATAGTATTAAATAATTAATTTGGAGGTTAATTAAATATTGGGAGATGTATAAGTGTAAAATATATCTAATGCATACCTAGTGTATACATAATATATGCCTCACATATATTAATTAAATATGTTGAATAGATAATATAAACATGATAAACCCCTAATGTATATATAATGTATACATGAAATTCACATTATATATATGTTACATATACCTTACATATACATATACATAATATATACAACATATAAATATGATATAAATATTTATATATGTGTGTTTATGAGTGGGAAGATGTAAATTAGTAAATAAATAAATAAAATAAAGTGAAAGGAAAAAAGGAATATGTGGTGAAAATTGAAAGTGAATTAATTAATTAATTAATTAAGTGAATAATTAAATATGTATATTTATGGATAGAAAATTAGAAAGAAGTAAAAGAACAATCTTTTTCTTCTTCCCTTTCAAGCCATGGCCGAATTTACCATTTGGAAAAGAGAATGAGTGAGTTATATTTATATACTTCAAATTACTTAGAAATTCCATGGTTTCAAGTGGATTTTTGAAGAAAAATTAAGAAACAAGTAATATTTCTTTTAAGCTTGTTTTAATTGATTTAAGTTTATGTTAAAGATGGCTAGAGAGAGAGTGATTTTAAATTGTAAAATAGATAGAAATGAGATTGAAATCATGAGTATATGATGAATCGTTGGATAGTTGTTTGAAATGAGCATAAATTATGAAAATAGTATTATAGGTAGACGTAGACACTTAATTTTTGACCCAGTCCGATCTAATATATTTTATTTAGTCTAAAATTTTTTTTGTGTTATCTTAATTAAATAATATTTGTTTTAGTATTTATTTTTTATAAATATAGTAATAAAAATAATAAAAATAAAAATAAAAATCGGCGATGAAAAAATTCGTCGCAGAAAGTGCTGGACGAAATGGCCTGGCAGCCTGCCAGTGCCAATTTCGCTCGCAATCCCTCGCAGCCCGTCGCAAATTTTCTCCAGCGAGATTTTTTCAACGTAATTTTTTTCGAAACCAAATTCTATTTGGTTTCGGTTTTCTTTTCCTAATTAAATATAGTTTCCTTAAACAATTAGGATTAATCATATAAATTTCTTATAAATAACACTAAAAAAACACATAAAGGGGAAGACGATCGGACTGGATTTTAAGGGGAGAAACCTTTGAAAAAAAAAAGATTGAACTTTAAAAATTGATCGGACTTGGCAGTAAAAGAATCAAACTTTATAGAGGAGAATAAGCAAGCAAGCAATCAAGCCATTAAAGGCATCAATCTTGCCTTTGTCTTTGTTCATCCAGAAGTTAATTTTGGTGGAACCAACTACGCAAGTTTGATCCTTAATCATAAACTACTCATAGCTTTGTTTCTTTGATTCATACGATTATACACATAAAACCTTGATCTATAAATATGTAGTAACACCGATCTTAATTTCAAAAACCCTAAAAAGTATTTCTTATGTTTCCAAAAACCTTAAGAACCCTAAAAACCACTTTTTTGTTTCTTCTAAACCTTAAAACCCTAATTCACTTCTTTTGTTTCCAAAAACCCTAAATGATTTATTCTGTTTCCAAATACCTTAAAAACCCTAAAAAAAATACTCTTTTGTTTCCAAAAATCTTAAATCGTTTTTCTTATTTCCAAAAGCTTTTAAAAAACCCTAAACTGTTTTCCTCTCAATTTTTTCCAATATTTCCAAATGCTTTGTTAAATATCCAAACTCTAAACTCGCTTTACAATTTCTAAAATCATAATTGCTTTATGAAACTTTAAACTATTTTCTTCAACTTCAAAACCAAAACAGTAAGCTCCCAAACCAGTTAATCTAAACCCTAAGTTTTCTTAAATCCTAATTCCCTCAAAACCGTAAACCATAATTTCCTAAACCCTAATCCTTAAAACCTTATAAACCTAAACATTCAAACCCAATATAGTAAATCCAAAATAATAATCTAGTAGTTAAGAATTATAAAGCTAAATATTTTAAAGTGTCCAAACCCTAATTTCATAATTTTACCCCTCAAACCCTAAGTTGATCAATTAAAGAATCTTACTAATTTCTTAAATTATAAAACCCTAATCCATTTCAATTCTCTTAAAACTTACAGTAGCTAAGAATTATAAACCCTAATAATACTAAAATCCTAAAACCTAAATATTTATTAAAGAACTTTAAATGGAAACAGTAAACCTCAATTTGTATCTTTATTTGCTTTAATTTTAGATTTAATTGTGTAGTTCATTATATGCTTTGATTTATTTGCAATGCTTGATTTAATTTATCATGGATGAATGTTTATTATATATTTTGATTGTTGTTTAATATCTTTGATGAATGATTTAATTATGATGAATGGTTATTTACTTCTATCGATTTATTTTGATTTCCAAATATTGTAAGAGGTATGTTTCCACTTTGTGGGTACCTCATTAGTTAAATATAATGTAATTTAAATTGCTTTTATATTTTGGACCAATGTAAAGGACATGATTCTACCTTTTGGTGGGTGTCCTATTTAGTTTAGACATGAACGTGTAAGGGCATGTTTCTATCTTCGGATGGGTGTCTATTTATTTGCTTTGCTAGGACATTGCTTTGATTTTAATATAACGATAATTTATTTTAATTGTTGTGTGTAATATGGATAATATTATTATACTTAAGAATTTTATAATATTAAGACCTGCAAAGGAGGCCGGTTCCAATGAACCGGGCATTGTGGGGGTGCTGGGCCATTTCTCACCTTCCCCACACGTACCCAACTTTTCGAACCCATTAGGGGGTTGGGGATTCCTTAAGAATCGAGTCATCCATCCTTTCCTTTTTTCCGGCCTGTCCGGGTGGCGACTCCATTTTCTCTGAACTTAGGTTCTTGTTCTCTAAGGCCCCGAGCCTAAATAGTGCCGAAGTCGCAAGAATCATTCCACCGGGAGTGGGGGTGAAAATCCCCGCTCACAGTGGCGACTCCACTGGGGATAAGAGAAGTTGATTTCATTGGTCTTTTTATTATTATATTCTTTTTTATAATGATATTATCCATTGAATCATATTAGATTGCATCGCGTGCGTGAGTTAGGATGCCCGTGTTACCCGTGTTGTGTTATATAAGGGATACCATACTTTTACTCAAGGTATGGAGATCGAGCATGGCATAACCACTCATAGCCTCGTACCATTTGGTATATACTTGCTATGGGAACCTAAGCCTTTCAAACCAAAGACTAAAGCTCATGTAATTGGCCTAGTTACTTTCCTTAGGATTTTACCCCAAATGCATGTTGTTTGACTATGGTTAATTTGTCTTACCATAAATCATGGCTTATTTGGTTTGTTCTTTTTCTAATATGACCTAAGTATATTGTAAGCTCAAAATAAACTTTTCTTTAAATCTAAAAGACCAAAGCTATATTCAAAACTTTTCAAGATGGTCTTTGGACATAAAACTTTTCTAAAAATAAATCAAAAAAATTCTTTTTTCATGACCCAAATACTAAGCCCAAAATCTATTTTTTTAAAAATCTTTTTTAAAATGGGCTTAGAAATAAAATTACTTTTGTAGACCCTTAATTTTTTACCCAGCCCGGTCCAATATATTTTATTTTGTCCTAAATAATTTTTGTGTTATCTTAATTAAATAATATTTGTTTTAGTGTTTATTTTTTATAATTTTTAAAAATTATTATAATAAAAAATAATAATAATAAACAAACAAATAAATAAATAAATAAATAAAAATAAATCGGCGACTAAAAAATCAGCGATGAAAAAATTTGTCGCTGAAAACAGTGGACGAAATGGCCTTGGGCCATTTGGCCCGCAGCCCGCCCCTCTCTAATTTAGCTCGCAGCAGCCTGCAGTAGTTTTTTCGCTAGCGAAATTTTTCCGACGCAATTTTTTCCAAAACCAAATTCTATTTGGTTTCGGTTTCCTTTTTCCTAATTAATGATAAATTCCTTAAACAATTAGAATTAAGCTTCAAAAATTTCCTATAAATAACACTAAAAAAACAAAAAAGGAGGAGGAAACTTTAGACGATCGGACTGGATTTTGAACTTTAGTAGGACTTGAACTTTGGATCGATCGGACTTTAAAAATTTTTGCAGTGAAATAATCAGATTTTTTTTAGAGAGGAGAGGAATAAGCAAGCAAAGAATCAAGCCATCAAAGGCAGCAACCTTGCCTTTGTCCTTGTTCATCCAAGAAGCAATTTTTGGTAGAACCAACAAACGAAGGTTTGAATATCTAATCTCTCTCTCTCTCTTTTTTTTACAGTAGCTTCAATCATTAAATTGTTTATTTTGATTCTAAAAACCTTAGAGCCCTAATTTACTTCTTCTAAACCTTAGAACCTTAAATTGTCTCCTCTATTTTCAAAAACCCTAAAATTACTTTTTCATTTCTTCTAAAACTTAAGAACCCTAATCTATTTCTTCAAAACCTTAAAAAACCTAATTCATTTCTTTTGTTTCGAAAAATCTTAAATCATTTTGCCAAATTCCTTAAGCCCTAAAAATCAAAATAATAATCTATTACCAAACCTATTCTTTTTTAAATCACTGTAGCATTATTTTCATAAAACATCCAAAACCCTAAATCTATAAAACGTCCAGTAGCATTATTCATTTAAAAAATAATATTAGTTACTCAAAATTCCAAAACCCTATTTTCTAAATTCTAAATCCTAAAATCTTAATTTTTAACACCAAAACCTACAATCCTAGAAGCCAATTTTCAAAATTTTCTAGGGCGCTGCCCCCTTGACCCCCGCCCCCTAACCGGTTAGCGGGACCGCCGTATGGGCCATTTATTTATTTTTCTTGGATATTGTTTTGATTTTAATATAACGATGCTTTATTTTAATTGTTGCATGTAATATGGATAATATTGTTATATTTAAGAATTTTATAATATTAAGACCTATAAAAGAGACTGGTTCCGATGAACCAGGCGTTGTGGAGGTGCTGGGCCATTTCTCACCTTCCCCACACGTACCCAACTTTTCGAACCCATTAGGGGGTTGGGGATTCCTTAGGAATCGAGTCATTCACCCTTTTCTTTTTCCCAGCCCGTCCGGGTGGCAACTCCATTTTCTCCGAACTTAGGTCCGTGTTCTCTAAGGCCCCAAGCCTAAACTGTACCAAAGTCGCAAGAACCATTCCACCGGGAGTGGGGGCGAAAATCTCCACTCATAGTGGTGACTCCACTGGGGATAAGAGAACTTGATTCCGTTCATCTTTATATTATTCTATTCTTTCTTATAATGGTATTATCCATTGCATTATATTAGATTGCCTCGTGTGTGTGAGTTAGGATGCCCGTGTTACCCGTGTTGTGTTTTGTAAGGGATACCATACTTTCACTCAAGGTATAGAGATCGAGCATGGCATAACTACTCATAGCCTCGTACCATTTGGTAATACTTGCTATGGGAACCTAAGCCTTTTTACCCAATGACTAAAGCTCATGTAATTGGCCTAGTTACTTTTCTTAGGTTTTTACCCCAAATGCATGTTGTTTGACTATGGTTAATTTATCTTGGCGTAAATCATGGCTTATTTGGTTTGTTCTTTTTCTAATATGACCTTTGTACATTGTAAGCTCAAAATAAATTTTTTCTTTAAAGTCCAAAAGACCAAAGCTATTTTCAAAACTTTTCAAGATGGTCTTTGGACATAAGACTTTTCTAAAAACAAATCAAAAATTCCTTTGCTCATGGCCCAAATACTAAGCCCAAAATACATTTTTTCTAAAATCTTTTTACAATGGGCTTAGAAACAAAATTGTTTTTATCCAACCTTTTCTTACAAAGAACTTGCAAATTATTTAGTTCAATTAAGAAATACCAAAAATCAATTGTGAGCCTAGTTTATACTATGAGTAATTAATCATGGGCTTGTTTTTAGCATGAATCATTAGTTACTTTTTTCAAGTGAGAAATCTATTTATAATAAACCTCTTAATTTAGTTTTAATCCAATATAGCATAAAAGCTACTTTAGTTGGATAAATGGATTAAAACCTAATTAATGAGAATTATAATGAACTGATTTCCATTTTTGAAAATATAACTATTGGTTGAAACGTCCGAGGGAAATATTCAAAAATGAGGTACCCCAAGTTGGTATTTTGTTAACCATGCACCTAGGAAAAGAGACTCGCCATTCGTGTGTAGATGTTATAAGTTTGGAAGAAATGTCCTATTTGTCCTTGTTTGTTAATTGTTCATGCATACATGCATAAATACATACATTGGCATCACATATCCTTGATCCTCTTTGGCTCATAGACCTAGAGTACGATAATTCAAGAGCATACAACGACACTACCTACAACATTTCAAGGATGGATGCAAACCAGCTAAGGGACATAGTTGATGAAGTTGTCAAAGCTAGGATGGCCGAACTATAAGACCAATTGGTTGAAATTATGAAGACCCAGTTGATTGAAATTCTGGAGATCATCAACAATGCTAATAAGGCATCTCCCATTGACATAAGAAAGAGGGGAAAGGCAGCATCAACAGAGAACATGTTCACTAATAGAGATCAAATGGAAAATGAAGGATCAATCCCTATTCTACAAGATCAGCCGAACCATATGTTGTCTAAATGGAGCAATAAGAGCGGCTACCACCTCAATGAGCAAAATCAAAAGAAGAGAAGAGGTGTTGAGAAAAATACAGCAATTGAACCAGCAAAGAGGCGTAAATTTTCAGACTTGGGGGAACCTTTGTTAAAAATATTAGAGAATCTAATGAAGAAGGGATTATTATAGCCATTAGCCCCTCGACTTTTGCCAAATCCTTTACCCCCAAAAATTGATACTAAAGCTTTTTGTCAATTTCATCAATCACAAGGACATGAGACAGACAAATGCTTGCGATTAAAACATGAGATCCAAAATTTAATTGACAGTGGTTAGCTGCCTGAGCCCTATAAGACCAACGCTAAGAATAAGCCTCTACCTAAAATTGGAAGGGCGCCACCGCTTGCAACCTTCATGAAGAGTTTTATCTTGTCATCTCATCATGATATGGATAGAGAAGCTGCTAAAGAGGATATGCTACTAAGCAAGCTTGGACTAAATGTGGATGATGAAGCAATGATCCTTGATGATTGAAAAAATCCTTGCCCTTGAGATGTCTAAATAAATGAAGTATCTTCGACTCCAACTCAATGAACTTCCCTTAGCTTGGAGTGTTGCTCTATTTATTTTGCTTTCTTTAATATTTAATTGGAACAATCATGTTTTTCAAAATTAAATTTGTTTGAATAAATTACTTTCATCAAAATTTTGTTGGTCTTTGTTCATTTTGGTGCTCAATCGATGAGGAATCTAGCTTGATGTTCATAAATTAACGTATCTAGGCATCATGACTTGAAGGACTTTACTAGATAAAGAAATTGCTCTATAGCATTGTGTTGTGTATGCTTACTTAGAGAGGGCTCCTGCAAAATTACCTTTGTCTAGGTCCTAGTCAGTCTTAGAACATGCTTTGACAAACTTTTGAGGCGAAATTGAACTCTGCTTATTTAAGAGAGAGATGATCTAGGCATTATTTGGTTAGCCAACAACTAGTATCCACCCAATTAAATATCAATCCCTAGTTGTCCCTTTGAGCCTTCATAAAATTTTAGCTTTCTTTTCATTGGCTTACAAACCCCAACAACCTACCCTGAGCTGTTGTGATACTTTTGACAAGTCTTATGATCACTAAGATGAAGAGGCAAGAAGATCAAAGAAAGAAATGAATAGTCAAGATCATAAGGGTAGTTGATATTTTCAAGACAATAAGGGTAGTTGAAGTTTTTCTAATATCTCCAATATATCAAGACAACATCAGAGTAACAAATGATTTATCCCAGTTAAAGAAGATTTATGTCACTCCACTCATCCATTATTGGAAGCCCAAGTTAGTACAAGCAACACAACTCTTTTAGAGCTAGAACAAAAAAAAACCCAAAAAATAAAAAAAAAGAAAAAAAAGAAAAAAAGAAGAAAAGAAGAAAAGAAAAGAAAAGAAAAGAGAAGAAAAAAAAAGAAAAGGAAAAAAGGACAAAACAAAACAAAAAAAAGAGAAAAAAAGAAAAAAGGAGAAGAAAGATAAAACCTAAAAAGGCAGTTCATAAAGCCAACTGAGTTCTCTTTTACCTAAAGCAGCAAAAGGCTTCCATTTGGTTTATAGAGACAATTTGACTTGAATTGGTCCAACCCAACCAAAGATTCGATCAGAATTAGAAAAAAGGAGAAAGACAATTCAGGTCTTGAAAGTCTACACTTGACAGTCCTACAAGGAAGAATGACAAAATGATAAAATGCTCAAAGAAAGGGAAGAGTAAGAAAAATACAAGGAAAGAAAAGGGAGAAGAAGAAAAGAAGCGAATTTGGGTACCAAACTTTTTGCAAAGGCAAAGACTATCCCAATCAAGATTCAGGTTAACACCAAAAAGAAAGAAGAATGTTCAAAGCTATGTCTTTTCATGCTCCCAAAAGTTTCAAACAAGAAATTTGCAGTGTGAAGGTTTGTCCATTGTGTCACATCCGCTCCAACTTACAAATGGCCTTCATTTAACCCATGTCCCTTATAGTCCCCATTTCAAGCTTATTAAAGACCTGTTGATCTCTCTTAGTAGGTAGAATCTATTAGTGGAGATGGTTTGACTAAGCATGCATATGAGATAGACAATAATTAAACTCAATGAGACCTTTGGCCAAGTAATGTGTATGTGCCTATATGAAGTGCAACAATTCTTACTTAAATAGAAATAATTCCCGAGTTTAGTACGGTAACTAGGGTTGTCATGTTATAGATATTCTAATTTAGAAAATCAAGTCCTGAGGTATATTGACATTGATTTGGCAAAGCTAACATTTGATTTCAAAATTCAAAAATTTAAAAATAAAAAAATAAAATAAAATAAAAAATATTTTTGTCACACAAAGCCTTCAAGTTAAGGGGAGTATGTTGAACTGTCAAACCTTGAAGAACACATTGGGCAAAGTAAATAGTAATTGGCAAGGTTCTGAAGAAGCTACCAACTGACATACTGAAACATAGTTTAAAATGGATGTATCCCTGACTCTGCAACTTGGGGGTCTCCACCACTCATATTTTCAACATCTTGAAGATAAAAGCCATAAATGTGGAGCATTGTGTCATTCTAATGCAAGACCTGAACGAGCATCTGAAAGGAACCCATGAGAACACTTTTGCTGATCACCTCGGCCTGTGAGTCAATGGAACGACTGTAAGTATTATTCATGCATATCATGCATACATGAGCATATCACATCGCACTTTCTTATCTTGTATTGTCTATTCTTTATTAAGGTGAATAGCAAATACCCTGTGAAGTAAACAATCAAAAGAAGATATCAAATCAGGGGGGCATAGAAGTCCCATTGCTTAAGAAAGTTCCAGTAATTTTGCAAAGAGAAGAAATGCGTGCTTGTGCAATGAACTAGACAACGAAAACATCAATCAAGGCTTGCATGGAAAAAATCTTTAGTTTAAGCCTACACAGGGGGCAAAGTTTCTCCTTTTCAATTTTTTGAGTTTATATACAAAATATTTTCAAACTCGCTTCTAATATTTTACCATGCAGGGGGGCAAGGAGAGGATATAAGGTCCAATAAAAAATAGCTGAATTTTTGTAAAAAGGAAGAATAAAAGAATGGAACATTAGAACTCTCAAAAGAATGAAGATGCAAAAGACAAAAGACCAGTCCAGCTAAAAAAGCTAAAGCAAGGGTAAAGACCCGATTTCCAATGGATAAAGATCCATGTTTCAAGGGTAAAGACCCGATTTCCAATGGATAAAGATCTATATTTCAAGGGTGAAGACCCAATCTCAAAGGATGTAGATCCGTTTTCAAGGGTGAAGACCCGATCTCCAAGGATGAAGATCCATTTACAAGGGTGAAGACCCCGATCTCCAAGGATGAAGATCCATTTTCAAGGGTAAAGACCTGATCTCAAAGGATGAAGATCCATTTTGAGGGTGAAGAACCACAATGCATAGAATAGCCGGAGCAGTCAGACTTCTCAACTGATAAAAAGTCAGTCAAAATCAATCTCGGGTCCATGTATCCAATCTCAGGTCCAAGTACCCAAATCAAATTCAATCTTGGGTCCAAGTACCCAAATCAATTCAATCTCGGGTCTAAGTACCCAAATCAAATCAATCTCGGGTCCAAGCAGCCAATCTCGGGTCCAAGTACCCAATCCTGGGTCCAAGTACCCAAATTCAATCTAGTTTCAGGTCCAAGCACCCAAATTCAATTCAATCTTGGGTCCAAGTACCTAATCTCGGGTTTAAGTTTCCAATCTCGGGTCCTAGTACCCAATCCCGGGTCCAAGTACCCAAATTCAATCTAGTCTCGGGTCCAAGTACCCAAATCAACTTTAATCTCGGGTCCAAGTACCTAAAACAAATTCAAATAACCATCTCATCAAAAATTAAGTCTTATTGCTTTTCACTCTCTTTTACTAAAGTCTCAGATCGTTCAAGCAAGGGGCAAACTGTAGACCCTTAATTTTTGACCCAATCCAGTCCAATATATTTTATTTAGTCCAACATAATTTTTGTGTTATCTTTGTAACACCCCTATACCCTTATACACACACTACGTACAACCATATCTGTAATATACGTATACCGGATACAGGAATGTTACGGTCTATTTTAAACCAAACCAATCTTTCCTTTTAACAATAATATGAGAAAACTTAATGCATTTAATTTATATTATAAAACACAATAGATAAAATATTTATTTATTAAGCAGCGAAAAATGTAGCGGCATATATATATATATGCATAAATATCAATATTTACAAAATATATAGAGTTTATACATGCTTGGCAGTTCGTCTCTGATCTTTAAGTCCACAATCAACACTTCACGAGTCTAGACTCAACTCTGTCTAGGTAAACTCTCCGGTTTTACCCTGTCACCTGCGCGATGGACCACAATCGCGCTAAGCCAATGGCTTAGTGGTACAAACCATGATAACAATATGCTTTAATATAATGAAAATGTCATACTTTCAAATATTATAAATAATTAACAAGAACATCATAATTCATAACATTACATTTTATCATATCATTCAATTGTTTTATCATTCATGATTCACATTTAAGCAAAGACAAGCATGGGCCCAAAAGAAACTATGCCATTCAAAGTTCAGAGTTACTGCTTTGGTCCATAATCACATTCATCAAGCCCGTAGGCGATATATATATCCATGGATAATGTAACAGACCTAGTCTCTTTGACCTCAAACCGGCTAGACCCTAGGGCCCCAGTATCTTGGTCCTCAACCCGGCTAGACTGGTACAGTTTTTGAGGCTTACGACCCGGTCTTTTCACCCCAAAAATATCATATTTCACATTTTTCAGCTGGGCTCGGCTTACGACCCGGTCTTTTCACCTGCCCAGCGATTCATAGGCATGTCGCCAAACCCAGAACTCTGAAAATTGAATAAGATACTAGGCACACAATTAATTCATTTATCTCATTATCAATCTCTTTCACAATTCATTTCTCATTTCATTTCTCATAATCAAACTAGGCTCATTGCCTTAGTATATCATCTTTTCTCATTTTTCTCATTCTTCTATTTTATCTCAATATCGATTGGTTTCATTATGTCTTTATATATCTCATCATGTTATTCCACATTCCCTTTCATATACAATACATTACTCAATTGCATTGATACATCAACATAATTTACATTATGCATGTCATAACATATAACTCATTCATGAACTATATATCAAGTAACTTAACACATTTCTCAACTAAATGTGTTGAGTCCCAATGTCATATAGATGTATGCAATCACTCAAAATTTGTACTTACCTCAAGAGCAACTCATACCAATCTAACCACTCCTCTTCCAAGATAACTCTTAACACTTGAATTAAGGTAGCTCAATTTCTTCAAAACATAATCCAAAGGTGATCATACACACTCACTTAGAGATACACATGAGATAATATAGATAAGAACCAACTAGGGCAAATGCTACACATGACACGCTCAACAACACGGGTGTGTCCCTGACCGTGCCCTAAACTCACAACGCATAAACTTTGACATGCTCAGTGACATGGGCGTGTCACTGGCCGTGTCATTCCTCCCTCAATACAGTAGCTATGACACGCTCAGTGACATGGGCGTGTCACTAGACGTGTCAATCCACCAACAACACAGTAGCTATGACACGCTCAGTGACATGGGCGTGTCACTGGCCATGTAAATGCTACAACTACATAGAAGCTGTGACACACTCAGTGACATGGGCGTGTCACTGGTCGTGTCACCCATCCAGAAAATAGAACCATTGACATGCCCAAAGACTTGGCCATGCTCATGGGCCTGTCAGGCCAAAAATCTTGATTTCGGAAACAACAACACCACATCCAACAAACCTCTTTCTTTTACCATCTTCCACTCCAAACAAACCTAACCAAATACATCAATAAACCATACTGAACTTGCAAAAACACCAAAACAACTCAATACATACATCAAACACAAATCACAACCATCATCACAACTCATCACATACACAAAACACAACACTTGCTTTCCAACACCAAACTTAACCTTTCCTTCAAACCAATCCCAAAATCAAAGCCAAATAGACAACATAATTCTCAAACACATCAAAATAGCCATACACACATCATCAACAACCTCAATTCACAAACTCAAAAGAAAACCAAAGAATCAAGTGGAAAACTTATCAAAAGTGATGAAAACCCTTAGATTTCCAACTTGATCACTTGAAACACCCTTCAGTCTTGATTTTGGTTGAGCAAAATCTCTCTTTTCTCTCTTGCTATGGTGATAGCCGGCCAAACAAAGAAAGAAGAAGAAGAAGATGAAGAAAGAAGAGCAAAGTCAACTTAATAACCACTCTTAACCACCCAATTCTCCAATTAATCTCCACCAAGCAATTATACTAATATAATATTCATAAATATCATCTTCCACTTACTTCAATTAAATTTCTATTTTAAAAATAATTAAGAAATCTCCTTTTGACCTTAAATAAATGTTGACTTGTATATGTTGTATATATCTCTATATATACAACATATACACACTCCTCTAACCTTTCATATCTTCCCACTTAAACATATATATACTTTATTTCATTAAATCCAATTTCAACAATAATCATTTCAAAAATTTTAGGGCATAGTCTGGGATATTACAATTCTCCCCCTCTAAAAGTAAATTTCATCCTCGAAATTGCTTGATCTCAAGTCTAAAACAATTGAGGATACTGATCTCTCATCGCTTTCTCACTCTCCCAAGTTGCCTCTTCTCTAGCATGATTCTTCCAAAGAACCTTCACAAGTGGCACTTTCTTATTTCTCAACTCTTTCACTTCATGTGCCAAAATAGCAACTGGTTCTTCTTCAAAAGTAAGATCCGGACTCACCTCAATATATTCAACCGACAAGACATGAGATGGGTCTGATCTGTACCTTCTCAGCATAGAAACATGAAAGACATTATGGATTCTATCTAATTTAGGCGGCAAAGCCAGTTGATAAGCAAGTAGTCCAACTCTCTCTAATACCTCATAAGAACCAATAAAATGTGGACTCAGCTTTCCTTTGCGGCCAAATCTCAAAATTCTCTTCCAAGGAGACACTTTCAAAAATACTTTATCTCCAACATCAAATTCTATGTCTCTCCTCTTCAAATTTGAATAGGATTTCTGTCGATCTGAAGCTGCTTTCAACCGATCCCGAATTATCTTCACTTTCTCTTTCGTTTCCTTAATTAAATTAGGACCAACCAATTTGCCTTCTCCAACTTCATCCTAACATAGAGGTGTTCTGCATCTTTTACCATACAATGTCTCACAAAGTGCCATTCTAATACTAGACTGATGACTATTGTTGTAAGCAAATTCCATCAGTGGCAAAAATCTGTCCCAACTTCCAGAGAATTCAAGGACACAGCTTCTCAACATGTCCTCTAAAATATGTATCACTCTCTCTGACTGCCCATCTGTTTACGAATCAAAAACAGTGCTAAAATGCAATCAAGAACCCAAAGCAACATGCAAACTCTTCCAAAACCTCGAAGTGAATCGGGAATCTGGATCAGACACCAAAGAAATTAGGACTCCATGCAACTTCACTATCTCACTGATATACAGCTCAGCCAACTTCTCTAGAGAATAGTCCATCTGAACTGGAAGCAAATGAGCTGTCTTTGTCAACCGATCAACAATCACCCAGATGGCATCATGCTTCCTCTGAGTCAACAGCAAACCAATCACAAAATCCATTGTCACTCTCTCCCATTTCCATTCTGGCACTAATAAAGGTTGGAGCAACCCTATAGGAACTTGGTGCTCGGCCTTCACTCTCTGACAAGTGAGACATTTAGATACAAACTTTGCTATGTCTCTCTTCATACCTGACCACCAATAATGTTGCTTCCTCTAAAATTATCTTTTTCAATCTTGCATCATCAGGAACACACAATCTATCTTTGTGCAAAAGGCTACGATCATCTCTCACAAGAAAATCTCGGCTCTCTCCTTTTTGGCAATCCGACACAACTTTTTGAATTCTCTCATCAGCCAACTGAGCCTCTTTAATCTGATCCAAAAACACCAGTCTCAATTGCAAATGAGATAACAAAGCACCATCATTACAAGGCTCAAAACTAGCATGTAGCGCTCTCAACTCAACAAGCAACGAGAGCGAATAAGCAGTCAAACCTGCCAAAGACTTTCGACTCAAGGCATCAGCAACAACATTCGCCTTACCAAGATGATAGTCAATCAAATAGTCATAGTCTTTAATCAACTCTAGCCACCGTCTCTGCCGAAGATTCAGCTCTCTCTGAACACCCAAGTATTTCAAACTCTTGTGATCTGTATAAATGAATCACTTCTCCCCATACAAGTAGTGTCACCAAATCTTCAAAGCAAACACTATGGCTGCCAATTCCAAATCATGCGTCAGATAATTAAGCTCATATAGCTTCAACTGCAGAGAAGCATAAGCTATGACTCTATCCTCTTGCATCAAAACACAACCTAAACCATTATGTGAAGCATCACTGTAAATCACATATGGTTTATCTTCCACAGGCAAGGTAAGAACAGAAGCTTGAGTCAACATCTCTTTCAACTGCTCAAAACTAGCTTGACACTAATCTGTCCACATGAATCTAACTCCCTTCCAAAGTAATCTAGTGAGTGGAGTAGCTATCAAAGAAAAACCCTTCACAAAGCGTCGATAATAGCCAGCCAATCCTAGAAAACTTCAAACCTCTGTCACAGTCTTTGGTGGACTCCAATTCAAAATAGCTTCAACTTTACTTGGATTAACTCTTATACCATCTGCTGACACCACATGACCCAGAAAAGTCACTTAATCAAGCCAAAACTCACACTTAGACAGCTTAGCATACAATTGGTTCTCTCTCAAGATCTGTAACACAATCTGCAAATGATTGTCATGATCCTCCTTATTATGTGAATACACCAAAATATCATCGATAAAGACCACCACAAACTGATCTAGATAGGGTCTAAACACCCTGTTCATCAAGTCCATAAAAACTGCTGGTGCATTCGTCAATCCAAAAGGCATCACCAAGAACTCATAATGCCCATACCTTGTGTGGAAAGCTGTCTTAGGAACATCTTCCTCTCTGACTCTCAACTGATGGTACCCTAATCTTAAATCAATCTTAGAGAAAACTGCTACTCCCTTCAATTGGTCAAAGAGATCATTTATTCTAAGCAAAGGATACTTATTCTTGATGGTCACCTTATTCAACTGCCTATAATCAATGCACAGTCTCAAAGTACCATCCTTCTTCTTCACAAACAAATTAGAAGCTCCCCACGGAGACACACTAGGGAGAACAAACCCTTTATCCAACAACTCTTGCAATTGTACCTTCAACTCTCTCAACTCAGCAGGTGCCATTCGATAAGGAGTAATAGAGATAGGAGTGGTACCAGGCAACAAATCGATACTAAACTCAACCTCTCTCTCAGGGGGTATCCTTGGCAACTCCTCGGAAAACACATCTGGGAATTCAGCAACTGTGGGTATACTATCAAGTTGAGAAACCACTACTCTGGTATCCACAACATGAGCAAGATAAGCATCACACCCTTTTCTAATCAACTTCCTAGCTGCAACAGCTGAAACAAACATGGATGCAAGTTGTCTCTGCTCACTAGATACCATAACACTTCTACCATCACCGGTTCTCAGGGTAACATACTTCTTCTGACAGTCTACCACAGCTCCATGCTTAGACAACCAATCCATGCCTAGAATCAGATCATACTCCTTAAAAGGCATTTCAATCAAATCACTAAGAAACTCCTCACCTTGCACCACAACTGAACTATCTCGGTGCACCTTGCTAACTACCACACTATGCCCTAAAGGATTTGTCACCGAGACATCAAATCCTAGGGACTCGGTATGTAATTTAGCCACAGGCAAAATAGATGCACTTATGTATGAATGAGTAGATCCTGGATCAATCAAAGCAAGAACTGAAATGCCAAATAAAGAAAATGTACCCGCAATGACTGCTGAAGTATCTGGTTGCCTTTGCATCACATACACTGGCTGAGATGATCCAGCCTCATCTAACCTACTGCCCCCGGACGTAGAACCTCCTCTCTGACTAATCCCGGGTTGACCACCTCTACTAACACCTCTGCCCCCTTGACCTCCTTTGCTGACACTAGGTCAAGAAACTGCAGAATCTGCCTGCCTATATTCCTGTAGCTCAGGACAATCTCTGATGTAATGGTCAGGTGATCCACATCTGAAACACAGAGCTGATCCACCAATCTTCCAACAAATAACCCCATGTATCCTACCACAATGGACACTTGTAGGTGGAGTGGACCTCTGAACCACTGGAGTCGGAGCACTAGCTACAGAAACTGTAGGTCTCGGTCTCTGCCTCTGATACTGAACTGACCTTCCAGACTACCTTTGGCTCCTACTGATCCTCGGAACAAAACTTTCCCTGCCTCTCTTCATAGATGAAGACCCTGCCTCAAATTGGGGTCTCTTAACTCTAGTCTCCTCTTCAGTAGCAGCTGCTGCAATACCCTGTGCTCTCTCAACACTCCGAGCCGCTGCAACCAACTGAGAAAAGTCTTGGTACCATGAACTAGCAACAATACACATAATAGAGGGCCTCAACCCCTCCTCAAATCTCCTGCACCGATCAATCTCATCTGAAATAATCCCATCGGTATAATGACTCAACTTGATGAACTCTATCTCATACTCTGTCACTGTTTGGTTCTCCTGTCTCAGACTCAAAAATTTCATCTTCTTGGCATCCTTATACTCCCTCGGAGTATACTTCAACTCAAACTCCCACAGAAAATCACCATAAGACAAAGTTGGTGGATCATCCATAGCATGGGGAACCGTCTTCCACCAATCATAAGCATCTTTCTGCAAAAGGGATCTAGCATAATTGAACTTCTCTTTAGGAGTGGCTTGTAATTGGATAAATACCCTCTAAACTCTATCCAACCACTGCTCAGCTACTGCAGGATCTGTAGTACCAAAGAAATCTTCAGCCCCAAATTTCCTCAATTTATCATAATGCCTCACCGGCACTTGTGGCTGTGGTTGCGGCGGCGACTGCTGCACTAGAGCTTGCCTCAACAATTCTACCACATGTCGTAGCCAAACCGGTGGAATCTCATCAGCAGCTGGTCTCTCTGGCACAGGAGCAGGTGCCTCTCCAGCTCTCTCAACCCTAGCTCCATCTTTACCTTCTTCAGGAGCTACACTCTCAGCACTACCTTCTATGGACTGACGTGACTGAGACGCCATCACTACCTATATCTGCAAATATAGTAGAAAATACCTCATCAAAGATCAGAGACTGCCAGTGCCAATACATGTATCTTATTTAAAAATCATATTTTAAAATCAAAATTTTCTTTTTCTTACAATTCACCTAGGTTGAGAATCTCAAACCTAGGCTCTGATACCAAAACAGCTATAACATCCCTATACCCCATATACGCACACTACGTACAACCATATCTGTAATATATGTATACCGGATACAGGAATGTTACGGTCTATTTTAAACCAAACCAATCTTTCCTTTTAATAGTAATATGAGAAAACTTAATACATTTAAGTTATATTATAAAACATAATGGATAAAACATTTATTTATTAAGCAGCAGAAAATGTAGCAGTATATATAAACATAAATATCAATATTTACAAAATATATGGAGTTTATACATGCTTGGCAGTTTGTCTCTGATCTTTAAGTCCACAATCAACACTTCACAAGTCAAGACTCAACTCGGTCTAGCCGAACTCTCAGGTTCTACCCTGTCACCTGTGCGATAAACCACAATCGCACTAAGCCAACGGCTTAGTGGTACAAACCATGATAACAATATGCTTTAATATAATGCAAATGTCATACTTTCAAATATTATAAATAATTCAAAAGAACATCATAATTCATAACATTGCATTTTATCATATCATTCAATTGTTTTAACATTCATGATTCACATTTAAGCAAAGACAAGCATGGGCTCAAAAGAAACTAATATGCTATTCAAAGTTCAGAGTTACTACTTTGGTCCATAATCATATTCATCAAGCCTGTAGGCGATATATATATCCATGGATAATGTAACAGACCCAGTCTCTTGGACCTCAACCCGGCTAGACCCTAGGGCCCAGTATCTTGGTCCTCAACCCGGCTAGACTGTTACAGTTTTTGAGGCTTACGACCCGATCTTTTCACCCCAAAAATATCATATTTCACATTTTTCAGCTGGGCGGCTTACGACCCGGTCTTTTCACCTGCCCAACGATTCATAGGCATGCCGCAAACCCATAACTCTAAAAATTGAATAACATACTAGGCACACAGTTAATTCATTTATCTCATTATCAATCTCTTTCACAATTCATTTCTCATTTCATTTCTCATAATCAAACTAGGCTCATTGCCTTAGTATATCATCTTTTCTCATTTTTCTCATTCTTTTATTTCATCTCAATATCAATTGGTTTCATTATGTCTTCATATATCTCATCATGTTATTCCACATTCCCTTTCATATACAATACATTACTCAATTGCATTGATACATCAACATAATTCACATATGCATATCATAACATATAACCCATTCATTAACTATATATCAAGTAACTTAACACATTTCTCAACTAAATGTTTTAAGTCTCAATGTCATATAAATGTATGCAATCACTCAAAATTTATACTTACCTCAAGAGCAACTCACACCAATCTAAACACTCCTCTTCCAAGATAACTCTCAACACTTAAATAAAGGTAGCTCAATCTCTTCAAAACCTAATCCAAAGGTGATCATACACACTCACTTAGAGATACACATGAGATAATATAGATAAGAACCAACTACGAAAAATGCTACACATGACACGCTCAACAACACGGGCGTGTCCCTAACCGTGCCCTAAACTCACAACACATAAACTTTGACACGCTCAGTGACATGGGCGTGTCACTGGCCGTGTCAATCCTCCCTCGACATAGTAGCTATGACACGCTCAGTGACATGGGCATGTCACCGGACGTGTCAATCCACTAACAACACAGTAGCTATGACACGCTCAGTGACATGGGCATGTCACTGGCCGTGTCAATGCTACAACTACACAAAAGCTGTGATACGCTCAGTGACATGGGTGTGTCATTGGTCGTGTCACCCATCCAGAAAATAGAACCATTGACACACCCAAAGACTTGGCCGTGCTCATGGGGGTGTTAGGCCAAAAATCTTGATTCTGGCAACAACAACACCACATCCAACAAACCTCTTTCTTTTACCATCTTCCACTCCAAACAAACTTAACCAAATACATCAATAAACCATACTAAACTTGCAAAAACACCAAAACAACTTAATACATACATCAAACACAAATCACAGCCATCATCACAACTCATCACATACACAAAACACAACACTTGCTTTCCAACACCAAACTTAACCTTTCTTTCAAACCAATCCCAAAATCAAAGCTAAATAGACAACATAATTCTCAAACACATCAAAATAACCATACACATATCATTAACAACCAATCAACAACCTCAAACTCAAAAGAAAACCAAAGAATCAAGTGGAAAACTTATCAAAAGTGATGAAAACCCTTAGATTTCCAACTTGATCACTTGAAACACTCTTCAGCCTTGATTTTGGATGAGCAAAATCTCTCTTTTCTCTCTTGCTATGGTGATAGCCGGCCAAACAAAGAAAGAAGAAGAAGAAGATGAAGAAAGAAAGCAAAGTTAACTTAATAACCACTCTTAACCACCCAATTCTCCAATTAATCTCCACCAAGCAATTATAATAATATAATATTCATAAATATCATCTTCCACTTACTTCAATTAAATTTCTATTTTAAAAATAATTAATAAATCTCCTTTTGACCTTAATTAAATGTTGACTTGTATATGTTGTATATATCTCTATATATACAACATATACACACTCCTCTAACCTTTCTTATCTTCCCACTTAAACATATATATACTTTATTTCATTAAATCCAATTTCAACAATAATCATTCCAAAAATTTTAGGGTATAGTTTGGGATATTACAATCTTAATTAAATAATATTTTTTTAGTATTTATTTTTTATAATTTTTAAAAATTATTATAGTAAAAAATAATAATAATAAACAAATAAATAAAAATAAAAATAAAAATAAAAAGAATCAAGCCATCATAGGCAGCAACCTTGCCTTTGTCCTTGTTCATCCAAGAAGCAATTTTTGGTAGAACCAACAAACAAAGGTTTAAATTTCTAATTTCTTTTTTTTTACAGTAGCTTCAATCATTAAATTGTTTCTTTTGATTCTAAAAACCTTAGAGCCCTAATTTACTTCTTCTAAACCTTAGAACCTTAAATCGTCTCCTCTATTTTCAAAAACCCTAAAATTACTTTTTTGTTTCTTCTAAAACTTAAGAACCCTAATCTATTTCTTCAAAACCTTAAAAAATCTAATTTGTTTCTTTTGTTTTCAAAAATCTTAAATCGTTTTACCAAATTCCTTAAGCCCTAAAAATCAAAATAATAATCTGTTAACAAACCTATTCTTTTTTAAATCACAGTAGCATTATTTTCATTAAACATCCAAAACCCTAAATCTTTAAAATGTCTAGTAGCATTATTCATTTAAAAATAATATTAGTTTCTCAAAATTCCAAAACCCTATTTTCTAAATTCTAAACCCTAAAATCTTAATTTTTAACACCAAAACCTACAATCCTAGAAGCCAATTTCCAAAATTTTCTAGGGCGCTGCCCCCTTGACCCCCGCCTGCTAATCGGCTAGCGGGACTGCCGTATGGGCTCGTCGAAGGGGTCAATATTCATTTGTGTATTATGAATCCGCGTATTTAAGTTTCCTTTTTCCAAAGCCCTAATTTAGTAACTAAAATTCTAAAATCCTATTTTAAGATGCGAACCCTAAATTATATATTTATTGCTTTATTTAATTTTAGATTTAATTATGTAGTTCATTATATGCTTTGATTTGTTTAATTTCAATGCTTGATTTACTTAATTTATAATGGATGAATGTTTATTATATATTTTGATTGATGTTTAATATCTTTGATGAATGATTTATTTATGATGAATGGTTATTTACTTTTATCGATTTATTTTTTATTTCCAAATGTTGTAAGAGGTATGTTTCCACCTTGTGGGTACCTCATTAGTTAAATATGCTTTGATTTGTAAAGGACATGTTTCTACCTCATGGTGGGTGTCCTGTTTAGCTTAGACATGGATGATGTAAGGGCATATTTCCATCTTCGGATGGGTGTCCATTTATTTGTTTTGCTTGGACATTGCTTTAATTTTAATATAACGATGCTTTATTTTAATTATTGCATGTAATATGGATAATATTGTTATATTTAAGAATTTTATAATATTAAGACCTATAAAGGAGGCCGGTTCCAATGAACAGGGCGTTGTGGGGGTGCTGGGCCATTTCTCACCTTCCCCACACGTACCCAATTTTTTGAACCCATTAGGGGTTGGGGATTCCTTAGGAATTGAGTCATCCACCCCTTTCTTTTTCCCGGCCCGTCCGGGTGGCGACTCCATTTTCTCCGAACTTAGGTCCGTGTTCTCTAAGACCCCGAGCCTAAATAGTGCCAAAGTCGCAAGAACCATTCCACAGGGAGTGGGGGCGAAAATTCCCGCTCACAACTTTTATCCAACCTTTTCTTACAAAGAGCTTGCAAATTATTTAGGTCAATTATGCAATACCAAAAATCAATTGTGAGCCTAGATTATACTAAGAATAATTAATCATGGACTTGTTTTTGGCATGAATCATTTATTGCTTTTTCAAGTGAGAAATCTATTTATAATAAACCTCTTAATTTAGTTTTAATCCAATATAGCATAAACGCTACTTTAGTTGGTTGAATGGATTAAAGCCTAATTAATGGGAATTATTATGAACTGATTTCTGTTTTTGAAAATATAACTATTGGTTGAAACGTCCGAGGGAAATATTCAAAAACAAGATGCCCCATGTTGGTATTTTGTTAACCATATACCTAGGAAAAGAGCTTCGCCATTCGTGTGTGGATGTTATAAGGTTGTAAGGAGCATCCTATTTGTCCTTGTTTATTATTTGTTTGTGCATACATGCATACATACATACATTTGCATCTCATATCATCGATCTTCTCTGGCTCACAGCCCTGGATTATGACAGTTCAAAAGCTTATGAAAATTCGACCTACGCTGGAGACAAAGAATCCAGTAATGACTCAATCTCTTTTTCACCAAAAGCAATGGAGCCCGAACAAATTTAAAGAATGGTGGATGATACCCTCAATGCCAAGATGGAAGAAATAAAAGAGGCCCTAGCTGAGACCATGAAGAACCAATTGGCTACAATTTTAGGAAATAATGCTGAAGCGTCTGCTAGCTCCAAGAAGCCAAAGGATAAAGGGAAGGCTAAAGTTGGTGAAGTAGCTTTTGATGATGATAAAGTGATCATTGATGATGATGATTGGGCTCAATATGTAACACCCTTATACCCTATATACGTACAATACATATTTCCAGCATATGTAAAATACGCATATATGGTACAAAAATGTCACAGACCGGTTTAATAAAAAATTTTCACATTTCTAATTTAAAATTTAAAATTCCAAATATATAAAAATTAAATAGGAATAAATATTCTTTACTTGTTATAAGAACCCAAAATAAATAATATGTATAAAAATCTCTAGGAAAAATTCGCTAGAGTTTTATCTGTATTTTGGACATCCCAAAATTTAGCAATTACTCAACCTGCAAAAAGAAAATACTCCCAAATAATTTCCAACCATCATCTCAATCATACTTCTCAATTTCACCAAGTTTCTCAAACATTTATAAATATAGATATATATATATATATGATAAGTGCACAATTGATGATATTTTATTCCTATTTCTTAATATTATTATTATCCAATTGAGTTTAATTTGTTTATTCAAAGTGTATTTTAGGGTTAATTTCAGGAATTCTATATATTTTGAGGCTTATGGTCATTTCGGAGGAATTACGGATGAAAGTAGAAGAAAAGAGCAAAATTCATCAATGGACACGCCAATAGACATGGGCGTGTCAATGGACGTGCCCTTGATGCTGCATACAGAAGCATTGACATGCCCAGTGACATGGGCGTGTCACCAAGCGTGCCTTTTGTAATGTTTCACAGTAGCTGTGACACGCCAAGTGACATGGACGTGCCTTATGTTCAAAATCTCAGTGGCAATGACACGCCCAGTGACATGGGCATGTCAGGCGAAATTATCTACACTATAAAAGTTGCGCTGAAGCACGAATTAAGGATCCGAATTTCATATTTTATAACCTAGAGCCGACTTCTAAAGCAAAGAGGAGAGTTTTGGAGCTGAGATTGAGGGTGAAAACATACTCTAAACAAAATCTAAATCAAGAATCAAGGATTGAAGTGAAGAAATACAAATTATTCGCCATGGATTGTTTGGTTTCTTTTATTCATTTTTCTTATTTTGTTTTTTTGGTTTTGAATATGAACTAATTCATTCTCTATCTAGATATTGATGAACCCTAGCTTATTTGTATGGATTGAATAATTATATTTAGTTGAATCATTTGATTGAGTTATTTTATTCTTATGATACTTAATGATCTATTTTCAATTGATAATAGCATGCTTATTGATTGGTTGCAATTTTCATATTATTGACTTGAGAAAGCTTGATATGAATTGAATACTCATAAGGGTTGAGGATTGATTGGAGTACTAGAGATAGACTTACAAGATCCTTTGGTTTATAGTTCCTTGCTCTTAATGCAAGATCTAATTAATTGTGTTTGAGAAGAAATTCTGGCACTCTACTTAGTGATTAGGGATTAATTCACTCAAGAGAGGTTTTAGTCTAAGTTAAAGGAATGCCAACTCAACTATATTAAATGATTTAGCTGAATTGATGTTCATAAATATCATTGAGGCTAGGGGGATTCAATAGCTTGATAGTTTTATTACCATCAATCCTTTTTGCTCAACATTTAATTTCCCTTTACTTTCAGTCATTAGATTAATTGTTTTTAATTACACCACATCACAAACCTATTGATTTGCTAAATAACGGTTAAGATTTGCACTAGTACTTAACCTTATCCTCAGTGAAACAATAACTCACTCACTACTTTATTACTTGGTCGACCTGTGCACTTGCTGTATTGCTATAGCATAGCTCGCGCGCACCAATATATAATTTAAAATACACTTGCTCTCCCATTTCAAATACATTGACCCAAACATTCTTTATAATATATAATACGTAAAATTCAAAACATAATATATTATGCATAAAACTAAAAAATTTACAATAACATAAAAATGTGTACATGCTGCTGGTAGTGTTTCTGATCTCGATAGCAACTCAACAAGCTTAACTACAAGTCTAGACCCGACCTGGTATAGAAGAACTCTCTGGCTCAGCTGGGTCTACCCTATCACCTGCGCGATGGAAACAATCGTGCTAAGCCAAAGCCTAGTGGTACAAACTTTGATAATAACAATATAACTCAATGCAATACCAAATGTACAATGCATATAGATGTCACATCAATCCACTTACTTATATTTTTCAAATATTTCATAAGCACAACTCATAACATTATATTGCTCAATTGTATCATAATTCATAATTCACATTAAAACAAAGACATGGGCCCAAAAAGGATCTAATATGCTATTCAAATTTCAGAGTTACTGCTTTGGTCCATAATGACACCATGTGTCTAGCCCCGTAGGTAATATATATATCCATGGATAATGTAACAGCCCCAGTCTCTTGGACCTCAACTCGGCTAGACCCTTAGGCCCCAGTATCTTGGTCCTCAACCCGGTTAGACTGCTACAGTTTTTGAGTCTTACGACCCAGTCTTTTCACCCCAAAAACATCATATTTATCAGCTGGCCTAGCTTACGACCCAGTCTTTTCACCATTCCAGCGTATAGCCCGTAGGCAATCATAGGCATGCCGCCAAATCCAGAACTCTGAAAATTGAATAACATACTAGGCACACAATTTATTCATATTTCTCATTATTAATCTCTTTCTCATTTTCACATATTCAATCTAGGCACAATGCCTTATTTTCACTTTTTTTTTTCTCACTTTTCTCATTTTTTACATCTTTCTCTTTTTTCTCACTTTTCTCATTTTTCACATCTTTCTCATTTTTCTCACTTTTCTCACTTTTGTCATTTTTATCAATATCAATTCATTTCATTATTACACATATCTCATTTTTGCATTCACAACACATTACCTAATTACTTTGGGTATTTTGACATAATATGCATATTTCACATGTTACACATATTAGCCATTATCAATGGCTTTTCACAATGCATTTAACACATATATGACATAACAAATGTCATAGCACATTATTCATACACAATCAATGAACCAATTAACTTAACACATTTTCCAACCAAAATGTGTTAAGCCCAAATGTCATGCAAATATAAGCATTATATTCAAAGTTTTTATATACCTCCACTAACAACCCAAAGCAAGCTAAAAACAACCTCCAATCCAATCTTTCCAACTTGCCCTTCACCAATTGGATGAAGCAAATCAACCTCCCTCAAAGCCTAAACCAAATGTGATAACAAATAATCATTTAGTATCACATTTAATGGCATTTCCAACGTTAAACCATAATTACACATCACTCCTACAAATTTCCAAAAATTTAGCTTTTCCTTACTTCAACATTGGAATTCCATTCTACTACAATTAAATTAGTGTTTTAAGTTTATTTATATTATTAAAAACATATTTTAATACATTTAAATCATTACATTATAAAAATACACTCTTATATACAAAATCTCAAAAATGGCATAACCTTCCCCCATTGAAGGTTTTCCATTCCAACACAATACATTACTCATTCCAAGCTTATATTCATCACTTTTAACACTAAACAACATGCTTAAACAAATAAAATCACACAATTCAACCATTTTGGAAAATCACTTTTCCAAAACCCTAAATCTCCACTTCCATTCTCAAACTCTAAGCCAACACCACCAAATCCAATATTTGACTTTAAAATACTTGTTTATGAATCAAAACAACTCATTTGGAATCAATTTGCACAATTAAAAATTCATGTTTTCAAAACCCCAAAAATCCATAACCCTAAATTCTCTTTCTTCACCATTCTTTAACCAAACTCCATCATCTCTTCAATCTAACCTTAGAATCATTGTTAACTACCCAAAATAACATCATACACACCAATTCCAACAATTATAATATACTACATCAAAATCTCAAAACTCACATAATCTCATCTTCCATGGAAATCAAAGAAAATAGATGGAAACTTACTAATTTTAGTGAAAATCACCAAAAATCCACTTGAAACTTGTTAATTCCTTCAATTTATGGAGTATGGAAGAAGCAAAATCCTTGGTCTTCAAACTCCCATGGAAGCCACATCCTTGAAGAAGAAGAAGAAGATTTTTAATATTCTTTTCCTTTTCATCTTTTTTTAGCCACATATATATATATTAAAATAATTTAATATTTAATTATTTAATTATTGTTTTAATAAATTAAAAGTCCTAATTTCCCTCTTCCATTCAAAATTAATTTGTTTTTGAATTATTTTATTAATTTTGAATTTATAAGATTTAATTACCAAAATACCCTTTTCTTTTAAAAAGTGTTGACTTTTATATGTTATGTATATTTTGCATATATATCATATATATGTTCCACTTTTTTATTTAAAATCCCTTCATTTTTCATTTAAAACCATTAATTTAATTTATCCTTTTAAATTAAAATTTATTTTATCAAATTTTTTAAAAATTAGAAATTTTCAAAAATTTTAGGATGTTACACAATACTATCAAGATCCTCAAAACAAGAAGGAATATTGTTGAGAAGACAACTTTTGAAAAGACTAAAAATTATGATGTTGAGAAGATGATTGCTGACCTAAAAAAGAAATTTGAGAAGAAACTGAAAACCGAGGAAATGTCCGAGTTTGACAAACTATTTGAACAAGATGAGGAGGTCCCTTATAAGTTCAAGATGCCTTCCTTTGCTAGATACAATGGTACTGGAAACCCTCATCTCCATGTGAAGCAGTACATCATTGCTATGCAATCTGCCCGAGCTACTAAAGCTCAAACTCTAAGATATTTCATGCTCTCATTGGACCCTATTGTCCAAAATTGGTTCAACACCTTAGAGGAAAGAACTCAAAAAGATTAGGACATGTTATACAAGGCTTTCATTAAGCAATATGGGTATAATGTCGAGCTTGAAGTTACCTTAATAGAAGTTGAGTCCATTAGACAAAGGCCAAATGAGAATTTTGTGGACTATGTGAAAAGGTGAAGAAATAAGGCTGCTTTGCTTAAGAAAAGGCCCGATGAATCTGATCAAATAAGGATGATCGTGAGAGGTGTCCTACCCAATCTTCACGAAAGGCTGTCTCACACCCTTATAAGGGACTTCAAAGATCTTCTCCAAGCTAGTCTACAAATTGAAGAGTGGGAAAGGGAGAAGAATCACTTTTCAATAAAAAGGAATAAGAAAGGGAACTACTAGTCGGGCAATCAAAGCACACAAAAAGAAGTTGATGTTAATGCCACTAGTCAAGGAGGAATGAGGCAGTTTTTAGAATTAGGGAAGTCACTGTCTTGGGTTCTCAATAAGCTACAAAAGAAGGGATTGTTACAACCTTTGACTCCTCGTCCTTTGCCTAATCCTCTTCCACCTAACTTTGATACTAATGCATTTTGCCAGTTCCATCAAAGGCCTGGACACGAAACAGATAATTGGATGAAGTTGAGGCATGAGATCCAAAATTTAATTGATAATGGAAAGTTGCCTGAGCTGGACAAGCCCAATACCAAAGGTATTCCATTTCCAAGGTTCAACAGGGTGCCACCACCAGCAACCTTCATGGTAAAAAAATGATTAGAAGAAGATTTTGTTTTATCATCCTTTCAAGATGGAAATATTGAAGATGTGAAAGGAAAAGAAGCTTAAACTCAACAAACTTTCCTTAGCTTGAATGTTGCTTTTCAATTTTACTTTCTTTAATATTTAATTGGAATTATCGTGTTTTTTAAATTTAAATTCACTTAAATAAATTACTTTCATTAAAAATTTTGTTGGTCTTTGTTCATTTTGGTGCTCAAATAATGAGGAATCTAGCTTGATATTTATAAATTAATGTATCTAGGCATCATGACTTGAATGACTTTACTAAGTAAGGGAATTGCTTTATAGCATTGAGTTGTGTATGCTTAGTTAGAGAGGGCTCCTGTATAATGACCTTTGTCTAGGTCCTAGTCAGTCTTAGAACATGCTTTGACAAACTTTCGAGGTGAAATTGAACTCTGCTTATTTAAGAGAGAAATTATCTAGGCATTGTTTGGTTAGCCAACAACTAGTATCCACCCTATTAAATATCAATCCCTAGTTGTCCCTTTAAGCCTTCATAAAATTTTTAGCTTTCTTTTCATTTGACTTATAAGCCCAACAGCCTACCCTGAGCTGTTGTGATACTTTTGACAAGTCTTATGATCACTAAGATGAAGAGGCAAGAAGATCAAAGAAAGAAATGAATACCATGAAGATAGTTGAAGTTCTCAATACCATAAAGATAGCTAAAGTTCTCAAGACCATAAGGATAGTTAAAGTTCTTAAGACCATAAGGGTAGTTGAAGTTTTCTTAATATCTCCAATATATCAAGACCACATCAGAGTAACAAATGATTTATCCCTGTTAAAGAAGATTTATGTCACACCACTCATCCATTATGGGAAGCACAAGTTGGTACAAATAAGACAACTCTTTTAGAGCTAGAACAAAAAAAATAAAAGAAAAAAGGACAAAAGAAAAAAGAAAAAAAAGAGAAAAAAAGAAGAAAGATAAAACCTAAAAAAGCGGTTCAGAAAGCCAACTGAGTTCTCTTTTACCTAAAGCAGCAAAAGGCTTCCATTTGGGTTATAAGGATATTTTGACTTGAATTTGTCCAACCCAACTATAGATTCTATCAAAATCAGAGGAAAAGGAGAAAGACCATCAAGTTCTTGAAAGTTTTGTACTTGACAGTCCTACAAGGAAGAAGGTCAAAATGATAAAATAAAAGGAAAGAAAAGGGAGAAGAAGAAAAGAAGCGAATTTGGGTACCAAACTTTTTGCAAGGGCAAAAAAAACTGTCCTAATCAAGATCTAAATTAATAACAAGAAGATAGAAGGAATTTGGAGTCTAGAAAGATTACTCCCAACTGTCTAAAGTTCCAACAAGAAATTTGTAGTGTAAGAGTTTGTCCATTGTGTCACAATAGCTCCAACTTGCAAATGGCCTTCATTTAAACCCATGTCACTTATAGACCCCATTTCAAGCCTATTAAAGATTTGTTGATCTCTCTTGTAGGTAGAGTCTATTAGTGGAGATTGTTTGAATAAGCATGCATATGATATAGACAATATTTAAACTCAATAAGACCTTTGGCTAAGCAATGTGTATGTGCCTATTTGAAGTGTAACAATTCTTGCTTAAATAGAAATGATTCCCGAGTTTAGTGCGGTAACTAGGGTTGTCATGTTATAGATATGTTAATTTGAAAAAATCAGGTCCTAAGGTACATTGACATTGATTTGGCAAAGCCAACATTTGATTTCAAAATCAAAATATAAAAAATTCAAAAATGTTTTTGTCATACAAAACCTTCAAGTTAAGGGGAGTATGTTGAACTGTCGAATCTCGAATGACACATTGGGCAAAGGAAATGATTATTGTCAAGGTCATGAAGAAGCTACCAATTGACATACTGAATCATAATTTGAAATGGATGTATCTCTGCTGTTCGGGGCCTCCATTATCCATATTTTCAACATCTTAAAGATAAAAAGCTATAAATGTGGAGCATTGTGTCATTCCAATGCAAGACCTGAACAAGCATCTGAAAGAAACCAATGAGAACACTTCTGCTGATCACCTCGAACTATAAGTCGATGGAACTACTGTAAGTATTATTCATGCATATATGAGCATATCACATTGCACTTTTTTGCCTTGTATTATCTATTATTATGGTGAACAGCAAACACCCTGTGAAGTAAACAATCAAAAGAAGATATCAAATCAGGGGGGCATAGAAGGCCCATTGCTTGAGAAAGTTCCAGTAATTTTGCAAAGAGAAGAAATGTGTGCTTGTGCAAAGAACAAGATAAAATACAAATGTTAATCAAAGCTTGCATGGAAAAAATCATGGTTTGAGCCTACACAGGAGGCAAAGTTTCTAATATTTTAAGTTTATGCATGAACACAACATTTTGACTCACTTATAATATTTTACCATATAGGGGGATAAGGAGAGGATTTGAAGGCTATCTAAAAAGGGCTGAATTTTTTGCAAAAGTACAAAGGAAGAACAAGAAAGAATGAAAAAAGAAGAAAATTAGAATTCTCAAAAGAATGAAGATGCAAAAGACAAAAGATTAGTCCAGCTAAAAGAACTGAAGCTAGAGTAAAGACCCGACATCCAATAGATAAAGATCCATGTTTCAAGGGTAAAGACCCGACCTCCAATGGATAAAGATCCATGTTTCAAGGGTAAAGACCCAACCTCCAGGGGATAAAGATCCATATTTTAAGGGTAAAGACTCGACCTCCAGTGGATAAATATCCACTTTCAAGGGTGAAGGCCCGATCTCAAAGGATGAAGATCCATTTTCAAGGGTGAAAACCCGATCTCAAAGGATGAAGATCCATTTACAAGGGTGAAGACCTGATCTCAAAGGATGAAGATCCATTTTCAAGGTTGAAGACCCGATCTCAAAGGATGAAGATCCATTTTCAAGGGTGAAGATCCGATCTCAAAGGATGAAGATCCATTTTGAGGGTAAAGAACCACAATGCATAGAACAGCCGGAGCAGTCAGACTTCTCAACTGATAAAAGGTTAGTCAAACTCAGTCTCGGGTCCAAGTACCCAAATCAATTCAATCTCGGGTCTAAGTACCCAAATTAAATTCAGTCTCGGGTCCAAGTACCCAATCTCGGGTCTAAGTACCCAAATCAAATTAATCTCGGGTCCAAGTACCCAAATTCAATCCAATCTCGGGTCCAAGTACCCAAATCAATTCAATCTCAGATCCAAGTACCCAAATCAAAATCAATCTCGGGTCCAAGTACCCAATCCCGGGTCCAAGTACCCAAATTTAATCCAATTCCGGGTCCAAGTACCCAAATTCAATCCAATCTTGGGTCCAAGTACCCAAATCAATTCAATCTCGGGTCCAAGTACCCAAATCGAATCAATCTCAGGTCCAACCAAATTCAATCCAATCTCAGGTCCAAGTACACAAATCAATTCAATCTCGGGTCCAAGTACCCAAATCAAATCAGTCTCGAGTCTAAGTACCCAATCTTGGGTCCAAGTACCCAAAATCAAGTTAAATCTCGGGTTCAAATACCCAAATTCAATTCAAGCTCGGGTCCAAATCAAATCAATCTCGGGTCTAAGTATCCAATCCCGAGTCTAAGTATCCAAATTCAATCTAGTCTCGGGTCCAAGTACCCAAATCAAGTTTAGTCTCGGGTCCAAGTACCTAAAACAAATTCAAGTAACCATCTCATCAAAAATTAAGTCTTATTGTTTTTCACTCTCTTTTACTAAAATCTCAGATCGTTCAAGCAGCGGGCAAACTGTAAACCCTTAATTTTTGACCTAGTCTGATCCAATATATTTTATTTAGTCTAAAAAAATTTTTATGTTATCTTAATTAAATAATATTTGTTTTAGTATTTATTTTTTATAATTATAGTAATAAAAATAATAATAAATAAATAAATAAATAAAAATCGGCGATGAAAAAATTTATCGCAGAAAGTGTTGGACGAAATGGCCTTGGACCATTTCGCCCGCAGGAGCTTCCTGCCGGAAAATGGCCTGGCAGCCCGTCAGCGCCAATTTCACTCGCAATCCCTCGTAGCCCGTCGCAAATTTTCACCAGCGAGATTTTTCCAACGTAATTTTTTCTGAAACCAAATTCTATTTGATTCTTAATCATAAACTACTCATAGCTTTGTTTCTTTGATTCATAAGATTATACACACAAACCTTGATCTATAAATATGTAGTAACATTGATCTTCATTTCAAAAACCCTAAAAAGTATTTCTTATGTTTCCAAAAACCTTAAGAACCCTAAAAACACTTTTCTGTTTCATCTAAACCTTAAAACCCTAATTCACTTCTTTTGTTTCCAAAAACCCTAAATGATTTCTTCTGTTTCCAAATACCTTAAAAACCCTAAAAAAAATACTCTTTTGTTTCCAAAAACATTAAATCATTTTTCTTATTTCCAAAAGCTTTTAAAAAACCCTAAACTGTTTTCCTCTCACATTTTTCCAATATTTCCAAATGTTTTGTTAAATATCCAAACTCTAAACTCACTTTACAGTTTCTAAAATCATAATTGCTTTATAAAACTTTACATTATTTTCTTTAACTTCAAAACCAAAATAGTAAGCCCCCAAACCAGTTATTCTAAACCCTAAGTTTTCTTAAACCATCATTCCCTCAAAACCGTAAACCATAATTTTCCTAAACCCTAATCCTTAAAACCTTATAAACCTAAACATTCAAACCCAATATAGTAAATCCAAAATAATAATCCAGTAGGTAAGAATTATAAAGCTAAATGTTTTAAAGTGTCCAAACCCTAATTTCATAATTTTACCCCTCAAACCCTAATTTGATCAATCAAAGAATCTTACTAATTTCTTAAATTATAAAACCCTAATCCATTTCAATTCTCTTAAAACTTACAGTAGCTAAGAATTACAAACCCTAATTAAAGAACTTTAAATGGAAATAGTAAACCTCAATTTGTATCTTTATTTGCTTTATTTTTAGATTTAATTGTGTAGTACATTATATGCTTTGATTTATTTGTGTTGCGCTCTAATAAAAACTACTAAAGCTACACTCGCAAGTATATGAGGCTGCTGTATTATTTTGGTGAACACCTCAAGGTCATCTCATAAGGAAGCTAGATAAGCTAATTATTTATCAAATCGTAATAAACAAATTATCAATTAATAGTCTTTGATTTATAAAATTAAATTGCTGAACAACTAACGAAAACTGAAAGGAATTGAATTTATAACAATGAAAGAAAACTGAACAAATATATTAATTCACTTAATAGAAAAGCCTAGGGTTTGCACTTCTCTACTAATTTATATATATGAACGGCGACTCCTCTCAATTGATTAAATTTCAAAGATCAGATTTCAAGCAACTTAATTAATCAAATGAAGGAGATAAGCTCTCGCATTCAAACCTTTTTCAATTAATCTTACTACAATCAAAATGATCTTTTCCTTAGGTTTATATTTCTAATTCACCTAAGTCCCTAATTAAATCATTCCAGTATTAGATTTCATTTCTCAATCCTTCATCTAAATACCTAAAACACATAATTGGTGGCCAATCAATTATATATTAACATTAATCCATTCAATTAAGGATAAAAGAAATAAATCAATTAAGAGAAATAACCAGTTCATACAATCATAGTAGATTCATACAAACCCTAGACTAGATCGAAATTAGTTCATAGTAATGCTATCAAACAAATTCATCTTATTAAAATTCAAAAAAATTAATTTAGACATTAAAGAATTCATAAATAAAATTTCAATGAAACTTAAGAAATAGAGTTGAAGAACAAAACCAATTACAATCTTCCTTTTGCTTCTGAAGAATCTATTGTTCAGATTTTTGCTAAAAGAATAATGTAATGGATAGAACTAATTTGATCTAGAGTGTTTGAATGAAAGTGACATCAATCTTTGATAGTTCTCTTGTTTCAGAGAAAAGTTCCCAAAGAAAATACAGAACGGCTCCCCCTTGACCTAATCTTATCTATTTATACAATTCCCTTCGCTAAAAATTTTGCGCACGCTGTGAATTTGAGTACTGGGTGTGACACGGCCACAAGCTTGGCCGTGTCAGTGGCTTGGCCGTGTCACTTGAGTGTGTCCTCTTCTGCTTCTCTTTTGTTCTTTGGCATGAGATGGGACACGGCCAAGCTCCTGGCCATGTCATGTGACACGGCCAGTGGCTTGGCTGTGTCTCCTGGGTGTGTCAGCTTTTGTTTCTCCTTTTCTTTTCTTCGTACTTTGGAGATGAGAGTGACATGGCCAGTGGCTTGGCCGTGTCACTTGAGTGTGTCAACTTCTGTCCTTCTTTTCTTTCTTTGGTTTCTTTAGTTTTGGTCTTTAGGTGAGACACGGCCAGTGGCTTGGCCGTGTCTCCTGGCCGTCTCAAGCTCTGCCAAAATTTCCTTTGAGGTGACACGGCCAAGCTTGATTTGGCTTGGCCATGTCTTGCTTGATTCATGCTCTTCTTTCTTTGTTTTGATCTTCCAAGGGAGTTTTTTTGCACTTTAACCTAAAACAAAACTTAAAACAAACTTTAAACAAAACTCAAATGAAACATTAACTAAAAACACATAAACATCATACTAAAAACTAGTACAAAAATATTCTAAACACTGGGATAAATTAAAACTACCAAAATGCTGAAATCACTAAATAAACAGATTAAAACTACCAAAATGCATGAAGAAAATAATAATTATCATAATAAATAAATAGCAATTTGAGGACAAAAACTAATAAAACAATTTGCAGTGCTTGATTTAATTTATCATAGATGAATGTTTATTATATATTTTGATTGTTGTTTAATATCTTTGATGAATGATTTAATTATGATGAATGGTTATTTACTTCTATCGATTTATTTTGATTTCCAAATGTTGTAAGAGGTATGTTTCCACTTTGTGGGTACCTCATTAGTTAAATATCATGTAATTTAAATTGCTTTTATATTTTGGACCAATGCAAAGGACATGTTTCTACCTTTTGGTGGGTGTCCTATTTAGTTTAGACATGAAAGATGTAAGGGCATGTTTCCATCTTCGGATGGGTGTCCATTTATTTGCTTTGCTTGGACATTGTTTTGATTTTAATATGACGATGCTTTATTTTAATTATTGTGTGTAATATGGATAATATTATTATACATAAGAATTTTATAATATTAAGACCTGCAAAGGAGGCCAGTTCCAATGAACCGGGCGTTATGGGGGTACTGGGCCATTTCTCACCTTCCCCACATGTACCCAACTTTCTGAACTCATTAAGGGGTTGGGGATTCCTTAGGAATCAAGTCATCCATCCCCTTCTTTTTCCTAGCCCGTCCGGGTGGCGACTCTATTTTCTCTGGACTTAGGTCCATGTTCTCTAAGGCCCCGAGCCTAAATAGTGCCGAAGTCTCAAGAACCATTCCACCGGGAGTGGGGATGAAAATCCCCGCTCACAGTAGATTATGACTGAATTAGGGTTTGGTATAGATGGATTTAATTATTTTAATAGATGAATTCATTATTATTTTAATATATATATATATATAATGATTTTATAGTTAGAAATTGATTATGGGCAAGTTTGCACAAAGTTGATAAATTTTGGGTTATGTAAAAATTAGAGTTTTGATATGAATGCCTATAATTGTTGGAATTGAATAATTTAATGTTGTTATAGTATATATGGTGATTTTATGGTTGAAAATTTAATATGGGTAAGTTTGGATGAATTTAGGATTTGTAAGTGTGTTATGTGAAATTAGGGTTTTTGAAAGGGGTTTTGATCATTGCGAAAATGAATTGTTTTATTGTTATTTTGGTATGTAAATGTTGCGCTTGACTAATTACTACTACAAGCGACACTCACAAGTATATGAGGTAATTGTAGCAATGGTGATTACCCTAAGGTCGTCTCACAAGGAAGGAATTGTTTTGCAATAGTTTGATTAGCAAGAAATTTAAAAACAAGAGTGTGATATGTTGGAATGGTGAAAAATAATTTAAATCTAAAAGTAATATGTGTAATGGTTGTACAAGATTAATACAATTCTAGGAATGGTTCCTAGGATTGTAAATTAATTTAATCAAATCTTAATTCTCAAATTATCCATTAATATGACCTTGTATTTTAATTTGTTCCTTGAGTTTAATTAGTAATTACCAATTCATTAGTTTTCATATTCATGAATTAACAACAACCAATTATTTTAAAATTGCAAATTAATAGAACTCTAGAACTTATATTTCTAATTCATTCTTAGGGTAGTTGATTGCATAATTCCAATATCAAATTCCACCTCTCTATCCTTCATTCAATATCTAGAAATTAATAGGTAGCTAATCTATCAACCTAACATTCAATCCAATACAATCAACTAATAACAAGGTATATTAATGGAAATATCAAATCAAGTCATTCAATCAAATCTACTAAAAACCCTGGGCATGAGTAATTTAGCTCATCATCATCAATTTAAAATAAATATTCATCTCAATATAAATCAAATTACAATTGTACATTGAAATATTAATATTGTTAACAAACAATAACAATCTAGAAATGAATTAAAAGAGAGAATATAAAAACCCCTTTAAAGATGCTAAGAGTTGAACTTCTGGTCTTTCTCCTAGCTCCACCATGAATATGATGAAGAACTAACAAGCCTTCTTCAATCAATGGCTTTCCTCTTGAAAGATGGAATGGTCACTCTCTCAAGCCCCCAACTCCTCAATCAAGCTTTCTTCAAACCCTAACCTTCACAAGAGCTTGCTCACCCAATTTTATCCCCAAAAATGTTAAGAATCTTATTAATGGGAGAAATGGAAGATGAAGATGAAGGTGATGTTCATGGTCTCTCTCAAGACCAAGAACAAGAAGATGGACCAAAGGAACTCCCCTCTTGAAAGATGCTCCCCCCATATATATCTCTCACTCTTTCCTTTCTTTTTAATTTCTTAAGACACAAAGCATGTCTTGCCAACTCACACACTCCACTTTGTCTCCCACTTATTTCATTATTTAAAATTTCATCCCATTAATTAGGCAACCTTTTTTTCTTTTATTATTTATTTTTAAAAGATATCACTTGTTGTCCCCCATTTCATGTAAAATGATTGAAAGAATCTTCACAAGACTCCACCATGTCATGAGTGACTTGGCCATGTCACTCATTTTCTTATGGACACGGCCAAGTCATGTGGCCGTGTCCATGGCTAACCTAACATCTTCTTTCTTTTCCAAGTGGGACATGGCCACATGTGACATGGCTAGTGGCTTGGCCGTGTCTTTTGAGTGTGTTCTCCACTATTCTCTATCTTTGCTTTGATCTTCAGATGGGACATGGCCAAGGCCTTGGTCGTGTCTCTTGGGTGTGTTCACTTCTGCCATTACTTCTTTGGTTTGTCTTTTTTTTGTTTTTTTGGTGAGACACGGCTAAGGCCTTGGCCTTGTCATGTGATATGGCCAGTGGCTTGGCCATGTGTCTTGAGTGTGTTCTTCTCTACCAAAATTTCCTGCCTCTTTCCTTGGATGAGGGACATGGCCAAGCCATGAAGTGTCTTAGCCGTGTCTCATGTTTTTCCACCTTAAGAATCCATCAAATTGAATTAAAGCTCCATTGTTTTGTTCTTCAACCTGGATCAATTTCTTCAAACAAACTTTAAACACAAATTAAAAGAAAAATCAATCAAAAGCCAATAAAATTACATTAAAAATAAATACAGAAATGACCACGCACTTAATTCTTTACTTGTCCTCAAGCAAAGTTAAAATCAAAACAAACTAGACAAGATAAATTTAGTCAAGTTCAAGAGTTATAAGGATGTATCAAGTCTCCCATTTTATTAAATCCACAATCATTATCAACTCAAGAATAATCAGTACTCATGCAATTTAATGGCCAATCCATGCATACCAAAAATTGTCACTCCCTCACAAAACCTCTTGAATGTTTAATCAGGTAGTTTTAAGCTCTCAACATTCAATGAAAGATTATCTCTATATACTTGCTTATCAATCAAATCTCCACCACCTAATTATAATCAAACATCAATCATAAGGTCTTTCATTGGGTTGTAATGGGGATAAGGTAAAGGCATGACATTTAGAAAATGTGAGCTTAATTCATTAAGTTTAAGAGCACTTCAAGAATGAAGTAACCAATCATATGTATAACCGAACAATCCCAAAACACCTTCCTCTCACCTACCACTTGACATTAAGGAGCTTTTTAAGGGAACTCACTTATTAAATTTTGCAATGATCATTCCCAAACTTATTCTAACCCTACAAAAAAGAACAACTTCTTCTATTATTTTGATTTTTTTTCTCTTTTTTTATTTTTTTAAATAGGGTTTGCAACTAAAAAAGATAATAATTTGTAATTTTGAACCCATTAAATTTAACCCCATACTTTATTTAACATAACACTCAATCATAAATGCTCTTAAAATGCTCTTGACCTAATGCAAGGGTATAGTTAAAACAATAAGGTTCAAGCTAATGGTGTTGTGAAAAAGAAAGAAAAGGAAAAATGAAATAAGCTCAAAATTGGCTAACTAAGGTCAGATTAAGGTTGGTCTTTTTAAGCCAAAATGGGTTCACCTAATTGCCTTAATCATATTGATGCCTAATTAAAATTTTTATGTAGTCTCAAAATGCATGCCAAAGCAAGTTCTAGCAATTCATCAATCAAAGATGTTTACACACAATAAAGAATAATAAGTTGATATCCAACTTAATAGGCTCAATTCCTCACTAGTTTAAAGGTGATACAAGAATAACCATCAAAATTGACAATAAGTACCAATTATAATCAATTCTCAAATTCATGCTTCAAAAATTCAAAGGTCATCTATCAACAATCTTATAACAATTGAACTTTTCAAAATTCATTTATTCAAAGAAAAACATTAACCAAACTTAGACAAAGATAAGTTAAAAGCAAAAACACAAACTGCACACCACACTTAAAAATTCACATTGTCCCCAATGTGAGCATGCATAAATTAAAAGAGCAGAGTTCAGATGAAACCTCATTTCCAACGTTCCCATATGCGATATGAAGTGCTCCTTCCATCCTTAATGAAATTTTTTTCCATGTTTGAAAAGATGAATAGCATGCAACTCTGGAAGGTAACCAATGTATAGCAAAACCTAAATAGCATCCTTTGAAGAGAAAATGTCCAAAGGGAACATGTGAAGGTTATCTTAGGGTGATCCTCCAATGCTATAGGAAATTGGTAAAAACCTTTTTTCGCCTGCAATATGGTTATATTTATTTTTTGCTCTCCCTCACCACCGAGAGTGGAAGAGATGATCATTGGTTGCATACTATTCCCCCCAACCAAAACATATTTAAAAATTTTTGGGGTCGTTTTAAATTCAACCAAGTTTGGTTGAATCTCTTTCTCATCCTCTTTAGCAATCTGAAGTCCCCTCTCAACAACCTCAGTATTTAAGATTAACTTGCACTCCTCAATTTCTAAATTGAAAATTTTAGGCTCTACTTCCAAGGTCATGGCATCTCAAGCTTATCTTCACTATCTTCTTTATAGGGCATGTCATAGATTTCAGAAAGTTGCTTACCTTGTTTCTCATCCTTCAATCTACTTGGGAATGGAATTGGTGGCATATAAGGATTTGGAGGCTCATGCAATTTTGATGAAGTTGATGCTTCCAAATTCTCCTCCTCCTTTGATTGACTTGGTTCCTCTATGTTGGGTTGTATCTCCTCGCCACTTTCTTCTTGATTAGTACCTGCATCAAAGAAATCACAAAATTTATTATATATCACCTGTTCACTCCTCAAAATTGTGATTGCAATGAACTGCTCTAATTAGCTTGGAAATTCCACTTTTTAGTGTTCTTAGAGTTGATTTGCCAGTTGCCCAACTTGAGTTTCCACCTTCTTTAATGATACCTCCAAGGAATCAAACCTCTTATTGCTCCCTTCCTGATTTTGTACGCTAATTTGAATGAAAGCATTCAAATTATCTTCCACCGTGGGTCTCTTGAATTGATCTTGATATTGTGTGCTAATTTGAATAAAGGCATTCAAATTATCTTCCAATGTGGGTTTCTAAAGTTGATCTTGATTTAAAAATTGTCCTTGAAAGTAAGAACTTCTTTGGTAAGGTTGAAAAAATTATTGAAGTGAAATTTGATTTTGGTTTTTCCAAGAAAAATTTGGATAGTTTCTCCAACTTGAATTATAAGGATTGAAATATGGGTCATTTCTACCCCTTGGCTAGAAACTTTCAAAGGCATATTCTTCCTCTTGCCTATTTTGGTATTGTTCAAAACTAAATGAACACATGTTTGCACTATGTCATGTAATGCCACATGCTGGACATACTTCACGAGTAGGTATAGGTGCTCTTCCTCTTGCATTTAGCATCTTAAGTTGACTTGTTAATTCTGCTAATTTCCATGCCATTTCAGAATTAGCATTCACATCATAAACTCCGTTGTGCATTGAAAATTGCATCCTTACAATAAACACTTATTAATTCAAAAAGAACACTTTAAACAATTTAACAATTTAAATAAAAAAATCAAACTACTAACAAAAATTGCCTTCCCCGGCAGCGGCGCTAAAAATTTGTTACGCTCGACTAATTACTACTATAAACGACACTCGCAAATATACGAGGTAATTGTAGCAATGATGATCACCCTAAGGTTGTCTCACAAGGAAGGAATTATTTTGCAATAGTTTGATTAGCAAGAAATTTAAAAACAAGAGTGTGATGTGTTGGAATGGTGAAAAACAATTTAAATCTAAAAGTAATATGTGTAATGGTTGTACAAGATTAATACAATTCTAGAAATGGTTCCTAGGGTTGTAGATCAATTTAATCAAAGCTTAATTCTCAAATTATCCATTAATATGACCTTGTATTTTAATTTTTTCCTTGAGTTTAATTAGTAATTACTAATTCATTAGTTTTCACATTCATGAATTAACAACAACCAATTGTTTTGAAATTGTAAATTAATAAAACCCTAGAACTTATATTTCTAATTCATTCTTAGGGTAGTTGATTGCATAATTCTAATATAAATTTCACCTCTCGGTCCTTCATTCAATATCTAGAGATCAATAGGTAGCTAATCTATCAACCTAACATTTAATCTAATACAATCAACTAACAACAAGGTATATTAATGGAAATATCAAATCAAGTCATTCAATTAAATCTACTACAAACCCTAGGCATGAGTAATTTAGCTCATCATCAGCGATTTAAAACAAATATTCATCTCAATATCAATCAAATCACAATTGTATTTTGAAATATTAATATTCATAACAAATGATAACAATATAGAAATGAATTAAAAGAGAGAATATAAAAACCCCTCTGAAGATGTTAAGAGTTGTACTTCTAGTCTTCCTCCTAGCTCCACCATGAATATGATGAAGAACTAACAAGCCTTATTCAATCAATGGCTCTCCTCTTGAAATATGGAATGGTCACTCTCTCAAGCCCCCAACTCCTCAATCAAGCTTTCTTCAAACCCTAACCTTCACAAGAGCTTGCTCACCCAATTTTATCCCCAAAAATGTTAAGAATCTTATTTATGGGAGAAATGGAAGATGAAGATGAAGGTGATGTTCATGGTCTCTCTCAAGACCAAGAATAAGAAGATGAACCAAAGGAACCCCCCTCTTGAAAGATGCTCCCCCTATATATATATCTCTCACTCTTTCCTTTCTTTTTAATTTCTTAAGACACAAAGCATGTCATGCTAACTCACACACTCCACTTTGTCTCCCAATTATTTCATTATTTAAATTTTTATCCCATGAATTAGGCAACTTTTTTGTTCTTTTATTATTTCTTTTTAAAAGATATCACTTGTTGTCCCCCATTTTATCCCCCATTTTGTGTAAAAAGATTGAAAGAATCTTCACAAGACACGGCCAAGTCATGAGTGACGTGGTCATGTCACGTATTTTCTTATGGACACGACCAAGTCATGTGGTCGTGTCCATGGCTGCCCCAACATCTTCTTTCTTTTCCAAGTGGGACACGGCCAAGGCCTTGTCCATGTCTCTTGGGTGTGTTCACTTCTGCCTTTGCTTATTTGGTTTGTCTTTATTTTGTTCTTTTGGTGAGACACATCCAAGGCCTTGGCCGTGTCATGTGACACGGCCAGTGGCTTGGCCATGTCTCTTAAGTGTGTTCGTCTCTGCCAAAATTTCTTGCCTCTTTCCTTGGATGAGGGACACGACCAAGCCATGAAGTGTCTTGGCCGTGTCTCATTTTTTTCCACCTTAAGAATTCATCAAATTGATTAAAGCTCCATTGTTTTGTTCTTCAACCTAGATCAATTTCTTCAAACAAACTTTAAACACAAATTAAAAGAAAAATCAATCAAAAGCCAATAAAATTACACTAAAAATAAATACACAAATGACCAAAATAGTAAATAATGAATGTATGGTTAAATGTTAAGAATGAATTGGGTAGATTGAAGTTTGGATAAAGTGGTAAGTTAGAAATTTAGGGTTTTAAGGAGATTTTGATAGAAATTGTATGAATAAGGGTAATTTGACATAAATTGGTTATAAAAGTGATTTTAAATGAATAATAATGTGTGTTGTTGGATCTATATGTTTGTAGATCAAATTGGTGAAGTTTAGAGTTTTCTCTTGGAAAGAGTTTTGAAGGAAATTTGGAAAGCAAACAAGATTAGTAAAAGTTTATAATAATTATTATTTAAATAATGTTGAAGATGGCATAATACATTGTAAATTTGAGAATGTGTTATGACACTTTTACTTTTGGATGAGATATATTAGTAATGTATAATTAAAAGAGAGGTTATTGTATGTGATATGTAAAGTGATCCATTGTAGAATGGTTATTAACGTGTTTATGTATAAATGTGAGATGTGTTTGAAGATGAGTAAGAAGATAAGAAATGTATAATGTGCTAAGTAATAAGGAAGAAAATATGGAAAATAGTTATGAATATGGAAAATATGAAGAGATGTGAAAAAGGAGTAAATATGGTGAAACTTGATCAATGTGATGTGAAAGCGAGTTTATAACACCCTCATATCCTACTTACGTACAATATATATACCCGTATATGTAGAGTGCTCACATAAAATATAAGAATGTCATGATAAACTCCATAATACAAATTTTTATTTTGGTTAATATAGATAATTATTAATAAATACCACAAACTACATAAAATTTCACTCCCAAAATATTATTTACAACACATCCACCAAATTAATACTTTATAAATTCAAATCCATATACATACTAGTTATTTCCCAAAACATAATTAATACACATATTCTATGATCATAACTTAACACATATATACATATATATAATTATCCTATATCCATAGAACCAATATTAATTAGATTTATAATTTAAGAGACATAATCCAAAATGCATAAAACTATAACTATACATGTTTGTAGATGGTACTATTGGTCTTGTGGCATAGCAAAACTTCAAATGTCACCCACAACTTGAATCTCTCTGACTAGCTATTCTCTCACCTATGCAATTCATAAATTGTGCTAAGTCATACAGTTTAGTGGTACATATTTAATAATTATAAATACATAACTCAAAGATATTCAATTTCATAACACGACATACATGATTTGTATAAGCCTTCACAAATGCTTATGGTTTCATAAACCATAAAAAACATCCTATAACCATAACAACACACACATATTCACACATACGCACATTATATCCAACCACATACACACATTCACATGTTAGCCCCAACCACACATAAACAATTATCAACTCCAGTCATCACAATAACAATAACATAACCCAACTCTGCTCGGGTCCATAATCAGTCTCAATTTAATGACCTAACTCTACTCATGTTAAGACCTAGTTTTGCTTAGGTCTATCAATGTATACATTATCAATCTCACTTTACTAGACAAGGGCACAAACACACAATATAACTATAAATAATGACATACTCATTAAATCTTTAACTTTTCAAGTGATCAACCTTTTCATGATCACTAACACATTTCCTCATTCTCACATATCATTTCCACATTTTAAATCATCAAATAACATATCCATAAGTCACTTTCACAATGAGACTTAAGTTCCACATTTCTTCACAAGTCATAAATATGTCCATATTGGACATCATATCACATAGCATTATTATACTTCAACCACAACATTCCATTTACAACACACATTATAATATAAGTTTACATTACATATAATTTCTTTTTATTTGATTTATATATTATACTTATATTTATTATTATTCCTTTTATCTCATCTTATGTCACATACACATTTTACACATCACATTACTTAGTCATCACATTCGCAATGTGGCCCATTCCCACATATCATTTTCCTATTTTATTTTTCATTTATCAATTTCTCATTCACATTATTGATTTCTCTTTACAGTCTTTAAATTTTAATTATTTCCACATTATTCTTCATATTACTTATCACATTTTACCTTTCTCATTATTTCCAATCACTTTTAGCATGTTTTGCATTTTAAGTACATAACCACTATATAGCCATTATACAATGGCTTATTTTACAAATCTATTTCATGCATACACTTTAATTTTTCATTGAGCAATGTAACACTACCACATAACTATGTTGTATTGCATAGACTATGTGATTTCTACATTTCCAAATACTTTACATACATAATACAACTCACATTTGATGAAAACACAAGTTTTAGGATATGTACTAACATCTTTTCTCTTTCCCAAGCTAAACTCTAAATTTTATCTCTTATATCACTTTAACCGACACATATATAGTCCATCAATAAGCAACATTATCTGTTTAAAGTCACTTACATGCTCAATATACATTAAACTATTATTATCTAAACAAATTTTATCAAAATTTCATTAAAACTCTAAATTCATCATTCACTACTTTGTTTAAAATTCATTCTACCAATCTCATTTTCAACATTTAACCTTAAAATCATTAATTACATACCAAATAATTACAATTCAACTCATTTCAATAATTATATCATCCTCCTCCCAAAACCCTAATTTCATATAATCAAATCCTAAGTCTCAACTTTATCCAAACTTGTCCATAACCAATTTTTAACTATAGAATCATTACATAAATATTAAAATAACATTAAATTCATCCATTTCGACAATTATAACTATCCACACCAAAACCCTAATTTAAACATCACTTTTCCATAACCCTAAATTAACAACCTTGTCCATTTCTACCAACCAACTAACAATTCATCATATTCTCCTCATTTAAATATGATTTCTACCTATTTTAAAAATTTAACATCAATTTCTCTCTCTAAAAATTCCAAACATAATCTTAAAATAAAGAAAAATAAAGCTTTAAAGAAAGATTACTTACTTGAATCTTGGTTTTTCTCTAATCCCACTTAATTTCTTGAAAATTCTTGTAAAAGTTTGAAGTTTGAAGAACTAAAAATCTTCCCTCTCTGACTCTAAAAATTTTGGCCCAAAAGGAAGAAAAATAAAGTGAATAGTTCTTTTTATTTTTCTTCTTCTTTTTTTCTATCCATAAATATCAATTTATTTAGTTATTTAATTATTATTCTTTTTTTCCTATCCACTCTTTTCTTTCTTCTTTTGACTTTCTTTTTCTTTCTTTTTCTTTTATTTTAATTATGATCTTCCAACATCGCATTTATATCTCATATATATATATATATTAAGTATATGTCATGTATATGTAAATGTTATATATATTTTACTTATATATTATGTATATTTTTTCCTCCATGTAAATGTAATGTAAATGTAATGTATATTTCATGTGTACATCATGCATCATGCATCATGTATACATTGTGAATATATCATGTATATATCATGTATATGTACTATTTATATCATGTGCATACCTTGCATTTTCCTCACCAACATACTAACTATCCTCCTAATTAATTATTTTACAATATCTAAAATTTATGAGTGTTACAGTGATAAGATAATGTGTGTTTGTGATATATACAATTACTTGTCCAGACAGTTAAGATGATAATGCATATGTTTTCAGACCTGAGCAGAGCTAGATCATGAGATTGAATTTGGAAATGGACCCGAGCTGAGTTGGGTCGTAAAATTGATGTAATATCTGGATATGATAATTATATAGAGAGTATTGGGCCCAATGTGTGTGTAGGTGGATGTTATGTAAATATGTGATACAATGTGTGTGTTATGTAATATTGTAAATTGGCATATAATATGAGAATTTGGATATATATATACATATATGGATATATATATATACATATTTGATGTATGAGTTATAATCAAATGGTAATTATAGTATTATTGTAAATGTCATCATGAGAAAGTATTTAAATATATATGCATATATATATATATATGCATATATGTTATTTTAAACTTGTACCACTAAGCTTGCATGACTTAGTGTAGTTATGTAAATCGCACAGGTGAGAGGGTTTCAAACTAGAGAGGTCAGGACTGTGGCTGAAATTTAGAGACTATATGTGCCATGAGACCAGCTATGCCAAGAGTACATACATGCATATTTTGTGTTACTATACATATTTATTCTTGTATAATATAAACACATCCTTCATATTTTAAATATGATTTTGGGAAATAATATGTCTATATGTATGTGTATTTATAAAATATTGAGTTTTGGCTAAATTGTTGAGACAATTGGAGGATTATTGATGGAAGGATGATTTTGTGAAATTATTATTATTGAGTGTATTGAATATTTTTTGCAAGTTGTAAACTTGACAATTTTTGAAAAATATCCGAATTACAGAAAAAACTATAGCCAATTTTTTTCAGAGATTTTTCCTTTAAAATTTTATTTTTGTAATTTAGGTACTATTGTGTATATATATAAGTATATTTTAATGATTAAAATATTTTTTCTTATAATTATGGAAGTTTTTGAATGTCTGTAACTGTGACATTCATGTATACTATATACGTATTTTACTTATTCAGAGAGTATTTATTGTATGTATATAGGATATAAGTGTGTTACAAAGCAGATATTTACCAAGCCTATTAATGGACTCTAATATTTATTAAGACTACTGGTGGGTTGAGAAACAGAAGAGTGTATGGGTTGAACTCTCAGTACGTCTCTGAGGTTAACACGGCATCTTCAACTTTATAAGCTTCCTCATAGCATTATAGCAAGAAATGGAGTAGATGAAGCATGATTTTTTAAAGCAGCTTGAAGTAATATGGAGAGTGTAACACCCTTATACCCTATATACGTATAATACATATTTTCAGCATATGTAAAATATGCATATATGGTATAAAAATGTCGCAGACCGATTTAATAAAAATTTCACATTTCCGTTTTAAGATTTCAAATACTAATATATAAAATAAATAGTATATAAATATTCTTTGCTTGTTATAGGAATTTAAAATAAATATTTTATATGAAAATCTCTGAAAAAAATTTGTCAGAGTTTTGTTTGTAATTTGGATATTCCCAAAATTCAGCAAAACACAACCTGCATAAAGTAAACACTCCCAATAAAATTCAATTTACCATTTCACCAATACTTCTCAATTTCCCCATATTTTCTCAAAATACTTATATATAGATATATAAATTATACTTATATATAGATATATAAATTAACAACACATATAAAATCTCATCTGAACAAATTATTCAAAATATTCTCTAGAATTTACATTATATACTTCCAAAAACATAACATATATAATATCAAAATACATTGTAATATCAAATATCTATATACTAGCAACTGGCTCTGATCTTGATGTATCCAAAAATAACTCTTCAAGCTCAATAAATACAAATCTAGACCCTACCAGGTCTAGTTGAACTCTCCGGCTCTACCAAAACATTCATGACACCTGCGCGACGAATTACAATCGTTCTAAGCTGAAGCCTAGTGGTACAAACTTTGATAATAACAATAAAACTCAATGCAATGCCAATTCATAATGCATATAGATGTCACATCATTCTACTTTCTTATATTTTTCGAATATTTCATAATCACAACTTATAACATTATATTACTCAATTGTATCATAATTCATAATTCACATTAAAGCAAAGACAAGCATGGGCCCAAAATGGATCTAATATGCTATTCAAATTTCAGAGTTACTGCTTTGGTCTATAATGACACCATGTGTCTAGCCTCGTAAGCAATATATTCATGAATAATGTAATAGCCCCAGTCTCTTGGACCTCAACCTGGCTAGACCCTTAGGCCCCAGTATCTTGGTCCTCAACTCGACTAGACTGCTACAATTTTTGAGGCTTACGACCTAGTCTTTTCACCCCCAAAAATATCATATTTTATCAACTGGTCTGGCTTACGACCCAGTCTTTTCACCATTCCAGCATTTAGCCCGTAGGCAATCATAGGCATGCCGCCAAACCCATAACTCTGAAAATTGAATAACATACTAGGCACACAATTTATTCATATTTCTCATTATAAAATTCTTTCATAATTCCTTTATCAAAACTTTTCTCATTTTCTCATGATCAAACTAGGCACATTACCTTCTTATATCATATTTTTCTTATTTTTTTTATTTATTCATTTTTCTCATTATTAATCTCTTTCTCATTGTCACATATTCAATCTAGACACATTGCCTTATTTTCACATTTTTTTTCTCATTTTTCACATTTTTCTCATTTTTCTCACTTTTATCAATATCAATTCATTTCATTATTCCACATATCTTATTTTTGCATTCACAACACATTACCCAATTACTTTGGGTTTTTTCACATTATATACATATTTCACATTCTACATAATTTAGCCATTATCAATGGCTTTTCATAATGCATTTAACACATATATAACATTACAAATGTCATAGCACATTATTCATACTCAATAAATGAACCAAGTAACTTAACACATTTTTCAACTAAAATGTATTAAACCCAAATGTCATGCAAATATAAATAATATATTTAAAGTTTGTACATACCTCCACTAGCAACCCAAAGCAAGCTTAACACAACCTCCAATCCTATCCTTCCAACTTGCCCTTCACCACTTGGATGGAACAAATCAACCTCCCTCAATGTCTGTACCAAATGTAATCTTACATAATCATTTAATATCACATTCTAAGGTATTCTCAACATCAAACCATAATTAAATATCACTCTAAACCAAATTCCAAAATTAAGCTTCACCTCACTTTAACTTTGAAAAACCATATCAAACCATTTAAATTAGTGTTTTAAGTTTATTAATATCATTAGAAACATGTTTTAGAATGTTTAAACCAATTACATTAATTAACCACATGTTTATGCTCAAAACCCTAAAATGGCATAACTTTCACCATTGAAGGATCTCCATTCCAACTCAATCCAATTATCATTTGAATCTTATTTTTACCACTTATATCATCAAATAACATGATTTAAGCATTAAAATCAAACAATTAATCATTCTTTGAAAATTCACTTTTCCAAAACCCTAAATCAATACTACCATCTTCATACTCTATCCAAACTTAACTAAATCCATCATTTGATCTTAAAATCCTTGTTCATGCAACAAAACAACATATTTGGAACCAATTTGCATAATTAAAACTCATGATTTCAAAACCTCAAATGTTCCATAACCCTAAATTCTCTCTCTTCACAAAACACAACTTAAATTCAACCATTTCTTTTAATCCAACCTTAAAATCATTGTTAACTATCCAAAATAGCATCATACACACCCATTCCAATAATTATAACATGCTACATCAAAACTCCAAACTCAACATAATCCAATTTCCTATAGAATTCAAAGAAAAGAGTTGAAAACTTACTAATTTTGGTGAAAATCACCAAAAATTCACATTGAATACTTGAAATCCTTCAATTTTTGGAGTATGGAAGAAGCAAAATCTTGGGTTAGACAACCATGGAGGTTTCGGCCATGGAGAAGAAGAAGAAGAGATGAAGACTTTCTTTTTTTTCTTTTTCTTTTCATCTTTTATTTTAAACCATATATATATTAAAATAATTTAATAATTAATTAATTATTTATTTATTTAATAAATTAAAAGTCATAAATTTTCTCTTCCATTCAAAAATAATTTATTTTTGAATTATTTTATTAATTTTAAATTTTTAAGATTTAATTACCAAAATACCCTTTTACTTTGACTTTTCTTTTAAAAAGTGTTGACTTTTATATGTTATGTATATTTTATATATATATCATATATATGTTTCACTTTTTTTATTTAAAACCCTTTCATTTTTCATTTAAAATCATTAATTTAATTTATCCATTTAAATTATAATTTATTTTATAAAATTTTCAAAAATTAGAACTTTTCAAAAATTTGAGATATTACACATATGCACAAGTAATGTGTATCTTATATACACATCAAATGTATCTTATATGTGTATTAAATATTAAATATGTAATGTATTAATCCAACAAATATAATTAATATATCATATGTATATGTTATATATACTCTAGATATATATATATATATTGACTATATACAATTTTATATCTCCAAATATTTATTTAATTTCTCCAAAATCACGGATGTTACAGGGAGAGATGAAAAATCAAGCACTTGAGTGAAAGCGCGTAATGTGCTAGCTGATACAGAGAGAGTCTCAAGAATAACTTATTCGATTTGTATGACAATATCTCTTCGGCACCTCTATCTCGCAGTCTTCAGCTGCTTGACCTTCTGCTCTACATTTGGATCAACCTCCCCCTCCCCCTTCCTAGTATTTTTTTCTTCATTTATATTTTTTATTTATATATATTATTTGAATATTTTATTTGTATATTATTATTAATTTAATTTAATTTATATAGATTATTTATTTATTTATTTTTAATTTTTCTTTATATTTATTTTTCTCATATAATTTAATAAAATGAAAATAAATATAATAAAATATTAATAGTTAAAATATAATAAAATTAAAATGACCAAATATAGTATTATAATTCAATAATAAAAAATTTAAATTAATAATATAATTAAAAATAAATGTTAATAAACTATCATAAAATTAAATTATTTTTAAAATCAAATCTAATAAATTATATATTAGTTAAAGATTTATTAAACAAATTATAAATTTTATTGATGGATTATTAAAATGTTATATTTTTGCCAACTACTTTATTGACATAATATTAAAATTTATATTTTATTTATCGACGAATTACCAATAATATATAAATATTAATAATTTATTGATAAAATTACTAAGCGAATATCTAAAGATAAATAGCATTAATAATAACTGAAACAATATTCTTTTTTAGGTTTTGGATGGGGTTAGATTAACGTATCATTTTTAGAGAAAACTCAACACTCAATCTAAAATCTAAAAAGAAATGTAAATATATAATTTGAAAGTTGACCCTATTTATAAATATGATCCAATCTGACCCCAATAAAAGTTGGTAAAATAAATTAAAGAATGGTGGTCAATTGAGATTTTTCCTTCTCTGAACTAACAATTTTTTTTTCTTTTTTGAATTAGGAAATTGGCAATTCAGCATGTGATTTTGCTTTTTTATTCGGTGATTGTGGTATGACATTTCAACAAAGGAAGAAAAGATGGCCTCTGCTGATGATGGACACATTTATTCTAAGTCGTGCGCAGATGGTGAAGCTTGAGAAGACATAGCACTTTGGAATTTTGGAAGTTCCCTTTATCAGATTTCAATGACCAAAACTTTTGTTAATTGACATCTAGCAGAATAAACTTATAGAGAAAAAATGCCAGCCATGTAAACTAATTTATACATTTCCATTATCGTAATGATATTATTCGTCATTTTAAATTATTATTACATTGAGTTCAATTTGAAATTGAGAATAAAATATAATTTATTTTTTTTAGTTTGATTTTTCATATTTAAATAAATTTAATTTTTATTGAAATGTATATTCATTTTTTAAATATAATTTTTAATTAAACCAATAAATTCTATTTAATTATTTAAAATATAACCTTATAATTTTTTTTTTTGAATTTAGATATTAATATCTATTTTCATTTATTTTTATTTGGATTACAATGGATAAAAGAGCTCGTGCAAGTATTAACTACAGTGGGGGAAGACAACGGAAATCTTGTTGTAGACTTCCTAACAAGGTAAGGATAAGCATAGGTTAGTTGGAGGGGACGAGAATTTAACTAATATGAAATTTTATAAGATTGAATTCAAGAATTTATATGCATATATTCTACTAAAATAACTAACGCTTACATAATATTTTATCATATATCACTGTCTTGTTTCTAATTTTAAAAATTTTAATTTTAATTATTTATTATAATAGATATTTATTTGATATTTATTTGCGATAGTTTAAATAAAATTATGCTATCTTATTTGGTATTGATAATAATTATATATTTGGAGTGTTCAATATTTTGTTTATATTTATTTGGGACATTAACATGGATAATCAAAAAAATAATTTTTATTTTAAAAATACTAAAAAAACTAAAAATATTTATAATTTTATAAAAATTCAGTATAAAATTTTAAAAATATCTCATTCCTCATGATTTTTTTAAATATCTTTTACCTAACTATAGTCAATATTTTACTTTAAATTTTTATTTTTTTAAACTTCACTATTAAATAAAAATATTTTAATAAAATAATAAAAAATAACATTTTAAATTATTTTTCATCATATAAAAGCCATAATTTTTTCAAAAAAAGATTTTAATTTTAATTATAAAAAATAAATAAGACCAAAAAAATATAAAAAAACTAAAATATACAAAAATATATGAAGAAAAATCATTAAATTTATTTTAAAATAAATTTTACATATTATATACATGAAAAAATAAAAAAAATATATGCATTTTTGTTATGTAAATATACAATAGATGTTATAGATGTTGTAGAAGTATTGTAAATATTGTGTGTATGTTATATTTTATTATTTAAGTTGTATATATCGGATTACCGAGATAAATTTACCGACATAAAATTTTTGTTAGTAATACTGACAGAATACAGAGAGAAACTATTAAAAAATAAATTAGAAAATACACCTACAAATTACTGGTAGAATAGTCTCTAGACAATTTATCGACAGATAATTTATCGACAATAATGGCGCTGACAGATGGCGCTAATAATTACCGATAAACTTTGCTGACAGAAATGTCACAAAGTCTGTAATACTTAGCATAAATTATATATTACAGAGAGAATATATATTTTATCGGTAATACCGAGATGCTATATTTTATGTTAGTAAAATTATCTAGATAAAATATTTTCTGTGGGTAATACCGATAAAAAGTTATTTCTCTCAATATATTATATACGTTAAAACGTCTTTTAATTTGCCGATAGAATATATTTTCTGTCGGTAAAATTATCTACAGAAAATATTTTTTATCAATAATACCAAGATAATATATTTTATGTCGGTAAAATTATCTAGAAAAAATATATTCTGTTGGTACAATTATCTATAAAAAATATTCTATCAGTAAATAAAAATATAAGTGCACAAAAATTTTGCCGCCAATAGATGAGCTGTTTACAGAGAAAGTATTTTTTTTCGGAATTACCGACATAAAATATATTATGTCGGTAAAAATAAAACTACTAGCGGCAATTTTACTGTCTAAATTGTATATTTGTCGACATACTGCTCTTTTATCGGTAAATTTACAGACAAAATATATTATGTTAATAAAAAAAACTAGTGGCGGTAATTTTACCACCTAAATTGTATGTTTATCGACAGTCTACTCTTTTTGTCAATAAATTTACAGACAAACACTTATTTTTCTCGGTAAATATTTTTTATAAAAATAAAATTTTTTCTTTCCTCTCCCATTTCTGCCAGCCCTTCTCATTTTTTCTATTTCTCCTTTGCCCTTTTCTGTGTTTTTGCTTGAAGAAGAAGAAGAAGAAAAAGTTATTTATTTCAATTCTTTTTTAATTTTATTAAAATTTTTAATTTATGTTATTTATTTTTCATTTGTTGTCATTTTTCATAAATATGATATTTTATTTTGGGTTTGTGATTATTGTAGTTTAGGTTGATTATTTATATTTTACTTGTATGTTATTTGATTTTTAGGGTATTTTTTTATTTCTTAAAAAAATTTAGGTAAATTTTATTTTCTTAAATTTTCAAAAATTAAAAAATAAATTTGTTAATTTATTTTAATTAATCATAATTTTAGGAATTTTTAAAACTTTCATAATATATTTAGAAATGTTTTGTATTTAGAATTTTATTTAGGGTGTTAGATTTTTTAGAGTATTTTTATGATTTTTTAAAATAATTTTAGGTAAAATTCATTTAATTTTATAAATTTTAGAATAAAAATTATAGTTTTTTTTAAATTTTAATTAATTGGGATATATTTTAGGAAATTTTAAAATCTTTTGTATATTTTGAGAAAAGTTTTGGTAAATATAAATATTTTAGGGTCTTAGATTTTTTAAGATATTTTTATGATTTTTTAAAAAAACTATTAGGTAAAATTCATTTATTTTAATAAATTTTAGATTAAAAAATATAAAAAATTAATTTTTAAATTATTTTAATAAAATGGAATATATTTTAGGAAATTTTAAATGTTTTTGTTATATTTTTATAGATTTTTTTAGTGAAATTATAACAATTTTTTTTAAATATATATATATTTTTTAATTTTCTGTAGTAATACCAACAAAATTTTCTATCGGTAATACCGACAGAATTACCGATAAAAATTATGTCGGTATTACCGACAGAAAATAAATTTTTTTCAGTAATATCCAACAGAAAAATCTGTCGACAAATAATTTTTATTAGCAATCCTATTGATCGTGTATTCAAATGGCCGGCATATTTTTTGTCAGTAGTATCGACAAAAGAATATTTTATTAGTATTATTGATAAAAAAAATATTTCGTCGGCATTACCGATAGAATATCTCATTCTGTTGGTAAATTTTGCAGACAAAAGTTCTATCGAAAATGCCGACATAATTTTTTCTCTATAATTTACCGATAGAAGATTATTTTTGTCGGTATTTTCATTACCGGCAAAGAATATAGTTACAAAAATTTTCTATCGGTAATCCATCAGTAGATTTTGATTATCAATAAAAAAAATAAAAATTACCGATAGATTTTTTGGTTGGTAATCCGATATATTCTTATAGTGATATAATATACTAAAATAACTAATGCTGATATAATATTTTATCATATATCACTGTATCATTTCTAATTTTAAAAATTTTAATTTTTATTATTTATTATAATAGATTTTATTTGTTATTTATTTGCGATAGTTTAAATAAAATTATTTTATTTTATTTGATATTGATAATAATTATATATTTGGAGAGTTTAATATTTTGTTTATATTTATTTGGGACATTAATATTGATACTCAAAAAAATAACTTTTATTTTAAATATACTAAGAAAGCTAAAAAATATTTACACTTTTATAAAAAGTTAGTGTAAAATTTTAAAAATATCTTATTCCTCATAATTTTTTTAAAAAATACATTTTACCTATCTACAATCAATATTTTGCATTAAATTTTTATTTTTTTTAAACTTTACTATTAAATAAAAATATTCTAATAAAATAATAAAAATTAATATTTTAAATTATTTTTCAACATATAAAAATCATAATTTTTTCAAAAAAGAATTTTAATTTTAATTGTAAAAAATAAATGACACCAAAAAATATAAAAAACTAAAATATACAAAAATATATAAAGAAAAATTATTAAATTTATTTTAAAATAAATTTTATATATTATATACATAAAAAATACATGTAATTTCGTTATGTAAATGTATAATAGATGTGTTATAGATATTGTATATGTGTTATAAATATTATATGTATATTATATTTTTATTATTTAAGTTATATGTATTTTACGTACAAGTTGTTCAATGTTGTGTGAATATTGTATAAATATTTTGTGGATAAAAAATTTAAAAATAAAATTAAATAAATATTAAAAATATTATATAAATATGTTGTAGACGTTTTATAGATGTATTGTAGATATGTTGTGAATATATTATAGATGTTGTAGATGTAGTTTATATTATTGAGTGTTATTTTGTATATGTTATATATATATTTCTTTTATATATATATATTTTAAATATGTCATTAAAATTTTTTTAATAAAATAAAATCGCAAAAAACTAAAACAATTACAAAAAGAAAAATCAACGTTCCAAAGGCAATTTTGAAAAAAAAAATTTCCGTGAAGCTTTTGGTGAGGTACAGAACGTAAATTTCTCTATTTATTTTTGTTTTGGGCTTTTCAATAATGTCATTATCTATGGTCAAATTTTAATATTGAACAATGACTATAATCTTTGATTTGGTTAGTATATTGTTGGTGGTATTTTGATTTTTCATGGTTTCGAGAAGACGCATGAACGGGAAAGTTTAAAATTTGAATTGTGAAATTAGTACTTAAATATTAAAATTAGTGAATTTTAATTTTATTAATGATATTAACATTAGTTATTTTTATAACAATGTCCATATCTAATTAAAAAGGATATTAATTTAAGTATTATCATCCAGTAATTAGAATTTTAGATTTTATGTTCTTAATAATTATTAAGAGGTGATAAAGAAAATCTAATGGTGAAAACAATTATCACATCAGGGTTTGAAATTTTAAAACAAAATATTGAAAAAAAATTACAAATACAATAATTTTAATAGCATATTTTATTTTAGATAATATATAAAAATTTTAAAATCTCTGACAAACAAAATGAATATTTAGAGTTTAATGCATGAATCATCATCAGGGTTTTATGGACTTTTGCTCTTATTTTTGTTTATTTTCAGTTTAGTTCTTACAAACTATTTTAAATATTTTCTAGTTAACTTTTGTTTTTAACGATAATTATTATTTTTATGATGATGTCATGCTTCTATTTCATACAAGTTATCAATGAAATCCAATATTGATATTGAGTTAGATATATAGTAATTCAGATTAAATATAAATATAAAAATATATGTCGTAAATATGTTATGGTGTATTTTTCATGTTTTATCTAAGAAAGTATAAAACACCTTTATAAACTATATTTATTTTAATTAATTCATAAATATGTTATAATATTTATTTTATTTATAGTAAATATAATTAAAGAAATTATTAAGAGAGCACTTATTAATAAATTTAAATTGATTGTTAAATAAAAAAATATTTATAATTATCATTTTTTTTTATGATTATGAGCTTATAATTATTATAAAATATGAAAAAATTAGTATATATATGAAGTAAAACATTATTAGTATCGTTCGAGGTATTTTTCTAGTTATTTTTTATTTTTTTTTTCAGCATTTCTACGTAAACTCTGCTTATTATAATTACCGTAGTTCATGTAGATTATTGAAGTGGAGTGAAAATAGAAACTCACCTCCCGTAAATTTAGTTTTTATTACGGTTAACAAGTGTCCCTTTGCCTTAGCAATATCTAGAATTGATATAAGATAATTCTGTACACCAATAACATAAAATAATATTTCACTTCTAAATACATTTTCTTTTACACTTTTATCTATTTTCGCTTAATATTTTTTTTCTGTCGACTTTCATCATATGCGTTTTGAGAATTAAGAATCACTCATAAGACTAAAAATTTTCAGGTTAGTTAATAATTTTTTTTATATTCAATTATTTTTTTTGCTGAAATATATTATAAACTAATTATATTCTAAAGGAGAAAAAACAAAAATTGTTGATTAAAAAAGTTCCCTAATCAAATTTTATTTTTTTGAATTTTATTAGTTTTGCACAAATAAAATTATATAGTTTGTGATTTTATTTGTTGATACTGAAAATTTTTTATTTTAAACTTTTATTATTATTATTGTTTTTATTGGCATTACGCCGGTAAAACTTTTGAGCCGCCACTGTGGAAAGGTTAGATTATTCAAAAATCTTATCATTTTTACAATTCAAACAATGAAACAGTTCTTTTATACAAGTACTTAAGTAGCAGTGACTGCCTTTTGAGCCGCCACTGTGGAAAGGTTAGATTACTCAAAAATCTTATCAATTTTACCATTCAAACAATGAAACAGTTCTTTTATGCAAGTACTTAAGTAGTAGTGACTGTCTTTTGAGCCGCGACCGTAGAAAGGTTAGATTATTAAAAAATCTTATCATTTATACAATTCAAACAATGAAACAGTTCTTTTATGCAAGTAACTGTGGAAAGGTTAGATTATTCAAAAATCTTATCATTTTTCAAACAATGAAACAGTTCTTTTATGCAAGTACTTAAGTAGTGGTGCCTGCCTATTACTCCATCACTGCCAACTCTATCTAGCAATTAGTAATAATTAGAAAAAAAAATCTCTTCTTCTTTCTATATAATAATAGAAATGAAAGGGGTGAATCTGGGGAGCTCTCTTATTGTTCCTAGTGTTCAAGAATTAACTAAAGTGAGAATTGATAATGTTCCTTTAAGGTATCTACGCCCAGATCAAGATTAACCCATCATCCAGAGCGGTGTTTCAGAACATGAAGTTCCAGTTATTGATATGCAAAGGTTAATTTCTGAAGATTCTATGCACTCTGAATTGGCCAAGCTTGACGATGCTTGCAAACATTGGGGTTTCTTTCAGGTAATGCATACACATCAACTGTTATTATTATTATTATTATTATTATTATGAGTTCCTCAAGCTAACTAATTTAATTGTCAATTCCACTCACTGTGACTTGAAATTTAAACGATTACAGTACCATAAAATTAAAATATTATTATTGACTTTGTTTATCTATATTTAATTTTAATTGTGTAAAAGTCTAATCTAATATAACAGTTTGAGCAATTAGAAGCTGATACTTAGCCGCTAAAATCAAAAAAATAAGTTTAATTAATTATTTATTTAGCATTAATATTTTACTTATTATAGTTATATATCTGCATCATCAATTTAATCCGTTACCACTGCTATTCGGTTTACTTTTTTTTTTTTTTAATGTTTTGTGTAATTTATTTATTTATTTTTTTGTTGCATTTCAAATTAACAAGTGATTGCTAAACAACTCTCATTATTTTCTGAACTTAAACTGATAATTAATTTTGACAACATCTGAAAAATTTTCTGCAGCTGGTAAACCATGGAGTGAAGTCTTCACTCCTGGAGAAGATGAAAAAGGAAGTCCAAGGCTTCTTCGACCTTCCAATAGAGGAAAAGAAAAAGTTTAGGCAATCAGCAGGAGAATTAGAGGGGTTTGGGCAAGCCTTTGTTGTCTCTGAGGACCAAAAACTTGATTGGGCTGACACTTTCGCCATAGTTACCCAACCACTATATTCAAGGCATCCCCATTTATTTCCCAACCTCCCTCTTCCTCTCAGGTCTATACATGCATTTTATATAATTAACACAGAAAAAAAAGGCATAATTATATAAAATCTGCAAAATTCAAGATATGTTTGAGTAAATTTTATTAAATTTTTTACATATGTTGGAGTAAGTTTTGTTTCTTGATGCAGAGACACCTTGGATGCTTATTCTTCAGAATTGAAAAATTTAGGCATGGCTCTTCTAGCACAGATGGCTAAAGCACTAGGAATGGAAGAAGCGGAGATGAGGAAGATATTTGAAGATGGAATTCAGATAGCGAGGATAAATTATTACCCTCCATGTCCTCAACCAGACAAAGTAATTGGTCTTACTCCGCATTCAGATGGCTCTGGTCTTACTATCCTCCTACAACTTAATGAAGTTGAAGGTCTTCAGATAAAAAAAGATGGCAAATGGGTTTCCATTAAGCCATTTCCTAATGCCTTTGTTATCAATATTGGAGACGTTGTGGAGGTATATATGTAAATATATATTCACTAATTTCTTATTTATATATAATACTAATTTTACAAAATCTTTTTATTGGTTTTGAACATGGCAGATTGTGAGCAATGGGATATATCGTAGCATTGAGCACAGAGCAACAGTGAATTCAGAGAAGGAAAGACTCTCAATTGCAACATTTTTTGATCCCAAATATGGTCTTGAAATAGGGCCATCACCCTCTTTGATCACTGAGCTATCTCCACCATTGTTTAAAAGAATTGAAGCTGAAGAGTTTTATAAGGGTGCATTTGCTCGAGAGCTCGGTGGCAAATCTTACCTTGAGACCTTAAGAATATGACATGGCCATATCAAATACAGATGGCTCAAGATTCAATAATATACATTACATAGAATAATAATCCATTACCAATGGATTTTCATTATAACTTAGAATAATAATCCATACCAATGGATTTTCATTATAACTTAGAATAATAATACCAATGGATTTTCATTCTGTGGCTGCATAAATAAAAGATTTTGAATTTGAGCTTTCAATTCGAGTAAATTTAACAACAGCAGCAGCAGCACCAGCAGCAACAACAATAATAATAATAATTATAATAATAATACTTCAGTAGCTATGAGTTTAAACTAAATAATAGATGAAAAATCTTGTTATCTTATCTTTCTTGTAACTCATTAATTTATAATAAATCGAATTTGAATGTTATTTATTATAATTTATTCCTGTTAGTATATAGTTGAATATGATAAAACACAATTAAGGTTTTAATTACTTAGAAAATCTTGAACTTTTATTGTTTTTAATTTTAGCCTTTTGATTTTTTTTAACAATTGAATATAGTTTTTCTTTTTTTTTTTTTTCAAGTGTATCAATGAAATCAAAGCAATATATCTTATAAATTTGACAACACAATGAATAATATATTTATGAAACTTTTATTTACATCAACAAGAGGAGAACATGGATTTTATGTTCTCAAGGCACTAAAACAATTAATTAAGCATTTAACTGTAATCAAATTAAAAGTTAAAAAATGTGACAAAAATATCATTTTTTTTTCTTTTAATTATGTTAGTACAAGCCATGTTTTTGCCCAATGCCCTATTTAATTCATTTTTTTTTGTCTATGTAATAGAGTTTTGATCAGTAATTTTGTCAAAAATGTCATTGGAATGTTCAAATTGATACAAATTTTAAAAATTCATATTTTTAATTGTTAAGAATAAAAGAATAGATTAAAATTTAAAAATACTTAAGCTTTAAGAATTTTTTTTATGTAATTAGGCCTAATATTAATAAAAACAAATTCAATAAAATAATGATTATACTCAATTATATCATATCAAACTACACTCTGTCCCTTTTACGTTATTTAATTATAACGATGTACTGAAACCAAGATGGGCTGAGTTTACGCGTAGTTAGTAACTCAACCTAAGTATAGCTCGGGTTTGAAAGCCTAGCCCACAGCCTGGCCCTAGGTCTAGACGGGCTAAGTTAATTCGTGCTAGCCAGATCATCGTGTCGAATTGACGGCCAATAATTATTCTTAATTTTTTCTCTCTTTCTTAATTAAAATGAAAAATGAAAACACTAGCCAATGAGAGATGGTTTCATTATCAACTTAGACATTTTGTTAATCAATTTCCATGACCTATTCAATTTTCCATAATTTATTCAATTTTTATTCATAACCATGATTTAATAATTTACATTCTTGTCATTATTGATTTATTCTCTGTAACATCCCTAATTTTGAAAATTAAATAAACAAAATTGAAATGAATATATATATGTTGGATTGATGAATAACCTGTAGAAATGAATCTTAATAAAGAAAGAAGATTTTGTTGTTATATAATGGTGATATTAAATTAATATGTGATAATTGAATAAAGAGTATGACCAAAGCAGAGATGTGCAAAATTATTGTGTTAAGATTTATTAATTGAAATTGAAAGTTGTTATCATTTGTGATTTTTACAAATTATAAACAATGTGATAATTAAATAGAGATATAATTCTAGAAATGACTGTGATGACGGAATAGTCAGTGTTAAGATATAAGTTATTAACTTTTGAATTTAAGGTTATGAGAATATATTTTTAAGATAATGAAGTGATCAAATATCTTGAGTGTAATAGATGTGTCATGCATATATAATAAAGAGATGAATTAATTTTATCTAATGATAATTCCGTTTAAGATATGATAATTTATTATGATTGTTGGATCACATAGAAAGTATAATGATGAGTTATGAAATTGTGAAAAAGGTAATTGAGAATAATCCTAAGGGGGAGTAGAAATTATATAATTTAATGAAATAATGGTTTGATGAGATGATTAATTTCAAAAAAGATTTTAAGATTATATTTTGATTTGCATGATTTATTACAGTATTGAATAATTTCGAAGATGAAATATTCTTTAGGAGGCGAGAATTATAACATTCTTAATTTTTAAAAATTAAATAAAATAAATTAAAATTAAACTGAATAAGTTAAATAAATTATTTAAATGTTAAATGTAAGGTTTGGAAGTGAAAATTTTGATGGTGTATGTGAAATATACATGAAATATATATAAAAATATATAAAAGTCAACCAAAAGTCAACTCTTTTAAAAGAAAAGTCAAAGGTTAAATAGCATTTTTATAAATATACTTTGAAAATTAAAATTATTTAAATAATTTAAAAATAAATTATTTTTGGTTGAAAGAGGTAATTTATATTTTTAAAATAAATAAATAAATAATTAAAATAATAATAAAATAGTTAGTGGAAGATGATTGAGAAATTTAAATATTTATTAAATATTATAATAAATTTTTTTAAGTGGAAGGTGATAATTAGCATTTTAAAAATAATTAAATAAATAATTAAAATAATAAAATATTATATATATGGTTAATATTTAAGTGGAAAGAGAGAGAAATTCATTTTGGTCTTCATCTTGTTCTTCTTTCTCAAAGGGCCAAGACTCCATGGGAGTTCAAGACAAGCTTTTTGCTTCTTCCAAGCTTCCAAAATTGAAAGAAATTTAAGATTTTAAGTGAAGTTTTGGTATTTTCAACTTGAATTAGCATTAAGGAGAGGTGATTTGTCCAACCCTAGTGTTAAAGGGCAACATGGAAATGAAGGTTGGTGGAAGATTTGTAGCTTGCTTTTGAGTGCTTTTTAAGGTAGGTATAAACTTTTGATAAATTAGATATGTTAGTATTTAATTGGGCTTAACACATTTTGGATGAAATGTAACACCCCTTCCCGACCTACATGTGTAAGCCGAGTAGAGGCGCCACACTATCCAAATTGTTGCTACCAATTTACTTAGTCAAATTTTTGTTTAGATTTTACAGAAATTTTGCCATAGTTCCGCCTAGAAATCTGGATCCCAAGTGTCGACAAAACTTATTTTTCTGATTTTTGAAAACATTTTACACAGACCAATGTGAATACAATCAGTTTCCAATACACTCCCAATGAATCCACCTTATACCCTCAACTACAACCTGCAAGAAAAATTCACACTTCTAATCCAGACTAAATTAGAGATTTATTATTCTTACATACCAATAATGTACAGTATCACATACTGACTCTCAATCTTATATATACATATACATGCCACAATTAGCTAACTCATAATGGAAACTAAAGGCTACTCTGAGGTGCTGCGCTGTGTTGTGCTGCTCGATGCTAATCACCGAAATCTACTGCTCCAAACCTACGAGTCAAGAAAACTCAACTCGCTGAGCGTTGTCGCTCAGTGGGTACTTTACCAATAAAAATAAAAGTAGTATATGAAAGTATTTGAAATCAAAGGAAATAATTAAATCAACAATCAACCAACATTATACCAATAGAAATCGTGATACATTCAGTATGATATGCTTTCAAGAATGTAAAATCATAATTCAAACTCATTTGCATTATATAGTTCAACGAAAAATAATATGTCTTTGATTCAGGCTCTACTGGTATATAGGGAACCATAGTGATAAGGCAGTGGCCCTCACCACTGTAACATAGGTGACCCTCACTACCGATATCAGATCACAGGAATGGCCCTCACCATCCTGGTTATAACCAATGGGCCTCCCCATTGGCTTCAGTGGCCTCACCACTGAATAACATATCATATCACAATAATGAGCAGTACTGCATGCGTTAGTATAGTGCACCATACCCTTATCTACCACTCCCACTATCCAGTAGAGCAAAAAGATTAAAATGATTCAATTTAAGTCTCAAACCTCATTTTAGAATGACTCGCGAAATCATTTTAAATTCTCATTGCACTTTGCCATTCATGCCGCGCAACACATTCTTTAGTCAAACCATTCCCCTTTTTCACATATTTAATATCCACAATAAACATATTAAACATTTCAAAGCATTCCTCAAAATATCCCAAATTGACCAAATAAATAGTGTTGCGGCAAGAAAAATCGGCAACGCAAAATGGCATGACCAAATGAATAGTAAAATCTGGATTTTCGTCAAAATTTCAGTCCACTTCAATCATGCATTTGACCAAGTAAATGATCTTATTTTTGGCAGAAATTTTACAGAAAACTTATTTCATATGTTGACTAATTGTATGTAAAATTTCGTTGAAAAATTCCTTCGTTTGCTGCCTCAAACAATTTCCACAAAAAGGTCCAGAAAGCTGTCTTTTTGGGACCATTTCGGCCCAAACACATGAAATGCATAGGATAGTTTATTTTTCTTTTGCAAATCAATATTAAGGCTTCTTTAATGGTAAAGTGAAGATTCAAACACTTCCCTTTGACAACTTTTGCATGTTTAACTCAAATCAATATATTTAAGCATCAACAACAAAACTTTCATAAACCAAAGTTTGTAAAGCATCAAACCAAAATTAATTATTCAAAGGTAAAGTACCAAACTAATTATTCAAAGGTAGAGTACCAAACCTTATTTCTTTAATTCCTCTTAGCTTTTCCTTCTTCTCCTTCCTTAATTCTTTATTTCTCCTTCAATAAATTCAAGATACAATATAAACCTTAGAAATTCAAAATAATAAGTTATCCTCCATTTCTTTTCCAACCGAAACCCTAATCCAACCTTATTAATCTTTATACATCTTGATTCTTCCATTTAATCAATTAATCTCATCACTTACTTAATATTTTTCTAATTCCACATAAAGACTCTAATTTCCAATCTTCTAATAAATATATAACTACCTAAAATTAATACCAAAATCAAAGTCTACTTACTAGAAAACCTTAAAAACTTACCTTAAAAATCAAATTTGGAGAAACTTGGAAGTCCTTTGGTAATTTCCTATTGTGGCCGAAATTTGCAAGTGGAAAAGAGAGAAATTTGCTCTTCATATCACCTATATTTATATACAAAGGAAGTGATGATCACCTTGACCACTTGTCCACTTTTTCTCTTTCTTCATTTATTACACATTTATTACACATGCTAAATGCTTTCTTTTGATTGGCCAACCTTTGATTTTTATAACTTCCTTTTTCCTTTACTTCTTTCCACTTGTCTCTCTTCCCATTGGATCTCATAAAGTTGTCCCGGGTTACCCATCCGGTCCCGACACGAAACCGGGCCCATATTACGTTCCGGCGATTAATCAATCATATCTTTTAAACCGTATAGCTCCACGAGTCAAACTATATATGGTTTTGATCCTCTCGACCTCTACTTTCTATTTATAAGATCTATTTTAGGTTTCTAAGTCATTTTGAAAAATTACCGGTAAGCCCTCAACTTTTTACAAAATTCCCTTTTGGTCCTATTTTTGCTCGGGTTTTCTCCGGCTTCGTTTCTACTGACGATCGTTTCATATTTAACCCCTCGCCATTCTCTACGTACTCACGTCTTTATTTCCTACCCTAAATTCATGTATAACTTTAATTGGTAATGACCAAAATGCCCTTAGTCAACATTTCTTCATTTTTCTTTAACGGGACATTTCCTGGAAAAACCGTTACACGTCGTTGCGATCCGATTTTTCTCTATACTCCATTTTTGGAATCTGTTATATGCACTATTAAGAACATCCGGTGCAACTTTCTTTGAAATTACATCTACGTCCCCAAACTTTTTAAAAATTACAATTAGGTCCCTTTGGTCATACAACCTTATCTAGGGCTGTTATCAAGAATTATCTTCTCCTTTCCCCTATTCTCGCTATGCACGTGTCTACACTGCATAAATGCAGTAGGCGGATGTGACATGAAAAATATGTTCAGCTACTTGATACATTGAAACATTCATGAATATTGTGCTATGATATGTGATTTGTTATGTATGCATTATATGCATTGTGAAAAGCTATTGTTAATGGCTAAATTGAATATAATTTGAATTATGTGAAAATAGCCCAAAGTATTTGGGTAATGTGATTTTGATGTGGAATGTGATACACTGTGATGATATATTGAGATATGATGAAATGAAATGAATTGAGATTGATATGAATGAGAAAAATGAGAAAATGAGGTAATGTGCCTAATTGATAATAAGAAAAGAGGCAATAAGCCTAGTTGATTATGAGAAAATGAAAAAGAAATTGATGATGAAAAAAATAAAATAATTGTGTGCCTAGTATGTTATTCAATTTTCAGAGTTCAGTGTTTGGCGGCATGCCTATGAGATTATCCTCATTATTTGCCTTCGGGGCTAGCTTTTGAGCATTACTTTGATTTGCCTTCGGAGCTTGACGTTTGGCATCATTGTGATATGATTTGCCTTTGGGGCTAGCTTTTGTGCGTTACTTTGATTTGCCTTCGGGGCTAGAAACTTGGTGTCAATTTGGACCAAAATAGTAACTCTGGGATTTGAATGACATATTAGATCTTTTGGGCCCATGCTTGTGTTTGTTCTTATATGAATTATTAAATGATAAAAGAATATATTTAAAAGTGAGATTGGATGTCACATTTTGACATAGCATAAAATAATTAAGCATTGGTATTGTATTTAAGTTTATATGTTATCAAAGTTTGTACCTCTAGACTTTTAGCTTTGTGTGATTATAATTTATCGTGCAGGTGACAGGAGTGATCTGGTAGAGCCGGAGAGTTCTACTAGACCTGGTTGGGTCTAGACTTGTGTTTATTGAGATTGAAGTATTTTTGGGTATATTAAAATCAGAGCTATTTGCCAGCATGTATATATTTTATATTATAGTATATTTTGATATTGTGTATATTATGTTTATGTTTTTAATATATATATATATATATTGTAAATTATAAAGACTCTTTGGATAAATTGTATAGTGTGGATTGTTTATATGTGTTTTGAAATATATATATATAGATAAATATTTTTGAGAAAATGTAGAGAAATTGAGAAGTTGAGGTGGAAATGTATGACTTATTTTATTGTGAGTATATTTATGCAGGTTGGGTAATTTTTAAGAATTTAGGATGTCCAAATTACAGACAAAACTCTAGTGAAATTTTTTTTAGAGATTTTCAAATAAAATGATTATTTAAAAATCTATAATTAAGGAATATTTTATTACTATTTAAATATACATTTTTAAGTGTCTGGGATTCTAAATTTGATATGTGAAAATTTTTATTTTTATATGGTTGTGATATTTTTATACCGTATCTACATATTTCACATATACTGGATGTATGTATTATACATATATAGGATATAAGGATATTATATTTATTTAGGTATCAGAGCCTATATTTGAGTTTCTCAACTTAGGTGAGTTTTTAGAGAAGGAAAATGAGGGTTTTAAATATGGTTTTAAATGGTGATACATGTATTGGAACTGAAAATGTATTTGATCCATGATGTGACAATGTCCGTTCGATGTAACGGATGTGAGTTCAGATGTGAGTTTCATAGATCAGAGCAATGTAATGGAAGCACCATTCTGGAGATTATGGATTAAGAATTTTTGAAACTTTTATTTGAAATTAAGATTCATAGCTGATTTAATTGATGAATAAGTAAAATTAAGAAAAATAATTTAGAAAATGATTTAAGATATGAAATAAAAAGTTTGATAAATGACATGATAGTTACAAAAAGTTCTATATGTGTGCTGCAAAATGATATTATTTGAATTTTTGGATAAACCTAGGAATGTTGGTGTAGACCCTTAATTTTTGACCCATTCAAATTCGATAGTCTAAAATAATTTTTTGTGGTATTTTATTTATTTTAATAATATTTTAATTACTAATATTATTTCATAGTTATTTTTAATAAAAATAAAAAATATAAAAAATGAAAAAAATAAAAAATCGGACGGATAGGCAAGCGTCGCACGGCAGCGCTGCCGCATTGGCGTGCAGCAGCCCTATTGGCCGTAGAAATGAACTGGCTGCGAATTGGGACACCAATTTCGCAGCCAGATGCTATTGTCTGCGAATTGGGATACCAATTTCGCAGCCAGATGCCACTGTCTGCGAATTGGGACACCAATTTTGCAGCCAGATACTGGCTACGAAATTGGCCCGCTGCGCCCATTTTCGCCAGCATAATTGCTGCCAGCACAGCACACGGGCCCGACAGCTCGTGCACTGCCCATTTTTTGACCAAAATTTTTTTTGACCCAGTCCGGTCCAGTATATTTTAATTAGTCCAAAATAATTTTAGTGTGGTCCAAAATATTTTAGTTAGTCCAAAATAATTTTTGTGTTATCTTAATTAAATAATTTTTGTTTTAGTATTTAATTTTTATTAATAAAAAAAAATCGGCGACGGAAAAATCATCGCCGAAAACCAGCACGCGGGGCATGGCCGTGGGCCATTTCGCCCGCAGGGGTTTCCTGCGAGCGAAATGGCCAGCTCGCGCGCCCGCTGCCGCAGCCAGCTGCGGTAGCTTTTTTGCCAGCGCATTTTTTCATAGCAGTTTTTTTTTTCGCCGGCGAAATTTTTCTAACGCAAATTTTCCGAAACGTAATGCAATTAGGTTTCGGTTTTCTTTTCTTAATGAATAATAGATGTTTAGTCATATAAAACTTCTATAAATAAGATAAAAAACAACACAAAAATCAATCAAGAAATCGGAGGAGAAAAATTGGACAGAAATTAGAAAAGAAATCGGAGGAGAAAGTGGAGACCGAAACTGAGAAGGAAAACCTTGAATCAAGCTAATTTTTTGAGGGAGCAGAAATGTAATATCCCAAAGTATACCCTAAAAGTTTTGGAATATTTATTGTTGTATTTGGATTGAGTGTATATGTTTAAAAGGAAAGAGAATTGAGGTAAGGGAAGAGTGTATATGTTGTATATATCACTGGCTTATTTATTGTGAGAACAACATAAAGACCAATAACCTTCCATCCTGGTTCGTTGATTGGTGGCATTATTGTGGAAATGATGAAAGAACTCTTCCACCAGAGGTACTTAAAGCTTTGTCAGGACATAAAACTTCAAAAATCATTAAAATATGAAATGAGAAAAACTAAACAAGAACTAGGTTCTTTCTGTAAACAATTTGATTATAGTATAACCCAGAAACATAAAGATTGTAATGGACAGTGTTCTACTACAAGAAAATATAAAAAACCTTATAAAAAATATCACAAAAAGAGTTATCAGAAAAAACTTGATAAAAATGATTATTATAAAAAACAAAAACCTTATAAACCTTATAAATATAGAAAACCTAGTAGAAAACCTTATAAACAAAAAGATAAAAAATTTACATCATATAAAGATTTAACATGTTATAAATGTGGAAGAAAAGGTCACACATCAAGATTTTGTAAATTTGATAAAAAATTACAAGAATTAAATTTAGAAGAATCAGTAATAAATAAAATTCATGAATTATACTTAGATTATTCAGGTTCTGAAGAATATTCAGATTCTGAAGAGATAAATCAAATAGATGATATAGGATCAGAATCAAGTTCTGAATATAGTAGTAAATCATTAAATGTATTAACTAAAGAACAAGAATCTATATTAGAAGCAATAAAATTTATAAGTGACCCTAAAATTCAAGAGAAAATGTTAAATAAAATTTTAGAAGATGATAGACCTAAACATTCTATGTTACCCAGCACTAGTAAACAAACATATGATTTAACTACAATATTAAATAAAAATAAAACAATAAAAAACAAACCAACTATAAATGATTTACAAAAAGAAATTAAAGAAATTAAATTAGAATTAAAAGAATTAAAAAACAAACAAGAACATGATTCACAGATAATAAAATCCTTAATGAATTCAACTTCTTCTTCTGATGAAGAAGCTGATGAAGATATTGAGCAAATAAATGATAAAGAAACTAACAATGAAATTAGTTTAATTAATAAAGATAAAATTCCAGATAATTTAATTTTTATGTTGCATGAAATAACATCTAGAAAATATTTAATAAAAATAAAGTTAAAATTTTCAGATAATTATAATATAGAAACTATTGCATTATTTGATACAGGAGCTGATTTAAACTGCATTAAACCTAGTTTAGTACCAAAAAGATTTTGGCATGAAACTAATGAAAGTTTATCTGCAGCAAATAAATCTAAATTAAATATACTTGGTAAAGCAGAAGCATCAATTATAGATAATAATTTAGAAATAAAGAATATATTCATTTTAACTAATATTCATCATATGGTGATCTTAGGAACGCCATTTATGAATTTAATTACACCTTATTCAGTAAATGATGATAGTATAAGTTTAGGCCCATGGACTGAAGTCCACTCTGGCATAGTTAGACAGGTTAAAACCCTAGTTAAAACTATTCCTTGCCTGCATATAGTTGATCCCTTAGCCTCCAAGATAGTTGAGACTGATGCATCAGATATAGGTTTTGGTGGGATTTTAAAACAGGTTAAAGAGGGTAAAGAAGCCATAGTCCAATTTTATTCAGGACATTGGAGTCCAACCCAATTAAATTATTCAACTATAAAGAAAGAGATTTTGAGCATTGTTTTATGCATTTCAAAATTTCAATCTGATTTATTGAATCAAAAGTTTTTATTAAGAATTGATTGTAAAAGTGCTAAAGATGTTTTACAAAAAGATGTTAAAAACCTTGCCTCAAAACAAATTTTTGCTAGATGGCAAGCTATTTTAAGTATTTTTGATTTTGATATTGAGTTTATTAAAGGAGAAAATAACAGTTTACCTGACTTCCTTACTCGTGAATTCCTTCTCAGGAATCATGGGGAAAAAGAAGAAAAATGCCAATAAAGAAACCTATATATACAACATATACAAGTCAAAGAAATGGAAGTCAAAAGAAGATTAATTAATTATTTTAAATTAATTAAATTAATTAAAAGGAAATTGAATTAGTGGAAGAGGATATTTGACTATTTTAATATTTAATTGCTTGGTGGAGGTTTAAAGAGGTGAAGTGTTTGACTTTGTCTCTTGTTGTTGTTGTTGTTCTTCTTCTTCTTTTCTTTTCCTTCTTGGCCGGCACCCTCCAAAGCAAGAGAGAAAGAGAGTTTTTATTTTCCAAGCTCAAGATTGAAGGATGTTTCAAGTGATTAAGTTGGAAATCTAAGAAGTTTCATCAACTTTGGTAAGTTTTCCACTTGATTCCCTTGTTTTCTTTTAGGTTGTATTTGAGTTTGATGGTTGACTATTGATAGTATGAGTATGTTTGATTGTGGTGTGTTTGAGAGTGTTGGGTTTATTTGATTGTGATTTTGGTGTTGAATTGAAGAGAAGGAGTTAGGTTTGGTGTTGGAAGAGTAAGCGTTGTGTAATATCCCAAAGTATACCCTAAAAGTTTTGGCATTATTATTGTATTTGGATTTAATGTATATGTTTAAGTGGGAAGATTAAAGATGAGAAGAGATATGTGTATATGTTGTATATATTGAGATATATACAACATATACAAGTCAAAATATTGTATGGTCAAAGAAGATATTTATTTTTATTATTAATGGAATTATTAAAAAGAGGAAATTAAAATAAGTGGAAGAGAAATTATTGGAATATTTTAATATTATAATTTCTTGGTGGAGGTTTAAAGAGAAGAAAAGTGTTTGACTTATTATTTTGTTATTTTTCTTCTTTTCTCTTTGGGTTGGCTGGCCATCAAAGAAACAAGAGAGGAAGTGAGATTTTGAATTTTCCAAACTCAAGATTTAAGAAAGTTTCAAGGGATTTAGTTGAAGATTCAAGAAGTTTCATCACTTTGGTAAGTTTCTTCTTGATTTCCCTTGTTTTATTTTGAGTTATAATTGAGTTTGTTTGTTGATTGTTGATAGTTGGATTATGTTTGATTGTGGTATGTTTAAGAGTGTTGGTATTGAATTGAAGATATGAAGTTAGGTTGTTGTTAGTGTTGGAAGTGTTTGAGATGTGTTTGTGTCAGGGTTTTGATTTGGTAATTGATGTATGTTGTGAGTTTGAGCAATTATTATCTTGGATTTTCTATGTGTTTGTGTTTATTGGAGTTGAAAGCATAGAATACATGATTTTGGTCCGAAACAGAAGCATCTAGGATGCCACGCCCGTGGCCCTTGGCTGCCACGACCGTGGCCATTGGAAGCCATGGTCGTGGGGGTTTGGAGTAAGAGAGGTAGAACCATTTCTTAACCCACGCCTGTGGGGGTTGTGAGGCCACGAAAGTGATGTTGGTTTGTAATTTTTGATTTAAGGGTCTAGTGTGAGACTAATAGGTGTTTTATTCTTTTGGAATTAGGTTTTGAAGAAGTTAAGTTGACCTAATTCAAGTGGTGAAGGATTCTTGGAAGAGGAAGTGTTTAGAATGGTGTGAGTTGGTTTTGAGGTAAGTACAAACTACATGATTGCATACATTTACATGATTTTGAGATTTAACATATTTAGTTGTAAATATGTTAAGTAAATTATTACATTGTTAATACATTTGATTAATGTTATGATTTGTATTATGTGTACTATAAGGAATGTATGTTGAAGATGCTAAATATATGAATATTGTAAATTTCTATATGTATATATATATATATCAATGATGAAATATGGAATTATGGTTAATGGATACAAAGGTGAAATATGAAGTATGAAAGATATGATGACTATTCAAAATGTATGTTAATGCAATTGATTATGTATACTTGAATGATGAATTATTATAATGTGAATTGAGATATAATAAGATGTGATGCCATTGTGATTGGGTATGATGATTCAAATGAGATGTGATGCCATTGTGATTGGCTATGATGATTCAATTGAAATAAAAGGGGCATGTTTGCCTAGATGATGATGAGAATTGAGAATGGAATTGATCATGAAATAATAAATGAATTGTGTGGCTAATGTGTTATTCCATTTTCAGAGTTTTGTTGTTGGTGGCATGCCTAATAGTAACAATCTCTTGAAGTTAGGTTGGGCTTGATCCTTGAAGCCAAGTTGGGTTGAAGTCTAGCATGCTTAACTCCCCTTGAAGCTTGGTTGGGTCTAGTCCTTGAAGCCTAATTGAGATGTTACAACCCTTGAAGCTAGGTTGGGTTTGGTTCTTGAAGCCAAGTTGGGTTGATACTTAGCATGCTTTGTTCCCCTTGAAGCTTGGTTGAGCCTAATCCTTGAAGCCTAGTTGGGATAATGATAATGATAAATGTGATAATTAAACCAAAACATTAACTCTGAAAGTTGAATGGCATATTAGTGTCTCTTGGGCCCATGCTTGTCTTTGCTTTAATATGAGCTATGGAATGAGATATAATGCTATGAAATGATTATAATACATAAGTAAATTACTGAAAGTGAATGTGGCTTGAAAAGCTATGTTGAGTAATGATGTGATGAAAATACAACATAATGTGTAAAATATTTATGGATGTGGAAATTGTGAATATTACTTCATGAATGTTTTGATAAGTTATTGATTGATTTAATGAAGGACAATGTTATGAAATATGATGTTCTTGCAAATTGTGTTTAATGTTTGATTGTGTGACATTGGCATGCATAGAAGCATAATCTTATTGTAGTTTGTACCACTAAGCCGTTGGCTTAGCGTAATTGTGGTTCATCGCACAGGTGACAGGGTAGAACCGGAGAGTTCTTCTAGACCACGTTGAGTCTAGATTTTGAAGTGTGGATAGTGAGCTTAAAGATCAGAGAGAGTGACAAACTGCCAAACATGTATAGACTTTATGTTTTGTAAATATGGATTTTTGATGTACTTATATATAAATAAATACCACTATATTTCTGCTGTGTATCAAATGAAAGTTTTGTCTATTATACTTTATAATATGATTTGAATGTTTTAAGTTTTCTTATAATGTTGTTATCTTTACTTAATAAATAAACATTTTATCTACATTGTTTTATATCAATAATTAAATGCTTTAATTATTCTATGTGATATCATTATAAGTTGAAAGATTGATTTGGTTTAAAATAGACCGTAACATTCTTGTCTCCGGTATACGTATATTACAGGAGTAGTAGAATGTAGTGTGCGTATATGGAGTATAGGGTCGTAAGCCGAGTCCAGCTGAAAAATGTGAAATATGATGTTTTTGGGTTTGGGTCGTAAGCCTCAAAAACAGTAACAGTCTAGTCGAGTTAAGGACCAAGATACTGGGGCCCTCGGGTCTAGCCGGGTTGAGGTCCAAGAGGCTGGGTCTGTTACACTATCCATGGATAGATATATGTATCGCCTACGGGCTTGATAAATGTGAATATGGACCAAAGCAGTAACTCTGAAATTTGAAAAACATATTAGATCCTTTTTGGGCCCATGCTTGTCTTTGTTTCAATGTGAATCATAAATGGTAAAACAATTAAATAAGATAATGAAATGTATTGTTATGAAATATAGCATTTTTGAATATGATCTCTATTGCTTGAATGTATGACATTGACATTGCATTAAAGCATATTGTTATTGTGGTTTGTACCACTAAGCCGTTGGCTTAGCGCGATTATGGTTCATTGCGCAGGTGACAGGGTAGAACCGGAGAGTTCAGCTAGACCGAGTTGAGTCTAGATCTAGAAGTGTTGATTGTGGGCTTAAAGATCAGAGATGAACTGCCAAACATATATAAACTTTATGTTTTGTAAACATGGATTTTGATGTATTTATATATGTAAATACCACTACATTTTCCACTGCATAATGAACAAATGTTTTATTTAGTATAGTTTATAATATATTATGAAGTGTTTTAAGTTTTCTTATATTATTGCTGAAGAGAAAAATTGGGTTATCTAATATAAACCGTGACACTCCTGTATTCGGTATACGTATATTACAAGTATAGTAGTATGTAGTGTGCGTATACGGGGTATAGGGGTGTTACATATGTTTTGGTATCAGCCTAGGTTTGAGATTCTCAACCTAGGTAAATTGTAAGAAAAAAAATATTTTGATTCTAAAAATTGGTTTTTAAATAAGATACATGTTTTGGTATTGGCAGTCTCTGATCTTTGATGAGGTATATTCTGCTGCGTTTACAGATATAGGTAGTGATGGTGTCTCAGTCATGTCAGTCCATAGAAGGTAGTGCAGAGAGTGTAGCTCCTGAAGAGGGTAGAGATGGAGCTAGAGTTGAGAGAGCTAGAGAGGCACCTGCTCCTGTGCAAGAGAGATCAGCTACTGATGAGATTCCGCCGGTGTGGTTATAGCATGTGGTAGAATTGTTGAGGTAAGCTCCAGTGCAACCACCGCCACCACAGCCGCAAGTACAGGTGAGGCATTATGATAAATTGAGGAAATTTGGGGCTGAAGATTTCTTTGGTACTACAGATCCTGCAGTGGCTAAGCAGTGATTGGATAGAGTTCAGAGGGTATTTATCTAGTTGCAAGCTACTCCTGAAGAGAAATTTGATTATGCTAGATCCCTTATGTAGAAAGATGCTTATGATTGGTGGAAGACAGTTCCACATGCCATGGATGATCTACCGACTTTGTTTTATAGTGATTTTCTGCGGGAATTTGAGCAGAAATATACTCCGAGGGAGTATAAGGATGCCAAGAAGATGGAATTTCTGAATCTGAGACAGGAGAATCGGACAGTGACAGAGTATGAGATTGAGTTTATCCGGTTGAGTCATTATGCAGGTGGAATTATTTCTGATAAAATTGACCGGTGTAGGAGATTTGAGGAGGGATTGGGGCCCTCTATTATGTGTATTGTTGCTGGTTCTCGGTACCAAGACTTTTCTCAGTTAGTTGCCACAACTAGAAGTGTTGAGAGAGCACAAGGTATTACAGCAGCTGCTACTGAAGAGGAGACCAGAGTTAGGAGACCTCAATTTGAGGCAGGGTCTTCGTCTATGAAGAGAGGCCGAGGAAGTTTTTTTTTCTGAGAGTCAGTAGGAGCCAGAAGCAGTCAGGCAGGTTAGTTCAGTATCAGAGGCAGAGACCGAGACCTACAGTTTCTGTAGCTAGTGCTCCAACTCCAGTGGTTCAGAGGTCTACTCCACCTACATGTGTCCATTGTGGTAGGATACATGGGGGTGTTTGTTGGAAGATTAGTGGATCAGCTGTGTGTTTCAGATGTGGATCGCCTGACCATTTCATCAAAGATTGCCCTGAGCTACAGGAGGATAGGCAGACTGATACTGCAGCTTCTCGACCTAGTGTTAGCAGAGGTGGTCGAGGGAGCAGAGGTTTCAGTAGAGGTGGTCGACCTGGGATCAGTTAGAGAGGAGGTTCTACATCCGGAGGCAGTAGGCCAAATGAGGTTGGGCTTTCTCAGCGAGTGTATGTGATGCAGAGGTAGCCGAATGCTTCAGCAGTTATTGCAGGTACATTTTCTTTATTTGGTATTTCAGTTCTTGCTTTGATTGATCCAAAAATTATTTTCATCCAACCTTTTCTTACAAAGAGCTTGCAAATTATTTAGGTCAATTACGAAATACCAAAAATCAATTGTGAGCCTAGTTTATACTAAGAATAATTAATCGTGGGCTTGTTTTTGGCATGAATCATTAGTTACTTTTTCAAGTGAGAAATCTATTTATAATAAATCTCTTAATTTAGTTTTAATCCAATATAGCATAAAAAGCTACTTTAGTTGGTTGAATGGATTAAAACCTAATTAATGGAAATTATCATGGACTGATTTCCATTTATGAAAATATAACTATTGGTTGAAACATCCGAAGGAATTATTCGAAAACAAGATACCCCATGTTGGTATTTTGCTAACCATATACCTAGGAAAAGAGACTCGTCATTCATGTGTGGATGTTATAAGGTTGGAAGGAACGTCCTAATTATCCTTATTTGTTGTTTGTGCATACATGCATGCATACATTTGCATCTCATATCATTGATCCTCTCTGGCTCACAGCCCTGGATTATGATAGTTCAAAAGTTTACAGCAATCCAACCTACACCGGAGACAAAGAATCTAGCAATAACTCAATCACTTGCTCACCAAAAGCAATGGGGCCCGAACAAATTCAAAGAATGGTCGATGATGCCCTCAATGCCAAGATGGAAGAAATAAAAGACGCCCTAGCTGAGACCATGAAGAACCAATTGACTGCAATTTTAAAAAATCATGCCGAAGCATCTGCTACCACTAAGAAGCCAAAGGACAATGGGAAGACTAAAGTTGGTCAAGAGGTTTTTGATGATGAAAAGGTGATCATTGATGATGATGATGATTGGGCTCAATACTACCAAGATCCTCAAGACAAAAAGAAAGAACCAAAGATTATTGAAAGATCAGCTATGGAGAAAATCGAGACTTATGATGTTGAAAAGATGATCGCATATTTAGAAAAGAAATTTGAGAAGAAACTGAAAACCGAAGAAATGTCCAAAGTTGACAAATTATTTGAGCTAGATGAAGAAGTTCTGTACAAGTTCAAGATGCCATCTTTTGCGAAGTTTAATGGAACCAAAAATCCTCACCTCCATGTGAAGCAATATATCACTGCAATGTAATCTGCCCGAGCCACTAAGGCTGAAACTCTAAGATATTTTATGCTCTCATTGGACACTGTTGTCCAAAATTAGTTCAGCACCTTAGAGGAAAGTACTCAAAAAGATTGGTACATGTTATACAAGGCTTTCATTCAACAATATGGGTACAATGTCGAGCTGGAAGTAACCTTGATGGAGGTGGAGGCTAATAGGCAACGACCAAATGAGAATTTTGTGGACTATGTGAAAAGGTGGAGAAACAAGGCTACTTTGCTCAAGAAGAGGCCCGATGAATCTGATCAAATAAGGATGATTGTGAGAGGGGTGTTGCCTAGTCTTCATGAAAAGATGTCTCATACACTCATCCGTGATTTCAAAGATCTTCTCCAAGCTGGTCTGCAAATTGAAGAGTGGAAAAGGGAGAAAAATCTCTTTTTAATAAGAAAGAATGAGAAAGGGAATTATCAGCCTAGCAATCAAAGCACGCAAAAAGAAGTTGATATTAATGTGACTGGTCAACAAAATAAAAGACAATTCTTAGAATTGGAGAAACCTCTATCTTGGGTTTTTAGCAAGCTGCAAAAGAAAGGGTTGTTACAACCATTAGCTCCTCGACCGTTACATAATTTACTGCCACCAAACTTCAATGCTAAGGCCTTCTGTCAATTTCATCAAATGCAAGGGCATGAAACAGATAAATGTGCTCGTTTAAGGCATGAGATCAAAGATTTGATTGATAGTGGTAAGCTATCTGAGCTGGATAAGCCCAATACTAAGAACAACCCTTTGCCTAAATTTGGAAGAGTGCTACCACCAGCAACCTTCATGGTAGGAAAAGGATTAGAAGAAGATTTTGTTTTATCATCCTTTCAAGAAGAAGATATTGAAGATGTGAAAGGAAAAGAAGCTTAACTCAACAAACTTTCCTTAGCTTGAATGTTGCTGTTCAATTTGACTTTCTTTAATATTTAATTTGAGCAATTATGTTTTTCAAGTTTAAATTTGTTTGAATAAATTACTTTCATCAAAATTTTTGTTGGTCTTTGTTCATTTTGGTGCTCAACCGATGAGGAATCTAGCTTGATAAATTAACGTGTCTAGGAATCATGACTTGAATGACTTTATTAGATAAGGGAATTTCTCTATAGCATTGAGTTGTGTATGCTTACTTAGAGAGGGCTCTTGCATAATTACCTTTGTCTAGGTCCTAGTCAGTTTTAGAACATGCTTTGACAAACTTTCGAGGTGAAATTGAACTCTACTTATTTAAGAGAGAAATGATCTAGGCATTGTTTGGTTAGCCAACAACTTGTATCCACCCTATTAAATATCAATCCCTAGTTGTCCCTTTGAGCCTTCATAAAATTTTAGCTTTCTTTTCATTGGCATATAATCGCCAACAACTTACCCTGAGCTATTGTGATACTTTTGACAAGTCTTATGATCACTAAGGTGAAGAGGCAAGAAGATCGAATAATGGAATGAATAGCCAAGACTGTAAGGATAGTGGATGTTCTCAAGACCATAAGAGTAGTTGAAGTTTACCTAATATCTCCAATCTATCAAGACAACATCAGAGTAATAGATGATTTATCCCTGTTAAAGGAGATTTATGTCACTCCACTCATCCATTATTAGAAATCCAAGTTGGTACGAACAATACAACTCTGTTTGAGCTAGAACCAAAAAACCAAAAAAAGAAGAAGAACAAGAACAAGAACAAGAACAAAAATAATAAGAAAAAGAAAAGGAAAAAAGGACAAAACAAAAAAAAAGGAAAAAAGAAAAGAAAAGAAAAATGAGTAAAACTTAAAAAGGCAGTTTAGAAAGCCAACTGAGTTCTTTTTTACCTAAAGCAGCAAAACGCTACCATTTGGTTTATAAGGACATTTTGACTTGAATTGGTCCAACCCAACTAAAGATTCGATCAAAATCAAAGAAAAAAGGAGAAAGACCATCCAGTTCTTGAAAGTTCTATACTTAATAGTCCTACAAGGAAGAAGGACAAAATGATAAAATGCTTAAAGAAAGGAAAGAGTAAGAAAAATAAAAAGAAAGGAAAGGGAGGAGAAGAAAATAAATGAATTTGGGCACCAAACTTTATGCAAAGAAACAAAGATTGTCCCAATCAAGATCCAGATTAATGCCAAGAAGATAGAAGGAATTCGGAGTCTAGCAAGATTGCTCCCAACTGTCCAAAGTTCCAACAAGAAATTTGTAGTGTGAGGGTTTGTCCATTGTGTCACACCAGCTCCAATCTCAAAATGGCCTTCACTCTAACCCATATCCTTTATAGACCCCATTTCAATCCTATCAAAGACCTGTTGATCTCTCTTGGTAGGTAGAGTCTATTAGTTTAGATAGTTTGGATAAGCATACATATGAGATAGACCATATTCAAACTCAATGAGACCTTTGGCCAAGTAATGTGTATGTGCCTATCTGAAGTGCAACAATTCTTGCTTAAATAGAAATGATTCCCAAGTTTAGTATGGTAACTAGGGTCGTCATGTTATAGATATGTTAATTTGGAAAATCAAGTCCTGAGGCACATTGACATTAATTTGTCAAAGCCAACATTTGATTTCAAAATCAAAATTCAAAAATTCAAAAATGTTTCTATCATACAAAACCTTCAAGTTAAGGGGAGTTTGTTGAACTGTTGAATCTCGAAGAACACATTAGGCAAAATAAATGATTACTGGCAAGGTCATGAAGAAGCGACCAACTGACATACTGAATCATAATTTAAAATGGATGAATCTCTGCTGTTTGGGGGCCTTCATCACTCATGTTTTCAATATCTTAAAGATAAAAGCCATAAATGTGAAGCATCCTGTCATTCTAGTGCAAGACTTGAATAGGCATCTCAAAGGAGTTAATGAGAACACTTCTACTGATCACCTTGGTCTGTGGGTTGATGGAACCATTGTAAGTATTATTCATGCATATCATGCATACATGAGAATATCACATCGTATTTTCTTGTCTTGCATTGTCTATTCTTTATCAAAGCAAACATCAAACACCCTGTGAAGTAAACGATCAAAAGAAGATATCAAATCAGGGGGGCATGGAAAGCCCATTGCTTGAGAAAGTTCCAGTAATCTTGCAAAGAGAAGAAATACGTGCTTATGTGAAGAACTAGACAATAAAAACATCAATCAAAGTTTGTATGGAAAAAATCTTTGGTTTGAGCCTACACAGGGGGGGGCAAAGTTTCTCCTTTCCAATTTTTTGAGTTTATATACCAAACATTTTCAAACTCACGTGCAAATATTTCTCCATACAGGGGGCCAAGGAGAGGATATGAAGGCTAGCTAAAAAGGACTGAATTTTTTTATTAAAGTGCAAAGGAAGAACAAAAAAGAATGAAAAAAAGAAGAAGAAAATTATAATTCTCAAAAGAATGAAGATGCAAAAGACAAAAGATCAGTCCAACTAAAAGAGCTGAAGCCAGGGTAAAGACCCGATCTCAAAGGATGAAGATCCATTTTCAAGGATAAAGACCCGATGTCCAAAGGATAAAGATCCATTTTCAAGTGTGAAGACCTAATCTCCAAGGATGAAGATCCATTTACGAGGTTGAAGACCCGATCTCCAAGGATGAAGATCCATTTTCAAAGGTGAATATTCGATGCTAAGGATAAAGATCCAAGGTCCAACGATGAAGATCCATTTTGAGGGTGAAGAACCACAATGCGTAGAATAGCCAGAGTAGTCAGAATCCTCAACTGATAAAAGGTCAGTCAAATCCAATTCAATCTCAGGTCCAAGTACCCAGTCACGGGTCCAAGTACCCAAATTAAATCCAATTTAGGATCGAGTCCAGCTAAAAGAGCTGAAGCCAGGGTAAAGACCCGATCTCAAAGGATGAAGATCCATTTTCAAGGATAAAGACCTGATGTCCAAAGGATGAAGATCCATTTTCAAGTGTGAAGACCTAATCTCCAAGGATGAAGATCCATTTACGAGGGTGAAGACCCGATCTTCAAGAATGAAGATCCATTTTCAAAGGTGAAGATTCGATGCTAAGGATAAAGATCCAAGGTCCAACGATGAAGATCCATTTTGAGGGTGAAGAACTACAATGCGTAGAATAGCCAGAGCAGTTAGAATCCTCAACTGATAAAAGGTCAGTCAAATCCAATTCAATCTCAGGTCCAAGTACCCAGTCACGGGTCCAAGTACCCAAATTAAATCCAATTTAGGATCGAGTATTCAAATCCAGTTAAGATCGAGTATCCAAATCCAGTTTAGGATCGAGTATCCAAATCCAGTTATGATCAAGTATCCCAATCCAGTTTAGGATCGAGTATCCCAATCCAGTTTAGGATCAAGTATCCCAATCCAATTTAGGATCGAGAATCTAAATCCAGTTAGGATCGAGTATCCAAATCTAGTTTAGGATCGAGTATACAAATCCAGTTAGGATCGAGTATCCCAATCTAGTTTAAGATCGAGTATCCCAATCAAATTTAGGATCGAGTATCCAAATCCAGATAGGATCGAGTATCCAAATTCAGTTAGGATCGAGTATCCAAATCCAGTTAGATCCAATTTAGGATCGAGTATCCCAATCCAGTTAGGATCGAGTATCCAAATCCAATTAGGATTGAGTATCCAAATCTAGTTAGGATTGAGTATCCGAATCCAGCTTAGGATCGAATATCTAAGTCTAGTTTAGGATCAAGTATCCAAATCTAGTTTCAGGTCCAAAATCCACAATTACCCTTAGGTCCAGAACCTAAAATTATCCTTGAGTCTAGAACTCGAACCGGGTTCAGAACCCAAAACCTCAACCATTTTGGAAAAATTAAGTCTTATTGTTTTTCACTCTTTTTTACTAAAAGTCTCAAATCGTTCAAGTAGGGGGCAAACTGTAGACCCTTAATTTTTGACCCAGACTGGTCCGTTATTTTTTTATAGTCCAAAATAATTTTTGTGGTATTTTAATAGTTATTTTAGTATTTATTATTTATAATTTTTAATAAAAATTAAAAATGGTAAAGTGAATAAAAATAAAAATAAAAATAATAAAAAAATAAACAAAAATAAAAAATAAAAAAATAAAAAACAAACAAATAAAAATAAAAATCAGTGATGGAAGAATCGGTGACGAAAAAATTCGTTGCCAAAAATAATTGGCCAAGGCCAATTTCTCCCGCAGGAATTTCCTGCAGCGAAATGGCCTGGCAGCCCACAGCGCACCCAACTCTCGCAGCCCATCGCAGATTTTGCCAGCGAGATTTTTCCAACGCAATTTTTTTCGAAACCAAACTCTATTTGGTTTTGGTTTCTTTTCCTAATTAATCTTAGTTTCCTTAAACAATTGGAATTAATCTTCTAAATTTTCTTATAAATAACACAAAAAAGGGGATCGGACGAGACTTTGAAGAAAAAGAAAAACTTAGGACTAGAACTCTGAACTTGGAACTTCAGATTTGAGAGGAATAAGCAAGCAAGCAATCAAGCCATCAAAGGTAGCAATCCTGCCTTTGTCTTTATCATCCATAAAGCAACTTTTTGGTGGAACCAACTACGCAGGTTTGATCCTTAATTATACATTGCTCATAATAACAGTAGCTTTGTTTCTTTGATTCATAAAAATATACACACAAAACCTTGATCTATAAATATGTAGTAACATTGATCTTCATTTCAATAACATAAATGATTTCTTCTATTTTCAAATACCTTAAAAACCCTAATTCATTTCTTTTGTTTCCAAAAACCTTAAATCATTTTGTCTATTTCCAAAAACTTTAAAAAACCCTAAACTATTTTCCTCTAACTCTTTTCCAAAATTTCCAAATATTTTGTTAAATCTCCAAACTCTAACTTACCTTACAGTTTCTAAAAATCACAATTACTTTATAAAACTTTAAACTATTTTCTTCAACTCCAAAACCAAGACAGTAAACCCCAAACTAGTAAATCTAAATCCTAAGTTTACGTCCTAGTTTTCCTAAACCCTAATCCTTATAACCTTAAAACCTTATAAACCTAAACATTCAAACTCAATACAGTAAATCCAAAACAACAATCCAGTGACCAAGAGCTATAAACCTAATGTTTTAATTATTCTAAAACCCTAATTTCATAATGTTACCCCTAAACCCTAATTTGATCCAAGAAACTCTAATCCATTCCATTTTTCCAAAACATTTGCAGTAGGTTAAACAAATAATAATAATAATACTAAAATTCCAAAACCCTAAATATTAATTAAAGAACTTTAAACAGTAAACCCTAATTTGTGTCTTTACTTGCTTTATTTTTAGAATTGATTATATAGTCTAGTATATGCTTTGATGGTTGATTTATTTAATTTCAATGCTTGATTTATTTAACTTATCATGGATGGATGTTTTCTTTATTGTTATTATTTGCTTGTTTTAGTATTAAAAGTGTAAGACGTATGTTTCCACTTTGTGGGTACCTCATTAGTTAAATATCATGTAATTTAAATTGCTTTTATATTTTAGACCAACGTAAAGGACATGTTTCTACCTTTTGGTGGGTATCCTATTAGTTTAGACATGGATGATGTAAGGACATGTTTCCATCCTCAGATGGGTGTCCATTTATTTGCTTTTCTTGGACATTGCTTTGATTTTAATATAATGAAGCTTTATTTCAATTGTTGCATGTAATATGGATAATATTGTTATATTTTAGAATTTTATAATATTAAGACCTGTAAAGGAGGCCGCTTCCAATGAGCCAAGCGTTGTAGCGGTGCTGGGCCATTTCTCACCTTCCCCACACATACCCAACTTTCCGAACCCTTTAGGGGGTTGGGGATTCCTTTGGAATTGAGTCATCCACCCCTTTCTTTTTCCCGGCCCGTCCATGTGGTAACTCCATTTTCTCTGGACTTAGGTCCGTGTTCTCTAAGGCCCCGAGCCTAAACAGTGCCGAAGTCGCAAGAACCATTCCACCAGGAGTGGGGGCGAAAATCCCCGCTCACAGAATTGACCTCCTTTGCAGGTCTTAATATTATAAAATTCTTAAATATAATGATATTATCTATACTACATGTGATTAATAGAATAAATGAATACTTTATTAAAAATTATGGCAAGGTCCAAACAAAACAAATAAATGGACACCCATCCAAGGATGGAAACATGTCCTTACATCGGCCAATGTCTAAAACTAAATAGGACACCCACCAAAAGGTAGAAATGCATCTTTTACATTAATCCTAAAGCTATATAATAAGATTAAAACTTAAATATTTTAAAAAATAGCTGTTGTGATAATAAAATAAAAATTGATTAAGGTTTTAACAAAATGGGTTAGGGTTTAATTCAAATTAGGATTTGGATTTCTAAGAAAACTAATACTATCATATTTATTTTTGAAAGAAGAGTCTACTGTAAATATTTTGGAAAATTGATTTAATTAGGGTTTTATAATTTTGTGTGATTTATGGTTTTGATTAACAAGAAACTAAGCTATGGTAGTAATTATAACAATAAAATAGCTACTGCATAAAACTTTTCCTTTTTAATAAAAACTAACTAATGGCTACTGTGTTCATTAAAAGAAATAAATAAATTTGTCTGTTGATGTTCATAGTTATTTATGACATGAATTTTGAATGCTATAATTCATCAATTTTAATTGATCAATGATTGGATGAAGATGGTTTTTGATAAATAAATTTAGATATAAATACCTATATTTGAAGACACCACAAAAATTGTTGAATGCAAATTTGGGATGAGCTAAAACCAAGGTAGTCACTGCTTGCTTGCTTGCTGCCTTAATTTTCTTGCTAAATTACTATGGTTTTAAAGTTCCAAGCTTCTACTGAAAAATTACCTTAAAAGCTTCCAAAAGTCCGTCCCAAAAAGAAAAGTACAAAGTTCCAAAAATTCAAAGTCCCAGTCCCTTCTCTAATTCTTTTAATGTCATATTTATAAGAGAAAATAAAAAACCTAATACTAATTGGTTAAGGAAATAAAAATGTTTAAGGAAAATAAAATTGTTTAGGAAATAAAACATTAAAACCAAGTAAAGGAAGGTTTTGGCAAAATCAACAGTGCGCGAATGGGCCTGCGAGCTGCGAGGTGCCTGGAGAGAGGCGTTCGGCTAGGCCTAAAGCCTGAGGCGAATCGGGTTGACATAATGCCTGTGGCGAATTGTCCTGCAGTAGGCCAATTGGAGATCGGATTTTTACCCTTGAAACATGGATCTTTATCCATTGGAGTTGAAACATGGATCTTTATCCATTGGAGATCGGGTCTTTACCCTTGAAACATGGATCTTTATCCATTGGAGATCGGGTCTTTACCCTTGAAACATGGATCATTATCCATTGGAGATTAGGTATTTACCCATCAAACATGGATCTTTATCCATTTGAGATCGGGTCTTTACCCTTGAAATATGGATCTTTATCCATTGAAGATCAGGTCTTTACCCTTGAAATAGGGATCTTTATCCATTGGAGATCATGTCTTTACCCCTGAAACATGGATCTTTATCCATTGGAAATTGGGTCTTTACCCTGGCTTCAGCTCTTTTAGCTGGACTGATCTTTTGTTTTTTGCATCTTCATTCTTTTTAGAGTCCTAATTTTCTTCTTTTTCCATTCTCTTTGTTCTTCCTTTGCACTTTTACAAAAAAATCAGCCATTTTTTTTAGCTAGCCTTCATATCTTCTCCTTGCCCCCTACATGGCAAAATATTGAAAGTGAGTCTCAAAATATTTTGTACATGCATAAACTCAAAAAATTGAAAGGAGAAACTTTGCCCCCTGTGTAGGCTCACACCCATGTTTTTTCTATGCGGGCTTTGGTTGATGTTTTTATTGTTAGTTCTTCACACAAGCATGCATTTCTTCTTTTTGTAAAATGACTGGAACTTCCTCAAGCAATGGGCCTCCATGCCACCTGATTCCATGTCCGCCTCATGTTTTCTTCATAGAGTATTATTGTTTATTTTTGACAAAGAAAAATGGAGTGTGATATGCTCATGTATGCATGATATGCATGGATAATACTTACAGTGGTTCCGTTGAGTCACAGACTGAGGTTATCAGCCGAAATGTTCTCACAGATTTCTTCTAGATGCCCGTTCAGGTCTTGCACTGGAATGGAAGAAGGCTTCGCTTTTATGACTTTTATCTTAAAGATGTTGAAAACATGAATAATGGAGGCCCCAAGAAGCAGAGATACATCCATTTTAAATTATGATTCAGTATGTCAATTGGTATCTTCTTCATAACCTCGCCAATAATCATTTACTTTGCCCAATGTATTCTTTAAGATTCGATTATTCAACATATTTTCCTTAACTTAAAGGCCTTTTACAATAAGAAAATAATTTTTTTAAACCTTAAAATCATATTTTGGCTTTGTCAAATCAGTGTCATTGTACCTCAGGAATCGATTTTTAGAATTAACATATCTATAACATGACAACCCTAGTTACCGTACTAAACTTGGGAATCATTTCTATTTGAGCAAGAACTGTTTCACTTCAGATAGACACATACACATTATTTGGTCAAAGGTCTCATTGAGTTTGAATATTATCTATCTCATATGCATGCTTATCCAAACTATCTTCACTAATGGACTCTACCTACGAAGAGAGATCAACAAGTCTTTAATAGGCTTGAAATGGGGTCTATAAGGGACATGGGTTAAGCAGAGGCCAATTGTAAATTGGAGCTGATGTGACACAATGGACAAACCTTCATACTACAAACTGCTTGTTAGAACTTTAGACAGTTGGGAGCATGAAATGATAGAGTTTTGAGTTCTCTCCCATCTTCTTGGCATTAATCTAGATCTTAATTAGGACAGTCTTTTCCCTTGCAAAAAGTTTGGTGCCCAAATTCATTTCATTTCTTTTTTTCCCTTTTCTTTTTCTTTATTTTTCTTACTCTTTCCTTTCTTTGAGCATTTTTTCCTTCTTCTCTGTAGGATTTTCAAGTACAGGACTTTCAAGAACTGGATGACCTTTCTCCTTTTTCTTCAATTTTGATTAAATCTTAGGTTAGGTTGGACCAATTCGAGTCAAACTGTCCTTATAAACCAAATAGAAGTCTTTTACAGCTTTAGGTAAAAGAGAACTTGGTTGGCTTTCTGAACCATTTTGGGCTTTATTTTCTTTTATTTTTCTTCTTTTTATCTTTCTTTTCTTTTCTTTTTTCTTTTCTTTTTTTTGGTTCTAGCTCTAAAAGAGTTGTCTTATTTGTACCAACTTGTGTTTTTGTTAATGGATGAGTGGAGTGGTATTAATCTACTTCAGTCTTAACTTTATCTATGATATTTGGTTTAATTCAAGTGAACTTCAACTACCCTTATGGTCTTGAGAACATCAACTATCCTTATGATCTTGACTATTCATTCCTTTCTTTTTAATCTTCTTATCTCTTCACCTTAGTGATCATAAGACTTGTCAAAAGTGTAACAACAACTCACGATAGGTTGTTGGAGTTTGTAAGCCAAAGAAAAGAAAGCTAAAATTTTATGAAGGCTCAAAGGGACAACTAGGGATTGATATTTAATAGGTTGGATACTAGTTGTTGGCTCATCAAACAATGCCTATATCATCTCTCCCTAGAATAAGTAAAGTTCAATTTCACCTCGAAAGTTTTTCAAAGCATGCTCTAAGATTGACTATGACCTAGACAAAGGTCATTATGCAGGAGCCCTCTCTAAGTAAGCATACACAACTCAATGCTATAGAATAATTTCCTCATCTAGTAAAGTCATTCGAATCATGATGCATAGATACACTAATTTATAAATATCAAGTTAAATTTGTCATCAGTTGAGCACCGAAATGAACAAAGACCATGAAAATTTTGATGAAAATAATTTATTCAACCAAACATAATTTGAAAAACATATTTGTTCCAATTAAATTTTAAAGAAAGCAAAATAAATAGAGCAACACTCCAAGCTAAGTGAAGTTTGTTGAATAAAATTTCTCCTCATTCCACATCTTCAATATCCTAGTCTTAAAAGATAGAATCTTCCTCCACTCCTCCTCCTATCATGAAGGTTGCTGGTGGTGGCATTCTTTCAAATTTAGGCTAAGGATTGCTCTTGGTATTGGGCTTATTAGGCTCAGCCAACTTTCCACTATCAATTAAATTCTGGATCTCATGCCTCAACTTCATACAGTTGTCCGTTTCATGTCCAGGCCTTTGATGATATTGGAAAAATGCTTTAGTATCAAAGTTAGGTGGAAGAGGATTAGGCAAAGGATAAGGAATCAAGGGTTGTAACAATCCCTTCTTTTGTAGCTTATTGAGAACCCAAAATAGCGGCTTCCCTAATTCTAAAAACTGCTTCATTCCTCCTTGACCAATGGCATTAACATCAGCTTCCTTTTGTGCATTGCTAGGCTGATAATTCCCTTTCTCATTCCTTCTTGCCGAAAAGCGGTTCTTCTCCCTTTTCCATTCTTCAATTTGCAGACCAGCTTGGAGAAGATCTTTGAAATCACAGATGAGTGTATGAGACATCCTTTCATGAAGATTAGGTGATAACCCTCTCACAATCATTCTTATTTGATCAGATTCATCGGGCCTCTTCTTGAGCAAAGCAACCTTATTCCTCCATCTCTTCACATAATCCATGAAGTTTTCATTCTGCCTTTGTCTAATTGACTCCACCTCCATTAGAGGAACTTCCAATTCAATATTGTACCCATACTGTTGAATGAAAGCCTTGTATAACAAATTCCAATTCTTTTGAGTACTATCCTCTAAGGTGTTGAACCACTTTTAGACAACAGGGTCCAATGAGAGCATGAAGTACCTTAGAGTTTGAGCCTTAGTAGCTCGAGCAGACTGCATAGCAGTGATGTACTATTTAACATGCAAATGAGGATTTCCTGTACCATTGTACCTAGTGAAGGAAGACATCTTGAACTTGTAAGTGACCTCCTCATCTAACTCAAATAATTTGTCGACCTCTGATATTTCATCAATTTTTAGCTTCTTCTTGAATTTCTTCTCCAAATCAGCAATCAATTTCCCAACATCAGAATTTTTAGTCTTTTTCACAGTTTCTCTTTCCACAACCCTAGGCTCTTTCTTCTTATCTTAAGGATCTTGGAAGTATTGAGCCCAGCCATTATCATCATCAATGACTACTTTGTCATCCTCAAAAGCTATTTCACCAACCTTAGCCTTCCCTTTATCTTTCTTGGTGCTTGCAGATGCTTCAGCAGTGTTCCCAAATATTGTAGCCATTTGACTCTTCTTGATCTCAGCTAGGGCCTCCTTTAGTTCTTGTATCTTGACTTCAAGGGCATCATCTAACATCTTTTAAATCTATTCTGGTTCCATTGCTTTTGGTGAGAAGCTAACTGAGTTGCTGTTGGATTTTTCATCACTAACATACGTTGGATTATCGTAGGCTTTTGAACTGCTGTAATCTAGGGTTGTGAGCCAGAGAGGATTAATGAGATGCAAATGTATGTGTAGACCCTTAATTTTTTACCCCAATTTGATACAGTCTTAATTAAAGGATGCCAAAATAAATTTGATCCGACTTTAAATATTTAAACCTAGTTTATAATTTTTAAAGGAGTCGGTTCGGATTAAAGAGGGATAAATTCAATTGTAAAGCCCTAAAATTAAGTAGAATTTGCCCAAATTAAAACTTTTTGGTCCATAAGTAAAAAAAGGCTAGAATAATTTGAGTGAGGCTGGCCGGGGAGATATGAGCATGCCTCATGTCAATCTGGTAGCCAGATCGACATGAGGTTGGACTCATGTCGACCTAGGCAAGCTAGGTCGACATGAGCATGCTTCATGTTGACCTTGGCAGCCCAAGGTTGACATGAGCATGTCTCATGTCGACCTAGGCAGCCCAAGGTAGACATGAGGTTGGTCTCATGTCGACCTAGGGCAATCAGGTCAACATGGGTTCAATAACTTTCCTAATTCAACTAGAATTCATTTTAGGGACTAATTTATATTAGGTTAAGGATTCTGAGTGGGGTTTGGCTATAAATATTAACATTTCAAAATTCAAAAGCGGGAACATTAACAAGGGAGAATTAACAGGAACAAGGGTCGGCAATTGAGATTAACAGAGGATTAAACCACAAAGCAGAAGAGACAACAACAAAGTGAGAAGAACAGCAGCAGCATTTTGGAGAATGAAAGAAACCACAAACAGAAATATCAAGACAACTAAAGAAGAAGGCAGAGTATATACTGTCTTCACATTGTTCATCTAGAAATCAATTTGGAGGAACCAACGAACAGAGGTTTGATTTTTAATCATAAATTACTCATGATCACTATAGCTTCATTTCTTTGATTAATAAAAACATGCATGCAGTAACTTTATCTTTGAAACATGCAGTACCTTGATCTTTAAACATGCAGTAAATTGATTTTTATTTTAATAACTTTAATCATTTGCTTTAATTAACACATGGATTAGTTGATATTCATAGCCCCACTTGCATGTTTCATAAAAAACATATAACTATCAGTAGCCTTGAGGATTTAAATTAATTGTTAGAATTTATTTTGTTTACTTTAACTTCAAGAACCGTAGGTTATTTTATTAAAACTCAAAACCTCAAACTATTTTTATCCAAAAGCCTAAACCATTTCATTATTAAACTCCAAAATATTGATCATTTTTCCCAAACCTTAATTTATTTCTTCAAATCCAAAATTATGTTTTTTTAGGCAGTAAGTTAAATCCAAATACCCTAATTCCAAAACCCTAGTTTTAAAAATCCAAATTCCAAAACCCTAGTTTCTAAAACCCTAGTTTCAAAAACCCTAAAAATCCTAATTTCAAAACCTAATTATAAAACTTTAGTTTCTAAACCCTAATTCTAAAATCCTAATTCATAAAGTTTGCTTAAAAACCCTAACTAAACCTACCCTTTTTAAGCTATAGTAACACTATTTTCATAAAACATCCAAAACCTTAAATCTTTTAAACATCCAGTAACTATGTTATTGTTTTAAAATATTTCTCAAAACCTTAGTTATTGAGCATAAAACTCTAGAAACCCTAATTAATGTATGAATCCCTAAAGTTAATATATTTACTATTTTATTTACATTGGATGAATGTTTATTATATATTTTGATTGATGTTTAATATCTTTGATGAATAATTTATTTATGATGAATGTTTATTTACTTTTATAGATTTATTTTGATTTCCAAATGTTGTAAGGGGTATGTTTCCACTTTGTGGGTACCTCATTAATTAATTTCTATGTAATTTAAATTGCTTTTATATTTTGGACCAATGTAAAGGACATGTTTCCACCTTTCGGTGGGTGTCCTATTTAGTTTAGACATGAACAATGTAAGGACATGTTTCCATCCTCGGATGGGTGTCCATTTATTTGCTTTGTTTGGACATTACTTTGATTTTAATATAATGATGTTTATTTTAATTGTTGCATGTAATATGGATAATATTGTTATACTTAAGAATTTTATAATATTAAGACCTGCAAAGGAGGCCGGTTCCAATGAACCGGGCATTGTAGGGGTGCTGGGCCATTTCTCACCTTCCCCACAAGTACCCAACTTTCCGAACCCATTAAGGGGTTGGGGATTCCTTAGGAATCGAGTCATCAACCCCTTTCTTTTTCCCAGCCCGTTCGGGTGGCAACTCCATTTTCTCTAGGTTTAGGCCCATGTTCTCTAAGGCCCTAAGCCTAAACAGTGCCGAAGTCTCAAGAACCATTCCACCGGGAGTGGGGGCAAAAATCCCCGCTCACAGTATGTATGCATGCATGCACAAATAACAAATAGGATGTTCCTTCCAACCTTGTAACATCCACACATGAATGGCGAGTCTCTTTTCCTCGGAATATGGTTAACAAAATACCAACATGGGGTATCTTGTTTTCGAATAATTCCCTCAGACATTTCAACCAATAGTTATTTTTTCAAAAATGGAAATCAATTCATGATAATTTCCATTAATTAGGTTTTAATCCATTCAACCAACTAAAATAGCTTTTATGCTATATTGGATTAAAACTAAATTAAGAGGTTTATCAAAAAAAGATTTCTCACTTGAAAAAGTAACTAATGATTCATGCCAAAAACAAGCCCATGATTAATAATTCTTAGTATAAACTAGGCTCACAATTGATTTTTGGTATTTTCATAATTGACCTAAATATTTGTAAGTCCAAAAGGTCGTAATGAAGTGAAAAAAAGTTTTGTTTTAAAGCCCATAAAGAGATTTTAGGAAAAAATGAAAAATGAATTTTGGGTTTTGTATTTGGGTCATGAGAAAAGGAAATTTTTGATTGGTTTTTAGAAAAGTTTTATGTCCAAAGACCATCTTAAAAAGTTTTGAAAATAGCTTTGGTCTTTTGGACTTTAAAGAAAAATTTATTTTAAGCTTACAATGTACTTAGGTCATATTAGAAAAATAGCAAGCCAAATAAGCTGTAATTTAAACCAAGATAAATTAACCATAGTCAAACAACAAGCATTTGGGGTAAAAACCTAAGGAAAGTAACTAGGCCAATTACATGAGCTTTAGTCTTTTGGTTAAAAGGCTTAGGTTCCCATAGCAAGCATATACCAAAAGTTACAAGGCTATAAGTGGTTATGTCATGCTCGATCTCCATACCTTGAGTGAAAGTATGGTATCCCTTACATAACACAACACGGGCAATACGGGCATCCTAACTCACGGATACAATGCAATATAATATGATGCAGTGGATAATATCATGATAAGAAAGAATAGAATAATATAAAGACCAACAGAATCAACTTTCTTATCCTCATTGGAGTCACCACTGTGAGTGAGGATTTTTGCCCCCACTCCCAGTGGAATGCTTCTTGCGACTTTGGCATTGTCAGGCTCAGGGCCTTAGAGAACAAGGGCCTAAATCCAAAGAAAATGGAGTCTCCACCCGGATGGGCTGAGAAAAAGAAAGGGGTGGATGACTCGATTCCTAAGGAATCCCCAACCCTCCTAATGGGTTCAGAACATTGGGTACATGTGGGAAAGATGAGAAATGGTCCAGCACCCCCACAATGCCCGGTTCATTGGAACCAGCCTCCTTTGTAGATCTTAATATTATAAAATTCTTAAATATAATGATATTATCCATACTACATGCAATTAATAGAATAAATGAATACTTTTTTAAAAAACATGGCAAGGTCCAAACAAAACAAACAAATGGACACCCATCCAAGGATGGAAACATGTCCTTACATCATCCAATGTCTAAAACTAAATAGGACACCCACCAAAAGGTAGAAACGTGTCCTTTATATTAATCCTAAAGCTAGAACATAAGTTAAATTACATGATGCTTAATACATGAAGTACCCAAAATATGGAAACATACCTCTTACAATGTTTTGAAACCAAAGCAAAGCAATAAAAACAACCAACCAACCATTCATCATAAATAGATCATTCATTGAAGACATAAATTGAATATATAAATAAATCATTAATCAAACTATATAATAAATACTCACTTAATAATGAGACAAATAAAGATGCAAATTTACATTTATGTATCAACTTATGGTTTCTTAGATAATATTTAGTGTTTTGGATTTTATATCTAAAAGTTAGGGTTTTGGAATCTTAAAGAATTAGTATTATTGTTAAGTTTATTATTTTAGAAGGATTATGCTATTGTGTGATTAAAATTATAATTTGGGATTTAAGTGAATAAGGTACAAACCTATAAAAATAAGATTAAAATTTAAATATTTAAAAAGAAATAGCTACTATGATAATAAAATAATAATTGATTAAGGTTTTAACAAAATGGGTTAGGGTTTAATTCAAATTAGGGTTTGGATTTCTAAGAAAACTAATACTATCATTTTTATTTTTGAAAGAAGAGGCTACTGTAAAGATTTTGGAAAATTGATTTAATTAGAGTTTTATAATTTTGAGTGATTTATGGTTTTAATTAATAAGAAACTAAGCTATGGTAGAAATCATAACAACAAATAGCTACAACATAAAACTTTTCTTTTTAATAAAAACTAACTAATGGCTACTATGTTCTTTAAAAGAAATAAATAAATTTGTCTGTTGATTTCATAGTTATTCATTATATGAGTTTTGAAAGTTATAATTCATCAATTTTAATTGATCAATGATTAATGGATGAAGATGGTTTTTGATAAATAAAATTAGGTATAAATACCTATGTTTGAAGGCTCCACCAAAATTGTTGAATGAAAATTTGGGATGAGCTAAAACCAAGGCAGTCATTGCTTGCTTGCTTGCTGCCTTAATTTTCTTGCTAAATGATATGGTTTTAGAGTTCCAAGCTTCTGCCGAAAAATCACCTTAAAAGCTTCCAAAAGTTCATCCCCCAAAAAAAAGTACAAAGTTCTAAAAATTCAAAGTCCCAGTCCCTTCTCTAATTCTTTTAATGTCGTATTTATAAGAGAAAATAAAAAGCCTAATAATAATTAGTTAACCTAATACTAATTGGTTAAGGAAAATAAAATTGTTTAGGAAATAAAACATTAAAATCGAGTAAAGGAAGGTTTTGGCAAAATCGGCAGCGTGCGTGAATGGGTCTGCGGGCATTTGAGACGCCTGGGCGAGAGGCGCTGAGCAAGCCCCAATTTGCCGTAGGTGTTGCCTTTGGCGAATTGGGCTGGCACGCCAATTCACTGTAGGCAAAGCCTGTAAGGAATTGGCCTGCAGCAGGCCAACTGGCTGCAACCACGTGGCACGCACCGATTCGACCATCCGATTTTTATTTTTTATTCTTTATGTATATATTTTTATTTTATATTTTATTATTTTACTATTAAAAACATTATTATTAAAATAATAAAATAAATATTATTAAATTAAAATAAATATTATATAATTAAAATAAATAATAAATATTAAAATATTATAAAAATTATTTGAGACTGTTTTAAATTGTTTAGACTGGACTTGATCAAAATTAAGGGTCTACAGTACCCAAAATTTAAGAATGCTTCCAACTATCTATAGTTCCATCAAAAAATTTATAGTTTGGGAGTTTATCAGCAGTGTCACATCAGCTTCAATCTAAAAATGGCCTTCATTTGACTCATATCATTTATAGATCCCATTTCAAGCCTATTAAAGACCTGTTGATCACTCTTGGTAGTTAGAGTCTATTAGTGGAGATTGTTTGAATAAGCATGCATATGAGATAGTCAATATTTGAATGAGACCTTTGGCCATGTAATGTGTATGTGCCTATCTGAAGTGAAATAGTTCTTGCTCAAATAGAATTGATTCCTAAGTTTAGTATTGTAACTAGGGTTCTCATGTTATAGATATATTGATTTGGGAAAGGCAAGTCCTAAGGTAAATTGACACTGATATGACAAAGTCAACATTTTTTAAAAAAAAAAAATGCTTTCTTGTTATATAAAATTTAAAGTTAAAGGAAGTATGTTGCATTATCAAATTTCAAAGGACATAATGGGCAAAAGAGGGCTAATGAAAGGATCAATTGCAAGGTCATGTCATGAAGAAGCTACCAACTGATATGTTGAATCATAGTTTGAAATGATTATATCTCTATGTTGCTTAGGCCCCACCACTTATGCCTTCAACATCTTAAAAGCCATAAATATAAAGTCTTTTGCGATTTTAATGCAAGACCTAAATGAGCATGTGGAAGAAATCCATGAAGGCACTTCAATTGACCACCTTGGTCTGTGAATCAGTAGAACCACTGTAAGTATCTCCCCTGCATATCATGCATACTTAAGCATGTCACATTACATTGTTGTTGTTTGTTCCTCCGTCAAAGTGAATAGCAGACACTCTGTGAAGCAAATATGAAGCAGATATGTAATTAGGAGGCATGGAAGGCCCATCGCTTGAGAAAGATCAAGTCACATTGCAAAAATGAAGATGCATTCTTGTGCAAGGAACTAAACAAAATGTAAACATCGATCAAACCCTGCATGGGATCAAAATTATTGGTTTGAGCCTACACAGGGGACAAAACTTCCTCTTTTAAATTCTTGATTTTATGCGTGTACAAAATATCTTCAGACTCACTTTCAATATTTTTCCACATAGGGGGCAAAGAGAGGATATGAGAGCTAGCTAAAAAATAGCTGATTTTTTTTTTCAAAAGGAAGAGCAAAAGAAGATGGTAAGAACCTAAAAGATTGAAGATACAAAAGACAAAAGGCCAGTCCAGTTGGAAGCACTGAAATCAATCCATTAAAGGATGGAGTAAGTAGCTAGAAGAAATCCCACACTTTCAAATGATAGAAGGTCAGTCCAACTAGAAAAGCTGAAGTCAATCTGTTTAGATCATTTTTGTACTAGTTTTAAGTATGATTTTATGTGTGTTTTAGTTAATGTTTTGATTAATTTTTATTTTAAGTGTGTTTAAGGTGTTGTTTTTAGGTTTAGGTGCAAAAACACCCTTGGAAGACCAAAACAGTGCAAGAGAAGCATGAACCAAGCAAGATGTGGCCAAGCCAAATCAAGCTTGGCCATGTCCCTCAAAGAATGAAGTTGGCAAAGCTTGACACGGCCAAGAGACACTGCCAAGCCTCTGGCCGTGTCTCATTCAAGAAGCAAAACCAAAGACCAAAGCAAAGAAAGAGCAAAATTGAAGAAACAGGAAGAGACACACTCAGTGACACGGCCAAGCTTGTGGCCGTATCACATGACACGGCCAAGCCAAGAACAAGCTTGGTCGTGTCCCATATTGAGCCAAAGAAGAGAAGGAAAAGAAACACACAGAAGCAGACACACTCAGTGACACGGCCAAGCCACTGGCCGTGTCAGCTTGGCTGTGTCCCATTTCATGCCAACAGGTCTTGGAGCAAGCAAAGAAGGAAAGAAAAGAAGCAGAAGCAAACACACTCATGTGACACGGCCAAGCTTGTGGCTATGTCACATGAGACACGGCCAAGCCACTCTTGGCTTGGCCGTGTCACCCCTTATGACCAAAGAAAAGAAAGAAAAGAAAGAAAGAAAGAAAGAGGCAGTGAGGAAACACGGCCAGCAAGCTTGGCCGTGTCCCAAGGAAAATCAAGAGACACGGCCAAGCCACTCTTGGCTTGGCCATGTCACACCTGAAAATTTTGAATTTCTTTGTACGAAGTGGGGGACAAAGTGGAGAACAAGACTTATTGCTTGCTAAAAGAAATATTAAACAAAGAAATAGTGGGGAACAAAGTAAAATGGTGTGAGTTGGAAGGCATGGGTGTGTATTTTTGAATGAATTAAAAAGGAGAGGAAGAGAAAAAGGGAGGAAGTTCTTCTTGTTCTTGAACAATTTCTGCAAAAATGTGGGAGAGGGAGAGAGTGACACTCTCCCTTGTCCCTTCATCTTCACCTCCATTTCCATCCTCTCCACCTTCTCCATCTTCCATTGATAAGATCTTTGAGGTTCTTTGGGATAAATTGGGTTAACAAGCTCTTGAAGGTTGAAGAAGCTTCATTGAAAGGTTTGGTGACTTGAGAAAGCTCCATTCCATCTTCCAAAGGCAAAATCAATTGAAGAGTTGGTGACTTGAGAAAGCTCCATCCAAAGGTTTGGTGACTTGAGAAAGCTCCATTCCGCATTGCAAGGGGAATCAATCATTGAAGAGGGCTTGAGTTCTTCATCATACATCAAGTGGAGCTAGGAGGAAGACTAGCAATGTAATATCCCAATGTATGCCCTAGAAGTTTTAATTCAATTGTTGTTTGATTTAAATTAAATGTACATATGTTTTTGCAAAGGAAATGATTGTGTTAATGGAATGTATATGTTGTATATATGTTAATATATATAACATATATGTTGGTCAAACGAAGAGTCAAGAGAAGAAGATATTTTAATTTGGGATGTGTGAAATTACTAAAGAGGGCAAGAGTTTTAAAGGAAGTGTGAACAAATAGAAAAGGGCATTTAAGTATTTTGCTTTGTTAGAATTGCTTGGTGGAGATTTAAGGAAGAAGAGAGGTTGACTTGTCTTCATTTTCTTTTCTTCTTCTTCTCTTTCCCATATGTTGGCTGGCCATTTCAAAGGAAGGGAGCAAGAGTGATATTTGTTTATTTCAAAATCAAATTGAAGGAAGAATCAAAGGATTAAGTTGGAGATTTGTGAAATTTCTTCAAATTAGGTAAGTACTCTCTTGTTTTCCTTTGTTATTTTGAAGTGGTGTTTGAGATGACTTATGAATTGTTGATTTTATGAATAAGTGTGTTTAAGATGTGTTTATAAGTGTTAAAATTGATTGTAAGTTAAAAGGTTGAATTGGTGTTGGTTTTGGTTTGAAGATGGTAAGTTAAGGGTGATGTTTGGTTTTAGGGTTTTGAAGTGGTAAGGGATCAAATGTATTGTTGATGTATTGTTAGTGTGTATATTGTGATGAATATGTAAATTAAGTGTTAATGACATTGATTATATTCATTTGAATGAGGTCATGGTGTGTATAAGGTGTTCTTAATTCTATCAAAGAAGTTTTGGTTATGTTTAGAGTTTTATATTTGAGAGACACGGCCAAACTAAGGATTTTTGAGAGACACGGCCAAGTCTTAGGAAATTTGGCCGTGTTGGATAAATTTTGGAGAAGACACGGCCGTGTCCCTTGCCCATGTTTGCTTCTGTTGCTTTTGGTTGAGAGACACGGCCACAAGCTTGGCCGTGTCCCTTGAGTGTGTTGGCTACTGTGATTATTTCTTGCTCTTCTTACATGGTTGAAATTGAACTTACATTTGATAATGTATATGATACTATATGAACAAGGTTATGTATTATGCATTGTAAATATTGTGAATGGCAATGTGTTATATGAATAATGTATCTTGAAATGTTATACCAATGATGCCATATGTATAATATGAATGGAGATATGAAATGATATGAGGCCATTGTGTTTGGCTATGATGATTCCATTGAAAGAACATAAGGCATGTTTGCCTAATTGATGATGAGATTTGGGAACGAAATAATAAATGAATGGTGTGTCTAATGTGTTATTCATTTTCAGAGTTTTGTTATTGGTGGCATGCCTATTGGTAACAATCTCTTGAAGTTAGGTTGGATTTGATCCTTGAAGCCTAATTGAGATGTTACAACCCTTGAAGCTAGGTTGGGTTGGTTCTTGAAGCCAAGTTGGGTTGATACTTAGCATGCTTTGTTCCCCTTGAAGTTTGGTTGAACCTAATCCTTCAAGCCTAGTTGGGTATATGATAATGATAAATGTGATAACAAAACCAAAGTATTAACTCTGAAAGTGGAATGGCATATTAGAGTGTTTTGGGCCCATGCTTGTCTTTGTATATAATGTGATTCTTGAATGGTAAAATCAATGGAACTATGAAGATGTGATATGAATATTGTTATGACATTGAATGTAGTATTATTTGGTAATGTGACGTGCTTCTATGTGTATGGTTTATGAAATATAAAGGTGTGATGTTAGCTTTTCACTTATGATGTTAACTTTATGATTTAGATGTGTAACATTGCATTGCCTTAAAGTATAGTGTTGGTATATTTTGTACTACTAAGCCGATGGCTTAGCACTATAGTTTTTGATCTCGCAGGTGACAGAGTTGAACCTGAGAGCTCCTCGAGACCAAGTGAGCCTAGACATTGAGGATTTTCTTTTGGGACTTAAAGATCAGAGAAGAGCTGCCAATCATGTATATATTCTATGTTTTGTAAACTTTGATTTATAACATATTTGTAATAACTTCCGCTGTGAATTGATAAACAGTTTTATATATAGTGTCTTTTGGATTTCTTTTAATTGTTTGAGATTGGTTTCATTTATTTACAAAGATATTTGTTGTGTTTTTCTTTTTAAACTGTGGCATTTACTATATTCAGTATACGTATATTACGATCGTTTAAGCATGCCTGGTACGTATACGGGATATAGGGGTGTTACAAGCAATCCTACTCTTGGCATCTTCACAAGGGGTTTTTCTATTCTCTCTTTTAATTCATTTCTATTGTTGTTGTTGTATTAAGAGATTGATATTGCAATGAAAAATTTGTATTTGTTTTATATTGAGTTGAATGAATGTTCTAAATTGATGATGTTGAGCTAAATACCCATGCCTAGGGTTTGTAGTATATTTGGTTGAATGCTTTGATTTGATATTTCGATTGATGTTCTTTGTTGATTGGTTGGTTGTATTGTATTAAATGCTAGGTTGATAGATTAGTTACCTATTAATCTTTGAATACTGGATGACGGACCGAGAGGTGAAATCCGATATTAGAACTATATAATCGACCACCCTATGAATGAATTAGAAATATAAGTTCTAGGGTTTCATTAATTTGATAATGTGAAATAATTGGTTATCGCTAATTCATGAATGTGAGAACTAATGGATTGGTAATTGACTAATTAACCTTAAGGAACAAATTAATTTACAAGGTTATGTTAGGACAATTGAGAATTGAGCTTTGATTGAATGGACCTATGACTCTAGGCACCTTCCCAAGAATCGATTTGATCTTGTATCACCATCACACACATTAATCCCTACGCACGGTTAATTTTAGGTTTAAATTGTCCTTCCACAATTCCGAACAACAAACACTTCCATATTTAAATACTTGTCAATCAAGCTATTACGAACCACACCTTCTTGGGGAAACGACCTTGGGGCGATCACCTTTGCTATAGCTACCTCGTATACTTACGAGTGACGCTTTGTAGTAGTACTTAATTCGAGCGCAACAAGTTTTTGGCGCCGCTGCCGGGGAGGGCTGTCGAAGTAGTAATAGTTTGATTTTTTTTACTTAATTGTTTGTTTGTTTTCTTTGAATTGTTTGTTTATGTTGTTTGATTTTCTTTCAATTTAATTTTTTTTGTTTGTTTTCTTTAAGTTGCTAAGTGCCTTTTGTAAAGATGCAGTTTTCAAGGCACGGAGGAGTTTATGATAGGAACGATGATTCTGAAATGGCATGGTAATTAACAGAATTGACGAATCAACTTAAGGTGCTAAATGCAAGAGGAAGAGCACCTATGCCACACCAAGAGATATGTGCAGCATGTGGCAATGCAGGCCATAGTGCAAACACATGTTCAATGGGTTTTGGACGATACCAAGAATGGCAAGATGAAGAATATGACTACCAAGGTTTCCAGCAAATGGGTAGAAATGACACATATTCCAATCCTTATACTCCCAGCTGGGGAAGCCAACCAAATTTTTCTTGGGAAAACCAGCAGCAAATTCCACCTCAAAATTTTTTTCAACCTTACCAAAGAGACTCTTACCCTCAAGCACAATATTCAAATAAAAATTACCTTAAGACACCCACAATTGAAGATAGTTTGAATGCCTTCATTCAAACTATCACACAAAATCAAGGTAAACTTAAGGAACCCACTTTGGAAGATAGTATGAATGCCTTCATTCAAATTAGTGCACAAAACCATGATCAATTTGAGAAATCCACAGTGGAAGATAATTTGAATGCTTACCTTCACAAAAGCACACAAAATCAGGAAGGGAGTAATGAGAGGTTTGATTCTTTGGAGGAATCATTGAAGAGGGTGGAAATGCAAGTTGGGCAACTGGCACATCAACTCCAAGCACACCAAAAGGAGGAGTTTCCTAGCCAATTGGAGCAAGTCAAGGTAATCACAAATTTAAGGAGTGAACAGGTGATATATAACAGTTTTTGTGATTCCTTTAATGCAGGAACTAATCAAGAAGAAGATGGCAAGGAGATACAACCAAACATAGAGGAGTTAATTCAATCAAAGGAGGAGGAGAATTTGGACTCATCAACTTCATCACATTCGTATGAACCTCCGAATCCTTTGCCACCAATTCCATTCCCAAGAAGGCTGAAAGAAGAGGAGCAAGGTAAGCAACTTTCTAACATCTATATTATGCACTCCCAAGGAGAAAATGGAAATAAGCTTGAGATGGGTATGTCTTTCGAAGAAGAACATGAAATGCCCAATTTAGAACTTGAGAAGTGTAAGCTAGTTTTAGATGCTGAGGTTGTTGAGAGGGGACTTGACATTGTTAAAGTGGATGAAGAAGTGATTCAACCAAACTTGGTTGAACTTAAAGAGTTCCCAAAAATCATCTCCTCTACTCTTGGTGGTGAAGAAGAGCATACAATGGATAGAACCATGCTGCACAATGAAATAGGATTTTACAACATTCCTATAGCACGGGAGGATCACCCCGAGGCGACCTTAACATGTCCCTTTGAGACATGTTCTCTTTAGGGAATACTATTTAGGGGTTGCCGTACATCGGGTATGTTTCAAAGTTACATATTGTTCATCCTCTCAATCATGGGCTCCAATTGTATTATGGGTGGAAGGAGCCCTATACATCGTATATGGGAACGATGGAAATCAGGTTTCATCTAAACCCTCCCTGTAGTATGCATGCTCACATTGAGGACAATGTGAATCTTTAAGTCTGGGGTGCATTTTGTGTTTTATGTTTTTACTTTTAATTGCATTTTGTGTTTTGTGTTTTTTTTTTTACTTTTAAGTTATTTTTGTTTAAGTTAGTTAATGTTTTTTCTTGTTTTTCATTGAATAAATGAGTTTTAGAAAGTTCAATTGTTATAAAATTGTTGATAGATGACCTTTGAAATTTTGAAGCAAGAATTTGAGAATTGAGTAGAATTGGTGCTTATTGTCAATTTTGTTGGTTTTTCCTTGCATTGCCATTAACCTAGTGAGGAATTGAGCCATCAACTTATCATTATTGTTGTGGGTGAAGATCTTTGATTGATGAATTGCTAGAACTTGCTTTGACATGCATTTTAAGATTACATAAAAATTTGAATTAGGCATCAAGATGATTAAGGCAATTAGGTGAACCCATTTTGGCTTAAAAAGACCAACCCTATTTTTAACCTTAGTTAGCCAATTTTGAGCTTATTTTATTTTTCCTTTTCTTTCTTTTTCACAACACCATTAGCTTGAACCTTGTTGTTTAACTCTTATCCTTTCATTAGGTCAAGAGCATTTTAAGGGCGTTTATGACCGAGTGTTGTGTTGAATTAAGTGTGGGGTTAAATTTAGTAGGTTTAAGATTGCAAAGCAAAATAAAAAAAAGAGAAAAAATAAAAAATATATATATATAATGATAAGAATAATTGTTATTCTTGTTGAAAGGGGAATGTATCATTACAAGAATTAATAAGTGAGTTCCCTTGAAAAGCTCTTTAATGTTAAGGGGTAGATGAGAGGAAGGTGTTTTGGGATTGTTGGGTTATATATATAAATGGTTACTTCATTCTTGAAGTGCTCTTGAACTTAATGATTAAGCTTACATTTCCTAAATATCATGCCTTTACCTTAGCCCCATTACAACCCAATAAAGACCTTTTGATTGATGCTTGATTGTTATTTGGTGGTGGAGATTTGATTGATAAGCAAGCCTATGGAAATAATCTTTCATTGATTGTTATGAGTGTAAACACCACCATGATCAAACACTTGTAAGAGCTGGTAAGGGAGCAATAACATTGGTTATGCATGGAAAACCACTTAATTGCATGAGTGTCGATTTTGTTTAATTCAATATTGATTACGGATTTAGGGATAGGGAAGTCTTGATGCATCTTTATAACTCTTGAACTTAACAAAATTATCTTGTTAGTGTGTTTTGATTTTAGCCTTGTGTGGGGACAAGCAAGGAGTTAAGTGTGGGGTATTTGTTTAGATCAATTTTGTACTAGTTTTTAGTATGATTTTATGTGTGTTTTAGTTAATGTTTTGATTAATTTTTGTTTTAAGTGTGTTTGAAGTGTTGTTTTTGGGTTTAGGTGCAAAAACACCCTTGGAAGACCAAAACAGTGCAAGAAAAGCATGAACCAAGCAAGACATGGCCAAGCCAAATCAAGCTTGGCCATGTCCCTCAAAGAATGAAGTTGGCAGAGCTTGACACGGCCAAGCCTCTGGCCGTGTCTCATTCAAGAAGCAAAACCAAAGACCAAAGCAAAGAAATAGCAAAATTGAAGAAACATGAAGAGACACACTCAGTGACAAGGCCAAGCTTGTGGCCGTGTCACATGACACGGCCAAGCCAAGAACAAGCTTGGCCGTGTCCCATATTGTGCCAAAGAAGAGAAGGAAAAGAAACACACAGAAGTAGACACACTCAGTGACACGGCCAAGCCACTGGCCGTGTCACATGACATGGCCAGCAAGCTTGGCTGTGTCCCATTTCATGCCAACAGGTCTTGGAGCAAGTAAAGAAGGAAAGAAAAGAAGCAGAAGCAAACACACTCATGTGACACGACCAAGCTTGTGGCTGTGTCACATGAGACACGGCCAAGCCACTCTTGGCTTGGCCGTTTCACCCCTTATGACCAAAGAAAAGAAAGAAAAGAAAGAAAGAGGAAGTGAGGGACACGGCCAGCAAGCTTGGTCGTGTCCCAAGGAAAATCAAGAGACACACACCTGAAAATTTTGAATTTATTTGTATGAAGTGGGGGACAAAGTGGGGAACAAGACTTATTGCTTGCTAAAAGAAATATTAAACAAAGAAACAGTGGGGAACAAAGTAAAATGGTGTGAGTTGGAAGGCTTGGGTGTGTATTTTTGAATGAATTAAAAAGGAGAGGAAGAGAAAAAGGGAGGAAGTTCTTCTTGTTCTTGAACATTTTCTGCAAAAATGTGGGAGAGGGAGAGAGTGACACTCTCCCTTGTCCCTTCATCTTCACCTCCATTTCCATCCTCTCCACCTTCTCCATCTTCCATTGATAAGATCTTTGAGGTTCTTTGGGATAAATTGGGTTAACAAGCTCTTGAAGGTTGAAGAAGCTTCATTGAAAGGTTTGGTGACTTGAGAAAACTCCATTCCATCTTCCAAAGGCAAAATCAATTGAAGAGTTGGTGACTTAAGAAAGCTCCATCCAAAGGTTTGGTGACTTGAGAAAGCTCCATTCTGTATTGCAAGGGGAATCAATCATTGAAGAGGGCTTGAGTTCTTCATCATACATCAAGTGGAACTAGGAGGAAGACTAACAATCCTACTCTTGGCATCTTCACAAGGGGTTTTTCTATTTTCTCTTTTAATTCATTTCTATTGTTGTTGTTGTATTAAGAGATTGATATTGCAATGAACAATTTGTATTTGTTTTATATTGAGTTGAATGAATGATTTAAATTGATGATGTTGAGCTAAATACCCATGCCTAGGGTTTGTAGTATATTTGGTTGAATGCTTTGATTTGATATTTCCATTGATGCTCTTTGTTGATTGCTTGGTTGTATTGTATTAAATGCTAGGTTGATAGATTAGCTACCTATTAATCTTTGAATATTGGATGACGGACCGAGAGGTGAAATCCGATATTGGAACTATATAATCGACCACCCTATGAATGAATTAGAAATATAAGTTCTAGGGTTTCATTAATTTGATAATGTGAAATAATTGGTTATTGCTAATTCATGAATGTGAGAACTAATGGATTGGTAATTGACTAATTAACCTTAAGGAACAAATTAATTTACAAGGTTATGTTAATGGACAATTGAGAATTGAGCTTTGATTGAATGGACCTATGACTCTAGGCACCTTCCCAAGAATCGATTTGATCTTGTATCACCATCACACACATTAATCCCTATGCACTGTTAATTTTAGGTTTAAATTGTCCTTCCACAATTCTGAACAACAAACACTTCCATATTTAAATACTTGTCAATCAAGCTATTACGAACCACACCTTCTTGGGGAAATGACCTTGGGGCGATCACCTTTGCTACAGCTACCTCGTATACTTGCGAGTGACGCTTTGTAGTAGTACTTAATTCGAGCGCAACACAATCCATTAAAGAATAGAACAACTGGGTAGAAGAAAGCCAAAACCCTCAAATGATGGAAGGTCAACAGAATCCATTGAAGAATAGAACCAATTAGCTAGAAGAAAGCTGAAACTCTCAAATAGCAAAGGGATGATGTCACGGATGCATTCCGTGACCGTGTGAGGCCATTATAAAGGAACGTGCCTGCTGTGTTTCAACCTCCATGGGTTGGGACGGCTTAGCATTTAAGGCGTTGTTATGCCCTCGTGGCCTATACTCCACGCAAAGCCTGCGTGCAGGCGGGGTGCTGTGCCGCAGGGACAATTGGTCTGGAGCTGGGCTGCTCCCCTGATGAGCCCATGGCAGGGCGAAACCAGTGTGGTACGGTATGGCAAGGCTGGCCCCAGAGCAGGGATATGGCCAGAGGGGCAAGGATCTCGGGGCGCCGCATGGGCGCAGTGCTGCACAAGACTCTAGGCTCATGACAGATGGTATCAGAGCCAGCTCGCTGCACGTTTGGTGCCCACCCGGCTAAACGCGTGGTCCAGGGGTCCCAACGAGAGGTGGATAGCCTGTGACTTGTCTCCATGCGGTGTCGGAGCAATGGTTCGGCCTTAGGCACCGTGAGTGGATATGGAGCAAGCTTGGCCAGGGTAGTGCCAGACACGTGGGTTGAGGTGGGGGCGTAAAGCGAGTGCAGTCCAAGGGCTAGTCGTTCTCCCCGGCACAAGGACGTGCCGAAGTTTGAGTTGGGGAGAATGTCACGGATGCATTCCGTGACTGTGTGAGGCCATTATAAAGGAACGTGCCTACTGTGTTTCAACCTCCATGGGTTGGGACGGCTTAGCGTTTAAGGCGTTGTTATGCCCTCGTGGCCTATACTCCACGCAAAGCCTGCATGCAGGCGGGTTGCTGTGCCGCAGGGACAACTGGTCGGGAGCTGGGCTGCTCCCCTGATGAGCCCATGGCAGGGCGAAACCAGTGTAGTACGGTATGGAAAGGCTGGCCCCAGAGCAGGGATATGGCCAGAGGGGCAAGGCTCCCGGGGAGCCGCACGGGCGCAGTGCTGCGCAAGACTCTAGGCCTGTGACAGATGATCAAGCTAGAAGAGCTTAAGTCTCGAGTCAAGAACCCAAAATTTGGTATTCGATCAAGAACCCTAATCTAGTTTTGGGTCAAGCACCCTAATCCAATTTCGGGTCGAGCTCCCTAATCCAATTTTGAGTCATGCAACCTAATCCAGTTTTGGCTCGAGCAGCCTAATCCAATTTTGGGTTGAGAATCCTAATCCAATTTTGGGTTGAGAACCCTAATCTAGTCTTAGATTGAGAATCCTAATCTAGTCTTGAGTGAGAATCCTAATCTAGTCTCGGGTTGACAACCCTAATCTAGTTTTGGGTCAAGCGCCCTAATCTAGTTTCGGGTTGATAACCCTAATCTAGTCTTATGTCGAGTACCCTAATCTAGTCTTGAGTCGATTACCCTAATACAATTTAATTCGAGTACCCTAATCCAGTATCGGGTTGAGCACCCAAACCCAAATTCAATATCGAGTCGAGAATCTAAAATACAGTCTCGGATCGAGAATCCAAATCATTTTCAAGTTCAGGACTCAATCTGGGTCCGAGTACCCAAACTGATCTAGAATCTAAGTCAAACAAACCTTGGGCTCGGAACCTATTCTTATCAAAGTCATGTTGTTTTTCACTCTCTCTAAATAAATTCAAGATTGATCAAGTAAGGAGCAAACTGTAGACCCTTGATTTTTGCCTTAAACTAGTTCGATCTTAATTAAAGAAGGCTAAGCTAAATTTGGTTCGATTTTAAAAGACATAAACAGAGTTTATGGATTTTAATAGGTCGATTGAATTTTAAAAGGGGCTAAAAATAAGGTGGTTCAATTTATTAAACCCTAAATACAGTCCCATTTTATCATGTAAAAAATAAAATAGGTTTGATTATATTAGTAAATACAAAAATGAACCGGACCGGACCTGAGAGCAGGGGAAGGTGAGAAATGGTTAATTAGAACCGGCCTCCTTTGTAGGTCTTAATATTATAAAATTCTTAAATATAATAATAATATCCATATTACATGCAACAATTAAAATAAAGCATCACTATATTAAAATCAAATCAATGTCCAAGCAAAACAAATAAATGGACACCCATCTGAAGATGGAAACATGTCCTTACATCATTCATGTCTATACTAAATAGGACACTCACCGAAAGGTGGAAACATATCCTTTACATTGGTCCAAAATATAAAAGAAATTTAAATTACATGATATTTAACTAATGAGGTACAACATACCTCTTACAACTTTAATACTAAAACAAACAAATAATAATCATAACAATAAAGAAAATAATCATCCATGATAAATTAAATAAATCAAGCATTGAACTTAAATAAATCAACAATCAAAACATATAATAAACTACATAATCAAATCTAAAATTAAATAAAGCAAGTAAAGATATAAATTAGGGCTTACTATTTCAATTTAGAGTTCTTTAATTAACATTTAGGGTTTTGGGATTTTAGAATTATTATTGTTATTATTTATGCTACTGTAATGATTTTGAAAAATTGGAATGAATTAGGGCTTTATACATTTAAGAAGTTAGTAAGGTTCTTTGATTGATCAAATTAAGGTTTAAGGGTAACATCATGAAATTAGGGTTTTTGAACCTTAAGACATTAGAGTTTATAATTCTTGGTTAATGGATTGTGATTTTAGGTTTATTGGATTATGACTTTAGGGTTTAGATTTATTAGATTGGATTTTTAAGTTCACTGGATTAGGGTTTAGGGTATTGTTGAATTTGTCATAAAGTTTTGATGCTTTAAGAATTTAGGGCTTTGGAAAACTAGGGTTTACTGTATTTGGTTTTGAGAGAATTAGAATTTTTGGTATTTTAGAAAGCATAATCAAGGGAAAACTAGGGTTTACAGTTTTATAAAAATAATTATGATTTTTAGAAAACGTAAAGAAGATTAGGGTTTTAAGATTTAAGAAAACATTTGGATATTTTGGAAAAAAAGTTATGGTTTAGATGAAATAGTTCGGGAAAACAATTTTAGGGTTTTAAAGCTTTTGGAAACAGAAGAATAGTTTTAATGTCTTTAAGGTTTCTGGAAAAAGAAAAATAGTTTAAGGTTTTAAGGTTTTTGGAAATAGAAGAAAAAATTTAGGGTTTTTAAGATTTTTGGAAACGGGAGAGAAATACCTTAGGGTTTTAAGGTTTGTGGTTGAACAAGTTTAATGATTTAGGTTACTGAAACAAAAATCAATGATAGATGTACTTAAAAGAAAATAAGGCAATAACATTGTAAATATAATCGAAGCAAAGATTTATAATCAAACCTCCGTTAATTGGTTCTCCCAAAATTGATTTCTTGATGAACAATGACAATGGCAGTGTTGCTGCCTTTGAATGGATTGTTGATTGCCTCTTGTTGCTAATGTCTCTTTTGCTAGGGTTTTTCTGTCTCTTTTTTACTCCAGTAAAAACTAATCTTTTCGATCCAAATCAAAGTCCCTTAATTCTGTGTTTTAATGTCGTATTTATAGGAAAAATCATAAACCTACTTCCAATTGTTTAAGGAAGTTAAAACTAATTAGGAAAAGAAACCAAAACCAAATAGAATTTAGTTTCGGAAAAAACTGCGTTGGAAAATTGCGCTGGTAAAAAAATTGCTGGCGAAAACTGCGAGCTAGTGAGCTGCTGCGGGTGGGCACTAGGCGGCGAGCCAATTTGCCGCAGGAATTTCCTGTGGTGAAATGGCCCAAGGCCATTTAGCCCGCAAGAAATTGCCGCGGGCAAATTGGCCTGGCCAATTCAACTTTCGGTGATGAATTTTCTCCGTCGCCGATTTTTTTTTATTTTTATTTATTATTTTTTTATTTTATTAACTTTACCATTTTTATTTTTATTAAAAATTATAAATAATAAATACTAAAATAAATATTATTTAATTAAATATCACAAAAATTATTTTGGACTATATAAAAAAATAACGAACTAGACTGGGTCAAAAATTAAGGGTCTACGGTTTGCCCTGCTTGAACGATCTAAGACTACAACAGATGAGAGTGAAAAGCAATAAGACTTAATTTTTCTGAGATGGTTGAGATTTTGGGTTCTGGACCCGGTTAGAGTTCTGGACTCAAGGATAATTTAGGTTCTAGACCTAAGGGTAATTTGGGTTCTGGACCATAGCTAAGTTATGGACTTAAGAGAGATTTTAGGTTTTGAACCTAAGGGTAATTTGGATTCTAGACCCGAGCTAAGTTCTGGACTTAAAAATAATTAGGGTTCTAGACCCGAGCTAAGTTCTGGACTTTAAGAATAATTAGTGTTCTGGACCCGAGCTAAGTTCTGGACTTAAGAATATTTTAGGATTTGGACCTAAGAATAATTATGGTTCTGGACCCGAGCTAAGTTCTGGACTTAAGAGAAATTTTAGGTTCTGGACCTAAGGGTAATTTGACAGTAATATACTAAAGGAATTTGTAAAAAATTTAGCTAATTTTTACCATGCACACGCATATTTTATCCTTGCCCCTTGCGTGTAAAAATATTTTAAAAGTACAAAAATATTTATATACATGCAAGTATTTGAATGATTAAATTGAATAATTGATTTTTCTATTTATTTACTGTGTAGTCACTATTAATATACTATTTATTACTATGCATTTACTATTTGTAAATAGTACCTTACTATTTATAAATAGTAACTTACTATTCATCAATAGTGAAATTTACTTTTTGAATTTTATTTTTTTGCTTTGCCATTCCTCTATATAAACGATTAATTTTTTCATTTCATTCAAACTTCATTTCATTCATACATAATTATAATTCTTTCATTTTAGAGAGTTTAGCATACAATTTTGAAAAAATGCATGCTTCAAGATCAAGAACTCGATCTAATGCTGAGTTATTAGAGTTTATTCGATTGTATGAAGATGAAAATATAAGTCTACTAGTCGGGATGCTACTTCATCATAGTTCAAATCAAAAGAGTAAGATAATTATTTATTTTAATAGCAAATTAATTTTTCGTTTTTGTTGTTTTTCATTTTTTTGTTTCTTGTTTTGTAATTTTCTTTCTTTTTTTTCGTGCTTTTATTATTTATTTCCTGTTTGTTTGTTGTTTTTTTTTTCTTTCGTGTTTTTCTTTTTTTACTTTCTTGTTTTGTTTTTTAGAAAATTTAGGAAAAATATATTAATTTAAGAATTTAAGTAAATAGAAAAAATAGAATATAAATTAATTTAGCCTAAAAGTCGATGGTATTGATATAGTGATATACTTACGTTGTGTTAACTTACCTGGCTCCGTGTTAGCATGATCGTTGCATTATTTGGAGCATAGGGTGTGTCTACAAAGTCCGATAATGGTTCTCGAGTAAGGTTGATTATTCGAAATTACGGTTTTGAAAGATTCATCTTACAATTACCATCCGAGGAGTATCCGACAGACTGGAGCGTGATCCAATCGCTTGCAGAACGATGGTTGGACACAACTCATACTTTTCATTTGCCCATTAGAGAGATGACAATTGGTTCAGTTGACTTTTCTGCTATAACTGGCATTCGGTATGATGGTCTTCCGGTTCCTCTAACCAATGATATTCTGACATTGGAAGAAATTCAACAATTAATTGGTATGGAGCCATCATTTAAAGGGCCTTTCAAGATAAAAATTGAGCCAATTCATAGTTATTGGATGAACTACGAAGGACGGGTTCACAGAGACACAGCCCAATAATATGCTCAAGGATTTTTGTTGTATTTGCTCGAGTCAACCATTTTAGGCAGCATCGAATCCGCCATCCATTTGTCAGTGTTGAGGGCCCTTACTTATATGAGGATGGTACCACTTTACAGCTGGGGTGAAGCTGGTCTTGCCTGTCTTTACCATGGTCTCAACAAAATTTGCAGAAATAAGAAGTCCTTTGTTGGCTTTATGGTGATTGTCGAGGTACTCTTCTTGCACCAATGTAAATTCCATCCTTATTCTTGCATAGGCATATGAGCACAATCTTGTGAAGGTGCCTGGAATTTTTTGAAAGAGAGTTGAGTATCCGAGATAAAATTTCTGGTTGTCAGATCGCATAGAAGTTCCCGGCTCTCATCATGTGCATACCTAATGCTTTGTCTTGAGCTGCTTAACCTGGGACCAGGTAAAATAGCATTAGCATACTTTAAAATTTATGTGAAAGTTTACTTACCTTATGTCTTTTTGTAGGTCAATTTGGCCTGGTGGAATACAGAAGAGCGGACGAACTGAACTTCCTCTATGAATGCCGCACTGCCTTTTCAACATACTCACTGAGTCATCGCCGGCCCTGTGTCCAGTGGCTGGTTTCTCAGAGAGAGAGTATATGAGTGGTTTCTTAGTCCTGAGTAGTGGAGGATCCCGATGCGTTGCCCGGAGTATACCTTGAATATCACATCAATGCCGGAGGATGCATGGTGGTTGGCTCGACACGGTTATGATGTTGAAGCCTTTCTCTATCCACCAGGTGCATCTTATACCCAGTTTATTCAAATTGGGCTTTTAAACTTTGACGTATCTCCTATTCGTGTACGGGGAATTTCTGAAGAAAATGAGGATAGAGATGAAGAGGAACATCATGGAGAGGGAGGAGAGTTTGTTCCACATCTCGGGGCTAGCACTTCTCAGGTAAACTTTTACCATTTTTCCATTGCATTTGCTTCTTTCTTAACTTGTTTTGACTTTTTTTTAATGATTGTTGCAGGCTGCTGGCCCATTTGATCATGAGGCTGGACCTTCTTTTACTGCTCCTTCATTTGCTCATTTTAGTCCACTAGATATGTCATCTCATCCACAGGGCGTTGACATGAATTACCTGGTATATTTTCTTGTTCCATGATAATTTATGCTATATGTATGCATGATTTATGTATGCTCTTACTCTTTTTCTTTCTGGCTCACAGTGGATGCTTGAAGAACTAAACAAGAAACTTCAAGAAGAGCTGGCTGCTAGTCATCAACAGGTTTCCCATATTGAAATTTGTACCGTCATTCAGAGCAAAATTTTTGAGACTTTCGATTTCAGGGGATGAGAGATCCTGGTGCTTCTTCATCTAGAGGGCCCCAAACTGATGACCATGAGATCCTTTCATCTACTTCTGATGAGGACCGTTTACAGATCGAAACTCTAAGGTAATAGAGATTTTGGTGCTCCTACTTCAAGCGAACTCGGGAAGGGTGATTTGCCTCCTCCTCCAACAGGCGATGATTTTTTCAGAGCTTCATTTGATGATCTACCGCCTCCTTCTTAGTGATGTATGAGTATTGTATCAATTAATAAGTATAAAAATACTAATGAAAATATATAATTTTTATCTTTACTGCAACTCTTTTTTTTTTCATCATTTCCTTGCCCAATGTGTCCTTCGAGGTTCAACATACTCCCCTCAACTTGAAGGCTTTGTATGACAAAAATATTTTTGAATTTTTGAATTTTGAATTTTGATTTTGAAATCAAATGTTGGCTTTGCCAATTTAATGTCAATTTACCTCAGGACTTGATTTTTCAAATCAACATATCTATAACATGACAACCCTAGTTACCGTACTAAACTCGGGAATCATTTTTATTTAAGCAAGAATTATTGCACTTCAGATAGGCACATACACATTACTTGGCCAAAGGTCTCATTGAGTTTAAATATTATCTATCTCATATGCATGCTTATTCAAACTATCTCCGCTAATAGACTCTACCTTTCAAGAGAGATCAACAGGTCTTTGATAGGCTTGAAATAGGGTCTATAAGGGACATGGGTTAAATGAAGGCCATTTGTAAGTTGGAGCCGATGTGACACAATGGACAAACCTTCACACTTCAAACTGCTTGTTGGAACTTCAGACAGTTGGGAGTAATCTTGCTAGACTCCAAAATCCTTCTATATCTTCTTGGCATTAATCTAGATCTTGATTAGGACAGTCTTTTCCCTTGCAAAAAGTTTGGGACCCAAATTTGCTTCTTTTCTTCTTCTCCCTTTTCTCCCTTTTTATTTTTCTTACTCTTCCCTTTCTTTTGAGCATTTTTATCATTTTGTCCTTCTTCCTTGTAGGACTGTTAAGTACAAAACTTTCAAGAACTGGATGGTCTTTCTCCTTTTTCTCTGATTTTGATCAAATCTTTAGTTGGGTTGGACCAATTCAAGTCAAATTGTCCTTATAAACCAAATGGAAGCCTTTTGATGCTTTTGGAAAAAGAGAACTCAGTTGACTTTCTGAACCATGTTGGGTTTTCTTTTTTCTTTTCTTTTCTTTTTGTCTCCTTTTTTTTCTTTTTTTTTCCTTATCTTTTTTCTCTCTCTCTCTTTTTGTTTTCTTTTCTTCTCTTTTTTTTTCATTTCTAGCTCTAAAAGAGTTGTTTTATTTGTACCAACTTGGGTTTCTAATAATGGATGAGTGGAGTGACATAAATCTCCTTTAACAGGGATAAATCATTTGTTACTCTGATGTTGTCTTGATATATTGGAGATATTAGGAAAACTTCAACTACCCTTATGGTCTTGAGAACATCAACTATCCTTACAGTTTTGAGAACTTCAACTATCTTCATGGTCTTGACTATTCATTCCTTTCTTTGATCTTCTTGCCTCTTCATCTTAGTGATCATGAGACTTGTCAAAAGTATCACAACAGCTTAGGGTAGGTTGTTGAGGTTATATGCCAATGAAAAGAAAGCTAAAACTTTATGAAGTCTCAAAGGGACAACTAGGGATTGATATCTAATTGAGTGGATACTAGTTGTTGGCTAACCAAACAATGCTTAGATCATTTCTCCCCTAAATAAGTAGAGTTCAATTTCGCCTTGAAAGTTTGTCTAAGCATGTTCTAAGACTGACTAGGACCTAAAGGTAATTAGGCAGGAGCTTTCTTTAAGTAAGCATACATAACTCTATGCTATAGAGTAATTCCCTTTCCTAGTAAAGTCATTCAAGTCATGATGCATAAATATATTAATTCATAAATTATCAAGCTAGATTCCTCATTGGTTGAGCACCAAAATGAACAAAGATGAACAAAAATTTTGATGAAAGTAATTTATTCAAACAAACTTAAATTTGAAAAACACGATTGTTCCAATTAAATATTAAAGAAAGTAAAATTGAAAAGCAACATTCAAGCTAAGGAAAGCTTGTTGAGTTAAGCTTCTTTTCCTTTCACATCTTCAACATTTCCACCTTGAAAGGATGATAAAACAAAATCTTCTTCCAATCCTTTTCTTACCATGAAGGTTGCTGGTGGTGGCGCTCTTCCAAACTTAGGCAAAGGATTATTCTTGGTATTGGGCTTGTCGAGCAGCTTCCCACTATCAATCAAATTTTGGATCTCATGCCTCAACCTCACACATCTGTCCATGTCATGTCCTTGCACTTGACGCAATTGACAAAATGCCTTAGTGTCGAAATTAGGTGGGAGAGGGTTAGAGAAAGGAAGAGGATTTAAGGGTTGTAACAATCCCTTCTTTTCTAGCTTATTGAGAACCCAGGACATCGTTTTCCCCAATTCTGAAAATTGCCTTCTTGTTCCTTGGTTAGTAGCATTAACACCAACTACCTTTTGCATGCCTTGGTTACCAGACTGATAGTTTCCTTTCTTGTTCCTTCTTGTTGAAAAATGGTTCTTCTTTCTTTCCCATTCTTCAATTTGCAAACTAGCTTGGAGGAGATCTTTGAAATCATGGATGAGTGCATGAGACATCCTTTCATGAAGACCAGGCAACACCCCTCTCATAATCATCCTGATTTGATCAGATTCATCTGGCCTTTTCTTGAGCAAAGCGGCCTTATTTCTCCATCTTTTCACATAGTCCACAAAATTTTCATTTGGCCTTTGTCTAATGGACTACATTTCCATTAAGGTAACTTCCATCTTGACGTTGTGTCCATATTGTTGGATGAAGGCCTTGTATAGAAAATCCCAACTCTTTTATGTTCCATCATCTAAGGTATTGAACCAATTTTGGATAATAGGATCCAATGAGAGCATAAAGTACCTTCGAGTTTGAGCCTTAGTAGCTCGGGCAGACTGCATAGTAGTGATATTGCTTCACATGGAGGTGAGGATTTTTGGTTCCATAAAACTTTGCAAAGGATGGCATCTTGAATTTGTATGGCACTTCTTCGTCTAGCTTAAATAATTTGTCAACTTCGGACATTTTTTCAGTTTTCAGTTTCTTCTCAATTTTTTTTTCTAAATCCGCAATCATCTTTTCAACATTAGAAGTTTTGGTTTTCTTCATAGCTGATCTTTTAACAATCTTTGGTTCTTTCTTCTTGTCTTGAGGATCTTTGAAATATTGAGCCCAATCATCATCACCATCAATGATCAACTTATCATCATCAAAAACTCCTTCACCAACTTTAGCCTTTCCCTTGTCCTTTGGCTTCTTAGTGCTAACAGATGCTTCAGCATGATTTCCTAAAATTGCAGACAATTGGTTCTTCATGGTCTCAGCCAGGGCCTCTTTTATTTCTTCCATCTTGGCATTGAGGGCGTCGTCCACCATTCTTTAAATTTGTTCGGGCTCCATTGCTTTTGGTGAGCAAGTGATTAAGTTGCTACTAGATTCTTCATCTCTGGCATAGGTCGAATTATTGTAAGCTTTTGAACTATCATAATCTAGGGTTGTGAGCCAAAAAGGATTAATGATATGAGATGCAAATATATGAATGTATGCATGTGTGCACAATAAACAAACAAGGATAAATAGAACGTTCCTTCCAACCTTATAACATCCACACACGAATAGTGGGTCTCTTTTCCTAGGTAATATGGTTAACAAAATACCAACATGGGGTATCTTATTTTTGAATATTTCCCTCAGACATTTCAACCAATAGTTATATTTTAAAAAATGGAAATTATTTCATGATAATTCCCATTAATTATGTTTTAATCCATTCAGCCAACTAAAGTAACTTTTATGCTATATTGGATTAAAACTAAATGAACAGATTTATTATAAATAGATTTCTCACTTGAAAAAGTAACTAATGATTCATGCCAAAAATAAGTCCATGATTAATTATTCTTAGTATAAACTAAGCTCACAATTAATTTTTGGTATTTCGTAATTGACCTAAATAATTTGCAAGCTCTTTGTAAGAAAAGGTTAGATAAAATAATTTTGTTTCTAAGCCCATTGTAGAAAGATTTTAGAAAAAATAAATTTTGGGCTTTGTATTTGAGTCTTGAGAAAAAAAATTTTTTGATTTATTTTTAGAAAAAGTTTTATGTCCAAAGACCATGTTGAAAAGTTTTGAAAATTGCTTTGGTCTTTTTGATTTTAAAGAAAAATTTATTTTAAGCTTACAATGTACTTAAGTCATATTAGAAAAAGAACAAACCAAATAAGCCATGATTTAAACCAAGATAAATTAACCATAGTCAAACAACAGGCATTTGGGGTAAAAACCTAAGGAAAGTAACTAGGCCGATTACATGAGCTTTAGTCTTTGGGTTAAAAGGCTTAGGTTCCCACAGTAAGCATATACCAAATGGTACAAGGCTATGAGTAGTTATGCCAGGCTCGATCTCCATACCTTGAGTGAAAGTATGGTATCCCTTACATAACACAACACGGGTAACAAGGGCATCCTAACTCATGCACACGATGCAATCTAATATGATGCAATAGATAATATCATTATAAGAAAGAATAGAATAATATAAAGACCAACGGAATTAACTTCTCTTATCCCCAGTGGAGTCACCACTACGAATGGGGATTTTTGCCCCCACTCCTGGTGGAATGATTCTTACAACTTCAGCACTGTTTAGTCTCGGGGCCTTAGTGAACATAGACCTAAGCCTAAAGAAAATGGAGTCGCCGCCCGGACGGGTTGGGAAAACAAAAGGGGCGGATGACTCAATTCCTAAGGAATCCCTAACCCCCTAATGGGTTCGGAAAGTTGGGTACGAGTGGGGAAGGTGAGAAATGGCCCAACACCCCCACAATGTCCAGTTCATTGGAACCGGCCTCCTTTGCAGGTCTTAATATTATAAAATTCTTAAATATAATAATAATATCCATATTACTTGCAACAATTAAAATAAAGCATCACTATATTAAAATCAAAGCAACGTCCAAGAAAAATAAATAAATGGACACCCATCCGATGATGGAAACATGTCCTTACATCGTTCATTTCTATACTAAATAGGACACCCACCGAAATGTGGAAACATATCCTTTACATTGGTCCAAAATATAAAAGAAATTTAAATTACATGATATTTAACTAATAAGGTACCCACAAAGTGGAAACATACCTCTTACAACTTTAATACTAAAACAAACAAATAATAATCATAACAATAAAGAAAATAATCATCCATGATAAATTAAATAAATCAAGCATTGAACTTAAATAAATCAACCATCAAAACATATAATAAACTACATAATCAAATCTAAAATTAAATAAAGCAAGTAAAGATATAAATTAGGGCTTATTGTTTCAATTTAGAGTTCTTTAACTAACATTTAGGGTTTTGGAATTTTAGAATTATTAATGTTATTATTTAGGCTACTGTAAAGATTTTGAAAAATTGGAATGGATTAGGGTTTTATACATTTAAGAAGTTAGTAAGGTTCTTTGATTGATCAAATTAAGGTTTAAGGGTAACATCATGAAATTACGGTTTTGGACCCTTAAGACATTAGAGTTTATAATTCTTGGTTAATGGATTGTGATATTATATTTATTGGATTATGACTTTAGGGTTTAGATTTATTAGATTGGATTTTTAAGTTCACTAGATTAGGGTTTAGGGTGTTGTTGAATTTGTCATAAAGTTTTGATGCTTTAAGAATTTAGGGTTTAGGAAAACTAAGGTTTACTGTATTTGGTTTTGAGATAATTAGGATTTTTGGTATATTAGAAAACATATTTGGTTTTAGGATTTAAGAAAATAGTTTAGAGTTTTATAAAAATAATTATGATTTTTAGAAAACGTAAAGAAGATTGGGGTTTAAAGATTTAAGAACACATTTGGAAATTTTGGACAAAAAGTTATGGTTTAGATGAAAATATTTCAGGAAAACAATTTTAGGGTTTTAAAGCTTTTGGAAACAGAAGAATAGTTTTAAGGTCTTTAAGGTTTCTGGAAAAAGAAAAATAGTTTAGGGTTTTAAGGTTTTTGGAAAAAAAGATACAATTTAAGGTTTTTAAGGTTTTTAGAAACGGGAGAGAAATACCTTAGGGTTTTAAGGTTTCTGGATGAACAAGTTTAATGATTTAGGTTACTGAAACAAAAATCAATGATAGATGTACTCAAAAGAAAATATGGCAATAACATTGTAAATATAATTGAAGCAAAGATTTATAATCAAACCTCTGTTTGTTGGTTCCACCAAAATTGATTTCTTGATGAACAATGACAAAGACAATGTTGCTACCTTTGAATGGATTGTTGATTGCCTCTTGTTGCTAATGTCTCTTGTGCTAGGGTTTTTCTGTCTCTTTTTTACTCCAGTAAAAACTAACCTTTCCATTCCAAATCAAAGTCCCTTAATTCTGTGTTTTAATGTTGTATTTATAGGAAAAATCATAAACCTACTTCTAATTGTTTAAAGAAATTAAAACCAATTAGGAAAAGAAACCAAAACCAAATAGAATTTGGTTTTGGAAAAAACTGCGTTGAAAAATTACGTTGCCAAAAAAATTATTGGCGAAAACTGTGAGCGAGAAAGCTGCTGGGGCGGGCGCTGGGCGGCCAGCTCCTATGGAGAATTGTCCCAAGGCCATTTCGCCCACAGGAAATTCCTGCTAGAGAATTGGCCTGGCCATTTCCACTTTCGGCGATGAATTTTCTCCGTCGCCGATTTTTATTTTTATTTTTTAATTATTTTATTAACTTTACCTTTTTTATTTTTATTAAAAATTATAAATAATAAATACTAAAATAAATATTATTTAATTAAAATCTTATAAAAATTATTTTGGACTATATAAAAAAATAGCAGACCAGACTGGGTCAAAAATTAAGGGTCTACAGGACCCATCTATAAAACCATGATGAATTGGAACAACAATTCGGCATAGACCATGGTCCATGGCAGATTGGGAGTCCCCAATCTGCCATGACCTTTGGTCTATGGAAAATTGGGAGTCCCCAATCCACCATAAACCAAGGTCAATGGTGGATTTGAAAGCCCCAATCCACCATGGTCCATGGGTCATGGAGGATTGGGGTGTCCCACTCCGCCATGATCCTTTAATTTGGCTCCTTATTTAAGTTGGACTTGTTTTTGACTGTCATATTAAGTATTAGGGTTTTAGTTTTGAACCTAATTTGTCTATAAATAACATCAGTTATTATTAACAGGGGGATCAACAACAACGATTGAGAATTAACAATTATAAACAACAAGAATAAGCATGGATTAGCAGTAACACAAACACAGTAATTCAAAAAGCAAGGCAGTCTCCGACCAAGAATCAATTTGATGCAGGCAATTTAAAAGCTTGGATCAATTCATCCAACCTTGGTGAAACCTTCAAACACAAGTTTAGCTTTCGAATACTATTTGTTTATTCAATATTTCCAAACCATTATTTAAGATATCATCACAGAAGTTGATTTGTTAAATTTTTTGTCCAGTAGCTTCATTGTTCAAACTCTAGTATTTATTTTATGAAGTAAAAACCCTATTCATAATCTATAAAGCAAACCTATTATGTTAGTCAATTTCTTTAAACCTTATTCTTAATCCAAACCCTAGTCCAAACTTAATTCCTAAACCTAATATCCAGAAAACCCTAAAACCTAAACCCTAATCCAAAAACCCTAGTTTCTTAATCCAAGCCCTAAACTATTTTTGAACTATGAAACCCTAATTAGTTTCTTCAAAACCCCAAACTATTTTCCAAATTCAAAATCTTAAATTATAAAATGTATTTTTCAAAATATCAAAAACCCTAAACTATTTTATTATTTCCTAAAATTCTAATTTCCTAAAACCTTAATTCCTAAACCCCAATTCTAGAAACTCAAAACCTTAATACCCAGTAGCTTAATCACCAAACCTAACTTAAAACTTTAATTTCTAAACCCTAGCTCAAGTAACCTTAAAAACTCTAAACCTTAAATGATAAAATCTGAATTTAAGTCCTAAAGCTCAAAACCTTAGTTCAGTGACCCTGCCCTCTAAATTTCATAAATCTAGTAAGTAAAACCAATTTTATCCACTTGCCTTCAAACACCAATCCCTAAACTTTGAAACCAACCCCTTAAATCTAGAACCTTAATTTTGTTTATTTAGTAGTTTAAACTCTATCTTTGATTATTTTGTTACATGCTTTTATGAATGGATGATTTATTTTTCTTAGTTTATACTTTTTATTTTAATTACCATGATTGAATGATTTAAGAGTTTATTTGAATTGGAAGGGATATGTTTTCACTTTTTGGGTACCTCATCATTCATGTTTCATGTAATTTAAGTTATTTCAAGTCTTGGATTAATGTAAAAGGATACGTTTCTACCTTTTGGCGGGTATCCTATTTATTTTATTTCATTATATTAGACATTGGTTATAAGGGCATGTTTCCTTCTCGTATAGGTGCCCATTTGTTGTTTTATTTTGAACATTATTTTGATGTTAATACAATGATGTTTTTATTTTAATTATCACATGTAATATAGATAATATCATAATAATTAAGAATTTTATAATATTTAGACCTGAAAATGAGGGCGGTTCCAATGAACCGGGCACTATGGGGCTACTGGGTCATTCTCACCTTTCCCACATGCACCCAACTTTTCGAACCCATTAGGGAGGAATTCCTTAGGAATTGAGTCATCCACCCCTCTCTTTTTCTTGGCCATCTCGGTGGCGACTCCATTTTCTCTTGGTTTAGGCCCGTGTTCTCTAAGGCCCTTAGCCTAACAGTGCCGGAGTTGCAAGAACCATTCTACATAGGAGTGGGGGTGAAAATCCCCACTCACTGTATAGAAACTGGACATGAAATAAAGAGAAATGATTAAGAAAGTGAAAATGAGTTTCAATAGGTAATTTGATTGGTAGGGATGAAAATGAATATGAAGAGTATGGTAAATATATAGAAATGTAAGAGAGAAGTTACATTGGAAATGTGACTAAGATTTATGTAAAGTGAGATAAAAAATAAAAAAATAAAATGAATAAAGATAATTTATTTAATATATATAAGATGGAAAAATTGGAAAATGACCTAAATAATGTTATAAGAATGAGAAATGATAATATTCGATGTAATTTGATAAATGTTAAATTTATATAGATAGTGTGTAAATGAGGAATTAAGTATAATTGTGTGCTTGTGTGTATACATGTATATGATATGTGTGATGTGTTGTCCAATATGGACACCATTGTGATATGTAAGAAAATATGGAAAGTAAGTCACATTATGAATGTGACTTATGGATGTGTACGTGAATAATTTAAAAATATGGGAAATGTTTAAAATGTGAAATAATACAAATTTGTGAGGTGAAGGTGATCATGATAAGGTTGATCACCTGAAAATTGTGACAATATGATGCAATGTGAAAGTGATCAAATATTGAGTTGATCACTTAAAGATGTGAAAAAAATGTTATTAAAGTATTATTGTATATTTGTAACCCTATATAATTACTTATTTGATTTAAGAAAGAGAAATTGGTAAAAATTTATTGTATAATTATGTCGAATTGGTATATGAATAAATATATATATGTTGTTGATGGTAATATTGATGGATCATCTGGTTTGGGCTAAAAAAAACAAGTGGATAAAGGTAACTTATTTTAAAACAGAGTTGATATGCGTTAACTCTTCATGTAGTAAGAGTTTAAAGAGCAAATATGTGATTTTAAAATGCCACGGGTGTGTGACCACTAAGACATGGGCACAGTATCGAGATAAGAACTATTGAGAAAGAATTGTAGTGAAGGCCGTGTTCAATTGTAATATCCTAAAATTTGGAAAATTTTAATTTTTAGAAAATAAATAAATAAATTATAAGTTAATAAATTAAATAAATGAATTAAAAAATTTTAAGTGAAAAAGTAAAACATATATGTGATATATATGTAAATATACATAACATATATGAGTTGATATTTTAAAAGTCAAAGTTTATTTTAAATCATTAAAAAGTTTATTGTATAGTTGGTGAAAGATAATATTTGATGTTAATTAAATAATATACATATATATGCTTGGCTAAGATCAAAAGTTGAAATTATATGTTGTTAAAAATGAAAGTGGTTGGAGAGATTAATCATTTTGGTCTTCTTCTTCTTCTTCTTTTCTTCTTTAGCTGATTCTCCATAGTTGTGTAAGGGAGGTGTTCTCTTCTTTCATTCTACTCAAGGGCAAGAAGTTTTAAGGGTTTCAAGGGAAGAGTTGGTGATTTCAATGTGAGATGGTAAGTTTCTAACTTGTATTGGATTTTCTTAAAAATGTGAAGTTGACTTGTTAAGGTTGTATGTTAATGGTTGGAATTGGTATGTATGAAGTAGTTTTGAGTAGTTAACCATGATTTTAAGGATGGATTGAGGAAATAGTTAAGTTTGAGTTGAGTTTGGTGTAAGAAGAGAGTTTAGGGTCTTGTAAATTTTGAGTTGTGAATTCATGGTTTTATATTGTGTAATTTGATTTTATTTGAGTTACTTTGGTGAATAAGCAAGTATTTTAAAGTTAAAAGATGAATTTTGTTGGGTTTGAATAGAGTTGGAAAGGGATTGTTCAAAGTATGGGAAAAGAAATATAACTTTAGATGTGAAAATTATGTGTTGATATCAGGAATTTGTCCTGATATGCCCAGTGACAAGGCCGTGTAATTAGATGTGTCGATGGTTATGTTTTCAGTGTTGGTGACACATGAAGTGACACACCCATGTTACTAAGCATGTCATAGCTTCTATAATGCTATAGTATTGACACATGCATGGACACGCCCATGATACTGAACGTGTCATAGCTACTATGATGTAAGAGTTTTGGTATGGGCAGTGGTATGCCCATGTATCTAGATGTGTCATAGCTACTGTAATGCAGAGCTAAGGACACGGTCATTGACATGCCCATGTCACTGAGCATGTCAAAGCTTTTGTATTATAGGTTTTAGGCATGGTCATTGACACGCCTGTGTAGTTGAGAGTGGCATTTATAGATTTTACCCTAGACAACTCTTTTCCTTGTGTTTCCTATTTGGTTCTTATCTTATAATTGGGAGATCATGTATATATCTTTAAGTGTGATACTAAGTGATTATTTATATTCACTTTTGGTTTAGGCTTTGAGGAGACTTGATTTGTCCAATTCAAGAGTTGAAGGATATCTTGGAAGAGAAGGTTGAAAGTGGTGTTTAAGCTTATTTTGTTGCTTTTAGAGGTAAGTACAAACTTTGAATAAATTGGTTATATTTGCTTGACATTTGGACTTAACACATTTTGGTTGGAAAATGTGTTAAGTTATTTTTTGCATTGATTATGCATAAGTAATATGCTATGACTTGTGTAATGCCATAAATGCATTATATGTAATGTGAAAAGCCATTGATAATGGCTAAATTGAGTAAAATTGGAAAATATGCAAGATGTGAAAATTTCCCAAAGTGTATGGGTAATGTGGTTTGTTGTGTATACATTAAAGATATTATATAAAGCCATTGGTAATGGCTAGATTGTATAAAATGTGATACATTATGTTTATATGATGATGTCAACATAAATAAGATAAATGAGGCAATGTTCCTAGCTTGATCAGAAGAAAATGAGAAAGAGATTGATAATGGAAATATGAAATAATTGTGTGCCTAGTATGTTATTCAATTTTTAGAGTTTTATATTTGGCGGCATGCCTATGAGGTTATCCTCATTATTTACCTTTGGGGCTAGCTTTTGAGCAATTATTTGATGTGCCTTCGGGGCTAGACGCTTGGCATCACTGTGATATGATTTGCCTTCGAGGCTATCTTTTGAGCAATTACTTGATTTGCCTTCGGGGCTAGACACATGGAGCCAACCTGGACCAAAATAGTAACTCTGGGATTTGAATAGCATATTAGATCCTTTGGGCTCATACTTGTGTTTGTTTTTATGTGCATTGTGAATTGTGGAACAATTGAGAAATATGTTAAGATAAAGTGATATGAGAAATGATATCCATATGCATTGTGCATTGGCATTGCATTTGAACTTTATTGTTATCAAAGTTTGTACCACTAGGCTTTTGGCTTAGCGCGATTATGATTCATCACGCAGGTGGCAAGATAGATTTAGTAGAGTCAGAGAGTTCTTCTAGACCGAGCCGGGTCTAGATTTGAGATCTTGAGTGCAGAGTTGATTATTGGTTAAGATCAAAGACGCATTGCCAACATGTGTATATTTTATAGTCGTACATTTTGACATCATGCATATTATGTTATATTTTGATGTATATATATATCGTAAACCATAAAGAATGTTTTGGAATACAATTTTGTAATGTGAGTTATTTAAATTATATTCGTTAAATTATTTAAGACTATACATATTCGAAAAGTATGGTTTTTATTAAGAAGTGTTGTGGCATTATTGTACCGTATATGCATATATTACATATGTTGGGTGTATGTATTGTACATATATAGGGTATAAGGGTGTTACATTTATTTTGGTATCAGATCCTAGGTTTGAGGTTCTCAACCTAGGTGGGTTGTCAGAGAAAGAAAATGGGGATTTTAAAATATGGTTTTCAATTATGACATATGCATTGGCACTAACAGTTTCTGATCTCTGATGTGGCAATTTCTGTTTGTTTGCAGATATAGCTAGTTATGGCATCTCGGATGCATCAGTCTACAGAGGGTAGTGTAGAGAGTGTAGCTCCTGATGAGGGTATAGATGGAGCTAGAGTTGAGATTACTGGAGAGGCACCTGCTTCTATGCAAGAGAGACTAGCAGCTTATGAGATTCCGCTGGGCTAAGTACGATATATAGTGGAGCTGTTGAGGCAGGCTCCAGTTCAAAAGCCGCCGCCACTGTAACTACCCTTGAGGAAGTATGATAAGCTGATGAAGTTTTGAGTTGAGGACTTTGTTGGTACTACAGACCCTGCTGTAGTAGAGCAGTGGCTAAATAGGGTCAAGAGAGTGTTCATCCAGCTGCAGGCTACTCCAGAGGAGAAGTTTGATTATGCTAGATCTCTTCTACAAAAGGATGCATATGATTCGTGGAAATAGTTCCACATGCTCTGGATGATCCACCGGTCCTGACCTATGATGATTTCCTACAGGAATTTGAGTAGAAGTATACTCCGAGGGAGTATAAGGATGCGAAGAAGATAAAGTTCCTGAGTTTGAGGCAAGACACTAGGATAGTGACGGAGTATGAGATAGAGTTTACTCGGCTGAGTCAGTATGCTGGTGGGATTATTTTTGGTGAGATGACTAGTGCCAGAGGTTTGAGGAGGGGCTGAGACCCTCTATCATGTACATTATAGAAGACTCCCGGTACCAGGATTTTTCCCAGTTGGTTGCAGGTGCCAGGAGTGTTGAGAGAGTACATGGTCTTGCAGCAGTTGTTAGGATTGAGGAGACCAGAACTAGGAGACCCCAGATGAGGTAGGATCTTCATCAGTGGAGAGAGGGAGAGGGGGATTGTAACACCCCGATACCCTATATAAGTACTATACGTATACCTAGTATACATACAGTAAATATATAAAATATAAGGATGACACTTTTTGTTACCTTTTTAAAAACCTGTAACAAAGTTCAAACCATAATACATTAATTTAAATAACATTTACAAAATCATTATCTTTATCAAAACTTCATTTATACATATAAATACTCTCTCGTCAGAAATACATCATAATTAAAATTTATACATGTATGCATTACCCTCTAGTTGGTCTCGAAAAACTTTACTCTTCTTGTGGCATAACAAAAGACTTCATATCTTCCACCTAGTTACCTGCGCAAGTACACATCCGCGCTAAGCCCGAGAGCTTAGTAGTACAAATATAAAATATAAACTTATATTATAAACATTCTAACATATAATGATATATCAATTTCATGTACCATTAGTTTCTTATCATGTTTTCCCTTTTTGATTACACCTTTTATATATCTTGACTAATTTCATATAATATATGCATATATACACATTTATCTCACTAACCATCATCCATTACTAATTCTTACAATCACTATATCAATACACACATGATATATTATATCTCATGACATTATTTTATTCACAATTCACCAATCATGATTCATCATTTATACTCACAATCGATATTGCTATATACACAATACATATCATACTAATCATAAATCACATTCCAATGAAGGTAATCATTATCATCAATCACAATTCATTTACATATTATACTTCATATCATTATTTAAATATTTATATCATCATCTATTATACAAATTCAAAGTTTCTCAATATAGCCAACAACTATAACAGCATATATGAACTTTTCCCCAACCAGGTCGGTTGCCCACTGGCCTCAGGCCACTGCCAATCCCAGGGGTCCACAGGAGGCAGATAAGTACGTATAAAACTACCAAATACGATCCTTCCCCCAACCAGGTCGGTGGTCCAAGTTCGGTTGCCCACTCACAGGGTCCGCATGGTTCCGCAGGAGGCAGATAGGAACGTATAAGACTATCAGTAATGTACCTTTCCCCAACCAGGTCGGTAGTCCAAGTTCGGTTGCCCAACCACAGGGTCCGCATGGTTCCGCAGGAGGCAGATAGGTTTGCTCATTTATATCTTTTAACATTACTTTCTCAACCCATTTCTATCATTATCAAATAGGCAAAGATGCCTTATCTCTTTCAATTGAATCATCATAGCCAATCACAATGGCTTCACATTACATTTGAGTTATCATAGCCAATCACAATGGCTTCACATCACATCATATCCCAAATCACATTTCATATTTTATCATTGATATATGCAACATTAATTACATTAACTAAACAAACATATCATTCAAGCACATATACTCCATTTCATTGCACATGTATCTTAAATTCATTGTCATATAATCCATATGTCCATTTATTTCATTTTGATCATCATTATCAATCATAATAACATCACATTTCATCATTTCTCAAAACACATTAACACCATTCATTATTAAAACATTCATCAAATAAATTGCATTGCACATACCTTTTTAGATGATCCTCATCTCTTCCACACTATATAAATCATAACACTAGTCACATTATTCATATAACACATTATCATTAACAAGATTCACAATACCTAACACATAACATTGTTCATTTAGTATCATATGCATCATCAAGTGTAATTTCAATCTCAACAAAACATGAAGGCCAAAGAACCATCACAGTAGCCAACACACTCAAGGGACACGGCCAAGCTTGTGGCCGTGTCTCTCAATACCAATTCAAGCCGAGGCAGACACGGGCAAGGGGACATGGCCGTGTCTCTCCACAAAATTCAGGCAGTGGCAAACACACTCAAGGGAAGCTTGTGGCCGTGTCTCTCCAAAATTCAACCAACACGGCCAAACTTCCCTCAACTTGGCCGTGTCTCCCAAAATTAATAGATCTTGGCCGTGTTCCATTCTTATTTTGGCCGTGTCTCTCAAATATAAAACCCTTAACATATCCAACACTTCTTTGATTGAATTAAGAACAACTTATGCACAATACAATCTCATTCAAATGAGTGTAATTCATGTTATTAACACATATTCATCACAATATTCATTTTAACACTATATCCACCACACATTCAAACACTTTCCACATCAAACCCTAAAAACCAACATCAATCTTCTTCTTTCTATAACAACATCCATTTAACTTACCATTTTTAAACAAAACCAACATCAATTTAACCTTTCTAACTCACAATCAATTTCCATACCTTTAAACACCTCTCAAACACTCTAAATCATGATATTAACAATTCACAACACACATCAAACACATCTTCAATATACCAAAGGAAAAAACAAGAGAGTACTTACCTTAGATGAAGAAATTTCACAATTCTCTAACTCATTCCTTTGATTCTTCCTTCAATTTGAGCTTAGAATCAAGAACACCTCCTTTGCTCTCTCTTTCCCTTTAGGTAGCCGGCCACCACAATGAAAAAGAAGAGAAATAATGAAGAAATCACAAAGTCAACACTCATTAAATACTCATCCAAAAGAAAATTACTATAAGACCCTCATACACATTTTAATTCCTTTTTTCATCACTTGCCCACTTTGGTAATTTCACAATTAACAATTTAAAATATCTTCTTCCCTTGACTATGCACTTTGACCAACATATATGTTATATATATTGCCATATACCCAACATATACACTTTCTCTTAACACCCTCATTTCTTTTACAAATACATATATACATTTAATTCAAATCTAAACAACAATTGTATCCAACTTCTAGGGCACACATTGGGATATTACAATTCTCTCCCCCTTAAATAATTTCGTCCTCGAAATTATCAGTACCGTAGCAATTCATTCTTAACAAAATAAATACTATCTTAACTTCCATATGAAGTTAATCATATGCTTAAGTTATTATGTCACCAAATCATATAACTTCATCTCTTCTTCTTTAGAAACAACCATCGTCTCTAAATTCCATAATTCATCATTCTATATGTTTATATATCTTATTACTTCCTTGATCATACATTCAAAAGAACTCATTCTTTTTCTTATCAATGTCTTTATACAAGAATCAGATCATTTTATAGTACACTTATACTTCATCCAATCTTTATTTTCACTATATTTTCTTCATTCACCTCTTGTAATTACTTTCTTAACTTTACCCTTAAAAGCCATTGGTTTATATCTGAGCATTAATTATCCCGTCATTACAATCACTGTCTAAATAGACATTTATCAAACCTCAATGGATAACAAGATCCTTATTTTTCACAAAGAGAGTTACTTCTTTAACATACTTTTCACTTAACTTACATATTAATACATTACCTTTCAACTTATTTTATAAATAACCATTCTTTTCCCTTTTTATCATGATTTATAACTACTATAACTCCATTTATTCATGTCCATTCATACTATAACATTTTACATCATATACATCCTTAAGTAACTAATTACACTTTTGGTACAACTACACATATTAAATCTCAATAATGATTCATAATCTTAGCTAAATCTAGATCAATTGATCTATTTGTCACAATATACCCACATTCCAATCTTGTTCAAGTCCAACCAACGATTAATTTATTTAACTTATCATAAAATTTTACAATTTCATAAAAGTATAAATATAACTTAATTCCATAAGAGCAAACTTATATTCAATTTCTGCTCTCTTTCAATCTATTTTTAGTCAAATCATCATGATAACAAATCACTTCCAATATCTTTTAATCTACACATAGTTTATTCTTTATTACCTTAGTATAATTTCCACCAATTCTCATAAAAATATTATATCATACTTAATATCTATAATTCATTCACTCAAACCTTGAGTTACATATCAATATTATATTCAGTATAACTTTCATTTATAATTTATAATTTCTCCCTTTTTAATATCTTCTCACATTTCATATCATTGTTATATATATTTCAATTACCTTTTTGTCATATTATTCATAACTCAACACATTTCCATAATTTCCTTTTTCTCTTTTTATTTTCACTATTATAACCAAGTTCTTAACATCAAATGATAAGGTACAACTTTATCCATCATAACTTTTAACTATACTTCTCAAATATAATTTCAACCTCACCAAATCTGTATTACAATCATTTTATCTAAGATCCAAATTCATGGATAACAATTTAACCAATTAAATATACTGAACAAAACACATGGCTTTAAGAGATTAATATTCAAGCCTGGAACTTTCAAATCAATACTGTTCTTTTATAATTCTATTCTCAATCTTTACAAACTTAACTCATGCTTCAACAATATTACTATATACATATTCAATTATATATAGTTACTATACAATTTCTATTCGTCGCTTCATTTCTAATCCATTTACAATCTCTTTTAATATACAATTACATAGAACTTTCCATATGTGAATACTTTGGAATTCTAAAAATCATATGATTATCAAATTCAATGCTCACCATAACAACTTCCACTGTCCAATATTACTCAAGTCTATACCATACTTACTTTCATCACATAATCCATCGAGCTTTACACAATTCAAGACCTAATCTTTCTTAGGTCCACTAATACATATAACATTGTTTTTCCATATCACTAATTCTAGAATTATACCACATACATCTTCATAGGTCATCTACAAAACATGATTCACACCTTTATGTATATATATATATATCATTTCATTCACATGTCACATCAACATTCATATAATAACACTATTCATTATACTCAACAACTATGGCTTCATATACGTACCCTCCCCCAACCAGGTCGGTTGCCCTCTAAACCCAAGGGTCCGCAGGAGGCAGATAGGCACGTATAACATTATCAGTAACATACCTTTTCCCATCCAGGTCAGTTGTCCAAGTTCGGTCGCCCATTTCAATGGGTCCGCATGGTTCCGCAGGAGGCAAATAGGTATGTATAAAACTAACTGTATCGAACCTTCCTCCAACCAGGTCGGTAGTCCAAGATCGGTTGCCCAACTCATTGGGTCCGCATGGTTCCGTAGGAGACGGATAGGTCCGTTCATCAATCTTAACCATTTTTTTTTCAATTCATTTCATTCTCATAAGCAAGTTAAGCAATCATGCCTTAATATTTTATATTACAACAAAACAATTCTTATACTATCTATCACATTTCTCAATTCATAATACTTTTATGTGCAACACTAGTCATTTCACCGAGCTCATATATTGAATATACATTAAACCATTAATATCTAAATAATCTTTATCAAATTCCACTATAAGCTTAACTTTCCAACTTACTACTCTGCTTAAACTTCAATTTACCAAACTCATCTTTTCTTAATATCACTTTAAAAACATCTTATATATATATCACAAAGCAATATCAAAACATATAATTTTTACAATTATCAAGCTCATTTCAAAAATCTCAAATATCACATATTTTCATCATTACTATGAGTTTTCACAATATCCAAGCATCTCACCTTTCAAACATTGAATTCACAATGTTTGCATAAAAATAACAATATCAACTTATTTTCTTACTTAACCAATATCATCTCTTTTTCCTTTAAACACAACCTTAACTGTATACACATCCCAACTTTACATAATCACACTTTGTCTCTACTAAACAACTCATTCAACATTCCACCATACTCTCCTCATTTAAATAACATAACTTTCAATTTTAACAATTCGATATTATTTCCGCTGTCTAGCAAATTCAACATTAGCAAAACCAACATAAACTTTATTATAAAGAGGTTCAAAGTATAGAAGAAAAAGTACATACTCTTATCTTGATTTGATTTTCAACTCATTTTCAAATTTATTCTCCTTTTCATTTCTTTATGTTTCAATTCATATTATGTCCTACATAATATTGCTCATAAACATCAACATTACATTCCATGTTGCACACAACATGACATTTTCATATGCATAATCAATATACATATATCATATTACATTTCACAATTAGTTTCTCATAATCAATTAGGCACTATGCCTCAATTATAATTCATTTCCAACATCATTGTCAACAATCATAATTTCTCATCACATCAAAATAGTATACACATATATCATCAACTATATTGAACATCTCATATAACACAAATATTCTACAAGTCATATTATGCCACATCCGAGACCAACCTAGGTGTCAATGCATATGCATGTATTACCAATTGCATTTCAAAACTCTTCTTTTTAATTCATTTTAAGCGTTTCAAAATTTTTTTTTTAATTTCACCTAGGCCGAGAATCTTGAACCTAAGCTCTGATACCAAAATAATTGTAACACCCCGATACCCTATATAAGTACTATACGTATACCTAGTATACATACAGTAAATATATAAAATATAAGGATGACACTTTTTGTTACCTTTTTAAAAACCTGTAACAAAGTTCAAACCATAATACATTAATTTAAATAACATTTACAAAATCATTATCTTTATCAAAACTTCATTTATACATATAAATACTCTCTCGTCAGAAATACATCATAATTAAAATTTATACATGTATGCATTACCCTCTAGTTGGTCTCGAAAAACTTTACTCTTCTTGTGGCATAACAAAAGACTTCATATCTTCCACCTAGTTACCTGCGCAAGTACACATCCGCGCTAAGCCCGAGAGCTTAGTAGTACAAATATAAAATATAAACTTATATTATAAACATTCTAACATATAATGATATATCAATTTCATGTACCATTAGTTTCTTATCATGTTTTCCCTTTTTGATTACACCTTTTATATATCTTGACTAATTTCATATAATATATGCATATATACACATTTATCTCACTAACCATCATCCATTACTAATTCTTACAATCACTATATCAATACACACATGATATATTATATCTCATGACATTATTTTATTCACAATTCACCAATCATGATTCATCATTTATACTCACAATCGATATTGCTATATACACAATACATATCATACTAATCATAAATCACATTCCAATGAAGGTAATCATTATCATCAATCACAATTCATTTACATATTATACTTCATATCATTATTTAAATATTTATATCATCATCTATTATACAAATTCAAAGTTTCTCAATATAGCCAACAACTATAACAGCATATACGAACTTTTCCCCAACCAGGTCGGTTGCCCACTGGCCTCAGGCCACTGCCAATCCCAGGGGTCCACAGGAGGCAGATAAGTACGTATAAAACTACCAAATACGATCCTTCCCCCAACCAGGTCGGTGGTCCAAGTTCGGTTGCCCACTCACAGGGTCCGCATGGTTCCGCAGGAGGCAGATAGGAACGTATAAGACTATCAGTAATGTACCTTTCCCCAACCAGGTCGGTAGTCCAAGTTCGGTTGCCCAACCACAGGGTCCGCATGGTTCCGCAGGAGGCAGATAGGTTTGCTCATTTATATCTTTTAACATTACTTTCTCAACCCATTTCTATCATTATCAAATAGGCAAAGATGCCTTATCTCTTTCAATTGAATCATCATAGCCAATCACAATGGCTTCACATTACATTTGAGTTATCATAGCCAATCACAATGGCTTCACATCACATCATATCCCAAATCACATTTCATATTTTATCATTGATATATGCAACATTAATTACATTAACTAAACAAACATATCATTCAAGCACATATACTCCATTTCATTGCACATGTATCTTAAATTCATTGTCATATAATCCATATGTCCATTTATTTCATTTTGATCATCATTATCAATCATAATAACATCACATTTCATCATTTCTCAAAACACATTAACACCATTCATTATTAAAACATTCATCAAATAAATTGCATTGCACATACCTTTTTAGATGATCCTCATCTCTTCCACACTATATAAATCATAACACTAGTCACATTATTCATATAACACATTATCATTAACAAGATTCACAATACCTAACACATAACATTGTTCATTTAGTATCATATGCATCATCAAGTGTAATTTCAATCTCAACAAAACATGAAGGCCAAAGAACCATCACAGTAGCCAACACACTCAAGGGACACGGCCAAGCTTGTGGCCGTGTCTCTCAATACCAATTCAAGCCGAGGCAGACACGGGCAAGGGGACACGGCCGTGTCTCTCCACAAAATTCAGGCAGTGGCAAACACACTCAAGGGACACGGCCAAGCTTGTGGCCGTGTCTCTCCAAAATTCAACCAACACGGCCAAACTTCCCTCAACTTGGCCGTGTCTCCCAAAATTAATAGATCTTGGCCGTGTTCCATTCTTATTTTGGTCGTGTCTCTCAAATATAAAACCCTAAACATATCCAACACTTCTTTGATTGAATTAAGAACAACTTATGCACAATACAATCTCATTCAAATGAGTGTAATTCATGTTATTAACACATATTCATCACAATATTCATTTTAACACTATATCCACCACACATTCAAACACTTTCCACATCAAACCCTAAAAACCAACATCAATCTTCTTCTTTCTATAACAACATCCATTTAACTTACCATTTTTAAACAAAACCAACATCAATTTAACCTTTCTAACTCACAATCAATTTCCATACCTTTAAACACCTCTCAAACACTCTAAATCATGATATTAACAATTCACAACACACATCAAACACATCTTCAATATACCAAAGGAAAAAACAAGAGAGTACTTACCTTAGATGAAGAAATTTCACAATTCTCTAACTCATTCCTTTGATTCTTCCTTCAATTTGAGCTTAGAATCAAGAACACCTCCTTTGCTCTCTCTTTCCCTTTAGGTAGCCGGCCACCACAATGAAAAAGAAGAGAAATAATGAAGAAATCACAAAGTCAACACTCATTAAATACTCATCCAAAAGAAAATTACTATAAGACGCTCATACACATTTTAATTCCTTTTTTCATCACTTGCCCACTTTGGTAATTTCACAATTAACAATTTAAAATATCTTCTTCCCTTGACTATGCACTTTGACCAACATATATGTTATATATATTGCCATATACCCAACATATACACTTTCTCTTAACACCCTCATTTCTTTTACAAATACATATATACATTTAATTCAAATCTAAACAACAATTGTATCCAACTTCTAGGGCACACATTGGGATATTACAGGGATATTTTCAGAGATTCAGTAACAACCATGGGTAGTCTTGTAGGTCAGTACCACAACAGAGATAGAGACAAAGACCTACAGTTTCAGTGGCTAGTGCTCTGACCCTAGTAGTTCAGAATCTTGTTCCACCTACTATGTCCATTGTGGTAGGGCACATGGAGGTGTCTGCTAGAGGACAAGTGCACCAATAGTGTGTTGTAGATGTGGGTCACCAGATCACTTTCTCAGAGATTGTCTAGAGCTACTAGAGGATAGACAGATAAATACCGCAGCTTCTTAACCCAGTATTAGAGGGGGTCGTGGTAGCAGAGGTATTAGTAGGGATGGTAGATCTAGGTTTAGTCAGAGAGGGTGATTCAGAAGGGATGTGAGGCTTATCTTACTTATGTTGTAGATACTAGAGTAGTATGGTTTCAGTTTGATAGTATACCTACAATTGCTGAGTTTCCAGATATTTTTCTTGAGGAGTTTTCAGGGACACCCCCTGAGAAAGAGGTTGAGTTTGGTATTGATTTGTTGCCTAGTACCACTCCTATCTCTATTACCCTTATCGGATGGCACCTGCAAAATTGAGGGAGTTGAAGGTGCAGTTACAGAAGTTGTAGGATAAAGGGTTCATCTCCCCTAGTGTGTCCCCGTGGGGAGTGCCTGTTTTATTTGTGAAGAAGAAGGATGACACCTTGAGATTGTGCATTGATTACCGACAGTTGAATAAGGTGACAATCAAGAACAAGTATTTGTTGCCTCGGATAGATGATCTCTTTGATCAGTTGAAGGAAGCATCGGCATTCTCTAAGATTGATATGAATCATGGTACCATCAGTTTAGAGTCAGAGATGTGGATGTACCTAAAATAGCTTTCCGCATGAGGATGGACATTATGAGTTTTTGGTGATGCCCTTTGGATTGAAAAATGCACCAGCAACATTTATGGATTTGATGAATAGGATATTCATACCCTATATAGATCAGTTTGTGGTGGTTTTCATTAATGATATTTTGGTGTATTCAAGTAAAGAGAAGGATCATGATAGGCATTTACGGATTGTATTGTAGATTCTGAGAGAGAAGAAGTTGTATGCTAAGCTATCTAAATGTGAGTTTTGGCTTAATCATGTGACTTTTCTTGGTCATGTGATTTTAGCAGAGGGTAGTAGAGTTGATCCGAGTAAAGTTGAGGCTATTTTGAATTGGAGTCCATCGAAGACTGTGATAAAGGTTAGAAGTTTTCTAGATTTGGTAGGCTATTATCATCAATTTGTGAAAGGTTTTCTATGATAGCTACACCACTCACTAGATTACTTCGGAAGGGAGTTAGATTTGTATGGACAGATCGGTGTCAGGCGAATTTTGAGCAGCTGAGGGAGATGTTGACTCAGGATTCTGTCCTTACCCTACCTATGGAAGGTAAACTTATGTGATTTATAGTGATGCTTCACATAGTGTTTTAGGTTGTGTTCTGATGCAGGATGGTAGAGTCATTGCTTATACCTTTCGACAGTTGAAGCCACATGAGCTAAATTACCCGACACATGATTTGGATCTAGCAGCCATAGTTTTTGCCTTAAAGATTTGGTGACATTACTTTGTGGGGAGAAGTGTTTGATTTATATGGATCACAAGAGTTGGAAGTACTTGGTTGTTCAGAGAAAGCTAAATCTTCGGCAGATAGGGTGGTTAAAGTTGATTAAAAACTATGACTGTTTGATTGATTATCATCCTGGCAAGGCAAATGTTGTTACTGATGCCTTGAGTAGGAAGTCTTTGGTAGGTTTGACTGCTTATTTGCTCTTATTGATTGTTGAGTTGAGAGCATTGCATGCCAGATTTGAGTCTTGCGATGATGGTGCATTGATGGCTTAGTTATAGTTGAGGCCTATTTTGTTGGACCAGATTAGGGAGGCTCAGTTGGTAGATGAGAAAATCCATAAGATTGACAAAAGGGGGAGAGTTGAAACTTTCATGTGTGAAATGATGGCAGTCTGTGGTGCAGAGATATGTTGTGTATTCCTGATGATGCAAAATTGAAGAGAATGATTTTAGAGGAAGCACATCAGTCACTCTATGCTATGCACCCTGGGAGTACCAAGATGTATCAGGATTTGAAGCAACATTATTGTTGGTCAGGTATGAAGAGTAATATAACAGAGTTTGTATCTAGATGTCTCACTTGCCAGAGAGTGAAGGTTGAGCATCAAGTTCCTTCAGGGTTGCTTCAGCCATTATCAATGCCAGAATGGAAATGGGAGCAAGTGAGGATAAATTTTGTGACCGGACTGTCTTTGACCCAAAAGAAGCATGTGGACATCACATCATTCCATTTTCTCATACCTTTCAAATATTTCACAATCCATAATTCACATAAAAAAATACAAACATGGGCCCAAAGTTAATGAATATGTTATTCAAATTCCAGAGTTACTATTTTGGTCTATAATGACACCATGTGTCTAGCCCTGTAGACAAATTATCAATGTAATAGTCCAACTAGGTCTGAGCTTACGACTCGGTCATTTCACCCAGCCCAGCTTCAAGGACTTATTTTTATGGCTTACGACCCGGTCATTTCACCTCAAAATCTTTTTCACTGTGACGCCCAACATCTAGCCTATAGGCAAATCATAGGTATGCCGCCAACACAAAGAACTCTAAAAATTGAATAACATACTAGGCACACAATTTATTCATATTTCTCATTTATATCGATATCAATTCATTTCATTATGTTTCCATATATCTCATTACATTATACCACATTTTTGCATTTACAACACACTACCCAATTACTTTGGGTATTTCCACATAATTCACATATTAATCACATTTAATGTAATCTAGCCAATACCAATAGCTTTTTAACAATGCACTTAATACATACACAATAAATGGCATTACCCAAACACTTTGGGTCATTTTCACACAATACACATATTTCACATTTTACACAATTTAGCCATTATCAACGGCTTTTCACAATGCATTTAATACATATATGACATTACAAATATCATAGCACATATTCATATACATAATCAATGTATCAAGTAGCTTAACACATTTTCCAACAAAAATGTGTTAAGCCCAAATATCATGCAAACATAACCAATGTATTCAAAGTTTGTACTTACCTCAAATAGCACCAAAAAAGCTTAAAATAATCTCCAATCCTATCCTTCCAACTTGCCCTTCACCACTTGGATGAAGCAAATCAACCTCCCTCAATGCCTAAACCAAATGTGATAGCAACTAATCATTTAGAATCACATTTAATGACATTTTCAATATTAAAATATAATTAAACCCCATCCAAGCAAAAATCCAAAATTTAAGGCTAACCTCACTTTAACTTTGGATTCTCATACTAGGCCATTCATTTTAATATATTAAGTTTATTTATATTATTAGAAATATATTTTAATACATTTAAACCATTTACATTATAAAAACACACTCTTATACATAAAACCCTAAAATGGCATAACAGTCCCCCATTGAAGGTTTTTCATTCTAACCTATTCCAATTATTAATCTAATCTTATTTCCTTCACTAATACCATGAATTAACATGATTTAAACATTAAAATTCAACAATTCACTATTCTTTAAAAATTCTATTTCTAAAACCCTAAACTCAACACTACCTCATCCAAACTCAAACCAAACTTAACCAAATCTACCATTTGACTTTAAAATCCTTGTTTATACATCAAAACAACACATTTGGAATCAATTTTCACAATTAAAACACATGATTCCAAGAATCCAAACTTTTCATACCCCTAAATTCTCTCTCTTCACCCAACTCAACCCAAACTTAATCCTTTCTTCCATTTAACTTGAAAATGATTAATAATTAATCAAAATAGCTTCATTCATACCCAATTAAACAATTAAATCATGCTAATAGAAAATTCTAAAATCCACATATTCATAGTTTTCCTAGAAATTCAAAAATTAGGGAAGAAAGCTTCCTTGTTAGAAAATCACCGAAACTCCACTTAGTTCCTTAAAATCTCTTCAATCTTAGGTAGCTTGGAAGAAAAGAAGATCTCTCTTTCTCTCTAATGGTGTCACATTTTTCGAAAAAGAAGAAGGAAGAAGAAGACTGATTTTAATTTTAATTTCTCTTTCCTTTCATCTTTTAATCATAACCATATATATATTATTTAATATTTTAATAATTAATTAATTATTTATTTATTTAATAAATTATAAGTCCAAAATTCCTCTTCCATTCAAAAATTATTTATTTTTGAATCAGTTTAATAATTTTGAATTTTTAAGATTTAATTACCAAAATACCCTTTTTACTTTGACTTTTGACTTTTCTTTTAAAAAGTGTTGACTTTTATATGTTATATATGTTTTACATATATATCACATATATATTCCACTTTTTTATTTAAAATCCCTTCATTTTTTTATTTAAAACCATTAATTTAATTATCCAGTTTAATCATAATATATTTTATCAAATTTATAAAAATTAGAAATTTTCAAAAAAATTTGGGATATGATAATTCTCTCCCCCTAAAACAAATTTCATCCTTGAAATTACCTACTCTCAAGTATTGAACAATTGGAGAAACTAACTCTGCATCATCTGCTCACTCTCCCATTTCACCTCCTCAGTGGCATGATTCCTCGAAAGGACTTTCACAAGTGGCACCCTCTTATTCCTTAATTCTTTAACCTCTCGTGCCAAAATCACCACTGGTTCTTCCTCGTAAATTAGATTTGGACTCACCTCAATAGACTCCACTGATAGGATATGAGATGGGTTAGACTTGTATCTCTGAAGCATTGAGACATAGAGGACATTATGAATTTGATCCAACTCAGGCGGCAAAGCTAGTCTATAATCCACTTGACCAACTCTCTCCAACACCTCATATGGTCCTATGAAACGAGAACTCAACTTTCCTTTGCGACCAAACCTTAGAATCTTCTTCCATGGAGACACCTTCAGAAACACTTTATCTCCCACACCGAACTCTATGTTTCTTCTCTTCAAATCTAAATAGGATTTCTATTGGTCTGAAGCTGCTTTCAAATGACCTTGAATCACCTTCACTTTCTCTTCTATTTCCTCAATCAAATCGGGATCGACTAGTTTATCTTCTCCAACCTCATCCCAACACAAAGGTGTCTTGCATCTCCTACCATACAAGGCCTCATAAGGAGCCATCCCAATACTGGACTGATAACTGTTGTTATAAGCAAACTCAATTAGTGGCAAAAATCTGTCCCAATTCCCGGTAAAATCAATGATATAGCTCCTCAACATATCCTTTAGAATTTGTATCATTCTCTCTAGCTGCCCATCTGTCTGAGGATGGAAAGTAGTAATAAAATACAACCGAGAACCCAAAGCATCATCATCACAAGACTCAAATATAGCATGCAACACTCTCAACTCAATAAGCAACAAGAGCGAATAAGCAGTCAAACCTACCAAAGACTTCCGACTCAAGGCATCAGCAATAATATTTGCCTTACCAGGATGATAATCAATCAAATAGTCGTAGTCTTTAATCAACTCTAACAATCATCTCTATCAAAGATTCAGTTCTCTCTAAACACCCAGGTATTTCAAACTCTTGTGATAAGTATAAATGAAACACTTTTCCCCATACAAGTAATGCCACCAAATCTTCAAGGAAAAAACTATAGCTGCTAATTCCAAATCATGCGTCGGGTAATTCAGCTCATGTGGCTTCAACTATCGAGAGGCATAAGCAATGACTCTACCCTTATGCATCAAAATACAACCTAAACCATTGTGTGAACCATCACTGTATATCACATATGATTTACCTTCCATAGCCAGGGTAAGGATAGGAGCCTGAGTCAACATCTCCCTCAGCTGCTCAAAACTTGTCTAACACTGATATGTTCATACAAATCTAACTCCTTTCTGAAGCAATATGGTGAGTGGTGTAGCTATCATAGAAAAACCCTTCATAAACCAACGATAATAGCCTACCAATCCCAAAAAACTTCTAACCTCTGTCACAGTCTTTGGTGGACTCCAATTCAAGATAGCCTCAACCTTACTCAGATTAACTCTACTACTCTCTGCTGAAACCACATGACCAAGAAAAGCTACCTGATTGAGCCAAAACTCACACTTTGATATACAACTGCTTCTCTCTTAGAGTCTGCAATGCAATCTGCAAATGTCTATCATGATCCTCCTCGTTATGCAAATACACCAAAATTTCATCAATGAAGGCCACCACAAACTGATCTAAATATGGTCTGAACACACTATTCATCAAATCCGTAAAAGCTGCTGGTGCATTCGTCAATTTAAAAAGCATCACCAAAAACTCATAATGCCCACACCTCGTGCGAAAAACTATCTTGGGTACATCCACATCTCTGACTCTGAATCGATGGTACCCTAATATCAGATCAATCTTAGAGAATACTACTGCTCCCTTCAACTAGTCAAAGAGATCATCTATCCAAGGAAAAGGATACTTGTTCTTGATGGTCACCTTATTCAACTGCCTATAATCAATACACAATCTCAAGGTGCCATCCTTCTTCTTCACAAACAACACAGGCGCTCTCCAAGGGGACACACTAGGGCGGACAAACCATTTTTTCAATAACTCCTACAACTGCACCTTCAACTCTCTAAACTCAGTAGGTGCCATATGATAAGGAGTAATAGAGATGGGAGTGGTACCAAGTAACAAATCGATACCAAACTCGACTTCTCTTTCAGGAGGTACCCCGGCAACTCATTAGGGAAAACATTTGGAAACTCGACAACTGTGGGTATACTGTCAAGCTGGGACCCCACTACTCTGGTATCTACAACATGAGCAAGATAAGCCTCACATCCCTTTTGGATCATCCTCCCAGCTCAAACAAACATGGATGAAAGATACCTCTGCTCATTAGATACCATCACATCCTTACCCTAATGTGTTCTCAAAGTAACACATTTCTTCTGACAATCTACCACAGCCCCATGCCTGGATATCCAATCCATGCCCAGAATAAGATCATACTCCCTGAAAGGCATCTCAATCAGGTCACTAAGAAACTCCTCATCCTAAATAACAACTAGACTATCTCGGTGCACCCTGCTCACCACAACACTATTCGCTAAAGGATTTGTGATCAAAATATCAAATCCTAAGGACTCAGAATACAAATCACTCACAGGCAAGATGGATGCACTGATGTAAGAAGGAGTCGACCTAAGGTCTAATAATGCAAGAACCGAAGTACCAAATAAAGTAAAAGTACCAGCAATAACAGTTGAAGTATCTGGCTGCCTCAGAATCACATAAACCCGCTATGATGGCCCTGCCTCATCTGGTCTACTACCTTCATCTGTAGAACTTCCTCTCTGACTAGTCCCAGATTAACCACCTCTACCAAAACCTCTGTCACCACGACCCCATCTGACACTGGGTCGAGAAGCTACAGTATCTGCCTATCTATCCTTTGGTGGCTCTGAACAATCTTTGATAAAATGGTCTGACGAACCATATCTAAAACACACTCCCGAAGCACCTCTCCACCAACAAACACCTCTGTGTGCTTTACCACAATGAACACAAGTAGGTGGAGCAGGCCTCTGAGCCACTAGAGTCGGAGCATTAGCCGCTAAAACTGCAGGTCTCTGTCTCTATCTCTGCTACTGTACTGACCTGCCAAACTGCCCCTGGCTCCTACTGAACCTCTAAAAATATCCCCCTCGGCCTCTCTTCAATGATGAAGACCATGCCTCACTCTGGGTTCTCCTAGCTCTGGTCTCCTCAACCTTGGCAGCTGTTCCAAGACTCTGTGCTCTCTCTACACTCTTGGCAGTTGCAACCAACTGTGTAAAATCTTGATACCGAGAGCTTGCTATGATATACATGATAAAAGGTCTCAGTCCCTCCTTAAATCTCCTGCACCTGTCAATCTCGTTTGAAATGATCCCACCGGCATAATGACTCAACCGGATAAACTCAATCTCATACTCTGTCATTGTCCTGGTATCCTGTCTCAGACTCAAGAACTCCATCTTCTTTGCATCCTTATAGTCCCTTGGAGTATACTTGTCACATCCGTGATTTTGGAGATATAAAATTTTATATATACTCAATATATATATCTAGAGTATAAATAGAACATATACATATGGTATATTAATTGTATATGTTGGATTAATACATTACATACTTAATATATTTAATACACATATAAGGTACATTTGATGTGTATATAAGATACACATTACTTGTGCATATGTGTAATATCCCGAATTTTTTGAAAAGTTCTAATTTTTGGAAATTTAATAAAATAAATTATAATTTTAAATGGATAAATTAAATTAATGATTTTAAATGAAAAATGAAGGGATTTTAAATGAAAAAATGGAATATATATGTGATATATATGCAAAATATATACAACATATAAAAGTCAATACTTTTTAAAAGAAAAGTCAAAGTAAAAGGGTATTTTAGTAATTAAATCTTAGAAATTTAAAATTAATAAAATAATTCAAAAATAAATAATTTTGGATGGAAGATAATATTTTGGGATTTTAATTAATTAATTAATTAAAAATATATTAAGATAATAATATATATTGTCACATCCCAAAGTTTAGGTAGTCGAGTATTAGGCAAGAAGGACATAAATAAGTGGTCAAATAGAGACTCGAGATAGTAAAAAACAAAATCGGTGTGCAAAGGAGGCCCGTGAAGTCGAAGGGACCTAAAGGTAATTTTTCGAAAGGTCGAGGACCTAAGAGTAATTTTCTGAAAAGTTGTGTCGGTTCTTAATAGTGACCCTAACGGATGCCATAAATGTGTTCTCGGGATTAATTGGGTCGTAACGGTGGCGCATGATTTTTCCCGAAAACTCACGGTTTGTAAGTTACGGGCGATTTTCTGACAAGGGTATTTTGGACATTTTCACCAGAGGGGCAATTTTGTAATTAAATATAACTTTGGGGGAAAATTTTAAAAGAACAAAAAGTCACTTTCAAGTGGCCAAATCCTAGCCATTAAGTCTAAATGGGTTGGACAAATCATGGCCATTGAAAATAAACAAATTAATTAAATGGAAATTAAATTATAAACAACTAATTTTGGTCTTCCAAACACAAGTAAAGGATCAAAAAAACACCACCATCACCACTTTTCTTCTTCCTTAGGTCGTGCTCCCCCCCTCCCTTCCATTTTCAAGGAGAAAATTTTCAAGTCTAAGCCATTTTTCAAGTAAAATTCAATAGGAATAAGGTAAGATACCATCCTAAGTCTTATTCTTTCATTAGAATTAGGTATTAGGCTATGTTTAGGAAGGTTTGATATTATGTTCATGTTGGGAAAGTATTAGTAAGTTGATGGTTATGGTGAAAAATGATAAACTACTTAAAGGAAAAGATGAAAATGGTGATTATTAGTAAGAATAAGTAAAAGATTGTTAGAAAATCATAAGGTAGCATCATGTTCATATCTAGGGTTTATTCTTACATATGTGACATGTTAAATTCATAGGAAATCAAGGAGATTAGAGAGGAAAGGAAGTGAAATAGACAAGAAGAGCAAGGAAAAGCAAGGTTTGGTACTTTAACTAATTGTTTGTTCATTTTCTTGAAATTTTTCTGTTTTAGAATTAGTGAAATGCTATAACTTGTATGATTTTTAATTAAATATAGAAAAATGTTCTTGAAGTGAATTTTTGATATGTTGTTTTTTAGTGAGTCTAGTATTTGAGAAAAATAATTTGGAACCACATTGATTGAATTTAATTTATGGAATTCACAAAATTCAGAACTGCTGCCAGGATGCAGGGCAACTGGAGCAGTCTGGTTGGGTGAACTACTTGACCAAGATTTTTTGTCCAGTTTGATCTGAAATTTTAAAGGAATGATTTTAAGATGTAAAACTAAATTCTGTAAAAATTTTAGAGTTTTTACTCAAGTAGATTATTTTATACATTTTTTCAAAATAAGGATCAAGTTGAGTCCAAAACCAGAATTTACTATTCATATGGTCATTTTGCTAATATTCATTTGGTCATTTTTCAAAAGTAATCCAATTGATTTCTTATGTATATAAATGAGCAAAATATGTTAGTAAAATGACAAAATATGATATTTCACGTTGAAATAATATAGGAACCATAAGTCGATAATTGTATAGTGCATATTCGATTAAAAAAATGGCATGAGAATTTTGGCTCCACTGGGTATCTGGGATAGTATTGAGTAGGGTAAGGGTATGATATATCATACTATATGCAGTGCTGCTTTAATATAGGACTTCGGTCCGAGTTATATAGGGTGACAACCCGAGCTATATAGGACTTCGGTCCGAGTTATATAGGACTCCGGTCCGAGGGCTTCGGCCACAGATTCCACAGGGCTTGGTTCGAAATTTTTTTTAGGGCCACGGCCACAGAATATATATACAGTTGTTTCAGTTAGTTCCTTACCATACGTTAGTCTACCAAATTACCTTGTGGAGCAAACTGATAAAATGATAATAACTGAATATATGACATGTATGGATTATTTTTACTGTGATATTATTTTTCAATACGACTCATTGCTTTTAAAAGTGCATTATGCTTTTATTATTTATTTTTTCGTAATTAATTAAAGTACCCACTAAGCAATGCTTAGCGAGTTTAGTTTCTTCTAAACTCGTAGGTTATTAGTAAGGAGCCAGTAGCGAGCAGAGGAGTCCTACGATCTGCCGGTCATCAACAAACTTAGGTGGTGCTCTTCATTTTGTATTTTGGCATTAGAAACTGGCATGTACTTATTTGAACAATACAAAGAGATAAATTGATGTAGCATGTAAATTTAGTAATGTATAATAACTGTATGGTTTTGAATTGAGTTGGGTTGTGAATATAGAAGTGTGAATTCTTCTTGCAGGATTGTAGTTGAGGTTATAAGGGTGGATTATTGGGAGTGTTCTTGAGTTGAATTGTGAAACAAAATGTTTTTCAAAAATAAGAAAAATCAGTTTTGTCGACACTTGGGACCTAGAATTTTAAGGGAGACTCCGTCAAAATTTTTGAAAAATTTTTATAAGGAACATTAAGTAAGGTGACATAACCAGAGCTCGTATCCCGATGTAGCATTCCTTCTCTGCTTATTCATAGGTCGGGAAGGGGTGTTACATATATAAGGTTGAAAATGTGAGTGGGAGGAAAGAGAAAATCATTTTTTTTTCATCTTCTTCTTCTTCTTTCATTCAAGACCGACTTTCAAGGCTTCAAGAGAGGATTTTCCTTCTTCCAAGCAACCATAATTGAAGAGATTTCAAGGATTTAAGTGAAGTTTTAGAAGATTCTTCATAAATTGGTAAGCTTCTTTACCAATTTTGCCTATTTTATGGAAAAGTGTGTTATGTGAATTTTTGGATTTCATAGTAGCATGATTTAGTTGCTTAATTGGATATGAATGAAGTTGTTTTGATTGGTTATTAATGATTTTAAGGTTAGATTTAAGAAATGGTTGAATTTAAGTTAAGTTTAGTGAAGAGAGAAAATTTAGGGTTATGGAACATTTGAGTTTTTGAAATCATGAGCTTTAATTGTGAAAATTGGTTCTAAATGTGTTGTTTTGATTCATAAACAAGTATTTTAATGTCAAATATTGGATTTGGTAATGTTGGGTTGGAGTTTGAGAATGGAAGTGGAGATTTAGGGTTTTGGAAAAGTGATTTTCCAAAGTCGTTGAATTGTGTGATTTTATTTATTTAAGCATGTTGTTTAGTGTTAAAAGTGATGAATATAAGCTTGGAATGAGTAATGGATTGTGTTGGAATGGAAAACCTTCAATGGGGGAAGGTTATGCCATTTTTGAGATTTTGTGTATAAGAGTGTATTGTTATGATGTAAATGATTTAAATGTATTAAAACATGTTTCTAATGATATTAATAAACTTAAAACACTAATTTAAATGGCTTGATATGGGTTTTCAAAGTTAAAGTGCGGTGAAGCTTAATTCTGGGATTTAGTTTAGAGTGATGTTTAATTATGGTTTGATGTTGAGAATACCTTAGAATGTGATATTAAATGATTATGTATGATCACATTTGGTATAGGCATTGAGGGAGGTTGATTTGCTTCATCCAAGTGGTGAAGGGCAAGTTGGAAGGATAGGATTGGAGGTTGTGTTAAGCTTGTTTTGGGTTGCTAGTAGAGATATGTACAAACTGTGAATATATTATTTATATTTGCATGACATTTGGGCTTAACACATTTTGGTTGAAAAATGTGTTAAGTTACTTGGTTCATTGATTGAGTATGAATAATGTGCTATGACATTTGTAATGTCATTAATGTGTTAAATGCATTGTGAAAAGCCATTGATAATGGCTAAATTGTGTAGAATGTGAAATATGTATATTATGTGAAAATACCCAAAGTAATTGGGTAATGTGTTGTAAATGTAAAAATGAGATATGTGGAATAATGAAATGAATTGATATTGATATAAATGAGAAAAATGAGAAAAGTGAGAAAAATGAGGAAAAAAAAGGTGAAAAATAAGGCAATGTGCTTAGATTGAATATGTGACAATGAGAAAGAGATAGATAATGAGAAATATGAATAAATTGTGTGCCTAGTATGTTATTTAATTTTTAGAGTTTTGGGTTTGGCGACATGCCCATGATTGCCTATGGGCTAAACGCTGGAATGGTGAAAAGACTGGGTCGTAAGCCAGGCTAGATGATAAATATGATGTTTTTGGGGTGTAAAGACTAGGTCGTAAGCCTCAAAAACTGTAACAGTCTAGCTAGGTTAAAGACCAAGATACTAGAGCCTAAGGGTCTAGCCGGGTTGAGGTCCAAGAGACTAGGGATGTTACATTATCCATAGATATATTGCCTACGGGACTAGACACATGGTGTCATTATGGACCAAAGCAGTAACTCTGAAATTTGAATAGCATATTAGATCCTTTTTGGGCCCATGCTTGTCTTTACTTTAATGTGAGTTATGAATTGTGATACAATTGAGCAATATAATGCTATAAGTTGTGATTATTAAATATTTGACAAATATAATAAAGTAGAATGATGTGACATCTATATGCATTGTGCATTAGCATTGCATTGAGTTTTATTATTATTATTATCAAAGTTTGTACAACTAGGCTTTTGCTTAGCGCAATTGTAATTCGTCACGCATGTGTCATGGATGATTTGGTAGAGCCGGAGAGTTCTACTAGACTTGGTCGGGTCTAGGTTTGTATTTATTGAGCTTGAAGAGTTATTTTTGGATACATCAAGATTAGAGCCAGTTGCCAGCATGTAGATAATTGATATTACAATGTATTTTGATATTATATATGTTATGATATGTTTTTGGAAAGTATATAATGTAAGTTGTAAAAAATGTTTTGAATAATTTGTTCAGATGAGATTTTATATGTGTTGTTAATTTATATATCTATATATAAGTATTTTGAGAAAATATGGAAAAATTGAGAAGTATTGGTGAAATGGTGAATTAATTTTTATTGGGAGTGTTTGCTTTGTGCAGGTTGTGTTTTGCTGAATTTTGGGAACGTCCAAATTATAAACAAAATATAGAAATTCCTGCGGGCAAAATTGGCCTTGGCCAATTTGACTTTCGGTGATGAATTTTTCATCGCCGATTTTTATTTATTTATTTATTATTATTTATTATTATTATTATTTTATTAAAAATTATAAAAAATAAATACTAAAATAAATATTATTTAATTAAAATACCACAAAAATTATTTTTGGACTATATAAAAAATAACGGACCGGACTGGGTAAAAAATTAAGGGTCTATAGTTTGCCCCCTACTTGAATGATCTGAGACTTTAGTAGAAGAGAGTGAAAAGCAATAAGTCCTAATTTTTCTAAGATGGTCGAGGTTTTGGGGTTCTGGACCTGGTTTGAGTTCTGGACTCAGGATAATTTTAGGTTCTGGACCTAAGGATAATTTTGGGTTCCGTACTCGAGCTAAGTTCTGGACTTAAAAGAGATTTAGGTTCTGGACCTAAGGGTAATTTAAGTTTTGGACCTGAGCTAAGTTCTGGACTTAAAAGAGATTTTAGGTTCTGGACCTAAGTATGATTTGGGTTCTGGACCCGAGCTAAGTTATGGACTTAAAGGAGATTTTAGGTTCTGGACCTAAGGGTATTTTTGGTTTTTGGACTCGAGCTAAGTTCTGGACTTAAAAGAGATTTTAGGTTCTGGACCTGAGGATGATTTTTGGTTTCTGGACCTGAGCTAAGTTCTGGACTTAAAAGAGATTTTAGGTTCTGGATCTAAGGATGATTTGGGTTCTGGACCCAAGCTAAGTTCTGGATTTAAAAGAGATTTTAGGTTCTGGACCTAAGGATAATTTAGGTTCTGGACTTGAGCTAAGTTCTGGACTCAAAAGAGATTTTAGGTTCTGAACCTAAAGATAATTTGGGTTATGAACCTGAGTGAAGATAGATTTAATTCTCTGGAAAAAATAATTATAGTCAGTAGCATATAAATTTATTTGCAAAAAATTTAGCTAATTTTTTATGCACATATCTTCTCCTTGCCCCCTGCGTATAAAAATATTTTTAAAAGTGCAAAAATATTTATATACACGCAAGTATTTGAATGATTAAATTGAATAATTGAGTTTCATATTTATTTACTGTGTAATAACTGTTCATGCACTATTTACTATTCATAAATAGTAATCTACTATTTATAAATAGTATCCTACTATTGTAAATAGTAACATACTATTTATAAATAGTAACTTACTATTTATATATAGTAATTTACTATTCATCAATAGTAAAATTTACTTTTTGAATTTTGTTTTTTTTTTCCTTTGCCATTACTCTATATAAACGAATGATTTCTTCGTTTCATTCACAGCAAATTTGTTAATTTCATTCGTTCATAGCTATAATTCTTTCAAATTTAGCATATAGTTTTGAAAAAATGCATGCTTCAAGATCAGGAACTCATTCTAATGTTGAGTTATTGGAGTTTATTCGGCATCATAAAGATGGAAATATAGGTCTATTAGTCGATATGCCGCTTCATCGTAGTTCAAATTAAAATAGCAAGGTAATTATTTATTTTAACATCAAATTATTATTTTTTGTGTGTTTTTTTTCTTTTCTTTCATTTTTTTCCTTTTTATTTGTTTTCTTTTGTTATTATTTTTTCTTTTTCTTTTTCCTTTATCTTTTTTCTATTTTTTATTTTTTTTCACATTTTTTTCTTTCTTTTTTAAATTTTTTATTTTTTAGAAAATTTAGAAAAAATATATTAATTTAAGAATTTAAGTAGATAGAATAATGATATACTTACCTGGAGTTAACTTACCTGGCTCCGTGTTAGCATGATCGTTGCGTAATTCGGGCCGGAGGATGTATTTACAAAGCCCGACAATGGTATGATGTAGCGCCTTCTCAGGTAAGGCAGATTATTCGAGATTGTGGCTTTGAGAGCTTCATCTTACAATTACCATCCGAGGAGCATCTGATAGATCGAAGCGTAGTCCAGGCGCTTGCAGAACGATGGCTAGACATAACTCATACTTTTCACTTGCCCATTGGGGAGATGACAATAGGTTCGATCGACTTTGCTGCTATAATCGGCATTCGGTATGATGGTCTTCTGGTTCCTCTTACCAATGATATTCAGACATTTGAAGTTATTCAACAATTGATTGGTATGGAACCATCATATAAAGGGCCTTTCAAGATAAAAATTGAGCCAATTCATAGTTATTAGATGAACTACGAAGGACGGATTCACAGAGACACAGCCCAACAGTATGCTCGAGGAATTTTGTTATATTTACTTGGGTCGACCATTTTAGGCAACACTGAATCCTCCATTCATTTGTCAGTGTTGAGGGCCCTTACTTATTTTAGGACGGTACCACTTTTATGGCTGGGGTGAACCTGGTCTTGCCTATCTTTATCATTATCTCGACAAAATTTGCCAAAATAAGAAGTCTTTTGTTGGCTTTATGGCGATTGTCATGGTACTCTTCTTCCACCATTGTCAATTCCATTCTTATTCTTACATGAATATGATTTTTATTATTTTTGTAGGCATGGGCATATGAGCATAATCTTGTGAGAGTGCCTGGTATTTCCTGAGAGAGAGTCAGGTATCCGAGATTGAATTTGTGGTTGTTAGATCGCATAGAAGTTTCCGGCTCTCACCATGTACATACCCAACATTTTGTCTTGAGCTGCTTAACTTGGGATCAGGTAAAATAACATTAGTATACTTTAAAATTTAAATAAAAGTTTACTTACCTTATTTTTTTTTGTAGGTGAATTTGTCTTGGTGGAACCCAGAAGAGCGGACAAACTGGACTTTCTCCATGAATGCTGCACTACCTTTTCAACATACTCGTCGAGACATCGCCGGCCCTATATCTAGTGGCTCGTTTCTCGGAGAGAGAGTAAATGAGTGGTTTCCTAGTCTCGAGCAGTGGAGGATTCCGATGCATTACCCGGAATATACCTTAGATATTACATCAATGCCGGAGAATGCATGGTGGTTGGCCCGGCATGGTTATGATGTTGAAACATTTCTCTATCCACCGGGCGCATCTTAACCCATTTTATTCAAATAGGGCTCTTGAACTTTGATGTATCTCCTGTTGGTATACGGAAAATTCCTGAAGAAAATAAGGATAGAGATGAAGAGGAGCATCATGGAGAGAGAGGAGAATTCATTCTACATCTCGGGGCTAGCACTTCTCAAGTAAAACTTTTACCATTTTTCCATTGTAATCGCTTCTTTCTTAACTTGTTTTGACTTTTTTAATGATTGTTGGAGGCTGCTGGCTCATTTGATCATGAGGCTGGACCTTCTTTTACTGTTCCTTCATTTGCTCATTCTAGTCCACCAGATATACCATCTCATCCGCATGGTATTGATATGAATTACCTGGTAAGTTTTCTTGTTCCATAACAACTTATGCTATATGTATGCATAATTTATGTATGCTCTTACTTTTTTCCTTTCTGGCTCACAGCGGATGCTTGAAGAACAAAACAAAAAACTTTAAGAAGAGTTATCAGCTAGTCGCCAATAGGTTTCTTACTTTGCAAAATTTGTACCATCAATCAGGGCAAAATTTTCGAGACTTTCAATTTCAAAGGATGAGAGATCCTGGTGCTTCTTCATCTAGAGAACCCCAAACTGATGACCATAAGATCCTTTCATCTACTTCTGATGAGGATCGTGATAGATCAGAACTCCTAGGTAATAGGGATTCTGGTGCTCCTGCTTCGGGCGAACTCGGGATGAGTGAATTGCCTCCTCCTCCAACAGGCGATGATTTTTTTAGAGCTTTATTTGATGACCTACCACCACCTTCTTAATGATGTATGAATATTATATCAATTGAGTAAACATTGTATAATAAGTATGATAATATATAATGTCCATTTTACTATAACTTTTTTTTCATTATTACTGAGCCACAATTATTATACTTTCCTCTTCATTTTTAACATTTACACAGCATTACTACAAAGCCAAATGCAACACTGCAATTAAAAAAAAATTCGTCGCCAATTCTTTTCCTTATGTATCTCGGTCTCATTTCTTTTTTGTTATCAATCTTGGAATAGCATAATCCTCCTATATAAATCACTTTTCATGCCATAATTTCATACAAAAGCCAAGAAATTTTTCCACTTCAACACAAAAACTCCTTTTATCAATTCTAATCTTCCTTTATCCTTCCACGATGACCGAACTCCATTTGACAAAAATAAAAATTCTATTTAAGAATATGGATGCCATTCACTAGAAGTAAATGTCTTGGTCAAAGATTGACATTTTAAAGTGTTTTCAAAATGTTAAATTGGACCATTCCTTTTTAAATGCCATGGCTTCTTTTTTGAATGTAAATTCTAGGACATTTAAAATTAATGGCTTTGAAATGTGTCCCTTGATTGAAGAATTTGAGGCTATCCTTGGATATCCAAATAATCAACAAATGGCATTGCCCATATTGATTTCCAAGACTTAACAGAAGATGTAGATGCTATTTCAAATTTCAAAGCCCGAAATTCTACAGTTGATGAGAGGTGAGAAAATTTTACTTGCTCCCTTGATTGACTTTTACCTCTCTCATTTGGCTCCTACTAAGGCATGGGGACGTATGCTTTATCTTTACTTGCTTAGCCAATTCTAGCTTGTTTCTTCTGATGGCGATATTGATCCATGAGTTTTGGATATCATGGACCAAATGGAAGGAGGCTTGTCACCGATACGTGTGATCTTAGCCGAGACTTTAGTTGAATTAGACCAACTTAAATCAGGATTGTCAAAGAGACTGATCGGGAGTTCTTTACTGCTTCAGGTAATTACCTAAACTGCCCTTTCGGGTTTTCAATTTAGGTTTTCTCTATTTTCTTCTTTTTTATTTTATTGCTCTAATTTTTGCCTAGTCTGCCCATTCGGGTTTTCGAAACTAGTGAGTTGTCCTAATTTTTCCTAAGCTGCCCTTGCAGGTTTTCAACTTAGCGGACCTCTTTTTATTATATTTTTTATATTGCTCTAATTTTTGCCTAGTCCACCCATGTGAGTTTTCAGCCTAAGCTGCCCTTGCGGGTTTTCAACTTAGTGGACTCTTTTTTTTAAATTTAATTTCCCTCACAGATTTGGCTTCAGGAGCATCTCTGCTTGCTTGATACTCCATCCATGGATTTTGCTAGATATCTACCACGTCATCATTCCGCTAGGAATCTACTCCATCCTACTTCTTCATATGTTGATTGGGTTGACTGGATCCACTCACGTGCTGAAGTCAACATCCATTGGTTGGTACCTTGGTGGAAGATTTCTCATATCACCATGCGGACATACTTGATGTATGTTCCTCTTGCTGCTCTTCGTCGAGGTACTTGCTATGATCCCAACTGACATGGCTGTCAGTATGGAGCTGAGCCTCACGGTTATGAATTCACTCCTAATTTAGACATGCCTTGCTTGACTGAATCCTACTTGGATCGGCCGAGGCAAAGCTGGCCTGCATGTTACACTTATCGTCTTTTGCTATTGTGTTTATTTATTTCATCCATATCTGGTCAAATACTTATAACAGTGCACACAGAACAATTTTAACATTAATTATGTTTTATTAAATTGGTGAACAACCAAACATAAAGCCAACATACGCAAGATCACTCCTATTGCCAACTAGCCCTTTCGGATTTTCTAATTGACGATTTTCTCTCATTTTACCCTAATTGTTGCATAGTCCGCCCTTTCGGGTTTTCAAAACTAGCGGACTGCTCTAACTTTTGCCTAAGCCGCCCTTTTTGGGTTTTCAACCTAGCAAGCTTTTTTCTTTATTTTATTTTTTATACATAAAACCTCTTCAATTTGTCAATGTTCACTGGCTCACTAAACTCATTCTCGTCCATGTCCGATAACTTTACTGCACCCTTATTCATGACTTGTTTCACAACATATGGCCCTTCCCAGCTAGGCTTAAACTTTCCTCTTGGATCAGACACATTAGGCTTACATTGTTTCGACACTAAATCCCCGATTTTGAGTTTTCTGATCTTAACTCTTCTATTATAAGCCTAAGCTATCTTCCTTTGATACAGTTAATGATGATACAGTGCCTTTAACTGATAAGAGTGTTTTTATACTTATTTTTAGTATGATTTCTATGTGTTTTTAGTTAATGTTTTGTCTGATTTTGGTTTAAAGTTTGTTTTAAGTGCTTATTTTATGTCAAAGTGCAAAAACTCCCTTGGATGATCAAAACAATGAAGAAAAAGCATGAAGCAAGCAAGACATGGCCAAGCCAAAGCAAGCTTGGCCGTGTCCCTCAAAATCTCTTCAAGGCTGTAGATGATACGGCCAGGTCACACGCCCAAGCCTCTGGCCGTGTCTCACCCAATGAGCAAAAAATCAAAGAGACCAAGAAAGGAAAGAAAATTTGGCAAAAGAAGACACTGGCAAATGACACGGCCAAGCCAGTGGCTGTGTCACATGACATGGCCACAAGCTTGGACGTGTCCCATCCAAGCCAAAGAACCAAGAAAGAAAAGAAATGAACCAGAAGCCAACACACCCAGGTGACACACCCAAGCCAGTGGCCGTGTCACATGACATGGTTACAAGCTTGGCCGTGTCACCCTTGGAAACAAAGACAAGCAATTGATGAAGCTAGAAGCAGAACATGACACACCCACATGACACGGCCAAGCCACTGGCTATGTCACATGACACGGCTAGGAGCTTGGCCATGTCACCTAGAAGAAAACAAGGAAAGAAAGGGTAGAAGGTGACACGGCCAGCAAGCTTGGCCGTGTCACCTAGGGAAACTTTGAAATGTTCAAATTTTTCTACAGACAAGTGGGGAACAAAGACTAGTTTTAGTCAAAAGTAATATTAGACAAAAGAAAAGCTTGCCTAATTTGAGGAAAAGAAAGATTGAACAAAGGGAATGTGGGAGACAAGGTGAGTTAGAAATGAGTTGGAAGATTGATTTGAGCTTTGGAGGGAAATAAAAAGAGAAGAAGAGGGAGTTTTAGGGGAGGCTGGAACTTGGAACGTGAGAGCTGGAACAAGGGAGAAGGAGCTAGCAACTGGAGCAAAGAGGAGGGTCTTGAGCTGAGTTTGAAGAAGGAGACACATCTTGTACAAGCCCCAAACCAAGAATCAAGTATTGAAGTGAAGAAATACAAATTATTCACCATGGATTGTTTGGTTTCTTTTACTCATTTATCTTGCTCTGTTTTTCTGGTTTTAAACATGAATTAATTCCTTCTCTATCTAGATATTGATGAACCCTAGCTTATTTGTATGAATTGAATAATTATATTCAGTTGAATCATTTGATTGAGTTGTTTTATTCTTATGATGCTTGATGTTATTTCCAATTGATAATAGCATGCTTGTTGATTGGTTGCCATTTTCATATTATTGACTTGAGAAAGCTTGATATGAATTGAATACTCATAAGGGTTGAGGATTGATTGGGGTGCTAGAGATAGACCTACAAGATCCTTTGGTGTATAATTCCTTGTTCTTAATGGATGACCTACTTAATTGTGTTTGAGAAGAGATTTCGGCACTCTACTTAGTGATTAGGGATTAATTCGCTCGAGAGAGGTTTTAGTCTAAGTTGGAGGAATTCTAACTCAATTCTATTGAATGATTTAACTGAATTGATTGTTCATAAATAACATTGAGGCTAGGGGGATTCAATATCTGGATAGTATTATTATCATCAATCCTTTTTGTACAACATTTAATTTCCCCTTGCTTCCAGTTATTAAATTAGTTGTTTTTAATTACAAAGTATCACACAACTATTAATTTGCTAAACAACGGTTAAGGTTTGAACAAGTACTTTGCCTTGTCCCCAGTGGAATGATAACTCACTCACTACTATATTACTTGGGTGACCCGTGCACTTGCGATAATGCTATAGCGCAGCGCGACGAGCACCAAGTTTTTGTCGCCGCTGCCGGGGACAACGGTTTCAATATTAGTGATATAATCAAAACTGTTGATTTAGTTTTTATTTTCATTTGTTTTTGACATTGGTTCTTGCTTGTCGACTATCATTTTAGGTGTTTCTTACCATTTATGACCAGAGCTAGCTCATCCCAACTGCTCAAGTTAGACCCAGAGCTACAGAGAACGTTGAGGAGAAAGCGAAAGGGAGAAGGGGAGGCAGTTCTGGAAGACGCAGAAACAGAGCAAGAAGAAGTATTTGAAGTGATGGAAGGAGCTGGACCAAGAACAATGTAGGAGTTTGCTAAGCCTAATCTCAATGGAGCTGAATCTAGTATCCAGAGGCCAACAATTGCTGCAAACAACTTTGAAATAAAGGCGAATGTAATTCAAATGGTGCAGCAGACCTGTCAATTTGATGGGTTTCCTGATGAAGATCCTAATGCACATATTGAGAATTTTTCTGGAGATATGTGACAAATTCAAAATAAATAATATCTCAGATGATGCAATTAGGCTGAGGTTGTTCCCATTTTCCCTTAGAGATAGACCAAAGAAGTGGCTGAAATCTTTTCATCCAGGAACCTTCACCACATGGGGTCAGTTGGTAGAGAAATTCCTAGAGAAATACTTCCCACCATCCAAAACTGCTAAGTTCAAGAATGATATCTCATCCTTCCTGCAGCAAGATGGTGAAACCCTTTATGATGCCTGGGAAAGATTTAAAGATTTGCTGAGAAGGTGTCCTCATCATGGACTTCCATTATGGCTTCAAATTCAAACATTTTATAATGGGTTGAATTATGTAAGTAAGCAATCCATTAATGCAGCAGCTGGTGGTACCATAAACAACAAGACACCTGAATAAGCAAGGGATTTAATTGAAGACATGGCTATCACCAATTATCAGTGGCAAGCCCCAAGGGAGCAAGGAAAGCTGAAGGTCATGGGTTCACACCAATTAGATCCTGTGGTGGATTTAACAGCCCAATTGGAAGCATTGAATAAAAAATTTGATTCCTTGGCCTCTTCTTCTGGAAAAGTAACACAGGTGATGGCATGTGAATGGTGTGGTGGTGGACATTAAAGTCAAGATTGCCAAAGTGTCAACATGTTTGCTAGGCAAGAGCAAGTAGATTATGTTGGAAATATGCCAAGGCAACAGCAGAATAATCCCTACAGCAACACATACAATCCGGGGTGGAGAAATCATCAAAATTTCTCATGGAATAATCAAAATAATCCAAGACCTCCCCCTGGATTCCAGCAACCCCAACATCAACAAGCTGCCCCTCCAAGAAAGAGTAATTTGGAGGACATGATGGAGAAATTTATAGCAGCTTCTGAAACTAGGCTCCAATCAACTGAAACAACCCTAAGAAATCAGCAAGCCTCTATTCATAATTTGGAGAATCAGGTGGGACAAATTGCTAAGATGCTCAGTGAGAGACCACAAGGGAGTTTACCTAGCAACACTGAGGCAAATCCTAAAGAGAAACTTAAGGCAATTACACTAAGGAGTGGAAAAGAGATCAAGGGTAATGTGGAAGAGAAAAGGGCTGAAGTACAAGAAAAAGAAAAAGAAGACGATCCTCCTGTCACTTCTGGAGAGAAAGCTGCACTAGAAAGTGAGAGAGAGAAGCAGCCACAAGAAAGCAGCCCCAATTTGAAGGAATACCAACCTAGAGTACCCTATCCGGCAAGGTTGAACAAGGACAAGATTGATGCTCAGTTCGGTAAGTTTCTTGAACTTTTTAAACAATTGCACATTAATATTCCATTTGCTGAAGCTTTGTCACAAATTCCTAAGTATGCTAAATTTTTGAAAGATATCCTTTCTAACAAAAGGAAACTTGAGGAAGTGTCTTTAGTGCATTTATCTGAAAAGAGTTCGGCAATTTTGCAAAGAAGGTTACCTAAGAAGTTAAAAGATCCAAGTAGTTTTACCATTCCATATTTGATAGGTAATCTTGAGGTTAAAAGTGCATTAGCTGATTTGGGGGCTAGCATAAGTGTTATGCCCTATAAAATGTTTAAAAAGTTAGGCATTGGTGAACCTAAAACAACACTCATGACCATCCAACTTGCTGATAAATCGGTAGTCCACCCTCGTGGCATTATTGAGGTTGTGTTGGTAAAAGTTGGGGATTTCATTTTCCCCAATGATTTTGTTGTCATTGATATTGATGAGGATGCGGATGTTTCACTTATTCTTGGTAGGCCATTTTTAAATACAGCCCGTGCCCTTATCGATGTACATGATGGCACATTAACTTTGAGAGTGGGTGATGAAAAAGTTATTTTTAGGATACATGATACCATGAAACATTCACTTTCACTTGATGAGGCGGAATCATGCAATGATGTTATTGAGCATGAGACCGTAAATTGTGTTACTATCATTGTTTCCAAGGATCCCCTTTAGTTGTGTTTATTGCAGGAAAATGTTGAGGATCAAGAAGCAATGGAGCAGCTTGCTTTTCTTGAAGCAGGCAAATCATTCAAATGCAGGGCATATGAGACAATTGAGATGCCAAAGGAAGAAAAGCCAAAACCATCAGTGATTGATCCACCCAATTTGGAACTGAAACCTCTTCCAGATCACCTTGAGTATGGATTTCTGGCGGAGAAAAAGAAACTGCCAATAATTTTGAGTTCCCACCTATCTTTTAAGCAGAAAGAGAAGCTTATTCAGTTGTTGCAGAAACATAAGCAAGTGATAGCTTGGAAGATAGCAGACATAAAGGGTATCAGTCCATCTTATTGCACTCACAAGATACTGATGGAAGATGAATTCAAACCAGTAGTGCAACCACAACGGAGACTAAACCCAAGGATGAAAGATGTAGTGAAGACTGAAGTGATAAAACTACTTGATGCAGGGATTATCTATCCGATCTCGAATAGTTCTTGGGTGAGCCCAGTTCAGGTAGTACCAAAGAAAGGAGGGATGACAGTGCTCCCTAATGAAAATGATGAGCTGATTCCAACAAGAACAGTCACCGGTTGGAGGGTTTGCATTGACTACAGAAAATTAAACGATGCAACTAGAAAGGATCACTTTCCTTTACCCTTCATTGATCAGATGTTGGAGAGGTTATCCGGCCATGAGTACTACTGCTTTTTGGATGGCCTTTCAGGCTATTTCCAAATTCCTATTGCCCCAGAAGACCAAGAGAAAACTACATTCACCTGCCCGTATGGGACATTCGCATATCGAAGAATGCCATTCGGGTTGTGCAATGCACCTGCAACTTTCCAAAGGTGCATGGTAGCAATCTTTGATGAACTTATAGAGGATATTATGGAGGTGTTTGTGGATTATTTCTCGGTCTATGGAAGCTCATTTGAAAGATGTTTGGAAAACCTTGAAAGAGTCTTGATGAGATGTGAGGAAACCAATCTAGTACTTAATTGGGAAAAGTGTCATTTCATGGTTCAAGATGGAATCATGTTGGGACACAAAATTTCAAGCAAGGGCATTGAGGTGGATCGGGCAATGGTAGATATAATTTAGAAGTTACCACCACCCACATCTGTGAAGGCCATCAGAAGTTTTCTAGGACATGCAGGATTTTATCGGAGGTTCATTAGAGATTTCTCTAAGATTACCCATCCACTGACAAGACTCCTTGAGAAAGATGTGAACTTTGTTTTTGATGAGGAATGTTTGAGAGCATTCACGACTCTTAAGGAGAAATTGACCCATGCTCCAATCATGGTAGCTCCCAATTGGAGTCTACCGTTTGAACTAATGTGCGATGCAAGTGACTTTGCAGTGGGAGCAGTCTTGGGTCAACGCAAGGAGAAATACTTCCAGCCTATTTACTATGCAAGCAAGACCTTGAACATAGCTCAAGCTAATTACACAACTACAGAGAAAGAGCTGCTGGCCGTGGTTTTTGCTTTTGACAAGTTTAGATCATATCTAATCGTGTCAAAAGTGATTGTTTATACAGATCATTCGGCTTTGAGGTATTTATTTGCAAAAATTGATGCAAAGCCTAGGCTAATCCGTTCGGTCTTACTATTGCAAGAATTTGACTTGACAATTCAAGACAAGAAGGGAGCTGAAAATCTTGTAGCAGATCACCTTTCTCGCTTGGAGAATCCAACCTTAGAGAGGTTTGAAGAAGGGGACATTGATGATCACTTCCCCGATGAGTAGCTGTACGCCATGGTAAGTGAGGTAAGTAACTAAAATTTTGAAACACCTTGGTTTGCAGATTTTGCTAACTATTTGGCTGTTAGGGAACTTCCTAAGGACTTAACTTATCAAGCAAAGAAGAAATTCTTTTCTGATTTAAAATATTACTTTTGGGAGGATCCCTTTTTGTTTAGATTATGTAAGGATCACATGATCCGATGATGTGTGGCATGGCCCGAAACAATGAACATTCTTAGTTAATGCCATGCTGGACCAGCTGGTGGTCATATGGAAGCCAATAGAACTGCTCAAAAGGTACTAGAATCAGGATTTTATTGGCCCACTTTGTTTAGGGATAGCTACGAATTTGTAAACTGCTATGATCGATGCCAAAGGACTGGAAACATTTCATCTCGTGATGAGATGCCCCAAAATGGGATTCTAGTTTGTGAAATCTTTGATGTATGGGGGATCGATTTTATGGGACCCTTTCCAAATTCCTTTGGTAACAAATACATTCTTGTAGCTATAAACTATGTATCTAAATGGCCTGGAGCCCAAGCCTTAGCAACCAATGATGCTAGGGTTGTGGTGAAATTTTTGAAGAAATTGTTTTCTCAATTTGGTACACCAAAAGCAATTAAATGTGATAGGGGTACTCACTTTTGTAACTTTCAGCTTGCAAAAGTTTTCAAAAGATTAGGAGTTACACATAGGTTTGCTACTCCTTATCATTCCCAAACTAGTGGCTAAGTTGAGAACACGAATAGGGAGATTAAAAGAATTTTGGAAAAAACTGTAGAGTGATCCCGAAAGGATTGGTCCGAGAAATTAGACAATGCTCTATGGGCTTTTAGGACTGTATTCAAAACTCCCTTGGGCACTACACCATTTAGGTTGGTATATGGAAAAGCTTGCCATTTACCTGTTGAAATAGAGCATAATGCATATTGGGCCATAAAATAAATTAACCTTGATCTAGCTTGTGCATGTAAAAGGAAAAAATTGCAGGTAAACGAGTTAGACGAGTGGACATTGCAAGCTTATGACAATGCGAAAATTTACAAGGAACGTACCAAGAGATGGCATGATGCTCACATTAAGAAACGAAAAGAGTTTCAAGCGGGAGATCAGGTATTACTGTACAATTCAAGGCTTCGACTCTTTCCAGGTAAGTTGAAATCTCAATGGTCTGGTCCTTTTACTGTCAAGAAAGTTTTTGTAACACCCCGATACCCTATATAAGTACCATGCGTATACCTAGTATACATACAGTAAATATATAAAGTATAAGGATGTCACTTTTCGTTACCTTTTAAAAACCTGTAACAAAGTTCAAACCATAATACATTAATTTAAATACATTTACAAAATCATTATCTTTATCAAAACTTCATTTATACATATAAATACTCTCTCGTCAGAAATACATCATAATTAAAATTTATACATGTATGCATTACCCTCTAGTTGGTCTCGACAAACTTTACTCTTCTTGTGGCATAACAAAAGACTTCATATCTTCCACCTAGTTACCTGCGCAAGTACACATCCGCGCTAAGCCCGAGAGCTTAGTAGTACAAATATAAAATATAAACTTATATTATAAACATGCTAACATATAATAATATATCAATTTCATGTACCATTAGTTTCTTATCATGTTTTCCCTTTTTGATTACACCTTTTATATATCTTGACTAATTTCATATAATATATGCATATATACACATTTATCTCACTAACCATAATCCATTACTAATTCTTACAATCACTATATCAATACACATATGATATATTATATCTCATGACATTATTTTATTCACAATTCACCAATCATGATTCATCATTTATACTCACAATCGATATTGTTATACACACAATACATATCATACTAATCATAAATCACATTCCAATGAAGATAATCATTATCATCAATCACAATTCATTCACATATTATACTTCATATCATTATTTCAATATTTATATCATCATCTATTATACACATTCAAAGTTTCTCAATATAGCCAACAACTATAACAGCATATACGAACTTTTCCCCAACCAGGTCGGTTGCCCACTGGCCTCAGGCCACTGCCAATCCCAGGGGTCCGCAGGAGGCAGATAAGTACGTATAAAACTACCAAATACGATCCTTTCCCCAACCAGGTCGGTGGTCCAAGTTCGGTTGCCCACTCACAGGGTCCGCATGGTTCCGCAGGAGGCAGATAGGAACGTATAAGACTATCAGTAATGTACCTTTCCCCAACCAGGTCGGTAGTCCAAGTTCGGTTGCCCAACCACAGGGTCCGCATGGTTCCGCAAGAGGCAGATAGGTATGCTCATTTATATCTTTTAACATTACTTTCTCAACCCATTTCTATCATTATCAAATAGGCAAACATGCCTTATCTCTTTCAATTGAATCATCATAGCCAATCACAATGGCTTCACATTACATTTGAGTTATCATAGCCAATCACAATGGCTTCACATCACATCATATCCCAAATCACATTTCATATTTTATCATTGATATATGCAACATTAATTACATTAACTAAACAAACATATCATTCAAGCACATATACTCCATTTCATTGCACATGTATCTTAAATTCATTGTCATATAATCCATATGTCCATTTATTTCATTTTGATCATCATTATCAATCATGATAACATCACATTTCATCATTTCTCAAAACACATTAACACCATTCATTACTAGAGCATTTATCATAACAAATTGCACATACCTTAAGAATGATCCTCATTTCTTCCTACCTTTCCCATTTCATATTTCATCCTTTATATAAATATATATATAGCAATTTACATTCTTCATTTACATTCACAATATAATAGCTTATTTAACACTTTCATCCCAATGTGTTAATGTTCAAAGACATATAAGGATATACAATCAAATAGGGTTTATGATTACCTTGTTAATGATCTTCACATCCTTCACATCATTCAATCATCACCTTAGTCCAATTATATTAACAATATAATAGATCACTTAACACATTTGCAAACAAATGTGTTAAGCCTCAAATTATGTAATTAAATACAATCATATGTATTGGTACTTACCTCAAGAACCATTCCCATCCATCTATACATTTCCTCTTCCAAGAATTCTCAACATTTAGGTTAATGCAACACAATCTCTTCAAAACCAAAGTTGTTGAATTCCACAAATCTTCAACTTAATTCCTTGATTCTCCCTTCAATCTTGATGTTAGAAACCAAAACACTTCAATTGCTCTCTCTTTTCTTTGGATAGCCGGCCACCACTTCAAGCAAAGAAAAGAAAATAACAAGTCAACCTTTCTTTCCTTCTTTTAATCTCCACCAAGAGATTTCCAAAAGAGAATTACCTCAATGCCCCTAACCATTTACTTTAGCTCTCTTTTAACTCACATGTCCTTTATAGTAATTTCACATATCATAAATGAAAATATCTTCTTGCATTGACTCTCCCTTTTGACCAACTTATATGTTATATATATTACCATATAATCAACATATACATTTCTCTCTAACCCTCTTTTCTTTCCCAAAACACATATACATAAACCTTCTCTTCCCATTTCTTTTCTCTTCACATAACATATACATTCAATCCAACATACAACAACAACATAATCAAAACTTCTAAGGCATACATGAGGATATTACAGTTTTCCCATACGGAGTGGTTGAAATAGCCCACCCGGAAAAAGGTGATTTTAAAGTCAATGGGCACATGCTCAAATTTTATTTTGGAGGGGAAATACAGGACCTAAAGGAGGTTTTACAGCTCCAAGACTAGGAACATCTGCCCTGAACGTCCAACTAATACAATGTTAAAGAAGTGCTGGGTGGGAGGCAACCTACCATTTTATTCATTCTTTAAATTTTATGTCTTTAATTCTTGTATTTTTGGTTTGTGAAAAAAAAAATATTTGCGGTTTCATCTAAACTCTCCTTTAGATTATGCATACTCACATTGTGAAATTTTAAGTGTGGGGTGCATTTTGTGTTTTCATTTTTAATATTTTGTGTTTTCATTTTTAATTGCATTTTGTGCTTTGTATTTTTAATTTTAATTTATTTTTGTGTTAGTTTAGTTAATATTTTTCCTGTTTTCTTTGAATAACTCAATTTTGGAAAGTTCAATTGTTATAAACATTGTTGATAGATGACTTTTGAATTTTAGAAGCATGAATTTGAGAATTGAGTAGAATTGATACTTTTTGTCAATTTTGTTGGTTTTTCTTTGCATCACCATCAACCTAGTGAGAAATTGAGCCATCAACTTATTATTCTTTGTGTGGGAAAACATCTTTGATTGATGACTTGCTAGAACTTGCTTTGATATACATTTTAAGACTACATAAAAATTTTAATTTGGCATCAAGATGATTAAGGCAATTAGGTGAACCCACTTTGGCTTAAAAAGACCAACCCTAATTTTAACCTTAGTTAGCTAATTTTGAGCCTATTTCGTTTTTCCTTTTCTTTCTTTTTCACAACATCATTAGCTTGAACATTGTTGTTTTAACTCTTACCCTTTCATTAGGTCAAGAGCATCTTAAGAGCGTTTAAGACCAAGTGTTGTGATGAATTAAGTGTGGGGTTAAATTTAGTAGGTTTAAGATTGCAAAAAAAAAAATCAAAATCAAATAAAAAGAAGAAAAATAAGAATAATTGTTCTTGTTAAAAGGGTTGGAATATGTTACGAGATGTAATAAGTGAGTTCCCTTCAAAAGTTCTTTAAATGTCAAGGGATAGATAAGAGGAAGGTGTTTTAGGATCGTTGGGTTATTTATATGATTGATTGCTTCATTCTTGAAGTGCTCTTGAACTTAATGATTAAGCTCACATTTCCTAAATGCCATGCCTCTGCCTTAACCCCATTACAACCCAATAAAAGACCTTTTGATTGATGCTTGATTGTAATTAAGTAGTGGAGGTTTGATAGATAAGCAAGCCTATGGCAATAATCTTTCATTCATTGTTATGAGTGTAAACACCACCTTAATCAAACACTTTATAAGAGTTGATGAGAGAGTGACAACATAGGTTATGCATGGAAAGCCACTTAATTGCATTGGTATCGATTTTCTTCGATTTGATATTGATTGCGGATTTAGGGATAGGGAAGTTTTAATGCAATTTGTTATAACTCTTGAACTTGACAAAATTTTTATGTTTAATTTGTTTTGATTTTAGCCTTGCTTGGGGACAAGCAAGGAATTAAGTGTGGGGTATTTGATAAGAGTGTTTTTATACTTATTTTTAGTATGATTTCTATGTGTTTTTAGTTAATGTTTCGTTTAATTTTGGTTTAAAGTTTGTTTTAAGTGTTTATTTTAGGTCAAAGTGCAAAAACTCCATTGGATGATCAAAACAATGAAGAAAAAGCATGAAGCATGCAAGACATGGCCAAGCCAAAGCAAGCTTGGCCGTGTCCCTCAAAATCTCTTCAAGGCAGTAGATGACACGGCCAGGTCACACGCCCAAGCCTCTGGCCGTGTCTCACCCAAAGAGCAAAAAATCAAAGAGACCAAGAAAGGAAAGAAAATTTGGTAGAAGAAGACACTGGCAAGTGACACGGCCAAGCCAGTGGCCGTGTCACATGACACGGCCACAAGCTTGGCCGTGTCGCATCCAAGCCAAAGAACCAAGAAAGAAAAGAAATGAACCAGAAGCCAACACACCCAGGTGACACGCCCAAGCAAGTGGCTGTGTCACATGACACAGCCACAAGCTTGGCCGTGTCACCCTTGGAAACAAAGACAAGCAATTGACGAAGCTAGAAGCAGAACATGACACACCCACATGACACGGCTAGGAGCTTGGCCGTGTTACCTAGAAGAAAACAAGGAAAGAAAGGGCAGAAGGTGACACGGCTAGCACCTAGGGCAACTTTGAAATGTTCAAATTTTTCTACAGACAAGTGGGGAACAAAGACTAGTTTTAGTCAAAAGTAATATTAGACAAAAGAAAAGCTTTCCTAATTTGAGGAAAAGAAAGATTGAACAAAGGGAATGTGGGAGACAAGGTGAGTTGGAAATGAATTGGAAGATTGACTTGAGCTTTGGAGGGAAATAAAAAGAGAAGAAGAGGGAGTTTTAGGGGAGGCTGGTGTTGCGCTTAAATTAACACTATCACAAAGCGGCACTCGCAAGTATACGAGGCTATTGTAGTGATGGTGATTGCCCCAAGGTCGTCTCACAAGGAAGGAATTTGCATGTAATAGTTCGATTAACATGAAACAATAAACTTAAGTGTGTGATCAGATTGGTGAATTGTAATTAACCTTAGAATTGGAAATTAGTGATTTTGTGCAAGATAAATTCAATTATGGAAATGATGCCTAGGGTTGTAGGTCCATTTAATCAAATGTTTAATTATCAAATTATCCATTAATATAACCTTGTACCTTAATTTGTTCCTTAAGATTAATTAGTCAATTATCAATTCACTAGTTTTCACATTTATGAATTAACAACAACCAATTATTTTACATTAGCAAATTAATAAACCCTAGAACTTATATTTCTAATTCATTCTTAGGGTAGTCAAATGCACATATTGAGAATTTTCTGGAAATATGTGACACATTCAAGATAAATAATGTCTCAGATGATGCAATTAGGCTGAGGTTATTCCCATTTTCCCTTAGAGATAGACCAAAGAAGTGGCTGAAATCTTTTCCTCCAGGAACCTTGAAAGAAATTCATAGAGAAGTACTTCCCACCATCCAAAACTGCTAAGTTGAGGAATGATATATCATCCTTCCTGTAGCAAGAAGGTGAGACCCTTTATGATGCCTGGGAAAGATTTAAAGATTTGCTGAGAAGATGTCCTCATTATGGACTTCCACTATGGCTTCAAATTCAAACATTTTACAATGGGTTGAATTATGTAAGTAAGCAATCCATTAATGCAGCAGCTGGTGGTACCATAAACAACAAGACACCTGAACAAGCAAGGGATTTAATTGAAGACATGGCTATCACCAATTATCAGTGGCAAGCCCCAAGGGAACAAGGAAAGTTGAAGGTCATGGGTTCACACCAATTAGACCCTGTGGTGGTTTTGACAACCCAATTGGAAACATTGACTAAAAAATTTGATTCTTTGGCTTCTTCTTCTGGGAAAGTAATGCAGGTGATGTCTTGTGAATGGTGTGGGGGTGGACATCAAAGTCAAGATTGCCAAAGTGGCAACATGTTTACTAGGCAAGGGCAAGTAGATTATGTTGGATATATGCCAAGGTGTAATATCCTCATTTATGCCCTAGAAGTTTTGCATATTGTTGTTGTTGTTATTGTTATATATTGGATTGAATATATGTGTTAAATTGTAAGAGAAAAGAAATTGAGAAGAGAAAGTATATGTATATGTATTTTGGGAAGAAATAGGGTTTAGAGACAAATTTATATGTTGTGTATATGTTAATATATATGACATATAAAGTGGTCAAAAGGCTTGGTCAATGCAAGAGAAGATATTTATTTGAGATTGGTAAATTACTTAATTGGGCACATATAAGACAAAAAGATAATTATGTGAATAAGGGCACTTTGGTAATTGCTTGGATAAAATCACATGGTGGATATTTAAAGAAGGTTTGACTTGTGTTTTCTTTATCATTTCTTCTTCTTCTTCTTGTTGATGGCCGGCCCTCCATAGCCAAAGAGAAAGAAAAAGACAAGTGATGGTTTTGATGATTTCAAGCTTAAATTGAAGAAAGATTAAGTGTTCAAGTGTTGATTTAAGAAGTTTTTAACTAAGGTAAGATCTTTTCTCTAATTTCTTCAATTCTTTTGAAGTGGTATGATTAAGTTGCTTATGGTATGATTGTAAGTATTGATTTTTCTTGATAGGTGAGAAGTTGGGTTGGTGTTGGTGATGGAAGAGTAAGATTGGTGTTTAGTGAAATTGTTTCTGTTTTAGGATTAGTAAAGGCTGTGACTTGTATGATTTTTAATTAATTTTAGAAAAATGTTCTTGAAGTGAATTTTTGATATGTTGTGCCTCTATGAGTCTAGAATGACTGAAAAATATTTTGATTCGATTTTGGAATGGTTATGAGTTTAGAAAAATTATTTTCATTAGACCTGTTCCAGCAGGTACCTTAACTGGGACAGCTATACTTCGGGATTTTTAATAAAATGTAGAAAAATCATATCCAATTGAATTTTGGATATGTTGTTGCTTAGTGAGTCTAGTATTTGAGAAAAATAATTTAGAACCACGTTGATTGAATTTGATTTATGGAATTCACAAAGTTCAGAACTGCTGCCAGGATGCAGGGCATTTGGGGCAGTCTGGTTAGGTGAACTATTTGACCAAGATTTTGTGTTCAGTTTGATCTGAAATTTTAAAGGGATAATTTTAAGATACAAAACTAAATTATGTAAAAATTTTAGAATTTTTAGTCAAGTAGATTATTTTATACAATTTTTCAAAATAAGGATAAAATGGAGTTTAAAACCAGAATGTACTATTTATGGTTAGGGTTTTAATTCTTTATTCTTCTTGCATTGCTTTGGTTCTCCAAAGGTAGGTTGGTCCTTAAACCTAACCCTAAACACTTTAAACACACTTGAATCAATGAATGTTATAATCAATTGTTCTTTGCCCTAATTGCATTGTTGAGATTGAACAATGTTATGTTGTGCATTGTGAATGGTAATGTGTTTCATGAGTAATGTGGAATGAAATGTTGATATTTATGAATGATGCTATGTGAGATATAATGTGATCATGGATGAGATATATATATATATACTTGAATAATGAGATGTTATATTGTGAAATGAAATGTGAAGCCATTGTTATTGGCTAAGATGATGTAATTGAAAGAAAGAAGGCATGTTTGCCTAAATGTGATGAGAATTGAGAATGGAAATGAATTGTTTGTTTAATATGTTATTCAGTTTCAGAGTTCTGGATTTGGGTGGCATGCCTAAGAAATGATGAAAGGTAACAGTCTTGCCGGGTTGAGGACCTCCTCATAGGTGTTGAGTTGATGGTCCAAGAGACTGGGTCTGTTACACTATGAGATATATGATTTGTAACAGTCTTGCCGGGTTGAGGATCTCCTCATATGTGTTGAGTTGATGATCCAAGAGACTGGGTCTGTTACACTATCCATGGATAGAGATACATGTATATACATTGCCTACGGGCATGATTATTGTGACTATGAACCAAAGCAGTAACTCTGAACTCTGAATATCGTATTAAATACTTGTTGGGCCCATAGGTGTCAAGGTTATATGAATGTCCTAAATAATGTTATGAGTTTAATGAAATGAGATGTTGGTTATGGAGTATGATTGATTAATGTTGAAATGTGGTATGCTCATATGACTATGATTTGTGAAATGCATAATTGTGTGGTTAACTTTATATTTATGATGTTGATCTTATCAATAACATATGTGGCATTGCATTTCATTAAAGCATACCGTTAGCATGTTTTATCTTACTAAGCCGTTGGCTTAGCGCGATAGTGTTTAATCGCGCAGGTAGTAGAGTGGATAGAGTTGAACCCGAGAGTTCATCAAGACCTAGTGAGAGTAGACCTTGAAGAATCCATTTTGGGAGCTTAAAGATCAGAGCAGACTTGCCAATCATGTATAAATTTTATGTGTTGTAAAACTTGAGTTTTGATGTATATGAATTTGTAAATATGTAAATATTTTATAACTTCCGCTGTGTAATATTTAAATATGGGGGTTGTCCCAAAACCTTTATTTTATGTTGTACTAGAAGTGTAAATCCTTTTTGCAGGTTGTAGTTGAGGTTACAAGGGGGATTTATTGGGAGTGTACTGAGAATGATTTTGTTTGCATTGGTTTGTGTAAAATGTTTTTAAAAATAAGAAAAAAACCGGTTTTGTCGACACTTGGGACTCAATTTTTAGGCCAAACTATGGCAAAAATTTTGTAAAAATCGGAACTAAAATTTGACTAAGTAAAATTGGTAGCAACATTAGGTTAGTGTTGCGCCTCTACTCAGCTTACATATGTAGGTTGGGAAGGGGTGTTACACAAGGCAACAGCAGAATAACTCCTACAGCAACACATACAATCCGGGGTGGAGAAATCATCCAAATTTCTCATGGAATAATCAAAATAATCCAAGACCTCCCCTTGGATTCCAGCAGCCCCAACATCAAGAAGCAGCCCCTCCAAGAAAGAGTAGTTTGGAGGACATGATGGAGAAATTTATAGTAGCTTCTGAGACTAGGCTCCAATCAACTGAGACCACCCTAAGAAATCAGCAAGCCTCTATTCATAATTTGGAGAATCAGGTAGGACAAATTGCCAAGATGCTCAGTGAGAGACCACAAGGGAGTTTACCTAGCAACACTAAGGCAAATCCTAAAAAGCAACTTAAGGCAATTACACTAAGGAGTGGAAAAGAGATCAAGGGTAATGTGGAAAAGAAAAGGGCTGAAGTACAAGAAAAAGAAAAAGAAGACGATCCTCCAGTCACTTCAGGAGAGAAAGCTACACTTGAAAGTGAGAGAGAGAAGCAGCCACAAGAAAGCAGCCCCAATTTGAAGGAATACCGACCAAGAGTACCCTATCTGGCAAGATTGAACAAGGACAAGATTGATGCTCAGGTCGGTAAGTTTCTTGAACTTTTTAAACAATTGCACATTAATATTCCATTTGCTGAAGCTTTGTCACAAATGCCTAAGTATGCTAAATTTTTGAAAGATATCCTTTCTAACAAAAGAAAACTTGAGGAAGTGTCTTTAGTGCATTTATCTGAAAAGAGTTCGGCAATTTTGCAAAGAAGGTTACCTCAGAAGTTAAAAGATCCAGGTAGTTTTACCATTCCATGTTTGACAGGTAATCTTGAGGTTAAAAGTGCATTAGCTGATTTGGGGGCTAGCACAAGTGTTATGCCCTATAAAATGTTTAAAGAGTTAGGCATTGGTAAACCTAAACCAACACTCACGACCATCCAACTTGCTGATAAATCGGTAGTCCACCCTCGTGGCATTATAGAGGATGTGTTGGTAAAAGTCGGGGATTTCATTTTCCCCAATGATTTTGTTGTCATTGATATTGATGAGGATGCGGATGTTTCACTTATTCTTGGTAGGCCATTTTTAAATACTGCCCGTGCCCTTATCGATGTTCATGATGGCACTTTAACTTTTAGAGTGGGTGATGAGAAAGTTATTTTTAGGATACATGATGCCATGAAACATTCACTTTCATTTGATGAGGCAGAATCATGTAATGATGTTATTGAGCATGAGACCGTAAATTGTGTTACTAACATTGTTTCCAAGGATCCCCTTGAGTTGTGTTTATTGCAGGAAAATGTTGAGGGTCAAGAAGCAATGGAGCAGCTTGCTTTTCTTGAAGCAAGCAAATCGTTCAAATGCAGGGCATATGAGACTATTGAGATGCCAAAGGAAGAAAAGCCAAAACCATTGGTGATTGATCCACCCAACTTGGAACTAAAAAGAAACTGCCAATAATTCTGAGTTCCCATCTATCTTTTGAGAAAAAGGAGAAGCTTATTTAGTTGTTGCAGAAACATAAGCAAGTGATAGCTTGGAAGATGGCAGACATAAAGGGTATCAGTCCATCCTATTGCACTCACAAGATACTAATGGAAGATGAATTCAAACCAGTAGTGCAACCACAACGGAGATTAAACCCAAAGATGAAAGATGTAGTGAAGACTGAAGTGATCAAACTACTTGATGCAGGGATTATCTATCCGATCTCGGATAGCTCTTGGGTCAACCCAGTTCAGGTAGTACCTAAGAAAGGAGGGATGACAGTGGTCCCTAATGAAAATGATGAGCTGATTCCAACAAGAACAGTTACCGGTTGGAGGGATTGCATTGACTACAGAAAATTGAATGATGCAACTAGAAAGGATCACTTTCCTTTACCCTTCATTGATCAAATGTTGGAGAGGTTATTCGGCCATGAGTACTACTTCTTTTTGGATGGCCTTTCAGGCTATTTCCAAATTCCTATTGCCCCGGAAGACCAAGAGAAAACTACATTCACCTGCCCATATGGGACATTCGCATATCGAAGAATGCCATTCGGGTTGTGCAATGTACCTGCAACTTTCCAAAGGTGCATGGTAGCAATCTTTGATGAGCTTATAGAGGATATTATGGAGGTGTTTATGGATGATTTCTCGGTCTATGGCAGCTCATTTGAAAGATGTTTAGAAAACCTTGAAAGGGTCTTGATGAGATGTGAGGAAACCAATTTAGTGATTAATTGGGAAAAGTGTCATTTCATGGTTCAAGAGGGAATCGTGTTAGGAAACAAAATTTCAAGCAAGGGCATTGAGGTGGATCGGGCAAAGGTAGACATAATTGAGAAGTTACCACCACCCACATCTGTGAAGGCCATCGGAAGTTTTCTAGGACATGCAGGTTTTTATCGGAGGTTCATTAGAGATTTCTCTAAGATAGCCCGTCCATTGACAAGACTGCTTGAGAAAGATGTGAACTTTGTTTTTGATGAGGAATGTTTGAGAGCATTCACAAATCTTAAGGAGAAATTGACCCATGCTCCAATCATGGTAGCTCCCAATTGGAGTCTACCGTTTGAACTAATGTGCGATGCAAGTGACTTTGCAGTGCGAGCAGTCTTGGGTCAATGCAAGGAGAAATACTTCCAGCCTATTTACTATGCAAGCAAGACCTTGAACACAACTCAAGCTAATTACACAACTACAGAGAAAGAGCTGCTGACTGTGGTTTTTTCTTTTGACAAGTTTAGATCATATCTAATCTTGTCAAAAGTGATTATTTATACAGATCATTCGGCTTTGAGGTATTTATTTACGAAAATTGATGCTAAGCCTAGGCTAATCCGTTGGGTCTTATTATTGCAGGAATTTGACTTGACAATTCAAGACAAGAAGGGAGCTGAAAATCTTGCAGCAGATAACCTTTCTCACTTGGAGAATCCAACCTTGGAGAGGCTTGAAGAAGGGGACATTGATGATCACTTCCCGATGAGTAGCTGTACGCCATGGTAAGTGAGGTAAGTAACTAAAATTTTGAAACACCTTGGTTTGCAGATTTTGCTAACTATTTGGCTGTTAGGGAACTTCCTAAGGACTTAACTTATCAAGCAAAGAAGAAATTCTTTTCTGATTTAAAATATTACTTTTGGGAGGATCCCTTTTTGTTTAGATTATGTAAGCATCACATGATCAGACGATGTGTGGCATGGCCCGAAACAATGAACATTCTTAATCAATGCCATGCTGGACCAGCTGGTGGTCATATGGGAGCCAATAGAACTGCTCAAAAGGTACTAGAATCAGGATTTTATTAGCCCACTTTGTTTAGGGATAGCTACGAATTTGTAAACCACTGTGATCGATGCCAAAGGACTGGAAACATTTTATCTCATGATGAGATGTCCCAAAATGGAATTTTAGTTTGTGAAATTTTTTATGTATGGGGGATCGACTTTATGGGACCCTTTCTCAATTCCTTTGGTAACAAATACATTCTTGTAGCTATAGACTATGTATCTAAATGGCCTGAAGCCCAAGCCTTGGCAACCAATGATGCTAGGGTTGTGGTGAAATTTTTGAAGAAATTGTTTTCTCGATTTAGTACACCAAAATCAATTATATGTGATAGGGGTACTCACTTTTATAACTTTCAGCTTGTGAAAGTTTTCAACAGATTAGGAGTTACACATAGGTTTGCTACTCCCTATCATCCCCAAACTAGTGGCCAAGTTGAGAACATGAATAGGGAGATTAAAAGAATTTTGGAAAAAACTGTAGAGCGGTCCCGAAAGGATTGGTCCGAGAAATTGGACAATGCTCTATGGGCTTTTAGGACTGCATTCAAAACTCCCTTGGGCACTACACCATTTAGGTTGGTATATGGAAAAGCTTGCCATTTACCTGTTGAAATAGAACATAATGCATATTGGGCCATAAAACAGATTAACCTTGATCTAGCTTGTGCAGGTGAAAGGAGAAAATTATAGGTAAACTAGTTAGACAAGTGGAGATTGCAAGCTTATGACAATGCGAGAATGTATAAGGAACATACCAAGAGATGGCATGATGCTCGCATTAAGGAACGGAAAGAATTTCAAGTAGGAGATCAGGTATTACTGTACAATTCAAGGCTTCGACTCTTTCCAGGTAAGTTGAAATCTCGAATGGTCTAGTCCTTTTACTATCAAGAAAGTTTTCTCCTACATAGTGGTTGAAATAGCCCACCCGGAAAAAGGTGATTTTAAAGTCAATGGCCATAGGCTCAAATATTATTTTGGAAGGAAAATATAGGACCTAAAGGAGGTTTTACACCTCCAAGACTAGGAATATCTACCCTGAATGTCCAACTAACACGACGTTAAAGAAGTGCTGGGTGGGAGGCAACCCACCATTTTATTCGTTCTTTAAATTTTATGTCTTTAATTCTTGTATTTTTGGTTTTTTAAAAAAAAATTTGGGGTTTCTTCTAAGCTCTCCTTTAGTTTATGCATACTCACATTGAGGACAATGTGAAATTTTAAGTGTGGGGTGCATTTTATGTTTTGTGTTTTCATTTTTAATTGCATTTTGTGTTTTAAGTTATCCTTGTTTAGGTTTAGTTAATGTTTTTCTTATTTTTCTTTGAATAAATCAATTTTGGAAAGTTCAATTGTTATAAATTGTTGATTGATGACCTTTGAATTTTTGAAGCATGAATTTGATAATTGAGTAGAATTGGTGCTTGTTGTCAATCTTGTTGGTTTTTCCTTGCATTATCTTTAAACTAGTGAGGAATTGAGCCATCAACTTATTATTCTTTGTGTGGGAAAACATCTTTGATTGATGACTTGCTAGAACTTGCTTTGATATACATTTTAAGACTACATAAAAATTTCAATTTGGCATCAAGATGATTAAGGCAATTAGGTGAACCCACTTTGGCTTAAAAAGACCAACCCTAATTTTAACCTTAGTTAGCCAATTTTGAGCCTATTTCATTTTTCCTTTTCTTTCTTTTTCACAACATCATTAGCTTGAACCTTGTTGTTTTAACTCTTAAACTTTCATTAGGTCAAGAGCATTTTAAGAACGTTTATGACCAAGTGTTGTGTTGAATTAAGTGTGGGGTTAAATTTAGTAGGTTTAAGATTGCAAAATAAAAAAAATCAAAATCAAATAAAAAGAAGAAAAATAAGAATAATTGTTGTTATTGTTGAAAGGGTTGGAATATGTTTTAGAAATAATCATTGCATGATGTAATAAGTGAGTTCCCTTGAAAAGTTTCTTAATGTCAAGGGGTATATAAGAGGAAGGTGTTTTGGGATCATTGAGTTATTTATATATGATCAATTACTTCATTCTTGAAGTGCTTTTGAACTTAATGATTAAGCTCACATTTCCTAAATGCCATACCTCTGCCTTAACCCCATTACAACCCAATAAAAGACCTTTTGATTGATGCTTGATTGTAATTAAGTAGTGGAGGTTTGATAGATAAGCAAGCCTATGGCAATAATCTTTCATTGATTGTTATGAGTGTAAACACCACCTTGATCAAACACTTTCTAAGAGTTGTGAGGGAGTGACAACATAGGTTATGCATGGAAAGCCACTTAATATTATTGGTATCGATTTAGTTCGATTTGATATTGATTGCGGATTTAAGGATAGGGAAGTCTTGATGCAATTTTATAACTCTTGAACTTGACAAAATTTTTGTGTTTAGTTTGTTTTGATTTTAGCCTTGCTTGGGGACAAGCAAGGATTTAAGTGTGGGGTATTTGATAAGAGCATTTTTATACTTGTTTTTAGTATGATTTCTTTGTGTTTTTAGTTAATGTTTCATTTGATTTTGGTTTAAAGTTTGTTTTAAGTGTTTGTTTTAGGTCAAAGTGCAAAAATCCTTTGGATGATCAAAACAATGAAGAAAAAGCATGAAGCAAGCAAGACATGGACAAGCCAAAGCAAGCATGGCCGTGTCCCTCAAAGTAACTTGAAGGCAGTAGCTGACACAGCCAGGTGACACGCGCAAGTCACTGGCCGTGTCTCACCCAAAGAACATAAGCCAAAGAACCAAGCAGGAAAGGAAAGAAATGAAGACAGTAGCTGACACGCCCAGGTGACACGCCCAAGCCTGTGGCCGTGTCACCACTTGAAAGCAAAGAAAGAAATCAACAAATTGGCAAGTAGAAGGTGACACACCCAGGGACACGGCCAAGCCACTGGCCATGTCACATGACACGGCCAGAAGCTTGGCCGTGTCACCTCATGAAATCAAAGGGAAAAGAAAGAAAAGAAAAAGGCAGAAGGTGACACTGCCAACTAGCTTGGCCGTGTCCCAAAGAAAAGCATGAGACACGGCCAAGCCACTCATTGCTTGGCCGTGTCACCCTATATAAATGTTGAAATCTTTGCACGAATTGAGAAACAAGTGGGGAACAAGGACTAGATTTTACCAAAAGTCTTCATAGACAAAAGAAAAGCTTGCCTAAATTGATGGAAAGAAAGATTAAACAAAGAGAATGTGGGAGACAATGGAGAGTGGTGAGCTGGAAGAGGGGGTGTGAGCTTTGGAGGGAAATAAAAAGGAGAAGAAGAGGGAGTTTTAAGGAGAGGCTGGAGCTTGAAACAGGGGGGTTGGAACAAGGGAGAAGGAGCCATCAACTGAAGCAAAGAGGAGGGTTTTGAGCTGAGTTTGAAGAAGAAGACACATCTTGTACAAGCCCTAAACCAAGAATCAAGGATTGAAGTGAAGAAATACAAATTATTCGCCATGGATTGTTTGGTTTCTTTTACTCATTTATCTTGCTCTATTTTTCTGGTTCTGAACATGAACTAATTCCTTCTCTATCTAGATATTGATGAACCCTAGCTTATTTGTATGAATTGAATAATTATATTTAGCTGAATCATTTGATTCAGTTGTTTTATTCTTATGATGCTTGATTTTATTTCCAATTGATAATAGCATGCTTATTGATTGGTTGCCATTTTCATATTATTGACTTGAGAAAGCTTGATATGAATTGAATACTCATAAGGGTTGAGGATTGATTGGGGTGCTAGAGATAGACCTACAAGATCCTTTGGTGTATAATTCCTTGTTCTTAATGCATGACCTACTTAATTGTGTTTGAGAAGAGATTCTGGCACTCTACTTAGTGATTAGGGATTAATTCGCTCGAGAGAGGTTTTAGTCTAAGTTAGAGGAATGCCAACTCAATTCTATTGAATGATTTAACTGAATTGATTGTTCATAAATATAATTGAGGCTAGGGGGATTCAATATCTGGATAGTATTATTATCATCAATCCTTTTTGTACAACATTTAATTTCCCCTTGCTTCCAGTTATTAAATTAGTTGTTTTTAATTACAAAGCATGACACAACTATTAATTTGATAAACAATGGTTAAGGTTTGAACTAGTACTTGGCCTTGTCCCCAGTGGAACGATAACTCACTCACTACTATATTACTTGGGCGACCCGTGCACTTGCGGTATTGCTATAGCGCAACACGACGCGCACCATTAACCTTCTCTCCTCTACTAAAGCTAACTGTGTGTATATCTGCTGACTACCCATTCTGTTTCAGGTAGTTCAGCTTCCAAGACTACTATTAATGACTTGATCTCAATTTCAATTGGCAATACTGCTTCCATCCCATAAACCAAAGAGAACAGTGTCATTCCAGTTGGTGTTCACACACTTGTTCTATATCCCTATAAAGCAAAGGGAAGTATCTCTGACCAATCCATGTAAGTCTTGGTCATCTTGGATAGAATTTGCTTAATTGTCTTGTTTATTGCTTCTACCGCACCATTAGCCTTTGGTCTATAAGGAGAGGATCGGTGATGATGGATTTGGTACTTCGAGAATAAGTCCTTAACTGCTCCTTGAAACTGTACCCCATTGTCTGATATCACACTATATGGGACCCCATATCTGCAGATGAGGTTCTTTTCAACAAATCTAGCCATCTGACTTGCACCCAGTTTGTTGAAGGTCCGCATGTGAGGTCCGCAACTTCCTGCATGTATCTCTGACATGATATGCTCCACTTCAGGCTTCCTTAAGCACCTCAAATGCACCCCCATCAGGCTATCTTCAATATAACTCTCCATGAAAGGTGATGTATTGTAAGGACCACCGCCTTATGGCTCTTCTTTCTTTCTTTGTTGCCCCCGACGGGTATTACCTTTCCTCAAGAAATCATCTTATAGTATCATACCACGCATCATGATCTGTATCAGTTTCCATGATTGTCTCATATTCATAGCAAGGAGTTGATGAACTGGTCAAAATCAAAGGCTTAAGGAATAAACTGACAGGATTTTCCCATACCGAAGCCAATATTGCTAGAGCATCAGCCATCTGATTTTCTTCTCTTGATAGGTGTATAAACCTACACTCCTTAAAATTCTTCTTCATCGTGGTCAAGTAATGGTGGTATGATTTTAATTTTTCTTCTTTCAACTCCCACTCTCCATTTACTTGGGATACTACTAGCAATGAATCACATAAAACTTCCACCTTATCCACCTTCATATTCATTAGGGTTTTCAAACCAAAAATAGAAGCTGCGTACTCCACCATATTATTGGTCGCCTTGAATTTCAACTTTTTGGCTAAAGGGATAAGTTCCCCTTCGGGCAATTCTAGTATGACTCCCAAACCTGCTACTTTCCTATTTGCTACTCCATCAAAATACATTTTCCACCCTTGTACTTCAATGGCCTCTAAATGTTCATCCAAAATTTCCAAGACTACCTCTTCACTATCCGATAATGGTTGTTGGGCCAGGAATTCTGCTACTACTCTACCTTTAATTATTTTCTTGGTTACATACTCAATCTCAAATTCTTCTAATATTATCAACCATCGACCATATTTCCCAATCAAAAAGGGTGTCTCTATTTAGTTCATTTTTGTACTAGTTTTTAGTATGATTTTATGTGTGTTTTAGTTAATGTTTTGATTGATTTTTGTTTTAAGTTTGTTTAAAGTGTTTGTTTTTAGGTTTGAGAGCAAAAACACCCTTGGAAGATCAAAACCGGGCAAGAAAAGCATGAACCAAGCAAGACATGGCCAAGCCAAGCAAGACATGGCCATGTCCCTCAAAATTTCTTCAAGGAAGTAGCTGACACACCCAGAGACACGGCCAAGCCTCTGGCCATGTCTCATTCAAAAGGCAAAACAAAGAACAAAGAAAAGAAAGAGCAAAAATGAAGGCAGGAAGAGACACACTCAGAGACACGGCCAAGCTTGTGGCCGTGTCATCTGACACGGCCAAGACAAAAATGGCTTGGTCGTGTCCCATTTCATGCCAAGAACAAAGAGCAAGCAAAAAAGAAGCAGAAACTGACACTATCAAGGGACACGGCCAGGACACTGGCCGTGTCACATGACACAGCCAGGACACTGGCCGTGTCACATGACACGGCCGTGTCCTCTGGCCGTGTCTCATTCTGTATCAAAGAGAGTAAGGGACAAAGCTAGGAGCTTGGCCGTGTCCCAAAGAAAAAAATCAAGAGACACGGCCAAGCTCCACATGGCTTGGCTTGGCCGTGTCACCTCTCACAACCAAAGAGAAGAAAGAAAGAAAGAAAGAGGTCCAGTGAGGGACACGGCAAGGAGACATGGTCGTGTCCCATGAAGAATCAAGAGACACGGCCAAGCCAACCTTGGCTTGGCCGTGTCACCTCATGAAAAAATGGAAAAAGTGCAAGAGACACGGCCAAGCTTGTCTTGGCTTGGCCGTGTCCCACCTGAAAAGTCAAAATTCTTTCAACAAAGTGGGGAACAAGTGGGAGACAAAGACTTATTGCTTGCCAAAAGAAATATTAAACAAATAAAAAGTGGGGGACAAAGGGAAATGGGATGAGTTGGAAGGCATGGGCGTGCATTTTGAATGAATTAAAAGGAGAGGAAGAGGAAAATGGAGGGAGTTCTTGGTTTTCTTGGAGCCAATTTTCTGCAAAACATGGGAGAGGAAGAGAGTGACACTCTCCCTTGTCCCTTCACCTCCAAACCTCCATTTCCACCCTCTCCACCTTCTCCATCTTCCATTGATAAGATCTTTGAGGTTCTTTGGGATAAATTGGGTTACAAGCTCTCAAAGGTTGAAGAAGCTTCATTGAAGGGAGTGGTGACTTGAGAAAGCTCCATTCCATCTTCCAAAGGCATATCCATTAAAGGTTGGTGACTTGAGAAAGCTCCATCCAAAGGTTTGGTGACTTGAGAAAGCTCCATTCCACATTGCAAAGGGAAATCAACCATTGAAGAGGGCTTGAGTTCTTCATCAAATACATCAAGTGGAGCTAGGAGGAAGACTAGCAATCCTACTCTTGGCATCTTCACAAGTGGTTTTTCTATTCTCTCTTTTAATTCATTTCTATTGTTGTTGTTGTATTAAGAGATTGATATTGCAATGAACAATTTGTATTTGTTTTATATTGAGTTGAATGGATGTTATAAATTGATGATGTTGAGCTAAATACCCATGTTTAGGGTTTATAGTATATTTGGTTGAATGCCTTGATTTGATATTTACATTGATGTTCCTTGTTGATTGGTTGATTGTATTGTATTAAATGCTAGGTTGATAGATTAGCTACTGTTGCGCTCAAATTAAGTACTACTACAAAGCGTCACTCGCAAGTATACGAGGTAGCTGTAGCAAAGGTGATCGCCCCAAGGTCGTTTCCCCAAGAAGGTGTGGTTCGTAATAGCTTGATTGACAATTTATTAAAATGCGCGAGTTTGTTGTGTCGAGATGGTGCGAGAATAATTTAAACCTAAATTATCGTGCGTAGAGAGTAATGTGTGTGGGTATACAAGATCAAATCGATTCTTGGGAAGGTGCCTAGGGTCATAGGTCCATTCAATCAAAGCCCAATCCTCAATTATCCATTAACATAACCTTGTAATTAATTTGTTCCTTAAGGTTAATTAGTCAATTACCAATCCATTAGTTCTCACATTCATGAATTAACAATGACCAATTCTTTTACATTACCAAATTAATAAACCCTAGAACTTATATTTCTAATTCATTCATAGGGTGGTCGATTATATAGTTCCGATATCGAATTTCACCTCTCGGTCCATCATCCAATATTCAAAGATCAATAGGTAGCTAATCTATCAACCTAGCATTTAATACAATACAATCAACCAATCAACAAGGAACATCAATGTAAATATCAAATCAAAGCATTCAACCAAATATGCTATAAGCCCTAAACATGGGTATTTAGCTCAACATCATTAATTTATAACATTCATTCAACTCAATATAAAACAAATACAAATTGTCCATTGCAATATCAATATTCTTAATACAACAACAACAATAAGACATGAATTAAAAGAGAGAATAGAAAAACCCCTTGTGAAGATGCCAAGAGTAGGATTGCTAGTCTTCCTCCTAGCTCCACTTGATGTATTTGATGAAGAACTCAAGCCCTCTTCAATGGTTGATTCCCCTTGCAATGTGGAATGGAGCTTTCTCAAGTCACCAAACCTTTGGATGGAGCTTCCTCAAGTCACCAACCATCAATGGATATTCCTTTGGAAGATGGAATGGAGCTTTCTCAAGTCACCACTCTCTTCAATGAAGCTTCTTCAACCTTTGAGAACTTGTAACCCAATTTATCCCAAAGAACCTCAAAGATCCTATCAATGGAAGATGGAGAAGGTGGAGAGGATGGAAATGGAGGTTGGAGGTGAAGGGACAAGGGAGAGTGTCACTCTCTCCCTCTCCCACGTTTTTTGCAGAAAATTGCCCAAGAACCAAAAAAGCTCCTCCCATTTTCCTCTTCCTCTCCTTTTAATTCATTCAAAATACACACCCATGCCTTCCAACTCATCCCATTTCCCTTTGTCCCCCACTTTTTATTTGTTTAATATTTCTTTTGGCAAGCAATAAGTCTTTGTCTCCCACTTGTTCCCCACTTTGTTGAAAGAATTTTGACTTTTCAGTTGGGACACGGCCAAGCCAAGAGTGTCTTGGCCGTGTCTCTTGGTCTCTTCCTTGAGGTGACACGGCCAAGCCAAGAGTGGCTTGGCCGTGTCTCTTGATTTTTCATGAGACACGGCCGTGTCACTTGGCCGTGTTCCATTCTGTGTGTTTTGTTTTTGTGAGACACGGCCAATGGCTTGGCCGTGTCTCTTGCCAGTGTCAGTCACTGCTTCACTTTCTTTGAGAGACACGGCCAAGCTTCAAGCGACATGGCCATGTCTACCAATTTTTCCTTAAACACGGCCAAGTTTCAAGCGACATGGCCAAGACGATCAGACATGGGCAAGCTTCAAGCGACATGGCCAGTGGCTTGGCCATGTCACTTGCCAGTGTCGCACTCTGCCTTCTTTCTTTTCTTTCTTTTCAAGTGGTGACATGGCCAAGTTAATGAGACATGGCCAAGACGATCAGACATGGGCAAGCTTCAAGCGACATGGCCAAGATGATCAGACATGGGCAAGCTTCAAGCGACATGGCCAGTGGCTTGGCCATGTCACTTGCCAGTGTCGCACTCTGCCTTCTTTCTTTTCTTTCTTTTCAAGTGGTGACACGGCCAAGTTAATGAGACATGGCCAAGACGATCAGACATGGGCAAGCTTCAAGCGACATGGCCATGTCATGTGACATGGCCAGTGGCTTGGCCATGTCGTTTGCCAGTGTCGCATTCTGCCTTCTGTATCTTTTCTTTCTTGGTTTCTTTTCCTTGGGTGAGACACGGCCAGTGGCTTGGCCGTGTCTCTTGGGTGTATCAGCTACTGTCTTGGAATTCTTTTGAGGCACATGGCCAAGCTTGCTTTGGCTTGGCCATGTCTTGCTTGATTCATTCTCTTTCTTCATTTTTCTTGATTGTTTTGATCATCCAAGGGAGTTTTTGCACCTAAACCTAAAACAAACACTTTAAACACACTTTAAACAAAAATCAATCAAAACATTAACTAAAACACACATAAAATCATACTAAAAACTAGTACAAAAATGACCTAAACAACTACCCCACACTTAAATCCTTGCTTGTCCCCAAGCAAGGCTAAAATCAAAACACAATAAACAAGATGATTTTTGTTAAGTTCAAGAGTTATAAAGAATGTTTCAAGACTTCCCTATCCTTAAATCCGCAATCAATATCTAATCAAACAAAATCGACACTCATGCAATTAAGTGGCTTTCCATGCATAACCAATGGTATCGCTCCCTCACCAACTCTTACAAGTGTTTGATCATGGTGGTGTTTACACTCATAACAATCAATGAAAGATTATTACCATAGGCTTGCTTATCAATCAAATCTCCACCACAAAATAACAATCAAGCATCAATCAAAAGGTCTTTATTCGGGTTGTAATGGGGCTAAGGTAGAGGCATGATATTTAGGAAATGTGAGCTTAATCATTAAGTTCAAGAGCACTTCAAGAATGAAGTAACCATTTATACATATAACCCAACAATCCCAAAACACCTTCCTCTCATCTACCCCTTGACATTAAAGAACTTTTCAAGGGAACTCACTTATTAAATATTGCAATGATACATTCCAACCCTTTCAACAAGAACAACAATTATTCTTATTAATATATTTACATATATGTACTTTTATTTATTTTTTATTTTTTTTATTTTTATTTTTTATATTGCTTTGCAATCTTAAACCTACTAAACTTAACCCCACACTTAATTCAATACAACACTCGGTCATAAACGCTCTTAAAATGCTCTTGACCTAATGAAAGGATAAGAGTTAAACAACAAGGTTCAAGCTTAATGGTGTTGTGAAAAAGAAAGAAAAGGAAAAGTAAAATAGGCTCAAAATTGGCTAACTAAGGTTGAATATAGGGTTGGTCTCTTTAATGGTCTCTTTAAGCCAAAGTGGTTCACCTAATTGCCTTAATCATCTTGATGCCAAATTGAAATTTTTATGTAATCTTAAAATGTATGTCAAAGCAAGTTCTAGCAAGTCATCAATCAAAGATGTTCACCCACAAAAAGAATAATAAGTTGATGGCTCAATTCCTCACTAGGTTAATGGCAATACAAAGAAAAACCGACAAAATTGACAATAAGCACCAATCCTACTCAATTCTCAAATTCATGCTTCAAAAATTCAAAGGTCATCTATCAACAATTTTATAACAATTGAACTTTCCAAAATTCATTTATTCAAAGAAAAAAAATAAAAAAAAATTAACTAAAACTAAAACAAAAACAAGTTAAAAGTAAAAACACAAAATACAATTAAAAGTAAAAACATAAAACACAAAATGCACCCCACACTTAAAGATTCACATTGTCCTCAATGTGAGCATGCATACTACAGGGAGTTTAGATAAAACCTGATTTCCATCGTTCCCATATACGATGTGTGGGGCTCCTTCCACCCATAATGCAATTGAAGCCCATGACTGAGAGGATGAATAACATGTAACTTTGAAATGCACCCGATGTACGGCAACCCTTAAATATTTTTCCTTGAAGGGAACATGTCTCAAAGGGACATGTGAAGATCGCCTCGGGGTTATCCTCCAGTGTTATAGGAACGTGATAATAATTTTTATCTTCATGCAACATGGGTGTATCAGCTTTCTGCTCTTCCTTACCACCAAGAATAGTATAGATGACTTTTGGGGACTCGTTAATTTCAACCAAGCTTGGTTGAATCACTTCTTCATCCAGTTTAACAATGTCAAGTCCCCTCTCAACAACCTCAACATCTAAAACTAGCTTGCACTCCTCAAGTTCTAAATTGAGCATTTCGTGTTCTTCTTCTAAAGATATATCCATCTCAAGCTTATTTCCACTTTCTCCTTGGGAGTTCATATCATAGTTGTTAGAAAGTTGCTTACCTTGTTCCTCATCCTTCAAGCCACATAGAATTGGATTTGGTAGCTTATCAGGATTGGAAGATTCATGCAACTTTGATGAGGTTGATGCCTCCAAATTCTCCTTCTTGTTTGATTGGCTCAACTCCTCAATGTTGGATTGTATTTCCTCGCCAATATTTTCTTGATTAGTGCCTGCATCCAAAGAATCACAAATTTTGTTATATATTACCTGTTCACTCCATAAATTTGTGATTACCTCGGTTTGCTCCAGTTGGCTAGGAAATTCCTCTTTTTGGTGTGCTTGGAGTTGATGTGCCAGTTGCCCAACTTGCATTTCCACCCTCTTCAATGATTCCTCCAAAGAATCAAACCTCTCATTGCTCCCTTCCTGATTTTGTGTGCTTATTTGAAGGTAAGCATTCAAATCATCTTCCACTGTGGATTTCTCAAATTGATCATGGTTTTGTGAGCTAATTTGAATGAAGGCATTCAAATTATCTTCCAAAGTGGGTTCCTTAAGTTTATCTTGGTTTTGTGCGCTAGTATGAATGAAGGCATTCAAACTATCTTCAATTGTGGGTGTCTTAAGGTAATTTTGATTTGAATATTGTGCGTGAAGTCTCTTTGGTAAGGTTGAAAAAATTTTGGAGGTGGAATGTGTGGCTGATTTTCCCAAGAAAAATTTGGTTGGCTTCCCCAGCTGGGATTATAAGGATTGGAATATGTGTCATTTCTACCCATTTGCTGGAAACCTTGGTAGTCATATTCTTCCTCTTGCCATTCTTGGTATCGGCCAAAACCCATGGAACACGTATTTGCACTATGGCCTACATTGCCACATGCTGCGGATATCTCTTGGCATGGCATAGGTGCTCTTCCTCTTGCATTTAGCACCTTAAGTTGATTCGTCAATTCTGCTAATTGCCATGCCATTTCAGAATCGTCGTTCCTATTGTAAACTCCTCCGTGCCTTGAAAACTGCATCTTTACAAAAGGCACTCAGCAACTTAATGAAAATAATTAACAAAAAATTCAAACAAAAAAATAAACAATTAAAAGAAAACAAACAAACAATTCACAGAAAATAAACAAACAATGAAAAGAAAAATCAAACTATTACTACTGCGACAGCCTTCCCCGGCAGCGGCGCCAAAAACTTGTTGCGCTCAAATTAAGTACTACTACAAAGCGTCACTCGCAAGTATACGAGGTAGCTGTAGCAAAGGTGATCGCCCCAAGGTCGTTTCCCCAAGAAGGTGTGGTTCGTAATAGCTTGATTGACAATTTATTTAAATGCGTGAGTTTGTTGTGTCGAGATGGTGCGAGAATAATTTAAACCTAAATTATCGTGCGTAGAGAGTAATGTGTGTGGGTATACAAGATCAAATCGATTCTTGGGAAGGTGCCTAGGGTCATAGGTCCATTCAATCAAAGCCCAATCCTCAATTATCCATTAACATAACCTTGTAATTAATTTGTTCCTTAAGGTTAATTAGTCAATTACCAATCCATTAGTTCTCACATTCATGAATTAACAATGACCAATTCTTTTACATTACCAAATTAATAAACCCTAGAACTTATATTTCTAATTCATTCATAGGGTGGTCGATTATATAGTTCCGATATCGAATTTCACCTCTCGGTCCATCATCCAATATTCAAAGATCAATAGGTAGCTAATCTATCAACCTAGCATTTAATACAATACAATCAACCAATCAACAAGGAACATCAATGTAAATATCAAATCAAAGCATTCAACCAAATATGCTATAAGCCCTAAACATGGGTATTTAGCTCAACATCATTAATTTATAACATTCATTCAACTCAATATAAAACAAATACAAATTGTCCATTGCAATATCAATATTCTTAATACAACAACAACAATAAGACATGAATTAAAAGAGAGAATAGAAAAACCCCTTGTGAAGATGCCAAGAGTAGGATTGCTAGTCTTCCTCCTAGCTCCACTTGATGTATTTGATGAAGAACTCAAGCCCTCTTCAATGGTTGATTCCCCTTGCAATGTGGAATGGAGCTTTCTCAAGTCACCAAACCTTTGGATGGAGCTTCCTCAAGTCACCAACCATCAATGGATATTCCTTTGGAAGATGGAATGGAGCTTTCTCAAGTCACCACTCTCTTCAATGAAGCTTCTTCAACCTTTGAGAACTTGTAACCCAATTTATCCCAAAGAACCTCAAAGATCCTATCAATGGAAGATGGAGAAGGTGGAGAGGATGGAAATGGAGGTTGGAGGTGAAGGGACAAGGGAGAGTGTCACTCTCTCCCTCTCCCACGTTTTTTGCAGAAAATTGCCCAAGAACCAAAAAAGCTCCTCCCATTTTCCTCTTCCTCTCCTTTTAATTCATTCAAAATACACACCCATGCCTTCCAACTCATCCCATTTCCCTTTGTCCCCCACTTTTTATTTGTTTAATATTTCTTTTGGCAAGCAATAAGTCTTTGTCTCCCACTTGTTCCCCACTTTGTTGAAAGAATTTTGACTTTTCAGTTGGGACACGGCCAAGCCAAGAGTGTCTTGGCCGTGTCTCTTGGTCTCTTCCTTGAGGTGACACTGCCAAGCCAAGAATGGCTTGGCCGTGTCTCTTAATTTTTCATGAGACACGGCCGTGTCACTTGGCCGTGTTCCATTCTGTGTGTTTTGTTTTTGTGAGACACGGCCAATGGCTTGGCCGTGTCTCTTGCCAGTGTCAGTCACTGCTTCACTTTCTTTGAGAGACACGGCCAAGCTTCAAGCGACATGGCCATGTCTACAAATTTTTCCTTAAACACGGCCAAGTTTCAAGCGACATGGCCAAGACGATCAGACATGGGCAAGCTTCAAGCGACATGGCCAGTGGCTTGGCCATGTCACTTGCCAGTGTCGCACTCTGCCTTCTTTCTTTTCTTTCTTTTCAAGTGGTGACACGGCCAAGTTAATGAGACATGGCCAAGACGATCAGACATGGGCAAGCTTCAAGCGACATGGCCAAGATGATCAGACATGGGCAAGCTTCAAGCGACATGGCCAGTGGCTTGGCCATGTCACTTGCCAGTGTTGCACTCTGCCTTCTTTCTTTTCTTTCTTTTCAAGTGGTGACACGGCCAAGTTAATGAGACATGGCTAAGACGATCAGACATGGGCAAGCTTCAAGCGACATAGCCATGTCATGTGACATGGCCAGTGGCTTGGCCATGTCGTTTGCCAGTGTCGCATTTTGCCTTCTGTATCTTTTCTTTCTTGGTTTCTTTTCCTTGGGTGAGACACGGCCAGTGGCTTGGCCGTGTCTCTTGGGTGTGTCAGCTACTGTCTTGGAATTCTTTTGAGGGACATGGCCAAGCTTGCTTTGGCTTGGCCATGTCTTGCTTGATTCATTCTCTTTCTTCATTTTTCTTGATTGTTTTGATCATCCAAGGGAGTTTCTGCACCTAAACCTAAAACAAACACTTTAAACACACTTTAAACAAAAATCAATCAAAACATTAACTAAAACACACATAAAATCATACTAAAAACTAGTACAAAATTGACCTAAATAGCTACCTATTGATCTTTGAATATTGGATGACGGACCGAGAGGTGAAATCCGATATCGAAACTATATAATCGACCACCCTATGAATGAATTAGAAAAATAAGCTCTAGGGTTTATTAACTTGGTAATGTAAAAGAATTGGTCATTGTTAATTCATGAATGTGAGAACTAATGGATTGGTAATTGACTAGTTAATCTTAAGAATCAAATTAATTACAAGGTTATGTTAATAAATTATTGAGAATTGAGCTTTGATTGAATGGACCTATGACCCTAGACACCTTCCCAAGAATCGATTTGATCTTGTACACCCACACACATTACTCCCCACACACATTACTCTCTACGCACATTAAATTTAGGTTTAAATTATTCTTGCACCATCCCGACACAACAAACTCTCGCATTTAAATAAATTGTCAATCAAGCTATTACGAACCACACCTTCTTGGGGAAACGACCTTGGGGCGATCACCTTTGCTATAGCTACCTCGTATACTTGCAAGTGTCGCTTTGTAGTAGTACTTAATTTGAGCGCAACAGTCTCCCTGATGTATTTCATTGGATCCAACCTGGAAATTGCTTGCACACTATACAATTGAAAGTAATGCTGCAATTTCTTAAAAGACCAAACCACGGCTATACAAGTTTTTTCAATGATACTATACTTAATTTCATAAGGTAGGAGCTTTGTACTCAAATAGTAAACTGCATGCTCAATCCCTGACTCATCTGCTTGGGCTAGCATGGCTCCTATTGACTCTTCTTCTACTGCTAAGTATAGTAATAGAGGTTTGCTGGGTTTAGGTGGTTTTAAAATAGGTGGATTTAGTAGATACTCTTTTATTCATTCAAAGGCCTTTTGACATTCTTCATTCCACAGGACATGCTGATTCTTTTTAAGCAATTTGAAGATAGGCTTACAGATTGTTGTGAGCTTTGCTATAAATCTACTAATGTATTGTAATTTGCCAATGAATCCACAAACTTCTCTCTCCGTCTTGGGAGCTGGCATATCCCTGATTGCTTTAACTTTGTCAGGATCAATCTCAATGCCATTTGGACCAATCACATGTCCCAACAATTTGCCTGAGGTAACATCGAACACACACTTCTTCAGGTTTAATCTCAGCTTATATTTCAATGCTCTATCGAAGAATAATTCTAAGTTTTGGAAGTGTTGTTCCCTTGTATTAGATTCACCATCATATCATCAACATATACTTCAACTTCTTTGTGTATCATGTCATGAAATAGTGTGGTGGCCATCCTTTGGTAGGTTGCTCCAGCATTCTTTAAGCCGAACAACATCACCCTATAACAAAATATGCCTCATGTAGTAATGAAAGCAGTTTTGGCTTTATTCTCTTGAACCATTAACACTTGTTTGACAAGCTTCATATGAGTGTAAGTAGGAATAAGATGTTCGGCTATGTCTCGATCTATTCCAGGCATATCCTCATAAGACCAAGCAAATACTTCTTCATATTTTTTGAATATTTTTTCAAATCTCTCTCTCTTATCAGGAGTAAGGTAGGATGCTATGCTAATGTTTTTAGTATTTTTAATTGTTCCCAAAGTTAATGATTGTGTGTCAACATAATTAATATTAAAGATGCTCATGTAACTGCTATTTGAACGTATGCAACCATCAGGAGAACCATCACACAAGTAAGCAAAATCAGACTTTATTACATTCATTTTGGAAAAGAAAATATCATCATCCTCATACAAAGCAGTCAAATTAAAATCAAAATCAAAATCATTATTCTCAAAATCATAAGGCAGGATGTCTTCAAACTTCTCTTTAACCAGGGCAGCAATCTCTTCCGGGGTCTTCTCGTCTTTCAGGATAGCTTCATTCTTCTCTTCCAGATTGGATTCTTTGTTGGCTAGCAAAATGAGCTCTTTCTTCACTTGCTCCACTAGCTCGGCAACATCTACAAAAATTTTAAAACCCGAGATCAACTTTCCCATGATCATGATTGGCTCGGGCTTTCCTTGGAGTGGTCCCATGTCTGGAGCTTTGACAAAGATCTCCTCAAGTGGTGGAAAGCTCATCTTCTCATTCTTCTTTGGCTGGACATTGTTGTCTTCATCATATCCCAACCCCTTCTTGGAAGTTTGAGTTTTAAAATCTGGCAGCTTTGTCAAACTAGCCTTACCCTTTCCAAGACCAGCTCCGGAAAGGTAGTTCATGCTCTTCATCATATTTAAGACCTTGGAGTCCACTACTTCATTATCAAAAATTGCAGCTACTTGGAAACCATTGAGAGGTCTCTCAATCATTAGAATGTTAACAATCTCATTATCTTCGGCCTCGATGACCACTGTCTCATCTCTGTTAGGGAACTTGATCTTTTGATGAAGGGTGGAAGGAACTCCACCAAGAGGATGAAACCATGGTCGTCCCAAGAGTAAGGCAAATGTAACAGGTATGCCCAAAACAACAAATTCAACAATAGATTCAATTGGACCAACCTTGACAGCAGCTTTGAAAGTTCCTTCGGCATGTCCCTTAGTGTTGTCGTAAGCCTGAATGGTTTCCTCGGTTGGGTTTAGATCCCTTGTTGACATGGCTAGCTTTGGCAATATTTTAAGTGGACAAACATTTATGGCGGACCCATCATCGACCATTACACATGGAGTCCTTTTCCCTTTGATTTCTATTTTGATAAAGAGAGGGCGGATGTGATCTCTCCCCTCTTCCGGTAAATCTGCATCTGAGAAAGAAACTGCTCCCATATTAACTTCACTCTTCTCATGAATTTCCTCACATTTCATTACTCCCTCAATTTTTATGAAGTTGATCAGCTCCCTTGGTGTTATGGAAGTGGAAATTGGCATGCTAGCTAAGGCCTTAGCCATAGTTTCTCGGTGCTTTTTATAAGTAGCCAATAAATCCAAAATGCTAACACTTGCTTGGGTTCTTTTCAATTGCTTAAGCACAATATCATCTTCCTCTTCTTTATTCCCTACTTCAACTTCCTTTCCCTTATTAATTTCTACCTCCTTAGGCAGTGGCCTTGCATAAGGCTTACCAGATCTAGTGTTTATTACTTCATATTCTTCGAGCTTAGACCAGGTCCACTCTTCCTTCTTGGATACAAGATCGTCATCACTATCGCTTGAATCCCAAAACCCATTTACAACACAAATTGCTACTTCTTTACCCACCATAGCTTGTTTAATTTCGCCAAATACCTCTTCTTCTTTGATTGCCTATCCATCCACATCTTGAAAAGAATCCATGACAAAATCTTCATGCAAACCTCCTCCAATCATGAAGGTTGCCGGTGGTGGTACTCTATTAAACTTTTGTAATGGATTGTCTTTGTTGTTTGGCTTGTTGGGCTTGGGTAGCTTCCCACTATGAATCAAATTTTGGATCTCATGCCTCAACCTCACACATCTATCAGTGTCATGCCCTTGCATTTGATGAAACTTACAAAATGCTTTAGTGTCAAAATTAGGTGGAAGAGGGTTAGGCACAGGACGAGGATTTAAGGGTTGTAACAATCCCTTTCTTTGAAGCTTATTGAGAACCCAAGACATCGGTTTCCCCATTTCTAAAAACTGCCTTCTTGTTCCTTGGTTAGTAGCATTAACATCGACTGCCTTCTGCATGTTTTGGCTACCATATTGATAGTTTCCTTTCTCGTTCCTTCTTATCGAAAAGCGATTCTTCTCCCTTTCCCATTCTTTAATTTGCAGACCAGCTTGGAGAAGATCGTTGAAATAACAGATGAGTGTATGATACATCCTTTCATGAAGACTGGGCAACACCCCTCTCATAATCATCCTTATTTGATCAGATTCGTCGGGCCTCTTCTTAAGCAAAGCAGCCTTATTTCTCCATCTTTTCACATAGTCCACAAAATTCTCATTTGGCCTTTGTCTAATGGACTCAACTTCCATTAAGGTAACTTCCATTTCAACATTATATCCATATTATTGGATGAAGGCCTTGTATAGCAGATCCCAACTCTTTTTTGTTCTAGCTTCTAAGGTATTGAACCAATTTTGGATAACAGGATCCAATGAGAGCATAAAGTACCCTAGAGTTTGAGCCTTAGTACCTCGGACAAACTGCATAGCAGTGATATACTGCTTCACATGAAGGTGAGGATTTTCATTTCCATCAAACTTCGCAAAAGATGGCATCTTGAACTTGTATAGAACTTCTTCATCTAGCTCAAATAATTTGTCAACTTCGGACATCTCTTCGGTTTTCAACTTCCTCTCAAATTTTTCTTCTAAATTCGTTATCATCTTTTCAACATCAGAAGTCTCTATTTTCTTCATAGCTCATCATTCAACAATCTTTGGTTCTTTCTTCATGTCTTAAGGATCTTGGTAGTATTGAGCCCAATCATCATCAATGATCACCTTTTCATCATCAAAAACCACTTCACCAATTTTAGTCTTCCCTTTGTCCTTCGGCTTCTTAGTGCTAGCAGATGTTTCGACATGATTTCCTAAAATCGCAGCCAATTGGTTCTTCATGGTCTCAGCTAGAGCCTCTTTTATTTCTTCCATCTTGGCATTGAGGGCATCATCCACCATTCTTTGAATTTGTTCGAGCTCCATTGCTATTGGTGAGCAAGTGATTGAGTCATTACTAGATTCTTCGCTTTCGACGTAGGTCAGATTGTCATAAGCTTTTGAACTATCATAATCCAGGGCTATGAGCCAGAAAGGATCAATGAGATTCAAATGTATGCATGTATGCACAAACAATTAACAAACAAGGATAAATAGAACGTTCCTTCCAATCTTATAACATCCACACACGAATGGCGAGTCTCTTTTCCTAGGTATATTGTTAACAAAATACCAACATGGGGTACCTTGTTTTCGAATATTTCCCTCGAACGTTTCAACCAATAGTTATATTTTCGTAAATGGAAATCAATCCATGATAATTCCCATTAATTAGGTTTTAATCCATTCTACCAACTAAAGTAGCTTTTGCGCTATATTAGATTAAAACTAAATTAAGAGGTTTATTATAAATAGATTTCTCACTTGAAAAAAGCAACTAGTGGTTCATCAAAAACAAGCCCATGATTAATTATTCTTAGTATAAATTTGGCTCACAATTGATTTTTGGTATTTCGTAATTGACCTAAATAATTTGTAAGCTCTATGTAAGAAAAGGTTGGATAAAAACAATTTTGTTTTTAAGCCCATTGTAAAAAGATTTTAGAAAAAAAATGGATTTTGGGCTTTGTATTTGGATCATGAGAAAAGAATTTTTGATTTGTTTATGGAAAATTTTTATGTCCAAAGACCATCTTTAAAAGTTTTGAAAATAGTTTTGGTCTTTTTAATTTTAAAGAAAAATTTATTTTGAGTTTACAATGTAATTAGGTCATATTAGAAAAAGAACAAGCAAAATAAGCGATGATTTAAACCAAGATAAATTAACCAAAGTCAAACAACATGCATTTGGGGTAAATCCAAAGGAAAGTAACTAGGCCAATTACATGAGCTTTAGTCTTTGGGTAAAAAGGCTTAGGTTCCCATAGCAAGTATATACCAAATGGTACTAGGCTATGAGTGGTTATGCCATGCTCGATCTCCATAGCTTGAGTGGAAGTATGGTATCCCTTACATAACACAACACGGGTAATACGGGTGTCCTAACTCATGCACACGATGCAATCTAATATGATGCAATGGATAATATCATGATAAGAAAGAACAGAATGTTATAAAGTCCAAAGGAATCAACTTCTCTTATCCCCAGTGGAGTCGCCACTATGAGCGGGGATTTTTACCCCCACTCTCGGTGGAATGGTTCTTGCAACTTCGGCACTATTTAGGCTTGGGGCCTTAGAGAACACGGACCAAAGTCCGGAGAAAATGGAGTTGGCACCGGCATGGGCCGGGAAAATGAAAGTGGTGGATGACTCAATTCCTAAGGAATCCCCAACCCCCTAATGGGTTCGAAAAGTTGGGTATGTGTGGGGAAGGTGAGAAATGGCCCAGTACCCCCACAACGCCCGGTTCATTGGAACCAGCCTCCTTTACAGGTCTTAATATTATAAAATTATTAAATATAACAATATTATTCATATTACACGCAACAATTGAAATAAAGCATCATTATATTAAAATCAAACCAATGTCCAAACAAAGAAAATAATCAGACACCCATCCGAAGATGGAAACATGCCCTTACATCATCCATGTCTAAGCTAAATAGGACACCCACCAAAAGGTAGAAACATGTCCTTTACATTGGTCCAAAAGATAAAAGCAATTTAAATTACATTGAACTTAATTAATGAGGTACCCACAAAGTCGAAACATATCTCTTACAACATTTGGAAATTAAAATAAATCGATAAAAGTAAATAAACATTCATCATAAATAAATCATTCATCAAAGATATTAAACATCAATCAAAATATATATTAAACATTCATCCATGATAAATTAAATAAATCAAGCATTGAAATTAAATAAATCAACCATCAAAGCATATAATAAACTACATAATCAAATTTAAAATAAAGCAAGTAAAGATACAAATTAGGGTTTACTGTTTCTATTTAAAATTCTTTAGTTCATGTTTTAGGGTTTTGGGATTTTAGTATTATTATTGCTATTTGTTTGGGCTATTGTAAAAGGTTTAAGAAAATTGGAATGGATTAGGGTTTCATGAATCAAATTAGGGTTTAGGGGTTACATTATGAAATTAGGGTTTTAGAATCTTAAGATATTAGGTTTATAACTCTTGGTTACTAGATTGTGACTTTAGTTTTATTAGATTATGGCTTTAGGGTTTAGATTTATAAGATTTTAAGGTTTTAAGAATTAGGGTTTAGGAAAACTGGGGTTTACCGTATTAATTTTGAGAGAATTAGGGTTTTTGGATATTTTAGAAAACATATTTGGTTTTAGGATTCAAGAAAACAGTTTAGAGCTTTATAAAATAATTATGGTTTTTAGAAACTGTAAAGTAGGTTAGGATTTGGAGATTTAAGAAAACATTTGGAAATTTTGGAAAAAAGTTAGAGGAAAACAGTTTAGGGTTTTTTTTAAAAGTTTTTGGAAATAGGAGAAACAATTTAATGTTTTTAAGGTTTTGAAAAACAGAAGAAACGAATTAGGGTTCTTAAGGTTTTTAGAAACAGAAAAGTACTTTTAAGGGTTTTTGGAAATAGAAGGAAAAATTTAAAGTTTTAAGGTTTAGAAGAAACATTTTAGTGTTTTAAGTTTTAGAAAAAACAGAAGAAACAATTTATGCAATTTGAGTGATGAAGCTACTGTAAAGAAATAAATAAAGAAAATAGAGATTCAAACCTCCGTTTGTTGGTTCCACCAAAAATTGCTTTCTGGATGAACAAGGACAAAGACAAAGTTGCTGCCTTTGATGAATTATTAATGGCTTGCTGTTGCGCTCGAATTAAGTACTACTACAAAGCGTCACTCGCAAGTATACGAGAAAGCTATAGCAAAGGTGATCGTCCCAAGGTCGTTTCCCCAAGAAGGTGTGGTTCGTAATAGTTTGATTGACAAGTTATTTAAATGCGAGAGTTTGTTTTGTTGGGATGGTGCAAGAATAATTTAAACCTAAAATTAACGTGCGTAGGGATTAATGTGTGTGATGGGTGTACAAGATCAAATCGATTCTTGGGAAGGTCCTAGAGTTATAGGTCCATTCAATCAAAGCTCAATTCTCAATTATCCATTAACATAACCTTGTAATTAATTTATTCCTTAAGGTTAATTAGTCAATTACCAATCCATTAGTTCTCACATTCATGAATTAGCAATAACCAATTATTTCACATTATCAAATTAATGAAACCCTAGAACTTATATTTCTAATTCATTCATAGGGTGGTCGATTATATAGTTCCGATATCGGATTTCACCTCTCGGTCTGTCATCCAATATTCAAAGATCAATAGGTAGCTAATCTATCAACCTAGCATTTAATCCAATACAATCAACCAATCAAAAAGGAACATCAATGGAAATATCAAATCAAGACATTCAACCAAATATACTACAAACCCTAGGCATGGGTATTTAGCTCAACATCATCAATTTATAACATTCATTCAACTCAATATAAAACAAATACAAATTGTCTATTGCAATATCAATCTCTTAATACAACAATAACAATATAGAAATGAATTAAAAGAGAGAATAGAAAAACCCCTTATGAAGATGCCAAGAGTAGGATTGCTGGTCTTCCTCCTAGCTCCACTTGATGTATGATGAAGAACTCAAGACCTCTTCAATGGTTGATTCCCCTTTGCAATATGGAATGGAGCTTTCTCAAGTCACCAACTCTTCAATTGATTTTGCCTTTGGAAGATGGAATGGAGCTTTCTCAAGTCACCCAACCTTTCAATGAAGCTTCTTCAACCTTCAAGAGCTAGTTAACCCAATTTATCCCAAAGAACCTCAAAGATCTTATCAATGGAAGATAGAGAAGGTAGAGAGGATGGAAATGGAGATGAAGATGAAGGGACAAGGGAGAGTGTCACTCTCTCCCTCTCCCAAATGTGTAGCAAAAAATATGGCTCCAAGAACCAACCAGCCTCCTCTCATTTCCCTCTTCTTCTCCTTTTAATTCATTCAAAATACACACTAATGCCTTCCAACTCACACCATTTTACTTTGTTCCCCACTATTTCTTTGTTTAGTATTTCTTTTGGCAAGCATAAGGCCTTGTTTTCCTTGTTTTCCTTTGGGACACGGCCAAGCCATCTGGCCGTGTCATTCACTGCTTCCTTTCTTTCTTCTTTCTTTTCTTTCTTTCATTTGGTCTCAAGGGGTGACACGGCCAAGCTTGTGGCCGTGTCATGTGACACGGCCACTAGCTTGGCCGTGTGTGTCCATTTCTGTTTCTTTTCTTTCCTTCTTTGCTTGCTCCAAGTGACTTTGGCATGAAATGGGACACGGCCATGGCCAGTGGCTTGGCCTTTTTATGTGTCCACCTCTGCTTGCTTCTTTTCCTTCTCTTCTTTAGCTCAAGATGGGACACGGCCAAGCTTGCTGGTTGTATCATTCACTTGGTGTGTCTCTTCCTGCTTCTTCATTTTTGCTCTTTCTTTGCTTTGGTCTTTGTTTTGCTCATTGAATGAGACACGGCCAGTGGCTTGGCCATGTCTCTTGGCTGTGTCAAGCTCTATCATCACCAATCTTTGAGGGACAAGGCCAAGCTTGATTTGGCTTGGCCATGTCTTGCTTGGTTCATGCTTTTCCTGCACTGTTTTGATCTTCCAAGGGTGTTTTTGCACCTAAACCTAAAAAAACACTTTAAACAAACTTAAAACAAAAATCAATCAAAACATTAACTAAAAACATATAAAAATCACACTAAAAACTAGTACAAAAATGATCTAAACACTTGCTTGTTGCTAATCTTCTCTGGCTAGGGTTTTCTATAATCCAAGTTTCGATCACCTAATCAAAGTCCCACTATCCGATTTCCAAGTTCCAGTCCTTTTTATGTCTTTTAAAGTGTTATTTATAGGAAAATTTATATGATTAAGTCTAATTGTTTAAGGAAACTAAAATTAATTAGGAAAAGAAACTGAAACCAAATAGAGTTTGGTTTCAGAAAAAAATTGCGTTGGAAAAATTTTGCTGGCAAAAACTGCGAGCGCTGGCCAAAACTGCGAGGATTGGTGCGAAATTGTGAGAGCTGGGCTCGCTTGGCTGCGAGGATTGGTGTGGCCAGCCAATTTTGCCGCAGGAATTTCCTACGGGCGAAATTTGCCTTGGCCAATTTGACTTTCGGCAATGATTTTTTTGTCGCCGATTTTTATTTTTATTTTTATTTATTTATTTATTTTTATTTTTATTTTATTAAAAATTATAAAAAATAAATACTAAAGTAAATATTATTTAATTCAAATACCATAAAAATTATTTTGGACTATATACTATATAAAAAATAACGGACCTGACTGGGTCAAAAATTAAGGGTCTACAATTAGTTACTTTTTCAAGTGAGAAATCCATTTATAATAAACCTCTTAATTTAGTTTTAATCCAATATAGCATAAAAGCTACTTTAGTTGGTTGAATGAATTAGAACCTAATTATTGGAAATTATCATGAACTGGTTTCCATTTTGAAAATATAACTATTGGTTGAAACATCTGAGGGAATTATTCGAAAACAAGATACCCCATGTTGGTATTTTGTTAACCATATGCCTAGGAAAAGAGACTTGTGTGAAAGTTATAAGGTTGGAAGGAATGTCCTATTTTTCCTTATTTGTTAATTATTTGTGCACACATGCATAGATGCATACATTTGCATCTCATATCATTGATCCTTTTTGGCTCACAGCCTTGGATTATGACAGTTCGAAAGCTTATGACAATCCGACGTACGTCGAAGATGAAGAATCTAGCAACGACTCAATCACTTGATCACCAAAAGCAATGGATCCCAAACAAAATCAAAGAATGGTGAATGATGCCCTCAATGCAAAGATGGAAGAAATAAAAGAGGCCCTAGCTAATACCATGAGGAACCAATTAGCTGCGATTTTAGGAAATCATGCCGAAGCATCTGCTAGCACTAAGAAGCCAAAAGACAATGGGAAGAATAAAGTTGGTGCAGTGGTTTTTGATGATGATAAGGTGATCATTGATGATGATGATGATTGGGCTCAATACTTCCAAGGTCCTCAAGACAAGAAGAAAGAACCAAAGATTGTTGAAAGACCAGCTATGGAGAAAATCGAAACTTCTGATGTTGAGAAGATGATTGCTGACCTAGAAAAGAAATTTGAGAAGAAACTGAAAATCGAAGAGATATCTGAGATCGACAAACTATTTGACTAAGATGAGGAGGTCCCTTATAAGTTCAAGATGCCATCCTTTGCAAAGTTTGATGGAACCAAAAATCCTCACCTCCATGTGAAGCAGTATATCACTGCTATGCAGTCTTTCCGAGCCACTGAGGCTCAAATTCTAAGATACTTCATGCTCTCATTGGACCCTATTGTCCAAAATTGGTTTAACACTTTAGAACACTTTAGAGGAAAGTACTCAAAAAGATTGGGACATGTTAAACAAGGCTTTCATTTAGCAATATGGGTATAATGTTGAGTTGGAAGTTACCTTAATGGAAGTTGAGTCCATTAGACATAGGCCAAATGAGAATTTTGTGGACTATGTCAAAAGATGGAGAAATAAGGCTGCTTTGCTCAAGAAAAGGCTCGATGATTCTGATCAAATAAGGATGATCGTCAGAGGCGTTCTGCCCAATCTCCATGAAAGGATGTCTCACACCCTTATAAGGGATTTCAAAGATCTTCTCCAAGCTGGTCTACAAATTGAAGAGTGGGAAAGGGAGAAAATTGCTTTTTAATAAGAAGGAATGAGAAAGGGAATTATCAGCCTAGCAATCAAAGCACGCAAAAAGAAGTTGATGTTAATTTGACTCGTCAAAGAAATAAAAGACAATTCTCAGAATTGGGAAAACCTCTATCTTTGGTTTTTAGCAAGCCGCAAAAGAAAGGGTGTTACAACCGTTAGCTCCTCGACCGTTACATAATCCACTGCCACCAAACTTCAATGCCGAGGCCTTCTGCCAATTTCATCAAATACAAGGGCATGAAACAGATAAATGTGCTCGTCTAAGGTATGAGGTCCAAGATTTGATTGATAGTGGTAAGCTACCCGAGCCGGATAAGCCCAATACCAAGAACAACCCTTTGCCTAAATTTGGAAGAGTGCCACCACCAGCAACCTTCATGGTGGGAAAAGGATTGGAAGAATATTTTATTTTATCCTCTTTTCAAGATGGGAATGTTGAAGATGTGAAAGGAGAAGGAGCTTAATTCAACAAACTTTCCTTAGCTTGAATGTTGCTTTTCAATTTTGCTTTCTTTAATATCTAATTGGAACAACTGTGTTTTTCAAATTTAAAGTTGCTTGAAATAAATTATGTTTGTCAAAAAAATTTTTGGTCTTTGTTCATTTTGGTGCTAAACCAATGAGGAATCTAGCTTGATAATTCATGAATTAATATATTTATACATCATGACTCGAATGACTTTACTAGGTGAGGGAATTACTCTATAGCATTGAGTTGTGTATGCTTACTTAGAGAGGGATCCTGCATAATGACCTTTGTTTAGGTCCTAGATAGTTTTAGAACATGCTTTGACAAACGTTCAAGGTGTTGCGGCCTTAGCCTAGCTATCTGCAAGTGCACAGATCGTTAACAAGTAATATATAATGAGTAGAGTATTGTTCCCATGAGGAGGTTAAGTCTAAGTACCAAACAATTAAACTGATTAATATTCGAACAATCAAATTTAATTTTTATGATTTAACTAGCTAAAATGACAATGAATTAAAAATAAATTTATAATAATTTAAGACTTAGGGTTTGGTCACCTTTATTGATTTATCATGGATTTTCTAAGGTATCGATTTAATTCAGTCTTCCTTTTTTATTAATGGTTGGATTCTCCTAAATTAAGTTCAAGTCTTTCTCAAGTGCTAGAACTAATATCGACTTTAATCCTTATGTATACTCTTGTGATCATAAGTAATTAAATCAATTCATTAGGTTTTATGAGAATCTTGAATCAACCTCTTAAGGGTTTAGCCTTATCTCTAAGTGAGAAACTTGCTTAAGATTGTTATCTCCTTGGACTAATGTCATGCTTCCATTCTCGCTCCATCATAGAATATCTCAAATCAATTAATCATTGGCCAAATAATCAAAGCATTAAGATTAAGGACAACAAATTAATCAAAGGATAACTTAATTAACCAAATAGACATTTATAGCTCCATGATAAATTCAATTAAGGGAACCAACCCTAAAAAGGATTAGTTCTTCATTATTGAAATAAAAACATAATTATTAAAAATGGTAAATGAAGACATAATTAAAAAGGAACAAGAAATATCAAACTCTATTTCTTTGAAGAAGATCTTGACTTGGATCTTGAACTCCTCCTTGAAGCAGAATTTCACACTTCTAAACTAAATTTATTTGGATGAATCTAATCTAATCTATTACATCTCTCATACCTTGGAGGAAGTGTGTTTAAATAGAGTGTTTGGAAGCTTCTTTAGTGGGGAAAAACTGAAAGAGTTAGGCCACATCTTTTTTGGTTCACCACCAACCCAATTTTTTGCTCATAGTCATGATTTTTGGCCCCACGGTCGTGGCTTTTGAGTGCCACGGTCGCCTGAGTTGGTTTGGTCAGTTTGAGCACTTTAGAGCTGTAAAATGGTTGGTCTAGAAGGCCACGGTCATGGCTTTTCAATTCCACGGTCGTAGCATTGAAGTTGAAATAGCCAACTTGATTTTTCTTCTCTTTCTTGGCTTGGACAGTAGAGAAATCAATCCCACGGTCGTGGGTTTTGAGTGCCACGGTCATGGCTTTCAATATGCCTCTGAAATATGCAAAATTTCTTCAAAATAGAGCCAAAATCCATGCCATGATTGTGGCCTTTGAGCCCCACGGTCGTGGCTTTTGAAATGCTTTAGCCCTTGCAATTTCTGTCATTGAAAAACTTGGACAGCTTCAAATCAAATCCCATGGCCATGGCTTTTTGACAACTTTGGCTCTGGGATTCAAAATGACTCTGGACCTCTTGATTTCTCATCTTTAATTCTATTTTCAAGTTCAAAATCATGTATCATGATTTATAAGACCTTGTAAAATTCATTATTTTCCATCTTTTAGCTTGATTTGACCTCCTTTCCATTTTTCCATGATTTTAGCCAAAATAAGCTTTTTCTTCATACTTGCAACTCTATTCTTGAAATGATGAATATTCTAGCTTTCACAATAAAGATTAATCAAATTCAATTGATAACAATAAAAATATAACTAGAATAATCATTAAATTATGCGAAAAATATAGTCCTATCAACTCCCCCAAACTTAAATCATTGCTTATCCTCAATCAACAAGAATAATCTCATTCACAATAGGCCTCATTAAAACAGTCCCAAGATTTTGATATACAAATAAAATTTAAAAATTCATTTCTAAATCAATTTTTATAACTGTACTTACTTCATTCTCTCTTACTTCATTCAAGAATTTAGCCAATTATAATCAATTGTTGCTCTTTAGATAAACACATACCCTTTGCATTCATTAAAAATTTTATATAGTTTAAAGAAATTTGCCTTTCTCATATGCATGTTTAATCAAACCTTCTCCACTAATAGACCTTACTAACTCAAGGAAAATTAAAAGGTCTTTTTAAGCTTGTAATGTGGTTTAAAAGGGTTGAGGCTAAAGTGATGCTTAACTTTTTGTATACCTTCCAAGGTTTCGATTGCAGCTCTTCCTAAAGATTTTGGAGATTTCATTAATAGATATGATTTTTCCTCAATTGCTTTAGGACACTAGCAGTGAAATTTTATTTTTACTATCTTTTTATTATTATATATATATATATATATATTATTTTATAGTTTCCAGCTAAACTTGAAATTTTATTAATGAGAAATCTAAAGGAGCTTTCCCATTTTCTTTTCTCTCTCCAATTGAGCATATATAATAGGAAGATATACCAAAAGATAATTAACTACAAAAGGTAGAAATTAGTGTTTAATGAGAAAGAACACAAGCTAGAATATTCAATTTGGCTCAAAGGGGACAACTAGAGGCAATGTTCAAATATGGTGGATATAAGAATTTGGCTACACAAACAATGCCTAAATCATCTTTTCCCCTACTTAGCAAGGTTCAATTTTGCCTCAAAAGTTCTTTCAAACATGCTCTAGGCTTAGGCATAAGATAATAAAAAATAAATGACAAAAGAGTAGGAGTCATCTCTAAGTAAGCATATACCATTGATCACTTTCAACTAAAATCAAGAATGTATTCAGGTCAAAATCTATAAAGTACACTTTTTCACAAAATCTTTATTTCAAAAGATAAATTTAAGTATATCAATATAATTAGCATCATTAAATCACAAAATTTTATTAGCCTATCATGAATTCAATCATTCAAGTGCAAGATAGCAATAATTTTTTTTTATCTAAAAATTTTTCGTAGGTACCCCATATCCCAACATTTATGAAAGGGTACTAAAATTCAAAAAGGGAATAGAATACATTACTAAATTTTGGGCTAAACTCTCCCAAACTTGAAGCTTTCCACTATCCTCAGTGGTTTAGGCATTGGGTGGTGGAGGGGTTGTGCATGCCCATTCTTAAATTTGCCTTTTGTAAGAAGAATCCATCAAAAGCTCATTTCCATCCAAGTTCATCCTGAAATAAAAACACAAAACACAAAATCAAAACATAAAATCAAAAAACAAAAATAAAACAAAAAATAAAAGACAAAGTTTAAATAAAACATTGGGTTGCCTCCCAAAAAGCGCTAATTTATAGTCTTTAGCTTGACTATAACTTCTAATCCTCAAGGTGGAAAATCATAAATTACTTTCTTTCCCACTATGTTGCTGGCTATAGTTGACTTAGAATTTTGCTTCCTAAGTTCATTATACCCATCAAATTGTGCTTGTGAGGTTGATAAGGCTAAATTGTATTTTCCTTCCTTTAGATTGGAGTTTTGAATTTGGCAATCCTTGAGTGCATTTGGAGATTTGATCACGTTAATTTCCACTTGTTCATCTTCAATCTTTGAAGTGAGTTTACCATTTTTCACATCAATTACAGCTCCAATCGTGGCTAAGAAGGGTCTCCCAAAAATATGGAGCATCTTCATCCTTATTTAAATCAACTATCATGAAATCAACAGGGATGTAAAATTTTTCCATTTTTACAAGCACATTTTCTGCAAGTCCTTTTGGGCATTTGACTGATTTATCTGCAAGCTGCAATACTAAATTGGTAGGTTTCATTTGTGCAAGTTTTAATTTCTTGAAAATAGATAAAGACATCAAATTAATACTAGCACCTGAATCACATAATGCATTTTGAATATTTAATCTACCTATTTGACAAGGAATCGAAATACTCCCTGGGTCTTCAAGTTTAGAAGGGATCTTATCCTGAAGAAGATTGTTGCACTCCTCAGTAAGTGCAATCTTTGCATTTTCCTCCATCTTTTTCTTTAACCTTTGAGGAAAAGGAATAGGTGGCACATAAGGTCTGACCTCTTGTTTTAATGGTGCCTCCTCTTGTTTAGCTTCACTTTCTTTTATTTTAGAAGAAGAAATTTGATAAATTTGGGGCTCTAGTGAAGAATCTTCAAATTGTATGCTATTTAGGAAAATAGCATTACAATGTTCTCTTGGATTGATTTCTGGTTGGCTTGGAAGTGCTCCTTGTGGTCGAGTATGAAGAGAACTTGCTATTTGACCAACTTGAATTTCAAGATTTCTATTTTGAACTGCAATTTGCTCCATCCTTGATTCAAGCTTGTCATATTGTTTTTCCAGCTTGTTGAACCTTTCTAAAGTTGCACCAATAAAATTTTCCAAAGCCAATTCATAGGATGGTTTACTTTCAGGTTGATGAATTTGACCTTGGTTTTAATTTTTCATTTATGGAGGTTGATATGGTGCTTTTTGATTGCCTTGATTTCCCCATGCCAAATTAGGGTGATTTCTCCATGTGGGGTTGTAAGTGTTTCCTCGTGGGAAAGTTGGACCTCTATTTTGATTCCCCAAAAACTGGGCGTGCTCCATAATTTTGCAATCAGCTATATCATGGCTTCCTCCACATCCTTCACAAATTTGAGATGATGGTGACAAATTGATATGCTCCAATTCCTTGGCAACTGTATCCACTTTAGCTGCAAGTAAAGAAAAATTGTCAATCTCATGTAAACCTGCAACTCTTTTTTGCATACCTCGTTCTGAAGTCCAATGATAATTATTTGCAGCCATTTCTTCAATTAATTCAGTTGCTTCAGAAGGAGCTTTGTTCATTAGTGCACCTCCTACTGCTGCATCAATCATTCCTTTAATATTTGGATTAAGTCTATTATAAAAGGTTTGAATTAAAAGCCATTCCGGGACTCCATGGTGAGGATATTTTCTTTGCAAATTCTTGAACTGCTCCCAAGCTTCATATAAGCTCTCCCCATCTTGTTGAATGAAACTTGTGATATCATTCCTTAATTTAGCCATCTTTGCAGGTGGAAAATATTTTGCCAAAAATGCAACAGCTAATTGATTGCAAGTGGAGAATGTACCTAGTGCCTTAGAAATGAGCCAATTTTTTGCTTGATCTCTTAACGAAACTGGAAAAAGTCACAACTTAATAGCAATTATCAGACACACCATTAATTATAAATGTATCACACATTTCTAAAAAATTTGAAATATGAGCATAAGCATCCTCATGTGGTAAGCCATGAAAAACAGATTCCTGAATTAAATTAATAAGTGCTTGTTTTCGATCAAATGTGTTGGCCTGCACAGGAGGTTTGACTATGCTAGATCTTGGGTGAGCAGATAGCATAGCATATTATTTTAGGGTAATGTTCTATGGATCTCCCATGATTTCTTCTTCTTATTCTTAAGAGAATGCTCCTTCTTCTAAATGGATTTCGGTTTAAGTTCCTTCTAAAATTTTTCAATTTCAGGATTATAGGGTACATGTTGAGTGTGTGGATTGCTACACATGTACCCCATAAAATTTAAAGAAAAAATGCAAAAAAGTAAAAATCCAAAGTAATAACAGTTTAATATTATCAATATCAGAATGATTGCCTCCCCGGCAACGACGCCAAAAACTTGTTGCGGCCTTAGCCTAGCTATCTGCAAGTGCACAGATCGTTAACAAGTAATATATGATGAGTAGAGTATCGTTCCCATGAGGAGGTTAACTCTAAGTACCAAACAATTAAACTGATTAATATTCGGACAATCAAATTTAATTTTTATGATTTAACTAGCTAAAATGACAATGAATTAAAAGTAAATTCATAATAATTTAAGACTTAGGGTTTGGTCACCTTTATTGATTTATCATGGATTTTCTAAGGTATCGATTTAATTCAGTCTTCCTTTTTATTAATGGTTGGATTCTCCTAAATTAAGTTCAAGTCTTTCTCAAGTATTAGAACTAATATCAACTTTAATCCTTACATCTACTCTCATGATCATAAGTAATTAAATCAATTCATTAGGTTTTATGAGAATCTTGAATCAACCTCTTAAGGGTTTAGCCTTATCTCTAAGTGAGAAACTTACTTAAGATTGTTATCTCCTTGGACTAATGTCATGCTTCCACTCTCGCTCCATCACATAAAATCTCAAATCAATTAATCATTGGCCAAATAATTAAAGCATAAAGATTAAAGACAACAAATTAATTAAAGGATAACTTAATTAACCAAATAGACATTTATAGCTCCATGATAAATTCAATTAAAGGGACCAACCCTAAAAAGGATTAGTTCTTCATTATTGAAATAAAAACATAAATATTAAAAATGGTAAATGAAGACATAATTAAAAAGGAACGAGAAATATCAAACTCTATTTCTTCGAAGAAGATCTTGACACTTGGATCTTGAACTCCTCCTTGAAGCAGAAATTCACACTTCTAAACTAAATTTGTTTGGATGAATCTAATCTAATCTATTACATCTCTCATACCTTGGAGGAAGTGTGTTTAAATAGAGTATTTGGTTAGTGGGGAAAAACTGAAAAAGTTAGGCCACATCTTGTTTGGTTCACCACCAACCCAATTGTTTGCTCAAAGTCATGATTTTTGGCCCCACGGTCCTGGCTTTTGAGTGCCACGGTCGTGGCCTGAGTTGGTTTGGTCGGTTTGAGCACTTTAGAGCTGTAAAATGGTCGGTCTGGAAGGCCATGGTCATGGCTTTTCAATGCCACAGTTGTGGCATTGAAGTTGAAACTGCCAACTTGATTTTTCTTCTTTTTCTTGGCTTGGATAGTAGAGAAATCAATCCCATGGTCGTGAGTTTTGAGTGCCACGGTCGTGGCTTTCAATATGCCTTTGAAATATGCAAAATCTCTTCAAAATAGAGCTGAAATCCATGCCACGGTCTTGGCCTTTGAGACCCACGGTCGTGGCTTTTGAAATGCTTCTGCCCTTGCAATTTCTGTCATTGAAAAACTTGGACAGCTTCAAATCAAACCCCATGGTGTGAGCGGGGATTTTCGCCCCCACTACCGATGGAATGGTTTTTACAACTTCGGCACTATTTAGGCTTGGGGACTTAGAGAACACAGACCTATGTCCGGAGAAAATGAAGTCGCCACCCGAATGGGCCGGTAGAAAGAAAGGGATGGATGACTCGATTCCTAAGGAATGCCCAACCCCTTAATGGCTTTGAAAAGTTGGGTACGTGTGAGGAAGGTGAGAAATGGCCCAGCACCCCCACAACGCCCGGTTCATTGGAACCGGCCTCCTTTACAGGTCTTAATATTATAAAATTCTTAAATATTACAATATTATCCATATTACACGCAATAATTAAAATAAAGCATCGATATATTGAAAATCAAAACAATGTCCATGCAAAACAAATAAATGGACACCCGTCCGAAGATGGAAACATGCCCTTACATAATCTAGGCCTAAATAGGACACCCTTCGAAAGGTAGAAACATGTCCTTTACATTGGTTCTAAAATATAAAAGCAATTTAAATTACACGATATTTAACTAATGAGGTACCCATCAAGTGGAAACATACCTCTTACAACATTTGGAAATCTAAATAAATTGAATAAAAGTAAATAACCATTCATTATAAATAAATCATTCACCAAAGACATCAAACATTGATCAAAATATAAACATTCATCCATGATAAAATAAATAAATCAATCATTAAAATTAAATAAACCAACAAAGCATTGATAATCAAATATAAAATTAAATAAAGCAAGGAAAGATTCAAATTAGGGCTACTGTTTCTATTTAAAATTCTTTATTTAATATGTTTAGGGTTTTGGAACTTATGGGTTTAAGCTGCTAAAAATTTTAAAAGAATTGAAATGGATCAAAGTTTTATAATTTAAGAGGTTGATAAAGTTCTTTGATTAACTAAATTAGTGTTTGAGAAGTGAAATCATGAAACTAGGGTTTGGACACTTTAAAACATTAGGTTTATGATTTACGGTTACTGGATTGTTGTTTTTAGGCTTACTATGTTTGGATTTTAATATTTAGGTTTATAAAATTTTAAGGTTTTAAGGATTAGGGTTTGGGAAAATTAGGGTTAACGTATTAGTTTTGAGGGAATTATGGTTTAGGAAAACATAAGTTTTAGATTAATTGGTTTTGGGTTTACTGTTTGTATTTTGAATAATCATAATAATGGGAGTAAAACATAAAGATTTATAATACATAAATAAATAATGACCCGAACCCATACGGCGGTCCCTCTAGCCGGTTAGTGGGTGGGGGTGAAGGGGCATTTTGAAAATTGGCTTCTAGGATTGTAGGTTTCGGTGTTGAAAATTAAGATTGTAGGGTTTAAAATTTTAAAAAATAGGGTTTTGAAATTGGAAGAAACTAGTGTTATTTTTAAAAGAATAATACTTACTGTGTGATTTTGGAAAGAAGGATTAATTAGGGTTAAAGCTTTTGATTCTTAAAAATAAGGCTAATGACTTTTTGGAATAGAGATTAGGATTTTGGAAATTAATAAAATGATTTAGGGTTTTTGAAGTTTTTGGAGACAAAAGAAACGATTTAAGGTTTTTATGGTTTTTGTAAACAAAAGAATCGAATTAGGGTGTTTGGAGACAAAAGAAATAAATTAGGGTTCTTAGGTTTAGAAGAAATGTTTTAGGGATTTAAGGTTTAGAAGAAACAGAAGAATGATTTTTAGGGTTTTTGGAAATAGAAGAAAAGATTTATTAAAGCTACTGTGAGAAAATAAAGAAATTAGACCCGAAAACATTCGTTCGTTGGTTCCACCAAAAAGTGCTTCTTGGATGAACAAGTACAAAGGCAAAGTTGCTGCCTTTGATGAATCGTTGATGGCTTTGCTTGTTGTTCCTCTCCAATCTAAAGTCCCAAATTCCAGTCCGATGTTCCAAAGTTTTTCCTAAGTCCGATTGTTAATCTCAAAAAATTCCTCCCCTTTTTGTTGTTTTTTAGTCCTTATTTATAGAAGATTTTGATGATTAATTTTACTTGTTCACGGAATCTAACATTGATTAAGAAAAGAAAATTGAAACTGAATTGAATTTGGCTTTGGAAAAATTTGCGTCGCAAAAATTTTGCTGGCGAAAAAAAACTGCTGCGGAAAAATTTTGCTGGCGAAAAAGTTGCCGCAGCTGGGGCGGGCGAAATTGCCTGAGGGCCATTTTGCCCACAGGAAACCATTTCGCTCGTAGGCTTTTCCTGTTTGGCTATTTTGTCGCCCCCCTTTTCGGCGATGAAATTTATTGTAGCTGATTTTTTGTCGCTGATTTTTATTTTTATTTATTTGTTTATTATTATTATTATTATTATTATTTATTATTAATAAAAATTAAATACTAAAGCAAATATTATTTAATTAAGATAACACAAAAATTATTTTGGACTAATTAAAATATATTGGACCACACAAAAATTATTTTAAACTAATTAAAATATATTGGACCGGACTGGATAAAAAATTAAGGGTCTACACATGGCCATGGCTTTTTGACAACTTTGGCCCTGGGATTCAAAATGACTCCAGACCTCTTGATTTCTCATCTTTAATTCCATTTTCAAGTTCAAAATCATGTATCATAATTTATAAGACCATGTAAATTCATTATTTTCCATTTTTGAGCTTGATTTGACCTCCTTTCCATTTTTCCATGATTTTTAGCTAAAATAAGCTTTTTCTTCATACTTGCAACTTTATTCTTGAAATGATGAATATTCTAGCTTTCACAATAAAGATTGATCAAATTCAATTGATAACAATAAAAATATAACTAGAATAATCATTAAATTATGTACAAAATATAGTCCTATCACGAGGCGAAATTGAACTCTGCTTATTTAAGGGAGAGATGATCTAGGCATTGTTTGGTTAGCCAACAACTAGTATCCACCTAATTAAATATTAATCCCTAGTTGTCCCTTTGAGCCTTCATAAAATTTTAGCTTTCTTTTCATTGACTTATAACCCCAACAACCTTCCCTGAGCTATTGTGATACTTTTGACAAGTCTTATGATCACTAAGGTAAAGAGGCAAGAAGATCAAAGAATGGAATGTATAGCCAAAGTCGGAAGGATAGTTGATGTTTTCAAGACCATAAGGGCAGTTGAAGTTCACCTAATATCTCCAGTCCATCAAGATAATATCAGAGTAACAAATGATTTATCCCTGTTAAAGGAGATTTATGTCACTCCACTTACCCATCATTAGAAACCCAAGTTGGTACAAACAAGACAACTCTTTTAGAGCTAGAACAAAAAAAAAGAAGAAAAGAAAAGAAAGAAAAGAAAAAGGGATAGAAAAGAAAAAAGTACAAAAGAAGAAAAAAAAATTCCATTTTCAAGGGTGAAGACTCGATGCCAAGGATGAAGATCCAGTTTAATGGATGAAGATCCAATTTTAAGGGTAAAGACCCGACGTCCAAAGGATGAAGATCCATTTTTAAGAGTGAAGACCCGATATCAAAGGATGAAGATCCATTTACAAGGGTGAAGACCCGATCTCCAATGAAGTAGATCCATTTACAAGGGTGAAGACCCAATCTCCAAGGATGAAGATCCATTTATAAGGGTGAAGACCCGATCTCTAAGGATGAAGATCCATTTTCAAAGGTGAAGATCCGATGCTAAGGATGTAGATCCAAGGTTCAATGATGAAGATTCATTTTGAGGGTGAATACCCACAATACGTTAAAGAATAGAACAGCCGGAGCAGTCAGAATTCTCAACTGATAAAAGGTCAGTCAAACTCAGTCTTGGGTCCAAAACCCAAAACCCAAATTACCCTTAGGTCCCAACCTAAAATTATCCTTGAGTCCAGAACTCGAACCGGGTCCAGAATCTAAAACCTCAACCATATCGAAAAAATTAAGTCTTATTGCTTTTCACTCTCTTTAACTGAAGTCTTAGATCGTTCAAGCAGGTGGCAAACTATGGACCCTTAATTTTTGACCCAGTCTGGTCCGTTATTTTTTATATAGTCCAAAATAATTTTTATCGTATTTTAGTTAAATAATATTTTAGTATTTATGATTTACAATAAAAATAAAAAATGGTGAAGTTAATAAAAAATATAAAAATAAAAAATAAATAAACAAAAATAAATATAAATAAAAAATAAAAAAAAATCGGCGACGAAAAAATCGACGACGAAATGGAATTGGCCAAGGCCAATTCACCCGTAGGAATATCCTGCGGGTGAAATGGCCTTGTGCCATTTCGCCGCAGGAAATTCGTGATGCGAATTGGCTGGCCGCCCAGCCAATTTCGCACCAGCTCTCGCAGTCCTCGCCAAAGCTCGCAGTTTTCGCCAGCAAAATTTTCCAAAGCAATTTTTTTTGAAACCAAATTATATTTGGTTTCGGTTTCTTTTCCTAATTAATTTTAGTTTCCTTAAACAATTAGAATTAGGTTTATGATTTTTCCTATAAATAACACTTTAAAATTCAGAATTAAGGGACTTGGATCGGGGACGTTGATTATGGGATCGAAAATTAGACTTTTAAACTTGGATTATAGAAAACCCTAGCTAGAGAAGATTAGCAACAAGCAAGCAACCAACAATTCATCAAAGGTAGCCACACTGCCTTTGTTTTTGTTCATCCAGATGTCAATTTTGGTGGAACCAACTATGCAGGTTTGATCTTTAACCATAGATTATATATTTACATAGCTTTATTTCTTTGATTAATAAGAACATGCACACAGTACTTTGATCCTTAAATATATAGTAATTTGATCTTTGTTTCAATAACTTAAATTATTTATTCAGTTTCCAAAAACCTTAAGAACCTTAAATTATTTCTTCTGATTTCAAAAAGCTTAATAACTTAAATTATTTCTTCTATTTCCAAAAACCTTAAGAACCCTAAATTTGTTTCTTCTATTTTCAAAAACCTTAAAAACATTAAATCGTTTCTCCTATTTCCAAAAACTTTAAAAAACCCTAAACTATTTTCCTCTAACTTTTTTTCAAAATTTCCAAATGTTTTCTGAAATCTCCAAACCCTAACCTACTTTACAGTTTCTAAAAATCATAATTATTTTATAAGACTCTAAACTATTTTCTTAAATCCTAAAATCAAATATGTTTTCCAAATGTCAAAAACCCTAATTCTCTCAAAACTAATACGGTACCTAATTTTCCTAAACCCTAATCCTTAAAACCTTAAAATCTTATAAACCTAAACCTTAAAACTCAATACAGTAAATCTAAAATCACAATCCAGTAACCAAGAGTTATAAACCTAATATCTTAAGATTCCAAAACCCTAATTTCATAATGTTACCCCTAAACTCTAATTTGATTCATGAAACCCTAATCCATTCCAATTTTCCAAAACCTTTACAGTAGGTTAAACAAATAACAATAATAATACTAAAATCCCAAAACCCTAAATGTTAATTAAAGAACTTTAAATAGAAACAATAAACCCTAATTTGTATCTTTACTTGCTTTATTTTTAGATTTGATTATGGAGTCTATTATATGCTTTGATGGTTGATTTATTTAATTTCAATGCTTGATTTATTTAATTTATCATGGATGGATGTTTTCTTTATTCCTATTATTTGTTTGTTTTAGTATTGAAAGTGTAAAAGGTATGTTTCCACTTAGTGGGTACCTCATTAGTTAAATCTCATGTAATTTAAATCGCTTTTATAACTTGGACTAATGTAAAGGGCATGTTTCCACCTTTCGGTGGGTGTCCTATTTAGTTTAGACATGGATGATGTAAGGACATGTTTCCATCTTCGGATGGGTGTCCATTTATTTGCTTTGTTTGGGTATTGCTTTGATTTTAATATAATGATACTTTATTTCAATTGTTGCGTGTAATATGGATAATATTATTATACTTAAGAATTTTATAATATTAAGACCTGCAAAGGAGGCCAATTCCAATGAACCGGGTGTTGTGGGGGTGCTGGGCCATTTCTCACCTTCCCCACACGTACCCAACTTTTCAAACCCATTAGGGGGTTGGCGATTCCTTAGGAATTGAGTCATCCACCCCTTTCTTTTTCCAAGCCCATCCGGATAGCGACTCCAATTTCTCCAGACTTAGGTCCGTGTTCTCTAAGGCCCTGAGCCTAAACAGTGTCGAAGTCGCAAGAACCATTTCATCGGGAGTGGGGGCAAAAATCCCTGCTCACAGGTACTCTTATACTTTATTTACTTATTTTATATATAATGGCTGTATATATTATATATATACGGTTTAAGGGTGTTATATTTATTTTGGTATCAGAGCCTAGGTTTGAGGTTCTCTACCTAGTTGGGTTTTGAGAATGAGGAATTTAAAATAATGATTTAAAGTTTAATACATGCATATGCATTGGCACTTGAACTGGCCTCTGATGTGGCAATAGTTATAAGTGGAGAGTAATGCTTTTAATGAAGGTAAAGTGATGTCTAGATTGAGAACATGTAAAGAAGATGTTGGAAAAGTTTATTAGTTGATTTCATTTTTTAAAAGAAGTAGTGTTTTGATTAAACATAATTAATCATGAAGGAATTATTTATGAAGTGAATTGTGTAGAAGATGATTGAGTTGGTTTCTTTGAAGTAAATCATTATCGTAATAAAATGAACAATGTTTAAGTGTCTGGGATTCAAAATTTGGAATGTGAAAATTTTTATTTAAACCTGATTGTGATATTTTTATACTGTATACATGTAATTCACATATACTAGGCGTATGTATTATATGTATATAGGGTATAAGGGTGTTACATTCTCTTTGTTTCCATTTTCAATTTCCCACTCATTATCTCTAACACAAATCTAAATCCAAATCCATAATCAATAGCACTTTCACCAAATCCAAACTTCAAATAGAAAAAAATAAATCAACAACAACACAGAAACTAGAAATAAAAGCCAACAGCTCAAAAAAACAAAGAAATCCAAAGCCAAAAAACATGGAAACCCAAAGCCAAAGAAAAAAATGAAAAACAAAGATAGATAGAGATTGACAAAAAAAACACAAAGTGTATATGAAGGCAAAATGAAGAAGACCAGTGACACAAGCAAGGAGATGAGACAAGATGGAGAGTCGACAACGATTGAGAGGAGAGTCTCATGAAAATAGATAAGAGAGCGACGCAAGATGAGAAAAGAGAGGAGAAGAGTGTCTGAGATATAGGTAAGAGTGTGTGTGTAAAACCTAAATAATAAAAATGTCACTATAATTAATATAATTTGGGCCAGGAGGAGTTAGCCTAAGTAAATTTGACTCAGGCTTAAGGCACAACGCAAGATGCACTCGGGTTTCAATATGAAATCTGAGACCCAGCCTAGTTACCTTTAAACCCATCCCAACACATGGGCCAGGTTTCTTAGGTTGCTAAGCTAGGTGAACATCCCCATTTAAGATTTAAATATCTTGTTATACCTAAACTTAAGGTAATGCCCATATGTTAGTAAATAATATATAAACTTGAATCATTTTTAATTAAATTTATAGTTTATTTGTTAAATATTATTTACTTTTTAGTTAAAATTTTAGTTTTAGTGTTTTTTTAATTGTTGTTTACTTGTTTAATTTTTATGTTTTTAGGTCATATTTAAATAAAAATAACAAATAAGGAAGCTTGAAGAAAAAATTTGATATAGATTTGAATGCAAATCAAATAAAGAAGTCTTATACTTAAACTCTAACCCCCTACTCCAGTTAGATTTTTAATTCCTAATTGAGAGTTAGAGTTCCTTCCGATTTAAAATAGGACACTCTCTATAAAAAGAGAATAATATATGGAGAAGGTGTGAGCGGGGATTTTTGCCCCTACTCTTGGTGGAATGGTTCTTGCGACTTCGGCACTGTTTAGGCTCGGGGCCTTAGAGAACACGGACCTAAGTCCGGAGAAAATGGAGTTGCCATCCGGACTGGCTGGGAAAAAGAAAGGGGTGGATGACTCGATTCCTAAGGAATCCCCAACCCCCTAATGGGTTCAAAAAGTTGGGTACGTGTGGGGAAGGTGAGAAATAGCCCAGCACCCCCACAGTGCCCAGTTCATTGGAACCGGCCTCCTTTACATATCTTAATATTATAAAATTCTTAAGTATAACAATATTATCCATATTACACACAATAATTAAAATAAAGCATCGTTATATTAAAATCAAAGCAATGTCCAAGCAAAACAAATAAATGGACACCCATCCGAGGATGGAAACATGTCCTTACATCCCATGCCTAAATAGGACACCCACCGAAAGGTAGAAACATGCCCTTTACATCGGTTCTAAAACATAAAATCAATTTAAATTACATGATATTTAACTAATGAGGTACCCACCAAGTGGAAATATACCTCTTACAACATTTGGAAATCTAAATAAATTGATAAAAGCTAAATAACCATTCATCATAAATAAATCATTCATCAAAGATATTAAATATCAATAGAGAGTAAACATCCATCCATGATAAATTAAATAAACCTAGCATTGAACTTAAATAAATTGAAGCATATAAAATAAATCAAAGCATAATAAAATATAAAATTGAATAAGGAAAATAAAAATTGAAGGAACAAAACTAACAACTTTAAACTTTTTAGAAAACAAAGCAACGAATTAAGATTTTTAAACCTTACAAAAAGTGAATTGAGGTTCTAAATTTTTTTAATTAAAAGAAAGAATGGGATGATTTAGGTACTGTGAAAAAAATAAAAGAAATTAAGAATTCAAACCTTCTTTCGTAGGTTACACCAAAAATTGCTTCTTGGATGAACAAGGTCAAAGACAAGCTTTGTTGCCTTTGAATTGCTTGAATTGTTTTTCTGCTCCCTCAAAAAATCCTCTAGATTCAAGGTTTTCCTTCTCAATTTTGATCTCCACTTTCTCCTCTGATTTCTTGATTCTTTTTGTGTTGTTTTTTTGTCTTATTTATAGAAGTGTAGACCCTTAATTTTTGACCTAGTACGATCCAATATATTTTAATTAGTCCAAAATAATTTTTGTGTTGTCCAATATATTTTAATTATTCCAAAATAATTTTTGTAGTATCTTGATTAATTTTAATATTTATTTTAGTAAAAAATGATGAAGAGAATAAAAAATCCAAAAAAAATAACAAAAAAATCGGCGGCGGAAAAATCGGCGACAAAAAAATCATCGCCGAAAGTCAGCGCGGGCCTGTGGGCATTTTGCGCCCAGAAGTTTCTTGCGGGCAAAATGGCCCAGACAGGAATTTCCTGCGGGCGAAATAGCCCGCAGGCCCATTTCGCCCACGCTACGGCAGCCAGCTGCAGCAGCTTTTTTGCCAGCGCATTTTTTCTGGAGCAGTTTTTTTTCGCCAGCATAATTTTTCCGCAGCAGTTTTTTTTTGCCAGCAAAATTTTTCCGACGTAAATTTTTCGAAACCTAAGACAATTAGGTTTCGATTTCCTTTTCTTAATGAATAATATGTTCCATGAATAACTAGGAATGTACCATAAAATTCTTCTATAAATAAGACCAGAAACATCACAAAAAGGAATGAAGAAATCGAAGGAGAAATTGATCAAAAATTGGATCCGAAACTAAGTAGGAAAGGCAGTGAATCAACCTGATTTCATTATTTGAGAGAAACAAATAATTCAAGCAATTCAAAGGCAGCAAAGCTTTTCCTTGTTTTTGTTCATCCAAGAAGAAATTTTTGGTGGAACCAACAAGCGGAGGTATGCATCAATTGTTTAAATTCTATTCCTCACAGTAGCTAAATCATCCTATTGTTTCCTTTAATTCAAATAGAACCTCAATTCACTTTTTCTAAAGTTTAAAAACCTTAATTCGTTGCTTTGTTTTCCAAAAAGTTTAAAGTTGTTATTTTTGTTTCTTCAAAACCCCAAAATCCTAATTTGCTTTCCAAATTTTCAAAACCCTAAATTGAGTTATATTTCTTTCCAAAAGCCCTAAAAACTTCTTTTTTACTTTTATAAACTTTAAATCATTTATTTATTTTTATAAAACTTCATAAAGTTATCAATTGTTTTTTCCAAATTCTAAAAATTAATTCATTCCCCGAAACCCTAAATTCTAAAATCCTAACACCCTAATTTAACTCCAAAATCCGAAACAGTGAACCCTAACTCCCTTAAAACCTAAACCCTAAAGTTTTCTAAACCCTAATTCTTTAAAATTTTAAAACCCTATAAACATATTCAAACACAGTAAGCTTAAAACCATAATTTAATGAATAACCGTAAACTATAAATCTAAGTATTTTAAAGTGTCCAAACCCTAGTTTCATGATTTCACCATTCAAACACTTTATCAACCTTTTAAAACATAAAACCTTAATCTATTTTAATTCCTTTAAAAACTCACAGTAGCCTAATTCCACAAATTCCAAAACCCTAAACACATGAAATAAAGAACCCTAAATGGAAACAGTAGCCATAATTTAGTTTTTATTTGCCTTATTCAATTCTATATTTGATTATGCTTTGATTTATTTTATATGCTTTAATTTATTTAAGTTCGATGCTTGGTTTATTTAAATTATCATGGATAGATGTTTACTTTCTATTGATATTTAATACCTTTGATGAATGATTTATTTATGATGAATGGTTATTTACTTTTATCAATTTATTTAGATTTCCAAATGTTGTAAGAGGTATGTTTCCACTTGGTGGGTACCTCATTAGTTAAATGTCATGTAAATTAAATTGCTTTTATATTTTAGACCAATGTAAAGGACATGTTTCTACCTTTCGGTGGGTGTCCTATTTAGGCATGGATTATGTAAGGGCATGTTTCCATCTTCGGATGGGTGTCCATTTATTTGCTTTGTTTGGACATTGCTTTGATTTTTTTAATATAACGAAGCTTTATTTCAATTGTTGTATGTAATATGGATAATACTGTTATACTTAAGAGTTCTATGATATTAAGACCTGTAAAGGAGGCCAGTTCCAATGAACCGGGCGTTGTGGGGGTGCTGGGCAATTTCTCACCTTCCCCACACGTATACAACTTTCCGAACCCATTAAGGGGTTGGGGATTCCTTAGGAATCGAGTCATCCACCCCTTTCTTTTTCCCAGCCCGTTCGGGTGGCGACTCCATTTTCTCCAGACTTAGGTCCGTGTTCTCTAAGGCCCCGAGCCTAAACAGTGCCGAAGTCGCAAGAACCATTCCACCGGGAGTGGGGGCGAAAATCCCCGCTCACAATGGCGACTCCACTAGGGATAAGAGAATTTGATTTTGTTGGTCTTTATATTCTTCTATTCTTTCTTATAATGATATTATCCATTGCATCATCTTAGATTGCATCGTGTGCATGAGTTAGGATGCCTGTGTTATCCGTGTTATGTTATGTAAGAGATACCATACTTTCACTCAAGGTATGGAGATCGAGCATGGCATAACCACTCATAGCCTCGTACCATTTGGTATATACTTGCTATGGGAACCTAAGCCTTTTTACCCAAAGACTAAAGCTCATGTAATTGGCATAGTTACTTTCCTTAGGTTTTACCCCAGATACATGTTGTTTGACTATTGTTAATTTATCTTGGCTTAAATCATTGCTTATTTGGCTTGTTCTTTTCTAATATGACCTAAGTATATTGTAAGCTCAAAATAAAGTTTTCTTTAAAATCCAAAAGACCAAAGCTATTTTTCAAAATTTTCAAGATGGTCTTTGGACGTAAGACTTTTCTAAAAATAAATTAAAAATTATTTTGCTCATGGCCCAAATACTAAGCCCAAAATCCATTTTTTTCTAAAATCTTTTTACAATGGGCTTAGAAACAAAATTATTTTCATTCAACCCTTTCTTGCAAAGAGCTTGCAAAAATATATAGGTCAATTACGAAATACCAAAAATCAATTGTGAGCCTAGTTTATACTAAGAATAATTAATCATGGGCTTGTTTTTGGCATGAATCATTAGTTAAATTTTTTCAAGTGAGAAATCTATTTATAATAAACCTCTTAATTTCATTTTAATCCAATATAGCATAAAAGCTACTATAGTTGGTTGTATGGATTAAAACCTGTTTAATGGGAATTATCAGAAACTGATTTCCATTTTTGAAAATATAACTATTGATTGAAACGTCCGAGGGAAATATTCAAAAACAAGGTACCCCATGTTGGTATTTTGTTAACCATATACCTAGGAAAAGAGACTCGCCATTCGTGTGTGGATGTTATAAGGTTGGAAGGAACGTCCTATTTTTCTTTGTTTGTTGATTATTTGTGCATACATGCATACGTTTGGATCTCATATCATTGATCCTCTCTGGCTCACAGCCCTGGATTACGACAGTTCAAAAGCTTACAACAATCCGACCTACGCCGGAGATGAAGTATCTAGCAACGACTCAATCACTTGCTCACCGAAAATAATGGAGCCTGAACAAATTCAAAGGATGGTGGATGAGGCCCTCAACGCCAAGATGGAAGAAATAAAAGAGGCCCTAGCTGAGACCATGAAGAACCAATTGACTGCAATCTTAGAGAATCATGCCGAGGCATCTGCTAGCACTAAGAAGCCAAAGGACAAAGGGAAGACTAAAGTTGGTGAAGTGGTTTTTGATGATGAAAAGGTGATCATTGATGATGATGATGATGATTGGGCTCAATGCTACCAAGATGCTCAAGAGAAGAAAAAGGAACTAAAGATTGTTGAAAGATCAACTATGGAGAAAACCGAAACTTCTGATATTGAAAAGATGATTGCTGATTTAGAAAAGAAATTTGAGAAGAAACTGAAAACCGAAGAAATGTCCGAAGTTGACAAATTATTTGAGCTAGATGAAGAAGTTTTGTACAAGTTCAAGATGCCATCTTTTGCAAAGTTTGATGGAACCAAAAAACCTCATTTGCATGTGAAGCAGTATATCACTGCTATGCTGTCTGCCCGAGCTACTAAGGCTCAAACCCTAAGGTACTTCATGCTCTCATTGGATCCTGTTGTCCAAAAGTGGTTCAATATATTGGAAGAAGGAACACAAAAGAGTTGGGACCTGCTATACAAAACCTTCATCCAACAATATGGGTATAATGTCGAGATGGAAGTTACCTTAATGGAAGTGGAGTCCATTAGACAAAGGCCAAATGAAAATTTTGTGGATTATGTGAAAAGATGGAGAAACAAGGCTGCTTTGCTCAAGAAAATGCCCGATGAATCTGATCAAATAAGGATGATAGTGAGAGGTGTCCTACCCAATCTCCGTGAAAGGATGTCTCACACCCTTATAAGGGATTTCAAAGATCTTATCCAAGCTCTTCTACAAATTAAAGAGTGGGAAAGGGAGAAAATTGCTTTTCAATAAGAAGGAATGAGAAAGGGAATTACCAGTCTGGAAATCAAAGCACGCAATAAGAAGTTGATGTCAATACAACTGGTCAAGTAAATAGAAGGCAGTTTTCAGATCTGGGGAAGCCTTTGTCTTGGGTCTTCAACAAGCTACAAAAGAAGGGACTATTACAGCCATTGGCCCCTTGACCTTTGCCGTATCTTTGCCCCTAAAATTTAATACTAAAGCCTTTTGTGAGTTTCATCAAACACAAGGACATGAGACAAACAAATGCTTGTGATTAAAACATGAGATCCAAATTTTAAGTGACAGTGGTAAGCTGCCTGAGCCTGATAAGACCAGCACAAAAGACAATCCTTTGCCTAAAGTACCTCCACCGGCAACCTTCATGGTGGGAAAAGGATTGGAAGAAGATATTGTTTTATCATCCTTTTAAGATGGGGATATTGAAGATGTGAAAGGAAAAGAAGCTTAACTCAACAAACTTTCCTTAGCTTGAATGATGCTTTTCAAATTTTGCTTTAATATTTAATTAGAACAATTATGTTTTTCAAATTTGTTTGAATAAATTACTTTTATCAAAAATTTTGTTGGTCTTTGTTCACTTTGGTGCTCAACGGATGAGGAATCTAGCTTGATAATTCATGAATTAATATATTTATGCATCATGACTCAAATGACTTTACTAGGTGAGGGAATTGCTCTATAGCATTGAGTTGTGTATGCTTACATAGAGAGGGCTCCTGCATAATTATCTTTGTCTAGGTTCTAGTCAGTCTTAGAACATGTTTTAATAAACTTTTGAGGCGAAATTGAACTCTGCTTATTTAAGGGAGAGATGATCTAGGCATTGTTTGGTTAGCCAACAACTAGTATCCACCCTATTAAATATCAATCCCTAGTTGTCCTTTTTGAGCCTTCATAAAATTTTAGCTTTCTTTTCATTGGCATATAATCTCAATAACCTACCTTGAGCTGTTGTGATGCTTTTGACAAGTCTTATGATCACTAAGAAGAAGAGGCAAGAAGATCAAAGAATGGAATGCATAGCCAAAACTATAAGGATAGTTGAAGTTCTCAAGACCATAAGGATAGTTAAAGTTTTCCTAATATCTCCAATATATCAAGACAACATCAGAGTAACAAATGATTTATCCCTGTTAAAGAAGATTTATGTCACTCCACTCATCCATTATTAGAAGCCCAAGTTAGTACAAATAAGATAACTCTTTTAGAGGTAGAACCAAAACAAAAAAAAAAGAAGAAGAAAAAAAAAGGAAAAAGAAAAATAAAACCTAGAAAGGCGGTTCAGAAAGCCAACTAAGTTCTCTTTTACCTAAAGCAGCAAAAGGCTTCCATTTGGTTCATAAAGACATTTTTACTTGAATTGGTCCAACCCAACCAAAGATTTAATCAAAATCAAAGAAAAGGAGAAAGACCATTCAGTTCTTAAAAGTTCTGTACTTGACAGTCCTACAAGGAAGGACAAAATGATAAAATGCTCAAAGAAAATGGAAGAGTATGGAAAATAAAGAGGAAAGAAAAGGGAGAAGAAGAAAAGAAACGAATTTGGGGACAAAACTTTTTGCAAGGGCAAAAACTGTCCTAATCAAGATTCAGATTAATGCCAAGAAGATAGAAGGAATTTGGAGTCTAGCAAGATTGCCTCCAAGATGCCTAAAATTCAAACAAGAAATTTATAGTGCGAGGGTTTGTCCATTGTGTCACATCAGCTTCTATCTCAAAATGGCCTTCATTTAACCCATGTCCCTCATAGACCACATTTCAAGCCTATCAAAGACTTGTTGATCTCTCTTGGTAGGTAGAGTCTATTAGTGGAGATAGTTTGAAAAGCATGCATATGAGATAGGCAATATTTAAACTCAATGAGACCTTTGGCCAAGTAATGTGTATGTGCCTATCTGAAGTGCAATAGTTCTTGCTTAAATAGAAATAATAGTACGGTAACTAGGGTTGTCATGTTATAGATATGCTAATTTGGAAAAATCAAGTCCTGAGGTACATTGACATTAATTTGGCAAAGCCAACATTTGATTTCAAAATTAAAATTCAAAAATTCAAAAAATCAAAATAAATAAAAATGTGTTTTGTCATACAAAGCTTTCAAGTTAAGGGAAGTATGTTCAACTGTCGAATCTCCAAAGAACACATTGGGCAAAGGAATGATTATTGGCAAGGTCATGAAGAAGCTATCAATCGACATGCTGAAACATTATTCGAAATATATGAATCCCTGACTCTACTGATTGGGGCCTCCATTATTCATGTTTTCAACATCTTAAAGATAAAAGCAACAAATGTGAAGCTTTCGATCATTCCAATACAACAGTTGAACGAGCGTCAAAAAGGAACCAATAAGAAAAATTCTGTTGATCACCTCGGTCTATGAGTCAATAAAACCGCTGTATGTATCATTCATGCATATCATGCATACATGAGCATATCACATCGTACTTTCTTGTCTTGTATTGTCTATTCTTTATCAAGGTAAACAGCAAATACCTTGCGAAGTAAAGAATCAAAAGAAGATATCAAATCAGGGGGCATGGAAAGCCTATTTGCTTGTGGAAGCTCCAGTCGTTTTGCAAAAGAAGAAATGCATGCTTGTACGAAGAACTAGATTGCAAAAACATCAATCAGAGCATGCATAGAAAAATCATGGGTTTGAGCCTATACAGGGGGCAAAGTTTCTCCTTTTCGATTTTTTGAGTCTATATATAAAATGTTTTTTCAAACTCACTTACAAATATTTTGCCACACAGGGGGGCAAGGAGAGGGTATAAGGTCCAATTAAAAATAGCTGAATTTTTGCAAAAAGGAAGAACAAAAGAATGAAACATTAGAACTCTCCAAAGAATGAAGATGCAAAAGACAAAAGATCAGTCCAGCTAAAAAAGCTGAAGCAAGGGTAAAGACCCAAAGTCCAAAGGATAAAGATCCATTTTCAAGGGTGAAGACCCGATTTCCAAAGGATGAAAGTCCATTTTCAAGGGTGAAGACCCGATCTCCAATAGATAAAGATCTATGTTTCAAGGGTAAAGACCCAATCTCTAATGGATAAAGATCCACTTTCAGAAGGTGAAGACCCGAAGTCCAAAGGATGAAGATCCATTTTCAAAGGATGAAGACCCGATAGGATGAAGATTTAGTTCAAAGGATGAAGATCCATTACAAGGGTGAAGACCCGATCTCAAAGGATGAAGATTTATTTTGGGGGTGAAGAACCACAATGCATAGAACAGCCGGAGCAATCAGACTTCTCAACTGAATAAAAGGTTAGTCAAACTTAGTCTCGGGTCCAAGCACCCAAAATTCAATTCATTTTCGGGTCCATTTACCCAAATTCAATCTAATCTCAGGTCCAAGTACCCAATCTTGGGTCCAAGTGCCCAAATCAAATTAATCTCGGGTCCAAGTACCCAAATCAAATCAATCTCGGGTCCAAGTACCCAATCTCGGGTCCAAGTACTGGTGCGTGCCGCTATGTACTATAGCAATTACCGCAAGTGCACGGGTCACCCAAGTAATATAGTAGTGAGTGAGTTATCGTTCCACTGGGGACAAGGCCAAGTACTAGTTCAAACCTTAACCATTGTTTAGCAAATTAATAGTTGTGTGATGCTTTGTAATTAAAAACAACTAATTTAATAACTGGAAGTAAGGGAAGATTAAATGTTATGCAAATAGGATTGATGATAATAATACTATCCAGATATTGAATCCCCCTAGCCTCAATGATATTTATAAACAATCAATTCAGTTAAATCATTCAATAGAGTTGAATTGGCATTCCTCTAACTTAGACTAAAACCTCTCTCGAGCGAATTAACCTCTAATCACTAAGTAGAGTACCGGAATCTCTTCTCAAAACACAATTAAATAGGTCATGCATTAAGAGCAAGGAATTATACACCAAAGGATCTTGTAGGTCTATCTCTAGCACCCCAATCAATCCTCAACCCTTATGAGTATTCAATTCATATCAAGCTTTCTCAAGTCAATAATATGAAAATGGCAACCAATCAATAAGTATGCTATTATCAATTGGAAATAACATCAAGCATCATAAGAATAAAACAACTCAATCAAATGATTCAACTAAATATAATTATTCAATTCATACAAATAAGCTAGGGTTCATCAATATCTAGATAGAGAAGGAATTAGTTCATGTTCAAAACCAGAAAAACAGAGCAAGATAAATGAGTAAAAGAAACCAAACAATCCATGGTGAATAATTTGTATTTCTTCACTTCAATCCTTGATTCTTGGTTTAGGGCTTGTACAAGATGTGTCTTCTTCTTCAATCTTAGCTCAAAACCCTCCTCTTTGCTTCAGTTGATGGTTCCTTCTCCCTTGTTCCAGCTCTCCTGTTTCAAGCTCCAGAAAATTCCTTAAAAACTCCCTCTTCTCTTTTTATTTCCCTCCAAAGCTCAAGTCAATCTTCCAACTCACTTCCAACTCACCTTATATCCCACATTCCCTTTGTTCAATCTTTCTTTTCCTCAAATTAGGCAAGCTTTTCTTTTGTCTAATGTTACTTTTGACCAAAACTAGTCTTTGTTTCCCACTGGTCTGCAAAAGAATTTGAATGTTTCAAAGTTGCCAGAGGTGACACGGCCAAGCTTGCTGGCCGTGTCACCTTCTGTCCTTTCTCACCTTATTTTCTTCTAGGTGACACGGCCAAGCTTTGAGTGGCTTGGCCGTGTCTCTCATTTTTTTTTGGGACACAGCCAAGCCACTTGGCCATGTCCATCACTGCCTTCCTTCCTTTCTTTCTTTTCTCTTTGGCTTCATGGGGTGACACGGTCTAAAAAATCAAAGGGGTCTTAGACAGGTGTGACATAATCTTTGATAAGCTTGAAATGGGGTCTTAGACTCTACCTACCAAGAGAGATCAACAGGTCTTTGATAAGCTTGAAATGGGGTCTATAAGGGACACGGGTTTAAGTGAAGGCCTTTTTGAGATTGGAGCTGGTGTGACACAATGGACAAACCCTCACACTACAAATTTCTTGTTGGAACTTTAGACAGTTGGGAGTAATCTTTCTAGACTCCAAATTCTTTCTATCTTCTTGGCATTAATCTGGATCTTGATTAGGATAGTCCTTGCCCTTGCAAAAAGTTTGGTATCCAAATTTGTTTCTTTTCTTCTTCTCCCTTTTCTTTTTATTTTTCTTACTCTTTCCTTTCTTTGAGCATTTTATAATTTTGTCCTTCTTCCTTATAGGACTATCAAATACAGAACTTTCAAGAACTGAATGGTCTTTCTCCTTTTTCTTTGATTTTGATTGAATCTTTGGTCAGGTTGGGACCAATTCAAGTCAAACCATCTTTATAAACCAAATGGAAGCCTTTTGTTGTCTTAGGTCAAAGAGAACTCAGTTGGCTTTTTGAACCATTTTGGGTTTTCTTTTCTTTTTTCTTTCTTTTTTTTCTTTTCTTCTTCTTTTTTTCTTTGCTCTCACTTCTCTTGTTTTCTTTTCTTCTCTTTTTTTTTGTTTTTTTAGTTCTGGTTCAAACATAGTTGTCTTGTTTGTACTGACTTGGGCTTCCAATAATGGATGAGTGGAGTAACATAAATCTTCTTTAATAGGGATAAATCATTTGTTACTCTTATGGTGATGTTGTCTTGATATATTGGAGATAGTAAGTGAACTTCAACTACCCTTATATTTTTTAGAACATCAACTATCCTTATGGTCTTGATGCAAGAAAGGATCCCTTGAAGCTAGCAAGTGGACCAATCACTAGAAGCAAGGCAAAGAGATATCAAGCTAGTATGGCTTTGCATATTCAAGAAGAGATTTCCAAAGAGCTTCAAGAATTATCATTCAAGAAGATGGAGATAGAGCTTGAAGAAGGCACACCAAAGCTGATTATGATGCTTAGTGTGGAAGCTAAAGGCTAGCTAAAGAAAGGTCCAACGTGCAAGAAAGGTCCATGGGGGTTCATATAAAGCATTAGGAAGTAATTTAAGGCCCATGGACAGCCCAAATAGTGTGGGGCATTTCTTATGTTGAAGGGATTAGTTTAGTTGTTTCCATACTTTATATTTTCCTTAGTGGATTAGGATTTTGTTTCCATATTTTATGTTTTCCTTATGCAATTAGGAATGTTTCAGTCTTAATTTTCCTTATGCAATTAGGAATGTTTTAGTCTTAATTTTCCTTATGCAATTAGGAATGTTTTAGTCTTAATTTTCCATATGCAATTAGGAATTTTTGTAACCCTTATTTAAGGGCACTATTAGGCCGAATTTCAGACTACAACAATTAATAAAAATTTTCAAATTCTTCTACAAATTCTTCTTGTGAATTTTCGTGTGAGAGAGATTAGAGTGGATTCTTTAATTCTTTCTTTGCATCAAGAATTAGGTGTACTTATCAACAAGAGTTGTGGCGTTTTCCTTCTTCTTACCAACTAAATCCTTCAATCATAGTGAGTTAGCGTCTCTTTATAGGCGTTGGGTTCCTTAAGAGGTGATTATCAAGTTTCAAGGAGTTCTCTACCATTGTTATACGTTGGGTTTGCTGCCATCGTTGCTAAGGGTCCGCGTCATTTGGTATCAGAGCCTTGCTACAAGGTAATTTTTATCTACTTTGTCTTTCTAGGGTTTGTTAATTTAGGTCTTTTAAGTTCCTGCGTTTTAGGGTTCTTAGAGAGTCTAGTCTTTAATTTTTGAAAAAAAAGTCATATATCAAAATTCGAAAAGCCTAAAGATTGTTCAAAGAGTAATTCGAAACCTAGGAAAAGGAGTTTGATTGAATTTCGAAACCTAGGCCTTGCATCTGAATTGGATTCGAAATCAAGATTATGGTTCTTGAAAGAAAGCAAAAGCTAGAGTTTTTGTTCAAGTTTGATTTTGATTTGATTTTGAGTGAATCTGGGGTTGCGAATTAAGTCCAAATTTTGAAAAGTTCTTGGGAGTAAATTAAGTCCCGAATCAAGGGGATAGTGAGAGGAAGCAAAAAAAAAGAGAGTACAAAACCACCTCAACAAAAATTGTTTGATATTCTTGCTATTTGGGTGCTAAGGATCAGATCTAGGTGGGTTAGAAGTAATAAAAAATTTTGGGCGAAAAATTTCACCTTTTGAAGGGCTTTTGGAATTCGAAAATCAGACCTTAATATTCATATTATTTGAGTGTTTTAGGTGGGAATTAGACTCTAGAAGCTAGCATTTTTGGGTAGAATTAATTAGGTCCATAAAACAGCTTGCCAAGTGTGAGTTGTTTTTTATTCATTATATCCAAATTTGTCTTGTTTATTGGCTTCATCGTTTCTGATTTCTTTATCTAGCTTTTAACTCCATTACATTGCTAAGTATCATTTGCTTGTGTCGATACTTGGTTTTATATTGTGTAGTGCAAATTACCTTGCATTGCCTCCGGATACTTGTCTTGTTTTCTATCTAGTTCAAGGATTTAGGTTCTAGTTTCTTGAACGACTTGACAATTGTTGGTTGGCGAGCTTGGTTCTGAAGTGCAATCAAGGAAGACAAGAAAAGTGAGGTAATTCTAAACACTTGAGTGAATTTCGATTCTTACTAATCTTGTTTCTTTGAGTTTGTTTGTTTGTTAACATGGCTGGAAAAGGAGAAGAGACTAGCAAAGAAGGAGCTATGGCCGAAAGCTTGGCTAGGCTTAATGAGACTTTGGCAGCAATGCTTGGTCGAATGGAGATGATGGATACTAGATTGCAAGAGAATGCAGCACGACAAGCACAACAAATGCAACAAGTGCAACAAATTCAGCAAGTGCAACAAGGGCAGCCGGCCGCACATCCAAATCCCATAATGCGAGCTAGAAGAGTGCTTAGGAGAGAAAGGTAAGGAAATCTTGAAGCCCTAGAAGCAGCTGAAAGGGTAGAAGATGAAGATGAAGGTGGAAATCAACCTACCACTGATGGTGAACTTACTTCCATCAAGATGAAGATTCCTTCCTTTTAAGGGAAGAACAATGCAGAAGAGTTCATAGAATGGGAGAGGAAAGTTGAGCAGATTTTCGAATGCCATAACTACACCGAAGAGAAGAAATCAGTTTTGGCAGCCATAGAGTTCAAAGGTTATAATACCTTTTGGTGGGATCAATTGAAAGCTAATAGAAGAGGGAAAGGTATGAGGCCTATTCCTGAATGGTCAACCTTGAAAGAACTAATGAGAAGCCGATTTGTACCATCTCACTACATTTGGGATTTGTACAATCAACTAGTAAGACTAGTTCAAGGTGGAAGAAGTGTGGAAGAGTACTACAAAGAGATGGAGATGATCATGGCTAGGGCAAATATTGATGAAGATGAAGACAAGAAGATGTCGCAATTTCTTGGGGGATTGAATTTGAACATAGCCAATGAATTGGAGATGTATGAATTCAACACAATGGAAGAGTTAGTTTAAAATGCCATGAAGATAGAGAGAAGATTGAAGAATAAAGCTATTTCAAAAACTGGCTACTCTAAAGCTAGTGGAAAATTTTCAAACTTCAAGGGTTCAAGTTCGAGTGGAGGTTCCTACAAAGGGGATTACAAGGGTTCTTTCCAAAAGAATTCTTCCTACAATCCTAATTTCAAGAAGCCGAATGATGGGAATGCAAAAACAGCCAAGGAAACACCTTCAGACCAACTCAAAGTAGGGAAATTAAATGCTACAAGTTTTTGGGAAGTGGACACATTGCTTCTCAATGTCCGAATAAGAGGGTGATGATTGCTACCCATGAAGGGGAAATTGAATCAGAATCTGAACATGAAGAAGAAGAGGAGGCCGAATGTGGTGATAGGGTCAAATATGATGAAGAGGCTTGGGAGAATCAAGTCTTGAATGATGAACATGGAGAGATGCTTGTTACTAGAAGAGCCTTGAATATTCAAGTCAAGGAAGAAGGCTTGGATCAAAGGGAGAATCTTTTCCACTCTAGGTGTTTGGTGAATGGTAAGGTTTGTACACTTATCATTGATGGTGGAAGTTGTACCAATGCTGCTAGTACTACAATGGTGGATAAATTGGGGTTAGCTTGTTTTAAACATCCCAATCCTTACAAGTTGCAATGGTTCAATGACGCTGGGGAAGTAAAAGTGTTGAAGCAAGTCAAGGTACCATTCTCCATTGGGTGGTATAAAGATGAGGTTTTGTGTGATGTAGTGCCAATGCAAGCTGGACATTTGCTATTAGGAAGACCATGGCAGCATGATAGAAGGGCACAACATGATGGCTTTTCTAATAAGTATACCTTTACTTATGAAGGAAAGAAGGTTGTTCTAGCACCATTATCACCTCAAGAGGTGTATGAAGATCAAAAGAGGATGCTAGAGAGGGAGAAAGAAGTTTCAGCCAGCAAGAACCAAGGGGGTTCAAATTCGGCCAATGATGTTTCTTCAACACCCAAGGGTAATTCTAAGGGTAGGGAGAGAGAAAATAATCAAGTGAGTGAGTGCAAAAAGGAAAAAGAGACCGATAGTCAAAAGAAAGTAAGCAAACAAATAAATGGCCCATTGGTGAGAGAAAATAAGCAAGGAGAAAAAGCAAAACATACTTTTTATGCAAGAGCAAGAGAGATAGATGTAGGACAGCCTATACTCATTATTATGTATAAAGAATCGTTACTTGCTGACACTGAAGAATCTCTTGATTCTTTACCTTCTGGGTTTTTGTCTTTGTTGCAGGATTTTAAGGATGTGTTTCCTGAAGACCTTCCTAGTGGTTTGCCGCCATTAAGTGGGATTGAACATCAAATTGACTTCATACCCGGTTCTGCAATTCCAAACCGGCCAGCATATAGGAGCAATCCTATGGAGATAAAAGAGATGCAAAGATAAGTTGAAGAGCTTTTGGAGAAAGGCTTAGTTCGCGAGAACCTTAGTCCTTGTGCCGTTCCAGTTTTATTAGTACCCAAGAAAGATGGTTCTTGGAGGATGTGTGTTGATTGTAGGGATGTGAACAAGATTACTGTGAAGTATAGACATCCCATTCCTAGACTTGATGACATGTTGGATGAATTGCATGGGGCGAGATATTTCACAAAGATTGATCTTATGAGTGGTTATCATCAAATTCGCATGAAGCCGGGAGATGAATGGAAGACTGCCTTTAAAATGAAATATGGTTTGTATGAATGGTTAGTTATGCCTTTTGGTTTATCTAATGCACCTAGTACTTTCATGAGATTAATGAACCATGTTTTGAGAGCTTATTTAGGTAAGTTTGTGGTAGTTTACTTTGATAATATTCTGATTTATAGCAAAACTGAGGAAGAACATGTTGAACATGCTAGGAATGTGCTTGAAATCCTTAGGGAGCAAAACCTTTATGCTAAGCTTAAGAAGTGTTCTTTTTGCCTAGATAGGGTTGTTTTTCTTGGTTTTGTTGTAAGTATGCAGGGAATTGAAGTTGATCAAGAGAAGGTGAAAGCTATCCAAGAGTGGCCGAATCCTTCAAGTGTGATAGAAGTGAGGAGTTTTCATGGATTGGCAAGCTTCTATAGGAGATTTGTCCCTAATTTCTCTACATTGGCAGCCCCCTTGACTAGCATAATCAAGAAAGAAGTGGGATTCGTTTGGGGCAAGGAGCAACAAGAAGCATTTGATGCTTTGAAAGAGAAGCTTTCTACTACACCCGTTTTAGCTTTACCTAACTTTGATTCTACTTTTGAAATTGAATGTGATGCTTCTGGAGTAGGTATTGGAGCTGTTTTGATGCAAGAGAAGAAGCCCATTGCATACTTTAGTGAAAAGCTTAATGGAGCAAAGCTGAATTATTCAACTTATGACAAGGAGCTATATGCTTTGGTGAGAGCATTGGAAGTATGAGAGCATTATTTGCTGCACAAGGAATTCGTGATCCATTCAGACCATGAATCATTGAAGCATTTGAGAGGGCAAGACAAGTTGAATAAAAGACATGCAAAATGGGCTTATATGTTGGTGATTCTGATTTTGGCAATGTTTATGATGCTTGTGAGCATGGTGCTTTTAATTCTTTCTATAGACATGATGGGTTTTTATTTAAGGGTTCAAAATTATGCATGCCTAGATGTTCTATGAGAGATTTGCTAGTATTAGAATCACAATGTGGGGGATTTAATGGGGCATTTTGGAATTGATAAGACTTTAGACATGCTGAATGAACACTTTTATTGGCCGAATATGAAAAGGGATGTAATTCAGATTTATAAGGCTTGTTTGGCTTATAGGCAAGCTAAGTCTAAGTCTATGCCTCATGGTTTGTATATGACATTACCCGTTCCTAGTTCTCCTTGGATGGACATTAGTATGGACTTTGTTTTAGGATTACCAAGGACTAAGAGGGGAAGAGATAGTATATTTGTGGTTGTTGATAGGTTTAGTAAGATGGAACACTTTATCCCATGTCATAAGAGTGATGATGCTAGTTTAGTGGCCGAACTCTTCTTTAGGGAGGTGGTTCGAATTCATGGGATACCAAAATCCATAGTTTCTGATAGAGACACCAAGTTTTTGTCTCACTTTTGGCGTGTGCTTTGGGGAAAGTTAGGTACCAAGTTGTTATTTTCCACCACTTGTCATCCTCAAATGGATGGAAAAACAGAAGTAGTAAACAGAACTTTAGGTACCATGTTGAGAGCTTTAGTGGGTAAGAATTTGAGTTCTTGGGAAGATTGTTTGCCATTTATTGAGTTTGCTTATAATCGTGCTATTCATTCTTCTACAGGATATTCACCTTTTGAGCTTGTTTATGGTTTTAACCCACTAACAGTTTTGGATCTTGTTTCTTTACCTTCTCATGACATGTTAGTTTAGATGGTGAGAAGAAAGCTAAATTGGTGAAAGAGATGCATGAGAAAGCAAGGGCGAATATTGAGAAAAGGAACAAGAGATATGCTGATTTTGCAAATAGAGGGACACGTGAGATGAAGTTTCAAGTAGGAGATTGGGTTTGGGTGCATTTTCGAAAAGAGAGGTTTCCTAACCAAAGGAAGAACAAGTTGCAAGCTAGAGGAGATGGCCCATTCCAAGTGCTGGAGAAGATTAATGACAATGCCTACAAGATCGACTTACCAGGTACGTATAATGTTAGTGCTACTTTCAATGTAAGTGATCCTTCTCCTTTTGATGATGCATATTTGAGGACAAATTTTTTTGAAGAGGGGGAGAATGATGCAAGAAAGGATCCCTTGAAGCTAGCAAGTGGACCAATCACTAGGAGCAAGGCAAAGAGATATCAAGCTAGTATGGCTTTGCATATTTAAGAAGAGATTTCAAAAGAGCTTCAAGAATTATTATTCAAGAAGATGGAGATAGAGCTTGAAGAAGGCACACCAAAGCTGATTATGATGCTTAGTGTGGAAGCTAAAGGCTAGCTAAAGAAAGGTCCAACATGCAAGAAATGTCCATGGGGGTTCATATAAAGCATTAGGAAGTAATTTAAGGCCCATGGACAGCCCAAATAGTGTGGGGCGTTTCTTATGTTGAAGGGATTAGTTTGGTTGTTTCCATACTTTATATTTTCCTTAGTGGATTAGGATTTTGTTTCCATACTTTATGTTTTCCTTATGCAATTAGGAATGTTTCAGTCTTAATTTTCCTTATGCAATTAGGAATGTTTTAGTCTTAATTTTCCATATGCAATTAGGAATTTTTGTAACCCTTATTTAAGGGCACTATTAGGCCGAATTTCAGACTACAACAATTAATAAAAATTTTTGAATTCTTCTACAAGTTCTTCTTGTGAATTTTCGTGTGAGAGAGATTAGAGTGGATTCTTTAATTCTTTCTTTGCATCAAGAATTATGTTTACTTATCAACAAGAGTTGTGGCAATTTTCCTTCTTCTTACCAACTAAATCCTTCAATCATAGTGAGTTCGCGTCTCTTTATAGGCGTTGGGTACCTTAGGAGGTGATTATCAAGTTTTAAGGAGTTCTCTACCATTGTTATACGTTGGGTTTGCTGCCATCGTTGCTAAGGGTCCGCGTCAGGTCTTGAAAACATCAACTACTCTTATGGTCTTGAGAACTTCAACTACCCTTATGGTCTTGAGAACTTCATTTATCTTCATGGTCTTCACTATTCATTTCTTCCTTTGATCTTCTTACCTCTTCATCTTAGTGATCATAAGACTTGTCAAAAGTATCACAACAGCTCAGGGTAGATTATTGGGGTTTTTAAGCCAATGAAAAGAAAGCTAAAATTTTATGAAGGCTCAAAGGGACAACTAGGGATTGATATTTAATTAGGTGGATACTAGTAGTTGGCTAACCAAACAATGCCTAGATCATTTCTCTCTTAAATAAGTAGAGTTCAATTTCGCCTTGAAAGTTTGTCAAAGCATGTTCTAAGACTGACTAGGACCTAGACAAAGGTAATTATGCAGGAGCCCTCTCTAAGTAAGCATACACAACTCAATGCTATAGAGCAATTCCCTCACCTAGTAAAGTCATTCAAGTCATGATGCCTAGACATATTAATTTATGAACATCAAGCTAGATTCTTCATTGGTTGAGCACCAAAATGAACAAAGACCAATAAAATTTTTGATAAAAGTAATTTATTCAAATAAATTTAAATTTGAAAAATACGATAGTTTCAATTAAATATTAAAGAAAGTAAAATTAAAAAGCAACATTCAAGCTAAGGAAAGTTTGTTGAGTTTAAGCTTCCTTTCCCTTCACATCTTCAATATTTCCATCTTGAAAGGAAGATAAAACAAAATCTTCTTCCAATCCTTTTCCCACCATGAAGGTTGCCGGTGGAGGTACTCTATCGAACCTTGGTAATGGATTGTCTTTGGTGTTGGGCTTATTTGGCTCAGGTAACTTGCCACTATCAATCAAATATTATATCTCATGCCTTAATCGGGTACATCTATCAGTCTCATGTCCTTGAGTCTGATGAAATTGATAAAAAGCCTTAGTATCAAAATTTGGGGGTAATGGACTAGGTAAAGGTCGAGGAGCCAATGGTTGTAACAACCCTTTCTTTTGTAGTTTGCTAAAAAACCAAGACAGTGGCTTCCCTAATTCTGAAAACTGCCTCATTCCTCCTTGACTAGTGGTATTAACCCCAACTTCTTTTTGTGTGCTTTGATTGCTAGACTGAAAATTTCCTTTCTCATTCCTTTTTATTGAAAAATGGTTCTTCTCTCTTTCCCACTCTTCAATTTGCAGACCAGCTTGGAGAAGATCTTTGAAATCCCTAATAAGGGTGTGAGACATCCTTTCATGGAGATTGGACAGGACACCTCTCATGATCATCCTTATTTGATCAGATTCATCGGGCCTTTTCTTGAGCAAAGCTGCCTTATTTTCCACCTTTTCACATAGTCCACAAAATTCTCATTTGGCCTTTGCCTTTTGGACTCCACTTCCATTAAGGTAACCTCCAACTCGATATTATACCCATATTGCTGGATGAAGGCCTTGTACAGCAAATCCCAATTCTTTTGTGTTCCATCATCTAAGGTATTGAACCAATTTTAGACAACAGGATCCAATGAGAGCATGAAGTACCTTAGAGTTTGAGCCTTAGTTGCTCGGGCAGACTGCATAGCAGTGATATACTGCTTCACATGGATATGAGGATTTTCGGTTCCATCAAACTTCGCAAAAGATGGCATCTTGAACTTGTATGGAACTTCTTCATCTAGCTCGAATAATTTGTCAACTTTAGACATCTCTTCGATTTTCAGCTTCTTCTCAAATTTCTTTTCTAAATCAGCAATCATCTTCTCAACATCAGATGTCTCGGTCTTTTCAACAGTTGCCTTCTCAACAACCTTTGGCTCCTTTTTGTCTTGAGGATCTTGGTAGTATTGAGCCCAATCATCATCATCATCAATGATCACCTTTTCATCATCAAAAACCACTTCACCAACCTTGGTCTTCCCTTTGTCCTTTGGCTTTTTAGTCTAGCAGATGCCTCTGCATGATTTTCTAAGATTGCAGTCAATTGGTTCTTCATGGTCTCAGCTAGGGCCTCTTTTATTTCTTCCATCTTGGCGTTGAGGGCCTCATCCACCATCCTTTGAATTTGTTCGGGATCTATTGTTTTCAGTGAGCAAGTGATTGAGTCGTTGCTAGATACTTCATCTCTGGCGTAGTTTGGATTGTTATAAGCTTTTGAACTGTCGTAATCCAGGGCTGTGAGCAAGAAAGGATCAATAAGATGCAAATGTATGCATGTATGCATGTATGCACAAACAATAGACAAACAAGGATAATTAGGACGTTCCTTCCAACCTTATAACATCCACACACGAATGGCGATTCTCTTTTCCTAGGTATATGGTTAACAAAATACCAACATGGGTATCTTGTTTTTGAATATATCCCTCGGATGTTTTAACCAATAGTTATATTTCCAAAGATTGAAATCAGTTCATGATAATTCCCATTAATTAGGTTTTAATCCATTTATCCAACTAAAATAGCTTTTATGCCATATTGGATTAAAACTAAATTAAGAGGTTTATTATAAATAGATTTCTCACTTGAAAAAGGTAACTAATAATTCATGCCAAAAACATGCCCATGATTAATTATTCTTAGTATAAACTAGGCTCACAATTGATTTTTGGTATTTTTTAATTGACCTAAATAATTTGCAAGCTCTTTGTTAGAAAAGGTTGGATAAAAAAATTTTTGTTTCTAAGCCCATTGTAAAAAGATCTTAGAAAAATGGATTTTGGGCTTAGTATTTAGGGCATGAGCAAAAGAATTTTTGATTTGTTTTTAGAAAAGTTTTATGTCCAAAGACCATCTTGAAAAATTTTGAAAATAGCTTTAATCTTTTAGATTTTAAAGAAAAATTTATTTTGAGCTTACAATATACTTAGGTCATATTAGAAAAAGAACAAACCAAATAAGCCATGATTTAGGCCAAGATAAATTAACCATAGTCAAAAAACATGCATTTGGAGTAAAACCTAAGGAAAGTAACTAGGCCAATTACATGAGCTTTAGTCTTTGGGTAAAAAGGCTTAGGTTCCCATAGCAAGTATATACCAAATGGTGCGAGGCTATGAGTGGTTATGCTATGCTCGATCTCCACACCTTGAGTGAAAGTATGGTATCCCTTACATAACACAACACGGGTAACATGGGCGTCCTAATTCACGCACACAATGCAATGTAAAATAAAGCATCGTTATATTCAAATCAAAGCAATGTCCAAGCAAAAAAAATAAATGGACACCCATCCGAGGATGGAAACATGTCCTTACATCCCATGCCTAAATAGGACACCCACCAAAAGGTAGAAACATGCCCTTTACATTGGTTCTAAAACATAAAAGCAATTTAAATTGCATGATATTTAACTAATGAGGTACCCACCAAGTGGAAACATATCTCTTACAACATTTGGAAATCTAAATAAATTGATAAAAGTTAAATAATCATTCATCATAAATAAATCATTCATCAAAGATATTATATATTAATAGAGAGTAAACATCCATCCATGATAAATTAAATAAACCAAGCATTAAACTTAAATAAATTGAAGCATATAAAATAAATCAAAGCATAATCAAATATAAAATTGAATAAGGCAAATAAAAATCTAATTTCGGCTACTGTTTCCATTTAAGATTCTTTATTTCATGTGTTTAGGGTTTTGGAATTTGTGGAATTAGGCTACTGTGAGTTTTTAAAGGAATTAAAATAGATTAAAGTTCTATGTTTTAAAAGGTTGATAAAGTTCTTTGATTAACCAAATTAGTGTTTGAATGGTGAAATCGTGAAACTAGGGTTTGGATACTTTAAAATACTTAGATTTATACTCTATTAGCTACTGAATTATGTTTTTAAGGTTACTGTGTAAAATTATATGTAACACCCCTACATCCTGTACACGCACACTACAAAACACCACAATGTAATATACATACACTGAATATAGGGATGCTACGGTTCTCTTTAACATTTAGATCATTTTAAATGATAAGATATTCTTTCACTATACATTATAGAAAATAAAGTAATTAACTTGTAATATAAAACAAAATAGATTTATATACATTTACTTAATACGCAGCGGAATTTATAAAATATTTGCATTTATGAATATGTTCAAATCCATATTTACAATTATACATATATTTACATTATACTCAATATTTGACAAAATATAAAGAAGTTATACATGATTGGCAGCTCTTCTCTGATCTTTAAGTCCAAAAATAAATTCTTCAATGCCTAGTCTCACTCGGTCTCGAGGAACTCTCGGGTTCAACCCTGTCACCTGCGCGATCAACCACTATCGCGCTAAGCCAACGGCTTAGTAGTACAAAGTATACTAACATTATGCTTTAATGCAATGCAATGTCACACATTATAATAATAAAGACAACATCATAGGTGGAAAGCTAACATCACACCTTTATATTTCATAAAACACACACATAAAAACATATCACATTTCAAAGTCCTTCCATAGATCTCATTATTCAATTATTTGACCATTAATGAATCACATTTAAACAAAGACAAGCATGGGCCCAAAAGACACTAATATGCCATCCCGTTTTCAGAGTTAATGTTTTGGTTCCTTTATTACATTTATCATTATCATTATCCCAACTAGGCTTCAAGGATTAGATTCAACCAAGCTTCAAGGGGAACAAAGCATGCTAAGTATCAACCCAACTTGGCTTCAAGAACCAACCCAACCTAGCTTCAAGGGTTGTAACATCTCAATTAGGCTTCAAGGACTAGACCCAACCAAGCTTCAAGGGGAGTAAAACATGTTAAACTTCAACCCAACTTGGCTTCAAGGATCAATTCCAACCTAACTTCAAGAGATTGTTACTAATAGGCATGCCACCAATCAACAAAACTCTGAAAATGGAATAACACATTAGACACACAATTCATTCATTATTTCATTATCAATTCCATTCTTAATTCTCATTATCAATTAGGCAAACATGCCTCATTAAAGTCATTATAGCCAATCACAATGGCTTTATATTCCATCACCTCTCAATCCACATAATAGCAATTCATCTTTCAAATACACAATCATTTACATAATCATATCCTTCACATTATTCATATAGCATCGTTAATATAAACATAACAAAGTACATTATTCATATAAATCAACAATGTAATAATGCAATATTTGTACTTACCTTAATAACAATCCACACAATTCTAAACACTTCCTTTCCCAAGATTCTTTTACTTCTTAGATCAATGACAAATCACTTTCTTCAAGACCTAATCCAAAAATAATAACATACACTTGCTTAGGGATACACATGAGATAATCAAATTAAGAGTTAACTAGGGAAAACTCTAAACATGACACGCTCAACCACATGGGCGTGTCCCTGACCGTGCCTTAACTCCACAACACAGAAGCTTTTACAAGCTCGGAACCACGGGCGTGTCACGGGCGTGTAATACATTCCGCCTCTCAGAAACATCGACACGTCCCAACGTGAGCGTGCTCATGGCCGTGTCAATTCTCCAATCTCACAGTAGCTATGACACACTCACTAACACGGGCGTGTCAATCCTACTGCCACCAACACAATTGACACGCCTAAGAATCTGGACGTGCTCCTGGGCGTGTCAGACCAAAAACCCAGATTCCAGCCAAAACAACAAAACACCCAACAAAACACTTCTTTTCATCAACATCCTCTTCAAACAAACTTAACAAAACATACCCAAAAACCATCTTAAACTTACAAAAACATCAAAACAACTCCACACCTACATCAAACACAAATCACAAATATCATCACAAACCCCAAACACAAATACAACACCATCTCTTCCAACCAACTTACTCTTTTCTTCAATCCATCCTTAAAATCCATAATCAATTTAATCAAACACTCTTAAACATATCAAAATCAAACAACACACCCTTAGATAATCTATCAAACTCAAACACAACTTTAAATAAGCAAAGAAATCAAAAGAGGACTTACCAAAGTAATAAAACTTCTTGAATCACCAACTTGATCACTTAGATCTTCCTTCAATTTGAGCTTAGAACATTAAAATCCTCTCTTGCTCTCTTGCTTTCTCTTGTCTTTAGATGAGCCGGCCACCAAGGAAGAAGAAAAGAAAAGAAATGAAAATGAAATTAGAGACAAAGTCAAACTTTGCATCTCTTTAAACCTCCACCAAGCATTTCTAAAAAGACAATTACCCAAACACCCTCTTCTCATATGTTTTAACTTCCTTTCACTTACATGCCCTTATCAGTAATTTCCTAATCAACAAAATAAATATCTTCTTCCCTTGACTCTCCATTTTGACCAAAATATATGTTATATATCTTGCCATATATACAACATATACATTTCCTCTAAACAATCTTTCCTTTCCAATTACAGAAATACATTTGATTCTAACAAAACAACAATTATATCAAAACTTCTAGGGCACACTTTGGGATATTACATTATAACATTCATGTTTGTATGGTTTTTAAAGTTTTAAAGGATTAGGGTTTAGAAAAAATTAAGGTTTAAGGTTTTAAGGGGAGTTAGGGTTCACTATTTTAGGTTTGGAAGTTGAATTAGGATTTTAGGATTTTTGAATTAGGGTTTCGGAGAATGAATTAGTTTTTAGGATTTGAAAATCAATTGATAATTTTATGAAGTTTTGTGAAAGTAAACAAAATGATTTAAAGTTTATAAAAGAAAAAAAGAAGTTTTTTAGGTCTTTTGGGAAGAAACAGAACTCAATTTAGGGTTTAGATAATTTGGAAAGCAAATTAGGGTTTTGGGGTTTTGAAGGAACAAAACTAACAACTTTAAACTTTTTAGAAAACAATGCAACGAATTATGATTTTTAAACCTTAGAAAAAGTGAATTGAGTTTCTAAAATTTTTGAATTAAAAGAAAGAATGGGATGATTTAGCTACTGTGAAAAAATAAAAGAAATTAAGAATTCAAACCTTCTTTCGTAGGTTACACCAAAAATTGCTTCTTGGATGAACAAGGTCAAAGGCAAGCTTTGCTGCCTTTGAATTGCTTGAATTGTTTTTTTGCTCCCTCAAAAAATCATCTTGATTCAAGGTTTTCCTTCTCAATTTCGGTGTCCACTTTCTCCTCCGATTTCTTGATTCTTTTTGTGTTGTTTTGGTCTTATTTATAGAAGAATTTTATAGTTCATTCCTAATTATTCATGGAACATAATATTGATAAGAAAAGGAAACCGAAACCTAATTGCATTAGGTTTCAAAAAAATTTGCGTTGAAAAAATTTTGTTGGCAAAAAAAACTGTTGCGGAAAAATTGCGCTGGGAAAAAAAATTGCCGCAGTTGGCTGCGACAGGGGCGAGGGACTGGCCTGCGGGAAATTTCGCCCGCAGGAAATTCCTGCGGGTGAAATGGCCTAGGCCATTTCGCTCGCAGAATTTTCCTGTTTCGCCCGTAGGAAAGTCCTGCGGGTGAAATGGCCCACAGCCATTCGTCCTACTCGCCTGCGCGCTGGTTTTCGGCGACGATTTTTCCGTCGCCGATTTTTTTATTTTTATTTTTTATTTTTATTTGTTTATTTTTATTTTTTATTAATAAAAATTAGATACTAAAGCAAAAAATTATTTAATTAAGATAACAAAAATTATTTTAGACCAATTAAAATATTTTGGACGAAACAAAAATTATTTTGGACTAATTAAAATATATTGGATCGGACTGGGTCAAAAATTAAGGGTCTACAGAAGGTATTATCAATATACAATGTGAAAGTAAAATACATAAGCAGAATAATAAGAAGGAATGAGATTTTAAAAAGAAAACTATAATGGCTAGAAATTTTAAGCAATAATTTTATGTATTATGTGTACATATAAGTATATATTGGACAATGTATGAGGTTATGTATGGTTTGAGGATTTGAAATTGGTAGCAATAAGGTTAAATAAGCCTTAAGAAGTAGAAAATTAAATCTAGACATAGATTTAATCGATATTTTTGAAAAAGAATCTTAAAGCAGTAAAAATTATGAAAATGTTCTTGTGGCCCTAAATAAAATTCTACCATAATTGGAATATGAAATATAGGTAGTAGGGATTTAAAATAATTAAAATAATTATTTTTATGATTTTATAGAATTAAAAAATTAAATTAAAAGATAATTAAATATAGTAGGTATACCAAAACTAAGTTATGAATAATAACTTGGATCAAAACTGAAGATATTATTAAAGTGAGTTTTGACCTCATTTTCTTTCTTTTCCTTATCCAACTTGTAACCCTCATCATTCCCATCACCTTCTTCTCCTTTCTTTCTTCTTCTTTCAATTTCTACATGAAAGCCGCAAAATGTTTAGAATTAATTCAAGGTTTTGATCAAATTAGTTAGATTATGCATGATTTCTCAAGAAAATCACTATGAAACGAAGGGAAATTGAGAAAGATAAGGGGAAAAGCTAATTAAAAAGTTAGTGTTTGTGCATTTAATAATTTGCTAATGTTTTTATTTTTTTTAAATGGTTATAGAAGTTTGTTAATTTATATTAATTGGATTATTTGTGTTAGAATTAGTTAATTGAACTTCTTAAGAAAGAATTGAATATGGAGACAATGGATGAAGAAAGAATTGAATATGGAGCCAATAGATGAAGAAATTAAATATGGATTAATTTATGGATGAGATTAAGTATGTTTGTGTGGTTCTTAAGTTAAAATTATGTTTAAAGAAATTTTTGAACCATAAAAGTATTGGTTTAAGGTTATGGAGAATTTAGGGTTTAGAGAAAGTTTAGGGTTTTGGAAAAAAAAATGAGTATTGGTAATATATTTGATAATATGATTTAAATGAAATGTGTTTAGTTTTAATTAAAGAAGATTTTACCTAAAAGAATTGTTAAAGTTTGAGAAACAATTGATTGATAAGGAAAAGACGCATTTACTTTTAAGGAATGCTTTTAGCAAAAACTGACTTTATAATTGTTAAAATAATTGATTATTTGTAATAACAATTGATTATGGGATAATTTGTTATAATAATTGATTTATGAACTAATTTGTGATAATAATTGACTTTAGATTAATTTGTGAAAGTAAATGATTATAGATAAATTATGATAGTAATTGGTAGTGATTTAGTTTATGAGAATATTCAATGATGGATTAAATTGGAAATGATATTGAATATGAATTAACTTGTGAAATAAATTGTTATGGAATTTTTCATCTTTGATATTACAACTAAATATGTAGAATAAAAAAGTGTGTATGATAAATATTAAACCTAAAACCAAGTCTAAATGAACCTTTGAATTATTTAAGTGATGAATGTTTTGATTATGGAAGAAAAGTTGAACATGAGATTAAATGATTATTTGTAATATATTTGAAAACTAAGGATTACATAAAATATTGAGTTAATTGTATAAAGAAAGTAAGCAATATCTTTGTAATATCCCTATGCATGCCCTAGAAGTTTTGTATGTTGTTGTTGTTGTTGTTGTTGTTGGTTTAAATTGAGAAAAGAAAAGTATATGTATATGTGTTTTGGGAAGAAATAGGGTTTAGAGACAAGTTTATATGTTGTGTATATGATGATATATATAACATATAAATTGGTCAAATGAAGAGTCAAAGTGATGGTTAAGTGGAAGAAGATATTTTTGGTTGTTATTGAAATTACATATAAGGGCTTATATGAGACAAAAAGCTAAGTTAAGTGATGAGGGGTATATGAGTAATTACTTGAAATGAAATGCATGGTGGAGATTAAAAGAAGAAAAAGGTGTTTGACTTGTGCATTTTCTTCTTTCTTTCTTGAAGTGGCCGGCTCTCCATATAGCAAAGAGAAAGGGAGGTGTTCTTGAGGCAAGAAGTAAATTGAAGAAGGAATCAAGGGTGTTGGTTAGAGATTTGTGGAAATTCTTCATTTAAGGTAAGTAATTTCTTGTTTTCTTTTATTAATTTTGAAGTTGTGGCTAAGGTGTGTTGTGAATTGTTGAGTTGATGATTTGGTGTGTTTGATATGTTTTTACAAGTGTTAAAGTTGATTGTTAGTTAAAAGATTGAATTGAGGTTGGTTTGGTTGTAAGTTTAAATGGATTTTGATAGTGGAAGTTCAAGTGTAAAGTTGGTTTTAGGGTTTGAGATGGTATGTGTCTAAATGTTTTGGTTGATGTGTTTTAGTAAGGAATATTGTGATAAACATGTAGAATTTGTGTTTAGAACATTGATTCCATTCATTTGAAACATGCTATATTGTGTATGATGAGTTGGAGTGCAATTGGAGGAAAGTTGTGCATTTAGGGTTTATGCATGAGAGACACGTAATTTGGGGCGGTCGCTATTATTCAAGTGCGGTCGCGACTTAGGTCGGGCTTCTGACCGCGAAACCTACTGTAATAAGGTTTTATCTTTTGATTTTGAAGTGCGGTCGCGACTTAGGTCGGGCTTCTGACCGCGAAACCTACTGTGATAAGGTTTCATCTTTTGACTGTATGGCGCGGTCGTATTCAGGTGAGGTGCGACCGCTAGAAAGGTTCTGTTCACCTTATTGGAGGCAACCTAATTATGCAACAAGATTCTCAAATACATGTTAAATAGATTATCCATATGAGTTGTAAATGATCAAAATAGAGATCATTTATCTAACATCATTGTTGAATCATGAAATGTGAGATGATATGGAATTGATAATGTATATGATATTACATGAACAAGGTTATGTATTGTGTATTGTGAGGCTTGTGAATGGTGATGTGTATTATGAATAATGTACTTTGAAATATGATACCAATAATGCTATATGCACCATATGAATTGAGATATGAAATGCTATAAAGCCATTGTGATTGGCTATGATGATGCAATTGAAAGAAATAAGGCATGTTTGCCTAAATGTTGATGAGAATTGAGAATGGAAATGATAACTAAATAATAAATGAATTGTGTGGCTAATGTGTTATTCCATTTTCAGAGTATGTTATTGGTGGCATGCCTAATGATAGTAACAATCTCTTGAAGTTAGGTTGGATTGAATCCTTGAAGCCTAATTGAGATGTTACAACCCTTGAAGCTAGGTTGGGTTAGTTCTTGAAGCCAAGTTGGGTAGAAGCTTAGCATGCTTTGCTCCCCTTGAAGCTTGGTTGAACCTAATCCTTGAAGCCTAGTTGGGTATATGATATTGATAAATGTGATAACAAAACCAAAGCATTAACTCTGAAAATTGAATGGCATATTAGTGTGTGTCTTGGGCCCATGCTTGTCTTTGTTTAGTGTTGATTATGAATGGTTAAATGAATACTAATGAGGTATATGAAAGGATATTGAAATGTGATATGTAATGTGAAAGTATATTGTTAGTTTTGCATATATGATATTATATGTATAATATGGATTGAGAAATGACATTGCATTGCACTAAGCCATATCATTTGCATGATTATCTTACTAAGCCGTTGGCTTAGCGCGATAGTGTTTAATCGCGCAGGTAATAGAGTTGATAGAGTTGAACCCGAGAGTTCATCACGACCAAGTGAGAGTAGACCTTGAAGAATTCTTTTTGGGAGCTTAAAGATCAGAGAAGACTTGCCAATCATGTATACTTCTTTATATTTTGTAAAGAAATGTTTAATATGTAAATATGTACATATTTTATAACTTCCGCTGTGTAATATTTAAATGTATATATATATAACTAATATATTTTGTTTTATAAGTAAATGATCTACTTTTCTATAATGTATAATGATAAGGGTATTGTATCAAGTTTAAAATGTTTTGAATGTTAAGAAAACCGTAGCATCCCTATGTTTGGTGCACTTATGCTACATTGTTGTGGTTGTAGTGTGTGTGCATTGGATATGGGGGTGTTACAATCTTAGTAGTAATTGAAGAAGTTCTCAATGAATAAGTAAATGCAAAATTACAGATTATATACAATGGATATGCACAGTATATACAATCTTAGAATGAAGATGATAATTTATAAAATTTATATATTTAAAAAAGTTAATTAAGGGGAATAAGAATATCTATTTAGAATTTAACTATCACAAGTGGCATGATGAATATGAGTTTGAGAAGGTAAAATTGATATATGAGCAAAGTTGGCTAAGTTGTATTAGTATATGGCATATTTGATTGGAAATAATTTTATATGAAAGTATTTCCAAAAATGCATTTATAGTAAATTGATTGGAGAAGAATTTAAACATAATCAATGGAAATATGTTAGGGATAATTGATATAAAGTTTTATTAATTGAATTGTTAAAGTTTTATTGTTAATTGATCAATGAGAAAATGGACTACTACTTTAAATATTTGGTTTAAGCAAAATTATTATTATTGTCTTTGAAATTGACTAAAAATAAGAAAATAACTAGATTGCCTGAATTATACTAGTGATAACCTAGTTATTGGATTGAATGGCTAGCTTGAGGGCCTGAGGGTGGATGTCTATACTATTACTGGGTACACTATGCCACTGCTGGACACTTTGTGTCACTACAATTACTGGGCCACTAGCCATACTGACTATACATAGGCATAAGTGTTGTAGAGCTTACGCTAAGTTTATCTTCTTATCTTAAACTCTGATACTGGACATTTACTTGCTAGGACTTAACTTTTTATCTGAGTTTAGGGTTTGAAACTCAGTATATGAGAGCAAATAAATAACATTTACTGAAATAAGTGAAATTTACCAAAATAAGTAAAATTCAATAAAATAAGTGAAAGTTACTGAAATATGAGTATATGCATACAAAAAAAAATCTTTCCATACATAAATAAAATGAAATATAAGATACATAAAATATTATTGTAATACTCTTATACCCTTTATACATATAATATACATATATTGTATACATAAAGTACATATAGACTACAAGATTGGTGCGATAATTCATTATATACACACTTTCAATTGGCAATATAAATTTAGATTATTATAAATATATAAAATGCATTAATATAAACAAAGTTAAAATCTTATCAGATTATTTATTAATGAAAATCTTTGAAAAATATTCACCAGAGTTTTGTCTGTAAATTCAATACTCATAAAAATCAATCAAATAATCACATCCTACAAAAACAATTTACACTCACAAATATTTATAGATACAATATCCAAAATTCCTCTGAAATTTCTCAAAGGATTACAAATGATCATCATTTTATATAAATTCAAATAATCTCAACATAACCAAAGTACATTGCAAATTTTCCTTTTTAATAACAATACTTATCAAAATATTCATATATTCACGTTAATGTTTTTACTTTACAAGACTTATATTATATCGTACATTAATAATACATGAATGCAACACCATCAGGGTTGGTTTTATGGCACCAACCTCTTCAAGTCTTAAACACACTCCAAATCTCCCTAGTCTGCACTTCTAATACTTATGCAATACATAATATCACGCTAAGCTCAAGATCTTAGTGGTACATACCTTAATAACTAAAACATTTAAAAACCAATGCATATGATTCATAAATACACAAATCATAATCACATATCATTTGTCCCAACACAACACCATACTATACATGTCATGACATCACAATAATACATTAATCACTCAAGCATCTAATAAACTCATACAATTTATGAACATATCAATCATCCACACATATTGGGTCCAAAAGTACTTGTATAATGGTCTAGTTTCAAGAATATTATCTTAGGCTATCTCAAACATTTGTGACACAACGTGTCTCATCCGAAGACATAATAATATATGTGATACTAGCATGTCTCACCTGAAGGCTAATAATATATGTAACACCAGCGTGTCTCACCTGGAAGTGTAATAATATCTGTGACACCAACGTCTCTCACCCATATTGAGAATTCAGCTTTGATTGAATGGACCTATAACCCTAGGCACATTCCCAAGAATCGATTTGATCTTGTATCACCTTCACACACCAACCCTACGCACGTTAATCTTAGGTTTAAATTATTCTCGCACCATTCCAGCACAACAAACTCTTGCGTTTAAATAACTTGTCAATCAAGCTATTACGAACCACACCTTCTTGGGAAAATGACCTTGGGGCGATCACCTTTGCTACATCTACCTCGTATACTTGCGAGTGACGCTTGTAGTAGTACTTAATTCGAGCGTAACAAGTTTTTGGCGCCGCTGCTGGGGAGGGCTGTCGAAGTAGTAATAGTTTGATTTTTTTTATTTATTTACTCGGTTGTCTATTTTCTTTAAATTACTAAGTGTTGTTCTTTTTATTTTTTCCGGGAAAGGTTGTTTAAGTAGTGATAGTTTGATATTTTTTTATTTAATTGGTTGTTTGTTTTCTTTAATTTTTTTTGTTTGATTTTCTTTCAATTTAATTATTTGTTTGTTTTCTGTAAGTTTCTAAGTGCCTTGTGTAAATATGCAGTTTTCAAGGTACGTAGGGGTTTATGATGATAACCCTGACTCTGAAATGGCATGGCAATTAGCAGAATTAATGAATTAACTTAAGATGCTAAATGCAAGAGGAAGAACACCTATGCCTACTCGTGAAGTATGTTCAGCATGTGGCATTGCAAGACATAGCGCAAACATGTGTTCATTTGGTTATGGACAATACCAAGAGAGGCAAGAGGAAGAATATGCCTATGAAAGTTTCCAGCAAATGGGTGGAAATGACTCATATCCTAGACCTTATGATTCAGGCTGGGGAAGCCACCCAAATTTTTCTTGGGAAAATCAACAGCAAATTCCACCTCAAAATTTTTTTCAACCTTACCAAAGAAATCCTTACTCTCAAGAACAATATTCAAATCAAGACCACCTTAAGAAACCCACATTAGAGGATAGTTTGAATGCCTTCATTTAAACTAGCGCACAAAATCAAGATCGACTTAAGGAACCCACTATGGAAGATAGTTTGAATGCCTTCATTCAAATTAGTGCACAAAATCAGGATCAATGCAAGAAACCCATAGTGGAAGATGATTTGAATGCTTATCTTCAAATTAGCACACAAAATCAGGAAGGGAACAATGAGAGGTTTGATTCTTTGGAGGAATCATTGAAGAGGGTGGAAATACAAGTTGGGCAACTGGCACATCAACTCCAAGCACACCAAAAGGAGGAATTTCCTAGCCAATTGGAGCAAGTCAAGGTAATCACAAATTTGAGAAGTGAACAGGTGACATATAACAGTTTTTTTGATTCCTTTGATGCAGGAACTAATCAAAAAGAAGATGGTGAGGAAATACAACAATACATAGAGGAGTTAATTCAATCAAAGGAGGAGGAGAATTTGGAAGCATCAACTTCCACAAACTTGCATGAACCTCCAAATCCTTGTATGCCACCAATCCCATTCCCAAGCAGCCTAAATGAAGAGAAACAAGGTATGCAACTTTCTAAACTTTATGACATGCTCTATAGTGAATATAGTGAAGATAAGCTTGAGGTACCCATGACCTTAGGAGTAGAGCCTAATTTTTCCAATTTAGAAATTTAGGAGAGCAATTTACTATTAAATAATGAGATTGTTGAGGGGGAGCTTCAAATTGCTAAAGTGGATGAAGAAGTGGTTCAACCAAACTTGGTTGAACTTAAAAAGACCCCAAGAATTTTGAAAGATGTTGTGGTTGGGGAGTACAGTATGCAACAAATTATCATGTCTCCCACCCTTGGTGGCGAGAACGAGCAAAAACCATATATAACCATGTTGCAAACTGAAAAAGGTTTTTACCACATCCCTATAGCATTAGAGAATCAAGCTAAGACAACCCTCACATGTTCTTTTTGGACAATTGCTCTTCCAAGAATGCTACCTAGGCTTTTCAATACAATGGGCACATTTCAAAGTTGCATGTTGTTCAACCTCTCACATATGGGCTCCAATTGAATTATGGGTGGAAGGAGCCCTACACATCGTATATGGGAACGATGGAAATCAGGTATCATCTAAACTCTCTCTGTAGTATGCATGCTCGCATCGAGGACAGTGTGAATCTTTAAGTGTGTTGTGCATTTTGTGTTTTGTGTTTTGACTTTTAATTACATTTTGTGTTTTTGTGTTTTTACTTTTAACTTGTTTTTGTTTAAGTTAGTTAATGTTTTTCTTATTTTTCTTTGAATAAATGAATTTTGGAAAGTTAAATTGTTATAAAAATTGTTGATAGATGACCTTTGAATTTTTGAAGCATGAATTGGAGAATTGAGTAGAATTGGTGCTTATTGTCAATTTTGTTGGTTTTTCTTTGCATTGCCATTAACCTAGTGAGGAATTGAGCCATCAACTTATCATTATTGTTGTGGGTGAACATCTTTGATTGATGATTTGCTAGAACTTGCTTTGAAATGCATTTTAAGATTACATAAAAATTTCAATTTGGCGTCAAGATGATTAAGGCAATTAGGTGAACCCACTTTGGCTTAAAAAGCCAACCCTATATTCAACTTTAGTTAGCCAATTTTGAGTTTATTTTATTTTTCCTTTTCTTTCTTTTTCACAACACCATTAGCTTGAACCTTGTTGTTTAACTCTTACCCTTTCATTAGGTCAAGAGCATTTTAAGAGCGTTCATGACTGAGTGTTGTGTTGAATTAAGTGTGGGGTTAAATTTAGCAGGTTTAAGATTGCAAAGCAAAATAAATATATATATAAAAGAAAAAGAGAATATATATATATAATAATAATAAGAATAATTGTTGTTCTTGTTGAAAGGGTTGGAATGTATCATTGCAAGAGTTAATAAGTGAGTTCCCTTGAAAAGCTCTTTAATGTCAAGGGGTAGATGAGTGGAAGGTGTTTTGGAATTGTTGGGTTATACATATGATCGGTTACTTCATTCTTGGAGTGCTCTTGAACTTAATGATTAAGCTCACATTTCCTAAATATCATACCTTTACCTTAGCCACATTACAACCCAATAAAGACCTTTTGATTGATGCTTGATTCTTATTTTGTGGTGGAGATTTGATTGATAAGCAAGCCTATGGTAATAATCTTTTATTGATTGTTATGAGTGTAAACACCACGATGATCAAACATTTGTAAGAGTTGGTGAGGAAGCAACAACATAGGTTATGCATGGAAAACCACTTAATTGCATGGGTGTCGATTTTGTTTGATTCGATATTGATTGTGGATTTAGGGATAGGGAAGTCTTGATGCATCTTTATAACTCTTGAACTTAATAAAAGTATCTTGTTTAATGTGTTTTGATTTTAGCCTTGCTTGGGGACAAGCAAAGAATTAAGTGTGGGTAGTTGTTTAGATCAATTTTGTACTAGTTTTTAGTGTGATTTTTATATGTTTTTAGTTAATGTTTTGATTGATTTTTGTTTTAAGTTTGTTTAAAGTGTTTGTTTTTAGGTTTAAGTGCAAAAACACCCTTGGAACATCAAAATATTGCAGGAAAAGCATGAACCAAGCAAGACATGGCCAAGCCAAATCAAGCTTGGGCTTGTCCCTCAAAGAATGATGATGGCAGAGATTGACACGGCCATGAGACACGGCCTAGCCACTGGCCGTGTCTCATTCAAGGAGCAAAACAAAGAAACCACAAAGAAAGAGCAAAAATGAAGAAGCAGGAAAAGACACACTCAATGACACGGCCAAGCCACTGGCCGTGTCACATGACACGGCCAGCAAGCTTGGCCGTGTCCCATTTCATGCCAAAGAACAATGGAGCAAGCAAAGAAGGAAAGAAAAGAAACAGAAGTGAACACACCCACATGACACGGCCAAGCTTGTGGCCATGTCACATGACACGGCCACTAGCTTGGCTGTGTCACCCCTTAAGACCAAAAGGAAAGAAAGAAAAGAAAGAAGCAAGGAAAGTAGCAAAGGACACGGCCAGCTAGCTTCGCCGTGTCCCATGAAAATTGAGGGACATGGCAACTAGCTTGGCCGTGTCGCCTCATGAAAAGAAAGAAAAGAACAAGAGACATGACCAAGCTACTCATGGCTTGGCCGTGTCACACTGAATATATTTGATTTCTTTTGCACGAAGTGGGGGACAAAGTGGGGAACAAGGCCTTGTGCTTGCCAAAAGAAGTATTAAACAAAGAAAAAGTGGGAACAAAGGGAAGTGGTGTGAGTTGGAAGGCGTGGGTTGTGTTTTTGAAGGAATTAAAAGAAGAAGAGGGAAATTGGAGGGAATTCTTGACTTCTTGGAACAATTTCTGCTACACGTTTGGGAGAGGGAGAGAGTGACACTCTCCCTTATCCCTTCATCTTCATCTCCATTTCCATCCTCTTCATCTTCTCCATCTTCCATTGATAAGATCTTTGAGTTTCTTTGGGATAAATTGGGTTAACAAGCTCTTGAATGTTGAAGAAGCTTCATTGAAAGAGTTGGTGACTTGAGAAAGCTCCATTCTATCTTCCAAAGGCAAAATCATTGAAAGATTTGGTGACTTGAGAAAGCTCCATCCAAAGGTTTGGTGACTTGAGAAAGCTCCATTCCATGTTGCAAAGGGGAATCAACCATTGAAGAGGGCTTGAGTTCTTCATCATACATCAAGTGGAGCTAGGAGGAAGACTAGCAATCCTACTCTTGGCATCTTCACAAGGGGTTTTTCTATTCTCTCTTTTAATTCAATTCTTATTGTTGTTGTTATATTAATAGAATTGATATTGCAATGGACAATTTGTGTTTGTTTTATATTGAGTTGAATGAATGTGTTAAAATGATGATGTTGAGCTAAATACCCATGCCTAGGGTTTGTAGGATATTTGATTGAATGCTTTGATTTGATATTTCCATTGATGTACCTTGTTGTTGGTTGATTGTATTGTATTAAATGCTAGGTTGATAGATTAGCTACCTATTAATCATTGAATATTGGATGACGGACTGAGAGGTGAAATCCAATATTGGAACTATATAATCGACCACCCTATGAATAAATTAGAAATATAAGTTCTATGGTTATTTAATTTGGTAATGTAAAATAATTGGTTATTACTAATTCATGAATGTGAGAACTAATGGATGGGTAATTGACTAATTAACCTTAAGGAACAAATTAATTTACAAGGTTATGTTAATGGATAATTGAGAATTGAGCTTTGATTGAATGGACCTATAACCCTAGGCACATTCCCAAGAATCAATTTGATCTTGTATCACCTTCACACACCAACCCTACGCACGTTAATATTAGGTTTAAATTATTCTCGCACCATTCCAGCACAACAAACTCTAGCATTTAAATAACTTGTCAATCAAGCTATTACGAACCACACCTTCTTGGGGAAACGACCTTGGGGCAATCACCTTTGCTACAGCTACCTCGTATACTTGCGAGTGACGCTTGTAGTAGTACTTAATCCTAGCGCAACAGTTAACATCTCCTTTAACTACTCAAAGCTTGATTGACACTGACCTGTCCACACTAATCTAACTCCTTTCTGAAGCAATCTAGTGAGTGGAGTAGCTATCAAAGAAAAACCTTTCGCAAACCGTCTATAATAGCCTGCCAAACCCAGAAAACTTCTAACTTCAGTCACTGTCTTTGATGGACTCTAATTAAAAATGGCCTCAACTTTACTTGGATCAACTTTTATACCATCTGCTGAAACCACATGACCAAGGAAAGTTACTTAATCAAGCCAAAACTCACACAACTACTTCTCTTTCAAAGACTGTAATACAATCCGCAGATCTTTGTCATGATCCTCCTCATTATACGAATACACCAAAATATCATCAATAAAGACCACCACCAGATAGGGTCTAAAAACCCTGTTCATCAAATCCATAAAAGCTGCTGGTACATTCGTCAATCCAAAAGGCATCACCAAAAATTTATAATGCCCATACCTTGTACGGAAAGCTATTTTGGGAACATCTTCCTCTCTGATTTTCAGCTGATGGTACCCTGATCTCAGATCAATCTTAGAGAAAACTGCTGCTCCTTTCAACAGATCAAAGAGATCATCTATCCGAGGCAAAGGATACTTGTTCTTTATGGTCACCTTATTCAACTGCCGATAATCAATGCATAGTCTCAATGTACCATCCTTCTTCTTCACAAACAAAATAGGTGCTCCCCAAGGAGACACACTAGGATGAACAAACCCTTTATCCAACAACTCTTGCAACTGCACCTTCAACTCTCTTAACTCAGCAGGTTCCATTCGATAGGAAGTAATAGAGATGGGAGTAGTAGCATGCAACAAATTGATAGCAAACTCAACCTTTCTCTCAGGGGGTATCCCTGGCAACTCCTCAGGAAAAACATATGGGAATTCAGCAACTGTGGGTAAACTATCAATATGAGAACCCACTACTCTAGTATCCACAACATGAAAAAGATAAGCCTCACATCCCTTCCGAATCAACCTCCTAACTGCAATAGCTAAAACAAACATGGATGCAAGATGTCTCAGCTCACGAGATACCATAACACTTCTATCATCACCGGTTCTCAGGGTAACACACTTATTCTGATAATCTACCTGTAGACCCTTAATTTTTGACCTAGTCCGGTCCAATATATTTTAATTAGTCCAAAATAATTTTTATGTTGTCCAATATATTTTAGTTAGTCCAAAATAATTTTTATGGTGTCTTGATTAATTTTAATATTTATTTTAGTAAAAAATGGTGAAATGAATAAAAATTCAAAAATAATAAAAAATAAAAAATAACAAAAAAAATCGACGACGGAAAAATCGGTGACGAAAAAATCATCGCCGAAAGTCAGCGCGGGCCGGTAGGCATTTTGCCCACAACATTTTTTTGCTGGCAAAATGGCCTACGGGCCCATTCCGCGCACGCTGCCTCAGCCAGCTGCAGCAGCTTTTTCGCCAGCGCAGTTTTTTCGCAGTAGTTTTTTTTCGCCAGCAAAATTTTTTCGACCCAAATTTTTCGAAACATAATGCAATTAGGTTTCGGTTTCCTTTTTTTATTGAATATTGTATGCCGTGAATAATTAGAATTGCCCATAGAATTCTTCTACAAATATGGACTAAACAACACAAAAAAAGGGAGGCCGAAAAGGAAGAAATTGGGACAGAAACATGAATCAAGAAGTGGAAACCGAAACTGTGAAGGAAAAATGGGAATCAAGCAGTTTTTTGAGAGAGCCGAAAAACAATTCAAGCAATTCAAAGACAAAAAGGCTTGACTTTGACCTTGTTCCTCCAAGAAGCAATTTTTGGTGAAACTTACAAAATAAGGTTTGAATTCTTAATTTCTTTTATTTGGTCACAGTAGCTAAATTATCAAATTGTGTCTTTTAAGTCAAAAATTTTAGAACCTCAATTCACTTTTTCTAAAGTTTAAAAACCTTAATTCGTTGCTTTGTTTTCCAAAAAGTTTAAAGTTGTCAATTTTGTTTCTTCAAAACCCCAAAACCAAAATTTATTTTCCAAATTTTCAAAACTCTAAATTCTATTCTGTTTCCTTCCAAAAGACTTAAAAACATCTTTTTTGCTTTTATAAATTTTAAAACGTGTTGTTTATCTTCATAAAACTTCATAAAATTATCAATTGATTTTTCAAATCCTAAAAATAACTCATTACCTGAAACCCTAAATTCAAAAATCCTAAAACCCTAATTCAACTCCAAAACCTAAAATAGTGAACCCTAACCTCCTTAAAACCTTAAACCTTAATTTTTTCTAAACCTTAATCCTTTAAAACTTTAAAAAACCATATAAACACAAATATTTAATTTTGCACAGTTTTTTATTAGTTTTTGTTATAGATTTGTGTCTTGTTTATTATGATAATTATTGTTTTATTTAGGTATTTTGTTAGTTTTTATCGGTTTGTTTAGTGTTTTCATTAATTTTGGTAGTTTTAGTTTATTTCAGTGTTTATGTTGTTTTTGATCTAATTTTTAGTATGTGTTTATGTTTTGATTGGTTAATGCTCATTTATTTCTTGTTTAAAGTTTTGTTACAAGTTTTGTATTAGGTTAAAAAAGGCAAGGAAACAAATTGAAGCAAAAAGGGGCAGTGGCTGACACAGGCAGAGGACACGGCCAAGTCACTGGCCGTGTCCCATACCAAGTTAAAAAGGAAGAGCAAGTCACAGAGAGAGACACAAGCAAGGGACACGGCCAAGTCAGTGGCCGTGTCCCTCCAAAGAAGATCAACACGGCCAAGTCACCTTCACTTGGCCGTGTCTCACTTAGTTCCAAGGCAAAAGATAAGCAAATCTTCACAGAAGCAAACACAGGCAAGGGACACGGCCAAGTCAGTGGCCGTGTCCCTCCAAAAAGGTACAACACGGCCAAGCCCACTTCAACATGGCCGTGTCACTCAACCAAAGAGGAAAAGAAGGAATTCTGAGACAGAAGTGGACACATGCAAGGGACACGGCCAAGTCACTGGCCGTGTCCCTCCAAAGAGCACTCACACGGCCAAGTCACCTCCAACTTGGCCGTGTCTTTCATGAACCAAAGCCATAGCGATTTTTAAAGTGGACGTTTCGTATAAAAGGAAAGGGAAAAGCTAGGGTTGGGACTGTTGACGATTTGGAGAGCTGATTTAGCCGTCTGAGAGTGAGCTTAGGGTTTTGACAATTGTTTTCTTTAATTTTGATTACACTTTTGATTACTTTAGCTTAGATTAGATTGTTCTAGCCATTGATGCATCCTTCTTGCAAGATTTGAACAAGAGATTCTTCAGAAGCTTCAAGGAGTTTGTAACTTGGTTTTGTTCACGAACTTATTCTCTTTATTTTCATTGAAATTGTATTTATGGATATTATCATGTCTATTTTGATTTCTTTGAACATTAATGAGATGAATATGTTTGATTGCATTATGAACTAATTTGATCTAGTCTAGGGTTTGTATGGATCTGCTATGATTGTATGAATTGGTTATTATCTTAGCTAATAATTTCTTTAGCCTTGATTGAATGAAATATTTTAATATATAATTGATTAGCCACCAATTATGTGTTTTAGGTATTAGATGATGGATTGAGAGATGAAGTCTAATGCTGGATCAATTCAATTAGGGACTTAGGTGAATTAGAGATATAACCTATTAAAAAGATTGTTTCAATTATAACAAGATTAGTTATAAGAGGTTTGAATGCGAGAGCTTATTTCCTTGACTCAATTAATTAAGTTGTTTGAGATTTAATCTTTGAAATTGAATTAATTAAGAGGAATAACCATTCATACATATAAGTAGTAGAGAAGTGCAAACCCTAGACCTTTCTATCAAGTGAATCAAAACATCAGCTCTTGTTTACTTTTATTGTTTTAAACTTCAATTGAACTTTTTCATTAGTTAGCAATTTAAATTTATTTATTACTTGTTACTTTTAATCTGATAATCAATTAGCTACTTTAGCTTCCTTGTGAGACGACCTTGGGGCGATCACCTTTGCTACAGCTACCTCGTATACTTGCGAGTGACGCTTTGTGGTAGAGTTAATTCGAGCGCAACTAGTTTTTGGCGCCGCTGCCGAGGAGGCTAATTGGCGAAATTGTTTATTAGGCAAAAATATTCTAGATTATTTTTCACTGTTTTCATTTTATTTTATTTTTCTTTTGCTTTTAATAATTTCTTTTCTAGAAAATTTCTGTTTATGCAAGGCAGGAGATCACTCGAAGGAGAGCTACATCCATTCATTCTAGAAATTCAGAGAGTGAAAAGGAGCAGAGAAGAGTTTGAGCTCTACACCGGATTTGATACTGAGGAGGACAATTCTGAATTTGAGTCGAATTCTGCACAATCAGTTTAAATGGCTGAAGAAAGACAAAGAACCATGAGAGATTTTGCTAGACATGTCATTGGGACTTCCACATCTTGTATAAGGTTGACAGATGCAGCAAGGAACTATGAGTTGAAGAACATTCATTACAACATGCTGCCATCATTCTATGGAGTTCCAAATGAAGATCCTTTGAACTTTATTCTGGATTTCTACTCCACCCTTAACACTTTTCCATTGGGAGGATTAACAGAGGATCAGTTGAGGATGAGGTGTTTTCCATATACTTTGAAGGATAGGGCAAAAAGCTGGCTTATGATGTTGCCCGAAAACTCACTGACAACTTGGGAGCAAGTTTATAATAAATTCATGGGCAAGTTCTACTCACATCAAAAGACAGCTGAATTGAGAGGGAAGATTGCTACATTCTCTCAATTTGAAGGAAAGCCATTTCATGAGGCTTGGGAGAGATTTAAGATGCTATTGATCCAGTGTCCACATCATCACTACCCACTTCAACTTCTTAATCAGTTTTTCTATGATGGTCTAACCCAACAATTTCAGAACACTGTTGACAATGCAGCTGGGGGAGCCATGGGAGAAAAGACAGCTGATGAGACTTATGAGATCTTTGAGATGTTGGGAGCTAATTCTCAACAAAAGAGTGTAAGGGGAAGAAGTAAAGGGGTGAATCAATTGGAAGCCAATAGTGAAATGGTTAGTCAAATAGCTGAGTTGACAAGGCAGGTTCAGATGCTAAACATGAAGAACAATATTTCTTCATCTACTCAAGAAGTGTGTGGAATTTGTGGGACATTTGGGCATGGAGCAAATATATGCCCCTCTGCATATGAGTCTTATGGGAATGAAGCTGAGCAAGTTAATGCTATGGGGGGATTTCAACCAAGAGCCAGGAATGATCCTTACTCCAATACTTACAATCCTGGTTGGAGGAGTCACCCCAATTTTTCCTGGACAACAAATAATGCTCAACAGCCTTTCCATTTGCTCCAGAGACAGAACCAACAGCAGGGCCAATCCTCAACTCAAGGTCAGCCTAAGAGAGAGAGTTTGGAGGAAAGTTTACAGGCTTTTATCCAAGTCAGTGCTAAAAATCAGGAGATGAACAACAAGAGGCTGGATTCCTTGGAAGCATCTTTTAAGAAGGTGGAGACCCAAGTGGGGCAACTTGCACAACAGATGCAGATTCAACAAAAGGGGAAGTTCCCAAGTCAACCTGAGCAGGCACAATCAGTGAGTGTTCTTAGGAGTGGCAAGGTAATTAATAATAATGTTGAAAATAATTCTGTGAATGCAGGTGAGCAAGAAAATAAAAACGAAGGAGAACTAGAGAACAAAGGTGCTGAAGAAAGAACAATGGAGAAGTCCCCAACAGCAGATTTGCACAAGGCAAGCAATCCATACCGGCCACCTATACCATTCCCCAGCAGGTTGAAGGATGATAAAAAAGATAAGCAATTTTCAGATATCTTCAACATGTTGTCTAAGGTAAGTATCAACTTACCCTTACTTGAAGCAATTAAGAACATGCCGGCTTATGCTAAATTCTTCAAAGAACTTAATACCAAGAAAAAGAGGTATGAGCCGAATGAAAAGGTGATAGTTTCTGAGGTAGCTAGTGCTATTTTGCAGCATAAACTACCTCCTAAGCTAAAGGATCCTGGAAGCTTTATTATTCAAATTACTACGGGGAATGGAAAAGGTACTGATGGCATGTATGATTTAGGAGCTAGTGTGAATTTAATGCCTTATTCTGTTTATCTTGATTTGGAATTAGGGGAACTTAAACCAACAAAAATGGTGTTGCAATTAGCTGATAGATCTCTTAGATTCCCGAAAGGGGTTATAGAAGATGTGTTAGTTAAAGTTGGTGGTTTGATAGTACCTGTGGATTTCATTGTTCTTGATATGGAAGTAAGTAATTCTTCACCATCTGCACACACCATTCTGCTGGGTAGCCCTTTTATGGCAACTACCAACACTTTGATAGATGTTAAAAATGGTAAATTATCAATGACTGTTTTGGGACAAACTGTGGAATTTTCTATTTTTAACACTTCTCCTATTCCTACAACTGCTTTATATGAGGATTGTTCTTTCATTGATTGTATTGATGCAGTTGTTTCAGATGTTTTCTTGCAGATAGGTTCCTCTGATAAATTGGAGCTGGCATTGACTTTGGATGGTGATTTGGAAATTTTTTATGCTGAAATAGCCAGTTGTCTTGAGACCTTAGAAAGTGCTGAAATAGAGGAACTTAAGGAGGACCCAGTTTGTGAGCTTCCTTCCATTAAAAAAGAAGAGAAGAACCCCTCACTAGAGTTAGAGCTGAAAGAGTTACCTAAGAACCTGAAATATGTGTTTTTAGGAGTTCACAACACTTTACCTGTGATAATATCTAGTGAACTTAGTGAAGGGGAGGAGATGAGGTTGGTGAGTGAGCTTAAAAGATTAAAGAGAGCAATAGGATGGGGATTGAGTGACATCAAGGGTATTAGCCCTTCCATGTGCATGCATAGAATCACTTTAGAAGAGGGAGCTAAACCTGTGAGGGAGACTCAAAGGCGCCTTAACCCAAATATGAGTGAAGTGGTTAAGAAGGAAGTGCTCAAATTGTTGGATGAAGGAGTAATATATCCAATTGCTAATAGTGAGTGGGTGAGCCCAGTTCATGTAGTTCCTAAGAAATCTGGAATCACTGTGGTGAAAAATGAGAATAATGAATTAGTTCCTACTAGGACTACTACTGGGTGGAGAATGTGCATCGATTATAGGAAGTTGAACAATGCTACAAAGAAAGATCATTTCCCTCTTCCTTTTATTGATCAGATGTTAGATAAACTTTCTGGACACTCACACTATTATTTTCTGGATGGCCTTTCAGGTTACTATCAGGTGCCAATATCTCCAGAGGATCAGTCCAAGACAACCTTTACTTGCCCTTTTGGGACTTATGCATTTCGACGTATGCCCTTTGGCTTGTGCAATGCACCTGCAACTTTTCAGAGATGCATGATGTCTGTCTTCTCATATATGATAGATGATTTTATTGAGGTATTTATGGATGACTTTTCTATTTTTGGTAATTCTTTTGATAATTGCCTCAATAAACTTGTTCGTGTGCTTGAGAGATGCATTGAATGTAACCTCACTTTAAGTTGGGAAAAGAGTCATTTTATGGTTACTCAGGGCATTGTCTTAGGTCATGTGGTGTCAAGTAAAGGGATTGATGTAATATCCTCATTTATGCCCTAGAAGTTTTGAGTATGTTGTTGTTATTGTGGTTGTTGATATATATATTGGGAAGTGAATGTTTGTGCATATATGTGTTAAATTGTAAGAGAAAAGAAATGGGAAGAGAATGTATATGTATATGTGTTTTGGAGAAGAAATTTAGGGTTTAGAGACAAATGTATATGTTGTTTATATGATGATATAATTAACATATACATTGGTCAAATGAAGAGTCAAGGTGATGGTTAAGTGGAAGAAGATATTTTTGGTTGTTAATGAAATTACTATAAAGGGCTTATATGAGACAAAGAGTTAGTTATATGGTTAAGGGTGTTTTGGTAATTTTCCTTGTAAGATGCATGGTGGAGATTAAAAGAAGAAAAGGTGTTTGACTTGTGCATTTTCTTCTTTCTTTCTTGAAGTGGCCGGATTCTCCATAGACAAAGAGAGAAAGAGAGGTGATCTTGAGGTTTGAAGCATTTTGAAGAAGGAAGCAAGGGTTTTGGTTAAAGATTTGTGGATTTCTTCATTTGAGGTAAGATCTTTTCTTTAATTTCTTCAATTCTTTTGAAGTGGTGTGAGAAAGGAATTAGGGTTTGTTGGTTTGATGATGAGAAGTTGAGTTGGTGAAGGTGTTGGAAGTGATTGTGTTGAGTAAGAGTTGTGTTTAGTGAAATTGTTTCTGTTTTACAATTAGTAAAGGCTGTGATTTGTATGATTTTTAATTAATTATAGAAAAATGTTCTTGAAGTGAATTTTTGATATGTTGTGCCTCTATGAGTGTAGAATGACTGAAAAATATGTTGATTCGATTTTGGAATGGTTATGAGTTTAGAAAGATTATTTTTATTAGACCTGTTCCAGCAGGTACCTTAACTGAGACAGCTATACTTCGGGATTTTTAATAAAATGTAGAAAAATCATATCCAGTCGAATTTTGGATATGTTGTTGCTTAGTGAGTCTAGTATTTGAGAAAAATAATTTGGAACCACGTTGATTGAATTTGATTTATGGAATTCACAAAGTTCAGAACTGCTGCCAGGATGCAGGGCAATTGGGGCAGTCTGGTTAGGTGAACTATTTGACCAAGATTTTGTGTTCAGTTTGATCTGAAATTTTAAAGGAATGATTTTTAGATACAAAACTAAATTCTGTAAAAATTTTAGAATTTTTAGTCAAGTAGATTATTTTATACAATTTTTTCAAAATAAGGATAAAATGGAGTTTAAAACCAGAATGTACTATTCATATGAATCATATCAATTGTTCTTTGCCCTAATTGCATTGTTGAGATTGAACAATGTTATGTTATGCATTGTGAATGGTTATGTGTTTCATGAATAATATACATTGAAATTGAAATGATAATTCAAATAAGACATGATATGAGGCAATGCCATTGTGATTGGCTATGATGATGATATTGAAAGAAAGAAGGCATGTTTGCCTAAATGTGATGAGAATTTGAGAATGGAAATGGTAACTATATAATAAATGAATTGTTTGTTTAATATGTTATTCAGTTTCAGAGTTCTGGATTTGGGTGGCATGCCTAAGAAATGATAAAAGGTAACAGTCTTGCCGGGTTGAGGATCTCCTCATATGTGTTGAGTTGATGATCCAAGAGACTGGGTCTGTTACACTATGAGATATATGATTTGTAACAGTCTTGTCGGGTTGAGGATCTCCTCATATGTGTTGAGTTGATGATCCAAGAGACTGGGTCTGTTACACTATCCATGGATAGAGATACATGTATATACATTGCCTACGGGCGTGATTATTGTGACTATGAACCAAAGCAGTAACTCTGAACTCTGAATATCATATTAAATACTTGTTGGGCCCATAGGTGTCAGGGTTATATGAATGTCCTAAATAATGTTATGAGTTAATGAAATGAGATGTTGGTTATTGAGTATGATTGATTAATGTTGAATGTGGAAAGATGTTGAAATGTGGTATGCTCATATGACTATGATTTGTGAAATGCATAATTATGTGGTTAACTTTATATTTATGATATTGATCTTATCAATAACATATGTGGCATTGCATTACATTAAAGCATACCATTAGCATGTTTTATCTTACTAAGCCGTTGGCTTAGCGCGAATGTGATTCTTCGCGCAGGTGACAAGGAAGAACCAGAGAGTTCCTCTAGGCCGAGTCGAGCCTAGATTTTGAAGAGTGAATAGTGGGCTTTAAGATCGAAGACTGACTGCCAAACATGTATAAATTTTATGTGTTGTAAAACTTGAGTTTTGATGTATATGAATTTGTAAATATTGTTACTTTCCGTTGCATAGTGAACAAAGATTTTATCTGCTGTATTTCATAATAAACCTTTACTTTATTTTGTACTAGAAGTGTAAATCCTTTTTGCAGGTTGTAGTTGAGGTTATAAGGGGGATTTATTGGAAGTGTACTGAGAATGATTTTGTTTGCATTGGTTTGTGTAAAAATGTTTTCAAAAATTAGAAAAAAACCAGTTTTGTCGACACTTGGGATTGAATTTTTAGGCAAAACTATGGCAAAATTTCTATAAAAATCGGAACAAAAATTTGACTAAGTAAAAGTGGTAGCAACATTAGGATAGGGTGGCGCCTCTACTCAGCTTACACACGTAGGTCGGGAAGGGGTGTTACAATTTTTGGTATCAGAGCCTAGGTTTGAGATTCTCAACCTAGATCAATTGTAAGAAAAAGAATATTTTGATTTTTAAAGTGGGTTTTTGAGTAAAATACATGTTTTGGTATGGCAGTCTTTGATCTTTAATGAGGAATATTCTGCTGTGTTTGCAGATATAGGTAGAGATGGCATCTCATTCGCGACAATCTGTTGAAGGTAGTGCCGAGAGTATTGCTCCTGCTGAGGGAGCTAGGGTTGATAGTGTTGAGGAGGCACCTGCTTCGGTGTCGGGTAGACCAGCTGGGGAGGAGGTTCCGCCAGCCTGGTTTAGGCCTATGTTGGAAGCTATGAGACAAGCACCTGTGCAACCACAGCCACCGCCACCACCCCCTCAGCCTTCAGTACCAGTAAGGCACTATGATAAGCTAAGGAAATATGGAGCAGAGGATTTCTTTGGTACAGTTGATCCGGCTGTAGCAGAACAGTGGCTTGATAGAGTTCAGAGGGTATTTGTGCAGTTGCAAGCCACTTCAGAGGAGAAGTTTGACTATGCAAGATCTTTGCTACAGAAGGATGCCTACGACTGGTGGAAGACAGTGCCCCATTCTATGGATGATCCACCAACCTTGTCTTATGCGGATTTTCTGAGAGAATTTGAGTTGAAGTATACTCCTAGGGAGTATAAAGATGGGAAGAAAAGAGAGTTTCTAGATTTGAAGCAAGATCATCGGACCGTAACTGAGTATGAAGTTGAGTTTATTCGACTGAGTCAGTATGCTGGGGGTATCATTACTGATGAGATTGATAGATGTCGGCGATTTGAGGAGGGATTGAGGCCCTCGATCATGTGCTTAGTGGCTGGATCCAGATATCAGGATTTCTCACAGCTTGTGGCAGCAGCTCGAAGTGTAGAGCGAGCTCAAGTTATTGCAGCTGCTTCAGAGGAAGAGGTTAGGGTTAGAAGGCCCCAGTTCGAGGCAGGGTCTTCTTCTGCGAAGAGGGGTAGAGGAAGTTTTGTTCCTCGGAGTAGTAGGAGCCAGAGACCAGTGGGTAGGTCAGTGCAGTTCCAGAGGCAGAGATTTAGACCTGCAGCTTCAGTAGCGAGTGCTCCTACTCCTGGAGTTCAGAGATCCACCTTACCTGTGTGTAACCAGTGTGGTGGAAGACATGGGGGCGTTTGTTGGAGGCATAGTAGATCAGGGGTATGCTTCAGGTGTGGATCACCTGACCACTTTGTGAGAGACTGTCCTGAGAGGCAGGAGCAGATGCCAGTTGATTCTGCTGCTTCTCGAGCTAGTGTGAGGGGAGGCAGAGGAGGCAGAGGTGCCAGCCGGGGAGGTAGACCAGGATTCAGTTCTAGAGGAGGTGCTACATCCAGGGAGGGTAGACCAGAGGAGGTTGGATCTTCCCAGAGGATGTATGTTATGCAGAGACAGCCAGATACATCGGCAGTCATAGCTGGTACTTTTTCTTTATTTAATACTCCAGTACTTGCTTTGATTGATCCGGGTTCCACACATTCATATATTAGTGCATCTGTTTTGCCTGTATCTGATTTGCATGCTGAGTCCCTAGGATTTTATGTGTTGGTAACAAATCCGTTAGGGCATAGTGTGGTTGTGAGTAAGGTGCATAGAGATAGTGCAGTAGTGGTGCAGGGTGAGGAGTTCCTTGGGGATTTGATTGAGATGCCATTTAAGGAATATGACGTGATCTTAGGTATGGATTGGCTATCTCGACATGAAGCTGTGGTGGATTGTAAAAAGAAAATTGTTTCTTTGAGAACGGGTGATGGTAGAGAGGTGATAGTATCTAATGAGCAGGAACAGCTAGCCTCCTTATTTGTTTCAGCTGTTGCAGCCAGGAGGTTGATTAGAAAGGGGTGTGAAGCCTATCTTGCTCATGTGGTGGATACTAGAGTGAAGGGTTCCCCTATTGATAGCATTGCCACAGTTGCTGAGTTCCCGGATGTGTTTCCAGAGGAGTTGCCAGGGTTGCCTCCTGAGAGAGAGGTGGAGTTCGGTATTGAATTGTTGCCTGGTACCACTCCTATCTCTATTACACCTTATAGAATGGCACCAGCAGAATTGAGGGAGTTGAAAGTGCAATTACAGGAGTTGTTGGACAAAGGATTCATTCGCCCCAGTGTTTCTCCTTGGGGAGCTCCTGTGCTATTTGTGAAGAAGAAAGATGGTACTATGAGGTTGTGTATCGATTATAGGCAATTGAACAAGGTGACTATTAAAAATAAATATCCTTTGCCTAGAATCGATGATCTCTTTGATCAGTTGAAGGGAGCGTCAGTGTTCTCCAAAATTGATTTGAGATCTGGGTACCATCAGCTGAGGGTAAGAAGTGAAGATGTTCCTAAGACTGCTTTTCGGACCAGGTATGGGCATTATGAGTTTTTAGTTATGCCTTTTGGTCTAACGAATGCACCTGCAGCTTTTATGGATTTGATGAATAGGGTGTTTAGGCCCTATTTGGATCAGTTTGTAGTGGTCTTCATTGATGATATACTGGTGTATTCACGGAATGAAGAGGAGCATGATATGCATCTGCGGATTGTGTTGCAGATTTTGAGAGAGAATCAGTTATTTGCCAAATTGTCGAAGTGTGAGTTCTGGTTGGATCAAGTTGCTTTTCTCGGACATATTGTTTCTGCAGAAGGCATCAGAGTTGATCCGAGCAAAGTTGAAGCCATTTTAAATTGGAGTCCACCCAAGTCTGTGACAAAGATTAGAAGTTTTCTGGGTTTGGCAGGCTATTACCGACGGTTTGTGAAAGGGTTTTCTTTGATAGCTACTCCACTCACCAGATTACTTCGAAAGGGAGTGAGATTTGTGTGGACAGATCAGTGTCAGGCTAGTTTTGAGCAGTTGAGAGAGTTGTTGACTCAAGCGCCTGTTCTTACTTTACCTGTTGAAGGCAAACCATATGTGATCTACAGTGATGCTTCACATAGAGGTTTGGGGTGTGTATTGATGCAGGAAGGGAAAGTTATAGCTTATGCATCTCGACAGTTGAAACCGCATGAGCTTAACTATCCGACCCATGATTTAGAATTGGCTGCCATTGTGTTTGCATTAAAGATTTGGCGCCACTATCTGTTTGGGGAGAAATGTTTCATCTACACTGATCACAAGAGTTTGAAGTATTTGGGTGTCCAGAAAGAACTCAATCTTCGTCAGAGGAGATGGTTAGAATTGATTAAAGACTACGACTGCTTGATTGACTATCATCCAGGTAAAGCAAATGTTGTTGCTGATGCCTTGAGTCGGAAGTCTTTAGCTGGTTTAACTGTTTACTCGCTCTCGTTGCTTGTTGAGTTGAGAGCATTGCATGCCAGTTTTGTACCTTGTGTTGATGGTGCATTATTGGCACAGTTGCAATTAAAGCCGATTTTGTTAGATCAGATCAAAGAAGCTCAGTTGGCCGATAAGAAGATTCAGAAGATTTTTTCAGATTGCAAGAATGGGAAGACTAGAGATTTTGTTGTGAAAGATGATGGGAGTCTCTGGTTTAAGAACCGATTGTGTGTACCCGATGATGCTGATTTGAAAAGAGTCATTTTAGAAGAAGCTCATCAGTCAATGTTTGCTATGCATCCGGGTAATACGAAGATGTATCATGATTTGAGACAGCATTATTGGTGGATTGGTTTGAAGAGAGACATTGCTGAGTTTGTATCGAAATGTCTCACTTGTCAGAAGGTTAAAGCAGAGCATCAAGTTCCAACCGGGTTGCTTCAACCATTGTCAGTGCCAGAATGGAAGTGGGAAAGAGTGACAATGGATTTTGTGTCTGGTTTGCCATTGACACAAAAGAAGCATGATGCTATATGGGTGATTGTGGATAGATTGACTAAGACAGCTCATTTCCTTCCGGTTCGAATGGATTACTCTTTGGAGAGATTGGCTGAGCTGTATATCCATGAGATTGTGAAACTGCATGGTGTTCCAACTTCTTTAGTGTCTGATCGAGATCCCAGGTTTACTTCCAGATTTTGGAAGAGTTTGCATAGTGCTTTAGGTTCTCGACTGCACTTCAGCACTGCTTTTCATCCACAGACGGATGGACAGTCAGAGAGGGTGATACAGATTATTGAGGACATGTTGAGAAGCTGTGTCATCGATTTCTCTGGAAGTTGGGATAGGTTTTTACCTCTTGTGGAGTTTGCTTACAACAATAGTCACCAATCCAGCATTGGTATGGCACCGTTTGAAGCATTGTATGGCAGACGGTGTAGGACACCTCTTTGTTGGAATGAGCTTGGAGATAATAAGTTGGTTGGTCCTGATTTGATTCAAGAAACTGAAGATAAAGTAAAGTTGATTCGAGGCAGGTTAAAAGCAGCTTCAGACCGACAGAAGTCTTATGCAGATCTAAAAAGGAGAGATATAGAGTTTGATGTTGGAGATAAGGTATTTCTGAAAGTGTCTCCTTGGAAGAAAATTTTGAGGTTCGGTCGGAAAGGAAAATTGAGTCCTCGTTTCATTGGGCCGTATGAAGTGTTAGAAAGAGTTGGGCCAGTGGCGTATCGACTTGCTTTGCCACCTGAGTTGGATCGTATTCATAATGTATTCCATGTTTCTATGTTGAGGAGATATAGGTCGGATCCATCTCATGTGTTGCCATTTGAGTCTATTGAAGTGAGCCCAGATTTGACATTTGAAGAGGAACCAGTTGCTATCTTGGCACGAGAAGTGAAAGAGTTAAGGAACAAGAGAGTGCCATTGGTGAAGATTCTTTGGAAGAATCATGCAAAAGAAGAAGCGACTTGGGAAAGTGAGCATACCATGCGAGAGCAGTATCCGCAATTGTTTCAGCTTTGATATCAGGTAATTTCGAGGACGAAATTTTCTTTTTAGAGGGGGAGAATTGTAATATCCTCATTTATGCCCTAGAAGTTTTGAGTATGTTGTTGTTATTGTGGTTGTTGATATATATATTGGGAAGTGAATGTTTGTGCATATATGTGTTAAATTGTAAGAGAAAAGAAATGGGAAGAGAATGTATATGTATATGTGTTTTGGAGAAGAAATTTAGGGTTTAGAGACAAATGTATATGTTGTTTATATGATGATATAATTAACATATACATTGGTCAAATGAAGAGTCAAGGTGATGGTTAAGTGGAAGAAGATATTTTTGGTTGTTAATGAAATTACTATAAAGGGCTTATATGAGACAAAGAGTTAGTTATATGGTTAAGGGTGTTTTGGTAATTTTCCTTGTAAGATGCATGGTGGAGATTAAAAGAAGAAAAGGTGTTTGACTTGTGCATTTTCTTCTTTCTTTCTTGAAGTGGCCGGATTCTCCATAGACAAAGAGAGAAAGAGAGGTGATCTTGAGGTTTGAAGCATTTTGAAGAAGGAAGCAAGGGTTTTGGTTAAAGATTTGTGGATTTCTTCATTTGAGGTAAGATCTTTTCTTTAATTTCTTCAATTCTTTTGAAGTGGTGTGAGAAAGGAATTAGGGTTTGTTGGTTTGATGATGAGAAGTTGAGTTGGTGAAGGTGTTGGAAGTGATTGTGTTGAGTAAGAGTTGTGTTTAGTGAAATTGTTTCTGTTTTACAATTAGTAAAGGCTGTGATTTGTATGATTTTTAATTAATTATAGAAAAATGTTCTTGAAGTGAATTTTTGATATGTTGTGCCTCTATGAGTGTAGAATGACTGAAAAATATGTTGATTCGATTTTGGAATGGTTATGAGTTTAGAAAGATTATTTTTATTAGACCTGTTCCAGCAGGTACCTTAACTGAGACAGCTATACTTCGGGATTTTTAATAAAATGTAGAAAAATCATATCCAGTCGAATTTTGGATATGTTGTTGCTTAGTGAGTCTAGTATTTGAGAAAAATAATTTGGAACCACGTTGATTGAATTTGATTTATGGAATTCACAAAGTTCAGAACTGCTGCCAGGATGCAGGGCAATTGGGGCAGTCTGGTTAGGTGAACTATTTGACCAAGATTTTGTGTTCAGTTTGATCTGAAATTTTAAAGGAATGATTTTTAGATACAAAACTAAATTCTGTAAAAATTTTAGAATTTTTAGTCAAGTAGATTATTTTATACAATTTTTTCAAAATAAGGATAAAATGGAGTTTAAAACCAGAATGTACTATTCATATGAATCATATCAATTGTTCTTTGCCCTAATTGCATTGTTGAGATTGAACAATGTTATGTTATGCATTGTGAATGGTTATGTGTTTCATGAATAATATACATTGAAATTGAAATGATAATTCAAATAAGACATGATATGAGGCAATGCCATTGTGATTGGCTATGATGATGATATTGAAAGAAAGAAGGCATGTTTGCCTAAATGTGATGAGAATTTGAGAATGGAAATGGTAACTATATAATAAATGAATTGTTTGTTTAATATGTTATTCAGTTTCAGAGTTCTGGATTTGGGTGGCATGCCTAAGAAATGATAAAAGGTAACAGTCTTGCCGGGTTGAGGATCTCCTCATATGTGTTGAGTTGATGATCCAAGAGACTGGGTCTGTTACACTATGAGATATATGATTTGTAACAGTCTTGCCGGGTTGAGGATCTCCTCATATGTGTTGAGTTGATGATCCAAGAGACTGGGTCTGTTACACTATCCATGGATAGAGATACATGTATATACATTGCCTACGGGCGTGATTATTGTGACTATGAACCAAAGCAGTAACTCTGAACTCTGAATATCATATTAAATACTTGTTGGGCCCATAGGTGTCAGGGTTATATGAATGTCCTAAATAATGTTATGAGTTAATGAAATGAGATGTTGGTTATTGAGTATGATTGATTAATGTTGAATGTGGAAAGATGTTGAAATGTGGTATGCTCATATGACTATGATTTGTGAAATGCATAATTATGTGGTTAACTTTATATTTATGATATTGATCTTATCAATAACATATGTGGCATTGCATTACATTAAAGCATACCATTAGCATGTTTTATCTTACTAAGCCGTTGGCTTAGCGCGAATGTGATTCTTCGCGCAGGTGACAAGGAAGAACCAGAGAGTTCCTCTAGGCCGAGTCGAGCCTAGATTTTGAAGAGTGAATAGTGGGCTTTAAGATCGAAGACTGACTGCCAAACATGTATAAATTTTATGTGTTGTAAAACTTGAGTTTTGATGTATATGAATTTGTAAATATTGTTACTTTCCGTTGCATAGTGAACAAAGATTTTATCTGCTGTATTTCATAATAAACCTTTACTTTATTTTGTACTAGAAGTGTAAATCCTTTTTGCAGGTTGTAGTTGAGGTTATAAGGGGGATTTATTGGAAGTGTACTGAGAATGATTTTGTTTGCATTGGTTTGTGTAAAAATGTTTTCAAAAATTAGAAAAAAAACCAGTTTTGTCGACACTTGGGATTGAATTTTTAGGCAAAACTATGGCAAAATTTCTATAAAAATCGGAACAAAAATTTGACTAAGTAAAAGTGGTAGCAACATTAGGATAGGGTGGCGCCTCTACTCAGCTTACACACGTAGGTCGGGAAGGGGTGTTACAATTGAGGTGGATAAGGCTAAAGTTGAATTGATTGCTAAGTTACCCCCACCTACCTCTGTTAAGGGAATAAGAAGTTTCCTAGGGCATGCAGGATTTTATAGGAGGTTTATTAAGGATTTTTCCAAAATAAGCCAACCATTGTGCCATTTGCTAGGGAAAGATGTTCCATTTGAATTTACAGCACAATGCATGCAGGCTTTTAATTCCCTTAAAGAAAAATTGACTAGTGCACCAGTAATAGTAGCTCCTGTTTGGTCTTTACCTTTTGAAATCATGTGTGATGCCTCTAATCATGCAGTCAGAGCTGTTCTTGGGCAAAGGGTTGATAAATACTTGAGAGTAATATATTATGCTAGCTTGACCCTGAATAGTGCACAAATGAACTACACCACAACTGAAAAGGAAATGTTAGCTGTTGTTTTTGCTTTAGACAAATTTAGAGCATATTTAATTGGGTCAAAAATCATTGTGCATTCTGATCATGCAGCTCTTAAATATCTGTTAACAAAACAACATGCTAAACCGCGCTTAATTAGATGGGTGTTGTTATTGCAAGAATTTGATTTCCAAATCAACGATACTAAGGGTAGTGAGAATGTTGTTGCTGATCATTTATCCAGATTACCCTTCTTTAGTGAAAACCTTGCATCTGATAGCATTCATAAAAATTTAGAAGAATTTCCTGATGAGCATTTGTTTGTGGTAATTAATGCACCTTGGTTTGCAGATATTGCTAACTATCTTGCTTGTGGTATTTTGCGATCTAACATGTCCTTTCAGGAAAAGAAAAGGTTTCTACACTTGAGTAAGTTTTATTTTTGGGATGAACCTTATCTATTCCGGATATGCAAAGATAAGATAGTTCGCAGGTGTGTATCTGAGGAAGAACAACTGAGTGTTCTTCAATTTTGTCAAGACCTTCACTATGGGGGTCATTTCGGAGGAAGAAAGACTGCGGAAAAGGTGCTTCAAAGTGGTTTTTACTGGCCTACCTTATTTAAAGATGCTCAAGAGTATTGTAAGCACTGTGATCATTGCCAAAGAGTAGGTAACATTGGGAGGAGGAATGAAATGCCCCTTCAATCATATATTGTTGTTGAACTGTTTGATGTGTGGGGAATAGACTTCATGGGTCCTTTCCCCAGGTCTTTTGGATATGAGTATATTTTAGTTGCTATTGATTATGTTTCCAAATGGGTGGAGGCAATCCCCACCCGTACTAATGATGCTAATGTAGTTGTTAAATTTGTGAAGGAAAATATTCTTAGCAGATTTGGTACGCCAAGGGTGATAGTCAGTGATGGGGGGAGCCATTTTTGCAACAGGCTTTTTGAAAAGTTAATGCACAAATCTGGTGTAAAGCACAAGGTGGCAACCCCATACCATCCACAGACTTCTGGGCAAGTTGCAACATCAAACAAGCAGCTAAAAGGAATTCTGGAGAAAATAGTCAACACATCAAGGAAGGATTGGGCAAACAGATTGCATGATGCACTATGGGCATATCGGACTGCTTTCAAGACTCCTCTAGGTATGAGTCCATACCGATTGGTGTTTGGAAAAGCTTGTCACTTACCAGTGGAGTTGGAGCACAAAGCATATTGGGCAATCAAGACTCTGAATTTGGACTTGGACAAAGCGAAGAGAGAACGATTTTTGCAAATTTCAGAGTTAGATGAGCTGAGAAATGAGGCGTATGAGAGCTCGAGAATTTACAAGGATCGCACTAAAGCACTTCATGACAGAATTATAGTGCGAAAGACATTGAGTCCAGGTATGAAAGTTTTACTTTTTAACTCTCGACTCCGTCTTTTTCCAGGTAAACTCAAGTCTCGATGGAGTGGTCCTTTCGAGATAACCCAGGTGTATCCTTCTGGTGCCATTGAATTACTTAACTCTCGAACAAGTGAGACTTTTAAAGTGAATGGACAGAGAGTTAAGCCATACAATGAAGGATTTCAGGAAGTGAGGGTCATTGACAGCACTTTGATCCATGACCCCTAGGCCTTGCATGATGTCCAGCTATATGACATTAAAGAAGTGCTAAATGGGAGGCAACCCATCGGTTTGCATTTATTCTTCATACTTGTAAATTTTAAATTTAGCAAGTTTTGATTTTATGTTTAGTCTAAATAAATGGAACGGGTTCTTTGATCGGTTTTTATTTATCTAATGTGTTTCAGGTTCATCGAAGAAGAGGTTGCAATTTCGTTGATAATTGGTGATTTAAAATAAAAAAAAAGTTAAAAAGTGGCAGAGAGTGACACGGCCAAAGGACTTGGCCGTGTCGCTTGGCCGTGTCACATGGGACACGACCAAGTCTCATGAAAACTCTCTTCTTTTGTTGATTTTGCAAACTGTCACAGGTGACACGGCCAAAGGACTTGGCTGTGTCCCTTGGCCGTGTCACTGGACACGGCCAAGTCATCACCAAAAATTGATTTTTGCTTTTGTATTTTGCACCTCTAGTCCAGTAGCTGACACAGGCATGGGACACGGCCAAGTCTTTGGCCGTGTCCCTCAAAAAGCACATGACACGGCCGTGTTGCCCACAACTTGGCCGTGTCTCCCATCTTTTCACTTTAAAAAGCCACGATTTTTGCACAGATATTCCATTAAATCCCTAAATTCCTGTGTCTTCGTCTCTCTCGCTCTCTAACTCTCTATATCGCAAACTCCATAATTTTTAATTCCAAGCTCCAAACCTTCCTTTAATCCTCAAATCTCTTCACCAAAACTAGAAATAATCCATTAAAACATCTTCTTTTCTCATAAAATTTTGATTTGATCAAGTTTTGGTTTGAATTTTTCAGATTTCTAGAGATGCCAAGAACGAAGATTGTTTCACACCGCAAGACGAAGAAGTCTACAGCCGAAGGAGCTTCTTCCTCTTCATCATCTGTATCTTTGAAGAGAGCAGGTCTTTTGGCTCGGGTTTTTTCCCGACAAGGTATGTTAATGACGAATCTCTTGATACCCTGCAAATTAGGACTAATTTTGATAGATATGTGCAATTTCTTGGGTGGGAGACTCTAGTCACCTTGAGGCCTTTGCAGTTTGAGGAGCTTACTTTAGAATTTTTGACATCTCTCAAGGTTGAAAGAGATGATAAGAAAATCTGCACTAGAATGATGTTTAAATTGCTGGGTAAATAATTTGTGCTTAATATTGAGCAGTTAAATGATATATATGGTTTTCATCAGCACGGGGAAAGGTTGGTACCCAAAGAATTTAAACAACAATTTGCTTGGGGAGCTTTAGGCTCGGGTACTTATGTGGCCAAATCGGCCAAGGCATCTAAATTAAGAAATTATGCTTTGAGATATTTGCATAGGTTTATGGCTTGCGGATTCTTTGCTCGGAAGGAGAGCCCGGGTGTGGTTGAATTGAGTGAACTATTTTTCCTGGATTGTGCTTTGAATGCAATGCATGTTAGTGCCGGCTATTGGTTAGCCGATATTTTTGATACTGTGGCTAACAAAAGAAAGGGGGCAATTTGTGTTGGGGGGTTGATTACCACATTAGCAGTAGCCCTTGTTGAGAATTTTGACCCGAGTACCAGTCGCATGACTAGGATTTTGGGTAATGACTCTTTGGATTTAGCTACACTTGAGAAGATGCACATGGTGGTGCATAGGAGAGGAACTTATGTGATGCCTTCAGATGAGCCTGCAGCACCGGGGGACAGGCAGAAGAGAGCATGGGTCCAAGAGGAGTCCAACTCGGATTCTCTTGACCTAGATGAGGATGCTCCGGTTTCGAAAAGTTAAGAGATACTTCTGAGGATTGAGGCCCTGGAGGGCAAAGTGGATTGACTAGATGGCAAGGTGGAACGTAACCATGCTGAGGTATTGCAGCAGTTGGAACAAATTAATAGCAACCTTGCGAAGATCTTGAGTCTCCATCCCTCAGCTGCATCATCTTCACGCCCGCCTTTTTCATAGATTTTGAGTTCCTTGCTTTATTTTGTTTAATGTATTTTTTTTCTTATTTTTCGTTTTTGTTTTTCATGTTAACGTTTTATATTGGGATATTTTATTTTTATATATTGTACTTTTGTTTTTGAACTTTGCTTGCCGGCTTTGAATGCAATGCATGTTTATTTTCATGGCCATGTTAACTTTTCATGTTAACTCTTGCACTTTTTCCATTTTTTCATGAGGTGACACGGCCAAGCCAATGTTGGCTTGGCTGTGTCTCTTGATTCTTCATGGGACACGGCCGTGTCTCCTGGCCGTGTCCCTCACTGGACATCTTTCTTTCTTTCTTTCTTTCTTCTCTTTGGTTGTGAGAGGTGACACGGCCAAGCCATGTGGAGCTTGGCCGTGTCTCTTGATTTTTTTCTTTGGGACACGGCCAAGCTCCTGGCCGTGTCCCTCACTTGCTTTGATACAGAATAAGACACGGCCAGAGGACACGGCCGTGTCATGTGACACGGCCACTGTCATGGCCGTGTCCCTTGATAGTGTCAGTTTCTGCTTCTTTTTTTTTGCTTGCTCTTTGTTCTTGGCATGAAATGGGACACGACCAAGCCATTCTTGTCCTGGCCGTGTCATGTGACACGGCCAGAGGCTTGGCCATGTCACTGAGTGTGTCCACTTCTGTTGCTCATTTTCCTTCTTTTCTTTGGTTTGTTCTTTGATTTGTCCTTTGAATGAGACACGGCCAGAGGTTTGGCCGTGTCTTTGGGTGTGTCAGCTACTGCATTGAAGAAATTTTGAGGGACATGGCCATGTCTTGCTTGGCTCATGCTTTTCTTGCCCGGTTTTGATCTTCCAAGGGTGTTTTTGCACCTAAACCTAAAAACAACACTTTAAACAAACTTAAAACAAAAATCAATCAAAACATTAACTAAAACACACATAAAATCATACTAAAAACAAGTACAACAAGAACTAAACAAATACCCCACACTTAACTCCTTGCTTGTCCCCAAGCAAGGCTAAAATCAAAACACAATAACAAGATGAATTTTTTAAGTTCAAGAGTTATAAAGAATGTTTCAAGACTTCCCTATCCTTAAATCTGCAATCAATATCGAATCAAACAAAATCGACACTCATGAAATTAAGTGGCTTTCCATGCATAACCAATGTTATCGCTCCCTCACCAACTCTTACAAGTGTTTGATCATGGTGGTGTTTACACTCATAACAATCAATGAAAGATTATTACCATAGGCTTGCTTATCAATCAAATTTCCACCACAAAATAACAATCAAGCATCAATCAAAAGGTCTTTATTGGGTTGTAATGGGGCTAAGGTAAAGGCATGATATTTAGGAAATGTGAGCTTGATCATTAAGTTCAAGAGCACTTCAAGAATGAAGTAACCATTCATAAACATAACCCAACAATCCCAAAATACCTTCCTCTCATCTACCCCTTGACATTAAAGAACTTTTCAAGGGAACTCACTTATTAAATATTGCAATGATGTATTCCAACCCTTTCAACAAGAACAACCATTATTATTATTATTATTATTATTATTATTATTATTATTATTACATATATTTTTCTCTTTTTCTTTTTCTTTTTTTTATTTTTATTTTGCTTTGCAATCTTAAACCTACTAAACTCAACCCCACACTTAATTTAACACAACACTCGGTCATAAATGCTCTTAAAATGCTCTTGACCTAATGAAAGGATAAGAGTTAAACAACAAGGTTCAATCTAATGGTGTTGTGCAAAAGAAAGAAAAGGAAAAATAAAATTGGCTCAAAATTGGCTAACTAAGGTTGAATATAGGGTTGGTCTTTTAAGCCAAAGTGGGTTCACCTAATTGCCTTAATCATCTTGATGCCAAATTAAAATTTTTATGTAATCTTAAAATGTATTTCAAAGCAAGTTCTAGCAATTCATCAGTCAAAGATGTTCACCCACAACAATAATGATAAGTTGATGGCTCAATTCCTCACTAGGTTAATGGCAATGCAAAGAAAAACCGACAAAATTGACAATAAGCACCAATTCTACTCAATTCTCAAATTCATGCTTCAAAAATTCAAAGGTCATCAATCAACAATTTTATAACAATTGAACTTCCTAAAATTCATTTATTTAAAGAAAAACATGAAAAACATAAACTAAACTTAAACAAAAACAAGTTAAAAGTAAAAACACTAAAACACAAAATGCATTTAAAAATAAAAACACAAAACCTAAAATGCACCCCACACTTAAAGATTCACATTGTCCTCAATGTGAGCATGCATACTACAAGGGGGGTTTAGATGAAACCTGATTTCCATCGTTCCCATATACGATGTGTAGGGCTCCTTCCACCCATAATGCAATTGGAGCCCATGACTGAGAGGATGAATAACATGTAACTTTGAAATGCACCCGATGTACGGCAACCCTTAAATATTTTTCCTTGAAGGGAACATGACTCAAAGGGACATGTGAAGATCGCCTCAGGGTTATCCTCCAGTGTTATAGGAATGTGGTAATAATTTTTATCTTCATGCAACATGGGTATATCAGCTTTCTGCTCTTCCTTACCACCAAGAATAGTAGAGATGACTTTTGGGGACTCGTTAATTTCAACCAAGCTTGGTTGAATCACTTCTTCATCCACTTTAACAATGTCAAGTCCCCTCTCAACAACCTCAACATCTAAAACTAGCTTGCACTCCTCAAGTTCTAATTTGGGCATTTCATGTTCTTCTTCTAAAGATATACCCATCTCAAGCTTATTTCCATTTTCTCCTTGGGAGTGCATATCATAGATGTTAGAAAGTTGCTTACCTTGCTCCTCTTCTTTTAGCCTACTTGGGAATGGAATTAATTGCAAAGGATTTGGAGGTTCATACAAATGTGATGAAGTTGATGAGTCCAAATTCTCCTCCTCCTTTGATTGACTTTGTTTCTCCATGTTGGGCAGCATTTCCTCACCATTGTCTTCTTGATTAGTTCCTGCATCAAAGGAATCACAAAAATTGTTATATATTTCCTGTTCACTCGTCAAATTTGTGATTACCTTGACTTGCTCCAATTGGCTAGGAAATTCCTCCTTTTGGTGTGCTTGGAGTTGATGTGCCAGTTGCCCAACTTGCATTTCCACCCTCTTTAAGGATTCCTCCAAAGAATCAAATCTCTCATTGCTCCCTTCCTGATTTTGTGTGCTAATTTGAAGGTAAGCATTCAAATCATCGTCCACTGTGGATTTCTTGAATTGATCATGGTTTTGTGAGCTAGTTTGAATGAAGGCATTCAAACTATCTTCCAAAGTGGGTTCCTTAAGGTGATTTTGATTTTGCACGCTAGTTGAATGAAAGCATTCAAACTTTCTTCTAAGGTGGGTTCCTTAAGGTGATCTTGGTGTCGTGTGCTAGTTTGAATGAAGGCATTCAAACTATCTTCAAATGTGGGTGGCTTAAGGTACTCTTGATTTGAATATTGTTCTTGAGAATAAGGATTTCTTTGATAAGGTTGAAAAAAATTTTGAGGTGGAAATTGTTGTTGATTTTCCCAAGAAAAATTTGATTGGCTTCCCCAGCTGGGATTATAAGGATTGGAATATGTGTCATTTCTTCCCATTTGCTGGAAACCTTGGTAGCCATCTTCTTCCTCTTGCCAATCTTGGTATCGTCCATAACCCATGGAACACGTGTTTGCACTATGGCCTACATTGCCACATGTTGCACATATTTCTTGGCGTGGCATAGGTGCTCTTCCTCTTGCATTTAGCACCTTAAGTTGATTCGTCAATTCCGCTAATTGCCATGCCATTTTAGAATCATCGTTCCTATCATAAACTCCTCCGTGCCTGGAAAACTGCATATTTACACAAGGCACTTAGCAACTTAAATAAAACAAACAAATAATTAAATTGAAAGAAAAATAAAACAAACAAACAATTCACAGAAATTAAACAAACAATGAAAAGAAAAATCAAACTATTACTACTGCGAGAACCTTCCCCGGCAGCGGCGCCAAAAACTTGTTACGCTCGAATTAAGTACTACTACAAAGCGTCACTCGCAAGTATACGAGGTAGCTGTAGCAAAAGTGATCGCCCCAAGTTCGTTTCCCCAAGAAGGTGTGGTTCGTAATAGCTTGATTGACAAGTATTTAAATGCGGAAGTGTTTGTTGTATGAAATGTGCAAGATTAATTTAAACCTAAAATTAACGTGCGTAGAGAGTAATGTGTGTGGGTGTACAAGATTAAATCGATTCTTGGGAAGGTGCCTAGGTTCATAGGTCCACTCAATCAAAGTTCAATTCTAAATAGTCCATTAACATAACCTCGTAATTAATTTATTTCTTAAGATTAACTAGTCAATTACCAATCCATTAGTTTTCACATTCATGAATTAACAATGACCAATTCTTTTACATTACCAAATTAATAAACCCTAGAACTTATATTTCTAATTCATTCATAGGGTGGTCGATTATATAGTTCCGATATAGGATTTCACCTCTCGGTCCGTCATCCAATATTCAAAGATCAATAGGTAGCTAATCTATCAACCTAGCATTTAATACAATATAATCAACCAATCAACAAGGAACATTAATGTAAATATCAAATCAAGACATTCAACTAAATATACTATAAGCCCTAAGCATGGATATTTAGCTCAACATCATCAATTTATAATATTCATTCAACTCAATATAAAACAAGTACAAATTGTCCATTGCAATATCAATCTCTTATTACAACAACAACAATAGAAATGAATTAAAAGAGAGAATAGAAAAACCCCTTGTGAAGATGCCAAGAGTAGGATTGCTAGTCTTCCTCCTAGCTCCACTTGATGTATTTGATGAAGAACTCAAGCCCTCTTCAATGGTTGATTTCCCTTTGCAATGTGGAATGGAGCTTTCTCAAGTCACCAAACCTTTGGATGGAGCTTTCTCAAGTCACCAACTCTTCATTTGATTTTGCCTTTGGAAGATGGAATGGAGCTTTCTCAAGTCACCACTCCCTTCAATGTAGCTTCTTCAACCTTTGAGAACTTGTAATCCAATTTATCCCAAAGAACCTCAAAGATACTATCAATGGAAGATGGAGAAGGTGGAGAGGATGGAAATGGAGGTTTGGAGGTGAAGGGACAAGGGAGAGTGTCACTCTCTCCCTCTCCCACGTTTTGCAGAAATTTTGGCTCCAAGAAGCCAAGAAGTCCCTCCATTTTCCTCTTCCTCTCCTTTTAATTCATTCAAAATACACACCCATGCCTTCCAACTCATCCCATTTCCCTTTGTCCCCCACTTTTTATTTGTTTAATATTTCTTTTGGCAAGTAATAAGTCTTTGTCTCCCACTTGTTCCCCACTTTGTTGAAAGAATTTTGACTTTTCAGGTGGGACACGGCCAAGCCAAGACAAGCTTGGCCGTGTCTCTTGCACTTTTTCCATTTTTTCATGAGGTGACACGGCCAAGCCAATGTTGGCTTGGCTGTGTCTCTTGATTCTTCATGGGACACGGCCGTGTCTCCTAGCCGTGTCCCTCACTGGACCTCTTTCTTTCTTTCTTTCTTCTCTTTGGTTGTGAGAGGTGACACGGCCAAGCCATGTGGAGCTTGGCCGTGTCTCTTGATTTTTTTCTTTGGGACACGGCCAAGCTCCTGGCCGTGTCCCTCACTCTCTTTGATACAGAATGAGACATGGCCAGAGGACACGGCCGTGTCATGTGACACGGCCAGTGTCCTGGCCGTGTCCCTTGATAGTGTCAGTTTCTGCTTCTTTTTTTTGCTTGCTCTTTGTTCTTGGCATGAAATGGGACACGGCCAAGCCATTCTTGTGGATTGGCCGTGTCACTGAGTGTGTCCACTTCTGTTGCTCATTTTCCTTCTTTTCTTTGGTTTGTTCTTTGATTTGTCCTTTGAATGAGACACGGCCAGAGGCTTGGCCGTGTCTCTAGGTGTGTCAGCTACTGCCTTGAAGAAATTTTGAGGGACATGGCCATGTCTTGCTTGGCTTGGCCATGTCTTGCTTGGTTCATGCTTTTCTTGCCCGGTTTTGATTTTCCAAGGGTGTTTTTGCACCTAAACCTAAAAACAACACTTTAAACAAACTTAAAACAAAAATCAATCAAAACATTAACTAAAACACACATAAAATCAGACTAAAAACAAGTACAACATGAACTAAACAGATGTAAAGCTAGGGTTTTGCCTCACCAGGTACGATGGAAGACAGGTTGTCCTTTAACTCTTTTTATTTATTATTCTTGTTTTCCATTGAGGACAATGTAAATTTTAAGTGTGGGGTACTCTTTAAGCTTTCCTTTAATTTTTGTTTTGTTTGTCTTGTTTTGCTTATTGTGTCTGTTGTGCATGGCATAATTGTTGAAATCTTATTGATCTTTTCTTTGATTCTAGTATTATAGTTGAGACTTTAGTATCGGCATAGAAATGAGCATTTGAATCCATTCAGGATCAATTTTCACATTCTGCAATTCATGACATATAAATCTTGGTGAACCCACCTGTGTGAGTTTTGAGCCTCATAAATTTGATATTATTGTCAATTGATTTTCTTTTCTTAAGTGTGCACCTTCATGATTTTGCATCTCTAGAGTTTGCTTTTGCATACTAATTGAACTCACATTATGATTTAATCTCAAGTTTTAAAATGATGAAGGAAAATTAGGTTAGCCCCTTTAGCTTAAAAAGACTTCCCTTAATATTGATTTCCTTAGTGAGCCAAGTTGAGCCATTGACCGTTTCTTGTTTGATCAACACAATTCTCAACTTAACATGTTCTTATTATCATCATACCTATGCATTAAGGAATGGAGTTTTATGATTTGACAATAGGGTAGTTTATTTCAAAGTGTGGGGTAATTAAAAATAAAAAAAATGGTATTGCTATTTGGGGTTGAAATGCATACTTTGCACATTGTGTTGGATTAAGAGTTGATTATTCTTTTCCTCTACATTTTAAGCTAGATGTTCTATGCAAGTTTATATTTTGTATATATAAAAAAAATGATGAAAAAAAAAGAGAAAAAAAAAAGAAGAGATATATATATATATACAAAATTCATATATTTTCTAGCATTAGAGGAATGTTGACTCATGTACTTTTCTTTTAGTGTACTTTTCTTTTACTTTTCTTTTGTATATTTGGATTAATGAATGAGTTAAGAAATCCTTGATTGAAGGAAATTGCAATTATTTATGTCTGACTGTGGGTATACTATCAATCTGAGAACCCACTACTCTAGTATCCACAACATGAAAAAGATAAGCCTCACATCCCTTCCGAATCAACCTCCTAGCTGCAATAGCTAAAACAAACATGGATGCAAGATGTCTCAGCTCACTAGATACCATCACACTTCTATCATCACCGGTTCTCAGGGTAACACACTTATTCTGACAATCTACCTGTAGACCCTTAATTTTTGACCTAGTCCGGTCCAATATATTTTAATTAGTCCAAAATAATTTTTGTGTTGTCCAATATATTTTAGTTAGTCCAAAATAATTTTTATGGTGTCTTGATTAATTTTAATATTTATTTTAGTAAAAAATGGTGAAATGAATAAAAATTCAAAAATAATAAAAAATAAAAAATAACAAAAAATAAATCGACGTCGGAAAAATCGGCGACGAAAAAATCATCGCCGAAAGTCAGCGCAGGCCCGTAGTCATTTCGCCCACAGCATTTTTTTTGCTGGTAAAATGGCCTACGGGCCCATTCCGAGCACGCTGCCTCAGCCAGCTGCGGCAGCTTTTTCGCCAGCGCAGTTTTTTCGCAGTAGTTTTTTTTCGCCAGCAAAATTTTTTCGACCCAAATTTTTCGAAATATAATGCAATTAGGTTTCGGTTTCCTTTTTTATTGAATATTGTATGCCGTGAATAATTAGAATTGCCCATAGAATTCTTCTACAAATATGGACTAAACAACACAAAAAAAGGGAGGCCGAAAAGGAAGAAATTGGGACAGAAACTTGAATCAAGAAGTGGAAACAGAAACTGTGAAGGAAAAATGGGAATCAAGTAGTTTTTTGAGAGAGCCGAAAAACAATTCAAGCAATTCAAAGACAAAAAGGCTTGACTTTGACCTTGTTCCTCCAAGAAGCAATTTTTGGTGAAACTTACAAAATAAGGTTTGAATTCTTAATTTCTTTTATTTGGTCACAGTAGCTAAATTATCAAATTGTGTCTTTTAATTCAAAAATTTTAGAACCTCAATTCACTTTTTCTAAAGTTTAAAAACCTTAATTCGTTGCTTTGTTTTCCAAAAAGTTTAAAGTTGTCAATTTTGTTTCTTCAAAACCCCAAAACCAAAATTTATTTTCCAAATTTTCAAAACTCTAAATTCTATTCTGTTTCCTTCCAAAAGACTTAAAAACATCTTTTTTGCTTTTATAAATTTTAAATCGTGTTGTTTATCTTCATAAAACTTCATAAAATTATCAATTGATTTTTTAAATCCTAAAAATAACTCATTACCTGAAACCCTAAATTCAAAAATCCTAAAACACTAATTCAACTCCAAAACCTAAAATAGTGAACCCTAACCTCCTTAAAACCTTAAACCTTAATTTTTTCTAAACCTTAATCCTTTAAAATTTTAAAAAACCATATAAACACAAATATTTAATTTTACACAGTTGTTTTATTAGTTTTTGTTATAGATTTGTGTCTTGTTTATTATGATAATTATTGTTTTATTTAGGTATTTTGTTAGTTTTTATCGGTTTGTTTAGTGTTTTCATTAATTTTGGTAGTTTTAGTTTATTTCAGTGTTTATGTTGTTTTTTATCTAATTTTTACTATGTGTTTATGTTTTGATTGGTTAATGTTTATTTATTTCTTGTTTAAAGTTTTGTTACAAGTTTTGTGTTAGGTTAAAAAAGGCAAGGAAATAAATTAAAGGAAAAAGGGGCAGTGGCTGACACAGGCAGAGGACACGGCCAAGTCACTAGCCGTGTCCCATACCAAGTTAAAAAGGAAGAGCAAGTCACAGAGAGAGACACAAGCAAGGGACACGGCCAAGTCAGTGGCCGTGTCCCTCCAAAGAAGATCAACACGGCCAAGTCACCTTCGCTTGGCCGTGTCTCACTTAGTTCCAAGGCAAAAGATAAGCAAATCTTCACAGAAGCAAACACAGGCAAGGGACACGGCCAAGTCAGTGGTCGTGTCCCTCCAAAAAGGTACAACACGGCCAAGCCCACTTCAACATGGCCGTGTCACTCAACCAAAGAGGAAAAGAAGGAATTCTGAGACAGAAGCGGACACATGCAAGGGACACGGTCAAGTCACTGGCCGTGTCCCTCCAAAGAGCACTCACACGGCCAAGTCACCTCCAACTTGGCTGTGTCTCTCATGAACCAAAGCCGTAGCGAATTTTAAAGCGGACATTTCGTATAAAAGGAAAGAAAAAAGCTAGGGTTGGGACTGTTGACGATTTGGAGAGCTGATTTAGCCGTCTGAGAGTGAGCTTAGGGTTTTGACAATTGTTTTCTTTAATTTTGATTACACTTTTGATTACTTTAGCTTAGATTAGATTGTTCTAGCCATTGATGCATCCTTCTTGCAAGATTTGAACAAGAGATTCTTCAGAAGCTTCAAGGAGTTTGTAACTTGGTTTTGTTCTCGAACTTATTCTCTTTATTTTCATTGAAATTGTATTTATGGATATTATCATGTCTATTTTGATTTCTTTGAACATTAATGAGATGAATATGTTTGATTGCATTATGAACTAATTTGATCTAGTCTAGGGTTTGTATGGATCTGCTATGATTGTATGAATTGGTTATTCTCTTAGCTAATAATTTCTTTAGCCTTGATTGAATGAAATATTTTAATATATAATTGATTGGCCACCAATTATGTGTTTTAGGTATTAGATGATGGATTGAGAGATGAAGTCTAATGCTGGATCAATTCAATTAGGGACTTAGGTGAATTAGAGATATAACCTATTAAAAAGATTGTTTCAATTATAACAAGATTAGTTGTAAGAGGTTTGAATTCGAGAGCTTATTTCCTTGACTCAATTAATTAAGTTGTTTGAGATTTAATCTTTGAAATTGAATTAATTAAGAGGAATAACCATTCATACATATAAGTAGTAGAGAAGTGCAAACCCTAGACCTTTCTATCAAGTGAATCAAAACATCAGCTCTTGTTTACTTTTATTGTTTTAAACTTCAATTGAACTTTTTCATTAGTTAGCAATTTAAATTTATTTATTACTTGTTACTTTTAATCTGATAATCAATTAGCTACTTTAGCTTCATTGTGAGAGGACCTTGGGACGATCACCTTTGCTACAGCTACCTCGTATACTTGCGAGTGACGCTTTGTGGTAGAGTTAATTCGAGCGCAACAACAGTATGCTTGAAACCATAATTCAATGAATAGCCATAAACCACAAATCAAAAATGTTTTAAAGTGTCCAAACCCTACTTTCATGATTTCACCATTCAAATATTAATTTAGTTAATCAAAGAGTTTTATCAACCTTTTAAAACATAAAACCTTAATCTATTTTAATTTCTTAAAAAACTCACAGTAGCCATAATTTAGACTTTTATTTTCTTTATTCAATTCTATATTTGATTATGCTTTGATTTATTTTATATGCTTTAATTTATTTAAGTTCAATGCTTAGTTTATTTTATTTATCATGGATGGATGTTTACTTTCTATTGATATTTAATATCTTTGATGAATGATTTATTTATTATGAATGGTTATTTACTTTTATTAATTTATTTAGATTTCCAAATGTTGTAAGAGGTATGTTTCCACTTAGTGGGTACCTCATTAGTTGAATATCATGTAACTTAAATTGCTTTTCTATTTTAGAACTAATGTAAAGGGCATGTTTCTACCTTTCGGTGGGTGTCCTATTTAGGCATGAGATGTAAGGACATGTTTCCATCCTTGGATGGGTGTCCATTTATTTGCTTTGTTTGGATATTGCTTTGATTTTTATATAATGATGCTTTCTTTCAATTATTGTGTGTAATATGGATAATATGCTTTTCTTTCAATTATTGTGTGTAATATGGATAATATTATTATACTTAAGAATTTTATAATATTAAGAATTGTAAAGGAGGCCGGTTCCAATGAACCGGGCGTTGTGTGGGTGCTGGGCCATTAGTGATTACACATACTCACTTAGTGATACACACAAGAAAATAAGGAAAAGCACTAACTAGGGCAAATCTTACACATGACACGCTCAAAAACACGGGCGTGTCCCTGGTCATGCCTTAAACCCACAACACATAAGCTTTAACATGCTCAGTGACATTGGCGTGTCACTGGACGTGCCAATCCACCAACAATACAAAAGATATGACACGCTTAGTGACATGGGCGTGTCACTGGATGTGTCAATTCTCCTCCAACACAAAAGCTTTGACACGCTCAGTGACATGGGTGTATCAATTCACCAACAACACAGTAGCTGTGACACGCTCAGTGACAGGGGCATCACTGGACGTGTTACCAACCCAGAAAATAGAACCAACGACATGCCCAAAGACATGGCCATGCTTCTGGGCGTGTCAAGCCAAAAACCCTAAAATCGACACCAAAGTGCTACATCCAACAAACCTCTTTCTATACCCTTATCAACACCACACAAACTCAATAAAATCCATCAACTTACCATATAATACTTGAGTAAACCTTAAAACAACTCAATTACAAACATCAAAACACAATCACAACCATAAGTCACAACTCAAAATCACAACACCCACAAATCTTGCTTTCTTCACCAAACTTAACCCTTTTTCTTCAATCCAACCCCAAACAACAAAGTTAACAAAATAGAACACAACCCCAAACAAGCCAAAATCGACCATAACACATCTACAATAACCATCCACCATACTAAAAAACACAGCTCAAAAGAAATCAAAGAAATAAGTTGGAAACTTACCAAAAGTGAAGAAAATCCTTAAAACTCCAACTTGATCTCTTTAAATCCTTCAAATCCTTGAGTTTGGAAGCAACAAAATCTCTTTCTCTTGAAGATGGTGGTGATGGCTGGCCAAAGAAGAAAGAAGATGAAGATGAAGATGAAAGAAGAAAGTCAATCTCTTTTAATCAAACCACTCTTCCCCAAATCACTCTCCACCAAGTATTAATTAATATAATATTAAACCCACTTACATCATCTTCCACTATCTTTAATATAATAATATAATAAACCAAAAATCCACTACCACTATATTATATAATTAAGATATCTGTAGAGCATAATAAGACATTAATTTTATATATATTGTATATATCTCCATATAAACAACATATACACATCTTCCTTTCTCTTATCCTTTCACTTAATTAAATATACACTTAAATCATTTAATCCAATTTCAACAATAAGCATTCCAAAATTTTAGAGTACTATTTGGGATATTACACCTTCCTTGTGAGACGACCTTGTGGAAATCACCATTACTACATTAGCCTCGTATACTTATGAGTGTCACTTTGTGGTAGTGTTAAATAGAGCACAATAAGTTTTTGGCGCCTCTGTTGGGGATGGGAGTTTTTAGTAATAGTTTGATTCTTTTATTTTATTTTTTTAAAGTGTTTCTTTTTTGAATTGCCTAAGTAATTTTTATGCAAGGATGAAGGTATCAAGGAAACAAACTTGTTCCATTTGTAGATGACATTCATAGACTTCGTAGAACCGAGAAAGTGAATCCTTTGGGACAAGAAGGAGAAGACACCGAAGAACAATTTGAGGAGATCATGAAAGTAGAGATGGGTGAAGTAGAGGAACCACCCATGAAGGAGTTTGCCCAATAAATTATTGAGGCAACCACATCATGTTTACGGCTGACCAAAATAGCAAGAAACTATGAATTAAAATACACCCATTATAGTATGATGCCCTCTTTTCATGGATTGTCGAATGAAGACCTCTCAACTTCATTCGTGATTTTTACATAACCTTGCATACATTCTCTTTGCAAGCATTCTTGGAAGATGAGCTAAAAATGAGGTGTTTCCCATACAGTTTGAAGGATAGGGAAAGGCATGGTTGATGACCTTACCAGAAAATTCATTAACACATGGACCAATGTTTATAACAAATTCATAGGAAAAGTCTATTCTCACCAGAAAATAAAGGACTATATGGGGTATTGCAACATTCATCCAATTGGATGGAGAACCATTTCATGAGGTGTGGGATTGCTTCAAATCCTTGTTGTTCCATTGCCCTCATCATTACTATCCACAATAATTGCTCAATTAATTCTTTTATGATGGGCTCACTTAGCAAAGCCAAAATATAGTGGATAATGCAGCAAGTGATGCAATGGGTGAAAAAGACAACTTCTAAAATGGTGAGATTGTTTGAAATGTTGGGAGAAAATTTGAAGCAAAAGAGTATTGGAGAAAGGTGTAGAGGAGCATATGAGTTGAATGTAAATTCAGAGATAGCAAGACAAGTAGCAGAGTTGAGAAGGCAAGTAAAATTACTAAACTCTAGAGGAAACATGTCTGTGTCAAGTCAAGAGACATGTGCATCATGTGGTGTTGTAGACCATAATGCAAATATGTGCCCTATAAGCTTTGATCAATTCCAAGAAGGGAAAGAGAGAGTATATGCCTTTGAAGGTTTCCAACAAAGGGGTTGGAATGATCCATATTCAAATTTTTATAACCTCGGTTGGAGAAACCACCCAAATTTTTCATGGAAGAATCAACAACAAGTTCCACCTCAATAATCCTTCCAACCCTATCAAAGAGGACCTAACTTCCAAGGGCAAACATCGAATCAAGAGCAAATAAATAAACCTATACTTGAAGATAATTTGAATGCTTTCATTCAAATTAGCACTCAAAATCAAGAGGTGAATAACAAGTGGTTTGACTCTTTGGAAGCATCACTTAAGAAGGTGGAGACTCAAGTGGGGCAATTAGCTAAACAACTTTAAGGTCATCAAGAAGGAAAATTTTCAAGTCAACCAGAGCAAGCCAAGGCAATCATGGTTTTGAGAAGTGGTAAGGTAATTAATAATAAAATTGGTGATTGTTTGGATAAAGGTACAATTCAAGAAAATGACGGGGAAATACAAACAAGCCAAGCTCAACCAAGTGAATCGAAGGAGGAGAGGGAGGAGGCATCCACTTCATCAAAGTTGCAAATTTCTCCTAATCTTTACAGGCCACCAATTCCTTTCCCAAGTAGGTTAAAAAATGAGAAGCAAGAAAAATAATTTTCTGAAATTTATAACATTCTCATAAAGGTAAGTATGAATCCCCCGTTACTTGAGGTTATTAAAAATATGCCAACTTATGCTAAGTTCTTCAAGGAACTAAACACCAAAAAGAAAAGGTATGAGCTAAATGAACAGGTAATAATTTTAGAAGTAACAAGTGCCATTTTAAAACATAAGTTACCACCTAAGCTAAAGGATCTTGAAAGTTTTATAGTTAATATCTCTATGGGGAATGAGAAGGAAACCATTGGCATGTACGACCTTGAAGCTTGCATAAATTTGATGCCATATTCCATTTATTTGAAATTAGAGCTATAGGAACTTAAACCAACTAAAATGGTGTTGCAGCTTGCAAATAGAACTCTTAGATACCCTTAGGGGATCATAGAGGATGTTCTAGTTTGGGTAGGTGGTTTGATTGTTCTTATTGATTTCATTGTCTTGGATAAGGAGGAAGAAATCCATAGGGATTTTGAACAAATAATTTTGCTAGGAAGGCCATTTATGGCTATAACTAATACTTTGATTGATGTTAAAAATGGAAAATTAACCATGACGATTTTAAGACAAACTGTGGAATTTTAAATTTTTAACACTTACCCTATCCCCACTACTGTTGTGTATGAAGACTGCTCTTTTATTGATTTTACTAATCTTGTTGTTGAAGAAATTTTCTTGCAGTAAAGTAGTGAAGATAAGATAGAGATGGCCTTAACTTTGGGTGAAAAGTTTGAGATTTCTTATGCGAAAATTAGGGAATGCAAGTCCATGTTGGATGATGAAAGTAATGAGATGGAACTTGAGATTGAAGAAGAGGAGATTCAACCAAAAGTGGTTGAACTTAAAGAACTCTTAAAGCATTTGAAGCATGCTTTTCTTAGGGAGAACAACACACAACCAGTGATAATTTCTGAGACTCTCGGTAGTGATGAAGAAGAGAAACTCTTGACAGTGTTAAAAAAATTTGAGAGAGCCATTTCTTAGGGGTTGAATGATATTAAGGGTATTAGTCCCTCCATGTGTATGCATAAGTTAGTGTTAGAGGAGGGGGCTAAACTGATGAGAGAGGTTCAAAAGAGGCTTAACCCAAATATGAGTGAAGTTGTCAAGAAGAAGGTTATTAACCTCTTTGATGAGGGGGTGATCTACGCTATAGCTGATAGTGAGTGGGTTAGTCTCATACATGTGGTGCCAAAGAAAGCAGGTTTAACTATGGTCCAAAATGAGAAGGGAGAGTTAGTATCTACACGAACTCAGACCGAGTGGTGAATGTGCATAGACTATAGGAAATTAAATAATGTTACCAAGAAAGATCATTTTTCTTTACCATTTATTGATCATATGGTTGATAAATTATCTGCACATGCTTTTTACTATTATCTTGATGGTTTTTCAGGTTCCTGTAGTACTGGAGGATTAGTCAAAGACAACTTTCATTTGTCCCTTTTGGATATTTGCCTTTCAAAGGTTGCCATTCGGACTTTGCAATGCACTAGGAACATTTCAAAGATGTATGCTTTCCATTTTTTCTAATATGTTGGATAAATACATTGAGATATTTATGGATGACTTCTTTATTTTTGGTAATTATTTTGATGATTGTTTGCATACTTGTACTTGAAAGATGTATTGAATGCAATCTGACCTTGAGTTGGGAAAAGAGTCATTTTATGGTTGATCATGGCATTGTTTTGGGCCATGTTGTTTCCTATAAGGGTATTAAAGTGGACAAAGCTAAAGTTGATTTGATTATCAATCTGCCACCTCCCACATCTGTTAGAGGGATTAGAAGTTTTTTGGCACACGCTGGATTCTGTAGGAGGTTCATAAAGGATTTTTCTAAAATCTCATGCCCTTTGTGTAATTTTCTTGGAAAAGATGTTCCATTTGTCTTTGAAAATAAGTGTTTAGAAGTATTTAAAATTTTGAAAGAAAAATTGACTTTTGCCCCTATAATTGTTGCCCCTAATTAGGATTTTCCTTTTTAAATCATGTGGATGTATCGAATTATGCTATCAGAGCCGTTTTTGTAACACCCCTTCCCAACCTACATATGTAAGCTGAGTAGAGGCGCCACACTAACCTAATGTTGCTACCAATTTTACTTAGTCAAATTTTAGTTCCGTTTTTTTTTCAAAATTTTTGCCATAGTTTCGCCTAAAAATTGAGTCCCAAGTGTCGACAAAACCGGTTTTTTTCTTATTTTAAAAACATTTTACACAAACCAATGCAAACAAAATCATTCTCAGTACACTCCCAATAAATCCCCCTTGTAACCTCAACTACAACTTGCAAAAAGGATTTACACTTCTAGTACAACATAAAATAAAGGTTTTGTGACAACCCCCATATTTAAATATTACACAGCGGAAGTTATAAAATATTTACATATTTACAAATTCATATACATCAAAACTCAAGTTTTACAACACATAAAATTTATACATGATTGGCAAGTCTGCTCTGATCTTTAAGCTCCCAAAATGGATTCTTCAAGGTCTACTCTCACTAGGTCTTGATGAACTCTCGGGTTCAACTCTATCCACTCTACTACCTGCGCGATTAAACACTATCGCGCTAAGCCAACGGCTTAGTAAGATAAAACATGCTAACAGTATGCTTTAATGAAATGCAATGCCACATATGTTATTGATAAGATCAACATCATAAATATAAAGTTAACCACACAATTATGCATTTCACAAATCATAGTCATATGAGCATACCACATTTCAACATCTTTTCACATTCAACATTAATCAATCATACTCCATAACCAACATCTCATTTCATTAAATTCATAACATTATTTAGGACATTCATATAACCTTGACACCTATGGGCCCAACAAGTATTTAATACGATATTCAGAGTTCAGAGTTACTGCTTTGGTTCATAGTCACAATAATCACGCCCGTAGGCAATGTATATACATGTATCTCTATCCATGGATAGTGTAACAGACCCAGTCTCTTGGATCATCAACTCAACACATATGAGGAGATCCTCAACCCGACAAGACTGTTACAAATCATATATCTCATAGTGTAACAGACCCAGTCTCTTGGACCATCAACTCAACACCTATGAGGAGGTCCTCAACCTGGCAAGACTGTTACCTTTCATCATTTCTTAGGCATGCCACCCAAATCCAGAACTCTGAAACTGAATAACATATTAAACAAACAATTCATTTCCATTCTCAATTCTCATCATATTTAGGCAAACATGCCTTCTTTCTTTCAATTACATCATCTTAGCCAATAACAATGGCTTCACATTTCATTTCACAATATAACATCTCATTATTCAAGTATATATATATATATATTTCCTCCATGATCACATTATATTTCACATAGCATCATTCATAAATATCAACATTTCATTCCACATTACTCATGAAACACATTACCATTCACAATGCACAACATAACATTGTTCAATCTCAACAATGCAATTAGGGCAAAGAACAATTGATTATAACATTCATTGATTCAAGTGTATTTAAAGTGTTTAGGGTTAGGTTTAAGGACCAACCTACCTTTGGAGAACCAAAGCAATGCAAGAAGAACAAAGAATTAAAACCCTAACCATAAATAGTACATTCTGGTTTTTAAACTCCATTTTATCCTTATTTTGAAAAATTGTATAAAATAATCTACTTGACTAAAAATTCTAAAATTTTTACAGAATTTAGTTTTGTATCTTAAAATCATCCCTTTAAAATTTCAGATCAAACTGAACACAAAATCTTGGTCAAATAGTTCACCTAACCAGACTGCCCCAATTGCCCTGCATCCTGGCAGCAGTTCTGAACTTTGTGAATTCCATAAATAAAATTCAATCAACGTGATTCCAAATTATTTTTCTCAAATACTAAACTCACTAAGCAACAACATATCCAAAATTCGATTGGATATGATTTTTCTACATTTTATTAAAAATCCCGAAATATAGCTGTCCCAGTTAAGGTACTTGCTGGAACAGGTCCAATGAAAATAATCTTTCTAAACTCATAACCATTCCAAAATCGAATCAACATATTTTTCAGTCATTCTAGACTCATATAGGCACAACATATCAAAAATTCACTTCAAGAACATTTTTCTAAAATTAATTAAAAATCATACAAGTCACAGCCTTTACTAATCCTAAAACAGAAACAATTTCACTAAACACCAATCTTACTCTTCCATCACCAACACCAACCCAACTTCTCATCTATCAAGCAAAATCAATACTCACAATCATACCATAAGCAACTTAATCATACCACTTCAAAAGAATTGAAGAAATTAGAGAAAAGATCTTACCTTAGTTAAAAACTTCTTAAATCAACACTTGAACACTTAATCTTTCTTCAATTTAAGCTTGAAATCATCAAAACCATCACTTGTCTCTTTCTTTCTCTTTGGCTATGGAGGGCCGGCCATCAACAAGAAGAAGAAGAAGAAATGATGAAGAAAACACAAGTCAAACCTTCTTTAAATATCCATCATGTGATTTTATCCAAGCAATTACCAAAGTGCCCTTATTCACATAATTATCTTTTTGTCTTATATGTGCCCAATTAAGTAATTTACCAATCTCAAATAAATATCTTCTCTTGCATTGACCAAGCCTTTTGACCACTTTATATGTCATATATATTAACATATACACAACATATAAATTTGTCTCTAAACCCTATTTCTTCCCAAAATACATATACATATACTTTCTCTTCTCAATTTCTTTTCTCTTACAATTTAACACATATATTCAATCCAATATATAACAATAACAACAACAACAATATGCAAAACTTCTAGGGCATAAATGAGGATATTACAGTTTTAGGCCAAAGGGTGAATAAATTGTTGTGTGTAATTTATTATGCAAGTTTGTCTTTAAATAATGCACAAGTGAATTGACAAATATAGATTTTATGTGATATGTTCTAAAGTCATAGTATTTATGGATAACACGGTCTTGAAATGCCTATTGACTAAACCATAAACTAGACCTAGATGCATTAGATGGGTTTTGATGTTGCAAGAATTTGATGTTGAAATTCAGGGTAGGAAGGGAAGTGAAATTGCAGTCGCTTCCCATCTTTATAGATTAAATTCTCATGATAATGATATGAAAATTGCTTGTGAAAATGCCTTTGAGAAATTTCCTAATGAGCACTTGTTTGCTTAAACTCAAGCACTATGGTATGCCAATATTGCTAACTATCTTTTTTTATGGTGTTATGCGAAAAAATTTGAATTTTCAGGTAAAAAAAGGGGTTCCTACATTCCTATAAGTACTATTTTTGGGATTAGCCTTATTTGTTTAGAATTTATAGGGATGAAATTATCAGAAGATGTGTGCCAGAAGAAGAGCAATTACAAGTGTTGTAATTTTTCCGCAGCATGTATTGTGGAGGACATTTGGAGGAAAGAAGTCCGCCGGGAAGGTTCTTCAAAATGGTTTGTACTGGCCTACTCTTTTCAAAGATGCTTATAACTTTTATATAAGATGTGATAGATGCCAAAGAGTAGGAAATATTAGCAAGAAAAATGAAATGCCTCTTAATATTTTTGTTATGGTGGAAATATTTGATGTATGGAGAATAGACTCCATGGGGCCATTTCCCAAGTGGTTTGGCTTTGAATATATCCTTCTTGCTATTGATTACATATCAAAGTGGGTATAAGCTATCCCTACATGGACCAATGATGCTAATGTTGTTTTGAAATTCTTCAAGGAAAATATTTTGAGCAGGCTTGGGACCCCCTTAATTTTTGACTCAATCCAGCCCGATATTTTTAAACAGTCCAAAATAAATTTTTTGAAATTTATTTTATTTACTTTTTATAATATTTATCTTTTTAATATTTAATAGTTATTTTTAATAATAAAAATAAAAATTAATAAAAAAATAAAAAATGGGATGGATCGACGAGCGCGCACCGCAGTGTTGCCTCGCTGCCGCAACAACCAACTGGGCTTGCCAAGTTTGCCGCAACAATTGTCTGCAGCGAATTGGGTACTACCCAATTCATCATAGATATCAACTAGACTTGTCCAGTCCACCCAGCTCGCAGACTTAGCAGTCCCCACGCTGCCAATTTTTCACCAAATTTCTCTCGATTTTATGTTTTTTTTTCCCTAAAGAGTTGGTATTTCCTTCCTAAATTAGGATTAGGATTTTTTTTCTATAAATAATAGTATTAAACATACGGACTGTGGGGGAAAACTAAGAGGGATATATCGTCAGGACCGAAATTAATTGGTAGTAAAAGATGGAGAGGAACTTAAGGAGCAACATTGATTAATAAATTAGCAGAGACGAGAGTAGTTTGATTATATCCTAAAAAAAAAGCATTTGTGTAACGGCAAGAACATAACAATTGTCCCATGCAATTGTTTCCCTCCACCAATTACAAGCTGATTTAGGCAGTTGATAAATATTTAGTTTGATTCAACACATTCAAATTAGGGAAGCCTACGACGCAGGTACATTTTCATTAATTCACTAAATCATTTAACTTACCGTGTTAATAATTCATGGACAGGATTTTGCAACAATTTTTTTAATTACTTACAGACTCATCATCCAATCATCTGAAAACCTAATTTATTTAACCTAAACCCTGTTATTCTCTTCGAACTACAAAACCCTATTTTCATAAACCATGATCCTTTTTTACAGTAACCTAATCTCTTCCAAACCCTAAACTTATTTTCTAAATAATCCAAACCCTAATTTTATTAATCAAAACCCTAGCCTTTATCTAAAAACCTAATTGTATTTTTTAACACCTCAAAACCATAACCTATTTTCTCAAACCCTAATCACTTCTTAAAACTCCCAACCCTAAATTTTGTTTTTTAAAACTTAAAATCATAATTAATTCTATCCTCCATACCTTCACAACAGTTTAATATTTTTAAAATAATAATAATAATAATTGTTTTACAAGTCAAAACCCTAGTTTGATTCCAAATACCCATAAAATCATATTTCATGTTTGAACCCTGATTTCCTATCTAAAAACCCTAGAATCCCTAATTTTAGATGTAAACCTAAATATGTATCTTTATTTACTTTATTTAAGTTTTAGATTTGATCATATATTTATTATATGTTTTGATCTATTTAATTTCGATATTTGATTTCTTTATCATGGATGGATGATTTCTTTATTATTGTTATAATTTGTTAGAATTGCAAGAGGTATGTTTTCATGTTTTGGATACCTCATGTCGTGAGCATCATGTAATTTATTTTAATATTTTTTGGACCAATGTAAAGGACACGTTTCCACCTTTCGGCGGGTGTCCTATTTAGTTTTAGATATGGATGATGTAAGGACATGTTTCCATCCTTGGATGAGAGTCCATTTATTTGTTTGGTTTGGACATTACTTTGATTTTAATATAATGATGTTCTATTTTAATTATTGCATGCAGTATGGATAATATCATTATATTTAAAAATTCTATAATATTAAGACCTTAAAAGGAGGCTGGTTCCAATGAACAGGGCATTTTGGGGGTGCTGGGTCATTTCTCACCTTCCCCGCATGTACCTAACTTTTTAAACCCATTAGGAGGTTGGTGATTCCTTAGGAATCGAGTCATCCACCCCTTTCCTTTTCCCGCCCTGTCCGGGTGGCGACTCCATTTTCTCTGTGCTTAGGCACGTGTTCTCTAAGGCCCTGAGCCTAAACAGTGCTGAAGTCTCAAGAACCATACCATCTGAAGTGAGGGCAAAAATCCCTGCTCACAGTGGCTACTCCACTGGGGATAAGAGAAGTTCATTCCGTTGGTCTTTATATTATTCTATTCTTTCTTATCATGATATTATCCATTGCATCATATTAGATTGCATCATGTGCGTGAGTTAGGATGCCCATGTTACCCGTGTTGTGTTATGTAAGGGATACCATACTTTCACTCAAGGTATGGAGATCGAGCATGGCATAATCACTCATTGCCTTGTACCTTTTGGTATATACTTGCTATGGGAACCTAAGCCTTTTAACCCAAAGACTAAAGCTCATGTAATTGGCCTAGTTACTTTCCTTAGGTTTTTACCCCAAATGCTTGTTGTTTGACTGTGGTTAATTTTTCTTGGCTTAAATCATGGCTTATTTGGTTTATTCTTTTTCTAATATGACCTAATTACATTGTGAGCTCAAACAAATTTTTCTTTAAAATCCAAAAGACCAAAGCTATTTTCAAAACTTTTTAAGATGATCTTCGGACATAAAATTTTTCTAGAAACAAATCAAAAATTCTTTTCTCATGACAAATACAAAGTCAAAAATCTATTTTTTTTTTCTTAAAATCTTTTTACAATGGGTATTTCAAACAAAATTGTTTTTGTATTTCATCCAAACCTTTTCTTACAAAGAGCATACAAATTATTTAGGCCAATTATGGAAATACGAAAAATCAATTGTGAGCCTAGTTTATACTAAGAATTATTAATCATGGGCTTATTTTCGGCATGAATCATTAGTTACTTTTTCAAGTGAGAAATCTATTTATAATAAACCTCCTAATTTAGTTTTAATCCAATATAACATAAAAGCTACTTTAATTGGTTGAATGGATTAAAACCTAATTAATGGGAATTATCATGAACTGATTTCCATTTTTGAAAATGTAACTATTGATTGAACCATCCGAGGGAACTTTTCAAAAATAAAATATCCTATGTTGGTATTTTTGTTAACTATATACCTAGGAAAAGAGACTCACAATTCGTGTGTGGAAGTTATAAGATTGGAAGGAATGTCTTATTTATCGTTGTTTGTTTATTGTTTGTGCATACATGCATACATGCATCACATCACATATCATTAATCTTTTCTGGCTCATAGCCCTAGATTATGATAGTTCAAAAGCTTATGACAATCCGACCTACGCTGGAGACGAAGAATCTAGCCATGACTCAATCACTTTTTCATCAAATGCAATGGAGCCCAAGCAAATTCAAAGAATGGTGGACGACGCCCTTAATACTAAAATGGATGAATTAAAGGGGGCCCTAGCTGAGATCATGAAGAATCAAATGACTACAATGTTTGGGAACAATGCTGAAGCATCCACAAGCACCAAGAAAGATAAGGAAAAGGCTAAAGTTGGTGAAGTGGCTTTTGATGATGATAAGGTGATTGTTGATGATGATAATGATTGGGCTCAATACTTCTAAGATCCTCAAGACAAGAAGAAAGAGTCAAAGGTTGTTGAAAGATTAGCTGTGGAGAAAACTGAAACTTCAAATGTTGAAAAGATGATTGCTGACCTAGAAAAGAAGTTTGAAAAGAAGCTAAAAGCTGAAGAGATGTCTGAGATCGAAAAACTACTTGAACAAGATAAGGAGGTCCATTATAAGTTCAATATGCCTTCCTTTGATATGTACAATGGTACTGGAAACCCTCATCTCCATATGAAGCTGAACATCACTGATATACAGTCTGGTTGAGCCACTGAGGCTCAAACTCTAAGATATTTCATGTTCTCATTGGACCCTGTTGTCCAAAATTAGTTCAACACCTTAGAGGAAAGCAATCAAAAAGATTGGAACATGTTGTACAAGGCTTTCATTCAGCAATATGGGAACAATGTTGAGCTGGAAGTGACCTTGATGGAGGCAAAAACCATTAGGCAAAGACCAGATGAGAATTTTATGGACTATGTGAAAAGATGGAGGAATAAGGCTGCTTTGCTCAAGAGAAGGCCTGATGAATCCGATCAAATTAGAATGATTATGAGAGGAGTGTTACCTAGCCTTCGTGAAAGGATGTCTCATGCACTCATTCAAGATTTTAAAGACCTTTTGCAAGCTGATCTACAAATTGGAGAGTAGGAAAGAGAGAAGAACTACTTTTCAACAAGAAGGAATGAAAAAGGGAACTACCAGTCGGGCAATCAAAGCATGCAAAAGGAAGTTGATGTTAATGCAACTGGTCAAGGAAATAAAAGACAGTTCTCAGAATTGGGGAAACCTCTATCTTGGGTTTTCAACAAGTTACAAAAGAAGGGATCGTTACAACCGTTGGATCCTCAACCGCTACATAATCCTTTGCCACCAAACTTCAATGTCGAGGCCTTCTATCAATTTCATCAAATGTAAGGGCATGAGATGGATAAATGTGCATGTCTAAGACACGAGATCCAAGATTTGATTAACAGTGATAAGCTACCCGAGCCGGATAAGTCCAATACCAAAAGCAATCCTCTGCCTAGGTTCAACAGAGTGCCACCACCAGCAGCTTTCATGAGAGGAGGAGGATTGGAGGAAGATCTTATCTTATCCTCCTTTCAAGATGGGAGTATTGAAGATGTGGATTAAGGAGAAATTTTATTTAACAAACTTCCCTTATCTTGGACTGTTGCTCTTTTTATTTTGCTTTCTTTAATACTTATTTGGAACAATTATGTTTTTCAAATTATGTTTGTTTGAATAAATTATTTTCATCAAATTTTTCATGGTCTTTGTTCATTATGGTGCTCAACCGATGATGAATTTAACTTGATTTTTATAAATTAGCGTATCTATGCATCATGATTCGAATGACTTTACTAGGTGAGGGAATTGCTCTTTAGCATTGAGTTGTGTATGCTTACTTAGAGAGGGTTCCTGCATAATGACCTTTGTCTAGGTCCTAGTCAGTCTTAGAACATGCTTTGGCAAACTTTGGAGGTGAAATTGAACTCTGCTTATTTAAGTGAGAGGTGATATAGGCATTGTTTGGTTAGCCAATAACTAGTATCCACCTAATTAAATATTAGTCCCTAGTTGTCCCTTTGAGCCTTCATAAGATTTCAGCCTTCTCTTTATTGACTTATAAGCCTGATGACTCACCCTTAGCTATTGTTACACTTTTGACAAGTCTTACGATCACTAAAGTGAAAAGGCAAGAAGATCAAAGAAAGGAATGCATAGCCAAGACTGTAAGGATAGTTGATATTCTTAAGACCATAAGGGTAGTTGAAGTTCACCTAATATCTCCAATCTATCAAGATAACATCAGAGTAACAAATGATTTATCCCTGTTAAAGAAGATTTATGTCACTCCACTCATCCATTATTAGAAACCCAAGTTGGTACAAACAAGACAACTCTTTTAGAGCTACAGCCAAAAAAAAGAAGAAAAGAAAAGAAGAAAAAAAAAGAAAAGAAAAAAGAGACAAAAGAAACAAAAGAAAATGAAAATAAAATAAAACCTAAAACGGTTCAGAAAGCTAACTAAGTTCTCTTTTACCTAAAGAAGCAAAAGACTTCCATAAGGACAATTTGACTTGAATTGGTCCAACCCAACCAAAGATTCAATCAAAATCAGAGAAAAAAAGAGAAAGACCATCTAGTTTTTGAAAGTCCTATACTTGACAATCCTACAGAGGAAAAAAAAAAAGAAATGAATATGGGTGCCAAAATTTTTGCAAAGGCAATGACTATCCCAATCAAGATCCAGATTAATGCTAAGAAGAAGAATGTTCAATGCTCTATCTTTTCATGTTTCCAATAGCCTAAGGTTCAAATAAGAAATTTGTAGTGTGAGGGTTTGTGCATTGTGTCACATAAGCTCTAATGTCAAAATGGCTTTCATTTAGCACGTGTCCCTTATAGATCCCATTTCAAGCCTATCAAAGACCTATTGATCTCTCTTGGTAAGTAGAGTCTATTAGTGGAGATAGTTTGAATAAGCATGCATATGAGATAGACAATATTCAAACTCAATAAGACCTTTGACCAAGTAATGTGTATGTGCCTATCTGAAGTGCAATAATTCGTGTTTAAATGGAAATGATTCCTGAGTTTAGTATGGTAATAAGGGTTGTCATGTTATATATATGTTAATTTGGAAAATCAATAAATTGACATTGATTTGGCAAAGTCAACATTTGATTTCAAAATTCAAAAATCAAAAAAGAAAAAAAATTACAAAGCCTTTAAGTTAAAGGGAGTATGTTGAACCATCGAACCTCAAAAGACACATTGGGAAAAGGAAATGTTTATTGGCAAGGTTATGAAGAAGCTACCAGTTGACATGCCAAAACATAGTTTGAAATGGATGCATCCTTGACTATGTTGCTTGGGCCTCACCACTTATGTTCTCAATATCTTAAAGATAAAAGCCACAAATGTGAAGCATTCTATCATTCCAATGCAAGACCTGAACAAGCATCTGGAAGGAGTCAATGAGAACATTTCAGCTGATTACCTCAGTCTATGAGTTGATAAAACCACTGTAAGTGTTATTCATGCATATCATGCATACATGAGCATATCACATTGCATTATCAAGGGGCATGGAGGGTCCATTGCTTGAGGAAGTTCTAGTCATTTTGCAAAATCATTGGTTTGAGCCTACACAGGGGGCAAAGTTTCTCCATTTTAATTTTTGAGTTTATGCATATAAAAAATATTTTCAAACTCACTTTCAAATATTTTGCCACGCAGGGGGCAAGGAGAAGATATGAAAGCCAGCTAAAAAATTGCTAATTTTTTTTGCAAATTTTTTATTAACATCCTACTAACTATAATTATCTTTTGATGCCACCGGGTCCAGAACCTAAATTATTTTTTAGTTCAAAACTCACCATCGGGTCTAGAACCTAAATCATTTTTTAGTCCAGAAGTCACCATCAGGTCTAGAGCCCAAATCACTTTTGAGTTCAGAACTCACCACTGGGCCCAAAACTCAAATCACTTTTAAGTCTAAAACTCACCACCGGGTCCAGAACCCAAATCACTTTTGAGTCCCAAACTCATCTCGGGTCGAGCACCAAAATCCAATTTCGGGTCGAGAACCTAAACCTAAATTCATTTTTGGATCGAGTACCCAAAAATCCAATTTCGGGTCGAGCACCCAAAATCCAATTTCGAATTGAGTATCCAAATCTAGTTTTAGGTTGAGCACCCATAATCCAGTCTTGTATCGAGCATCTAAAATTCAGTTTTAGATCGAGTACCTAAAATCAATTTCGGGTCGAACATCCAAAATCTAATTTAGGGTTGAGAACCCAAATTCAGTTTAGGATCGAGAATTCAGTTTTGTATCGAGCACCCAAATTCAGGTCGAGCACCCAAATCCAGTTTAGGTTTGAGAATCCAGATTCGGGTCGATCACACAAATTTAGTTTTTGGTCGAGCACCCAAAAATTCAGTATTGGGTCGAGCACCCAAAAACTAGTTTCGAGTCGAGAACCCAAATCCAAATCTAGTATTGTTTCGAGCACACAAAATTCAGTCTCGACTCCAAGTACCCAAATCAAATCCAAGTACCCATCCTCATCCAAAAACTGCTTAAAGTCATATTGCTTTTCACTCTATTATACTCAAAGTCTCAGATCGTTAGAGCAGAGGGAAAACTGTAGACCCTTAATTTTTGACCCGATCCAACATGATATTTTTAAACAGTCCAAAATAATTTTTGTGGTATTTATTTTATTTACTCTTTATAATATTTATCATTATAATATTTAATAGTTATTTTTAATAATAGCCTTGTACCTTTTGGTATATACTTGCTATGGGCACATAAGCCTTTCAAACCAAAGACTAAAGCTCATGCAATTGGCCTAGTTACTTTCCTTAGGTTTTTACCCCAAATGCTTGTTGTTTGACTATGGTTAATTTATGTTGGCTTAAATCATGGCTTATTTGGTTTGTTCCTTTTCTAATATGACCTACGTACATTATAAGCTCAAAATAAATTTTTCTTTAAAGTCCAAAATACCAAAGCTATTTTCAAAACTTTTAGGATGGTCTTTAGACATAAAACTTTTCTAAAAATAAATCAAAAATTCTTTTCTCATGACTCAAAAACAAAGTCAAAAATCCATTTTTTTTATCTAAAATATTTTTACAAAACCATGTTTGCATTTCATCCAACCTTTAAAAGAGCTTACAAATTATTTAGGTCAATTGTAGAAATACCAAAAATCAATTGTGAGCCTTGTTTATGCTAAGAATTATTAACCATGGGCTTGTTTTGGCATGAATCGATAGTTACTTTTTTTTAAGTGAGAAATATATTTATAATAAACCTCTTAATTTAGTTTTAATCCAATATAGCATAAAAGCTACTTTAGTTGATTGGAAGGATTAAAGCCTAATTAATGGGAATTATCATGAACTGATTTCCATGTTTAAAAATATAACTATTGGTTGAAACATCTGAGGAAATTATTTGAAAATAAGATACCCCATATTGGTATTTTGTTAACCATATACCTAGGCAAAGAGACTAGCCATCTGTGTGCGGAAGTTATAAGGTTGGAAGGGACATTCTACCTATCTTTATTTGTTATTTGTGCATACATGCACTGCATAACATATCATTGATCCTTTTTGGTTCACAAACCCAGAGTATGGCAATTCAAGAGCATACAAAGATACCACTTACAACATTGATTTTGATTCAAGTGCTTCATTGGAAGGATGGACGCAAACCATCTAAGGGATATAATCGATGAAGTTGTCAATGCTAGGATGGCTGAGCTACGAGAATAATTATTGAAATTGTGAGGACCCAGTTGATTCATATTCTGGAGATCATCAACAATGCTAATGAGGCATCTCCCATTCACGTAAAGAAGAAGGAAAAGGCAACATTAACAAGGAACATGTCTACTGATAGAGATTGAATGAAAAATGAGGGATCAATCCCTATTCTACAAGACCAGTTGAACCATGTGTTGTCTAACTGGAGCAATAAGGACGGCTACCACCCCAATGAGAAAAATCAAAGGAAAAGAAGAGGTGTTGAGAAAAATGCAGCAACTGAACCAACAAAAAAGCATAAATTTTTAGACTTGGGGGAACCTTTGTCAAAAATGTTGGAGAATCTAATGAAGATGGATTTGCTACAACCATTAGTTCCTCAACCCTTGCAGAATCCTCTGCCTCTAAAATTTGATACCAAAGTTTTTTATCAATTTCATCAGGCTCAAGGGCACAAGATAGATAAATGTGTTTGATTAAGGAACGAGATCCAAGATTTGATTGACAACGGAAAGCTTCCTGGGCTTGATAAGCCCAACACTAAGAATAATCCTCTACCTAAATTTGGAAGGGCACCACCGCTTGCAACCTTCATGAAGAGTTTTATCTTGTCATCTTGTCATGATATGGATAAAGAAGCTGCTAAAGAGTATGTGCTACTAAGCAAGCTTAATCTAACTATGGATGATGAAGCAATAATCCTTGATGATAGAAAAAATCCTTGCCCTTGATATGCCTAAGTAAATGAAGTATCTTCAACTCCAGCTCAACGAACCTTCCTTAGCTTGAAATGTTGCTCTTTTTATTTTATTTCTTTTTCTTTAGTACTTATTTGGAACAATTATATTTTTCAAATTATGTTTCTTTGAATAAATTATTTTTGCCAAATTTTTCATGGGCTTTATTCATTTTGGTGCTCAATTGATTACAAATCTAGCATGATGATCATAAATTAATATATCTATGCATCATAATTTGAATGACTTTACTAGGTGAGGGAAAGTTGTTAGTGTATGTGCCCTAGGCCATTTATTTGGATCTTTATGTTATACAATTTTGATAATAATGAGGTTTTATTATCATTATTGTTTGTTTGCATGTTACACAATTTTGATATTTGTCCCTGGTTTATTATTGTTATAGAGATAAAAAAATAATTCTTAACCAGTATGAACATTGATTTGATAATCATCAGATGGTTATGTGTATAGTGATACAAATCAATTTCATAGATACTTGTTAGAGAATAATGTATTGGATAGACCCATCATGAGATTACTACATGGGTTAGTGTCATAAGTAAATCTCATAATAGTTATGTATTAATTCTTTGACTTGAGATTTTCATAGTTTCCAATATAAGGACTATTATATTTTGACATGATCAAACATTATCCGTAACTGGATAGTAATAAAGGTTATGATCATATATGATAGAAATTTTGTAGAGGATAATGAACAATCAAGATAGAATTTGTCCCTCTCTTTGAGAGAGATATCTTTTGGGCCCCTCGATAAGTGAGATTGTGAAATGCATGGCCGTGCTCAAATGAATTGATAGTTTGATCAATTTCATTTGTTTTTATCAGTCTACTTGGAGATCGAGTAATCATAAGTTTGGACAATATAAGTATGACGTTGACCATGACTTATGTTCAAGCTAGATATCGTGTGACAAAGGGATTAATGCATGTACTATTATTAGGCAAATTGGACATTCCTTATATTAATTGGGTAGTTGTAACGCCTTGCTAGAGGCCAATTATGACTTGTTGGTTTAATAGAGATTAAATTGACTGCCAATTAATATGGGCCTATCGGGTCACACACAAGAATGCGCTTTGGGCTGGATATAATATTAATAATATTAATATTAGATATTAATATTTATTATTATTATTATTATCGTTTATATATATATTATTAGATAATATATTCAGAATCCTAATTAGATTTGGATTCTGAATTTGATTTACCTTATCCAATTATATATATTATTAGATAATATATTCAGAATCCTAATTAGATTTGGATTCTGAATTTGACTTACCTTATCCAATTTCGAATTGGATTCTGGAGTGATTATATTCACTCCAGACGTTAAGTCTTCTGATAGGTAACTTTAGAAAATAAAAAGAGAACAAAAAAAAATAGGAACCCTAATACGTTTTAGAGAAAACGTTTTTTAGCCTTCGCCGTTGTAGAGAGCTAGCACTCCAGACGGTAGCATTCGTGTGGATACGCGATAGAGGGTGTTTCGCGATCGAGGCATCTCTTCCAAACTGTGATTTCAAATCATCAACAGGTTAGTTCTTTGAACACTTTTGTCGAATTAAACGAACAGCATGGATCCTGATGGGAAATCAAAGGTCAAATTTTTTCCGCTGCGTGTTTTTGGTTTGCAGTGATCTCCTTGATTTCCTAACAGTGGTATCAGAGCCACTTGTTGTTTTCGTTTAAGTCGAAAATGCCATGTTGATATGATTACATGAGATATATTGATTTCGTATGGCATGTTAACTATAAAACCCTAATTCGTTTTTCATATGATGAGAAAGGATTGGTTTTTGGTTTCGTTTCTGTAAAACCCTAATTCGTTTTTCATATGATGAGAAAGGATTGGTGTTTTTAATTTCGTTTTCATGAGATGATTACGTATATATGATTGGTTGATTAAAACGATTTTCATATGATGAAAATGATTAAGTTTATATGTGATATAAACATTTGGTAATGATTCTGTAATGGGTTGTACATATTCAAAATAAAATAGTAAGAAGGTTAATGAGATTAACGATTCTGTTTTAGGGTTTTGCCAAAAAAAATGTTAATGAGATTAACGTTTCTGTTTGGCTTCAAGGGGCGCTGCCCCTCGACCCCGTCCAGGGGCGCTGCCCCTTCGGAACCCCGCCCGCTAACCAGCTAGCGGGACCGCCGTATGTTCGCGCCCTATAGTTCGTTACCGCGACATTAAGAATGTCAATATATTTGTTTCTATTTAACATGTTGGTGATGAATATGTTATGTTTGTTTGATGTCTTGGCATGGTGTATAGCATGGCCTTATGACCTATGTGATTGGTTTATTCATATCTTAATTTTGGGTAAATACGGCCTGCGTGTCGTTTATTTTGTTGTAATTTATTTTAGTAGTAGTTAGATTTTCTTTTATTGTAATAAATGAAGATTCAAGCTACAATGTTTGTGATGGAGATTCATACCAAGGAGAAGATGGTTCCATGGTGATGGAAGCACAAGCTCAAGTTTTGAAGATATGTAATATTGCAAGTGTTGTAATAGATAGTTTTTTCACCTAGGGTTGCCTTTATGATCTTCATTTGGTCTCTTGAAGATCATATTTAGTTTGGCCATGCTATGTCACGTTTACATATTTTTTCATTTGGTATATGATGCTTATGTGATAAATTATATATATGCATATAGGATGCTAAAATATAATGATATGTAATGCAAGACATGATAATAATTTAGTTGAACCCTCATTAATAATTTAAGTCTAAATGCCATCCACGTTTTGAACACCTATCAAAACTAAGATTGTATTAAAGTAGGTATTGCCAAAGCAATATGCTTTAAACATTCCTAGCTAAGTAGGATGAGTAATAGTGCTACTCATATGTTTTAAAATTGGTTAGACTTAATTAGGCTATCAAAATGGTTTTGGGCCTAAGGCATTAGATGGAATTCAACATGCTATGACATATGATGTCAATATTCCATAATTACTAAGAGTTACATGAGATGTAATTGGTAAAGATGTTACCTACCTAAATAACTTGGTTTTAAGTGTCACGCCAAAGCTGAGTTTAGAATTAAGTGAAATACGGATCTTAGCCTACTAAAATATTTCTTTAGAGGGTTATATTTTTAGTAGGAGTTTAAATAATTTTAACCTCATTATTAATTAAAATTTGACTTTGCATATTTATCAACAGATGGTTGCTAATAACAATTCCACCTTATCACTGCGATCTATCCTTGAGAAGGAAAAACTGAAAGAATGTGGGACTAATTTTGTTGACTGGTTTAGGAATTTGAGAATTGTTCTCAAACAAGAGAAAAAGTCCTACGTGCTTGATGAAGCTATCCCTGACCCACCTCCTGCTGATGCTTCTAATGCGGCTAAGAGTAAGCATAAGAAGCATGTGGATGATTCCAATGACATAGGATGTCTTATGTTGGCTACTATGTGTCCAGGACTTCAGAAGGATCTGGAACACTTAGAGGCTTATGAGATGAGTGTGCATCTCAAACAAGCTTTCCAACAACAGGCTAGGCAAGATAGGTTTAACACCGCTGTTGCATTATTTGACTGCAAAATGTCTGAAGGTGAATCTGTTAGTGCTCATGTTTTGAAGATGAAAGGCTATCTAGATCACCTTGCTAGACTTGGATATCCCCTGAGTTTAGAACTCTCCATGGATTTGATCCTACATTCATTGCCTAGCAGTTTCTCACAGTTTGTCATGAACTATAACATGAATGACATGGAGAAATCCATTCCTAAGCTACATGGTATGCTCAAAACTGCTGAGGGGAATATCAAAAAGCCTACCCAAATATTGAATGTCAATATTAAACAAATGAAAAAGAAAGCCAAATATACTAAAGGCAAGGGTAAGGCAAAAGGTGCTAAAGGGTCCAAGGGACAAGCTAAACTGTTTTATTAGTTTTTGTTATAGTTTTGAGTCTTGTTTGTTATGTTAATTATTGTTTTATTTAGGTATTTTGTTAGTTTTAATCGGTTTGTCTAGTGTTTTCTTTAATTGTGGTAGTTTTAGTTTATTTCAATGTTTATGTCATTTTTGATGTAGTTTTTAGTATTGTGTTTATGTTGTGTTAGTTATTGTCTATTAATTTCTTGTTTAGATTTGTTTTGAGTTTTGTGTTAGGTTAAAAAGGCAAGGAAGCAAATTTGAAGGAGAAAGAGGCAGTGGCTGACACAGGCAGAGGACACGGCCAAGTCACTGGCCGTGTCCCATACCAAGTTAAAAAGAAGAGCAAGTCCAAGTAGCAGACACAAGCAAGGAATACGGCCAAGTCATCTGGCCGTGTCCCTTCAAAAAGACCCAACACGGCCAAGTCAAGCTTCAATTGGCCGTGTCTCACTTGGTTCCACAGGAAAGAGATCAAAATTGCACAGAGGTGAACACAGGCAAGGGACACGGCCAAGTCATGTGGCCATGTCCTTCCAACAAGCTCTCACACGGCTGTGTCCCTCATGACTTGGCCGTGTCCCTCATGAACCAAACGTGCACAGAATTTTAAAGCCGACGTTTCGTATAAAAGCAAAAAGAAAGTTAGGGTTTCAGACTATTGACGATTGGGAGAATATTTTCAGCCGTCAAAGAGAGTGAAGTTAGGGTTTAGCTTTGTTTTCTTTATTTTGATTTCACTTTTGATTACTTTAGCTTAGATTAGATTGTTCTAGCCATTGTTATATCCTTCTTGCAAGATTTGAACAAGAGATTCTTCAGAAGCTTCAAGGAGTTGTAACTTAGTTTTGTTCTTGAACTTATTCTCTTTATTTTTATTGAATGGATATTATCATGTCTATTTCGATTTATTTGAACATTAATGAGATGAATATGTTTGATTTCATTATGAACTAATTTGATCTAGTCTAGGGTTTGTATGGATTTGCTATGATTGTATGAATTGGTTATTCTCTTAACTAATGATTTTTTTAGCCTTTATTGAATGAAATATTGTTAACATATAATTGATTGGCCACCAATTGTGTGTTTTAGGTATTAGATGATGGATTGAGAGATGAAGTCTAATGCTGGAACAATTCAATTAAGGACTTAGGTGAATTAGAGATATAACCTATTAAAAAGATTGTTTCAATTATAACAAGATTAGTTGTAAGAGGTTTGAATGCGAGAGCTTATTTCCTTGACTCAATTAATTAAGTTGTTTGAATTTAATCTTAGAAATTAAATTAGTTAAGTGGAATAACCATTCATACATATGAGTAGTAGAGAAGTGCAAACCCTAGACCCTTTTATCAATTGAATCAAAACATCAGCTTTTATTTACTTTTATCGTTTTAAACTTCAATTAAACCTTTTCATTACTTTGCAATTTAAATTTCTTTAATTACTTGTTACTTTTAATTTGATAATCAATTACCCACTTTGGCTTCCTTGAGAGACGACCTTGGGGCGATCACCTTTACTACAGCTACCTCGTATACTTGCGAGTGACGCTTTGTGGTAGAGTTAATTCGAGCGCAACAAGTTTTTGGCGCTGCTGCCGGGGAAGCTAATTGGCGTAATTATTTATTTAAAAAAAATAAAAAATTTTAGATTATTTTTCATTTTATTTTATTTGTCTTTTGCTTTTAATTCTTTTTTTTTTCTAGAAAATTTCTGTTTATGCAAGGCAGGAGATCACTCGAAGGAGAGTTGCATCCATTCATTCCAGAGATTCAGAGAGTAAAAAGGAGCAGAGAGGAGTTTGAGCTCTACACCGGATTTGATACTTTAGAGGAAGACATTTTGGATTTTGTGTCAGAATCTGAAAAATCTGTAAAGATGGCTGAAGAAAGGCAAAGAACCATGAGAGATTTTGCTAGACCTGTCATTGGGACTTCCACTTCTTGCATAAGACTGACAGATGCAGCAAGGAACTATGAGTTGAAGAACATTCATTACAACATGCTGCCATCATTCTATGGAGTTCCAAATGAAGATCCTTTGAATTTTATTCGGGATTTCTACTCCACCCTCAACACTTTTCCTTTGGGAGGACTAACAGAAGATCAGTTGAGGATGAGATGTTTCCCTTATACTTTGAAGGATAGGGCAAAGAGCTGGCTCATGATGTTGCCTGAAAATTCACTGACAACTTGGGAACAAGTTTATAACAAGTTCATGGGCAAGTTCTATTCACACCAAAAGACAGCTGAGTTGAGAGGGAAGATTGCTACATTCTCTCAGTTTGAAGGAGAGCCATTTCATGAGGCTTGGGACAGATTCAAGATGCTATTGATCCAGTGTCCACATCATCACTACCCACTTCAACTCCTTAATCAGTTTTTCTATGATGGTCTCACTCAGCAATTTCAGAACACTGTTGATAATGCAGCTGGAGGAGCCATGGGAGAAAAGACAGCTGATGAGACTTATGAGATCTTTGAGATGTTGGGAGATAATTCTCAACAAAAGAGTGTAAGGGGAAGAAGTAAAGGGGTGAATCAATTGGAAGCAAATACTGAAATGGTTAGTCAAATAGCTGAGTTGATAAGGCAGGTTCAGATGCTAAACATGAAGAACAATATTTCTTCATCTACTCAAGAAGTGTGTGGAATCTGTGGGACATTTGGGCATGGAGCAAATATATGTCCCTCTGCATATGAGTCTTTTGGGAATGAAGCTGAGCAAGTTAATGCTATGGGGGGATTTCAACCAAGAGCCAGGAATGATCCTTACTCCAACACTTATAATCCTGGTTGGAGGAGTCACCCCAATTTTTCCTGGACAACAAATAATGCTCAACAGCCTTTCCATTTGCTCCAGAGACAGAACCAGCAGCAGGGCCAATCCTCAAATCAAGGTCAGCCTAAAAGAGAGAGTTTGGAGGAAAGTTTACAAGCTTTCATCAAAGTCAGTGCTCAAAACCAAGAGATGAACAACAAGAGACTGGATTCCTTAGAAGCATCTTTTAAGAAGGTGGAGACCCAAGTGGGGCAACTTGCACAACAGATGCAGATTCAACAAAAGGGGAAGTTCCCAAGTCAACCTGAGCAGGCACAAGCAGTGACTGTTCTTAGGAGTGGCAAGGTAATTAATAATAATGTTGAAAATAACTCTGTGAATGCAGGTGAACAAGAAAAGAAAAAGGAAGGAGAATTAGAGAACAAAGGTGCTGAAGAAGGATCAATGGAGAAGTCCCCTACACCAGATTTGCACAAGGCAAGCAATCCATACCGGCCACCTATACCATTCCCTAGCAGGTTGAAGAATGATAAAAAAGATAAGCAGTTTTCAGATATCTTCAACATGCTGTCTAAGGTAAGTATTAACTTACCCTTACTTGAAGCAATTAAGAACATGCCGGCTTATGCTAAATTCTTCAAAGAACTGAATACCAAGAAAAAGAGGTATGAGCCGAATGAAAAGGTGATAGTTTCTGAGGTAGCTAGTGCTGTATTGCAACATAAACTACCTCCTAGTGTGAATTTAATGCCTTATTTTGTTTATCTTGATTTGGAATTAGGGGAACTTAAACCAACAAAAATGGTGTTGCAATTAGCTGATAGATCTCTTAGATTCCCGAAAGGGGTTATAGAAGATGGGTTAGTTAAAGTTGGTGGTTTGATAGTACCTGTGGATTTCATTGTTCTTGACATGGAAGTAGGTAATTCTTCACCATCTGCACACACCATTCTGCTTGGTAGGCCTTTTATGGCAACTACCAACACCTTGATAGATGTTAAAAATGGAAAATTATCAATGACTGTTTTGGGACAAACTGTAGAATTTTCTATTTTTAACACTTCTCCTATTCCTACAACTGCTTTATATGAGGATTGTTCTTTCATTGATTGTGTTGATGCAGTTGTTTCAGATGTTTTCTTGCAGACAGGTTCCTCTGATAAATTGGAGCTGGCATTGACTTTGGATAGTGATTTGGAAATTTTTGATGCAGAAATAGCCAATTGTCTTGAGACCTTAGAGGGTGCTGAAATAGAGGAGCTTAAGGAGGACCCAATTTTTGAACCTTCCCCCATTGAAAAAGAAGAGAAGAACCCCTCACTAGAGTTAGAGCTGAAAGAGTTACCTAAGAACCTGAAATATGTGTTTTTAGGAGATCACAACACTTTACCTGTGATAATATCTAGTGAACTTAGTGAAGGGGAGGAGATGTGGTTAGTGAGTGAGCTTAAAAGATTGAAGAGAGCAATAGGATGGGGATTGAGTGACATAAAGGGTATTAGCCCTTCCATGTGCATGCATAGAATCACTTTAGAAGAGGGAGCTAAACCTGTGAGGGAGACCCAAAGGCGACTTAACCCAAATATGAGTGAAGTGGTTAAGAAGGAAGTGCCCAAATTGCTGGATGAAGGAGCAATTTACCCAATAGCTAATAGTGAGTGGGTGAGCCCAGTACATGTAGTTCCTAAGAAATCTGGAATCACTGTGGTGAAAAATGAGAATAATGAATTGGTTCCTACTAGGACTACTACTGGGTGGAGAATGTGCATCGATTATAGGAAGTTGAACAATGCTACAAAGAAAGATCGTTTCCCTCTTCCTTTTATTGATCAGATGTTAGATAAACTTTCTGGACACTCACATTATTGTTTTCTGGATGGCCTTTCAGGTTACTATCAGGTGCCAATAGCTCCAGAGGATCAGTCAAAGACAACCTTTACTTGCCCTTTTGGGACTTATGCATTTCGACATATGCCCTTTGGCTTGTGCAATGCACCTGCAACTTTTCAGAGATGCATGATGTCTGTCTTCTCAGATATGATCGATGATTTTATTGAGGTATTTATGGATGATTTTTCTGTTTTTGGTAATTCTTTTGATAATTGTCTTAATAAACTTGTTCGTGTGCTTGAGAGATGCATTGAATGTAACCTCACTTTAAGTTGGGAAAAGAGTCATTTTATGGTTACTCAGGGCATTGTCTTAGGTCATGTGGTGTCAAGTAAAGGGATTGAGGTGGACAAGGCTAAAATTGAATTGATTGCTAAGTTACCCCCACCTACCTCAGTTAAGGGAATAAGAAGTTTTCTAGGGCATGCAGGATTTTACAGGAGGTTTATTAAGGATTTTTCCAAAATAAGCCAACCATTGTGCCATTTGTTGGGGAAAGATGTTCCATTTGAATTTACAGCACAATGCATGCAAGCTTTTAATTCCCTTAAGGAAAAATTGACTAGTGCACCAGTAATTGTAGCTCCTGTCTGGTCTTTACCTTTTGAAATCATGTGTGATGCTTCTAATCATGCAGTAGGAGCTGTTCTTGGGCAAAGGGTTGATAAATACTTGAGAGTAATATATTATGCCAGTTTAACCCTGAATAGTGCACAAATGAATTATACCACAACTGAGAAGGAAATGTTAGCTGTTGTTTTTGCTTTAGACAAATTTAGAGCATATTTAATTAGGTAAAAAATTATTGTGCATTCTGATCATGCAGCTCTTAAATATCTGCTAACAAAACAGCATGCTAAACCATTCTTAATTAGATGGGTGTTGTTATTGCAAGAGTTTGATTTCCAAATCAAGGATACTAAGGGTAGTCAGAATGTTGTTGCTGATCATCTATCCAGATTACCCTACTTTAGTGAAAATCTTGCATCTGATAGCATTCATAAAAATTTAGAAGCATTTCCTGATGAGCATTTGTTTATGGTAATTAATGCACCTTGGTTTGCAGATATTGCTAACTATCTTGCTTGTGGTATTTTGAGATCTAACATGTCCTTTCAGGAAAAGAAAAGGTTTCTACACTTGAGTAAGTTTTATTTTTGGGATGAACCTTATCTATTCCGGATTTGCAAAGATGAGATAGTTCGCAGGTGTGTTTCTGAGGAAGAACAACTGAGTGTTCTTCAATTTTGTCATGACCTTCACTGTGGGGGTCATTTTGGAGGAAGAAAGACTGCAGAAAAGGTGCTTCAAAGTGGTTTTTACTGGCCTACTTTATTTAAAGATGCTCAAGACTATTGTAAGCACTGTGATCGTTGCCAAAGAGTAGGTAACATTGGGAGGAGGAATGAAATGCCCCTTCAGTCATATATTGTTGTTGAACTGTTTGATGTGTGGGGAATAGACTTCATGGGTCCTTTCCCCAAGTCCTTTGGTTATGAATACATTTTAGTTGCTGTTGATTATGTTTCCAAATGGGTGGAGGCAATCCCCACCCGTACTAATGATGCTAATATTGTTGTTAAATTTGTGAAGGAAAACATTCTTAGCAGGTTTGGCACACAAAGGGTGATAGTCAGTGATGGAGGGAGCCATTTTTGCAACAGGCTTTTTGAGAAGTTAATGCACAAATCTGGTGTGAAGCACAAGGTGGCAACCCCATACCATCCACAGACTTCTGGACAAGTGGAAACATCCAACAAACAGCTAAAAGGAATTCTGGAGAAAACAGTCAACACATCCAGGAAGGATTGGGCAAGCAGATTGCATGATGCACTATGGGCATATCGGACTGCTTTCAAAACTCCTCTAGGTATGAGTCCATATCGATTGGTGTTTGGAAAAGCTTGTCACTTACCAGTGGAGTTGGAGCACAGGAATGAAGACTCTGAATTTGGACTTGGACAAAGCGAAGAGAGAACGATTTCTACAAATTTCAGAGTTAGATGAGCTGAGGAATGAAGCTTATGAGAGCTCGAGAATTTACAAGGATCGCACTAAAGCACTTCATGACAGAATTATAGTGCGAAAGACATTGAGTCCAGGTATGAAGGTTTTACTTTTTAACTCACGACTCTGTCTTTTTCCAGGTAAACTCAAGTCTCGTTGGAGTGGTCCTTTCGAGATAACTCAGGTATATCCTTCTGGTGCAATTGAATTGCTTAACTCTAGAACAGGTGCGACTTTCAAAGTAAATGGACAGAGAGTTAAGCCATACAATCAAGGATTTCAGGAAGTGAGGGTCATTGACAGTACTTTGATCCGTGATCCCTAAGCCTTGCATGATGTCCAGCTTTATGACATTAAAGAAGCGCTAAATGGGACGCAACCCATCGGTTTGCATTTATTTTTCGTAGTTGTAATTTTAAGTTTAGCGAGTTTTTATTTATGTTCGGTTTCAATAAATGGACTGTGCTTTGATTGGTTTTTCTTTACTTTGTGTTTCAAGGTGTTTAAAGAAGAGGGTTTGCAAAATCGTTGAATAAAAAAAATGTTAAAAGTGAATAAAAAGGCAGTAGGTGACACTGCCAAAGGACTTGGCCGTGTCCCTTGGCCATGTCACACACTGGAAATGGCCAAGCTTTTTCAAAAAAAAATTGTTCGATTTTGCAAACTTAGTACAGAATTGGACACACCCAGGGGACATGGCCAAGTCACCTGGCCGTGTCCCCCAAGATCATTAGACACGGCCGTGTGCTCTCCACTTGGCCGTGTCCCTCCACTTTTACACACCAACACGGCCAAGTCCACACACACACGGCCGTGTCACTCCAAATTTACACTTTTAAAAACCCGATCTAGCCCACTTTCTTTTCATAAATCCCTAATTTCCTATTCTTCGTCTCTTTCGTTCTCTCGCTCTCTGTAACACCAAAACCATAGCTTTTGATTTCAAAACTCCACCTCTTCCATTAAAACTTCAAATTACTTCAACAAACCTTAAGATAATCACTTAAAAATTCCTCTTTACTCATATAATCTTGATTTAATTCAGTTTTGGGTGTTAATTTTTCAGATCTCAAGATGCCAAGAACTAAAACTGTCTCACACCGCAAGAAGAAGAAATCTAATACCGAAGGAGCTTCTTCCTCTTCCTCAACTTTATCTTTCAAGAGGGCAAGTCTTTTGGCTCGGGGTTTTTTCCCGACAAGGTATGTGAATGACGAATCTCTAGATGCTTTGCAAATTAGAACTGCTTTTTATAGATATGTGCAATATCTTGGGTGGGAGACTTTTGACTCATTGAGACCTTTGCAGTTTGAGGAGCTTACTCTAGAATTCTTGACATCTCTTAAGGTGGAAAGAGATGATAAGAAAATCTGCAGGAGAATGAGGTTTAAATTGATGGGTCAATCATTTGAGCTTAATATTGATCAGTTAAAAGCTATTTATGGTTTTCATCAGCATGGGGAAAGGTCGGTACCCAAGGACTTTAGACAGCAATTTGCTTGGGGAGCCTTAGGCTCGGGTACTTATGTGGCCAAATCGGCCAAGGCATCTAAATTACGGAACCCTACTTTGAGGTATTTGCACAGGTTTATGTCATGTGGGTTCTTTGCTCGGAAGGAGAGCCCAGGTGTGGTTGAGTCGAGTGAGTTATTTTTCTTGGATTGTGTTTTGAATGAAATGACTATTAGTGCCGGCTATTGGTTAGCCGATATTTTTGACACTGTAGCTAATAAAAGGAGGGGGGCTATTTGTGTTGGAGGATTGATCACTACATTAGCAGTAGCCCTTGTTGAGGATTTTGACCTGAGTACTACTCGGATGACTCGAATTTTGGGTAATGATTCCTTGGATTTAGCTACCCTTGAGAAGATGCACATGGTGGTGCATAGAAGAGGGACTTTTGTGATGCCTTCAGCTGAGCCTGAAGCACCGGGGGACAGGCAGAAGAGAGCCCGGGTTGAAGAGGAGTCAGACTCGGATTCTTTAGGTCTAGATGAGGATGCTCCGGTCTCGGAACGTCAAGAGGTACTTCTGAGGATTGAGGCCCTGGAGGGCAAAGTGGATCGACTGGATAGCAAGGTGGACCATAACCATGCTGAGATCTTACAGCAGATGGAACAGATTAACAGTAACCTTGCGACGATCTTGAGTCTCCATCCCTCAGCTGCATCATCTTCCCGCCCACATTTTCCATAGATTTTCAGTCCTTGCTTTATTTTATTTAGTGTACTTTTGTTTTATTTTTTGTTTTTGTTTTTCATGTTAAAACTTTTGTGTTTGGATATTTTATTGTACTTTTGTTATAAAACTTTTGTGTTTGTGATGGAAAGCTAGGGTTTTTGCCTCACCAGGTACATGGAAGACAGGTTGTCCTTTAACTCTTTTTATTTATTATTCTTGTTTTCCATTGAGGACAATGTCAATTTTAAGTGTGGGGTACTCTTTAAGCTTTTCTTTAATTCGTGTTTTGTTTGTCGCTGTGTGTTGTATTGTGTTATGCATGGCATAATTGTTGAAAATTTATCGATCTTTTCTTTGATTCTAGCTTTGTAGTTGAGACTTTAGTATCAGCATAGATATTAGCAGTTGAATTCATTCAGGATCGATTTTCACATTCTGCAATTCATGACATATAAATCTTTGTGAACCCACCTGTTGAGTTTTGAGCGTCATGTTTGATATTATTTTCAGTTGATTCTCTTTTCTTAAGTGTGCACCTTCATGATGTTGCATCTCTAGAGTTTGCTTTTGCATACTTATTGAACTCACATTATGATTTAATCTCAAGTTTTAAAATGATGAAGGCAAATTAGGTTAGCCCCTTTAGCTTAAAGAGACTTCCCTTAATATTGATTTCCTTAGTGAGCCAAGTTGAGCCATTGACCGTTTCTTGTTTGATTAACACAATTCTCAACTTAGCATGTTCTTATTATCATCATACCTATGCATTAAGGAATGGAGTTTTATGATTTGACAATGGGGTAGTTTATTTCAAGTGTGAGGTAAGTAAAAAAAAATATAATATGGAATTCCTAATTGAGGGTTGAAATGCGTACTTTGCATATTGTATTTGATTAAGAGTCATTATTCTTTTCCTCTACATTTTAAGCTAGATGTTCCATGTAAGTTTATACTTTGTATATTTATATTAAAAAAAATAATGCTGATAAAAATAAAAAAATATAATAATAAAAAAAAGAGAAGAAGAAGAAAAAGAAAAAGTGAAAATAAAAAAAAGGAGATACATATATACAAAGCTCATATATTTTCTAGCCTTAGAGGAATTTTGACTCATTACTTTTCTTTTAGTGTGCAAGTATGTAAGATTGTTAAGGGTTGGTGAGTATGCTATTTGAAGGAGTTACGAAATTCTTAGCAAGTGTAGTGTCTAATATAGATACTCCATTTCTTGATGCTCCAGCTTAAATGTCTTTTCTCACACCTTTACCTTAGCCCCATTACATCCAAATAAAAGACCTTCGGATTATTTCTTGAGAAAATCAGTGAGGGAGATTGGATAATTAAGCAAGTTTATGGTAGTATGCACTCATGAGTGGTATGAGTGATTAACCTTTGAAATCGAGTGAAACAATTAGTTGAGAGATAAGATTTGTATGTTTGGATTAATGAATGAGTTAAGAAAATCCTTGATTGAAGGAAATTGCAATTATTTATGTCTGACTCTTTAAGTATTTCATCTATATGCTGGAATTATAGTTAGGATTGTTTGAGTTTTTAATTTATGCCATGTGAATTTGCTTGAGGACAAGCAAAGTTTTAAGTGTGGGGTAGTTGTTTTATTAGTTTTTGTTATAGTTTTGAGTCTTGTTTGTTATGTTAATTATTGTTTTATTTAGGTATTTTGTTAGTTTTAATCGGTTTGTCTAGTGTTTTCTTTAATTGTGGTAGTTTTAGTTTATTTCAATGTTTATGTCGTTTTTGATGTAGTTTTTAGTATTGTGTTTATGTTGTGTTGGTTATTGTCTATTGATTTCTTGTTTAGATTTGTTTTGAGTTTTGTGTTAGGTTAAAAAGGCAAGGAAGCAAATTTGAAGGAGAAAGTGGCAGTGGCTGACACAGGCAGAGGGCACGGCCAAGTCACTGGCCGTGTCCCATACCAAGTTAAAAAGAAGAGCAAGTCCCAATAGCAGACACAAGCAAGGGACACGGCCAAGTCATTTGGCCGTGTCCCTCCAAAAAGACCCAACACGGCCAAGTTAAGCTTCACTTGGCCGTGTCTCACTTGGTTCCACAGGAAAGAGATCAAAATTGCACAGAGGTGAACACAGGCAAGGGACACGGCCAAGTCATGTGGCCGTGTCCCTCATGACTTGGCCGTGTCCCTCATGAACCAAACGCGCACCGAATTTTAAAGCCGACATTTCGTATAAAAGCAAAAAGAAAGTTAGGGTTTCGGACTATTGACGATTGGGAGAATATTTTCAGCCGTCAGAGAGAGTGAAGTTAGGGTTTAGCTTTGTTTTCTTGATTTTGATTTCACTTTTGATTACTTTAGCTTAGATTAGATTGTTCTAGCCATTGTTATATCCTTCTTGCAAGATTTGAACAAGAGATTCTTCAGAAGCTTCAAGGAGTTATAACTTGGTTTTGTTCTTGAACTTATTCTCTTTATTTTTATTGAATGGATATTATCATGTCTATTTTGATTTATTTGAACATTAATGAGATGAATATGTTTGATTGCATTATGAACTAATTTGATCTAGTCTAGGGTTTGTATGGATTTGCTATGATTGTATGAATTGGTTATTCTCTTAACTAATGATTTCTTTAGCCTTTATTGAATGAAATATTGTTAACATATAATTGATTGGCCACCAATTGTGTGTTTTAGGTATTAGATGATGGATTGAGAGATGAAGTCTAATGCTGGAACAATTCAATTAAGGACTTAGGTGAATTAGAGATATAACCTATTAAAAAGATTGTTTCAATTATAACAAGATTAGTTGTAAGAGGTTTGAATGCAAGAGCTTATTTCCTTGACTCAATTAATTAAGTTGTTTGAATTTAATCTTAGAAATTAAACTAGTTAAGTGGAATAACCGTTCATACATATGAGTAGTAGAGAAGTGCAAACCCTAGACCCTTTTATCAATTGAATCAAAACATCAGCTTTTATTTACTTTTATCGTTTTAAACTTCAATTAAACCTCTTCATTACTTTGCAATTTAAATTTCTTTAATTACTTGTTACTTTTAATTTGATAATCAATTACCCACTTTGGCTTCCTTGAGAGACGACCTTGGGGCGATCACCTTTGCTACAGCTACCTCGTATACTTGCGAGTGACGCTTTGTGGTAGAGTTAATTCGAGCGCAACATAAACCAAAACCTGAACCTAAGGCTAAAGTTCCTAAGGAAGGGACTTGTTTCCATTGCAACAAGCCTGGGCATTGGAATAGAAATTGTCAACTCTATTTGGATGAGTTAAAGAAGTTGAAGGGTAGTGCGACTACATCTTCAGGTATTTATGTTATAGAAATTAATTTATCTATTCCTTCTTCCTTTGTATTAGATACCGGATGTGGATCTCATATTTGTATAAATATGCAGGGACTCAAAAGGTGTAGGATGCTAAAGAAGGGCGAAGTGGACCTACGTGTTGGCAATAGAGCAAGAGTTGCTGCTATACCTGTAGGAACTTATGAACTTGTAATATCCCAATGTGTGCCCTAGAAGTTGGATACAATTGTTGTTTAGATTTGAATTAAATGTATATATGTATTTGTAAAAGAAATGAGGGTGTTAAGAGAAAGTGTATATGTTGGGTATATGGCAATATATATAACATATATGTTGGTCAAAGTGCATAGTCAAGGGAAGAAGATATTTTAAATTGTTAATTGTGAAATTACCAAAGTGGGCAAGAGATGATAAAAAGGAATTAAAATGTGTATGAGGGTCTTATAGTAATTTTCTTTTGGATGAGTATTTAATGAGTGTTGACTTTGTGATTTCTTCATTATTTCTCTTCTTCTTCATTGTGGTGGCCGGCTACCTAAAGGGAAAGAGAGAGAAAAGGAGGTGTTCTTGATTCTAAGCTCAAATTGAAGGAAGAATCAAAGGAATGAGTTAGAGAATTGTGAAATTTCTTCATCTAAGGTAAGTACTCTCTTGTTTTTCCTTTGGTATTTTGAAGATGTGTTTGATGTGTGTTGTGAATTGTTAATATCATGATTTAGAGTGTTTGAGAGGTGTTTAAAGGTATGGAAATTGATTGTGAGTTAGAAAGGTTAAATTGGTGTTGGTTTTGTTTAAAAATGGTAAGTTAAATGGATGTTGTTATAGAAAGAAGAAGGTTGTTGTTGGTTTTTAGGGTTTGATGTGGAAAGTGTTTGAATGTGTGGTGGATATAGTGTTAAAATGAATATTGTGATGAATATGTGTTAATAACATGAATTACACTCATTTGAATGAGATTGTGTTGTGCATAAGTTGTTCTTAATTCAATCAAAGAAGTGTTGGATATGTTTAGGGTTTTATATTTGAGAGACACGGCCAAAATAAGAATGGAACACGGCCAAGATCTATTAATTTTGGGAGACACGGCCAAGTTGAGGGAAGTTTGGCCGTGTTGGTTGAATTTTGGAGAGAAACGGCCACAAGCTTGGCCATGTCCCTTGAGTGTGTTTGCCACTGCCTGAATTTTGTGGAGAGACACGGCCGTGTCCCTTTGCCCGTGTCTGCCTCGGCTTGAATTGGTATTGAGAGACACGGCCACAAGCTTGGCCGTGTCCCTTGAGTGTGTTGGCTACTGTGATGGTTCTTTGGCCTTCATGTTTTGTTGAGATTGAAATTACACTTGATGATGCATATGATATTAGATGAACAATGTTATGTGTTAGGTATTGTGAATCTTGTTAATGATAATGTGTTATATGAATAATGTGACTAGTGTTATGATTTATATAGTGTGGAAGAGATGAGGATCATCTAAAAAGGTATGTGCAATGCAATTTATTTGATGAATGTTTTAATAATGAATGGTGTTAATGTGTTTTGGAGAAATGATGAAATGTGATGTTATCATGATTGATAATGATGATCAAAATGAAATAAATGGACTTATGGATTATATGACAATGAATTTAAGATACATGTGCAATGAAATGGAGTATATGTGCTTGAATGATATATTTGTTTAGTTAATGTAATTAATGTTGCATATATCAATGATAAAATATGAAATGTGATTTGGGATATGATGTGATGTGAAGCCATTGTGATTGGCTATGATAACTCAAATGTAATGTGAAGCCATTGTGATTGGCTATGATGATTCAATTGAAAGAGATAAGGCATGTTTGCCTATTTGATAATGATAGAAATGGGTTGAGAAAGTAATGTTAAAAGATATAAATGAGCAAACCTATCTGCCTCCTGCGGAACCATGCGGACCTTGTGGTTGGGCAACCGAACTTGGACTACCGACCTGGTTGGGGAAAGGTACATTACTGATAGTCTTATACGTTCCTATCTGCCTCCTGCGGAACCATGCGGACCCTATGAGTGGGCAACGAACTTGGACCACCGACCTGGTTGGGGGAAAGATCGTATTTGGTAGTTTTATACGTACTTATCTGCCTCCTGCGGACCCCTGGGATTGGCAGTGGCCTGAGGCCAGTGGGCAACCGACCTGGTTGGGGAAAAGTTCGTATATGCTGTTATAGTTGTTGGCTATATTGAGAAACTTTGAATGTGTATAATAGATGATGATATAAATATTGAAATAATGATATGAAGTATAATATGTAAATGAATTGTGATTGATGATAATGATTATCTTCATTGGAATGTGATTTATGATTAGTATGATATGTATTGTGTGTATAGCAATATCGATTGTGAGTATAAATGATGAATCATGATTGGTGAATTGTGAATAAAATAATGCCATGAGATATAATATATCATGTGTGTATTGATATAGTGATTGTAAGAATTAGTAATGGATTATGGTTAGTGAGATAAATGTGTATATATGCATATATTATATGAAATTAGTCAAGATATATAAAAGGTGTAATCAAAAAGGGAAAACATGATAAGAAACTAATGGTACATGAAATTGATATATCATTATATGTTAGAGTGTTTATAATATAAGTTTATATTTTATATTTGTACTACTAAGCTCTCGGGCTTAGCGCGGATGTGTACTTGCGCAGGTAACTAGGTGGAAGATATGAAGTCTTTTGTTATGCCACAAGAAGAGTAAAGTTTGTCGAGACCAACTAGAGGGTAATGCATACATGTATAAATTTTAATTATGATGTATTTCTGACGAGAGAGTATTTATATGTATAAATGAAGTTTTGATAAAGATAATGATTTTGTAAATGTTATTTAAATTAATGTATTATGGTTTGAATTTTGTTACAGGTTTTTAAAAGGTAACGAAAAGTGTCATCCTTATACTTTATATATTTACTGTATGTATACTAGGTATATGTATAGTACTTATATAGGGTATCGGGGTGTTACAGAACTTGTTATGCCCAATGGGTTTTTGTTAATTTTGAACAATTATTTTTATGTTCCTACTATGAGTAGGAATCTTATTTCAGTATCTGTTTTGGATGATGAAGGTTATTCATTTTTTATTAAGAATAAGAAATGTTCTATTTTTGATAAAAATGATTTGCTTTATGGTATTGCAAATTCTTATAATGGCCTTTATATCCTTAATCTTGATGATTCTAATGGTAATGATATCTATAACATAACTTCTAAGAGAACAAAGCCAAATGAGTTAAACCCTACTTATTTATGGCATTGTCGCCTTAGCCATGTAAATGAGAAACGCATTTCTAAGCTCCATCAAGATGGATTATTAGATTCATTTGATTTTGAATCATTTGAAACATGTGAGTCTTGTTTGCTTGGTAAGATGACAAAGGATCCTTTTACTGGGCATAGTGAAAGGGCTAATGATTTATTGGGCTTGATACATACAGATGTATGTGGTCCTTTTAGCATTAGTGCCAGAGGAGGATTTCGATACTTCATTACTTTTACTGATGATTTCAGTAGGTATGGCTATGTCTACCTAATGAAACATAAGCATGAGTCTTTTGAAATGTTTAGAACTTTTCAAAATGAAGTACAAAATCAACTTGGTAAAATAATTAAACTACTTTGATCGGATCGAGGTGGTGAATATTTGAGCCAAGAGTTTGATGATCATCTAAGGGATTGTGGAATTGTTTCACAACTGACTCCTCCAGGAACTCCACAGTGGAATGGAGTTTCTGAAAGGAGAAATCGAACTCTATTAGATATGGTTCGATCAATGATGAGTCAAGCGGATCTTCCTTTATCTTTTTGGGGTAATGCCTTGGAGACAGCTACATTCATTCTGAACCGTGTACCATCTAAGGCGGTTGAAAAGACACCATATGAGATATGGACAGGTAAGAAACCTAGTTTGTCTTTTCTTAAGATTTGGGGTTGTGAAGCTTATGTGAAAAGACCAGTTTCAGATAAGTTAGCTCCAAAGTCTATCAAATGTAATTTTGTGGGGTATCCTAAGGAAACTAAAGGATACTATTTCTATACTCCTTCAGAGAACAAAGTGTTTGTTGCTCGAAATGAGATCTTTTTGGAAAAGGAATTTCTTTCTAAGAGAACTAGTGGGAGTATAGTAGAACTTGAGGAAACTCAAGTACCACAAGAAATCATTGAGCCGTTTATAGAGCCTATTTCAGAACCACAAATAGTTTTGGAGTCTGAAGATGTAACACAAATCCCTCGCAGGTCTAATAGGACACGTCGTCAGCCAGAGAGATATGGATTTCTTATGACTGATGATAGTGAAGTAATGCTCATAGATCAAGATGAGCCTACTACCTATCAAGAAACTGTGTTAGGTCCAGATTCAGACAAATGGCTTGGAGCCATGAAATCTGAGATGCAATCTATGTTTGACAACCAAGTTTGGTCTTTAATTGATCCTTCAGAGGATATTAAGACTATTGGTTGCAAATGGGTTTTCAAGAAGAAAACTGACATGGATGGGAATGTGCAGACCTATAAAGCAAGGCTTGTTGCAAAAGGTTTCAAGCAAACTCATGGTATAGACTATGATGAAACCTTTTCACCAGTTGCTATGCTTAAGTCTGTTAGAATTCTCATTGCCATTGCAGCATACTATGATTATGAGATATGGCAAATGCATGTCAAAACCGCTTTCCTTAATGGAAACTTGCTTGAGGATGTGTATATGACACAACCTGAGGGTTTTGTAAATCCTGAGAATTCTACAAAGGTTTGCAAGCTTCAAAGATCCATTTATGGATTGAAGCAAGCATCTCGAAGCTGGAATCTTCGTTTTGATGAAACAGTTAGGAACTTTGGTTTCATCAAGAATGAAGATGAACCTTGTGTTTACAAGATGGTTAGTGAGAGTGCAGTAGTGTTTTTAGTCTTATATGTGGATGACATATTACTCATTGGAAATGATATCCCTACCTTGCAAAAGGTTAAGACTTGGTTAGGGAATTCTTTCTCAATGAAAGACTTAGGTGAGGCTGCCTATATCCTTGGTATAAAGATCTACAGAGATAGATCTAGAAGGATAATTGGCCTGAGTCAAAGTACATACATAGATAAAGTGTTGAAGAGGTTCAACATGCAAGATTCCAAAAAGGGATTCTTGCCTATGTCTCATGGCATTCATCTCAGCAAGAGTCAATGTCCTATGACATCTGATGAGCGAGATCGAATGAATAAGATTCCTTATGCTTCTGCTATAGGATCTATTATGTATGCCATGTTATGTACTAGACCAGATGTCTCATATCCATTAAGCGCAACTAGTAGATTTCAAGATGATCCTGGTGAAGATCACTGGACAGCTGTCAAGAATATTCTTAAGTACCTTCGAAGGACTAAAGATGTATTCTTGGTTTATGGAGGTTTGGAAGATGAACTAGTTGTAAATGGTTACACAGATGCTAGTTTCCAAACTGACATAGATGATTTTAGATCGCAGTCAGGTTTTGTATTCACATTGAATGGTGGAGCTGTTAGTTGGAAGAGTTCAAAACAAAGCACTGTGGCTGATTCTACAATAGAGGCTGAGTATATAGCAGCATCAGATGCAGCTAAGGAAGCAGTCTGGTTGAAGAAATTCATCATTGAGCTAGGAGTGGTGCCTAGCATTGCAAATCCTGTGGACATTTATTGTGACAACAATGGTGCCATAACACAGGCAAAAGAGCTTAGATCTCATCAAAGGTCTAAGCATATACTCAGGCATTTTTACCTCATTCGAGACATTATCGATAGAGGAGATATCAAGATATGCAAAGTTGACACAAATGATAACATAGCAGATCCATTAACAAAGCCTCTCTCACGGGTCAAGCATGATCTGCACACTAGATCTATGGGTCTTAGAAATTTGTAGGCCTAGTGCAAGTGGGAGATTGTTAGTGTATGTGCCCTAGGCCATTTATTTGGATCTTTATGTTATACATTCATTATTAATAAATGAGGTTTTATTATCATTATTGTTTGTTTGCATGTTACACAATTTTGATATTTGTCCCTGGTTTATTATTGTTATAGAGATAAAAAAAAATAATTCTTAACCAGTATGAAAATTGATTTGATAATCATCAGATGGTTATGTGTATAGTGATACAAATCAATTTCATAGATACTTGTTAGAGAACAATGTATTGGATAGACCCATTATGAGATTACTACATGGGTTAGTGTCATAAGTAAATCTCATGATAGTTATGTATTAATTCTTTGACTTGAGATTGTCATAGTTTCCAATATAAGGACTATTATATTTTGACATGATCAAACATTATTCGTAACTGGATAGTAATAAAGGTTATGATCATATATGATAGAAATTATGTAGAGGATAATGAACAATCAAGATAGAATTTGTCCCTCTCTTTGAGAGAGATATCTTTTGGGCCCCTCGATAAGTGAGATTGTGAAATGCATGGCCGTGCTCAAATGAATTGATAGTGTGATCAATTTCATTTATTTTTATCAGTCTACTTGGAGATCGAGTAATCATAAGTTTGGACAATATAAGTATGACGTTGACCATGACTTATGTTCAAGCTAGATATCGTGTGACAAAGGGATTAATGCATGTACTATTATTAGGCAAATTGGGCATTCCTTATATTAATTGGGTAGTTGTAACGCCTTGCTAGAGGCCAATTATGACTTGTTGGTTTAATAGAGACTAAATTGACTGCCAATTAATATGGGCCTATCGGGTCACACGCAAGAATGCGCTTTGGGCTGGATATAATATTAATAATATTAATATTAGATATTAATATTTATTATTATTATTATTATTATCATTTATATATATATTATTAGATAATATATTCAGAATCCTAATTAGATTTGGATTCTGAATTTGATTTACCTTATCCAATTATATATATTATTAGATAATATATTCAGAATCCTAATTAGATTTGGATTCTGAATTTGACTTACCTTATCCAATTTCGAATTGGATTCTAGAGTGATTATATTCACTCCAGACGTTAAGTCTTCTGATAGGTAACTTTAGAAAATAAAAAGAGAATGAAAAAAAAATAGGAACCCTAATACGTTTTAGAGAAAACGTTTTTCAGCCTTCGCCGTTGTAGAGAGCTAGCACTCCAGACTGTAGCATTCGTGTGGATACGCGATAGAGGGTGTTTCACGATCGAGGCATCTCTTCCAAACTGTGATTTCGAATCATCAACAGGTTAGTTCTTTGAACACTTTTGTCGAATTAAATGAACAACATGGATCTTGATGGGAAATCAAAGATCAAATTTTTTCCGCTGCGTGTTTTTGGTTTGCAGTGATCTCCTTGATTTCCTAACAAAAGTTTCTATAGCATTGAGTTGTGTATGCTTTCTTAGAGAGGGCTCATACATAATTACCATTGTCTAGGTCCTACTCAGTCTTAGAACATGTTTTGGCCAACTTTCTAGGCAAAATTGGACTCTGCTTATTTAAGGGAGAGATGATCTAGGCATTGTTTGACGAACCAACAACTAGTATCCATCTAATTAAATATCAATCCCTAGTTGTCCCTTTTGAGCCTTCATAAGATTTTAACTTTCTCTTTATTGACTTATAAGCCTGATGACCCACCCTGAGCTTTTGTTACACTTTTGACAAGTCTTATCATCACTAAGGTGAAGAGACAAGAAGATCAAAAAGAAATGAATGAATAGTCAAAATCATAAGGATAGTTGAAGTTCTTCAGACTATAAAGGTAGTTGAAGTTCACCCGAATCATACCAAATATCACAGATAAAGTTAGGACTGAAGCAGATTAATACCACTCCACTCATCCATTACTAGAAATACAAGTTGGTAGAAATAAGACAACTCTTTTGGAGCTAGGACCAAAAAAAAAAAGAGAAAAGAAAAAAAACAAACCAAAGAGAAAATGAAAAAGAAAAAAAATAAAGAAAAAAGAAAATGAAAAAAAGAAACAGAAAATAAAACCCAAAACAGTTCAGAAAGCCAGCCGAGTTCTCTTTTACCAAAAGCAACAAAAGGCTTCCATTTGGTTTATATGGATAGTTTGACTTGAATTGGTCCAACCCAACCAAAGATTCAATCAAAATTAGAGAAAAAGGAAAAAGACCATTTAGTTTTTAAAAGTCCTATACTTGACAATCCTATAGAGGAAAAGATGAAATGATGAAATGTGGATAACAAACTTTTTGTAAAGGAAAAGACTGTCCTAATCAAGATCCAGATTAACATCGAAAAGAAAGAAGAATTTTCAAAGCTCTATCTTTTCATGTTTCCAACTGCCTATGGCTCCAACAGAAAATCATAGTGTGAAGGTTTGTCAATAGTGTCACATCAGCTCTGATCTAAAAATGGCTTTCATTTAACCCATGTCCCTTATAGACCCCATTTCAAGCCTATCAAAGACCTGTTGATCTCTCATGGTAGGTAGAGTTTATTAGTGGAGATAGTTTGAATAAGCATGCATATAAGATAGATAATATTCAAACTCAATGAGACCTTTGGCCAAGTAATGTGTATGTGCCTATCTGAAGTATAAAAATTCTTGCTTAAATGGAAATGATTCCTGAGTTTAGTACGGTAACTAGGCTTGTCATGTTATAGATATGTTAAATTTGAAAATCGAGTCCTGAGGTAAATTGACATTGATTTGGCAAAGACAACATTTGATTTCAAATTCAGAAAAATTAAAAAAAAATTGTGTTTTTTTTTTCATATAAAGCCTTCAAGTGAAGGGAGGTATGTTGAGCCATCGAATCTCGAAATACACATTGGGAAAAATAAATGATTATTTGTAAGGTTATGAAGAAGCTACCAACTGGCATGCTGAATCCTAATATGAAATAGATGTATCTCTGATGCTTGGGCTTCCACCAGTCATGTCCTCGACATCTTGAAGATAAAAGCCATAAATGCAAAGCCTTCTGTCATTCCAATGCAAGATCTGAATAGGCGTCTAGAAAGAGTTAATGAGAACACTTCAGCTAATCATCTCGGTCTATAAGCCGATGGAACCACTATAAGCATTACTCATGCATATCTGATAAGAGCATTTTTATACTTGTTTTTAGTATGATTTCTATGTGTTTTTAGTTAATGTTTCAATTGATTTTTGTTTAAAGTTTGTTTTAAGTGTTTGTTTTAGGTTAAAAGTGCAAAAACTCCCTTAGATGATCAAAACAATGAAGAAAGAGCATGAATCAAGCAAGACATGCCCAAGCCAAAGCAAGCTTGGCCGTGTCCCTCAAACAAATTCCAAGACAGTAGCTGATACACCCAAGAGACATGGCCAAGCCACTGGCCGTGTCTCACCCAAGGAACAAAACCAAGAAAGAAAAGAAAATAGGCAGTACTTGACACACTCACATGACATGGCCATGTCACTTGAAACTTGGCCATGTCTGCTCGTCTTGGCCATGTCTTTGCAAATGTCTGATCGTCTTGGCCATGTCACTTGAGGCTTGGCCATGTCTCATTGTCTTGGCCATGTTTCAGCCTAAGAAAATAGAATCATATGAAAATAGAAGCAGTATTGGACACAAGCACCATCTTGGCCATGTCTCTGTCCATGTCGCTCGAAGCTTAGCCATGTCGCTTGAAGCTTGGCTGTGTCGAAGGAAAAATTGGTAGACATGGCCAAGTCACCCTTATCTTGGCTGTGTCTCTCAAAGAAAGTGAAGCAGTGACTGACACTGGTAAGAGACACGGCCAAGCCATTGGCCGTGTCTCACCTAAAGAGAAAAATCCAAAGAACAAAGAAAAGAAAGAAGGTAGAATGCGACACTGGCAAGAGACATGGCCAAGCCACTGGCCATGTCACATAACATGGCCAGGAGCTTGGCTGTGTCACTCCTTGGGACCAAAGAAAAGAAAAAAAAAGAAAAGGAGCAGCAAGAGACACGGCCAACTAGCTTGGCCTTGTCCCAAAGAAAGATGAGAGACATGGCCAAGCCACTCATGGCTTGGACATGTCACCTAAAAAATGTTGAATTCTCTTGCACTAGGTGTGGACAAAGTGGGGGACAAGGGTGTTGTTTTTGCCAAAAGTAATATTAAACAAAGAGAATGTGGGGAACAAGGGAGAGTGGTGTGAGTTGGAAGGTATAGGGTGTGAGTTGGAAGGCATGGCTTGAGCTTTGGAGGGAAATAAAAAGAGAAGAAGAGGAAGAGAAGAAGGAGTTCTGCTGGCAGGAGGTTTTTGGCAGGAAACAGAAAACAGAGACAGAGAAGAGAGGTTTGAGAGGAGGAGGCTTGGGCATACACGTTGTGGGCAAGGAGGGAGTGACACTTTCCTTGACTCTTCATCTTCATCCTCCATTTCTATCCTCTCCACCATCTCCATCTTCCATTGGCAGCTCCTAGAGATTGAAGAAGCTACATTGAAAGGGGTTTTTCTATTTTCTCCTTTATTTCATTTTAATGTTATTGTTGTTGTTGTTTTATTAAGAGTATTGAATATGAACTAATTCATTCTCTATCTAGATATTGATGGACCCTAGCTTATTTGTATGGATTGAATAATTATATTTAGTTGAATCATTTGATTGAGTTGTTTTATTCTTGTGATGCTTAATGGTTTTATTCTTGTGATGTTTAATGATTTATTTCCAATTGATAATAGCATGCTTATTGATTGGTTGCCATTTTCATATTATTGACTTGAGAAAGCTTGATATGAATTGAATACTCATAAGAGTTGAGGATTGATTGGAGTACTGGAGATAGACTTACAAGATCCTTTGGTTTACAGTTCCTTGTTCTTAATGCAAGATCTAATTAATTGTGTTTGAGAAGAGGTTCTGGCACTCTACTTAGTGATAAGGGATTAATTCACTCGAGAGAGGTTTTAGTCTAAGTTAGAGGAATGTCAACTCAACTCTATTAAATGAATTAACTGAATTGATGTTCATAAATATCATTGAGTCTAGGGGAATTCAATATCTAGATAGTATTATTATCATCAATCCTTTTTGCACAACATTCAATTTCCCTTTACTTCAAGTTATTAAATTAATTGTTTTAATTACAAAACATCACAACAACTATTGAATTGCTAAACAACAGTTAAGGTTTGCACTAGTACTTGACCTTGTACTCAGTGGAACGATAACTCACTCACTACTTTATTACTTGGGCGACCCGTGCACTTGCGGTATTGCTATAGCACTAGGCGTGACGCACCAAGTTTTTGGAGCCACTGCCGGGGACAATGGTCTCAATACTAGTAATATAATTAAGAATGTTGATTTAGTTTTATTTTTATCAAGAATTTTTGTTTATTTTCTATGAATTGTTTGTGTGTTTTTCTTTGAATTGTTTGTTTGTTTTCTGTAATTTTGTTTGTTTGTTGTGTTTGAATTTGTTTCTTTAATTGTTTGTGTGTTTTTCTTTAAATTGTTAAGTATTCTTTTTGTTGTAAAGATGCAGTTTTCATAGTTTGGGGGAGTTTATGATAGGGACTACAATTCTAACATGGTATGTGCATCATGTTGCAATGCAGGACATAGTTCCAATACATGTTTATTTGGTTTTGAACGATACCAAGATTGGCCAGAGGAAGAATATGACTACCAAAGTTTCCAACAAATGGGTGGTAATGACCCATATTCCAATTCTTACAATCCAAGTTGGGAAAGCCACCCAAATTTTTCTAAGGAAAACCAGCAGTACATTCCACCTCAACAATTTTTTCAGCATTACCAAGGAAGTTCTTATTTTCAAGAACAATTTTCAAACCAAGACCGCCTTGAGGAACCCACTTTGGAGGAAAGACTGAATGCCTTCAGTAGAGATACCGAGAGACAGCAAGCTCAATACGAGCAATACATGGTGGAAGATGAGTTGAGGTCTGAATCTTTGTAAGAAACACATAAGAGGTTGGATGCTCTGGTTGGACAGCTGGCGCATCAACCCCAAGCTCACCAAAAGGAGGAATCTCCTAGCCAATTGGAGCAAACCCAGATAATCACAAATTTGAGGAGTGAACAGGTAATATATAACAATTTTTGTGATTTCTTTGATGCAGGGACCAATCAAGAAGAAAATGGCGAGGAGATCCAACCCAACATGGAGGAGATGAGTCAATCAAAGGAGGAGGAGAATTTAGAAGTATCAACTTGGATAGAATTGCATGAACCTCCAAATCCTTTTATGCCCACAATTTCATTCCCATTTAGGCTGGAAGAAGAGAAACAAGGTATGCATATTCCTGAACTCTATGGCATGCCCCATAGTGAAGATAATGTAGATAAGCTTGAGATAGCCATGACTATAGAAGTAGAGCCTAATATTTCCAATTTAGAAATTGAGGAGAGCACATTAATATTAAATGATGAGGATGTTGAGAGGGAACTTCAAATTACTAAAGAGGGCGAGAAAGAGATTCAAACAAACTTGGTTGAACTTAAAAAGATCCCAAAAATTTTGGAATTTGTTTTAGTTGGGGAGAACAATATGCAACCAATGATCATCCCTCCCACTTTCGGGAGCGAGAAAGAGCAAAAAATGAATATAACCATGTTGCATACTGAAAAATATTTTTACCAAGTTCCTATAGCATTGGAGGATCACCCCAAGACAGCCTTCATGAGTTCTCATTGGCCATTTGCTCATCCAAGGATACTACCTAGGCTTTGTAATATATTGGGCACATTTCAAAGTTGCATGCTGTCCATCCTCTCAGTCATGGGCTGCAATTGCATTATGGGTGGAAGGAGCCCTACACATCGTATATGGGAACGATGGAAATTAGGTTTTCTCTAAACTCTTTTAGTTTATGCATGCTCACATTGAGGACAATGGGAAATTTTAAATGTGGGGTATTGCATTTTGCATTTTGTGTTTTTACTTTTAGTTTAAGTTTAGTTAATGTTTTTCTTGTTTCTTTAAATAAATGAATTTTGGAAAGTTTAATTGTTATAAATTGTTGATTGATGACCTTTGAATTCTAGAAGTATGAATTTGAGAATTGAGTAGAATTGGTGCTTATTGTCAATTTTGTTGGTTTTTCTTTGCATCACCATCAACCTAGTGAGGAATTGAGCCATCAACTGATTATTCTTATTATGGGTGAACATATTTGATTGATGACTTGCTAGAACTTGCTTTGATATGCATTTTAAGATTACATAAAAATTTCAATTAGGCATCAAGATGATTAAGGCAATTAGGTGAACCCACTTTGGCTTAAAAAGACCAACCCTACATTCAACCTTAGTTAGCCAATTTTGAGCTTATTTTTTTTCCTTTTATTTCTTTTTCACAACACCATTAGCTTGAACCTTGTTGTTTTAACTCTTACCCTTTCATTAGGTCAAGAGCATTTTAAGAGCATTTATGACCAAGTGTTGTGTTGAATTAAGTGTGGGGTTAAATTTAGTAGGTTTAAGATTACAAAAAAAAAAACAAACAAACAAAGAAATCAAATAAAAAGAAGAAAAGTAATAAGAATAATTGTTGTTCTTCTTAAAAGGGTTGGAATATGTTACAAGATGTAATAAGTGAGTTCCCTTGAAAAGTTCTTTAAATATCAAGAGGTAGATAAGAGGAAGGTGTTTTGGGATCGTTGGGTTATATACATATGATCAGTTACTTCATTCTTGAAGTGCTCTTAAACTTAATGATTAAGCTCACATTTCCTAAATGTCATGCCTCTACCTTAACCCCATTACAACCCAATAAAAGACCTTTTGATTGATGCTTAATTATAATTAAGTGGTGGAGATTTGATAGATAAGCAAGCCTATGGCAATAATCTTTCATTGATTGTTAAGAGTGTAAACACCACCATGATCAGACACTTTCTAAGAGTTGGTGAGGGAGTAACAATATAGGTTATGCATGGAAAGCCACTTAATTGCATTGGTACCGATTTTGTTTGATTTGATATTGATTGTGGATTTAGGGATAGGGAAGTCTTGATGCATTTTTATAACTCTTGAACTTGACAAAATTTTTGTGTTTAGTTTGTTTTGATTTTAGTCTTGCTTGGGGACAAGCAAGAAATTAAGTGTGGGGTATTTGATAAGAGCATTTTTATACTTGTTTTTAGTATGATTTCTATGTGTTTTTAGTTAATGTTTCATTTGATTTTTGTTTAAAGTTTGTTTAAAGTGTTTGTTTTAGCTTAAAGTGCAAAAACTCCCTTAGATGATTAAAACAATGAAGAAAGCGCATGAATCAAGCAAGACATGGCCAAGCCAAAGCAAGCTTGGCCATGTCCCTCAAAAAAGAGCATGAATCAAGCAAGACATGGCCAAGCCAAAGCAAGCTTGGCCATGTCCCTTAAAAGAATTCCAAGACACTAGCTGACACACCCAAGAGACACGGCCAAGCCACTGGCCGTGTCTCACCCAAGGAACAAAACCAAGAAAGAAAAGAAAATAGGCAGTACTTGACACACTCACATGACATGGCCATGTCGCTTGAAGCTTGCCATGTCTGCTCATCTTGGCCATGTCCTTGCCCATGTCTGATCGTCTTGGCCATGTCTCATTGTCTTGGCCGTGTTTTATCCTAAGAAAATAAAATCATATGAAAATAGAAGCAGTATTGAACACAAGCACCATATTGGCCATGTCTCTGCCCATGTCGCTCGAAGCTTGGCCATGTCACTTGAAGCTTGGCCGTGTCGAAGGAAAAATTGGTAGACATGGCCAAGTCACCCTTATCTTGGCCGTGTCTCTCAAAGAAAGTGAAACAGTGACTGACACTGGCAAGAGACACGGCCAAGCCATTAGCCGTGTCTCACCTAAAGAGCAAAATCCAAAGAACAAAGAAAAGAAAGAAGGCAGAATGTGACATTGGCAAGAGACATGGCCATGCCACCGGCCATGTCACATGACATGGCCAGAAGCTTGGCCGTGTCACTCCTTGGGACCAAAGAAAAGAAAAAGAAAGAAAAGGAGCAGCAAGAGACACGACCAACTAGCTTGGCTGTGTCCCAAAGAAAGATGAGAGACATGACCAAGCCACTCATGGCTTGGCCATGTCACCTATTAAATGTTGAATTCTCTTGCACGAGGTGTGGACAAAGTGGGGGACAAGGGTGTTGTTTTTGCCAAAAGCAATATTAAACAAAGAGAATGTGGGGAAAAAGGGAGAGTGGTGTGAGTTGGAAGGTATGGGGTGTGAGTTGGAAGGCATGGCTTGAGCTTTGGAGGGAAATAAAAAGATAAGAAGAGGAAGAGAAGAAGGAGTTCGGCTGGCAGGAGGTTTTTGGCAGGAAACATAGAACAGAGACAGAGAAGAGAGGTTTGAGAGGAGGAGGCTTGGGCATACACATTGTGGGCAAGGAGGGAGTGACACTTTCCTTGACTCTTCATCCTCATCCTCCATTTCTATCCTCTCCACCATCTCCATCTTCCATTGGCAGCTGCTGGAGATTGAAGAAGCTACATTGAAAGGGGTTTTTCTATTTTCTCTTTTATTTCATTTTAATGTTATTGTTGTTGTTGTTGTATTAAGAGTATTGAATATGAACTAATTCATTCTCTATCTAGATATTGATGAACCCTAGCTTATTTGTATTGATTGAATAATTATATTTAGTTGAATCATTTGATTGAGTTGTTTTATTCTTGTGATGCTTAATGATTTATTTCCAATTGATAATAGCATGCTTATTGATTGGTTGCCATTTTCATATTATTGACTTGAGAAAACTTGATATGAATTGAATACTCATAAGAGTTGAGGATTGATTGGAATACTAGAGATAGACTTACAAGATCCTTTGGTTTACAGTTCCTTGTTCTTAATGCAAGATCTAATTAATTGTGTTTGAGAAGAGATTCTGGCACTCTACTTAGTGATTAGGCATTAATTCACTCGAGAGAGGTTTTAGTCTAAGTTAGAGGAATGCCAACTCAACTCTATTAAATGAATTAACTGAATTGATGTTCATAAAGATCATTGAGGCTAGGGGGATTCAATATCTGGATAGTATTATTATCATCAATCCTTTTTGCACAACATTCAATTTCCATTTACTTCCAGTTATTAAATTAATTATTTTAATTACAAAACATCACAACAACTATTGAATTGCTAAACAACAGTTAAGGTTTGCACTAATACTTGATCTTGTCCTCAGTGGAATGATAACTCACTCACTACTTTATTACTTGGGCGACCCATGCACTTGTGGTATTGCTATAGCACTAGGCGTGACGCACCAATATCATGCATGCATGAGCATATCACATTGCATTTTTCTTTGTCAAAAGTAAACAACAATACTCTATGAAGCAAACATGAAGAAGATATGGAATCAGTGGGCATGGAAGGACTATTGCTTAAGGAAGCTCCAGCCACTTTATAAAGAAGAAATGCATTCTTGCGCGAGGAGCTAAATAATGCAAACATTAATCAGAGCCTGCATGGGAACAAAATCATTGGCTTGAGCCTACACAGGAGGCAAAGTCTCTCCTTTTCAATTTTTGTGTTTGTACGTGTACAAAATATTTTCAGACTCACCTTTAATATTTTGCCATGCAGGAGGCAAGAAGAAGATATAAGGGCGAGCTAAAAAATAGCTGAATTGGCCAACTAAAAAATAACTAAATTTTTTGCAAAAGGAAGAACAAAAGGATGGAACATTAGAACTATCAAAAGAATGAAGATGCAAAAGGCAAAAGATCAATCAAACTAGAAGAGCTGAAGCCAATATAAAATGAAGTCCAATGGATAAAGATCCATGTTTCAAGGGCAAAGACTAGACCTCCAATAGATAAAGATCCATGTTTCAAGGGTAAAGACCCGATCTCCAATTGATAAAGATCCATGTTTCAAGGGTAAAGAACCTAACTCCAATGGATAAAGATCCATGTTTTATGGGTAAAGACCCGATCTCCAATGGATAAAGATCCATTTTTCATGGGCAAAGACTCATAATCCATTAAAGATTGGAACAACCAGTTAAGCCAAAATTCTCAACTGATAAAAGGTCAGCCAAATTCAATCACGAGTCTAAGTATCTAGTCTCGGGTCTAGGTAACTACTCTCGGGTCCAAGCACCTAAATTCAATTCAGTCTCAGGTTTAAGTACCAGGCTTGGGTTCAAGTACCCAAATCAATTTTAGTCTCAAGTCCAAGTACCCAAATCTAATTCAGCCTTGGGTCCAAGCACCCAAATTCAATTCAATCTCAGGTCCAAGTACCCAAATCAATTTCAGTCTCGGGTCCAAATACTTATTCTCGAGTCCAAGTACCTAAAATATAATTTAGTCTTGGGTCTAAGCACCCAAATTCAATTCAATCTTGTGTCCAAGTACCCAATCACGAGTCCATGTACCTAGTCTCTGGCCAAGTACCCAATTCAGCCATGGGTCCGAGTACCCAATTAAGTCTTGGGTCCAAGTACCCAATCAAATACCCAACCTCGAGTCTAAGTACCCAATCTCGGGTCTAAGTACCCAATCATGGGTGCAAGTACCCAATCTCGGGTCCAAGTACCTAATCATGGGTGCAAGTACCCAATCTCGGGTGCAAGTACTTAGTCTTGGGTCCAAGTACCCAATTCAGTCACGGATCCAAGTGCCCAATTAAGTCTCAGATCCAAGTGCCCAATTAAGTCTCGGATCCAAGAACCCAACCTTAGGTCCAAGTGCCCAATCTCGGGTCCAAGTACCCAATTATGGTCCAAGTACCCAGTCTCGGGTCCAAGTACCCAATTCAGTCACTGTTCCAAGTACCCAATTAAGTCTCGGGTCCAAGTACCCAATTAAGTCGATGCGTGGTATCCCACCATATGTACGCCTCCTCTGTCAGGAGTGACGTAGCACAAATTACTCTTTCTTCTGGAGTGCATCGAAGCTGGTCAAGAACTCTAATGATACTATCTAACCAATATTCTGCTTCCTCAGATCCCTCTTCACGACCAGCCTTAAATTCCTTTGCACCATACTTTCTTAACTTCTCTATCGGGGGTTTCCTATCTCCCTCAGCAGCAGGGCCCCTTCCGGCCATTTGCTGAAAAGCTGTTGCAATCTGCCTAAGATAAGTCTCCGGACCGGGTATTTCAGCTGTTGCTGGCCCTGGTCTATGAGCTTCCCTGGCATCTGCAGGCCCAGATGCTTGCGATTCTATGTTTTGTTCTATAGCTTGCCACGAATCTAGAGACATCCTACATTGACATAATTAGCTATCTGCTTAGTTCATCAACATATAACTCGATTATCAATTCCTATCTGGCATGTACATCTACCTATTCATCATATAACTTTCTCCTTACTTTATCTTACATGGCACACATAGTTATTTACTTACTACCTATCTCCCAGAATTGACTAAACCTATGCTCTAATACCACTAAATGTAACACCCCATCTTAGCCTACGTTTATAGACCAAGATGGACTATTATCTCATGGTAGTTGTGTCTTAATATTTTACTTAGCAAATTTTTAGTGCAGATTAAAAAAAATTTTTGCCATAACCTCCCCTAAAAGTGGAGGTCCCAAGTTTCGCCAAAACTGATTTTTCTTATTTTTGAAAAACATTTTGTTTCACAATTCAACTCAAGCACACTCCCAATAATCCACCCTTATAACCTCAACTACAATCCTACAAGAAGAATTCACACTTCTATATTCACAACACAACTCAATTCAAAACCATACATTTATTATACATTACTAGATTTACATGCTACATCAAGTTATCTCTTTGTATTGTTCAAATAAGTACATGCCAGTTTCTAATACCAAAATACAAAATGAAGAGCACCACCTAAATTTGTTGATGACCCGCAGATCGCAGAACTCTACTGCTCGCTACTGGCTCCTTGCTAATAACCTACGAGTTTAGAAGAAACTAAACTCGCTAAGAATTGCTTAGTGGGTACTTTAACTAATTACGAAAAATAAATAATAAAAGCATAATGCACTTTTAAAAGCAATGAGTCGTATTGAAAATAATATCACAGTAAAAACAATCCATACATGTCATATATTCAGTTATTATCATTTTATCAGTTCGCTCCACAAGGTAATTTGGTAGACTAACGTATGGTAAGGAACTAACTGAAACAACTGCATATATATTTTGTGGCTGTGGCCCTAAAAAAAATTGCGGACCAAGCCCTGCGGAATCTGTGGCCGAAGCCCTCGGACCGGAGTCCTATATAACTCGGGCGATTGCCCTATATAACTCGGACCGAAGTCCTATATAGCTCGGGTCGTCACCCTATATAACTCGGACCGAAGTCCTATATTAAAGCAGCACTGCATATAGTATGATATATCATACCCTTACCCTACTCAGTACTATCCCAGATACCCAGTGGAGCCAAAATTCTCATGTCATTTCTTAATCGAATATGCATTAAACAATTATCGACTTATGGTTCTTATATTATTTCAACGTGAAATATCATATTTTGTCATTTTAATAACATATTATGCTCATTTATATGCATAAGGAATCAATTGGATTACTTTTGAAAAATGACCAAATGAATATTAGCAAAATGACCATATGAATAGTAAATTCTGGTTTTGGACTCAACTTGATCCTTATTTTGAAAAAATTGTATAAAATAATCTACTTGACTAAAAACTATAAAATTTTTACAGAATTTAGTTTTACATCTTAAAATAATTCCTTTAAAATTTCAGATCAAACTGGACACAAAATCTTGGTCAAGTAGTTCACCCAACCAGACTGCTCCGGTTGCCCTGCATCCTGGCAGCAGTTCTGAATTTTGTGAATTCCGTAAATTAAATTCAATCAATATGGTTCCAAATTATTTTTCGTAAATACTATACTCACTAAACAACAACATATCCAAAATTCAATAGAATAAAATTTTTCTATATTTAATTAAAAATCATACAAGTCACAGCAATTCACTAATTCTAAAACAGAAAATTTTCAAGAAAATGAAGAAACAATTAGTTAAAGTACCAAACCTTGCTTTTCCTTGCTCTTCTTATCTATTTCACTTCCTTTCCTCTCTAATCTCCTTGATTTCCTATGAATTTAACATGTCACATATGTAAGAACAAACCCTAGATATGAACATGATGCTACCTTATGATTTTCTAACAATCCTTTACTTATTCTTACTAATAATCACCATTTTCATCATTTCCTTTAAGTAGTTTATCATTTTTCACCATAATCATCAACTTACTAATTCTTTCCCAACATGAACATAATATCAAATCTTCCTAAACATAGCCTAATACCTAATTCTAATGAAAGAATAAGACTTAGGATGGTATCTTACCTTATTTCCTATTGAATTTCACTTGAGAAATGGCTTAGACTTGAAACTTGTCTCCTTGAAAATGGAAGGGAGGGGGAGCACGACTTAAAGAAGAAGAAAAGTGGTGATGGTGGTGTCTTTTTGATCCTTACTTGTGTTTGGAAGACCATAATTAGTTGTTTATAATTTAATTTCCATTTAATTTATTTATTTATTTTCAATGGCCATGATTTGTCCAACACATTTGGATTTAATGACTAGGATTTGGTTTATTTTCAATGGCCATGATTTGTCCAACACATTTGGATTTAATGGCTAGGATTTGGTTTATTTTCAATGGCCATGATTTGTCCAACACATTTGGATTTAATGGATATGATTTGGTTTATTTTCAATGGCCATGATTTGTCCAACACATTTGGATTTAATGGCTAGGATTTGGTTTATTTTCAATGGCCATGATTTGTCCAACACATTTGGATTTAATGGCTAGGATTTGGTTTATTTTCAATGGCCATGATTTGTCCAACACATTTGGATTTAATGGCTAGGATTTGGTTTATTTTCAATGGCCATGATTTGTCCAACACATTTGGATTTAATGGCTAGGATTTGGTTTATTTTCAATGGCCATGATTTGTCCAACACATTTGGATTTAATGGCTAGGATTTGGTTTATTTTCAATGGCCATGATTTGTCCAACACATTTGGATTTAATGGCTAGGATTTGGCCACTTGAAAGTGGCTTTTTGTTCTTTTAAATTTTTCCCCCAAAGTTATATTTAATTACAAAATCGCCCCTCCAGTGGAAGTGTCCAAAATGTCCTTATCGGAAAATCGCCCGTAACTTACAAACCGTGCGTTTTCAGGAAAAATCGTGCACCACCGTTACTACCCGATTAATCCCGAGAACACATTTATGGCATCCATTAGGGTCACTATTAAGAACCAACACAACTTTTCAGAAAATTACTCTTAGGTCCTCGGCCTTTCTAAAAATTACCTTTAGGTCTCGTCGACTACACGGGCCTCCCTTGCACACCGATTTTGTTTTTGACTATCTCAAGCCTCTATTTGACCACTTATTTATGTCCTTCTTGCTTAATACTCGACTATCTAAACTTTGGGATGTGACAAGAAATGCGTGCTTGTGCGAAGAACTAGACAGCAAAAACATCAATCAGAGTCCGCATAAAAAATCGTGGGTTTGGGCCTACACAGGGGGCAAAGTTTCTCCTTTTCAATTTTTGAGTTTATATATAAAATATTTTCAAACTCACTTGTAAATATTTCGCCACCCAGGGGGCAGGAGAATATATGAGAGCCAACTAAAAATAACTGAACTTTTGCAAGAAGGAAGAACAAAAGAATGGAACATTAGAACTATCAAAAGAATAAAGATGCAAAAGATGAAAGATCAGTCTAGCTAAAAGAGCTGAAGCCAGGGTAAAGACCTGACCTCCAATGGATAAAGATCCATATTTCAAGGGTAAAGACCCAACCTCTAGGGGATAAAGATCCACGATCTCAAGGGTGAAGACTCGATCTCAAAGGATGAAGATCCATTTTTAAGGGTAAAGACCCGATCTCAAAGGATGAAGATCCATTTTTAAGGGTGAAGACCCGATCTCAAAGGATGAAGATCCATTCAAAGGGTGAAGAACCACCATGCATAGAACAGCCGGAGCAGTCAGACTTCTCAACTAATAAAAGGTTAGTCAAACTTAGTCTCGGGTCCAAGTACCCTAAAATCAAGTTCAAACTAGGGTCCAAGTACCGAAATCCAATCCAATCTCGGGTCCAAGTACCCAAATCAAATTTAATCCTGGGTTCAAGTACCCAAATCAAATTTATTCTCGGGTCCAAGTACCAAAATCAAATTCAATCTCGGGTCCAAGTACCCAAATCAAATCAATCTCGGGTCCAAGTACCCAAATCAAATCAATATCGGGTCCAAGTACCCAAATTCAATATTCGGTCCAACTACCCAATCTCGGGTCCAAGTACCCAAATCAAATCAATCTCGGGTCCAAGTACCCAATTTTGGGTCCAAGTGTCCAAATTCAATCCATTCTCGGGTCCAAGTACCCAAATCAAATCAATCACGGGTCCAAGTACCCAAATCAAATTCAATCTCGGGTCCAAATACCCAAATCAAATTCAACTGTCGAGTCAAAGTACCCAATCCAATTTAGGATCGAGTAACCAAATCCAGTTTAGGATCGAGTATCCAAATACAATTTAGGATTGAGTATCCAAATCCAGTTTAGGATCGAGTATCCAAGTCTAGTTTAGGATCGAGTATCCAAATCTCTCGGTTCTAGAACCCAAATTTTCCTTAGGTCCAGAACCTAGAATCTCTTCTAAGTCCAGAACTTAGCTCGAGTCCAGAACCCAAATTTTCCTTAGGTCCAGAACCCAAATTTTCCTTAGGTCCAGAACCTAAAATCTTTTCTAAGTCCAGAACTTAGCTCGGGTCCAAAACCCAAATTATCTTTAGGTCTAGAACCTAGAATCCAGTCTAAGTCCAGAACTTAGCTCGGGTCCCGAACCTAAATTTCCTTTAGGTCCAGAACCTAGAATCCATTCTAAGTATAGAACATAGCTTGGGTCCAGAATCCAAATTATCCTTAGGTCCATAACCTAGAATCTTTTCTAAGTCCAGAACTTAGCTCGGGTCCCGAATCCAAATTTCCTTTAGGTCCAGAACCTAGAATCCATTCTAAGTCCAGAACATAGCTCGGGTCCAGAACCCAAATTTTCTTTAGGTCCAGAACCTAAAATTATCCTTGAGTCTAGAACTCGAACCGGGTTCAGAACCAAAAACCTCAACCATCTCAAAAATTAAGTCTTATTGCTTTTCACTCTCTTTCACTAAAGTCTCAGATCGTTCAAGCAGGGGGCAAACTGTAGACCCTTAATTTTTGACCCAGTCCGGTCCAATATATTTTAATTAGTCCAAAATAATTTTTGTGTTGTCCTATATATTTTTTTAGTTCAAAACAATTTTTGATATTTTAATTAAATAATATTTGCTTTAATAATTAATAAAAAAATAATAATAATAAACAAAAAATAAAAAAAGAGTCGGCTTGCGACGAAATGGCCTTGGCCCATTTTGCCCACAGGACCATTTCGCCCGCAGATTGTTTCTACGGGCGAAATGGCTTGGCCATTTCGCACGCAGGAAAATCATGCAAGCCAGGCCATTTCGCCGGCAAGAATTTCCTGCGGGCGAAATGGCCCACAGGCCAATTCGCCCCCCGCTGGAGAGGCTGCTGCAGCCAACAGCTTTTTCGCCTGCGCAATTTTTCCGCAGCAATTTTTTTTTGCCAGCGCAATTTTTCCACAGCTGTTTTTTTTTCCAGCAAAATTTTTCCGACGCAAATTTTTTGAAACCTAATACAATTAGGTTTCAGTTTCCTTTTCTTAATGAATGTTATATTTCATGAATAACTAGATTTAACCATAGAAATCTTCTATAAATAAAGACTAAAACAACATAGAAAAGGGGGAGAAAATTTTGATAAAAAATTGGATCGATTGGAGGAAATTTTGAGGAGAAATTGGAGACCAAAACTGAGGAGCAAAAGCTTTGAATCAATCTGATTTTTTTTAGAGAGGAAACAACAATTCAATCCATCAAAGGCTACAAAGCTTGTCTTTGTTTTTTTTTCATCTAAGATGAAATTTTTGGTGGAACCAACAAACGGAGGTATGCATCAATTGTCTAATTTCTTCATAGTAGCTTAAATCATCCCATTGTTTCTTTTAATTCAAAAACCCTATAACCTTAATTCCCCTTTCTAAAGTTTAAAAACCTTAAATCATTGCTTTATTTTCCAAAAAGCTTAAAATTGTTGTTTTTTGTTTCTTCAAAATCTTAAAACCCTAATTTGCTTTCTAAATTTCCAAAATCATAAATTAAATCTGTTTCTTTCCAAAAAAAAACTATAAAAAACCATCTTTTCTGCTTCTATAAACTTTAAATTGTTTGGTTTATTTCCATAAAGTTTCATAAAATTATCAATTGATTTTTCAAATTCTAAAACCTCATGCATTCCCCAAAACCCTAATTCTAATTCAATTCCAAAAACCCAAAACAGTGAACACTAACTCCCTTAAAACCTAATCCCTAAAATTTTTCTAAATCCTAACCCTTTAAACCTTAAAACCTTATAAACCTAAAATTCAACACAGTAAGTAGCTAATAGTCATAAACTCAATTTTTTAAAGTGTTCAAACCCTAATTTCATGATTTCACTTCTCAAACACTAATTTGGTTTATCAACGAACTTTATCAACCTCTTAAATTCTAAAACTTTGCTCCATTTCAATTCTTTTAAAATTCACAGTAGCTTGAACCCATAAATTCAAAAACCCTAAACACATGAAATAAAGAATCTTAAATGGAAACAGTTGCGCTAATTTGAATCTTCATTTGCCTTATTCAATTTTATATTTGATTATGCTTTGATTTATTTTATATGCTTTAATTTATTTAAGTTCAATGCTTGGTTTATTTAATTTATCATGGATGGATGTTTACTTTCTATTGATATTTAATACCTTTGATGAATGATTTATTTATGATGAATGGTTATTTACTTTTATCGATTTATTTAGATTTCCAAATGTTGTAAGAGGTATGTTTCCACTTTGTGGGTACCTCATTAGTTAAATATCATGTAATTTAAATTGCTTTTATATTTTAGAACCAATGTAAATGACATGTTTCTACCTTTCGGTGGGTGTCCTATTTAGCCATGGATTATGTAAGGGCATGTTTCCATCTTCAGATGGGTGTCCATTTATTTGTTTTGCTTAGACATTTCTTTTATTCTTTTAATATAACGATGCTTTATTTTAATTAATGTGTGTAATATTTTATAATATTAAGACTTGTAAAGGATTCTGGTTCCAATGAACCGGGCGTTGTGGGGGTGCTGGGCCATTTATCACCTTTCCCACACGTACCCAACTTTTCGAACCCATTAGGGGGTTGGGGATTCCTTAGGAATCGAGTCATCCAACCCTTTCCTTTTTCTCTACCCATTCGGGTGGCGACTCCATTTTCTTCGTACTTAGGTTCGTGTTCTCTAAGGCCCCGAGCCTAAACAGTGCCAAAGTCGCAAGAACCATTCCACCGAGAGTGGGGGCAAAAATCCCCGCTCACAGTCCTAAAATCCTAATTTGATTCTAAATACTCATAAAATCACAATTTCTCATCTAAAACCCATCTAAAACCATTTATCATGTTTGAAACCCTAATTTCCCATCTAAAACCCTAAAAAACCCTAGAATCCCTAATTCAAGATGCAAACCTAAATATATATATTTATTGCTTTATGTAATTTATATTTGATTATGTAGTCTATTATATGCCTTAATGATTGATTTATTTAATTTTGACGTTTGGTTTATTTAATTTATCATGGGTGAATATTTTTTCAATTATTATTTGTTTATTAAAATTGTAAGAGTTATGTTTCCTTGTTTGGGTACCTCATTAATTAATTTTAATGTAATTTAAATTGTTTTCATAGTTTGGGATTAGTGTAAAGGACACATTTCCACCTTTTGGTGGGTGTCCTATTTAGTTTTAGACATTGGACAATGTAAGGACATGTTTCCATCCTCGGATGGGTGTCATTTATTTATTTTGTTTGAACATTGCTTTGATTTTAATATAATGATGTTTTATTTTAATTATTGCATGTAGTATGGATAATTTCATTATATTTAAGAATTTTATAATATTAAAACCTGAAAAGGAGGCCAGTTTTAATTAATCGGGCATTGTGGGGGTGCTAGGCCGTTTCTCACCTTCCCCATATGTACCCAACTTTCCGAACCCACTAGGGGGTTGGGAATTCCTTAGGAATTAAGTCATCCACCCCTTTCTTTTTTTCAGCTCATATAGGTGGCGAGTCCATTTTTGTCCAGGCTTAGGCCCGTGTTCTCTAAGGCCCTGAGCCTAATAGTACTAAAGTCACAAGAACCGTTCTACCGAGAATGGGGGTGAAAATCCCCGCTCATAGCAACCTAGATATAAAAAAAAGAGTGTGAGTTTTTACAAAGGAATACACGGCCATGTCACTGACCATGTCAAGCAACTGCAAAAATAATCCCAGTCCCAAACCACATGACATGGCAAAGTAAATTCCAACGTGGCCATGTCACACATATTTAACTCTTAAATCCCAATCCTCTTCCTCATTTTCTTTCTCACCAAAGCCCTAAACTCCATTTTCTCTCTTAAAAACTCTCCTCCCTCACTCAACCAAACCCATACCCACCCACCCCCCAAGACTTAATTTTTTCCATCAAATCCTCCTTATTTCTTCTTAAAAACCCAAATAAATCACTCCAATGCTTTCAAATTTCATCAAATCTCAAGATACCAAGGACCAAGATGGTGTCCCACCATAAGAGGAGGCAATGTTCATCATCTTCTTCATCTTCTTCAAAGAGATTAGCAATTCAAGCTACGAGATTTTTCCCCTCAAGTTATGTGAGTGATGAATCCCTTAATACTTTAGGAATTAGGGGAAATTTTGAAATGTATGTTAGGAATTTGAATAGGGAAAAGTTCATAACTCTCAAACCTTTACAATTTCAAGAGTTAACAATTGAGTTTTTTGCTTCACTTAAGGTAGAAAAAGATGAGTCTAAGATTTGCACTAGGTTAGGATTCAAATAGAATGGAAAATCACATGCTAACATTATGGAGCACTTGAATGACATTTTTGGTTTTAGTTAAGAAGGGCATAAATCCATAGGAATTTAAGCAGCAATTTGCATGGGGAGCGTTTCAGGGGGACATATATGGCCAAATTGGCTAAAGCAACACAATTGATGAACCCTGCATTGAGGTATTTGCATTAGTTCATGGCATATAGTTTTTTTGCTAGAAAGGAAAGTCCCAGGGTGGTTTCACTTAATGAATTATTTTTCTTGTGGTGTGCCGGTAATAATGAACCGGTGAGCATGGGGTATTGGTTAGCCAATTTTTTTTGAAAATATGGCTCATAAAAGTAAAGGTGCCATATGTATTGGAGGAATAGTCACTACGTTTCCCCTCGCTCTTGATGACAATTTTGATCCAAATAGTTATGGCCACTTTGGAGAAAATACAAATGATAACTAAAAGTGGCAGGACTTATGTGATGGCAGAACGTGAGCCAAGTGCACAAGGAGGACCAAGCACACAGGGGGACTGATAAAAGAGACAGAGTTGATGAGGAATCTGATTATGATTCACTCAATTTGGATGAAGATGCCCTACTACCAGAAACTAATGAGGTGATTAGTAGGATAGAAGCCCTGGAAAATAAGGTCGATCATAATCATGCCTAAGTACTCGAATAATTGGTGCAAATCAACAGCAACTTAGCCATTATTCTTAGCCTTCATCTCTCAGCCACATCATCATCACAACCTCCAACACATTGTTGGGACTAGCTTCAACCTATTAAAAGTTCAAGTTATTTTGTTTATTTATCTGGTTTCAGATGTTTTAGTTATTATTTCTATTTACTATTTTTAGTTATTAAAACCTTGTGTTTTGCTATCTTCTGTTTATTGTTATTTTTTTTATAACAATTAATGTTTGTTGTTGGAAAGGATAAAGTAGTGCTTTGTCTCGCACAGGGAAATGATGGAAGATATGTTTTTCCTAAACCTCTCTTCTTTTAAATTATGCTTATTTAAATTAGGGACATTGTCAATCTTAAAGTGTGGGGTGCAAAGTTTTTTTTTTAATTGAGTTGTTTTGTTATATGTTGTTTTTGAAAGATGAATAGTTTAATTGTTATAAGATTGTTGATAGTTGACCTTTGAAATTTTGAAGAATGAAATTAGGAATTGGATAAAATGGGTGCTTATTGTCGATTTGGATGGATATTCCTTGCATTACCTTTAAACGTGTGAGAAAAATTGAGCCCCTTAAGTTTGAGACCAACTTATTATTCTTTGTGTGTGAACATTCTTGATTGATGAATTGCTAGAACTTTCTTTGACATGCATTTTGTTATCACATAAAAATTCCAATTAGGTATCAATATGATTAAGGTAATTAGGTATTCCCATTTTGGCTTTAAAACACCAACCCTATATACGACCTTAGTTTGCCAATTTTTAGCCCATTCTATTTCCCTTTTCTTTCTTTTTTTTTTTTTGCAACATCATTAGCCTTGAACTATTGTGTTTTAACACTTACCATTTCATTAGGATCAAGAGCACTTTAAGTGCTTAAGTGATCGATTGTTCTATTAAATAAAGTGTGGGGTTAAATATAGTGGGTTCATAGTTGCAAATAAACATGTTGCAATTATTGGATTCTTTTATTAGATTTTCTTCTTCTTCTTCATATTATTGCTATATAAAATATAAAATAGGAACCAATTCAAATCCTATTTTGATTTAAGAAAAAGAAAGAGAGAAAAAATTTAAAACAAATAAAAACTAAAAAATAGAAATTATTGTTCTTATGGGTAGGGTTGGAATAAGTTTGGATATGATCTTTACAGATAAAATAAGTGGATACCCTTAAAAGTGTATTTTAATGTCTATTGCGAAGTGAGAAGAAGGTGTTTTAGGATTATTGGGCTATTGTATGACTGCTTACTTCATTCTTGAAGTGCTTTTGAACTTAATGAATAAGAACACATTTCCAAATGTCATGCCTTTGCCTTTGCCCTAATACAACCAAATGAAAGACCTTATGATTGATGATTAATTGGAATTTAGTGGTGGAGATTTGATTGATAAGCAAGCCTATGCATATAATTTTTCATGGAATGTTAGGAGTATAAACACTACCTTATTTAAACACTTAAAAGAGTTAGTAAGGGAGTGACAACCTTTGATATGCATGGAAAACCATCAAATTACATGAGTATTAATTTTATTTTATTTGATAAAGATTGTGGATTTTAGGAGAAGAGAGTTTTGATATATCCTTATAACTCTTAAACTCGATTAAATTTTCTTGTTTGGTTATGTTTTTTACTTAGCTTGTGAATAATCAAAGGATTAAGTATGAGGTATTTGTTATGATCATTTATGTATGTGTTTTTAAGGTAATTTTATTGGTTTTAAGTTAATTTCTCCTTTAATATGTGTTTAAAGCTTGCTTGAAGTGTTATGATTTAGGCTCAAGTATGAACTTATGCAAAATAGAGCTTTACTTGTTGAAGTCAATTTAGAGGAAAAAGCATAAGACATGGCAAGTTGTCTTCAGTGACTTGGCCATGTCACTCATTAAGAAATTGGAAAATTGAACACAGCCAAGTTTTTTCAATGACCTGGCCATGTCTCTCATGAGAAAAAAAGGAAAATTTGGCAGACTGTGACACACCCACCCGAGTTGGCCGTGTCACTTTGATAAGAAAGGAAAAAGAAAGCCATGACATACAACAAACAAGAGAGGCAGAAGAAAACACGACCATGAGACACAGCATGTCACTGGCCGTGTCACTCCATACAACAAACATGCATTGATAGGCAGTGATGGAGACAGGCAGATGACTTGGCCATGTTCAAAGTAAAATTAATAGACACGGCTAAGTCATTCATATCTTGACCGTGTCATTATGTGATTCCTTTTAATTATTAACACATTTAGAGGGGAAAGATGGGAGACAGTAGGAATGTTTCTATTTAAAAAAGATAAGAGAAGGGAAAAGGTGAGTTGTTCTTATAGGAAGAAAGGTTTAAGAATGACAAAAAGAGGGAACAAAGGAAAGTGGGGAGGATGGATTTTAAAAAGCAAATTCTCTTCGTCTAAAATAATTGGAATACAAATAATTGAACAGGATATAGAGAGACACGTTAGGATTCATTTTGTCATTCTCCATTACTATTCATATTGCTCTTGTTAAAAAGACACCATCTTCATCACCATTTTGGGGAGCTTCATCTTCCTTTCATCATCATTTTTCTTCCAAAGACAAGTTACTTTAAAATTATTGGGATAGTGTTTGGGTAGTTCTTGAACAAGCTCTTGAGAGGGTTATATTTGGAGGAAGCATATAAAGTGGATTATAGGCTTGAGAAAGTTTCCACTTCAATTTTCAAGGGTAAGACAATTGATTGAAGGGTTGAAGAGAACTTGGGAGTTCTTCATCACATTCAAGTTGAGCTTGGAGGGAGAACAAGAAGTTTAAACTCTTGGTATCTTCAAAGGGTTTTTCATATTCTCTCATTTAATTCATTTCCATATTTTTGTTGTTTTTTATGAATATTAATATTTCAATGGATAATTGTGATTTAATTTATCTTGAGATGAGTTTTTATTTTGAATAGATGATAAGCTAAATTACTCATGCCTAGGGTTTACAGTAGATTTGATTGAATGACTTGATTTGATATTTTCATTAATATACTTTGTTATTAGTTGATTGCATTGGATTGTATGTTAGGTTGATAGATTAGCCACCTATTGATCTCTAGATATTGAATGAAGGACCGAGAGGTGAAATTTGATACTGAAACTATGCAATCAACTACCCTAAGAATGAATTAGAAATATAAGTTCTAGGGTGTAATTAATTTGCAATTCCAAAATGATTGGTTATTGTTAATTTGTGAATGTGAGAACTAATGAATTGTGTGAGCGGGGATTTTAACCCCCACTCTGACTTGGAATGGTTCTTGCAACTTCGGCACTATTAGGCTCAGGGCCTTAGAGAATACGGGCCTAAACCCGAAGAAAATGGAGTCACCACCAGGACAGGCTGAGAAAAAGAAAAGTGTGGATGACTCGATTCCTAAGGAATCCCCAACCCCCTATTGGGTTCGGAAAGTTGGGTACGTGTGGGGAAAGTGAGAATGACCCAACACCCCCACAATGCCGTTTCATTGGAATCAACCTCCTTTTCAGGTCTTAATATTATAAAATTCTTAAGTATAATGACATTACACATACTACATGCAATCATAAGAATAAATAAATACTTTATTAAAAAATCATAGCAATGTCCAAACAAAACAAATAAATGGACAACCATCCAAGGATGAAAACATGTCCTTACATCATCCAATGTCTAAAACTAAATGGGACAACCACCAAAAGGTGAAAACATATAATGTACATTAATCTCAAAATATGAAAATAATTTAATTTACATGAAGCTTAATTAATGAGGTACCCATAAGGTGGAAACATACCTCTTACATAATAAAAAAATAATAAAGTAAACCAATTAAAGACATTCAACCATTCATCATAAAAGTAAACTATTCATTATAAGCCAAATAAAGATCAAGATATGAAGATGTAAACTAAGAATACAGTATGTAAGGCATGATCAAATAACAATTAAAGACTAAACATACAAGCTAGGGTTTTATGAATTATGGTTTAAGAAAATACAATTAGGGTTTCTTTTTTTTAAATAAGATTAGGGTTTTAACGTTTTAGGGTTTATATTCAAAAACTATGGTTTTAGGGTATAAAGAAATTAATATTATTATAATTATTTTTAAGTATTATGCTACTATAAAGATTTTGGAAAATAAATTAATTAGGGTTTAGGGCTGATTAGGGTTCAGGAAGAAATAAATTAAGGTATTGGAATTTACAAGAATAATGATCATAGCTTTGTAGTTGGAATAAACAAGCTACTATTTAAAAATATTTGAGGAAAATTAAGTGGAGCTATTGTGATAATACGAAAAAGAAAACTTTAAATGATGCTATATGGCATAGTGACTAAATAATCAACTATTTGGAAGAGGTGATGTTAAAAGGCTACTGGGTTCAATTTTAAACAAAGATCATGCATATTAAAAATTATCAAAAGCATATTATGATGAATTACTTAAGAAAATACAGTCGTTTGTTGGCTCTACCACAATTGCACCGTTGAAATTCTAGGAAAGCTTGATCAAGACAACACAACCTTGTTGCCTTGTGAATTGGGGTTTTCTTTTTGTGTTTGGTTGCTTTGGGTTACTTCAAAGATCAAGAGTCTGATGATAATTGTTGGGTAATTTTTTACTCGTCCTTATTTCTGTGTTTAATACTACTATTTATAGAATTTAAAAATAAAACCTAATATGTTAAGGAAGTTGAAGCTATTTAGGAAATTAATTGACGTTTTTGAGTAAAAATAGAATTTTGGCAAAAATCGGCCAACGTACTAGCATGCGCTGCTGAGACATGAGCAATGAGGCTGGGACGTGAACAATTCGGGTGAGCGCCTGTGAGGCACTGCCCAATTCATCGTAACAAGTAGCTGCGGTGAATTGCCTTGCCATGTGTCACTCACCGATTGGTCCATCTAATTTTTATTTTTTTATTATATATATTTAAAAAATAAATAAAATGAATAAAAAATAATTAAATAAAATAAAATAAAAAATAAATACCACAAAAATTATTTCAGACTTATTTTAAAATTTTGGACTGGACTTGGTCAAAAATTAAGGATCTACAGTTTGCCCCCTGCTTGAACGATCTGAGACTTTTAGTAGAAGAGAGTAAAAAGAAACATGAATTTGGGCAAATAAGGATGGGTTCTTGACCCAGTGTTGAGTTCGAAAATCAAAAAAATAATTTGGGTTCTGGACTCGGGATGAGTTCTAGACTAAAAAATATAATTTGGGTTCTGGACCCGTTGGTGAGTTCTGGACTCAAAAATGATTTGGGTTCTAGACCCGTTGGTGAGTTCTGGACTCGAAAATGATTTGGGTTCTAGACCCGTTGGTGAGTTCTAGACTCGAAAATGATTTGGGTTCTGGACCCGTTGATGAGTTATGGACCCAAAAATAATTTGGGTTCTGGACCCGTTGGTGAGTTCTGGACTTGAAAATGATTTGGGTTCTGGACCCATTGATGAGTTTTGGAATAAAAAAAGTTAATTTGGATTTTGGACCCGATGGTGAGTTTTGGACTCGAAAATGATTTGGGTTCTAGACCCATTGGTGAGTTCTAGACTCAAAAATGATTTGGGTTCTAGACCCATTGGTGAGTTCTGGACTTAAAAAAATGATTTGGGTTCTGAACCCGGTGTTGAGTTCTGGACTCAAAAATGATTTGGATTCTGGACCCGTTAGTGAGTTCTGGACTAAAAAATGATTTGGGTTCTAGACCCATTGGTGAGTTTGAACTAAAAAATGATTTGAGTTCTGGACCTAGTAGCTGCAAAAGATAATTGTAGTTAGTAGGGTATTAATAAAAAAATCTGTAAAATTGCAAAAAATTTAACTATTTTTTACCATAACTATATCCTCTTGCCCCCTGCGTGGAAAAATAATTTTTAAAAGGATAAAAAATATTTTTAGACATGCAAATAGTTGAATAATTAAATAGAATGATTTGAATTTACCATTTATATACTATTCAGAAACTGTTGATTACTATTTTACACTATTCACCAACAATAATTTTTTAGTTCACAGAATTACTATTTCTTTTTGTCTTTTTTGTCTTACCATTTGCCTATATAAAGGCTCTCGGTTTCCACCGTTTCATTCACTTTTATTCAATTATAAGTTATAGATTTGATAATAGACAATTTAGCTAACAAAAGGAATGAAGGCATGCTTCAAGATCCAAACCCCGATCTTATACTGAGTTGCTAGAATTTATTCGATAATATGAACGTGGAATTTTCAATCCATTAGCTGGAATGCAAATTCATCGTAGTTCTAGTCTAAAGAATGAGGTAACACTGCAACTTTAACAGCACAAATATTTATCATTATTATTATTATTTTTTATTTTTTTATTTTATTTATTACTATTTTATTTTTATTTTATTTTATTTTTTTAATTCATTATATTAGCAAATGGATAGTAGAAAATATTTTAATGCTAAAAATAAAAAAATAAAAATAAATAAATATAGTAATAAGTAATTTCAGACTTTGAAACAATTGGAGCTGTGAGATGATATACTTACCTCGTATTGGCTTACCTTGTTCGGTGTTAGCATGATCATTGCATTGTCCGGGGTGGAGGGTGTATCTATAAAGCCCGGCAATGGTATGACGTAGCACCTTCCCGGGTAAAATAGATCATCTGAGAGTGCAGTTTTGAAACCTTTATTTTGTATTACCATCCGAGGAATGTCCAATAGACTGTAGTGTAGTTCAAGTGCTATCGGAGCAGTGGATGGACACGACTCATACTTTCCACCTACCTATGGGAGAAATGACTATTGGCCCAGTCAATTTTTCAGCCATAACTCCGGTTCCTCTTACCAACGATATCTTGACACACGAAGAAATTCAACAGTTAATTTGTATGGAACCATCACTCAAAGAGCCTTTTAAGATAAAAATTGAGTCGATTCAGAGTTATTGGATGAGCTATGATGGACGGGTTCGTAGAGAAATAGCCCAACAATATGCTCTGGGATTTTTATTATATTTGCTTGGGTCGGCCATTTTATGCAGCACTGAATCCACCATCCATTTCTCAGTGTTGAGGGCCCTTGTTGAAATGGATATGGTACCGCTTTACAGCTGGGGTGAAGCTGGCCTTGCCTATCTCTATCATGGCCTAGACAAGATTTGTAGGAATAAGAAGTCTTTCATTGGCTTCATGGTGATTGTCGAGGTACTATTTCCTGCCATTACTAATTCAACTATTATATTTGCATGAATTTAATTTCCATTGTTATTACAGGTATGGGCTTATGAGCATAATCTCATGAGGGTGCCTGATATTTCTTGAGAGATAGTCGGACATCCAAGGTTAGGTTTTTGGTTGTCCGATCGCACAGCAGTTCTTGGCTCTCATCATGCTCACACCTAGCATTTTCACTTGTGTTGCCTAACCTGGGACTAGTTAAAATAGTATTAGTATGCTTTATAGTTTATGTAAAAAGGTTTACTTACCTTTTGTCATCCTACAAGTCGACTTGGCTTGGTGGAAAGTTAAAGAGTGGGCATATTGGACTCCTTTTATGAATGTTGCACTGCCTTACCAGCACTACCGTCGAATCATTGGTGGTCCCGTGTCTAGTGGTTGGTTTTTCAGAGAAAGGGTGTATGAATGGTTCCTTAGTCTTGGCGACAGAGGGTCTCGATGAACTACCCAATGTATACTTTGAATATTACATCAATGCCTATATATTTGTGGCAGTTAGCTCGAAACAACTATGATGTTGAAGATTATCTTTGTGTATCGAGCACATCATATACACAATTCATTCGAACACAACTCTTGAACTTTATTGTGTCTCAAGTTGGCGTTCAGGGATTTCCCAAGGAGGAAGAAGAAAATGATGAGAAAACTAATGATGAAGGGGAGGAGAGAGAATCTATCTCTTATTCCAAGGCTAGAGCCTCTCAGGTAAATACACGTCATTCTATCATTTTTAATTACCTTTTTTTTCAACTTATTTTAACTGTTCTCATGATTATTGTAGGCTGCTGGCTCATTTGATCACAAGGCTAGACCTTCCTCTACTATTCCTCCATTTGTTCCTTCTCACCAACCAGAAGTGCCATCTCATCTGCAAGGCTCTGATACGAGTTATCTAGTTGGTCATCCTATTTCATGATGATTTATGCTATATATATGCATGATTATGTATGTTCTTACCCTTTCCTTTTCTAACTCACAGTGAATGTTTGAAGAACAAAATAAGAAACTACATGAAGAGTTAGGCGCTAGCCGCCAACAGATCGCTCATTTTGAAAGATTGTATGTAACATCCTCTGACAATTCTTATATAAAAACTATCAAAGAATGTTATACGATATACTGTTCGCGCTCCAATCAATTCTTAGAAAACTCTCAAAATAAATAAAATTTTTGAAATAATAATACAATCTGTATATCACAACACTTATAGATCCAACATTTAGACCAATTTCCAATATCTCCAATAATCATAATAGAAATTATAAATCAGATAAACTTTATAAGTTCATTAAATCAAATAAATAAACAATACATTTCTTTCATGATACTCATTCACTAGAATCTCAAACTTCATTTTCTAAATATATATATATTCTTATGTTTACAATTTTATACATTCTGTCAAGTAGCCAAACTGAAGTATCTATATACATACACTTTATAACTTATGAATACAATAAACACAAGATCTTCATCTGTTCTTATCTTGCTCCGATGTCCTGATTCCTGCGTGTCAGAAAACAATTTTAACATGCTAAGCAAAGCTTAGTGGTACTTGTATACACATATTTTAACACTTAATATTAAAGAAATACACTTATGAAAATATAGTAATAACACTTAGTTTTAAGAAATATTTAATATATGAACTAATTTCAGTATCAAATCAACATACCATATTGATTACACAAAATAATAATTATCCCTGTATAAGAGTTATCATATAAAATAATACTTTCGGTATTGCCTCTTGTCTCATTGAGAAGCAGTTTATTCAAGACTTGTTTTCTTATTTGATAAAATTATTCACAATACACTTATTTTGTTTTTTTAATAAGCCTTTCTTTTCAAGTTCACTTCTAGTATCATTTCATTCAATTTATATTTTACATCACTTCATTTTAGTACTATACTCGAGCGTTCATTGTATCTCATATCATGATATACACTTTCAATCATTTGATATACTTTAGAGCACTTTGTATCTCATAGCATTATATACACTTTTAATCCTTTGATTAATTCAATACATTGAGCATAACATTACCATTACGTGCATTAGGACTTTCACTTGTAAGCATTAATATATATATTACCATTCACTTTTACACTATAACATAATACTTCAATTTCAAGTAATTGACTTATATTATTATTTTACATTTCTTTCATTAGTCACAACTATCATGTTCACATATAATTTCATTAATTATGCCCATACATACTAAACTTAGATCATAGGTTTGGATAACATATTAGTGTAGCAATCTCAAGAATTTATAATGGCAATTATGCCCACTATCACTGATAACACAATGTGTCCACTAATGGCACGAGGTGCCCACTATCACTTTGGATATTTGCTCCTAGTTGGATTGGATCAATTCAATTTAGAATCTTTGAGGAGATTGGCCGAAAGTCCCTTGCTACTATAGGTAATTACCTAAATCGCTCTTTTGGGTTTTCAATTTAGCCCTTTTTCTTTTTCTTTTTATTTCTCTAATTTTTGCCTAGTCTGCCATTGCGGATTTTTGGAACTAGCGAGATGTCCTAACTTTTGCCTAAGTCGCCCTTTCAGGTTTTCAACTTAGTAGACCCTTTTTTTTATTATTTTATTATTGGTTCTGATTTTTACCTAGACTGCCATTGTGGGTTTTTGGAGCTAGAGAACCACCCTAACTTTTACTTAAGCCGCCCTAGTGAGTTTTCAACCAAACGGGCATCATCATTTTTCTTTCTTTTTTTAATTTGTTTTATTGGGCTTACAGATTTAGCTTCAAGAGCGCCTCTGCTTGCTTGACATTCCATACATGGATTTCACCAAATATCTATCGCGACATCACTCTGCTAGGAAACTCTCCCATCCTGCTTCCTCATATGCCAACTGAATTTACTGGATCTCCACAAGCGTTACAGTAGACATATGTTGGTTAGAACCTTAGTGGAAGATTTCTCGTATCACCATTTAGACATATTTGATGTATGTTCCTCTTGCTGCTCTTCGTCAAGGCACTTGCTAGGATCCTCATCGGATTGATCATCAATATGGATCTAAGCCTCGAGGTTCTGAGTTTACTCCTAACTTGGACATGCCTCGTCTGACTGAAGCCTTCTAGGATTGGTTGAAGCAAAGCTGGCCTACACATCACCTTATAGTCTGCCATAGATTTTACATTTTTTTAATTCTTTAGAAAGAACAATGTTAGGATGAAAAATAATGAACATAATAAAAGATGTTTCTTTTCCTTTTATAATTTGTCATCACCTTTTGCTATTGTGTAATTTATTTTACCATATTTGATTAAATACTTGAAACAGTGCATATAGAATAACTTTAATATGAACTCTATTGTAGACCCTTAATTTTTTACCTGGTCCGGTCCAATATATTTTATTTAGTCCAAAATAATTTTTGTGTTATCTTAATTAAATAATATTTGTTTTAGTATTTATTTTTTATAATTTTTAAAAATTATTATAATAATAAATAATAATAATAAATAAAAAAAATAAATCGGCGACGAAAAAAGTCATCGACGAAAACAGAGGAGGAAATGGCCTTGGGCCATTTCTCCCGCACGAGTTTCCTGCGGGCGAAATGGCCCGCAGCCCGCCTGGCGCGCCCGATGCTCGTACCTCTCCTCGCAGCTCTCGCAACCCGTCGCAGTTTTTTCCAGCGAAATTTTTTCAACGCAATTTTTTCAGAAGCCAAATTTTATTTGGTTTCAGTTTTCTTTTCCTAATTAAATATAGTTTCCTTAAACAATTAAAATTAATCATCTAAATTTCCTATAAATAAGACTAAAAAAACACAGAAAAGGGAGAGGAGGAATTAGACTTTGGATTGGGACTTAGATTTTGAACTGGAACTTTACAAATTGATCGGACTTTTTTGAAGAGAATAAGCAAGCGAGCAATCAAGTTATCAAAGGTAGAAACAACAAACGAAGGTTTGAATATCTAATCTCTTTTTTTTTCCAGTAGCTTCAATCATTAAATTGTTTCTATTGATTCTAAAAACCTTAGAGCCCTAATTTACTTCTTCTAAACCTTAGAACCTTAAATCGTTTTTTGATTCTTCTAAAACCTAAGAACCCTAATCTATTTCTTCAAAAACTTAAAAACCCTGATTCGTTTCTTTTGTTTCCAAAAATCTTAAATCGTTTTGCCAAATTCCTTAAGCCCTAAAAATCAAAATAATAATTTGTTGCCAAACCTATTCTTTTTTTAAATCACCGTAGCATTATTTTCATAAAACATCCAAAACCCTAAATCTTTAAAACGTCCAGTAGCATTATTCATTTAAAAAATAATAGTAGTTACTCAAAATTCCAAAACCCTATTTTCTAAATTCTAAACCCTAAAATCTTAATTTTCAACGCCAAAACCTACAATCCTAGAAGCCAGTTTCTAAAATTTTCTGGGGCGCTGCCCCCTCCCGCTAACCGGCTAGTGGGACCGCCGTATGGGCGTTGTAAGAGGTATGTTTCACGGTCGTGGCATCTAAAACTCTTCTGTCCTATCGAATTTTTTTGAAGAAACAACATCACTTTCAATCCCACGGCCGTGGCACTCAATTGCCACGGCCGTGGCATTGATTTTGGGACTGTTTTTGGAGTAAAATCATGTATTCTGCACTTTTAAATTCATTAAACACAAACATGTTTAAGATCTAAGATCAAAATGTATCAAACTGAAAGTTTTGATAGAAAAAGAATTCATATCAAATATTTTACCACAACTTCACTCAATCAAACTTTCAATCATTTCCTATGAAGAAAACCGGCATCAAACCATTCAATTCTCATAAAGGTTGAGTTAAGGATCAAAACCCTTCATATAAAAGTTATTTTTCACTCAACAATCCAATTAATCAATATGGTCAAGAAATATCTCATCATACATAACTCAATCATTCAATGAAATCATTAAAACTCATAAAACTTCATAATTTTTGCAAAGTATAAATCAAAAGCACATACCTTGTTGATAATCACCACTTTCCAACTTAATCTTCTCAACACTTATATTTAGATGTAATCTTATCTTAAATTTTGATTCAAATCATGGAAAGAAAGAAGAAAGAAGAAACTTTGGTGGTGTTGGTGATGGTGGCGTGGAGAGAAGAAGAAAGAAGAAATTTCTACACAATACACATATACACACATATATATATAATATTTTTAATCCAGTGAGGGAATGCTCATAATAACTATGGTGCACCCTCATTCTTAACCGTTGATTCTAAATCGAGTTTTAATCTCGTAAAACAGTAACAATAATCTCTTCAGTAAAGTTTTAAGATATACAATTTACTATTCTTTACGTATAGTATGTATCCACAATACTTTTGTCACTATACACTATCAAATTTTCATTATTAGTTAAAATGTTCCTGCTTAACATCTTGACCATTACATTGTATCATCAGTCGAAGTAAAACTTTCAAAACTTTTGGTTCCAGGGAATGAGGAATCCTAGTGCTTCATCTTCTAAGGGACCCTAAACTGTAAACCATGAGATTCCTTTGTCTACCCCAGATGATTACTGTATAGGCCTAAACTCTGGGGTAGAGGTTCAGGTGCTGCTTCTTCAGGTGGACTTGCGGCAGATGATATGCCTCCTCCTCCAACAGGCGATGATTTTCTTAGAGCTTTATTTGATTATGGACCACCTCCTCCTTCTCTGTAATCATTGTATTAATTAAGGAAACATTGTATTATTATTAATAATAACAACACTAATAATAAAAATGATGATAATAATAATAATAATTTTTACTTTTACTGCAACTTTTGACTTTTCTTTTTTTTTTTTTAATTTTGTATTATCATTATTATTATTACAGTATACACAAAAGTCCCTCTCATAATTCAAAATCCTAAAGCACCCCTAATTTACAAATCCAAACTTAACGCAGTACCTCAAAATCTTTTAAATTTCCTTTCGTTGCACGTCGCGACCCTAATTATTACTCTTTCTTTGTCAACCTCGCTGGTCAAGGTAATTCCGTATAAAAGCTGCTTTCAATGTTATAATTCCCAACGAAAATCAAGAAATTCTCCTATGAAATTTTTTTTAGTATCAAAAATCCCTTTCAACAATCTTAAATTTTTTCTTTAATTTTGACAATGACAGAACACAATTTGAAGAAAATTAAAGGTTAAGATCACAGGTATCGACGATAAGCCTCCTTCCATTTAGTCCATGATGTCCAGTATTCATGGATCCATGTCCCCATCAGGAGAAACAAACAAGAATTGTCTAAGCAAGAATAGACAAAACATGCGTCTCCATGCCTTGATGGGAGCCAAATGAGAAATACGAAAGTTAATCAAGGGACCAAGCAGAATTTTCTCACCTCCAGTCAATTGCAAAACTTTGGGCTTTGAAATCTGAAACAACATTTGCATCTTTTTTTGAGTTTTGGAAATCAATATGGGTAATGCCATTGGTTGATTGCTTGGATATCCAAGGATGGCCTCAAATTCTTCAATCATGGGACATATCTCAAAGTCATTTATCTTGAATGTCCTAGAATTCACATCCAAAAAGGAAACCATGGCATGAAGAAAAGAATAGTCTATTTTAACATTTTGAAAGCACTTCAAAGTATTATTTTGAGACCAAGATATTTGCTCCCAAAGAATAGCTTTCATATTTTTAAATTAGAATCTTTGAGAAATAATTAGAGAAATAGTGGCAAGGGACTTTCATACTAGGCAAAAATTAGAGAAATAAAAAGAAAAAGAAAAAGGGCTAAATTGAAAACCCAAAAGAGCGATTTAGGTAATAACTTTAAATAGACAAAAACAAAGGGACCGTTTACAGGGGATAAAATAACTTTAAATGAATTAATAAAAACAATAAAATAATTAAGCATAAATATCAAAGATAAAAAGAATGATGAATTAAGGACTGTTTAGGGGTGGTAGTAGATAGATATAGAACTGTTTCCATAGTTAAATCTTTGATTTATAGATCTAAGAGTAGACTTAGTGTTGTCTAGGTATTGGATATGCAGTAAGTCCCGTTTTAGCCGACGAACAGGCGTTTAGGGCAGTTAGTCAGTGGTCGCTACCAAAACCAACATTAATAAACTTTAAAAATCTATTTTTCAAATATTTAAAAATGGAGCCTTTTCTGTGTAAATCTGCTAGTACAACTAAAACGGATAGTTCTGAGTCATCAGAAGTTAAAAGGATAGTTAACAGAAATGAAGTAATTTTAGAAGATTTTAATAAAGCAATTGATAATTGGGTAATACCAAAGATAGATAAAGAACAGATTTATAAAATACCAAAATTAAATATATTTAAAAATGATTATATAATTAAAGCTGAAGAAAGAGATGTACAGTTAAGTAAACCTTTTGAAAAGATAACTTTACTTTCTGCAGAATCTATAAAACATCATAAAGCTAAAAAATACAAGTATATACATATAGGATTAGTACAGATAGGTATAAAACCTTTAACTAGAGAAGGGTTAAATACTAGTATACTGGCTGTGGTCAGAGATGCTAGGTTTGTAAATTTTAATGACTCACTTTTAGGAACTATAGAAACCAGTCTGAGCAGTGGTCCAATTTCATTTGACTGCTTCCCAGATATAACAATTTCATTAAATGATCCAAATATATTAAAAAGTGTAGTATTAGAAATTAAAACACATAATTATAAAATGCTTGAAGGATCTATTCCTGTAGCATTAATGTATAAAATAAATTATAAAGCTATGATGTCTGCTTTTGCTACAAAATATATAATGCAACCTAAACTAGGAGAAACTAAATTTTTACAAACAGATTTAAGTAAAGCTAATACAGTAATTCCTAGGACTATTCAGTGGAAAGATATTAGTCTCCCTGATGAATGGATCTTAGAGGATGCTGTTCCTCTTCCTGAACCTAAAACTACAGTTAAACCTAATATAGAACTCAGTAAAATTGAACAGTATGAAGACGGTAAAGTTAAATTAAAATTCAGTAGACATAGTGTAAGCAGTAGATATTCAGACTCTTCCTCATCTATTTCAACAGTAGACTTAGGTAGAGCCTCACAATTACCTTCTGTAATATATGCTTCATATAAAGAAAATGAGCCTAAACCTGTTTTGCAAACAGTAGTAAAGCCTAGGTATTCTACATCAGATATACCTGAATCTAGTAATAAATTAAAAGGTGTAGATTATAGTACAACAGTTCCACACTTATATTATAATCCAACAGGAACAATGAACCCTTTGGAACCAAACCCTAATTATAATCAACCTCAGAATATAGAACATTCACCTTCTCCACCTATGTCACCTACAGCTTCCTTCATGACAGGAAATGTAGAAAGCATAGATAGAGAATTAAATGTAATTAATAAAGAATTTGTTTTTAATTATGATAGATTAAATAAAGAATTAACAGCAATTAAAAATAAAGATAAATTAGAAAATGTAATGAAAAAGGTAAAAGATTTTGAATCAGTTAAAGAAGAATATATTGACTTTATAAAACATTATGAAGTTAATATGAAATTCTTTGATTGGTTTAAAAGAATTTATAGAGGAAAACTTAAATTAGAAAAATCAATAAATCCAGTAACTATTAGAAATAAAAATACAGAATGGAAGGTAAAAGATAAAATTATACAGAGTGAACATCCACCTAAAACTTCAAGTGTATTTTTACATGGAGATAAAGAAATAAACATAGCACCATTTAAAATAGTTTCTGAAGATGACCCAAATAGGAAAGTATTGGAACAAAATAATTATAGTAATGCACATCTAATAAGTATAGGGCAACAATTAAACAGGATAGAAGACACTATTAAAGAAAGTAAAATAGAAAAAATTGAAAAAGATGTAAAAGATAAAAAACTTAAAACTCATGTTTTTAAACCATTCGAAGTTTCTAAAACAGGACAAAAAGAAATAAAATCCAAAGATTCAGATTTTGTTAAAGCAATTAAAGAACAATTAAGTAAAATTGACTCTTCTTCTGGGTCAAAACAGGTAGTTCAAGAAACACCCCAATCTAAAGCTTCTAAAACCATAAGTATAGTCACCCAGGAACAGGAATCAGAATCAGTTGAGGATTCTCAACCTGAATCTGAAGATATAGAAACCTTTAGTAAAGCTTTAGAACCACAGATAAATCGTTTAACACACAATCAATCTATAGTACCTAGAATGTCTGCCCCAGACTTAGGTATAGCAGATAGACCAAATGTGTTAACACAATATAAATATAATGCCTCCTCAGTTTATGAATGGAACATAGATACCTTATCAGAATATAATATCCTGAGTCTTCTTCAACAGATGACTATGGCTGCCAATGCTTATAGAACTCAAACAGGAACCTCAAATAGGACTATAGCTGAACTCCTTATAGCTGGCTTCACAGGACAACTTAAAGGTTGGTGGGATAATCATCTCACTGATGAACAACATTTAGAAATTTTAAATGCTGTAAAAACTTATGAGGATGGAATACCTATTTTAGATGAATCTGGTGATACTATTCAAGATGCAGTTGCAATGCTAATCTTGACTATATCACTTCATTTTATAGGTGATCCTACTCATTTAAAGGATAAAAATGCAGAATTACTAAGTAACCTTAGATGTAAAAAACTTAGTGATTTTCAATTTTATAAGACAACCTTCCTAACTAGGATAATGCTTAGAGAAGATTCCAACCAGGCTTTCTGGAAGGAAAAATTCTTAGCAGGATTACCCTTTTTCTTAGGAGAAAAGGTTAGGAACCATATAAAACAGGAATTTGGTAACCCTATTCCTTATAACCTTTTGACCTATGGACAATTGTTTAGTATAGTTCAAAAAGAAGGATTAAAGCTTTGTCAAGATATAAAACTTCAAAAATCGTTAAAATATGAAATGAGAAAAACTAAACAAGAATTAGGTTCTTTCTGTAAACAATTTGATTATAATATAACACAAAAATATAAAGATTGTAATGGACAGTGTTCTACTACAAGAAAATATAAAAAGCCTTATAAAAAATATCATAAAAGGAGTTATAAGAAAAAACCTGATAAAGATGATTATTATAAAAAACAGAAACCTTATAAACCTTATAAATATAGAAAACCTAGTAGAAGACCATATAAGCAAAAAGATAAAAAGTTTACATCATATAAAGATTTAACATGTTATAAATGTGGAAGAAAAGGTCACACATCAAGATTTTGTAAATTTGATAAAAAATTACAAGAATTAAATTTAGAAGAATCTATAATAAATAAAATTCACGAACTATATTTAGATTATTCAGATTCTGAAGAATATTCAGATTCTGAGGAACTAAATCAAATAGATGATATAGGATCAGAATCAAGTTTTGAATATAGTAGTAAATCATTAAATGTATTAACTAAAGAACAAGAATCTATATTAGAAGCAATAAAATTTATAAGTGACCCTAAAATTCAAGAAAAAATGTTAAATAAAATTTTAGAAGATGATAAATCTAAACATTCTATGTTACCCAGTACTAGTAAACAAACATATGATTTAACTACAATATTAAATAAAAATAAAGCAATAAAAAATAAACCAACTATAAATGATCTACAAAAAGAAATTAAAGAAATTAAATTAGAATTAAAAGAATTAAAAAATAAACAAGAACATGATTCACAGATAATAAAATCTTTAATGAATTCAACTTCTTCTTCTGATGAAGAAGCTGAACAAGATATTGAACAAATAAATGATAAAGAAACTGATAATGAAATTAGTTTAATCAGTAAAGATAAAATTCCAGATAATTTAATTTTTATGTTGCATGAAATTACATCTAGGAAATATTTAATAAAAATAAAATTAAAATTCTCTGATAATTATAATATAGAAACTATAGCATTATTTGATACAGGAGCTGATTTAAATTGCATAAAACCTAGTTTGGTACCAAAAAGATTTTGGCATGAAACTAATGAAAGTTTATCTGCAGCAAATAAATCTAAATTAAATATTCTTGGTAAAGCAGAAGCATCAATTATAGACAATAATTTAGAAATAAAGAATATATTCATTTTAACTAATATTCATCATATGGTAATCTTAGGAACGCCATTTATGAATCTGATAACACCTTATTCAGTAAATGATGATAGTATAAGTTTTAAAATTAAAAAACAAAAGATAATTTTCCCATTTTTAGAAAAACCTAAAAAGAGGAATTTAAATCTTTTAAAGGCACATTCAATAAATGAATTACAAATAAATGCACTTATAAAAGCAAAGTCTGAACAACTTTGTAATTTAAAAAATAATTATCATTTACAGAAAATAAATGAACAGTTAAATAATAAATTTATGCAGGATAAAATTAATAAATTAAAATCTCAAATAGAAAAAGATTTGTGTGCTGATATTCCAAATGCATTTTGGAACAGGAAGCAACACATGGTTGATTTACCTTATGAAATAGGCTTTGATGAAAAGTCTATTACTACTAAAGCTAGGCCCATTCAGATGGCGCCTGATTTAATTGAATTTTGTAAAAAGGAAATAAATGATTTAGAAAATAAAGGATTAATAACTAAATCTAGAAGCCCTTGGTCTTGTGCTGCATTTTATGTAAACAAGGCCTCTGAAATAGAAAGAGGTGCACCTAGATTAGTAATAAATTATAAACCCTTAAATAAAGCTTTAAAATGGATTAGGTATCCTATTCCGAATAAAAAAGATTTATTAGGAAGATTATATAAAGCAAATATTTTTAGTAAATTTGATATGAAATCTGGATTTTGGCAAATTCAAATTAACCCTAAAGATAGGTATAAGACTGCATTCACTGTTCCTTTCGGACAGTATGAATGGAATGTTATGCCTTTTGGTTTAAAGAATGCACCCTCTGAGTTTCAGAGAGTGATGAATGATATATTTAATCCATACACTAAATTTTGTATTGTTTACATTGATGATGTATTAATTTACTCTACAACTATAGATGAACACTTTAAACATTTAAAAACATTTTTTATGGTAATAAAACATAATGGTTTAGTATTAAGTAAAACGAAGATGTCTCTGTTTCAGACTAAGATTAGGTTCTTAGGACACTATATAGAACAGGGAATCATAGAACCTATAGAGAGAAACTTAGCCTTTGGAGATAAGTTTCCTGACCAAATAGTTAATAAAGCCCAGTTACAAAGATTTTTAGGTTGTTTGAATTACGTCATAGAATTCTTTCCCAACCTAAATAGGACTATTAAACCTTTGCATGATAGGTTAAAGAAAAACCCAGGCCCATGGACTGAGGTCCACTCTGGCATAGTTAGACAGGTTAAAACCCTAGTTAAAACTATTCCTTGCCTGCATATAGCTGATCCCTTAGCCTCCAAAATAGTTGAGACTGATGCATCAGATATAGGTTTTGGTGGGATTTTAAAACAGGTTAAAGAGGGTAGAGAAGCCATAGTCCAATTCTATTCAGGACATTGGAGTCTAACCCAATTAAATTATTCAACTATAAAGAAAGAGATTTTGAGCATTGTTTTATGCATTTCGAAATTTCAATCTGATTTATTGAATCAAAAGTTTTTATTAAGAATTGATTGTAAAAGTGCTAAAGATGTTTTACAAAAAGATGTTAAAAACCTTGCCTCAAAACAAATTTTTGCTAGATGGCAAGCTATTTTAAGTATTTTTGATTTTGATATTGAATTTATTAAAGGAGAAAATAACAGTTTACCTGATTTTCTTACTCGTGAATTCCTTCTCAGGAATCATGGGGAAAAAGAAGAAAAATGCCAATAAAGAAACCCTTAAAGAAGACTCTCCTAAAGCTCTATCTGATCATTCAGATAGTATATTGAACCCTAAACCCATAAAGTCTTGGGCTGATGCTGTCCAAGAGGAAGATAAAGCCAATATAGAAAAATGGGTCTCTCAGCTGGCCCAATCTCCTGAAGTAATTAAAGCACAGCTAAAGATGGGACACGAACCTCCTCCAGGGGTTCCAGGTAATGATTCCTTGATCCCTTATTTAAAAAACCAGATTGAGATAGGAGAATCTTCTTCTCAAAAAACCCTATCTCAGAATGTTTCTAAAACCGAGTTGGATATTTCAAAACCTTCAACTCAAATTGTTTCTACAAATTTTCCTTTAAAATATAAAACGTTTTGGTATAATAAAAATTTTTGGTTTACAGAGTTAATTCCTGATTTTGGGACTGCTCAGCAGAACCCATGGTCTATTATTGAATCTGTTTACCCTAAAGGATGGTTTTTTAAACCTAAAGAATCTTCAAAACCCCAAGAATATTATCTACATATTCTGGTGGATTCAGGATCTTTGTTCTTAAAGCACAACTATAACCAGCAAGATAAGGCAGTCATTGCCTATTCTTCCTTCAAAATAAAGAAAATTCTCCATCCTTCTGAATGGGGAAGACCTTTGCACATTCCTGTGCAATTTAAAACCCTTCCTTCCTTATCCTGTTGTTCTTCTTATAACTATTGGGATTATATTGAAGCCTGGACCAAAGCTTTGTTTTTTCAGAACCCTGGTAAAACACATTCCTGGCTTATTTATTGTGAGAACAACATGAAGACCAATAACCTTCCATCCTGGTTTGTTGATTGGTGGCATTATTGTGGAAATGATGAAAGAACTCTTCCACAGGATGTACTATTAGCATACCAGTATTTTAAAGCCAACCTAAACCCCTCACCATATGAGAGGAATTTTCCTCCTCTACTCCTTTTTTGTCTAAAGTTCAATATACCTTGGGTATATCAGTGGTATTTTGACTATTCATTTCAGTCAGGTACCAGTATCCCTGTTATATTGAGAAAATCTAAAGTCAAGTGGTGGTCTGCCTTTCGCAACTCTACCACTATTGAAACAGTTAAAGCATGGCTCCTTAAGAGAAACCATGATGGTCTTGACCCAAGGCTACAGGTCTCCTTTGGTGCCCAAAGAGCCCAGAATATTGCCCTTCTTGCAGCTGCAAAGACTGCAGAAGAATATAAAGTCTTAATGGAACAGATGGTTGGGTCTCTTCCCTCAACATCTGAGCCCGTTAAGCCCAGTAGAACCTGCTCTGCTGGATCTTCAACTAAAGCCCATTCTAAAGTCTCTAAAGCTCAATCCAGAAAGAAGAAATCTCTTTCCTCTTCCTCGGATTCTTCTACATCATCCATGACATCATCCTCCACCGAGACATCTGACTCGGATTACTGTCCCAGTAATGAAGATGATTGCTATGGCATATTGTCCCCCATCAGGGTGAAAAGTAAAGGTAAAAAAGAAAAAGAAAAAGAGAAAAAGAATAAAGAAAAAGAAAAAGAGAAAAATAAAGAAAAAGAGAAAAAGAATAAAGAAAAGAAAGAAAAGAAAAAAGATAAAGAAAAAAGAAAAGAAAAAGAAAAAAGAAAAGAAAAAGAAAAGAAAAATAAAGAAAAGAAAAGAGAAAAGAAAAATAAAAAGATAGTTGAATCAGAAGATGAATCTGATTCAAGTTCATCTGAATCGTCCGATTAAAGGCAGGAGAAACCTCATTTCTCCACTCAGATTTGTTAAAGTCAATAAAGGCGGTGCCCACTGACAAGATACTGTTCATCAGCAGTATTCACCAGAGGGAATCCAACAGTAAAGTCAGAAGAACTGTTCATCCACAGTTCCCCACAGTAAAGCCAACAGTACCAGACAAGGTACTATTCATCCACAGTTCCAGACGCGTGAAGGTACAGTAAAAGCAAATAGTAACGACAGATTACTATTCACCTACAGTGCCAAAGCATGTGACAAGAACAGTGGAATTTTAAAGCCTCTGTCTATATAGTGAAGCTCATTCTGAAGGAAAGGGAATCCGAAACACTTCTCCCTCAACACAGAAGACATTCAAGAACCCTAGCCTTAGTTCTAAGCTTCTCTCTCTCTTCCTTTCTCATTTATTATTCTTCCATTCCTTGACCCAACACCTATTGATCTCCTTGTATAAGGTAGTTTAAATTTATAATTTATAATTTATAATTTGTATTTCGAATTAAAGTTTTATTTTATTCTGTATTGTATTTCTATTTTATTTATTTAAATAAATTTAAAGTTTATATATCTCTTCTGTCATTTCATTATAAGTATGCTCTGTTCTAGTTCTTGCAAGCAAAAAACGAGCAAGTTGAGCTTGATCTGGAACTAAAACATCAGAAAATATATTTGCACTACTTACAGACTGAAAAGGACCTCTAATTCTATCCTTTTCTGTCTTTCTTCTCTCTTTACTCTACGCTGTATATTTATACGGGATCCGTATACTTATACCAGACATAGTATAATTAGGAATACTAAAAGATATAGACATAAGAGTGTGTATTGATTAAAATATTCTAGACTTAAGATACAAAATTAACTTAATCTTTAAAATGGTATATAAGGCTGGAAACCCAAATATAAATTGGAGCAACGTCAGACTTGCACTTGTCTGAAGTCCTCCTCTGTACCGGGTATGAAACAACGCCGCCGTACCTTTTAAAAGTTATATAAGCACTTGTTTATATTTCACTTGTTTGTATCATTTCATTAATATATTACTCTTATCAATATTTAGTATGATATATATATATTTGTCACTTATCTCAAGTTTCTCACTCTTTTTCATGCATTTAACACAAACACATGAAGTCTCAATACAATTATTCACATATTAGTCTCATACTAGGCTCGTAGATCACAAATTACAAGCCAAAAACATTATTTAGGTACCCCACGGCCGTGGCATCTCAACCCCACGCCCGTGGGATCCAAAATGAAGCTGTAAAATAAGTTTGAAGACCCCACGGTCATGGCCCTTGATTCTGCGATATTTAATTTATATAATTTGATGGCCTTATGTCTATGAACAAGTATCCACATATTATTTCTCTCAAATTAGTTGAGTTCATCTTGCATAGCAATCACCCAACATTAACATATAAGTAATTAAGTTTGGATCTAATAGTTACTCCCTTTGATGTATCACAAATGATGAATTCTTTTGGATGATCTTTCTTGTGTTATTAATCCTTGGGTAACTCTTGAGACTCTTCTACTTGTTCATCATGATTATTCTTTGGAACATCAATTGTTTGTTCAAATGTACATATAAAATCATCAAGAACACTACCTTTCCCTTGATCACGTAGAGGATTCATCAAAAATAACATTCATTGATTCTTCAACTACTAGTGTTCTCTTATTAAATACTCTATAAGCTTTGCTAGATAATGAGTATCCTAAAAGTATGCCTTCATCTAATTTGGATGAGAATTTTCCAAGATTGTCCTTGGTTTTCAATATAAAGTATTTGCATCCGAACACTCTAAGGTATAAAATTTTAGGTATTCTTCCATTTCATAGCTCATAAGAAGTTTTATTTATCAAGAGCCCTTTGTAAACATGATTTGAAATATAACATGTACTATTAATGGCTTTCGGCCAAAAGTAAGATAGTAAATCATACTCATTGAGCATTGTCCTAGCTATTTCATCCAATGTTCTATTTTTCCTTTCAACCATACCATTTTGCTGTAGTGTTCTAGGAGCTAAAAAGTTATGAGAAATACAAAACCCATTGCAAAAATTTTCATTGTTCTTATTTTTAAATTCTTTGCCATGATCACTTCTAATAGATTTGATTACATATCCTTTTTTATTTTTGAACTCTTTTTAAAAATATTTTAAAATGATTGAAAGCTTCATTTTTTAGAGCTAAGAAATTAGCCCATGTAAACCTTGAGTAATTATCAACAAGTATAAATGCATATAACTTGCCACCTAAGCTAGCAACTCTATTTGGTCCAAAAAAAATCTAAGTGAATGAGTTCTAATGGTCTAGAAGTGCTTACAATATTTTTAGATTTGAATGAACTTTTTTGCTGCTTACCTAATTGACAAGATTTACATGTCCTATCTTTATTAAATTTCACTTTTGGGAGACCATCAACTAGTTCTTCTATACTAATGCATTGTAAGTGATCCATACTAGCATGTCCTAGTATTCTATGCCATAACTAAGCATCATTATTAATGGAAAATAAACATTCAGATGCATTATTGGAATATAGATCCATTTTATATGTATTCCCAATTCTAACTCCTTTGAATGCAAGTTCACCATTTGAATTAGTAACTTTGCATCCTTTCTGGTTTAAGTTGGGGAGGGCCCAAACCTACATGAGCCTAGCCCATGTTGATTTGGGAACACCGAATCGACATGGACTTGCTCCATTTCAATTTGGATGTGCCAAATCGACATGACCCTAATTTATTTTAAGTTTTGGCCATCAATTTGATTTCCTAATTCTGTTGGAATTCATTTAAAGAATGAATTAGGTAGATTAGGTTTAGGGTTTTAGTTATTGTTTGCCTATAAATAACAATGTTTAATACTAGTAACATGATCGACAATTATCAATAATCAAACAGTATACCAAGCAGTTTGCAAGGATTAACAAAGCACAAACCATCAACACAGCAAAGGCAATAATAGTATCTTTATCTTTGCTTGGCCAGAATTAACCATTGGTGCATTTAGTAGCTTGGAATCAATGAGTAAGTTGATGGAGCCATTAATGCAAGTTTCGTTTCCTAAACTTAATTTGCTTAAACATACAGTAGCCATATTTTCTTTTCTTTTAAACATTTTAATTGTTTCTTTTTTATTGTTATTTTAATTCAGTAGTTTACATTGCTAAACCCTAATTATGTATTTTACAAAACCAAAACTAGATCTGTTTGTTCATCTAATAGATTAAGGTTTGATTTAAATCACTTGCTTAATTGTCAAAACCATAATCTATTTCCCAAACCCTAAGCTGCCTTCCTTAATTGTCAAAAGCCTAATTTTTTTTTCTAATTTCCAAAACCTTAAACTATTTTCCTAAAATAATTAATTAAAAAATCCTAATCTTTTTTAAAACCTTTATCCAGTAACCCTACTTTCCAAATTTTCTAACCTAAAGCACCAAACCCTATCATCAATTCATCAATAGCCCAAAACCCTAATCCAATAACAAAATCCTAATATCCCCTAATACCAAAACCCTAATCTAATTCTAAAATACCAAAACCCTGATCCAGTAAACCTAAAATCATAATTCCAATACCCTATTTCAAGTAAACCTAATTCCAAAAACTCGATCCAAAATGCGAAACCTAACTTCCAAACCTTATTTCCCTAAAACCCTAAACCCTAATCCAAATGTCAAGTAGCCCATAAATCAAAATCTTATTTTTAAACCCCAGTTTTCTAATGTCCAAAACCTTATTTTTCAAATCCCAAAACCATAATTTCATCCAATAGCTATAACCCTAGTTCCTTCAAATAAAAAATAAATATCTCAAGACCTAAAAGTCCAACTCCTCAACCTTCAAACCAAAACCCTAATTTTTAAAGTTCAAGACCTATTTTTTTATATTTAATGGTTTAACCCTTGTTTTTGATTATTTAATTTATTATATGCCTTTATGTTGGATAATTCATTTTATTTTATTTGTAATGGATGTTTGATTTTTAATTATCATGCTTGAATGGTTTAAATTATTAATTTATTTATTTGGATTCTATAATTGTAAAAGGTACATTTCCACAATATAGGTACCTCGAGTTTTATTCTGTAATATCATTTTAGTTTTGGGACTATTGTATGGGACACGTTTCCACCTATGGTGGGTGTCCCATTTTATTTACTGCTCTTGTTTTTTTTTTTTTTTTTTGCAGACATTGGACAATTGTAAAGGTATGTTTCCATCCATGGTGGGTGCCTATTTATTATTTCATGTGGACTTGTTTTGATTTTAATACAATAATTCTTTATCTAATGTTCACATGTATTATGGATAATATCATAATAATTAAGAATTTTATAATATCTAGACCTGAAAAGGAGGTCGGTTTCCAATGAACTAGGCATTATAGGAGTGCTTGGTCATTCTCACCGTCCCTATGCATACCCAACTTTCTAAACATATTAGGGGGTTAGGGATTCTTTAGGAATTGAGTCATCCACCCCTTTCTTTTTTCCTGACCTATTTGGGTGGCAACTCTATTTTATATGGGTTTAGGCATGTGTTCTCTAAGGCCCTAAGCCTAATAGCACTAAAGTCGCAAGAATCATTACACATGGAAGTGGGGACAAAAATCCCCACTCATAGAAATTTTTCCATGGTTGCTTCATTATTTTCCTCAACATTTGCATGGATCATGGCAACCTCCATCTCTTTATATTACTCCTCAACATTCTTCGACCCATTGGGTGAGATTTTGTAGGCATTTGTACAACTCCTGGTAATAATGTCTTGGTGCAAACCTCCTTCTCATAACTGACTTCAAATCACCCCACTCCTCTATGGGTCTTTCCTTATTTCTTCTTATCCTTTGTTTGTTGTCATCCCACCATGTGATAACATAATTTTCAAAGGTAGCTATGGCTAACTTCACCTTCTTGAACTCCATATACTCATGACAATTAAACACCAATTCAGTTTTCTTTTCCCAATCTAGGTAGGCTTCGGCATCCGTTCTACCATGGAATTTTGGAATCTTCAACTTCACTTGGCCACCTCTATGGTTATTTTGTTGTCTACCTCTAGGTCTAAGTCCTCCTCATCATTGGCTCTTTTTTGTACTCTTCTACCTCTAACATTAGGGGCATTGTTTGGTTGTTCCTTAGCCACTGAAGCTTCAACTCTCCATCCGATCAAGCATCTCACCAAATCTTTTATCCATGGCTTGAATGGTATCGGATATAGCTTGCATCCAGTCAATATCACCTTGGGTGTTCCTTTCATGTCCACTCATATTGAATTTTTTTTTGAAATAAATTTTTTGAGATGTAAAATCAAGCTAATGAAATAAAAATATAAATCCTCCCTTCTCTCCCTCACGTGTTTTGCTCAAGTGTAATGGTCACTCAAGGTCACTCATGTTTTCACTTGGATTTTTAGCTTTTCAATGAAAACAAAACTGACATGACAAATCGCTTGCTTTCCATTGTCAATGAATTAAAGAAGTATAGCAAGATATATGATCAAGGTCATGTCAATAGCAAATTATTGAGAGCTCTTAGAGTAAGGAAGAGCAATGAGTTAAAAGTTTCTTCAATTGAAAAGGCTTATGACCTTAGCACCTTGAGAACTGATGAACTTGTGGGAAAGCTACTCACATTTGAACTACACAACGAAAAGGAAGAAGAATAAGGTGAGAAAGATAAAAAGAAATCAATAGCTCTCAGGGTAATCAAAGAAGCTAAAAGCTCGAGTAATGAAGATAGTGACGATGAAGAACAAATGGAGATCCTTTCAAAAAGAATAAGTGATTGGAAGAGAAAGAGAAGATTGCAAGCTAATAAAGGTACATTTTCTAAATCCTCCTTCAAAGGTAAAGATAAAAAGAATGAAGTGAAATGTTATGAATGTGGAAAATTCGGCCACATCAAATGGGATTGCTTCTAGTTGAAGAGCATAAAGAAGTGGGATAAAGAAAAGAAGAAATCACCCAAAGCTACATGGGATGATTCTTCCTCAAGTAAAGAAGAAGAAGAAGAAGAAGAGGGTGAAGGAATTGCTAATATGTGTCTTAAGGCTATTGAGGATGAAAATGACTTAAATGAGGTAGGTACTCAATTCTTGAACTCAATTGCATATGATAATGATGTTGTTGATGCTTTAGATGAAAATGATTTGATTGAATATATGAACTTTCGAGTAGAGAAGTATTTCTCTAAGATGAAATTTTATAAAGATAAATGTTCTATGTTAGAAAAGGATTTTGTGTGCTTGAAAAACTCTACAATAGAATTAAAGACCTCAAATGAACAATTGTTGAAATCAATTGATGAAATGAATAAAAATTCCTATAGCTTGGAAAATGTGATAAAGGAAAATTTGATTTTGAAGGATGAACTAAAAGAGCTAAAAGATTCAATTTAGAAATTTCATAAGGGAAAAGAGACGTTAGATACATTGATAGATAATCAAAGGTCACCCTGTTTGAAACATGGTTTAGGATTCAATGACTTATTCATCACTACACCTAATGCACTAACATTTGTAAAAGCATCTACAACTAAAAGCTCTAGTGTTGAAGTTGTAAAGAACACTAATGCACAAAACAAAGCTAAAAATCCTAAAAGGATTACATTGGGCTCATAAGGCTCTAGAATTAGAATTCCAAGAGTAAAGATGCATTCATGTATATAAGGCATGCACATAAACACAATAATGCACAAAAACAATCTCATTTAACACACACTTGCAATTGTGTGCATGATTCATTAAATTTCAATAGGAAAGTACATGAGTATAAAACCTTGTATTAATTCACATATTGTATGAAATTTTGATATAAGAGCATATTTTGCTATATTAGGAAGGTTCATCTCAAGCTAGAAGATCCTTCTTTTACTAACCCCCAAGGACCCAACTTCATTTGGGTACATAAGAGAAGATGAACATTGTTGCTTTCTAGGTATGCCTGAAATCCACTATAAGAGAAAATGTTTATCTTGTGGATAGTGGATACTCAAGGCATCTGATGGGCAATGCAAAGCTTTTTACTAAACTCACTTACAAGTATGGAGGTAATGTTACTTTTTAAAATAATGCTAAAGGTAAAATCATTGTTATTGGTTCCATTGGCATGCTTGGAAAGAATATGATTGAAAATGTGTGGCTTATTGATGGATTGAAACATAATTTGCTTAGTGTAAGTCAATTATGTGATAGAGAATATGATATAAGTTTTGACTCTAATTAAGCAATGGCAGACTAGGCAAAAATTAGAGAAATAAAAAGAAAAAGAAAAAGGGCTAAATTGAAAACCCAAAAGAGCGATTTAGGTAATTACCTATAGTAGCAAGGGACTTTCGGCCAATCTCCTCAAAGATTCTAAATTAAATTGAATAGCTTTCATACTTTGTGGGTACCTCATTAATTAAGTTCTATGTAATTTAAATTGCTTTTATATTTTAGACCAATGTAAAGGACATGTTTCTACCTCATGGTGGGAATCCTATGTAGCTTAGACATGGATGATGTAAGGGCATGTTTCCATCTTCGGATGGGTGTCCATTTATTTGTTTTGCTTGGACATTACTTTGATTTTTAATATATCGATGCTTTATTTTAATTGTTGCGTGTAATATGGATTATATTGTTATATTTAAGAATTTTATAATATTATGACCTGTAAAGGAGGCCGGTTCCAATGAACTGGGCATTGTGGGGGTGCTGGACCATTTCTCACCTTCCCCACACGTACCCAACTTTTTGAACCCATTAGGGGGTTGGGGATTCCTTAGGAATCGAGTCATCCACCCCTTTCTTTTTCCTGGCCCGTTCGGGTGGTGACTCCATTTTCTCCGGACTTAGGTCCGTGTTCTCTAAGGCCCCAAGCCTAAACAGTGCCGAAGTCGCAAGAACCATTCCACCGGGAGTGGGGGCAAAAATCCCTGCTCACATCTATTTTATTAAATTGGGGAACAACCAAACATAAAGCTAGCATGCACAAGATCACTCCTGTCGCCAACTAGCCCTTTCGGGTTTTCTAATTGATAATTTTCTCTCGTTTAGCCCTAATTGTTGCGTATTCCGCTCTTTCGGGTTTTTGGAACTAGAGGACTGCTCTAACTTTTGCCTAGGCTGCCCTTTTGGGTTTTCAACCTTGCAAGCTCTCTTTTTTTTACACATAAAACCTCTTCAACAAGTCCATATTCATCGGCTCACTAAACTCATTCCCGTCCATGTTTGATATTTTGGCTGCACCCATGCTCATGACTTGTTTCACAATATATGGTCCTTCCCAACTAGGCCTAAATTTTCCTCTTGGATCCAAGACATTAGGCTTACACTACTTCAAGACTAAGTCACCGATTCTAAACTTTCTGACCTTCAGGCTCAAGCTATCTTCCTTTGGTATAGCTGATGATGATACAATGCTTTCAACCTCCTCTCTTCTAATAAGGCTAACTGTGTGTATCTGCTTACTACCCACTCCATCTTAGGAAGTTCGGCTTCCAGGATCACTCTTAATGACTTGATCTCTATTTCAATTGGTAACACTGCTTCCATCCCATAAACTAAGGAAAATGGTGTCATTCCAGTAGGCATTCATACACTTGTATTTCTAACTAATCCTTGTATGTTTTGGTCATCTTGGACAGAATCTGCTTAATTATCTTGTTTATCACTTTTATTGCACCATTTGCCTTTGGTCTATAAGGAGAGTATCGATGATGATGGATTTGGTACTTTGCGAATAAGTCCTTAACTGCTCCTTGAAACTATACCCCATTGTCTGATATCGCAACTATGTGGGATCCCGTATCTGCGGATGAGATTCTTTCAATAAATCTTCAGGATGCATGTGATTCAAATTACCATCCATCTGACATTGCTGGCACTTCTTCACAAACTCAATGCAATCTCTCTCCATGGTTAACTAATAGTAACCTTGTCAAATTATCTTCTTAACTAGGGCTAAACCACTCATGTGTGGACCCCAACTTTCTGTATTTATTTCTAACATGATACGCTCAGCTTCAGGCTTTCTCAAGCATCTCAAATGCACCCCATCAGGCCATCTTTGATACAGTTTCCATGAAAGGTGATGTATTATAAGGACCATTGCCTTATGGCTCTTCTCTCTTCCCTTGTTTCCCCTAACGGGTATTCCTTATTCTCCAAAAATAGTCTTATGGTGTCGTACCACACATCATGGTCTATATTAGTTTTCCATTATTGTCTCATATTCATAGCAAGGAGTTGATGAACTGTCAAAACTAGAGGCTTAAGAAATAAATTTATAGGATTCTCCCATACCAAAGTCAATGTGGCTAGGGCATCGACTATTTGGTTTTCTTCTCTTGGTAGGTGTATAAACCTGCACTCCTTAAAGTTCTTCTTAATCATTGTTAAGTAATGGTGGTATGGTTTTAGCTTCTCTTATTTCAACTCCCACTCTCCATTCACTTGGGATACTACTAGCAATGAATCACCAAAGACTTGCACTTTATCTATCTTCATAATCATTAGGGTTTCCAAAACAAAAATACATGCTTCATACTCTACCATATTATTGGTTGCACTGAATTTTAACTTTTTAGCTGAAGGGATAAGCTCACCTTCGGCTGATTCCAGCATGACTTCCAAACCTACTTCTTTCCTATTTACTGCTCCATCAAAATAAATCTTCCATCCTTGTACTTTTATAGCCTCTAAATGTTCATCAGGAAATTCCAAGACTACCTCTTCATTATCCGACAATGGTTGCTGAGCCAGGAATTCTGCCACCGCTCTACCTTTGATTATTTTCCTAGTTACATACTCAATCTCAAATTCTTCCAAAATTATTAGTTATCAACCATATTTCCCGATCAAAGAGGGTGTCTCCCTTAAGTACTTCACTGGATCCAACCTGGAAATTGCTTGCACACTATAAGATTGAAAGTAAAGCTGTAACTTCTTAGAAGACCAAACCATAGCTATACAAGTCTTTTCAATGATACTATACTTAATCTCATAAGTTAGGAGCTTCAACTCAAATAGTAGACTGCATGCTCAACCCCTGACTCGTCTGCTTGGGCTAGCATAGCTCTTATCGGCTCTTCATCTACTACTATGTATAGTAATAAAGGTTTACCTGGTTTAGGTACTACTACAAGCGGCACTCGTAAGTATACGAGGTAATTTATTCTATATTGTTGCGCTCGAATTAAGTACTACTACAAGCGGCACTAGCAAGTATACGAGGTAATTGTAGCAAAGATGATCACCCCAAGGTCGTCTCACAAGGAAGGTGTAGTTTGTAATAGCTTGATTAGCAAGTAATCTAAATGAACAAGTGTGTGTGTTGTTTTGAAATTGTGAAAGAGCAATTTAAACCTAAAATTAATGTGCGTAGGGTTGATGTGTGTGATGGTTGTACAAGATCAATTCAATTCTTGGAAAGGTACCTAGGATTATAGGTCCATTCAATCAAAGCTCAATTATCAATTATCCATTAACATAACCTTGTAATTAATTTGTTCCTTAAGGTTAATTAGTCAATTACCAATTCATTAGTTCTCACATTCATGAAATAGAAAGAACCAATTATTTTACATTACCAAATTAAGAAAACCCTAGAACTTATATTTCTAATTCATTCATAGGGTAGTCGATTGTATAGTTCCGATGTCGGATTTCACCTCTCGGTCTGTCATCCAATATTCAAAGATTAATAGGTAGCTAATCTATCAACCTAGCATTTAATACAATACAATCAACCAATCAACAAGGAACACCAATGGAAATATCAAATCAAGACATTCAATCAAATATACTACAAACCCTAGGCATGGGTATTTAGCTCAACATCATCAATTTAAAACATTCATTCAACTCAATATAAATCAAATACAAATTTTTCATTGCAATATCAATTCTCTTAATACAACAAAAACAGTATTGAAATGAATTAAAAGAGAGAATAGAAAAACCCCTTGTAGATGCCAAGAGTAGGATTACTAGTCTTCTTCCTAGCTCCACTTTGATGTATGATGAAGAACTCAAGCCCTCTTCAATGGATGATTCTCATTTGCAACATGGAATGGAGCTTTCTCAAGTGACCAATCCTTCAATGAAGCTTCTTCAACCTTTAAGAGCTTGTTAACCCAATTTATCCCAAAGAATCTTAAAGATCTTATCAATGGAAGATGGAGAAGATGGAGAGGATAGAAATGGAGGATGAACTCTCCCCAAATCATGTTTCCCCTCTTTTTCTCTCTTTTCTTTTTTTCCGCCAAACCCTAGCCTTCTCCCCCTCTCAAATCGACCTCCTTTTCTTGTTTCGTGCAAAAGAATTTATATATATTAAGGGTGACACGGCCAAGCTGGATTTGGCTTGGCCGTGTCTGTCATTTTTCTTTGGGACACGGCCAATCTTGCTGGCCGTGTCCATCATTGCTTCTTTCTTTCTTTCATTGGTCTCAAGGGGTGACACGGCCAAGCTTATGGCCATGTCATGTGACATGGCCAGTGGCTTGGCTGTGTCATGTGACACAACCAGGGTGTGTCACCTACTGCTTCTTCATTTTGTTTATTTTCTCGTGGTCTTACGTTTCTCGGCTTAAGATAAGACACGACCAAGCTTGTGGCCGTGTCACCTGCCAATGTCAGCTTCTGCCTTCTTTTCTTTTCTTTTTGGGTTTTGTTCCTTGGGTGAGACATGGCCAGTGGCTTGGACGTGTCAGCTGCTGCCTTGAGTTCTTTTGAGGGACAAGACCAAGCTTGCTTTGGCTTGGCCATGTCTTGCTTGATTCATGCTCTTCCTACACTGTTTTGATCTTCCAAGGGAGTTTTTGCACTTAAACCTAAAACAAACACTTTAAAAAAACTTAAAACAAAAATCAATTAAAACATTAACTAAGAACACATAAAAATCACACTAAAACTAGTACAAAAATGATCTAAACAACTGCCCCACACTTAATTCCTTGTTTGTCCCCAAGCAAGGTTAAAATCAAAACACTAACAAGATAAATTTTGTAAAATCAAGAGTTATAAAGATGCATCAAGACTTCCCTATCCCTAAATCCACAATCAATATCGAATCAAACAAAATCGACACCTATGCAATTGAGTGGTTTTCCATGCGTAACCTATGTTGTAGCTCCCTCACCAACTCTTACAAGTGTTTGATCATGGTGGTGTTTACACTCATAACAATCAATTGCCATAGGCTTGCTTATCAATCAAATCTCCACCACAAAATTAAAATCAAGCATCAATCAAAAGGTCTTTCTTTTGGTTGTAATGGGACTAAGGTAAAGGCATGACATTTAGAAAATGTGAGCTTAATCATTAAGTTCAAGAGCACTTCAAGAATGAAGTAACCATTCATATATATACACCCCAGCAATTCCAAAACACCTTCCACTCATCTACCCCTTGACATTAAAGAGCTTTTCAAGGGAACTCACTTATTAAATCTTGCAATGATACATTCCAACCCTTTCAACAAGTACAATAATTATTCTTATTCTTATTATTTTTTTATTTTTCTTCTTTTCTTCTTTTCTTCTTTTCTTATTTTTATTTATTTATTTTTTATTATTTATTTATTTATTTATTTATTTATTTATTTATTTTTTATTTTGCAACTAAATAACATAATAGTTTGCAATTTTAAACCTACTAAATTTAACCCCACACTTAATTCAACACAACACCCGGCCATAAACACTCTTCAAATGCTCTTGACCTAATGAAATGGTAAGAGACAAAATAGCATGATTCAAAGTTAGTAGTGTTGCGAAAAAGAAAGAGGAGGGAAAATAAAATAGGCTCAAAATTGGCTAACTAAGGTTAAAAATAGGGTTGGTCTTTTTAAGCCAAAGTGGGTTCACCTAATTGCCTTAATCATCTTGATGCCTAATTGAAATTTTTATGTAGTCTTAAAAAGCATGTCCAAGCAAGTTCTAGCAATTCATCAATCAAAGATGTTCACACACAAAAAGAATAATAAGTTGATGGCTCAATTTCTCACTAGTTTAAAGGCAATGCAAGGAAAAACCAACAAAATTGACAATAAGCACCAATTCTACTCAATTCTCAAATTCATGCTTCAAAAATTCAAAGGTCATCTGTCAACAATTTTATAATAATTAAACTTTCCAAAATTCATTTATTCAAAGAAAAACAAGAAAAACATTAACTAAAACTTAAACAAAAATAACTTAAAAGTAAAAACACAAAATGCACCCCACACTTAAAGATTCACATTGTCCTCAATGTGAGCATGCATAAACTAAGAGATAGGGTTTAGATGAAACCTAATTTCCATCATTCCCATATGCAATGTACAATGCTCCTTCCACCCATAATGCAATTGTCGCTCATGTCTGCAGGGATGGATAGCATACAACTCCGAAGTATACCCGATGTATTGCAACACCTAAGTAGCGGTATTTGAAAACATGTGAAGGTCATCTTAGGGTAATCCTCCAGTGCAATAGGAACTTTGTAAAACCCTTTTTCATTGTGCAACATGGTTCTATCCATTGTATGCTCTTCTTCACCACTAAGAGTAGAAGAGATGATTTTTGGGGACTCTTTAAGTTCAACCAAGTTTGGTTGAATCACTTCTTCATCCATTTTAACAATGTCAAGTCCCCTCTCAACTACCTCAGCATCTAAAATTAGCTTACTCTCCTCATTTTCTAAATTGGGCAATACCTGCTCTCCTTCTATGGTCATGGCTATCTCAAGCTTATTTTCACTATCTTCAATATAGGGCATGTCATAAAGTTTAGAAAGTTGCATACCTTGATTCTCTTCCTTTAGCCTACTTGGAAATGGAATTGGGGGCATATAAGGATTTGGAGGTTCATGCAATTTTTTCGATGTTGATGCTTCCAAATTCTCCTCCTCCTCTAATTGAACTAACTCCTCTATGTTTGGTTGTATCTCCTCGCGTTGCGCTCGAATTAACTCTACCACAAAGTGTCACTCGCAAGTATACGAGGTAGCTGTAGCAAAGGTGATCTCCCCAAGGTCATCTCACAAGGAAGCTAAAGTGGCTAATTGATTATCAAATTAAAAGTAAAAAGTAATGAATAAATTTAAATTGCTAACTAATGAAAAAGTTTAATTGAAGTTTAAAACAATAAAAGTAAACAAGAGCTTATGTTTTGATTCACTTGATAGAAAGGTCTAGGGTTTGTACTTCTCTACTACTTATATGTATGAATGGTTATTCCTCTTAACTAATTCAATTTCAAAGATTAAATCTCAATCAACTTAATTAATTGAGTCAAGGAAATAAGCTCTCGCATTCAAACCTCTTACAACTAATCTTGTTATAATTGAAACAATCTTTTTAATAGGTTATATCTCTAATTCACCTAAGTCCCTAATTGAATTGATCCAGCATTAGACTTCATCTCTCAATCCATCATCTAATACCTAAAACACATAATTGGTGGCCAATCAATTATATATTAAAATATTTCATTCAATCAAGGCTAAAGAAATTATTAGCTAAGAGAATAACCAATTCATACAATCATAGCAGATCCATACAAACCCTAGACTAGATCAAATTAGTTCATAATGCAATCAAACATATTCATCTCATTAATGTTCAAAGAAATCAAAATAGACATGATAATATCCATTAATACAATTTCAATGAAAATAAAGAGAATAAGTTCGAGAACAAAACCAAGTTACAAACTCCTTGAAGCTTCTGAAGAATCTCTTGTTCAAATCCTGCAAGAAGGATGCATCAATGGCTAGAACAATCTAATCTAAGCTAAAGTAATCAAAAGTGTAATCAAAATTAAAGAAAACAATTGTCAAAACCCTAAGCTCACTCTCAAACGGCTAAATCAGCTCTCCAAATCGTCAACAGCCCCAAGAAAAACCCTAACTTTAATAGTTATACGAAACATCCGCGCGTCTTTATTGATCCTTGAGTGACACGGCCAAGTTAGAGTGAACTTGGCCGTGTTGGAGGTGAATTTGAGGGAGAGACACGGCCAAGTTGATGGTGACATGGCCAAGTTTGACCATTTTGGAGGGACATGGCCAGTGACTTGGCCATGTCGCTTGCATGTGTCACCTACTGTGAGAATTGCTCTTCTTTACTTTGGATTTAGGTGAGACAGGGCCAAGTTGATGGTGACTTGGCTGTGTTTGAGCATTTTTGGAGGGACATGGCCATGTTTGAGGTGACTTGGCTGTGTTGGATCATTTTGGAGGGACACGGCCAGTGACTTGGCCATATCGCTTGCATGTGTTCACTTTTGCTTGCTTTTTTCTTCTTTTCTTCTTTGGTTGAGTGACATGGCCATGTTAGAGGTGACTTGGCTGTGTTGGAGCTTTTTGGAGGGACACGGCCAGTGACTTGGCCGTGTCCCTTGCTTGTGTCCATCACTATGTCTTGTGGCTTCTTTTCAGCTTGATATGGGCACGACCAGTGACTTGGCCGTGTCCTCTGCCTGTGTCAGCTACTGTCCATTTTTTCTTCAGTCTTGGTTCCTTGGCTTTTTTTTAAACCTAAAACAAAACTCAAACAAATTGTAAATAAGAAGTAAATAAACATTAACCAACAAAACATAAACACATACTAAAAACTAGATAAAAAACGATATAAACACTGAAATAAACTAAAACTAATAGAATTACTGAAAACACTAAACAAACCGATAAAAACTAACAAAATATCTAAATAAAACAATAATTATCATAATAAACAAGACACAAATCTATAACAAAAACCAATAAAACAACTACCCCACACTTAAAACTTTGCTTGACCTCAAGCAAATTCACATGGCATAAATTAAAAACTCAAACAACCTTAACTATAATTCCAGCATATAAGATGAAATCCTTTAAGACACAGCATAAATAATTGCACTTTACTTCAATCCAGGATTTTCTTAACTCATTCATTAATCCAGACATACAAATCCCATCTCTCATCTAAGTGTTTCACTCGATTTCAAAGGTTAATCACTCAAACCACTCGTGATTGCATACTACCATAAACTTGCTTAATTATCCAATCTCTCTCACTGATTTTCTCAAGAAATATCTGAAGGTCTTTCATTTGGATGTAATGGGGCTAAGGTAAAGGTGTGAGAAAAGATATTTAGGCTGGAGCATCAAGAAATGGAGTATCTAAATTAGACACTACTCTTGCTAAGAAACTCATAACTCCTTCAAATGGCATACTCACAATCCATTAATACTTCACATACTTGCATACTCAAAGAAAAATACACGAGCAGACATTCCTCTTTTGCAAACCAATGCTAGAACATATGTAAATTTTCTATACATATATATACTCTTTTATTTTATTTTATTTTATTTTATTTATTTTCTCTTTTTCTTTTTCTTTTATTTTTATCATCATTATATATATATATATACAAAATTAAGAATTGCATGGAACATCTAGCTTAAAATGTAGAGGAAAAGAATAATCAACTCTTAATCAAATACAATGTGCAAAGTATGCATTTCAACCCCCAAATAGCAATATCAATTTTTTTTTTTTACTTGCTTACCCCACACTTTGAAACAAACCACCCTATTGTCATATCATAAAACTCCATTCCTTAATGCAGGTATGATGATAATAAGAACATGTTAAGTTGAGAATTGTGTTGATCAAACAAGAAAAAGGTCAAAGGCTCAACTTGGCTCACTAAGGAATTAAATATTAAGGGAGGTCTTTTTAAGCTAAAGGGCTAGCCGCCTAATTTGCCTTCATCATTTTAAAACTTGAGATTAAATCATAATGTGAGTTCAATTAGTATGCAAAAGCAAACTCTAGAGATGCAAAATCATGAAGGTGCACACTTAAGAAAAGAAAATCAACTGATAATAATATCAAATTATGAGGCTCAAAACTCACACAGGTGGGTTTACAAAGATTTATATGTCATAAATTGCAGAATGTGAAAATTGATCCTGAATGAATCCAAATGCTAATCTCTATGCTGATACTAAAGTCCCAACTATAATGCTAAAATCACAGAAAAGATCAATAAATTTTCAACAATTATGCCATGCACAACACAATAAAACACACCAAGGCAACCAAAACAAAAATTAAAGAAAAGCTAAAAGATTACCCCACACTTTAGAATTTACATTGTCCTCAATGGAAAACAAGAATAATAAAGAGAAAGAGTTAAGTACAACCTGTCTTCCATCGTACCCTGGTGAGGCAAAACACTAACTTTTCATCACAGACACAAATGTTCAAAAACAAAATACAAGAGAGCTTAGGGTTTCCATTTATTTAAACTAAACATAAAATCAAAATTGGTAAATATAAAATTATAACTATGAAAAAGAAATGCAAACTGATGGGTTGCCTCCCATTAAGCGCTTCTTTAATGTCATAAAGCTGGACATCACTGCAAGGCCTAGGGATCATGGATCAAAGTGCTGTCAATGATCCTCACTTCTTGAAATCCTTCTTTATATGGTTTAACTCTATGTCTATTTGCTTTAAAAGTCTTATTGGTTCTAGAGTTAAGCAATTCAATGGCACCAGAAGGACAGACCTTAGTTACCTCGAAAGGACCACTCCATCGAGACTTGAATTTACCTGGAAACAGACGGAGTCGATAATTAAAAAGTAAAACTTTCATACCTGGACTCAATGTCTGTTGCCCATTAAATATGTCATGAAGTGCTTTAGTGTGATCCTTATAATTCCTCGAGCTCTCATATGCTTTTGGGTTTAGACACCTTTGGGTCTCCCTCACTAGTTTAGCCCCCTCTTCTAAGGTCAGTTTCAGCTCCAATTTCTCTGATGAACCTGTCTGCAAGAGAGCATCTAAAACAACTGCTTCAACACAATTAATTAAAGAACATTCCTCATATAAAGCAGTTGTAGGAATGGGAGAAGTGTTAAAAATAGAAAAATCAACAGTTTGACCCAAGACAGTCATTGATAGTTTACCATTTTTAACATATATTAAGGTGTTGGTAGTAGCCATGAAAGGCCTACCCAGCAATATAGTGTGTGCTGATAGTGCAGGGTTACTCCCTTCCATGTCAAGAACTATGAAATCCACAGGTACTATTAACCCACCAACCTTAACTAACACATCTTCTATAACCCCTTTCGGGAATCTAAAAGACCTATCAGCTAATTGTAACACCATTTTTGTCGATTTAAGTTCCCCTAATCCTAATTCTTTATAAATAGAATAAGGCATTAAATTCACACTAGCTCCTATCACACATGCCCTCAGTCCCCTTTCCATTCCCCACAGAAATTTGAATTATAAAGCTACCAGGATCCTTTAGCTTGGGAGGTAGTTTATGCTGCAGAACAGCACTAGCTACCTCAGAAACTATCACCTTTTCATTCGTCTCATACCTCTTTTTCTTGGTGATAAGCTCTTTGAAGAATTTGGCATAAGCCGGCATGTTCTTTATTGCTTCAAGTAAAGGTAAGTTAATACTTACCTTAGACAACATGTTGAAGATGTTAGAAAATTGCTTATCTTTTATTTCATCCTTCAACCTGCTGGGGAATGGTATAGGTGGCCGGTATGGATTGCTTGCCTTATGTAAATCTGTTGAAGAGGACTTCTTCATTGATCTATCTCCAGCACCTTTATTCTCTGGTTCTCCTTCCTCCTTGTTCTCTTGGTCACCTGCATTCACAAAATCATTTTCAACATTATTGTTAATTTCCTTACCACTCCTAAGAACAGTCACTGAATGTGCCTGCTCAGGTTGACTTGGAAATTTCCCCTTCTATTGAATCTGCATCTGTTGTGCAAGTTGTCCTACTTGAGTCTCCACTTTTTTAAAAGATGCTTCTAATGAATCCAGCCTCTTATTAGTCATCTCTTGATTTTGAGCACTGACTTTGATGAAAACTTGTAAACTTTCCTCCAAGCTCTCTATCTTAGACTGCCCTTGATTTGAGGATTGGCCCTGCTGTTGGTTCTGTCTCTGGAGCAAATGGAAAAGCTGCTGAGAATTATTTGTTGCCCAAGAAACATTTGGGTGATTCCTCCAACCAGGATTGTATGAATTTGAATAAGGATCATTCCGAGCTCTTGGTTGAAATCCCCCCATGGCATTGACTTGCTCAGCTTCATTCCCATATGATTCATATGCAGAGGGGCAACTGTTTGCTCCATGCCCAAATGTCCCACAGATTCCACACACTTCTTGAGTAGATGAAGAAATATTGTTCTTCATGTTAAGCATCTGAACCTGCCTTGTCAACTCAGCTATCTGATTTACCATCTCACTATTGGCTTCCAATTGATTCACCCCCTTACTTCTTCCTCTTACACTCTTCTGTTGAGAATTAGCTCCCAACATCTCAAAGATCTCATAGGTCTCATCAGCTGTCTTTTCTCCCATGGCTCCCCCAGCTGCATTGTCAACAGTGTTCTGAAATTGTTGGGTTAAACCATCATAGAAAAACTGGTTCAGAAGTTGAAGTGGGTAGTGATGATGTGGACACTGGATCAATAGCATCTTAAATCTATCCCAAGCCTCATGAAATGGTTCTCCTTCAAATTGAGAGAATGTAGCAATCTTCCCTCTCAACTCAGCTGTCTTTTGATGTGAATAAAACTTGCCCATGAATTTATTATAAACTTGCTCCCAAGTTGTCAGTGAGTTTTCGGGCAACATCATAAGCCAGCTCTTTGCCCTATCCTTCAAAGTATATGGGAAACACCGTATCCTCAATTGATCCTCTGTTAATCCTCCCAATGGAAAAGTGTTGAGGGTGGAGTAGAAATCCCGAATAAAGTTCAAAGGATCTTCATTTGGAACTCCATAGAATGATGGCAGCATATTGTAGTGAATGTTCTTCAACTCATAATTTCTTGCTGCATCTATCAATCTTATGCAAGAGGTGGAAGTTCCAATGATAGGTCTAGCAAAGTCTCTCATCGTTCTTTGCCTTTCTTTAGCCATTTTAACAGATTGTGCAGATTCTGACTCAAAATCAGAAGTGTCCAACTCTGTAGTATCAAATCCGGTGTAGAGCTCAAACTCTTCTCTACTCCTTTTCACTCTCTGAATTTCTGGAATAAATGGATGTAACTCTCCTTCGAGTGATCTCCTGCCTTGCATAAACAAAAAAATTTCTAGAAAAAGAAATTATTAAAAACAAAAGAAAAATAAAATCAAAAGTAAACAATGAAAAATAATCTAAAGTATTTTTGCCTAATAAACAATTACGCCAATTAGCCTCCCCGGCAACGGCGCCAAAAACTTGTCACGCTCGAATTAACTCTACCATAAAGCGTCACTCGCAAGTATACGAGGTAGCTGTAGCAAAGGTGATCGCCCCAAGGTCGTCTCACAAGGAAGCTAAAGTGGCTAATTGATTATCAAATTAAAAGTAACAAGTAATGAATAAATTTAAATTGCTAAATAATGAAAAAGTTTAATTGAAGTTTAAAACAATAAAAGTAAACAAGAGCTGATGTTTTGATTCACTTGATAGAAAGGTCTAGGGTTTGCACTTCTCTACTACTTATATGTATGAATGGTTATTCCTCTTAACTAATTCAATTTCAAAGATTAAATCTCAATCAACTTAATTAATTGAGTCAAGGAAATAAGCTCTCGCATTCAAACCTCTTACAACTAATCTTGTTATAATTGAAACAATCTTTTTAATAGGTTATATCTCTAATTCACCTAAGTCCCTAATTGAATTGATCCAGCATTAGACTTCATCTCTCAATCCATCATCTAATACCTAAAACACATAATTGGTGGCCAATCAATTATATATTAAATTATTTCATTCAATCAAGGCTAAAGAAATTATTAGCTAAGAGAATAACCAATTCATACAATCATAGCAGATCCATACAAACCCTAGACTAGATCAAATTAGTTCATAATGCAATCAAGCATATTCATCTCATTAATGTTCAAAGAAATCAAAATAGACATGATAATATCCATTACTACAATTTAAATGAAAATAAAGAGAATAAGTTCGAGAACAAAACCAAGTTACAAACTCCTTGAAGCTTTTGAAGAATCTCATGTTCAAATCTTGCAAGAAGGATGCATCAATGGCTAGAACAATCTAATCTAAGCTAAAGTAATCAAAAGTGTAATCAAAATTAAAGAAAACAATTGTCAAAACCCTAAGCTCACTCTCAGACGGCTAAATCAGCTCTCCAAATCGTCAACAGCCCCAAGAAAAACCCTAACTTTAATATTTATACGAAACCTCCGCGCGTCTTTATTGATCCTTGAGTGACACGGCCAAGTTAGAGTGAACTTGGCCATGTTGGAGGTGAATTTGAGGGAGAGACACGGCCAAGTTGATGGTGACACGGCCAAGTTGGACCATTTTGGAGGGACATGGCCAGTGTCTTGGCCATGTCGCTTGCATGTGTCACCTACTGTGAGAATTGCTCTTCTTTGCTTTGGATTTAGGTGAGACACGGCCAAGTTGATGGTGACTTGGCTGTGTTTGAGCCTTTTTGGAGGGACATGGCCATGTTTGAGGTGACTTGGCCGTGTTGGATCATTTTGGAGGGACACGGCCAGTGACTTGGCCATGTCGCTTGCATGTGTTCACTTCTACTTGCTTTTTTCTTCTTTTCTTATTTGGTTGAGTGACACGGCCATGTTAGAGGTGACTTGGCCGTGTTGGAGCTTTTTGGAGGGACGCGGCCAGTGACTTGGGCGTGTCCCTTGCTTGTGTCCATCACTGTGTCTTGTGGCTTCTTTTCAGCTTGATATGGGACACGGCCAGTGACTTGGTTGTGTCCTCTGCCTGTGTCAGCTACTGTCCATTTTTTCTTCAGTCTTGGTTCCTTGGCTTTTTTTTAAACCTAAAACAAAACTCAAACAAATTGTAAATAAGAAGTAAATAAACATTAACCAACAAAACATTAACACATACTAAAAACTAGATCAAAAATGATATAAACACTGAAATAAACTAAAACTAACAGAATTACGAAAAACACTAAACAAACCGATAAAAACTAACAAAATACCTAAATAAAACAATAATTATCATAATAAACAAGACACAAATCTATAACAAAAACCAATAAAACACCTCGTTATTTTCTTCTTGATTAGTACTTGGATCAAAGGAATCACAAAATTTATTATATATTACCTGTTCACTCCTCAAATTTGTGATTACCTTGACTTGCTCCAATTGGCTAGGAAATTCCTCCTTTTGGTGTGCTTGGAGTTGATGTGCCAGTTGCCCAACTTGAATTTCCACCCTCTTCAATGATTCCTCCAAAGAATCAAACCTCTCATTGCTCCCTTCCTGATTTTGTGTGCTAATTTGAAGGTAAGCATTCAAATCGTCTTCCATTGTGGATTTCTTGCATTGATTCTGATTTTGTGCACTAATTTGAATGAAGGCATTCAAACTATCTTCCAAAGTGGGTTCCTTAAGTCGATCTTGATTTTGTACGCTAGTTTGAATGAAAGCATTCAAACTATCCTCCAATGAGGGTTTCTTAAGGTGATCTTGATTTAAATATTGTTCTTGAGAGTAAGAACCTCTTTGGTAAGGTTGAAAACAATTTTGAGGTGGAATGTGTTGCTGATTTTCCCAAGAAAAATTTGGTTGGCTTCCCCAGCTTGGGTTGTAATGATTAGAATATTGGTCATTTCTACCCATTTGCTGGAAACTATCAAAGTCATCTTCTTCCTCTTGCCATTCTTGGTATTGTGTGAAACCGAATGAGCATGTATTTGCACTATGCCCTGCATTGCCACATGCTGCACATATCTCTTGGCGTGGCATAGGTGCTCTTCCTCTTGCATTTAGCACCTTAAGTTGATTCGTCAATTCTGCTAATTGCTATGCCATTTCAGACTCATCGTTCCTATCATAAACTCCCCTATGCCTTGAAAACTGCATCTTTACAAAAGGCACTTAGCAGCTTAAAGAAAACAAACAAATAATTAAATTGAAAGAAAATCAAACAAAACAAACAAACAATTCAAAGAAAACAAACAAACAATTAAATAAAAAAAAATTCAAACTATCACTACTTAAACAGCCTTCCCCGGCAACGGAGCCAAAAACTTGTTGCACTCAAATTAAGTACTACTACAAGCGGTACTCGCAAGTATACGAGGTAATTATAGCAAAGGTGATCACCCTAAGGTCGTCTCACAAGGAAGGTGTAGTTCGTAATAGATTGATTAGCAAGTAATCTAAATGAACGAGTGTGTGTGTTGTTTTTAAATTGTGAAAGAGCAATTTAAACCTAAAATTAAAGTGCGTAGGGTTGATGTGTGTGATGGTTGTACAAGATCAATTCAATTCTTGGGAAGGTGCCTAGGGTTATAGGTCCATTCAATCAAAGCTCAATTCTCAATTATCCATTAACATAACCTTGTAATTAATTTGTTCCTTAAGGTTAATTAGTCAATTACCAATTCATTAGTTCTCACATTCATGAAATAGCAATAACCAATTATTTTACATTACCAAATTAAGAAAACCCTAGAACTTATATTTCTAATTCATTCATAGGGTAGTCGATTGTATAGTTTCGATATCGGATTTCACCTCTTGGTCCGTCATCCAATATTCAAAGATTAATAGGTAGCTAATCTATCAACCTAGCATTTAATACAATTCAATCAACCAATCAACAAGGAACGCCAATGGAAATATCAAATCAAGACATTCAATCAAATATACTACAAACCCTAGGCATGAGTATTTAGCTCAACATCATCAATTTAAAACATTCATTCAACTCAATATAAATCAAATACAAATTGTTCATTGCAATATCAATTCTCTTAATACAACAAAACAATATTGAAATGAATTAAAAGAGTGTAATATCCCAAGGTATGCCCTAAAAGTTTTGGAGTTATTGTGGTATTTAGATTTAATGTATATGTATATATTGGAGAATATAATTACAATATAAAAGATATATACATATACATCACATATACATGGAATATAAAATGGTGTAGGAAAGTGAGTGGTATATATATATATATTTGTATAATTAGTTAATAATAATAATGATGATAAAGACAAAAAGAAAGAAGAAGAAGAAAGTCAAAAGGAATTGTGTGGTGGAAATTTAATGGTATTAATGTTATTATTATTATTGTTGTTGTTCTTATTATTATTAATTATTATTATTATTATATATAAATATGTGATAAGTATGAGAAGAAAAGAAAGAATCTTCTTTCTTCTTCTTCTTCTTCTTCTTGCTCGAGAGAGAGAGAGAGAGAGAGAGAGAGAGAGAGAGAGAGAGGTGATTTCATCTATACACATCAAATTTAAAGGGATTTTTAAGAGAATTGAAGATGGTTATGGAAGATTTGGCCTAATATCCAAGTAAGTATTCATTTCCTTGTATGGATTTCTATTGATTGGGTTTATATTTGATATGATGATGATGATGATGATGATGATGATGTTAATGAAAGATTGAAGTATATATATGTGTGGAATTGGTATTTAGATTAAGAGAAAATGGTTAATTGTAAGGATGATGATGAATTGTTGAATTGTTGAGTAAGGGTTTAGTATTATGAATTGGGGATTTGAGTAATTGATTCATGGTGATGTATATAATGGTTATTATTATGATATATGGAAGTTATATAAGTGTTAAATTGATGGATAATTGATGAATATAACCAAGATGTTCATTAAGGGTGATGAAATATGAGTTTTGAAGTGTTTGTGTTTTCATGGATGAGAATTCGGAATTCATGATTTCTGCTTGGCACGGCCAGTGGCACGGCCGTGTGGTTGGGCGTGTAATTGATACTGGGTTGGACGGTTGTTACACGACCATTAACACAGCCATGATACTGAGCGTGTTATAGCTGCTGTGAGAGAAGTAATTAACACGGCCATGAACACGCCCGTGTTGTTGGGCGTGTCAATGATTCTGTGAGACAGAATGTATTACACGTCCAGTGACACGCCCGTGGTTCTGAGCGTGTCAAAGCTTCTGTATTGTTGGTTTTAGGGCACGATCAAGGACACGCCCGTGTTGGTGAGCGTGTCATGTGTAGAGTTTGCCCTAGTTGATTCTTACCTATATTATCTCTTGTGTATTCCTAAGCAAGTGTATGTTATTACTTTTGGATTAGGTCTTGAAGAAAGTGGTTTATCATTGATCTAAGAAGTAAAAGAACCTTGGACAAGGAAGTGATTAGAGTTGTGGGAATGGTTATTGAGGTAAGTACAAACTTACATAGATGTAATCTTTTATATGATTTTGAGACTTAACACTCTTGGTATAAATGTGTTAAGTAGATTATTATATTGTTAATTCAATGTTACTAATGTTGTCATTTGTATAGTGTGAAAGCTATAATGATCATCCAAAAGAAAGGTATGTATAATGCAATTTGTTATGATAAATGTTCTAATAATGAATGGTGTTAATGTGTCTTGAGAAATGATGAAATGTGGTGTTATCATGATTGATAATGATGATCAAAATGAAATAAATGGACATATGGATTATATGGCAATGAATTTAAGATACATGTGCAATGAAATGGATTATATAGGCTTGAAAGATATGATTGAAGCATGCCTATATGGTATGAATGATTAATGATATGTTTGTTTAGTAATGTAATTGATGTTGCATATATCAATGATGAAACATGAAAGGTGATTTGAGATATAATGTGATATGAAGCCATTGTTCTTGGCAATGATAACTCAAATGTGGTATGAAGCCATTGTGATTGGCTATGATAATTCAATTGAGATATGTGAGGCATGTTTGCCTAAATGATGATGAGAATTGAAAATGATATTGATGATGAAATAATCAATGAATTGTGTATCTAATGTGTTATTCATTTTCAGAGTTTTGTTGTTGGTGGCATGCCTAATGGTAACAATCTCTTGAAGTTAGGTTGGGCTTGATCCTTGAAGCCAAGTTGGGTTGAAGTTTAACATGTTTTACTCCCCTTGAAGCTTGGTTGGGTCTAGTCCTTGAAGCCTAATTGAGATGTTACAACCCATGAAGCTAGGTTGGATTGGTTCTTGAAGCCAAGTTGGGTTGATACTTAGCATGCTTTGTTCCCCTTGAAGCTTGGTTGAACTTAATCCTTGAAGCCTAGTTGGGATATTGATGAATGTGATAATTAAACCAAAGCATTAACTCTGAAAGTCAAATAGCATATTAGTGTATTTTGGGCCCGAGTCTGTCATTTGTTGTAAATGTGATATATATAAATGTTGAAATAAATGGGTAATGAGATATATAAATTGTGGATATTAGTGAATTGTGTACAAACTAATGTTATGAAGTATGATATGTGATGTGTGTATTGATTGTGGGTATCAATGATGAATTGTGTTTGGTAATAAGGATTGTCTTCTTTGTAAATGTGACTCTTGATTGGTATGATATATAATGTATGTATATTGATATATTGATTGTGAGTATTAGTAATGGATTGTGGTTGGTGGTAATGTTTTGCCTAAACGTATATAATATATGAAATTAGTCAAGATATATAAAATGTGCAATTAAGAAGGAAAAACATGATAAGAACTAATTGTACATTGAATTGATATATCATTATATATTAGAATATCTATAATGTATGTTTATATTTCATATTTGTACTACTAAGCTTTTGGGCTTAGCACGGATGTGTAATCGCGCAGGTAGCTTGGTGGAAGATACAAAGTTTTTCGTTATGCCACGAGAAGAGTAAGGTTTGTCGAGACCAACTAGAGGGTAATGCATACATGTATAACTTTTAATTTTGATGTATTTCTGACTAGAGGATATTTATATGTATAAATGAAGTTTTGATAAAGACAATGATTTTGTAAATAATATGTAAATTCACATATTGTAGTTTGAACTCCGTTACAGGTTTTTAAAAGGTAACATAAAGTGACATCCTTGTACTTTATATACTTACTGTATGTATACTAGGTATATGTATAGTACTTATATAGGGTATCGGGGTGTTACAAAGAGAGAATAGAAAAACCCCTTGTAGATTCCAAGAGTAGGATTACTAGTCTTCCTCCTAGCTCCACTTTGATGTATGATGAAGAACTCAAGCCCTCTTCAATGGATGATTCTCCTTTGCAACATTGAATGGAGCTTTCTCAAGTGACTAATCCTTCAATGAAGCTTCTTCAAACTTTAAGAGCTTGTTAACCCAATTTATCCCAAAGAATCTCAAAGATCTTATCAATGGAAGATGGAGAAGATGGAGAGGATAGAAATGGAGGATGAAGATGAAGGGACAAGGAGAGTATCACTCTTCCTCTCTCCAAATCGTGTTTCCCCTCTTTTTCTCTCTTTTCTTTTTCTCTTTTCTTTTTTTTTGCCAAACCCTAGCCTTCTCCCCCTCTCGAATCGACCTCCTTTTCTTGTTTCGTGCAAAAGAATTTATATATATTAAGGGTGACACGGCCAAGCCAGATTTGGCTTTGCCGTGTCTCTCATTTTTCTTTAGGACACGGCCAAGCTTGCTGGCCGTGTCCATCACTGCTTCTTTCTTTCTTTCATTGGTCTCAAGGGGTGACACGGCCAAGCTTATGGCCGTGTCATGTGACACGGCCAGTGGCTTGGCCGTGTCATGTGACACGGCCACCTACTGCTTCTTCATTTTATTTCTTTTCTCGTGGTCCTACGTTTCTTGGCTTAAGATAGGACACGGCCAAGCTTGTGGCCGTGTCACCTACCAGTGTTAGCTTCTGCCTTCTTTTCTTTTCTTTCTGGGTTTTGTTCCTTGGGTGAGACACGGCCAGTGGCTTGGCCGTGTTAGCTACTGCCTTGAAATTCTTTTGAATGACACGGCCAAGCTTACTTTGGCTTGGCCATGTCTTGCTTGATCCATGCTCTTCCTGCAGTTTTTTGATCTTCCAAGGGAGTTTTTGCATTTAAACCTAAAACAAACACTTTAAACAAACTTAAAACAAAAATCAATCAAAACATTAACTAAGAACACATAAAAATCACACTAAAAACTAGTACAAAAATGATCTAAACACTAGTCCGCCCATGCGGGTTTTTGAAACTAGTGAGCTGTCCTAATTTTTGCCTAAGCCGCCCTTGCGGGTTTTTAACTTAGTGCACCTCTTTTTTTTATTGCTCTAATTTTTGGCTAGTCCGCCCATGCGGGTTTTTGGAACTAGCGAGCTGTCCTAATTTTTGCCTAAGCCGCCCTTGCGAGTTTTCAACTTAGCGGACCTTTTTTTAATTGATTAGATTTTTTCCTATAGATTTGGCTTCAGGAGCATCTCTGCTTGCTCGATACTCCATCTATGAATTTTGCCAGATATCTACCATGACATCATTCCACTAGAAAACTACTCCATCCTGCTTCTTCATATGCAGACTGGGTTGACTGGATCCATTCACGCGCTAAAGTCAACATCCATTGGCTGGTACCTAGGTGGAAGATTTCTCGTATCACCATGCGGACATACTTGATGTATGTCCCTCTTGCTGCTCTTCATCGAGGTACTTGTTATAATCCTTGTCAGCTTAGCCGTCTGTATGGAGTTGAGCCTTGCGATTCTGAATTCACTCCTGATTTAGACATGCCTTGCTTAACTGAAGCCTACTTGGATCGGCTAAAGCAAAAATAATCTTAGCTTAGCCGATCTATATGGAGTTGAGCTTCGACCCATTTTGAAAAATAATCTACTACTACTACAATGAAACAGTGACCGTTTGAGGCTACCGAATGTATCTCTCCTATAATGTCGATACCCCAAGTGGCAAAGGGCCAAGGTCAAGACATGGAATGCAATTCTTCAGGAGGCATGTGATTCAAATTACCATACATCTGACATTGTTGGCACTTCTTTATGAACTTAATACAATCTCTCTCCATGGTCAACCAGTAGTAACCTTGTGGAATTATCTTCTTATCTAGGGCCAAACCACTCATGTACAGACCGTAACTTCCTGCATATATTTCTGACATGATATGCTCCACTTCAGGTTTCCTCAAGCATCTCAAATGCACCATTGGGCCATCTTTGATATAACTCTCCATGAAAGGTGATGTATTGGAAAGACCACCACCTTATGGCTCTTCTTTCTTTCTTTGTTGCCCCCAACAGGTATTCCCTTTCCTCTAAAAATCGTCTTATAGTATCATACCATGCATCATGGTCTGTATCAATTTCTATGATTGTCTCATATTCATGGCAAGGAGTTAATGAACTGGTCAAAATCAGAGGCTTAAGGAATAAGTTGACAGGATTTTCCCATGCCGAAGATAATGTAGCTAGGGCATCAGCCATATGGTTTTCTTCTCTTGATAGGTGTATAAACCTGCACTCCTTGAAGTTCTTCTTCATCATGGTCAAGTAATGGTGGTATGGTTTTAATTTTTCTTCTTTCAACTCCCACTCTCCATTTACTTGGGATACTACTAGTAATGAATTGCCAAAAACTTCCACCGTATCAACCTTCATAATCAGTAGGGTTTCCAAACCAAACATACATGCTTCGTACTCCACCATATTATTGGTTGCCCTGAATTTCAACTTTTTGGCTAAAGGGACAAGTTTCCCTTCAGGTGATTCTAGTATGGCTCCCAAACCCGCTCCTTTCCTGTTTACTACTCCATCAAAATACATTTTCCATCCTTTTACTTCAATTGCTTCTAAATGTTCATTCGAAAATTCCAAGACTATTTTTTCACTATCCAGTAATGGTTGTTGGGCCAGGAATTCTGCCACTGCTCTACCATTGATTGTTTTTCTAGTTACATACTTAATCTCAAATTCTTCCAATATTATCAACCATCGACCATACTTCCCAATCAAAGAGGGTGTCTCCCTTAAGCACTTCATTGGATCCAACCTGGAAATTGCTTGCACACTATAAGATTGAAAGTAATGCCGCAACTTCTTAGAAGACCAAACCACAGCTATACAGATCTTTTCAATGATACTCTACATAATTTCATGAGGTATGAGCTTTCTATCCAAATAGTAAACTGTATGCTCAGTCCCTGACTCATCTACTTGGGCTAGCATGGCTCCTATTGACTCTTCCTCTACTGCTAAGTATAGTAACAAGGTTTTATCGGGTTTAGATTCTTTGAAAGTTCCTTCGGCATGTCTCTTAGTGTTGTTATAAGCTCGAATGGTTACCTATGTCGAGTTTAGATCCCTTATTCACATGGCTAGTTTTGGCAATATTTTAAGTGGAAAAACATTTATGGCAGACCCATCATCAACCATTACACATGGAGTCATTTTCCCTTTAATTTCTATTTTGATAAAGAGTGGGCGGATGTGATCTCTCCCCTCTTTCGATAAATCTGCATCTGAGAAAGATACCGCTCCCATATTAACTTCGCTCTTCTCTTGAATATCTTCACATTTCATTACTCCCTCAATTTTTATGATGCCAATCAGTTCCTTCGGTATTATGGAGGTGGAAATTGGCATGCTAGCTAAGGCCTTGGCCACAGTTTCTCGGTGCTTTTTAGAAGTAGCCAATAAGTCCCAAATGCTAACACTTGCTTGGGTTCTTTTCAGTTGCTTGAGCACGGTTTCATCTTCCTCTTCTTTATTCCCTACTTCAACTTCCTTTCCTTTATTACTTTCTACCTCCTTAGATGATGGCCTTGCATAAGGCTTACCGGATCTAGTGTACATTACTTCATCTTCTTCGGGCTCAGACAAGGTCTGTTCCTTCTTCTTGGATACAAGATCATCATCACTATCACTTGAATCCCAAAACCCATTGACAACACAAATTGCTACTTCTTTACCCACCATAGCTTGTTTAATTTTTCCAAATACCTCTTCTTCTTTGGTTGCTTCTCCATTAACATCTTGAAAAGAAGACATGACAAAACTTTCATGAAAACCTCCTCCAATCATGAAGGTTGCCAGTGGTGGTACTCTATTGAACCTTAGTAATGGGTTGTCTTTGGTGTTCGACTTGTTGGGCTCAGGTAGCTTCCCATAATCAATCAAATTTTGGATCTCATGCCTCAACTTCACACATCTATCCATGTCGTGCCCTTGCATTTGATGAAACTGGCAAAATGCTTTAGTGTCAAAATTAGGTGGGAGAGGGTTAGGCAAAGGATGAGGATTTAAGGGTTGTAACAATCCCTTTCTTTGAAGCTTATTGAGAACCCAAGACATAGATTTTCCCAATTTTGAAAACTGCCTCCTTGTTCCTTGGCTAGTAGCATTAACATCAACTGCCTTTTGCATGCTTTGGTTACCAGACTGATAGTTTCCTTTCTCGTTCCTTCTTGTTGAAAAATGGTTCTTCTCTCTTTCTCATTCTTTGATTTGCAGACCAGCTTGTAGGAGATCTTTGAAATCACGAATGAGTGTATGAGACTTCTTTTCATGAAGACTAGGCAACACCCTTCTCACAATCATCCTTATTTGATCAGATTCATCGGGCCTTTTCTTGAGCAAAGTTGCCTTTTTTCTCCATCTTTTCACATAGTCCACAAAATTCTCATTGGCCTTTGTCTAATGGACTCCACTTCCATTAAGGTAACTTCCATTTCAACAGTGTATCCATATTGTTGGATGAAGCACTTGTATAGCAGATCCCAACTCTTTTGTGTGCTTTCCTCTAAGGTGTTGAACCAATTTTGGACAAAAAGGTCCAATGAGAGAATGAAATATCTTAGAGTTTGAGCCTTAGTGGCTCAGGCAGATTGCATGGCAGTGATGTACTGCTTCACATGGAGATGAGGGTTTCCAGTCCCATCAAACTTTGCAAAGGATGGCATCTTGAACTTGTACGGAACTTCTTCGTCTAGCTTAAAAAATTTGTCAACTTTGGACATTTCCTCGATTTTCATCTTCTTCTCAAATTTCTTTTCTAAGTCCGAAATCATCTTTTAAACATCAGAAGTCTCAATTTTCTCCATAGCTGATCTTTCAACAATCTTTAACTCTTTCTTCTTGTCTTAAAGATCATGTAAGTATTGAGCCCAATCATCATCATCATCATCAATGATCACCTTATCATCATCAAAAACCACTTCACCAACTTTAGTCTTCCCTTTTTCCTTTGGCTTCTTAGTGCTAGCAAATGCTTCGGCATGATTTCCTAAAATCGTAGCCAATTGGTTCTTCATGGTCTCAACTAGGGCCTCTTTTATTTCTTCCATCTTAGCATTGAGGGCGTCATCCACCATTCTTTGAATTTGTTCAGGCTCCATTGCTTTTGGTCAGAAAGTGATTGAGTTGCTACTATATTCTTCATCTCCGGTGTAGGTCAGATTGTCATAAGCTTTTGATCTGTCATAATCCAGGGCTGTGAGCTAGAAAGGATCAATGATATGAGATGCAAATGTATGTATGCATGTATGCACAAACAATCAACAAAGATAAGTAGAACGTCCCTTCCAACCTTATAGCATCCACACACGAATGGCGAGTCTCTTTTCCTAGGTATATGGTTAACAAAATACCAACATGGGGTATCTTGTTTTTGAATAATTTCCTCAAACATTTCAACCAATAGTTATATTTTCAAAAATGGAAATCAGTCTATGACAATTCCCATTAATTAGGTTTTAATCCATTCAACTAACTAAAGTAGCTTTTATGCTATATTGGATTAAAACTAAATTAAGAGGTTTATTATAAATAGATTTCTCACTTGAAAAAGTAACTAATGATTCATGCCAAAAACAAGCCCATGATTAATAATTCTTAGTATAAAATAGGCTCACAGTTGATTTTTGGTATTTCGTAATTAATCTAAATAATTTGCAAGTATTTTGTAAGAAAAGGTTGGATGAAAATAATTTTGTTTCTAAGCCCATTGTAAAAGATTTTAGAAAAAATAGAGTTTGGGCTTAGTATTTGGGTTATGAGCAAAAGATTTGTTTTTAGAAAAGTTTTATGTCCAAAGGCCATCTTGAAAAGTTTTGAAAATGGCTTTGGTCTTTTAGATTTAAAAAAAAAAATTATTTTGAGCTCACAAGGTATTTGGATCATATTAGAAAAAAGAACAAATCAAATAAGCCATGATTTAAGCTAAGATAAATTAACCATATTCAAACAACAAGCATTTGGGGTAAAATCCTAAGGAAAGTAACTAGGCCAATTACATGAGCTTTAGTCTTTGTGTAAAAAGGCTTAGGTTCCCATAGCAAGTATATACCAAATGGTACGAGGCTATGAGTGGTTATGCCATGCTCGATCTCCACACCTTGAGTGAAAGTATGGTATCCCTTACATAACACAACACGAGTAACACGGACGTCCTAACTCACACACACGATGCAATCTAATATGATGCAGTGGATAATATCATTATAAGAAAGAATAGAATAATATAAAGGCCAACGAAATCAACTTCTCATATTCCCAGTGGAGTCGCCGCTGTGAGCGAGGATTTTTGTCCCCACTCCCGGTGCAATGGTTCTTGCGACTTCGGCACTATTTAGGCTCGAGGCCGTAGAGAACACGAACCTAAGCCTAGAGAAAATGGAGTCACTACCCGAATGGGCTGAAAAAAAAAGGGTTGGATGACTCGAATCCCCAACCCTCTAATGGGTTCGAAAAGTTGGGTACGTGTGGGGAAGGTGAGAAATGGCCCAGCACCCGCACAACTCCCGGTTCATTGGAACCGGCCTCCTTTTTAGGTCTTAATATTATAAAATTCTTAAATATAATAATAATATCTATATTACATGCAACAATTAAAATAAAGAATAATTATATTAAAATCAAAGCAAGGTCCAAACAAAGCAAATAAATGGACACCCATTCGAGGATGGAAACATGTCCTTACATCGTTCATGTCTAAACTAAATAGGAAACCCACCGAAAGGTGAAAACATGTCCTTTACATTGGTCTAAAATATAAGAGAAATTTAAATTACATAATATTTAACTAATGAGGTACCCCCAAAGCGAAAATATTTCTCTTACAATTTTAATAATAAAATAAACAAATAATAATCATAATAATAAAGAAAATAATCATCCATGGTAAATTAAATAAATCAAGCATTGAAATTAAATAAATCAACCAGTAAAACATATAATAAATTACATAATGAAATCAAAAATTAAATAAAACAATAAAGATATAAGTTTAAGTTTATTCCTTAATTTAGAGTTCTTTAATTAATAATTAGGGTTTTGGGGATTTTGGAATTATTATTATTATTATTTAGGCTACTGTGAAGATTTTGAAAAATTGGAATGGATTAGGGTTTTATACATTTAAGAAATTAGTAAGGTTCTTTGGTTAATCAAATTATGGTTTAGGGGTAACATCATGAAATTAGGGTTTTGGAATCTTAAGACATTAGGGTTTATAATTCTTGGTTACTGGATTGTGATTTTAGTTTTACTGAATTGAGTTTTAAGGTTTAGAGTTATTTGTCATAAGATTTTGAGGTTTTAAGAATTAGGGTTTAGGGTGTTGTTGAACTTGTCATAAAGTTTTGATGCTTTAAGAATTTAGGGTTTAGGAAAACAAGGGTTTACTGTATTATTTTGAGAGAATTAGGATTTTTTTGATATTTTAGAAAACATATTTGATTTTAGGATTTACAAAAATAGTTTAGAGTTTTATAAAAATAATTATGATTTTTAGAAAACATAAAGAAGATTAGGCTTTGGAGATTTAAGAAAACATTTGGAAATTTTGGACAAAAAGTTATGGTTTAGTTCAGAAAAACAATTTAGGGTTTTAAAGCTTTTAGAAGCAGAAGAATAGTTTTAGGGTCTTTAAGGTTTCTGGAAAAAGAAAAACAGTTTTAGGGTTTTAAAGTTTTTGGAAATAGGAGAGAAACAATTTTAGGGTTTTAAAGTTTCTAGCAAGATAAGAATAGTTTTAGGGTTTTGAAGTTTTGATTACTGACTAAGTCTACTGGATGAATGTATGATTTAATGTAAAATATATTACTAAGTTTAATAATTTAGGTTACTGAAACAAAAATCAATGATAGATGTATTTAAAAGAAAATATGGCAATAACATTGTAAATATAATTGAAGTAAAGATTTATAATCAAACCTCCATTCGTTGGTTCCACCAAAACTGATTTCTAGATGAACAATGACAAAGGCAGTGTTGCTGCCTTTGATGGATTGTTGATTGCTTCTTGTTGCTAATGTCTCTTGCTTGCTAGGGTTTTTCTATCTCTTTTTTCCTCAGTCAGAAGTCTAAAGTTTTCCTCCAGTAAAAACTAGTTTTCCCCCCTTTAATTCTGAGTTTTAATATGCTATTTATAGGAAAAATCATAAACCTACTTCTAATTGTTTAAGGAAATTAAAACCAATTAGGAAAAGAAACCAAAACCAAATAGAATTTGATTTCGAAAAAACTGCATTGGAAAAATGGGCTAGCGAAAAACTTACTGGAGAAAACTGCGAGGATTGCGAGCTGTGAGGGCCAGCGCTGGGCGGCCAGCCAATTTGCTGCTGGAATTTCCTGCGGGCGAATTGGCCTGGCTGATTCACCTTCGACGATGAATTTTTTCATCGCCAATTTTTTTATCGTCGATTTTTATTTTTTATTTATTTATTTATATTTATTTAACTTTACCATTTTTATTTTTATTAAAAATTATAAATAATAAATAATAAAATACCATAAAAAATAATTTGGACTATATAAAAATATCGGACCAAACTGGGTCAAAAATTAAGGGTCTACAAGCGGCCTTCCTAATTTTGAAAATTGTCTTCTTCCTCTTTGGCCAGTGGCATTGACATCAACTACCTTTTGCATGCTTTGGTTACCAGACTAGTAGTTTCCTTTCTTATTCCTTCTTGCCAAAAAGCAGTTCTTCTCCCTTTCCCATTCTTTAATTTGCAAACTAGCTCGCAAAAGGTCCTTGAAATCTCGAATAAATGTGTGAGACATTCTTTCATCAAGGCTAGGTAGCACCCCTCTCACAATCATTCTAAATTGATCCAATTCATCAGGCCTCCTTTTGAGCAATGCGGCCTTATTCCTCCACCTCTTCACATAGTCCACGAAGTTCTCATTCGACCTTTGTCTAATGGACTCCACCTCTATTAAAGTAACTTCCAATTCAGCATTGTATTCATGTTATTGGATAAAGGCCTTATATAGTAAATCCCAACTCTTTTGAGTGTCATCATCTAAGGTATTGAACCAATTTTGGATAATGGGATCCAATGAAAGCATGAAGTATCTTAAAGTTTGAGCCTTAGTAGCTCGAGCAGATTGCATAGCAGTGATATATTGCTTCACATAGAGATGAGGATTTCAAGTTCCATCAAACTTTGCAAAGGATGGCATCTTGAACTTGTATGGAACCTCTTCATCTAACTCAAACAACTTTTCAACCTCAGACATTTCTTCAGTTTTCAGCTTCTTTTCAAACTTCTTTTCTAGGTCAGTGATTAACTTCTCAACATCTGAAGTTTTAGTCTTTTCCATGGCTGATCTTTTAACAACCTTCAGCTCCTTCTTCTTGTCTTAAAGACCTTACAAGTATTGAGCCCAGTCGTCATCATCATCAACGACTACCCTGCCATCATCAAAAGCTACTTCACCAACTTTAGCCTTTTCCTTGTCTTTCTTGGTGCTTGCAAATGCTTGAACAGTGTTCCCAAACATTGCAACCATTTGACTCTTCATGATCTCAGCTAGGGCTCCCTTTAATTCTTCCATCACGACTTCAAGGGCATCATCCAACATCTTTTGAATCTGCTCAGGTTCCATTGCTTTTAGTGAGAAGCTAATTGAGTTGTTGTTGGATTCTTCATCACCGACGTAGGTCAGATTGTCATAGGCTTTTAAACTATTGTAATCCAGGGATGTGAGTCAGAGAGGATCAATGATATGAGATGCAAATATATGTATGCACAAACAACGAATAAAGATAGTTAGTACGTCACTTTCAATGTTATAATTTTCACACACGAATGGTGAGTCTCTTTTCCTAGGTATATGATTATCAAAATACCAACATGGGGTATCTTGTTTTTGAATAATTCCAATAGACGTTTCAACCAATAGTTGTATTTTCAAACATGGAAATCAATTCATGATAATTCCTGTTAATTAGTTTTAATCCATCCAATCAACTAAAGTAGCTTTCATTCTGTATTGGATTAAAACTAAATTAAGAGGTTTATTATAAATAGATTTCTCACTTGAAATGTAACTAATGATTCATGCAAGAATAAGCCCACGATTAATAATTCTTAGTATAAACTAGGCTCACAATTGATTTTTGGTATTCCATAATTGACCTAAATAATTTGTAAGCTCTTTTAAAGAAAAGGTTGTAATTTGGATGAAATGTAAAAATAGTTTTATTTGAAAAACCCATTGTAAAAAGATTTTAGAAAAACTGGATTTTGAGCTTTGTATTTGGTCAAGAGAAATATAATTTGACAGATTTTAGAAAAGTTTTATGCCTAAAAACCATTTAAAAAATTTTGAAAATAGTTTTGGTCTTTTTGATTTAGGGAGAAAAAAAATTATTTGAGCTCACAATGTAATTCGATCATATTAGAAAAAAAAACAAACCAAATAAGCCATGATTTAATCCAAGATAAATTAACCATAGTCAAACAATAAGCATTTGGGATAAAAATCTAAGAAAAGTAACTAGGCCAATTACATGAGCTTAAGTCTTTGGATTGAAAGGATTAGGTTCCCATAGCAAGTATATACCAAAAGGTACAAGGCTATGAGTGGTTATGCCATGCTCGATTTTCATGCCTTTAGTGAAAGTATAGTGTCCCTTACATAACACAATACAAATTACAAGGGTGTCCTAACTCACGCACATGATGCAATGGATAATATCATGACAAGAAAGAATAGAATAACATAAATACCAACGAAATCAACTTCTCTTATCCCCAGCGGAGTCACCACTGTGAGCAGTGGTTTTTGCCCCCACTCCCACGTGGAATGGTTCTTGCAATTTTGGCACTGTTAGGCTCAAGGCCTTAGAGAACACGGGCCTAAACCTGGTGAAATTAGAGTTGCCCCCCTGACAGACCAGAAAAAAGAAAGGGATGGATGACTCAATTCCTAAGGAATTCCCAACCCCCTATTGAGTTCAAAAATTGGATACGTGTAGGGAAGGTGAGAATGACCCAACACCCCTATAATGCCCGGTTCATTGGAACCGGCCTCCTTTTTAGGTCCTAATATTATAAAATTCTTAAATAAAATGACATTACCCATACTACATGCGATAATAAGAATAAATAAATACTTTATTAAAAAAATCATAGCAATGTCCAAACAAAACAAATAAATGGACACCCATCCAAGGATGAAAACATGTCCTTACATCGCCCAATTTCTAAAACTAAATAGGACACCCACCAAAAGATGGAAATGTATCTTGTACATTAATCCCAAAATATGAAAATAATTTAATTTACATGAAGCTTAATTAATGAGGTACTCACAAGGTGAAAATATACCTCTTACATTACAAAAAAAATAAAGTAAAATGATAAACGACATTCAACCATTCATCATGAAGGTAAACCATTCATTATAAGCCAAATAAAGATCAAGATATGTAAACTAAGAATACAGTATGTAAAGCATGATTCAAATAGCAATTAAAGATGAAACATACAAGCTAGGGTTTTATGAATTATGGTTTAAGAAAATACAATTAGGTTTTAGGGTTTTTTTTTTAAAAAATAAGATTAGAGTTTTAACATTTTAGGGTTTATATTCAAAAACTATGGTTTTAGGGTTTAAAGAAATTAATATTATTATAATTACTTTTAAGTATTATGCTACTGTAAAGATTTTGAAAAATAAATTAATTAGGGTTTAGGGCTAATTGGGGTTCAGGAAGAAAATAAATTAGGGTATTGGAATTTACAAGAATAATGATCAAATCTTTGTAGTTGGAATGAACAAGCTACTATTTAAAAATATTTGAGGAAAATTAAGTGGAGCTAATGTGATAATACAAAAAAGAAAACTTTAAATGAAGCTATATGGCATAGTGACTAAATAATCACATATTTGGAAGAGGTGATGATAAAAGGCTACTAGGTTCAATTTTAAACATAGATCATGCATATTAAAAATTATCAAAAGAATATTATAATGAATTAATTAATAAAATACCGTCTTTTATTGGCTCTACCACAATTGCAGCATTGAAATTCTAGGGAAGCTTGATTCAAGACAACACAGCCTTGTTACCTTGTGAATTGGGGTTTTCTTTTTGTGTTTGGTTGCTTTGGGTTGCTTCAAAGATCAAGAGTCTGATGATAATTCTTGGTTAACTTTTTACCCATTCTTATTTCTGTGTTTAAGACTATTATTTATAGAATTTTAAAATAAAACCTAATATGGTAAGGAACTTAAAACTATTTTGGAAATTAATTGATGTTTCTGAGTAAAAATATAATTTTGGCAAAAATTGGCCAACGCGCTGGCATGGCTGCTGAGACTCGAGCAACGAGCGAGCAATGAGACTGGGATGAGAACAATTGGGGGAGCGCCTACGAGGCACTACCCAATTCATCGCAACATGTAGCTACGACGAATTGGGGCAGGCCAATTCGCATCAGCTGGCACCTGCGGAGAATTGCCTTGCCACGTGTCGCTCACCGATTGGTCTGTCTGATTATTTATTTTTTATTATATATAAATTTTATAAAAAACAAATAAAATGAATGATAAATAATAAAATAAATATTAAATACTACAAAAATTATTTCAGATTTATTTTAATTTTTGGACTGTACTTGGTAAAAATTTAAGGGTCCACAAATTAATAATTTCTAATCAATCACAAGGAACAAATTAGGTTACAAGGTTATATTAATGGATAATTGAGAATTAAGCTAAATTTATCTATAAATCCTAGGTACCATTCCATGAATTTAAATTAATCTTACACAACCATTGCTCATTTTACTTTAAAATTTTAATTACTTTTCACCATTTCGACAACATACAATAAAACTTTAATATTTTATTTTAAATCAAATTATTACAAGTAAACGCCTTCCTTGTGAGAGGACCTTGGTACGATCACCATTACTACAATAGCTTCATATACTTATGAGTGTTACTTTGTGGTAGTGTTAAATAGAGCGCAACATATATGAAAAGGGTAAAGGGTGGCTTAGTCAAAAGGATCCCGTCACACTAGAGTAGTAATATTCCTAATCACATGTCAGATAAGGAATATAGCATGGGTCCAATAATACATGTATCCTCATTAAACCCCAAAAAGGATTTTGGGATACACAGCGGATGGGATTACTTTTGCTATCCCCTAACATATCTATGGATGATTGCCATGTTGATGCTACTCACTATCCCAAGGTTTTATCCTAAATAATCTAAAGTTTGAATATAGAAGTGATGAATGAAAAGTTTAAATTTAATTAAAGGTCAAGCTAAGTTTACTTTGAAGAGGTTAAGCCCATTAAGCCACTTAAAATATTTTTTTTTGAAAGACATTTTGTCCCTAGTGGAGTCACCAATTGTGAGACCCCACTCGAGCATTAATAGGACCCGATATGGGAGTCAAAATGCTTATTTTGAGCTTAGTCTTACACAAACATGCCAAGATCAATCTTCCAATTGTAGGATACACTCAGTTTTAGGAAAAATATTTTTGGATTCACCACTTAAATTTATTTATTCATTAGAAAAGGGAAAATTTTAGAAAAACTCTTAAAGTTAACTCTAATCATATCCCAAGGATAAAGATCACTAGCCTCGAACCAAATGATGAATTTGGGAGCTAGGTTTTAACTTAAGTTTAGTAAAAATGGTTGGCCTTAAATTTAATAAAACTTATAAAAAAATTATTTAATGAAATGACAATTATAAATATGATATGAAAAGTAAAAATGCATGATAAACATTATATTATTCTTCCATTCACAATTAAAAGCAACAAGTAAAATAATAAGGTATAAAATTAAATTTACAACTCAAAATCTAAAAGTAAGAGGATCCCAACTCTAGCCTTATGGATTCTAGGATGGGCACACATTCCCCAAAACAACTAAGTAAACAAGAAGAGTTTATAATAATGGAAGAGTTCAATGAAACAAAAGATAAGAAAATGAGAGTTTTATGGTTACGTGGACTTGGTACTTGGATTGAAATTTCAAGTAGGCCTACATATCTAATTTGAATGAGAATCAAAGGTCATGCAGTTTTAACCATCTTGCAATGGTAGGTTTTCACTTAAAATTTTGGTTAACCTAGGCTAACCTAATGTCTAAGTCTAATTTTAGGTTTAACTTTCTGAATCTATGTTTAAGGTTTAAGTTTTAGGCTTAACCTTCTAAACTTAAGTCTAAGGTTTACGTTTTAGGTTTAACCTTCTAAATTTAATTTTTGAAAAGGGCGTTTAAGCTCTTATTCCAACCTAATTTGAAAAGGATTGATTTTAGGTTCATATTCCAACCTAATTTTGAAAAATAATTTTATATGCATATTCCAACCTAATTTTGAAAAAGATTGATTTTAGGTTTATATTCCTACCAAACTATTGATTTTATTTTGGAACCCAATCGTTGTGTGAGAGGAGATTTTAGCCCCCACTTCTTGTGGAATGGTTCTTACTACTTCGGCATTGTTAGGCTCTCGGCCTTAGAAAAAATAGGCCTAAACCTAGAAAATAGAAGTTGCCACCCGAACAAGCCGAGAAGAAGATAGAATAGGTGGATGACTTGATTCCTAAGGAATCCTCGATCCCTACTGGGTTCAAAAAGTTGGGTATGAATGGAAAAAGTGAGAAGTGGCCCAACACCCCCCATAATGCCCTATTCATTAGAACCGACCTCCTTTTCAGGTCTAAATATTATTGAACTTATAAATTATTATGATATTATTCATATTACATGTAATTGAAATAAATAGACATCATAATATAATAAACAAATAAACAAATAAAATGGGCACCCATACTAGATAGATTCATGCCTTTACAAATGTCTAAATGTCCATAATACAGATAAAACAAGATGGGACACCCATAAAAGAGTAAAAATGTGTCCCTTACATTAATCCCAAATATAAATTGAATAAAAGAAACAAATTAAATAAGGCACTCACAGAGTGGAACATGCCTTTTACAACTTTGAAATCCAAATAATAAAATTAAAATCCACAAACATAGAAATAATCATCATATGAAGAATCATAAGATTAAGGCTTAATTAAAAGGAAATTAAAATTAATCACAAAAATTACAATCCATAAACATATCTTAATGTTAACTCATTAATGAAACATAAAGCGTAAGACACATGGCGGTCCTGCTAACCAGGTTTTAATTTAGGTTCAAGGGGGCATCGCCCCGAAAAGATAAATGATTTACCATACTCGTTGAATAAGTTGCTGCCTCCAGAATATAAATTAGGGTTTTAAACCATCAATTTAGGGTTTTAATTATAAAATTAGGATTTTGGCTACAAAATTAGAGCCTCAGCATGCAATTAGGGTTTTAGTGTTTAATCAAACAAGATAAAGAAAAGCTATTGATTTATTAAATTAAATAAATAAGAGTATAGAAAACCATACATGAGTTGTTTTAAGTTAAACAAATCAATTTATGCCTTTCAAAATCGAACTAAATTATTTAAAATTTGTAAACTGGGTTTAAATCTTTTGAAGACAAATTAATTTTATTTTGGCATTCTTTAATTAGGACCGTACCAACTTGGGGCAAAAATTAAGGGTCTACAGTTTGCCTCCCTACTTGAACAATCTTCAATTGGTTCAAAGAGTGAAAGCAACATGACTTTTGAATAAATTTTGGGCCAAAATGGGTTCTGGACCCTAGATAGTTTGGGTTTTGGACCCGAATTGAAAAATATTTGGGTTGTGGACCCGAATTGAGTTCTGGATTAAAAAAATTTGGATTTTGGACCTGAAGTGGTTTAGGTTCTGGACCCGGATTGAGTTCTAGACTAAAAAAAAGATTTGGGTAAGAATTGAGGTGGTTTGGGTTTTGGACCCAGATTAAGTTCTAGACATGAAAGAGATTCAAGTTTTGGACCTGAGACGGTTTGGGTTCTGGACCCGGATTGAGTTCTGGACTCGAGGTGATTTTATTCTTGGCTCGAATTGAGTTCTGGACTAGAAAAAGATTTGGGTTTTGGACACTGTTTGGGTTTTGGACCCTTATTGCAAAATATTTGGGTTCTGGACCCCAGGTACCTCTAAAAATTAATTTTAGTTAGTAAAGAATTTTGCAAAAAATAAGATATTTTTACTATACCTATGTATTCTTGCCCTGTGCGTGAAAATTTTTTTTATAAGTTTAAAAAAATATTTTTAAGACATGCAAAAAATATAAATTCACAATAAATATCTTTTTACTATGTGCACGTGTGGTGTGTGAATTATTGAAACAAATAAAGAAAGCAACCTATTGTTGTTGAAACAAAAAATCTTCAAACGGTTTGCCATTCAACATTTAGAACATCTTCATCTTCAGCATTTCTTATAATTTTAAGTTTTTGAAAGCTTTATCACTTACCATAAATGGCTGCTATTTAACACTCTTTGAGGTTCGATACACGCTCAAACAATGAATTTATTACTTACTGTAGACCCTTAATTTTTTACCTAGTCAGGTCCGATATTTTTTATATAGTCCAAAATAATTTTTGTGGTATTTTAATTAAATAATATTTATTTTAGTATTTATTATTTATAATTTTAAATAAAAATAAAAAATGGTAAAGTTAATAAAATAAAAAAATAATAAATAATAATAAAAATAAAAATCGACGACGAAAAAATTCATCACCGAAAATTGGCTTGGCCAGGCCAATTTGCCCCTAGGAATTTCCTATGGGCGAAATGGCCCAGGAAATTCCTGCGGCGAATTGGCCAGCTGGCCCATCGCCTGCCCGCAGTTTTCGCCAGCAATTTTTTTGCCAGCGCAATTTTTCAATGCAGTTTTTCCGAAACCAAATTCTATTTTGTTTTGGTTTCTTTTCCTAATTGGTTTTAATTTCCTTAAACAACTAGAAGTAGGGTGAGGATTTTTCCTATAAATAAGACATTAAAACTCAGAATTAAGGGATCAAAAATTGGACTTTGGACTTTTGATTGAATCGGAAAGATTAGTCTTTATTGGAGTAGAAAAGAGACAGAAAAACCCAAGCACTAGAGATTAGCAACAAAGAAAGCAATCAACAATCCATTCAAAGGCAGCAACACTGCCTTTGTCTTTGTTCATCCAGAAGCATATTGTTGAGGAAACAACGAACGAAGGTTTGATTATAAATTTTTGATTTAATGTTATTTACAATGTTTCCATCATTTATTTTTTTAAGTAACCAAAATTATTAAACTTAATAATATATTTTGACATTAAATCATACATTCATCCAGTATCCATTAGTTAGTGATCAAAACTTCAAAACCCTAAAACTGTTCTTCTCTTTCCAAAAACCTTAAAACCCTAAATTACTCTTCTGTTTCCAAAAACCTTAAAAACCTAAATTATCTTTTTTACTTTTAAAAAAATCTTAAAAATCCTAAAAGTGTTTCTTCTGTTTCCAAAATCTTAAAAACCCTAAAAGTGTTTCTTTTACTTCCAGAAACCTTCAAAACCTTAAAGTGATTCTTCTGCTTCCAGAAACCTTCAAAACCCTAAAGTGTTTCTTCTACTTCCAAAAGCCTTCAAAACCTTAAAGTGTTTCCAAATGTTTTCCTAAATCTTCAAACCCTAATCTTCTTTATGTTTTCTAAAATCATAATTATTTTTATAAAACTCTAAACTGTTTTCTTAAACCCTAAAATCAAATACGTTTTCCAAAATACCAAAAATCCTAATTCTCAAAAAACCAAAACAGTAAACCCTAAGTTTTCCTAAACCCTAATTCAGTGAACTTAAAACTTAATTTAGTAAATCTAAACCCTAAAGTCATAATCCAATAAACCTAAAATAACAATCCAGTAACCAAGAATTATAAACTCTAATGTCTTAAGGTTCCAAAACCCTAATTTCATTATGTTACCCTTAAACATTAATTTGATCAATCAAATAACATTAGTAACTTCTTAAATGTATAAAATCCTAATTCATTCCAATTTTTCAAAATCTTTATAGTAGCCTAAATAATAACAATAATAATTCTAAAATCCCAAAACCCTAAATGTTAATTAAAGAACTCTAAATTGAAACAGTAAGCCCTAATTTATATCTTTACTTGCTTTATTTAATTTTAGATTTGATTATGTAGTTTATTATATGTTTTGATGGTTGATTTATTTAAGTTCAATGCTTAATTTATTTAATTTATCATGGATGATTATTTTCTTTATTGTTATGATTATTATATGTTTGTTTTAGTATTAAAGTTGTAAGAGGTATGTTTCTACTTTGTGGGTACTTCATTAGTTAAAGATCATGTAATTTAAATTTCTTTATATTTTGGACCAATGTAAAGGATACGTTTTCACCTTTCGGTGGGTGTCCTATTTAGTATAGACATAGAAGATGTAAGGACGTGTTTCCATCCTCGGATGGGTGTCCATTTCTTTGCTTTATTTGGACATTGCTTTGATTTTAATACAATGAATCTTTATTTCAATTGTTGTGTGTAATATGGATAATATTGTTATACTTAAGAATTTTATAATATTAAGACTTGCAAAGGAGGTCGATTCCAATGAACAGGGCGTTATGGGGGTGCTGGGCCATTTCTCACCTTCCCCACATGTACCCAACTTTTCGAACCCATTAGGGGGTTGGGGATTCCTTAGGAACTGAGTCATCCACCCCTTTCTTTTTCTCAGCCTGTCCGGGTGGCTACTCCATTTTCTCCAGACTTAGGCCCGTGTTCTCTAAGGCCCAGAGCCTAAACAGTGCCGAAGTAGCAAGAACCATTCCACTTGAAGTGGGGGCAAAAATCCACTCTCACACTTACCTTTTCATCAATGGGGTTGAGTAAATTCTGTTGTTATCCGGAATGCATCTCCATCGAAGAGAAAACACCAGTAAGTGTCACATTACTGCTTTTTAACGTACTTATTCACACAAAATGTGTTAGTATAAATTAATTATAAATATGATTGTACAAAAATATTTTTGTAGATATGATTGTATAAAAATAAGTATGAGAAATTGATGTAGTAAAATTTGTAAAAATTATTTCATAAAAATATGCATGAAAAATATTGTGATAAAAATTATAAAAATTAGGGTGCAAAAATATGCATGAAAAATTGATGTATATAAAAATTAGTGCATAAAAATATGTATGAAAAATTGATGTAGTGAAATTTAGTGCACAAAAATATGTATGAAAAAAATTTTTGTATAAAAATGTGCGTGTATAAATTTTATAAAAAATATTGTATATTAAAATATGCATAAGAATTATTATACAAAAATGTGTGAAAATTATTGTACAAAAGTGTGTATGATAATTTATACTTGTACTTACCTTAACTTACCTATATTTGGATAGCATGATGGTTGTGACATTAAAGTGGGAGGGAATAATTACAAGGGTCGAAAATGGTATGATTGGGCCCTACTACAGTAAATAGAATGGTTGGAGAGAGTAGTTTTGAAGACTTCATTTTACTATTACCAGCCCAGGGCTATCAAATTGATTGGAGTGTGATCCAAGCGCTTGCAGAGCAGTGGTTGGACACAACCCATACTTTCCACTTGCCGATTGGGGAGATGATAATTGGTCCAGTCAATTTCGTGGCCATAACAAGTATCCAACATGACGGGACCCCTGCCCTTTGACCAGTGATATCTTAAAGGAGAAGGAATTTTGCTAGTTAATCAGTGTCAATTCCCATTACAGAGGGTCATACAAAATTAGATATGAGCCTATCCGAGAGTATTGGATAAAGTACTCTCACCTTGAGCAGGATGAGAGGGAAAAATAATATACTTAAGGGTTCCTATTTTATCTGCTGGGGGTGACCATTTTGGGAAGTACTGAGTCTGCTATCCACTTATTGGTATTGCATGTTCTTTCTAACTTAGACCGTGTATCTTCTTATGCATGGGGAGAAGCTTTCCTTTATCACGTCTTTAATGTACTTTGTAAGAATAAAAGATCCTTCATTGGTTTCATAACCGTTGTAGAGGTATCACTTTCTTTAGAATTATTGACCCAAATAATGCATGTATAGACTTAATTCTCTTTTTCATGTATATGTTTGAGCATATGAGCACAACCTATTGAGAGTTCCCAATATTATGCGGCTGTAGGTTAGGTATCCAAGGCTAGGTGTCTGGCTATCGGGCCGTAGGGGTGTGCCTGGCAGCCACCACGTTCACACCCACCACTTCCATATGAGCCGCCTAACCTGGGACCAAATAAGAAAAAATGTTAACATTATTATCAAACTTGTGATAAAAAAGAACTTACATGTTTGCTTTTTCTGTAGGTGGGCGTGTCCTAGTGGAAAGCTAAAGAGAGAAACAGTTGGATTAGATGCATGACTGAGGCATTGCCCTTGCAAAACTCCCATTGGATTATTGCTGGTGCAGTTTTTGATGGCTAGTTTCTTGGTGAAAGGGTACATAATTGGTTCCTCAGACCTAACTAGCAAAGAGTACCAGCTGATATTACAGAATTTACTGAAAACTATATATATGTTGGAGCCTTATTGGAGCCATGCCCATAATGGCTTCGATATTCGAGACTTCCTGCTATCATCAGATTTTCCATATGCCTGTTTAGATCATTTTTGTACTTGTTTTTAGTATGATTTTTATGTTTTTTTAGTTAATGTTTTGATTGATTTTTATTTTAAGTGTGTTTAAAGTGTTGTTTTTAGGTTTAGGTGCAAAAACACACTTGGAAGATTAAAACAGTGCAGGAAAAGCATGAACCAAGCAAGACATGGCCAAGCCAAATCAAGCTTGGCCGTGTCCCTCAAAGAATGAAGAGGGCGGAGCATGACACGGCTATGAGACACGGCCAAGCCTCTGGTCGTGTCTCATCCAAGGAGCAAAACCAAAGAAACCAAGAAAAGAAGAGCAAAAATAAAGAAGCAGGAAGAGACACACTCAGTGACACGGCCAAGCTTGTGGCGTGTCATATGACATGGCCAAGCCAAGAGAAAGCTTGGCCGTGTCCCATTTCATGCCAAAGCCAAGTGGAGCAAGCAAAGAAGGAAAGAAAAGAAGCAGAAGCAAACACACCCACATGACACGGCCACAAGCTTGGCCGTGTCACCTCCTTGAGACCAAAAGAAAAGAAAGAAAAAGAAAGAAAGAAAAAGCTCAGTGAAGGACACGGCCAGATGGCTTGGCCGTGTCCCAAAGAAAAACAAGAGACACGGCCAAGCCAATCTTGGCTTGGCCGTGTCACACAAAAAATATTTGAATTTTTCTACACGAACTGGGAGACAAAGTGGGAAACAAGGCCTTGTGCTTGCAAAAAGAAATATTAAACAAATAAAAAGGGGGGAATAAAGTGAAATGGTGTGAGTTGGAAGGCATGGGTGTGTATTTTTGAATGAATTAAAAGGAGAGGAAGAGGAAATTGGAAGGAGTTCTTCTTGGTTCTTGAACAATTTCTGCAAAAATGTGGGAGAGGGAGAGAGTGACACTCTCCCTTGTCCCTTCATCTTCATCTCCATTTCCATTCTCTCCACCTTCTCCATCTTCCATTGATAAGATCTTTGAGGTTCTTTGGGATAAATTGGGTTAAACAAGCTCTTGAAGGTTAAAGAAGCTTCAATGAAAGGATTGGTGACTTAAGAAAGCTCCATTCCATCTTCCAAAGGTAAAAATCAATTGAAGAGTTGGTGACTTGAGAAAGCTCCATCCCAAGGTTTGGTGACTTGAGAAACCTCCATTCTATATTGCAAGAGGAATCAACCATTGAAGAGGGCTTGAGTTCGTCATCAAATACATCAAGTGGAGCTAGGAGAAAGACTAGCAATCCTACTCTTGGCATCTTCATAAGGGGTTTTTCTATTCTCTCTTTTAATTCATTCTTATTGTTGTTGTTGTATTAAGAGATTGATATTGCAATGGACAATTTGTTTTTGTTTTATATTGAGTTGAATGAATGTGTTAAATTGATGATGTTGAGCTAAATACCCATGCCTAGGGTTTGTAGTATATTTGGTTGAATGTCTTGATTTGATATTTCCATTGATGTTCCTTGTTGTTTGGTTGATTGTATTACATTAAATGCTAGGTTGATAGATTAGCTACCTATTGATCTTTGAATATTGGATGACGGACCGAGAGGTGAAATTCGATATCGAAACTATATAATCGACCACCCTATGAATGAATTAGAAATATAAGTTCTAAGGTTTATTAATTTGGTAATGTAAAAGAATTGGTCATTGTTAATTCATGAATGTGAGAACTAATGGATTGGTAATTGACTAATTAACCTTAAGGAACAAATTAATTACAAGGTTATGTTAATGGATAATTCAGAAGTGAGCTTTGATTGAATGGACCTATGACTCTAGGCACCTTCCCAAGAATCGATTTGATCTTGTACAACCATCACACACAACCCTACGCACTTTAATTTTAGGTTTAGATTATTCTCGCACCATCCCAAACAACAAACTCTCGCATTTAAATAATTTGTCAATCAAGCTATTACGAACCACACCTTCTTAGGGAAACGACCTTGGGGCGATCACCTTTGCTACAGCTACCTCGTATACTTGCGAGTGATGCTTGTAGTAGTACTTAATCCGAGCGCAACAAGTTTTTGGTGCCGCTGCCAGGGAAGGCTGTCACAGTAGTAATAGTTTGATTTTTCTTTACAATTTAATTATTTGTTTGTTTTCTTTTAATTGTTGTTTGTTTTGTTTGAATATTTTTTATTTGTTTTCTTTAAGTTGTTGAGTGCCTTTTGTAAAGATGCAGTTTTCAAGGCACGGAGGAGTTTATGATAGGAACGATGATTCTAAAATGGCATGGCAATTAGCAGAATTGACGAATCAACTTAAGGTGCTAAATGCAAGAGGAAGAGCACCTATGCCACGCCAAGAGATATGTGCAGCATGTGGCAATGCAGTCCATAGTGAAAACACGTGTTCCATGGGTTTTGGACGATACCAAGAATGGCAAGAGGAAGAATATGACTACCAAAGTTTCCAGCAAATGGGTAGAAATGACACATATTCCAATCCTTATAATCCCAGCTGGGGAAGCCAACCAAATTTTTCTTGGAAAAATCAGTGGCACGTTCCACCTCCAATTTTTTTTCGACCTTACCAAAGAGACTCTTACTCTCAAGACCAATATTCAAATCAAAATTACCTTAAGACACCCACATTTGAAGATAGTTTGAATGCCTTCATTCAAACTAGCACACAAAATCAAGATAAACTTAAGGAACCCACTTTGGAAGATAGTTTGAATGCCTTCATTCAAATTAGCTCACAAAACCATGATAAATTCGAGAAATCCACAGTGGAAGATGATTTGAATGCTTACCTTCAAATTAGCATACAAAATCAGGCAGGGAGCAATAAGAGGTTTGATTCTTTGGAGGAATCATTGAAGAGGGTGGAAGCTCAAGTTAGGCAATTGGCACATCAACTCCAAGCACACCAAAAGGAGGAATTTCCTAGCCAAGTGGAACAAGTCAAGGTAATCACAAATTTAAGGAGTAAACAGGTGATATATAACAGTTTTTGTGATTCCTTTGATGCAGGAACTAATCAAGAAGAAGATGGCGAGGAGATACAACAAAACATGGAGAAACCAAGTCAATCAAAGGAGGAGGAGAATTTGGACTCATCAACTTCATCACATTCGTATGAACCTCCGAATCCTTTGCCACCAATTCCATTCCCAAGTAGGCTGAAAGAAGAGGAGCAAGGTAAGCAACTTTCTAACATCTATGATGTACACTCCCAAGGAGAAAGTGGAAATAAGCTTGAGATGGGTATGTCTTTAGAAGAAGAACATGAAATGCCCAATTTAGAACTTAAGGAATGTAAGCTAGTTTTAGATGCTGAGGTTGTTGAAAGGGGACTCGAAATTGTTAAAATGGATGAAGAAGTGATTCAACCAAACTTGGTTGAACTTAAAGAGTTCCCAAAAATCATCTCCTATACTCTTGGTGGTGAAGAAGAGCATACAATGGATAGAGCCATGTTGCACAATGAAATAGGATTTTACAACGTTCCTATAGCACTGGAGGATCACCCCGAGGTGACCTTTACATGTCCCTTTGAGACATGTTCTCTTCAAGGAATACTATTTAGGGGTTGCCGTACATCGGGTACATTTCAAAGTTACATATTGTTCATCCTCTCAGTCATGGGCTCCAATTACATTATGGGTGGAAGGAGCCCTACACATCGCATATGGGAACGATGGAAATCAAGTTTCATCTAAACCCTCTCTGTAGTATGCATGCTCACATTGAGGACAATGTGAATCTTTAAGTTTGGGGTGCATTTTGTGTTTTGTATTTTTACTTTTAAGTTATTTTTGTTTAAGTTTAGTTAATGTTTTTAATGTTTTTCTTTGAATAATTGAATTTTAGAAAGTTCAATTGCTATAAATTGTTGATAGATGACCTTTGAATTGTTGAAGCATGAATTGGAGAATTGAGTAGAATTGGTGCTTATTGTCAATTTTGTCGGTTTTTTCCTAGCATTGCCATTAACCTAGTGAGAAATTGAGCCATCAACTTATTATTATTGTTGTTTGTGAACATCTTTGATCGATGATTTGCTAGAACTTGCTTTGACATACATTTTAAGATTGTATAAAAATTTCAATTAGGCATCAAGATGATTAAGGCAATTAGGTGAACCCACTTTGGCTTAAAAAGACCAACCCTATATTCAACCTTAGTTAGCCAATTTTGAGCTTATTTTATTTTTCCTTTTCTTTCTTTTTCACAACACCATTAGCTTGAATCTTGTTGTTTAACTCTTACCATTTTCATTAGGTCAAGAGCATTTTAAGAGCATTTATAACCGAGTGTTGTGTTGAATTAAGTGTGGAGTTAAATTTAGTAGGTTTAAGATTGCAAAGCAAAATAATAAAAAAAAAACAAGAAGAAAAAAAAGATATATATAATAAGAATAATTGTTGTTCTTATTGAAAGGGTTGGAATAAGTTGGAGATATCATTGCAATATTTAATAAGTGAGTTCCCTTGAAAAGCTCTTTAATGTCAAGGGGTAAATGAGAGAAATGTGTTTTGGGATTGTTGGGTTATGTATATGAATGGATACTTCATTCTTAAAGTGCTCTTGAACTTAATGATTAAGCTCACATTCCTAAATGCCATGCCTTTACCTTAGCCCCATTACAACCAAAAGAAAGACCTTTTGATTGAAGCTCGATTGTTATTTTGTGGTGGAGATTTGATTGATAAGCAAGCCTATGGTAATAATCTTTCATTGATTGTTATGAGTGTAAACACCACCATGATCAAACACTTGTAAGAGTTGGTGAGGGAGCGACAACATAGGTTATGCATGGAAAACCACTTAATTGCATGAGTGTTGATTTTGTTTGATTCGATATTGATTGTGGATTTAGGGATAGGGAAGTCTTGATGCATCTTTATAACTTTTGATCTTAACAAAATTTATCTTGTTAGTGTGTTTCAATTTTAGCCTTGCTTGGGGACAAGCAAGGAATTAAGTGTGGGGTATTTGTTTAGATCATTTTTGTACTTGTTTTTAGTATGATTTTTATGTGTTCTTAGTTAATGTTTTGATTGATTTTTGTTTTAAGTGTGTTTAAAGTGTTGTTTTTAGGTTTAGGTGCAAAAACACCCTTGGAAGATTAAAACAGTGCAGGAAAAGCATGAACCAAGCAAGACATGGCCAAGCCAAATCAAGCTTGGCCATGTCCCTCAAAGAATGAAGAGGGCAGAGCATGACACAGCCATGAGACACGGCCAAGCCTCTGGCCGTGTCTCATCCAAGGAGCAAAACCAAAGAAACCAAGAAAAGAAGAGCAAAAATAAAGAAGCAGGAAGAGACACACTCAGTGACACGGCCAAGCCAAGAGAAAGCTTGGTCATGTCCCATTTCATGCCAAAGCCAAGTGGAGCAAGCAAAGAAGGAAAGAAAAGAAGCAAAAGCAAACACACCCACATGACACGGCCACAAGCTTGGCCGTGTCACCTCCTTGAGACCAAAAGAAAAGAAAGAAAAAGAAAGAAAGAAAAAGCTCAGTCAAGGACATGGCCAGATGGCTTGGCCATGTCCCAAAGAAAAACAAGAGACACGGCCAAGCCAATCTTGGCTTGGCCGTGTCACACAAAAAATATTTGAATTTTTCTACACTAAGTGGGAGACAAAGTGGGGAACAAGGCCTTGTGCTTGCCAAAAGAAATATTAAACAAATAAAAAGTGGGGAACAAAGTGAAATGGTGTGAGTTGGAAGGCATGGGTGTGTATTTTTGAATGAATTAAAAGGAGAGGAAGAGGAAATTGGAAGGAGTTCTTCTTGGTTCTTGAACAATTTCTGCAAAAACGTGGGAGAGGGAGAGAGTGACACTCTCCCTTGTCCCTTCATCTTCATCTCCATTTCCATTCTCTCCACCTTCTCCATTTTCCATTGATAAGATCTTTAAGGTTCTTTGGGATAAATTGGGTTAAACAAGCTCTTGAAGGTTGAAGAAGCTTCAATGAAAGGATTGGTGACTTGACAAAGCTCCATTCCATCTTCCAAAGGCAAAAATCAATTGAAGAGTTGGTGACTTGAGAAAGCTCCATCCCAAGGTTTGGTGACTTGAGAAAGCTCCATTCCATATTGCAAGAGGAATCAACCATTGAAAAGGGCTTGAGTTCGTCATCAAATACATCAAGTGGAGCTAGGAGAAAGACTAGCAATCCTACTCTTGGCATCTTCACAACGGGTTTTTCTATTCTCTCTTTTAATTCATTCTTATTGTTATTGTTGTATTAAGAGATTGATATTGCAATGGACAATTTGTATTTGTTTAATATTGAGTTGAATGAATGTGTTAAATTGATGATGTTGAGCTAAATACCCATGCCTAGGGTTTGTAGTATATTTGGTTGAATGTCTTGATTTGATATTTCCATTGATGTTCCTTGTTGATTGGTTGATTGTATTGCATTAAATGCTAGGTTGATAGAATAGCTACCTATTGATCTTTGAATATTGGATGACGGACCGAGAGGTGAAATTCGATATCGGAACTATATAATCGACCACCCTATGAATGAATTAGAAATATATGTTCTAGGGTTTATTAATTTGGTAATGTAAAAGAATTGGTCATTGTTAATTCATGAATGTGAAAACTAATGGATTGGTAATTGACTAATTAACCTTAAGGAGCAAATTAATTACAAGGTTATGTTAATGGATAATTGAGAATTGAGCTTTGATTGAATGGACCTATGACTCTAGGCACCTTCCCAAGAATCGATTTGATCTTGTACAACCATCACACACAACCCTACGCACGTTAATTTTAGGTTTAAATTATTCTCACACCATCCCAAACAACAAACTTTCGCATTTAAATAATTTTTCAATTAAGCTATTACGAACCACAACTTCTTGGGGAAACGACCTTGGGGTGATCACCTTTGCTACAGCTACCTCGTATACTTGCGAGTGACACTTGTAGTAGTACTTAATCCGAGCGCAACAAGTTTTTGCACTTTATCCAGGATCAGTTATTAAATTTTGAACTGTCACCTGCTAGAATTCATGGGCTTTCAGAGGTGAAGAAGAAGAAATATAAGTGGAGGAAGGAGAAGAAGAAGAGTATGAAGAAGAAGATGAAGACGAGGAGAGTGAGACTTCTTTCCATTCTCATGGGGATTTTGGAGCTAGCACTTCTCAGGTAGCTATCAATTTTTCATTGTATCTATTTCTTCTTAATTTGTTCTGACTATTTACATGATTATTGTAGGCTACTGGTTCCCCTTACCATGGAGCTATCCCTCCATATGATACTCTGATATAGTAGCAGTTTTCTCTATTTTTCCCTTCTTATCTAGATATGCCATCTTATCTTTAGGACTTGGATCTGAATTACCCGATCTGTCATCCTGTTTCATAATGATATATGCTTGTATGTATGCATAAAATTGTGTGTACTTAATCTGAGCAGGAATTTTCACCCCCACTCCCATATGGAATGGTTCTCACGACTTCCGGACTGTTAGGCTCAGGGTCTTAGAGAACACGAGCCTAAACCCAGAGAAAATGGAATCACCACTTGGATGGACAGGGAAAAAGAAAGGGGTGGATGACTCAATTCTTAAGAAATCCCCAACCCCCTAATGGGTTCAGAAAGTTGCATATGCATAAGAAAGGTGAGAATGACCCAACACTCCCATAATGTCCGGTTTATTAAAATCGACCTACTTGTCGGGTCTAAATATTATTAAATTCTTAAAAATTGTGATATCATCCATACTATTTGCGAATACTAAAATAAATAATCATTATATTGAAATCAAGACAAGTCCAAAAAAAATAATAAATAGTCACCCATCCAAAGATGGAAACATGCCTTTTCAAATGTCCAATATTTAAAAGAAAACAATGCAAACAAAATGGACACCCACCATAGGTGGAAACATGTCCCTTACAATAGTTCCAAAATCATTAAAAGACAAATTAAATTACATAATAAGAACTGAGGCATCCACAAAGTGGAAACATGCCTTTTACAATTTTAGAATCCAAATAAATTAAACCATTTAAACATGATAATAGAAAATAAAACATCCATTATAAACCAAATAAAAAAATCATCAATTCATAAGCATGTACCAAATTAAATAATCAAAACTAGGGTTTAAAATATTAAATATACAAAATTATTGTTCACATATTAAATTTGGGTTTATGGGTTTAAATCATGGTTTTAAGGTTTAGGAAATAAGATTAAGGTTTGGAAGTTTGATTTAAATGGCTACTGGATAAGGATTTTTATGGATTAGGGTTTGAAAGGAATTGGGGTTGCTGGATAAAGTTTAAGGTTTTAGAATTTAGCATTTTGGATTTAGCTTAGGTGTTTAGGACAAGGGTTTTTGGGAATTAAGGTTTCTGGAAATTAGGGTTTCAAAAATTTATGAATTGGATATTAGGCTTTAGGAAACTAAGGGTTCTGGATTTATAGTTTGGAAATTAGGTTACTGGATATTAAAATATTAGGTTACAGATATTAGAATATTAGGTTTTGGGGTTTTGGATTTTAGAAATTAGTTTTACAGATTAGAGATTAAGGTTTGGATTCTAGATATTAGGGTTTAGGGAATTAAGGTTTCTATAGCTAGGGTTTTAAGAGATCAAGGGTATTAGTGCTAGGGTTTATTGTTTAGGGTTTAAGGAATTTGGGTTAGGTATTAGGGTTTTCTAGTTTTACAGAACAAGATTTTATAAATTAGATTTAAAGCTTTGCATTGTGATTACATGACCATTCAATTAAAATTATAGTATTTGAATAAAGTAATCAAAACATTTTAAAGCTACAAGAATTAAATTTAACTACTAAACTAAATTAATTTCACAATCTTCAAACCTTTAATGATGTTTTTAGAAGGGAACATATATCTGGATGTCTAAAAAAATTATAAATTAATGAACCAAACTATTGTTAATTTAAACAGACTAAATGATAAAGCCAAACCTCCATTCACTGGTTCCACAAATGTTAATTTTAACTGAACAAAGATAAAAGAAAGTGTTACTGCCTTTGGTGTGTTGATGGTTTTTGTGTTGTCAATCCTTGCAAATTACTTTGTATGATGCTTGGTTATTGATAACTGCCAATTATTGTTTATTGATCGTTGTTGCTTCTTTTCTCTCTATACTTTTTTTTATCATGCATTTAGATATAATACATTAGGTTAAATCCTTGAAGACTCCTAAAGCTAATTAGATTATAATTAAGATTGAAAACTAATTCAAATTGAATCTGGACGCAATGAAACTCAATGTTCAGAAGTAATGTTGAAATTCAAGACCCGTTGGTGAGCTATGGCGAGTTGGCTGCCAATTCAGGCCTGTGATGAATTGGACATGCCAAGGCTTCTTCTGAATTGGGGCTTCCAATTCAGAGTCTCAATTTTCCGCGGTAGGCAGTAGCAAGCCCTGCAGTGAATTAGGCTTCCAATTCACTACAGCCAAAGCCTATGGCAAATCAGGAGCCCCAATTCGCTGCAACAGGCCCCTTCGGTGAATTAGGTGCACCAATTAGTTATAGGCAAGCCCATACTGAATTGGGCACCCCAATTTACCAGGCTTATCGCTGGGGCAAATTCGGCATTGTAAAAATCATATTGGGCTTGGATTGACACGTCTTGCGTTTATATTAGACCATTTCAACAATTAAAATTCAACTAGCTTATTTTAGGTCTTTTATAATTGGACCAACATAAATCAAAGCTATAAACTCGGTTCAAGCTTCTATAATTGGACTGAATCTAAATTGACCTTTTTTAATTAGGATCGACTAGCTTAGGGCCAAAATTAAAAGTCTACAGTTTGCCCCCTGCTTGAATGATCTAGAATTTATTCAGAGAGTGAAAAGTAACATGACTTTCGAATTAATTTTGGGCAAAAATGGGTTATGGACCTGAGAATGATTTAGGTTCTGGACCTGAGACAGTTTGGGTTCTGGACCCGGATTGAGTTCTGGACTCAAAAAATATTTGGGTTCTGGACATGAGATGGTTTAGGTTCTGGACCCAAATTGAGTTTTGGACTCAAAAGAACTTGGGTTCTAGACCCGAGGTGGTTGGGTTTATGGACCCAGATTGAGTTATGGACTCAAAAAAATATTTGGGTTCTGGACCCGAGGTGGTTTGACTTTTATATCCAGATTGAGTTCTAGACTCAAATAATATTTGGGTTCTGCACCCGAATTGAGTTTTGGACTAAAAAAGACTTAGGTTCTAGACTTGAGGTGGTTTGGATTCTGGACCCGAATTGAGTTATGGACTCGAATAATATTTGGGTTTTGGACCTGAGGTGGTTTGGGCTCAGCACCTGGATTGAGTTCTGGAGTAGAAAAATATTTGGGTTCTAGAACCAAGATGGTTTAGGTTCTAGACCTAGAATGAGTTATAGACTCAAAAAAGACTTGGATTCTGGACCCGAGGTGGTTTTGATTCTGGACCCAAATTGAGTTCTAGATTCAGAAAAGACTTGGATTTTGGACCTGAGGTAGTTTGGGTTCTAGACCTGGATTGAGTTATGGACTCAAAAAATGTTTGGGTCTAGACCCCAGGTACCTGCAAAAAAATAATTGTAGTGAGTAAAGTATTTTGTAAAAACTTTGGATATTTGTTACCATATATAGGTACCTGTATACTTTTGCCCCCTGTATGGAAAAATATTTTAAAAGCGTAAAAATATTTTGACACGTAAATATTTATTGTACGCATACAATAGTATAGTTTACGTAACAGTTCCTTATAATGGTAAAATAGTAATAATGCAAATATGCTATTGATGCATTGTATTTGCCTTAGCTTTTTTTGAAAATAATTGGCGGTAACTATTGATGCACAGTAATTTGTGCATTATTGACCTTTAATGCTTTAGAGTGATTTTTTTTATTTTTTATTAGTTTTATTATTATTATTATTATTATTTTGTCCATTTAAACAATCCCAATAGCTTGCTTCTCCTTCATTTTAACCATGAGACACCATTTAGATTTACAAATGGAGGGGGTACAACATCCTTCAAGATCCGGGCCTCGTCCCAATGCTAAATTGTTGGACTACATCCGACAACATGAACCCCGGAATGTCAATATTTTAGTCGGGATGCATCTTCATCATAGTTTAAGCGAGAAAAGTGAGGTAAGGTTTATTATACTGCAATTTAAAGTTGTAGTAGCATAATGTTGCCTATATATTAATAAAATTATAATGAAAATAAAGAGAGTAAGAAAAGGAAATTATCATCTCAAAAGACTAGTTTTTTAGGCTATGATTTAGTTATTAACAGTAGATTTGACAATAAATTGTTGCAATATCATAAAATATCTTATTGCTAAAAATAGAAACTAATGGATTGGAGAAAACATTCAATGAATATCTTAGTATTTAATAAATTAAAACATAAAGTAACGAGTAACTTATGACAATATTAGCATTTTGACATGATTTACTTTCCTCGTATTGACCTACCTGGTTTGATATCAGTGTGATCGCTGCGTTGTCTATGGTGGAGGGTGTGCTTGCAAGGCCCCGCAATGGTATGAAGCAATGCCTTCTTAGGTAAAATGGATCATCCAAAGGTGTGGTTTTGAAGACTTTATTATGCAGCTACCATCTGAAGAATGTTAGATAGATAAGAGTGTGCCTCAAGCATTATCAAAATGATGGATGGACACTACCCACACTTTCCACCTCCCTGTAGGAGAAATGACTATCGGCCTAGTTGACTTTGTTGCTATAACCGGTCTTCGATATCATGGTATTCTAGTTCCTCTTACTAATGATATCCGAACACATAACAAAATTCAACAGTTAATAGGTATGGAACCTTCATTAAAAGAGCCATTCAAGATAAAAATTAAATCGATTTGGAGTTATAGGATGAATTATGCCCAACGGGTCCATGCAAAAGTGGTTGAGCAATATGCTCAAGATTTTTTGCTATACTTGCTGGGGTTAACCAATTTATATAGTATCAAATCTGCTATTTCTTTATCAATGTTTTGAGTCCTTGCTGATATAGATATCCTGCAGCTCTATGGCTGGGATGAAGCTGGCCTTGCTTGCTTGTATCATGGTTTCGATAAGATTTGCAGGAATAAAAAGTCTTTTGTTGGCTTTATGGTTATTGTTGAGGTAATACCTTCGACCATTGTTAATTAAATTCAAGTACTTGTGTGAATTTGAGTGTCATTACCTTCACAGGTATGTGCTTATGAACATAATCTCGTGAGGGTGCCTAGTATTTTTTGGGAGAAAATTGAGTATCCAAGGTTAAAGTATTGGTTATATGATCGTTTAGCAATTCTTAGTTCTCATCATATGCACTCCCAGCATTATCATTTGAGTAACTTAACCTGGAGCCAGGTAAAATAATGTTAATATACTTTGAAATTTTGTGTAAAAATCCACTTATCTTTTGGAAACTTATAGGTCACTTGGCTTGTGGCAGCCTGAGAACCAAGCGAATTAAACTCCTCTCATGAATGTTGCACTACCATACCAGCACTCCTATCGAGTCATTGCTGGTCCTGTGTCTAGTGCTTGGTTTCTCAGGGAGAGGTTGTTAGACTGGTTTTTTGGTCCCAAACAATGGAGGGCTTTGATGAATAGTTTGGTGTATACTTTGAACATTACATCAATGCCGGAGAATTGGTGATGGCAAGCTCTAAATGGTTATAATGTTGAAACTTATCTCTTTCCACCTATTGTACAATATGTCCGACTTATTTAGGAATAACTCTTAAATTTTGATGTGTCTCCTATTGGCATCCGAGGAGTTCTTGAGGGGGGGAATAAGGAGAAGAAAAAGAAGGAGAAGAAGAAGAAAATAGTGATGAGCTATTTCTCACCCTTATGATCATCCCAGGGCCGGTACTTCTCAGGTGAATTGCTAGCATATCGTCTGCTATGACTGATTATTCTAAAAATTATTATGACTCCCTTTTATTTTGTTACAAGCTACTAGTCAATCTTCTCCACTTGCACCTTCTTCTTGCCCAAATATACTGCCTCATCCTCAAGGCTTCGCTTTAAGCTACCTGGTACACACATTTTTTTTTATGTCGATTTATGTTGTATGTATGCATGATTATGCATGTTCTTACCCTTTCCTTTTCTCACTCACAGCGGATGCTTAAGGATCTAAATAAAAAACTACTAGAAGAATTAGTCGCCAGCTGTCAATAGATTACTCATCTCGAAGGGCTGTATCAACAATTGGAACAAACCTTTTGAGATCTCCGGTTCCATGGCATCAGGGATCCTAGCTCTTCATCTTCTAGGGGGGCCAAAACTGATAACCATGCGGTGCCTCCTTTTTTGGACGATGATTATTATAGACCTGGCTTTCAAGACTATAGGGACTCAGATATACCACCTCCTTCATCAGGTGATGACTTTTTCAAAGCTTTATTTGACAATGGACCGCCTCCTTCTTCATAGTGATGACCTTTGTGCTGTGTTAAAAAACTTATGTTAAATTTATTGTAAATAAAATAAAGTAATAGTTTGTACATAGTAAAATATAATACTTTGACTTTTCAAATTTTTTTTTTTGCTTTCCTGTATCTTTTTTTATCTACATCAAAGTGTTCATGATGATTTTGAAACTCCAAATTCATAATGGACTTGGATTCAAATTCATAAAAACCAAAATGGATTCGGCAGATGCTCCATTAGCATACTATTTTCCTTATGCACTTTGGTTATTCGACCTCAACCTTTGCCTATTTAAACCAACTTCGATTATCTAACCATAAGCTATCAACCTCCTTGTCTCAATTTTGATCTTACGAATTTGATCATAGCAACAGGAACCTTTCCAAATCTTTAATTGCAATGTTTCATCAACTCTTCATTATAAACTCAAATCAAACACAATTTGTACACTTCATATGATGACAGAAGCTAATTTGAAGAAGATAAGGAATTTATTCCAGAACATCAAAGCTACACATTGGGAACAAATATCATGGTTTTAACTCATTGTCTTAAAGTACTTTCAAAATATTAAGTTGGACCATCCCTTCTTACATGCTATGGCTTCTTTTTGGGATGTAAAACTAGGACATTCAAGGTAAACAACTTTGAAATATGTCCCATGATTGAAGAATTTGAAGCATTTCTTAGATATCCAGGCAATCAACTAATGGCATTATCCATACTGACTTTAAGGACCCATCAAAAGATGTAGATGTTGCTTCAACTTTCAGAATCAAAAGTTCTGCAATTGATGAGAGGTGAGAAAATCCTACTCGGTCGCTTGATTGATTTTTGTACTTTACTTTTTGGCTTCGATCAAGGCGTGGGATGCATGTTTTGTCTATCTTTGCTTGGCCAATTCTTGCTTGTTTATGCTCATGATGATATTAATTTGTGAGCTCTGGATATCATGGACCAAATGGATGGAGGTTTGTCACTAGTACCTGTGATCATGGCAGAAACCCTAGTTGGACTAGAAAAATTCAAAACAGAATCTTCAAGGAGATTGGCTAGAATTCCATGCTACTTTTGGTAGTTTACCTAAATACCCCTTTCAGGTTTTCAATTTAGGTTTTTATTATTTTTTATTGCTCAACCTAGCCTGCCCTTACAAGTTTTCTAGACTAGTAAGTTGTCCTAATTTTTTTCTAGGCCGCCCTTGCAAGTTTTCAACCTAGCAAATGTTTTTTTATTGATTCTAATATTTCCTAGACTGCCCTTGTAGGTTTTTGAAACTAGCAAACCACCCTAATTTTTGCTTAGGTCGCCCTTACGAGTTTTCAATCTAATAGGCTTTTTGTGTTTTTTTTTGCTAGAATTTTTTTTACATATAAATTGATGTTTGATCTTTATAGATCTAGCTACATGAGTGCCTCTGCTTGCTAGACACTCCATCTGTGAATTTCACCAAATATTTTCCCCAACATCATTCTGCAAGAAAACTACTTTGCCCTGCTTCTTCTTATACTGACTGGATTGCTTGATCCATTCACTAGCTGTGGTCAACATCCATTGGTTGGTACCTTAACCATGTCACCATTTGGACTTATCTAATGTATGTTCCTCTTACTGCTCTTCGTCAAGTTACATGCTATGATCCTTATCATCTTGACTGCTAGTATGGAGCCGAGCCTCGGGGTTCTGAGTTCACTCCTAACGTTGACATGCCCTATCTAACTGAAGCCTTCTTGGATCGACTGAAGCAAAGCTGGCTTGCACACTACACTTATCATCTGTCATAGATTTTACATTTTTCAATTTTTTAGGTAAAAAAGTAATGTTAGGATGAAGAATAATGACAATAAAAGATGTTTTCTTTTCTTTTTTATAATTTATCATCACTTTTTGCTATTGTGGTATTTATCTTACCTAATAGTCAGATTATTCAAAATAGTGCACATAGCATAATTTTAAGATTAACTCTATTTTATTATATTGGGGAACAACCAAACACATAAAGCCAATATGCATAAGATTACTCATGTCGCCAACCAGCCCTTTCGGGTTTTCTAATTGATAATTTTTTCTCATTTAGACTTAATTATTGCCTAGCCCACCCTTTTATGTTTTTGAAACTAGTGGATTGCTCTAACTTTTACCTAGGCTACCCTTCTGGGTTTTTAACCTAGCGAGCTCTTTTTTTTTAAACATAAAACCTCTTCAACCTATCAATGTTCACTAGCTCACTAAACTAATTCTCGTCCATGTCTGTCAACTTGACTGCACCTTTGTCATGACTTGCTTCACGATGTATGGCCCTTCCTAGCTAGGTCTAAACTTCTCTCTCAAATCAGGGACATTCGGCTTGCACTGCTTCAACACTAAGTCACCGACTAAGCTTTCTTATCTTAACCCTTCTATTGTAAGCCTGAGCTATTTTCCTTTGATACAGCTGGTGATGATACAATGCCTTTAACCTTCTTTCTCCTAACAAGGCTAGCTATGCATATCTACTTGCTACCCATTCCATTTCATGCATTTCATCTTCCAAGACCACCCTCAGTGATTTAATCTCAATCTCAATTGGCAACACTGCTTCCATCCCATAAACCAAGAAAAACATTGTCATTCCAGTCGAGGTTCGCACATTGGTCCTATACGCCCAATAAAGCAAAAGGAATAATTTTTTACCAATCCCTATGTGTCTTGGTCATCTTGGATAGAATTTGCTTAATTATTTTGTTTGTTGCTTCTACTCTTCCATTAGCCTTTGGCCTGTAAGGAGATGATTGATGATGGTGAATCTGGTACTTTTAGAACAATTTTTTCATGGCCCCTTGAAACTGCACCCCATTGTCTGATATCACACTGTACAAGATCCCATATCTTTAGATGAGATTCTTCTCAATAAATCTAGCCATTTTCCTTGCCCTTAGCATGTTAAAAGACTCGGCTTCAACCAATTTTGAAAAATAATCCACTGATGCTACAATAAAATGGTGACCATTTGAAGCTGTCGGGTGTATTTCCCCAATAATGTCAATCCCCTAAGTCGCAAATGGCCAAGATGAAGACATAGAATGCAACTCCTCGGGAGGCATGTGATTCAAGTTATCATACATTTGGCATTGCTGGAATTTTCTCACAAAGTTAATACAGTCTCTTTCAATGGTCAGCCAATAGCATCCTTGTCGGATTATCTTCTTAAACAGGGCCAACCCATTCTTGTGGGGTCCATAATTTTTAACATGTATTTTCGACATAATCTGCTCAATCTCAAACTTCCTTAAGCATCTTAAGTTCAATCGATCAGGCCATCTTCGATATAACTCCTCATGAACGATGATATATTGCAAGGACCATCGCCTTATAGCTCTTCTATGTTCTTTTGTCACATCTTGTGAGTATTCTCTACTTTTCAAAAATTGCCCTATAGTGTCATACCATGCATCATGGTCTGTGTCAATTTCCATGACTGTCTCATACTCATAATAATGAGTTTATTAGCTGGTCAAAAACCAAAGGCTTAAGAAATAACTTAACATGATCTTCCTATACCAAAGCAAATGTGGCCAGGGTATTGGCCATCTGGTTTTGTTCTCTTTGTAGAAATACAAACCTGCACTCCTTGAAATTCTTCCTCATCTGTTAAATAATCATGGTACGATTTTAGCTTTTCTTCCTTCAATTCCCACTCTCCATTCACTTGGGATACCACTAGTAAAGTTTCTCCAAAGACCTATAATTTATCCACCTTCATGATTATTAGGGTTTCCAAGCTAAAAATACAAGCTTCATACTCCACCATGTTATTGGTTGCCCTAAATTTCAACTTCTTAGCTAAGGGAATGGGCTCTCCTTTAGGCAATTCCAATATTACTTCCAAACGTACTCCCCTTTTTGTTCACCACTTCGTCAAAGTACATCTTCCACCCTTGTACTTCTATGGCCTTTAAATGTTCATAAAAAATTCTAAAATCACTTCCTCACTATCTGGCAATGGTTGTTGGGCGAGGGATTCTACTATCGCTCTTCCTTTGATGGTTTTCCTGGTTAAGTACTCAATTTCAAATTCTTCCAAAATAATCAACCACCTGCCATTCTTCCCAATCAACAATGGTGTCTCCCTTAAATACTTCACTAGATCCATCCTGGAAATTGCTTACACACTATAAGATCGAAAGTAATGCTGCAAATTCTTAGATGACCAAACCACAACTATATTGTCTTTTCAATGATACTATAGTTAATTTCATAAGGTAAGAGCTTTCTACTCAAATAATCAATTGCATACTTAACCCCGATTCATCTGCATGGGCTAGCATTGCTCCTATCGATTCTTCTTTTATTGCTAAGTATAGTAAAAAAGGTCTGCTGGGTCTAGGTGACTTTAAAATAGGTGGACTCAACAAATTTTCTTTTATACACTCAAATGCCCTTTGACACTCATCATTCCACTTGACTGGCTAATTCTTTTTAAGTAGTTTAAAGATAGGTTCACAGATTGTGGCGAGCTTTGCTATGAACCTGCTAATGTACTGTAACCTACCAATAAACCCCCAAACTTCTTTCTTTATCTTAGGGGCTGGCATATCCCTGATTGCCTTAACCTTGTCAGGGTCAATCTCAAAACCATTTGGAATAATCACATGCCCCAACAACTAGCCTGAATTAACCCCAAACACACTTTTTCGGGTTCAACCTTAGCTTATGCTTTACTGCTCTCTCAAAGGATAACTGTAAGTTTTGGAAATGTCGCTCCCTTGTATCTAATTTTACCTTCATGTCATCAACACAGACCTCAACTTCCTCATGCATCATGTCACAGAACAATGTGGTGGCCGTCCTTTGGTTGGTTGCTTCGGCATTCTTTAACCCAAACAACATCACCCTATAACAAAATATACCCTATGTAGTGATGAAGGTAGTTTTGGCTTTATCCTCTTGGGCCATTAACACTTGGTTGTTTCTGCAAAATTCATCTACAAATGAGTGTAGCATGCTTGAGGCTGCACTATTGATAAGGACATCTATATAGGGTAAAGGAAAATCATCTTTAGGGGAAGCCTTATTTAAGTCTCTATAATCCACACAAACCCTAATCCTTCCATTTTTTTTTAATATGGGAACTATGTTAGCTAACCAGTATGGATAGTCTATTACTTCAAGGAACTTGACTTGTGTCTACTTAGTGACTTCTTCTTTGACTAGTTCTACCTATTTCGGCCTTAACCATCTAAGCTATTTTTGACAGGTTTCATGTGAGTATAGGTGGGAATCATGTGCTTGGCCATATCACCATCAATTCCAGGCATATCCTCATAAGACCAAGTAAAGACTTTTTCATATTTTTAAATATTTTTTCAAATCTCTTTATCTCTTCAGGAGTAAGGTTGGATGCTATGCTAATGTTTTTAGGATTGTCGATTGCTCCCAAATTTAATGATTATGTGTCAACAAAGTTAATATTAAAAATGCTCATGTATTCATTACTTGAATGTATGCAACCATCAGGAAAAACATCACACAAGTAAAATTAGATTTTACTGCATTCATCTTAGAAAAGAAAGCATCATAATCCTCATACAAAACAGACAAATTAAAATCAAAATCAAAGTCATTGTTCTCATTATCACAAACTAAGAGATTCTCAAATTGTTCTTCAATCAGGGCAACAATCTCCTCTGGAGTCTTTTAAATTTTCAGGATAGCTTCCTTCTTCTTTTCTAGGCTAGGCTCCTTTTTAGCTGGCAGGACAAGCTTTTTCTCCATCTGTACCACCATTTCAGCAACATCAGCAAAGATCTCAAAGCTCAGAATCAGCTTCCCCATGAACATGATTAGCTCGAGCTTCCCTTGGAGTGGTCCCATGTCTAGAGCTTTGACAAAAACATCTTCAAGTGGAGGAAAGTTCATCTTCTAATTCTTCTTTGGTAGAGCATCTTTACTAGCTTTATCATATCCCAATCCTTTCTTAGAAGTCTGAGTCTTGAAATTTGGAAGCTTCGTCACACCTGCCTTACCCTTTCCAAGGCCAGCGCCAGGTAAGTAGTTAATATTCTTCATCATAGTCAGGACTTTGGGATCTACCATCTCATCATTAGAAATAATAGCTACCTGGAACCCATTTAGAAGCCTTTCAATCACCAAGGTATTCACCAATTCATTATTCTTAGCCTCGATAACCACAGTCTCATCCCTATTTGGAAACTTAATCTTTTGATGAAGTGTAGATAGAACTCCACCAAAAGTATGAAACCAGGGTCATCCCAATAGTAGTGCAAAAGTGACAAGGATATCCAAGACTATGAACTCTACCATTGATTCAATGTAACCAGCCTTCACAACAACTTTGAAGGTCCCCTCAACATGCCTTTTAGTGTTATCATAAGCCCTAATTGTCACCTCAGTTGGGCTTAGATCTCTTGTTCACATGTATGCATGTATGCATGGAAGCATAAGTATCAAACAAATAAACCAAATCAACTCAACATAGTATAAATGAACCTTCCAACCTTATAACTTCCATACACGAATGGCAATTCTCTTTTTCAATGTATATGGCCAACAAAATACGAACATTGGGTATCTTGCTTTTGAATGATTCCCTCAAACATTTTAACCAATAGTTGTATTTTCAAACTTAGAAGCTAGTCCATGCTAATTTCCACTAATTAAGCCTTAATACATTAGTCTAATAAAAAGATAGCTTTTATGCTATAATCCATTAAAACTAAATTAAAGGGTTTATCATAAATAGATTTCCCATCTTGGAAAAATAACTAGTAATTTATACTTCAAACAAGCCTATGATTAATAAGTATTAGTGTAAACTAGACCCACAATTGATTTTAAGTATTCTATAATTGACCAAAATAGTTGTAAGCCCAATCAAATGGTTCATTTAAAATGGTTTTGTTTCAAAGCCCATTATAAATGATTTTATTTTAAAAAATGAATTTTAGGCTTTAGCTTGTGTTATGAGGCAAAAAATATTTTTGTTTCAAAGCCAAAGAATAGATTTTGGGCTTTGAACTTGGGCCATGAGGTAAAATGAATTTTTGACCCATCTTGGAAAAAGGTTTTATGCCCAAAGTCCATCTTGAAAAATTTTGAAAATAGTTTTAGTCTTTTGGGCTCAAAAATTATTTTGGGCTTATAATATAATGAGGTCATATTAGGAATTGAACAAACCAAATAAGCCATGGTCCAAGATAAATTAACCATATTTAAGGAGCAAGCATTTGGATAAAAACATAAGGAAAGTTACTTGGCCAACCACATGGGCTTTAGTCTTTGGGTTGAAAAGCTTAGGTTCCAATAATAAGTATATACGAAAAGGTACAAGGCTATGAGTGGTTATGCTATGCTCGATCTCCATACCTTGAGTGAAAGTATGGCATCCCTTACATAACACAACATGGGTTACATGGGCGTCCTAACTCATGAGCACAATGCAATCTAAAGGATGCAATGGATAATATCATAATAAGAATGAATAAAGTAATATAAAGACTAACAAAATCAACTTCTTTTATCCCCAGTGGAGTCGCCGCTGTGAGCGAGGATTTTTGCCCCCACTCCCATGTAGAATGGTTCTTGGAACTTTGACACTATTAGGCTCAGGGCCTTAAAAAATATAGGCCTAAACTAAGAGAAAATGGAGTCGCCACCCGGACAGGCAAGGAAAATGAAAGTAGTGGATGACGCGATTCCTAAGGAATCCCCAACTCCCTAACGGGTTTGAAAAGTTGGGTATGCATAGGGAAGATAAGAATGACCCAGCATATTAAATTCTTAAAGAATACAATATCAACCATACTACATGTGAGTACTAAAATAAATAATCATTATGTTGAAATCAAGACAAGTCCAAAAAAAAATAAATAGGCACCCATTCAAGGATAGAAACATGCCTTTACAAATGTCCAATATCCAAAAGAAAATAAAGTAAACAAAATGGGACACCCACCATAGGTGGAAACATGTCCTTATAACAGTTCCAAAATCCTTAAAAGACAAATTAAATTACATAATAAGAATTGAGGAACCTAAAAATTTGAAACATGCCTTTTACAATTTTAGAATCCAAATAAACAATAAACCAAATAAATTAAACCACTTAAACATGATAATAGAAAATAAAACATCCATTATAAAGTAAATAAAAATAAATCATCCATTCATAAAGCATATAACAAATTAAATAATCAAAACTATAGTTTAAAGTATTAAATATACAAAATTATTGTTTACATATTAAATTTAGGTTTATGGGTTTAAATCATGGTTTTAAGGTTTAGGAAATAAGATTTAGGTTTCGAAGTTTCATTTAAATGGCTACTGGATGAGGATTTTTTATGGATTAGGGTTTGGAAGGAATTGGGGCTACTGGATAAAGTTTAAGATTTTAGAATTTACCATTTTGGATTAGGGCTAGGTGTTTAAGACTATGATTTTTGGGAATTAAGGTTTCTGGAAATTAGGGTTTTGAAAATTTATGAACTGGATATTAAGGTTTAGGAAAATAAGGGGTTCTAGATTTATAGTTTGAAAATTAGGTTACTAGATATTAAAATATTAGGTTACTGAATATTATAATATTAGGGCTTTGGATTTTAGAAAATGGTTTTACAGATTAGAGATTAAGGTTTGGATTCTAGATATTAGGGTTTAGGGAATTAAGTGTTATGGAGCTAGGGCTTTAAGAGATCAAGGTTTCTGGTTCTAGGTTTTGGTGTTTAAGGTTTGAGGAATTAGGGTTAGGTATTAGGGTTTTGTGTTTTTACAGAGCAAGATTTTATAAATTAGATTTAAAGCTTTGTATTGTGATTACATGACCATTTAATTCAAATTACAGTATTTGAATCAAGTAATCAAAACTTTTTAAAGATATATGAATTAAATTTAACTACTAAACTAAATTAATTTTACAATCTTCAAATCATTAATGATGCTTTTAAAAGGGAACACGTATCTGGATGTCTAAAAAAATTGTAAATCAATGAATGAAACTACTATGAATTTAAATAGATTAAATGATAAAGCCAAACCTTCATTCGTTGGTTCTACCAAAGTTAATTCTAGCTGAACAAAGATAAAGACAGTATTACTGCCTTTGGTGTGTTAATTGCTTATGTGTTGTTAATCCTTGCAAATTACTTTATATGCTGCTTGGTTATTGATAACTGCCGATTACTGTTTATTGATTATTGTTGCTCCTTTTCTCTCTCTGCTTTCTTATCCTGTATTTATATATAATATGTTAGGTCAAACCCTTGAAGACTCCTAAAGCTAATTAGATTATAATTAAGATTGGAAACTAATTCGAATTGAATCTGGATGCAACCAAACCCAAAGTTCATAAGCAATGTTGAAATTCAAGACCTGTTGGCGAGTTATGGCGAGTTGGCTCCCAATTCAGGCCTGCGGTGAATTGGATGCTTGGGGCTTCCAATTTTTGTAGCCAAAGCCTACAGCGAGTTGGGTACATACAATTTACCGCAGGTAGGCACTGAAGAATTAGGCACCCCAATTTGACTGGCTTGCGGCAAGGGCAAATTTGGCATTGCAAAAATCATATTGGGCTTGGATTGACATGTCTTGGGTATATCAGACCATTTCAACATTTAAAATTCAACATGCTTATTTTAGGTCTTTTATAATTGGACTGACATAAATCAAAGCTATAAACTAGGTTCAAGCTTCTAAAAATTGAATCAAATTTAAATTGACCTTTTTAATTAGGGTTGACTAGCTTAGGCCCAAAATTAAAGGTCTACAGTTACCCTTTCCTTGTCTAGCTCACAGTGGATGCTTGACGAATAGAACAAAAAGTTGCAGGAAGAGTTACCTGCCAGTCATCGGCATGCTACCCATTTTGAAGAATTATACCAGCAGGAGGCACGGGACTTTTGGTACTTCTATTTTAGGGCATGAGGGATCAGATTGCTTCTTCATCAAAGGGGCCCTGGAATGATGTCCATGATATGCCTCCTCCCTTTTTGAATGATGATTATTATAGAACTGGTGCTTAAGGCAATAGAGGTTGGAGTGCTTCCTCTTCGAGTGGACGTTGAACGGATGATATCCCCCACCTCCAATAGGCGATGATTTTTTCAGGGCTTTATTCGATTATGGACCACCTCCCTCTTCTCAATAATGATCTTGTATTAAATAAAAAGCTTGTGAAAATAACAACAACAACAATAATAATAATAATAATAATAATAATAGTAATAATAATAATAATAATAATAACAACAACAACGGTCTTTTGTCACTCTCTCGATTTCTCTTTGCCGTGCGAGGATGACGACGGTTGAATGATTGATGAAAATGTTCACTATCTGAAGAAGAAGGCTGCTTCTGCTGCACTTCCAGTCACCATCATTGCTGAGGTTGATCTTTACAAGTTTGATCCGTGGGAGCTCCCAAGTAAGGCTACGTTTGGAGAGCAAGAATGGTATTTTTTTAGTCCAAGAGATAGGAAATATCCCAACAGAGCAAGGCCAAACAGAGCTGCAACTTCTGGATATTGGAAAGCGACTGGTACAGATAAACCCATCTTAACATCTAATGGAAATCAAAAGGTTGGGGTGAAAAAAGCACCGTGACTCCAGCGAGGGACGAAGCAGCGGAGAGATCTAAAATTTGCTTGGAGAATCTATTGATCCTTGTTTTGATTTCAATTGGTCCGCTCCATTCTCCTTCACAGCCAAAGTGAGTTTTTACTTCATTGTTTGTTGTTCCATGGTTTCCATTTCCATATTCAATTTGGTGTAACAGCAGAGATTCCGATTTGATGACTGCCATTCCGACGTCTGACCCCACTGGTCCGGCATCCAAATCCTTCTCTGAAGTTGCTCGGTTACCCTCTTTCAATCCTGAAGTGGATCGATCCTTTCCTGCTGATTGCAATAACTTGGATTGCAAATTTTATTCGTTTCGTGGCATGCCGGCTGTGGAATTTACGGAGGCTGATATCAAAGAGTTTTCTCTTCCTTTTCGTTTTGCATTGGTGGGTCACTTCGCTGGTAATCGACCTTCAATGAATGCTATTCATAAATATATTGATAATGTTGGCTTTAAGGGTGGTGTTTCTATTGGTTTATTGAATGAGAATGACGTTCTCCTTAACTTTAAATTGGAAGATGATTTCATAGATGCTGGCTTCGGCAGCTTTGGATATTCAATAATTATGCAATGAGAGTTTTTAAATGGAGTCCAGACTATGATCCTCAAATTGATAGTTCAATCTATCCAGCTTGGGTTTCCATGGATGGTTTACCCGTTCACTTGTTCCGCAAAAAACCATTATTTTCTCTTGCTAGTTAAATTGGCATTCCGTTAAGAGTTGATTCTGCTACAGCTTCTATCACTCGTCCCTCTTCTGCGAGTTTGTATTGAAGTCGACCTTGCTAAACCTCTTCCTGATCGTATTTGGATTGGTAACCAGCAGAAAGGTTTCTTTCAATCAGTGGTTTATGAGAACTTACCTTCCTTTTGTACGGTTTGTTGTAAACTTGGGCATTCTAATGCAACTTGTGGTTCTCAAAATACTGGTGCATCTATTCAGGCTTCTCTTCCCAATCTGGTTAGTAAATCTGAGGCTGTTACTAGGCAAGATTGGATTCCTAAATCCATTCAACATGATGCTTCTGACACTCAGCAAATTATTGATAATATTAACCTTGCTGCAAAAGATACTTCTAAGCAAGTCAGTGAGCCTTCTTCAAAAGGCAAATCCATACAGGTGAATAACTGCCCCAATGATGCTCTTAATAGTTTACCAATTATTGTGGATTCCATTCAGGTTGGTGGTAATGCCGTTTTGACTTCAGAAATTTTGCCTAAGAGAATTGGTGAGTCTTCTACAACTGTTTCTGTTCCTAAATGTAAATCTACTCGTTTAGTTAATGTTGAACATCCAACTGATGGCAATGGGGATAAGGAAGATTTCAACCTTTCTTTGTTGAACTCTTTTGCGGCATTACATGATGATGACACTGGGGAAGAAGTTGTACGGCAAATTAATTCTGCGACACAGAAACAGCAAGCTGTTTTGGATGAATCTTTGTGTGTTTCTTCAGATACGGAACAGGAACAAGTGAATATCCAGATAGAGTCTGAGCATCATTCTAATACTAGTTTACTACCTAATCTTATGACAAAGAATAAGAAGGAGACTAGACGTAATCCGGTGCGGGCAAAAGGGAAGAAGAATCAGAATAATTTACAGCAGGATAAGGATGTCAATAGATTCGGGATTGAGAGTGCCAGTTGTGCTAAATGAATTTCTTAATCTGGAATTTACGTGGAGTTTCCTCTTCTTTAACTCGCCTTTGGCACCTTATTTCTTGTCATAAGCTAGATTTATTGGTTATTATTTAACCTATTACTAATTCTGCTAAGATTGATCTCTTTGCTGCTCAACTTGGCTTCGATTCTTCTTGGTTTTCTTCTTCTAACAAGATTTGGATGCTGTGGAGGTCTCATTCCTTCGAGTTATCCAATTTTATTGATGAAGGTCAGATGGTTTTCTGTAAGGTATCTTTCCTTCCTTTATCTATTTCTTTTGCTTTAGTCTCGGTGTATGGTGCTCACACTAGAGCACAGAGGCAGAGTTTGTGGATGAAACTTGTGAATTTTGTTTCCTCTAATGGTCTTCCATTAGTTGTGGGGGGGGGGTTTAACATTATTAAATATGCTCATGAGTATCTAGGAGAGGGTGAACCTGACCCTGCAGCGCTTCATGATTTTATTGATTATTGTGATGACTGTGATTTAATTGAGATTCCATTTAGTGGTTCTGAATGTACTTGGACCGGGACTCGCTAAAATGGTATAATATGGGAACGGCTAGATAGGGTTATGGCCAATATGGGTTATTTTGACATTTTTTATTCTATTCATTGCTCTCATTTAGACAGGTCTACTTCCAATCACTCTCCTTTGTTAGTGATGTGTCAGAAAGTGGCTTTCAACAGTCCGAAGTCTTTCAAATTTCAACATATGTGGATTGACCATAGTGATTTTATGGAGGTGGTTAGAGCTAATTGGGATGGATCCTTTCATTTGGGAGGCATGGCTGGTTTGTTTATTAAGCTCGAATCTCTCAAGAAAGCTCTGCGTAATTGGAATTGCAACTCTTTCGGTAATATTTTTTATAACATTACTAAAGCTGAAAAGGACGCTAAAGAGGCTGAAGAGGTTTATCTTTCCAATGCTACTGTTTCTAATCTGGAATGTTGGAAAGACACATAAGTGGCCTTATTACATTGTTTGAAGCAGGAAGAGGTTTTCTGGAAGAAAAAAGCTCGTCTTACTTGGTTGGAAGATGGGGATAGGAACACCAAGTTTTTTCATAATTATGTGAAAATGAAGCGCAAGTTACATCGCATAGTTAGCATCAAAACCTCTTCAGGCTCAATGATTACGGATCAGAATGACATTGGGGCTGAAGCAGTGAATTTCTATCAACATCTATTCACTGATGATTCTTCTTATGATCCTATTTCGGCAGAGGGTTTCCTTGCTCATATTCCGCATTTGATTACTGCTTGTGATAATGATGCTTTGATTTCTATTCCTGCTGAGGATGAAATTAAGGCTATTGTTTGGCAACTTGATCCTCACAGTGCTCTTGGTCCTGATGGCTATGATGGGTGTTTTTTCCGCCATTGTTGGGAGATTGTCCGCAAGGATGTGGTAAGTGTTGTCCAGGAATTTTTTGTTGGGGTTCCTATACCTCGTGCTTTCAGTAGTGCTGTTATTATTCTGCTTCCTAAAGTCTCTAATCCTGATTGTTTCACTCAATATTGTCCTATTTGTTTAACCACCTTCATAAGCAAGGTTTGTACGAGGATTGTTGCTAATAGATTATCCTCTGTGCAGGATACCATTATCTCTCCTGAGCAAGCCAGTTTTGTGAAAAATAGATCTATCTCTCAGCAGGTTCTACTTGCAAATGAGATTGTTCATGAAATTGATAGGAAGACGGTTGGTCACAATCTGGCAATTAAGCTGGATATGGCGAAAGCTTTTGACAGAGTCTCATGGTCTTTTCTTAAGGCAGTGTTACAGAAATTTGGTTTTTCTCCTCAATTTATTCAGCTCATTTGTGCCAATCTTGAAGCCACTCACTTTTCAGTTTTGATAAATGGGATTAGCTATGGGTTTTTTCAAGCCAACAGAGGAGTGAAGCAGGGAGATCCTCTATCGCCTCTTCTGTTTATTATTGCTTCGGAAGCTTTTTCAAGGGGTCTTAAAGCTTCCATTTTTTCTGATGAAGTTCAACATTATAAGCTTACTCGAGGTTGTCCTATTATTTCTCATCTTGCCTTTGCAGATGATCTACTTGTTTTCATTAATGGAGATGCTTCATCTGTCACTCATTTTCGAGATTTCCTTGGTAAATACCAAAGAACATCTGGGCAATTGGTAAATTTCAACAAAATTTCCTTCTACATTTCAGAGAAGGCTTCTCCTGAGGCTATTCAGCATATTCAGAATCAACTCGGCATTCAAAGGTCTGATCTTCCTTTCACATATCTTGGGGTCCCTGTCACTAAAGGTATTACTAGAAATTCTTTATGTTCTACTTTATTGAAGAAATTTGATAGTAAGTTGATGGGTTGGCACAAACGTTTATTGTCTAAAGGAGGGCGGTTAATCTTGATTCGCCACGTACTTACTGCTTTTCCTAATCACCTTATGGCTTCTATTATTTTGCCTCGTTCTGTTGTGAATGCTATTAATAGGCGGGTGAGCAGGTTTTTCTGGAGCAATGATGTCACTGACAAACACCACTGGGTTAGTCTATCTCGTATGCAATTCCTAGTTATTGAAGGAGGGTTAGGCATACGTTCCCTTGAATGTACACAAGACGCTTATTTGTTGAAGAATTTGGGACAGTTTAAGGCAGGATGTGGCTTATGGCCCACTTAGATCAGGACACATGTCTTATTGGGTTAATGACTCCCCTTTTTGGAAAGCTTTATGTAGGATCCATGCTAAATACCCAGACTTTTTCAGGCTAGAAAATAATCAATGCAAATTGAGTAATGGGAAATGTGTTTCATTGGTCAATATTTATGAGCAAATTCGTCCTAAGAGGCAAGTGGAGGACAAGTTTCGTTACATATGGAACTCCTCCATTCCATTGAAGTTATCTATATTTTCTTGGAGCTTATTCCAGGATGGCCTCCCTCTTCCTCATAACCTTCAACGGATTGGAGCTCAAGTTACTTCCTATTGTCATTTCTGCAGGTCGGCAGCAGCCACGGTCGATCATATCTTCTACGAATGCCAACAGATTCAGCCGATTTGGAACATGTTTGCGGCTCATCTTCTTCCCTATAGTAACGGCAGATTAACTTTCAATCACATGCTTCGTTCCTGGTGGAGGTTGTCAAAATTCAAGGTTATTTATGGGATCTTAGGTATGCTCATCCCTCAAGTTATTATGCATGAGACATGGCGTGCTTATTGTAACTGCAACTGGGGGAATCAAAATTTTTTCTTGCCTGCTGCTCTTAACAATGTTTAGAATCTGCTTTTTGGATGGGGAGTGATTAATTCGAAGAAAAAGTTTGCTACTCCCATACCCAAATTTTTGGATTTCTTACCAGAAAATTTTGGCAAACATAAGCTCAAGCAAACTCTTGTAAGATGGGAAAAGCCTCCTCCTAATATGTTCAAATTAAATGTTGATGCTTCACATACTCAGAGTTCCTCTTCGGGCGGAGCGGTTATTAGGGACAGTAAAGGTATATTCATTGCTGGTTTTTCTTTCTGTTTATTTGCAAACTCGCCTTATGAGGCCGAACTTGCAGCATTGTCCATTGGTATTGATTGGTGCTTGAGTCTTGGTTATAAAGGGTTTATCATTGAAATTGACAATCTTGTGTTAGCTCAACAAATTGAGGGGATTCTGAATGCAGATTCCATTCTTGTTGATCAGATTCGTATTGCAATGAGGTCTAACAAATGCTTGATTCAGCACTCTGTTCGGGAATCCAATCATGTGGCGCATCACCTTGCTCAGCTTAGTAGATTCCATGTAACAACATTTAATTTTAACTCTTTCATTGCTTTGCCTAATTTTGTTAAGAGCTTAATCGTTTTGGAGAGTGTGGATACTCCATACTTTCGCTTTGCTTAGTCACAGGTACTGAACTTCCCTTTTTATGAAGGGTTTGTACTCTTTTTTGATAATCAATAAAAATTATCCGGTGGTGCCACCCACCTTTACTAAAAAAAAATAAAAATAACAACAACAACAATAATAAAAGCAAGTTTCTATAACTTTGACTTTTCAAAGAAATTTTTTTTGTTTCTTTTTTTATATATATACATAGAATGTCCAAAATGAATCCAACTTTGGATTCGTCATGGATAAAAATTTATACCCAAATGTATTCGATATTCCAGCCACTGTCCTGTTTAAACTCCTTTCCTTATGCATCTTGGATTCAAACCACTGCCTCACTGCCTATTCCTTGTGCAATTTAGTATACAAACCAATGTTTATATAAAGTGACAACAATTCTTCATTCACGACAAGTTAAACTATCTGCTCATTTCGATTGCCAGTTTTCTTTACAATTAAAACAAAAATAAACCTCGCACAATCAACTCCAAAATAGCTTCAAATTTCATCAAACTTAGTCATAATTTGCCAAATTGAAAAAGATAAAGGATTTATTCAAAAATATCAAGGCAACACACTGGGAACAAGTATCATGGTCTAAACTCAATGTCTTGAAATACTTTCAAAATGTCAAATTAGACCAACCATTTTTACATGTCATGGCTTCCTTTTGGGATATAAGAAGTAGGACTTTTAAGATAAATAACTTTGAAATAAGTCCAATGGTCAAAGAATTTGAGGCCATCCTTTAATATTCAAGCAATCAACCAATGGAATTACCCATACTGACTTCTAAAACTCAACAAAAGATGCAGATATTGTTTCAGCTTTCAAAATCCAAAGTCTTGCTATTGACTAGAGGTGAAAAAATCATGTTTAGTCCTTTAATTGATTTTTGTGTTTCTCATATGGCTCCCACCAAAGCTTAGGGACGTATGTTATGTTTATGCTTGCTTGGTCAATTTTTGCTCTTTTCTCTTGACGGTGACATCGACCCATGAGTACTGGATATTATGGACCAAATAGAAGGAGGATTTTCACCAACACTCATGATCTTGGTTGAGACCCTAGTTGGAGTAGATAAATTTAAGACAGAATCTTCAAGGAGACTAGCTAGAAGTCCCCTGCTACTTTAAGTAATGACCTGAATAACCCTTTTGTGTTTTAATTTTAGGTTTTTATTTTTATTGCTCTAATTTTTGCCTAGCCCACCCTTGCAGGTTTTCGGGACTAGCAAGCTATCCTAATTTTTTCCTAGGTTGCCCTAATTTTTGTTTAGGCCGTCCTTATGGATTTTCAACCTAACGGGCTCTTTTTTCTATAACTTGTTGTTAATCTTTACATATCTAGCTATAGGAGTGCCTCTGCTTGCTCGACACCCCATTTGTGGATTTTACCAAATACTAATTTGCCCTACTTCTTCTTATGCTAAATGGATTGACTAGATCCATTCGTGAGCTGTGGTCAACATTTGTTGGTTGGTACCTTGGTGGAAGATTACCCATGTCACCATTCAGACCTATCTGATATATATGCCTCTTGCTACTCTCCGTCGGGGTACATGTTATGATCCTCATCGTCTTGATCACCAGTATGGAGCCTAGCCCTAAGGTTCTGAGTTCACTCCTAACTTAGGCATGCCCCATTTGACTAAAGCATTCTTGGACCGACTGAAGCAAAGCTGGCATGCACGCTACCCTTATCGCCTACCATAGATTTTACATTTATCAATTTTTAGAAAAAAGTAATGTTAGGATCAGCAAAAATGACAATAAAAGATGTTTTCTTTCCTTTTTTATAATTTATCATCACTTTTTCCTATTATGATATTTATTTTACCTAATGGTCAGATCATTCAAAATAGTGCACATAGAATAATTTTAAGATTCACTATGTCTTATTAAATTAGGGAACAACCAAAAATATAAAGCCAGTATACACAAGATCACTCCTATCGCCAACCAGCCCTTTCTGATTTTCTAATTGATAATTTTTTCTCATTTGGCCCTAATTGTTGCCTAGTCCGCCCTTTTAGGTTTTTGGAACTAGCAGGCTGCTCTAACTTTTTCCTAGGCTGCCCTTTCAGGTTTTCAACCTAACAAGCTCCTTTTTCTCTTTTTTAAATATAAAACCTCTTCAATTTGTCAATGTTTATTGGCTCACTAAATTTGTTCCCGTCCTTGTCTGATAACTTGACTGTGCCCTTTCTCATGACTTGCTTTACTATATACAGCCCTTCCTAACTAGGTCTAAACTTCCCTCTTGGATCAGGGACATTAGGTTTGCATTGTTTCAATATTAAATTGCCGACTTTAAGCTTCCTGACTATAGACCATTAATTTTGGCCCTAAGTTGGCATGGTCTTAATTAAAGTTCAGCTAGAAGACCTGAAATTATCTTGCTAGAAGAAGGCAAGAAACCTCAACTGATAGAAGGTCAGTCCAGCTAGAAGAGCTAAAATTGTTTGGCTAGAAGAAAGCCAGAACCCTTAACTGATAGAAGGTCAACCCAACTAGAGGAGCTGAAATTGTTTGGCTAGAAGAAAGTTAGAACCCTTAACTGATAGATTGTCAGTCCAACTAGAAGAGCTGAAGTCAATTCATTAAAGAATGGAACAACTGGCTAAAAGAAAGCTAGAACTTGCAGATGACAAAAGGTCAGTAGAATCCGTTAAAGAATGGAACTAGAGGCTAGAAGAAGGCTGCAATTCTCAAGTGACAAAAGGTCAGCCAAGCTAGAAGAGCTGAAACTGATCTGTTTTTTTTCTTGAAGTGCCTAGTATTGGGTCGAGAACCCTAATCTAGTCTTGGGTCGAGTACCATAGTCTAATTTTGGGTTGAACATCCTAATCTAGTCTCAGGTCTAGAACCCAAATCTTTTTTTAGTCCAGAACTCAAACCATGTCCACGCACCATAACCAACATCAACCCAGAGTCCAATTCATTTTCGCTAAAATTAATTCAATATTCATGATGCATTTCATTCTCCGAATCAATTAAAGATTGTTCAAACAAGGGGCAAACTGTAGACCTTTAATTTTGGCCCTAAGTTGATACGATCTTAATTAAAGAATGCCAAAATAAATTTGATCCGACTTTAAAAGATGTAAACTTAGTTTGCAACTTTTAAAAAACTGGTCCAATTTTAAAGGGCATAAATTCAATTATAATACCCTAAATCAAATTTTTTAGCCCAAATTAAAACTGTTTGGTCCATAAATTTAAAAACAATATACAAGATTAATTTGAGTCAGGGCAGTCCATGCAACTTGAACCATTGGTCATGTCGACCTGGAGATCCCAAGTCGACATGAGCCTAAGGCTCATGTCAATTTGGCTGTAGAGATCGACATGGTCTTAGCTCATGTCAATCTGGCACACAAGATCGACATGGTCCTATTTTAAATTTTAGCCAGCAATTTAATTTCCTAATAAATCTAGACTTTGGTTCAAGCAAGGATTAGGAGATTAAGTTTAGGGTTAAGTATTTATTTGCTCATAAATATATGATTAAAAGACAGAAGATGGCAACATTGAGCAACTAGAATCAATAAACAATAATCAGCAACAATCAATGCTCATCAACAATCAACAAAGGCAGTAATCACTGTCTTTAATCTTTGCCCGGGTAGAACCAACAATTGCAGGTAGTAGCTTGTAATCCAAAAATAATTTGGTGTAGCCTTCAAATGCAAGTTTCTTTGCCTAAACTTAATTTGTTAAAATACACAGTAGCTAGGTTTTCTTATCATTTAAACATTTTGATTATTTGTATTTTGTTTTAATCTATTTTAAATTGCTATACCCTAATCTATTTTACAATTTCCAAAAGCCATAATCTTTTTGTAAATTCAAAAACCCTAAAACTATTTCAAACTTATAAAACCCTAACTTATTTTACAATTTACAAAACCCTAAATTATTTTCATTTTATAAACCCTGAAGTTGTTTTCAAAGTTCCAAACCATAATTTGTAAATTCTATTTTCCAAAGTCAAAACACCAAAACTAGTTTTCTAATTCCAAAATACCAAAATCCTAATATCTAGTGAGCCTAAAACCCTTAGTAAACCCTTAAACCCTAATCCAGTAAACCCTAACCAAAACCCTAATCCAGTAAACCCTAATTAAAACCTTAAATCAAATCCATAAAAATAAAACCCTAGCTTACATAAAAACCTGTGAGCGAGGATTTTTGCCCCCACTCCCTGTGGAATGGTTCTTGCGACTTCGGTACTGTTTAGGCTCGGGGCCTTAGAGAACACGGACCTAGGTCCTGAGAAAATGGAGACGCCACCCGGACGGGCCAAGAAAAAAGAAAGGGGTGGATGACTCGATTCCTAAGGAATCCACAACCCCTTAATGGGTTCGGAAAGTTAGGTGAGAAATGGCCCAGCACCCCCACAATGCCCGGTTCATTGGAACCAGCCTCCTTTACAGGTCTTAATATGATAAAATTCTTAAATATAACAACATTATTCATATTACAGACAATAATTAAAATAAAGCATCGTTATATTAAAAATCAAAATAATGTCTAAGCAAACAAATAAATGGACACCCATCCGAGGATGAAAACATGCCCTTACATCCCATGCCTAAATAGGACACCCACCGAAGGGTAGAAACATGTCCTTTACATTGGTTCTAAAATAGAAAAGCAAATTTAAATTACATAGAACTTGATTAATGAGGTTCTCACAAGGTGGAAACATACCTCTTACAACATTTGGAAATCTCAATAAATTGATAAAATAAATAACCATTCACCATAAATAAATCATTCATCAAAGCTATTAATCAAAATATAAAATAAACATCCATCCATGATAAATTAAATAAATCAATCATCAAAAAATATAATAAACTATATAATCAAATATAAAATTAAATAAAGTAATAAATATGTAAATTTAGGGTTTTAAAGAATTATCAATTGAATTTAGGGTGGCAAAACTTAGGGTTTTAGAAACTAAAGTTTTATAATTAGGGTTTTGAAATTAGGATTTTTAGGGTTTTTGAAACTAGGGTTTTGGAATTAGGGTTTTTGAAAACTAGGGTTTTGGAATTAGGGTTTTGGATAGTTAGGGTTTCTAAAACTAGGGTTTTGGAATTAGAGTTTTTAAAACTAGGGTTTTGGAATTAGGGTTTTGGATAATTAGGGTTTTTAGAATTAGGGTTTTGAAATTAGCTTACTGCATAAAAAAGCACAATTTTGGATTTGGAAAAATAAATTAAGGTTTTGGAAAAATAATCAATATTTTGGAGTTTAATAATGAAATGGTTTAAGCTTTTGGATAAAAATAGTTTGAGATTTTTAGTTCTAATGAAATAACATACGGTTCTTGAAGTTAATGTAAACAAGATAGATTTTAACAATTAATTGTTGACTACTGGATAGTTTTATGTTTTATGAAATATGCCAGTGGGATTACGAATACCAATTGATCAATGTGATAATTAAAGTTATTAAAACAAAAACCAAAGCAAATGATTAAAGTTATTAAAAAAAACAATTTACTGTATGTTCAAAGATCAAGCTACTGTGTGTTCAAAGTTACTGCATGCATGCATGTTCTTATTAATCAAAGAAATAAAATTACTGTAAACATAAATAATTCATGATTAAAGATCAAACCTCCACTTGTTGGTTACTCCACAATTAACTTCTGGATGAGCAATTAACAAAGACAGCACTGCTGTCTTTGATGGATTGATTACCGATGAATTTTTGATGCTAATATTTTCTGTTTGTTGCCGTCTCTTTGCTATCTTGTTAATGTTCCTTATCGTCCCCTCTTAATCTTTTTCTCCCCCTTTTCTGTGTTGTTTAGTCCTTATTTATAGAAGTTTTATATCCTTCATTCCTAATTATTCACGGCATCTTTATTCATTAAGAAAAGGAAACCAAAACCTAATTGCATTAGGTTTCGGAAAATTTGCGTCGGAGAAATTTCGCTGGGGAAAAAAACTGCTGCGAAAAAATCGCGCTGGCAAAAAAAAATTACTGCAGTAAAAATTACGCTGGCGAAAAAGCTGCCACAGCTGCAGGCGAAACAGGCTTGTGGGCCATTTCGCCTGCAGGAAACTCCTGCGGGCGAAATGCCCACGGGCCCGCTGACTTTCGGAGATGATTTTTTCGTCGCCAATTTTTATTTTTATTTTTTGATTTTTAATTGTTTATTTTTATTTTTTATTCACTTCACCATTTTTTACTAAAATAAATATTAAAATTAATCAAGATACCATAAAAATTATTTTTGACTAATTAAAATATATTGGATCGGACTAGGTCAAAAATTAAGGGTCTACAGTTTGTCCCCTGCTTGAATGATCTGAAACTTTAGTCAAACAGAGTGAAAAGCAATAAGACTTAATTTTTGAGATGGTTATTTGAATTAGTTTTGGGCACTTGGACCCGAGGCTGAACTCTATTTGTGTACTTGGACCCGAGATTGGGTACTTGGACTCGAGATTGAATTTGATTTGGGTACTTGGACCCGAGATTGGATTGAATTTGGGTACTTGGACCCAGGATTGGGTACTTGGATCCGAGATTGATTTAATTTGGGTACTTGGACCCGAGAATGGATACTTAGACTCGAGATTGGGTACTTGGACCCGAGATTGGATTGAATTTGGGTACTTGGATCCAGGATTGGGTACTTGGATCCGAGATTGAATTTGATTTGGGTACTTGGACCCTAGATTGGGTACTTGGACCTGAGATTGGATACTTGGACCCAAGATTGGATTGAATTTGGGTACTTGGAACTGAGATTGGGTACTTGGACCTGAGCTTGATTTGATTTGGGTACTTAGACCCGAGAATGGGTACTTGGACCCGAGATTGGGTACTTGGACCCAAGATTGAATTGAATTTGAATTTTGGTACTTGAACCCGAGACTGAGTTTGACTGACCTTTTATCATTTAAGAAGTCTGACTACTCCGGCTGTTTTATGCATTGTGATTCTTCACCATCAAAATGGATCTTTATCCTTTGAGATTGGGTCTTCACCCTTGAAAATGGATCTTCACCCTTTGAATTGGATCTTCATCCTTGGCATCGGGTTTTCACCCTTTGAAAATGGATCTTCATCCTTTGGACTTCGGGTCTTCACCCTTGAAAGTGGATCTTCATCCTTTAAACTCTGGGTCTTCACCCTTTGAAATTGGATCTTCATCCTTGGAATCAGGTCTTCACCCTTGAAAATGGATCTTCATCCTTTGAGATCGGGTCTTCACCCTTGCAAATGGATCTTCATCCTTTGAGATTGGGTTTTCACCCTCGAAAATGGATCTTCATCCTTTGAGATCGGGCCTTCACCCTTGCAAATGGATCTTCATCCTTTGAGATCGAGTTTTCACCCTTGAAAATGGATCTTCATCCTTTGAGATCGTGTCTTCCCCCTTGAAAATGAATTTTCATCCTTTGAGATCGGGTCTTCACCCTTGAAAATGAATCTTCATCCTTTGAGAACGGGTCTTCACCCTTGAAAATGGATCTTCATCCTTGGAGATTGGGTCTTCACCCTGGCTTTAGCTCTTTTAGCTGGATTGATCTTTTGTCTTTTGCATCTTCATTCTTTTGAGAATTCTAATTTTCTTTTTTATTTCATTCTTTTTTTGTTCTTCCTTTGCACTTTTGCAAAAAATTCAGCCCTGTTTAGCTAGCCTTCATATCCTCTCCTTTTCCCCTCGCGTGGCGAGATATTTTTAAGTGAGATTGAAAATGTTTTATATATAAACTAAAAAAATTGAAAAGGAGAAACTTTGCCCCCTGTGTAGGCTCATCCATGATTTTTCTATACGGACTTTGATTGATGTTGTTGTTGTCTAGTTCTTCGCACAAGCACGTATTTCTTCTCTTTGCAAGATTACTGGAGCTTTCTCAAGCAATGGGGTTTGTACGCCCCCCTGATTTGATATCTTCTTTTGATTCTTTACTTCGCAGGGTGTTTGCTGTTTATTTTGCCAAGGAATAGACAACACAAGACAAGAAACACTACAAAAATATTCGGCATTTGTGATGGATATCTACGACGGACTTGTTTCCATCGCAAATTTGCTACGGATCTGCGACGAATTTGCGACGGAAGGACAAGTTAGAGGAATTTTGAGAAATTGGTTCGCAAATCGGTTGTAAATCCGTAGTAAATCTGCGACGAAAATCATTCCATCGCAAATAATCGTCGCAAAAGTTGGCGCGGATACTCGGCGGGAGAGAGACCCGCGTATATTTTTTCGCGAAAATTTTTTTCGTCGCAGATTGGTTGTAGAAAATTTTTTCCGTCGCAAATTTACTACAGATTTGCAACCGATTTGCGACGGCTTCCTCAAAATTTCTTCACTGTGTTTATCCATCGCAAAATCGTTGCAAATTCGTCCCAAATTTGCGATGGAAATTTTTCGTCGCAGATTTCCGTCGCAAATGCAGAATATTTTTGTAGTGTCTCACTAACCCACCACCGGTTACCACCACCCTCATCTCATGATTCTTAATCGTTAAACCTAAAAGGCTAAAACCTAAAACCTTAAACATAAAAACCTTCACCGTCGCTGCTCTGCTGCTCCTCACGGCTCCTCCCTGTCCTTCAAAATTGACTGTGTGCTATGATCCAATCTCCAATAGTCAAATCCTCCCTGGCGCTAGCCCAACTATATTATTAGATAATTATAAGAAAGAAGGGAAAAACTTCAAAATTTGCTGCCGAAGCTCTCATAAACGATTAAATCCCAGTCTGAGTTTCTTGCTACAACCCTTCCATTTGCAGCGAGCACCATCGGTTCATTTACGTTCTCCGTAGAAAAAGAGCTAATCTTCTTCAGGTATGCTTCTCTTCAACTCCATTCCTTTCACTGATTATGATTTGCCATCTGATTCTGATATGAATTTTGTGATCTAGGCATCTGATTCAATCATGTTTGCGACAAGATTTGTTAAGAGAACGCTACCGCTAAATCTGAAACCTCTGCTTCTATTTCTGCTACAATTCAGTCTACACGTAACCCTCTCTAGGAGTTCTTTAAGGCAGATAGGAATCATGATGGGGATAAACCTGTTGTCTACGGTACCAGACTGTAAATTTTATGTTTTTTGACACCAGAAACAAAAAGATAAAAATTGTATTCTCGAATTGATTACATCAAATATGTGTTTTATTTAATGAACTTTAGTGCTGCCAGGTCCAAGTTGGAAAGCTTCTGAACTACGCTTAAAGTCTTGGGATGACCTTCAAAAGCTATGGTATGTTTTATTAAAGGAGAAAAACATGCTGATGACTCAACGCCAGATGCTTCATGCCCAAAACCTAAGGTTTCCAAATCCGGAGCGCTTACCCAAGGTAGAACTTATTCAATTTAGCATCTGACTATGGCTACTCTCAGCCCCTTAAACATTGCCTTTGATACTCCAGTTTCTATAACTAAACAATGAATTACTAATGGGAATGCACTTTTAAATATTGAATGAGATGAAAATGCGCTACTAAACAGTGAATTATTAAAAGGGATGTTTTGCTGGCATCAACTGAAAAGGAAAAAAAATGAAAAAGGAGTTTTTGGTTGTATACTGGTCATCTGAAGATACTTATTCATTAGACGAAATCTAACTAGGGTTTTTTACACATGAATTCGAGGGCATAGACTGCTCCCTGTAATTCTGCTAATTTTATCCCATAGCTAGTAAGTCAATGAACAAAAGATTAAAGGAGACTTAGCACTTTTTAGGCTTTGGAGAGAATTAAATTTTTGCAGCATTACCTTGCTTTGCAAGAAGGTTATCTCCCTGGTTTGGTCCTAGAAGACCAGTGCAGTGTAAAAACCTTTTTTTTTTGCACTGCATTTGTTTGGCATTGTGTTGTAACTATTATTGAGAATTAACCATCTTGAATGCTTTGATGGAGGCAAATGAATTTAGTTTTAAGGTAGATTTGGCCTGTCTTTATCTTAAAAACTCCAAAACAACTCATAACAATTTTGATGGTTTCTTTTAGTAACAACATTTAAGAATGTGTTTCAATAAACCAATTTCAATCACCATGCCAATAATAGACATTGAATCTACAAGTGCAACCACAAAAATCATTTAAAATGTTTTAAAAATCAGTAAATTTTGGCAAATAAGATACCATTTAATGTGGCAGAAACTTTCTTCCTTGTCACTTGGTCAGGCTAAGGTTAGAGTGCTATTGTTTAACACAAACAAAACAATATAAAACTATAGAGATGTCTGCTACCTGATGTGCAAAGATTTCCTCTAAACTTTTAAATTACAGTACAAGTAGAGGCACTGCTTGCCTTAGAAAATCTAAAGGAGTTTTTAGTTTTTAATGACTACATCCTTTACATCATTCTATAACTAGAGATAGTGCCTGCCTTCTTGGTTTCTCTGGTCTAACTGATATGGGAAAATTAACAATGAGTAATGCTACCCTTACCAACAAAAACTTATCAACTGCTTACTACCTCGGCTTATGTGAGCTTTTAAGTGATCCATGTGTCGCTGATTCCTATTTTTGCTCTTTCCTAACATTTTTATTTGCTGAATGGTCTTTTGCATCTTTTTGTTTTTTACTCTTTACACTTTGTTAACTGTCAGTTATCTCAGCAATTTGTATCAAGATGCATTAATTTTGGTACAATAAAAATAATATGAAAAATAAAATTGTAACAAATAAGACATCTAAAGGCTAAATGTTCATACATTTGTTAAATTTTTTCTATAACCTTTCATGGGATAAAAAAATTTATAATATAAAATTGCTAAATTTATACTATAAAAATTTATAACACTAGCAAATGAAATTGTTAGGAAAGGGAAAAAATGAGAATTGGTGGAAAATGATTACTTTAAAGCTCGCGTTAGCAGGTGGTAAGCATGTGTTGGTAAGGATACCGTTACTCTTTAACTATGGGGTTTTTCTCCTATGAACACTTGAATGACCAAAATGATCAACTTTTTTCTATGCTTTACTTGAAATTCTTGGTTTCTTGTATTATCCAAATGGTTTTCAGTGTGATGGGTGTATTCAGGTTTTGCCTGTGAAAACTGAAATGTTCATTACATAACTCGATGTCAATTAAATACTAGGTTGGGAGCATATATTTCAGGTTTGTAGTTGTAGTTTGTGAACATCTCTCCAATGGAAGAATTAGTAATCTATTTCTTTGCTGATAATGACCATACCAATAAGCCCCTAATTATCTGCAGGGAAGGCAATATTTTAAGCATGCATCTTGTTTCACTGCTAGAGATAGGAGGCTAAGGGGGGCCATGGCCTCCCTTCGTTCCAAAATATCCCTGCTAGTATCAGTGAATAATTTAAATATTACCATTTGTGGCCTCCTTAAAAAAATTCATAATATATATAGTACTTGGGCCATTTTTCAAAAATTCAGTATGAAAATTCTAATTTTGAACTGAATTTTGAGCCCATCAGTTATTTATTGCATTTAATTTTAAGAGCGTATTTACTCTAATAATAGGAAAAAACCCATAGTAAATAACCCAAAACTCTTCTTTCTCATTTTCTTTTGGGCCCCCCTTGAAAAAAATTTTCTGGTTCCATCACCATTTTGTCAACAAGTACGATTCATGATATACGATCACATGAATAGAAAGGAAGGAGGGTGCATGGTGTATTTGGGTGGGACTACATCAGATTTCGCATGCGAGGCTTTCAAACAAGCTCTATTGTTAAGATTTGTTAAAGCAAAGACACCCAAACATTTTTTTAATAATAAGATATACTAATCATCAGTCTGACTTTCATGATTGCTCCAAACCTTGACAATGGCAGTGTTCAATATTAGTAAGTATTTTTATCATCAATCATATTGCAGGAAAAGCAACCTTTTGAGCGCATTGAAGTATCAAGGGAACAAGCCCTTGAGTTGTTTTCAGAAAATAATTTTAAGGCAAGTTTTAACATAATATTCTATATGAACAAATGAAATTTCTCATCTTTTTTTTTTCCTTCTTTTTATTTCTTTGGCAATTTTTTTTTCTTACCTTGTATATACATATATGTCCATGTTATGATCAGGTTGAAATCATCAATGATCTTCCTGCAGACAAAACTATAACTGTATATAGATGTGGTCCATTGGTAGATTTATGTCGAGGACCCCATATACCAAATACATCCTTTGTAAAAGCAATTGCATGTTTAAAGGTAACATTATACATACTGTATCTACATTTTGTTATGTATTCAACCCATTCTATCAAATTTAGTCCATTTTACTATTGGATTTATCATTCCAGGCTTCATCAGCCTATTGGAGGGGTAATAAAGATCGTGAAAGTTTGCAGAGAGTTTATGGTATAATCCTATCCTGATAAAAAACGTTTGAAGGTGATTTTTCAATTTTTTACATTTGAAAATTGTCTTTGCTGTATGCTTATTTGAATTGGCCATATTATTTTATGGGTTTCTGCTGTTGAAACTTTTTTTCTATGCAGAACTTTGTCTACTGTAATGGTATTGGCTTTCCCACTTCATTATGAAGGTGGCTGTATTGTGATCAAGATATTGCATATTTAGATGCAATAATTGTTTCGTATGCTTCAACATGATTCTTTATTTTTGATATCATCAAATTCTAGTTAGATAAATGCGGCTGCATCATTTTATAGAAGACTCTGCTTTAAATTGAAAAATTAGATGAATTGTGCCTTAGCATATTTGTGAAATTAGTACCTTTGTTCAAACAGTAGATCGTTAAATGAATCTACTGCAGACTTCGGTTTTTAAGCATGACTGCTAATTCTATATCCTTAGATCAGTCTCAGTCGATAAAATTCTGATATAAAATGCAATTGCTTCTTAATGTTTTGCTTATGCTGCAACCTGTGGTAGTGTGCCTGAGGAAACTGAAAGAAATTTGTCAAAATTTGGAAACTTCATCTTATTTTGCTTTAGAAGTAGTACTACTTGCATACAGAAATATATTGTACAAGTTTTGTTCATGTAAAGAAGGTTTTTATAATTGTAAAAGTGGAAGAACTTTATGTACATTAGTTTTAATGAGAGTCTCTTTTTGTAACATTTCTTTCTTGTCCAGAAGTACATTCAACGGCTGGAGGAAGCAAAAAAGTATGACCACAGATTGTTGGGTACAAAGCAAGACCTTTTCTTTCGTCATCCACTGAGGTACTCTACACAGTTCTATTTACTTTGCCCAAGTTTATAATTAATCAACATTCTCTGTAATATTAATTTGTTGAATCTTTTATGGACTCAGTCCTGGAAGTTGGTTTTTCCTGCCATATGTTACTCGAATTTACAACAAATTAATGGAGTTCATTCGAGGTCAATATAGAGAGAGAGGATATGAAGAGGTTAGCAGTCAATGTTGGTGGCTAAATACCAATATAATATCCCTGTACTTCTGTGCTTAATTTGATGGGATTTCGTAGGTTAAGTCTCCGAATATTTATAACATGAAACTTTGGGAGACATCTGGCCATGCTGCAAATTATAAGGAGAATATGTTTTTGCTTGAGGTTAGGTGTTCTTTAAATTCCATATTCTTTGTTGACAAGTATTTATATAAATAAACTTTTAGATTATCAGTTAATGTTGTTACTTGCAAGCTGTGGTTGGATGATATAGAGTTTGCAAGAAGAAGCAATACTTGTTATTGGAATTAAACCGGGAATGATACATAAATTTATCAATGTGCAACTCAAAATTAAGTGGAATGGGCTAGGATGTTAGTTATAGAGATGTTTAGGTGCTGGTATATGGATTGGATTTATCTGGTTAATACTTTTTTTGTTAAATGTTATTAAATTGCCTATTTATGAATATTGCTTGTGAATTGTGTGTATTGGCTACTGGATTCTTTTGACTCTAACGTTGTTTTGCAGGTTAATAATGATGATGCAAGTCATGATTCAATGGAAAATGATAATTGAAGATTAATAAAAGAATTATTTTTATCAATGTAATTAGTGTTTTTTTAGATTGTGTTTAAATGCTCCAAATGTATTTATAAAGTTCTCATAAAATTAATTGATAATACAAATAGTTCCAATAAAAATCAATATTAAATTACTACGGATTTGCTACGAATCTGCGACGGATATTTGAACTCTATGATGGAATCTGCGACAGATACTGCGACGACCATCTGCGACGGAATCTGTGACGGCAATCTGCGACGGAATCTGCAACGAATTTGGGACGAAAATCTGTGACGGAATCTGCGATGAAAATCTGCGACGGAATCTGCGACGGCTACCCTTTACCCGCGAAAATTTAAGCGCGAGATTTGCAACCGCCGAGTGGTTGCAAATCCGTCGCAATTTGCGATGGCCTGTCACAAAATTGAAAATTGCGACGCCTTTTTTATTAACAGATCGTATCCGTCACAGATCGGTCGCAAGACTTGATCTGCGACGGATTCTGTCCGTTGCAGATAGCGTGTTTTTTTGTAGTGAAAGTGCGATGTGATATGCTCATGTATGCATGATATGCATGAATAATACTTACAATTGTTCCATCGACTCACAGACCGAGGTGATCAACAGAAGTGTTCTCATTGGCTCTGTTTTGACGCTTGTTCAAGTCTTGCATTACAATGATCAAAAGCTTTTGCATTTCTGGCTTTTATCTTCAAGATGTTGAAAATATGAATAATGCAGACCCCAGGAAGCAGAGTCGGGGATTCATCTATTTCAAACTATGTCTCGGCATGTTAGTTGATAGCTTCTTCATGACCTTGCCAATAATCATTTCCTTTGCCCAATGTGTCCTTTGGAGGTACAACATACTTCCCTTAACTTGAAGGCTTTGTATGACAAAACATTTTTTGAATTTTTTGAATTTTTTGAATTTTGATTTTGAAATCAAATGTTGGCTTTGCCAAATCAGTGTCAATATAACTCAGGACTTGATTTTCCAAATTAACATATCTATAACATGACAACCCTAGTTACCACACTAAATTCGGGAATCATTTCTATTTAAGCTAGAATTGTTGCACTTCAAATAGGCGCATACACATTACTTGGCCAAAAGTCTCATTTGAGTTTAAATATTGTCTATCTCATATGCATGCTTATCCAATCTATCTCCACTAATAGACTCTACCTATCAAGAGAGATCAACATGTCTTTGATAGGCTTAAAATGGGGTCTACGAGGGACACGGGTTTAAGTGAAGGCCATTTTGAGATTGGAGCGAGTGTGACACAATAGACAAACCCTTACACTACAAATTTCTTGTTGGAATTTTAGGCAGTTGTTTTATTAGTTTTTGTCATAGAATTGTATCTTATTTATTATGATGATTATTGTTTTCTTTAGGTATTTTGGTAGTTTTAATCTGTTTATTTAGTGTTTTCATTAATGTTGGTAGTTTTAATTTATTTCAGTGTTTTTGTCATTGTTGTCTTAGTTTTTAGTGTGGTGTTTATGCATTTTTGGTTAATGTTTCATTTGATTCTTGTTTAAAGTTTGTTTCAAGTGTTTGTTTTAGGTTAATATGCAAAATATTTCCTTGGAGAAAGAATAGCATGAAGCATGTCTCATCTTAAGGGCAAAACCAAGGAACCAAGAGAGGAAGGAAAATTTGGGCAGTAACTGACACACTCAGAGGACACGCCCAAGCCACTGGCCGTGTCACATGACATGGCCAGGAGCCTGGCCGTGTCCCATACTTAGCCAAGGAAGAAGACCAAAGAAAGAAGAGCAAAGAACGAAGAGATCAGAAGGTGACACACTCAGGTGACACGGCCAAGCCACTGGCCGTGTCCCTCCAAACACATCAAACACGGCCAAGTTCACCCATGCTTGGCTGTGTCACACTCAATTTCAAAGAAGAAAAGATGAAGGATCACACAGGAGCTGACACATTCAGTAGACACGGCCAAGCCACTGGCCGTGTCACATGACACAGCCAGGAGCTTGGCCGTGTCACTCCATGGACTAAAGGAAGAAAGAAAATGCGGATTTTTAAGCGAGGTTTCGTATAAATAAGATGATTAGGGTTTTTTAAAGGGAGAATTTATCAGCCGTCAGAGAATAACCTTTGAGTTTGCATTTGTTTTCTTTGAGAATATTGATTACACTTTGATTCAAACAGTCTAGATTAAATTTTTTTTAGCCACTGCAACATTCTTCTAGCAAAGATCTTAACAAGAGATTCTTCAGGAGCTAAGAAAGTTTGTAATTTGGTTTTGTTCTCAAACTTTATCTCTTAAGTTTCATTGGAATTGTATTCATGAATTCTATTATGTCTAAATTGATTTCTTTGAATTTTAATGAGATGAATCTGTTTGATAGCATTATTATGAACTAATTTGATCTAGTCTAGGGTTTGTATGGATCTACTATGATTGTATGAATTGGTTATTGCTCTTAACTGAATTATTTCTCTAGCATTAATTGAATGGATTACTGTTAATATATAATTGATTGGCCACCAATTATGTGTTTTAGGTATTAGATGAAGGATTGAGAAATGAAGTCTAATGCTGGAAAAATTCAATTAGGGACTTAGGTTAATTAGAGATATAACCTAAGAAAAGGATCATTTCAATTGTAACAAGATTATTTGAGAGAGGTTTGAATGCGAGAGCTTATTTCCTTGATTCAATTAATTAAGTTGCTTGAAATCTATCTTTGAAATTAAATTGGCTGAGAGGAATAGTTATTCATACATATAAGTTAGTAGAGAAGTGCAAACCCTAGACCTTTCTATTAAGTGAATCAATATATCAGCTCAATTTACTTTTATTGTTTTAAACTCCAATCGATCTGTCTTCATTAGTTGTTAGCAATTTAAATTTATTGATAATTTGTTATTTACAATCTGATAATCAATTAGCTTATCTAGCTTCCTTGTGAGACGACCTTGAGGTGTTCATCAAGATACTACAGCAGCCTCGTATACTTGCGAGTGTAGTTCTAGTAGTGTTAATTAGAGCGCAACAAGTTTTTGGCGCCATTGCCGGGGAAGCTAATTGGCGTAATTGTTTATTAGGCATAAATATTTTAGATTATTTTTCATTGTTTACTTTTGATTTTATTTGTCTTTTGCTTTTAATAATTCCTTTTTCCAGAATTTTGTTTATGCAAGGCAGGAGATCACTCGGAGGAGAACTATACCTAGTTATTCCAGAAATTCAGAGAGTGAAAAGGAGCAGAGAAGAGTTTGAACTATATACCGAATTTGATACAGAGGAGGAAACTTCTGATTTTGAGTCGGATACTGCACAATCTACCAATATGGGAGACAAAAGGCAAAGAACTATGTAGGATTTTGCTACACTTGTCATTGGAACTTCCACCTCTTGTATAAGATTGACAGATGTAGTAAGAAATTATGAGTTGAAGAACATCCATTACAACATGTTGCCATCATTCTATGGAGTTCCAAATGAAGATCCTTTAAACTTTATCTGGGATTTCTATTCTACCCTCAACACTTTTCCATTGGGAGGACTAACAGAGGACTAGTTGAGGATGAGATGCTTTCCATATACAGATTTGGGTCTTAAACTTTTTGCAAGAACAAAGACTGTCTTGATCAAGATCCAGATTAATTCCAAGAAGAACTTGGAAGACTAGCAAGATTGCTCCCAGCTACCTAAAGTTCAAACAAGAAAATTATAGTGTGAAGGTTTGTCCATTGTGTCATACCAGCTCCTATCTCAAAATGGCCTTCACTTAAACCTATGTCCCTTATAGACCCCATTTCAAGCCTATCAAAGACCTGTTGATCTCTCTTGGTAGGTAGAGTCTATTAGTGGAGATAGTTTGAATAAGCATGCATATGAGATAGACAGTATTTAAACTCAATGAGACCAGTGGCCAAGTAATGTGTATGTGCCTATCTGAAGTGCAACAATTATTGCTTAAATAGAAATAATTCCCGAGTTTAGTACGGTAACTGGGGTTGTCATGTTATGGATATGTTAATTTGGAAAATCAAGTCCTGAGGTACATTGACATCAATTTGGCAAAACCAACATTTAATTTCAAATTCAAAATTTAAAAGAAAATGTTTTGTCATACAAAGCCTTCAAGTTAAGGGAAGTATGTTGAACCTCCAAAGGACACATTGGGCAAAGGAAATGATTATTGGCAAAGTTATGAAGAAACTACCAGCCGACATGCTATTGATGTATCCCTGAACTCTGCTGCTTGGGGTCTCCACCACTCATGTTCTCAACATCTTGAAGATAAAAGCTACAAATGTAAAGCTTTCGATCTTTCCAATGCGAGACCTGAACAAGCGTTAAAACGGAACCAATGAGAACACTTATGCTAATCACCTCAGTCTGTGAGTCGATGGAGTAACTGTAAGTATTATTCATGCATATCATGCATACATGAGCATATCACATCGCATTTTCTTGTATTGTCTATTCTTTATCAAAGTGAACAGCAAACACTCTGTGAAGTAAGGAATCAAAAGAAGATGTCAAATCAGGGGGGCATGGAAAGTCCATTACTTGAGAAAGCTCCAGTAATTTTGCAAAGAGAAGAAATGTGTGCTTGTGCGAAGAACTAGACAAGAAAAACATCAATCAAAGCTTGCATGGAAAAAATTTTTGGTTTGAGCCTACATAGGGGGCAAAGTTTCTCCTTTTCAATTTTTGAGTTTATATACCAAATATTTTTAAACTCACTTACGAATGTTTTGCCACAAAGGGGGGCAAGGAGAGGATATAAGGTCCAATTAAAAATAGCTAAATCTTTGCAAAAAGGAAGAACAAAAGAATGGAACAATTAGAACTCTCAAAAGAATGAAGATGCAAAAGACGAAAGATCAATCGAGCTAAAAGACCTGAAGCCAGGGTAAAGACCTGACCTCTAATGGATAAAGATCAATGTTTCAAGGGTGAAGACCCGATCTCAAAGGATGAAGATCCATTTTCAAGGGTGAAGACCCGATCTCAAAGGATGAAGATCCATTTTTCAAGGGTAAAAACCCATTCTCAAAGGATGAAGATCCATTTGCAAGGGTGAAGACCCGATCTCAAAGAATGAAGATCCATTTTTCAAGGGTAAAGACCCGATCTTAAAGAATGAAGATCCATTTGTAAGGGTGAAGACCCGATCTCAAAGGATGAAGATCCATTATGAGGGTGAAGAATCACAATGCATAAAACAGCCGGAGCAGTCAGACTCCTCAAATGATAAAAGGTCAGTCAAACTCAATATCGGGTTCAAGCACACATTTTCGGGTCCAAGTACCCAAGCTCGGGTCCAAGTACCCATTCTTGGGTCCAAGTACCCAAATCAATTCAAGCTTGGGTCCAAGTACCCAAACCAAATCAAGCTTAGGATCGAGTATCCCAATCAGTTTAGGATCGAGTATCCAAATCCGATTTAGGATCGAGTGTCCAAATCCATTTAGGATTGAGTATCCCAATCAAGTTTAGGATCGAGTATCCAAATCCAATTTAGGATCGAGTATCCAAATCAAGTTAGGATCGAGTATCCCAATCCAATTTAGGATCGAGTATCCAAATCCATTTTAGGATCAAGTATCCAAATCCAACTTAGGATCGAGTATCCCAAGTCCAGTTAAGATCAAGTATCCAAGTCCAGCTAGGATCGAGTATCCGAATCCATTAGGATCGAGCATACAAATCCGATTTCGGATCGAGTATCCAAATCCAGTTTAGGATCGAGTATCTGAATCAAGTTTAGGATCGAGTATCCGAATCCAGTTTAGGATCGAGTATCCAAACCCAGTTAGGATTGAGTTTCCAAATCCAATTTAGGATCGAGTATCCAAATCCAGTTTAGGATCGAGTATCCAAATCCGATTTCGGATCGAGTATCCAAATCCAGTTTAGGATCGAGTATCCAAATCCAATTTAGGATCGAGTATCCAAATCCAGATAGGATCGAGTATCCAAGTCTAGTTTAGGATCAAGTGTCCAAATCTCTCTGGTCCAGAACACAAAACCTCAAAAATTAAGTCTTATTGCTTTTCACTCTCTTTCACTAAGGTTTCAGATCATTCAAGCAGGGGGCAAACTGTAGACCCTTAATTTTTGACCCAATCCGGTCCATTATGTTTTATTTAGTCTAAAATGATTTTTGTTGTCTAATTGGTCCAAAATAATTTTTATTAAATAATTTTTGCTTTAGTATCTAATTTTTATAAATAAAAAATAAAAATGAACAAATAAAAATCAAAAAATAAAAATTAAAATTAAAATCGGAGTCGAAAAAAAATCGGCAGCAAAAAGTGGTCTGGTCGCGCGGGCCCGTCGGCCCAGCAGCACTTCACCCGCAGGCCTGCGGGCGTTTCACCCGCAGGAATTTCCTGCGGGCGAAATAACTTTCTTATTGCGGGCTGGCATGCCCACTGGCCCAGCCACGGGCCCGGCTGCCACAGTTTTTGCTAGCGCAAAATTTTTCGACGCAAATTTTTCTAAACCTAATCCAATTAGGTTTTAATTTCTTTTTTTATTAATATTACTTGCCGTGTGTAATTAGGAATAAACAACCTAAAACCATTATAAATAAGGACCAATAGAACCAAAAAGAAGGGGAGGAAAAATTTTCACAGTGAGCTTGGGATTGGAAACCAAATCAAGAAAGGAAAAGCAATAATTCAATTCAACTGATTTTTAAGGGAGTAGCAGCACGAATTAAGGATTTCAAAGGCAACAAAGGCTTGTCTTTGGAGCTAGTTCATCCAAGAAGAATTATTTTTGGAAGAATCAACAAAAGAAGGTAAGTGATTTTCCTTAATTGATTTATGTTACACAGTAGCTAAATTATGGAATTAGGGTTTTTTAAATCAAAAAACTTTAGAACTTTAATTTAATTTTTCCAAGATTAAAACATTAAAACGTGACCTTCTTTTCTAAAAAGACTTAAAATTGTTATTTTTTTCTTCTTAAAAATCTTAAAACTCTAATTGAACATATTTTTCTACAAAACCAAAATCAAATTCTGTTTCTTTTAAGATTTTATAGGTTTTATTTCATTCAAAAAGCCTTAAAAAACATCTTTTCTACTTATAAAAACTTCAATCCATTTGTTAAAATTAACAAAACTTCATAGAATATCAAATTGATTTCTAAAACCCTAAAAATTATCTTTTACCCGAGAATCCTAATTTTAAAGCCTAAAATCCAAAATTCAATTTTTAAACCTAAAATAATGAACCTTAATCCTTTTAAAACCTTAAACCCTAATTTTTATGAATCCTAATCCTTTTAAAACATTAAAAAAACATAAAAACCCAAAAATTACACAGTAGCTTAAAATTCAATCAAAAAATCACAAATTAAAGTATTTTAAGGTATTTAAAACTCTAGTTTCATGATTTCATCATTCAAACCTTAATTTGGTTAATCAAAGAGTCTTACCAATCTTTTAAAACATAAAACCCTAATCTATTTTAATTCCATAAAAAGTCACAGTAGCTATAATTGAACTTTTATTTGCTTTATTCAATTCCATATTTATTTATACCTTGATTTTTCTCTTATGCTTTAATCTATTTAATTTCAATACTTGATTTATTTAATTTATCATGGATGGATGTTTATTTTATTGATATTTAAATATTTTTTATGAATGATTTATTTATGATGAATGAGTATTTACTTTTATCAATCAATTTAGACTTCTAAAAGTTGTAAGAGGTATGTTTCCACTTGGTGGGTACCTCATTAGTTAAACATCATGTAATTTAATTTTCTTTTCTATTTTAGAACCTTTGTAAAGGGCATGTTTCTACCTTTTGGTGGGTGTCCTATCTAGGCATGTGATGTAAGGACATGTTTCCATCCTTGGATGGGTGTCCATTTATTTGCTTTATTTGGACATTGCTTTGATTTTAATATATTGATGCTTTCTTTTTAATTATTGTGTGTAATATGGATAATGTTATTATACTTAAGAATTTTATAATATTAAGACCTGTAAAGGAGGCCGGTTCCAATGAACCGGGCGTTGTGGGGGTGCTGGGCCATTTCTCACCTTCCTCACACGTACCCAACTTTCTGAACCCATTAAGGGGTTGGGGATTCCTTAGGAATCGAGTCATCCACCCCTTTCTTTTTCCCGGCCCATCCAGGTGGCGACTCCATTTTCTCTGGACTTAGATCCGTGTTCTCTAAAGCCCCGAGCCTAAACAGTGCCGAAGTCGCAAGAACCATTCTTCCGGGAGTGGGGGCGAAAATCCCCGCTCACAGTATGTAAAGGAGGAAGTGTGAGAATTAAAGTGACTAACTATTAAAGAAAGGAATGTATTATATAATCATTTGATTTGACAAGTGTATGATAGTTATCTAATTTGTAATGGATTATTGAAAATTGGTCTAAACATTGGGCCTATAAGTGTTGTGATATGCATATTTTATTATTATTTGAAAATTTTTATTTATGAAGAGAGTTTTCTCTGAATTGATTGGAGCGTGAACAGTATATAGCATAACATTCTCTGATAGTTTTTATATAAGAATTGTTAGAGGATGTTACAATAATACTCACGGCGGTTTCATTAACTCACAGGCCAAGGTGATTAGTAGAAGTACTCTCACAGATTTCTTTCAGATGCCCGTTCAGTTCTTGCACTGGAATGATAGAAAGCTTTGCATTTATGGCTTTTATCTTCAAGATGTTGAAAACATGAGTGGTGGATATCCTAAGCAGCAGAGTCAGGGATGCATCCATTTCAAACTATATTTAAACATGTCGGTTGGTAGTTTCTTCATAACTTCGCCAATAATAATTTTCTTTGCCCAATGTGTCCTTTGGAGGTTCAACATACTTCCCTTAACTTGAAGGCTTTGTATGACAAAACACTTTTTTTTTTGAATTTTTGAATTTTAATTTTGAAATCAAATGTTGGTTTTGCCAAATCAATGTCAATATACCTGAAGACTTGATTTTTCCAAATTAACATATCTATAACTTGACAACCTTAGTTACCGTACTAAACTTGGGAATTATTTCTATTTAAGCAAGAATTGTTGCACTTCAGATAGGCACATACACATTACTCGGCCAAAGGTCTCATTTGAGTTTAAATATTGTCTATCTCATATGTATGCTTATCCAAACTATCTCCACTAATAGACTCTACCTGCCAAGGGAGATCAATAGGTCTTTGATAGGCTTGAAATGGAGTCTATAAGGGACACAGGTTATAGTGAAGGCCATTTTGAGATTGGAGCTGGTATGACACAATGGACAAACCTTCACACTACAAATTTCTTGTTTGAACTTTAGGCAGTTGGGAGCAGTCTTGCTAGACTCTAAATTTTTTCTGTCTTCTTGGCATTAATCAGGATCTTGATTAGGACAGTCTTTGCCCTTGCAAAAAGTTTAAGACCCAAATTCGTTTCTTTTCTTCTTTTCCCTTTTTTTTTTCCTCTTTATTTTTCTTACTCTTCCCTTTTCTTTCTCTTTCTTTACTCTTCCCTTTCTTTTATCATTTTTTCCTTCTTTCTTATAAGACTATCAAGTACAAAACTTTTAAGAACTGGATGGTCTTCCTCCTTTTTTTCTCCAATTTTGATTGAATCTTTGGTTGGGTTGGACCAATTCAAGTAAAACCGTCCTTATAAACCAAATGGAAGCCTTTTGTTGTCTTAGTTCAAAGAGAACTCAGTTGGCTTTTTGAACCATTTTGGGTTTTCTTTTTTTTTTCTTTTTTCTTTTTTCTTCTTTTTTTTTCTTCTTTTGTTTTTTTTTTTGTGTTTTCTCTTTTTTTTTTTGGTTCTAGCTCTAAAAGAGTTGTCTTGTTTGTACCAACTTGGGCTTCCAATAATGGATGAGTGGAGTAACATAAATCTTCTTTAACAGGGATAAATTATTTATTATTCCGATGTTGTCTTGATATATTGGAGATATTAAGTGAACTTCAACTTCCCTTATGGTCTTGAAAACTTCAATTACCCTTATAGTCTTGAAAACATCAACTGCTCTTATGGTCTTGAGAACTTCAACTATCTTCATGGTCTTGAGAGCTTCAACTATTCTCAAGATTTTGAGAACTTCAACTCTCTTCATGGTCTTGAGAACTTCAACTATCTTCATGGTATTGAGAACATCAACTACCCTTATGATCTTGACTAATCATTGCTTTCTTTGATCTTCTTGCCTCTTCATCTTAGTGATCATAAGACTTGTCAAAAGTATCACAACAACTCATGGTAAGTTATTGGGGTTTGTAAACCAATGAAAAGAAAGCTAAAATTTTATGAAGGCTCAAAGGGACAACTAGGGATTGATATCTAATTGGGTAGATACTAGTTGTTGGCTAACCAAACAATGCCTAGATCACTCTCCCTTAAATAAGTAGAGTTCAGTTTTGCCTCGAAAGTTTGTCAAAGCATATTCTAAGACTGACTAGGACCTAGACAAAGGTAATTATGCAGGAGCCCTCTCTAAGTAAGCATACACAACTCAATGCTATAGAGCAATTCCCTCACCTAGTAAAGTCATTCAAGTCATGATGCCTAGATACATTAATTTATAAATATCAAGCGGGATTCCTCATTGGTTGAACACCAAGATGAACAAAGACCAACAAAATTTTTGATGAAAGTAATTTATTCAAACAAATTTAAATTTGAAAAATATGATAGTTTCAATTAAATATTAAAGAAAGTAAAATAAAAAAGCAACATTCAAGCTAAGGAAAGTTCGTTGAGTTTTAGCTTCTTTTCCTTTCATATCTTTAATATTTCCATCTTGAAAAGAGGATAAAACAAAATCTTCTTCCAATCCTTTTCCTACCATGAAGGTTGTCTGTGAAGGTACTCTTCCAAACTTAGGCAAAGGATTGTTCTTGGTATTGGGTTTGTCCGGCTCCAGTAGCTTACCACTGTCGATTAGATCTTGGATCTCATGCTTCAATTGGGTACATCTATCAGTCTCATGTCCTTGAGTCTGATTAAATTGACAAAAAGCCTTAGTATCAAATTTTGGGGGTAATGGACTAAGCAAAGATCGAGGAGCTAACGGTTGTAACAACCCTTTCTTTTGTAGCTTACTAAAAACCCAAGATAAAGGTTTCCCCAACTCTGAAAAATGCCTCATTCCTCCTTGACTAGTGGCATTAACATCAACTTCCTTTTGTGTGCTTTGATTGCCCAACTGGTAGTTCCCTTTCTTATTCCTTTTAATTAAAAAGTGATTCTTCTCCCTTTCCCACTCTTCAATTTGTAGACCAGCTTGGAGAAGATCTTTGAAATCCCTTATAAGGGTGTGAGACATCCTTTCACGGAGATTGGGTAGAACGCCTCTCACCATCATCCTTATTTGATCAGATTCGTTGGGCCTTTTCTTGAGCAAAGCGGCCTTATTTCTCCATCATTTCACATAGTCCACAAAATTCTCATTTGGCCGTTGCCTAATGGATTCAACTTCCATTAAGGTAACTTCCAACTCGACATTATACCCATATTGCTGGATTAAGGCCTTGTATAGCAAATCCCAATTCTTTTATGTTCCATCATCTAAAGTATTGAACCAATTTTGGATAGCAGGATCCAATGAGAGCATGAAGTACCTTAGAGTTTGAACCTTAGTAACTCGGGCAGACTGCATAGTAGTGATATACTACTTCACATGGAGATGAGGATTTCCAGTATCAATGTATCTAGCAAAGGATGGCATCTTGAATTTGTATGGAACTTCTTCATCTAGCTCAAATAATTTGTCAACTTCGGACATTTCTTCGGTTTTTAGTTTTTTCTCAAATTTCTTTTCTAAATCAGCAATCATCTTTTCAACATCAAATGTCTCGGTCTTTTCAATAATTGCCTTCTCAACAACCTTCAGCTCCTTTTTGTCTTGAGGATCTTGGCAGTATTGAGCCCAATCATCATCATCAATGATCACCTTATCATCATCAAAAACTACTTCACCAATTTTAGCCTTCCCATTGTCCTTTGGCTTCTTGGAGCTAGCAGATGCTTCGGCTTGATTTTCTAAAATTGCAGTCAATTGGGCCTTCATGGTCTCAGCTAGGGCCTCTTTTATTTCTTCCATCTTGGCGTTGAAGGCATCATCCACCATTCTTTGAATTTGTTTGGGATCCATTGCTTTTGGTGAGCAAGTGATTGAGTCGTTGCTAGATACTTCATCTCCGGTGTAGGTCGGATTATTGTAAGCTTTTGAACTGTCGTAATCCAGGGTTGTGAGCCAAAGAGGATCAATGAGATGCAAATGTATGCGTATATGCATGTATATGCAAACAATTAACAAACAAGGATAATTAGGACGTTCCTTCCAACCTTATAACATCCACACACGAATGGCGAGTCTCTTTTTTTCTAGGTATATGGCTAACAAAATACCAACATGGGGCATCTTGTTTTCAAATAATTTCCTCGGACGTTTCAACCAATAGTTATATTTTCTAAAATGGAAATCATTTCATAATAATTCCCATTAATTAGGTTTTAATCCATTTAACCAACTAATGTAGCTTTTATGCTATATTGGATTAAAATGAAATTAAGAGGTTTATTATAAATAGATTTCTCACTTGAAAAAGTAACTAATAATTCATGCCAAAAACAAGCCTATGATTAATTATTCTTAGTATAAACTAGGCTCACAATTGATTTTTGGCATTTCATAATTGACCTAAATACTTTTGCAAGCTCTTTGTAAGAAAAGGCTGGATGAAAATATTTTTGTTTAGGCCCATTGTAAAAATATTTTGGAAAAATGGATTTTGGGCTTATTATTTGGGCCATGAGCAAAAGAATTTTGTTTTATTTTTAGAAAAGTCTTATGTCCAAAGACCATCTTAAAAATTTTCAAAAATAACTTTGGTCTTTTGGATTTTAAAGAAAAATTTATTTTGAGCTTACAATATACTTAGGTCATATTAGAAAAGAACAAACCAAATAAGCCATGATTTAAGCAAAGATAAATTAACCAAAGTAAAACAACATGCATCTGGGGTAAAACCTAAGGAAATTAACTAGGCCAATTACATGAGCTTTAGTCTTTAGGTAAAAAGGCTTAGGTTCCCATATGATGCGGAACCCATGGATCAAATATTACATCTAGAACCCCACATACACATCTAGCATAGAATCTTAGAACTCAAAAATAAATCCTCCCTACCAAACCCACAACTAACCTGTAATTGAGAACTTGGGTGATTGGGATGAAGAAATGAATTGATTTAAACGCCACAAGTCAGACTTGATAAGTTAGAACCAATTCTTCATGCAACAAGAATAAGAAGAAAACCTCTCAAACTTGAAAACACATCAATTACATTCAACAATATGAAAATTCGTAGTCACCCCCTTAAGTTCTTTTTCCCCTCGCTATATAGTTGGAAAAGAACTAATGGCTTAAAAGTCTAGGTTTACATGTATCTAGTCACAATATCATTAATTATTCATCCACAACAATAATATAATCTAAATTACTGCCCATAATTCTGACAATATTGATGGGCAGATTCTACATGTATTTTGGTGTTGGTTCACATGTGTCTAGTCACACTAGCACTAAACCACATCAATATTATATTCCAAATTCGTGCTAATGCCCATCACTATACTTATGGGCAGAATGGGCAGATTCTTCAAGCTTCTTGGTGATTTCTGACTTCCTCTTCATGATCCATCATATTTCAGTACAAGTTGGTCTCCCTCTTCATTAATCCACCTTTGAATGAAGTGTTGGAACACATGCTGGAGTTTCTTTGATTGTGATCTTGTGATTGGTTCACTTGGCATAATGATATCATCAACATATTTGCTGCCTTGTGTAGATTCATCAAGCTTGCTTATAGTTTCCTCATCATTTTCTCCTTGCTCAAAAAGATTTGTCCTCAAATCTGAACCTACATCAAAAGGAGAAAGATCACTAACATTGAAAGTTGCAGAAATATTATACTCACCTGGTAGATAGATTTTGTAGGCATTGTCATTGATTCGTTCTAAAACTTGGAATGGGCCATCTCCCCTTGCATCCAACTTGCATTTCCTTTGTTTAGGAAATCTTTCCTTCCTCATATGAACCAATACCCAATCACCAGGTTGGAAAATCACATGTTCCTTTGCTAGCAACTCCTCTACTTGCCTTTGAAATTCCTTGGTTTCCTCCAGATTACTTCTATAAGCTGGTCAGTTAGGAATTATTGAGCCTGAAATGAAGTCATTTTAATGCTCAGTCCCTCTTAAAGGTGGCAAATCTTTAGGTACATCTTCTGGAAAAAACATCTCCAAATTCCTGTAAAAGAGAACTAGTACAACTAGGCAAAGGGTTATCAAGGTCAGATGTAGAAATCAAAGTATCTTTGTACCTAAGTACAACCAGACTTCTTTTCTAAAAAAAAGCACTCCTTAACTCTTTTTCTTTTGCATAGAAACACTCTCTTTTATTTTCTCTCCCTTTCTTTTTTTTCTCTCACCAATGGGCCATTTTTATCATTCTTTTTCTCACACTTGGCCTCTTGTACTCCATTTTTATTTGTTTTACTCTCACCACCAGAATCCTTTTCAAATGATCTCAAAATCTTCACTTGATCTTCATACACTTGTTTTGGTGACAATGTAGCAACAGTGAAATTTAAACCATTTAAGCTGGAAAAATAATGATTCTTAAAGCCATCATGCAAAGCTTTTCTATCAAACTGCCATGGACGACCAAGAAGGATATGGCTAGCATGCATAGGCACAACATCACAACAAACTTCATCTTTGTATCTCCCAATTGCAAAAGAAAATAGAACCTGCTTTGTTACCCTCACCTCTCCACAATCATTTAACCATTGCAGCTTGTAGGGACTAGGATGTTTTGTGCATGCTAATCCTAATTTATCCACAAAATCAGTACTAGCAACATTTGCACAACTACCCCCATCAATGATCATGCTGCACACTTTTCCATTCACAATGCAACGAGTATGGAAAATGTTCTCTCTTTGATTACTTTCTTCCTCTTTAATTTGCATGTTTAAAGCTCTTCTAATAACCAAAGATTCACTATGGGCAGGATATTCAATGATATGTTCAATTTCCTCTAATGGTGGCATGCTATCATTATCATCATCACTTTCATGTTCACTGGAACTATCAATTTTACCATTATCTCATATCAACATGATTTTCTTATTTGGACAATGAGATGTTATATGCCCTACTCCTAAACACCTAAAGCATTTAATGGTACTATGCTTTTGATTAGAGTTAGATGTTTTAGAGTTACCTTTAGGGTCAGCTGGAACTTGTTTTCCCTTTCCTTTCCAGGCAGCCTCTTTCCCTTTAGGATTATCATCTTTCTTTGGCCATTTTGAAGTGAAACTAGAGCTAGAATTAGAAAATCCCTTTGCTGCTCCCTTGACTTTCAGTTGCTTCTCCACTTTCATGGCCATGTGTACCATATCTTCAAGCTCTACATAATGGTGTAATTCAATTATGTTAGCAATCTCTCTATTCAGCCTACTAAAAAATCGAGCCATAGTGATTTCTGGATCCTCCTCTATATTAGTTCTACTCATGATCATCTCCATCTCTTTATGGTAATCCTCCATTGACATGGATCCTTGAGTTAACCGCTGTAATTTTGGTGAATCTCCCTATAGTAGTAAGATGGTACAAATCTCTTTCTCATCACATTTTTCATTTCAGCCCAAGTAGTGATGGTTCTTTCTCCATTTCTCCTCTTGGAAATCATCAATTAATCCCACCAAATTAGTGCATAATATGTGAATTCAACTGCTGCAATTTTAACTTTCTTCATTTCACTATAATTATGACAATCAAACACCAACTCAACTTTTCTTTCCCATTCAAGGTAAGCTTCAGCTTCATTTCTCCCCTTGAATGATGGTATCTTCATTTTTATGGAAGATATGTTACTGTCCCTTTGTTGAGGTCTTCTTTGAGCAATTGATTCCTCACTTTCTTCATCATCTTTCCTTTCTACCTCATCATCATTCATCATGTTTCCTCTCCCTCTATTCTGCCCCCTTCAATTAGTATCATTCCGTTGCCTTTGCATTATCACTACAAAAAAACACGCTATCTGCAATGGACAGAATTCGTCGCAGATCCGTCGCAAATTCATCTCAAATCAAGTATTGCGACCGATCTGCGACTGATCTGCGACAGATACGATCCGTTAATAAAAAAGGCGTCGCAATTTTCAATTTTGCGACAGGCCATCGCAGATTGCGATGGATTTGCAACCACTCGGCGGTTGCAAATCTCGTGCTTAAATTTTCGCGGGTAAAGGGCAGCCGTCTCAGATTCCGTCGCAGATTCCGTCGCAGGTTGTCGTCGCAGTATCTGTCACAGATTCTGTCATAGATTTCAAATATCCGTCGCAGATTCGTAGCAAATCCGTAGTAATTTAATATTGATTTTTATTGGAACTATTTGTATTATCAATTAATTTTATGAGAACTTTATAAATACATTTGGAACATTTAAACACAATCTAAAAAAACACTAATTACATTTATAAAAATAATTCTTTTATTAATCTTCAATAGAATAAAATATTTTACAATTTAACTATACAAGTGTTAAGAACACTACTATAAATAATCTATCTTGTAAATAACAATATAGATCTTCAATTATCATTTTCCATTGAATCATGACTTGCATCATCATTATTAACCTGCAAATACACATCAAGAGAACTTGTGTTTCAAAAGGCATATTAAAAACTCAATGCATAGAGAAATAGCAGCAAAAAATAAAATTGGTTTGGATGAAAGTCAACTCAGTAACTTAAGAAACATCTTGACAAAAAAACAGACAGCCAACTAAATGTGTCAGATCTGGTAAGACCAAGTGCTAGTGTGTCATAAGCATGAAATGGGGGTTAAGCATAGTAACTAAAAAAATCTCAAGAAAATAAACAATTTATTACCGTGGCAATGCATTGATCCGAGATTCTTTCAAGTAAATTGCACTACGTCCTAAGGAAGGGGATGCCTTTTCCAATTCAGATTTCAATCCCTACACAACCAAGTGACATTAATAAGATCAAAATTTCCATTTAATCACATGGGATTATAAATAGTCTGGCAGCAAAAAGAGAAAGTGACATCATACAATTCACTCAGAAGACCAGAAACCATACGTGGAGAATCAGTGTAACTGGAAAAGCCAAATGCATTTACATAGTCCTTACTAATTGGGAAAATCCAAAGAACATTGGCATATTTGCTACCAGCCCACCAACAACCCTCCCCATTTTAAACTAATAAAAGTCACAAAGACTCCAGTTAGACCAATGATCTTCAGAAAACTAAAAAGGGATCATTAACCACTAATTGATAGTTCAAAAGTTGCCAAGTTATTTTGAAAGGTGTAAAGAAATTCAAAGCAGGAAGAAGCCATCAACTTTTCCTCTTATTTTTCTACTTTCAAGCTGGGAGGGGGAGGTGTAATCCATATCAGCCAATAAAAAAGTTCAAGAGGAAATTTATTGAGTTGACCAAAAATGATAACAATAAAAATGCAGAAGAAATTGAATATATCTACCTGCTTACAAGTTCAATTCCACAAAGTGCCTTCACTGTATCAGAATATTCACTACAGGGAAGTTAAAGAGGAGGAATTTATTGAGTTGACCAAAAATGATAACAACAATAACTAGACGACTACACAGCAAGATCTAAATCCAAAAGTTTATAATACATCGTCTTAAATAAAACTATCCTGAACTAATTTAGCTAAAATGCTAATTGGAATTGGGGAAAGCAAGTATTAAGAAGATCGACTTTATAATTATATCAATCAAAATTCAATTACAAAACATCCATGATCACTATTGCATATCCATGCCATAAAATAGAAACCAAAACTACCTGGGACTGGGTAACCTTAGAGATTGTGAGAGAGTGTATAAAAGTTGTGTCCAACATTCTTCAGCATCCTGCATGAATTTTTAGTGTATAAAGATCAACATTGCAACAGAATTAAATAGATTAGACTATTCCAAGCAGCTGACATTTAGATATTCCAAAAACCTGCTGCATGAAGATGCCATTATGCAACTGGCTAAACTGCGGGTACTTTTTGCGCAACACCTGTGAACAAAAAGAAAGAATAAATGTCCTCCCCTTTTTTATTCTCTTTGTTGTCCAACCAAGCAAGGTGCATAATAGCCAACAACCTAAAGATGATATCTATATACATTTCAGGCAAGAATTTTTGACAAAACATAGAAAATGATCAAAATTAATGATGCAAATTATACATAACATGTGACAAAGAACAAACCATCCAAAACTGCATAGGTGCCATAGGCTTGACACTTTTATCAAGCTCATTAAACAGTTCTCGAGTTGCGGCCGTCAACATATGAGATGTCTGATCCAAATCATTTCTCCTTTCAGATGGATAACTAACCAAAATTCATGTTGCACAATGTCAATTATATTGAAAGTGCATATCTAATATGGCTATTTTGAGAAAGTTATCTGAGACATGTTTAAAATAAGAGAACTTACTTAACTAAAGCAGACTTCAATTCTGGAACAGAATGCAAACATTGTACTGTGGAGTTCATGTAACATGTGTTTCCCAGATTAAACAGGCCAGCAGTATGACCCTGAGAAGAGAAACATTATTAGCAATATACTTGCACAGTTGAGCCAAAGCTAAACAAGAACATTGATAAGGGGAAAAAAACAAATAAGATAACTGGCATTGATGTTTACTTTGCAAAGACGCTATAAGACATTAATTTTGAACTATAAAACTTCAAAAACAAAAATTTAAGGTGACACGTGTACATGTACATTAATAAATTTTACAACCATAGAGTCAACTTAAAGCTCACCCTAAAAGGATTCCCATATTGAGAGCCAGCTTAAAACTATTCATAACTTATTCTTACTGAGCAAGGCTAATAAATATATTGGCTCCAAAACATGCTGAAGTAGGATAAAGAATACATGTAGCCCACTTCAATTGATTTGTTACTGAGCATGATTGAATTGACTACTACAAGAAATATGTTGATAACATGATGAATCTAGAAATGTTAATTATAGAATACTGAGTACTCAATACACCAATCACATGAGCGCAAGTGTTAAACCTTTTCCATTTCCCCAGCACAATGGATTCTAACCAAGGTTGATCTAGGTTAAGCCTTAACCTATGAACTATTGTTCCTCTTTTCTTTCATTTTCAGTCTTCTCTCTTGTTTTTCTTAGCACACCATGCTTCAAATAAAGTTCCTTTGACAAATTCTTTAAACCCTTATATTTTATGATTTTACATCATTTAACACAAACTTGGCACATTTGTGATGTGATGGGCCCAAAGCCATAGGAATAAGCACCACGGGCATGGAGATGAAACACGGCTCTTCTATTAATATCTTCCCAAGCTAAGCTAAGGTAAGGTTAAGGTTCAGCTTGGAAGCCTCCATTATTACTTGGAATCATTACAAATACCTAGTAGAAGAAAACGATAGACAATACACAAAGTTTTAGTTTGAACAAGCCCTTCAAGACAAGCAGAATTTAAGTGCAAGTAAACTGTTTAAAAGCCAAAAAGGTAATTCCAAGATATTTCATTTGATCCTAAAATTACGAGCTTATTCATTGGAATAAAATCAAAGAGATGGGAAAATGAAATATTAGCAACAATCAGAAAACAGAAAGAAAACTTTTCCATGTTTAACTAGTTTGCACCATATCTGTTAACATCATTTAGTGATGATACATTTCAATCAATATATTCTGATCATAAATGACACATAAATCATGAAGATGGTACAGATACTAGCAGGGTGTAATATGAAACGGCAATCCATAAATTCATAATTTATGTAAAAGATAAAATGAAAGAAGAAGCTTACTGCAGCAACCACTTGTTCTTCTTCTGGAAGATCTTCCATGAAAACAGGGCCTTTCTCTGGCACCTTCACAATCTCATCTGCAGTTCCCATCATCATCAATTTTTGACCCTGAAAAATTAATTAAAAATGCACACTGCTGTTCAAAAATCAAATTCCATCAGGATAAAAGTGATGTAGCTTCAAAATCACCTATAAATATCATTCACCTGCTTCACTCCTACCGTTGCCGAATCAGCATCATCCTGCAGGAACCCAAACTGCTATAGAAACACTTGAAATACACTTGAATTCCAAAACCAGAGAGAAGCATCGACGATGGACTTAGGGTACATTGGAGGAAGAGAAGATAATTAGAGCTTGAGCAAAATGAAAATGAAACCCTAGAACAAGTAGTAGCAGTAGCTACCAGTAGCAGAAAGGAGAGAGATTCTAATTCGGGTTTTAATTTGATTTTTCGCGCTTTTACAGATTTTTTTCTTAAGTTGCGGCTTCTGATAGGGTAGTGCACAGAATTGTTCTCAAAATTCCTTCAACTTGTTATTCTGTCGCAAATGCGTTTGCGATGAAAATTATCCGTTGCAGATTTTCGTCGCAAATGCCGAATATTTTTGTAGTGAAATTTGCGACGGCAATAGACGGTAGCAGATTTTCATTGCAAATTGCTTTTTTTAGTGTTTTCTACAACCAATCTGCGACGGAAAAAATTTTCGCGAAAAAATATACACGGGTCTCTCTCCCGTCAAGTATCCGCGCCAACTTTTGCGACGATTATTTGCAACGGAATGATTTTCATCGCAGATTTACTATGGATTTGCAACCGATTTGCGACCAATTTCTCAAAATTCCTCTAACTTGTCCTTTCGTTGCAAATTCGTCACAGATCCGTAGCAAATTTGCTATGGAAACAAGTCCGTCGCAGATATCCGTCGCAAATGCCGAATATTTTTGTAGTGTATGCTGTCTACATCACCTCTCATGTTGTTTATGGCCAAATCAAACCTTTCAAATCTCCTTTGCATTGCCTCTAACATGAAGGCTATGTCATTTATGGTCATATCACGTTTTTCACTTCCAGAATTTGACATGGTGTAAGAAGAACCTACAAGAAAATGTTAGTAAAGAAAATTTCCTCAACTCACTCCCTTACGTGTTTCACTCAAGATCAGATTGTCACTCCTCTTGTATTTCACTCAAAACTTGGTCCTTTTTACCTCTCAATTCTTCTTTTATCAAGTTGAATTTCAGAACTGAATTCACTTAAATCAAGTAAAACAAGTTTGGTTTAAAGACTCTACAAGAAACCTAATGAACAAAATGAATTCAGCAATTCTAGAAGCAATTTAATTTTAAACAACAAGAACTGAAAGTTAACACAAGAAGAAAAAGGTATTTGTGTTAATCAAACCAAAGTAACTATGATTGAGAATTAGCTACTTAATGCATATAAGAAACAAGAGGTATATGATAGAATGAAACTAAGAATAAAAAGAAAAATAATTCTGGATACTAAAAAAAATAGAATTCAAATCACTCCAATGAGTAATCTGAATATGCAACCTATATCTATTCCCAATGTAAGATATGCTCTAAATATCAGATTTTAAATGCTAAATGGATGCATAATGAGGAGCTGATGTAATTTGATCAAATATAATAAGGTAGCAAGCTGTTAATGGTATAAATATGCAAAAAATCTCAAAAACTTGTGTAGAAAAATATTGGACAGAAACAGGTACGATTTTTTTTTATCTTGAGGAAGTTGAATCTGATTCTTTTTTTTTTGTTTTCTTTTGATCTTTTCCTTCTTTTTTTTTTGAACTTTCAGTAACAAGGATAGAAATTGAAAAGATAAACAAAAATCCACAGATTTGAAGAGCAAGAATAAGGTGCAACTAGAACAAAAAATGAAGAGACAGAAACTAAATCTGGTTCTTTTTTTTTTTGGATAATTAAAACATAAAAGATACCTAGAGATTTATCTTCAAGCCAAAGCTCTGATACCAAATGATGTGGAACCCATGGATCAAATATTACTTCTAGAACCCCACATACACATCTAGCATAGAATCTTAGAACTCAAAAATAAATCCTCCCTACCAAACCCACAACTAACCTATAATTGAGAACTTGGGTGATTGGGATGAAGAAATGAATTGATTTAAACGCCACAAGTCAGACTTGATAAGTTAGAACCAATTCTTCATGCAACAAGAATAAGAAGAAAACCTCTCAAACTTGAAAACACATCAATTACATTAAACAATCTGAAAATTCGTAGTCACCCCCTTGAGTTCTTTTTCCCCTCCCTATATAGTTGGAAAAGAAGAACTAATGGCTTAAAAGTCTAGTTTTACATGTATCTATTCACAATAGCATTAATTATTCATCCATAACAATAATATAATCTAAATTACTGCCCATAATTCTGACAATATTGATGGGCAGATTCTACATGCATTTTGGTGTTGGTTCACATGTGTCTAGTCACACTAGCACTAAACCACATCAATATTATATTCCAAATTCGTGCTAATGCCCATCACTATACTTATAGGCAGATTCTTCAAGCTTCTTGGTGAGTTTCTGACTTCCTCTTCATGATCCATCATATTTCAGTACAAGTTGGTCTCCCTCTTCATTAATCCACCTTTGAATGAAGTGTTGGAACACATGCTGGAGTTTCTTTGATTGTGATCTTGTGATTGGTTCACTTGGCATAATGATATCATCAACATATTTGCTGCCTTTTGTAGATTCATCAAGCTTGCTTATAGTTTCCTCATCAAAGTATATACCAAATGGTACGAGACTATGAGTGGTTATGCCATGCTCGATCTTCATACCTTGAGTGAAAGTATGATATCCCTTACACAACATAACACGGGTAACACGGGCATCCTAACTCACGTACACGATGCAATCTAATATGATGCAATGGATAATATCATTATAAGAAAGAATAGAATAATATAAAGACCAACATAATCAACTTCTCTTATCCCCAGTGGAGTTGCCACTGTGAGCGGTGATTTTCGCCCCCACTCTCGGTAGAATGGTTCTTGCGACTTCGGCACTGTTTAGGCTCAGGGCCTTAGAGAACACGGACCTAAGTCTGGAGAAAATGGAGTCGCCACCCGGACGGGCAGGAAAAAAAGAAAGGGGGTGGATGAATTGATTCCTAAGGAATCCCCAACCCCCTGATGGGTTTGAAAAGTTGGGTACATGTGGGGAAGGTGAGAAATGGCCCAGCACCCCCACAACGCCCGGTTCATTAGAACCGGCCTCTTTTACAGGTCTTAATATTATAAAATTCTTAAATATAACAACATTATCCATATTACACACAACAATTAAAATAAAGCATCGATATATTGAAAATCAAAACAATGTCCAAACAAAACAAATAAATGGACACCCATCCGAAGATGGAAACATGCCCTTACATTCCATGCCTAAATAGGACACCCGCCGAAAGGTAGAAACCTGTCCTTTACTTTGGTTCTAAAATAGAAAAGCAATTTAAATTACATGACATTTAACAAATGAGGTACTGTAGACCCTTAATTTTTGACCCAATCCAGTCCAATATATTTTTTTTAGTCTAAAATGATTTTTGTTGTCTAATTGGTCCAAAACAATTTTTATTAAATAATTTTTGCTTTAGTATCTAATTTTTATTAATAAAAAATAGAAATAAATAAATAAAAGTCAAAAAATAAAAATAAAAATAAAAATCAGAGTTGGAAAAATTGGCGACGAAAAAATCGTCGCTCGGGCCCTTGGGCATTTCACCCGCAGGAAATTCCTGCGAGCGAAATCACTGTGCTATTTCGCACGCAGAAATTTTTTGCCTGCAAAATAGCTTACAGGCCCGCTCCACACTGGCTGCGGCAGATTTTTTTGCCAGCGCAGTTTTTTCGCAGCAGTTTTTTTTTGGCAGCGCAAATTTTCCGACGCAAATTTTTCGAAACCTAATCCAATTAGGTTTTGGTTTCTTTTTTTTATTATTAATATTACTTACCTTAACTAATTAGGAATAACCAATATCAAACCACTATAAATAAGGATCAAAGGCAACCAAATTAATGGAGGCAAAAATCCAAGAGTAGCTTGGAAAATTTGAAACCAAATCAAGGAAAAGAAGAAATTCAATTCAATTCTTTTCTGGAACAGCAGCAGCACGATTTAGAGGATTCAAAAGTAAAAAAGGATTGTCTTTGGAGCTAGTTCATCCAAGAAGAATTATTTTTGGAGAAATCATCAAAAGAAGGTATGTGTTAATTAATTTTTCTTAATTGTTTTTTTTACATAGTAGCAAATTCATGAAATCAAAATTAAAAACCTTTGAACTTTAATTTAGTTTTTCTAAAGCCAAAAAACCTTATTTCATTAGTTTATCTTCCAAAAGGCTTAAAATTGTTATTTTTTCTTCTTAAAAATCTTAAAACTCTAATTGAACATATTTTTCCAACAAAACTAAGATGTAAATTCTGCTTCTTTTAAAAATTTAAAGTAGGTTCTATTTCATTCAAAAAGCCTTAAAAAACATCTTTTCTACTTATAAAAACTTTAATTTACTTGTTTAAATTCATAAAATTCCATAAAATATCAAATTGATTTCCAAATTCCTAAAAATTATTCACCATCTGTGACCCTACTTCCAAAATATCAAATTCAAATTCAACTTCCAAAATTCAAAATAATGAACACTAAGCCTTTTAAAACTTTAAACCCTAATTTTTATGAACCCTAATCTTTTTAAAACATTAAAAAAATATAAAAACATAAAAACCTAAATTTTACACAGTAGCTTAGAAACCCAATAACCAAAAATCACAAATTAAAGTATTTTAAAGTGTTTAAAACCCTAGTTTCATGATATCATCATTCAAACCTTAATTTTGTTAATCAAAGAGTCTTACCAACCCTTTAAAACATAAAACCCTAATTTATTTTAATTCCATAAAAAGTCATAGTAGCCATAATTGGACTTTTATTTGCTTTATTCAATTCCATACTTGATTATGCTTTGATTTATTTCTTATGCTTTAATTTATTTAATTTCAATACTTGATTTATTTAATTAATCATGGATGGATGTTTATTTTATATTTTGATTAATAGCTTTGATGAATGATTTATTTATGATGAATGATTATTTACTTTTATCAATTAATTTAGATTTCCAAAAGTTGTAAGAGGTATGTTTCCACTTGGTGGGTACCTCATTAGTTAAACATCATGTAATTTAATTTGCTTTTCTATTTTAGAACCTATGTAAAGGGTATGTTTCTACCTTTTGGTGGGTGTCCTATTTAGGCATGTGATGTAAGGACATGTTTCCATCCTTGGATGGGTGTCCATTTATTTTCTTTGTTTGGAAATTGCTTTGATTTTAATATATTGATGCTTTCTTTTAATTATTGTATGTAATATGGATAATGCTTTTATACTTAAGAATTTTATAATATTAAGACCTGTAAAGGAGGCCGGTTCCAATGAACCGGGCATTGTGGGGGTACTGGGCCATTTCTCACCTTTCCCACACGTACCCAACTTTCCGAACCCATTAGGGGGTTGGGGATTCCTTAGAAATCGAGTCATCCACGCCTTTCTTTTTCTCGGCCCGTCCGGGTGGTGACTCCATTTTCTCCGGACTTTGGTCCGTGTTCTCTAAGGCTACGAGCCTAAACAGTGTCGAAGTCACAAGAACCATTCCACTAGGAGTGGGGGCGAAAATCCCCGCTTACAGTGGCGACTCCACGGGGATAAGAGAAGTTGATTCCGTTGGTCTTTATATTATTCTATTCTTTCTTATAATGATATTATCCATTGCATCATATTAGTTTGCATCGTGTGCGTGAGTTAGGACGCCCGTGTTATGTTATGTAAGGGATACCATACTTTCACTCAAGGTATAGAGATCGAGCATGGCATAACCACTCATAGCCTCGTACCTTTTGGTATATACTTGCTATGGAAACCTAAGCCTTTTAACCCAAAGACTAAAGCTCATGTAATTGGCCTAGTTACTTTCCTTAGGTTTTACCCCAAATGCATGTTGTTTGACTATGGTTCATTTATCTTGGCTTAAATCATGGCCTATTTGGTTTGTTCTTTTTCTAGTATGACCTAAGTATATTGTAAGCTCAAAATAAATTTTTCTTTAAAATCCAAAAGACCAAAGATATTTTCAAAATTTTTCAAGATGGTCTTTGGACATAAGATTTTTTCTAAAATCAAGTCAAAAAAATTTTTGGCCCATGGCCCAAATACTAAGCCCAAAATCCATTTTTCTAAAATCTTTTACAATGGGCTTAGAAACAAAACTATTTTCACCCAACAAATTTTTACAAAGAGCTTGCAAAAATATTTAGGTCAATTATGAAATACCAAAACTCAATTGTGGGCCTAGTTTACACTAAGAACAAATTAACCATGGGCTTGTTTTTGGCATGAATCATTAGTTACTTTTTCAAGTGAGAAATCTATCTATAATAAACCTCTTAATTTAGTTTTAATCCAATATAGCATAAAAGCTACTAGTTGGTTGAATGGATTAAAACCTAATTATTAGGAGTTATCATGGATTGATTTCCATCTTCGAAAATATAACTATTGGTTGAAACGTCCGAGGGAATTATTCGAAAGCAAGATACCCCATGTTGGTATTTTATTAACCATATACCTAGGAAAAAGAGACTCGCTATTCATGTGTGGATGTTATAAGGTTGGAAGGATCATCCTAATTACACTTGTTTATTGGTTGATTGTGCATACATGCATACATGCATACATTTGCATCTCATATCATTGATCCTCTCTAGCTCACAGCCCTGGATTACGAAAGTTCAAAAGCTTACGACAATCCGACCTACGCCGGAGATGAAGTATCTAGCAACGACTCAATCACTTGCTCACCTAAAACAATGGAGCCGGAACAAATTCAAAGGATGGTGGATGAAGCCCTTAATGCCAAAATGGAAGAAATCAAAGATACCCTAGCTGAGACCATGAAGAACCAATTGACTGCAATCTTAGAGAATCATGTCAAGGCATCTGCTAGCACTAAAAAACCAAAGGACAAAGGGAAGACTAAAGTTAGTGAAGTGGTTTTTGATGATGAAAAGGTGATCATTGATGATGATGATGATTGGGCTCAATACTACCAAGAGGTTCAAGAAAAGAAGAAAGAACCGAAGGCTGTTGAGAAGGCAACTATTGAAAAGACCGAGACATCCGATGTTGAAAAGATGATTGCTGATTTAGAAAAAAATTTGAGAAGAAGCTTAGAACCGAAGAGAAGTCTGAGATCGACAAACTATTTGAACAAGATGATGAGGTCCCTTATAAGTTCAAGATGCCTTCCTTTGCTAAGTACAATGGCACTGGAAATTCCCATCTTCATGTGAAGCAATATATCACTGCCATGCAATCTGCCCAAGCTACTAAGGCTCAAACCTAAGGTACTTTATGCTCTCATTGGACCCTGTTGTCCAAAATTGGTTCAATACCTTAGATGATGGAACACAAAAGAGTTGGGATATACTTTACAAAGCCTTCATCCAACAATATGGATATAATGTTGAGTTAGAAGTTACCTTGATGGAAGTGGAGTCCATTAGGCAAAGGCCGAATGAGAATTTTGTGGACTATGTGAAAAGGTGGAGAAACAAGGCCACTTTACTCAAGAAGAGGCCCGATGAATCTGATCAAATAAGGATGATTGTGAGAGGGGTGTTACCCAACCTTCATGAGAGAATGTCTCATGCACTCATCCGTGATTTCAAAGACCTTCTTCAAGCTAGTTTGCAAATTGAAGAATGGGAAAGGGAGAAGAGCTTATTTGCAACAAAAAGGAACGAGAAAGGGAGCTATCAACCTGGTAGCCAAAGCATGCAAAAGGCCGTCGGTGTTAATGCTACTAACCAAGGAATAAGGAGACAATTTTCTGAATTGGGAAAACCGATGTCTTGGGTTCTCAACAAGCTTCAAAGAAAGGGATTGCTACAACCCTTAAATCCCCTTTGCCTAATCCTCTCCCACCTAATTTTGACACCAAAGCATTTTGTCAATTTCACCAAATGCAAGGACATGACATGGATATATGTGTGAGGTTGAGACATGAGATTCAAAATCTAATTGATAATGGGAAGCTACCCTAGCCCAATAAGCCTAACACCAAAGACAACCCATTACCAAAATTCAATAGGGTACCACCACCGGCAACCTTCATGATTGGAGGAGGTTTGCATGAGGCCTTTGTCATGTCTTCTTTTTAAGATGTGGATGAGAAAGCAACCAAAGAACAAGAGGCATTTGTCAAAATTGAACAAGCTATGATGGGTGGAGAAGTAGCAATTTGTGTTGTCAATGGGTTTTGGGATTCAAGTGACAGTGATGATGATATTGTATCCAAGAAGGAGGAGTGGACTTGGTCCGAGCCTGAAGAAGATGAGGTGATGAATACTAGATCCGGTAAGCCTTACACAAGGCCACCACCAAAGGAGATAGAAACTAATAAGGGGAAGGAAATTGAATAGAAGAAGATGATGTTGTGCTCAAGCAATTGAAAAGAACCCAAGCAAGTGTTAGCATTTGGGACTTATTAGCTACTTCTAAAAGGCACCGAGAAACTATTGCCAAAGCCTTAGCTAGCATGCCAATTTCTACCTCCACAACACCGGAGGAGTTGATCAACTTCATAAAAATTGGGGAAGTAATGAAATGTGAGGAGATTCAAGAAAAGAGTGAAGTTAGTATGGGAGCAGTTTCTTTTTCAGATGCGGACTTACCGGAGGAGGGGAGAGACCACATCCACCCTCTCTTTATCAAAATAGAAGTCAAGGGAAAGAGGACTCCATGTGTAATGGTCGATGATGGGTCCACCATAAATGTTTGTCCACTTAAGATACTGCCAAAGCTAGCCATGTCAACAAGAGATCTAAACCCAACCGAGGTGACAATTTGTGCTTATGACAACACTAAGAGGCATGCCGAAGGGACTTTCAAAGCGGCTGTCAAGGTTGGTCCAATTGAATCTATTGTTGAGTTTGTTGTTTTAGACATACCAGTTACCTTTGCCTTACTCTTGGGGCGACCATGGTTTCATCCTCTTGGTGGAGTTCCTTCCACCGTTCATCAAAAGATCAAATTTTCCAACGGAGATGAGACAGTGGTCATTGAAGCTGAAGATAATGAGATTGTTAACGCCCTAATGGTTGAAAGGCCTCTCAATGGTTTTCAAGTGGTTGCAATTTCTGATGATGAAGTAGTGGACTCTAAAGTCTTGAATATGATGAAGAACATGAACTACCTTCCCGGAGCTGGTCTTGGAAAAGGTAAGGCCGGTTTGACAAAGTTGCCAGATTTTAGAACTCAAACATCCAAGAAGGGGTTAGGTGAAGACGACAATGTCCAACCAAAGAAGAGTGAGAAGATGAGCTTCCCACCACTTGAAGAGATCTTTGTCAAAGCTCCAGATATGGGACCACTCCAAGGAAAGCCTGAGCCAATCATGTTCATGGGTAAGTTAATCCCCGGTTTTGAAATTTTTTGCAGATGTTGCTGAGCTAGTGGAGCAAGTGAAGAAAGAACTCACTCTGTCAATCAATAAAGAGAAGAATGAAGCTGCCCTGAAAGCCGAGAAGACTCCGGAAGAGATTGCTACCCTGGTTGAAGAAAAGTTTGAAGACATCCTGCGTTATGATTCTGAGAACAATGATTTTGATTTTGATTTTAATTTGTGTGCTTTTTATGAGGATGATGATGTTTTCTTTTCCAAAATGAATGCAATAAAGTCTGATTTTGCTTACTTGTGTGATGTTTCTCTTGATGGTTGCATACATTCAAATAGCAGTTACATGAGCATCTTTAATATTAATTATGTTAACACACAATCATTAAATTTGGGAACAATTGAAAATCCTAAAAACATTAGCATAGCATCCGACCTTACTCTTGATGAGAGAGAGATATTTGAAAAAATATTCAAAAAATATGAAGAAGTGTTTGCTTGGTCTTATGAGGATATGCCTAGGATAGATCGAGACATAGCCGAGCATCATATTCCTACTTACACTCACATTAAACCTGTCAAACAAAAGCTTAGATGACTAAGACCTGAGTGGACTAAATTGGTTAAAGAAGAGGTCACTAAGCAAATACAAGTGAAATTCCTTGAAGTGATAGAATATCCAGATTGGTTAGCCAACATAGTACCCATGCCAAAGAAAGATGAAAGGATAAGGGTCTGCATGGACTATAGAGATTTAAACAAAGCTTCCCCTAAGGATGATTTTCCTTTACCTCATATAGATGTACTCATTGATAGTGCAGCCTCTAGTGTGCTACACTCGTTTGTAGATGGATTTTCCGGATACAATCAAGTGTTAATGGCCCAAGAGGATAAAGACAAAACTGCCTTGACTACTACATGGGTATATTTTGTTATAGGGTAATGCCTTTCGGCTTAAAGAATGCTGGAGCAACCTACCAAAGGATGGCCACCACACTATTTCATGACATGATGCACAAAGAAGTTGAAGTATATGTTGATGATATGATGGTGAATTCGGATACGAGGGAGCAGCACTTCCAGAATTTAGAATTATTCTTCGATAGAGCTTTGAAGTATAAGCTAAGATTAAACCCGAAGAAGTGTGTATTCGGTGTTACTTCAGGCAAATTATTAGGACATGTAATTGGTCCGAATGGCATTGAGATTGATCCCGACAAAGTCAAAGCAATTAGGGAAATGCCAGCCCCAAAGACGGAGAGAGAAGTTCAGGGATTTATTGGTAAACTGCAGTACATTAGCAGATTTATAGCAAAGCTCACAATAATTTGTGAGCCTATCTTCAAATTGCTTAGAAATAATCAGCCGGTCGTATGGAATGAAGAATGTCAAAAGGCCTTTGATCAAATAAAAAGTATTTGTTGAATCCACCTGTTTTGAAACCACCTAAACTCGGCAAACCTTTATTACTATACTTAGCAGTAGAGGAAGAGTCGATAGGAGCCATGCTGGCCCAAGCAGATGAGTCGGGGATTGACCATGCCGTTTACTATTTTAGTATAAAGCTCCTACCTTATGAAATTAAGTATAGTATCATTGAAAAGACTTGTATAGTTGTGGTTTGGTCTTCTAAGAAGTTGCGGCATTACTTTCAATCATATAGTGTGCAAGCAATTTCCAGGTTGGATCCAATGAAATACTTGAGGGAGACACCCTCTTTAATTGGGAAATATGGTCGATGGTTGATAATATTAGAAGAATTTGAGATCGAGTATGTAACCAGGAAAACAATCAAGGGTAGAGCGGTGGCAGAATTCCTGGCTCAACAACCATTACTAGAAAGTGAAGAGATAATCTTGGAATTTCCAGATGAACATTTAGAAGCAATTGAAGTGCAAGGGTGGAAAATGTATTTTGATAGAGCAGTGAACAGGAAAGGAGCAGGTTTGGGAGTTATACTAGAATCGCCCGAAGGGGAACTCATCCCTTTAGCCAAAAAGTTGAAATTTAGGGCAACCAATAATATGGTGGAGTACGAAGCTTGTATTTTTGGTTTGGAAAAGTTTATGGTGAATCGTTGCTAGTAGTATCCCAAGTAAATGGAGAGTGGGAGTTGAAAGAAGAAAAATTGAAACCATACCACCATTACCTGACCATGATGAAGAAGAATTTTAAGGAGTGTAGGTTTATACACCTGTCAAGAGAAGAAAATTAGATGGCTGATGCCCTAGCCACATTGGCTTCGGTATGGGAAAATCCTGCCAGCTTATTCCTTAAGCCTCTGATCTTGACCAGTTCATCAACTCCTTGCTATGAATATGAGACAATCATGGAAGTTGATACAGACCATGATGCGTGGTATGATACTATAAGGCGATTTTTGGAGGAAAGAGAATACCCGCCCAGGGCAACAAAGAAAGAGAGAAGAGCCATAAGGAGGTGGTCATTGCAATACATCACCTTCCATGGAGAGTTATATCGAAGATGGCCTGATGGGGGTGCATTTGAGATGTTTAAGAAAGCTTGAAGTGGAGCGCATCATGTCAGAAATACATGCGGGAAGTTGCGCTCCCCACATGAGTGGTTTGGCCCTAGTTAAGAAGATTATTCGACAAGGTTACTATTGGTTGACCATGGAGAGAGACTGTATTGAGTTTGTCAAGAAGTGTGGTAACTTGAATCACATGCCTCCTGAAGAAATGCATTCAATGTCTTCACCCTGGCCATTTGCCACCTGGGGTATCGACATTATAGGAGAAATACATCAGACAGCTTCAAACGGGCACCATTTTATTGTGGTAGCAGTAGATTATTTTTCAAAATGGCTCGAAGCTGAATCCTTCAACAAGCTGGGTGCAAGTCAAATGGCTAGGTTTATCGAAAAGAATCTCATCTGCAGATATGGGGTCCCGCACAGTGTGATATCAGACAACGGAGTACAGTTTCAAGGAGCAGTTAAGGATTTATTCTCCATGTACCAAATCCATCATCATCGATCCTCTCCTTATAGACCAAAGGCTAATGGTATAGTAGAAGCAATGAACAAGACAATTAAGCAAATTCTGTCCAAGATGACCAAGACTTACAGGGACTGGTCGGAAATGCTTCCCTTTGCTTTATAGGGATATAGGACGAGTGTGCGAACACCTACAAGGGATGACACCGTTCTTTTTGATTTATGGGATGGAAGTGGTATTGCCAATTGAAATTGAGATCAAGTCATTGAGAGTAGTCTTGGAAGCGGAGCTACCTGAAATGAAATGGGTAACAAGCAGATACACACAGTTAGCTCTACTGGAAGAGAGAAGGTTAAAGGCACTGTATCATCACCAACTGTATCAAAAGAAGATAGCTCGGGCCTACAATAGAAGGGTCAAGGTTAAAAAATTCAGAATTGGGGATTTGGTGTTGAAGCAATGTAAGCCTAATGTATCTAATCCAAGAGAGAAGTTCAGACCTAGCTGGAAAGGGCCATATGTCATGAAACAGGTCATGAGCAAAGGTGCGGTGAAGTTATCAGACATGGATGGGAATGAATTTAGTGAGCCAGTAAATATTAACAGGTTGAAGAAGTTTTATGTATGAAAAATAAAAAAAGAGAGAGCTCGCTAGGTTGAAAACCCAAAAGGGGCGGCCTAGACAAAAGTTAGAGCAGTCCGCTAGTTCCGAAAACCCGAAAGGGTGGGCTAGGCAACAATTAGGGCTAATGAGAGAAAATCGTCAATTAGAAAATCCGAAAGGGCTAATTGGCAATAGGAGTGATCTTGTGGATGCTGGCTTTAGGTTTGGTTGTTTCCCAATTTAATAAAATAGAATTAATGTTAAAATAGTTCTATGTGCACTGTTATAAGTATTTGACCAGATATGGATGAAATAAATAATCATAATTGCGAAAGGTGATGACAAATTATAAATGGAAAAGAAGCATCTTTTATTACTTTAGTTATTTTTCATCCTAACAAAACACTTTCTGAATTGACAAATGTAAAGTCTATGGTAGCTGATAAGTGTAACGTGCAGGCCAGCTTTGCCTCAGCCGATCCAAATAGGCTTCAGTCAAGCAAGGCATGTCCAGGTCAGGAGCAAAGTCAGAATCACGAGGCTCAGCTCCATACTGACGGCCAAGTCAGCGAGGATCATAGCATGTACCTTGACGAAGAGCAGCAAGGGGAAAGTACATCAAGTATGCCCGCATGGTGATATGAGAAATCTTCCACCAAGGTACCAACCAACGGATATGGACTTCAGAGTGTGAGTGGATCCAGTCAACCCAATCAGCATATGAAGAAGTAGGATGGAGTAGCTTCCTAGCAGAATGATGACATGGTGGGTATTTGGCAAAATCCATGGAGGGAGTATCAGGCAAACAAAGACTCTCCTGAAGCCAAATATGTGAAGAAAGAATAAAAAAATAATAAATAAAAAAGTTCGTTAAGTTGAAAACCCGCAAGGGCAGCTTAGGCAAAAATTAGGACAGCTCGCTAGTTCCGAAAACCCGCATGGGCAGACTAGGCAAAAGTTAGAGCAATAAAAAAAGAGAGTTACGATATTTACATATTATTAAGAGGGTGGTGGTAGGTCACCAAATAAAGACTTGAAAAAATCATTGCCTGTTGGAGGAGGGGGCAAACTACTCGTCCCGGGATCATCTGAAGCAGAAGCACTAAAATACCTATTGCCTTGGAGTTCTGATTTATCATGGTCCTCATCAGAAGCAGACGAAAGGATCTCATGGTCATCAGCCTAGGAGCCTCTCGATGAAGAAGCACCGAGATCCCTCATTCCTTGAAATCGGAAGTCACAGAAATTTTGTTCAGATTGATGATATAAACTTTCAAAATGAGAAGCTTGCTGACGACTTACAGCCAACTCTTCTTGAAGTTTCTTATTTTGTTCTTCAAGCATCCACTTTGAGCCAAGAGAGAAAAAGGTAAGAGCATATATAATCATGCATACATATAGCATAAACTTTTATGAAATGAGGAACGTACCAGCTAGTTCACATTGATACCCTGCGGATGAGATGGCGTATCCGGCAGGCTAGAATGAGCAAACAAAGGGGCAGTGAAAGAAGGTCCAGCCTCATGATCAAACGAGCCAACAGCCTGCAATAATCATTAAAGAGTCAAAGAAAGAAAAAAGCAGTTGCAAGGAAAAGTGGTTAAAATGCAAAAAACTCCCTTGGAAGATCAAAACAAGGAAAGAAGAGCATGAATCAAGCAAGACACGGCCAAGCCACTGGCCGTGTCTTACCTAAAGGACAAAGTCAAGAAGGACCAAGCAAAGAAAGAAAAGAAACAGTAGGTGACACTGGCAGGTGACACGGCCAAGCCACTGGCCGTGTCTCTCCTAAGGGGCAAAGTCAAGAAGGACCAAGCAAAGAAAGAAAAGAAACAGTAGGTGACACTGGCAGGCGACACGGCCAAGCCACTGGCCGTGTCTCTCCTAAGGGGCAAAGTCAAGAAGGACCAAGCAAAGAAAGAAAAGACACAGAAGTTGACACACCCAGGAGACACGGCCAAGCCACTGGCCGTGTCACTCCCATCTTCAAAGAACAAAGAAGACCCCGATCTCCAAGGATGAAGATCCATTTTCAAGGGTGAAGACTCGATCTCCGAGGGTGAAGATCCATTCTAAAGGTGAAGGGTCACAATGCATAAAACATCTGGAGTAGTCAGACTTCTCAACTGATAAAAGGTTAGTCAAATTCATTCTCGGGTCCAAGTACCCAATCTCGGGTCCAAGTACCCAAATCAAATCAATCCTGGGTCCAAGTACCCAAGTCAATTCAAGCTCGAGTCCAAGTACCCAATCTTGGGTCCAAGTGCCCAATCTTGGGTCCGAGTACCCAAATCAAATCAATTTAGGGCCGAATATCCCAATACAGTTAGGATCGAGTATCCTAATCCAGTTTAGGATCGAGTATTCCAATCCAGTTTAGGATCGAGTGTCATAATCCAATTAGGATCGAGTATCCAAATCCAGTTTAGGATCGAGTATCCTAATCCAGATAGGATCGAGTATCCGAGTCTAGTTTAGGATCGAGTATTCAAATCTCTCGGGTCCAGAACCCAAAGTTTTCCTTAGGTCCAGAACCTAGAATTATTTTTAAGTCCAGAACTTAGCTCGGATCCAAAACCCAAATTTTCCCTAGGTCTAGAACCTAGAATTATCCTTGAGTCCAGAACTCAAACCGGGTCCAGAACCCAAATTTTCCTTAGGTCCAGAACCTAGAATTATCCTTGAGTCCAGAACTCGAACCGGGTCCAGAACCCAAATTTTCCTTAGGTCCAGAACCAAGAATTATCCTTAAGTCCCGAACTCGAACCGGGTCCAGAACCCAAATTTTTCTTAGGTCCAGAACCTAAAATTATCGTTGAGTCCAGAACTTGAACCGGGTCCAGAACCCAAATTTTCCTTAAGTCCAAAACCTAGAATTATCCTTGAGTCCAGAACTCGAACCGGGTCCAGAACCCAAAAACTCAACCATTTCATCAAAAATTAAGTCTTATTGCTTTTCACTCTCTTTCACTAAGGTTTCAGATCATTCAAGCAGGGGGCAAACTGTAGACCCTTAATTTTTGACCCAATCCGGTCCAATATATTTTATTTAGTCTAAAATGATTTTTGTTGTCTAATTAGTCCAAAATAACTTTTATTAAATAATTTTTGCTTTAGTATCTAATTTTTATTAATAAAAAATAGAAATAAACAAATTAAAGTCAAAAAAATAAAAATAAAAATCGGAGTCAGAAAAATCGGCGACGAAAAAATCGTCGCGCGCGCCCTTGGACATTTCACCCTCAGAAAATTCCTGCAGACGAAATCACTGTGCTATTTCACTCGCAGAAATTTTCTGCCTGCGAAATAGCTTAAGGGCCCGCTCCGCGTACGCTGCCGCAGCCAGCTGCTGCAGATTTTTTCGCCAGCGTAATTTTTCCGCAGCAGTTTTTTTTCGGTAGCACAAATTTTCCGACGCAAATTTTTCGAAACCTAATCCAATTAGGTTTTGGTTTCTTTTTTTTATTTATATTACTTACCTTAACTAATTAGGAATAACCAACATCAAACCACTATAAATAAGGATCAAAGGCAACCAAATTAAGGGAGGCAAAAATCCAAGAGTAGCTTGAAAAATTTGAAACCAAATCAAGGAAGGAAAAGAAGAAATTCAATTCAATTCTTTTCTGGAACAGCAACAGCACGATTTAGAGGATTCAAAGGCAAAAAAGGCTTGTCTTTGGAGCTAGTTCATCCAACAAGAATTGTTTTTGGAGAATTCATCAAAAGAAGGTATGTGTTAATTAATTTTCTTTAATTGTTTTTTTTTACATAGTAGCAAATTCATGAAATCAAAATTAAAAACCTTTGAACTTTAATTTAGTTTTTCTAAAGCCAAAAAACCTTATTTCATTAGTTTATCTTCCAAAAGGCTTAAAATTGTTATTTTTTCTTCTTAAAAATCTTAAAACTCTAATTGAACATATATTTTCAACAAAACTAAGATGTAAATTCTGCTTCTTTTAAAATTTTAAAGCAGGTTCTATTTCATTCAAAAAACATTAAAAAACATCTTTTCTACTTATAAAAACTTTAATTTACTTGTTTAAATTCATAAAATTCCATAAAATATCAAATTGATTTCCAAATTCCTAAAAATTATTCACCACCCGTGACCCTACTTCCAAAGTATCAAATCCAAATTCAACTTCCAAAATTCAAAATAATGAACACTAACCCTTTTAAAACTTTAAACCCTAATTTTTATGAACCCTAATCTTTTTAAAACATTAAAAAAATATAAAAACATAAAAACCTAAATTTTACACAGTAGCTTAGAAACCCAATAACCAAAAATCATAAATTAAAGTATTTTAAAGTGTTTAAAACCCTAGTTTCATGATATCATCATTCAAACCTTAATTTTGTTAATCAAAGAGTCTTACCAACCCTTTAAAACATAAAACCCTAATTTATTTTAATTCCATAAAAAGTCATAGTATCCATAATTGGACTTTTATTTGCTTTATTCAATTCCATACTTGATTATGCTTTGATTTATTTCTTATGCTTTTATTTATTTAATTTCAATACCTGATTTATTTAATTAATCATGGATGGATGTTTATTTATATTTTGATTAATAGCTTTGATGAATGATTTATTTATGATAAATGATTATTTACTTTTATCAATTAATTTAGATTTCCAAAAGTTGTAAGAGGCATGTTTCCACTTGGTGGGTACCTCATTAGTTAAACATCATGTAATTTAATTTGCTTTTCTATTTTAGAACCTATGTAAAGGGGATTTTTCTACCTTTTGGTGGGTGTCCTATTTAGGCATGTGATGTAAGGAGATGTTTCCATCCTTAGATGGGTATCCATTTATTTGCTTTGTTTGGACATTGCTTTGATTTTAATATATTGTTGCTTTCTTTTAATTATTGTGTGTAATATGTGTTGTCCCAAGATGGCAACCAAGAGGGGGGGTGAATTGGTTTCTTCAAGAAATGATAGCAAATTGAAAAACTTCAACAAATAAGAAATGTAGAAGATGTAGAAGATTGAGTAGAGAGTAGAAAAATCAACACAAGAGATTTATAGTGGTTCGGATTCAACAATCCTACATCCACTCCCCAACCTCAATTGGGTATTCCACTATACTTGAAGTTTTACAAGCTCACTTCCAACTTTGGTGTTTTTACAAGCTCACACCTAACTTGACAAGTGTTTTACTAAGGCTAACACTCAAACCACTTACAAGAGTTTTACTAGGCTCACTCTCACAACCTTTACAAGAGTTTTTCTCAGGCTCACTCTCACAACCTTTACAATTGGTGTTTTAATGGCTAACACTCAACCTTGCATGAAGAGATAAATAGATGAAAGCTTAAGTAAATAACTTGCAAGAGTTTGGACAATATTAGTATTTATTCTCTTGCTAAAAGACTTGTTTGAGGTGGTATTTATAGGCCTCAAACCAGTTCTGCCCGTTGGTAAAGTGGGTAGAAAAGTGAAACTCCAACAGCTACAAAATCTTCTTGGATTTTTGTGTCAGACTGTTGGGATGGTCGCGCACCCCCTCTGGGCGGTCGCGCATTTGCTTGTGCGGTCATCCCAGCTCTCTGGTGCGGTCGCGCAATTCAAATCTCTAACGGCTACTTGACACATGGCATCTTCTTATTAATTCTTTAACTAGCCGTTGAAGCCACCAACGGCTATATAAATGTAGCGGTCACGAAGCCACATTGGGCGGTCGCGCATTGTCTTGCGTCGAGTCATTCACCGTTCTTGTCACCGCGAACCTTACTGTCAAACCAAGACAGTTTGGATGGTTGGCAACCCCTTGGGGCGGTCGCGCGTTCTTGGATGGTCGCGCAAGGCCTTGGGGCGGTCGCGCATCCCTTCAAAGACAGATTTTCAGCACTTAGGAAATCTTCAAATTTCTTTGCATTTCAGTTCATTCTAAGTTGCTTTCCTGCCATATAAACACTCATTGAAGCCATTAGATCACTTCAATTTGTTTGCCAAGATCAAAAACAAGATTGACCTAAATCTAGGTCAACAATCTCCCCCTTTTTGATTTTGGCAATCAAATTGAATTTGAAATAAAAATAATCAACAAAAATAGGCAATACTTCCCATTATGGAAAAACATAAGAAAATTCAAAAGATAATGTTCAAATTCATCAAATTCTCTCCCCCTTGCCAAAATTCAAAAAGAGGAGGTAGAGATGAAGATCAATCAAGCAATCTTCAAAGATGATATAAGAAATAAGGAAATATAAACACAAGACAAGATCAAAATCATTGTTGGTGTGACTTTATAATAGAATTCAAAGCCAATGGTCAATCACCAAAAACAAAATTCACAATTAACACAAATCTAAGTCATATACTTAGGAAAAATAAAAGTACCAATCAATGAAAATATCAAAATCAATGAAAAATATGTTAAGGATACCAATTGATTGGATTATACTCCCCCTCAATTGATGATCTCCCCTTCAAGAAGTGAAAAACTTAGAAACAATTGAGATCAATTTTTATCAAAATATTCAAGTTTTCTCCTCTCTTGTTGGAGTCAAATCAAGAGGAATATAAAAAGAAAATTAAATACAATTCAAGAAAGTGATTGACTTAATTATGAACAAATTTAAAATGTAACAAAAATAATTTAGTCAACCATAAAATCATTTTTCAACCTTAATGTCAAACATAACATGTAAAGTAAAAATTAAAAGTATAAAATTTCAAATGTTGTAAGGCAAGAATTGTTACCAATTTTTTTAATGCCAATTGCCTTACTATTAGCATTGTTGGACTTGGTTTGATGGAGTACTCATTCTCCTCCATCTTCATGCCATTTGCCCTTGTCAATTAAGGGATTTTCCTTGATAACCTTATCTAAGCTATGTTTGCTTTTAGATATTTGTTCATTTGAGGTTTTTAATTCTAAAGTAGAATTTTTTAAACATACAAAATCCTCTTCTAGTTTAGAGCATTTTTCCTTATGAAATTTTATCTTAGAAAAATATTTTTCTACTCTAAAGTTCATATGTTCAATTATATCACTATCATCTAAAGCATCATCAATATTGTTGTAATTTAAATTCATGTTTAAAGATTGGGTACCTACCTCATTGGAGTGTTCATCATCTCCCATAGCCATGAGACATAGATTTTCAATTGCTTGCTCTTCTTCTTCTTCTTGCTCTTCTTGCATTTCCATTGCCATCTCATGTGTGAGTAATTTGCCAATGAGGACATCCGTTGGAAGCTTGCTCAAATCATGTGCTTCCTCAATGGATGATACTCTTGCTTCAAATTCCTTCTTTGTAAGAATTCTAAGGATTTTGCAATTTATGTCTTCCAAAGAGTATACTTTGCCAAATTTCCTCAAATCATTGACAATGGCAAGAAGTCGGTTGGTCATCTCCGTGACATCTTCAAAGGACTTCATTTTGAAGAGTTCATACTCTTGAACAAGCATTTGGGCCTTCATGAATTTCACTTGATTAGTACCCTCATGATAATTCTCCAAGGTCTTCCAAATACTATAGGCATTTGAGCATCCAAGAATTCTTCCACATTCTTCCTTTGGCAATGAGCTTAGAAGAATGAAAGAAGCCTTTTTATCTCTCCCATTGCTTCTTCTTTGTTCTTCATTCCACTCTTTTCGTGGAATCTCTTTTTCTACACCATCAACCACTCTTGTAGGAATCTTCCACTCATTTTCAACATAATCCCAAAGCTCTATTCCTTCACTATCTAGGAGCAAAAACATCTTGTGTTTCCAATATGAATAATCAAAGTGAGGTATAACAAGGGATTTTGAGTTTCCATAATAATGAGCCATGGAGTTGGAAGAGAAAATTGATGTAGAGGTATTAGTGGGTGTGGTTGCCTTTGAGGATCAAATTTCACAATTAAGTTTAAGAAATTTCAAAGCTCTGATACCAATTGTTGTCCCAAGATGGCAACCAAGAGGGGGGGTGAATTGGTTTCTTCAAGAAATGATAGCAAATTGAAAAACTTCAACAAATAAGAAATGTAGAAGATGTAGAAGATTGAGTAGAGAGTAGAAAAATCAACACAAGAGATTTATAGTGGTTCGGATTCAACAATCCTACATCCACTCCCCAACCTCAATTGGGTATTCCACTATACTTGAAGTTTTACAAGCTCACTTCCAACTTTGGTGTTTTTACAAGCTCACACCTAACTTGACAAGTGTTTTACTAAGGCTAACACTCAAACCACTTACAAGAGTTTTACTAGGCTCACTCTCACAACCTTTACAAGAGTTTTTCTCAGTCTCACTCTCACAACCTTTACAATTGGTGTTTTAATGGCTAACACTCAACCTTGCATGAAGAGATAAATAGATGAAAGCTTAAGTAAATAACTTGCAAGAGTTTGGACAATATTAGTATTTATTCTCTTGCTAAAAGACTTGTTTGAGGTGGTATTTATAGGCCTCAAACCAGTTCTGCCCGTTGGTGAAGTGGGTAGAAAAGTGAAACTCCAACAGCTACAAAATCTTCTTGGATTTTTGTGTCAGACTGTTGGGATGGTCGCGCACCCCCTCTGGGCGGTCGCGCATTTGCTTGTGCGGTCATCCCAGCTCTCTGGTGCGGTCGCGCAATTCAAATCTCTAACGGCTACTTGACACATGGCATCTTCTTATTAATTCTTTAACTAGCCGTTGAAGCCCACCAACGGCTATATAAATGTAGCGGTCGCGAAGCCACATTGGGCGGTCGCGCATTGTCTTGCGTCGAGTCATTCACCGTTCTTGTCACCGCGAACCTTACTGTCAAACCAAGACAGTTTGGATGGTCGCGCAACCCCTTGGGGCGGTCGCGCGTTCTTGGATGGTCGCGCAAGGCCTTGGGGCGGTCGTGCATCCCTTCAAAGACAGATTTTCAGCACTTAGGAAATCTTCAAATTTCTTTGCATTTCAGTTCATTCTAAGTTGCTTTCCTGCCATATAAACACTCATTGAAGCCATTAGATCACTTCAATTTGTTTGCCAAGATCAAAAACAAGATTGACCTAAATCTAGGTCAACAATATGGATAATGTTGTTATACTTAAGAATTTTATAATATTAAGACCTATAAAGGAGGCCGGTTCCAATGAACCGGGCATTGTGGGGGTGCTGGGCCATTTCTCACCTTCCCCACACGTACCCAACTTTTCGAACCCATTAGGGGGTTGGGGATTCCTTAGTAATCGAGTCATCCACCTCTTTCTTTTTCCCGACCCGTCCAGGTGGCGACTCCATTTTCTCCGAACTTTGGTCCGTGTTCTCTAAGGCCCCTAGCCTAAACAGTACCGAAGTCGCAAGAACCATTCCACCGGGAGTGGGGGTGAAAATCCCCACTCACAGGTACCCACCAAGTGGAAATATACCTCTTACAACATTTGGAAATCTAAATAAATTGATAAAAGTAAATAACCATTCATCATAAATAAATCATTCATCAAAGGTATTAAATATCAATAGAAAGTAAACATCTATCCATGATAATTTAAATAAACCAAGCATTGAACTTAAGTAAATTAAAGCATATAAAATAAATCAAAGCATAATCAAATATAGAATTAAATAAGGCAAATAAAAATCTAAATTATGGCTACTGTTTTCATTTAGGGTTCTTTATTTCATGTGTTTAGGTTTTGGATTTTGTGGAATTAGGCTACTGTGAGTTTTTAAAGGAATTAAAATAGATTAAGGTTTTATGTTTTAAAAGTTGGTAAAATTCTTTGATTAACCAATTTAGTGTTTGAATGGTGAAATAATGAAACTAGGGTTTGGACACTTTAAAATACTTAGATTTATAGTTTACAGTTACTTATTGAATTATGGTTTCAAGCTTATTGTGTAAAATTATAATATTTATGTTCATATGGTTTTTAAGGTTTTAAAGGATTAGGGTTTAGAAAAAATTAGGGTTTAAGGTTTTAAAGGGGTTAGGGTTCATTGTTTTTAGCTTTGGAGCTGGATTAGGGTTTTAGGATTTTTGATTTAGGGTTTCGGGGAATGAATTATTTTTTTAGGATTTGAAAATCAATTGATAATTTTATTAAGTTTTATGAAAATAAACAAAACGATTTAAAGTTTATAAAAGCAAAAGAGAAGTTTTTAGGGCTTTTGGGAAGAAACAGAACTCAATTTAGGGTTTTGATAATTTGGAAAGCAAATTAGGGTTTTGGGGTTTTGAAGGAACAAAATTAACAACTTTAAACTTTTTAGAAAACAAAGCAACGAATTAAGATTTTTAAACCTTAAAAAAAGTGAATTGAGGTTCTAAAATTTTTGAATTAAAAGAAAAAATGGGATGATTTAGCTACTGTGAAAAAATAAAAGAAATTAAGAATTCAAACCTTCTTTCGTAGGTTGCACCAAAAATTGCTTCTTGGATGAAAAAGGTCAAAGACAAGCTTTTTTGCCTTTGAATTGCTTGAATTGTTTTTCTGCTCTCTCAAAAAATCAGCTTGATTCAAGGTTTTCCTTCACAGTTTCGGTCTCCACTTTCTTCCCCCGATTTCTTCCTTATTTCCTGATAAATTTTTGTGTTGTTTTTTATCTTATTTATAGAAGAATTTATGACTAATTCTAGTTATTCATGACATCTATTATTCATTAAGAATAGGTAACTGAAACCTAATTATATTAGGTTTCGGAAAATTTGCGTCGGAAAAATTTTGTTGGAAAAAAAAAACTGCTGCGGAAAAATTGCGCTGGCGAAAAAGCTGCCGCAGCCGGGCGAATTGGCCCGCGGGCCATTTTTTATTATTTTTGAATTTTTATTCACTTCACCATTTTTTACTAAAATAAATATTAAAATTAATCAAGATGCCATAAAAATTATTTTGGACTAACTAAAATATATTGGACAACACAAAAATTATTTTGGACTAATTAAAATATATTGGACCGGACTAGGTCAAAAATTAAGGGTCTATAGGCATAGTGCCCAAAGGAGTTTTAAATGCAATCCTAAACGCCCATAGAGCATTGTCCAATTTCTCAGACCAATCTTTTCAGGATTGCTCTACAGTTTTTTCTAGAATTCTTTTTATCTCCCTGTTCGTGTTCTCAACTTGGCCATTAGTTTAGGGATGGTAAGGAGTAGCAAACCTATGTGTAACTCCTAATTTTTTGAAAACTTTCTCAAGCTGAACATTACAAAAGTGAGTACCCCCTATCACTTATATTTGCTTTTGGTGTACCAAATCGAGAGAACAACTTCTTCAAAAACTTCATCGCAACCCTGGCATCATTGGTTGCCAAGGTTTGGGCTTCAGGCCATTTAGAGACATAATCTATAGCTATAAGAATATATTTGTTACTAAAGGAATTTGGAAATGGTCCCATTAAGTCGATCCCCCATACATCAAAGACTTCACACACTAAGATTCCATTTTGGGGCATCTCATCATGAGATGAAATGTTTCCAGTCCTTTGGCAACGATCACAACAGTTCACAAATTCGTAGTTGTCCCTAAACAAAGTGGGCCAATAAAATCCTGATTCTAGTACCTTTTAAGCAGTCCTATTGGCTCCCATATGACCACCAGCTGGTCTAGCATGGCATTGACTAAGAATATTCATCATTTCGGGCCATGCCAGACACCGTCGGATCATGTGATCCTTACATAATCTAAATAACAAGGGATCCTCCCAAAAATAATATTTTAAATCGAAAAAGAATTTCTTCTTTTCTTGATAAGTTAACTTCTTAGGAAGTTCCCTAACAGCTAAATAGTTAGCAAAATCTGCAAACCAACACTACAAAAAAAAGCGCAATCAGCGACGCATTCTGCGACAACTCTTATTTCGTCGCTGATTAGTGACTTTATCAACGACAACTTTAAGACAAAGAATCAAGATAAGCGTCTTTCCAACATTCCATCATTGAATGGGTCGCTAAATGTGTCGCTGATTAACGACAAAAAAATGGTCGTAGAATTTGTCGCTGAATAGCTATAAAAGGTCATTTCTCGCTGAATGTGTCGCTGAATTTTGCGCCAAATTTTGGCGCTAACAAACAGCGACGACGTTACGACTAATTTACGACAAATTAGCAAAGAATGTGTTTATTTTTTATTGGAAAGTTTTTTGTCGCTAATTAGTCGTTAAATTGCTCACTGATTTGCGAGAATATAGTGACCAATTAGTGAGAAATTAATTTCATTTTCTATTTTAAAGTAATTGGTCACTAATTAGTCGCTAAATTGCTCGCTGATTTGTGAGAAAAATAGTTAGTCGCAGAATTATCGGTAATTTGCGAGAATATTGCGACGGATTAGCGAGAAATTAATTTTATTTTCTATTTTAAAGTAATTGGTCGCTAATTAGTCGCTAAATGGCTCGCTGATTTGCGAGAAAAATAGTTAGTCACAGAATTATCGGTAATTTGCGAGAATATTGCGACGGATTAGAGAGAAATTAATTTTATTTTCTGTTTTAAAGTAATTGGTCGCTAATTAGTCGCTAAATGGCTCGTTGATTTGCGAGAAAAATAGTTAGTCGCAGAATTATCGGCAATTTGCTAGAATATTGCGACGGATTAGCGAGAAATTAATTTTATTTTCTATTTTAAAGTAATTGGTCGCTAATTAGTCGCTAAATGGCTCGCTGATTTGCGAGAAAAATAGTTAGTCGCAGAATTATCGGTAATTTGCTAGAATATTGCGATGGATTACAGAGAAATTAATTTTATTTTCTATTTTAAAGTAATTGCTCGCTAATTAGTCGCTAAATGGGTCGCTGATTGGCGAGAATTTTTATTTGTCGCTGAATTTTTCTGGCGCCATATTTTACGCCCAAAGAAAATTGGCCAATTTGAGAAAATAATGTAGCGAGACGGTATGGAATTTTTATTATTAATTTGTTTGTCGTAAATTTATCTGTAAATAGTCGTTGATTTGGGAGCAAATACAGAGAAATCAACTACTAATTTTGACCAACAGTAAAATAAAGAAAGAGATAAAGACATGATACCAATAAAAAGTAAAAACCCCTCTTTCTTTTCTAAAAAAAAAATTTATAAAATCCCTCTTTCTAGCAATGCGCGATCCCTCTTTCAAGAAGCCCTCTCCTCGCCTCTGTCTTCTCCCTTTGGTACGAAACCCAGCAGCAATCCCATTTCAAAATGGCAAAAATTAAACCCCTCTTCTCTTGTTTGGAAACCCCGCCGCGGGAAACACTTTGTTTTGAAGCATAAAACTAGGGCATTGTCTCCCTAGCGTTTATCAGTTTCCCTCTATGAGCTTCGCTTTTTTTTTTTCCTTTAAAAGCTACAGCAAAGTCAAAAAGTGTTTTAGATTTTTTTTTTACATTATTTTTAATGATTTAGTTACAAGATACTACGAAGCAAAATTGTCATGATGGCACTCCGTTTTGAAGTATGGCTTCTTTAGTTTTTCTTTTTCAAATTTTAATAATAATGACTTAATGTTTGTTTAATTATTGTAATAGTATATTGATTATTGTTTAGTTGTTGAAACGATCATTTCATTTTTGTTTTTGCATTCTGTCTCTTGGCTTAGATTCTTGGGAGTTTTAATCGTGCTCGTGCAGCTCAATTGACAGTCCCTCATTTCGTGAGCCAAACTCCTTTGTTTATGCCCGTGGGTACTCATGGTTAGAGTTTATATCTTCTATATTAATTTATTTAAAATTCCTTTTGACATTTATTAATTGAGACATTTTTTATTTTTAAGATTCTTTCACAACTTAAGTGCTCATATTTTGTCCATCATGTGTGTTTAAACTCTCTATTAAGGTATCCTTTGATTTTTCATCAGTTACACCCTTAATGGAGGAGTGGCTTTTTGGCTTTTGATTTTCTATTAGTACCTTATTAATGGAGAGGAGGTGCTTATAAATAGGAGCAAGAGGAAATGAAATCCTTATTCCAAATATTAACTAATCACCTCAAATCATTGTGATGCTTTGCTTAAGGTTATAAAGTTTCAAGATTCCCCATCATTTTCTGTCAAGTTTCCATTTGATAGTTGATTCAATATTTGTTTCTCCATTGATTTGGTTCAATCTTTGTTTCTCCATAATTTGGTTCAATTTTGCTATGGCCGGAGGTCAGTTATTTTTCACATTTTATTTCTAACAGTTTTCTGAATTGTTCATTATAGGGACAATTAAAGGTTTGACAACTAACCAGCTAAAGGACTGCTTACTAATTATGGTGGCTTCCAGATGGTTCTCTACTGCATCATATACATCACCGTAGTTTTGCTTTGGTTTAGTTTGTAATGTGTTTTTGTTTTAAGTTTATTGCTTTATTTTTTTTTTCAATTGTTTAAGTTCCAGCTTTTTAGCAATTTTTGTCTCCATGGATTGCTTTATAGCTTTCCTTTGCTGCAACAAATTATATGTATTGTCTGAAGCTCACTATCTTCCTCCCTTTCATATTTTCAGGTATCATTATTGCATTTAGCTGATATCACTAAAAAGGGTGTTACCTTTCAGGTATTTGTTATTGTTGTTTTCTAAATTGATGTGAAGATCCAGATCACTGTAAGCAACGAAAGAAAATGAAGAAATGTAGAGAGAAAAATGAGAAAGAAGAAATCTGAAAAATATGACTGCACTACTTCCAGAAGCTATATAATGTTGTTTATATACACTATGCAAAAGCCTAAACTACCATTTGCATTATTGAAGTAAATGAAATAATAAGCTGTACAAAATAGTAATTGAACAATGTAGGGTAACATATACATAACCTATCAATTGAAGAGTCATACAAATTTTTGAACAATTCAAACACTAAAAAAAATCGATCTTCTTATAATTAAATAGGATTCTTGAAACTGGCATTGGATCATGATCCCATATTCAATTCTGAAATTCTTGCAATTAAGTGGAGTTTAGTTGATGTGTGTTGTCTTGCACTATAATTTTCTTGTTTTCTTTTTGCGCTTTTAAACAATTAGGATAATGCTTTCTTCTCTGTGGAGTTTAGTTGATATGTGATCAATTACCACATTTACGAAAAATATTTTCTCTGTTCTTTCAGCTATCTCATTTTATATTACTCACTTATGTTCTTGTCTGCATTGAAGTTAGACATCCTTATTACTTTAACATTACTCTAATAAACCTTATTTAGATATTGCACAATTTTCTATGGTTTTACCAATAAATAGGGTACACATCATTTTACTGTTGCTTGTGAATGAGGCTATCTTTTCTTTGTTCAGTCACCAGTTGATGGAAAGCCAATGCTTCTAACACCCGAGGTGTACTTTTTATATTATTTTTACATGTCATTACTTGCATGTTTCTTTTGTCTGAATTCTTCAAGCATCCATCTCTTAATAATGCCATTCATTTCTTTTTTTGTTGTTCTAAACAATTCCATGTATACTCGAGCGACTTCAAATATTGTAACGATTTTTGCAGAACAGAATTGGTGCAGATATCATTATGGCCCTTGACGATGTAGTTAAAACCACTATCACTGGTCCATGCATTGAAGAGGCCATGTATCGCACTCTTCTATGGATAGACAGATGTATAGTAGGTATTTTTGCATCTTGCCAAATGTCAATCCCATGCTAACACAAAATAATAACAAAAAAAAAACACAAACTCAAAAGTCTATTGATATAATTTGCCATATTGCGAACTTTGGTTTTAACTAAGCCTGATCTGTAAAACTCTTATTAAGCTAGAATAAGGCTACTCATGCGTCTGAGTTGTTTTGGACAGTCAAAAGCTACTGTAGGACCTAGGAAACAGAAGCCAAAAATACAAGGTAAAGAAATCAAATTTCTGTAAATGTATTTATGTAGGCATGTCAAAATAGAGCCCAACTGAGATAAGAAAATAAAATACTCAGAATAATCCAAGTAACTATTTATCTAAATTTCTCCAAAAATAAGCATTCCTAAAATCTCTAATCGAGAGTCCTGCATTAAAAGTCATTTTTGAAGTTCAGTGTAATGGCTATTTAGTTTATTAAATTGTATTATATTCTTGGACCTAAGACCTAACAAGCACTATTATAAGTAATTAGCATTTGAGTTGAACCCAGTCACAGGATGGATGCAATATTTATTTTCTTGCTTCACTTTCCCTACTTGCTTCAACTTTTCTTCTCTAATTACATTTTTTTCTTCTTTTGGTTTCATTTTATTTCATTTTGTTGTTTTTCTTTTCTGCACTATTTTGTTGGCAGCACACAAGAGACCGAATGAGCAAAATTTATTTGGTATTGTTCAAGGTGGTTTGGATCCTGTGCTGAGGTGAACTCAATATACACTGTAACTTCTGTTATAACCATATTGAATATTGTGAGTTCAAAAGTGTTTTTGTTACTGTTAATACTTACAATTTATATCTCAATCAGGGATATATGTGTTAGAGGCTTGGTGGATCGGAATTTACCTGGGTATGTTGATTCACTCCTCTGTACAAACATAAATAAATATCACTGGTATTGCTCCAAATTGTATATCCAAAAAGAAAGGAGAATATTAAATGGCTGACCCCTTCTTCAGTAAATTATGTACTATGGAAGAAACATAATATGTGTGAATCTGTTCTCCAAACTTATATAGAGGTCCTAGATGTAGGTTTGTATCACCAAGTCAAATTCATCAAACTTGACCTTTTTTAGATGCTTGTTTTTGTCGTAAAGATTAACAGGATTCTTACATTGTTTTGGTAATATTCAAGAGATAGGGGCAGCATACTCCTAGTTCAGTCTCCCAATCTTTCACGCTTAATTGCTTAGTAGTTCCATTCCCTGTTCCATATGAATTTTATTTATTACTTTTTCTCTATCGCAGCAATTTTTACTTCTTTGAAAATGGTTAATATTTATTTCTAGCATCATATTTTAGTAATCGAGAAGGTATGTAAACTTAATTTGCTTCTGGGACAGATATGCTATTGGTGGTCTTGCAGGCGGCGAGGATAAAGATTCATTTTGGCACGTTGTTGCTCAGTGTACCGCTGCATTGCCTGAAGATAAACCACGATATGTTATGGGAACATGAGTTGAATCACCTTCATCTACATTCTTCAAACTAGTTCAATTCCTCAATTCATTGCTGCTTCTCTTTTCTAACGTGCTTTTCTCTCATGATTATAATCTTTCAGGGTGTTGGTTATCCCCTGGATATTGTTGTTTGCAGTGCCTTAGGTGCTGACATGTATGACTGTGTGTAGCCTACCCGTACTGCTCGTTTTGGCACAGCTCTGGTATCAGAGGTGATGGTTATTATTTCAAATTTTTGAAATATGTTAATTTTTATAAAATTGGATGATTTTTCATACTTTTCGCTCAAAATGGTCAGATTCTTTTTGGTGCAAAGCAATGGCTGATGATACGCGCCCAGTTGATCCTACGTGTGATTGCATGGTAAAATTGTAACCGAGAGTTGTTTGCTTAAACTGTTAATCTACTAATTGCTGCTGCATTGTCTTTGCATTAAAGCTTATTCTCAATGTAGGTCTGTAAGAAGTATACAAGGGCATACATCCATTATCTTGTCACAAAAGATGCTATGGGATCACAGCTTCTGTCATATCACAATTTATACTACATGATGAAGGTACAACTGTACAAACAATAAATAGTAATTCTCTGCATTTTTTTTCTACTTATAATTTAGAGCAAACTGCTTTCTTGCAGCTTAGCAAAGATCTACACATGTCAATTATCAAAGGAAGATTTCCTCAGTATGTGCCTTGTCCTAGTTTTTTTCTTCCAACAGCTATTAAATTTAAGTTTCCTAACTTCAAAGCTGTCACTATGCCATGTGTTTGAATTCTCTATTTTATCTTGTGATAATTATGTTCTAATACTCTACTGCTGTTTCGCATATTTGTCTGTAGTTTTCTCCAGAAAATGGTACTTACTCTTAAACCTTTATGTTCTGTGTGTGTGCATGTACATGTTTTACAGAAACAATGGGAGGGGAAGAAAAATCGTTCATTAATAAGCTGTTAGCTTTGTAGAGTAATTTTAGATTTTTGTATTTCTGGCTCCATTGAATTAATATGCTTACCATTAGATAAATAGTAATATCGTGCCCCATTATTTCTTGAGTTGGTTGAGCTGCATGCTCTCTGATTTTCCTATCCACCACAATGTCAAATATGAACTGAAGCCTATTTAAGTTTGTTAACTACATTTTTTGCAATTCTGTCAACTCTCTGTAGTTTGGAATATATGTATCTCATTGCCACACCATGCCGATTGTTTACATGTTATTATTGAAGCTGCCACTTCAGGTTATGATGGTAGTTGAAGTGGTGGCTGTTGTTGGGGCTAGTTACCATGAAAAGAAAAATAAGTGAAAGATGCTACATGATGCCATGTAATATTTGCATAAATCCCTTATACTGGTGTTTGTTATTGTTTCATAGTTTCCAAAAGGCGATGTCCCTGAATGGGTTTGCAATGCCATGGTGGTTGCTGGAATCGATATCTCATCCTGCTGTACCCCATTCTCTCACCCCAAAGATTACAAGGAAAGAATATAGGATACATTGCATCTTTGTACAAAAATTGATTCAAAGAGAGTAACATCGAACACGTTCAATTTATAGGTGACAATACAAGTCAGCATAAATTTTGCAAAATCATATGCTACTTCCACAAGAACTATTCCTAAGAGATCTAATTTTGCCCTCCTTATATTGTAATTGATTTCATTTGACCTTGCAAATTGCAAGGATTTTTTTTTTCCTTTTCATCATGATTTCTTACAAAAAAAAAAATCTTAACTATCATTTGCATATGGAAAATTAGATCTAATTATATACATAGATATAAAAGGTGGACGACGGCATAGATGAAATTTTTGCTTTATTACTGATACAAAATTCTATAGGATTTGATTATCATGAGTAACGTTGTGAGGTCATTATACTGTCAGCTTATTTCTGATGCATTGAGATTTTCTTCTTTCTTTTTCTTTAAATACTTGGTGATACGCAGTCTGGGTATCAAACTGATAAGTGATAACTCCTCTTGAAGATTTTATTGAGTGCATAAAGCATAATAAGTTTGTTTCACAATGCATTGCGTTTATGTCAAGAATTATTATTGTAATGAATGACTATTTTATAAACAGGTTTGGTTATTATATTTGAAATTCAACAGGTTCTTGAAAATGTGTAGACAAAAAAAATTGGAATACTGGAAAAATATAGCCAAACAATTACAAAATTGCGACAAAATTAAGACAAAATCAGCGACCAAAGGTGACAAAAAAATATTGAATTCTGCGACAAATCAACGACTGAAACAACGAGAAAAATATTGCGACATATTCTGCGACACATCAGCGACAAAATTTAGCGAGCAAATTCGCGACAAATTCAGCGACTAAATTAACGACCCAAATAGCGATGAATTCAACGACCAAAGCTAAATCAGCGACGACTTTCAGCTGGAATAAATAATTGCCGCCAAAAATGAAAATGTCGTTGAATTTATCTCTGTTTTGTTGCTGATTTATCACTAATCAACGACATGCACAATTGGTCGCTGATTTGTCGTTCATTTTTTAGCGACCAGGACATTACCGTTCGCTCAATTTTTCTCGTTGTTCGTCACTGATATTGTCGCTATCGTATTTTGGTCGTTGATTTCGTCGTTAATGGTGTCGCAGATTGCTGTTTTTTTTGTAGTGCAAGGTGTTTCAAAATTTAAATTACTTACCTCACTTACCATGGCGTACAGCTGCTCATCGAGGAAGTGATCATCAATCTCCCCTTCTTCAAACCTCTCCAAGGTTGGATTCTCCAAGCGAGAAAGGTGATCTGCTGCTAGATTTTCAGCTCCTTTCTTGTCTTGAATTGTCAAGTCAAATTCCTGCAATAACAAGGCCCAACAGATTAGCCTAGGATTTGCATCAATTTTCTCAAATAAATACCTCAAAGCCGAATGGTCTGTATAAACAATCACTTTTGACAAGATTAGATATGATCTAAACTTGTCAAAAGCAAAAACTACAACTAGCAGCTCTTTCTCTGTAGTTGTGTAATTAGCTTGAGCTATGTTCAAAGTCTTGCTTGCATAGTAGATAGGCTGGAAGTATTTCTCCTTGTGTTGGCCCAAGACTGCTCCCACTGCAAAATCACTCGCATCACACATTAGTTCAAATGGTAGATTCCAATTGGGAGCTACAATGATTGAACCATGGGTCAATTTCTCCTTAAGAGTTGTGAATGCTCTAAAACATTCCTCATCAAAAACAAAATCCATATCCTTCTCAAGGAGTCTTGTTAGTGGGCGGGCTATCTTAGAAAAATCTCGTATAAATCTCCGATAAAAGCTCGCATGTCCTAGAAAACTTCTGATGGCCTTTACAGATGTGGGTGGTGGTAACTTCTCAATTGTGTCTACCTTAGCCTGATCCACCTCAATACCCTTGCTTGAAATTTTGTGTTACAACACGATTCCCTCTTGAACCATGAAATGACACTTTTCCCAATTAAGCACTAGATTGGTTTCCTCACATCTAATCAAGACTCTTTCAAGATTTTCCAAACATCTTTCAAATGAGCTTCCATAGACCGAGAAATCATCCATAAACACCTCCATAATATCCTCAACAAGTTCATCAAAGATTGCCACCATGCACCTCTGAAAAGTCGCAAGTGCATTGTATAACCTGAATGGCATTCTTCGATATGCGAATGTCCCATATGGGCAGGTGAATGTAGTTTCTCTTGGTCTTTCGGGGCAATAGGAATTCAAAAATAGCCTGAAAGACCATCCAAAAAGTAGTAATACTCATGCCCGGATAACCTCTCCAACATATGATCAATGAAGGGCAAAGGAAAATGGTCCTTCCTAGTTGCATCATTTAATTTTTGGTAGTCGATGCAAACCCTCCAACCGGTAACTATTCTTGTTGGAATCAGCTCATCATTTTCATTAGGGACCATTATCATCCCTCCTTTCTTTGGTACTACCTGGACTGGGCTCACCCAAGAACTATCCGATATTGGATATATAATCCCTACATCAAGTAGTTTTATCACTTCAGCCTTTACTACATCTTTCATCTTTGGGTTTAATCTCCGTTGTGGTTGCACTACTGGCTTGAATTCATCCTCCATTAGTATCTTGTGAGTGCAATAGGATGGACTAATACCCTTGATGTCTGCTATCTTCCAAGGTATCACTTCCTTATGTTTCTGCAACAACTAGATGAGCTTTACCTTCTGCTCAGAAGATAGGTGGAAACTCAGAATTATTGGCAGTTTCTTTCTCTCCACCAAAAATCCATATTCAAGGTGATCTGGAAGGGGCTTTAGTTCCAACTTGGGTGGATCAATCACCGATGGTTTTGGCTTTTCTTCCTTTGGCATCTCAATAGTTTCATATGTTCAACATTTGAATGATTTGCTTGCTTCAACAAAAGAGGAAATATCATTCCTCAACTTGGCAGTCTTGGACGGTGGAAAATACTTCTCTAAGAATCTTTCTGCTAGTTGGCCCCATGTAGTGAAGGTGTTTGGAGGGAAAGACTTCAGCCACTTCTTTAGTCGGTCTCTGAGCATGAATGGGAACAACAACCTCAGCCTAATTGCATCTTTAGAAATATTTTGTATCTTGAATATATCACATATTTCCAGAAAAGTTTCAATGTGTGCATTAGGATCTTCGTCTAGGAACCCATCAAACTGACAAGTCTACTGCACCATTTGAATGAAATTTGTCTTTATCTTGAATTTATTTGCAGCAACCACCGGTCTTTGTATACTCAATTCAGCCCCATTAAGAGTAGGCCTAGCAAACTCTTGCATGGTCCTTGGCTCATTTTCTGCCATTTCTTCTTCTAAGATGAGATCTTCAAAGTTCGGTTTCGTCTCTGCCAGAACTATTTCCTCCTCTTCCTTTCGCTTTCTCCTCAATGTTCTCTCTAACTCTTGATCTAATTCAAAGAATTGGGAAGATCTAGCTCGGGTCATAAACAGGAAGAAGAACCTAGAATGACAGTCAAAAAGCAAGAACTTATGTTAAAAAAATAAAATAAAAACTAAATCAACAGTCTTAATTATATTACTAATATTGAAAACCGTTATCCCCAGCAACGGCGCCAAATACTCGATGGCACGAACCTATGCTATTGCAATACCGCAAGTGCATGGGTCGCTCAAGTAATAAAGTAGTGAGTGAGTTATCGTTCCACTGGGGACAAGGCCAAGTACTAGTTCAAATTTTAACTGTTGTTTATCAAATCAATAGTTTTGTGAAGTTTTGTAATTAAAGATAATTAACTTAATAACTGAAAATAGAGAAAGATTGAGTGTTGTGTAAAAAGGATTGATGATGAAAATACTAGCCAGATATTGAATCCCCCTAGCCACAATTATATTTATGAAAATCAATTCAGTTAAATCACATAATAGAGTTGAATTGGCATTCCTCTAAATTAGACTAAAACCTTTCTCAAGTGAATTAATTCCTAATCACTAAGTAGAATGCTGGAATCTCTTCTCAAACATAATTAAGTAGATCTTGCATTAAGAACAAGGAATCATAAACCAAAGGATCTTGTAAGTCTATCTCTAGCACTCAAATCAATCCTCAATCCTTATGAGTGTTCTATTCATATCAAGCTTTCTCAAGTCAATAATATGAAAATTGTAACCAATCAATAAGCATGCTATTATCAATTGGAAATAAATCATTAAGCATCATAAGAATAAAACAAGTCAATCAAATGATTTAATTAAATAAAATTATTCAATCCCTACAATAAAGCTAGGGTTCATCAATATCTAGATAGAGAATGAGTTAGTTCATGTTCAAAACTAGAAAACCAGAACAAGAGAAATAAGAGAAAGAATCCAAATAATCCATGGCAAATAATTTGTATTTCTTCACTTGAATCCTTGAATCTTGGTTTAGATCTTGTTTAGGATGTGTCTTCACCTTCAATCTCAGCTTCCAAACTCTCTTTTTCCATCTAAAAGTTAGCTCTAGGTTATAAAATATGAAAATCGGATCCTAATTTGTGCTTCAGCTCAGCTTTTATAGTGCAGATATTTTTGCCTCACACGCCCATGTCACTGGGCGTGTTATTGCTACTGGGATTTTGAATATAAGGCACGCTCAGTGACACACCCATGTCACTGGACGTGTCATAGCCATTTTGAATCATTGCAATAGGCACGCTCGGTGACACGCCCATGTCACTGGACATGTCAATACTTTTGTATGGCAGTATCAAGGGCACGTCCAATGACACGCCCATGTCCATGGGTGTGTCACTTGAAGAATTTTGCTCTTTTCCCCTACTTTCATCCGTAATTCCTCCAAAATTACCATAAGCCTCGAAATACAGAGAATTCCTTAAATTAACCCTAAAAAGCACTTGAACAAACAAATTAAACTCAATTGGATAATAATCATATTAAGAAATAGGGGCAAAATATCATCAATTGTGCACTTATCATCCGACCTACTCCGGAGAAGAAGAATCTAGCAATGACTCAATCTCTTTTTCACCAAAAGCAATGGAGCCTGAACAAATTTAAAGAATGGTGGATGACGCCCTCAATGCCAAGATGGAAGAAATAAAAGAGGTCCTGGCCGAGACTATAAAGAATCAACTAGCTGTAATTTTAGGGAATAATGTCGAAGCATCTGCTAGCACCAAGAAGCCAAAGGACAAAGGCAAGGCTAAGGTTGGTGAAGTGGCTTTTAATGATGACAAGGTAGTCATTGATGATGATAATGACTAGGCTCAATGCTTTCAAGATCCTCAAGATAAAAAGAAGGAGCCAAAGTTTGTTGACAAGACAACTTTTGAAAAGACTGAAAATTCTAATGTTGAGAAGATGCTTGCTGATTTCGAAAAGAAATTTAAAAAGAAACTGAAAATTGAAGAGATGTTCGAGATCGACAAACTATTTAAACAAGATGAGGAGGTCCCTTATAAATTCAATATGCCATCCTTTATAAAGCTTGATGGAACTGGAAATCCTCACCTCCATGTGAAGTAGTATATCATTGCTATGCAATCTCCTCGAGCTACTAAGGCTCAAACTTTAAGGTACTTTATGCTCTCATTGGACCCTATTGTCCAAAATTAGTTTAGCACCTTAGAGGAAAGTACTGAAAAATATTGGGACATGTTATACAAGACTTTCATTCAGCAATATGGGCATAATGTCGAGCTCGAAGTTACCTTAATGGAAGTTGAGTCCATTAGACAAAGGCCAAATGAGAATTTTATGAACTATGTGAAAAGGTGGAGAAATAAGGCTATTTTGCTTAATAAGGATGATTGTGAGAGGGGTATTGCCTAGTGTTCATGAAAGGATGTCTCATACACTCATCCGTAATTTCAAAGATCTTTTGCAAGCTGGCTTGCAAATCAAAGAGTGGAAAAGGGGGGGAAGAGCCGCTTTTCTGCAAGAAGGAATGAGAAAGGAAATTATCAGCCTAGCAATCAAAGTACATAAAAGGAAACTGATGTTAATGCCACTAGTCAAGGTGGAATGAGGTAGATTTCAGAATTAGGGAAGCCACTGTCTTAGGTTCTCAATAAGCTACAAAAGAAGGGATTGTTAAAACCCTTGACTCCTCGTCCTTTGCCTAATCCTCTTCCACCTAACTTTGATACTAATGCATTTTGCCAATTCCATCAAAGGCCTGGACACAAAATGGACAATTGTATGAAGTTGACGCATGAGATCCAGAATTTAATTGATAATGGCAAGTTGCCTGAGCCGGATAAGTCCAATACCAAAAGTAATCCTTTTCCAAGGTTCAACAGGGTGCCACCACCGGCAACCTTCATGGTAGGAGGAGGATTGGAGGAAGATCTTGTCTTATCCTCCTTTCAAGATGGAGAAATTGAAGATGTGAAAGGAAAAGAAGCTTAACTCAACAAACTTTCCTTAGCTTGAATGTTTCTTTTCAATAATGTTTTCTTTAATATTTAATTGGAACAACCGTGTTTTTCAAATTTAAAGTTGTTTGAATAAATTCCTTTCATAAAATTTTTATGGGTCTTTGTTCATTTTGGTGCTCAACCAATGAGGAATTTAAGTTGATATTTATAAATTAGTATATCTAGGCATCATGATTCGAATGACTTTACTAGATGAGGGAATTATTCTATAGCATTGAGTTGTGTATGCTTACTTAGAGAGGGCTCCTACATAATTACCTTTGTCTAGGTCCTAGTCAATCTTAGAACATGCTTTGACAAATGTTTGAGGTGAAATTGAACTTTGCTTATTTAAGAGAGAGATTATCTAGGCATTGTTTGACGAGCCAACAACTAGTATCCACCCAATTAAATATCAATCTCTAGTTGTCCCTTTGAGCCTTCATAAAATTTTAGCTTTCTTTTCATTGGCTTACAAACCCCAACAACCTACCCTGAGCTAATGTGATACTTTTGACAAGTCTTATGATCAATAAGGTGAAGAGGAAAGAAGATCAAAGAAAGAAATGAATAGTCAAGACCATAAGGGTAGTTAAAGTTCACCTAATATCTCCAACTATCAAGATAACATCAGAGTAACAAATGATTTATCCTTGTTAAAGGAGATTTATGTCACTCCGCTCATCCATTATTAGAAACCCAAGTTGGTACAAACAAGACAACTCTTTTAGAGCTAGAACCAAAAAAAAAGAAAAAAAGAAAAGAAGAAAAAAAGAAAAAAAGAAAAAAGAAAAGGAAAAAAAAAGGAAAAAAAGATAAAAAAGATAAAACCTAAAAAGGCGATTCAGAAAGCCAACCGAGTTCTCTTTTACCTAAGACAGCAAAAGGCTTTCATTTGGTTTATTAGGACAGTTTGACTTAAATTGGTCCAACCAACCAAAGATTCAATCAAAATCAAAGAAAAAGGAGAAAGATCACCCAGTTTTTGAAAGTCTTATACTTGACAGTCCTACAAAGAAGAAGGATAAAATGATAAAATGCTCAAAAGAAAGGGAAGAGTAAGAAAAATAAAAAGAAAGAAAAGGGAGAAGAAGAAAAGAAGAGAATTTGGGTACCAAACTTTTTGCAAGGGCAAAGATTGTCCTAATCAAGATCCAGATTAATGCCAAGAAGATAGAAGGAATTTGAAGCCTATCAGGATTGCTCCCAACTACCTAAAGTTCAAACAAGAAATTTGTAGTTTGAGGGTTTGCCCATAGTGTCACAACAGCTCCAACTTACAAATGGCCTTCATTTCACCCATGTCCATTATAGACCTCATTTCAAGCCTATCAAAGACCTGTTGACCTCTCTTGGTAGGCAGAGTCTATTAGTGGAGATAGTTTGAATAAGCATGCATATGAGATAGATAATATTTAAACTCAATGAGACCTTTGGCCAAGTAATGTGTATGTGCCTATCTGAAGTGCAATAGTTCTTGCTTAAATAAAAATGATTTTCAAGTTTAGTACTGTAACTAGGGTTGTCATGTTATAGATATGTTAATTTGAAAAATCATGTACTGAGGTAAATTGACATTAATTTGGTAAAGCCAACATTTGATTTCAAAATCAGAATTCAAAATTGATAATTCAAAATTAAAAAAAAAATTCAAGTTAAGGGGAGTATGTTGAACTATCGAGCCTCAAAGGAAACATTGGACAAAGTAAATAGTTATTGGTAAGGATGTGAAAAGTTACCAAATTGGCGTGCCGAATCCTAGTATGAAATGGATGTATCTCTGCTGCTTGGGGCCTCCATTATTCATGTTTTCAATATCTCGAAGATAAAAACTATAAATGTGAAGCATCATGTAATATCCTCATGTATGCCCTAGAAGTCTTGGTTATGTTGTTGTTATTGTTGTTGTTTTATATTGCAAGAAAAAGAAATGAGGAAAGATGTTTGTGTATATGTGTTTTGAGAAGGAATTTAGGGTTTAGAGAGAGTGGTATATGTTGTGTATATGATGATATATATAACATATACATTGGTCAAAAGGGTTGGTCAATGCAAGAGGATATTTTATGTGGAATGTGCAATTACTTAATTGGGCTTATAAGAGACAAAAGCTAAGTTAAATGATGAGGGGTATTTGAGTAATTGCTTGAAGTGGAATGCATGGTGGAGATTAAAAGAAGAAAAGGTGTTTGACTTGTGCATTTTTTTCTTCTTTCTTTCTTGAAGAGGCCGGCCATTGAAGAGAAGAGAGAGCAAGAGAGGTATTCATGGTGCTAGAAGCAAATTGAAGAAGCAATCAAAGGATTTGACAAGAGAATTGTGGAATTTCTTCATCTTAGGTAAGAAATCTCTTGAATTCCTTTGGAAATTTTGAGGTTATGTCTAAATTGAATTGTGATTTGTTGATGTGATGATTTGGTGTGTTTGATATGTGTTTGTAAGTGTTGGAATTGATTTAAAGTTAAAAGATTGAATTGGTATTAATTTGGTTGTGAATATGGTTAGATATGTGAAGGTTGATTGTGAAAGATCAAGTGGGAAGTTGGCTTTAGGGTTTGGTATTGGTGAATGTTTTAATGTAACGTTTATGTGTTGTTTAAGTGGTTAATGTGATGAATATGTAAGATATGTATTAATAACATTGATTAAAATCAATTGAATGAAGTTATTGTTGTGCAGAGGGTGTGAAAATGCATTTGGAAGAGTGTTGGTTTTGATTAGAGTTGTGTTCTTGAGTGACACGGCCAGAATCAATGAGAGACACAGCCAAGACTTGAGAAATTTGGGTGACACGGCCAAGGTGGAGGGATTTTGGCCGTGTTGGATAGGTTTTGGGGTGACACGGCCACTGGCTTGGCCGTGTCCCTTGAATGTGTTTGCTACTGCCTAAGTTGGATTGAGAGACACGGCCGTGTCATCTTCCCGTGTTGGCTACTGGATTTTATGGTTGAGAGACACGGCCACAAGCTTGGCCGTGTCCCTCAAGTGAGCTGCCCGTGTCCCTCAATTGTGTTGGTTAGGGTTTTTATTCTTTGTTCTTTTTGCATTGTTTTGGTTCTTCAAAGGTAAGTTGGTACCTAAATCTAAACCTAAACACACTTAAACAATGAATGACCTAAACAAATGCATATGGAAGAACCTAAAGCTATGAATCATATAAATTGTTCTTTACCCTAATTGCATAGTTGAGATTGAACAATGTTATGTTATGCATTGTGAATGGTAATGTGTTTCATGAGTAATGTACATTGAAATGTTATACCAAAGATGTTATAATGATTCAAATGAAATATGATTGAAGCATGCATTGATGATAGGATTGAATAATAATGTGAGTGTTTAGATAATGTAATGAATATTGTATATAATGATGAAATGAAGTGTGAATGATATGATGTTATGAGAAAATTGTTTTGTTGTAATGTGAGATGTTGAGGCATGATTGCTTAACTTGCTGGTGAAAAAGAAATGAATTGAAAAAGTATTGATAAGTTTAATGAATGGACCTATCCGTCTCCTGCGGAACCATGCGGACCCAGTGGGTTGGGCAACCGATCTTGGACTACCGATCTGATAGGAGGAAGGTTCGATATAGTCAGTATTATACGTACCTATTTGCCTCCTGCGGAACCATGCGGACCCATTGGAATGGGCAACCGAACTTGGACAACCGACCTGGATGGGGAAAGGTATGTTACTGATAATGTTATACGTGCCTATCTGCCTCCTGCGGACCCTTGGGATTGGAGGGCAACCGACCTGGTTGGGGAAGGGTACGTATATAAAGTCATAGTTGTTGGCTATAATGATAAATTTAAATGAGTATAATGAATGGTGCTATTATATGAATGTTGATGTGACATTGAACAAAGCAACATATTGAATAGATAATATGCTTTTGATTGATGTATGTAATTAATTTGTGACATTGCATTTTAGCATGAATTATCTTACTAAGCCCTTGGCTTAGCGCGATAGTGTTTAATCGCGCAGGTAATAGAGTTGATAGAGTTGAACCCGAGAGTTCATCAAGACCAAGTGAGAGTAGACCTTGAAGAGTTGATTTTGGGAACTTAAAGATCAGAAGAGAATTGCCAATCATGTATACTTCTTTATATTTTGTAAAGTAATGTTTATAAAGTAAAAATATGGATATTTGTAAATATGTACTCAAGTGTTTGTAAATATGTACATATTTTATAACTTCCGCTGTGTAATATTTAAATGTATATATATAACTAATATGTTTTGTTTTATAAGCAAATGATCTACTTTTCTATAATGTATAATGATAAGGGTATTGTATCAAGTTTAAAGTGTTTTGAATGTTAAGAAAACCGTAGCATCCCTATGTTTGGTGCACTTATGCTACATTGATGTGGTTGTAGTGTGTGTGCATTGGATATGGGGGTGTTACAATTGTTTTGGTATCAGAGCCTAGGTTTGAGATTCTCAACCTAGGTAAAATGTAACAAAAAGAATATTTTACTTAAAAAGTTGGTTTTGAATAAAAAAAAATACATGTTTGGGATTGGCAATCTCTGATCTTTAATAAGGTGTGTCCTTTTGTGTTTGCAGTGTTAGGTGTTGATGGATCCTCATTTGAGACAGTCAGTTGAGGGTAGTGAGGAGAGCGTTGCTCCTGATGATGAAGCTAGGGTTGATAGTGTTGAGGAGGCACCTGCTTCGGTGTCGGGTAGACCAGTTGGTGAGGAGGTTCCACCAGCTTGGTTGAGGCATGTGGTAGAGGCGTTGAGGCAAGCACCAGTACAACCACAGCCACCACCCCCTCAGCCTTTGGTATCTGTGAGGCATTATGACAAACTGAGGAAGTATGGAGCGGAGGATTTCCTTGGTACTACTGACCCAGCTGTAGCAGAGCAGTGGCTTGACAAAGTTCAGAGGATCTTTATTCAGTTGCAAGCCACCCCTGAGGAAAAGTTTGATTATGTAAGATCTTTGCTACAGAAGGACGCTTACGATTGGTGGAAAACAGTGCCACATTCTATGGAAGATCCACCAACCTTGTCATATGCAGATTTTCTGAGAGAATTTGAGTTGAAGTATACTCCTAGGGAGTATAAAGACATGAAGAAGATGGAGTTCTTAAGCTTGAAGCAAGACAGCAAGACTGTAACTGAGTATGAGGTTGAGTTTATTCGACTGAGCCAGTATGCTGGGGGCATTATAGCTGATGAGATAGATAGATGCAGGAGATTTGAGGAGGGATTGAGGCCCTCTATCATGTGTCTGGTAGCTGGATCCAGATATCATGATTTTTCTCAGCTAGTGGCAGCAGCTCGAAGTGTAGAGCGAGCTCAAGTTATTGCAGCTGCTTCAGAGGAAGAGGTTAGGGTTAGGAGGCCCCAGTTTGAGGCAGGGTCTTCTTCTGTTAAGAGAGGAAAAGGAAGCTTTGTTCCTAAAGTTAGTAGGAGTCAGAGGTCAGCTGGTAGGTTAGTGCAGTTTCAGAGGCAGAGATTTAGACCTGCAGCATCAGTGGCAAGTGCTCCGACCCCTATGACTTAGAGATCCACTCCACCTAGATGTGCTCAGTGTGGGGGTTATCATAGAGGTGTTTGTTGGAAGAGTGGTGGACCAGCTGTATGCTTCAGATGTGGATCACCTGACCACTTTGTGAGAGATTGCCCTGAGAGGCAAGAGCAGATGTCAGTTGATACTACAGCTTTTCGACCTAATGTGAGGGGAGGCCGAGGAGGCAGAGGTGTTAGCCGAGGAGGTAGACCAGGGTTCAGTTCTAGAGGAGGTGCTACATCCAGGGAGAGGAGACCAGAGGAGATTGGATCTTCCCAGAGGATGTATGTTATGCAGAGGCAGCCAGATGCATCGGCAGTTATAGCTGGTACTTTTTCTTTATTTGATACTTCAGTACTTGCTTTGATTGATCCGGGTTCCACCCATTCTTATATTAGTGCATCTGTTTTGCCTGTATCTGATGTATATGCTGAGTCACTAGGATTTGATGTGTTAGTGACAAATCCGTTAGGGCATAGTGTGATTGTTAGTAAAGTGCACCGGGATAGTGCAGTGAGGGTGCAGGGTGAGGAGTTCCTTGGAGATTTGATTGAGATGCCATTTAAGGAATATGATGTGATCTTAGGCATGGATTGGCTATCTCGACATGGAGCTGTGGTGGATTGTAAAAAGAAAATTGTTTCTTTGAGAACTGGTGATGGTAGAGAGGTGATAGTATCTAATGAGCAGGAACAGCTAGCCTCCTTATTTGTTTCAGCTGTTGCAGCTAGGAGATTGATTAGAAAGGGGTGTGAAGCCTATCTTGCTCATGTGGTGGATACTAGAGTGAAGGGTTGCCCTATTGATAGCATTGCCACAGTTGCTGAGTTCCCGGATGTGTTTCCAGAGGAGTTGCTAGGGTTGCCTCCTGAGAGAGAGGTGGAGTTCGGTATTGAATTGTTGCCTGGTACCACTCCTATCTCCATTACTCCTTATAGAATGGCACCAGCAGAATTGAAGGAATTGAAAGTGCAATTACAGGAGTTATTGGATAAAGGATTTATTCGCCCCAGTGTTTCTCCTTGGGGAGCTCCTGTGCTATTTGTGAAAAAGAAAGATGGTACTATGAGGTTGTGTATCGATTATAGGCAATTGAACAAGGTGACTATTAAAAATAAATATCCTTTGCCTAGAATCGATAATCTCTTTGATCAATTGAAGGGTGCAGCTGTGTTTTCTAAAATTGATTTGAGATCAGGGTACCATCAGTTGAGAGTCAGAGCTGAAGACATTTCCAAGACCGCCTTTCGGACCAGGTATGGGCATTATGAATTTCTAGTTATGCCTTTTGGCTTGACGAATGCACCTGCAGCTTTTATGGATTTGATGAATAGGGTGTTCAGGCCCTATCTGGATCAGTTTGTAGTGGTCTTCATCGATGACATTCTGGTGTATTCGCGGAATGAAGAGGAACATAATATGCATCTGCGGATTGTGTTGCAGATTTTGAGAGAGAAGCAGTTGTTTGCCAAATTGTCAAAGTGTGAGTTCTGGTTGGATCAAGTCGCTTTTCTCAGACATATTGTTTCAGCAGAAGGCATTAGAGTTGATCCGAGCAAAGTTGAAGCTATATTGAATTGGAGTCCCCCCAAGTCTGTGACAGAAGTGAGAAGTTTTCTGGGTTTGGCAGGCTATTACCGACGGTTTGTGAAAGGTTTTTCTTTGATAGCTACTCCACTCACCAGATTGCTTCGTAAGGGAGTGAGATTTGTGTGGACGGATCAGTGTTAGGCTAGTTTTGAGTAGTTGAGAGAATTGTTGACTCAAGCGCCTGTTCTTACTTTACCTGTGGAAGGCAAACCATATGTGATTTTTAGTGATGCTTCACATAGTGGTTTGGGATGTGTGCTGATGCAGGAAGGTAAAGTTATAGCTTATGCATCTCGACAGTTGAAACCGCATGAGCTTAACTATCCAACCCATGATTTGGAATTGGCAGCCATTGTTTTTGCATTGAAGATTTGGCGCCACTATCTGTTTGGGGAGAAATGTTTCATCTACACTTATCACAAGAGTTTGAAGTATTTGGGAGTTCAGAAGGAGCTCAATCTTCGACAGAGGAGATGGTTGGAATTGATTAAAGACTACGACTGCTTGATTGATTATCATCCAGGTAAAGCAAATGTTGTTGCTGATGCCTTGAGTCGGAAGTCTTTAGCTGGTTTAACGGTTTACTCGCTCTCGTTGCTTGTTGAATTGAGAGCTTTGCGTGCTAACTTTGTAGCTTGTGATGATGGTGCACTGTTGGCACAATTACATTTGAAACCAATTTTATTGGATCAGATCAAAGAGGCTCAGTTGACTGATACGAAGATTCAGAAGATTATTTCAGATTGTCATGATGGAAAGAGTAGAGAATTTATTGTGAAGAGTGATGGGAGTCTCTGGTTTAAGAATAGATTGTGTGTACCCAATGATGTTGATTTGAAGAGGATTATTTTGGAAGAAGCACATCAGTCAGTGTTTGCTATGCATCCGGGCAATACAAAGATGTATCATGATTTGAGACAGCATTACTGGTGGATTGGGTTGAAGAGAGACATTGCTGAGTTTGTATCGAAATGTCTCACTTGTCAGAAGGTAAAAGCAGAGCATCAAGTTCCAACTTGGTTGCTTCAACCGTTGTCAGTGCCAGAATGGAAGTGGGAAAGAGTGACAATGGACTTTGTGTCTGGATTGCCATTGACACAAAGGAAACATGATGCCATATGGGTGATTGTGGATAGATTGACTAAAACAGCTCATTTCCTTCCGGTGCGGATGGATTACTCTTTAGAGAGGTTGGCTGAGCTGTATATCTATGAGATTGTGAAATTACATGGTGTTCCAACTTCTCTAGTGTCTGATAGAGATCCCCGGTTTACTTCAAGATTTTGGAAGAGTTTGCATAATGCTTTGGGTTCTCGACAACACTTCAGTACTGCTTTTCATCCACAGACGGTGGACAGTCAGAGAGGGTGATACAGATTATTGAGGATATGTTGAGAAGCTGTGTCATTGATTTCTCTGGAAGTTGGGATAGGTTTTTACCTCTTGTGGAGTTTGCTTACAACAACAGTCACCAATCTAGCATTGGTATGGCACCGTTTGAAGCATTGTATGGTAGACGGTGTCGGACACCTCTTTGTTGGAGTGAACTAGGTGAAAGTAAGTTAATTGGACCTGATTTGATTCAAGAAACTGAAGAGAAAGTGAAGTTGGTTCGAGGCAGATTGAAAGCAGCTTCAGACCGACAGAAGTCTTATGCAGATCTGAAAAGGAGAGACATAGAGTTTGATGTTGGAGATAAGGTATTTCTGAAAGTGTCTCCTTGGAAGAAGATTTTGAGGTTCGGTCGGAAAGGGAAATTGAGTCCTCGTTTCATCGGACCGTATGAAGTTTTGGAAAGAATTGGGCCAGTTGCTTATCGACTTGCTTTGCCACCTGAGTTGGATCGTATTCATAATGTGTTTCATGTTTCTATGTTGAGGAGGTACGGATCGGATCCATCTCATGTGTTGCCATTTGAATCCATTGAAGTGAATCCCGATTTGACATTTGAGGAGGAACCAGTTGCTATCTTGGCACGGGAAGTGAAAGTGTTGAGGAACAAGAGAGTGCCATTGGTGAAGATTCTTTGGAAGAATCATGCAAAGGAAGAAGCAACTTGGGAAAGTGAGCAAACTATGCGAGAACAATATCCTCAGTTGTTTCAGCCTTGATATCAGGTAATTTCGAGGACGAAATTTTCTTTTTAGAGGGGGAGAATTGTAATATCCTCATGTATGCCCTAGAAGTCTTGGTTATGTTGTTGTTATTGTTGTTGTTTTATATTGCAAGAAAAAGAAATGAGGAAAGATGTTTGTGTATATGTGTTTTGAGAAGGAATTTAGGGTTTAGAGAGAGTGGTATATGTTGTGTATATGATGATATATATAACATATACATTGGTCAAAAGGGTTGGTCAATGCAAGAGGATATTTTATGTGGAATGTGTAATTACTTAATTGGGCTTATAAGAGACAAAAGCTAAGTTAAATGATGAGGGGTATTTGAGTAATTGCTTGAAGTGGAATGCATGGTGGAGATTAAAAGAAGAAAAGGTGTTTGACTTGTGCATTTTTTTCTTCTTTCTTTCTTGAAGAGGCCGGCCATTGAAGAGAAGAGAGAGCAAGAGAGGTATTCATGGTGCTAGAAGCAAATTGAAGAAGCAATCAAAGGATTTGACAAGAGAATTGTGGAATTTCTTCATCTTAGGTAAGAAATCTCTTGAATTCCTTTGGAAATTTTGAGGTTATGTCTAAATTGAATTGTGATTTGTTGATGTGATGATTTGGTGTGTTTGATATGTGTTTGTAAGTGTTGGAATTGATTTAAAGTTAAAAGATTGAATTGGTATTAATTTGGTTGTGAATATGGTTAGATATGTGAAGGTTGATTGTGAAAGATCAAGTGGGAAGTTAGCTTTAGGGTTTGGTATTGGTGAATGTTTTAATGTAACGTTTATGTGTTGTTTAAGTGGTTAATGTGATGAATATGTAAGATATGTATTAATAACATTGATTAAAATCAATTGAATGAAGTTATTGTTGTGCAGAGGGTGTGAAAATGCATTTGGAAGAGTGTTGGTTTTGATTAGAGTTGTGTTCTTGAGTGACACGGCCAGAATCAATGAGAGACACGGCCAAGACTTAAGAAATTTGGGTGACACGGCCAAGGTGGAGGGATTTTGGCCGTGTTGGATAGGTTTTGGGGTGACAAGGCCACTGGCTTGGCCGTGTCCCTTGAATGTGTTTGCTACTGCCTAAGATGGATTGAGAGACACGGCCGTGTCATCTGCCCGTGTTGGCTACTGGATTTTATGGTTGAGAGACACGGCCACAAGCTTGGCCGTGTCCCTCAAGTGAGCTGCCCGTGTCCCTCAATTGTGTTGGTTAGGGTTTTTATTCTTTGTTCTTTTTGCATTGTTTTGGTTCTTCAAAGGTAAGTTGGTACCTAAATCTAAACCTAAACACACTTAAACAATGAATGACCTAAACAAATGCATATGGAAGAACCTAAAGCTATGAATCATATAAATTGTTCTTTACCCTAATTGCATAGTTGAGATTGAACAATGTTATGTTATGCATTGTGAATGGTAATGTGTTTCATGAGTAATGTACATTGAAATGTTATACCAAAGATGTTATAATGATTCAAATGAAATATGATTGAAGCATGCATTGATGATAGGATTGAATAATAATGTGAGTGTTTAGATAATGTAATGAATATTGTATATAATGATGAAATGAAGTGTGAATGATATGATGTTATGAGAAAATTGTTTTGTTGTAATGTGAGATGTTGAGGCATGATTGCTTAACTTGCTGGTGAAAAAGAAATGAATTGAAAAAGTATTGATAAGTTTAATGAATGGACCTATCCGTCTCCTGCGGAACCATGCGGACCCAGTGGGTTGGGCAACCGATCTTGGACTACCGATCTGATAGGAGGAAGGTTCGATATAGTCAGTATTATACGTACCTATTTGCCTCCTGCGGAACCATGCGGACCCATTGGAATGGGCAACCGAACTTGGACAACCGACCTGGATGGGGAAAGGTATGTTACTGATAATGTTATACGTGCCTATCTGCCTCCTGCGGACCCTTGGGATTGGAGGGCAACCGACCTGGTTGGGGAAGGGTACGTATATAAAGTCATAGTTGTTGGCTATAATGATAAATTTAAATGAGTATAATGAATGGTGCTATTATATGAATGTTGATGTGACATTGAACAAAGCAACATATTGAATAGATAATATGCTTTTGATTGATGTATGTAATTAATTTGTGACATTGCATTTTAGCATGAATTATCTTACTAAGCCCTTGGCTTAGCGCGATAGTGTTTAATCGCGCAGGTAATAGAGTTGATAGAGTTGAACCCGAGAGTTCATCAAGACCAAGTGAGAGTAGACCTTGAAGAGTTGATTTTGGGAACTTAAAGATCAGAAGAGAATTGCCAATCATGTATACTTCTTTATATTTTGTAAAGTAATGTTTATAAAGTAAAAATATGGATATTTGTAAATATGTACTCAAGTGTTTGTAAATATGTACATATTTTATAACTTCCGCTGTGTAATATTTAAATGTATATATATAACTAATATGTTTTGTTTTATAAGCAAATGATCTACTTTTCTATAATGTATAATGATAAGGGTATTGTATCAAGTTTAAAGTGTTTTGAATGTTAAGAAAACCGTAGCATCCCTATGTTTGGTGCACTTATGCTACATTGATGTGGTTGTAGTGTGTGTGCATTGGATATGGGGGTGTTACACATCATGTCATTCCAAAGCAAGACTTGAATAGGCATCTAGAAGGAGTCAATGAGAACACTTCTGCTGATCACCTTGGTCTGTGAGTCGACGGAATCATTGTAAGTGTTATTCATTCATATCATGCATACATGAGCATATCACATGGCATTTTCTTGTATTGTATTGTCCATTCAACAGACACTTTATGAAGCAAAGATGAAGCGGGTGTAGAATCAGGGGGCATGGAAGACCCATTGCTTGAGGAAGCTCTAGTCATTTTGCAAAAGAAAGAAGAAATGCATGCTTGTTTGATGAGCTAGACAATGTACAAACGTCAACCAAAGCCGTATAGAAAAAATCATGGGTTTGATCCTACACAGGGGGCAAGGAGAAGATATGAAGGCTGGATAAAAGGAAGAAGAAGAAAATATTTTTAAAAGTCAAAAGTTATAGTAAAAGTGCAAATTATAATTATCATTATTATACAATAATAGATCACTAAGAATGAGGTGGTGGATCATGATCAAACAAAGCTTTAAAAAAGTAATCTCCAGTTGAAGAAGGAGGCATATCACCCATCCCGAGTCCATTCGAAGTAGGAGCACCTGAATCTCTATTAATATAACAGTCCTCATCCAAAGTAGATGAAAGGATCTCATGGTCATCGGCTTGGAGGCCTATAGATGAAGAAGCACCAGGATCTCTCATCCCCTAAAACCGAAAGTCTCGAAAATCTTGCTCTGATTGGTGATACAATTTTTTAAAATGGGAAACCTGTTGACGACTAGCAGCCAACTCTTCTTGAAGTTTTTTGTTTTTTTCCTTAAGCATCCGCTGTGAGCCAGAAAGGAAAAGAATAAGAGCATACATAATCATGCATACATATAGCATAAATTATCATGGAACAAGAAAACCTACCAGGTAATTCATATCAATGCCTTGTGGATGAGATGGCATCTCTGGTTGATTAGAATGAGGAAATGAAGGAGCAGTAAAAGAAGGGCCAACATCATGACCAAACGAGCCAACAACCTACAACAATCAAAACAATTTAAGAAAAAAGCAATTGCAATGGGAAAAATGGTAAAAGTTTACCTGAGAAGTGCTAGCCTCGAGAAGTGAGATAGACTCTCTTCCCTCTCCATGATACTCCTCCTCATCTCTATCCTCATTTTCCTTGGGAATCTCCCATACACCAATAGGGGATACATCAAAGTTCAAGAGCCCTATTTGAATAAACTAGGTATAAGATGCACCCGGTGGATAGAGAAAGGTTTCAACATCATAACCGTGCCAAGCCAACCACCATGCATTCTCTGGCATTGATGTGATATTTAAAGTATACTCCGGGCAATGTATCAGGATCCTCTGCTGCTCGGGACCAAGAAACCATTCATACACTCTCTCTCTCTCCAAGAAACCAACCACTAGACACAGGGCCGGCAATGACTCGGCGGGTATGTTGAAAAGGCAGTGCGACATTCATGGAGGAAGTCCAGTTCATCCGCTCTTCTGTGTTCCGCCAAGCCAAATTAACCTATAAAATGACATAAGGTAAGTGGACTTTTATATAAATTTTAAAGCATACTAATGCTATTTTACCTGGCCCCAGGTTAAGCAACTCAAGAGATAGCGTTGGGTGTGCACATGGTGAGAGTTGAGAACTTTTATACGATCTAACAACCAAAATTTTAATCTCGAATACCCAACTCTCTCTCGGGAAATGCCAGGCACCCTTACAAGATTGTGCTCATATGCCCATATCTACAACAATAATAAAAATCAAATTCATGCAAGAATAAGAATGGAATTGACATTGGTGGAAGAAGAGTACCTCGACAACTGCCATAAAGCCAACAAAAGACTCCTTATTTCTGCAAATTTTGTCAAGTCCATTGTAAAGACAGGTAAGGCCAGCTTCACCCCAGCTGTAAAGTGGTACCATACTCATATCAGTAAGGGCCTTCAACACCGACAAATGGATGGTGGATTCGGTGCTGCCTAAAATGGTTGACCCAAGCAAATACAGTAAAAATCCTCTAGCATATTGTTTGGCTATTTCTCTATGAAACCATCCTTCATAGTTCATCCAATAACTCTAAATCAGCTCAATTTTTATCTTGAAAGGCCCTTTAAATGATGGTTCCATATCGATTAACTGTTGGACTTCTTCAAATGTTAGAATATCATTAGTAAGAGAGACCGGAAGGCTATAGTATCGGATACCAGTTATGGCTGTATAATCGACTGGGCCAATGGTCATTTCTCCTATTGGTAGGTGAAAAGTATGGGTCGTGTCCATCCACCGCTCTGACAATGCTTGAACTACACTTCTATCTATCGGACACTCCTCGGATGGTAATTGCAAGATAAAGCTTTCAAAACCGTAATCTCGAATGATCTGTTTTACCCGAGAAGGTGCTACATCATACCATTGTCGGGCTTTATAGACACCCCTCCGCCCCGAATAATGCAACGATTAAGCTAACACGGAGCCAGGTAAAGTTAACACAAGGTAAGTATATTATCATATCAATACCACTGATTTTTAGGCTATCTATTTACTTGTTTGTTAAATTCTTAAATATATTCATCTAATTAATTTATTTTTCCTAAATCTTAAAAGAAATAAAAAAACAAAAACAAATAAAAAACAACAACAATAAAAAAATAATAAGAAAGACAAAAAACAAAACAAAAAAGAGAAAAAGAAAACAAAAAATAACAAGAAATATAAAAAATGAAAAAATGAAAAATAATTTCCTGTTAAAATAAATAATTGAATTATTACCTTGGTTTTTTTATTTGAACTGCGATGAAGCTGCATCCTGGCTAGTAGATTTATATTTTCATTTTCATGCTGCCGAATAAACTCCAATAACTCAGCATTAGATCGAGTTCCTGATCTTGAAGCATGCATTTTCTCCTCAATTCTATGCTAAACTCTCTGATATAAAAAATGTAACAGTATAAATGAAATGAAGAAATGAACCGACATTTATATAGAAAAGTTGCAAGGGAAAAAGGCAAAAATAAAAAGAGGAAAACAATATTCTCATGAAAAAAGAAGAAAAAAAATCAGTCAGTCCTATGAAATGAAGAGTGTCAAAAGGCCTTTGAGCCAATAAAAGAGTATTTGCTAAATCCACCATGTAGACCCTTAATTTTTGACCCAGTCTGGTCTAATATTTTTTATATAGTCCAAAATAATTTTTTGTGGTATTTTAATTAAATAATATTTATTTTAGTATTTATTATTTATAATTTTTAATAAAAATAAAAAAAGGTAATATTAGTAAAGTTAAAATAAAAAATAATAACAATAAATAAATAATCGGCGAAGAAAAAATCGACGACGAAAAATTTCGTCGCCGAAAATGAATTTGCTTGGGCCAATTCGCCATAGGAAATTCCTGCGGTGAATTGGCTAGCCCACCCCAGCTTTCGCTAGCAATTTTCGTAGCCCACAACAGTTTTTTTTCTCCAGCGCAATTTTCCAACGCAGTTTTTTCCAAAACCGAATTCTATTTGGTTTTGATTTCTTTTCCTAAATGGTTTTAATTTCCTTAGACAATTAGGGATCAGGGGGGATCCAGACTTTGGACTTCTGACTTGGTAGGAAAAATGAGACAGAAAACCCTAAGAGAAGAGACGGCAAAAAGGAATTAGCAGCAAGCAAGCATTCATCAATCATCAATCCATCAAAGGCAGCAACATTGCCTTTGTTATTGTTTATCCAGAAATCAGTTTTTTAGTGGAACCGACTACGCAGGTTTGATCTTTAATCATAAATTATATATTCACAGTAGCTTCATTTTCTTTGATTAATAAGAATATGCAGTAACTTGATCTTTGTTTTAATAACATTAATTGTTTACTTTAGTTAATAATTAATCAGTTGGTTTTCAAAACTCCACTTGCATGTTTTATAAAAACTAAAAACTTAAAACCATCCAGTAGCTTAAGTGATTGATTAAAATATCAAAACCCTAAATCGTTCTTTTATTTCCAAAATTTTAAAACCATAAATCTTTCTCTCTTAAACCCTAAATTTCTTAATCATCTAAACCCTAACTTATTTTTTCGAAACTTTAAAATGTCTTCTTAATTCTCCAAACCCTAATCTTCTTTACAGTTTCTAAAAACTTTAATCTTAATTTTTTTCTCTAAAACTCTAAACTATTTTCTTAAATCCTATGATCGACTATGTTCTCCAAAATATCAAAACCCTAACCCCAGTTTCTCAATTCCTTAGTTTTCTTAAAACTTCAAAATAGCTTTTCAATTATCAAAACCCTAAATTATTTTCTTAAATTCTAAAATTCAAAGCTGCTTTATTGAATCCTAATTTGTTTTCCAACTATCCAGTAACCCTAAAAATTAACTTTCAAACCTTAAATCCCAAATTCTTAAGTTCTTCTTCCATAACCATAAATTATTCTTCAAATAAACCCTAAAGTGCTTTATTTTTCAAAAAAACCCTAAAACCTTATTTCCTCAAACCGTGAGTCCTAAACTCTAATGTCTTAAGATTCCAAAACCCTAATTTCATGATATTAGCCCTAAACCCTAATTTGACTAACCAAAAACCTTACTACTTTCTTAAATTTATAAAACCCTAATCAATTCTATTTTTCCAAAAACTCTCACAGTAGACTAAATAATAATAATAATAATTCCAAAATTCCAAAACCCTAAATGTTAATTAAAGAGTCCTAAATTGTGACATAAACCTAAATTTGTATCTTTATTTGCTTTATTTAATTTTAGATTTGATTACATAGTTTATTATATATTTTGATTTATTTAATTTCAATTCTTGATTTATTTAATTTATCATGGATGGATATTCTCTTTATTATTATGATTATTATTTGTTTGTTTTGGTATTAAAATTGTAATAGGTATGTTTCCACTTTGTGGATACCTCATTAGTTAAATTTTATGTAATTTAAATTTCTTTTTAGACCAATGTAAAGGACACATTTCCACCTTTCAATGGGTGTCCTATTTAGTTTTAGACATGGACGATGTAAGGACATGTTCCCATCCTCGGATGGGTGTCCATTTATTTGCTTTGTTCGGACATTGCTTTGATTTTAATATAATGATGCTTTATTTTTAATTGTTGTATGTAGTATGGATAATATTGTTATATTTAAGAATTTTATAATATTAAGACCTACAAAGGAGGCCGGTTCCAATGAACCGGGCGTTGTGGGGGTGCTGGGCCATTTCTCACTTCCCCACACGTAATATAAAATATCTACATGCTGGCAATGTGCTCTGATCTTGATGTCCAACAATCAATTCTACACTCAAGTTCTCAAATCTAGACTCGACTCGGTCTAGATGAACACTCTGGCTCTACCAGATCTACCTTGTCACATGCGCGATGAATTACAATGGTGCCAAGCCAAAAGCCTAGCGGTATAAACTTTGATAACAATAATGTTCAAATGCAATGTCAATGCAGAATGCATATGGATATCATATCTCAAATCATTTCATCTTAATATATATCTCAATTGTTCCACAATTCACAATTCACATAAAAACAAACACAAGCATGGGCCCAAAGGATCTAATATGCTATTCAAATCCCAGAGTTATTGTTTTGGTCCATATTGACACTAGTGTCTAGCCCGAAGGCAAGTGACACCCAGGGTCTAACCCAAAGGCAAATCATAGTGTTGCCCAGCATCTAGCCAGAAGGCAAATGGCGTCCAATGTCTAGCCTGAAGGCAATCATAGTGATACCCAACATCTAGCCAGAAGGCAAATGACGTCCAATGTCTAGCCTGAAGGCAATCATAGTGATGCCCAGCATCTAGTCGAAGGTAAATAATGAGGATAACATCATAGGCATGCTGCCAAACATAGAACTCTGAAAATTGAATAACATACTAGGCACACAATTAATTCATATTTTTCATTATCAATCTCTTTCTCATTTTCTCAAAACTCATTAGGCACTTTGCCTCTTTTCTCATTTTTCCCATTTATATCAATGTCATATTATTTAACCTCATCATTTCTTATATCCCAATATATCATTATATTGTATCACATTTTTATGCATTCTAGCCATAGGCAATGGCTATCCACAATATCTTTAATGCATCTCAACAAACCACCTTACCCAAACTCTTTGGGTCATTTTCACAAATTGCACATCTTTCACTTTTACTCAATTTAGCCATTATCAATGGCATTTCACATTTCATATAATGCCTTCTAAATAAATCACATGACATAGCACAATGCTCATGCATATTCAATGCATCAAGGAGCTTAACACATTTTCCAACAAAAATTTGTCAAGTCCCAATGTAATGCAAACACAATCAATATATCCAAAGTTTGTACTTACCTCAAATGACAACCAAAAGCAAGCTTAACACCACTTCCAACCTTCTCTTCCAAGATATCCTTCAACGCTTGGATTGGGCAAATCAAATCTCCTCAAAGCCTAAACCAAATGTGAATATAAATAATCACTCAGTATCACGTTTTAATACATATACATGATCTCTCAACACAAATATAAGAACCACAAAGGAAAAACAAGGAAAAGAGCTACCTTGGGTAAAATTTACAAATGACACGCTCAATGACATGGGCGTGTCAATGACCATGCCCTATGCCCACTACACAGAAGCTTTGGCGCACTTAGTGACATGAGCATGCTAATGACTGTGTCCCTAGTCCTGTGTTACAGTGTGACATGCTCAGGGACATGGGCGTGTCACTGCACATACCACTAATACCAAAAATAGAATCATAGATGCACCCAATGACATGGTCGTGTCACTGGGCGTGCTAGGCCAAAATTCTAATATCAACACAAAATAATCACATATCCAAAGTTATCATTCTTTTCCATACTTTGAACAATCTTTCTTTTCCCTTTCAACCTTTATTCAAGCTCAACCAAATCCATCATTCCACTTTTAAAAACTTGTATATGCATCAAAATAACTCAATTTAAATCAAATTACATAATTTAAAACCTTGAATTCACAACTCAAAAGTTACATGGCCCTAAACTCTCTTTCTACACCAAACTCAACTCAAACTTAATCATCTCTTTAATCCAACCTTAAAATCATACTTAATCAGTTAAAATAATCTCATCCATACCCAAATAGACAATTAAAACATGCTACTTCAACAACCCAAAATCCACATAATCAATCTTCTATGGAATTCTAAGAAAGAAGTTTGGAAACTTACCAAAGCTAGTGGAGATAACCAAAATTCCCATTTGAACACTTGAAATCCTTCAATTACTTGATCTTGGAAGAAGAAAAATCTTAAGCTCCATACACATGGAGGTTCAGCCCTTTCATGGAAGAAGAAGAAGATGAAGAACAATTTAACTTTCTCTTTCTTTCCAGTCACTTACACTCTTAACCATATTTTTCCCACTTTTAATCTTAGCCAAGTATATATATTATTATTTAATTAGAACATCAAATATCATCTTCCACTAATAATATAATTTAATTTTGAATTATTAAAAAACACTTTGACTTTTTTAAATTGATTTGTTTATGTTATGTATATTTACATATATATCACATATGCATTTTACTTCTTCACTCAAAATCATTTATTCAATTTATCAATTTAACTTATAATTTATTTATTTAATTTTCAAAAATTAAAAATTTTCAAAAATTTGGGATATTACAGAAGCCCACGTTGAAGGCCAAAGAACCATTGAGCCTACCCGATGGACCAATTACGAGAAGTCAACTCCAACAATTCAAGCAAGCTTTGCTTACAATGATCCAAGGGCTATGGAGTGATTTGGCTATAATTGAAGAGTATACAGAAGATTCTAACTTTAAGCTTAGGCTTCTACAATCCACTCAAGATATAACCCAACTTTGTGTTGTCCAGAAGATATAGCGGTCGCTCCTTCCATCACAAAGTCTACTATCACATCTTTTAAGTTATTTGTATTTTTTTACATTTTAGTTGTTCTGGGACATTATTTGATATTTGGATAATGCCCTTTTGTATTTGGGCCATTTGTTGATTTAAGCCCAAAGGTTGTTAATGGATAGTTTGTGTGGGATTTGGATAACTTATTTTGGAGTAGAATCACTCTTGTATTAGTTACCAAACACTCTAAGCTAGGGCATCTAGCACTAGGTCATATATAAACTATCTTATGTACTTTGTAAGAGTTAGTTGTTGAATTTTTAATGATATTTTCAGAACTTTGTTCTAAAGAGTGGTGTCTCTTTGATTATTGTTGAATCAAACAAATTCACATAGAGTGAACAACTTGAGTCTAATACTAAGGTTCTATCTCACAAGTTGAGATTGGGTTGAGGTTTCTTGGCAAGGACTTGATTTAGCTTTCCAAGGGGTTGATCCAAGCACAAAGATGTTGGGTCTCAAGGCATTCTTCTTAGAGGTTCACATCAGAAAGCTTAGTGGTATACACTTTAACAAAATAAACAATTTAAAATCTATTACATGCTTCCATAAAAAACAAACCATTATGCCATAATTATTAATTTTATGCATTCTCAATGTATTCACATCTTGTAGGAAAAAACTTTCTTAATTTCTGCAAACAAATCTTATGGCACGTTATTATATCTCAAGTTATGTCTGCATTTGGTATTCATACTCTCCCACCAAATAGTGACATGCTTAGATTTCTTTTTAAGTCTAAGTCTATTTAATCCTCTAACACATGTTATTTTTGAGGAATTATTTAATACCATCTAATATGCCTGAAGCAATATTCCATTGAGGAATGAACAACTTTATAAAATTCAAGATACATAATTGAGGTTTTTAAAATCAAACATGGAGACCATTTAATTTTCAGACCACCTAATTCATTGATTGACTGACAATGTAATACCCTTATACCCTATATACATATAATACACACACTCCATACATATAAAATACATATATAGAGTACATGAATGCTATAATACTAAGTAGTAAAAAGTCATTCTTTTCAGATCTAAAATTAATATGAATAGTAAAAAGGCAATTGTAAGAAATAAATACAAACTAGTTTAAGTCCTTAATAAATTTTATAAGAAAATCCCTAGGAAAAATTTGCTAGATTTTTTTTTTTTTTGTAAATTGCATAAATCTCAAAATCAACCAACACAACCTACAAGGAAAAAATACACTCCCAAAATATATTACTCATCCAAATCTATCATTTAATCTAAATTATCAAGGACCTCACAAACACATATATATATAATGTACTTTAAAATACCTTTGCAAAACTTTACAATGTTGTTATTATATACTCATATTTATATAAACTTAAAGATGCATAACCATATAGTGCTTAAGCAAATTACATATACATGTTATGCAGTAAAGAAACACCAACCATACAAATCGTGTGGCAAAAATCTACCTACAGAATCTAGCATCAAGTCATAGGCTCTCTCTCAAGCCTATTTGTGCTTCCTGTGTAACATTCATAATTTCATTAAAAAAATTTTAAATAAATAATTTAGAAGGTTAATTAAAGTATTGGAAGTGAGAAAATGTCAAATGTATATGTTAAATATATATGACATATAAAGTCAAATGGTAAACAGTAAAGTCAAAGGGTGAATAGTAAAAGAGTTAAAAAGTTAAAAAAATAATAAAAATAAATACATAAAAATAATAAAAATATATAAATTATTTTTTAGATAGTGGGAGATGATGGAAAAGTTGAATGTTTATTAACTACTAAAACAAAATATTTTTGAGTGAAAGAAGAAAATTAGATTTTTTAAAATAATTAATTAAAATAATAAAATATTATATATATGGTTGGAATTTGAAAGAATAAAAGTCAAATTTTTTTAAAAAGCCCATCTTCTTCTTCTTCCTTTCTTTTACCCGAAATTGCACCATGGCTAAGGATGATTTTTGCTCATCCAACTACTAAATTTTTAAGGGATTTTCAAGAATTAAAAGAAGTTTTAGTGGATTATCAACTAATTGGTAAGCTTTCTTTCAAAATAATGAAGTTCTTTGAAAATTTCTATTATGTGTAAGTAGTGATTTTGATGGAAGATGTTTTAATTTATAAAATGGGTTTGAATGATGTTCTTTTGATATGAGGATGTTGATTTTAAGGTTAGTTTGTTGAAAAGACTAGGTTTCGTTGGACTTTGAGAGAAGTAGATGAATTATGGTTTTTATGGAATTTTTGAATAAGATTAATGCTGTTGGAATCTAATGGATTAAAAGATGTTAGAATGGGTATTTAATGTCATTTTTAAACTTAAAATATGGTTTAAAATTAGTTAGAGGAATTATCCAAAATTAAAGTCTATTAGGGAAAAAATGGAAACTTTAAAGGAATGTTCTAAATTAAGTTTTATTAGCTAAAGTGGATAGAATTATGATTCTAATGAATTATGTAAATTTATAATGTGATTAGGACTTGAGTAGATTTGCTCAATCCAAGTGGGGAAGGGCATTTTTGTTGAGTGAAGAAAAGGGTAAAAATTAGCTTGTGAGTTGCTTTGGAGTGAAGGTTAGTACATATTATACTTACATTTTTAATTGAATGTGCATGTTTGGAATAATTCATTATAGTATACTTTAAAGGAATGTTGATGTTCCTTTAAGATAACATTATATATATACTTGAGCAGATTATGTGTGATTGGAAAAGGGTTATCGAAAAATGATAAGATCATAAATAATATATTGAAATATGGTTACTAGCATAGTTATGTGAAAATATGGTGTCTGAATATGTTTAAGGCATGTGTTAATATGTGGAAATGGGGTCACATTGTGAATATGTCCCATGATTGTGTAATGTGGTAGAGAATAAATAAAATGTGGAGAATGATTCTATATGTAATTAATAAATAATATGGGAAATATGAGAACATGATAAATGAGATGAGAAAGAGGAAAATGTGTTGTAATGTGAAAGTGATCATGGAAGAGTTGATCACTTCATAAATATAGGAAGGAATAATGTGAATGAGAAAAATGGAAAGTGATATTAATGATGAAAAAGAGAAAAGCAAATGAAAGATATGAATAATGTATAGAAATATGGAAAATGTAAATGAATGTGTGTTGCCCTTTATAGTATCTTGTTCAAGAGCTTTGAGTTTAGTGATATGGATATGGCATGCCATTATATGATTGCCTTTGGGCTAGATATTGGGCATCACCATTATTTGCCTTTAGGGGTAGATGCTGGGCATCACTATTATTTGCTACCGAGCTAGACACTGGTTGTAACACCTCTTCCCAACCTACATGTGTAAGCTGAGTAGAGGTGCCACACTATCCTAATTGTTGCTACCAATTTACTTAGTCAAATTTTAGTTCTGATTTTTACAGAAATTTTGCCATAGTTCCGCCTAGAAATTTGGATCCCAAGTGTCGTCAAAACTTGTTTTTCTGATTTTTGAAAACATTTTACACATACCAATGTGAATAAGAATACCATCAAATTTAATGCACTCCCAATGAATCCACCTTATACCCTCAACTACAAACCTGCACGAAGAGTTCACACTTCTAATATAACATAAAGTAAAGATTTATGATTATTACATACTACTAACATACAATTATAACATAGAAAATCTCTTTTATATTTATTCATATACATGCCACAACTATCAACTCATAATGGAACTAAAAGATCTACCCCTGAGATTTGCTGTGGTCTGGTCGTTGCTTTCCCAAGATTTATCTACTGCTCCGAACCTACAAGTCAAGGAAAACTTAACTCGCTGAGCGTTGTCGCTCAGTGGGTACTTTACCAATAAAAATAAAAGTAGTACATGAAAGTATTCGAAGTAAAAAGGAAATAATAAAATCAACAATCAACCAACATTATACCAATAGAAATCGTGATACATTCAGTATGATATGCTTTCAATAATGTAAAATAATAATTCAAATTCATTTGCATTATATAGTTCAACGAAAAATAATATGTCTTTGATCCAGGCTCTACTGGTATATAGGGAACCATAGTGATAAGGCAGTGGCCCTCACCACTGTAACATAGGTGGCCCACACCACCGATATCAGATCACAGGAATGGCCCTCACCATCCTGGTTATAACCAATGGGCCTCCCCATTGGCTTCAGTGGCCTCACCACTGAATAACATATCATATCACAATAATGAGCAGTACTGCATGCGTTAGTATAGTGCACCATACCCTTATCTACCACTCCCACTATCCAGTAGAGCAAAAAGATTAAAATGATTCAATTTAAGTCTCAAACCTCATTTTAGAATGACTCGCGAAATCATTTTAAATTTTCATCGCACTTTGCCATTCATGCCGCGCAACACATTCTTTAGTCAAACCATTCCCCTTTTTCACATATTTAATATCCACAATATACATATTAACATTTCAAAGCATTCCTCAAAATATCCCAAATTGACCAAATAAATAGTGTTGCGGCGAGAAAAATCGGCAACGCAAAATGGCATGACCAAATGAATAGTAAAATCTGGATTTTCGTCAAAATTTCAGTCCACTTCAATCATGCATTTGACCAAGTAAATGATCTTATTTTTGGCTGAAATTTTACAGAAAACTTATTTCATATGTTGAATAATTGCATGTAAAATTTCGTTGAAAAATTCCTTCGTTTGCTGCCTCAAACAATTTCCACAAAAAGGTCCAGAAAGCTGTCTTTTTGGGACCATTTCGGCCCAAACACATGAAATGCATAGGATAGTTTATTTTTCTTTTGCAAATCAATATTAAGGCTTCTTTAATGGTAAAGTGAAGATTCAAACACTTCCCTTTGACAACTTTTACATGTTTAACTCAAATCAATATATTTAAGCATCAACAACAAAACTTTCATAAACCAAAGTTTGTAAAGCATCAAACCAAAATTAATTATTCAAAGGTAGAGTACCAAACCTTATTTCTTTAATTCCTCTTGGCTTTTCTTTCTTCTCCTTCTTTAATTCTTTATTTCTCCTTCAATCAATTCAAGATACAACATAAACCTTAGAATTTCAAAATAATAAATTATCCTCTATTTCTTTTCCAACCGAAACCCCCTAATCCAACCTTATTAATCTTTCTATATCTTGGTTCTTCCATTTAATCAATTAATCTTATTATTATTATTTTTTTTTCAATTCCATATAAGACTCTAATTCCCAATCTTCCAATATATATATAACTACCTAAAACTAATACTAAAATTAAAGTCTACACACTTAAAAACCTTAGAACTTACCTTAAAAATCAAAGTTTGGAAAAACTTGGAAGTCCCTTGATATTTTCTTTTGTTGGCCGAATTTAGTGAGTGGAAAAAGAGAGAATTTGCTCTTCATATCACCTATATTTATATACAAAGGAAGTGATGATCACCTTGACCACTTGTTCACTTTTTCTCTTTCTTCATTTATTACACATTTATTACATATGCTAAATGTTCTCTTTTGATTGGCCAACCTTTGATTTTTATAACTTCCTTTTTCCTTTACTTCTTTCCACTTGTCTCTCTTCCCATTGGATCTCATAAAGTTGTCCCGGGTTACTCATCCGGTCCCGACACGAAACCGGGCCCACATTACGTTCCGGCGATTAATCGATCATATCTTTTAAACCGTATAGCTCCACGAGTCAAACTATATATGGTTTTGATCCTCTCGACCTCTACTTTCTATTTATAAGATCTATTTTAGGTTTCTAAGTCATTTTGAAAAATTACCGGTAAGCCCTCAACTTTTTACAAAATTCCCTTTTGGTCCTATTTTTGCTCGGGTTTTCTCCAGCTTCGTTTCTACTGACGATCATTTCATATTTAACCTCTCGCCATTCTCTACGTACTCACGTCTTTATTTCCTACCCTAAATTCATGTATAACTTTAATTGGTAATGACCAAAATGCCCTTAGTCAACATTTCTTCATTTTTCTTTAACGGGACATTTCCTGGAAAAACCGTTACACGTCGTTGCGATCCGATTTTTCTCTACATTCCATTTTTGGAATTTGTTATATGCACTATTAAGAACATCTGGTGCAACTTTCTTTGAAATTACATCTACATCCCCAACTTTATTAAAAATTACAATTATGTCCCTTTTGTCATACAACCTTATCTAGGGCTGTTATCAAGAATTATCTTCTCCTTTTCCCTACTCTCGCTATGCACGTGTCTACACTGCATAAATGCAGTAGGCGGATGTGACAGTTCCTTCCTCGTTAATTTAAGCTTCGTCCCGAAGCTCATCAAGTGAAAACAAATATGGGTATTGCTTCTTCATAGTTTCTTCGCGTTCCCATGTAGCTTCTTCTACTTTGTGATTCCTCCAAAGCACTTTGACCAATGGAATCTTCTTATTTCGCAACTCTTTGATTTCACGTGCTAGGATCTCTAC